>JAGVSL010000011.1:0-2590462 GCA_022494535.1 Himalopsyche phryganea | reverse complement strand
AATATTATTATAAATATATGAATGTTTTCATTTCTATCATATCCAACAGTGTCAAAAATGCATTCAATTCATCCAAAAATTGTTACGGTAATTTAATAACCGAAATCGTTTTGACTTTGTCACACAGAATACTTTTAAATCAAAGATAAACTTTGAGTTATTTTTGTAACACTAAAATGTTCACAATCCTACATTCTTTTTTCGATTATCTTGGTGAAAAGTTTAATTTTAACTAATAATGGGATTTAACTGTTATAATTTTATCGCGTAGTTGCGAATCGCTGTATTAAGATCCCAGGCCCGTGGCGTGCATAAAAAAGGGGTGATGATTTTCCCAAAACCGAATTGAAAATCCCAATTTTATGCCATTCGATATGCCGCTACATATTTTCCGAGTTTATATCGCAGCGCTCACGTTCTTGGGGATGTAAAATCATACGTTATTTTATATTCTCTGGTTTCATTCTGTTTGACGGCGGCGCATCTCAGCCAAATCTCTTTGTTTATGTTACGTTTGCCCCGCGAATAAATCGTGGGAGAAAATGATAAAACAGAAAAACGAGAGCGGAGGAAATTTTCTATTTCGCATATTGTGTACAAAATCGTAAAGTTTATTTCTCTGTGATTCAGATTTTACGTCCGTCTTACGCGGAATGGCGGCATATCCGACTGTTTTGTTTTTCACGCAGTTTTTTTCTTTTTATTTGCATTAGCTGAAAATGCGAATTTTCTACGATCGCTTATACCGAAAATATGTCATCCCCGAAATCTCCATGGTTTATTTCCCGTCCCTCTCCCGCGTCGCTTCGATAATGTTCTCAAGCCGTACCAACATCAATAGTATTACATTGTAAAACTTCCATATTCAAAATTCTTTTAATCTTATTATATTTTATCTGATATTTTCATCGTGAATTTGACAAATAAAAAAACTTGATACATATTAAGCATATTTGTATAAAATATTTCGAACCTAACCAATTTTTAACCATGTCTTCTCAATCTGGATCATCTCAGCTTAAGTTGATTCAATTGAGAATTTGCTGTAAGTCAACTGCTCAACCTCTCACTTCAAAGTGAGTAAGAAAATAATGTAAATGATAGTTGGAAAAAAAGTTGTCGTTATCTGTTTATTCTATTTATGCACAGCGTAGAAATGATAGAAGAAGTCGATAGGAAGGAATTAAAACAAACATTCGTGTGTTTGGATACAAATTTATAAATCGATTGGGTTTTTATCATTTATTTATAAATTAAAAATTAAAATGGATGACATTACAACTGACGCCAATACGCCATACATTTATACATTACAATAATAATAATACAACAGGAAATGCATTGATACCCTTGCAACTTGTGAATCAACAAACAAATTTTAAGAATACAAATTATTATACTATATTATCTATTCGAGGATACCAAGCAAACGGGTAAAATTTCTACGCAGGTGTTAATATTTGCGAATGTGGTCAAACCAATGTCAAAATTTTAGACACTTTTTCATCGTGCCGGCTTTTTTAATAATAAGAGATTAACTATAAACACCTATCGAAAACCTCTGGTATCTACCAACTTTACAATATCGTATAATGAAATATATACACTGTCTATTTCCGCGGTAAATTTTTCACCTCATGGTGCGTAGATATAGAAATATGTACATAAGAAGTAGGTACATATTTCACGGCTTTAATATAAAATATTTTCCTCTGAAATTCGCGCTCTGGTATATTCACCCCACCAAACAAATATGAGATCCGATATCGAGATTCGAAATTCGAAATTCAAATAACCATACGCGATATTATTATTTGTGTGGAGAGGTGGCGATAAGTCAATATTGACAGTGCCAAAATAAATAATATCTTTTCGAAAAGGATCCTATGTCATAAAGGAATGTACACATTAATATTTAATATTATTTTTTTAATCATTTCATAATCACAGTAGGGCTCTTTGTATATATGATATCATATAATATAATCAATAATTGAAACATTTTTAGAATACAACCAAAAATACGTTATCTCTATAAAAATTAAATTTACTTTAAGTTATGATAATAGTAGTAAGTGATTTGACAAAGTGAAGGTAAAATTTCTCATACAAAGAAGTTAATATAGTGATGTAAAAATAATTACAACATAACAAATTAATGTACATGTTATATAGTTGTGAAAGTTCGTATTGTTAACGATAGTTAACTTTAGTGACGATACCATCATCCCGAAGCAGCTATCAACGATATTTAACATTCCTTTGAGACTATTGAATATTTCAAAAATTAATTCAGTAGTGTTGGTGTCAACCAAACTTATGGAGATTATCAGGACAATACAGCTATATATTAATATAATAATTAGCTTGTAAACAAAATTTTTAACACTTTTAACATTCTTATATTTTTGAGTATCAGCTTTTAGAGTTTAGCAGTCAGCGCGTTAATTGGTTGTTACTTTTCTGCCTAAAAATATTCATTTCGTATTAAATTAAGGTTTCCATTAATCTTACATAATAAAATATTGGATATGAATACAAAATCATAAATTTACAAATATTTTATTTATACACCATGCTGAAAATGTCTACATTTAGAGACAATTTGATGTCATAGATTATGATTACCGTAACACATTCGCATTTCCTAAATTTTGCCACCTTAGTTATAGTTCATAAACTATAAAAGTATTGCAAAAAGTGTGTTGTGTGTGTTTCATTCTTACTAAAATTAAAAAGATATAATAAATAACTTGAATAAACATTTGTACCATTAATTTTTCAGTACAAAGCATTATATAGTAAAGTATTAATGATGGCCTGGTGTCGAAATAACGATCAACTATAATTTATAGTTCTTTTCAAAACCGCCGACAAAATATGTATTTTGTTTTATTGTATTTATAATTTATTTATATTGTTAAATATAATATATTAAATTGTTTAATATATTATTATAAACCTTACATTTATGGCAGTATACCTCACGGTTATAGATATAAATTCGGAAGTTAGAGACGTGTGCGCTGTCAACGGAGTCAACGGCAGCTAATACATCCGCCGGAAGGGGGCAGCTTGGTCCTCATAATAAACCAAAATAAACAACAGGGAATCCCCTTTCGCGTATGCCGTTCATCTGTCGTTGATATTATGCTATTTTATTTTGATTACACTTCGTACATTAACATGGACAATTAAAAATCAATATCAATCAGAGAAAAGTTGGTAAGCTGACAACATCTATGTCAATAATTAAATAACAAGAGCTGTTGAAATAATATGCATTATAAAATATAAGTTAAATAAGTTATCAATACATTTAAACTTCACTACAATATCTCAATGTCATTTTATTATGAGAACCGGTATCAAAAACTCATCGTCGTTGAGAAAAACCGGACCTGATTGTATTCAAATATTGTGACATAAGAACGATGTTTGGTTACTTAGTATTTCTACTAAAACAAAGTCAAAATTAAATTATTTAGCTCTAAAATAATTTAAGACATCGACTGAGGGTGCTTGATGGAATTTCAATATTAAATTTGGATTATTGAGATTTTGTACACTTCCATGTATTTATCCATGTAAATCCATGTAAATACATGGAAGTGTACAAAATCTCAATAATCCAAATCTAAAATAATTATAAAATATGGTTTCGGTATGACGCCATCGCCACTACTATGGCATGATGCTGAAATACAAATATGTCTGTTATTACAATGGAGTTATCCGAAGTAAATGCGAGTTCAAGCGATTAATATTATTTAAAGCTTTTCTTAAATATAAAATTATGACATAGTTTATTCACATTATTTCTGAGTAAATACTTATTTTTTGACAGAATTCATTGATTTACTAACAAATTTTAAAATATGCTAATATTATTACTAGTGTACATTGTAAACCACATAAACATTTCATAACGCAGCTATGTCACTCAATAAATTCGCAATGAAAACCCGCCCCCATGTTGTATTGTTTCACCTTTGACGTATTAAACAGAGGAGTTGGTGTGAAAGGTCCTGAAGCAATAACATTGACAGAATAAATATTTGCTGCACCAGGCGATGCAGCAGTAGCAAAGCTCAGCAATATTGAATATTTGAGTTGACACAAGAAGTTGTGAATATATTATTATGCACAAAAAGAAATAAAATTTTCACAGCGCAGCTCTACAAACTAAGGTGCAGTCAAGCATATTTGCGAAATAGAAATAAAATTGCAGAAGATTTAATGTGCCATAGAAATCAGTTTTTAAAAACACAAACAGATTAAACATTACTGGTTTGCCTTTATAAATATGATGATAATAATTCAACTGTGGCTTGGAAAATTGATGTAACCCTCAAAAAATACGAAAATTAATTAATGATTGGATCTCATTTTAGAGACAATAGAGCAGATCTCGGCCAAATGATGTAAATTAGAAAAATAAATTGACCACTTTTTGGAAAGTAAACATCATTTTACACTGGTTTTAGGTTTAAAAATGCCACTATTATATCGACACTCTACGTATCTGCAATTATGATAATTTACGTGCATTTCAAAGCTTCATAAAACAACTCACCATATAATGTTTTCGATAAGAGTTTTTACTCTCTCCTGAATAATTTCAATTTTGAGAGTTACATCAATTGGCCATAACACCGGCGATATTATGCAACAAATAAAAATGATGCCTAAAGACAATTGATTTGCTAAGTGTATGTACATGTACGATTCCATTGAAGTTTTTTTATGACAACAATTTAAATATGGATACAATAACGATTTATAACTGCTTTACCTGTAATTTATAGAGTACGTACGTAAATACGGACTAATACCTAGTAATGTTCTACTAATGATTACAAAACTTCATTCCCCCTACAATATCATTCACAACATAAAAACGTATAATTTATTTATGACATTTATATTTGTTTAGTTTCTACGTTTCTACGCTAGTTGTTTAAGAAAATATGTTGACCTATTTCTGCCTCTTTCTTTAAGTGTGCAAACAGTAACTATGATTATCACCGCATTATCCATGTTCCTGTTTTCTATTTACGACGGCGTTTGAAAAGTTAACTACGACAATATTTCGCATGTTATTATTTATACCGTAGAGACAAAATTTGACTGCTCTTGTCAGCAAGTTCTCGTTGCGCTCCGAAATCCTGCCAAATTTCTTTTTAGCGCTCTTTTGTTATTTCGCCACGTCATCCGGGCGTAAAAAGTTATGACCGGTGAATATTTTGTTCCCAACCAGATAGAAACGATAAGCCGTAAAACGCGAAAACATGACCGCAGTCCCCAAAGGGCCTTCTACCACTGTCCTCCGTTTATTCGCATATCCATTTCGGTTATGACCGTATGACAACTTCTGTATATTTTGCGAGCTCCTATGTGAGATTCTCAGCAGTGGCGTACGCGACATCCCCTTCAATACACTACAGCAAGGGTGGGGAACTTTTTTATATTGTTGTACCTTATAAAGTTGGCTATATCCTCATACTCAAAATGTTAATTTTGTTTTGTAAACATTTTACTAATGTTTCACGAACAAACACAAGGTTGGACAAAAATTTATAAATGTTTTCCAAACTGAAATGATTAGTTGTTCAATAAGAAATATTTCCAAAGTTCAAACTTAATGCCATCCAAGGGCGCGTGATCCTTATTTTTACACTATGCTATTGACCTAACTTAAATGATCGTCCAATTATTGCCATACGATTTATCGTCCTCTTCTTTCTACCCAAGGTGGAAAGCGCAAAGGCGTTTACCAGTCGTTTACAGGCCCACAAAAAGTAGGTTCCTTGCTCAAATTCTATTTATTAATCTATAAAGTTGATGTTGATACTTTTACTAATTTAAATACCAAGTTTGTAGGCTTTTGAAAATCCCGCAGCACTGAATATAATTCCTCTACTCAATTCTGTGTCGATAATTTGATTTAAAAAAGTTTCTTTAAAATAAATAAGCCAGCAACTTTAATGATTATCATGTTTTATTTATTTTTATACAATAGTCAGTAAAATGGTCACTCATAATGAAAATAATCCATTGTAAACATTACAGTTTATGAAGTATTGCATATCTTAGCCTAATTCGAATGATTGATTGGAACTTAATGATAAAAAGTTTTTTTTTATAGAATAAAAAAATCTTTAAATTTATATGTGCACCACTGGTTTCCCCAAATATCAAAACGAGGAATTGTTGAGTGTACTATCCGTATCGAATAAAACCTTCTGTATTGACGTTGCAAAATATGATCTTCAATAGGTTTAGTGTATGAAGCGTTTACTGGTATATCTTTGATGGGTATGTTATGTCCGGCGTTGGGCGTTATGTCCGGGAATCCCCGGAGGCTCGTTCCGGCGCGGCCACTCCGGATTACGGCTCGAGGAAGAGAGCGCCAAATCATCCCGCTCGATCCCACTACGTGTCATACTCATAAAAATATCCCCATAGCACTGGACGTTGCCATACAAACCAAGTGTCTGCTATCAAAAAGTGATGTGGATATTTTTACAGAACATAAAATAACAAAAATACTTCAAACATTCAAAAACATTGCTTATTAAAAAGAGTGAAATGTCTTTTCAATGACAATCATGTAATACAGAGTAAGTATTTATAAATATAGTGACTTGATAGTTTTAAAAAAGTATTTATTGTACATTTACGTAAAGCTAACAATAATACCTACCAAACTAATTGACGTACATCTTACAACATAATATTCTCATATCAGTGATGCGTCATTATTATTACAATTATAGCAATTATTGAAGGCATTAATTTGATAAAAAATAAATGTTTCAACCTACAGCTTTCAGCCCATATTTTCGAAATAATTTGAATGACTGCGAGGTTTTTAAATAAAATTATTAGTTTTTTTAATAAACACTTTTCAAGCTTATGCATAGTAATATATTTACACAACTTTTTTATATTATAAAGTTTTACAACGTTAAAATTGGGATGTCATAATAAACCCAGAACTGGGAACCTGTTATGTTGAAAGATCACATCAAGCTAGTTGTGACCTAATAGAACCGCATTCAAGATAATTAAAAAACGTGCAGTTTATTTTTCTAAATTAATTCAAAATATAAAAATACTGTTTGTGATTAGGATATGTGTTAATTTTATGATTAAATAGTTCTGCAAATCAGGATAAGTTCAGAAGGTTTCAAATAATGCCCTCCAGTGTTACACACGAGTTTTCCATTGCCGCAGTTGATGAATGCATTACGTTGGTTTTTTTAAATGTGTTCTTTTTTGTCGCTCAAGAATCTTTTATTCCTGGAACACCTTTCGGAAAAATAATGACACTTTATTAAAGCTTTTCATAATGAGATCTGATGCGCCGCGACAAAGTCATTCCACTTGATATGTATAATAAAAGCATACTTCTAAAATCTCTGTGCTTCCGCATTCCTGACTTTTCATGTATTTTTTATTACGTTGTAAAATTACCACGCTTCGGTGACAAGAACTTTTCTTTAAATTGTGAATAATAGCCGCCCAAGTTATCGTTCACGTTTCTTGTCAACAAAATAATATAAAAAGCAGATGTGAGCCGGTCGGTAGTCGTGAACGGCTCTTCTTTGATTATGCTAAAAATATCATTAAACAAAATTCCACAGTGCATGCCTCGATAGTGTCATAAATGCATGAAAGAGTTATTGTGGTCGGCACGAGCCGTAGGTTAAATGCATGATAAACAAGACACAGGGATGGTCGTATCATAATGACATCATGCTTTTATGGCTTACAGAATTGTTTATAACTCAGTTAAACTAGACAAAGTCGTCATAGAGATAGGCTGCCCATCTTGAAAAGTAATAAACATGCAATAGCGTTTTTACAATTCAAACAACAACCAATTTCTAAGAAGTAGTAGAGAAAAACGGAAGCCTTTGAATATTCTAAAATATACGCAACATCAAAAATCCTCACAGTCATTTCCTCACGTCATGCATACGTGGCCAATTTTGATGGCCGCCTTTCACGATTTATCGACAGAAAAAAGAATAGTGCAAATCGCTATAACAAACAGCTATACGAGAACTATTATTAAAATAAGTAAATATAAAAATAAGACTCGTTAAGACACCTTTTCATTTACAGACATAATAGTAAAAATCGTGCTTGGGCAGATACAACAATCTTACTATTCACAACGTGAAAAATTTTGAAAAAAGAAAACATCTGCTACAGTTCTCTTACGACTCAAATTTGAAATAATTCAAATTTTGTTTACGTTTCCATATTTTTTATCACTAACAATTCGGGTTTCGCCTTACTGCATCTTCAAGCATTCAAGCCCACGGATAAACTCGAGCTGACAGAACTTCCATGTAGCATCATCAATCGATATCTTAAGTTACGTTTTATTAAAAAATAAAATACTTAATAATATGTTTGATTATTTTTTAACCGGACAAATGTTTTTGTGCATAAGACAGATTGAATGTGATTTTATAAATTAAATAGAGATCAAGTTAACCACAACATTTTCATTCGCAACAAATTGAATTTTGTAAATATCAATGATGCTTGCCAAATTTTATAAATAAAAATATAATACATTATGTCGTCCGCGAGAAAAAAACAACAATAGACGTGTCAAAACTTGGCAACAGTCTAATAAAAAAATCCGCTTTGTTTTATAATTTGAAACATTTTACAGCCCTACGCATTCAGATATAATTATTAATAATAAAAGAAGAGACGGCGTGTTAAGCTTTTAAATGTGAATTATGATATCTCGAGAGAAAGGTTGGCTAATAGCCAACAAGACCTCATGCTGCGTGAGGAAAAGCGGAGGAGAGGCGTCGAGGAGAAGGCGAAATTCAACTCAGACATCGGTGTTAATAGCTCTACAATTATTCGGAATGTTTTCATATCTCATTTTACTACACAGTTAAAATAAAAGAGACCAGCATGACAGTGTCATAATTTTATTGGATGCAGTTTTGAAACTCTTGTGGAAAACTAATATAAACTATGCCACTGCTTAAAATTTTGTTAGTATAATTGTAATATTTATTGTGCTGAATCTTTAATGACCATGATAAATAAGGATTCGGTATCTCGCATACGTAATTTTACTTAGAACATAAAAAGTCACTTTATCAGGTTGCTTATGCAGTATTTTTTAAGTAATTATTTTATGGTCTTGAACTGTAAATTATTTGCAACATATTACATTTCATAAAAATGTAGGTTATACGGATAAAGAGTCTTAAGGCGCGTCTCAAAAAGATAAAACTTGTGGAACACCTACTTAGCACACTATACAGCAGTAAAAAAGTTACCAATTTTAATAATTGTACATAAAAGTTAATTGATAAAAGGTAACTGTCAAATCTAACTAAACTAAATGGGTATACGATAAAGCACTGATTTTCCAGGAACCAAGGACCACACACCCACTTCCTTAGTTCCTTAATCATGTACATATTGTGTAAATTGAAATACAACTATGCAAATGCTTCAGGTAGTTATTTCATCATCCAGCCAAGCAATAGCAATGTATTCAATGTGGTTTTAGTCTTAATCCTTCTATAATATCAAAAAAAAAATCGCAATAAAATTTCAATTAAACTTGTTTTCTCCGCTAATCATTTGAATTCTAACTGTAATTTTATTTTTTCCATGTCCGCTCCCAATGTGGAGCATATGGTCTCCTAATGGAGGTATCCTGACATAATTTTTTCTACGAGAACTGCTTGTCACTCAGTTGCTCAACCTCTCTTTTCTTTTTCGAAGAGAGTAGAGATAGAAGGACTATTGGTTAGCTAATCGCTCTCGTTACGCCCCGTGAGGATGGGATTGGTGAGAGGGAGGGCTCAGACTACGAACAGAAATCCATAAATCGATTGAAAGATCAATCTATGAAAACCGTCCGCACCGGAAATTGAATCCGTACCCGTAGCCAGCGACGAAACCAACTGCGCCACGGACGCCGACAGTACTGTAGTTACAGCATTTATATTTAAATTTAAAAAAAACTGAACCTTCTTATGAAAAGTAATATATTACATACTTAATTTAATTACTTACGACTCCCTCACACTCGATTTTTTAATAAAAAAATAGAATTGCTTTTATACATTATTCATGAAGAACATTGAAATCCCATTCTTAGTTTTTTATTACAGTTATCAGGTTTTACTTGTATGCCTAGAATATTAGACGTGTTAATTATTACAACGAAATAAAACAATCATGTTATACAAAGCTGAACTCTAATTAATTGTTTGAATTAATGTGTGATTTTCTTTTTCAGGTAAGACTCTCTAGGAACAAGCATTTGATTAATGTGCGCTACGCCAAACAAATTCTCCATCGGTAAGTCAGTAATTACGTTCTCCATATTTGAGAGATAACTGTTTAATTTACGACCGGTGTCCGAGAAAATTATGCGATATATATTCACTGATCGATCTTCTGAACAAAAAATGTCGGTCAGAAAAATAAATTAATTAAGTCACATATCGTAATTAATACTCGCTATCTGGATGATATTATTGTATTCAGCTATAAATCAAAGGTAAATTATTCAATTCCTGAAGTAGCTATACGATTAGCCTCGATCCAATGAATGTCGGTTTGTGTGTATCGGATGAATCGTAAAACTGGAGATTGACGGACGTCGTTTAGAGCGAGGCAAGTGATAAGCTCGGGCGTCGGTCGGTTAACAGTAGCGGATTACATTTTTTAACAAATTTCAAGCGCGTAAAAAAATAATTTGTATCCTAATAAAAAATTGGAAGAAACATAATCGGACACACAATACAATAATTATGCCTCTTCAGTTTGATAGTTTAACAGTAGATAAAATAGTTACATATAAACACTTTTAAGTTGCATGCGTATCATAAATTTACGATTTTTTCTATTTCACAAAGAGTACACGCCGTATAAGTTTGCACTCCGGCTCTAAGGCCCGGCTCTATGATTTATGATCATTGGATTCATACATGGCTCTAGGATGCATACTGATACATACACGGGATCCATACACTGCTCTAGGATCACCGAATCCATACATACTAGTACACTGACACACTCTGTGTAGTATACTGAAAGCGTATCAGTGTATTAAAAAGTGCAAAGTTAGAAACTCACATATTTCTCATATTTCAAAAAGTTCTAACCACAGTACAGTTAAATTTGTTTTAAATTAAATAAATAACTTTTTATAATTATTTACGGTTATCTTTTTATGTTTCAAGATCTGACGACTTTGGTACGGTAACAGTAAAAAATATATATGTTTTGGATATCAGTGACTATTTGCAGCCACATAAATTTATAAAATAAACCTTAAATTTTTACTGCGATGAAGATTAGGTGCATTTATAAAGGTTATTATATGAAGTCACAAAAATAAAATAGCCGGTTTTTTTTAATTTCTGAAATCAATATCCTACCATAATACTGAGTCGTTGTAACTACACCATTGATTTATATGTTTTTCAATATTGTGTCATGTTTTATCAAATGGTGAATTTAATAATGAAATCATTGAATGTATCCACCCGCCCCTGTCGGCAAGGTAAGGACGTCGGTTGGCGTCGTTATCACGGATATAGGGCAGGGGCACGCAATCGCCCATCCTATTATTAGATGACAACGCCATCGGTCTGATATGGACGATGACGAAAATAAATCAACTCACTCGTGCTACGTATACCAGCTGATAAAAATCCCATTTACTGAGATTAATCGAAATGACAGCGTTATAGCATCGTTATCCCGAGTAATCCGCATTTAATAATAATTTGACCCGCCCTGCTCTTAAGCCCAAGATCAGCACATTACATTTTAAATCATATTAAATATTTACCTAATCATAAAAACACATTTTTTTTTGTTTCTTATTACATTTTTATTTTGTTTAAATCATGTTTGGTTTTTAATTTAGAAGTTTTCTTTAGCCGTTTTCAGTCACAATTTAAATAACATTAAAACAATTCTCATTCATTAAAGAGAACTGTTTTTTTTCAGTCCCTCACAGAGGCTTAAGAGAGAATGATGGGAATAAAGAATGACCAAAAATTAACTTATTGCTTGTTCTACGCCCCGTGTTAAAGATGTCATTGTGTCGAGTGGTAAAAGATGAAACACCACAGACATCCATGTGTTCTTATGCGATTCCATAAATCGATTTAACTACCAATAAATGAAAGTCCTTTCATATAAAATTAAATTAAAAATTGAAAGCTTAGTTATTCCACTTGGTTGAATTTTAATTTTATATTAAAAATAAACTTCCACAAAGTTACCGCCGAATCCATAGAAAATATGAAAGTCCTTTCAATTCTCTAATCCTTGACCACGTGACCAAGTAGAGAGAAAACCCCAATAACATCGATAGCTCGAAAATTTTATGAAGTATTTTTCAACAAAATTGTCCTTTTTATCGTAGATATGTTAAGTTTTATATGTAACACTATTTATTTACGTTTTATTTATACTCTATTTAAAATTCAGTTTATTCTACAGGTACAAAAAACATTTAAATTTTACTTATATGAAATTGACTACGAGTTTTCGTCACAAACTTTAACCAATATCAATTGATGACTAATGAAAACCGAGCCAAAAATTAGTAAAGAATAATTGGCTATCATTTATACGCTTGTTATATGAACAAAAATAACGCGTCTAACCGAAAATAATTTGTAACCTAAAGTATTTTATTATCTTATGCTATTAATAAAGAAAGTACTACGCCAGAAAACGTTAGCTCTAAAGTTTACAAAAACATATTCAAATAAAACTTCAGCACTATTTACCCTAAGGTGTTCGGTCAAGCACGGTCGCTTTCAACTTCTCAGCTGTAATTAATGATTCCTCTTCACGGGCAGCTAAATTTAGACATTAATTTCCTGGCCGCAACGGGCGAGACTGATATGTACATCATGTTAGCCCCCCGCGGCGTGCAAGGGGTTGAAATTAAAAATATGCAGGCCTTGAGGTTTACCGAGGAGTTGCGCATATTATTTTTATCTTATGGTTTTTAACGTGTTGGATCTGCGCTTATATACATCCGCAAAAATTAACCTGAGCAATAAATGTTAAGTTATACGAGGTGGTTATCTTGATTTGACTTCCTAAAATATGTACAAAAAATCACAAAATGCCTGTTTTTCATTTTTTAAAAGTACTGCTTTATTATTTTTGCCGTTCCATTATGTATGAATACCCTTTAAGTCTTGACTAAGCAAAATAAAAGAGCGATAACGTATTACGAATATAAAACCATTCAAAATATAAAACTTGGCCTATATTAAAAGGCAATCGCTTGTATTTTTTTCGTACATTATTTAAGTTGTAACGTTAATTGTTGTGGCATTTCTCATGGGGATAACACATAATAAAATTTTAAAAAATAAGACTAGATTTGCTACGAACAAATCGGACAACGAACACTTTCACGAAAGATTTTTGTGTTCGAACAACGAACACATATTCGGATAACGAACTAAAACGATCTTTCTAATCTACTTATTGTATCTGCTTGGAACGGATTATGTTCGTTAACCAATCATCCACTGTACTAAGAAATAATTCCCATATGATTTATTTTTAATCTAAAAATACTCAAAATGCGTTTATCTCAAAACACAATTTTAGCACAAGTGCCCTTTTGCTTTTGGGGTGACGATATACAGGTAGGAAACAATGTTCAAAAAAGCAAATAAAGTTTAATTTGCTTTATAAGATACCGTCACTCAAGAATTCTAACACTGTTTAATTAATATAAATCTTTTTTGTTTCATGTATATTTATTATACATAAAGATATTATGATTTTAAAATTACAAAACTAATGAGAATTTTATTCATAATATATTTTAATTAACAACACCAATGTTAAAACTGGTTGACCTCAGCATGATAGACACGATTTTGAATATTTACAATTTGGTTTTTAGAAGTATACAGAATAGAGCGTTGATAGTGCCGGTAGGAAGAAAACAATTATAGCAGGTGTGGGTAACCTGAGACATTTATCGGAGGCGTCGACGTGGAAAAGTGTAATCGCTAATTGCTCATAAAGTCGAAATTTTTCCATATCTACGTGTGAATTTTCTAATATCCATTATAATAACAACAGCCTCGTCGGACACGCTACGGTTGTTTTACGAAATATTCCAGAGGCCGATAACAAATGGAATTATACATATTTAAAAGACGTAATAGAGTAAAGCATATTTTTAAAACAATTTCTTAACTTGAATTTTGTCATTTTCACGCGATAAATCACTCTAAACCGACAATTCTTAGTGGAAATGCCTGATATTTTCAAAAATAAATCAGAATTTAATTTCTACCACTTCGACGTTTTTCTTAATAGCATATTTGTAGTTGAAAATATTGCTGAACATAATTCGACGTTGTTTTGGTCAATTGATGTAACCTTCAAAATTGAAATCGTTCAGGAGAGAGTAAATACTGTTTTTATCAAAAACAATATATGATGAGTTGCATTATGAATCTTTGCAATGCATTCCTGTAAATTCTCATGTTTGCAGATACGGAACTATGCCTAGGAAGTGTCGATATAATAGTGGCTTACATCATGTGGGGGCGTCAGAATTTTTAAACCTTAAACCAATGCAAAATGATGTTTCCCTTCCAAAAAGTGGTTAATTTATTTTTCTAATTTACACCTTTTGGCCGAGACCTGCTCTGTCATCATTAAAATGAGATGCAATCATTAACCCGTTTTTGTATTTTTTTAGGGTTACATAATTGGCCAAAACACCATCGAATTATTATATGCATTTATGTAATACTGAAATTAAAGATGATTTATTGTGCTCATTTATTATTTTTGTTTTAAGTAAAAAAAATATAAGTATTGCTTTTGCATTTTGCAACCCAAACGCAGCTATTTTACTGTAGTATAGTATGACATAAATTATCAGTACACATATTGCATATGAGATAACACCAACAAATATCAACTCTTCGAAGGCTTAACATGGAATACATTACATTAACAATATATTTGTTAGTCTTGTGAGTTTTAGTATTTCAATAATATTTCCAATTCTTTTATTAAACAAATTGTGTTCATTATAATACTACATTGTTTATAAACCATAATATATCACCATTGTTTACGTGAACACATCAAAATCGCAGTTAAAGAAACGAAACATTTTAAATTGACTGTCTTTTCGCTATTACGTTATGTCTATTTACTTAATACAAACATTTCATTAAAATAACAAAATGCAGATTTCAATATTTGCTCAATAATTTATATGATGGTATGTTATTTCTGTTTTATTTCAACCTAACAATTGTGCACAAATTAACTGGGTATATTCTGTTTTTGTATTTTGTGTGGCTATCTAAACAATGTTAATTTCATATATGAAACAAATTATTTGAAAGGCGTACTGAAACAAAGCCTCAAGTATATTCATCGTTATTTTACGCTAATTTTTTTTTTCGTCCATTGACGTAGTAGAGATTGGTGATATTACTAACAGTTTTTTTTACTATGTGAAGTATATGAACTCATAATGGAGTATCGATGTCGACTCCGTGGTCGAGTGGTTAACGTCGTTGTCTTCTGTTACGGTACGGGATTGAATCCTAGTACGGACAGTTCCAAAAATTGATTTATGTCCTAAGGTTTATATTTGTAATGTTTAAAATGTCCTTCCAGCGTAGCGAAATCGATTAGCTAACTACAAGCTCTGTCCTATCCCTATCCTTGTATACCTACTCCCTTCGAAAAATAAAGGTTGAATAACTGAGTAACACTCAGTTATCGTAGAATATTTTCTATTGAGATACCTCCATTAGAAGTCCATATTCTCCACATTTGTAGCGGACATGGTAAAAAATAATTACGATGTTTTGGTTACTTGGTATTTCTACTCCACGTATAAAAATATAAAAGCATTAATATAAGAAAAAATAGCAAATAACTTAGTTCCAAAAGAGCTATTACAAAGTGTTCATAGTTATTTCGGTATGAGGCCAACATTAGTAGTATGGCATGATGCCGATACATAAATATGTTTTACCGTTATTTTGTAATAAAATTCTTAAATGTCTCACATAATTAAAAACGAATTTAATCAATCAAAATTAGGTACCTATTCCAGTATGAACGAAATCTACGGCACTGCTTCATGAAATTGCGACCGCGCCATAACCGAACAGATCTGGAATAATTAATATGACAAATAAATAAAACACGGCTTTAACACGTATTTACTCTGGTTGGTTATTCTGTTTGCCCCCTATACCCCCTTACAGTCGTTGCTATGGCAATCAACGTTTCTAATATACCATAGAAAACAAACCAAAAAAAATCCTAAAAGATCACTCACCTACTGTTGAAAATACGTCACCGTGAGTCAATATTCTACAGGTTCAAAAGAAAATAACAATAGTAGATACAAATCATAATTCATAGATTATGTGTGTTTTCAAAATAAACGATATTCCTATTGTAAAATTGGGTACGTATTATATATTTTTAACCATGCCAGCTCCCTATCTAGAGCGTCTTATGAAAGTTTTCAGTGAAAACCGGTTGTAAATCAGTCACTCAACTAAATTATAAACTGAAGAATTGGTATATAAAATAACTAGTAGTCTGCTGGTGGCTTTCTTGAAGCTTTGCATACAGAATCGGATAGGGGTAGTTGAAAAAAAAATGTAAACATGACAGACGTCCATTCCGTTGAATACAAATCCATAAATTGATGGAAAATTAATAAAAGTGAGTATATTAAAAGTCTTACAATCAAATGCGCTTTTTTTATATCATATTCACTTTCATAAAAATAGTTTTCACTTGTAATAAATACATTGCACAAAAAACAAATTCTTTCACTAAAAATAAAGTGATCCTACATAATAAAATACATTTTAACATTGAAGAAATGTATTACACTTACGAAAAAATATTTTCACATAGATAAAATAGTTTTCACTCAATATAAATACTCACACTTTGAAATAAATAGTTGCACGAAGCTGTAATGAAATGTCACTCATTCTTCTACCCTATATTAGTTCGTCTATATTGCCTTTAAGCCAAACCAGACCAACCCTAACGCAACCTACTTTGTTAAAAGAATCCGTCACTGTGTGGAAACTATTACAATCAAAGTTTGAGTGTACTAAGTTAATACTATCTAACCCAAAGTGCAAACTATCGAAACAAAAGTTCAAGTGTACCAAGACCAAGTGAATACTATCTAACACAAAGTGCAATTGTTTATAACCTTAATAAAAACCTAGCAGCGTTGATCACTTGGCTACGGATTCGACATATTTTAATGTATAAAATCAATATCATGATTATAATTATAGATTCAAGATAATTTTCCTTTCAAACCCTCACATATTAGCTTTTGGTCGTATAAAATCGATAAGGGATACGAAGTGAGGAATATCATTATCGTTTTGCAATTTGTTAATTGAATCCTCCTCCTCGGTCATTTATATCATATTAAAACTGAATCTCATATTAACCTGGACGTAAAAAAGGTGTAAAACTGCCATTTGAATAATTTTATCATTTTCGACATGAAAATTATCATGTAAATTTTCGTTTCCGGCGTTTAATAGCCACGTTTTCAGTTTTATGTTCCAATTTTCAAAATGGCGACATACCACTTTCATCATTCCAAAGCGTTCATGTTTCCCGCTCGTAATAACATGTTATAAGTACTTATACTATTTTACTGATCAATACTTTATGATGTATTTTTAAAGACTTTGTATAAAGAATAAATAATAAACGATCGAAAATAGTACCTAATCTCGAATCAATATCATTGAGTATTCTATTTTAAGTTGTCCGTCTCGATTGATTGAATATGTGGAATTTGGTATTTTAACTGTAAGACAAAAGTGTTCAAGTGTCCATATTCAACAAAAGGGGCCAACAGGTATTCTTTATGTGATTTCAGAATTTTTTTCTGTATAGAGATAGCCATGAAAAATGTAGAAAGTTATTATCAAAAGAGAGACACGACAACATTAATTCGTAAAACCTATATTTTCGCTCCTGTAGCGGAGTTATGAAATCTCTTTGGCATTATACCTAGTCCTTTGCAATGTCCACGGGCTTGAACAACAGTCTAGATACTGTAACGTTTGTGCATTTCAATTTTGTAAGTCTAAAATATAAAAAAAATAGTGCAAAAAGTAAGTAAGAAAAGTAAGCCCTCCCCCGATAATAAGCCCTATCACGTATTTTGGAGCAAAAAAGAAAGTAAGACAGTGTCTTACTTTCGGAAAAAGACGGTACCTATCTTTCTATCCTCACCCTATCTGAAAAGAGAGGTTGAGTGACTGGATTACAGCCAACTTTGATAAAAACCTTTACTTGAAATTCTGCATTAGGATTCATATACTCTATTGGGAGTGGATTTGTAAAACGATATAATTTATTTACGTGGTGTCACTTAAATTACAAAACACCTAATTGACACAATTCGATTATTTAATCATTCATGCTCATTTTTAGTTTTTGCGCATCTTGCGGGTAACCGTGAAGATTTTTTCGTTGTAAAATGTCAAATAATGTTTTGTACGCTGTCATACCAAATTTAGTAATAGAACAACTTAATTTAAATAAAGTCATATCGTGTTCAGTGAATATAATTTAAACAAAGATACATAATTTATAAACCGTGAAATACAATGACACAAACATATTATCACCTTTTATAATATTTGGGTACGTATATTTAAATTAAAATTACAGTATTCATGTGTTATCGTTGCGGAAATACGTAAGGCATAAATTATGTTTTATTTTCTTACTGCTGCTTAAAATTTGTTTTGTCTCATTTACATTTATTAAGTCTGGCGTACCAGGTATACAATTCTTATGTCAAATATTAGTCATTTATTAAGCACGCTCTCTACTGATATGTAGGCTCTGATAAGCCGAATTATATTGTTCACAGCGTGAGGCCACAGCTTTATTCCGTAAAAAGGTAAAAAATATTCAATTGAAACATATAATATGCGTTATCGTTGTCACACATAAATTTTAATCACAATACTGTAATAAACTTTTAATTAATATTTCATTTATTCTTAAACAGTAAATAAATAAATATAAACCATTTACAATATGCATTTAAAGTGAATTAATTGCAAATATTTAAATTGCATCTGAGTTGCTGAGGCGCTAAGCATGCTCCCGAAGGTTTTTAGAGTTTTGAGTTAATCACGGAAAACTGTTATGGGCAATATGATAGTTTTAAATTTGGATTATTGAGATTTTGTACACTTCCATGAATTTTGTCACTAACGACCCGGGTTTCGCCTTTCGGCATCTTCAGGCATTCGAGCACACGAATGGACTCGAACTGAGAGACAGTAAACAGTGTCTAACGCTTATATAGAAGATACAAATGCGACAAATATCATTTACGAGGCAATACATTATACGTCTGAGAGCCACACCGATACCTGAGTTAAAATTTCGGAAATCGCCCTAATCCTTATTTTGTAAACACCATATTAACAGAGTGGCGAATTGCCGCTTTTCAACTTCTAGAAGATTTCCAAAATTTTAACTCAGGTATCGGTGTGGCTCTCAGACGTATAATGTATTGCCTCGTAAATGATATTTGTCGCATTTGTATCTTCTATATAAGCGTTAGACACTGTTTACTGTCTCTCAGTTCGAGTCCATTCGTGTGCTCGAATGCCTGAAGATGCCGAAAGGCGAAACCCGGGTCGTTAGTGACAAAATACATGGAAGTGTACAAAATCTCAATAATCCAAATTTAGTATTGAAATTCCATCAAGCACCCTCAGTCGATGTCTTAAATTAATGATAGTTTTAACTTATTTTGTGTCTTCCGGTGTATATTATGGAAAAGTAAAATATTCTTTTACACTGTCATTTTCTCTGACTGTGTCGACCGTATAAAACGAGGATCGAGATCTTATAAAAAAAACGACATTTTTAAATTTGGAAAAATTTTGAATATCGAACAGGGGACGAAATATGAAGAAATTTTAGATTTGCTGGAAAAATTAATAGATCTATAATCTACTAGAGCACATATGTACACCGAAAACTTATTTTATTGAAAAATCACCAGGAACGTGTTTAGCGACTCATCTATTGTCTAAGTAATTGAACCAATCAAACATAATTTTAAGATATATCCGTAAAGTTATGCAATATAATATTAACTGCTTAGCTTCGTAAGAATACAGAGAATAATTTGATAGCTTTCGGCATCACGCTACCGTCGGTTTGTATATATTCTGACGATGGCGTAATGTCAAAATAGCTCTCAATAATGTGACATTATTTTCTTTAATAAATTACTTATTATAATTTTTATCCTCAATCTATTGAAGCTTACCATGTAAATGCCAATTCGGTCAGTGTTTCAGTTTTTTGACATATATTTATTGAACTTCTAGTACTTCTACCCGTTATATTTGAAATATAAACATCTAAAACTACTCACTCATTTCTCCAAACTGTATATATACATACTATCTACCCTGATGGGCAATTTAAATACAATCGCCGTTTCTTTACACCTAGTAGCCCTGCGGGGATAGTTTTCATGAGGGATAATTCATCGCGTAAACCAGAAAAGTAATTTATTTTTCACTATCATATAAGTTTAATGGTTGCTTTTTACGCCTTTGGATTTCATAATGCGACTTTCAGGTGTTAAAAACCTAACGGCTTTCAATAATGTGTCGTAATTTTAAGCTTATAATTACAAATTCTTCTCCGTCTATTTCCACTATTCAAGTTGACCGAGTGAATACCACGCGCGTCTTCCATTATGACATTCGTTTGCTCGTTTCATCATTTAAGATACCAGCAATTCGTAGCTCATCCAAATGCATCATATTTATATGGTATTTCGTAGCCTTCCGCAAAGCATTTATTCTCTCGATAATATTTGGCGTAAGCCTCTGTTTTCCAAGTTTTTAGCCTCCGTTAGTACCATGTTTCAATACCGTAGAGCACCATTGTTATACTACAACCGTTGAATGGACGGTACGTGGTTTTACTTGATTAAGATATAAGTTTCAGTCATTTTTATTTCAGAGAGTTAAATGTCTCTCCGAATGGTGAGCACTTATTCCAGGTTAATTTCCCGTGATATGCCATCCCAAGATTCCTATATAAGTGAAGCTGTCAACATTCTTAATCTTCTGTCCGTCAGGAGTCAATTTGCATCAAGACAGGTGTATTTACTAAAAGCGTTTGTCTTTTTGACTTTCATTTTTAAACCAACACGCAAAGAACTACAAACCGGTGATCAAAGATCTTTTCACCCGCCTCATGGAATCGGCGAATATAACAGCTTCAGCAGTCAGTATTCCAAGTCGCACAACATTTGGGTAAAGGTAACATCTATTCCTTGGTCGGGTGTTTTGATTTTTGTAGCATAAAATCGAAGAATATATCAACCAGACCCTGTGTAAGTGCGGCAGTGACTCCAAAATATTCATTGACAATTTACACTTTAATATTTTCATTATTTACTCAGCACAAAAAAATTATATTGATGAATTTGCTCCCACAGCATGGGTTTAAAAAATTGAATTGAAAACATTGTTATTACGCTATTTATATAATTGTATAATTTATATATTTTTCCTAACAACAGACAATAAATATTCGTTATGTACTTAAGTGTAAATACTATTTACAATAACAATGATTATTTTAAACCTTAAATCAATTTTCTTCCATACATCTTCGTGCAACGAGCTGTTTTGGCAATAGTTTATCTTGGAGAGTTGATATAAACGATGTTATATTAATCTGTCCTATTATATTTATAAAATTTTATTACTTATAGACGAACGAAAGTTTTTCACTACCCCTGCAAGCTACTCGGAGTGTCAGTTTTTCCTAAAAATTTTCACCCCGATATGAACGCTTTACAGCGCTGATTACGAAATGACATTTGAACCTCGCGCCTCACAAACGAAAAGAGCACGTCCGTGCGGGTGATTTAGTGCGGGAGAAATTTCAAAATTAACTGGCAAGTGTGTTAAATTTGTAGCTTTTATGTGTTTCACGCCATGTCAGGCAACACCGTTTCGTTACGAATCAGGAGGCACCTGCTTTACATATTTTTATACATACATAAATGAGTATAGATATACATTATTAAACATACCTGACTTGAATTATGTAGGCATTCTGAATATTACATGCTGCCTGTTCTATACTAGTATTATTTGTGTAATACATAGAAAAGCTTCCATTTGTTCTCATCTACTAAACGTAACCAATTCTTAAAAGTACAATCAACTTTAGTACAATTAAATAAAAGGACATGTTTTTGATATTTTAGTGGGTTGCTTTGTTTCAACAATATTTTTATTTATAAACATCAATAAATATACTGTTTTGAATAGTTATAAGCTGTCATTTGTTTCAGTGTATATGGAAACACCGATAAAGATATAAAGACCAGTAAGATACACAGGTTTTAAGTACAAAATAAATTAATATCATTTTTTACAACGAAGCGAGTAATCCGGTTTGTTTTTTAAGATTTGACAATTTTGTAGAGTAATGTTCACTTTCTTAAACTCAATGAGTGGTAAATAGGCAATCTGCTCAAATATATTAGAATTTATATTCATATTTAAGTTTATTGAGATTGCTCTTTTGGCTTTTACTGTGTGTATATATAATAATATAAAGTTACAATTCTTATAAAGAATTCTAATCATTTCATTGTTTGCAAAATAACAACTAATAAATGGTAGATCGACGGCGATAGTGCTGTTCTATACAATCAAAAACACTTCGATCAATTGACTTTTCCACAAAGAAAATATTCACGTAGAAGCGCTTTCTATTTCAGTGCGCTTATTGGTATCACGGTTCATACCTAAGTATGCGTATAGAAATAATATCTCGCGTCGAGTCCCTCTCTTTCACACCAGGCAGCGTTAGCACAAGAATATTCATTACAAGTATTATCAGCGCGTACATCTCGTGGTGTTGCAATCGTATTTGCATAATCCACCGTGTGGGAGGCGGCCTGCTTCAGACAAAGCCATATCATTTCAAATTAAAAAGGTATCATTTTTGATAGAACAAATTTACCCCACCCTCTTACTATTCTAGTATACGATTTTGCTACTACTTAGAGTCATATAACACTGGCGTATTGCAATTTTTCCACACAAAAAAAAAATATCTATTAAACAATTTTTTATGTCATATTTATATAGATACATTATTTTATATTTTACATTTTATATTTTAGTTAAATTTTGTTGTATGTTGTATTATTGTTGTTATTTCTTAAATGGAAACAAAATCAATTGCTATTTTTTGTACAAATTAAAAATAAAGGTGTTGTTCCTAAATTACGTAATATGGAATAAATAATCATTTTATTATAACTTCCTGTCTTCTGCTTTACTAATCAAATTGTTTAACAGTAACTATTCAAGACATTATTGAACATGAATTTTTAACTAACGTAGCTACCCTTTGGAAAGGACATTGTTGTCAGATTACTGCTTAATTTCTCGGCTTATAGCTTATAGGTACAAAAAGTGAATACACTTAATAATAAAATTAAAACAATGATGATTTTCCTATAGTACTAACGAATTATTGAACACACTTGTAAATTTGGTTTCATCCTTAACTGTCAAATCGAAAATTCTTATTGAATAATGATAAAATTACTTAACTTATTACTTATTGTACATATTATAGAACAATAGGATAACAGCATTAAATACGTCAAAAGCAATTACAATTAATGTAAGATTCAAAATCAGCAAAATAATAGAACTATAGAACTCAGTAGGAGTTATATTGTTTTTTCAAAATAATCGCACATTATAATATCATGCCACAATTGTATAAATACAATTTCAACTGCAATAAAAATGCAAAACTGGAAACATTTATTTTTACACCAATAAAATGTTGTTCATGAGGCGATTTAATATTAAATATTATTTGTACACGTAAAACGTTGTGCACGCAACATTATTTGAAACAAAATTGTTTCAATTTTAAATGACCAAATATGGAAGCTCGTCCGATTGGTAAATTATACGGAATGCCACAGTTAAACTACTCTGCAATAATCACACTCGTAAAATCATTTAAATATTACGATACGAATAAAATAAAAACTGTCGATGCGTATAGAGAACTGCGTCCTGAAACGTAATTTTACGGATATTTAAATGATTTAATAGTACTGAATGCACGGTGTTCCACAATTAATCGTAATAATCTTATTTTGTTGTACAAATATAGTTATTTATTACTCACATAACAACTTCTGTATTAATGTGTACACATTCTTGTTTTTAATACAAAATAAGTACGGTTTATAATATTATATACAAATCATCGACGTAGAGTTCAAACTTTCTCGAAACACACTAAAAAAGGTGAATGATTGAATTTTCCTTAAATATATTGTCATCTTAACATGGATTTGTAAGCACAAAGAGTCAATTAATTCTAATGTTCAACGTAAAATAATATTTTTATTTATTTAAAGCACAAAAAATCTAAATATAAAACGGCTACTTAGAAAACACAAAACCGAAAACAATGAAGTGGGTATTAAAAAGTTATTATATAAAATTCAAAATAAATGCATACGTTTGCTGCTCCCCAATTGTGGATTTGCCAAGCTTGAATTTTTAGCTTGATATATATTATATATAGGTGCTGGCAATAACTATAGTATATCAAATATTCTACTCACACGAGTTGCGTAAATAACTTGACTTTCTTATAGTTCTTGTAGTATTTTAGCCAATTTCTGATTTCTGCCACATAATTAATTTTTACCTTTCATATTATGCAGTTGATTATTATTATTGTGTATCGATATTTCTAATTGTACAATGGACGTAGCTTTCGATTGAACATACAAAATTTTTTTTTTTTTAAAAAATCCGAATAAACTTCTTAAAGCCTATATAATAATATCAATAAATTTAAATGGTCTCATGTGATTACAAATATACCCATATAAAAAATGGTTTTGATATACAAATATTGATGAGCCAATATTGATAAAATTTAACGGCTTCTTTAAAATTCGACGGATTTGTTATTAGTTTTATCCTATTTTATTGATAACGAAGAAGCATCTAGCAAAACCACCCTGTAGTAGGCATATCTTCACTATCTTACAATTCCACTTGTTTTCGGATATAATGCGCTAAATTTATTGCCGTAAGTGGGGAATAATTACCCATTTCGAATACGATGAAGTTCTTGGATAATCGGTGGTTGCACACACCCGTATACGCCCTCCACGCGTATGTTTGCTCAAATGCTACACAAAAATGTCGGGAGTTTTTCACATAACGAATGAGTTATTTGATTCTGCAATTTATGATCAATTATCGTTTTGTGAATACCATTTAATTCGTGAAAAACTTTGTTGTATTTATTGTAACGTCGGGTATCTTTTTCAATACTGCAATGTCACTGAATTTTTTGACGTTGGGAGTTAAATTTGTAATTTGTGTATTTTATTTCACAAATATATTGTGTCCCTTGTAATTTGTTAAAATCACGCCATTATACTGGCAGAAGTGCTTAAATAATAAAATTTCCAAAAAAGTGCACAATAATATACCTTGACATCAGTTCTTTGACTTGAATAGCTCAGTAGGTGAATTATATTTGGCAAAAAAAGAAAATACACTTTATCGTTAAGTTTATTAATGCAAATTTATACACAAGCAATTTTTCCTGTCTATCTCTAACATTATTTGTGTCAACTTGGTATAAAACCATTCAAATTTTATGTTATAATTATCTTATGTAAAATAAAATTACGAGGCTAGAGGTTTTATTCATAACCCTCAAAGTTTTATTTGCTGTTTACTCAATGTGTTACTTACTAACTTCTGCTAGTATGGTAACGATTTGTGGTTTTAAATTTAATACAAAGCCACTATAGAAAATATGTTAAATTTGTTTTTTTAATACGTTTCAACATAATAAGTTTCATAACTTCGCTCAACTTTCCCCACGACTAACATGATCAGCATTTGATAAGTATACCCACTCTGATCTTACAATCAACCACTAAGGCTAGAAAGATTCGATAGTCAAAGTTTTTTCTCGGAAAAAGAAACGCGTAAAATAACTATGAATTTTTATTCGGAGAAACGAAACCCAGTTGGAATAATAATTATGTATTATTAACTAATCGTCCAAATAAGTGAGTCCTTATCCATATATCAGATCAATTCCAATGTCTCGTTATGAACTTACCTGCCATCTCCATGACCACGCCTGAGGGTAAACAAACAATAAGACATTAACGTCATTTGTTCAACTCTGACAAATATTAATGGTCGTTCTTCCCGCCCACAGAGACAGTATAATAAGACGATTGCCCAGTTATTAAGTAACCCGCACTTATCATCGTCGCGAGGATGACTTACTTGGACTTTTATCGAATTTAGCAATTTGTAAATTTATAAAGTTAATTACGAATGCTTGTCAAACACATGGTTTTCATTATGCGAGCGTGTACTTTTATTTAATAAAAAAAAATGTTAGCTCTTAATAAATCAATTGTCCACACTTTTATTTCACACACTAAGGTAGACTTCTTCCACTAACTAATAGATAATTCATTCGTTTATATTCATTAATGTATAAGTAAATTTTAGTACAATTTATAAAGTGTAAATTCATTATTTTTATCAAGTTTTTATATTTATTTATCTTATGTTTGTTTTTAACTTACTCTTTTATGTAATTGGCGATTTTATAATTATAATAATTCCGTATTTGGTTTGACATAATTGTTTGATTAAATGATCAAATAGATAATACCTTTTTTATTTATTTACAATGTTCGTGTTACGCTTACACTTTGGTGGGCGGTGTCTTAAAACAAAAACCTTTCTCGTAAGTAAATTACAACTGTATAAAAAGGTCCGCATTGTTTCCGGGATTTGTGATGGAAACCTATCTATCCAAATCCAAGAATGGAAAAAGTGCGAATGAAAAAAGTTGTCAACGGCATAAATTTTAGCACCGGCGTGAGATTGTCACAGAACCGCTAATCGTTTTCGATTTCACACTGTTGTGAATTCAATTTACATGCCCGACAAAATCGACGGACTTAAAATAATGTATTCTCTATAAATAAAACTGAAAAAATACATCTCCAACTTTGACTAATCGTAACATAACGGCACGCCGCTCAATCAATATCAAGAACATTGATTCCGATGGGCCTTTAAACCACTTTGTCACGCACTTCGTCATCAAACCGGATCTCTAATACCAACTCTTTCCTATAATAATAATACAGTTTTTCATTCATTTGTCAACCAGCATATTTTCATTTAATGTAGATAGTGTAGTGTAGAAGGATGTTAAATAGTTTTTAGAAAATAGTTCAGGTTTTTTTAAAACCCTTACGAAACAGTAAGTAAGTTTTAGTAACAACATCGAAACTAATTTTAGTATAAATCAAATGTATTTACAAAATGCAAAGCGCCAAGTATGATATTGTACGATAGAATAGTTATCACTATGCTATAAATCTAGTGCAATTTTTTTTTCAAACTATCCATCCATTGTCCAAGAGTAGTATTAATGGCAGTCGGTAAACATTGATTTTCAGAATTGAAGAAAATGTATACATATATTCATTTTCTACACGTAGTAAAGTATTATTCTTCAAGCGATTCCGTATAGTGCAAAAGACGGACATATCAATCACAGGTATGCGGGATCAAATGTAATAATGGAAAGTTATATGATTATTTTGTTTTTGTTTAAATTAAATAACAATTCACACCTGCCGAAATAACAAAAATAATAAAGACAAGAAAGGCGAGTTGAACATCCGTTCATTTACGATCATAGGAACCAGGTGTCGTCCGTGTAATCTGGCCAACAATATACATCGAGAATAATAATTCACCTTGCAAAATAATATCATCGTATTACGCTTTTGCACATGTCTCTCGAGAAACATTTTGATATTAAAACGAAGATTTACTGACTAATTTCTATGTAGATGTGTTTTTGATGTTTAATTCTTCTGTTCTATAATAAGCCATAATTAAATAGATTCATACCAGATAAAATTCAAAGATCATTTTTTTCATAAATTAAAACTTTTTTATTACCTAATTTTACTAAGAATAGAATACCAAGAATCTTCATACAATAAATGTAAATAAATACGTGTTGGTTTTTAACTGCAATTAAGCTTTGTACATCAAAATAGTTGCATTGATTCTTACATAACTAGAAATAGAAGTAATGTAAAATAAAAGCCAATCTGTTACACAATTGAATAATATAATCCGGACCTGTTTACTCAATGAGGATTTCAACTGATGAAAAACTACAACATGGCCATTTATTTATTCTATAGTATAAGTAATATTTTATAATTAAGTGGAAAAGAAAACAATTTGTGTATGATTAAAAAATGATTTTACATGTTACAAACCGAATTATAAAGAAATGAAAGCAGTTTATCAAAAAATTAAAAAATCATCAAAACCAATTGTATGAAAATATCATTTATAAAATATACACGAATAAAATCTCTTTAATAATAAACTATGTAAGCCAAACACAATGAAACAATAAATAATCCATAAACAGTCATCAGTTGAAAAAGCTAGGTCTTTGAGCTGTCCTGATCATGTAAAATTGGGTAGTTAGCACTACAAATTAATAGTTGGCATGACTTATTGACAGCTCACCATTAGCATTCAAATAATATTGTCACTGATTGAAGCACGTGTTCCCACCAAATAGGAACAATTTCTATTACATTTGGATTTGGACATCGAGCACACGAATGGACTCGAACTGATCGAGACCATTCGTGTGCTCGAATGCCTGAAGATGCCGAAAGGCGAAACCCGGGTCGTTAGTGACAAAATACATGGAAGTGTACAAAATCTCAATAATCCAAATTTAATATTGAAATTCCATCAAGCACCCTCAGTCGATGTCTTAAAATAATTTCTATTACATTTTTTACATAAATCCTTCAAGATTCATATTACTTCAAATAATGTTATCATGATATTCTATCAATGACAATCAATTAAAAAACTCAAGTATTCAAAGAAAATTTATTTAATAAAGCAAGTCGTATTATTACCTTGCTAATTATGTTTCGTATCCTTAATGTTTTTCGCCACATGAATTTAAAAAATAGTGTTTATTTTCTTTTCTACATTATTAAAATTGAAAAATAGAAATGCCTTTATGCTTTAAATATGCAGACATATATATTATATTTTTAATTTTGCATAAGTAGTTTATGCATGCATAATATCTTACTTATAAAAACCACTTTATGTCGTATCATATTTCTTAAATTTTATATCTTTATATTGTGTATTATTAGTCAATTTATAATTGGTTTATCAAAATTTTTGCAGTTTGTAAAGGTTAATAATCACGCCATTTATTGAAATAATATAATATTTTTCTTCAGCCATGTAAAATTAACATCGTGGGCACCGATGACATGTTTATTGATAAAGAATAATTAAAATAAAAAGGAAATATCGCTTTCGGTTTAAATTTATTGTCTGTCTAAATTGAAACTGGTGTAAATGCGACAATACAAAAATCTGCTTATTCGCAAACGATTCTATGCTCAGGCATTGTTTTACGAAGCGGTTCATCTATAATAATAGGGAAGTATTGGAGACAGAAGGAATTGAAAAACATAAATCACTATGTCTTTGAATACAACTCCACATTTGTAAACATAAAATACATTTTTCATACGACTTTCTCAATTTTATCCAACGACTGGTTTCGCTCATCGCAAGTTATCCTTTATAATTTGTATGAAAATAGCGGCACTGAAATAATGTGTCTAACGATTTAGTTTTACGATATTTACTATGGTTACGGATATTTCGGGTTCAAGTACCGTTCCGCACAGTTTCATAAATTGATTTTTCAATCGATATATGAATTTCTGTTCGTAGGCATGAATGTTTGTGATGTCTAAAAATCCCTCTCACCCAAGCGATCCTAAAAATAAGGCTAACAATAGCGATATAGATAACCATTAGTCCTGTCAAATCCCTGTCCTTCTATCCCCATTCTCACCGAAAAAGAGAACTTAAGCAACTAAGTAACAAGCAGTTAGCGTAGAAAACTTTTGTTGAGATACCTTCATTATGAGGCCTCGTGCTCCCCATTGGAAGCGGACATGTTAAAAAAATGATATTTAATTCGCAATGAGACCGGTTCTAATCATTGCATAAAATCGTGTTAATAGTAGAAAAAATGTTTTTCAATTTTATAAATAAATTTCCTTTCGCCCGATTATCTAAAGTGACAAAATCATTTTTAGACGAAAATAAGATTTGATCCCGGGATCATACATACATACATACATACCGGGATCATCAATACCACTGTAATCAGATGTATACTATACAGCGCCGCAAGTTTAATAAAAAAAATGCCGCCTTTAGTATTACAAATAGTCTAACCAAAAACGCTATCAAAATATAAAAATCTTTCTAATTGATTTATCAGTGACACATGTTTCATGTTTTGTACACGGATTTTTTTGTAGATTTTTTTATTATTGTATTTACAATTCACGCATAAGGTGGCTGAAGTCAATGAAGTATCAAACACCCTCATTAAAACTTTTAACACCGCAATTGTTTCGAGCGGATAACTATTGCCTTATTAATTCGGACCTGTCAGTGGGCAGATGTTTGTTTTGAATTAAGGGAATCCCCGGGCCTTAAACCGTTGAGCAGGCTGCGCACGCGTATAGCCCGCAGGTACATTGTTCCGAATATAAAACATATCCTTTTGTGCGTCCTACCTGATATGCATATCTCATACATCATCTAATTTCACCTCGGGTACTAGAATGAAGAATAAGGTGTTTTACGCAGCCTGGGTTACGGTTAAATTTAATATATTTTTATTTCCGCTTTAATGGCATATACTAAAATGTGTACCTATACAAAATATTCTGCAAAAACTAATATCACTTAAAGTCTTTCTGGAAAGGCTATATTTAAAAAATATAACACAATTTCCTTCGTACTTCTTTCACATTTTGTATAAAGATAAAAACCAGTTTTGCTCATCGCTAGGATTACCAATTGTCATCACCGTAGTGTAATTGTCAACATCGTTGGCTTAGGTTGCAATTTTCACGGGTTTGAATCATATTACGGACAGAGTTTCGCAAGTGGAATTTTTAAAAAAAGTATGAATTCCTGTTTGAATTAATAGATGTTAATAGATGACTGAAAAGCGAGTAGCTAACCACTATTCCTGTCCTAGACCTACCTTTTTATCGCCACTCTCTTCTAAAAAGAGAGGTTGAGAAACTGAAGTAGTTTTTGTAGAAACACATCTATTGAGATAAACTCTATTTACAGTGCATATGCCCCACATTAAAAAAAAACGGCCCACCCCACCTCGCGTATAAAGTAAGTTGCATATTGCATTATTGCATTGCACATTTTTTTCAAGATAAGAAACCGTCGTCAGTAGGTTTATATCCTTTCTATATCCATGTTGTTTTTGAAATTTTAAAAGGACGATAACGGTGTAGTGTTAAAAAGATATAAATGATCGTGGTGAGGTGGTTTTCCTCTCAAGATGCCTAGGTGTTGTTCGTAGTCGGTAACACCATGTGAGGCGTAAATTCTTTAAAGTATTATCATTGACATTTGATTATTATTTTAATGTATTTTTTTAAACCATCCAAATATTACGACATCTCTTTTAATATAATTTCAATAATTGAGCACATATGCCGAAAAACAGCGTTGTCCTAAAAACATTGATAATAGCGGTTGGTTGTTGTGGAGGTATCCTTTATCGAAAATATAAATCTTTGATGAATGAAGATAGTTTGTGTAATTTTATTGATGACACGGTTTATTGAACAAAAAATCTTTTACTGGATAAATGTGCTGACAAAAAAAACCAAATAAAGACTAACTCTTTTTTTCCGCATATGGGCTCAATTGATGATGTTAAACAAGTATCGTAAATTTTAAATAAATTACCAAGAGAAGAAAAAGCTATTGAAAGATAAAATTATAAAAAACAATCTCATTACTAACAAGCATTAAAACAATCAATATATTGCAATACAAAGAAAATATGTCACACATGAAACAGTATCCAATCGGGATTCTAACCGTCAATTCACGTAACCTTCGTACGCATTTTTATTGTACCACTACGCTACAGAGGCTCACATTATCCATTGACATAATGCAACAAGTGATTCAAATGAACTGGTCAATAGCAGGTTTACGACTGTTATGAATAAAACTGATATTTTATTGACATATATTATTACGAAACATACGACTGCCTTAAAATGACTTATGAATTTACTTATTCCGCTCGGAGACTTAACGACGATATATCGGATATAATTTAATGATCCATATTTTATTTATAATGACCATTGAAACGGAGCTATAAATTATTGCGCTGTAGTCATATCTTTGTATATTCACAATAATTTATAGCTATTACGTGGAATAGAGGTAAACTAGACTGATTGATTTCCTTTAGGGACACTCTGTTTCTATAGCTACAAACTCTAGTTTATAAGCTGAAAAACATAAACTATTTTTTCAACAAGAGCTATATTTATATTTACTAATGTAATATTTAACATTAATTCCTTTCATTTGGGGATTCGAACCATTGACTACTGAACTGATAATGAATATGAAATATTATTATAGTTTATATTTAAGTATGTGTCGGGTCCGTGGTGCAGTGGTCAACGTCGTCAGCTTCGGCTACCGATGTCTCAGATTCAAATACCGGTACGGAAAGTTTCATAAATTTATTTTGTAATCGATTTATGGATTTCTGTTTGTCGTGGATGTTGATGATGTCAAAAATTTTCTCCCCCACATTTGATCGTAAAAACGGGGCGTAGCGAGAGCGATTAGCTCATCACTAATCCTGTCATAGTCCTATTCGTCTTTTATAGCAAACAGTTCTCGTAGAAAAACGTCTGTCGAGATAAGTAAATTGACAGTCCATATGCCCTACATTGGGAGTGGAAATGGTGAAAAGAATCTTATTTACCATCTACTTCATATGAGATCTGATTTTCCATGTAAACATTTTTGTCTCTTGTAACAAACCTAATGATTGATTTCTTTTTTTTTTCTGTGCACTGAAATAGTAAAAATTGTTGCATAAGAATATGATTTATGTATTACAATTCTTATTTCGTAAACAACTCCGTATGAAAAATCGGCAGTGATTTAAAAAAAACTACGGATGCAAGTAAATATGCTTTACCAAGTGCATTGGATACTGGAACTCAGAATATAGAGATATGCAAATACATTTTGCAAATATGAACTGGTTGGAAAGATCGCGGTCGTCGGACCACCACCATATCAACTAATTGGACATATGCCTGTCATGAAGCACTCACAGTGCACACTTGTCGAAGATCTTTTTGAATAAATATTAATGTTAATAACACAGCTTTGTTACATCTGGTGATGGTATTCGAGTTGGTACGAGTACTGATAAATATATATATGCTTCCATTATAGTACAGTTCCTTACCATTTGTTTAAGTGTATAAATAAAGATGAAGTAACTTAAAATCATCTTGATATTTTCAATATAATACCCAACTCACGAATGGTTTATTTAATTATTAGTTTTTAATCCATCTGGTACATAAAACACAATATAAAAAAAAATTAATCAATCATCGTAGAAGTATGTCGTAAATATCTTTTCTTTCCGTAAACATCTTTAAAAATATTTATTTAATAATTGTTTACCTTGTTATGGTGGTAATTAACTTACTTTTCGAAACTGTTTGATATATTTAATTTGAAAAAGGCTATTTCAAAACGAAAATTTATTCACTTATCATTAAAAATTGTACTAAAAAATTACGTTTCATCATTTCTATTATAAACATATATTTTTTCAATATTCTGTAGACGTTGTTTAAGAAGCAAGTTATCGATGATAGGCTCCCACTTACTCAGACTGAGGTAGGAGAATAAAATAAAAGAATTTCTCATTACAGAGAACTGTACTTTCAAAGACGGCTCGAAGTTTTAAGCCGGCTGAAGCCTGTGCAAATTGCAAAATGTTAAAAAAAAAGATATGGAAGGATATAAACTAGCTACGTTCTTCTGTTTCCATACCTACACTTGTACGTACATTCACGTGAATTTCACACATTTTATGGGCGTACTCGATGCGAGTACATCGCTTCGTTTATACGACGCATAGTTTGTTTCGAACGTGAGTTATAAACGCCGCCTCCAGAGAAACTGGGAAAGTTTTTATTATTATGAACGTACTGTACTTTACAAGTTCAAATATAAGAGGAAAATTTTACAGCGCGCACCTCTATGCTGTACGTATAAACCTACATAGAGCAGTATCGCCTTACGAAGCTCCGGCTCTGCTGGTCGGCCAGCTTTATTGCACTCAGAGCTTTTAGCAGCGTAGCTTTTCTGAAAACATACTTATTCAAGTCAGCTTTCTGTAGCTATCTTTGCAATAAATTTTGACAGTTTTTTTACGTCTCCCTGAATTATGTTGACTTTTCCATATGATATTATTAAAAAAAAAGAAATGGTAATAAAAAATATATAATATTGTTGGCTGCTAAATACCTTACATTCGTATTTCTTGTTGACCTATATATATATTAATTCATTTAATGAGCTCTCACCTGTACATTTCATGAATAACATAACTGGTCAGTATATATGAGTTGAGTTTCTAAATTAACCGATCAATAATGCATACAAAGCGATAAACATTTAATGTATTAAATTTGGATTATTGAGATTTTGTACACTTCCATGTATTTTGTCACTAACGACCCGGGTTTCGCCTTTCGGCATCTTCAGGCATTCGACAGTTCTGTCAGTTCGAGTCCATTCGTGCGCTCGAATGCCTGAAGATGCCGAAAGGCGAAACCCGGGTCGTTAGTGACAAAATACATGGAAGTGTACAAAATCTCAATAATCCAAATTTGATATTGAAATTTCATCAAGCACCCTCAGTCGATGTCTTAAATTATTTAATGTATTTTTACAATTTTTACAAAGAGGCGCTAATAAAACAAAAATCATTACCCGCTTACTCTATGGATATGATACATAATTTAATTATTTCATTTAAAGTAAATATGCATTAAAAATTTTAATAGTAAATGTGACTTATTTTTCAAGATGATTATAAGAACATTACATTACAGTTTGATCGTTACTGTGATTTAATTAAATGATTTGTTTTTATGAAAACTCTGTTTAATTATTTGTATTTTTTTCCATGTTCACTCCCAATGTGGAGCTTATGGTCTCATAATTGAGGTATCTTAACAGAATTTTTTATGAGAACCGCTTGTTACTAAGTTGCTTAACCTCTCCTTTTTCAAAGAGAGTGGAGATAGGAGAATATGGCTAGGGTACGGCTAGTGGTTAGCTAATTGCTCTCGTTACACCCCGTGAGGATCGGATGGGTTGGAGGGAAGAGTTTTTATACATCGATTGAGAGATCAATTGAAACTGTCCGCACCGGTAATTAAACCCTAGACATCAGTAACCATAGCCAACGACATTACCAACTGCGCCACGGACGCAGATTTGAAAATGAATAGATTAAAACTTGGACTTGAAATAGTGTAAAGATTAGTTAATCGTATTTTTATCAATAATGATGTAGTTTTAAGGAAAAAAAATGACGATAGTTTTTAAATACACTACAAAAAATGTGATATATTTTCTGTGTTGTTTAATTAAGGAAAATCGTCTCGAAGAAGATTTGTAGTCGTCCAGCAAAATAAACCAACACGTCCGGCCTTTCCAAAGAAATAAACCCATCTCGCTAAGGGGGTAAAAGGTTCTAAAAATCCACACAACCACGAACTGGGAGAATTCACACCCTGCCCACATAAATACGCTCGTTCAAAACTTTGTGACTGTGCACTTTCTTTTTGGTTCTGTTGCACTAGCGATCGTAGAAAAGGGAATTGTAATAAAATATGCTTCAGGATTATACAATGCAATGTAATTTATTATCATTGATTTATTTTTCCAAAAATATAAATTCCAACTGGTACTAAAACATGTCCATATTTTTCTGACTAAGACATGAAGTGAATATTTTTTCGCGATTTTTTTTAGTCGAAGCTCAATAAACTTCAACATAACCGTAGAGCACAATGGCATAGGACAGAAAAAAGCGTTTATCAAATACCTTAGAAATAAATTCCAAAACTGAAATCATTTTTTTTATATTTGACTCAAAACATTAGTATGTTATAATAGATTTCACAAACTTCTCTAACATACCAAGAACATTTATGGGAAATACTATATTTAGTTATAATTACTCTTTTGATGCCAGTTGATGACGGCTATGGCGTGTGGATCACGAATTGAGCTTTTGTCCCCTCGCTTGTGTTGTCGGTGGATCAAATTCTGAAATGCCTGATCTACCTTCCACCTGATCTTGGAAATGAAGTTCAGACAGAGAAATTAGCTAACTTCTAGTCAGCACATTTCTTCATTTTTCTATACTTAACCGTGCTTAAAAAGAGAATCGAGAATTGAAAGGCTAACTTATAAATAGTTATTGTGTTTAATATGTTATTGAAATGCGTATATTTGTATATTCATTCTCCGGGTTGAGAGTGAGCTGATAACGTTTTTTATCAAATGATCCATTAAAATTTGGTTCATATATTATTTTTGTTATTAGTATTACACAGTAAAACAGATATAGTAGACTCAGCTTTGCACTTGTCAAATAGGATATGGTAATTTTAATTTTCGTTTTTAAACAGTGCTGCCACTGGATTGATGCAAAATAAATTTTATTAAAAGCTTGCTATTCTATACGAGAGACAATATAAAATATTGTTTTGTCCACCGAGGTATGTTTTGCAATCTTATTTATAATGTGAGGCTATTTTCGAAAGTCTCAGTTTACTCTGATTCAAAGAACAACTGACACGAGTTATTAATTGCGACATTGTGGATAGCTATCGTACGATATGTCATCTTCATGAGACTTTTTAATAATATAATCTCACAGCCTGAGTGGTAAGTGCCTCAGGATTAAACCAGACGTGTCCAAAGAACGAATTTTGAAATATGTGTTTCATTAACATTAGAACAATAGGTGTTTTAAAAGAGAAAATACTGTTCTCTGTTTTCTTAAAGAACAACATTTCAAATACATATTCATTATTTTCATCTGAAGAGGTACAATTTTCTTTAGAATAGAATATTATTATACAAAAAAATAATTGTATACTCAGAAAAAATGGATAATAAAAACAATGTATTTGGAAATAACAAGTAATTCATATTAATAAATTAATTTGAAAAAAAATAATTATGAAAGCTTATCGCTGAAAATGTTGCCCCTCCCCCATCCCTCCTTATGAAACACGATGGCGATTTGGATACCAAGTGTTTGTCAGAACTACTTCTAATCGACATCAGTAAGCCCTTTCTTATTTTTACTAAAACACTTGTATATATAAAACTTTGCGACATTGGTGAAGTTTAGCAATATTATAATGTTGTAATTAAAATTTTTGTATTTTTGTTTGTAGATTCTTTTAATTTAAAAAATAATTACTAATTAAAAAATATCATTGTATCAATAATCAAACAAAATATAATAAAGTATCCACTGCTAGCGTGTATGGTAATAATAATGAATCGTTAGACTTGTTCAAACTGTAACATTAACTATTTCATTGTAGTGTCTTAACTTTGAGAAGAGCTGATTCGTATCTATTTTTGGTAAATAAATTATACGAAATACGGTTAAATATTTTTACTAACGTTGAGAAAATTATTTTATAGTCTGTGGCGTGCAGCAGACAATAAAGCAAGCCAATGTCGCTCGCATTATTATTATTGCCATTCGGTTTACGGGCTCTTTTTACTTGAATCGAAAATTATGCCATACACATAAAAATCACACTAAAAATTCAGTATCTGATGTGCCACGCGAGGCTTAATGCGTTATCTCTAACAGTCAAATTTACACACAGAAGATGGAAATATCATGTAAAATCGGTCATGGCGTTTACATTAAAAATTTAATATCGTTATGTTTCTAAGTTTTAATCTGGGTTATTTTAAAAATAAAGCACGATTTGTTTTGTAATACTTTCTTTCATCAATTGATTATGCTCGCGATGGGCGAAATCGGTCCTGATCATTATAAAAAAATTTGGAAGTAGTACAAAAGAGATTATTGATTGAATTGGCATTTACTTGGTAGAACTCCATTATTATCGGATAAAATAACAAAGTATTCAGTTCTACAAAATTTTCCTTAATACTTTGTTATTTTATCCTACTACAAAAGAGATTTTTTATTTTAAGAATATAACGCCTTTCCTCCAAGAATTGACAGTTAACACCTTAAAAGTGAATCTGGGTTAACTTTGACAGAATGTTCCTGTTTCAAGCTTTTTCTCAATCTGGAAAAACACACAATAATAATTCAATAATTTTAAAATCTGAAACATATTAAAACATGACGGGTCAAAAAACACTTGAAGTGAAATTTAAAAAATATCTTATATAATACAAACGACATGATTGCGCTAGCAATAAATTGTTGATAGGTCAACATAGAATAAACTATCAACTACGACTTTCGTCTTTAGGCAATAGAGTTTGAAAAATATAATAGTATGGTAAAAGTAACAGAAAAAACAATTAACGTTTGAATTATTGAGATTTTGTACACTTCCATGTATTTTGTCACTAGCGACCCGGGTTTCGCCTTTAGGCATCTTCAGGCACTCGAGCGCACGAATGGAATCGAACGTGTCTAACGTTTATATAGAATATACAAATACGACAAATATTATTTACGAGATAAAATATTATACGTCTGGGTTCCACACTGATACCTGAGTTAACATTTCGAGAATCGCCTTAATCCTTATTTTGTAAACAACACATTAACAGAGTGGCGAATTGCCGCTTTCCAACTAATATTAGTATTAAAAGTGATTTTACAATTATAATAGCATTGTGGGTTTCGACGGGATGCAATTAGACAAAAGAATAAATATGTACAATCATTCCACATTTAGTAGCTTCTGTTTGGTGATTCAACGTATAGGATACAGCAACGGGGAGTTTGGAAGATTCAGCTGTTCGTTCAGAATTGGCAAGGAATTCAACGTTATTTGTGGATAATTTACAATATAATAAAAAAAATGTGCTAAAAAACGCTTATTTCAATGACTCCGTAAGTCGTATTATTTATTGTATGCTACAAAAGCGACGGACTATTTTACGATCGCAAGAAATCCGTTCGTGTGTAGGGTAAATATTAAAAAGTTAAGAGCGAGGAAATGTCTCTCCTGCTCATTAGCTTACACATGGAAACCAAAATAAGATTACAAGTTAAATAACAATCAGGCGCAGCATAAGCAGTTATATATTCTCCTAATCGCGATCGGGATGACGTTTCGTGCAAAAGGGGCCATAACGTCTGAACATTTCGGGCTTGGATTTTCCCTTGCTGTATTCAAATTGCTACAGTCTCTACGCCAATGTCACAGGTCAATATTGAATCATCTTCTACAATAGCAAACTATTTTTTACCATGTCCGCTCCTATTGTGAAGCATGTGGTCTCCTAATGGAGTTACCTCAACAGAGTTTTTTTCGTTAGTTTTGCACTTTATCTTTTCAAAAAAAGGAGCTTACAATCAATGGAGTCTTAGAGATGATTAGCTTCTTATGAAATAATGAGCATTAACAACAACATTGATAATGTCTCGCTGGCAGTTAAACACAAGTGATAGTATGGACCTTTTCATTGTTGTGCGTACCACACGAAAAAAGTGTTTGATGTATTTCTCGCACTTAGCTGAAACTTTCATCTGTGCTTTTCAAGATATACCAACAATCACAACAGTTTCTTAATGCCAAAGCATATCAATTTAAAGAATTAACTCTACGATCACTTTTTAAGAGGAGGGACATTGCTTTTTTCTGAAATTAAATACGAATATTGTAATTAATGTCTACAACAATGCCTGTTAAAAAAATAAAGTTGATATGACAATCTTTGATATAGATATTTTCATTTTCCAAATTTATCTATGATTACTGTTTACAAGCAAATAATTTCAGGAAAATCAAGGTGACTGGGAAAAATGATTGCGGTAATAATGGTTCTAAAAATACTGTATCGCCATAATGTTACATAGGTTTTATATATACATATCGCGCAAACATTATTTTGTACGTGTAGTTTTCTATTCTTACCATTTTTAATCTACCCATTGAAACTATGCGCGCTTCGCAAGCTCCCAGTTCCCGGGGTAGCTTTATTTCTAGGGTTGGTGTAGACTGATGTCCTTTTTCCCCATCTATTCTAGCCAAGTAGTAAGTATTGTGTTGAATAAGATTCTTTTAATAAAGATGGAAGTATTGTAATGGGAGAAAAAAATTTAAATCCCTTACAAATACTGACTTTGAGTGTTCAGTTGAAAAAGGTATCAGCAATTGTTTGTAATTTAATTTGAGATATTGACTGAGGGTGATTGATGAATTTCAATATCAAATTTTAATTCTTAAAATTGTGTACATTTCCGTAAGTTTTGTCACTCCCTAGCCACCCACCAGGTTTCACATTGTGGCATCTTCAGGCATTCAATTGCATCGATGGACTCGTATATGTACAAAATTTGAGTGATTCAATATTGAAGGGCCTACTTTAAATAACCCAGTTCCTCCTAGTAACCCTTTTGTCTCGTAACATTTTGTCCACGCATATTCCCACCAACACAAGAAATTTTCTTGCTTAATTTTAAAATCCTTATCAGATTATTAAAAACTGAGGATAATATCACGAAATTCTTGATTATGCATTCTGTCTGACAGACTAGAATCTTTACAGACTGCTTTACTAAGCCCTGTATGATTTGTACTACCAAAAGATTGGTCCGATTATCAAATCCGTAACTAGATATTTCAATCGACTATTAGCGAAACATCTCCGTCACAGGGATTGATCAATCGATAACAATATCGGTAGCGAAGACGCCTCGTGCCACGACCCGAGCCTGGCTATGGGATTCCAATGAATAGTAATTCTGGTTCAAGATCTCGAGACTTGCTGCAATCAGATACGCTGGCATAATTAAAAGTGCTGTCGTGAGATCACGGATTTTTCTGCCATACCAATGCACCAATAAATCGAACGATAAGTGCCTGCCGCAAGGATACTTAATTAAATACCATATGTAGCAATGAACCCTTTGCATCAAAATACAAGTTCTACAAGTCTGTATTATTATTACCGTTGTATATTAAACATTTAATAAAAAAATACATATTCATCATTCACATTTTTTTTGTGTGTATGTATACTCACGTTAGTTATGTTTCTCAAAATTTTCACTGCTGACTTTTGCAGAAAAAACTTATACGTTGTAATGAAACAGCTCTCTATAGTACAGTTCACAATTTAAAAAATAAAAAGTGAGAAATATAAACTATATATTGTTGTTTCATTTTATCTTTCTTACAAACTTTCTGATTTATTATCAGTAACCTCGTTCAAATATATTTTTTCACCAGCTTAAAATGATGTCTCGCTGAGTTTAAACGGTCAGGATAGCATTTTTTAATAGTGAAACATTGGTATTTTTTCAATACTGTCATCTATCACAAATGGACTCTGAATATATAGTTTCATCATTAAAACAAAAACTAAAATCTTCTACATTTATAATTAATAAAATTTTCTTTTACTTTACATATGTTTATTCATAGTATTGGTATCAATAAAATAATACACATGCAACCTTTACAAAGCACCAATCGATAAAATAGTTTCCAATTCAACTCGACGAATGGCTTAATTTGCTTCGGGACAGACATAGAAAATGTCAGATTTAACCATTACGTAATTGTACTTGAATGTTTATGAACACTTAGAGGCTTTAACATATTAAATAAATAAAGATATAAAATTCGTAACTATAATTTATTTTGGTCCTGCCAAGACCATCCATCTATATAAGTTTAAGGACACTCAATCAATAATTATTTTGTTAAATTAAAGGCTGATATTTTTCTATAAACGAGCAGGTACTACTTTCATTTTTGCGCGCTTAAACCAGTACTTAAATTAAACAATGAACATGAATTTGTAAGAAGCACCTTATAAATTTGGTATGGGAGTTTTAATTGTATCAAGTCGCTCTAATTATGAACTGTTATCTCCATATCGCACAGTGTCGCCTCACGTTTATTCCGCTCTCAGCGCCCTCCTTCGAAAGAAAAAAGAACAATTTCCCATCGTACCCTTATTCGTCTGATCCTAACATGACCATTATAAACAAAACTCTAGAGATCTCAGACTCAAAAATTGTGATTAATGCAATTCGACTTATAATTTAAAAGCGTATGACAATCAAAAACGTATTCACTACACAATATTATCACAGAATATTTTTACTGAAGAAATTTCACATAAGAAAATTTTTGTTGAACGATGTACTAAATTTACTATTTGTTTTTTAATATATTTGGACAGTGAAAATCAATTAAAGCAATTTTTTACAGTTACCAAATAAAAAAAAACCAAAGAAATGCTAATATTACTCTTTTTAGATCAGAAACAAAATGATTATGTAAATTCAATTCATATTATATTATACAGGGCTGCGGAGTCGAAGTGGAAGGAGTGACTGCAACACCTTTTTCTATAAAGTGGATTATTACATTTCAGTACTTGTTTTATTTATGCCTATAATATCTTTTTGTCCTGCAATATACATATTTAAGTATATGTAAATATAAAATGTTAAGTTTTGCTATTTGCCGGATTTTTTGGTTGGGGTTTAATTTGAATACCAATTACACATAAATAGTAAAGGTAGGAAAAAACCTGAAAAAATTAAACTTTTTTTAGTCATAATCTGAGCTGGAGTCGGGTTGTTGGTCAATGTCGGAGTTGCGTTTTTATGAGTGACTCCACATCCCTGATATTATATTATATGAGTCACTTTAAATTAACGTAATTTATCAATTTACTTTAGATTTCCTAAAAGCGTAGTTTTTTACGATGAAATAAGTAAAGCATGGTTTATTAATCAAAATAAATCTTTAAATATGTACTGATAATTGTAACAAAAACTTTACAAATGTAGTTTAAAAGAATTGCGTAAAAAGTCTTTTAATGAGAAATGATTTTTGGCTGTCAAATTTTAAATTAGATAAAAGAAGAATTCTAATTTAAAACTGCTATTAACTGTTTCAAAATCAATCACCTGATCTGATCTGAGAATAGTTTTAAATGAAAACACATAATGTAAACATTTCTTTCCGTTTTTAATTGAGACGGATGGTGTCCCTTTTATATTTAAAATTACCAAAATTGTGCAGATTGTCGATGGTTACCGTTGCAACAAGTTTGTAGAGCAAAAAATACAATATTGTCATTTATAAAGCGGCACAGCTTGCCACGGTAAGTAATCTCAATCAAAATAGCATTGTTTTAAACACTGTCTAATTCTTTACGCTTTTCTTGCTATTATTTTTTTGGGCATTAACATTGGTTGACTTTGATAAATACTTAAATTCGAAAATTTTTGCCTTCCGACCGTTCCGATACTAAAATATTTCGAACTGAGCACTCCACGACTATCAGTAAAACATGAAGGATTTCCTAGTATTTGAAGCAAATTATGTCAGGCGTTATATTTTGCATTAATTTATTTAAATGCTTATTACTGACTTTTTAACACTTTTTCAATATTTTCTTATAATTCCTGTCAATTTAAAATAGAAAAAAAACTTTACGATTCAACAGTATTACAATAGTATTTTTTTGTATGGCTAGTGTTCTTGTCAAAAACCTCGCGTTTTCTTGTAAAAAAATAAGTTTACATTCAATAAAACTAACTTTCATAGAAGAAAAATTCTTTTTTTTAATAATAATGTTATGAACATTTTCAAAACATTATTATTTAAAAATCTACCCATAAAATTCCTGGATTCTATGAACTGTGCTTATTTGATAAAATAGAGTTGTTATTTATTGATTTATATGCGTTTACTTGGTAGAACAATACTATATTAAAGTAAAAATTGGCTTTGGTGGAATTACTGTATTATCTTGATAAAAATGCCAGTGGTATTTTTTTTCATATAAAATGCATAACTTGATTACTATTGCTTTGTTTATTTTGAAATGATATTTAGCCACGCTTTACTCCTGTATATCCACGGTGTGGAAAAATTAGCCCGATGGATTGATTCGAAAAACACAAATCATCAATTTCATTTTAATTTATTTTCTCCATTTGTCATTTTGTTACATTTCAATAAAAATTGAATGTCATCGCAGCTGACAATCTATCAGTCGGTAGCAATACCTACTCACTCAACCTTCAATGAAAACAGGGCCGTATTGAGAATAAGTCGATTTTTTTTGTTGCCGAAACCTAAAAAACAAGATGGATACATACAAGTAAGACACTTTATTTTCAAATATAAAGCTTTTCTTTTTTAACTGAAGCGATGAATGTGTATTTTTTTATATACAAACTTGGTATGGCACATGTTTCGTCTCTCTGAGAAACTTCAGACTAAATACATCATATTATTTTGAAGATATGTCTTTTCAAAGCACGTGTAATATTTAATTACTGAATAAATTTAATAATTTTTATTATGATTTATAAGTTATAAATTTTAATTGTACAAATATAGTATTGAAAATAAATTTCTACAATACTATGTAAAAATACGTATTTATAACCGCATTTATCGATAAATTGTAATTCTGTTTAGTTCTGAATATTTTCCTCCCGTTTTGGCTCTATTAAAAACGCACTAAAAACATTAGCAGAAGTCCCGTTCCGCTGATTATAAGAATACCCTTGTTCTTACTGTAGATATTCGTGGAACAACCATATATCAATGGAGTTCCTGTATTTATTGGTTTGACTATGCCTAACCGCGTTCATTTACTTATTCACATTTTTTATTCATTATACCATGCTTCGATCATTTATTCGTTTGCCTAACGGAAATCTACAAAAAAAATCTAATTTATTTATAAAATAAATAAATACAGAAATAATAAATTGCTGCTGTGAATGATCAATACTAATGCGGCTGAGAAGCGTACGATGGATAGGCAATGATTGTTCTTTTGTCAACACAGTTCTACCCTCTTCATTGAAAATATGCTTCGGATGGATAGTCTTTAAAACTCAAAACGGAAATAGGAACCTTATATTTTTTTTGAAGAGTTATATAACTAAACACATTTACATCAGTTTGATTTTATATCTTTGTCGAAAAACAATTATTTTTAAATCAATATAATCACACGTTAGTGACATTTTACTCGGTCATATTTTTTGTGTACCAAATAAATATAATAGTGAGATGAGGTAACTATGACATGATAATATGACATATTCATGATAATCAATGATATCATGTTAAATAAGATAAAATTTGCTTAGCAAGCAAATCAAAAACTTCCTTTTGGCCATTCTGAATAAGCTGTTAAGTTTTCCCCCTGTGGATTATATCGTCGTTGTTCTGGAAGAAGACACTAACTAAAAAAAATTCTAGTTTCGAGTAATTTGACTTTGAAGATTGTCAAATTTTGGTATAACTAACTCAATAAGTCATTTTTTTGATTTACTGTTTTCTTTCAGAGCAGCGACGATATATTACCCACTCTCCTTGTGACTAGAGTATTATTGTGACGAATTCTTTGGCATACTTAATAATGATATTATTGGTGTCAAGACTTGGCATAAATACATTTTTGATTTCTTCGATGTTCATCTTGTAATTGAAAAATATGTCATTCGTTGGATTATTTCTTTTTCCATCAAATCTCAGTAATTTCTATTGTTAAAGCTTTCTATTATGAGTCATTTTATTCTTTCTATTTGACTTTTATAAAGCTTTTTATCAATCATCAAAAAACACATTTTATGAGTTTAAGACTTAGTATATTATATAATAGATTTAATTTTTTTTCAAATATGATTTGCATTACAAATGAAAAATATTCTGACGTAAATGCAAAGCAAAACTTTTTGCATATGTCAGCATATTAATTGCTTTTTATGGAATTATCGTGAAGAATCTTTATTTCTTTACAATATTGACACGATTCCACAATTATATGCAAATTCATTGAAATAAACCGGTTCATTGTGACAATTTTCTTATAAACTTTTCAAAATTTTATTGATTATTTATCGAAAACAAATTGATTTGTAAATTTCTGGATGACTGAATGTATATACATACCATCTAGTATCTATTTGGCAACGCTTTTTATGTTTATTTAAAATATTCCAATTATGTGCATTAAATAAATCAATAAATTACAAATAATTTAAAAATCATAATAGTTACCTTTTATCAAAAGATAACTTTACTGGGACTGACTCAATTTATGATATATTATATTTCAAGTAAGCAATTGAATACACATCTATTTTTTTAATAGTTTATTGTATAAAAAAACTTATATATTCCATACGTGAGAGACCAATGAAAGACAATATGTCGATAAACAACATTTCTGCATTTATTTTTATGATTATAATTTTGTTTTTTTTTTATCAAGAACATAAACATCATATTTAAAGAAAATAAACGTACAAATTTCACAATTTCATCAAGTGATCAAGACCGGTGTCATTCATCGCGAGCATGATATGATTTTTATAATAACATAATATGCATACAATATTACAAATAATGTATAAGTATATATTAATTTGATTGAGATTATCGGTTAACATAACTTTAAGGAACGTCTGAAGAAAGTACTAACTTATCCAGTATTTTTAATTAAACGTATTTAAATGAACACGACGAGTTATTACCATTATGAAAAATCAATAAAACTGGTTTTACATCGAGAACTCAGAAAACTTTCATTAATTCATCGCCGTTGTGGTGTATAATAATAATATGAGTAGGATTTTTAAAACGTCGTATTTCTCAAGATATCTGATAGTTTATTAGCTTCAATACTAATGCTCTTATAATGTTTTATTGATTTGAATATTTATGAAAACTAAATATTACATAGCAAATAACAATAAATTAGTAACGAATAATAATTATTATTGTTTTATTGACAGTTATTATGTTTTCAAAACGGCAGTTTATCACCGGCTTTGAAGAATTTTGTGTAATATATTGTTAAATTAACATTTGGAATTTTTGTTTACTTATTTATATAATTACACCAAGCCGACCTGTAAAACATTTTCTTCTGTTTTTATTGTCATACAGATCATATTATTTTTATCACAGTTAGATCAAATACAAAAATATTGTCAGTACATTCATGTGTTGTGAAATTGACGATATTAAATTAACAATAAAGGTGTGAAAAATAAGCAATAAGGTTTGTTGTTTCTTTTTCGCTTTTCGCATAATTTTACGCAGAAAAAAAGTTTATTATCCATTTCCGTAAAGTTTTCAGTAAGTGTCAATATTAGATTGCACGATAAAATTCATTCTAAAAATTAGCAAAAATCATCCGATTATCGACAGCGATCCAATCTACCATCAAAATATAAAAGTAGAAGGTGTAATACGGAGCTCGAAACATTGAAGCTGGACAATTTATTTTAAAATAGTACTATCGTAGTTGTAAAAATGTTTTCAGGTATTCATTTTGGCTAGGTCATGGACTCCTTTGATAACTCCGTTTTCAGCAATTGCAGCCGTCATGTCATCCACCGCAACGGATAATTTATATTGCGAAGAGAACAGCAACAAATCATATAAATATACATTCTGAAATCGTCAAAATACTCGACTATACAATCGGATTCGATGTCGAAAACATCGAATCCGATTGTATAGTCGAGTATTTTGACGATTTCAGAATGTATATTTATATGATTTGTTGCTGTTCTCTTCGCAATATAAATTATCTTCAATTACATCAAGACTAAGTCATCCATTAATTTCCCGAAAGATGCCATTATTTATTCTGATAATGAGTAATTGTGTTGTCTGGTATCATAATTGGTCAAATCCATATTTTTTTCAACTGGATATGCAACGCTAAACTCTGGTATACCATATACGGAAATAATTTAACAAACTTTAACATTATTCAATGAAAAACGCAAGTTAAATATTTTTTCATATCAAATCTAGTCAAATCTGAATCGGCCAACCATATTCACCAACAGTGTCACATGACCTAGGCTTAGTTCATAGTATTCAACAGTAATGGCTGACGACTTTTAGTGGGCGAGTAAAAACTTTACATCAAACGGAAACAAATCCCCACGATTTTGTTTTAAAAGTGGTCAAATCCAAAATTAAATCATTTATAATTACTTAATATTTATTCATTTTACTTGTAAATAATAGTTTCTTTACTTCAAATTCTTAAAAAATACATGAATAAAACTTCTATTATTATATAAAACATTGTTTCTATTTATCTCATTTTCTATCAAAGAAAACTTAAACATTTGATACCAGGCAACATAATTCTCCCGTAACTCGTTCAATTACCTTACCCCCACATCTCGAGTAAAAGCCAACTGATAATAATTAATAACGATAATAAATTAAATCTAAGCTACAATTATTTCAATTTCATTGTTATTTAAAATGAAAGAGGTATTAAAAAAAGAGTTGGTGAGATAAAATGGCACGATGTTCATTAGTGTACAAATAGCTCTTATTGGTTAATAAATGAGACTAGACTTAACTCTCGACCCGTGTGTAAAAGCTAATAAAGAAGGCATTAAATGACCCACGAATAAAATTAAATAAACAGTTTATGGCCTCGCGAGATTGTTAAACAAGTAAAATGAATAGTTAACTCTTATTATTTTCGACCAATTCGAGTCGAACTCTCATGCTCATCATGATATACAATAACTTAAATACGAGTATATTATACCTACATCATAAAATCGTGAATTTAAAATACAGGTGTTGCATTCAGAGTCGTATATTTTCTCATAATGAGATCATCCAATTTTTTCCTTACGATTATTCCAAGGGAAACGTTGAATCATAGATGTTTTGTGCAATTAAAAAGTTTATGTTTTTACTGCAAACATTTCTTATGCAGACATAAAGATCCTATCAATTGTTTGTAGATCTAAAGTAATAAATAGATAAGCAAGTATCTAAATATACATTTGTTAAAGATCGTTCTTCTCTCTCAATTTTTATTTCATATAACTATAACACATCCATAATAAAGATTCAAATCTACCGGAAGAAAGTTATGTTGATTTATCTATCTCGATAGGAACTCAACTCAACCTGATTTTTTAAAATAAATATGATACTTCACAACAAATTTGTGATTAACTGTCATAATGGCTGCTGACGCTGATAGTTTGGGCTTAAATCCCAACAAGAAAATTCGAATTATAATAACTGGGCAATAGACATAAGGATAAAATCATAAATATGTGGAAGTAGTTCAAACAAACTGTGTTTAATTTTTAAAATATAATGCCTTTCCAGCAAGAATTGACAGTTAATACCTTAAAAGTGAGTCGAAACGATCTTCACCATGTGTGCCACAAAATGTTTATTACATTTAATATATGTATGGATTCATAATACAAACTGTAAAATGATATTTAAAAGTATATTTATTTTCCCATTTTCCGGTTTTTTCAATCTCAAATAAGAAATGAAATGATTGGACAAAATTGCGTTGGAATGAGAGACATTTATCACTAAAAAAAGCGATGCTAATAATATGGTGGCATGCTGGAAATCAAATTATATTCATTTTTAATTATTATTTGAAGCTATTAGCAAGTCAACAAAACTATTGTAAATTGATATCCTATTGCAATGTGCTAGTAATATCTTTTAGCGTTTTTTAATCCAAAATAAGAGTATACTAAACACTATACAGTATTGTGAAGATATTGTAAACATTAAATCACTAAACTCGCGTGACGTCACCAGCTAATATAAGCTAAATTCGTTTACATGATAGATGATAAACAAGGCAGTAAAGCACGAAACTTGAGCCTTCGGTTCGTGCCTCGGCATATCGCGGATCATTGGAAGCGGTGGCAGTCTCGCTGCTACCCGCTACTCTCATCGCTCTAATCGCCGCTCCAATCACTACGACACCGGAGCGCCGCAATTAATTGCGACAACCTTTAGCCACAGGCTGTGTAGGAGCTAAATACACGCTGCTAATGTCCCCTGTCTTTCAGACACAAACGTGCGCCGTTGTATTTGTAAGAATATTTGTTTTCTTTATATTAATGCAGATGCAAACAACTAATGATTCCAGTAATACTAATGTAACGTTGCGGAGCATTAATCTGAGTAGTCACGCGTCAGCTTTTATGCGTTTATCCTATTGTGTTCACGGGTTTCAATTCCCGTACGAATAATTTCATTAAATAATTTTTCAACTGAATTCAGTGATATTTACATTCTCTCCCTCCCATCAAGTCCTAAAAACTGGGCGGTAGACGATGTACGTTTGTAAAATTTCACTCTACACTTCATAAATCTTTTTCGCTCGACAGTATTCCATATTGGACTTGAGAATTAATTCAATAAATAGCTGCATTCTATCCCACATAGACTGGATTGTAACGAACAAATAGTTAAATCACTACCAAGTGGGTTGCAAACACCTGCTCTATTTTAAATGCCACAATGCATTCAATACATTTGATCACAGGTGGATATGAAGTGTTCTAAACGAAGCGCCTACTTCCTTCGTTCATACTGAACTCGACCGGGGCCGTGAAATTGTTTCAAGATCCTTGACTCAAAACCATAGGAGTAATTAGTTTATTCGCCGAAGGCGTGCGATGTATCTTTACGTGGAAATGTAACAGAATGCAATTAATACTACCGATTAGCGGCTTGCGGTGCAACTTCATATTATATTCAGTGTGAATGACATACAATCCGTAATAGGTATAAGGGGTCAGTAAGTTATTTGCTAATACGTTTATTTGATTTCTTCAGCGATTAATTGAAATTCACTATCACTTGATATTACTATAGAATATTGTACTTGTGTGTATCTGGTCTCATAACTCTATCATCCCCAGAGTACTCTACTTTTTAACCACCACCAACCGCTACACTTTCTAACAAGGCATTTCCTGCAACGAAGCAGCGTTGAGTATTTTCAAATTGAATGTTATTTGCTATGTAGTCAATGTACTGAAATATATGATAATTTGAAATGGAAAAGCTTCCATTAGTTAATATCTACTTACTCTACGTATGAGACGATAAAATAAAATAAAATTGACCATCTTAACCACCAGTTTAGCGAGTCTAAGTATGAGTCAAACTGATTTGAGAAATAATTATTTACTTACCTCCATGCTCCATGAATAAATGTGTTAACATACTGCAGTTTTTAAGTTATGTTTAGTGACAATAATAATAGATTCATCAAGAATAATAGCGATGAATCGATGTATCTGAAAATTAATAAAAAATAAATTACAGTAAATCTGGGTAACTTTGGCCCAGTTATGTGGGTTTTTGTATTTTTATGGTTCACCGTTGCATTTATTTGTGGTATAGTTCTATATAGAAATGAATTAATGTCTTGAGATTAAATTTAATTAGTGTAAATAGATGAATTGATATATAAATATCGATACAACAAGTTGCGCTACATTTTCATACAATTCGGGTAACTTTGACCCACGAGACAAATAATCACTGTAAGTACTATAAATACAGTGATTTTAAAGTCTTGGAAACTTTTTTTTATGCTTTCATATATTCTGTACATAATTAAGATGAGAAAAAATATACAGCATTTAGTTTACAGATTAGTAATACAAATTGAAAATATGGCTAATCCAATTTATTTAAAAGAAGTGTTTTTAAATTGTGTTTTATGATTCCAAGCTGAGAGCTTACAAATTCAACAATAAAACAAAACATGTTGCACATTCATTCATATTTTTACCAACAAGGGCTACTCAATACCTTTGCTTAACTAAAAAATATTCATATTGCGTTAGTATTAAAGTGTTATTATAACAGCACCTCTTTCCATGTAGTGAGCCAATCTTAGACCGATGGGCAAACTTACCCAAATTGATGATACTCTATGAGAGAATAGGAAGAGGAATTAAAGAAAAAATATATGGCATATTTGATAGAACGCAATTACGTTTTGTAAAATAATGAATGAATAAATTACCGACGCATGCATGATCAGAACGTCTCAGTATAAACTATGACATTGTATATTATTTTCTGCATAGTAAACATATAATACTTGAAAATCAATATGCAGTGTTTTAAATAAGTTCAAACTTGCGTGGACACTGAAGGCATATGTTTGTAATTGAATTTATTATTTATCTAAGTCGTTATCATCGTAGCTTTAGTTTAGTCGTAAATCCACATCAAATTTATGTCTTTTCAAGTCGAATATCATAAAACGTGGGCCAGCCAACGTTGAAAAAACCATTATGTAAATTTCCATCATAACATATGTCAATGTTTATCATAAAAATATAGAATATTTCGTCATAATAAAAACAAAAATACCTGTTTATCACAATGTTAAATATCCACATTCAATAATATTTTGTATAATATTAGTAATAAATACTGTGACATTTACTCTGAATCGCCATTAACCTGTCATGAAATTTAACATAAATATATGAATTTTATGATAGAAGATAAAATTATAAAATTGTATTCAATCAAAAATTGTAAAACAATTAATGTCAGCGTATCTTTCCAGTTTCTAAAACTAACAAGCCTTTTACAATACACCTCTGAAAAGATATTTTTTAGTGGGTTAGAAATAATTGCACTTTGATTTAGATATATTCATTTGGTACACAGGGTACACTTAAACTTTTATTCCGATAGTTTTCACTTTGGATTAGATGTAACTATAATTTTAATAGTTTACACACAGTCACGGATTCTTTTAACAAAGTGAGTTAAGTTGTAGTAGGTGATGTTAGGGTTGGTCTGGTTTGGTTTGTGTAAAGTATTCTAATGCGTGGAGCAAAGACAATATAGGCAGCCTAATGTAGGGTAGAAGAGTTTTTTTTTTTGTGGAATATATTTGTTCAAGTGAAAAATATTTTTTGTGATAGTGAATATTATCTAAACATTTGCATTTAATTGTAAGCCTTTTTTATTTGTTCTAAAAAGATTTGATTAGTCCTTAAACTATATGTTTAACAAATTTGGATTATTGAGATTTTGTACACTTCCATGTATTTTGTCACTAACGACCCGGATTTCGCCTTTCGGCATCTTCAGGCATTCGAGCACACGAATGGACTCGAACTGAGTTCATTCGAGTCCATTCGTGTGCTCAAATGCCTGAAGATGCCGAAAGGCGAAACCCGGGTCGTTAGTGACAAAATACATGGAAGTGTACAAAATCTCAATAATCCAAATTTGATATTAAAATTCCATCAAGCACCCTCAGTCGATGTCTTAAATTATATATGTTTAACATTTTTAATTTTCGTTATCTGAATCAAACGTGTCTATAAAGTTTATTAATTTTAATTTAGTCTACAAAGAAAGTTGATTGCTTTAATTTCAGCCAAATATACAGTACTAGTAAGTAACTAGTTAAATTATTTATTTTTTATGTTTGTAAGCTGATATTTTATATTTTTACTCATATATTCAAACTTTTAGTTTTACGTTTATTAAAGAAACATGATTATTGCTGTTTTTTCTGAATGAAAACATTCTTTAAAAGTAGGTGAAAACTATAAAATGATATTTTTTTATAAATGGTTTAGCGGCAGTTAATATTCAAAATTAATTCACCGGCAGAATCAAATGAGATAAAAATGAATCATTAATCGAAGTGCTTTTGGTAATTATGTTATATTTATGTGTTTTAAAACTGGACAAAATATACCTATCAACAGGTAGCTAGAACCTTTTGATAGCAAGCTGTTGTAAAATATGATTACGATTTTTTTAATGTACGATTTCTAAATAATTAAAATCACAAAGTCGTTATAAGGTAAAAAAATCACCACACTATGTTATTATAATGTGAAAATATTTATTAATTATTTATGATTTAAACTTTATAAACTCATTTAAAGTTTATAATAATTAACACGCAATAAAACTTTGCATTTTATAAGCGAAATTGTATGAAATTAAAATAATATTGTGAAATGATAATTTAAAAATGATGTGATATTTATTCTTCTACTTTATATTTAATTTTCTTAATTACATATTAGACACATTTATTATAATTATAACGCATTTAATAACTGGGAATTCAAAATAAAATCCTATTTTTTAATCAATAATTAAAGAATTTAATTTTGCATTATTTATTTTTTGATTCGTTTATGGGTTTGACATTTCATTTCTCGATTGTTATACAAATATTAATCGATTGCAGTATTTTTCCAAAAATAAAAATGGTAATACTAAAATGAATATTACAATTTATAGAATAAATTTATCTTAAAAAACTGCATCAATTAGTTCTTAAGGGAAATAAATATCTAAAGAAAACACTAAATTTTTCTAAGCCTTGTTAATCTTCAAAAAAGCTTTGAGTATACTTAAATTCAATTTTATTATTTTTACAATAATGCCAGGAGCTTTGATATTTAAAATGTATTCTATTTTCTCATTTATATGTGTGTAACATTTCATATTGTGAACTTCTAGGCTTGGTTATTTGTTGAAGTTTTTTATTATGGAAAAATAATAATAATATAAAGATGACGTGCTTAAGTTTTATGACGTTCTATTTTCGTTGTCAGAAAATTGATTAAAAATAATTACAAACACGTGTGGATATATTTTTTTGAAATTAAAATAAAACCAATTATATCGAATGGTTCTTTTATATGACAATAAATGACTGATAACGAATTCATATTAATGAAATGCACCGAATCTCATCATGTCAATGGATACCAGTATTTAACCTAAGTAAAGAACTACTTCCAATGTGGTCAGACGGGATTTCGTGATGTCTGCCTACTTAACGATACCGTCCAATCGTTATGATTAATGCCACATGATATATTTATTATATTTGTTTTTAGAAAATACGAGCCTACTATGTTATGCCATTTAATTTTAACGATTCATTCAAAATAATATTCAAAATATCATTAAAAATGTTTGCTTAAAAAATACCGGATATCAAATAAAAATATACGAAATCATTATTCAAATACGATAGCTTTGATTCCATATTAATCTTTCATTAATATTTATTCGTTTACCCAATTTAATAAAACTTCTTTTTTGCTATTTTTTTTTAATTGGAAATATATTTTTATCTCACTTTTGATGTGTTAAGTAAATATTAAAATATAGTCACTGAAATCATGATATTGTGAGAATCTTATTATATTATACAACACAAAGTCACTTTTTTGTTAGACAGGAGCAGTCCTATGAAAATCTTTATATTCTAATATTATAATCACCGGGTGTTGCAAATGAATGTATCCATTTAAAAATTAAAATTAATTAAAATTGTGGACGCACTTTTATTATATATATATTGTAGTATATATCGGAATAATCAATTCAATTAAAATCCTTCTAAAGCTATTATGACTGTAGAATGGATTGTAAATTAATATGCAAAATCTTTTTACAGTGAACTCTCACAATCAGTAATCGTATGGGGATTTTCCTAGTTGTTTTCCCTATTCAAAACCGCTTATTCTGAGAAAATCTTTGGTATTATAGTTCTTAGCTAGAATACGGTGTAATGGGATTTAAGACTTAAGACTCACTTCATAAATAAAAGTACCCAAGAAACTTAAAAGTCACTTCGCAGGCTTTGTACAGTTTCAATATGAAAAATTTATAAATATGTTTTTAAAGAAAAGTACAATGTAAAATTTCGTTTAAAGATGGATTGGATAACATTATTATCCAATCCACTAAAAACGTCATAACATTATTTAGAAGTTTAATTGAAACAAATTCAAAGACACAAATCATCATTTTTGTGTTATACAATTTAATACACGTTTTGTGTGTGCTATACACAATATTTTTTGTTTGTAGGTTACGTCTTTTTCCCTGTCCACTGTCAATATGTTAGAAACTATGGAGATAAAATCAAATTTAGTTCAGTTGAGGCAGTGTGTAGATATGTGGTCAGATGGGGACCACGTATCGAGGAATATGACGTCATAAATCTCACAGGTAACTGACAAAGTTTAGTGCTCCTGTAACGTGTTGCCATTCCCACCCGCTGAGCGTTTATACCAAAATTCCCTCCCCTAATTTTAACTACTTAGCTTTATTCATAACATCAATTTGACCAAAAAAATATTTAAGAGTAAGTGCATTATATCCTAAAGAGTCTACCAACCACATAAGTGGCACTTATCATCGTATATTGAGTATATTAAATTGCTTAAAGAGCCCTTTTTTAAATTTTTATCAGCATCGATAATATTTTGTCTAGTTATAATTGATGAAAATTATTTTTTTCCAATTGTCTCTATCTTACAATAATATTTACTCTCAATTCGTGGCTCTATATCAGATGGTTGAATACTTTTTTTTTTAACTTTTAACGATATATCGCGGCTAAGCTTTTGAATAGTCTTTAGATGTAAAAAACATCAACAATACACTCAGAAAGAAAAAATATACCAAATGCGGATCGCCACAAAATTATGATTTTTTTTTAATTAGGTACACGGAAAGAGACTATGATCATAAAAAATTTTGTTGCACTTTTTTATTAAAACCCAATGAGCCATCACAATTTTTAAATTAGAGGTTTTTAATCGTGATCGTGACCCAAAATTGAATCGATTAGAATATTTAGGGGGTTGCGAAATATTCTCAACAAAACTTAATAATAAAATACTCCACAAAATTTAACAATTAAAAAATAACTTTAATTATCGAATTTGGATTATTGAGATTTTGTACACTTCCATGTATTTTGTCACTAACGACCCGGGTTTCGCCTTTCGGCATCTTCAGGCATTCGAGCGCACGTATGGACTCGAACTGACAGAACTGTCGAATGCCTGAAGATGCCGAAAGGCGAAACCCGGGTCGTTAGTGACAAAATGCATGAAAGTGTACAAAATCTCAATAATCCAAATTTGATATTGAAATTCCATCAAGCACCCTCAGTCGATGTCTTAAATTAAACTTTAATTATTGTTCATATCATCTTATTTCGCGAATTTATTACCCTAATTTGTGTTCCGGCTCAAAAAGCTTAAAAAACACTGGTCTAACTGATAATTCTCTGAAAGGTTGCAAGTATTTTTATACATTAATCATTTAAAAGTCTTCATTTCTTTTAAACCATCATCATAGAGTCATCGTTTTCTTATATTTAATTCTTTAAATTACAATTATTGTAGATTTTAATTTCCACTTTGACAGATATGATATGACAGATAAATTATAATTAATTAAGGCTCATGAGCCTTTTTTTTAATATGAATAATTCTTATATATCGGAGATATCACTTTAAAAGATCTCGACAGCATTTGATAATTTGTTTATATCCGCAACCTAGTTGAAGAATAATAATGTAATACATGGTCTTCTAATGAAGTGTAGAAGGTATAAAGACTACTTTTTATTACATATATTACGCTATTTTCTTACTCATTGTATTATTATACGTCCCAGCACGTTATGTCATTCGCAATATGTATAAAGCGTTACCTAATAGACATCGACTGTGAGTTAATTACCAGCGGGTGGTGAACCCATAATACTTTTAATTGGCAGCAAAATGATTTTTAATTTCGAATTAAAATCCTTTTAGAGATAACCGTCATGAGGTCGCACTATTAAACTAATTTTCCTTATTGGATATTTGTAAATTTAATTTAATATTCTACATAACAATAAACGAGAGTTTTTTATAAACGTAGAAAATTTTATTTATTCTAAAATTAATTTTTGTGACATTTAATTTGTTTATCTCATATGTTGATTGCCATGTTTAGTGTAAATCTATTTTACAATTAAATAACTATTTAATATTGAAACTAGTAGAATAAAACCATTTTTGATATAATTAGAATATTCTTGCATGATACATATGTTTTATTTCAATACAGTGACAATAATGGATCGTTAGAAATAATACAAAACTAATTGCATTAATAGAGAGAACAATTTGAAGTATTTTTAATATTGTATTAAATGTTGTGGATTCCTAAAAGTATTTATTGTGTTTTAAAAGAAAAACTAAGCGATGCAATTTTCATATATTATTAGAAATCGGTTTTCTATTCTATGAAATTATAAAAAGTTTTGTGATAAAAAATTATTTCCACGACCTCTAATAAATAATATATTAACGAAATTAATGCAGACAAATTCCATAAATTGATATTTTAAAATGAGATGCGGAAAATGTCGACCTCTAAACTGTATAATATAAATAAAAATAATTTAAGTCATTAAAGGTCAACTTGAGGTGAAAAAACATCAGAAACATACATATTCGAGTTCTTTTGGTCATTAAAAAGAGAAAGGCTGACAGCAAAATTGTAGAAGGAGGGTGTCCTACAAGGGGGTGTGCAAATGCGTTTTGATGATTTCTATCATAAGCTTAAATGAAGTTACGATATCTGTGCTCAACATCGCAGTTCATATAGATCAGGCGACCTTTATGAAAATCTTTAGGCCCCGAATATAAAACTTTCACAAATAATGTTTTTCACACTTGACTACTAGAACAAGAAACCTGATTGGCAGATAATGGCAGACAAGTTTGATGTTCTTTTTTATGTTCAAAAGAGGCTCACAACAATTATTTAAAAAGCGACTACAAAATATTAGTAGTTATTGAAGTCCTTATAATAAATATAAACAAAGCATCCACTTATGAGCTAAGCTTTATGCTTTATTTTTTATTCATACGTCAATATGATAATTCGTTGGAAATATCGCACATCGAGGCTATATATTGTTGTTATATAAGTTTCGATTTGAATAAAACAGCTTTATGAGTATGCGATAGATGAGTCCGAGCATACTAACATAATGTACTGCCAAAATCAACATAAATACATACTATTTGATTATCTTTTAAAACGTTGTTTAATATTAGAGATTTATTATTCACAGTGCTATTTTTTTTAATTACGTATATAATTATTCACCTTGATATAAAATTTAAACATTCCTCTCTACCAACCTCATAAACATATTTTGATAGATGTCATTTGAAATATACATTTAACTTTTACCCTCTGTTCACGATGTCGCAAAATCATTTCTTTCTATGCTTACAATAACATTGGTATAAAAGTAATTAAATTTTGTTATACAACAAAACGTAGCTCGATCTACTTAAATTATATGTTCTATACAATAAAATGATTAAAAAATCAATGTATCAAAATTCATCAAAGTAAAAATGGAATTGATTGTGAAATGATATTTTCCAAGAAGCCTTCAAAAGCGCTCTTTTTTATTCTGATGAAATCATATTATGAACAACAGTTTATCTCTCTCTAGCAACTTGTTAAATGCTTTGCGGGAGAGCAGGATGGAGATTCATTCACCTTATAATATAAATTCATAATAATCTAATTAGTAAATGGAGCAGGGCTCGCTCATAGCCACAGGGGTGAAGCCGAGCGATCATAATAAAATAATGCAACTGGTTTTTTTTCCTGATATAACAGTCAGAATAGAATAGTATACGATAGAAAGATAAAATAATGTTATTTTATAAGCCAACTGCTGAATATTTTTCTATAAATACGTTTTAATTAATTAATCAAACTGGTAATTATGAAATAAAATACCAACTAGCATTTTTTAAGGGTTATAAATGATTGCACTTTGTGTTAGATATTATTCACTTGGTTCACTTGAACTTCTATTTCGAAAGTTTGCACTTTGGATTAGATAGTATTAACTTAGTACACCCAAACTTTGATTTTAATAGTTTCCATTTAGTCACGGATTCTTTTAACAAAGTGAGTTAAGTTGTAGTTGGTCTGGTTTGGGATCACGATGAAACACAGTGAAATTTAGTACTGAGAAAGAGTTTGTTTTTTTGTGGAATATATTTGTTATAAGTGAAAACTGTTTTTATGAAAGTGAATGTGATGTAAACAAAGGTGCATTTAAATGTAAGCCTTTTTTTAATAAATATAAGATATTTCTTAACAAAGTTGTGTAAAATAAAATTTACAAATACGTATTAATATTTGTATTTAGATTTTGGTTCTTGGTAAATAGAGAATATGGAAAATATTTTTAAGATATCTTTCCATCAATTTTAATTTGAAATAATTGAGGAATGCTTATTAAGATAGTTGTGTGTCATACTATAAGAGAAAGTATTGAAAGAACAGAAGCGCAACTTTAGAGAAACTACAACTAACAGTAACCCAGCCCTCTAAAAGCATAAAACTATTACTTCTTCAACGATAATTCTATAGGTAGTCATTTTTCAGTTAAATTATATTATAAATCAACTGCTACCCACAACTTATAGGTACCCCACTGACTGTAAATAAACTCATATTTAAAACCACAATAAAATTTTCCAAATCTATCTTTATAATAACAATAAGAGGGCCTTAAAATTAAATCGATCTTTACATACCTACACACTGGTAATGAGAATGCAACAAATAAAATCGGATCGCAATTGGTTGCTCTTTTGACACCGCAGACGTATACATCGAATAGTAACGTCACTGCTGGTATCATTCAACAATTAACCAATTAAGTTTTTGACAGACAACGATTTTGCATTTTTATTTTTAAATAAAACACATTTTTTGTACTAATTCCACCATTTGAATCGGGACCCGTTTTATCAGTTGAAAATGCTGACCATAAGTGAAACCGGTCATGATCATTATATATAATTGTGGAATGAGTACATAAACATATGTTTTTTTCAACACAATGACTTTTCACCAATAATAATTGACAGTTAATAATTATAATGATCATATATATCGCAAAACATTTATCAAAATCATTTATCAAACTCCCTCTGATTCATTAAATGTTTAAAAAATCATACGACAAACGTCCATTTATTTTTTTGAGCAGTTTCATACAGTTCATATTATTGAATATCTACATATTCTACATAAATCGACATGTACATAATTAAAACCATACTTAATCGTATTCATGAACGTGTATTTAGGCGTCATGATTTTCTATCATATCTCATAAATAATCGAAAGCAACATGTCTGTAAGTGATACATTCATAACAAACATTGATAGCTTTTTGGTTTGATGTGAGCCATAAATAACCTGCCATTTTTGATGTCCGATCGGCGGTGGAACGACGCCCGAAGTGCCCGTTGGAGCGGGCGGCGGTGGGCAGCTGGCCAGCAGGTATGAAGCTGCGATATGGTTCAAATATTTTATTCTCTTTAATGCCTTGCCGTCTGCTAAAACATCCCGTCTAAGTTCAGACGCTGCTAGGGCGGTAAGGAAAATACTTGACTGGTTATACGAAAGCTAGGTAACGGGTACCTGGAAGGTTTTACTGTATTGATGAATTTATCGTCTTCAAATAAAAACGTGGAACAAAAATCATTTGATATATTTTTCGCTAGTAATTTTAGATTCTTTTTAAATGTACATACATATTGGGCAGGTTATTTCACAGTACAATATAATACAGCACAGCATAGCATAATTTTACAGCACAAAAAAGTGTATCTGGACGAGTATGGTTATGACGTCATTGAATGTGTGAGAACGTGCTTTCTTAAATATTGGTTGTCATACTTACTCTTGCATATTATATACATATACTTATCATTAGGACTATTTTTTCAAAGACGATACAATACCACTGTCATAAATAAAAATACAAGCAAGGTTAAACTATGATTTCAACATTATTATTATATTTTTTACTAATCGTGTAAATTCATAGCAAAATCTTTTACCAACTTACTTAATGGGAAGTATTTAGTGAAATGTAAAGTATACGTTGTATATCTTTTCACTTTTTAGTACACTATTACGCTTTCTGAACAGTACACAGAGCGTGTCAGTGTAATAATATGTATGGATCCCGTGATCCTAAATTCTACAGCTGGAGCTTATAACCGGAGTGCAAAGCTATACGGCGTGTACTCTAATAAATAATGTTTAAATTTTGGATGAAATTATTAAAAAAAGTTCACTTTACAATACGAAAATACGATAAAAATCAAAAGACTTTCTTTCAATTAGCATTTGGTTTATTTTAACTTCCGACGATTCAAACATAAACCATATTCGCAAGAAGCGATAAGAAAAAAGTAAGCAACTACTTCCTCTATATTTGATGCCGTAAGAGCTAGTGAAAACCTCGTTTTACTGTGCCCATATAAGCAATGCCATCGATTCAAATGTTATAAGTACCAACAATTCCTAGAAACTTATTTACACATGAAACATTTGTTCAATACAATATCATATTAATATAGATAAAGTTGTATTTCCTAATAGAGTTTTATTATGATCATTAACGGCCTCTTTGAAGATATCGGTTTTAATTATATCAAGTTTTTTGCTCATTAAATATAAATAATAACTATTCAACAGTAGTTCATTTAAAACCCTTGCGACGTTTATATTTCTCCACAAAAAAACACATAAGTTTATAAAAGCTGATTAATAATTTCTGTCGGTCATAAATTTTGTTTCATATTTGAAAACTATAAAAAAGGAATGCTGTTTAGATAGATGATATTCAGTAATTAATTTAAATATATAAATGATTTGGTCGCTTCTTATGGCATTTGGGATAACTTACGATTTTTTTTTGACTATCAAATCTGCTTTTTTATATTGATCTTAAATATATTATTCTTTATCAGTTATACGAAATAAATTTTTAAATAAAATTTAAGTTCGACAAAGGAAACCGCACATTAATGATTTATGATACAATTCCCAGGGTAATGTTTCCTAACTACATATTAATTAATTCAGTTGAAAATTTTTAAATAAATACAATGCGTAAACCGCCATGTTGCAGATGTTGGATTCTCTAAATGGGTATTGGCTTTTAATAAATACAATATGTATGTAAAATTATATTCTGGAATATTGTATTTTCAACAATTGCTAATTTCAACTTTCTACTTCTTTATTAAATAAATATTGACAGATACGTGGTTGTCCTTAAATAACGTCTGGCCGTTTTTGCTATGTTTGACTCCTCCCATAACATCACATTTCGTCACAAAAAAATTACACTCCTGACAAAATAACACCTCATTTATGAACATCTCCATCCAAAAAACTCACGAAATATATTTCTCATAAATATTAGTTCATTTTTTTTTTGTTGTTTATGTCGTTAACTTTTTTCAATCCATCTATACGTCACAAAAAACATATTTTCGACCATCTCTCCCACGACTTAATAAAGAATAATTAAAATTGTAGAATTAATATTTTGACTGCATGAATTGGATGGAATTTAATTACCTACATAATGTAAATATAATTTAATTGAATACCACTTTCAATTTTACTATGATTAAAAAACACCGAAGTCGTTAATACATTCAAGTGACAACTACAATAATTTAAGCTTAGACTATGAACCAATTTAGGAAAATATTGAGAAAAAAAATGTTTATGAAACATTTTACGGTTGAGTTACTTTTGCCAAATCATACTGATATTCTTGCTGATTCTCTTATTTCATACAGATTATGCTCGGTCATATTAAATTTGTTGACCTTGGCTTTGAATTGTTTTTTTTTTTTTTAGTAAAATGATAATATTTGGCAGACGGAAACGAATGCAGCAGCCCTGGCCTCAAATGAAAATGGAAGGTCGTACGAAATATTCTCAATGGCGTGAAATCGCAAACGTTATTGGAATTATGAATATAGATTTAAAAATAACTATGGCAAATGTAAAAGTTGTAAATATGGATAGTTTTATGATAGTTTAATTTCGATGGCACCTTTAATGTAGTCAATTTAACATGTAAGCATATATTTTATTAAATGACAAATAATTTATTCAGATCTAGTTTAAATGTAAAAGTATTCTTTCTAAACACAATGATTACTGAATCCTTTACATAATCAAACGATATATACAATAATTGTGCGTAATAAATATCGAAGTGTTTGAAAATAGGAAAATTCATTCATAAGATACATTTACAGATATCGAACATTAACGCCATAAGAAATAAGACAGCTAAAGACGACAATTTTATGCTGAGCAATGAAACATACCAGATTAAGTATGCTTTTTTTCTAAATACTATTGATTATATTTGCCGTAGCTTTATTTTCCAGTGACCGAATATGCAACTACTGATTTGATTAATTATACAATGGAATATTCAGATGGGCAAAATAGTATTTCCGATCCGTAAGAGTAATCAAGTAAAGGCTTCATAAAATACATACATTGTAAAGATTACTAAAAATGAATAAACTTTTCTTTAAACATTTTCTTAAATAGTGTATTCAAATTTATTTACAACCGATCCATTGAAAATTTTCCTACCCCATTCGAATTATAGATATGCTACAGATAATGAGTAATGTTAGGTTTTTTCGACTTTAAAACTTCTGAATTATTCAACGAAATGTTCAAACCTACTTGTAAACCGTGTATAATATGTTTAAAATAGCCTTGATGATTCTACATATTCTCTGATAGGTAAACTAACATCAATAATAAAAGAGAAAACACTTAATATTATATAATATCCAACGGCGATCATTTAAATAATATAAATGTATTTAGTTAATAATATAGGTCTATCAATTTTTGAAGTGCTTTCTTCGTACATGTAACGAAATATATTATTTTAATTACTTGCGTGAGAGCTATCAAAGTAAAGCCTGCTATACACAGTGTGTGCTTACTTAGTTTTCCATGTAAGCCTAACTCAAGGCTGTTTTAAACCGGAATAGAACACTTTGTTAATAAAGTAAAGTCATAAAACCTGGAGAGATAACCTATCTAGGTCATATACTAAAAGGCCAACGTTTTCTTGTTAAAACAGATAAACCCAACCGAATAAATGTTTTATAGACACAATATTTACTTCAATTAGAGAAACGTTAGACAATAAACAATGGAGTATATTGTACACACTACCTCCCATATTACCATATTAAACTAATATATTATATTATATGCTTGTCATTTTTAAGGTGTTAAGTGCCGATTCTTGTTGGAAAGGCTTGTATTTTAAAAATAAAACACAATTTGTTTTCGCACACCTCGAGCGTTATCCGGTCTAGATCATTATAAAAATGTAATAGTAGTAAAAAAAATTGTACTCTTTTTAAAATATAGGCATGTGTTTGAAAGGAAGAAGAAGTCTAACAATATTACTTATTTTCACGATCACCAGCAGCGATACGACAATGTCAAGTCTCTGCAACTTCAGTGAAAATTTAATATAATTAATTCTGACTGCTTCTCTTTTTAAAATTTAAAAATTTTCGTACAGATAATGAAACAATTGAACGTCTGTTTACGCTTGCCAAGGGAACATACATGTTTATATTCAAAAATAATAAAACAGTAAGTTTGTGAAAATTCAATTAATATACATGACCATTCTCAAATGCGTATTATTGAACTGTACTCAATAATGTTTTGGAAGTTTGTTTCGAATCGGTTTTAAAGTAAGTCATCGTCGGGAAAATTTATTCAAATATTTTTCTTTACTGTATTTCATTGTAGATATAAGTTATAACATAATCTCATGTCATATGGATAATTTTCCATGTCGTATCTGCTAGAATATGCGTTTGTTTCTACGGAATCTGTATGGTTCGATCCGCTCTACCATTTTCAGTTTTGATTAATCTTTTTAACATTCTACGTCAAGCAATGTTGATTCTGACATATTAAATCCGAGCAAAAATTAGCTGAATATAAAATGAATTACTTCCAAATGGCTACCTTACAAAAACCTCGTGCCTATAAATAAAAAAAAACACTGATTTATTCATTTTGAATAGACGCACATAAATAAAACATCTGTGCACCATTTCTTTAAATCTATCGACTGTCCAATCAAATATGAGCTTTATTTTATATACGTGACTGGCAGTTTTTTATAACTATAATTCAATTAATAAAATTAAGCTTGGTTATTTTATTTATATTTTATACTGATGCAATAGTCTTGGAAATTTTTAATTAATATTTGATTCAATGTCGCAAAAAAGTATATCCATAATGCTTAATCAAACGAGTCTTATTTTCAAAATGAATAAAAATGTTTTTCAATATGCATAACAATAAAAAATCGGTGACAAAGATAAGATCGATAATCTGAATGTAAAAATTTGTATTATACACGAGCAACTAATTAAATAAAAATAATATTTGTTTAGTGTTATAGAAAAAAATAATTAAATTTCATATTACTCTTTGACATTTAAAATTGCCTCACAAAATAAGGTATGCACATAAAATATATCCAGTTTGTGGCTACCGGTATAAAATCTTTTATTATTGGGGAGAAAATATGGAAGCCAACAAAAATTACTTTATATATATGTATATATTTTTTGAAATATTAATAAATTTTATAATAATAAAAATATTTTTAAATACAATCCTTGCCAAAAAAGAAATTACGATCTTACGTGATCATGTCGATCTTTTAAGACTCACGAATTTATTAAAATTGATATTCTTTCTTAAAACACTTATGTTAAAAAACATGCATAAATGCAACAATAAAGCATTTCAAGTAAAATAGAAGTAAATTAAATCAACATCATGTTAATCAAATTACGATCTTCGAACACAAAATTATTGTATTGTCCGTGAGTTATATTCTGGATAAAGTTAGAAAGTTTCGAGCCTGCAAACACCGCAACCAAACCAACAACGTCAGCACAAATATTTACTAAAAACAAGTATTCCCATCTTAAATGAGAATTGGTTGTAGATATAATATGTATGGGAAAAACTACCTTAAAATTGTTGGTACGTATCTGACCATATTATAATTAGGACGTGATTTGGTAACTTCATAACTCACTCCATAAGTCAGTTTGGTCATGAGAAGTATGATTGAATATTTTAATAGAATATTATTTTATGGCTTAAAATTTTTGACGTAACAATCGTAAATCTCGTTAAAATACGTTACCTACTGTTTACGGGCAAGTTTTCGTTAATGAAAGGCTTAAGATAAGGTGTTGCCTGGTTACATAACGTCCATTTGATTTATTTTCGGTCCGTTCGACCTGTTTAGTGTCATCGATATATTAAAATTGAGACAGCTATGACAATATTTTATGCACGCTATCAAAAACAGTTGTTTTTATAGCTTTTAAAATGACTATATTATTATTTATCAGTGTCTTGTGCTACAAAGACCGCATTTACTTCTCAAGCTTTTTATACCCATAAATTCATATTTTATATGCGTCATTTTTCATCGGCGTGTCTCGAAATTTGCACACTCTTTCGGGCCAACACTTTTGTAAGTATTTTGACATTTTGGAGCGTTTTATGAATAAATATATCCGTTTTACATAAACGCCTACTTTTTTATCATACTTTGACAGAAACGGTCAATAAATTTCGTTAAGTCACTGTTATGAAGAATATCTTAAGATTAAAAGACTGCCATAAACACCAACAACTAGTTTTTAATACTTTTGAATGATATTCATTCTTCAATTTAAATAAACCTGACATCGAATGTCTGTTTTTAATGCATCAAATTTGTTTATAATTCCCATACTTATTTCATTTCATTATAAATAAATCAATTGACTTAATAACTGTATTGACAAACCAACATCTGGAAACACAGTCGAAATTCCGTTCATCCCTGACCTTCTATGGATGTCTTTTGCTGAATCAAAAAGTTTTATAACTCGTTTTTCTTAATTTCTAGAATTTCTCCGGTTGCGGTGTTGACCAGTAGAGTCCCATTACGGAAAGTCTCATAAATTTATCTTTCAATCGATTTACAGATTTATATTAGAAGATATAGATACCCGTGATGTCAAAATTTCCTCCCAGTCGTCCGTGAGCGATTAGTTAATCCCTTAGCCTGCTCTGGCCCCATCCTTAATCTCTCTTTAAAAATGAAGATTGAGCAAAAAAAAACAGTTGTCTGTAAAATAACTTCTGTTGCGATAAACTTCACTTGGATTCTATGTACTCTACATTGGTAGTGAATATAATAATATCTTGGTAATAACCAAGAAAATTGAATGTTTTTAATCTTTCACGGTTATTATTTTGGGCATGCACCACGTTATGGTAATAACCTGACATTTAAAAACCGTTCTCTAGAACCCTGAAGATTATACCTATAACGGTTTTGAAATGTTGAATGATTTCCACGAACCTTTTCAAGATAATATTCATACCAAGGTATTGTTAATGAAACATAGTTTTAAACAAAAAAATGTTTGAAATGTCATTGAAACACTAATCACAAAAGACAAAGCCTATGCATGACATGCAGTGAAGTATCCATTAGGACTATACCACAGGGCATGCAATAAGTTCCCCGTATCCCGTTTATTTTTGTGTCGCTCAGTTATTAAGTTCGAAATATCATAGGACGTGTCGACGCCCGTTGCCGATTTTTCATTTCTTAATATTGTGTCAAGACATAAAGTCAACGGTAATTTGGGCGGGCGACGAAAGCTGCGAACGCCATTTGCAGTGTTAATTGCACGGTGAAAAAGAAACGAGCGCGTGAAAACGATATATCAAATGTTTGTTTTTAAAGTCTAATAAAATCAAAATTTATCATACGCCTGTCGTCGCTGAGAAAATATGGATTTCTCTCACGTCTCCCAATATATGTTTAGTCTATTTTTTTTTTATAATATGTACAAGAATTTCTTACGGAAAATTCGTTCTGTTTGTCAACAAGTCAAATGAACATTTTCATTTAATTCCACTAAATAAAATAAGTCTGCTTAATAAATTATATTAGCAAGTACCTAACTCATCTAGACAAAAGTAATGATGAAAATAAAACGTAGTATTAAACAGAAAGCGGGACTATGTTAATAATTTGAAATATTTAAAATCATTAAAGTGTGAATTGGGTATTTATTTCATATGTTCAATAATATGTATTAATTCCTTGGATACTCAACGCCGTACCCCCCATTGCCCCCTACAAATGTACTGCTCTACTGAGTGAATCACATTATACAGTAGCGTTAAGCGTTCTCCGATGATTACCAAGAGTGTTTCCGGAGCAGTATAAGAAAAAACGAACAAACCATTAGTTTTATAAAAAAAAGATCGATCACAGATAATCAATACTCACTTCATCTATACTATAACACCGTTCAGAGGATAGGGAAAAGCAATAAAGATTAAAGTGTAAAAAAATAAATTTTTTAGCGGAGTATTTCAGAAATAAATTAAATGAAAATGTAATTAAATATTTAAAATCAATTCGATCTTTTATAACGAAAATCTGGTATGGAATGTAAAACTATTGACGTAACAGTTATACACAATCTACAAATATTACAATACAATAAGAAAAAAACATAGTTGAATTTTTTAATAATTATTAAACAGCATGTGACATTCATTTAGTTGACAATTAAAATTGTATATACAGTCTGAATTAATTTGAATTGTTTCATAGATTATGATTTCAGTTGGTATTAAATAAACACACTTATTTCTGAAGGTCATCTTTTAGTGAAAATAAATTTACCGAGATTTTAATCTTAATTATTCCAGTTTTTAAGCATATAGCAACGGACGTATTTTCGATTCAAATGTTAAACATTCAAAACACATCATATTTTTCTGACAGAAATGTCAAACATACAATCCATATTAACATAATATATATGAGAATGGCATTCCTAAATGAGAAACGACAAAAGCATTGAATCGTTAACACTGTCATAAAAAACACATAATGATAATTTATATTAATTTCCATAATAAATAAAAATTGTATGCAAATAAGACAAAAAAATAAACCGGATTGTCATCGAGCAGTAGACAATATTTCAATTTTATAGACACTACTTTGATTCTAACTTACGTAGTAGAACACTTTATATAAGAAAAGTATTTTATATAATAATATGTGCATTTTATTAAATTTAATGTAATTATTCACATAATTCTTTTAAACACTATAAGAACAAAAAATTTAATTTTTAATTACATTTATCTTACTGTTCCGTTTTATCATTCCTTATAATTTATTAGCTGTGTTATTTTTTTTATATTTTTCCCAGTAGCTACTTAAATTATAATGTATTAAAGTGAAAAAAAAAACTATTTACATAATAAATGAAGAATGTTATATGGGAATTTGTGGAATTATGTGATATAAAGAAAGGCCAAATATTCTTAAGACGTTGACTTAATTAATTGACGATATTATACAAAATAAATGACAAAACTTGGAATTAAAGTTTTTTAGAGTTTCATGTATCATCCATCTCTAACAAGTTGAATCATATGAACTCTTAATAGACAATTTCAGTAGAATTTTCAAAGATTGCTCACAATCTTTACCTAATGTTTAATTATTACTCAATGAATGCAATATGAGAAATTATTTGATGTCGTACGGCGGATTTTAAATTATTTAATCAAGAATCACATACCGAATATGAAAAACGATTAAAGAGAATCAATATAAACTTGTTTGAATTATTAATCCAAACATGTTTAAACAAAATCAAAAGAATATTTATTGTATTGCATTTTTTGTATAGCATAGAATTATAATAATTATTGATATTAATATGCAGTCATGCTTCTTGGAAAAATTTAAATACTTCAATAATAATAATTTTGAACGACTATTTCATAAACTATTTCATAAAGTATTAAAGTATCTGACACATTTGGTGGTCCGTTAGCTGTCGAGGAAGGATGTATCTGCCAACACATAATGCGACGTCATTTTCTATGCGCCACGACGCCGCAATATACTTCGAATGACATTTAGACGCACGCCACTATCAGTGACCGCTCTAGTAACCGGAACATGGGGAACACATTTATAAAATCGTTTCCATTATATTGATAAACATAAAATATCGTCCATGGCAAACTCTGATTTACTTTTGTTTTAATTTGAGGTATATACAAAATATACGCCGACTCTATCATATTCTCAGATAACTGATCAAGTGATTATTAAATAATATTACCTATATGAGCTTTTATAACACTTTATATTAAAATTAATCTGCTTGTGGCAAAATTATTTATCATGTTCAAAGTCAAAGTATATAATCAAGAATTTTAAAATAAAGTAAATTTTCTTATCATACTTTCTTTTCAGTAATCCTAAAACATAAAACAGTTTACTAATAACACAAAACTCTTCACCGTTCTTGCAAACAACAAAGTAAAGCACGTATCACAATAATATAACAAATACTATTATATGCGTAATTTTATGCACAATGTCATAAAATGAAAAAAATATCCTGCAGCGCTGTGATTTCTGGTTATCTGGTAGAGATTTTAACTATATATTCGAAGAATATTTCATATTGCATTTGATTCAACAATAAAAAATTATATAATCCACTTCAATTTCCAAAAATTCAGTTTGAGAAGTCATTGTTACGACTTGGATACAGAAGTGTAAATTAAAAAAAAAAAACACTTTTGTCAGCGGTAGCATAATTATGTTAATTACGTCATGCAATAATTTAAATATTTTTTTATTAAGTAGTCAACCTATAATTTCGGTATAAATGTTATGCAATGGAATTTACTTTTTATGTTGTTTTATATAGTTGTTTATTTACCAACTTACATGAAAATACTTAAATATGCATTTGATTTTGTCACAATATTACTAATATTCCAAAGATCCGTTTGCTTTTAATGTCAATTAACGTTCAGATTTTAATAGCTGCGCGGTTATATTATTTTTGAAAGAGATCTTATCTCTCGTCATAAAATCTTTCAAACGCTTACATTTTTTGAAAGTTTTTATGATAATTCGTTAGTTAGAAACTAATATGCTGACCAGTCAATTATTTATGTGCGAATAATCTTCAAATTATGCACAACGTGTCATTTTCAATAACATATTAATTTGATTGTAAGAGCAATTATTTATTACTAGTATAAACGTACCCGTCATAAATAACGGTATTGAAATTGAAATACCGAATGGCTAAAGCAGCTAGTACGTCGGAATTGTGTGTGCATTGCATAAAATTTTTCTTTTTTATACACCGCGAAAGCATGTGATATGTAATAATAATAAAACATTTACAAAGCGGTCTGAACTGTTATATACCGTCATCTTCAGGTTTATCCCGTCCCGAGCCCGAGTCTCAATATTACACTTGTTACCCGAACCTGTGCCGAAGCCCAGATTTATTTTTGTCAGCCCGAAAAAAGCCCGATTTATTTTTTAATATTGTAATTCACTGACTGACTGGCTGACTCATGACCCGAACAGTACAAAATGTTTTTCTTAAATTTAAATTCCTCACCCGAGCCTTGTAAAGGATCTCTTGCAGACCTCTATTTTGGATATGCAATATTTTTGTTTTTCCGTCTGCTTCAGAGATCTCACTAGTTCTACGTATTTGATCCTTTTTTTGGATTTTAGATTTTAAATTTTGTCAGAAACCTTCACGGGTATGCGCACAACAATTCACCAAAGTTTGATCGAAATCGGATGAATGGTAAAGTAATGCATAGAGGACAACAAACAAACAAATCTTCATTTATATATATATATATAAGTGTAAAACCACTTACAACAATAATTAAACCAGTCATGTCTCTGTCAACAAACTGTTTTTTAGTGTCAAACGTTTTCCCGTTGCATCAACCTTGACATTAGCGTCACCTAACAGCGGAAGTGTAAAGCCTAAAATCAATTCTCCATGCAATTTTTTATCGCGTTTTTCACAATTCATAAACACCGTCCGGCATGTCAATAAATAGATACGTATTTATAAAATTTCAGCCGTGAACAGCTGTTTTGGCAAAAATTGAATTCAGTACACTTGTTGTTAGTAACTATTTTTCAATAACTATACACAAAACACCTCTCCTTCGATTTACACTGTTTTATTTTTAGACAGCCAAATATTAGCATAAACCTTTTACACGGTAAAAATACGGCTTAACACGATCTTAAATTAGTTTTATGTTCTCTTTATTGAGTCAATATTTAACAAATTATTAAAGAAAATAGATTTAGAACACCTGGACTGATATTTTTATACTTATTATTTACATTAGCTCTTACGTATACATAATAAATTATTTTTGTTCTATTATTGTTTTTAAAGGAAACCTGTCTAATAAATAAATTGTGATGTTTTAAGCCAAACTTTATTTTTAAATATGAAAGATAGTCTCGATTTACATGGGTTTTAATAACACATCGTTTTTGAGGTATTTAAACCGTTTAAATGAATGCAAAGCCATATTTCGTACCCAGTATACTCACCCAGTTTTAGTTTTTTGTTAATATTTCTGTATGTATCGTCATTATGCCGAAGTATACCATATTTTATAATTTGAAAATATTATGAACTTCATGGAATGACAAAACCTTTCGAAAGTGTTACAGTTAAACATCTGAAATTACCGCAAATCAATTTTAATAATTTGAAATAATGCTATTAAAACTTTCACAATATTTTCACACTAATAATAAATAAATATGTTAAGCAATTGCTGTGGTATTTTGTTTTTAAATAATTTCATATAATGATGCGATGTCTAATAAATTTATTCGACAAATGGTTTCTTTTTAATAAAACTGTGAAAAAAGTAATATTACAAATTTGTATGAAAATGTATTGTATAAGAAATACGATAATAAATTGAGCCGTTATGCAAAGCAAAAAAAAAGCATAATGCTGTTTGCTTATTAAATATTTGTTGATTATGTTGCCACTTATATTGATTGCACCGTCAAGCGTAAAAAATATATTATTTATTGACTCACAATAATATCAAAAAGTTCCACTCTAATTAAATTGGTTCCATTTTCTTTATTTACGACACGTTTTTTTCTCACTAAGATGAACAAACAATTCATTTCGATATTAAAATAGAAATCAATAATTTTAAATGCTTTAATGTAATCTATTTAATGCATCTTTGTAATACTTAGTTGGTATTGCTTCAGTAATCAAGAAACGAAAGCAAATATAGCAAGACAAACAATCGTCTAATTTAAAAATAAAGTAATTTATTTACATTAGAAGATAAAAATCTTTTCCTATAAATAAAAATCACTACGCTCAAGATAGAATAAAGACTTTGTCGTGGTGGTATTTCTCATAATATGGTAAATTGAGTTGTGAGATATAGCATCAAATAGTGAAAATTTTCGTTATCATGATTTTCGATTCTGATAAACAGACTATCCATTGGTTTTTCCAATATAAGATTTATCACGAAATAATTTATACATTTAATTTATTTTTACTATAAAATTCTTTTTCTCTCTGTAAGTCTGTTTACAAGTTTACTTTAATTTTAATAATTCTTTATTACAATCAAAATTATTCTGTATGATAATAGTAATCATTAAGATGAGTTGAAATTTATCAAGTAAAGAGAGATTCATGTAAATATATCGCAAGTAAGAATGGGACACCTGGAAAGATTTTAGAAAGACCCACAAATTTAATCACGTCTCACGTCACTGGTTAAAATCATCTTTATACAATAATATATATAATATTACTTAATCCGCTGAACGCGCTGGGCATGTCAAAATGTCCAGCGCGACTTTATCTCGTATTTCCGGCCAAACTAGAAAGAAACATTTGTGAATATATGTTAAAAAAATAGTTCAAATCTTCAGGTAGATAAATTAGGCAACAGATCATGAAAATGTCAAGTAGAACACAAGGAAATATATTTTTGAAAAGTCCTCTCAATATTCATAATTTCGAATTTCAGGTTTGAACTACCGATACGCACCATTAATCGTCAGCCCTATGTACTACAAATACTTATCCGGCTACACGATTGCTTGTGTGCTTGTTGGCGGTGTATATGGAGACTGGCCACAGCCATTTTGCTTGCAAAATTGTAGATTAAATATTTTTCATATTCTTCATTTTCATCGAGTTGTTTTTTTGCGAGAATGTGACGAGTATAGTTTACTTCTTGATGTATTTAGGATAAATTATATATATTTCACATAATTCTCCATTTTTAGCAATATGGAGTGTTTTAACAGATCAATTAACTGAAAATAAATTCGTACGAAAACGGCTCGCGCTGTAATGGTTAAGAATCATCATCAGTGATTAGTATAAATTATATAATATGCATTTCGGTATTCAGTAAAATGAAGATACAATCATTTGGATGTATTATGATAATAAAATACAATGCACGTATCAGCATTGGTTTTATATCATATAAATTCTAGCCAAAATCATAGACCAATTATTTCATTTACGTATTGAATAAAAGGTTTAATTTTCCCTGTTTATTAGTATTTATATTAATAGTACACCTCGTATCAAGACGATGGCAGCATTGGCAACAATGGTCAAAAAGTACACATAAATCGTAAATAATTTAATGCATTGAATTCCTGTGAACGGATATAGCAACTGATGATGATAAATAGGTATGAACTATAATTTATAGTCTTCATAAGAACCCCCGTTCTGTAATAAAGTCATTTAAAACTTTATGGGTTATTGAGGTCCAGCTGCTGTTTGATAATGTGGGGCGGAAAAGTGCTTTGGCTGTAGGGGTAACAGACGCGTGCGCAGGACGACAACTTGACAATGAATGACCCTTGCCGGACACCCTATGTCCACTACAATAATAATTCAATGTTGCCAATTTTTCCCGGTTCAGTTTTCTATTGTGTTGTAACATAAAGGTTAAACTAATAAAGGGATAGGTGATCAATAGATCAATGATTATTTAAGGGATGATGTTATAATACAATAGACGTTGGAGTACTTCATGTTGACAGTTTTTACATGTATAATGTGAAAATATTTATAAAATTTACGTAAATATTAATTATAATAATATTTAAATGTGAATGTCATTTGCATGAATCATTCATTCACTTAAAACGCAATAAATATTTTATGGGTACAATTTTATTGAGGGAAATTTACAGTGAAACTTCGAAAGCGGTGACCATAAAATGTGTGTAGTAAGTAAAATTAAGCCATTGGATTAAATATTTGAGTAGGTATTAATTTAAAAAGATATTTAGGTTTTGGGTGAGTATTCCATATTTTTTTATTGTGGAATATCTAAATATCATCGCAAATTTAACAAAATAAAATGTATAGATGACTTTTATTGTTTATTTTCAATCATTCTATAATAATGATATGGCTAAAAAATGATAGTTTTAATTATGGATCAGATTATAAATACAACACAATCGCTTAAACGGCCCGCAATTCTTGTTGGAAGACATTATATATAAAAAAAAACATATCGCCTACTTATTCACAAAGTCGTTAGTTGACTTACTGAAAGAAACCGCTTGTAATAGTTTTATAAAATGATGAAATAAGTAGATTTTTTCGGGGAATAGTTAGATATCAAAACGGTCATTAAATAATTTACATAAATTCACAAACGTTAAATATTGTGTCACTCTTTATTTTGCGTAATTTCATAAAATATTAAGAATAATTATGATATGTGTTCATTGGACGAAGGTTCTTGCCATTTATTGTCCATCCATAATTTTATATTAAATTAATTTCCGTGCGTTATTATAAAATAATATTCAACAAGTAATAGTTTAATTATAACGGTATGAAAACGATACATTTCGTATTAAATTTATAACCGAACTAGTTTATGCCTAAATAGTTCACCATTTAATGATTACGAAAGGCAAATTTAAAACGCCGTTGGAGATAATAGTTTTTTTGAGCGTTTGACAAAAATAGCTCAAACTGAGAAATTTTATGCATCTGGTTTTAACCGGATTCCATTTTCATTTCCACGAAGCGAAGAGAAACAACGAATAATGAATTCACGGTCTCGCAACAGTAGCGTGCCGGGCATGCTAAGTACGTACGTCAACATAGTACACTTCTCAATAAAAACAGCAAAACATCAACTAGGTTATTATTCGTGTTACTTATCATGGAATACGGCTCATTTTGGGTATTTTTCATTTATCATACATAACACCTATTATGGGATGACATCATTTTGAGTCATTTATAAAAAAACAAAACACGTCAACAAAATACATCAAATTGAAAATAATATGTGTGAGTATCAGATTCTCTTTTGTCTCTTTTCCTGGTCAATAAGGTATTATATGTTAATATTTTATTCACCACACGAGCCAATTTTTCATTAACGAAGTGTTCATGCAAATTTCGAGTTTTCAAACAAAACTTGTGATAGATTATTTATTTGTCCAGGTATATTGATTTTTATGAAGACATCGTATTGATTGTTTTAACCTATTATTACCATTAATTTGAACAATCACAAACCAACTTTCAAATAAAATAAAAAGCAACCCATATAATATAAATGTACATTAATTAAGCCCTCAGAATCCAATCTAAAATAATGAGAAAAATTCTAACGGTAATATTGGTGATTTCTTCCTAATTTTAAACTGATGTAATTGCTTAAACGGTTTTCAATAGCCTGTCTTCGTGTGGTTTGTAATTTTTGAACAATATCTTACGATCATTAAGGATATATGTACCTTAACTCTAAAAAAATTTACAAAACTTTAAACTGTAACATCATTCGATTCCATTTCAAACCCCTTAGATGTATCTCAAACGCCACTGGTTCCTCAAATACAAATCAGTATTGGCCCGCTGAGCTGCGCGGTGCACTAAAATCAGTAAAGTGATAATTGAATGACCCAGCCAATCTCGCGCTACTTATATTAATAGTTATATTAGCAAATTTATAGTCAGTTGTCTTTTTTAAAGAATCTTCACTCGTGCACCTGCTGCTTTTACGAATATTTTATCAATAAAACAACACGAAAACTTGCCTCTTGTTGTAATTAGTATTAAATTTAATTGATTCTGGTCACAGCTTTTTATAGCGATATTATATCACCTCGCGCTTGTCTGGTGAAAATAATTGTAAATAGTTGTATGTCATGTTTTTTTATAACCAATTCTTTGTGTTTATCAGTGTTATTGCTATTTAAATCCATCTTCACAGTAGAGTAATTCATTTTTTTGTTACTTAGTTTGAAAATGGTCTTTCGTTATTATAAATGCATTATAATATTAGAAAATCCTAATACAGTGAAACACCGATTTATTACGGGCTCCTCGAAAAATACGCTGAATTGTTCCTATTCGACAACGAACACAACGAAATATGCCTTAAAAACAATGAACGCGAACAACGATAGATCGGGGTTCTACTGTAATGAAAATTTGAGATGAAAAATGAAATTTTTCAAAAAATGAAAATGTAATCAAAATTAATATTTTACAATTCCAATCCTGCATACCTAAATAATAATGCGTGGACATTAATTATGATTAATGAAATATTTTCATTCTTAATAACATTATTTCTTCCTTGCCTACATGTAATAATTTTAATGACAGAAAATTTGACCGCCCTTTTTATGATATAATAACAGTTCTGTTTGTAGATTGATTGAACCGATTATAAAATGTAATGCGTGTTATATTTCAATTATATAAAGCTACTTAGGTAACCCAATAATCGAATAACTATATTTTTTACACCTGCCACATTACCTGGGGCGAGCAAACAATGAACCCGCCATCACACCGTCAAAAAGATGAGATCAATGTTTAATGACGCACTCAGCAATACAAGAGGACATGACAGACCCTTAGACGTGGTGATTCTGGTAAGGTGTCGCTGCAACACGTGTAGGAGTTTGTTCTTATCGACCCTCGTCTTCATCAGCCCCCTACAACAATATGAATTATTCCTGATCGAACTGCCCGACCCTTTTTCTAGTGTAAAACAAATTATTGTAACGGGTAACTGCGTAAGAAACGAGCCGAAATGCCATCCAATATATTTTTTATCTAAAGTTATTCTTCGAGGTTGATAAATTTTAAAAAGAATATTACATCGAGAATAACATACTTTTACTTTATAAGTCGTTATAATTATATTGACTAATAAAAATATAACTATACTCGAGAATATTTTTTGAAACTGCTGTACCGTAAATTTATTTAAATATTGAACACTGTCAAATCAATATACATAATTACTAAACATTTATTTCAGCAATCTGTGTGAAATTCAATTTAAAATTCAAAATAGCTTTCTTAGAACTTGAGTAGTTATAAAAAGTCACTTAAGTTGTTATAAAAAAGGGAGAATCCATTATAAATTTCGCGCAGCATTTTATTGCATCAAAATTGAAATGCATTATATCGTTTCATTTAACTATAATAGACATTGAGAATCAAAATAATCCGCATTATATCTATTCATATTACTCAGCAAAGAGATATTCCTGGAATATATCAATGGTTCTTGGTTCGTGTACTGCTATTTTGGTGGGACAGTTATCAATGTTGTAAAAAATGAGTCCGAAGCGGTGTTAAAGCCTTTGAGGCTTGAACTGATATAATAATCACCAATAACACGCCTATTAAATATACATCGTGACTAGATTGAAAAGCTTGGATCAAATCAACGATGACATTGCTTCTAATGACCCCTGAAAAAGGTGATAATAGGTTTTGAGATATTCTCTTTGCTGAGTAATTTTTGTGTGACATCTTGGGAATCCGGATTATAACATTTTTTTAGCCGGCTCAACCAGCGGACATAAAATAGATACAACATTTAATATAAACCCAAAATAACACTTATCATTGCTATTTAAGTGTCGAGCGAAACTGTACAACTGCCGCTGTCTCAACGATATATTCATTTAAGGTAGAACACACTTTAAAAACAAATCATATTATATTATCCAATATGATAATCCTATGTAAACCCTATATAGGATGAATTAGTTTTTTTCCGAAATCAACTGCGAACTATATTATTTCGAATTATATATTGTGTATTGAACCATAATTTTGTCATAAAAATAAAAAATAAAAATAGCTTTTTCCTCAACACACAACATAACCATCAAAAATATGATTTGTAAAATTAAATGTTGTCCACAAACCATGTGGCTGCGAATACGCAATGGTCGATTTATCATCCACTTACGCATAATAATTGATTGCGAGTGATTGGTGTACACTTCAAGTTAGCTGGTCGATAAATACACTAAAGATATTTATCGGTATTGTTTTTAGGTGTTAAGGTTGGCATTTCTATGGACACCATATCAATTATTGCCATTAAAGAAGGTGGTCAATATATCTACCGTTTACGCACTTTGCCATATAAAATGTTGAAGAAAGAAAGTTAGTTTTTTTATATTCTCTCCTACTTTTCTTTAAGTATTACGTAGTCACTTATTTTTACGGATCTACTGTACTTTTACCAACTCTTGTTTTCTTCCGATAGGTCAGTATCTACAGATACTAAATTGTTGATATCCCATTTGATTTCTATTTTATAGTAATTTTACATCTTATAAGTCAATATTTTCAAATATCAAAGAACATTAATTTTGCATTACGCATTATAAATATATATCGTCGTTGTTCTGGAAAAAAATGCTAAATCGAAAAAAATTACGTATTGAGTAATAAATATAACAAAATTTTCCGTATTAATTATTTTACTTAAATTATAGTTTTATTTAATAACGGTTTTGTACAAACAAACAAAATGAAAAAGGTATGGCATTCAAACATTTGACAAACTTCAAAGTTCAATTACTCAAAACTAGTATTTTTCAGTTAGCGTCTTCTGCCAGAACAACGACAATATATCAGTATCAAATACTACCAGTGTATCTATTTTGGAATCGCCTGGTTCATAAATAAATTAAATATTTATACCTATTTTAATTAAATTAATTATGTTGAATAAAATTTAATAAATAAGTTTCTCTCAGGTTGCATTAATTACTTCCTATTCCGACATAATATCTGATAATTGCAGCGTTTCCGTTCAGTTTCCGTCACCCGTTAAAAGACATCTTTAGCTCGTGTCAAACATCTAAGTATTGACTTTTTGTGTATCGCCATGATGCTTGTACCACGTTTAGTGATGATGGATGAGGAGGTAGAGTCACGAGCGCATCTGTCGACTGAGATGATACTCCTGTGTTCTGTTGTCTCGCACTGCAAAGCGAGCATGACCCCACTAAACATTTTAAGGAGACCAGTTGTTTTAGCTATTCAAAACACAGTTTACTTAACAATTATTAACAGTAGCGTGACAGTATTTATGAATGTATTGAAATAAAGCAAAATCAGAAGCAATTAATTAATAATTTATAAATTGTGTTCTTTTGAATGTATACTATATATTACATGAAAAATATTAGTTTGCTTAAATATTCTATTTTTATATTGAAATTAAGTGGTGAGCTAGAGACAGAGGTGTCTCGAGAATGGTTGTGAAGTCAGCCATGGACCTAAAGGGACCGTAGCACCAGCCAAACAATTAAATTATATTAATTATTTATTTGATTGATTTACTATTTTGTTATTAAATAACGGCTGAAATACATTAAAAATATTAAGAATTTATGTACGAATATATCTATGAATTAATGTTACCAAGTCTGCGATTGAAACTTGAACCCGTTGATATATATAAGGAGAATAATTTACCATTTATAAAAGTTTGATTTAGTAATTATTCATTAAAGAATATATATTAGTTTTGTTAAGCTTTATGTATAATAACAACTGTAAACGTTTCATCAAAAAACATTTTTTTTCAAAATTAAATTATACTAAAAACCACATCGCTTAAATATGAATGTTTGCATTTTCTCAGTATACCTATAGCGTGACCTAATAATTTGAAAAAAAATAGATGTTTTTTTAAAATGAGGCCTATTAATAGAGCACTCAAGCAAATAAACTCGGTAAAATATTTAACCTTAGATAGAGGCAAAACATAACAATAAATTCGCCAATCTTAATTCAATTCTTATCAAAATAATAAAACCAGCGACGAGCCGTCCATGTGACCAGGGGTCGCAGCCAGCAGTCAAATGTCATAACCTCCCGCCCGCTGACTCCTGGCTGTCACCCCCGCCTACGACATCAACCCCTGCGACTAAAATTAACCTTGGGCTTCGGCCGCCGCCCCAACTAAACCTAAACGAGGCGAGAAGAACGTTTGCTACGAGCTACAGCGACACACGCACTACAATCGATACAGGGATATTCTTTTGATTTTCAATACTATAGAAACTGTTTTATATCAATCGATGAACCTATTAATTTACATATATTGAAAATTATCAATATTTCAATGTATGATTTATTTTTTGATTAACTATTAGTAACAAAAAAAAGCATATTTTTTTGGTAAATGTTAAATAAAAAAGTACCAGGGCGGTCATGTAGTTCCACCCCTCTTCAATTTTGTTGAAATTGTATATTTTGTTTGCATTCTCGTAATATCTGTCGGCTGCTCAATTTTTGATACAAACTAAAAAATTCTACCCACAATATTTCATATCAAAATAATTTTTAATATACTCGAAAAGGGTTTTAGGAAAAAAAGCGAAAAGGAAAAACCGGTCACGAAAAAAAACGGACATGGAAAAAAGCGGACACGGAAAAAAGCGGACATTCTGAAATATGAATTTCATCAAGGACCTGATTATCAAAATATTTTTTTTCACTTCACAGTTTATATGTATTTCTTATTGTATTGAATATTTCAATATCCAAATACGTATCTACAAAATATTACAATTTCTACTGTTTTTCTTTTTATTTATAAGAATGCATAAACAATTAAAATTACTTGACTACTTATGCATTCGCAGTGCATATAGTAAAATTTTTTCCATATCCGCTCCCAATGTGGAGCATATGGTCTCCTAATGGATGTATCTTAACAGAATTTTTCTACGAGAACTGCTTGTTACTCAACCTCTCTTTTTTCGAAGAGAGTAGGGATGGAAGGATAGGGCTAGGATAGGACTAGTGGTTAGCTAATCGCTCTCGCTACGCCCCGTGAGGATGGGATGGGTAAGAGGGAGGACTCAGACTACGAACAGATATTCATAAATCGATTGACAGATCAATTTATGAAAACCATATGCACTGGGAATTGAACCCGAGACATCCGTAACCGTAGCCAGCGACGCTACCAACTGTGCCACGGACGCCGTAAATAGCTTTATGCAAATTAATAAACTGAAAATCATAATACTGGGTATAAAGAACAAATTTCAAATATTTAGTAGAGATGAAAAACAAAAATCAAAAACTTTTTTAACTGTTTCCTCTTCCAGAATGGAGTATTGTAATAAAACTGTAGTCATGCAAGATATAGTTTCAAAATAAAGAGGCAATTAGTTTTTATATAATCGCTCTATCAACGCTTTTTTTTTCAGGGTTTCATATAGTATGATTAGATAACATGCATAATTATATCCATGTCTTTGATTGGAAATTTAAAAAATGATCGAATAATCAATGCATTTAAATGTCTAATCGGGAATCATTTACGAAAGACTTATACCAGTACCATTTGACCACGACTATTGTTAAAGTATTTAATATATAAACATTCCAACCATAACCGGCTTTGTAATATTTTAATTTCTCATTAAAAAAATACCAGCTTAGAGTTTAGAAAAAAATTCTAAGAAACCCTATGGATAAAACATTTAATTTGTATAATTTAAGACATCGACTGAGGGTACTTGATGAAATTTCAATATCAAATTTGAGCTATTGAGATGTTGTACACTTCCATGTATTTTGTCACTAACGACCCGGGTTTCGCCTTTCGGCATCTTCAGGCAGTCAGTTCGAGTTCATTCGTACGCTCGAATGCCTGAAGATGCTGAAAGGCGAAACCCGGGTCGTTAGTGACAAAATGCATGGAAGTGTACAAAATCTCAATAACTCAAATTTAATTTATAGTATTTATTTTATTTTCATAAAAGTTGTGAATGTACCCTAGATATGACACATAATTTTTGAATACTAAAATATCTCCTTAAGTCTAAACTAAATTTGAATACTAATAAATTGACTAAAAACTTAATTCTGCATCTTTGCGTTAATATCGTCGCTGTTCTGGAGTAAAACACTAAATCGAAAAAATTACATATTGAGTTAGTTATACCAAAATGTTACTTATTTCAATATCTATCGTATAGAAGCATATAGCATTTCTAACATTTGACAAACTCCAAAGTCCAATTACTCAAAACCAGTATTTTTCAGTTAATGTTTTCTTCCAGAACAACAACGATATACTCTTCTGACTATACACTTGTCTTATCCTAAACATTTTTTTATTGTGAGAACCACTTAAGGATTAATAATCAAATTCATGTTTGACAACATTTTTTTATTTCAATTCAATAGGAAATCATTCTTTTGTTAGTGTGGCCAAGTATAGATACAAAATAAGCGAAACAAAAGCTTAATTACCATTGTAAATGTTGCTTGAGATAATATCGCTTCAAGCCCAAACCATCCGTTTATATGTACATATTCTAGAGACAATCTAATAGGGGAGTCGAAAATGGGATTTTTGACACCTTAAATTTCGCGTTTCCGGGATTTGTTTATATTACTCAGTTTAAATATAGAATGTCAAAAATTTTACTTGCTTCACTATAGTATTTTTCTGTAGGAGCAGACGCACGCATGCGTTCGCAGATAATGCACAGGAAGTAGTAAATCATTGATGTAATATTTAGAAATGTGTTATTGTTTCTTTTTTGTTTAAATAAAAGCTCGCTCGGGGGTTGATTTTAAAGCAGATTGTGACTCAACTGCAGTTCAGAGGGTGCAATAATAATTATCTAAATATATACTCTATTTTTGTACAAAACTACACAACTTTACATTACTTCATTTTTAACCTGGTGTTTGATGTAATCAAAACTTTGCAATATTTTTTTTATTTTATTTGCCATTATTAACAATTCTCATTACCAGGACTAAGTCTGTAAGGTAAAGTGCCATTCCAAATCTCCGCTATGCTTAAAAAACTCATATATTTTTTTATATATCGATTCGATAGAATAAGTATTCATTATGGCACTTCCATAAAATGGAATCAGTAGAACTAAGTAAGAAAATTTAAATACCGTTTTATAGGATATGAACTAGACAGTAAATTTAAGTTGAAATGGTGCGAATAGTGACGTCATCGAAAGGTTAGACATGGCGTAACTTTCGTATTAGATGTTGCTGGACAAGCACTACAACAGCTACAGGATGTCACTATAATATAATAGTCACAGTTTATATATAAGGTTATGAATAGCATGTTAATTCTCATTTTTTTTATAAAATATTTTCCTTCATTTATCGGTAACGCACGGTATACACAAAAACATTTTCTTTATATCTCTTTCTGTCCGCACATCGTTCGCAATAAGTGTTTTGAGTAAATTCTGACCGGTGGCACTGGTAATATTTTTTAGTTTATTTATAAAAGCCTATATAAATTTTCCATGTGGCCAAGTTTCATCTATTAACGGTCGTGGTCGTTTCACATTTCAAAATAATACTGTGTAGTTGTCTATTTAACGCTAGTTGGACGCGAATCGTGGGGCGACCCCGAGACCGGGACTTACGCGTCATCCGACACCAGTCGCGTGCGTCTAGCGACCGGCCGATCATTAGAAGGATCCGGTGTCATAATCCCTGATGATGAGCCAGCAATGAGGCCTTCGTTCCTAATGGGTGATAGTTTTAATCTTTTCAGAAGGCTAATTTGTAAGTGTCTGCCATAAGGTTTTCTCAATATATCCCACCACTTCAGAACACCAGCTATTCTTGAGTTTTGTATATCATAAAAGTATATAGATTTATAAGGAATTGCAGAATATATTTCTAATCGCGTAAACTTCACACTAGAATTATATAGTTTATTATATTGAAAAAATAGTCTAGTTAAAAATCATTTTAAATCATTTTAACTGAATCTTAAAAATCAAAAAGTAAGGTAAATCGGAAAATAAATTCACACTAAGAGAATTTTTTTGTATTATAATAGGTATAGATTAAATACATTTTATGATATATTATATTTGTAATGGCTATGCATGTTTTATGATGGTTTCTCTTTAAGGTCATAACCATCTTCTGAGTCCAGGTCATCCGACAGTATCTCAGAGACCAAGTACAAGTGCAACAGTTTCCAGTATGTCTGAGATAATAAACCAACTATCAATAAAAATAAAACGAAATATCTTAATATACACATAATGATGTGTTTACCTACTATTTAATACAATTCTGGCTATATTTAATATTTTCCATCGATAAAAACATTTTCTTCTTTAATTGAAGCATAATTTTGATTTCTTTTGCGACTTACTTATCCATACATTGCCTTCATAATAATCATAAGGATATTGTTTTATAACCTTTAGTGAATTCGCAAATGATTTACTGCAGCTGCTTTTTATGGCAGACTTTAGTTTTACTGCCACACGACCCGCGGCCATTTGAAAATATAAAATAATTGCAATTGTACGTAATACTTGTGCAGTTATATGCAAATGAGCCCGGCTTTCCACTGATGTAAAAAGAAAGAAACTTTCAAAATTGTATCAAAATTTTCGTATAATTTAATACTCACTTTTACGGAGGAATTTTAATCTATCGTTTTCCCACTTTAACCGAGTTAATTTGATTGCTTCTCGATTTGTCGTTTTCCTGAAGAGACCAATCAATATTCAAAAATTTACGCTGATGTTTTTAGCAGAAAATAGAAATCTAGTGTTATTGTTCCTTTAAAAAACCGCATTTAAAGATATTTATCAGTATACTTCTGTACTCTTACAATAACAAAAAATAAAACAATCCACAGACTGCAGAATTCACAACTTGAATTATATTCAAATATATGAGATGTATGTAAATCTGTATATACGAACAATTATTACAACTTACTATTTCTCAAGTTATTCAGTAATTTAAAATTTCAGCTATACTGACATTTGTAGAAATTATTATTGAAACTTTCTTTGAATAATAAAAATGAATCGTCCGTTAAATACAAAAAGAACGTTGGAAATCTATCAGAAAAAACCAATACCTTTGCCAGTTATTCAAGATAATTTGAACTATTTACATTATGGCATTATCATTCTGAAACTATTTTTTAATTAATAACTGATAACATTTAGGCAGCATTTTGAAAGTAGTTGAAGTGGAATCGTTTTTTTTTGTATTCTTGTATTCATCGTTTTATACCGATCCTACAGAAAACGATATCGAGTATATTCACTGAACTTTAATATTTAAAAACTACACGCTTACCGTATTTTCATAATATAAACACTAACACTATCTAGGATTGTTAGATACTAGATGTTTACGATATATCAGGCTAATTTTAATTAAAAAAGTTAAAATTTTATAAATGATATTTATATATGCGATTGGAGACTACTGTAATAATATTAACGTACAACACAGAAATATTGTAACCTCTCGGCACAATGATTCGTAACATTTTTGGAAGAATGATTTATAAAATTCTCAAGGTTTGCACCTTGGCTAAGTGGAAGTAATGAATTGTGTCTATGAATTTCATACAAAAAAATCTATGATCGATTAAGAAAAACAAACAAGTGGAACCTATTGTCATTTGATTAATCCAATCCTGCGCGATACACAGCCCATTGATGGACGAAAAAAAAGAATTTTCTTGGATATTTTTCAATTGTCCAGTGGTTATTTTGTCTATATCCGTAATGTATACAACTTCCGTGATAAAAAATATTATGTTTCAATTCTGTACTACTGCGCATTTCGCCTAATCCTATATCGTGCGATTAAATTTAACGGTTATTATAGACAACTCATTTTTAGATTTACCTTGCATTTTTTTAATTGACCGCGAAATCTTACAGAAAGATATGCGTTTTATTGATTAGTTGTTATTTGGGTAATAACTATCGAAAATATTTTTTTATTATATAAATGGAAGCACTATAATAGAGTAAACTTTGTGGTCTTGAAATTTATACTGTGAATTAAATTCGTAACGGTCTATATAATGCTTTAAAACAATGAAATTTAATCTATTTTTCCAATCACTATTTATTAATCGTAATGAAACGGTTTGAATTGTTAAAAGACTACGAATAAGGAAATATCAAAGCAGCAACATTACCAAAGAATCTACTTACATAATAGTTTGTTTTAGGTACATTAATACATGTTAACAAAAGTAAAGTATTTTGATGTGAACGACATTGTGAATGATATGTTGGTAAAAAATTTAAAGGTTCGATTCCAAAATAGAATTAAAAAGATAGATTGCAAATTAACAATAATAGTAGTTCATTTTTCCAGTTTACCTGCATACATATAAGAATGTGTAATATTTATAATAAGTATAAGAATTAAGTAATAAAACCATTTTCTGTACTGTTCTCCCAATTACAATTGATTTTGATTTACAAATATTTATACACATTAAAAAAATAATTCATTTTTGACATACAATTCATTAGATTTGGTATCAATGAGTTATAACCATGTCATGCCCGACAAATAGATATGCATGTCAATATATAGGAAAATTAAAAAAAAAAAAATTTGGAAAACTCATCAATCCCAGCTTTGATAACACGGTAACTGATTAGTTGAAACGATGGAAGCACTCTTTTACAACGTGCGACGAATTCGGTCAAATGTGTTCGCCGATCAACAAAATGAAGCGACCCGACCTTAGAGATTCCTACTGATCCACGATGACCGATCTGCCATACATACAGAGATCACATAACAAAACGATATCAAAAATCTTATTCAAAGAATCTCTCATAATAAGGATATCCTTCCTTTCAATTGCAATTCATTTCTAGTCACAAAGTATTAGGATCTTTTAGCACGCTATAGCATATTAATCAAGACATCGAAAAAAATTGTAAAGTATTTGTTTATTATAAATAATAACAATAACAGTGAAAAATCTGTTTATTTCTAAAAAACTAAAAAATGTTTTATTTCCTTTACACTACAACCATACAATAAAATTTAAAATATATAAAAAAACACTTTGGAAAGAGAGTTTACCAAACAGATTTCGTAAAAAATTTCTAAGCAATCTTATACCTATAACACTACTCGTTTGAATTATCTGTCTTCCTAACGGAATTTGTCGGCATCTGAGGCTATGTTGAAACCTCTCTCAATATCGTCACCAATGACAAGCTGGCTCTACAATTTGATATATGAGTTCATTGGAATCAAAGTAGGACATAAGCCATCTACAAAAATGTACAGCTGATTTTTCATTTTATACATACTCTGTGCTGCATCAAGCCCGGCAATCATGACACTTGAAAGTAAATTCGGGCCCTGTGATTGGTCAGTATATGTCCACTGATTTCGCGAATATGGATGTTAAGTTTTTTGAAAAGAGCATCACTTGCACTACCACAAACAATAAAAACATGACTTTCGTGGAATGTGACGTTTGACCTACTTTGATACCAAGCTACTCATATATATATAGTAATTCGAATTGCTTAAGTAATGATCATTTAACTGGATTTTAATCATTTATATTACGAAACCACATTTCCAACTTTTAGAATTTGTTAAGAAGAAGACAGATATTTTATTTTCCATTATACTGATATTCTGAAGTATCCTAACCTCACGAAAAATCTTTTATACTATGCTGGATGTGACAGCTTAACCGCAAACAATAAAACGAATATCCACTAGCGAAATGGAATAAATATTTAAGGCTTTAGTATGATTGCCATCAGCGCGAGGCGAATTTGACATATTGCTTTTAGATGAGCATGTTGTCAATCGACTCGCAAATCGATTCCGATGAGCGACAGCAGCTGTCAAAAACAATCATGCGTGGTTTTTTTTTTGCTATACCTATACTAAAATAGCAAATTCAGTTCTCAAAAAAACCTACATTATAGACGTTGATATGTATTGTACCTACAAACAAAGAATAAAAATATTCTAAATCATGAATAATTGGTTTCATAGAGTTTTTAGACACTCAAATACAAAAAAAATATTTTCGTTCGTTTTTATTAGTATACCATTAATTTTGGATGACTAATTGGCGTAAGGTATAATAAGAGGTACAATTCTCTCATATACTTCTATTCCGTGGTATTGCAAATAAATATCGCTTTATAATCAAAGTTATATTCATTCACAAGCCTTAGCGAATAATTGCGTATACAAACGAATAAAAAATCAAGTCAATTGAATATCAATACATATAAATCAATTTTTCACTACCTTCTGCACAGGCCTAAACACCTATTTTTACGTCGTGGGCTATTTGCAAATACGACAATCCCTTTCGCATTTCCTATCCGTGGATATTATTGGATTCTTGATCTTCTCACTATTCTCTTCGTCGTACCAACTCATTGAAGCACTTCACCCATCTTTTTTTAACCATGTCGGCTCTCAGGACCGTTAGGACAGGAATGAATTTATCAAACTGTCCGCACTGGGATTTGATCCTGTGAGATCCGTAGCAGAAGTGAACGACGTTGACCACTGCATCGCAGATCCAACAAATCCACCACCTTTTTATGTGGAAGTATTGTATTTTAAGACTTTCTGGTCCTTGGCAAACAGTGTGCACAAATAATTGCCTAAAACGTCACATGACTGAGTAATGTGAGAAAAGGTTTCTCTCTTAGAATAAAATCATCATAAATGTCTACTAGATATTCGTCGACACTCGACAGTGATTAAACTTGCAGTTCAATTATTATTTGGATAAATAAATAAACGATTCATACAAAAAATAAGTCCATAGATCTACTTCTATCTGCTTTGGATGACGATTATATTATTACCTTTTCCAAGTTTCTTTTTTTTGTATCCGGTTACATTTTTTTAATGAAATTTAGTTTATTAACTCGATAAAAATATTATTGAGATGCTTTAATTATAATGAGTTGGGGCTAACGGATAAAATACAAAACCGTTATAGATAGATTGCTTTGAATATTCTTTGCAAACAATAGTTCAATGCTCTCGTTATTTATGTTTCGAATATTTTTATATGTCAATTATTCAAACTTTCTTTTTATTAATTCTTTACCAATAATATGTTCCGCTTCAGTAGTGTTAAAACAATACCAATATTTGCAATTGTTTGATTTTCATACAAATTCGAATTGTGGGATTTGACGTTCAACAAAGCATGAACATTAAACTGCATTGTACTTTTTCACGCTTTTAATTAATTTATTATTTATATTATCTGGAAATACGGACAAATCAAACAATACGACAGTTTAAATAAGAATAACACTTTTTATAATTTATTCTGAATAGAAATACCTAGAACTCCATCTCAAGATCCAAAATAATTAATACGACAGTTTATAATTGTACCTATATCTAAGTCTCAGCAATCAGTGATATTATATGATTGGACCTACGGGTTTTTAAAATATTTTCTATATAATAAAAACATGTTAATTTGGAAACGTGTAATGTCGAAGAATGATATGAAATCCGGTTAGCAAACTTACTAAAACTGTGTAGTGTAATAAGCGTAAAACATTAAAATGACGTTAAAATAATATACTATAGGTCGTGTGACACACATTTCGTCAAATTATGATCAATTTTCCATCAACTCTTCCCTCTATTGTGTGTATCACTCTATCATTTTGTCTAGACTCTTGACTAAGAAAATGCTTAAAATATTAACACCATTTAAATGGAAGAAAAAACTGTACTATATAATCGAGAAAGTAGTAAAGAAAATTCATACTCACCTCTAGTATTTACTAGGTACCTGAGTGCTTTCTCCAAAAATAATGAAAACGGATCGAGGTTGCTGTGTACCAACAAGAATTTTATAAACGCAATACCTCTATGTATAAATGTTGATAATCGAACGAATATTTTCTCAGTTTACCTGTACGCATATACTTGAAATGTATTCACATAAACTTAATCGAAGAGCCCGTTGACTGATTCAATGTTCATTGGTCCAGGCGTGATTGTGTAGCAACATTTACGGCCAATACTTAGTCATGTCTTTTCCCGGACATATTGTGGTAGATTCCGCAGTCCGCAGTCCGACCTTTGAGGCATTCATTGCTCGCCATAACGACATTATCGTTAAGAAGTTTAACGATTCTTGTTACACTATCCAAGCATCGATTATTGCTCGTGTAAATAGTGAAGTCTCGATAGTATCAAATAATCGTTACTTTGGTATCGTTATTATCGAACGGATTCTTTACGGTAACATTGGTAGCTACAGTAAATTTAATTAAATAGGCTGTAACGAGTTTCGATGACATTTAAATGATATCAAAGATTTTATTTACTAGTAGTAATGAAAATATTTTACATCTCGACTTATATGAAAAAAATTAAATAATTACATATTTTTATTATTATTATTCAAATTCAAACGTTCTACCAAAAGTTGTCATTTGGTGTCGATACCAGTACAAATACAGTATCAATCAATGCTAAAGCATCCTTATTCTCACATGGTACTCACATCGATGACGATGTCTCAGAGAGGAATAAAAAACGAAATTGTGATAAGAATATCGTTGTTTCTTTCTCACCCTGTTAAACAGAGCGAAAGCTTTCTGCAGGTTGAGTAGTATGTTATATGCTTAAACATGCAAAAGCTACGAAAGGGTTAACAAGACAAATGTTGTTCATTTAGAAACGCAGTGACTCCCTTAACACTTTAATATTTTACAAACGTTTCAAAGCAATCGCACCATTTTATTATCATTTTAAATAAAAAGTATCGATTCATATTTCATTAGACATCACAGATGAGTTTAAAATTATATTATTTTTAATGCTGTTTTAAAAATGACAGTGTCACAAGAGCTGATGAGTTCTTTCAATTACAATTATAAATGTAGCTCAAATTGTTTTAATTTGTGTCAAGTGTGTGATAATAATTAATTTATTAAATATTAATAGAAGAATTTCACTAAATACCTATATCATCCGAAAGCTGTCGAGCAAATGATTGACAAAAATAATATTCTCTGATTTTCACGTGACGCATTGATAGAAATACGCGATTTAAATTGTATTTGTATAATATGCATGTATAAGTTGGTATATTTCTACACTTTAATTTTGGAGAAAATATTGTACTTCTTAGCCAGCTCTAGATTAACAACTCACGACAAAAATAAGTACTTCTTCATTTTTACAATACGGTCATTGCGTAGTTATTTCGTTTCATTTAATACGCGCTGGTATTAAAAAATAATAACATTCGTGCGATTTGGCATCTATCGCTTGACTAGTCAACCTATGACCCAGCACGCCACTGAAGAGACATGACAGGAATGTATGAAGGTCGTATTGCTCTTCAATGATCGCACTTGATACAGCGATTGGGATTATGGGAATTGATTTCCAGATAGAAGAAGAAAAAAACTAACAAGAGTCTAAAGGTCAATAATCATGGAACAAGATCTATTTTTTTTATTAATATTGGCGCCGTATTATATTTTTAAGACGGGCGGATCGGTTTATTGTGATTGTAAATCTTGAGTCCATTTATAGCGATTTTATCACGATTTTGAAAACGTTCATGATATATTATCGTTGGAGTTGAACGACTGAATGATTTGATTGATTTAGGTTGTCTGATGTTTTAATTGATTTTATTTATCTTTGACTCCGACATCAATTAGCTTTAAATAGAAACGAAACATTTAATCTCCCGTTTTGTAAGAGTATTTTAAACATATCTGCAGTGATGTGCCGCTAAAATTCTATCAACCAGCACGCACTTTGGTTAGCATCAACCCCTAATTTGTTTATATTTTTGTTTTTCAAATTAAAAACGAAAAATTTTGAATTAAAAAAAATATATCATACATCAAAAAATTATTTATTTACATTACATAAATTCATTCTAAATAGTGTTTTGATTTTCATGAAACTTTAACCGTGACGGTTATCATCTGCTGTGAAACAGTGACTTCTGAGTCATGGTTTAACGAATGGTGTGTAATCTCATGAAGTCAGTGACAAACCTATTAATGGTCATTAAGTCTCATATATGTCGAATACTTAAATTTGCCTTTTTTCTGAACAAATAGTATTCATCAACGAAAATTCTCGTTCCGCCTCTGCAGAGCTTATTGTAATTTTATTAATAATATTTTAGCTTTTCTGACCGATTCAGGAAGTTCATCGCAATTATCCCTTATAATATTATCGATATAATCTCGAAAATCATTTACATTTATTGTGAACTTAATAATTTCACTTAGAATCCTGATATTAACGGTGGCATTATCCATATCGGATCAAATATTGTGATCGTGTAAAATTCGATCTCGGAATATCTCGGATAATTAAAAAAATATCCGTTTTTTAAGAACCAAAATTATTTTAGCAACCGGCTCAACAGAAGGCGTGCGAACCCATAGCAGGACATCACTGCATATCTGTAATGTATTAGTTTAGTATTCATGGTACCAAATCTAAGTGAAACGAATGAGTAACAAAAATTATTACTAATTATAAATATTCAATTGTATCAAATGAAGGATTTGTAAAGAAATATCCGGCAACATGAGATCGTACTTCATAAAATAAACATGTAAATTTATATTTTTATTTATATTTGAAACATTAAATAGAAAATATTCGTATTTTTTGTCACACGAAAAATCTAAAACGGTTAAATTTGGCGTCATGAAATTTACACAGATTATTGTGCTTGTCTAATTCGGATGAATGCTACTATTATGTTTCAGCTTGCTAGGTATATTCTTCCTGTTTTTTTTTAGGTAAAGCTAGTAGTTTATAATGTTGAAATGTCACTTTCGTTTACGGGCTTTAGTATAATAACTCAGAATCTCCAATACTTGTTTTTGGCAAAGCCAAAAAAATCGTTTTCATGCTGCAGTTACAAATGCATAGTTTGATACAAATAAAACTAAAGAACAGACGCTTATGCCATGATATGTAAACAAACACTGGTGGCCACGACATTGCAATGCTACACTTTCATTGGCTGAAATAGAGATTATTAGTTTATAAAATGATAGCGCATTGGAGAATATGAGTTTTGAAAATGAACTACATTTTCACATTTATTTTAGATGGAATTTTTAGATGGTAGATTTGAACACGAAGAATAATGCTGCATTCATAATTCGTTTTTGCATATGCTGGAGATTATGAGTTATGATACTAAACCCCTCATATGTAGTAGTAAACAAAACATCTCTTACACATGCGTTATTGCATATATTTATATATGCAGTAATGCATCTGTCTAATATTTTATATTTTTTTATGTGTTGCTGTCAATCATTCTTTACCATATCCTCACGTTATATTGAGCTCACGTAGTGTTGGGAAAATAGGACAGGTCGTGAGTTATTCAATATTAGGTATTTTGTATAGGTGTCATATGGACTGATACAACTTCTTCAAATGAATTTAAAAAATAAATAGATGCTTAAAATTTGAGTAAAATTATGACATTGGTATAACTTATATTACAAGTTACAATAGATTCGCTTAAAATGGAATATTGTAACACAAGTTGTCGAAATTAAGCAATTCAGCCCATTTTAGGTCGTTCTCTAACAGGGTTGTAAAACTGAAATTCGTGGCCCATTTGAGTGCGGCCGGCAGCTTTTAGCCGAGTGCCGCGATGTAATAAAGCCAGGAAATATGTTCATCATGCAAGCGAACGCGCGGAAAGAGAGCTTATTTACGGATTCGCACGCCTCATGTAACATTTACCTTCTATGCAACATTACCTTCCTTCATCCACTACACCGTTTTTTGTTCTTGTATATAAATAAATATAAATAAATTTACCTGAGATATAGTGGTAATAGGTGGGTGAGAAAAATATTTGCTGAAGTTCATTTGTTTTTAAAATTATATGTATCAAGAGTTTGACATTCGCATAATGTCAGATGGTATACTTTCAGTTAGAGTATATACTTCATAACTTGATAATATTTAAATGATTTTTATTATTCCCCTATACATATTTTCCTACAAAACTATCTTGGTTATGTTTATTTCTAGGGTGGTTACAGACATAATCTTTATATTCCTCTCCCGTATGTATTCTAGTACTTTATAAATATATGTCAGCTGAAGGCCTTGAATAAGAACTTTTTATTATTATTTTAAAGAAGAACTTAAAATATAGCATTAAAAAGATCATTTTTTCCCATACAAAATCAACCAATAGTTTCATCTAGACTTTTTCTGTATGCACAGAAAATTTCAGATAGCTCTAATGTAAAATCGCAAATCCTGACATATGACTGTATTTAACTGGGAATTCGATATATATATATCATTACTTAGCTTTTAAACATAAATGTGTTCATGAATATACATATAATATGAGCGTATCAATAATAGTGCATTGATATCTTTGACCAATTCATATTCGATGAGAAAATTAAGTTATTGATGATTTAAAGCAATGTTATTTTTAAATCACCACCGTGATATTTCATAATTAAGTTACACATACCAACACACCGATTTATTGAACTTTGATTATAAAGTACAACAAACCTTACTTGAATCATTAGTCCTAAAAAATCATTTATTTCACTCGAACACTTTCGAAACATTTTTTGAGTCGTCTCCAATATGTAGGTACCTACTTTAATTTTTCGTACAAACGGATCTATTATACAATTGCACGATGAGTTCTAACGAAGTTTCATATTGGAATGGTAGTTTTTGGAAACAATAGTCTCGATAAATTTGCGTAGTAGCAGTTTGATAATTCTAAAAGACTGAAACTAGTTAAAAAAATAAATTTCAATTATATTTATGTATATTAAAATTTAATTTCAATTGTCCACTATAAAGGTTCACCTCTTACTGTTTTATATGCAAGGTACACGGTGCGGATAAAACTCATATATTTGTATTTTTAAACAGATATGCACATTTATGTTTTCATGTTATAGCTAATTTAATCAATGTCACAGATGGCATCAAGGCAAAATATCAAAACTGCACGCGACATAGACGCGAATCATCCACACGCCATATCTCGCAGGCCCACCCATTACACGGCGTGCTTACCGGCGATGGCAGCCAACGTGTATAAATTAGGATTGCATCCATCTGAAGGGATAGCCGACCCACAGTTTATGCTATCGTAAAGATTGCAAACACGAGATAACTTAGTCTGCCTCCCCCCTTGACCACCCCACTGCTACCCGCCGACCATTTTGAACATACACTCTGAATTAAAACAGGGGTAGTTTAGCGGCTATTTACATCATGAATAAAACACCTAATTTATTAAACAATTTTACAACAACTTTAATCCACAATAATTAATAATAAACGCTCTTCTAATTTTCATTTTTAAAAGAATGAGTGTTGAATTCCATATTAACACAAATAAACTTTAATTTACTTCAACCAAAATATTATTTGACAAATTTACAAGCTTTCGCCTGCGGCACCAAACGTTTTTAATAATCCTTAATGCCAATCTGTAGTTACATTGTTTTTTTAATAATTAATCTTATTTTAAATTTTAACTTCGATGAAATTAGCATAGTAACTTTCTCAATTAACCTTTTACTCAGTTTCTTCTAGTCATGGTAATTCTTATTGATCTTCGTCTCCATTTATTATCAACGTATTTCCTTAACATTCAAATAAATATAGATTCTTTTTGATAGGATAAAATATCAAAGTATTTAGTTCTACAAAATTTTGTTATGTAGTTTGATAGCTATTTCGGCTCAACGCTATCGTCAGAACTATTCTTAAAATTATTTTGGGCTTAGCTAAATATACTGTTTAGAAGAGATTTACAATATTATGTCATCTCACGTATTCAATTATCATACTATTTATTTTAAATTAAATTGTTCAAGGCGCATACTAAATGTGTTTCTGAATTATTTTTGAATTTATTATTGTTAGTATTGGCTAACATGTGATTATTTATATTAGAGACATTTTTTCGGAATGGTGTTGAACGATAACTTTGAGAATTTATTTATCACTGCCTCTAAAATTCCTTTATTACTTTTGATAAATAGTCATCCGACTAGCTACAACTCTATAATAGTAACTACGCTCGTTTTGTATTATATTTTATTATAGTATGTTTGATCTGTGTAAACAATTGTTGAGTTCGTGTATATTGGTGTCTTTTCACACATATTCAATATTGTTTTCTGCTTGGTGATCTCTGGATAATAACATTCCAGCTTGTATCTATCTGTCAAATGGCCTTGACTGTTATAGATACTCCAAACGTTTGATCGGAGAATTACACGCAATTTGCGAGACATTTTCACATCCAATCACAATGACGATGTACAAAATTATTGCGTATATATCTTTCGTATAATAGCCGTCAGTGTTAATAGTCAATAATACAAATATAGATAATAAACAAAATATAATGAACAAAGACCTACTGTATTTTCTAATACGTCAAATTAGATTTTATGATTCTTGGTAAGTTTGTTTATATGTTATATTTCCAAATATGTTATCAAATTATATTATAATACTCAACAAAACTGAAATATATTTTATAAAGTTCAAGACTTGGCAGTGATAATTATAAAAATACATACAAAATTTTTAAAAATCCAGTCAGTTTATACATAACAAACAATGAAACAACTGCGATTTTCAACACTCTTTAAATTAATGTACCTTTATATAAATCAGTTAATATGATCAGCACTAAAATTTCGTATTAATATCATGATTCTGGCAATACTTTTGTTTCTGTTCCTTATTTAATTAACACACTAAGAAATCTTCATAATGTTAAAAAAAGTTTATCGATATTAGTTTAACGATAAATTAAAAATATTTCTACATTCTACGCCATATTCAACGTTATCTTCTGAAAAAAATGCTCTTATTCTAGTTACTTGAAAGGTTAGTTTAATGTAAACTGTAGGAAATGTTCAATTGCTTTATATATTATAGTGTATTGTATGTATATGTATTATTGATAAGTCTCGTTAAAATATGAGAAAAAACCCTTACTCAAATAGAATAAATTGTTAGTGTGAGCAGTCATGCTACGAAATTAAATTCTAATTGATTTTGTACAAAGTGATTCATTGGAACCACAGACATCATCTATTTATATGCCGGCAAGAATTAATTTCGAGATAGATACCTTTCGTTCGATTAGGGTGACATTGTTTTGAGAATTATTTCATTTAGCTTTGCATAAATTAGTAAATAAATCCATTTTTTAGTTTTTAATTAAAATTAAATATAATTTGCAATGAATGCTTTAAGAAAAAGTGTATAATAGTTAAAATTAGTTTAACCCTTTTTTGTACACATTTTAATATAAAAACTATACTGAAATATTTTATGGTTGTCATTTAAACTTTCACTGAGATTCAAAAATACGAACCGTATTTTTTAACATCTACAATATGTAACCTTTTCAGAATCTTGAATAGTAATATTCGAAACTGATTATTTTGATCATTTTTAAATTTGCAATTTATTTTCGTTGTTCATGTATCTTGTATAAGATTTTTCAAAAATAATATTTTTTATTCAAAAACTTCTAACGTTTAATAATAGAGCTTAAAATACTGTTTTTGTTTTCCTTTCTATACATTCACAGTGAATGAGAACAATAATTTAATAATGCCTGCACATACCCTTAAATAAATAAACAGACTTACGTTACGGATATTGAAATAAATATTTTGGATAAAAATTGTATTGTATAAAGGAAATTTTGTCACATTAATTTGTCAGTAAAAATCATTTGAATATCTTATTATTATCTTATATAAAGCATCTAGTTAATCGACACTACCAATTTCAGTAGACGCTGTGTGAAGAATGCGGCTGGCATTCCGCATAGCGTAGTCACTAAACTTGCGACGTCGATATTCGATTTCGCATCTCGAAGTCCGTGATGCGCGACGTCGGTTTCTTTGGGCGTCGCGTGTAATGGATGGCGTCATATTAAAATCGAAGCTCAGCATGTGTTCTGATGTCACTTCTTCTTGACTTCACTTGTCGTGTAATTTCGCACAATTACTATTCACCAGCCAAAATATACATCCTGATCATATCTAACATATATAAGAAAATTAATTTCATACATTTAGGATGCTTAAATATTCTTTTTATTTATTGAAATTAATCAGTATCTGCCATAGATATGTATTCCTTTTTATGAAAATAAAACATAATGTTTTCGTTTATTTTTGACACCTCGAAACCATTTACGTCATTAATACATTGGGCATAACATATCGCACAGCTACCGTTCCAATTAAGTATAAAAGAAAAACGTACTAATTGTAGATCACAAGACCTGACTGGCTATTCCTACGTTTTGTATCAGTAGTGTAGTGGAGCAGGACTGCGCTTTTTCACACAGTTGTCATCAATTTTCACCACGTTTTTTTTAAACACTAATGACTCTATCTATATGTATTGTATTATTCTCCTGAGAAAAATAATTAAACGTGCTCATGTGTGAAAATTTTTGTAATTTTTACACTAGAGATGTATTATGGATTAAAACACATACTATCCCAAATTGTTAAAGATAACTCTAAGTTATGAATGCCACTGCCATTGTATATCGCACGATATTTAAAATTACTAAGTTAAATATTCGTTTACTATTTATAGATCAGCTAAAAAATGAACACAGATGATCTGTCAATCGGCTGGTTTTATCACTGGTCAGAAAAACGATTCAGATAACAATCGAACTGGTCAGCCACTAACACTCTGAAAATTCGTTTGACATTATTTTTTCTATGCGCGGCCAATTGTCCACGGTGTCATTCAACGTAGATCGATAAAATGGGAAATCCCGTGTCTTTTCTCGCCACCATTTCTCAACATCACGTTCACAATTATTATCATCGGCTTTGGTCAGTTTTCTGATTGAAAATTATGCATACAATATGACAGGACAGGCCTGTATCAGTTGCAATATTAATAGTTACAATACATTTATTTATTTATTGACATTACAATTCAATATCACTCAATGAGTTTAGCACTGTAGTGGAGGATATACGGTTACATACGCCATAAAACCTTAGCTGTATTCTTAGGAACAGCATATACCTTCTGAGTAATTCAAAATATTTTACCATCAGAGATTATATAAAATAACGAATGCAGTGTCACTGACTTATCTCGTAGGCCGCTATGGAACGTTATAATGTCAAAATAGTTTTGGTTTATTAAATGTTTAATTTGGTTTTATCTTTGTTGTATTAATTCCACAAAATTCTTGAAATAATTTTGATCTAAATAATTCTTATCTACAATAAATTAAATCACAAAACGGTAATATTTCATAAAGCATAGATATATGGTATGAACGTGTAAGTATAGAATATCGCACAAAAAGCGCGTTTATTGTATACCCGCTGTGAAGTTTACGACGTCATCACTGGTTAATCGTATTCGATTTGCGGCGTTTATTTTCGGTAAAAATTATATTCCGATAACAATTAGTGGTGAAAAAAAGTCGACGCATTAATGCTGTTAAATCATGGTGAAATAAAACAATCGTATGGTATATTTTGATTTTAAGGATATTCAGTTCGAGTAAATTTCAATATTATACGCACAGCTGTTGAAAAATACAATCACCTAAAATTATGCTTTGGAACCAAAAAAATAATAGATGCGGCGATTATATAAAATAAGACAAATTTGTTCTAACAGCTGAAAAAAATATGTCTACAGTGCCACATCATAGCAAGACTTACACGTCATAACGGTCGTTCCTGGAACTGACGCCCGCCTTTCGCATTTACTCGCCCCGCTACTACATTCCCCGCGCCTTGTCAGTCATTCTGTGCTTATTATCGGTGCAGTTTTTTATACATTAAAATGCTTAAACCTTTACGGAAGCAGACGAAGGCAATATTTCCAATGTAGTGAAGTGTTGTGAGGAGGAGAAAGAGAAAGGAAAGCTTTTAATTCCACACAATAGTGCCAGAGATAAAGTATTTGCTATCACAAGTAAGACAGGAAGGAGTTTATTAGTGTGACCAGAGCTGCAAAATTTCCCCAGATTTAAGGGAAATATTGTCGTATACCATTCAACTGAAAATAGTGTATTGAATCAGTAGTTCTTAAGTTAATTAAATTCTGTAAATTATTTACAAAAACATATTCTATTATAGTAAACTAAATTCGCCTCTGCGATGGCTAGTATTGTGTCTTTTTATCTTTCTCCTTCTAAATGAAGCGATAGTTATCTGAAAATAGCGTGGAAAGCAAGAATTTTTCGGATATTTCTCTGTATATTTGGAAAAAACGTGACTTTTTCTCATTTTATTTTTTTTCAACAAACGTTATGATTGAAACCTGCTTTAAATTGAAATTTGCATAAATAAACATTGAACCTTTAAAAAAACAATTTCTACGAAACATATTTATAAATATATATTGAAATATTATTTTTACTCACCGCATAACTATTCAATAGAAAAGAAAATAGTTTTGTAAAATAGCAATTATAAAGTACTGGTATACCAAAAATATTGATTTATAGGTATGCTTAAAAGAAAACCTTTGTTATCAATCTTTCTAAAAACTATGCTAATGTATTATGAAATTTCATTTTTTTAAGTTAAATCGATATGCATAGTATGGCTAATGTTTCGAATCGATTTTATTGTTGCATCTATTATTAACATCCTGCACTAAAGTTTAATATTAAAAATTGTAGGAATAAAAAGACTTCTAATATTCTTGCCAAACGTAAAGGCGTGTATGGAAGATGCAAAACAATATAAATAAGTCCCGATACCAATTCGGAGCTTTGAAGAGTGACGCGAATCGAAATGTTCAATTTGAAGAAGAGCTTTCAAGCTCTGACGAATGGCCGTGGCAAATGGCAACTGTAGATTCATTTGCATGACGAGCGCTCACAAACTGTATTGATAATTAAAACGTAAATTGGCTAAGTCGAATCAAGGATAATGGCAATCGTTTAATATGTTTATGAAGTGCAAAACAGTTTAAAAAAATTCCTGCATGTTATTATTTAATAAGAAACAAATTTTATCATAGTACAAATATCAATAAAAATATTATTTTTTAATGTACTCTCAGTTTTCTTGTTACGTTGACTAGATATCTAGCTAGAATCATTTCTTAAGGACTTATTTTCCTATTATGTTCAAATTTCAACATATAATATACAAAAAATAAGTTCAAAGATCTAATACACAGTAATTTTAAAATACCGTGAGATTACTCGAGAACAATTTATGATATTTAGCAATTAAACAAAATATTTTCTTTTTAACATCGCTATTAACATCTTAAAATTATTTATATTATTCGGTAGATAAGTTATTTATTATATTGAATCTATAAAGCATGAATGGTTTGAATTTCGAAGTAATGTAACGATTTGAATAAATAACTAAGTTAATGTGTTTCTTTAATTCAGACCGAGAAATGTACCTTTATATTTCTATCGACTCTTACTAGGCCAAAATGAGAATTCTATAATTTTTAAAGGTCTATGTTTATGCTCGTGATGATCTCGTGAAAAAAAGTTTCAATTTACCAATGCTGATGTCACTGCGAAAAGCTTCAACAATCTTCAACGATTGCTTAGGATATTGACAAATTTCGCTTGATTTTTTAAGGAACTGTAGTCAGAACTTGCTCAGTATTAATATGTGTTTATTTTTATACAATTTGTATGACTAATCTTGATCTGTTACTTACCTACTAACTATACAAAAGCAATAAACTAAACATTGATTCGAACATCGCGGGATTTATTTTTATCATTGCATAATATAAACAAATGACCCTTAGGGCATTGCTCCGCCAAATATACTGAAGTGATCATTTGGAATCTGATATTTGTAAAGTGCCAAGTGTGTCAGCCTATATTATCACGGATCGATCGGTATCCACACGGGTAGGAAGATGACAAGAATCGATGCTCCCATTTCTTTCTAAATGTTACTTACAGAAAGTATTCAAAAGTGTCCGCTGATAGATAACACTTTCGCCAGCTGACTCAAGCTCCGATGAATACTTTCATACATAAATGTTGCATTGTTCCTGATACAGATTCTGGGCATCGATTAATTGGCTGCGATTAATTAATGATTGATATGTTACGCACGCTTGTAATTGCACATGATATTTGATTTCAGTCTGTATTTAAATAAATAATATCAAACATATTAGTAAAAAATGTTTATGAAAGCTTTATGAAAACGTATTTCTTGTATGCTTTATTCGTGTAGTATCATGTAAGCATACACAGTCGCAGAAAAATCCCAACAAAATACTATTGGTTTAATTACCTGTTTATTCTTACTGGCTTAACTGATCTTCTAATAGAGACCACAGTAAAAAATCGTTTGAGCGTTATGTCCGCATTTGAAGTATTAGAATACTTTAAAGAGTATCATAAGAGAGATTTTTTAACCAGAACTGTTCGTTACTCAACCGATCAATCTCTTTTTGGAGAGGATAATGAAAGACGGACGAGGTTGATAGTAGTAAGCATCCGCTCTCTCTCTATATGCCCAATTTCATGTTAGAATAGAGGATGAATAACGTTTTATGAAAACATCATTGACATGCATACTTTAGAAAATCATGTCCCGGTTTCATAGGACGATAAGTGAAACATTTTATGTTTTGAGTTAAGTTAGCCATTATATTCGAACACCGCGTTCCATAAAGAAACAACCTTTTACCGTAAAACTATAAACTATTAACCACCTATTTGAATAAAAAAGTAATAACAAATAATAATCCATCACTTTTTACGAGTCAGCTTAGATGAGTCAAAACATTGATCGGCCTATGGAACATCGTCATTGTATGAATGTTTTCATTTGGGAATTTAAACCCTTGACCGATGACATCCCAAAAGCAATGGCCACTCGGTTACTAGATTGGCATTCTGCAAACATAATATTAAGGTCAGTTAAGTAACTGATCTCTTCCCTTTCTTTAAAAGTGACGAAATAATGAGATATTTAAAAATGAAGAATACTAAGTTGTATTAAAAAAAACACATTGTTTCCCTGAAAGCTGTTTTTCGCAAAAAAACAAATCAAACTAGCAAACAAAGTATTTAAATATGTATGGAGATGGCTCTTTTAAGTGGTGGATAAAATATACTTCAGATGCACACTCACACACGTTGAATCAATCGCAGATAGCAATGGACAGCTGCCATCGACGACGCGACGTCTCGAAAATTGTCTATCACCTGTAATAGTACACATCAATCTTAAGGACTCGTCAGAAACCCTTTCAACTTATTCAACATAAGTAAAACTAACCGTATTAAAGGGGTACATTTACTTTACAGGGGGACTTGTTTAAAAGTATGTTCGTCAATTGTTTTTTTTAACTATGTTCAATATTATTTCGTGAACAACTGATTTAGCCTCAAGAAAGCTTCGTAAATTATAATAGTCATAAATATTTTTAAAAAAATTTGATAACTTTGTAAAAATTTTATCTGTTTAAAAATTACAAATGATTATTTAAATATTTATCAATTGTAATTACAGATAGATAATGAATAACCATAAAGTAACTGCCAACTGTATTGAGAGCAAAAATCTGCATATTATTTATTGAATTCTGAAACTATCATATAGCTTTAATAAAACGTTATGTAAAACACCCTATTACTCACAGTTAAATAAAAATCTTGACAAAATAAATCACTCCAAAATAATAGGAAGTTTTCAGTTTTGTTGTTGCTTCTATTGTCACTAATATAATATCTTCAGTATATTATTTCTCATTTACACATATTCACGCCAAATGTTCTTTCATATAAGATAAAAGAATTCCCACAATATGGCGAAATTATATAAATTTATTATTTATTATCAATCGACCTAGCTAAAATAAAGTGTTTTCTTAAGGCAACCTACTGAAAAATGAAAATGTATGAAGTTAAACGCCTGCATTGCTTATATTACTGCTGTAACACGAAAACAAAGATTAAGTAATATTTGTTAATAAGCTAATAGGTACTTTGGTTTCAATCTAAATGTATCTGAGGTAATAGTTGAATCTCCTCTCAAACAATAAAGAAACACGTTGAAACAAACAGTTTAGCCTAGGCCTTGAAACGTTTCGATACAGCGCTGGTCAGCCCCCTATCGAACACCTCTCACTCTTCGACATGTGGATAGTCAGCAAGTATCTATCAAGCGTCAGTAGCGTCAGGAATATCTAGGATATCATTACAAATGTATCGAAGATAATTTATGTATATCTTCATGTATGTGAATATTATTGTAAATTTATAAATTAACAGGAACTGTGTTTATACAGATTTTTATAGAATAAACGCTACCGATCTTTAGCGAGAAATGGTTTCCATGTAGATTCTAATGCTTTCACGGTTATCACTTGTGTACATTTTTTCTTCCCAAAACACTGTACTGTGATGTAACACGCCAGATTTTTCATCTTCATTAAGACCTCCGAAGATAAAACCTGCAGCAGTTTCTGAACGTCCGGTGATTACCATTAAACAATGATTACATCATTCAAATTATAATATGTCAGTCGACCAACCTATCATATCTATTTTGAGACGGTAAAGAGAAAAGTATCGCGTTTGAAGAACAAGTAGATCACCTATCACTCTCTCTGCCCCCCGTTTTGATGATTGAATAAGGTAGCTTGGGAAGGGTCATGACCATCACAAATTTCACCATATCTTTGACTACAAGTCCAGAAATCGATTGAAAATAAATATGTTATCATTGTAAGATTCGAACCCTTGAATGCGCAACTGAGTAAAACGAAGGTCTTAGGGCGCAATCATTCGGCTACAGGATCGATGAATAGATACAATTATTTAATACGCTTCATTTAGTTGTTTCTAACATAAATATAAATTAACTACTAAATAAATCGGCTAAAACCATATTTCTGTTGAGAAAATATTTAAATTTTTACACATTTACGCATGATTTGTAAAAGAAATGATATTTACTGGTTTTTCATCAAGTTTACTTGATGGCAGTCATAGGCAACCATGTTTTCATTAAGCTTAATTATACTAATGACGATTTTTTCAAGATGTAAAAGCTATTTTAGTTTCGCTTTTATTCTTCTTTAAATTACCGACGCCAATGGTTAAGATTACCTACTTATATAGCATCTCGCAAGCTAAATATTACGCTTTCACACTAATATAAAATCAGTCGTGAAAACGTGAGGAGACCATAAGCATTATGCATGCGGTAAATCGTCTCGGCTGCCAATATCAATGGCGTTGTGAGAAAAATCGTCCGCCGACTGAGCGCGAGGACCAGAGACTCTGACTGCCTCCTCTGTGGCGAGTCGGAAATAATGCAGATCGGAATTAGGTGATCAACACAACGCGTTTTATTTCAAAATTAAAAAAAAAACAACATCGATACTTTTTATTTTAAAACCTTATGGTACTATTTCACCTGCTCATATGTTTTTGTAAAGCGCATTAATGTTTGACGAAATATTATTTTACATTATTAAAATATCATTCCGTGAAACTCTGTATCAGACATGTTTGATGATTAAATCTTTAATTATTTCGTTTTAAAGGACGCCATGAAACCAATTTGTTTACCTTGTATTTTAATTATCGTTTTTGAATTCACGTAGAACGTTTATGTAAACAAATATTACCATTGAACCAAAGACTGACAGAAATAGTACTGTTTATTCTTCAGTATTTACTATTTGTATCAATGATATTTATATCTAAGTTTATGTCCAAGCTGAAAAATGATCTAACTTTATAGCACATATACCATTTAAATCTCTTATGTAAATATATTCATTTAATTAATAAATTTAAATATGGACAATAAAAACATTTCACAAATATACACTTTATTAATTACTGATCTTTCATTTTTAATTATCAATTAGTTTATAAATTATATAATAATTCATGTTTTAGTATGTTGCTATAAGGAAATACTTTTTTCACAATCGATTTGATTTAATTTAAATACAAATGATTTTTTTTATGAAATAATATTACATTTATGATAATCATTACAATTTGCTCATATGTGTTAGCATAATTTATGCATTGTACATCATTTTAATTTGTATGCATTTAAAAACAGTCGATGTTGAAACCGCAATAACCAAGTAGTAAACGGTCACAGATTCAATTGCCAGAAAGTACACTTACCAGCATTCATTTTTCAATTGGTATACGGTGTTGTGATCAAAGGCATGTCTGTAATTCATATGAATCAAATCCTATGGCGTAAAGAGTGCGCATAGATAAATACAGTTTAATACATCGATTACTGCTGTTGTAAAACTACGAGATCAGCTTACAACCAGTCCTTTCCTACCCTCATATTTCTATCGTTAAACATCGTTGGACTAACAATATTGTCAATTTTTGTTCTATATTAACTAATATAGTTTCTTATATAAAATAGATAAACTTAAATCCGCTTCAATATTTTTCTAACGATGTCGTGAAACCGAAATAGCTTTCTTGTTGGCCTAAAAACATAAGGCAACTAATTATTTCCTGAGTGATCAATTCCATTAAAGGTCGGTAATTAATTCGATAAATAGTCAATAAGAAATAATGAATGGTCAGACTCCAAATAATTGCCAAATAAATAAAGTTCAGGTTAGGTTAGGCTTAATTAAAAAACTGACCGTTTATTTTATCAAGTGACCACGCGTGTACTGACTATTTATCGAATTAGTTACTGACAATCTGAATTACTTACTGAACATTTATTATTTCTTACGAAACAAATATTGAAATAGTGTCTTACCCAATTAATGCAGACCAAAACAAAAACCTTATTTAAAAAAAAAACTTTTCAAAATATACTACACGCCCGAGTGCAACTCTGTCTAAATGATAAAGGGACAACACTAATACGTGAATTAGCGCTACCACCGCATGCATATTATAATAAAGGTGTGTTGCCACCACACAACACACAGACAATAGAAGCAGAAGAAGAAGAAGCTGTATTGTGTGGACCTACTCAACGACATTTCAGAATAATAACCACCGACTTTATCAGCATGCTTTACATGAGCACTGAAACAAATGTTAACGTTTATTATTATTTATAACAATGGAGAACATGGCTTGATCAATTCTATTATTCAATGCCTTGAGAAAGCATGACTGAGTGTAAATATACGTGGGTATTCCTTACAGAATTTAACTGACACCTAAAACAAGACATGTTTTTAAACTAGTACCAAGTATTCAATATTTTGGTCAGTGCACAAAATAACCTGTCAGTAAAACAACAACAAAACAGTCAGTAAGCTTACTTTATATTTATAAAAACAAACATTTTTTTTACTAATTCCACAATTTTATAATTGATAAAAATAAATGGGCTGGATATAAATATGATATCTTTTCACCAAGAATTATTGGCAGTTAACACGTTAAAAATATGTATTATAACTATCTACCTATAATATGGTGTGTTACAAAACGGTTAGTATTTGAATTAATAGTCAAAAATACAATTAAATTTAAAACCTAACCTAACCTTACTTTACCAAGATAGTATTAAAATTCTAACCATATTAAAATGTGTTTTATACATATTTATTAATGTAAGTATTATTCGGTTGTTAATCAATTAAAATATAACGACAAATTATATTTTTTTACCTGCCTCATTATTAACAATAATTTCTTATTAATAACAATATTTTTTTTTGTTTTGTTTCAGGAGGTGAGTTTCTGCGACAAACAGCATTCATTATTTATTTATTGAAGAAATAATTATCATCCATTAAGTACAACCAACAGCAAGTATCGCGTATTTACATTCATATTAGAATACTAAATTAATGTTTAAATTATTTTGGAATGAGATTTTTTCTAACAAATTAACGAAACAAAATTTACATGCATCATTTGCAATGTCATGCTTTAAAATATCCAATTAGATATCTTGATCTGATTAATGATAAAACTAATCTCAATGTTTTAACATATTTGAATATTTTATTTCACTTTAGCCGCTTCTATAAGGCCATCAACTATCTAGGCAGGATTACAGATAAAACGTCGGGCTTAAAGTTTATCTCGGGAAACAATTAAAAAATACATCGATAAGGGGTATTTATAACCCTTCTTGTGGAACATGTCAGGCGATATACGTGGATCAGACAGGAAGAAGTATTTCAAAACACAACAATCAACATATTCGTTCGTGTGATAGTCATAATGTCATAAGCCTGACTTTCAATTTTCAAATCACCATATCGTTTTTGTTCTGGAAGAAGACACTAACTGAAAAAAAGGTTGTTTTGATTAATTGGACTTTGAAGTTTGTCAAATGTTTAAAATGACATAACTTTTTCATTTTTTTTGTTGGTACAAAACTTTTTTTAAGTAAAATAATAATTTATAAAAATAAGTGTGTTCTTTCATACGGTAGAGTTCCTAATAAGGAACATTTTGGTATCACTAACACAATATGTCATTCTTTCGATTTAATCTTGTCTTCCAGAACAGCGACAATATAACATAAAATAAAATTTCTCATTTAATAAATTGCGTTTCGGCAATAATAAGCAATACATTATAAAAAACTCCAGAACCATATTTAGAAATCAATAGTGTTGAATATAAATGTATCTGGTTATTTTGAAACACTATAGAAGTTAAATACATCTGTCTTACTATTTGTATTTGTTATTTTTTTTTTTCTTAAGCAACATCTAAAGTAAGCATGTTAGACAAGTTAAATTAATTTAACTTAACTAAATTATAAATTAGGTATTTTAACATTTTATGTATCATTTAAAATATTACATCTAGTTATCAACAATACTTATAGAACTATTCTTTAATCCTTCAAGGGATTGTCAATTCAAGTAACGATAGCTTAATATTTTCTATGGATTCGGCGGTAACTTTGTGGAAGTTCATTTTTCATAAAAAATTTAAATTGATAACTTAGTTATTCCACTTGGTTTATCATTTACGAAAACTAAGGTAAATAATGATTGCGATATGGTTAGTCAGAAGATGCTTCTTAAAGAGGTGAAACGCGTCACGCTAGTGATAAAACCAATAGAATAACTAAGTTATCAATTTTAATTTTATATTAACGATAGTTTATTTGGAATAACATAAAGGACCAAAGAAGTTACGTTTAACCTATTATTAATTCAGTCAATATGTATTTCGCAACAAAACATTTAAATATATACATATAAAATATTACAGAGACTTATATATATATCAGATGGATAAAAGCAGGTGCCAAAATCTGATGGATAAATCAATAATTACCTATAATATACATTGTAGGATCTGTTCACATACAGATCGAAGACTGAATTAGGTAGCATTGTTCAAATCAAGCATGAACCCTAATGTCGCCCACGGGTAGTAAGATGGGATTGCAGTCAGCAAAAGAATAAAAAAATATAAAAAAACACATACCAAATGAATAAGAGAAATAAGAAATGGCCCCAGCGAGTCAAGTTTAATTGGTATAAGAGAGAGAGGTAGCCAGCGGCGGCAGGTGCTCATTTCGTATACATTCTTTTTTCAAATGCCTTTTTATTTTCATCCCGGAAATTCACAATAAATGCGTATTTTTAATGGGATTCCGCTCGTTATATTCAAAAACTGATGCTAAGTTATTTAAATGGCTTCATCAACGTATTGTCAACATCTACTATAGACAAGCTTTGCAACCAATGATAGCTACTGCGATACGTAAAAATATTAATTTTCTTGAAAGAATATTTGAAATGCCTTAATTTTAATTAATTTAGATACGCCTAGTAAAAAAGCCTACATCAATATAATATACATCAATATAACGGTAAAAAATAGTATTGAATGTAGTTCGACAAGGATCCTTGTTGAACTAAATATAACAATACTTAATGTTATTTTTTTTTTTAATTTGAACTGTTGAGATTTTGTACATTTCCATGTATTTCGTCATTATCCATCAAGCACCCTCAGCCAATGTCTTAAATTAAAATACTTTATGTGCCCTTTTATAATGGAATTCTACCAAGTAAATGGAAATTGAATCAATAAATTTCTTTATACTACCTGCACATCTGCGTCTGTGTCTTAAAATATTGTAACCTTTCGTGTAACATACAATATGTTAAATGTTGGTATTTAATAACATATATTATTTAGTTATGAAAAGCGTCTTTATAGTTATATGAAAAAAGTGGCAAATAAAATTATGTATGTTTGTGAAGATTGAATTTAAATATCTATGTAGTCGTTGTTCTGGAAGAAAACACTAAATCAAAAAAAATAAAGATTGAGTTATTTATGTCAAAATATTTCTTTTTTTCAAACTCTACTGTATGGCAGAGCACACTAATTTTTATAAATTATACTTTTACTTAAAAATAGTTTTGTACAAACAAACAAAATGAAAAAGGTATGGTATTTCAAACATTTGACAAACTTCAAAGTCCAATTACTCAAAACTATATTTTTTAGTTAGTGTGTTCTTCCAGAGCAACGACGATATAAAGAACATGCAAATCCATTCCTGGACTCACTATACTCACCTTAAACAATGTAATATGTAGTGTTTTAAATAAAATATTATATCATACACAAAGGTACACGAGTTCTACGCAAATATGTAAGTATATGGAGATATGTTCGTTCACTTGAAAAAGAAAATATAAGACTTTTATAGTGGAAATAAAATTGATTTTAAACTAAGATTCAAAGATACTTTACATCGGATTTCATATATTAAATCTTATTTTATAGGATCGGCAGACATGTCATAAATCTTGTAGGATATTTTGAACAAAGCGGGAGGGTAATTAATTTGCGGTTTACGCAGTAAAGGCTTTCACGGCGCCTCTGGTCGTCGCTATGCAGATGAGCCTCCACGTCCGCGGTCCGCACATAAATACTCGACCTCACAATATAATAAAAGATGCAGAGACAACGCTATACGCTATCAATCCCACCGTAAGGAGAACTCACCTGCGTTTACCTTGCGGGGGCGGAGCCCGATGCGCTCGCCCAATCACAGCCAGCCCGGGAATACATATTCATAACTATATTTACATCATTCATACCTCTTTTCATATCATAAATCATAACCCTTTTCAAACCGCGCCACTGCCTTTTCTCTGTCTCTCACCCTCCTTTACAACGCAACAAAATGAGACAGACTATTGTGAGAGGGAACGAATCTGGGACGAGCATATTTCATATCTCGCTTCTGGCCAGTTATGAGTGGCGATTAATAATAGAAATATGTATTCAACGTCTCACAGTCCAAAACGACGTATATTTCACGAGCAGCTTTCACGAGAAAATCGTTTTTATTTCAAATTATTAAAAAATCAAAAAATATTATACTTCAATTATGAAAAATGAAAAACGGCTGTGTTTATGTAGTGTTATTGTGTGGCAAAGTATTAATAAAAATACGCTTCTTCTTTAAAATCACTTAGGACTTTTAAGTTAAGCCGATTTTCGTGATGCGTGGGTATTTAAATATGATTGAGGTGCCAGAAAATAATTATTTCTAAATTCTCAGTTCATTTGATTATTTTGAGCTGAGCGCTACGTTTCAATAATTCATGTCGAGCATTCGTAATGCTCATTATAAAATATTTGTTTTATATTATTCACAAGACATTACTAGTATTTGAAATGGTATCTTAAATATTTTTGCAATATGCAAATTCATTTTAAAAATTAAAACACAAAATCCATGCATTTTATCAAATAAATAAAGGGAATTCATTATTTATAATTATAAATCTCCTATAAAGATTTGTCTTAATTAATCCTCTACCTACTTTTTTTGTCTTAGTAACTGAATGTGATTAAATAATATAGGTTACTTTCCAGATAAGTTGTAAATTTTATCAACTACACTTACTTGTTCGTAAAAAGGACGAATTATTTATATTTAATATTTTCGTGGCGTCATACTGAGAGCGAGTAGACCTCGACTGATAGATGTACCACTGACTTTGTTTCAGCACACAGTAGCTGCTCCTGACATACAACGTCAGGTAAATTATTTTGCCTAGTAATTGTTGTAAATTCGTAGCAGTTGGCGATCGGCACAATGGCGAATACTTTGGGAAGATAGAGATTCGGATATCGTCGATAATTACTTGTGTGTTGATAAGTGTTTAAGTATAACTTTTTAATAAATACCAGCCCACTTATTTACTATATTAAATATTCATAATAATATACAGTAAGCACAGCATTCAATTAATATGAAGAAGCATCATTTCTGGCGTAAGTAGCTGAATATTTCCAGCGTCGTTCTTAATTAGGGATAAGACACCTACACACACGTTCATCTAAGACAGTGAAATAGCGTAAAAATTCCAAGAATCTTTTTTTATACCCGTTTGTCTATGAACGTTGAATAATTGAATCAACGGCTTCATCTGTTCGGTTGGCAGCAATGGCGGCCATCATCTCGGAATCCACATGGCCAGGTACGAGATTTTATATTCTAAACTGTTTATCCCAGCGGGCGTTTTTCTGTCTACGAATGTTTTAATTATTGTATTTTTACGACACGATTGTTTCCAATATGATGTAAATACACAATACGTGGAAAGTTAATTGATGTTTACGTTCGGTTTTGTTGATAACGGGTGTTTCAACACCAGGCCTATTATTATTCTAGTGTCAGATAGTTATAATTGATTATAATGTTACGCCGATATACTATTTCATAATAAACTTACAGAGAAATAAATGTTAAATCAACAATATAGTAACCTAAATATTCATTATATTAGTGGTATCTATGTATAGTATTATTAAATTATTAACGCATTTAATACCTTCTTTGTACATAATAGGTAATGTCTTAAAAAACTATCGTGAACACTTGAATCCTTGCAAAACTTTTATCTTTTAATTTGTGAATTTCGACCGAATATGTATAAATCGTTTCGATAGATTCGGCGGTAACTTTGTGAAAATTCATTTTTAATATGAAATTAAAATTGATAACTTTGTTATTCTACTGGTTGTGTTAATAATTGTGACACATATTTCGCCTCTTTGAGAAGTATCTTCAGTTTAATTCTATGGTTGGTTTATTTATTAATATTAACTATTTTTTTTTCTTTCTACTGTACGTGGGGAGTGGATTAAACACAAACAATAATTCTCAAAGAGAAGAAACACGTGTCACAATTAAAAACAGAACCAGTGCAATAACAATGTTTTCAATTTGAATTGTTTACGTGAAAATCTCTTTATATATATACTGTATTGGTTAAACATTGTATAGGACATATTCAGCATATTTTATTAGGACCATTTAAGCTCAGCCAGTGAACATTTTCAATTGAAAGTTGTCAGCTAGTAAAACCGCACTGGTTTTAAATAAAAAATGTAATATTTTTTGTATTATATGTATTAGTAAATAGTTACTATTTACAGTTTTACAATTGAATGTAGAAACATGTATGATTAGTAAAAACTTATAATGATAACAATAAAAATTGTCGAAGGGCGTGCTTGCAAGAAAAACAGTTTTACTCATTTATTCCGTGATATAAATGGTGACCAAAATTTTGTTAGAGATAATTAAGGATAAATTAGAAAATATTCTGTAATATACCACCGCTGTACTAAGTTTGTTTATAGATTGTGCCTCGAATACAATGCTAGTAAAATTGAGAAGCGCTTTACAAGTATGAGGTAGATAATATGCAAAGAAGTATGCTCGTTTCAGTTGTTTTGAGTCTTCAGTAAATTTGAATACGTTTCTTTGACCGGAAAAGCAGATGTCTCCTCAACTTGCATTTTGAAGTAATGATTTTTTACAAGTCTCAAATTGTTAACGAAGCCATCGCACAAATTATCCAGCGAACACGGCGAAACGAAAATAAAAAATAAACACTGCAATTTGCAATGTTTATGGTATGTATGAAAAGTGAGAAACGCGTAGGTGTTTTTGGCTTGTTAAAACGCGGCTGCAATCACTAAAAAATGTTAAGGTATTATCAGATCATAATAGAAAGATAAAACGGTATTATTTATTACTGCATGTTTCGCTGAATAATAATTTTCCATTTTAGCAACTGTTAAACAGCATTTTTGCCACTTTATAAGATAATAACAGTATTTTTTCAATCAAATAAATATGTAAATTAAAAATCTAGATTCAAATATATATAAACAAAAACATTCGTTTTTTTTCGTACTTAAAAAATGACATCTATACAAACTGCACATTACACATTGCATTATATCTATTTACATTCAATCTTTTACAAATAATATAGTAGTTTTTTTAATTATAATAAGCATTCCAATTTTATTCTTATATGTACATATAGTGAATAGTTCTTATTTACCCTACAAAGTATCGTCACTATCATTTTATTTTCATCAACAATATTTGCAAATTAAATGCGTTGTAATTTTTACTATTTTGTAATGGAGTTTTTCCAAGTAAGCGGCAATTAAAATCAATAATTCAGTTATTTTTTAGATATCTGGTAATCAACTAGTGGTATTAGTTGATTACCAATTAAGAGTTGGAACTTTTATATATATATATATATATTTGTAAGTTTTTTTTATGCTTTGCATTAATAATTTTGGGTAAAAATCATTTTATTGAAAATTTTACTATGACCCTGAAATATTTGGATCCGTCTCGACATTGCGTTGTGTTTGTAAACAATAATTTAGTTCAGTTGTGACGAATAAGACAACTTTCGTATGCAATTGAGTGACCGCGCATTAAAATCAGTACGACTGATGACATAGAAATGCTGACTTCCATGGACGTACATATTTTTTGGCCCAGCTCCAACTCTCTAAGTGGCTGAAATCGGAGAATAATGCGTTCAAACGGAAAGAAAAAGACGCCTGACGCGTCGGCGCCTGATCTCGTTTTCAAATTTCAAAATCATGCATTTTTAAATACCTACCTCACATACCCATCCGAAGAGTGTAGATCAGATACACGCTATTAACAAATACCTGTAATTAGCCGGTTATTTGTCACTAATATTGTATATACACGATCAGTATGTTTAATCTTATATATAATAGCCCAGACCGCTCAGTAGACGTTTTATTATTAGCACATATCACATGTAGATATGAAATTTTCTCATGGCCTTAACGTTCGCGGTGTATTTATAAAATAAAATGACATGCAATGCAATGCACACACAGTTCCGACGTACTAGCTACATTAGACATTCAGTATTTCAATTTCTATACCGTCATCTATGACGGGGACGGTTATACTAATAATTATATAATTATATGTAAATTGGACAGTCAGTTATTAATACAAATCGGTCAGTATTATCTAACCGAGGAAACGATAGAAAAATAACTTTTTTTTTCCGTAATGTGGAGCATATGGTCTAATGGAGGTATCTTGACAGAATTTTTCTACGAGAACTGCTTGTCACTCAGTTGCTCAACCTCTCTTTTCTTTTTCGAAGAGTAGGGATAGAAGGATAGGGCTATGACGGGACTAGTGGTTGTAATCGCTCTCGTTACGCCCCGTAATTATATGGGATCAGACAGTCAGTCCATAAATCGATTGAAAAATCAATCCATGAAAACCGTCTGAACCCGAGATCCGTAACCGTAGCCAGCGACGAAATAACTGCGCCACGGACGTAACTACCGATTATTTTTAGTGAGAGGAATACTATATTAAACATAATATTTTTAACTAAAACTCGTTTACAAGCTGATGAAATTGTGAAAAATTAAATAATTTTCACCTACAGAAATAGTTTTATTTTCATCTGTATTGCCGTAAGCCTATAAGAAATATCTCCGTGTTTCCCACAGAATCGTATATGCATGGGTCACTTACAGATTAATGTAAATAATGATAAAAGAAAGATATGGTGTACCGTGTACCTGCTATTTATGAGACTTTCATATATATCGTGTTTGATTAAATTGTTATTAAAAAATGGTTAATAATTAGAGGTAAATTACAACAGATGGCAAGTTTATAAACATGAAGACAATTTTCCAGCAGTTCTTCGAACCTAAGCAGTTCACCGAATCATATCCTTAATTCAATGTCAAGAACGAAGAAAGATGATTCCCTGAAATTTCATTACAGCAATTTTAAATAACGAAATATAACAGAAGTCGCAAAACGTGTGAAACCAGTAACGTAACAAAGAGATCGGTCATTTTAAAAAAAATATTTGAGCCGAAAAAAGTTATCTTGATAGTTCTTTGAATAGAAAAATAAATAGTAAGTTAGGCTCAAATTTTAAATAAAAACAGTTTTCAGAAAAATGTTATGAATGATCGAATGGAACTAGAATATTTTTTTAAACGCGATAAATGTTCTTTTATATCACACATTGATTAAAAACTTTTTATTTATAAATTAAATGATAATGGTATCCAGTCCTGTAGCTGAATGGTAAACGCTCTTGGACTTTCACCCTACTAAAATTTAAGGCCAAGGGGTCCGAATCCTGTAAAGAAAAATTTCATATATTAACTTTTAATCGATTTGCGAATTTGTATGCAATGCCATAGATCTGCGATTTTTTATTTATTTCTGTTCATTTCCTATTGGCCATTGAAAATATATATATAAGGTAACTATTAGTCGTTTTCTAGTTTCTTCTCTTAAAAAAGGCTAAACGACTGATTTACAACTATTCTAGGTACTTTTATTAAGATTTTTCGAAAGAAGTTAATTAATTATATAGTCAGAGGAAAAAATCTCTAGTAAATCTTAAAAATTAGTAAACAATAATATAATTACCTTCTATACAATTAATGGTTTGAATTAGAGTTGGTTCGTAATAAATAATAAGTAATCACAATATTTCTTGATTGTAGTTTTATTTTATGTTTAATTTTCAATGTGTAGAATTTAGATACATTCCCATATTGTTAACAATTGACGTTGTCAAATAATTTGCGTTGCACCTCAACAGATTTAAATGTTTCGGGGCCGTTAGTTACGGCACTGTTAATACTCGGCATAGTGAGCTTTTTCATAAAGCGTGCCAAATGAAGTTATTAACAACAGAGTAAGTCTGACTTATGCGATATATTAAGTGGGACGAAAATTTCTTTTCTTAATCTCACACAACCCGTGATAAACATCTGCGTGCTTTTGTTTTGGCGACTGATTTTTCTTCCATGTCATGTATTTCTACTGGGTTACTATCGTATTGTTGTGATCATAACTGTACGTCTTCTTTCTTATGCCACATTATGTGATAGTGTATCTAAATTATGTGACAGTTAGATTCCATGAAAACTACGATGGAAAATTATTAAGAGACATATTATTGCCTTTGTTGCTCACATTTCTCACAGTATGTATAATCATTTTATTGTCTTTAATTTCAGATACGATTTTTATTTCGGTTATTTTCTCTTTTATTATTTAAAAAAGAACAGTTTTAATTAAGAAACTAATAGCTACAATTATATTTGACTTGATATTGCTTTGTATGGAATTTTTTTAGTAAAGTAACTATTGCAATATTTCTGAGAATAATCAATAGCACTCATAAAAAATACATTTTATTTTATTTCCGTAAAATAGATTTAAAAATCTTTCAAACATCTATATGAAAAATATTTTCAAAAATAATGAATAATTAATAAATACGTAGTAAAATCATTTTTGTGAATATGGCTGAAATTTCTTTCTATACTATATAGGTATTCATTCATATTGGTAAATTCTTAACTTTATTAATTCGAATAGAGTAAAGCTATCAATCTGGTATATTTAAGTTTTAGAAGAAGTTCAATCATCATAAATAATATTCCACATTCATTTTCATCATTTTCGATTTACTCGAAAACTGCGTATTCGTTCCAATAGTTATTTTCATTAACCTCAAAGGTGACTTCTGAGGCATTGCCGGTATGCGTACCCTTAAATTTGCCTTGAGAAAATATGTATATTCTTAAGAACACCCGAAGGCTTTTCCCATATCCACCTTGAAAGCCTTCCTTAGTATGGATATATCTTACGGACGTCTGCATGCGCACGCGCACTCAAAGCTTCGACTCTTGGACAATTTTATTTGGACACATAACACCGCCCATTGTTTCGGGCGGCCCGCTCAAAGATGGCGACCTGCACCCCGCACCCCCGCGGCCCCCCTTACAATTTATTTATTTTACTTATTTTGCGAGAAAAAAATTCCGTCACAAGTTTTACGCGACGCGGTAGTAACGCGACACGAAAATTGCAGGCGCCCGAATTTATTATTTGACTGTTCTTTACGTATTTTTTCTTAAAGGGTTTATTTCCCACAGGATATTTTATGTACATGGCGAATCTGGTAACATTATCACCACTTAGCATACTTAAAGTTCACACGTGTCATATGGAATGATAAGATTAATATTTTTACCCCATACGTATTTGTTGAATGAACTTATCAGAAAAATGCTCAGTCCCTTCATAAAAGAGGTCTTTAATATAAATGATGAAGTAAATGTAAAGTAACCAATATAAATTACATTTTAAAAAGTACACTACTTAAGTAAGGGTTCTTTCTATGATTTAACAGATAATCTAACGATCTCGGTCATTTAAACTTATCAAATATTGATTTTTCATAATTTCATGTTTTCAATATCCGTATAATTCATCATTATTGTTATTTATAACTGTATTTTTTTATGAAATATGAAAAATCACATAGAAACTCTTTATCCTATATCTAAGGCTCATTACATATTTACCTTGCATGAGAGGAAACTTAATAATATTGAAATAAATTATATATGATTTTTCATATTTCATAAAAAAATACAGTTAATAATAACAATAATGATAAATTATATGATAAGTATACGATTATAATGAAGTCACTTTCAAAATGCATTTGTATAAATGTTCAAAGGTCTCCTGGTCTAATAACTGAATCAAAAATAAGTTGTCAATAGCTACAAATACCTGAATTATTTCAAGTTTTCTACAAATCCTTCGTGACTCACAATCCTGCATGTGTTGTATCAGCGATATTAAAATAGTGTGGCCATATATTTCATTTATTATAACGAAATAAATCAATAGCTATCAGATTATTTGCTTGATATTATGTCACATATTTTTCCCAAGTCTGCGACTTCTCGTACAAGGTCCCTCATTAGCCTGGCTGGTCGATTGTTTCAAAATAGAGATTTAGGTGATGTTTTTGAATACTGAGAATCTTCGCTACCTACCCACAGCATGTTGGTAGTTAAAATTGCATCTTATTTCGATTTTTCAGTATGGTTATATTGATATATTGGAGCACGGGATCGCTAATTAAGGCAATCTGTTACCGGGAAGTCTTTTGGCGCGTTATATTTAGCATTAGTAGTGGGCGAAGCACATTTCGATATTCGATATCAATTAATTCTATTCGATGATCGTGCACCAGTGCAACGTTCCGAATTCAAAAACAAATAAATGAAATCACATCCACGCGGCCATTTTAACTGCAGTTTTCTTAATGAGAATACATTTATATTTAGGTATCCCAATACCATAGGTCGAACACTAAGTCATAAGTATTATTAAACTGTAACGATAACATGCAGTTTTTAATTAATTGAATTCATTGCGCAGTTCAGCGTCAATTTTTTTTTAATTATTCTTGCTTAAGATATTTTATCCACTTCTGATTTTTAATGGTGCCTAAATTGATAAACGATTTTTAATTGATAATCATTTGAGTGAGACATTTTTTGTAGTGTCCAGTATCTCAAGAAATTCAGAGATGAAATTAATTAAACTTGTTTAGTAAAGTAAACGTTCGATAAGTTTATGAACTTTGAATGCAGTTAAAATACAATATCTGATTATTTTTACCAATCAATGATTTCTCACATTTCACCACATTCTTCAGATGATGGCTTCATTTAATGTAAATGTATACTAATAGCTTAAATACAAATTAATAAAATAAACTGTGTGAAAGTATTTAATATTTTTTATGATTTTTAGTAAATCAACAACTACTTACATAAATAAGTATGCAGATTTTAATAAACTATTAACGTATTGCAGTTTTCATTTTTTAGTTATTTACAAAAGAAATACAGTTCAGATTTAAGCTAGCGACATACTAGTTCCCTAGACACATATTTTGAGCATTTATCAAAATAACCATGAAATTTGTTCAAAATGAAAAGAGACTGAAAAGTGTATTTTAAAGAATGTATAATTTGTCTTCTGGTAATAAGTAGGGGAGGCATAAGACAAACGTGTCACTACAAATTATATTAACTGTCAAATCAATTTTAGTTACCGCCATTATTGATCATCCTACTGTCACAATTTCAAGTCATCTGCCGAGTTTGAAAATGTCATTAAAGTTAACTGGAAATTCAGTATTTCCATCTTTAAAATAACTTTTTTTTTAAACTTGAATTTACATTACCTTTAATAGGATTTTATTTTTTTATTATCACAAAAATATAAGCTACAATTATTAAAAATTATAAAACTATAGAATATTTCGATGGCCTAATGCTATAAACCCGTACCTGATATTTTCACGAATATAACCTTGTAAACCGTATCTCGTTTATTTAAAATACTGCAAGGTACTTAAACTTTTTAATGATTTAGATGTACCCTAAAATACTATTCATTTAATACTCAGAAGAAGAAAAAAAATTCATATACATTGTAACGAAAATATTCAGTTTCTTTTAGCCTCTTGCAAAATTTGTAAAAAGTCACTTACAGGATTATAACATTCGGCCATTGATTTTCATAACATCTAAAAATCCACCAATATTACCAGTAAACAGTTCCAAAATTAACATAAAAATGTATAACTACTAGTTTTAATGCCTCTGGCAATCTTTATAACACAACTTTTTTAATTATTTTAAGATGGGTGACATAAATAAAACAATACATATTACTGGTTGTCGTAATTCTATAATTATAGTATCTAAAGTTTCCGAATGTCTTCTATAAAACAGTTACTCATAATAATTCATAGGAATTCTGCGATTCGATGTGCCAAATTACACGTGTAAAGAAGTATTGAATAGTGTTGGATTTTTTTAATAATTGCAGCCCCATTTCTCAGTCTGGACACTTTTTTTTCTTTCATTCTTTATAGCTTACAGATTCTGCCAGAAATAAATCATTCATCACGACGAGGAATATAAAAAAAATAATTTAAAGTCTTCGAACCGACAGAGTATTTCAAATATTCCTCAGTGGAGTGAACATCGCTAGGTCCGCAATAAATTCATTGTCGCTTGCAGATGCTCGCCTCCAACATACTCTGGCGGCTTTTAGCTTCTCTTTGTTGGCTGCATTGTTTCGGCCATTTGTTTTTATTTTGAAGTCACTAATAAAAAATAATCTCAACATTCAAATTTTCACTCTGAATTTTTCAAAAACTATGCAGACGAAAAAGTCTACAAATGAAACTCTGCCTAAATGGAATAGGAATCAAATCAACAACTTGAATTACATTTCACTATTTTTAGCATTCCAAAGAACACACAAATAAAACGAAAATGACAACTTCAAATTAAGCCTTATGTTTCGAATTTTATTTTAAAAAGGTAAGGATAAGAAATGATTTGTGATGTATGTTATTCTTCCGCCTACTGCAATAAATAAAATAATTATGCAAGGCCAAGTTTATGGTATTAGTTATTTAAAATTTTATATAATTTATTGTAATACCATATACTTTAAACTGCCTCACCATCGAAAAAAAAAAATAATAGCTCACATATTTTATTTTATTTATTATTATATTATATTTATTAAATTTATTTTTTATTGTTTTTATATACATCCATAAAAATTGTTTTGACTACGACCAATATTGAGTTTATCATAAATTTATTACTTTTTATACGCGGTTTTACGTGACTTATATCAACCTCTAATGTTTCTTATTAATGTTTCCAAACATTCTCTCACCTTTTTGCGATTTCTTAACACTTAAATAAGATACCAGTAAAACAATTTTAATAACATTTTAACTTATAGCAGATTTAAATGATAATTTTTATTTAGTTAAATTCTGTTGATATCAAAAAATTATTGATATTAAAAAAATTGCATGATTATTCAACGCTATTTGACTTGATTTAATTTATTTTACGGGAACATGAAACACACATTACAAAAATTTCATTTCAAGGAGTGTGCCACGAAAAGTCATAAGCTGCAAAATGTAAAGGTGCTAAGCCATTCATAGCGCAGCATCCATCTTTGTAAATAACAAGTTAATAGTTCCAACCGTACTGTTTAATATTCTAAAAGTATTTATACTTACTAAAGTTTATTTTACCGCTTCAAACAGAGGGGTTGAAAATACCTTAAACGGCACCCCATCGCTCTTCTTTCGGCGGAAATAATAATTTTAAATAATATTACTTTTGAATGTTACATTTTTGACGCGGGTTGTAAATGCAAATTATTGACAGGCTATAAATCACGATGGCATTAACCAGAGCATTCCGGAGAATGAGTAAAACAAACGCAAAAGAGTTGCCAGGCGAAAGTTTACTTCATGTTATTGATTATTAATACCGAGTCATAACTCATTCTTGACTTACAAAACGATTTTTTTCTTTTCATCTTGTTATTTTTCATTTTTTTATTGTTTGGCGTTATTATCCTGTCAATGGAATAATTGAAATGTTTTTGTTTGAGTTATAACATATAACAAAGGTAATGACATTTCACAGTTACACTCGTTTTATTTCACTCAGGTATTATCAAACATAGAAATACTATTTTCTACTAAGTTTTTTTAAGAACTATTCATAATATAAACTTTTGTTTTATAGATAATGAATAACTCAAATAGAACTATAGCTTTTAGTAAAAATATCTTTCCAGAATGCATGAAAATGTATAAAATTATTCCTATTCAAATAGTTCATAAAACTTTTATTCTGTCACTGTGCCAGTTAATACATATATTAATGACAACTAGTCGCATGATAAAAATATAACGTTACATTTATTTGTGAACAAGTTAACCTAACCTAATCTAATTATTATAACAGTTTTATAGGCAAACGCATAAGACTATATTATATAGACTGAAGAGTATATTACAGTGTATACAGTAGTATACAAAATATTCAATGGCGTAACTATTGGTCAACATGAGCCTCCCTACAAACTCTCCAGCTGGTCAATGTGTTCAATCAATCATTAAAAAAATATTGAATTACTCAAATCAAAGCAAGATTTTTTTAAATTAAATACTAACGTTTGGGTGTTCTTCAGAGCTTCTAAGCGATCTAACGCAAACACCATTATAGTTATGGCGCTGCCAATATTATAATCATTCATGTGAATAAATGTCAATAAATAAACTCAATGTTTTGATATACCCAGCAATATTTTAATAAAATTTACTAATTTACCATCATAATTTTATTGGGCTTAATTGAGTCGTGGGGTATACATCTTTTAAATATTAATTAATAAATCAAACATTACTAATACTATTGTTGTGAAAGTTATGTAAAAACAGTGTATTGTATAAGTTTTTCTAAAAATAAAAAATCACACGGTACCTGAGTAGTGTTGTATATCATGAGCATAGAATACGCTATGTTAATAAAGCTCATTAATCGTGTAGATGTAAGCTTTAATTACGTAAAGGTAGGTAGTAAAAAGCTTACCCGCAGAGATATTTTAACGAATCGTAACCGCAAAGGTCGGCGTAATGAATGAACCGGGTATACATTCAAACAACAAAACGGCATTAAAAAAATATCTCCCTCCATCTCGAGAAGATATCTCCATCCCGCCGAAATTAGAGAGCCACGTAAATCTTACCTTTGTTTCCCGTTCGGAGACGAATAATGACTATCCACCTACCTCAACGTTTATTTTTACCCGCGGGACACCCCCTCCTTGGCCATTGTGTCGTTTCCTTCTAATGCGCAAGCGTGCATTATCATGATTTTTTTGTGAGAAATTTGAAGACAACAAAGACTGTGTCTCACGGCTAGTTATTTGAATAATAATCTCATTCATATAAGGAATTTAAAACTTAAAGCTCATTTAAAAAAAGCGATTATTCATTAATAAGTATGATGAATTCATTCGATCGAATATTTGAAATTTATAATAATAGGTTAGCATTTTAAATATTTGAAAAAAATTAAGGTTATTTCAAGTTTAATTAAGTGGCTACTGTTTGATCAACAAACTAAAGCAAAGTCATGGTATCTGACAGCTTTAGGAATTTTTATTTACCTACATACCTTTTGATGGTATAACTCGTGTGAAAATTTTAGTTCACAACTCGCAACCTTCACTTATACTTATTTTAAAAAGGTTTTAATTTGATGAAACTGTCCACAACCAAGTCACTAAAGAAAATTATCATAACTAATATTTTTTTATTGCAGTTGGAAACAAATAATATGAATGTCCAAATATTTTGTTATTAATTTCTCGCATTCACCTAAAATTTAGATTTGAAATGTGCTTAACAAGGCAGTATTGTACCTTTGCCAACATGACAATATAAAATGGATTATTACAATAACAATTTAGTTATAATATAAATCGCACACGTGAAATATCAAAAAAGATTTTAAATAAGAAGTGAAGTATAATATCTTTAGCGACAAGAAAATTATGTATGGCCAGTTGCAATACTCATTAAATTAAATAGAAATGAATTTTTCACATTGTATTATATTTCTGACAGTTTCCCGTTTAAATCGATAAATTCGTTAGAAGCCAGATTTTTATCTGTATCACCGAGATTATTATGGTCTAATTTTCTAGCGTAACTAAATTTCGGCTGTATTAGAAGCCGTGTGGCACATGCTTTCCATTCCTACATTGCATACGATTTCCCGAAATAGTTTAAACACGTGCGTAGCCAGCGTGCGTCTGCGCAATGCGTTCGACTGTTCACCTCAGCGCGGTGTTGTGCTTTTGGTTTCAGTAGCCGCGGCGGTTTCACGGCTAATTTGGCTTAATTTAAAACGTTACGTAATTCCTTTACGGCCATTGTGACGTTTAGCACGGCGCCCTCTGAAGTCCGATTTGTGCGCCTCGCTAATGAGACGTGGGTAAATGGCACCGCGGTGACTCTATGGAAAATCTTCGCGCCACACGATTTGAATTGAGAACGTGTCCCGTTTTAGCATTCTGTGATATCTAAGAAGACATTTTTGACAAAGCAGGTTTCTGATTAATCACGATTGAAATAATTTATCTCTTTTCTATTAATGAAACTGTCACAGAACCGTAAAGCAAAACAGGTTTTTAGGTTCAATTGAAAAAAAAACATTATAAATACCTTTTGCATAAAACAGCAGTTTTGAATTTTTAATCGCGTTTGAATAGAGTATCATAAGTAAATGTTTATGTTCATTTGATGAAAACAAACAATTTGTAAACATGGCGATAGATATATCGTTGTTGTCGCGTTGATCCCCGATTATCTGTTTTGACAGAATATATTTAAAATAAAAATTTAATTTAAAAAAAGTCATTCAATAGCCGATTGTACCTGTTGGCGCTTTCGATAAACCAATCTGAAAGTGACCATAGGTTATAATTTTTGCCACGTCACAATTTGTTCTTGTATTACTTTGAGTAACGACCAACCAATTAAGGTAAATGTACTGTTAGTGGACCTTTTTTCAACAAAGGTGCTCAAAATAAGAAACATAGACGCGAGATGACTTTAAATGTAGAGTTCAGACAAGTGAAGCCGTCTTTTGCCGGATTGAGGAACAAACACATCACCATATATGTAATTGAGGTGTCATAGTGGTAAGCATATGCCACTTGATTCAACCAATAGTGGTCTTACAGGAAGCTCTGAGGCAACTCTGATGAAAGGTTGTCATGAAACCCTCTGTTTAGACAAAGCCGACTACTCAAAAAAAAGTGGACAACTACTGGAACTTTCAATTTTTTAACATGGTCAACTACTGACACATTATCATGGTTGTTACAAATTGAACACATTTTTTTAACAGACCCTTTCCTAATTCTTGTCTTATCATATGCATTAAGACGTTTGATCCATTATGAATACACTTGTTTCGTCATCATGCGGTTTAATGCAAAACATCAATCGTTATTTTTGATAAACTTTTCTCTTAAGTGGTCAACTACTGGTACATTTACCCTACTTGTAATTTATCAAGATCACAAATATTCCCATACAATTGATTAAGTTAGTTCATTTAAAAGTATATCTTACATAATAAAAACGTTGGTTCAATATTTACTGCTCACATGAAATTAACAAGTTGACAAACAGTTCATTTCGTTTTGGAGCTATGCAAATTATCTAACCCCTTAAATGACGCAAACTTATATGATCACAATCATTCATCCCAGTCAATGGAATATACTCACACAATATACATATCCACTCAAAGGCGCGACAATAATAATTTTAAATCACGTTTACCCTCTCGCACCCCCTGATCGGCACCAGCCCCATCACCCCCTTCTCCATTGCCCTCCGCGGCGGCTATCGAAACATGAACACGTAAAGGGTTGGCCCAATCTAACGTAAACCATGTCATACGCTGCGATACAGATATAAAGGAATACACAGGCCCTCAACAAACTGGTTCCAGGTATGGGTGTTTTTAGTATGCGTCACTACATGAGAGTTATGAACTAAGAAAAACTTATTTGCACACAGTTTCGATTATATTGATTTGATTTTTTTTAAGATTCATTAATCATTACGAAAAATATTTGAACATTCACAAAAAAAAAGTGAAATTTTTGTTTTAATAACTCTCAAAAGCATATTTTGTTTTTAATCTATTCTTAAATAACACATCAACAACCCGTTTGCAAAATTGTGATTTGGTACTCTAACTTACCAAACTGAAAGTGATGTCATGATATGGGTTTAGCTTAGATGCCTACAAGATTCTTATATTCTATAATTTAAAACTACTTCATTTATTTATATTTTTTTATAAAATTGATAAAGTAAAATTGATACGAAACTAGTGAAAGTAATCCCCATATTTTGATGCAAAATCAAAGATAGCAGTTTTTATTATTATTATTATTATATACAATATATATTAGTCTGTTTGTAACGCACATCACACATCTGCGCTTCCGCACGATACGTAGACAGTGAGAGTGTGAGTGTTGAGTCAACAGATGAAAGTTAAATAACAGAACATATCTAGTTCTTTCACAGGATAAAATTTTCAATCCAAATATATGTTTTTCAAATTCAGAGATGAAGAAAAATAATAAATCCAGTAATATAGATACAATTGAATACTATCAGAATAAGAGTAAGTACCCATTCCCATACATCCTTTTTCATAATAATTGATAAATATATTTTTTGTATTACGTTAGGTTTATTCGTGAACACCTAAAATTAATTCTCAAGATAATCACTCAGCTATTGAATCATCAATCTCTTGTGTATTTATTTGAATATGGGCGCACGGATAGCACCAGTCGACATATTCATAAAGCATTGACTGGCACACCCTCGCACCCTTTCCTACCCTCTGACTGGTCTCCCATTCCTGGAGTCGAACCTGAACCTCCCAGCCATGATTATGGACCTACTCAATACGCAATCGGAATCAGTATGGCTGCCAAATGATGACAAACTTTATAATATTATCACTTAACACCCGTAGTTTTATTACATTATATGCAATTACATAGATTTATAGCGTTTTTTATATTTGAAATTATATGTATTAATATAGTCAGGTATTATCAATGTATTTCAATTATTAATACGAAAGTCAACCATAAAAATTGAGTAAAAGTTTTGTGAAATTACGACGATGCCTCAAAAGGGTAAACTATTATTTTTTTCTGAAATAAAATATTTTTAAGTATATTAACTCGAAATTAACTACAATAATCTAATAATCTAATAAAGTGTCTTATTTGAAACTTTTTTAATCAGAGGGGATTTCAAAATGAGACGTAATTTAGACAGGTGGTACAATATTTTGTAACTAAACGTGATAATGTGGAAGGGAGGTAAGAAATTCAAAACCTCATTTATGAGCTATGAGTCACCATATTTACAGCCATTTTTCACCATACCAAACATTTAATTTAGAGACATGGTTGTATACATCTTAAAACTCGGGAAAATGAATGATAAAAAAGAGGAATAAATCTTAGTGAAAAATATTTTTTTCACACTTATTATTTTATGATATACACATTAATCGAGAAAGATGTCTCAGTATCCTTTCAAACACGAAAAATATAAACAAAAAAACTTGAATATCCCTGGACAGGTGAAAACGATGCGTAGGACGATGCCATAAAATTTATGTAGTATATTAAACGTATTTTTTGTGAATGAACGAATTGTTTATAGAAACACATTAACACTAAATGTAAAACCTTATTTTATAAGCAATTTACAACGTTACCATCAAACATTTCCTTTTGTTGGAAACCAATCCTTTTATTATACATTTAAATTATTTTATATTTTGGTGAAAACTTGATATAAGGACAGTCCGTACATTCAAATAAACTACTCACTTAACAGAGTAAAGTATTAATACTCATTTATATCGATAACTTGATATTAAAAACTTTAAAACGCATAATTAAATTGATTAAAATTACCATGATAAACCGGAAGCTCTACTATTTAGCTAATAAAATAATATTCAAATCATGTTTTTATCTGCATCCTCTGCTAATGAGTATCATAATACCTACCCTTTATAGGCTCATTAAAATTATGTACCGGTTATAAGTCAGATATTCAACCTCCATTTTCAAAGTATTTTTGGACAAAATTATTTTTACCAAATAGGAGATTATTGATTCTAAACTTATCGTCTTCTCGATTATTCATAAGGTAAAGTGGGGAGAAATGGAGTTAAAGAAACACTATATATATCTATATTATTATGCATGTCTTTGAATTCACTATTCACAAATTGATATAAGAAATCGTGTATTCAAATTTCCAATGCAAAGTGTCAATTGATTGCTGTCAGTTACTCTGTATTATTTGTTTTAAAAAGACGACAATATCACAGCTTCTTTCTCAATAACACTTTCTGTTGTAATTGTTTTTCTAAATTATACTCTTTGGGACTTTGGGAGAGGAAGTGGACGAAAGAAACATTATATCTGTTACCTATATTGTATTTTTTTTTTAATATCATAAAAGACTACACGGCTTATTCAACTGTGTATCTATCACGAACTATACAAATGTTTTCCTATTTATCTAAACGTTACAATCAATTTGGTTAAAGAATGAAAAAAATGTCTACCATGACACCTTTTTAATAAACACACATGCCGCTTCTACGTTTTGAAAATTCCTTTAAATTGAATGTTTATTTTGAACGTTTTCCGTGCTAACACTTCCAAATCCCTCTAAAATGAGACAATTTTCAATATTTCATTTAAAATACTAAGTTAATTAAATAAGTCTCACGCCGCACTGGAAAACATGAATGAAATTTAAAAAAAAATAACAGGAATTAAACAAATGGAAGGCGCGTGACTGGAGGTAAGAATATTTTACAAATCAAATTATGTAATAACTTACTGCGCCAATGTTTAAATCCAGGTAACTATTATTACAAAGTTGATAATGCTCGCGATGAGAGGAATTGGTCCTGCTCGTTATACATAATGTAGAAGTAGTACAAAACAAATTGTGTTTTATCTTTTTAATATTGTTCAGAATACGGTTAAAAGTATTTCGATAGCTACTTTATTTGAATAAATCGAATATTACTTATTGTAGAAACACAAACAAACTAAGGTATATTTTATTAGTCTTTCGTATACAAAATACTAGTGATTTTGATTATTACGATACGCTACATTGAAATTTTTGTATGTGTTTGAGGAATAATAAAAGTTGAAAATTAATCATTTTATACTCTTTTTTAACAGCCATGATCTCTCTCCGTGTTAAGCACACGGACTCAGTAAAGAGACTGTAGATCATTCGATAGAAAACATCAATAGTGCAATCTTTGTTTTTTAGAGGGAGCTATATTTAAGTATAAATAAAAGACACAAGGAAAGAATGATCTGTTTTTAGTCACTCTCACAACGTCAAGTTTAGGATCCAATACCGTGGATAGAAAAGAATTAGAACATTATTGAGAAAGAGACCTTTAGATACAAATTAAATCGAAGTTAGTGTTTTAGCTTAGAAAATAATTTAATATAATTTACATAAATATTGATTTAAAACGTCAGTTAAATGAAGTTAAGATGCAGATAAAACATGAGAACGTATACTTTTGGAAGCTTGTTACTTCAACCATTAGTTGCATACTGTTGGCATATGCATCACAAATTTGACAGCACTGAATCGGCACCTATGACAATTGATATTAAAACTATGTGTGGGTATATAATTCAGTTGTTCGCCTACGCCAATGAAATCAAGAGTCCGAGTCCTTTATCGCGGACCGTAATCTCGCCCAAAAATATTACGATCCGAAACCTCAAACGCGAGAAACGTCGTCGGCCTTTTGTTTTTAACAAAAAACGGCCGTCCTTCTCGCGCCTATAAATATCAATATTCGGCATTCATAAATCTCAACACCTGTCCTGGGAGAGAACAGAAAAACCTACACAACACAAAGTGGTCAATATCTTATAGCAGGGTGACTACAAAACATAAATCCTTTGCATACCAGCGATTTGTCCATTTTTACAAACCCGCTATTTCTAATAACGTGTCGAAAATCTTTGATATATTGAAAACCATCTTGATAAATTTAATATGATCATATTTGGCTGACCATAAAACAACATTGTCAAAGTTATCTCAATACGCTTTCATATTTATTGATGTCAATGAATTATTCTTTACAGATATATTATAACTACACTACACATATGGACTCCTTATTGAGGGTCATAAAAAAGTTTTCTTCGCAAAGACTGATTGTATGTCAGTCGGAAACTTATAATTATAGAATTATGGGGTTAGGGAATGGTGTGAAATAGGTGTAAATTTATAAAAATATTACATTCAGAAAAACAGACATTCATATCTTTGGATACAAATCCATAAATCGATTTAAAAATCAATGTAAATCAAAATGTCTATTGTCCTTTCGAATTTTGAACGCAAACAAGTACGACAAAATATCCACAATTATAAAGCTTTATAAACAATCAATATTAACCGCACTTCCAAATGTTTTTTAATGTACTTTTTTACATCTTTTCCAAACGAGTGTGTTTGTAATTAAAATGCATTATTTATAATAAAAATATGTATTACGTGAAAACATAGTATTTTTATCGATTACACGGCGATTTGGAAACTGTTTTTTCGCTCACCCAGTGTGAAAAAATATCACGAAATTCACTGTCATCGAAAAAGAGCTCGTTGGTCTGGGAAACCGAGTGTTAAAACCGCTGTGTTTGCTTGTGTCAATGGTTAAATGTGAATAATGATTTTGTCATGTAATAAGATTTATTTATTTATAATGTTTTAATATCTTTTAGTTTCATAAAGCCGCCGCTCAAATACATGGCATAGATTTATTATTTTTTCCGGTGTATGTTTTAATCACGCCTAATGCGCCATTAATCAATCAAATATGGTACGCCAGATTGTTTATTAACTTTAAATATTATGTTGCTAATAATCAAATAAAAACTATATTTATCTGCCTACGGTTATTTAAATTAGCTTTAAAAACATATTGACGCAAAACTGTTTGAAGCCAAAAAATATTTAATTTTTTACATGACATTCTATAATACTGAGTAGATACAAAAAATAAACGATTTTTATTCAATACCTATACGAAAAACATTCCTTTAGCGTTATCTCATACTATCTACTCATGGTAAGTTCACAGATATACTGAATGTCAAAGTCAAAAGTTATTACATAATATCTTCATAAGCCCTGCATAAAATCGACTCACCTGAGATAAACTCAAGCAGATTTAAAAAAAAACATTAACATGCATGTCCAATTTTATTGACTTTATTAGGTATTGATCCCAGAACTTTGTAATTTCTAACCGACGCTATCACCATGAGTCGTTGTACTGATTATGAAATGGTCAAAAATTAATCAACCAGTATCCGATAAACTACGCTATTTCTGTCGTTAAATTACCAAAAGCAAGGAATATAATTAAGAAATATAACTGTAAACTTTTTCCATGGAATATCGTCGATCAAAAATACAGTTTTCTTTAAATTATTTTTGTGTGGTAATTATTTCTTTTGACTCTTTAATCAGCAACACCAACAACAACCAAAAAGTAGGAGACTAATTTATTAATACACGGCATTACTTAAATTACTATTTTTTGTACCAGAAGATGATTTCATCACTATTCTTTAATATTAACAGGTCGCTTTTAGTAGGTATTGTAATTATAATAATACACATAGATTAGTACATCTGGACTACCTTCATATGTATTCTACAAAAATATACTAGATTGTAGGTATGTTATATTGTTTTTCAAAACAAATATAAATATGTGTTTGAATTTTGTATACATATTGTATTTAATCTGACATCGTATTGGTGATTTTGTTATATTTAAATAAAGCAGACTAAGTAAATTATCTGCATATCAGATGCCATAAATTCTGACTTACTCTTGCATTGTCGCAGTGTGACTAAAATGTATACAAAGAGCCTCCCTTCATGCGTTCTAAATGCGATATCTGATTGATGCATCCTACGAGGTCGCATACAAAAAGTCTCTTATACGTCTCAGCTAATTGGCAGACACGGTATAATTTCAAAAAAACCTCCAATCGCGATGAAATTTTCGAGCAAACAACGCAAATAACTCTCAGTTGTCGTAAGAGGGATCTTTGCAGTGGCGTGACTGATGAAAATATCTTTTGGGAAGTATAATAACACGGCATCAACATTGAAACTTGTATAACAAGTGCAGTTTTTTTCCTATTCACGTTTTTGGCAGTATAGAAACAGTTTACCCTAACAAAAAACAATAAACACGTGCAGTCAAAAAAATTTTCAATAGTAAAATTTCATAAATGAAGTTTTTAGTACAACATTATCAATATTATACGATAACTATAAACTTCAGGCGGTCTTTCAATATAGAGAATTACTGAAATTTTTTGTAATTTGAATAAATAACAATACACATCTATAATACGGAACATATTTACGTGTTATAGAAAGGTTGACTGTACACAACCTGTTTTCATAATATTTATATAATATTAATATTCTTGTATAATATACTACGAAAATTTTACCTATCACAAAAAAATTCGTTAAACAGGGCAACCTATTAATAAACTCATTTTCATAAAACTATATTGATTCAATTTTTACCGCTTAATATATTTCCACTTATACTTATAGAAACTATTAGATGTAGGTGACACTTTGCTTAAGTTGTCGATAATGTAGAAAACTATGTTAGACTGTTGACGCAGTACATTAATCATGAAGAATCATGCCTAAAAATAATCATGATCTGAAAGTGCTCACAGTATAGAATATCAACTATATTTCGAGTCCAATAATAGTTCAAAAGGAAGAGGGAAAATTTTCAATTGATTATTTTCACCATATAACAGAAACTATGATCATTATCATGATATTTACAGAAACATTGATTTTTTTAATAAAATACACTTATTATAGTGTAAGAAAGACTAAAATTACCTTCTTGCAACAATTCAAAATTTTTAAAAATCTTATGCTTGACCTTGGTTGATTTTTTAGATTAAGACCCTGCGATAAAATAATTTTGATCCGCTACTTGAATTTTTGTTACGAGTGGAATACGATACCTCTTCTGGCGAACCTCAATTGATATTTCGAAGATTTTCTTTCATTCATTCAAATTGATTCTAATTTTTTCTTTTGTTTTTAGCTTAATATTTTCATAAATAAACAAAGTTTTTTACGAACATAAAATGTATTTCAATTTGATTCTTTATATAAATATACTGTTAATTATTTAACAGTCAATATAATGGTCTTGAAATAATTACAGAATTTTTGTGGCTTTTCTTTATTTTTCAGTCTTGGCATTGAAGAGATATCTGTATATACAATGTATGTATTACAAGCAAAAATTTACATACATCGACATACGACTAAGTATTTAGGTATCCATCAACACTTGTGTATGTATGGAACATATTATATGCTTGAGACACGCTCGGTCGAGTCGGATTTTCATTAAGATCTTATATTAATTGCATTCCACATGCAAGTAAGTGAGTCCACTTCATGTCACCTACCTCACCTGCAATTTACTTCACGCTAAAGATTGAAGAAGCGGCTTCTGATATGAGTGAATCATTTGACTTCAATTTATCGGTATCATGTATCATTTACCTTTACATCGTCTACAGAGTTGTCTATGAGGACATTGAAATAACTTTGATGTTACTGTAGCAGACGCGCATCAAGGAGTGTTTTATTATACTGCGAAAATACAACAGTATAGAATAATTAGTAGGAAATATCGTTTCTATTAAATGTTTGTTTTGTAATAAATATACAATATTAATTTTAAATACTCACTTCACACTTTAAATTCAATCTTATTCAATCAAATCAAAAATTAAAGTAGGTGCGAAGATGCAAGCAAATTCATTTGACATCGAAAGTGTATGTTAAGTGTCCCTCTGTTTTAAATTTGCTTTGACACGATTGTTTTGAGTTCCGCAGATTTCAGAGAAGTCTTACAACACGCAAAGGGAACAAATTTTATAAATATCTACTCTACCCAAATAGTTTATAATGAAATGCAGTTTCGATTAAAGATATGTAACACATCAATGGTCAGTTCAAAATATACTGTCACTTTTCAATAATAATAAAAATAGTAACTGTTTTATACAATTTATTTACAGGAATTTAACTTCATTTTCTTGTAACTTTTAACCAACCATTTAATGTAATATTTGAATCTAGGTATATTGCTACAAAGATACTTAAATTTTTTAAGATTTGTATGATCACTAATCATAAATTCGTCTATATTTTTAATATACGTAATGATAATTATCCAAATACACAGAAATTCAATATTCAATACAAAATGCGGCAGTAAATATTATCAGATCTCTTCTCACAGTTATTTTTTTGAGTGCTTCGATATCAAAATAATAAAAAAAACAAATCCAATAATGTATTCTTTTAATGATGCATTCTAACAAACACTATGAAAAAAATTAACTATCAAAAAAAAATATTATTTTACATTAGACTCAAACTTGATTGAGATCAAAAAAGGTTTTATTCCATAAAACATACGCCTACTCAAAACCTCTATCAGAGGAAATTGTAACAATTTATACCTAAATTATAAGTAACTCGAAGTATTTTCAGAGATAACATTAATGCGTCAGTTTGAATTCTAAATAGCCTCAATGAATATCGGTAAAATATCCTTTGCCTTGGTGAGGAAAATATTGAATTCATTAACACTCTGTTGAATTATTGGGGTCCTTACTATAAATGTAGGAGTAGAGTATATGAATGGGTTTTTTTATTTGAAGACAGTCCAGACATGTCATTTTATCTCTCTCGAATCTATACGCACGTGAATACGGGCATCTTTTATTATAATATAATCCATGCCCATTATACAAAGGTGATGTAAAGCATTCATAGCCAACCATAGGTGCTTGTAATTTCATGACCAACTTTCTAGTTCTTAATTGACATAAATAACACAAAAAATACCAGATGATTCCTAATAATATTAGTTAATTAGTAGACAGATATTTGATATGTTTTTTTCTTTATACTATATAAGTTTATCGGGAGAAATACAATTGATTATCGAAATCTTTTTATTATCAAGTGAAATGTTACTTACTTGGATATAATGACGTTGGACGAATAAAATATATACGTCTGTTTTATGTAAGAAAGGTATGTAAATGTCCTACATAATACGAATGCTTTTTTTTTTTTGAAAAAAGTGAGTTAATTAATTCGTTACACGTTAAGAAATTTAAAGTGTATGTTGCTACATGCATCATGAAATAAATGGAAAATCCTAAATCAAAAATGCATTAAAATTATTTTCAGAATACCCCATAAGCAGTAGCCTCAAAAATAACTAATTTATAACCCACATATTTTAAATTCAGTGTTCAATAATTATTTCAAGCAGAATTTTCTATCCCTTTTTGTTATCCAAAAAACAAGACCTCCAAATTATATTGCGTCTGGGTCCACCCACGTACTTAATCCGCCACTGATTAAAATAGCAACCAAAATACACAATGACAATGAATAATTAATAAGAATCTGAAAGTCATGCGTAGTAAAATACCAATATAATAAATATAATAGATATCGGTTGATCAATAATTAATTAAACAGTTAAATTTCGTTGTACAATTAATTATCATCGAATAAAGGTTTCGTGCCTCTTTATGATCGACAAAAAAAGGGTTGGGGATCAAGAGTTCCAAAATTAAAATTTATTTTTATGATGGCGTCCATTTGACAGTACACGCTTTTTTATTGGCTTGGTGAGTATAGATGTATTTTGGTTATGTATATTTTTTAGGCACACCGGGACATAGGTGTAATGAGGGAACAAACCGGTCGCTTTGTCGATACCTACCCACCTATTTACGTTTTTATTCAAAGGGATCATTCAAATAATCGAGCCTTCGATTATTTATAATAGACGTGTTGGAAAGATATAAAAAGATTCAATTTTGTTTTAGCTTGTGTACGTACACGCCTATTTTCTGTCTTCTTTAAACATGTACTTATTTTGATGTTTATAGAAGACTCTTTACGAATCGTTAAGGAGTGCCAACAACTACAGTTTGCCCCTACATTATAATATTAATTCATTAAATCAACTGTAAAATCAACATACCAATTGAAATATTTGGGAAATAGATCTACATATAGCAGAACGGTAGTCAAGAAATTTACCACTTGACCAAAGATCACAGCCTTCATAAAACCTTATCTTCCTATTCTACTTCGTTCTTCGTAACTTCTATAATCGCTCTATTAAAAAAGAGTTTTTGTGACTTACTGGCAATCGGTCCCCGAATGCCCATTATTGTAGGACTTCATTGAAAGGTCATATTATACACTTATGACACATAGGTAAAAGTGGTAGAACCTAAATGGTTATTAAAATAGCCATACACATAATTTATTACTCAGTAAAGCTTGCTAATATTTTAATAAACTTATGTGGTAGATACTTTTCATATTGCAATAGTTTGGTAAATAATGGCGCTTTGATTTTACATTATGACGAATTTGATTTTAATTTTGATGTAATAACTCTTCTGCTAATTCGAACGTTTTGAGGCGTAAAAAAATCGTATATTTACCCTTTTACACTAACCTAATACACATTATAAACCTATGCAAAAAAGTCATTCTACCCTTCGTAAGCCGTGATTCAATTAATCCACAGAGACATGTATGTTTCTCTCACTCCGTCGCAGTTCATATTCGCCACATAAATAAGAGACGAAGATAATATTTGCACTAGGTATTTGACGTCAGAATCGCAACGTTAATCTGCGTCAGTTATGCGCCCGAGAGACCAAATAATTTAAGCCAGCTATTACAAACGCCCCGCGTAGAATTAACAATGCACTATTACAAAATATTTTACTGCTGTTGCGTTTTGTATCTTTATTTTCTTTATGTTATCCTACCGTTGACAGTACGACCATTATTTATAGACCAAAAAACGGGGAAAACTTTCTCGTAATACCAAACTCCGCAATAGACCTATATAACCCCTGATAGGATATAATATTATACACCAGGTCAGAATGGCGTACCTAATAATAGTTTATTTATTTCAATCTTATTATGTAAAGCTTATTTTGGTTTATTAGATAATTAATATATTTATATTTGTTAAAATTATTACGAAATAAAAAAAAAATATTGGCACCCTTCAAAAAATATACGTGTAGTAAACAATGTATATACGCCCCGTATAACACGGTTATCGTAGTTTTGTATGAACTACAAAACCTCGTATAACATGACGTTTTTGTGGAACCATATGACCGTGTTATACGAGGCCCAAATGTATTTAATATAAGACCACGTACGTGTATATATTAATATAAATAAAAGTCCGTAATATTATAAAATATATAATTATTTAGTTTGCATGGAATTCAGATTACTTCGGACCAAGCTATCAATAATAATCTTTTCGGCAATAAGTGGTGCAATTATTATCGTTTTGGATGTATCAAATTATCTTATGCATGTTACTTGTTCTTGAAAATATCACTATGACAAAAAATTTGGTGACATGAGCGCTGTTGTCACTTCGAATCAGTCACACTGTATAATCAGCGACCGTAAAATGTGTATGACAATATACCTACTCGCCGTACTGTACGACTCAAGCTGCACAAAACGACCATTTTAATACTCGTTTCTTGGTTAAATTTTCAATCATAATTGACAATTGATTTTTTCAATTTATACTGTATAGTTCAATAGATTTTTAACTTACTGCAGCTATAATACAAATAATTGATATGAAATTTGTGAAATAAATCATATTTTGCATTGTTTTTTTAATAAATTTATGATTTTGTATTGAAAAACATACGTTTCTATGAAGTTAACATTTCATATCACCCAACTAGTAGTATATTCCTAATCTTATTCTTATATCCTTACTTTTTCCGAAAACATATGTTGAGTGAATGAATTACAGCAACTTCTATTGAGATGATTGATCAATTGTTACATAAAATGTTCAATATTGATACCGAAAATGGGTTAAATGAGTATTTAAATCGATATCTTCGTGAACACATTTAATTACACTTTTTGAAACAATCTATTCAAATAAATTACAATTACTATCCTATGTATTTATCTATATAGTTTATTTTAGACACTTCAGTGTGATTACCAATATGAAATATTTAATATATTTTAAGCATACAAAAAATTCTTGATAAAACGGTACAACAACTTAATTAAACTTATTTATGGATTTGGTACGTTTTTTTAATTTTCGTTCCCACTGTGCGGCGACCTAAAATCAGAAACACAATGCGCCGTTACACTGTCAAATCGTGTATCTTTATGCAAAAAAAGTTAATCTCTCTACCGGTATTATTGGCATTATTTTCATTCCGGGGACATTCATTCTTTTTATGGGGGAAACTGCTGTGTAAATATCCCATTGTGCGACAGTTACATCTATGATGCGATCTGAAATCAGCGGACAATAAATACTATTGCATAGGGCAATTATTATTATTTCATCGAAAAATCATACTAAGTCTATTTAATGATAGACTACATCGAAAGATATCTTTTTTTTTAATTTTGGTTTAAATTTAGCAATCTTCAGAAACATTGTATTATGGTTTTTTATTCAATAATAACTGTTCTACAGTACCCTTTTTTTTCAAATATAAGGCAAAGTTTTTAGCATAAAAAACAACATGAAAAAATGGTGACATGAAAGATGTGTCAGAGGAGTATGAAAATATGAAAGATTCTTTCACATGAAAAATCAGTAATAAAGGTATAACGTATTTTCCCTACTGGAAATTAATAGAAATCTTACAGTTTTTCTTTCACTATGCAGTTCTATTGAAATTTCTATCTTTATTTCGTTACCATTACATTCCTATTTGTCCTATCTTTCACGAATGTATAACACGCATCTTTCTTTATAAATATAATGCAAAATGTATATCATATACACCAATTTCTCTTTTTACACAGGGAATACGTTGTATACAAAAAAAAAATGTTAGAAAGCTGGACATTGCTGTGCAAAAAGAGATTTTTTTGTACTTATTCCACATTTTTATCTTGGAATCAATATAGTATCGCTCAGTGAAATATGGTCTGGAAGAATGATAATATGAAATTATAGAATTGATACTATGAATTCGTTTGTTGTTTTTTTAATATTGTCTTTTCATCAAGACTTGACAATTAAAATCATTTAAATATACAACACATGTATTTGCTTAATAGAGTATCATTTCATTTCTCTAATAAATTTTACTTTTAAGGTGCTAACTGTCAATTCTTGGTGGAAAGACATTATATTTAAAAAAATAAAACACAATTCATTTGTACTACTTCCACATATTTATAATGATCAGGACCGGTTTCGCTCATCACGAGCATTATCAACTGATAAAAATACAAACATAACAGGCTTATTTATATAAAATTGAGTGTAAAAATGAAGGTATATAAAACTGATGGTTCATGAACTGAGACAAGAAAATACTGATTAACAAACAAATTATACATAAATCAAATGAAAGAGTCTACAATTAAAATGTTATGGACCTCTTGCAAATCATTAAATACTAATCTGAAATCACAAATATAGCTACATTAATAGTCCATTTAGCTGAACAAAATTATTAATGAAATTATTAATAAATTTTAGTTTTATTTCATAGTATCAAAGTTTACAAAACAAACCAACATTATATATATACATTTGAATACCAGATAAAAATCTTCAATTCTCCGACTCTTGTTAATAAATAATAAATAACTACTTTTGTAATTCAGTTTGCATGTAGATTGTTTGTTCTTCAAGAATGTCATCTCAACCAATAAAATAGAATCAATACGATCGGAAATTACTTACATATTCCGTTGTCATGTCTGGATGTCATTTCATGTGCATTCACGTGGTAGTAATGAACAATTTTTTTACGTATAATTTTATATTGACAAAAATTTACCTTTATATTGGTTTTTCAATAATAATTTCTGTTCATTCATATAAAATAATACGCGGCACAAATAACAAAACCACTCGTGTAACTCGATATGTTTGTCATATGCTTGTATATTTTTCATAATGGATGCTTGACAAATGGCATGTATAATCGCTGGAGGGCCGGATTCTCTTTTTTTGTCAAATGACAAACGCAAGTAGTATTTCGACCACAATATGCTTCCACCGAAGTGAGTTATTAAATATGTTTGTACAAGAAACGTACACGTTTCGAGCGCGCCCCTATCATATTATTGTCGGAACATTTTTATTGAGGTATGTCAACCTATTTTTGAGGACAGTTCAAACAATTGTACAGTGTGTTTGAAAAAACTCAATATTTTATTCATTTTACTATTAGATCTTACGAAAAATTACATAATTCATATATATTCCACAAACAATTTTTATAAGCAGGAATGATTTCGCACAGAATATAAACCTCTTTTGATCTTACACTAATTGAATTAAACGCAGGTATATATATAAAATAGTGAGATCTATTGACAAAGCTTAATAAAGCCAAATAAATGTTGAATGAATATACAAATAGAGATCGTTGAACAAATTAACAAAAGCAATGTTAGACACATCTAAATGTTTACTGGCTAAATATTTTTTTATTTTGAATGAACTGACAAATTATCCAGTTTTTTCTCTGATTAGTAAAATTTATATCTAAATCTTACATATAATAGACCAGACCGCTCTGTAGACGTTTTATTATTATCACATATCACATGTAGGTATGAAGTTTTCTCATGATCTAAGCGTTCGCGGTGTATATATAAAATAAAATGTTAAGCAACGCACACACAGTTCTGACGTACTAGCCACTTTAGAAATTCAGTATTTCAATTTCAATACCGTCATCTATGACAGGTATCGTTACTAGTATTCAAATAGTTGCGAAAAAATTGTTAATATGTTTACATTATCTTCAATGAATTTTGAATGTGACTTTACTATAGCAAAAAAATAATATCATTCAGGCAAAAGAAACTAAAAACCTCCTTCCTTCGATGCTTACTAACCACATTCTTTTCTCGGCACTGTCAAATTACTGCTGAAATATTCATCTTAACAGATACATAGTAATATATAATGACTCATTTTAACATAAATATTATAACGTCAGATAAACTTCAATTTCATTTGCAGCGTTGATCAGTGAAGAATATTTTTTTTAATAATTTTTATCATTCCTAAACGGAAAAATGTTAATATTAGAAATACAACATTTATATTAGTATCTGTTTAGGTTCAAATTTACGCGTGAAACCCTGAACCTACGACGGTCATTTCCACTTTTTATTTTGTTATTCATTTATTGATGTTATATTTAAAATATATAAAATCGTATGGTAAAAATCCTTAATTTTATATATTTCCGATAAAAAATACTTATTCTCTTAGTCAAATCCTTCCATAAAGTATTAGGAATTACAGTAAAAGAACGAAATATTTTGTTTTCGTTACATGTATTTAATATTTTTCCGATAAGAATTGCGAGTTAGTGTCACATATTTTACAAATATTTTCTGTCCATCCGTTACTTGAAGAGAAACATGCAAAATCTCAAAGTAGTAAGAATTAGTCCTTGGTATCGTGGATTGTGGGGGATGAAAGAGGATATTTATAAACTCCGTTTGAGTGGATGACAAAAAGTAAACATAATATGGCAGAACAAATTTTTCACGACATGAAAAGGGCAATAAAAAAACTTTTGATAATACTCTTCTGCACAACAGACTTACGTCATACTTGAACATAACTCGCGTACTACAAAACTATTTGATATATTAGAAAGCTCCGGAAACCGAAAAAGCTACTTATTGAGAATAAACTTTTTTTTATTAAATTTTGAATTTAAGAATCAATGAACAGAAAAAGGACGTATAAACAGTAATGTTACTAGATTTGCTTTATTTCTATGAAATTGGTATTGAATAAAAATGTGTATTTTTAAATATAGATTCATTGATATTCGAGGATAAATATCAATTTAATTTATTTTTTACCTTAAGCATACTCTATAGATGCAATTTTAATATATGTATGGAATATATTATAATGCTTTTCTAATATAGTCAAATAATTACTATCAAAATACCTTGTTCGGTGATATTTATTGATTTAAAATTGACGACTTTACATCATAAAAGTTTGTTTTTTCTAACATCTTTCAAAATCAATATTTAAATTAAGGAGTTTATTTTTTTACATACAACTTGGTAAAGGATGCGTTGTTAGACAATTTTAATAGAGGAAATATTATGTATACTCATGTTTACATTAAAATTTTGAGTATAGTAAAATGTATAGCAAAAAATTCATGTATTTCGATATTTGCAGCGCAACATATTTATTTGTCAAAGCAGTAGCTTTTGTTTTCCAAAACTTTTACTTAATACTTCCAACTCAATAGTTCACCTCAAAACTACACTTGAATAAAAAATATATATTTCGTGCACAGTATATTACTCCCATATTTGCCCACTGTACTTTAATAGTTTTGGAGACAAAGTTGGGTTTTTTGTTTGAAATCGGTGAAGTATGAACATTGAAGAATCTTGTTATTTGTCATTTTCTAGAAACGGGATAATATAAGGAACATAAAAGAAACTTGTCCAACATGCCGCAATGTATTTTTACTTCACAAATTTTTCAATATTTAGTATTTATGAAAATATTTCTTATCGGGGCTTCTTTACAACCATGCGCATTTTTCATAACTACTTGGTGTATGATTAAAGTAATTTAGTAGTAGAGGAAATACGGATTCTAGATTTGGACGAAATGTATAAACATATTGTTAGTTAAAATTGATCATATAAGCCATAAAAATAGTAAGGTTACGGTTACGGACGTCTCGGTTTCAATTCCCGGAGCGGACAGTTTTCATAAATTGATCTCTCAATCGATTTATGGATTTCTGTTCTTAGTCATAGTGAGTGTTTGTGATGTCTAAAAACTGCCTTCTCACCCAGCGATCCGATCCTCACGGGGCGTAGCGAGAGCATGATTAGCTAACCACTAGTTCTATCCTAACCCTATTCTCCTATCCCTACTCTCTTCTAAAAAAGAAAGATTGGGCAACTGAGTAACCAACAGTTCTCATAGAAAAATTCTGTTGAGACACCTCCACTAGGAGGCCATATGTTCCACTTTGGGAGCGGACATGGAAAAAAATATTAACTCAACAAGTCTTTCTCAACTCACAACAAATATTTATTTTTTACTAGAAATATTTACCATATAATATGGTTAGGTTAGGTAAAGTGAGTTTAGTACACGTCAAGCTATATATACATAAATATATGTTTGTAAATAATTATTGGGTCTTAATCTCTACTATTATACGTAATCCACAAGTTAAGAGCATTTATTTAGCTAAGTTTACAATGCTTGCAAAACCAACCCTGTTGGCTATCATTCTATGGTTTTTAATAACGGAATTGATATCATTGAGAGTTAAAACTTTACTATTTATAATACTATAAAAATGATAATTTTCCTATTGATATCAAATGGGAAAGTATCGCCAAAAATTTGAATTTGAAATTTTAATTGTGATTATTATCATTATATAAGAGTCTATTCATTAAATTGCTAAATAATGAATTTATCAAAAAATACTAAATTTACTAAATATTTAGATAGCAGTATGTAGTAAAAGAACGTGTATTATTTAATGCATGTACATAATATAGTTACATACAAAAAGCGTAAATTTTTATATTGCTTTTTGTTATTTATGATTCACATTATTTACGATTTTCATACCAACGATCAGTAAAATGGCTGTCAGTGAAAAAGCGCTTCCCACAAGTGAAAAAGCACAAATTTTAAGCCGTTCCGTATCATCTTTTTGGTCGGCCCAATTTTTTGGGCACCTCTCCCCGCGGAGAAACGATTTTGATTGAATGCCGTCGTAATTTGTTTGCACTACGTAAAACACACGATTGCTCTTTTGCCTTTTTTGATATTCGTTTGTTTGTATACCTTTTTGTTATTGTTCTTTTTTCTTTACGGGTACTGCACATTTTTTGCCATCAGCTGCTACTGTCCAATTCGTGAAAGGTCTTTTTTGCCAGCTTGACGATTTCAAATAAACGGATAACCAATCAAACAGATAATCGATTGGACTCTGTGTTTTGCATTCGTACATTTTTTGTGTGTTATATTACAGATATTCAAATTTTATTTGCTGTAGCATATTGATTGAAACTGTACTGTGATTTCATAGAAAATGCCACATTACTAAATTTCAATTTCACCCAATAATAAACACCACACCATTCATAAGTACTTTTTAAAAAGAAAAAATAAACAATGCAAAACCGTTTTCGTATTCCAATTATAAAGATATGTATACCTATTTAAATCATTCATTGTTATTTATTACCTCCGTATTTTTACCAGATTTTCACAGTTATGATATTTAACAAATTTAAATAAGTAAAATCTTTACGTTAACTTATAATCTACAAGTACCTTATAATATGTAATTATGCCTCTGCAACATAGTACTAAACCCTCCGCTTATCGATAAGAAGGTGTTAGGTTCGAGTTACTATAAGGTCAATAAAAAAATTCTAATTAACATTCGTCGACGTCCGTGGTGCAGTTGGTAACGTCGTTGGCTACGGTTGCGGATGTCTCGGGTTAAATTCCCGGTGCGAACAGTTACATTAATTGATCTTTCAATCGAATATATATATATAAGAGATTTCTGTTCATAGTCTGAGTATTTGTGATATCTAAAAAAACTCCCTCCCACCCATCCGATTCTCAAAAATGGAGAGTAGTTATTAGCTAACCACTAGTCCTGTCCTAGTCTTATCCTTCTATTCCTACTCTCACCGAGAGAAAAAAAAAGGTTGAGCAACTACTCAGTTGTTCAACAAGCAGTTCTCATAGAAAAACTTCTGTTGAGATACCTCCATTAGGAGGCCGTATGCTCCACGTTGGGAGTGACGTTTGCGAGTAAATCTATCCTGTGAAGGATTTATGAATTTCCCTTATTCTTCTCAAATGTTTTCCTTATTGGAAACAAACCAACAATACGTACAAGACATTTATTTCATCAAGCCTCGCAATAAATTGTCGACCATATTTGGAATAAAAATGTAACTAAATGTTGATTGACGTATATGGTCAATCTTATCGTTCGAAATGAAATTATACGTCAAACTAATTTTAACATGACAGGCCCTACATTTTGAACAATCGGTCAAATCAGTTTTACCAATCTGCAACGGTCTATGCCGAAAAACACCAGGCACTCGATCAATTCGTGTAAATCCTTTAACGAATAGAGCAATCCACGGAGTGTGAATAACGTGCTTGCATACCAATTTAATATATAAATACGTATTTACGCTTGCGAGACTTGATCTCACATTTTAACCACAAAATGATAATATAATGAACTTACGAAACCGTAATATTTTAAAATAAATAGTCATCAGCAAACCGGTCCTGATCACTATACAAATTTGGAAGTAGTAAAAAGGAAATTGTGTTTATTTTAAAAATATGTAATTCTTTTCCACAAAGAATTGACAGTTAACACCTTGAAAGTGAGCAATCAAAAATATGTACATAATAAATTCGCACAAGAACGCATTCAAAGATGGTTAAATCTAATATCAACACTTTTCTTACTGTTATAACTTGAGTGTAATATTTTTTTTAATTTAAGAGGATCTATTCAAATTCAATATATTATTTGGACACCGCTTTAATCTCTCCAATTGAACTTCGTTCACTTTATTTCTTATCATTAACTGAATACACCAAATGGGTATTATTTCAACCGGTGTAATACTTTCTATATATAATATGTTCGTGCTTAATAATCTCCCCTGTCCATTTACACCCTCAGCTGTTCATAATATCTGCAAGATGCATTAACATCATCATCGTTTTCATATAACCGAAATAACCATATGTCTGTAGAGTAAAAACATGTTCCTTAATGATAGCTGATTTCTTACTGATGACTAATTTATTGTCACTATCAATAAGATTGTACTTAAAGAAAAAAACAGAATAGTAAGTCTATCAAAAGTCAAAAACCATATCTAATCGGTTCTGTAAAATAGATAAATTATTGGAACCATAATACAACACCTAAAAATTTAAGAAAAAATACTTAAAAACCTGTTAGTTCATGAACCAATTGTTTTATATACCTTTTGATTGTTAACATTCAATTTTATATAAATATCTCTGTTATGATTGTATTTTTATCAATTGATAATGCTCATGATTATTATAAACATGTGGAAATAGTACAAACAAATTGTGTTTTATTTTTAAAATATAATGCCTTTCCACCAAGAATAATTGATAGTTAACACCCCAAAAGTGATGCTTGTTACGTTGCTCAACCTCTCTTTTTATCGATGAGAGTAAGAATAGAAGGATAGGGCTAGGAGTGGTGAGCTAATCGCTGTCACTACGCCCCGTTTTGAGGATCGGATAGGTGTTAAAGAATTTTTTTAGACATCACAAACACTCAGACTACCCACAGAAATCCATAAATCGACTTAAAGATCGGTTTATGAAAACCGTCCGCACCGGGATTTGAACCTGAGACATCCGTAGCCGTAGCCAACGACGCTACCAACTGCGCCAAGGACGCCGACTCTTGGCAGTGGTTAGCCATCCATTAATGTTATAATATCAAGTTCAAATGTAATGCATATCCTATAGAACGTCACAAAAAAAAACATTTTTTTCTATCACACCGAAATAAAATTAACATGTACTTTCTTGTACATAGAATAAGATTTATATATAAATTATTTTGATTTGTTACTCAAAATCATAATTCGTACCTAAGTCAAACACTCCTTTGTGGAATTTGGGAAAAGATGTCCTTAAAGAATATAGTAAATTATTGTCATAAAGTAATAATTATTTAGCACTGTCTCTTGAATACATACATCTTAATAGTATTTAGGAAATATTTCAATTTTGAATATTCCCCGTACCTTCCGTTTGTTCATAGGGGGAACACAATAACATAGAATGCTAAAATTGTTCCAATGATAAATTGGTTTAAAACCACACAGGGCTGGCACTTGAAAGAACGGGGTTGGCGACAGTAATAACTCCACAAAAGATCGAGGTCAAATGGCGTCATTAGGCTCCGAAAGGGCCACAGCTCCAAGTATTCATCGGACACGGTCTACTGTAACAAAAACCTATTATATTACGCTAAATATGAGTCCCGCTTACAGGTTTACGGCACGTTCGTAAAATCCCATTATTATTTTGGCAAAATCGCCTCTATTTCGAAGTTTTCGCCTTTTTTGTTTTGCCCATTGAAAGTGTTGAATAGATGAATCGTGCACAATGTTAACAATGAACAAACTAGTGCAGTCGTCCTTAAAAGTTACAAATGAAAACAACTAGATCATTTTTCATGCATAATTATTTAATTTAATTATATATCTGCATTCAAACTTTTGGAGCGTTGAATAAATAGATAACGAAGCAGTTCTCATAAGCCTTAATTATCTTTTAAAGATTCAAGAGAATCACAATTAAAATACAGGCATCACAAACACCTTTCCCAATCTTTTTTGAATCTATATATACCCCTCTGGGAGCTCTTACAATAATAATTAGGCTTCAGAGGCCGATGTTAGGTGGATAATAACCATTACGCGATAGCTTGACTTTTTCAGCTTTGTTTTCATGACATGTCTAAATTCAAAAGGTGCATGTTTAGTTCTGAAAAAAATTCAGTGGATTATTACAATATAATTTCTTTGTTTTCATACATTTTCAAACTAATTAAAATAGTTATATTAATATGTAATAAAAAAAAAGCTTCAATATTTGTCTCGGTAGGTATGGAGAAAAATGTGTCAGTCCAATATTATCAATTAAAATAATATTGGTACTGTTTAAAATTTTCGAAATAAGAAAAACATTTTTTACTTTTGAGTGAAAAAATTGAGGAACTGTGGTCCGTGACGACATGAAGCTCTAGCAACGAACCCGTAACTGAATCACAATAATAATAGTAATAATTTACTTTGAAATACATTATAAAGTTATAGGGTTAGGTTACAGTCTATGGCTGACCACTCTGTGGGGGGTGGGGTGGACCAACAATGACACCTCTGCCTGCCGCCGCCTCAAATGAGTTATGTGGCGTGTGCGGGGGTTCACAGCAGTGCCATCTCGTAGAATTAAGGATTAAAATAAATTTTGTTCCTTACTTACGAAATAAGTTATTATTCTTTGGCAACTAAAATACAGAAAAAATAATTATTGAATCTTAACCAAAAAAAACATTATAAATATACTATTTATAATAAAATAAATTATAAAGCTTAAATCAATGATTTCATTGAATCGTTTTTTACCAATACTACTTAGTATTAATATTTTATTCCTAGAAAAATCATTAATATGACTATTTTTATTTGAAGTTTATCAAGATAAATTATGAGCTGTTTTGTGAAATTATAAAATAATCTAATACATTATGCCATATCATGCATACACTTTCCATGACTTTTTATTGAGAAAATCAGGATCATCTCAACTTTTTGCAAAAAAATTAAAAGTTGACAGTTGCTGAGTTAATTTTAAATATGTTTGCTTAACTTATTTTATTGTCATCCAGACTTAAATTGTTGGTGCATGTGTCGAAAATAAATAAAAAATATTTCAGAAAAAATGGTGTGTAATAAATAATCCAATAATAGTAAAATTAGTTAATATTTTCAAAAAAAATTATGACATAATTTACAAAAGATTTTTTTGTCTCATTTCAGAACTTAATTTATTGTTCGTATTTAAGGAACACGTCGTACTATGATTGGTGGACCGTTTACAGGTTTAATTTTTAAGTTTTATAATAAAACATTGAAAAATTATGTAAAAATATACGAGTGATTATCTCCAATCATAACACAGAAATTTTACAAATTAATATTACAAATAAAACAAAATATATCGTCGTTGTTCTGGAAGAAGACACTAACTGGGAAATATTAGTTTTGAGTAATTGGACTTTGAAGTTTGTCAAATGTTTGAAATACTATACCCTTTTCATTTATTTTGAACTGAAGGTATAATTTATAAATATATGTGTGTTTTTTCATACGGTAGAGTTCGAAATGAGAACTCAATATGTCATTTTTTCGATTTAGTGTTTTCTTCCAGAACAGCGACGATATATAACGTAATATTTGCGAGCCGCCTTTGGGTTTTATAGCATGGGCAGTTAAGGTAGCCGAGTCCATAGAACAGTGCAATACAGCTAAGTGCTTTGCCAAATAATGATGGTTTTATGACACCCCGGCAGATGCATCCGAAGTCCACAAGTCGAGCCCAAAAAAAACATATTTCATTTTATTTAGTGCTTTAGAAAAATTACCCGAATTCTGTCCAAAAAGACAATTGATTATTAGCGTGCTGGCAGCTTGTTATATGAATTACATCAGTAATTTGGAAAGCACTATATTTGATTGATGTACCGATAAAGCCATAATTTTTAAGCAATATGCAGATTGATGGAAATTTTCTCTACAGTGTAAGTCTTCTTTATTGCTTATTACACAATGGACTCCAATTATTTTGACTTTATAAAATTCTAGTGATAAAACGGGAATGCTACGCATTTTCAACAACATAAATTGGTCGCTTACAAAGCTAAATTACAATCATATTTTATAATAAACCTTTATTGTACCATGAGTATTATTTTATTAATAAGAAAACCGCTAGGAAATTTATAAGAAAACTTATGAAAATTAGTTTCTACAAAGTGTCAACCGAAATTACCATTAATACTTTTTTCCCTAGATATGATACTTTAATTGACTTTATATGAACGAAATTATTACATTAAATGTCTGCCTTACATAATCAGCATGTAATATTTTACCTGAAAAAGTGAAAAAATATAACAAAATACCTGGATATAGACCATTTTTTTAAAAATATAATATTCTTTATACATGTTGAAGACAGCAGTGAAAATAAAAGAATTACGATAAATTATTTTTGTTATCTTAATTCCAAATTTGAATATTAAGCTGATAAAAATTAAATAATATTTTCTGGCAGGTATTCTTAAATTTAAAGATAAATTCTCATTTTTGTACATAAGTTTTCTTCAGTATTATATATATTTTTTATGCGCAAGCACGTGTTCCTATGATATATTATATAAAATATTATTACATAAAAGCTTTTTGCAACAAAATTTTGTAAAGACTTATCCCATTCAACATAGGCTGCAGTAAACGTTTCCATACTGTCGAAAAGTAATCACAAGATTTGTTATTGCATAATGCTGCGACATTACAATATTATGCAATATTTCATAAGCTCTGAAAGGAGATGACACAAAAGGTGGCAGAAGGATTTAAGAATAAGGAGCTCCTTTCATGCAAACAAATATCTTTAAGGTGGTCAGATGTACGCACTAAGCAAAAGTGATATTTGAATGGAACAATATGACAGGGTCGAATTTGTAAACGAATTTGTAAACAAAAATTTCAAATAAAACCAAAAATATTGAATATTAAGATTAATACTACATATATAACGAAATATGAAATCTTTGTTATTGTTGGTTCTGATCAATTCTTATTTTTATATGTTTAATTTGGGTTTATTAATTTTTATATCGTTAAAGATTTAATTTCAAATTTCGCAGTTATATCCCCACTATTTTTAAACCATTTCAGCTACCAATGTGAATCATAATAATAACTTCGCGTAAAACATCTCAACAGATGTTTTTTTAAAAGTAAGGAAAGAAATACTTATTAATATAAAAAATAGTATTTGGCTGATTACTCTTTCTACGTCCAGCATTTAGAATTTAATAGCGGGTGAGTTGGGAAGGATGTATTGTATATATTAAAGATACGTTTTTTTATTTTTTTATTAAAACCAATATGCCATTAACATGGCCGATTGGTATAACATATATTTTTGATAGGTTACAACTCATTCTTCCAAATATGTTATGGTTTTATAAAATCGCGTAAGTGACCTTACAATAAACCTTTATTTTTTTGCATGTCCGCTCCCAATGTGGAGCATATGGTCTCCAAATGGAGGTATTTCAATAGAATTCATTTCCTGATTCTTTATAATATACATTTAATCTGGGGTACACAGTAATTTAAAAAATACCTTCAAATTTTTAATGAAATATATTCTTTTAATTCAGCTCTGTATTAACAATAATTCATCTTAAGAACGCGTTTCCAAAATGTGTTCACATTAAGTCCGTTACTTGGCATTTATTATTTATGACCAAATCCTTCCGATTGTTGTATTGGAGCTTTTTTCTGAAACTATTGTCAAAAGGAAACTTTCATTTCTAACGGCTTCACCATTATTTCGGACAGTAAAAATGTCATAATCTCTAAGTAAGTAGCATTAAAGATAATTGGAATGGCCGTTACAGTTTTTTAACACAATTGTTAAAACGGAAAGACGTGGTTATTTATGATATATCTTAGCATAGACATAGTAATAGAGTTAAGTTGCGTAATAAACTAAACACATAATTATTTCCGTCAAATGTAACGATCTAGGTAACAAAAAAACAAATTCTACGTAAACCAAAAATAAAAAGTTACTCCCAGTTATAATATGCAATTAATTAAAAATCCGCAATCACGTGACAACCTAAATATTTTTTCTACTATAAAATGAGTGTTTAAAAAGGAACAACATGCATGCACGCAAGCAAACACGTATCCGCACACATGGTTCGTCGATTGATACGTATCTCACAAAATATATGATATACCTAAGTAATGCCAAACAATTATGTATTAATAATTTAATTATTCTGCGTCCATGGCGTCCGTGGAGTAGTTGGTAGCGTCGCTGGCTACTGTTACGGATGTCTCGGGTTCAATTCCCGGTGCGGACGGTTTTCATAGATTGATCTTTCAATCGATTTATGGATTTCTGTTGGTAGTCTGAGTCCTCCCTCCCACCCGTCCCATCCTCACGAGGCGTAGTGAGAGCGATTAGCTAACCACTAGTCCAGTCATAGCCCTATCCTTCTATCCCTACTCTCTTCGAAAAAGAGAGGTTAAGCAACTGAGTAACAAGCAGTTCCCGTAGAAAAATTCTGTTAAGATACCTCCATTAGGAGACCATATGCTCCACATTGGGAGCGGACATAAAAAAAAACTTAATTATTCGGTATATCATTTTCTCTTTGTGATGTTTTTGGCTACCAAATTACAATAAGTCACTCGGTTATATTTCACTTTTAATGTGTTTACATAATTAGTTAAATTATAATTTTTTATCGTCGATACATTTATTGTCTACTATATTATTCAAAGTAAACTATGTAAGGTTACCTTTTCACAGAAAAATTAAAAGTAATAAAAAGCGCTTATGTTCAAAGCGTGCTTAAAGCTCTACAATATACGTACGCAGAAGGATTACACTTGAAGAGAGCTTTAGACTAGCGTCAGTGTGGCAAGTTATCCATTAAATCTATGACGTTAATGTCTTGGCAGGCTGACATTCAATATACCTACTGATTGATTCATTCTATGGCATCATCTGCCTGCATGGTATAACTTGCATCCTCATTATTTGCACCCACAATTAAGAATTAAAATTGATTAATGCACTTATCTAGAAATATATTTCCTCACCTACAGAGTAATAAACTGAGCAACTAAATATTTTTTTTTTACAATCATAAGTCGCAGCCAAATGCAACAGATAATAAAAATATGAACAGCACAATATATAAAGAGTAACAAATAAAACATATTGAATTTAGCACATCACTGAAGTAATTGACATTAGCAGTTATTAATACTAACAATTCAATCAGCAACATTTTTAATATTGCCATTAACTTTATAGTTATGAGTCAAATAATTTCAGTAAATATCTTTAAACACCACGTTCTCATCAAGTTGTCAGTCTGTTATTAGGAGTTTATCAAAATTATTTTACTAGAATACTGTGTTTTCTCTAGTTTTGAAGAACAATCTTTATATCTGGTAAAACTATAGCAAAAATTGTTGGACTTAGAAACTCGTCTCATTCCTCACTGACGTATCACTTTTTTGCAACCTTTCATTAGGCATTAAGTAATTTTGAAGATTTCATTCCTTTTTTATTTACGAATAGCTTTCAAATCCGAATTCACCCGTAATCGAGATTCTTTTTTTTTACTTCTCCTACACGAAACTCAATAATAAATGGACGTACCGAGTTTTAAATATTTACATCCACCTGACTTTGTCAGGCCCAATAATTAACTGTGCAAATTTCGCAAGACTCACCATTTGAGAGTATTTGTGCGACGAGTATCTGTATAGTTAAGATGGACAAATTTTCGGTACGTTTTAAGCGTAATACGATTTGTTTTTTAAAGCAGAATGATATAAACATTGTTGTTTTAGACATATTTTAGTAATCCCTGCACGCACTTGCCTTAAACATTCAAATCATATAAACACAACGATACCTTACATAAAGTCTGTGCAAGTGCCTCGTAATAATATTATACAAAAACATAACACAATTTAAAAATAGTAGAACACGAATCATCTACTGGAATATATAATCTATCACCATAACGTATATTTTCATGTTTTAAAGATTCGTATATTTCTTTAAATAAGCGCATGCAGTATTCTAAACGAGTTACGCTAATGTGGTAGGTCACCTAATAGCGTGTTATTTTGAATCACATAACAACATAACTCGTAAACTATAATAAATTCAAATTGATTCTTATCTAATACTCTAGTGCAGCGCGTGTAAAGTTATAAATACATATTGGATGAAGTATGGACAAGGTGTCAAAGCTTTATTTTATGGTCCGAATATAATCCAAGATTTATGCTAGTACATATTTATGATACATTACGAATAGTAAGGTTAACTATTATTTTGTTTTCTTCTCAAATTCCATTCGGTAGATATAACAGAAAGTACAATACCAACTATACCTTTTGGGACTTAAACGATAAGGAAAAAATAGATTTGATTTTACTATGGCCAAGTTTATATTTGATGACATCGCGTTACATTATGACAACGTTGCTTGTCTTGAATTTGTCTCCCTTTGGGTTATACATCTTAACATTTTTTTCTCTGATACACTTCATTTTGAAATGATTTGATAAACTAACTTTTATTTTTGTTAGCCGTTTCTTACTTTGTTAACATCTGAATTGAAAATATTATTATATATAATTCAACAATACATTTTATTATGTGAGATTTCAGTTTCAAACAACTGTCAATAATAAATAATAACTACATAGTATTGAAGAATTTTTTAGACGTGAAATATGACGGAATGTTTGACGTTTTGTAATATTATGGTGCCGTGAGATCTTTGAGAAACCGAATGTGATCATATATATACGGCGATCGTCTCAGGAATATATTTTATTTACCGAGGGATAACGCTATATTTTTTCCTCTATCACTACATCTATCCGTCCGTTCTTACTTTGTGATTTCTTTTCCTTTATGTACGTTTTTTGCCATAGCCAAAATTAAGTATTACTAATTTTTTGGCAAATCAACTGATAAAAATTATCAAAATACAAGAACTGACTATGGTGCATTCCAGTAACACTGAAAAGTGAAACAACGTGCACAACAATGTACTTGGTGTTAATGTATGGAGAAAATATAGAGTCATACGAATAACTAGAGATTTCCGTAAACAATATGCGTTATGCAATCGGTAGACGTGGAAATTTTTACAAAATTTCTATCAATCGTTATCAAACAGTGCCTTAAATACGTTTCTGGTGGGAAATCTATTTTGGATTTGTATAGATACTTCTTTCAATCACGGCTTAAGACATTATAGAAATCTGACTATTGAAGGTTATCCTGGTTTCGCATAAGTGTATACATTTAACTACCAAAGTAAATAATTAATGTTTTTTGTTAATTATTTGAGAACATGTACGAACTTTTTCCTAATTGCAATATATAATTCATTACCAATGATGGTAACTTAAAATATATATCAAGGGGATTCCCTTTATTATCAAGACTTGTATTAGAATCATCGATTTGTCATGCTTTCAAAGCTTTTCTACAACTGTCACTACATCAAAATGAAAATTTAGTATTAAAAAAAAAAGTCCACTAAGGTGTGTGAATTTTACACACACGTGAATTATACATACATATTTGTATACCTACTGTCACAGGGAGCTAAATTTTCTTGTGTTATTATTATTTGATTAACTCTTTTAATTTCTTCACAATTAGTTTAATAATTTCTTAGTCCATTTCGTAATTATGGACCAATTGTTTTAATCGCCATCTTATAAGTTATTAACAGCCTTTTCAATTATTGTACCTTTTTTATCCTTAAAATATTATTTCTATTCACCAATAGTTTACCAACATAAAAGTGATTTGGATGATTCCTAGATAATTATGGAAATCTACCCTATATTTATTTATACTTTAAATATCCACTGAGCATACCGCAAAATATGTTTATCTTCAAATGAATGCAAATACAAGGTTTTGCCTATTAAGGTCTATAGTCCATTCAAATCAGTATTCCAATATTTAATAACTTGAGCTCAATGATATGTACTGTCACCCAATGGCGATACCTATGGTGCTAAATAATTTATTGTAGTTTGGCTTTTACGTCTCAAACAAATGGTGATTTTTATAAAATTAAATGTAATATATCCTAGTACTTAGAGCGTATTCTGATTGCTGAATTCACTCAATGGCGGTTATCTTGATTATTGTAATTGTTGTTGTTGCGACACCACTTTGGAGATTTATGAATAATATCGGTCTCGGTATAATTGGTTCTTATGTTTGTTATGCTCGTTAGTTATATAAGTGTAGATCAATCGTATGACATTCATCATTTTGGATGTCTAAATTGACGTGACACGGAGTAAACGATCTGGTTAGATAATAAAATAACCTAACGTCATAGCAACATACTTTAAAGGTAAGAGAAAAGCTTTTTCTCTATGCCAGTTACATCTTTTGATAAGGAAAATTGGTAAATTAAATTTTAAAAAAGATTCTTATGCTTCATGAAATGTAACTGGTTATAAAACTTCTCAGCTATTAGTAATCCCTCGCGGCGACATGCGGCCCGACGTTTAGTTATGGGCCCGTTTATCTTATTAAATTGTTGGAAATTAGAGAATCACTTATTTTATTATGTTAAAATTCTTTTTTCATTACATAAATAAATAATGTACAACCAAAAATAGTATTTTTCTTGTGGCCCACCGTTCATTTTGAACTCCTAATGCGACCCTTCAGAAAAAAACTTTGCCCATCTTGCCTTATTCTGTAAAACTGTTTCTCTACCCGTCTAGTGTATGAGGAGGATAGGGGGCCAACGGCAAAATAAATCTACTGCAAAGTTTTATTTTTAAAAATACATCAAAAATTAATGAAACGAAATAAAATTATCATTCATTTTGATGATTTCAATAGGTTTTCTTAACTAAAAAATTGCTGTATAAGTAACTTCTATAGTTCTAGTAAATTAAAAAAAGAGTAGTATGAAGCGATTTCTTTTATTTAATGTTTATATACCTTTTAAAAGATATGGCTCATTATTTGAGAAGAACAAATTTATTTACGAAAAAATCATATATATCATCATTAAATGACACCAGTGTCACCTTGTGCCAACTATATAGCAGACTCTAGTGTACTAGTGTATACCTTAATCAACTGAAACGTTTCCAAAATTACAATGAGGTAGATTTTGTCAATTATCAGAATATTCAAAAAAAGGAAACAATTTTTTTTCTCATTGATGTCACTTACCCTTAAACTTTAACATTTACTTTACCATTAACAACTTATCATGAAACAATTGATGTTTCAATAAATAAATATTATTAATTTACTCATATTTATATGGCAAATTCTCCATTTCGTATTCTGTATGTGAGTTAAATATTTCTATGAAGACAAATTAATTTGGAAACAGGAAAGTAATTGTTTTTCAGAGTATGAAATAAACAGTAGCACTTGTGTTTATCGTACATAACCCATTTCGTGCGCCACCAGCCAAACATTCTGAATAATCTAAATAAACATATTGCCTGGTGATACATGCGTGTATTTGGTAAATAATATGTACGTATTCTGTTTATGCTATTTCTATGAATAAACAATTTAGATTTATGAAATGCGCTACCACGGAAGTTATATAGGAACACAAGTTTGTCTTATTTATGTACCTGGATAATGTCAGTTGCACCTGACTGGAAAGTAAATAATAAATGTATTATTCTTTTATGTAAACATACTCAAAATAAAAGTATTACGTAAAAAATAATTAAATGACGTTTCATATTCTATTTTTAAACTTTCAAAAAGATTCGAAATGTATCTCAAATAATTGAGACAGACTCAATGGATGATGGTATTATTACGCAATTCAGCATAATATATACCGACATCTATAACCTTGCGGTAAGTAAGATCTCTGCTAGACGATTAAAATGATCTATTTTTTATATTTACAATATAATATTATAAGTCATTCACTTAATGATTATCAGATGAAAGCTTTTGCATAACCTCTGATTACTTAATGAAAATGTGCCATTTAAAACAATGGTGTTAGTTGATGTTTATGATCCTTTCTTCATCGTAATAACAAATCATCACAAATATATTTGTACCAATTAAGAGGGTTAGGTTAAAAAATCTTTAAATATAATTTGCTTCTTTTTTACAACACATAAATTCAATAATATTGTTTATTTCGATTTTGAAGACAATATCGCTCGAAAAACGGAAACATGTCGTAACTCTAATATTGCTAGTAGTTGGTTATGACTAGAGATACATGTTTGTATCATCTATTTTGATCAAATTTAGCGTTTTGAAGCAAATAAAACAACGAATTTTAGCATATTTTCAGCGTATATTTCTTGCGTCACAAATTGTAAGTTAAAAGATCGAATAAAACATAATTTATTATACAATAAGGTTTGAAGGTTACCTTCCCCTACCAACATAGCGCCATCATAAGAGTGTGACATGGGCATAGGCAAAGAGTTGAGCATAGAGTCTGAGAAGCATGCCCATAATATACATAAATTCATTAAATGAGAGATGAGAAGCGATATTTAGAATAACTATTTATCGATTTTAAAATTTTTCACATCTATTCGCATATTTTACAAATTTCGCAACAATTTCGCATATATCGTGTTTATCGTTTCTATGTCGCACCTATCGCAAAACGCGATTATCACGTATCTCAGTTAACGTATCGCAGTTTTTCAAGCGATATGTTTTCTGTTGGATGTTACAAAGGCTTTAATACCTTTTATGAAAACCCTCATAGTTTTACAGGGATATCGCCGTGAGTATTATCTATAAAATGCTATTCGTCAGTTTTAAGTTGTCTGAAGTGGGGATAATAATATCGTATTTACGTTATTCCGCATTTTATAATCTCGTTAGCGATTAGTAACATCGACATATTTTCATACTTGTATTTTTTCTGGTATCGTGGCTATGGCGCATGTTACGTTTATTAGCGTTACTAATAACACAACTTACAGTGGTGTTCCTTGCTTTACGATCTTTAGATCGTAGATTTATGTAAAAAAATATCAGAGTTTAAAAAAATGTGTATGGGACTGTAATAATTACACATTTATTTACCATACATAAGTACGAAATCTTCTATTTTGGTTTGTATAATGTACATACATGATCGTCCTACTCGCTTTGTTCGGTCAAGGGCTAGAATCCGAAAATTGAAACTTTCACATAATCATTTTCAAATCGATGTTACGATTTACATACAATTTCATGTTTGTGGTGTTTTATTTAATTCCAAACCAACTGATATCGGATCCTAAAAACAAAACGTAATTTAGACACTCCCTACGTATAATCCCGTATCTGGAAACATAACATTTTACAGGAGAGCGTATCAATGATTCAAAACGTAGTTGCAAAGCAACGACTGCATCTATTTTCTTCAATATTGGGACAGTTCTATAATTATTTGTAGTCTAGTTTCTTATTCTATATAAAGTTTTGCTGAAAAATGTATAGTTTTTGAAATATTACAGGTACGACATTGGACTTCGGATTTTAGGTAAAGACTTTCGTGTAAGTGGCTGGTTAGTTTACGAAAAAACGGTGAAGTATGTACTTTTCCCAAGTACCTATAGAACTGAGTGCGTAGACAACGAAAGTGCAAAAGACGTATAATCACGTATGTGGCACTTACGTGAATATACGTAGGTGTGTCGATTTCTTTTCCTACCGAATGATATTATTCTTTACTTACCGATTTCGGGTAAAAATGTTTGGTGACTGAATTGCTATCTGCTCTCGTTCAACTTCTGTTGAGATGTTGCATTAGTAGCCCATATGCTTCATAAATCCCCTATTAAAAAAAACCTATTGAACGTATTAGTCGACGTCATTACCATTATCTATATATTTACAAGATCGATTGACATTTATTAAATTTTGAAGTTCCACTTTTTCTTAAACTATGATAGATTTTAAAAAGTTAGCGTCCGTGGCGCAGTTAGTAGCGTCGTGGGCTACGGCTAGGGATGTCTCAGGTTCAATTCTCGGTGCGGACAGTTTTCATAAATTGATATTTCAATCGATTTATGGATTTCTGTTCGTAGTCTGATTGTTCACAGTTCTCACAGAAAAATTCTGTTGAGATACTTCCATTAGGAGACCATTTGTTCCACATTGGGAGCGGACATGGAAAATTATACACAAACAATTATGCGCGCATATGTATGTAAATATTATTCTATGAGAACGAACCTGAATGAAAAATTATTGATTGAAGTTATGAAAACATATGAAACATAGTTTTTACAATGTTTATATTATAATGGTAAAAAACTATGTGTATATTTATATATATATATATATATCTATACTAAATAATATCACAGTCGCTTTAGTTATATTTTTTTTTCAAATGCTGCCTTATATTAATTGTATCTTTAGAGCCACCACTGCCCACTACCGCTCTGAGCCGTGAACAAGTTGTACGGATTCCCCAACCAGGTGGACTTTTATATCCGTGCCTCGATATAATAATAGATCCGCGGATCAAAATTCATTTTATTGTGATATAAACCGCACTGCGAAAGATACCATCGACTCTTTTTATCGCCACAATAAAAGCTTATGTAAAAATCGTAAACCTGGTCTGACTTTTATGATTTATTGTGTAAGGTTTTTAATTGTTTACGTTAATTATTACTTTTTTATATCTTTGTTTACTATATATATAATATTATCGCTCACCGTGTCCGCTCTCAGTGTAAAGTATTTGGATTCATAATGGAACATCTTAAAAATTAAACGAAAACTGTCTGAAAATCAGTATCTCAACAAGCTCACTTTTTGAATACGTTATTAGGATGGAATTAGGAAATTACTAGAACTATCGCTCTCTCTTTACCTCGTTGGAATCATGTAAGAGGTGAGTGGGGATGAATGAAAACAACACATATTTCCATGTCTGATCTCAAAAAATCTATAAATCGATTGAAAGATTAATATATGTTTCCATTCCGGGATTGAAGTCGAGACTCCGCAACAAAGATATAGAAAAGCTAATAACAGGATCGACAAATAATTAAAATATAATAGTAGTGGCGTAATTACTTCTCGAAATCATACTTTATCTACAGTTTACAGCCTCATAGATTTCAAATAACAAGGTATTTTATAATTATTTCTACTAAGTTCAACCATTGTTTTGGTTCATAGCCCGCCGAATAGTATATAGATAGTAGCAAAGCACGTCCTGAAGCACGCGTCAGCTGAAGTGTGTATGTTTTTGGTGTGAAACCGAGGGATGGTTTTTTTGTTGATATAATTATTATTTTACAGCATTGGGTAGCTGAGCTGAATAAAAACAGAAGCACACGCGTCCTTCGTCTATTTATTGAGTATCATATGACGGGAGAGGAAACATGTGATTTTTGGAGATTTTATTCGTAATTAAAATGCGCATCGTTTCCACTACAAGTAAAATTTATTCTTAAATTTATATTAAGTACGATGTAAAAATAAATTTTAATTGTCAATTTCTCTCGTAGAAAACTAAGCAAGTATCTATCCCTTTGATTAAAAGAGCGCCCTTTACGTAACTATATTTTATTCACTCTATTTCGAATACAAATTTCATTGCTTATTAATTGAAGAGTATAATTCGTAGGCGTCCGAACAACTCCTTCAATTTTTTTGTCTTACAGCCATTCTGATACAAATTAAAGTTATTAAACATTGCAAACAGTCAAGTTTGTAAAACGTATTTTTTGTGCAACGTTTTGTAAATTTACAACCCATGGTGGACATTTTCCACATGGCTACAATAAACGTACAACCTCAGCATTAAATTAGTTAACCGTGAAATGATTATATAAAACAAAAATTTATAATTCCTAAATATAATAAAGTAACTTTTATAAATGATGGATATTACCAGGTTCTGTTGGTGAATTTTATCGTTTTAAAGGTTAGTTTTCCAAAGACAGCAGGTGTAAATACTTTGGAAGTCTGTAAAATACTCATTTAAAATTCTTCATGTATTAAAAGTATGCGTAACATAGTTACTGTAAGCAGTTAGTCGCATATTATTTTTTATTTGGTAAAACCATAAGGCACGAGATACAATAATATTTTCTTCGCGGGCACGAGACATCGTATAGTCTACGCTGAGCGTTTGTTTAATTTATTGACTAGAAACCATATGTCGGGTGTAACGCGATACACGCGTTCCAGCCCTTCAATATACTACACTGTAAATAAATACCGAGCGTATTTCATATCATCATCCATAACGCATATTATGATAAAATACTTGTTATGATTGGGAATTGTAAATATTGTAACATAGTTTTAACCATGCTCACAACCGATAATTATGGATTACTAATGGAGTATCTTTACGGTAATTTTTCAACTAGCTCTGACTGCCTGTATCATCATTCAATCACTCCACCTCTCTTCTCGGAGAGGTTAAGGAATTAAATATGGAGTGTTAAAAAGGATTAATTGTTATCTGATCATTCTCTACGCCTGTTTTCAGTAATTTTATATGTGGCATTTTCGTGTAATTTTCTTACCGATATTTTTTTACAATTTTCTTTCGATAATGCTCGTGGATATTGTTCTTCTCGTTCTCATGATTATATGTTTGAGCTCTCAAACGAAAACATAAATATATTGATTTTTCAATATGTCTTTGGATTTTTGTCCAAAAGTATGAATATCTGTGATGAATTCAACCCTGCATAAGCTCTAACGATTCTGGAAAATGGACGTGGTTAGTACATAACTAACTATAAGTTAATTTCATACCCCGTCTTCTCTGAAAAGACAGAGTAATTGTCCTCGCATTCAGTTGATGTCACGTAGAAATTTCCGTGAAATAATATACATATCTGGAGTTTAATACTTAAATGGCCTGTTAAAATTTAACCGTGCTTACAAAACGAACATATTTTTTATGGCCATAACGCAGAAGCATAATCGAATGTAAATGCATCGTAAATGAGTGTCGTCATTATTTATCATTATTGACTTATAATGCTATTTCTTTTGACTACATTAACGCGATCCGATATATATCCACAGCCCTTTTCAAGTGAGTGCTTAAAGTATGAAATTAAAATATCGCTCTAATTTAAGGCCAATGCTATCGGTTAATTTGTCACACTATTTTATGACACGTTCGCGAGTATTTATGACTGTTCAAGAGTCACGAAGCGGATAGTTATAATTTTTTTGCAATACCTGCAAATCCCTGAGCGTTTCTCCGTGAAGGGAGAAATATTATTACAACCGGCTTTAAAATAACAGCCGTATTATTTATTAGCCCATTTACGCTTTCATAACATCTGAAAATTTTAAAAGTTGAAAGGTTATTAATAATACGATATAATTAGATGGCTTATTTTTTTTTTGTTTGTGAAAGGACTGAAAAAAATTCAGACTTTAACGATATCGCATCATGCTAAGGTACAATCAGTAACCAATAAAATGATTACGTATCGATCGAATCTAAAAATATGATGTATATATCACATTCCAAGATATTTAAACAGGACTATTTTTCTGAACGTTGTGGAATCCAGCTATTTACTGTCAGGTAAGTGGAGGAGAAGAATATATATCACGAACCCTCATGACCAAAATCGCAGATTTAGAATGGAAATAAAACAATATTGGATATTGACACTGCCAGGAATTGAGCTTCGGGTTGCTATACGGAGTTCTTAGATCAACATTATAGATGAGGGATTTAGAAATCCTTACCAAATTGAAATTGCAAAATACCACCTCTTCAACTGTGCATATGATATAATTAATATGCTATTCTGGATTAAAGGGCATCGCAAAACATCTAGTATATGAGGAAACTCATTTTCTCTATCTCATTAAATTCTAAGTGATTAGTGATGAAAATAGTTAAAACAACTTTCGATCTGTATGGTGGGAGGATTCCACAAGCCAATGTGTTAATTTGTATATTTATTATTTATTACATATTTCATTAATACGTTTAAATAAGTTTTATATAAAATATTGAATTCTCAATTATCATGTCACAGACTGTTAATCTTAGATGAGTTGTTGTTACAAAATAGTATTTTCAAATTTCCATGTTTAATTTAACACTGACTTACAATCAATTGAAGGTCTTACTTATATTTATTATTATTTTATTTGATTTAGGTGTCCGTTATTGGACGGTATATATTATATAAGTGCAATTACAAACATCTTGTGAAAAACATGACTTCGAGAAACTTATAGAAGTTGGCGTCTTGCGTCATTTATAATAATTTGTCGGCGTTAATGATTCTGAAATATTTCCAAACCACCAAAACTGTATGTTTTTATAGCCACAATCCGCGTGTTGATATTGCTGCAAACTCGGTCGAAATGCGGACCGCGATATTCCCCCACTGTATCGCATCCCCACATAAATCAACCCCGACTCCTTCATTTTTTATGAAGTGAGGCTCGGGACTTGAGGGGTTACTCGGAAACTCATAAGGGGGAGGCTGGGGGGATAGTGATACAAAAAAGATTCAAGTAAATGCTGATCTCGCCTATTACTCGCATTGAAGTAATCTTATCAATTTACTTAGACACTAGTGACCTACCAATACATTACAGAATTCTTTTTAATATTCTTTTATTTAAAAAAGTATTTGATTAATATATTTCGACAAGATGAAATTCTACATTAATTATCCGCCAACGAGGCTATCCGATTAGTTCGTTAACAAGTATTTTCTCATCGTATCTTACGTAATAACAAATTTACTACATTTTCGCAACATTTTTTGCAACATGTTTTGCATTAAAAGTATCAAAAACATATCCAAATATTGAATATAAACATACATTTATAATAAAAAACGATAAAGTATCTGACATCATATTGTATTATTCTATGTACAAAATGTCCGTTCAAAGTCTACAATGGTCGTTTTTCTACGTAATGTTGCATGTATTTAGATAGATAAAGACAAATTTCACTTATTTTACATTATCATTTATTTATTTATTTAAATTTATACACCTAAAACCAAATAGACACAAAACCTAATCATATTTTATATAAAAGTTGGTTAATGGCTCATTGGTTTTTTGTAATATTCTATGGAATTATTTTAATAACTTCATGAATAAGATTGAAGTTTTTATCTGCTATTAACTAATGGACAAATAAACTCTGTAAGCTTGCTTGGAGAATCAGACAAGCGTTACCAATTATCAATTATGAAATCGTCTGAAATAAACTCAAAGTAAATTAAAAACTTGTCTTCAGAAGAAACATAAACTTCCAATTCAAATCAGTTTTTAATTTGAGAAATAATAACATATTTAAACAGCCCAGTCGTCGATAATTCTACTAAAATCGTATAAGAGCTTACTTGGATTTTTATATTTAGACAAAGCCCTTTGTAGTTTATTGGATTCGGTTGCGTTTCAAATTTAATAACGGTATTCTTTTGAAATCAACAAGTAGTCGGCAACCCATCAAATGTGACATTAATCAAAAATATACACATTCCCATCGCACCTGTCGTGACGTCGATGGAAAACGGTGTCGGCGTCCGTTGTAATTTCATCGGGCGCCACCCGACGACGAACCCCGCGACGCAAACTTGAAACTATGCGACAATCTCGAAGCGCGCCGTCTGCCTCAACTATTAGAAATTATTATAAGCGTCGTTGCCACCCAGACTACACCCGCCCCCGTGATTTACTGCGGCGGAACTTAGGAACCACCCGGGAACCTCAAACTCCCTAACTAACCCCCCGCCCTGGGCCTAAGGGTAGCATGGATTTTCTCCAGGGCGTACATACACACGTGGCTTTGTGAAATCTTTGGCAAATGTCACACGATTTCCACCATACATACTTCAGGGGAAAACTTTCCAGACACTTTTACACTAAGCCTATTATTACACCCCTTTGTATTTTAATAATATTACTTTAATTAAGTAACTAGATACATACGTCAGAAATTTTGAAAGAACCATGTTGTATGTTTATCTTTTAATTTAAATCTAATGATAACATTTTATGAAATTGGAGCTTTCCTTAATTGATGTACAATAAATATTGGAAATAAATTAAAAACAAAAAAACTCTTAGTATCTTAAATATACAGATTACGTTTTCAGTTTGCATTAATTTACGTACATAATTAAGATTCTACTGAGCATATCGTCTCTTTCTATGAAAAATATCTTAACGTTTATTACAATTATAGTCATCGGGGTATATTGTGATCTAGATTTGACTTAATAAAATTGGACCTATATAATTTATTTATAATATTATCTTTTGAGCTTTGTTCCAACTATGCCATTTTGCTATTGAAGCTTTGATTATTAGTTTGCTCATTTGATATATATTAATTATTTACAACCCTGCACTGGCATGGACATCCCCACTATACATTAATATAACAAGACAATGATTTAGAGACGCGCTAAGGGCGAAATTATTGCAGGCGACTCACTTTTGTAAGGTAAACACTGGAAATTTGCATAGCCTTATGGCGTCTGCAAAGCTTAGAAACAGGAACTCTGACTTGCATTTTGCACGTTCACACAAATAAGCACTGTGCCATACATAAGAAAAGCACAAAACTAGTATTAAGTTAAACAACTTAAGACTTTCTTTATTGTAAAATTTTATTAACATTAGACATGCTGTAAGTACGATTAACATTTTATTGAATTAGACAACTGTCCAACTGGAAATGAAAATTTTAAATGGATTACCGATTGTCTATCAATGGAATACTCTATCTGCCAATTTCGTACAGAAAATTGTTTGGATGATATATTATGCAAAGAAAATGAACACGTAACTGACGTAACATATTTTGGATTCTGTGAAAAATATACCCATTCACCTGCTTTTTTTACTAATAATGTTTTGTCTCTCAAGAAAGATTTATTCAATTATATTAATCGCTAATAATAAGATTCTCCCTAGCAGTGGTATATAAATAAGAGTAATAATGCAAATACTTATCGACTTACAATCATTTTACTTACAACAAGAAAAGAAGGACTATCACAGCATTCTTTGATAAATCTGACGAGTCAGCATGATCTATTGAACAGTAACGTAATGAAAATTCTCATAAATATATTTCAGTTATTAGGTATATACTTATAGTAAATTTAGCAACCACGAAAAGAAGTGACTAATTATTTTTATCATTATATTTAATGAAAAGATAAGTATTAAACAAATAGAATTCCAAAAGGATAACATATGAAAGTATTTAAGTCCACGAAATTTTGTTGAGTAGTTGATAGCTATTTTGGTTTAACGCCATCGTAAGAACTATTATAATGGAGTACTACCAATAAATCCCAATTCAATCCCAATTCAATTCAATCCAAAAAAAATAGCTGTAATACGTATTTAGCAATACAAAAACAAAATCTACAACTAAATACACTAACATGTTTCTTTCATTATTTCAAGTATACTATTTATTTGCAAAAAAAAATTCAGTGCAATACATTAATTGAAATCGTTAACAAGTATATTAATAATTAAGTATTGATAAGTATCGAAATGTTATTCTTTAATTTAACTAATTATAGTTTTTATTTTTTATTTAGTTTTTATTCTTTTACTACAGTGCGGTATATGCATGAGTTCAAGTTAAACCCTTGACAGTGTGGTTCAAAAATAAGTATTCCTTCGGATAACGGGCATTGCTCTAGCGGCCGTGAACATTAACGTAAAAATAGAGAAATTTGTGTTCTTGTAACACTAAACCTTAAATACACATCAATAAATATGTCAAATGCGCCTCGCGGACGTCTGTTTGCTGTTTCAAAAAAGACCGCATCGTGGAAAAATAAAATATTGTCTATTTTTTTATTTATTCACAAGATTTTTGTTTACATTCAAGAAAATATTCCCTTTTGGTATTTTCTAATTTGAAAGCATTTATTTGACAGCTTGATTAAGGAGTTTCCCTGCTCGATAAAAATAGAACTAACTTATTTTAATATCATGTGAAGCATTTAAACTTTGTATGTCCGTATTTCAATAGTAATTATTATTTTTAGGTTAAGAAAAAAAAACGCTTTTCATAAAGTAAGTTAATATAACCTACTCTGAATCAAATACTCTATTTCCCAACTTTAATTAATGTACAGGATACGAAGGTTTGAATATATCAGAAGAATCTTTGACCATCTCTCTAACGTCAAATATTTATTGGACGAAATACTTCTAAGGTACGGATTCGAACTCAATACCGCTAGTATTAAAATGACTATGCCACTTTGTTTAACAAATTGCTACGAATTATAAATAGTTTTACATCTATGTATACTTCCAACAGTTGACTACTGTGATTATTGACTTGCGAGTTTCGAGTGAGTCAGCCATTCTTATCCTCTACTTCCAAATAGGGAATGAATGAAGAATGACTAAATATTATAACTATAGAATATTGATTATATGAATTGTAAAACTATTGCCCATACATTTTGGAGCCATGGATTCTATTATAAAATGGACACACTGGACGATACCATTCACCCACAACAATCTGCGAAGAGTAATATGAATTACTTATTCAATAATGAAAAATTGCGTCATAATTTGAAATTATGATAGGCTTAAAGAAATACAACTCTTTAAGAAGTTACAACTATTCGCCATAATTTAGCTAGTGCAAAGCTGATATATCTAATAAACAACTGATATTTCAATTTTGAAAAAAGAACATCAACATGCAAAAACAATAAAACTTGTTCGTTTGCATTTGTTTAACATTTTAACAGAATAAAATATGAGAAGTTTTTGGCAATCCTGTGAATTTTGTTCTCATGGTTCGACTGATTTGTGGTTACACGGTCATTGAACTTTTTGTAATACGTTTTTTGATGTATGTATTCCGTATGGCAACACTGCATATTTATTTTAAGTAGATATTATTATTATTGAGGAAGATTACTTAATGAAATATGGCGTGATGATGCGCGATCATCGAATCAAATCAATCCGACATTTTTTTTGGAGCGATCAATCGTTCATATCACGCAATGCGGACGCTGAAAACCAGTGGCTCTGTAACTGCAACATGGTAAGCAACTCTATTGTTTCCGAAAAACTAGAGAGGCAGCCGGATTTTATTATTAACCTAGACATTATTTACTTTATACAATTACCGAACCATCATAGACATTGTATAGTAAATATATTTAAAAATTGAGTTCAAAGAAAATAATTATATAACATCACAAGACAGAAAGTTATGATAAAAGGTATACTTGTTATGAAATTTAATACTTCTGACTGGTAATCTTTAGTGGGAAGACATTATAATACACTGTAATGAAACACGTTGATGTCATAGATTTTCCATAATGTGTTATTTAAAAATAACAGGAATGATTTCTATCTATATTTTCAACATTTTCGATTAGTCAAAACCTGTTGTATTGGTTTTTAAATAAGAATTGTAAAAGTTGTGCGATGCACAGGCTTTAAAATATATCTAAAGCTTTGAATAATTAATATTCATTTACGAATTATTATAAAGATTTAGATAATTAAGAAAATATAACCATCACATACAATTAGGTTGTGTTTATTATTTTCCATGCAATTCTTTATCTATCATTTTATACAGGAGTTATAACTATTTTATTTAAATGGTCCTGAAGTGTGTAAATTGGTTGTGAAAAAGTTACTTCTAAATCATCGTATTTTAATGGTAAATTGTTTAGTCACTCTGTATCTTACATACTTAACATACTTTTACTGTTCTTTTCTTAAATTACATTACATTTCGTTTATTAACCTATTAAAGGTACCTTTATCTTTGGTTTAATTGTATAAATGTTGACCACCAGTGGCGTTATGTGTATCCAGTGTGAGCAACTGAACATTTTTATAAGCGAGTTGGTACTAGGTATTTATACCTACTTACTTATAACGCGAGGGATAGATATTATGAATAGTGAGACGCGAGGCGCTTCACAGATAGTGTGGACGAAGCTTTTTATGGGTCTACCAGAATAAACATAGCGCATTCGTTATGTTATAAGTTGTAAGACTCTAGACAGCGTTTTATTTAACCATAAATTTCAAATTTACACACCTTCTTATTACTCAGCTTTTCATCTCGTTGGTGAGAACAGACAACTATTCATCATCTCTTTCTATATAGACAGAATCTGTATAAACTGTTTGATCTTACGTGTATATATTATATAATTGAAGAATAACATTTCAAAACGAAATATCTTCAATAGTATGTTTTTGATACAATCACAGAATTATGATGTTCAATAGATAAGCACATTGACATCAAATCACAAAAATATTTTATTACAATCAATTTAAAACTACTCTAGCTATAGGTAAATATAAATATACAATTTAAATTAATACTTACCTATTTCACTTGGTTTGTTTCTAATCGTCACACATGTTTTGCTTATTTTTAAAGCATTTTACGATATAACACTATCAGTGGCGGACTGCCTCTAAAAATATTAGTTGCCAGGAGTCAATGGAGCTTACCCTACATACTAATATGTACTGTACTAATAATTATTCGATAATTACAAAGATTCACATCTTACAAACAGGTAAAACAGACACAGAGTATGTAACCATGATGAGGTATTAATTCATTATGTGTATCGTAAGAAAATATATTTATTTGTGTTGATGAAATACCCAAAGTGTTATATCCTTTATATTTTAAAAAACGTGAATTAAAGTAGTTAAAAAGTTATTTGCTTTTACTGAGGGCCCTTAACATACTGCGAGGCCCAATTCCCATCGAGCAACCTGGCTTATATGGCCATTCCGCTACTGAATACTGTTTATTTCATGTCCACTACCAATGTGGAGCATATGGTCTTCTAATGGAGGTAACTTCACAGAATTTTTTTCTATAAGAACCGTTTGTTACTCAGTTGCTTAACCTCTCTCTTTTCGAAGAGAGTAGGTATAGAAGGATAGGACTAGGACAGGACTAGTGGTTAGCTTATCGCTCTTGTTACGCCCCGTGAGAATCGGATGGGTGGGAGGGGGCTTTAGACATCACAAACATTCAGACTACGAACAGAAATCCATAAATCGATTGTTGTAAAAACCGTCCGCACCGGGAATTGAACCCGAGACATCCGTAACCGTAGCCAACGACACTACCAACTGCACTACGAACGCCGACTATTATAGTCTATTAAACTATTATATTAAACTAATATATTATTATAGTATACCACAATTATTTACACATCGTCGTTGTTCTGGAAGAAAACACTAAATCGAAAAAATGACATATTGAGTTAGTTATACCAAACGATTCTTACCTCAAATTCTAACGCATGAAAGAGCACAGTTATTTTTATAAATTATACTTTTACTCAAAAACAGTTTTTACAAACAAACAAAATATAAAAGGTTCCATTTCAAACATTTGACAAACTTCAAAGTCCAATTACTCAAAACCAGTATTTGTCAGTTAGTGTCTTCTTCTATAACAATTACATGTTTACATATGTGTTGATCCTGTTAAGATCCGAAGGTTCCGGGCTCAATACCTGGAAAAGTGAATGGCAAATATCGATTTTTTTCATTATAACATAAGAGATCTTGGTCATAATTGCCAGTGATGAATTTTCTCCCTGAGATAATTTCAAATGATTTAAACATATCTGACACATTTTCAGTAGGATGTTGTGCCAAATATTTATAAGTTCAAGTTTTGAGTTAAATCATTTAATTTTTGAATTTGCATTTATTACGGGATTTAAACGGAAACAAGGTTAGAAGGGGTGAATCTAACGCATCACATTAAAATGTATATTGTTTAATGCAAAAAAACAGAAGAAGTAAGTAAATTAAATATTTTTTTTTATAATTCTTCGTGATAAAGTGTGAGTTGTGATTTATTGTAGTTAGGTTATTCTCTATTTGGTATACATAGTGCTTCTTTTCTCCAGTTAACGAAGCTACTTGGATGTTTATAAATGGCTCTTGTATTATAGATAAAAGGAAAGTTTAATTTAGTATTAGATACTGCAACGCATTGTTAGTGACAAAATAATGTGATGGAAATAAACCCGGAATTTTTCTATTAGACGTCAAAAATGTTTACCCACTCGACAAAATAAATGCACCGTATGGTGAGTGCAGTAAGTTGCTTTCAAAAAAAGCTCTTCGTAAGGAATCTATTTTTGTAAAATTAGTCAATTTCACGCTCAAATTTAAATGTTTATTTATCTACCAGAAACAGAGTTTTGTGATTTAGTGCGTGAGCATAGGTATATTTATTTAAAACGTACGAGATTTTTTATTGTTCTTGCTCGTTTCATCATAGATAATATATAGAGATGTCTGCTTCCAATGTGGAGCATATGGACTCCTAATGGAGCACATCAACATGCTGTTTTACGATAACTAATTATTATTCAGTTTAAGAGAATAAGAATGCAATGACAAAGGTAAAAAAGAAATAATAGTTAACTAATTGTTCGTGTTACGACCTGTTTCGGAAGGGTAGAAGGTGATGACAACATCATAGAAATTCATAATTGTGGCAAAACATTATTTAAATATATATATCTATAAAGGATGGACTTATCAGTATAAGTCTCTTTTTGGTAATTTTACATACAAAAGTACAAAAAAAAATACAAATTTAAGAACGCTTCTAAAATTACAAAACATTTATGAGTCTATTAGACTATCTTATACCTGAAATAAATGTGATGTAATTAGTATTATTTTCTGGTCCCAATAGTATACGTTTGCTCATTAAATACATATTTTCATGGTCCTAGAAGTACAGGTACATTAATTCTTGTTTTAATGATATGATGTTATATATATAAGCGCTGCTGATAAAAATAGTAAAAATGATAATCTATGGAAAGCATAAATGACTTCAGAATTAGACATTGAAGAACGGTTTTTTGAAGATACATGAACTACATTAATTGTACCAGTGTGTATAAGCGATGAAAACCAGAATGTAAAATATTTTCTTTTGCGTTCAGTGAAAACCTATTTTCTAACCCAAAGGGGTTTAAAAAAATTAGGTGCATTTTTCATGTTTTATTAATTGCAGGTCAAATTCTAAATAAATATAATTTCTTTGAAAATTAAAATGATTAAAATTGCCAGTAAACATGTTTCATGCTTATTGTACATAAAAGAAAACTATTTAAATCACATATATCGACTGGTTTTATATGATGAATTTCCGGTAAATCTGTTTCTTGATAATACGTAATTTTTTTTAGTAAAATTATCTGTGTGTAGGTACAAGGTACATATCCCAGCTAAGGTGACATAAAATAATTTTAACTGAATAGTTAACTGATGAAAATAATATAAATTCGTATTATGATGTACCTACCTATAAACAAGTTCGATTTTAATTTGCGAGGGAAATGGTTTTTGTTTCCGAAATAAAGTGCTATGTCATAATATTGGGCACCTCTAAATTTGGCAGCCGAGAGTTCATTATACGAACGAAAGAAAGCTCTCAGACGTGAATTTATCGCGGGCGATAAATTTGAAATCGGAACGTCGAGGCAGGCGGGCTATGCGCGCGCCGCATACTCACTCCGCTCCGATATGAAAAGATGAAAAGCTGGCAGAAATTTATTATTAATGCACTGGCGGTTATGAAAATGTAAATATGCCCCGCCCCGGATATGGAAAGAGGCGGGCCGTTATGATTGGCGGGCGAGCGGAACGGACAATGTTTGTGATTTATGATTGGCCGAGGCTCCGCCCGCTGTCATAACCGTCGCTCTCCTGGTCGGGAGGGGCACCCCGCGGGGTTCGGGGGCGGCTGCGCGGGAAGGCGCTCAGTCGCGGTGCGGACGGCGAGCGGTTCGGGTCGTACCGTGTCATTATTGTATCCGCCACCCTCGCGCCGGTCGGACGTGTCCCGACACATCATCGCGCATTTTCCTTTCAAAACAAATAAATAGACGTGACGTAAAAGAGATACCCAAAATCAGTGACATAAACCACGCGGATATAAACAGAAAAATTAACGACAATCGAACAGTGCGTGTTACAGAAGATATCAACAATCAAGAGACGTTTAAGTTTTTAACTTTTAGTAAATTTTCGTGCGTAAATATACTAAAGTATAATTAAAAAACACTTGACAATTTACAAGCCTTATGCAGAAAAATAATATCAAAATGTACATTTAAATCACAGAAATTATTTAATTTGTTTTGTGACATTTGGCGGTAGTAATTCGAATTTGTCGGCGTAAAATCGATATAATGATTTCAGCTGTAAAGTTACAGCTCGCGTTTAGAAAGAACGGAATATGTTTAGTGAACTTGACGAAATTACAGCGTTCATCGACTGGTGGAGCTTCATTTGACTTTTAACAAGTGCAATAATAAATATTTTTGAATGAGAGAATACATGGATATTCCTGTTGGTGTCAAAATGATACAATTCGGTACAATTAAGTATGGAATACAGTTCAGAGCAAGCAATAAAGACAAAAGCAAACATCATAGAGGTAAGCGATACAAAAATAGTTCAATAAATCGTTATATTGAAGTGATTTTCATTCAGAAACTTGAATGTTAAAACATCGTTTCGTGTTGAAATAGAATGCTATTTAAAAAATACACATTAAAATTGAGAACAAAAAGTAAATCTATTTTAATCGCACTTCAAGACTTAGGTACAAGATTTTTTACTTAAAACTACGTTAACCTATGAAAATAGACTTTAACTTATTTATAACGAATGATAACTTCATTTTATTTCACATTTCTTATTAAGCGTGTTGTGTTTTATCTATAACTTGAGTGAGATGTGTTTTTTAAAATTACTTGTGTTTCCGAAAGCTGAAATAAATTGAAAAGGTCACAAATTTATTTATTGTCTTTGAATATCCAACAAAAATATCGTTTGAAACGCAGGTATTGCTTAAAATAGTGAATAAGAAATATTGTACGAATAAAAGTTCAATGATTTTATATGCTGATTGTCATTAAATTATTCATTATTTGGCAAATTTTAAAATATATGTCAGTTAACAATGACGAATATTTATGATTAATAATGTGCAAGTGTTTTAATTTTTAAGTTTAATTTTTAACATAATTTAGGACGTAATAAATTGTTGATTTTTTAATTGATGCAAACGTTTCAAGGCATTATTTTGACGATAATGAATATTCAAAATGATATATGCATGATACAGGAATCATAGATTATTCAAATATTTCCCGTAATGACAGAAAAGGAACTAAGAAGATTCATTTTTATCAGAATTTCAGGTTTCCCTTGAATAATTTACGTTACGAAATTAAAAATAGCATTATTTATTGTGCACAGATCGATTGATAAATTATTTTCTTATTTAATTTGTAAATATTTTCAGACTATCATCGATGGCTTCGATGCAGATCATCCGTGATAATCGGTGATTTCTAGTTAAAACAGAAAGATTTCTGTGACATTTTACATTCCGTCTGTTAAATAATAACTTATGTAAATAAATATATATGAAAATAGTCAAAATTTTATATGAAAGCTGGGCGACTTTTCACAAAGTTCCAAATATATTAATGTTTTAACTATGAGCAAGTGATAGGTACATTAAGTAAGTTGAAAATTCAATTGATTCTCGGCTAAATTATTTAAGAATTTTTTCATCGAAAACTATTAAAACGTATTTTAACAAGCCAATTAGTTTGTACGTCTATTGATAACTCAAAATGACCTAATGAGCATGTTTTTTACCATAGTGATAATATATTTAATTTAATTGTATCTTAAGTATATATTAGTCTCGATTTAAAAAAAATGAGAATTGAAAATTGTTGTGCTATTGTACAGAGCTTTCAATGGAAAATGTGTAACTGATTGATTTAAAATCTAACCAAATAATATCAGAAGTAAGAAACTTTACGTTATGAAATTGTGAGGAAGTAATTTATCTTGATTAAAATAATCAGTCCAGTTCAAAATTATATGAAATATTACCTAAAGTTATCATTAATTTAACTAATTGCAATATGATAGAAATTATTTGAATACTTAAATTGTGACTTTATCTGTAGATATTAATGGTAATATTAAATTTAGTTAAATGTTTTTAAGGTGTGACTAAATAAGGAAAATTTTGAATTATTATGAATTTACCTATAAGTTTAAAATATCATCAATAAGTCAAAGAAATTTTCAACTTGTTTCCACGTCTATTTCAGTTCACAAAACAAATATTAATGGTGAAAGTGCGAATAAAAACCGAATATTATTTCATTTTAGGATATAAAATTTAGCACGTGATTTATTGTAATTTTATTTCGTCTGACTGAAATTATCAATTATTAATTTTGAAATAACGACTATTTGAGTTGCTTAGAAAATAAAAGATCAGTGCTTTTTCTCTCATAACAATACATTATTGGTCATAAAACTAAAATTTGAAACTACATTATTTCAATGATAAACTAAGACATTTAAATTGTTAGGTATATTTTGTTAAAAGAAACTGCTTGTAACTATTAGTGGTTTTTATAGTTACAATAATGGTTGTACTTGTATACCAGCTAAGTTACCATATTATATAAAATTTACTCTTCTGAATCAGTTATAAATTCACAATTTTTACATCATACATATATTGTGTATATGTGTAAAAAATTCATCAGTCCTTGATAAAAAGAATCATAGATTATTGACCATCTGCAATTTTCACATATAATTATCATTAAACAAATACCACTAACATTGAAAAAATTATCTCTTTGGTCAAATTCAAATTAAAAAGTCACACGCGTGTTGTTTGTGTCTGTTTTGAAAGTAATCAAAAATATTTTTTAATAAAAATCTAATATCTTTTTTATTTGAAAAGCATTTATAAAGCCAGGCCGACCTTTCATCCATGACGTTTGTTTAATTTTGAATATTCACGTTTATGATAATTATTATGCCACATGTCAATTTATCATGTGTGTCGGAATACGAATATAAAAAGTATTTTAATAAAATTAACTGATCTAAAGATTAAAAAGTAATATAATAAAATAGGTACGACAGATTTTGTCACATCCAATGATATTAATATAAAATTAATTAAGCAGCCTGTCAAATGCTTTTTTTATATATTCAATATATCACCAAATGTGTACAAGGGGTAAAAAATATAAATATTTTATTCATTTTGATTTTATTCTTTACACGTTGCTGAATTTTACACGTCTCGCCTAGTAGGGAGGTATATAAATATGTACAACTGCATATACTTTCAAGAATTAAATTAGATAAAATTAAAATTGATAACATTGTTATTCCACCATTCAATGTTTTATCACTAACGTGACGCTTTTCGTCTCTTTAAGAAGCGTTTTCTGACTATAACTTAGACAGATTATAACTTATTTTATACAAATACCTATACACAAACGAGCACAGTATTATACATACTGGCTAACTAAGTCTGGGCTTCCGAAGCCCGCCAATCTTTCTTGGTTAAAAAACACTCAATTGATTACACAACCAAAAATTGTTGTAAAAAGACACTTCAATGAATAAGTGTATCGATGGCCTAATGTTATAATCCCGAAGTGACTTTTACAAATTTTGCAGGATACTAAAAAAACTGAATATTTACCTTAATATGTATATTAGAATTTTTTTCATGCAAGTATTAAATGGATAGTTAGTTAGGATATTTGTAAATCATTATTATAAATCATTTAAATACTTTTTACTATTTTCAATAAACGAGATACGGGTTATAAAGTTATTTTCGTCAAAAAGATCAGATACGGGTTTATAACATTAGGCCATCGGTACATCTTTATAACTGTTTATTTAATTAATTTAGGAATAAATTGATAATATGGATTAAAGTGAACTGTAATACCTATAATAAGGAAATGATATCTTCAAATTCATCAAAACTCGCAATAAATTTAAATATATCGTCACGAAAAAATTATTACACTGTTTCTTCCAAACAGAACAAAACTCTCGCTCTCCGCTCAAATAATTATAAGAAAAATAACAAAATAAAAATTATTGGTCACTTTATTTCAGCGATAAATTTAGTAAGGGTTGACCAGTTGGAGTTATAATATCTTGCCTCATCTGTAAAAAATATTAAATATATTTTTATTCCGTTCAGGATATCTCAAATTTCTTTTGAAAATATGAAAAGAATTCCTCTTTGTCGAGTCGGTCTGGTCCTACCTACATGACTGAAAATCCTCCAACATAAACCTAATTAAAAAATTAAATTAAATTTAGAGTAAAAGCTAATATATAAAAATATAATATATAATTCATATATAAAAAAACACATTATTTTATAACTATTGATCAAGCATAATTTGAAAAAATCTGCAGATAGAAAAATGCATTTATTTTATTTTGTATTCTAGCATTTTTCCTAGCAACGCCATCTGTTTTTGAATAGTTACACTAACCTTGGATTCCCACCAATCTGAAATACCCACAATTATTTTATTTTGTTATTTCATTATACGAATATAATAATTTTACTAAACGTTTTTGTAATAACTATATTTTTTATTATATTTTTCTCGAGATGATTCATGAAAATCTTTTTGCAAAATACATCAACTATCATAAATTATTACCGACCATTTAAAATAACATTTAGTTGGTATATAATATTTAAATATTTACCGGTTATTCTATCGTGCATATAATATCACCAATACATCATACATAAAAATACTCTAATTATAATTTTAATAGTTTTTTTACACAAATAAAATATTTATTACACAACCGGATAATGATTAGATATCTTAAAAAAACACAAAATGATTAAATATTGATTTAATATTTACTATTATTATTTCCGAAAACTATAGTTTAAATAACTTTCAAATAAAGAAGTAATGTCCGGCGCAAAACATATTTCGCTGTTTTCCGTTTATTATACGTTTAAGGATATTATTTTAATTTCCCAAAGCAAATATTTTCAACATAGATGAAGAGCACAATTAAATTTCTTTCATCGATTTCATATTTTTGCTTGCAGTTTTATAAATTAGTATTACAGGCTTTAAATATGGTGTTTCTTAAAATAATTTTAGCAATCATTACTTAGTACTATATTTTCTTAAGTTATAATTAATTATTACATTATTGAAATACAGATTCGATAGATTAACTAATTTTATGTTTCTTTTTTCTCAGGTGAAAGCTCTGGATCGGGATCAGAAGAAGAAAGCATCAGAACAAGTAGTGAACTTCCCGCCTACATGCAGCACCAGCACAGACTGCAGCAGGAGTGCGATGACGCTCCTGTTGCCGACAGTTTGGAGGAAGAGGCAATGCCTTCTGACCCGGAAGACATGATCGTCTCCGGCGATGAGGATATGGATGAACCTGAACCTGACGGTGACGGAGAAGCGGACGGGGAATGCGACGCGGGTGGTAAAAGACTCGAACAAGTCCGCAGACATAGACAGGATGCAGAAAATAACAACAGCCTCGAAGAGGGTGACGCGGACACGCCACCCGGACCGAATGTACCTTTCCCGTTTCCCGCGGCGAGTCATGTAACCCTTGAAGCTCTGCAGAATACCAAAGTGGCCGTAGCACAATTTGCTGCAACTACAATGGCGAACAACTCTGACAACGAAGCCGCTCTGCAGGAGCTCGCTGTTTTGCAAAGCACTCTGTTCACATTGCAGCATCAACAAGTATTTCAGCTGCAACTTATTCAGCAGCTACAGAATCAACTCTCTCTGAATAGACCAAAAGACGACGGACCCCCCACTCCACCCCCAGCAGAAGCACCGACGATCGCTCTTGTCCCGCGACTTTTGCCCCCTCCGCCGCCGACGCCTTCGCCGCCGAGGACGCAAATGCCCACCAGGGAACCAACGCCCGTCCGATTTGACGCCCTTCCGTCCTTGCCGGCGTCGCAGGCGGTCCCTCCGTCGCATCCGCACCCACACCCGCACCCAGTTCCTGTAAAGCTGGAGCCTATCTTGATACCGAAGCCCCCGACGCCTACTCCCCCTTCGATGTCAGCTCACCCATACAGTTCGATTTCTTCATCATTCTCTTCGACAATCATCACAAATAATGATCCTCATCCGTCTCCAAACGAACCCAATACTTTGGAGATGCTGCAGAGACGAGCGCAAGAAGTACTCGATAATGCTTCACAGGGTCTGCTGGCCAACAATTTGGCAGATGAACTTGCCTTCCGAAAATCTGGAAAGATGTCTCCGTACGATGGCAAATCAGGCGGGAGAAACGAGCCATTTTTCAAGCACAGATGTCGCTACTGCGGCAAGGTGTTTGGCAGCGATTCCGCTCTACAGATCCACATCCGCTCCCACACAGGTGAACGACCTTTTAAATGTAACGTCTGTGGCTCACGATTCACCACAAAGGGCAACCTCAAGGTGCACTTTCAGCGTCACACGGCTAAGTTCCCGCACGTAAAGATGAATCCCAACCCGATACCGGAACATTTAGATAAATACCATCCCCCGCTGTTGGCCCAGTTGTCACCGGGGCCGATGCCCGGAATGCCTCCCCACCCGATGCCCTTCCCGCCCGGCGGAGCGCCTTTCCCGCCCGGCCTGCCGCTGTACCGGCCGCCTCCCCGCGACCTCGTTCCGCCGCGACCTTTAGCCGATAAACCTACGCCGTTACATCCGCTGTTTGCCCTTCGGGACGAGCAAGATCTACCTGCCGACTTAAGTAAACCCCCGCCATCGAGTCCACCGAGAATGCCCTCCGAAGATCGGTTCAAGATGGAGCCGCGGGATGAAGAGCGACCGCGGGAGAGAAGCTTCGATGAGAGTGACCGAGTGACGCCAAAACAAGAACCGGAGATGGAACGAGAACCGTCGGAGCCCGACCGGGAGCCGGAGAGATTTCCCTCCCCTTCCCCGTACGACGAGTGCAGCACCGACTCTAAATACAGCAGCGAGGATATGCATGGAAGGGAGAGTCCTGATGAAAAGCGCGACCCCGATCAGCCGGAGAACCTTTCAAGTAAGACATCATCGATAACAGGATCTTTTTCGATACCGGCAGGGCGGCGTTTGCCGCTTTCTTTTCCGTTTCCTTATAACGCCTCCCCTCCCAGTAGTGCTTCATCAGGAAGCTTTTCCGTTTTTCACGCCCCTGGCCTGCCCGGACACATTGAGGCGGACCCAACGAAGGACCCAGTGGTCTATAACTCTCTCCTTCCTCGTCCGGGAAGTAACGACAATTCGTGGGAAAGTTTAATAGAGGTGACTAAGACTTCTGAAACGAGTAAACTGCAACAGATGGTCGACAATATTGAAAACAAATTGACTGATCCAAACCAATGCGTCATATGCCAAAGGATTTTATCATGCAAGAGCGCTCTTCAAATGCATTACAGAACACACACCGGAGAGAGACCATTTAGATGTAGAATATGTGGGAGAGCGTTCACAACCAAAGGTAATCTGAAAACGCATATGGGAGTTCATCGGATGAAACCGCCGATGCGAGTGCTGCATCAATGTCCAGTTTGTCATAAAAAGTTTACAAACGCTCTCGTATTGCAACAACATATCAGGCTGCACACGGGTGAGCCAACAGATCTTACACCTGAACAAATACAGGCGGCCGAGATTAGAGATTCGCCAGGAATAGGCGGCTTCCAAGGTCACCCTCTGCATCCTTTTTTACCGCACGGTTTCCCGATGCCGGGACGGCCGCCACTTGGTTTTCCTGAATTGGACGAAGATTTTAGCGAAGATGGAGTAACGGACAGGGAGGATTTCGACGACGATTCCGATCGACAGGGTTCGATCGATCCCGGCGAAGTAGATACCCCTTCATTTTCAACGTCACTGGCGGCACTCGAAAATCAAGTGCGGACGATAACAACCATGGCATCGCACTTATCGGCGTCTGACGTTAGTTTGTCATCTGAGAACCCGCGGACATCCACGCCCGCACCGGGTCCCCAGTCACCGAGAGGATCAACTCCTTCGACTCCGCCACCGGCGCTAGATTTGACGCCGAGGCCGCAGATGTTTGCTGACTTCCCGCCGTTCTCTTCCCCGATGTCACCGCAAGCGTTGTCCGGAACGGGGGGCGCTCTCGGATCTCTGACGAACTCCATGCTGAGCGGAGCTCCTTTCGGCCCGCTCGGGCTGGCGACGGGCCCCGCAGGTAGGCGATACCGGAGCGCCTGCCCGACCCGAACCGACCTCTTCGGGGTTCGCGGGGTCCGAGCGCCCCCACGATAAGCGGCTCGTGGCCCGACGGGGTCGGTTGCAAACCTCAAGACACCGGGCAGGCCTCGATCCTTCCCCATCCTCCCCATTCAACCTCCCTAAAAGCATTTTTACATGTAAGATTTAGTTTGACTTCAACGAGATAAGAAGAAATGTTTCTTTCCGGTAAAAAAATAGTTTTCGTGTATTTCAAATAGTAAATTAGATCAAATTTATAACAATATAGTCATCCTAAGCGGTTACAGCAAAAGTAAATACTTTTATATTTGTACCAATAATAATATTATTGACGTTTGCATCTAGTTTGTTATATTATAATATTATGTACACAACACATAAATCCAAATCACAGCTCAAACATCAAATGATAATAATAGAGGCTACGATTTTTTTGAATTTGAATTTATCACCATTAACTGATAATAGTTATCATCATAATAAATTTTTGAAATCTCTTTGACCATCGCATTACTTCTATTGATGTTTCAAAGTGCACGAGGAATCTTCCGCGCGTTGTGATTGTGTCTGCTAACAAGTCGGATCCGTCGGCGCGAAAATAAATGGGAATAAAAATAGTCGACGGCAGTGGCGGCAGGAAGGAAAGCGCAGTCGGAACTTGCCAGCCGGACGAGCCGCCGCTGGCAAACCACCAAATATCACATCGATTGGTCATAATAATAATATGCCACTGTAAAAGATTTCTCGGGCGCCATCTTGGTGCAATGTTGTTACGACTTTTCTTCCAATAACGAACAGCATTAGTCTCATCAACGAACTTAAAGTATTACCATTGTAAAAAAACATTTGAATGCATGACTACAATTAATAGATATTAAATAATATAAGACACACTATTTGTTTGCAATGGTCACACCTAAATATCTCCGTAGATTTGAATATGAATTAATTTTCCCGCTTACTTCTTAGATTATCGTTGTTCTTTTGAATAATCAAATCTTAATATTTTATTATATTGATACTGGATAAACTACATAATTAATACAGTGAAAATAATGGGTGTTCTTAACTGTCACATTGTTATTTTAATGGCCAAAATATGTCTAGATATATCTAGTACCAGACAATGAAAACTGACTTGAATTGTCCGGCATTTTAGCAAAAAATCTTAAACATGTCCACTGTTTCAAATTGTCATCCATTACATGCGCAAGGAACGTCAATTACCAACACTGAAAAACTTTTTTAACGAACATGTAACAACGTAGCTTGCATTTTCCTTCATATTAATCGCGTACTCAAATATTTTTTATCGACGATCATTCTTGTATGGCGTTAAACGGTGATTAAAATATTTCCACGTCGTAAGAACTATAAACATCCCGAATCGCTAATTAAATTTACCGAAAGGAAATAATTAAGGGATAACGTTTTTGCAACTCTTTCGAATCTGCAATATTGACCGAATGTAAAATTACTCAGCTACTATTTTCCATCGGTGTTAATTTTATTAACGTAATATTTACAGCGTACTTATACAATTATCTGACGTAATTGGTTTTTTTATGTGCATTATCATCGCTAAAAATTAAGAAGCATATCAATAATTATTGGCGTGCTTCGAATATTTTTAAACTGCATTTCTTAGAAAAATAATCAAAAAATCGCAATTGAATATGTTTACAGTATACCGAAAGAAACATTTCTTCGTTTGACTCAAACTTTTTTAATTAACGTACCTAGTTGAAAAGATTTTAGCTTTGACAACTTTTTTATGAGTTCATTATATAAGTTAATATTCTATTCAAATATACATTGTATTTAAAAATCAAATTAAGTTTAAAATAGTTAAATAGTGACATGTTAATTACGTCCCCAGAAGGAAAATTCATGTAAATATTACAGTCAAATTTTAAATAGAGTAAAAACTTTTCTGAGTTCTTTTCAATTGCTTAATTTATATTTTGAATAGTTCGTCCGAAAATATTTTTAAACTGCATTTCTTAGAAAAATAATCAAAAAATCGCAATTGAATATGTTTACAGTATACCGAAAGAAACATTTCTTCGTTTGACTCAAACTTTTTTAATTAACGTACCTAGTTGAAAAGATTTTAGCTTTGACAACTTTTTTATGAGTTCATTATATAAGTTAATATTCTATTCAAATATACATTGTATTTAAAAATCAAATTAAGTTTAAAATAGTTAAATAGTGACATGTTAATTACGTCCCCAGAAGGAAAATTCATGTAAATATTACAGTCAAATTTTAAATAGAGTAAAAACTTTTCTGAGTTCTTTTCAATTGCTTAATTTATATTTTGAATAGTTCGTCCGAAAATGTGGCTAATGTTGTTTTTATTTTGTGGTATAGTGCGCGGCAATACAACGTGCAACATCTGCTACAAGACTTTCGCCTGCCATTCCGCCTTAGAGATCCACTACCGGAGTCATACCAAAGAACGACCCTTCAAATGCAATGTTTGTGACCGAGGATTTTCCACAAAGGTATGTTGATTCTCCACCAATCCTTTTTCTACTTCCACCGAAAAATACAACCATCTGATATATATTAACGTATCTTAAATACTGTACGAAATATAGGATCGTTGATTACACAAATATCATATATGATTAATTAAAACCAGACGATATATTTTTTAAATGTAATTAATATTTGATTTGAATTCTCGATACGTGTGAATACTGCAATAATATCTGTTTTTGCCGCATTTTTCCACCATGTAACTTAACAAAATCAATAATGCTATTTATTGAGATACAACTTTTCATCAAATCCACAATAATTAAATGCTCAAGAAAACATTGAAATAAAAAAATATTAATGATTTTTTGTGCCTCATGTATGACATTAATTCGAATCGAATCGAAGTCAAAACAAAACAGTGACGATATTTTTATTCTTATTATGTTTTTACCAATTTTCGTCACTGAAAACCTCACTGAAATGTCTCAAAAGCAGGAATCTGTATATTTTTATTCACTGATCAATAAGCACGAACTATTTGGAGAAACACAGTAGCTTAGCATAAATAAATTATTTCAAAATGCACTTTATGACTTTCGACTTGATTGATGTTTTGTCGAGCAATATCTCAAGCCATTAATGTATTTAAATCTCGAAAATCAATATTTATACTTAAATTTTATACCATCAAGAAGAAAACTCGTATTTTATGATAATAATATTCGGATAAAAACTTTTATTAACTCAATTAGAAATAATAATATACGATATGAGTTTCTGGAACGCTTGAATTTTATATCTATAGACGTTTTTTTCCATGTTTATAACAAATTTTTGATGCAACAATCATTTTAATTATCAAATATTTTTTGTTCCAACCACCTTATTTTTTTGTTGAAAAGTATACAGTGTAGTGTTATTATTTAGTTTCATGATTAAGTCGGTTTGTCGTGTTGATTAGTATTTGTGATGTCGTCAGAATTTTCCTAATAGTTTAAATATTTATTATATCCGTGTGTATGTGTTTATTTATTAAAATTTGAATTACATGTAATGATGAAAGCTCTTTACAAATATAAAATTAATGTAGTTAGATATTGCATAGATTAAGTTAGTTATAGTTACCCATGTTTAGTTGCTGCCAACATTATATAGGTACAAACATAATACGAAATATGAAAATAAGTTTACTAAAATATTTACATAATTATTGTAGTTCAAAAAATATCAATTGTTTTAAACAAAAGATATTTAGAGGTAATTAAAATTACCGTACTAATTTTACCGTCGGCAAATGTAATACTATAACTTATCGAGTAACGATAAATAATTCATGTAAACTTAATCAAAATATATAGATAGTATACAATACCATTTCTTGTGATTATATATGACAAAGCTCCATGCTCCGACAAATGACTAAGTTGCAATATGGTTTGCAATCATTTCGGAAGAAAAAAATCAGTTTGAATTGAGATGAAATTTATTGTCAATAATAAATGATCGTAATATTGTGTTTCAAATGTATATGGCTCTAAAATAGGCGTTGGCAATATAATATTAATTTATTGTACGTTCCTTGTGTTTATTAGTTTAAGTGTTTATCTGCTTAACAATACTAATATCTTAAATAATTAGATGCACGCGAGGGGTCAAATCTTTAAGCCAGACTACCAATTACTCCAGGTGTCTTGACGAACGGAGGACATTAAAATTTTATGGTGCAATTACAAAATGCATTTGTCGGAGCGCCAGTGTTGCTCGCAGATAGAAAATTACTACTGACAGTCGGGTGACATAGTGAGATTTTTTTCATCTAATAGAAACGAAGCAACGCCACAATAATAGTAATCGTTAAAAAGAGCCTGACGGAGACAAATGAATTTAAAAAACCGTTTATTTACTAAAAAAATATCCGTAATACTATAATTAGTTTTTAAAAGTGCCACAACTCGTAAATATTAGTTTCACTAATTTATTGAAATTAAATTAATGGCATCGTGTTTATTTTCCAATATAATATATACATTATCATTTAATACAAGTTAATAATTGCTAACTTCCATCGAAACATACTCAATACAGTGGCGTAACTACCATAAGTACCATTTTAAAAAAAATACTACTCCCTTCAAACGTAAATATGTTTTAAGTTAAGGTGTAGAGTAGACAATAACATTTTAAAGATAATAAGATTTGTAAGAATAATGTGAAGAAATTTACAACGACTTCTTTTTTAGTCAACTTATCTCTATCCCACAAAATAAAATTATTTATTAATGGGGGTTACTATACTATTAACGTTGAAATAGTTATGAAAATTATTTTCGAAATAAAATACATACTTTTCTTACAAGAATCGAATCGGAAAATACAGTATTACAATCTTCACCTGAATGCAATTTTTAGACATTTCTACTATCAATAAGTGTGCCATTTTTTTAATGTTTTATCGTTTATGTCGTTTTTATTATATTAAGTGAATATTGTTTTTGTATATGTATACCTATACATAGTGTATTAAAAATTATTAAGCCCACGTAATTACTATATACCCGCATACAATTGTTTTCAAACGTACAATAATAATTTATGTAATAAAATAATTATATCAATGTCTAATAATTGTAATTGGTAGCCCTAATCCATTTAGTAGTGAGTAGCTATGATAGTTGTGTTTTTGAGTATTGATTAAAACTAAATGTTTGTTGTTGTTTTCCTCGTTTCAGAGCAGTGGCGGCGGATGCTTGTGCCAGGGGCGAACCGGTGCCCCAAGACGCCCCTCCAAGCCGCAGTTCGCCACTGCTTTGAACCAATGGAGCCCCTTCTCTTTCCCGGTAAGGTTCAGTCCTTGCCGACCAAAAATAATATATACGGAATACTCTATTCCCTTCCCGGGGAAATACTGACGTATGACAACTCTCTGATTACAGGGAAACATGAAGCAGCATATGCTGACGCACAAGATTCGGGAATCGGGAGAGCCCATCGAAGCCGATATCCAAGACCAACCGCCCAAGAGATCGCCCCCTGAAATCGACCTACCCTTGCCCAAACGACCCTCGAGTGAGTTCTTATCATTCCTTTCATGTTGTATATGCTTTTAACTATCATCTCATCAATACATTATTAAAATATTTAATCTAAAGCTTCATTAACACACTATTAATATAAATCTACTGAAGGTGCTTTGGTGGATCTGTAAAATACATGTAGGGTTTGAAAATTAAACATATGGTACAACTTCTGGATCACCATTTCAAAATGTTTATTTAACCTTACTTATGAATCGTGCCAAAGTTTAATTTTCATTCATAGTCTGGCTTTATTAACCCTTCATTATGGCCGAACGCTGATCGCTTTCATCGCGGCGCATTCGCGAAGTCCTATCATAAATGAGGACGCAGCAGCGCAGACTAACTAAATCCGCGTGTGTGTATTGCAGACGGGCCTCCGATGGGGGTGGTAGCGGCGCCCCTTCAGCACGCGCCTCCGCCCCCGCCCCTCCCCGTGGGGCCCCCTGGTGCGCCGCCCCTGTCTACCAAACACCTGTGCGGGGTGTGCCGCAAGAACTTCTCGTCCAGTTCGGCCCTGCAGATTCATATGAGAACGCACACCGGCGACAAGCCTTTCAGATGCTCCGTGTGCCAAAAGGCCTTCACCACCAAAGGCAACCTGAAGGTACGCCACTGACCGTCTCCGTGACACAACTTCGACACAAAAATATACAATCTGATAATACGTCGACATGTTTCGTAGAATGTTGCTATTTACTAATGCTTTGCCACATTGCTTCACTTACATACATATTACATCTCCTAATTTTCATATTACCATATCTACTTCCGTGTCTCCGTTTTATTTCTTTGTGATTCTTAGTGAAAGCCATTAGATTTAGCAGTGGATCATAAAATCATTAAAAAAATGATTTTAGGAAATAGTTATCTGATTTTTAAAAAAAACACCTCGTTAAATGCATTCCTACCATTTCCCAAGGAAAATAGATCTAAAGAAGTTGATAGATTTTCTTGAGGATTAACAGGTTGTAAATAAAAAAAATAAACATATGCAGAAAATATAGATAGATAGTGATTTGTGTAATGTCTTACCCATAAAACTAGTATCTAATATATTAGTCACCATTTTAGGACCCTAATACAAACTTTCCGTTCTCTACAACCGGTCTATATATTTTATTATGTTTTTAACTTTCTAATAAGCAGGATTCAATCAATTAGATCAGAGGTCAGGGAACTTTGTTTAGTGTGGCCCCAAACTCTATTTGTCTACGCTATTATAAGTTCTACCCACTGAAAGCAAAAAAAAAACTTTTATATTTCTACAGAATCCAAAATGATTTCAAATTAATATTATTAAGTATATTGAGTCTTTGTCAACTAAAAGATATTTATTTTTACCAAATTCTCAGACCACTGAATGAAACATTTTTATGTTAATTGAGATTGCTATTTTTTCTCATTACTAAATGTTACTAGCATTGAAGATTCAGTCTTGCTTTACCATATAAAGAAAAAATCTTCTTAGAGTTATGAGTACCTATAATCAATTATTCTAAATTACTGCTAATGTTGTCAGTTTACGTTATTATTCATTCTCTTAATTTACGTAAATTTTTCACGTACAATAATCTCAATATTATAACATAAATTTAATTCTATATTATATGTAATTGGGGTGAAATATATCTTCAAAATATTACATCTATCTGTGCATGAATGAATTGAGAAAAAAACAATCTTTTAATGATTCGTTTTCTTTTAAGGTGCATATGGGTACCCACATGTGGTCGAACGGGGCGTCGCGGCGAGGTCGGCGCATGTCTCTGGAGCTACCTCCGCGCCCCCTGCCCCTCAGCCCCCAGGATTCGGACTTCCTCCAGCGGCGGCCGGATCTTTTCTATCCATACCTTCCGGCACCCTTCCTTAATGGGATGCAGCAAAAGGTGAGATTGACGACATCTCTTGAGATTGTGTTTTATGGTATTATAATATTCAAGTACTAACTCACAAATTTACTCAGAACATTTACTGGATATGATTCTTATAAACAACAAATCCAACTTTATCAATTACTTCGTATTTATAACTTTTACCTGAGACTTTCACTAGCCCTAATGAATTCTTCTATTATGAAAAAATTATTACCTTGTTATTCACAATTATATTAGAGGGCTTAAGTTTTATAGTGGATTAGGATCTGACATGTGAAAATCATTCTTATCCGTGTTTTGAAACCTTTGAAAATGACAATTGTGTTTTGAAACATCAGGTGCTCACCAATCAAAACATGGTGTCATCCCAAAATAATTGATTTAATATTACTACTAAGCATACTGTAAATGAATGATTATCTCCAGTAATCCATGTCTTTTTATTAAATTGTAAACACGTGCTATTCACTTCTGTGGAGGCGAAGCGACCTTCATCGTTTTACAATACTTGATATATAAAAGTAGATACTGTAACGGTGCTTAAAATGAAAGTGTGAGCATAATCTTTAAATACTGCCAGACAAAATAATACATTAAGTTTTAGCAAAAATTTTAATATTATCCATTTTCTACAGCTGAACGAGATCTCCGTAATTCAACAGGGAGCAGTCCAGAACGGACTAACATCACCGGGTGCCAAATTCCCCGGGTCTCTTCTCGGCTTCGGCCCCTTCCCTCCACCGCCTCCCTTGTCGCAGCCGGGCTCGCCCCTCAGCGACAAGCCTCCTTCTTCTTTGAGTTCGCCTCCGCCGGACAGAGACCAAGAAATGGAAGAGCGAAGACGAGACGCCGAAGGTGTCTGGGAGATGCATTACGAGAGGGCGGCGGCGGCGGCCGCCGCTGCAGCTGCGGCCGCAGCGGACGGCGAAGGTCCCCTACCTCTCCTCGGTCCGCCCCCGAGAGGCGAAGGCCTGGCCGCGTGACCGCACTTTTACCGAACGCACATCGGCCCGGTTGCGTTTCATAACGAATAGACACAGCTACCGGAAAGAACAATACACCTTTTCCAATCGTGCCATTAGTTAATGTCCTATGAAAAATTACCATCACATTAGACAGTTGTTTCAAATTCAAAACTTGTTGTTCAAGTGAAATCATCAAGAGACCAATTTTGAGCAATCAACGTCTCCTTACCATTCAATTTACTTTGGTTACTGACCTATTGCATTTATGTGAGGTGCGCATCTGTTATTATGAATTCTACGTATGTAATTCGTGACAGTTTGTGTTTGGTTATAGCTAAATCGTTAAATTTGGTGATGGTAATTTTTAACAGCTGACTGCAATGTGCAGATTTTCTCAAAATCATTTTGTAGTTTGATCCAATTCGAAGTGTGCAAAACAGTTGCATTTTAGTGATTCATATTTGTTGTGCATTGAGAGTTGAATTTGATGCGACGGCGACATAGACAATGTTATACCGATAAAAAATATTTGATTACCCTCCGTCTTTCCTGTCGCGGTCGTTGATATTATCCGCAGACCGGCAAATATGAACTCGAATGTAACGTTCCTATTTTTAAACTAGTCTGTAAAAAATACATAAACGATAAATTAAAAAAATATTTACGAAACCGCCAAATGAGGCTATATAAAATAAACGTGAAAGAACACTATTATAAGTCCGCGAAAATTACGTTCGTCGCAAGTTATTATCAAACTTGCCTTCGACGTTGTTAAGTGCATTCATTTATACATTCTAATTTGATTTGTCTTTATGCAGTATCTATTTATAAAAAAATATCATAATAAACAAACAAAAAGTAGAAATACCTAGTGTGACCATAGTATTATAATAAAAAAACATTTGAAATAATTTTAGGATGTTCGTCACATTTACTCGCATTATAAGTAGATATGACTTAACTGCGCAATGCAGTATATGAACCCAGTGTATAGTATGACATAATGGACTCGTCTAATCTGTCATTTCAAGCCAGGTGAGCATTTGTGTGCCAGGGCACATCGTCTTTAGTATTTAAGTGTATTTGTAAGAGAAACTCTAGTGTAGAATCGGGCCTGAGGCAATGATCTGTGAAGCTGTGATACACGCCCGAGCCAACGGAGGGCTGCTTTCTTTTTTATTTATTAATTCAATTTATCGATCGACTTATACGATTCGTATATAAGTCCATATCAATTTTTAAAAAGCCACTCATCCGGTTCAATCAAATTATATTAAATTATCATCGCGATTATTCATATTCCATATTATATATTGTATTAAAAACATTTTCAGAATGTTACATAGTAAAAACGAAATCACTCGCTTCTAATGCTTGAGTTGCGAAAAGATGTGTTTTTTTAAATTATTTTATCTAAATTATAGTTAATATAAATATAGCATGGTGAAATCGAAATCGTTTAATTTATTTGTCCTATAAAAGAATTTGTAAAATGCGGGCGAGCCCCGAGCTGTAAATGATCTACATATTATAATTTAACATTGCATTATATTTTTATTAAGCATCTTCAATAAAGTTATATCAAATATCACAACTTTTAAGTATTTAATTATACATTTATTATAAAATAATATTAAATATATATCTCTATCATCTAAAAGTGACTGTAATGGGTATCTTCTGATGTAAAGTACGTTTCGAAGTATTATTAATATGGATTACATACATGTTGATAAAATCAAAAGAACTGTGAAATTTAGATTTGATACATTTATATTTAAGTTTGAGATTATTCAAATATTCAGTTCGAACTATGTTTCCGCCCGAGACACGTCTCATTTATATGTAATAAGTTTAATTAAAATTGTTTTTTTAATATGAATATTATTATTGTTACCTTTAAAGCGAGACTTTTATTATTTTGCATCAACACTCATGTGTATGTGTGGCATTATATTATCATATATTTGTACATAAGTATTATTAGATATGTAATAATATTATAGAAATATTTTATCTATTACTGTAATGTATTATCTATCAGTGACTGCCTAAATGATATTGTAACCAGATTGAAAATATCAACAAAAGGAAGATGAATAAATAAATGTGTGCTTAATTGAAGATACCATGTCCTCTTATTTCATACACCAAACCGGGATTAGGTTCATTTTATGAACATTCATTTCAAAATCTATGAATATCAATGGCATTTTAGTGGGTTATTTGAGAATTGACGCACCATACAGTACTTTTTCAAGGTAGTATGTTTGTTACTATAGATTTAGTTCATATGTTGACTTTACTAACAATTTTTAATGTTTACATGATTTCCTACTTTCTTTTTAAACAATATCCGCTCCTAGTGTGGAGCATATCAACGACTAATGAAACAATCCAACAGAGACATTTAATGAGATATGATATAAGTCACTTGCTCCATCTTCCCTTTTTCAGAGAAAGTAAGAGTAGAATTATTGATGCAAGGTGGGCAAATTTCCGTGTTTCTTCATTGAAAAAACCGGGAATTTTGGGTGGGAATAAATTCTCCTGAGAAAATTGGGAAAAAATGGGCAAAACCATATTATAATAGTAATGATAACTGTATATCATTTTTGACATTCAGTAACACTTATTTGAAATACGTGGCATTTTTTATGAATGAACAGATGAAAATACAAAAATATTAAACAAGCGTAAAATTGATTTCAAAAGTGCCAGGCCGATTGGTGATAGGAATCTTCATGTAAGCAAGTAGGCCGATATTCCAGCCTGGTGGGAGTAAGCGAGATAAAGCTCAGGACACGGGAAAGTTTGTCTTGATTAGAGATGGGACTTAGTGTTAATATAATAATTCAGGTTACACAAAGGGCAACTTATTGTTGAACTTTTTTTACGAAACTAAAACTCAAATGCGTGTTATGAAAACAATATTAGACTGCACATGCATTCCTGACAGTGAGACAAATATTTTTCGAACCTGAACCGAAGTTGACATTAATCATTGTAGGCCATGGGGTGTAAATTACTGTACTAGGGGGTTTAGTTTACAACATTTTAGGATTGCTTGGCAAAAGGTATTGACAAAAACTATTCAGTACCAAACATAGGTATTTTATTAGATAGGTTAATATTTCTTGAACAAAGACATATTCTGTTAAAGACAATTACAATGACAGAATTAAAAAACATAAACTAAAGCTTTTGAAATGTAAATGATGAAAATCCCAAATACATCTCATTAAAATTGAATACATATAAATCGAATTTAATTTAAAAGTTAATAACACTAGCCAATTTCTTAACACGATTAAGGAGCAGATCTCCTTCTCTGATGGTTGCCTGATAAAGTGCCCCACGATCAGATGCTCCGGTGGAAGTTCCACTTGCGCTGCCGACGACAGCTGTTCCGTTACCAGCTCCTGTCACCACACATCCATTCACAGCATCAATGCGACATTTCAAACGACCTGCTGCAGTAAACCTGAAATACATTTTTTTTAATTTCATGAAATATTTACAAGACGACAAGTGGCATATTTTTGTCAGTGAGTTTACATACGGAGCTCTGGATTAGTTACTTTAGTTTCGAATTCGAACACAATATAATGGTAGTTAGATTTCAGTTACCTGGGGGGTACATATCACAAGAGATGGAAATCCATAATATATAACATAAAATTATTTAAATGTAATTCATTACAATGCAAGTTTTGTATTGAGCAGGCTAATAATAAAAGATAATATTTCAATTAGTTCAGGGGACCTATTTTAATACTTGATAAATCCATAATGCAAGTTAAAATAAGCATATGTAAATGGTTGGAAAAATAAAATGCAAACATTTATGGAGAAATTTAATCTAAAATGCTCCTATACCTTGATATTTCATCCTCAATATATTCCCTGGTGAGGCCGAATGTTGTAGCAATATTATTAAGACTGAGACTGCGGTAAGCACGGAGCAGCTGAACGTAGGCTTTGATGCGCATCTCACGCACATAGTGGTGATAATGGGGGAAGAAGACAGGATCTGTGCAAATTTGGGTTTCAACCTAAAAAGGTAAAATCAAACATACATACTGCAATGTCACTAAAAGTTCAATTTGGAATTTTCACATAAAAAATATGATAGCAATAAACTTCGTAACTAACAAAGAAATATTAAATTACACGAAAAAGAAATTTCATTCAAAAAATCTGAAAAATCACATCATTGTTTTTCAATTTCTGTTAAGTAATAAGTTAATATAAAAAAATTTAAGAAATAATTGGAAGATGAAGCTTTACGTCTTTAAAAATCTAGATTTCCGTATACAGGCAGTCTTCAACTTTCGTACGTAATTGGTTCCTCAAAATGTGTATGAACTTTGAATATACAAAAGTAGAGTAATGTAAAAAAACATCAAAAGGTGTGTTTCAAAATATTTGTTTAACAATGAGTTAAATAAAGAGTTCTATAATAACATGCTGTCTTTATCGATAGCCCTACATACTTGAGATACACTCTTAATTGGGATCACTTTCACTACCATGATGGTCAACAACTGGTAAAGATGCAATAAGGCTTTCTTCATATTTTTGAATGTCAGTCTTGACAATGAGTTCATGACCTTCTTCTTCACTTTAATTCAATTCTTGTTGCTCAATTCAGTATTCATTTGACAGAGGTTCTGAGTGAGATACAATTAACTCATTAACTTCATTGTTGTTGACGATCACGTTCATTCACTTGGTTAACTGTGATAGTTTCCGGAATATCTTCAGAATTTATATAATCTCTCAACATTTGTGGAAATAATTGTTTTCAGAAACCTTTCAATGTTGACTCTTTTATTTCAGTCTCCAATATTGTTTATTGCGTTTTATATATTTTGAAGTGCACAGTTTTAGCATTATCAACAAAAACCTAAATTTTAAGAAATGTATGAAATAGCGAATTGTATAAAAGTCGAGGGCCATCTGTATTGGAGTAACTATTTCTAAACTCTACAAAGAATGGCAAACCAGTACTGACCTATGGCTAAAAGTGAAAGCACAATTCATATATAATCAAAAATGAAAATCTCCATGTATTAAATAGTTATAATAATCAGTTATTTTACCTAAAAGTGATTTGATTTATTATTTGTCACATTGGCAATGTAATGTGAAAAACTTTCTCACAAACTACTTCATCTTCTTTAATTGTACTGACAGAAATTGTAATGCATATCAATATCAACTATGATTTATTTTGGACTTACCCATGCAAGGCTCTTCATGAAGTCAGCGTATCTACATTCGTGGAGGGCTTCGACAAACTCCCTAAGTTCCGGAAATTGACAACGCAATGCTTGCACGGTTGCACCTTGCTTTTGCAATGTCGTCTGAAGTTCATGCCTGGCCAGCGCAATCATGCATGCCAATACGCAGTACTGAACGATTGTACCTAATAAAAGAAAACAAAAACATCAATCAATATTTAAATCATTGCTAAACTTCATATGGAAGACAATATTTATATTGTGAAATATTGAATTTAATAAATATGTCTACTTTCAATGTTGAGCACATGCCAGATTTAATGGTTCATTTGCAACTAACATATCAAAAAAATTTCAAATTGAAGGTTTGTTCGACTTACACGATTTTTCGACTTACACGAAAACCTTCGGAACGAATTAATTACGTAAGTGGAGGACTTACTGTAGTTTGAATACATATATGAAAGTATGTTGTAGCAGCAGAATGTCTCTCACCAAAGTCCACCAACTCATATGATTCAAACGTTGAAACACAGTCAATGAAAAGCTCAGCCGCATGTGTGTAATCTCTGACGGATAGACAGTATAACGCTTCGTATGCCTTGAGTTTATTACGTGAACGCCAATCTCCACCACGATCAACAAGCTCATGAGCCTAAAAATGAAAAAAAAACATTCACAACAAGTCAGTCGTCCACAATTCATCAAAAAATTTATTTGTTTTATTAACAGCTTAATGGCCGTGGACTTGTATTTGAGTCCTTAAAGAACTTTGGTTGCTGTCCGTGGACTCACATACGAGTCCTACGACATAAATTTCATTTGGAATTTTTAAATTGTGAAACATTTAAAAAAAATATATTGGATTGCTTTTCAAGCAATGGAACTATCACCCACTGTATTCTCAGGAGTACATCCACCGTGTAAAATCAGAATCATATGAATTTAAATGAATACAATAGCAGCTTGAAAGCTATATTTCTTTGCCTAGAATATTGTAATAATATAATTAATCAATACATTTACGGGACCTTCAGCCAATTCTTTATATTATGTAATTCATGACTAAAAAATGGTATGCCAAATAGTACAAGGTTGTACTGGAATATCGATAAATTGATTATATTTACTTTATGAATAGCTTTTCCCATCTCTTTCACGTTGCATCCATGGAAATATGCAATCCTAAAGAGGGCAAAGATAGCTTCTAATCTCCTATTTGTAGTAAGAGTTGTGTCTTCATGTTTACTTATTGCAAGTGCAGTAGCCTCTTTTTGGTCTCCGATGGAACAGAGGTAATCCAATCTGAAATTATTTATAATATATAATATATTACATATCAATAACATATAATATGAAACAAAAAATAAATGTATGTCTGTCCAACATGACAGATGTCACTGTTAAACCATCATTCCAATGTTTGCTTTCATCATTCACGAATATTTGTCATATATTTAGCTTCATAAAAGATTGTTCTACTCTGAAACAAATCATTTTTGGTGTTTCCGTTGTAAAAGTAGCATTTTTAGGCCACGTCCGATAAAACGATAATAAGCAAACCGATAATTTATGCGCATAATGAAGTTTTTTTGATGTAAATTCGATGACGTATTTCAAATTCATCTCTATAGTATGTTCTATGAATGACAATTTGATGACTTTTTCATACTTATATTACGTTCGTATTTCGCGTTAATTATAGGTTTCCCTGATTCTTATGTATGATACTCTGTCATTTTCTTAATAGTAAGTAAATCGCCTACATAAACTGCATTATTAGCAGCATTGAGTATTTGTTCAGGAAGCAAAAGAGTAGCATGTTGTAAAGCATATTTACCTAACTTATGGAAATAAATAAAAAAAATATGTAATTGTATGACCGAAAACCTCAGAATCGTGAAAATAAAGATTCGATATAAAACTAACCTGTCTTGCCACACTGGAGTTTCTGAATCATCTTCTTCAAACGTGGACAGTCTTCTGGCATTTTCTTTTGACATATCATCGAAAAGCTTTTGATTGAAGTCCCATCCTAAATCAGTGCATACTTCGCGATAATATGGAGCCATATTATCGGCTTTGATACCTTGTAATAACCGCTCTTTGAGTTCTTTGTCATTTTTCAATTTGGGCAAACTAAGTTTAAATTTAACTGAAGCAAGCAGCATAAAATCAGGCGTTTTTCCTTCTGCGGACAGCTCCATGTTGTCTTATGAAATGGAATTAAACTTAATATACAATAAACTCGGACGACAATTTAGTAGGAGCCGTGACACTTGTCAATGGAAATTGTAAAGCCAAGATGAGAATGCAAATAATTGTGACTAACTTCGGATTATTGTAATAAATGTCGTTTTAGCATAGTATAGTAGTAGATACTAGTATCCATAACAGGTTCAAACAATACTAGTAAAATATTTTGTTTTCAAGATACTTTTAAATACCTACCTAAGTATGAATTATGACATTTTTCGGAATTCTCTTGAGCATAATGAATTTTTGTGTATGAATAAATGGTTAGGTACAATTAATTTATTCATTGATAAAATATATCTTACAGTAATATAATTATAAATAATCTTATTGTAAAATTTATGCAAATTGATGTTATGTGATAATGTATTATTCTATTTTAAATAATTGTTATGCTAATAATTAGTTTGTAATTTTATGATAATTATCATTAGCATGTAAATACAAAAAACGATGTTAGATGTCCGTACTATATGCACGATAATCTCTCTTTTATATGGTTTCGCAGTCGGTGATTTAAGTATCTAATTCTCTGAAGGTATGCGATCAGTAATTTACGAAGAGACTTTCAACTGACACTGACAAACTCAATTGTAAAAATGTGGCTTCAAAATATATTTTGTTTTTGGATACTTTTGTCAGCAAATTATATATCGTTATGTAACGTAAGTGAAAAATACAATTAAATGTTATTTTTATTAAAAATAAATTGATTTGAAATAAAAAGTTGTAAAAAGAAGCCATTTATCGCAATTATAATTTGTTGTCAATTTAATTTCTCAGGCGGAACATTTCAAAGTAACCGATCAAGTATATTTTGATATAAGTAAAGATGGTGAACCCCTTGGAAGAATAATTATTGGACTTTTTGGAGAAATTGCACCCAAAACAGTAGACAATTTTAAACATATCGCGACTGAAGGAATAGATGGGAAAACTTATGCTGGCACGAGGTTTCATAGAGTAATAAAACGTTTTATGATACAAGGTATGAACAATGTTTCATCATCTTTTATTCATAAATAATACCAAATCCATAAAATCAGGTGTTACATTTTAATACAATTAGTATCAATAAATAGTTAATAGTTGTGACCAAGTGGTAACGCTTTGTATTTATATTTACGATTCTTAGTATAAATTTGTATATATATTATTTATTAAGATATAAATATTCTTTAATTTAAGACATCGACTGAGGGTGCTTAATGGAATTTCAATATCAAATTTGAATTGTTGAGATTTTGTACATTTCTATATATGTACCCGGGTCGTTAGTGACGGAATGTGTGGAAGTGTACAAAATCTCAACAATTAAAATTTGATATAAATATTTATTTAGCATGCCATAGTTATTCCGATGTCGTCAATTATTCTGAAACAATAACATTTAAATGCTGGCTACCTGGCCCGAAAGGCAAAAAGCGACATTTATTTTACTTTACATTAGGCCTTTGTGGTTTAGCTGCATTCTAGTGGTAAGAGTTTTGTCCTTGCAATCAAGTGGGTGTGGAAAGGTCAATATCAATTTAATTTTGAGATTTTTGTCATCGGTGTAAGTGATATCATTTTTCCTTGAGTTTATCTCGTATGATTTTTCAATTTCAAAATATTTGGGGCATTGGCAATTATAAGCTCTAATGCCAAATAGATGTATTTTTTATGGTAAATATTTTGAATTTGAATTGTTGACATTTTGTAAATTTCCATGTATTTTGTCACTTACGACCCGGGTCTCGCTTTTCGGCATCTTCAGGCATTCGAGTACATGAATGGACTCGAACTGACAAACCGGCGATTGGAAATGTACAAAATCTCAACAATTCAAATCTGATATTGAAATTCCATCAAGCACCCTCAGTCGATGCCTTGAGTTGTAAATATTTTGATTTAGCAAGAGAGTATACGCTCTTCCTACGAATTCAACAGAGGGTATGGGGTATGGCTCCACATCCCTTCAACTACAGCACTGGATATTTATATAGCAAATAATAAATTATTAATTGCATGGCATTTATTTGATTTGACAGTAGGTATTTCAAATATGCTTTAAATAATATTTATTAATGAAACAATGCATTATAGGTGGAGATATAATAAATAATGACGGTAGGGGTAGCATAAGTATTTACGGACCAATTTTTGAAGACGAAAATTTAGAGACTGAATACCGAATATCAGGATTAATCTCAATGGCAAATAAAGGTTTGAATGTAGCATATCTATAATATACATATCAATTGAGTATTGTATTTAACGATATGGAAATAATCCATTTTTTTGTAGGTACAGACACGAATGGATGTCAATTTTTTATTAACACGATCCCGACGCCTTGGCTTAACGGACAACACACCATCTTTGGAAAGGTAATAATGAACATATATTTAAGTAATTGTTTTTTAATGTATAATTGCTATAATAAGGCGCATGAAACGTTATCGTGTATATATTTATATACGGGGCATTTTTTTTTGAAAAGGTGTCGGAACTTACATCTTGTCAAGCTTTTTACTAACGAAAATTTCATTCAAATATTATTTAAATAAAATTTAAATCAGCTTTTTCTATACCACGAAGCGTATAAAAATGAAATATTTTTTTATTTTAGACATGTCCAATCTAAAGTTAATTTTGACGAAGAGTTTTATAAACATGAATTGCAATTATCTAAGCACGAATATTGTTTCCTCTTATTTCTTTTGAAACATTAAAAATACAATGAAAAAAGGTGCCGGAACGCCGTTCCACCGCGCTACATGACAAAAAAATCCCTGCATAATCATAAATATTATATCAGGTGTGTGCTGTGAATTTTTGTCTTTCTCGTTCAATTACATGTAAAGTGAAAGGTGTAAGCGATATAGGTTAAAAAAGCATATTGGGGTTTCGTCCTATTATCCTACTTGCTTAAAGGCAGGTACACAAGCGAGGTTGTGTGGTAGATAAAGCGATACATTCACTGCACGCCGTTGATATAATTATATAATATAAATATGTGTATTCAATTTATCTGGACATAAAATATGGTCCGAATTAGAAATATTTTTTGTCAATTGAAAATTAATTTTCACTAGTAGATACTAAGGGTCAAATTCCGAATCTACGAACGAAACGAAACAAAACGATAAAAAAAGTATCATCGTTTGCAACGATAATGGTCGATAACGATAATTGAAATTTATCGTTTGTGTAACCGATAATTATCGGCTTTTTTCGATAATAATTTTTTTCATAGACTGCAAACCTTTTTGTAATTTTTAAATATACCTTTGCCATCATCATACAGCCAATATGTATTTTGTAATACAGTACATGGAATATGAAATTTTATGGATTCAGTGTAACATATATAACATTCATTTGTAATAATCTATCTTTTATCCAACAAATATTCTGAGCAAAGTATTGTCAGTTAGTGGTTGGCGTAATATTTCTTAGCACGTTTTTTGCATTTTTTTCTTCTTAATTATCAATATATTTCTAAAATTTACAATTTTTTTTTTGTTTTATAACAAATTATATCGTCGTTGTCCTGGAAGAAGACACTAAGTGGAAAATACCAGTTTTGAGTATTTGAACTTCGAAGTTTACCAAATGCTTGAAATGCCATACTTTTTCATTTTGTTTGTTTGTACAAAACTGTTTTAAGAAAAAGTGTAATTATGAAAACAAGTGTGCTCTGTCATACGGTAGAGTTTGAAATAAGGAACATTTTGGTATAACTAACTCAATATGTAATTTTTTCGATTTAGTATTTTCTTCTAGAATAACGACGAGATATAGTATTAGCAACATTACTTGGCCACCACCGAATTTGGAACTAGAATTGTCAGTCTAGAATAAATTTACCCATTTGCCATTAAATATCTTTCGAAAATCCATGTCTACTTTTAATAACCGTCGCTAAAATATCAGTTTTGGAATATATTGAAATTTCAGTTATGGTTGAGTATGGCAACATGCCTAACGCAGCGGTTGCGCCCTTACTAGCGGCCAAATGAAATTAGTACATCTATAGTAAATATTACTAAAAAACATTTGGTGATATTGGCCAGTTTTGCAATTTTGCAAATGATGCGATATTTATCTATTAACAAATGATAATTATCGTTTGTTATCGATCATTATCGTTGGAGATCGATAATCGATAATCTAAAAATCATTATAGTTCGATAACGATAATGAAAATTTATCGTTATTGTTCATTATCGTTTCTCAATCGATAAGAAACGAAAATTTCGATCCTTAGTAGGTACTCAAGACAACGATCAATATGCTTATGAAGTAATTATCAAAGATTTATTTAAAATTTATAGTGATGATTTCAATGGTACTACTCGTTTATATGTGGGTATATTTTTTTTAAATTGTGTTTTAGATTGTGGAAGGCCAGGACTATGTACATATTATAGAGCATGTTTCAACAGATGTCGATGACCATCCAACTCGCGAAATAATAATAGAAGGATGTGGCTTAATTGAAACACCAACACCGTTTTTCGTATCAGATGAGCCATACGAGTATGTATGCTATAGTTATTAATTATTGTGTTACTCTGCGAGGTATTAAAAAAATATTATTCTTATCAAACGAGACTACAATAATCATTAAAAATAGCAATTTATCATTTTTAGCATTTGGGCGTGGCTTCGAGCTTCGGCGGTTCCATTAACGATGTCATTTTCAATCTTGGGAGCATTTCACTGGATGATCAAAAAAATGGAAATATAGTCACATTTTATTTCTTATATAATTTTAAAGTAGAAATGTTTAGTTATTATCTTGATTGTGTACTTAAGGCAGGCGATACAAAAAATGTTTCCTTCTGATTTACTCTTTAACACGTTAATACCGTATTGAATAAAAAATATTAAGTAATTGAATATCTACTGATTAAATGATTAAAGATTTTACTGAAATAGTAAAGTGTTATTAATATGTGTAACTTTTAAAGGTTCTGGTCCATTTTAACGGCGTCAATTATACACTATACACAAGCGTGGTACGGACTTACCATAGACGATTATGACAATTTTCATTAGACAAGCAAAATAATGTTTGGCCTCTTTATGGCATTACAACTAAAATGAATATTTATTTCATTATATAAAAAAAACAAAAATATTCGTATTAGAACAGATGATAAAAATCTTATTTTATTAAGCAAGGAAGATCGAACCTAATAATATTCACATGATTTGACAAAAAAATGTGTTTGAAGGTCTCGATTTGTTGAAGTAGAGTAGTGTTATGAAATCAAGAAACTTTCAGACTCTATTTTGATTCACTGTATTGAATACTTGTAGGTAAGTGTATATAACAATAAAAAACTACATAAAAATAAATATGATGTACAAAAAAGAATACAGTAAAAACAAATTAATAACACACCGTGGAAAAACCAGGCGGAATAACACCGCTTGACGTTACGACAATAAATATTAGGGAAAAAATGAAATGATACTGGAACATTAAAAGCAAGGTGCAGATACCAACCTACAGGTATTATATTATGTTTATTTTTGGACGTAGTCCATTAATCGTGCCTTTTGTATAGAATAGAAATTGGGAGTTAAAAATGACTATAAAGCATAAATAAAAGAAAAACTTTATGGGATTTTCCCTGTAAACTGTGATGCTTTTTATGTAAGTGTGTGTATCAATTTATTTTACTTAAATGAAGTGTCGATTCTCTTAGGAATGGTAAAGATACACTGACAGATTTTCGATTTACAAAATAAAGTATTGTGTATTAACTATTTCTTGTAATCAGTTCTATTATAATTTTTCTTGTACGGTTACCTTAATATTTCAGTGTATTATTTAGAACATATGATTTGGATGTAAGTATATTGATAGTATGGGTTTGATGATTATTATAATATACGATTTGAAATTTTGAAATTGTCGCATTAAGTAATCATTCAGCACCAATATAATACAAAATTTTTGTATATTTAAAATATAAATACGCAAAATGATACCCAGAAACATACCGACGTTGTAAGTTTACTCATTGGTAATATATTCTCAATTAAAATGCTGCTTAAAAATTTGAAGGCTACGCCTACTATCATTATCAAGAATATTTTATTTTAGTGGGACAGTGTTAGTAATTACTTACGTGGTATATAAGTTTTCCAAGAAAGACAATTCGCAGTCGGTTTTATTGTGTGCCAAGTCTAGATCCTTTTTCCAATCTATGATTGTCATAAATTAATACTTTTGTATTTACTAACTTACTCAAATATTAACTTAGTAAGTGGTCTAGCTGGTCCATATAAAAATATTTTTGGAGATTACTGAACATGAAGTTTTCAATATGGAATATTTTAGTTTTAAATCTGTTGTCTACAAGCTAAAATATTCCCTATAAGACAGTATTACTAGTCACATTTACTAGAATGAAAATATTTCCATATTTGGTGTTTGTATCAGTTTCCATTATTTGATGTAAAATGTTACATTAGATCATTAGTAATCTAGCATTTTTTAATTTGGTGTTTTGGCAGACTTCCAAATAGAGCTGAATATTTGAGTCATAGTTTGCCAAGAATGCTAATAATTCCTTGATGTCAATGTATTTTTTCTAAAACATAAATTTCAATGTTGTCAATAAAAATACCAAACGTTAGTGTTTGAAAGGTTATCTTAGTTAGCATGGGTTTCTTCAATGGAATGATATCAGCCAAGTTGCTCTATTTTTGTTTTAATATATATATATATGGATTGTAGAACTTTACTGAGTGAGGAAAATACGAAGTTTAGTATTTGATTTACATTTTATTTTATTAGAAAAATTTCTGTAATCTTTATGTTAATAGAAATCAATAAATTATCACAGGACAAAATATTGTTGAGTATTAATACCCCAATGGAAAGAAAACCATCAGTAAATAAGTTTGTCTTTGTTTCAATTATTTTATATATTCATGCACCTCTATTGTATCATCTGTGATTCCAAAAAATACTGAATGCATGTAAGGATTTACATATGTATTATATTTATAAATAAACTTGACTCATTTCTCACTCTCTGTTTTCAGCTTGTTTACCACGAGATTGAGTGTAATAATACATTACCATTCTTCTAGATAAATATGAAATGCTTTTTTTGCTATAAATTAATATCGTTTAATTTTTGTTTCAGATTTTTAGATTATTTTTTACCCATACCTGAACGGTGATATAAATCGGCAAAAAACCTGCCCCTCATGAGAAAAATATGGCGACCGATTCAAGCCTTGTACAAGCTATTTACACATTTAAAGGAAAGAACAATGACGAGTTGTGCTTCAAAAAGGGAGACGTAATAACAGTTTCCCAGCGAGAAGAAGGGGGGTGGTGGGAAGGAACTCTCGGGGAGACGACCGGCTGGTTTCCTAGTAATTACGTCAAAGAATATAAAGGTATCCATTTTTTTTAAAATAAGTTACTAAGTAAAATATCTATGCAAACTAACTCCATAACAAACCCCAAAAAGATGACAATGACCAAGAATGAAATCCATATTCAAAATAGCATGTTATATTAATTTAAAAAATAAAGGAAACAACTAATGTGACTAAAAGTAAGGTGTAAAAATTCATAGTGGTTGTTTTGAGCTTTGGTCTCATAAAATGAATATGGTTAAAAATCAAAAAACGGTGAGCCGGGAATCATTAAATTTACACAGTTTATTGTACTTGACAAATTCAGAAGAATGCGACTATTGTCAGCTTGCTATCTTTCTTGAATTATGCGTTAATATGAAAATGGAGGAATAGCTGACAACTTTTCTTGTGTCATTATTGCATTTAAACTGTGTCAAATATCTTAAATAATATTGTCTTAAAAATAAGTCAAATTAATGTTGAATGTTTTCTTAACAGATTCAGGCGGATCGGCAACCACTTCCCCTGTCCGTGCTCCATCAGAAATACAAGCTTTTAGAAATGTAGTCTTAAAAGATATAATCGATTCAGAGAAAGCTCACGTAGCAGAACTACAGGGCCTTGTTACAAACTTTTTACTGCCATTAGAAAAAAGTGATCTGTAAGTGTAGGATACTATTTATCCAAAACTCTCTAATTACACATCTAAGTACAAATAAATGAATTTAAATACCTTAATTGTTTTTTACCCAGAGTGCAATTTGTATTTCAACCTTTTATTTTAATAAATATTGAATACCATTACTTCTTATTGAATGGTGTTTGACTATATTATTATTGCAATGAAACTGGTTTTCCTTAACTGCACTGTAAAATCCAGTTTGAATATAGATCTAATATAGTTGGTAATAGCTCCCATACAGTCTCAGTGACATTAAGCTTCTTTAAGAATATAAGTCCGTTTAAGTGTTTTCAATAACATAATTGTTATATTCTCTATTACAGACAGTAAAATTGTAAGTTAAACTTACACAAACGATGTAACTTTATATGTCATGCCCCTTCTCTACATCATAAATAATGAAGTTAACTTCGTTCCTCCCCTCCCCCCCACATTATATAGATCAGTGGTCACCAAACTTCAGCTTACAAACTACAGGTAGCTTGTAGTGGTATTTGAAGCCTTTAAATTGGAAGAAAATGAATTCCATTCTTCAAGTTGTATAATATAATGGGAAACGGTGCATGATCCATTTCATGATGCAAATATTAGCACACAATTATAACTGACCTCCAGACAATTTATGAATGCAAAATAATAGTTAGAATAATATATACTTTGGATAAGGCTCATAATGAATAATTTATTTATATGTCATTATGTATGTTAGAGGTACAAGTTTGGAGATCACTGCTTAAGATTAAGTGTTTTGATGATAATTTTATGAGATTATGTTATTTTTTTAGATAAATGAAATGTATTTTTCAGTGTCACCCGAGATGAGTACAAACAGCTTACAGGGAATATCTTGGAAGTTTTACAAACCCACGAAGAACTAGTCGCTTTAGTTGAAGAATGTGGCACCAAAAGTGGATCAGATCAGAGAGTCGGTGGACTATTTCTACAGTGGGCACCAAGAATAAAAGCTGTACACCAGACATATTGTGCTTCACACCCGAGGGCTGTGTGTATTTTAGACAAGTACAAGTAAGTTTCAAATACTAATTTTATTTCCTAGCTGAATGAAGATCTGCTCCTCACTTCGAGTATATGGCATCACACGGTGCTGACGAGAATCCCTGTCCTTTCTCAGCATTATCACTACTTTTATTTCTCTACTGGAGTAGAAAACAACACTGGGAGACATCGGTCAGAAGAGCTTCTATGTATCTTTTGTTCATGCCGCCTCCTCTACGGCTTCAATCTGTCGGTTCATAAAACTTTTTTATGACTAGTAGCACAGATTTTTAGATTACTTTGTCTTGGTTCCAGTAATTTGGCTAAATTATAGGTGTTAATGTTATGAGTGGCATGCAGTATCATTCAATATACCCGGGCTTGGCAGCTGTTGAAGAGGATTATTCTTTTTTTTCTTTCATTGTCTTTGTTTATGACAGGCTGTTGGCTAAAGGAGCCAGTTATCTAAGGCTGCCGTAACATTGTAGTAATTAGTAGGGTATATGTAGATTATCTTGATCTATAGAGCTGAAGATTATGCACTCATGAGATCTGAGTTGCAAGGCAGGGTATTCTTCTCTGAGTTTGAAGGCCAGTTTTGAGACGCCTGGCACATGATTTTCGTCCTCTGCTGCTAGTTACATATGGTGCTGCATTGCTTGTAAGGTTGCCGCAGAGAGGCTACTTGCCGTTAGATTGGAATTTTGAAATTATTTTGAGATCACATCTCTTAGCATCAACGTGTCCACACCAACTGAAACAATACTTTTCTTTTATCTTAATTTACATTAGGCTTATCATTATATGACACAATTTATAATTCTCCTTATTAACAAATATTTAACGGCTTTTTATTGATTGTTAGAGACGAGTTAAACGCCTTCATGGAACGTTGCGGAGCAGTATGTCCCGGTTTATTAGTGTTGACCACCGGACTCAGCAAACCATTCCGTCGCCTTCATAAATATGCGGCAATGCTGCAGGAGCTCGGCAGACATGTGGTGGAATCTCATCCTGATAGAGGGGACACGCATCGAGCAGTAGTTGTGTACAAAGACATTGCAGTGAGTAGATTTAAATTATTTTGTTCATGAGTATAAAAGATTTATCTGCAACTATTATTATTTTAACTGCAGTTAAAGTGGAAACATAGTGCAGTGATTAAATGAAGTATCTTTTAACTATCTATTTTTTCAGTAGCAATGTGTATTGAAAAAAGCCACTATGTGACTCACTGTAGGCAAAGCGACGTAGTTTGTTCATCTCTTTTAAGGTGCTAACTGTCAATTCTTGGTGGAAAGGCATTATTTTTTAAAAATAAAACACAATTTGTTTGTACTACTTCCACATGTTTATAATGATCAGGAACTGATGATTCGGTTGATAATGCTCGTGATGAGCGAAACTGGTCCTCATCATTATAAACATGTGGAAGTAATATAACCAAATTGTGTTTTATTTAAAAAAAAGGAGTTTATTCATTTGTTTATTTTTTTTAACACGATAATTTATAAATCTTTCATCACTTACACTATTTTATTATTGCTGGAGATTGATGAATTCAAGATTTTATTTAATTATTTATTTTGTGTATTGATTTATCAAACTATATCAAAATAAAAATGCAAAGTTGTATATAAATTTAACATGATCTTGTCAATATGTATGTTTTATATTTGAAATGTTCACAATAGTCAACGTGTGCCGCAACCAGACGTCAAAAAGAATTAGAACTGCAAGTAGTCACTGGAGCCGTTCGGGGATGGCGAGGGGGCGATCTAGCTTCGTTGGGTGAAGTGCTTCATATGGGAGGAGTTGCACTCGGGGATACTCACGCTGATCGTTATTTTGTATTGTTTCCTGCCGAGCTTCTCATTCTATCAGTCAGCCGAAGAATGAGTGCTTTTGTTTATGAGGTAAATTAAAAACTATACGTAGTCTTTATTTCATTGTTATTATTTATTTCAAATTATTGTACCTTAAATTATGTTGAAATTTTTTTAATTTAAATGTTTATCCAAATATTTAAATGGGATTATTATTGAAATGACTATTAATCGACAATCAATTATCTAGTTTTAAGGTTATTTTGTTATCTAATCTCTTGGTTTAATTTATTGGCAAACATCGTATATTATATTGAAATTATTGATAAAATTACTATTCCCAAATTTTTGTTTCGTATTTTATCAATCTTTATTTGATCAAATTTAGATTTATTTATAGAAAAAGGGATAGGTAATTTTTCCCACAATGACTTTCTTACGTGTAATTGAAATAGTAAAAGTCATTTCTTAAGTGAAGTAAATATTAAAATAAACTATTCTATTGAGAGAATTGATACACCTGTTGTTTATATTGTTACGCAAGTAAATTCATTGGAATTATGTATGGCATCACAGTATGTACCTATTTATATATTAAGTGCATATTTCTGCAAATTGTAGTTACATTCATACTGTCTCAATTTTTTTTCTTGTAAAACAAATATAAGATTACTATGTCTTATATATGTATTATATTTTACGAGACTGATCATTGGTGGCTTCAGGTATTATTTAATTGAACTACTTCAAGTATTTGACCTAGTCTTGAATTGCAAATTTTGTGATTAGGATGGTAACCTGTAGTTTTTCTAAAAAACTGTAAACTAGATAAGATTACCCACTCTATAATTAAATGTACAATAAACCCCTGATTATCCAGGTTTATGGTAGGGAAGGTCCGCATGGATAATTGAAAAACACAGATAATCTAACTATTAAGTTTTATTAAATTTTAAAATACATTTGTAAGTCTTATTTGAATATGAATAATTATTCATTAAGAAAATCTTTGATTTTGGTTTGTTTTGAAAGGAATCCTTGAGTTCGAATTTACCTATTATATGAAAAGAGCTATTATATCATTATATTCGAATCTCCGTTAGTTGATGTACTCCAATAAAGTGTCAACAGAAGTCAGTGCCGTGTTGAGAGACTAATGCGATTGATCATTTCTTCTTCTTAACTTGCATCATCATTCTCTTTCTTCTGGTTGACTGAAATTGAAAATAATATCCACATTACTTGTATGTTAAAAACATATTTCCGATAATTAACTTGTCTCGGGCTTTCAAAAAAAACTCTGTCTACATCTGGTAATACAATCCACAATTGATCGAGTGTTCCTCACTTTATTTGGTGGTAAAACCGCTATGATTTAAAACTTTGTCAACTTCACTCATATTCTATGCTTCATGTTGTACTCTACTTTGCTCGAACCTATAAGATGTATTAAAAGACTTAGCAATAAACGATGTGATTTAATTGGCTCCTAACCTACATGGTCTGTGTACCTAAACTATTCTATATATTTTAAATTTGATTTTATTCCAGGGAAGTTTACACTTGTCCGGCATAAAAGTATCCAAATTAGATGATAACGAAACGAGAAAGAATGCCTTTGAAATCAGCGGCCCACTAATCGAAACCATAGTGGCTGTCTGTCAAAGCAATGCTGATGCCCAAAAGTGGGTTAGTCTCCTTCAGCAACACTCTAATTCTGAACACATTATTCTCACCGGTAGAAGTCAACCGCAGTCTCCTTCACATGTGAGTTTTGTTGCAAATTAATTTTATTACCTTGCAAAACTTTATTATTTTACTGAAACACAGTCTTGAAAGTTATACTCTTGAATAAAAAAAAACAGTATTTTGATTCATTAAAATATATTAGATATATATATTGTATATTATATACAATAGAAAATGAATTAAAAATTAATAGAGTTTTAATTTAAGATATTTACTGAGGGTGGTTGGTGGAACTTCAATATCAAATTTGAATCATTTAAATTTTGTACACCTCCATAAGTTTTGTCACTAATGACACTGATGAAATAACAAAACTTATGGACTTGTACAAAATATGAATGATTCAAATTGGATGAGATAAATTATAAACATATTGTTAAAAAACTGCACTAAATTTGCTAATTATCCAATTTTCAATAATTTTTTTTATATTGCAATTCAACCAATTTAGTTTTTGGCATGCGATTAGTGTTACAAAAATTGTTTATTTTATTTAAGGAGGTAACACACTTTTAATTATATATTTCTTGTTTACATTAAATGTGGGTTTTTGGATAGCAGGAGTCAATCTGCTCATCCGGCCGAGGGTCGTTGACTCAACCTAAGGCGAGAAATCCTCGAGATAGTCTTTACCATGTGACAATGCCTCCCTCGACGTATCCTTCGGCGTCCCCTTATGCGGCTCTCTCGAAGTACTTCGCAAAGCTCGTGAGGTTGAGAATAATAACTAGAGCGATACTAAAGAAATTATTGTACATACACGCGGGAGATCCGCCAGATATGACCACTGTAAAATTTCGGCACCGACACACCAGCCAAGTTAAGCTGCGGATCAATGAACACGGGGGACTCGAAAGCGACGATTCGGATACAGGTAGTGAAGACGAAAGTGAAAGTTCCGTTAGCAGTAGAGAATATCTTCTATCTGAACCTGAAGTATACGGTAATGGAAAAATGGAAAGACAGGATGCCGTCGATCTAGGCAGCAACAAAAGTATTTCCTCAGCGGATGGCACTCGTAAAAGCAATCCATTCGGATATATCAGATACTACAACACGACTTCTGATACGAATGCAAATGAAAAAAGTCAAGTTCCGAGTGACATTCGAATCGTCGACTGTACTCATGAAATATTTATGGGAGTCGATCAAATAAAAGAACAGTTCTCTCCGGATATTCAAGATACCGCTTGTCCCTTGATACGAATAATGCAAGATGTTTCCGGTGACAGTGCTGATGGCAAATCTCTTAGGACCCCCTTAGCATTTATTAATCAATATTCGGAGGGCTCAGATAACTCGAGCTTCGATTGTACCAGTTCCAAGCCCTACATGGCGTGCGAAGATTTGGTAAACCTAGATCAAAATCTGGCAATGGAGTCGATGGGATATGAAAAGTTCAGCCATGTCAATTTGTTGAGGCAGAGCTGTCCCACGAAATTCGTCGCTGATAGGTTTAATGATTCTTCTTTAACATCAGTATGCACACCCGGTTGGCAGTCTTGCAGCGATACTTCTCTATCTAAACCAAGTGATAGTGATGATGCTGTAGTGTCAAATGTGCAAAATTTAAGTGCTTCGAATGCCCTCAGAAAAGTTTTAAGCAGAGAACCCGGAGCATGTTCAATTGATAGTCCTGAAATATCTCCAAATGTTTTGATAACTTTAGAACCACCGAATCCATTTTTACATGCCCTTTCCGCATCTGAATCTATCTGTAGTGATGTCAGTCAGGAAACTGTGATAAGGATGATTTTAGATCCCCCGCCGATGTTTCAAAATGATAATTCTGATATAGATAAAATTAACATCCCTTTACGAAAATCTCGCTTTGAAAGGCATTCTATCAATTCTGATAAGAAAATTCGACGGTCATCATCAAAATGTGTAGATATTGCACAACTCAAAGAGCATTCGGCACCTATTGTAGAAAGTCAAAATATCAATTCTGAATCGAGGAATTGTGTCAGTTGTCATTATATGAATGCTCCTGACGCAGATTTCGACAGTGGTGGAACTAATTGTGCCTGTTGTAATAGATCAAGATGTCACAGTCCTAGGTCTTCAGACTCGGGAGTGGCGGGCAGTTGCAATCTCGCCTCACCTGAAAATCATAACAGAACCGACTCACTCTATTCTCCATCTGAAACTCAGTCATTAAATGGGGCATCCTTTTCTCAGAATTTGTTCAATGATTATAGCATGTCGACTGGTGAAATAAGTAAATTGAGTTATATGAGAAATAAACTTACTCTCTCCGAAGTGGAGGCGGCTGATTTTGAAGATCAATGTCCATGCACATCGCCATTCTCCACTCCCCGAACGTCTTGCCAACCCAGCATTACCTCAGAAAATATGACGACTGGCAACTTAGACTCTGCCCATACCTCTGTTACCCCGAGCTTTATAGATACAATTCCATACCCTCCTATGTCATTGAAATGCAAACAGCGACATAATTTGGACACTGCGCAGATGAGTAATTACAATACAAATGAGAAACCTCATCTATATAGAAAACCGAGCAAGCACAATGTGGACCCCCGAAACGTTCGACTGGCTGCTGTAAACCACGGTTATAGTACTCCTGATATAAGCATTTTAAATAAATCCAAACCTAGTAAGCATTATCATATGAGAATATATCGAGAGGATCTCGGTTCAGAAGAAGACCGAAGCCAAAATAAAAGGCAGAGTAGGAACACTGAGAAGAGCCGCAATAAGGATACGCAGGTAGACTCAGTGAACGTGGTGATGAGACAAAAATCCGGAGACTTGACGCACGCAGAAAGAAGAGCCAGGTCTAAAAGTGAAGATTTGGCCAAAAAGTACTCGGCGAAGAACGCCAATGCGGGTCATGTAGTGTACCGGTCCGATCTGTATGCCCATTGGTGGATGAAAGCCAAGTTGCCCATAACTGTCATCACTTCAGGCAAGGATACATTTTCACAAGCACTGTGTTTGTTTTTTACTGACAAATTATACGTGTCGCAGATTTTTATGCGAGTTGTTTGTACATATTTGAGTAATTATTTTGTTTGCAGCATTAATTGAATTCAGTGCTTTTGTTGTTTGATCATCCTTGCCTGACATATTTACCTTACTAACATAAAATAATGTCCCCTAAAACCCCATATGCAACCATCTTATGGCAAATATTAGAAAGCTCAACTATATTACTTAACATATTTGAGGCTGGAGACATTTTATCAAAACTTCAAATAATTGTACAAATATATATATAAATTGTGTGTATGATGCTACTGTGGAACTAATGATTATTTCCAACCATTTAATTTATTTATCGTTATGTAATACTTATAATATAATAATCTTAGATATCCCTCATACAAACCACTAAGATGAAAATAGCTTCGGATCTATTATTCTTTCCGCAACTTACCAAAATGGAAGTGACAATATTTTTTTAAGAGTATTAAGCATTGCTCAATATATGTGACTGTGATGGCTATGCGATATCGCTGTGTTTTATATCGTAATTTGTATATTTTAACAATACTATAATCATTTACTTCCAGCGTAATCGAGATACCATAAAAACTGTATAATTATCCTCCAATATGTATTGAAAGTTAAGGAAAAGGAATATATGATATGTGGTATTATTAGTGGGATAACCGCACACTGAATATATCTACTGTTGGTAATTTTGTGATAATTGCATTTTTCTCTAAAAATATTTTAACTAAGAGTACATATTATTGCTGATTAATTATAGTTCAGTGCTATACTAGGTTGAAAAGTCAAAGAAATGAAATAATTTATCTTGTGCTGTCAACTTCTCTGATAAAAGAAATACATAAATGTAAAGAAACACTTAAAAATATTTTATACAGCAATAATTTGAATAACAAAGTCATTTTGTATGTATATATTTAAGTAGTTTCCTTTGGAGATTACTGAACAGGCAGTGTCCTGTTACACCTGCAGTCTTAGAGATACATTGAAACTGGCTGGGTCATGTGCTGTGGGTGCCTCCGGAAAGCCTCAACCCTGCTTGCCTCTTCTTCCTACTAGTGGATGTCTGCGTCCTGGAAAACTGTCAGGTACTATCCATAGGGATGTACTCGGTAGAGTTAAAGGATGCTGGTGTATCATGGAAGGAAGCAAAGTAATTGGCGGGTGACAGTGAATCTTTGGAGGCACTGTGTGGCGACTATATGCTCAACATATGGAGCAAACGTATTCCAAGATTTCTTTATGGGACAAATGTATATACATGCTGAGCATCGTCTGTAAAGTGGTAAATCAAATATCGCATCATGAAAACATGAAAAATGTAACCTGTTTTTAAATTTACTGCAGTGTAATATAAAATGTTTTTTTAAATTTATTTTGCATGATTTTATTTAATAGTTTATTTCAATTGACAGATGATGACAGAAATGACAGTAAACAACATAGGGGGCGGCATGGCGAACAATCATAAGAGATCTCACTCGTTTAACAACCATCTCAGCTACACACAACTTCCGCAACATCATCATCAACAGAGAAATCAGCAAAGCGAAAACTCCAACTGGCATCAGTCCTCCTGCGATGCTCTGTCCGCCCACAGTATGCCGCCGGTCGGCCCATCTAGACTTACATCAACATCATCTATACCCCCTAATATCACTGCTTTTGAGTTTGCTGAGCGTTTCAATAAGAATAGCAAGTTTGAAGGTAAATCTTCAAATTCTTACTACTATACACATTTATATGCCATTGAGTTTTTAGTAGGGAATGCAAACATGAGATTTTCAGGATTTAAATCGTAAATAAGTAGGCTTATTTCACGAGTTTTCAAAAATATCTCAACATATGATTTCTTTCATGTGCTGCAAAAGAGTATAAATCTGAAACAATTCATCTTACTTTAATATTGTTTTGCTGTAATAAAATAATGGTAGTCTTCAAATATTGTATTATTTCAATATTAAATGATATCAAAATAGCCATATTTTACAATCTGGCATTACTGTTATCGAATTGAATAAATATCACAGAATTGCTATCCCTAGCCTTATATGCTTGACATGGTAAAAATGACTTAGGCAACGTAAAGCAATGGAATTTATTGCTAAACATGGATCTCACATTAAAATGCTCAGTGCAGAAAACTTAGGCAAGTTTGTTATCTATTACATACGCTGGGTGCGCACATCATGCTCAACACGTTATCTCGTCTGTTGCAATTCATCGCTGAGCATCGTGTGTCCATGTTCCGTTAGCCCTCAAGACGGAAGTATTTTTCATCTTCATCAGTTTCTTATTACAATTTAGTGCAACATCAATGTACTCCTAGTGAATGTGTCAAGGAGAAAGTTTATGTACAATAAAAGGCTTAGTATTTAGCTTCAATAGTCCTAAAACTATACAAAATGAGTTTTTGTAACAGAAATGGAGTTTAGTGTCGCTCTATTGTGATTAAAATCAACATTTATTATGTATGCATTGACACTATTAACCAATCGCAGGTTGGAATGTAAAAAATCTAAGACCAGCTGCTCCTTTACGTCCGCTCCCATCGAATGTGTTTGGCGGAAGCGAAGAAGGAACGGGTCCCGCTCATCCTTATTCACCGATCCAAAGGAAAGCCAATTCGTACGAGGAAGACGGTCTCATTTTGCGAGTCATCGAAGCTTACTGCACTTCTGTACAGTCGCGCAATACGGTCAACTCCGGTGAGTCAAGAATGTAGTTATTACATCAATACTTTTTAGACACTATAATGTTGATACGTGTTAAAGGTGTTATATATTTTTATCTGTTGTAGATTTCATTACCTTTTTGAGATGTCTGTTTGGCTCAAATATACCAATAATTTCCCCCATGTCTTTCTATCTGAACATAATTATTGATTTTGTTTTTGTTACCGTTTTGTGCCTTAGGGAATATATACAGGGATTTTAAAAGTATGATGACTTTTTCATCAATATTTATTACACTTTATTATGAAATTTAATTTTTATTGTCACATAAATATGATTCACATCTGTTGAAACTAAATAATTTACAACATATATCTAAGTAAGGATACTATTGAATTATTGATAAAACATTTCATGACAATATTATTTTAGCTAAGAAATCACAGAACTCTTATATGTTTTATTTATATATGTGTTGTGAAATTTTATAGGTGTTTGTTAATTTAACTGTTTTTTTTTTGGGGTGTATTGTTTTTTTGAGTGGTTTGGTTGAATATTATATCATTTTTTGTATTCGGGTTGTTCTGATGACGGGTAAAACACAGAGTATACATATTAGTCGTTTTTGAATGTCGGGTGATGGAATATACGGTTATCACGATGCACACCTAAAAGAAACTATTACTCCTCGTTCTGAGGCTCAAAACTATCAATTTTATATATGTACCCAGTGAAGTTGAAGTATTGCTAACTGGTAACTCTAAATTAGTGAATTATTAATCTCTGCACTGGGAATCCTATCCATACAAATTTGAGATTATAAAATTACGAGATGGCTAAGAGATATTCCTTTTGTGAATTCCAACTATCGTCTAAGTAAGGTGTTATATTGGGTTTATGCTGTGTACAATATAAATTGTTTTCTAACCCTTCTAACATAAACACTTTCACTATTACTTTATTAATTTTAGAATAGTCCTTTGCTAGGTGTGCAATATATTTTATTTTTTTCACAGCTTTATATTTTTAATAATCTGCACAAATATCATTACATATTTTTGTAAGATTTGTGATTTTTGGAAAATATTAATTTTTGATAATTAATTTAATAAGAAATATTAGTTTAGTTTTCCTTAAAATTCACATATTTCAAAAAGATTCTTAGGCATCATCCGGGGTGCTATAGGCAATAACTTTGTTGAAATCATAACAGCCATGCCGCTTCCGGATTTTTAGTATGTTTGAATAGACTGTACTAACATTTTTTATTGGGTAAAATAGTTCCAAATATCCCCCTGGAAGTATCGGAGTCGGCGAGACGGCGTCACAGCAAATCAAGACATGGAATTTTCAGTTGGTTTCTCGAATGATCGTCGCATCGCCCAACGAAACATCGACAACAATAAACTAGTCAAAGGCCGGGCGAGGGAATTCACTCTGCGGCGATGGTCCGTGAACCGCGCCCGGAATATTTTATTTGATGTATGATATTTTCACAGAACCCTTTAGGCGTGTTAGATTTCTTCCGCAAGCCGGTTTCAAAAGAATTGAACTCGAATTGTTTTGTTCCATGCGGCGGTTCTCGATGCCCTTGGCAGCGGACCGGGGCCGGCTGTCGTGCGGTAACGTACCAACACACGCACACATCACTAATAATCCTCACGCTAATTCTCATTCGAAGCGCATTTCGGAGTCGGACGTGTGCTACAATCTGAAACCCCTGAATGTGAAGAGCGAGGGGGGCCGCAAGGTGCGACGCAACCGCAGTGCTCTCCCTGCAGATTACGTGTGTGCCCACCGTGTCCCCGAATCTAAAAAGCTTTTAACAGAACGCAAATTAAACCGCTCTAACCCGTCCGTGGCGGAGCTAGGCCGCTGTGACAGCGACAGTCCTCTCCGGCGGTCGGCTCCCCTTTTGGACGTAACCCCTTCCAGGAGAGCCTCGAGTCCTTTTTTGGGCGGAAACGGCGATGGCCACCGCGGGGGCAGAGGAGCTGTGTTACTCCCTCTCAGGGCGCCTTCTCTGCCTTCTGCCTCAGCTTGGTGCTGCGGCTCCTTCGTCAAACAGCTCAGAAAAACTCATCACTTCGATTAGCTTCCGTTGACCTTTTTTGTGTGCGCGTGCGCTCGGTTTTGGTTTTGTGGTCTGGGTTTTCTTTTTGCCATTATAAAACTGTGTCGCCTCGGTGTGCTTGAAAGCGGTGTGCGTAGAATTTACCTTGACGATTTTCCTCCTTCGCCCTCGTGTGGTTTGTTTGATCTTAATCTAACAGTATTATCTTAGTTTCTAATTTTGCGAAGAGCATGCTTATTGTGATGCCGTGTTACGTTTAATTTTCCTAATAACCGTTTTTCGACTGACCCCTTGTGCCGTTTTGAAAACTAACAATTCTAGATATTAACAGTTTAACAGCCGTGAGGCGCGTATCTCTCTTGTATATTATTTTTTATTTATTTATTGAGAAGGATGTATTATTTTAGACGAGAATATTTTTTAAACATTTATTTTGTTAAACGCTGCGCGGGTTGAAGTCCCGCCCTCCCGACTTCTGACATTGCGAATTCAGATAAATGACGTGCCAAAAAGTAAGCCTTATTTACTGTTAGACTGTTTACGTGACGAATAATACATATTATATTTTTTCATTGTAATATTATGTAGCGAGCTGGTGATTTAATAGCTATTTATATTATTGGAGATTATTATAGAGAACTTAATAGTTATAGCTTTCATAATAATATATTGTTGATTTGGAAGTAAATTTGAGATAGCTTTGTTTTACAGATAAGCTTTTAAGACAGTGTTGATGTTTTCGAATATATTTCAAAGTATAAATTATTTTGTGAACATGTAAAATATTGCATTTCTCTCAAGCGAGTGCAGATATTTCTAATTGATATTTAAAATCGAGTTAATTATTTTCATCTAGTCCTATGACTGTTTATTTGTTATATAAAAATGAAACATGTGTCATACTGTTTCAGCGGGTCTCCTGTATTGAGGTCTTTGTATTATAATATTCCTTATCAAATGAATAATTATTATTGTTATTATTCATTATTGATTAAGTTTTATTTTTACTTTCTGTGTATGTACTTTAATTTTCACATATATTGTGTAGAGAAATTAACATTCAATAAAGTACTGTTATAATTACATAATGTCTTTAAATTGATGCATGCTCGCTTATGTCCTCTTCCTATTGCTTCCGGGCTTCTTTCTTGTAGAAAAATGGTATTGGTAAAATGTTTCGTTATTGTTCTACGTTAAACAGAGAGCTCGTTAAATATTGATGTGCTAGTATAATTTTATTGTATTTGGTATTTCTTTGTTCTTGGAAATCGTTTTTAAAATTTAGTATTTCAGGAGACTTCTGTTATTTACTTTCAGCATGAGTAACAGAGGCCAGTGAACATTTTCAGAACTTTTATTTCTTAAGGGGGAGGCCACGCTGCGTTTACGTGATAGTAATATCTATTGATGAGAATAATTTGTTATTGAAAACTATTCTTATTGCTAGAACACAGTTCACTTTATTGTTGGTAATGTTTCTGTTGTTAAGCTACTGATGATATTATTTATAATACTATTTCTCCAACCTAAGATGGTGAAAAAAACCAAAATACATTACATAATATTTTGAATATTAGTTTAAAAAGATAAAAGTTACCTCTTTTTTTTAAATTTAATTCACGTTCATAAGACATTCTGTGTTAAAACAAATAAGAAAACCACTGCCAAATCGAGCTTTGGAGTTTTTTTTTTTGATTAGAGTAACATTGTTCAAGTAAGTAACTGTTATATGATACCTTTCATCTGTTCTGTGGATGTAAACAGTCTAATAACGTCTAAATCAACTGAGATCTTACCAACATTCTAACGAGCTCGATTTTTAACTATTATATCACTATCACAGAAGTTTCAGTGTACCCCTTTAACTAGATTTACCAATATAAATAAAATGTAAGGTTGTCAGTTATATTTTATGGATGAATTAAAACTAAACAGACCATATTAATGTACTGTACATAAAGCTACCTACAGTCAATGCATTTCTAGGAAAAAGGGGTACAGTGAATATATTATGCTATGCAGTGGAAAATATGTCAGATTGATGAAGCTATGAATTTAAATGTTTTCATCATATTCATTTTAGGATTTAAAGCTATCAGCATGTTTTCTAAAACGCCCTCACCTCGTTTTTTTGGGTACAAAATAATTGTATATATTATAGAGTCATTCATTGTCTATGAATATGCGTGAAGTTTAAAACTAATATTGGTTTTTGGGAAGCGGTGATGGAATCATTTTATACGGTTCAAAAATAATACCCTAAACGCAAAAGTAACTAATTTTTGTGCTATGGATCTTTGATTGTTTTTTTAACTTTTGTTAATGTGGTGTTGGTCAGATTTTGAGGATGAATTGATTGGAGGATCTGATAAGTGGCTGGTTCGATCGCCGTCTCTGCCGCTGCACAATGCGACCCGAGGTCATCCGAGCCCCTGGCCGACCATATTTCACCTGAGAGAAGACGTTCAGCTGTTGAAGGGGGAGATGAGACTGCTTCGGGCCCAGCTGGACGAAGAGCGGCAAGAGAGAACTTTAAGTATAGCAGCGTTGCAGCCCAACAGCGCAATCTTGCGGAATGCCAAAGAAAGCAATTGCTAATATTAATTTTATTTTGCCATTCGTAAAATTTGTCAGTAAAACGCTTCTGTATCAATATTTCATTAAACAAACGGATGATTAATTTTTGGTATGTGTATAAAGATGAATGTAATTGTTTTAGAATGTTAAGAGAGACTGATGTTTTGTAAATTTATGGCGAAGGCATTGATTATTTTATATACTTTTCTATGAAATATGCATTACATGCTAAATTTGATGAGGATCTATTTAGCGAGTATTTTTTTTTATCTTGCATGATAGTAATATGGATGTGACACATGTACAATGTTCTTATAACCGTTGGAGGTCATATTATATGAATTTATTTGTAGTTAACAATTTAAATTCGTCACAACATAGTTTTTTGAGTTAAGGAATAAGTGCTCCATTATGAGAATTTTTCAAACGCTGTAAAACAAAATATCTATTGAAATTTTTGATGAAATTATATTACTAAAATGAATGCTGTTTTCAAACTGTTTAAAATCAGGTTACTTCATTTCAACAGAGGATATTACATTTAAGGGTTTCCTATTAATATCTTGAGATCCATTTGTCATGTGTTAAATGTTTATTACCGTATGAAAGATAAATCATAGAAGAGGTGATATGACCAAACTTTAGACACAAATGCTGATGGTATTTCTGATATTTTAATTTCCAAAAATTTCATAACATATCTTATTATTAAATCGTATGAAATCAAATGCTGCCTGTCTAAACTTTCAAAAGTATATACATCCAAACCACCATTTACGCGGTAGATAGGTTCCAAATAAATCCTTGAAGATTGAAGTGTGAGATTCATACAAAATTGTAGGATAGGTTCCAGAATACTCAAAATTATATAAATTGAGTCAAAAACCAGAAATGTGTTCCAGAAAAACCGCATATAAACAATAAATACAAATAAGAAATTTGTGCATACTATATTTATTGTATTTACATATGTGACATAAAAAAAACAAATAATGTTGATAGTCATTTTCACTGTTCTCTCCTAAATTAATCATTTTTTCCTAATTGGTTCAATGTCACTCTGTTCACTCTTGTTGCTGGATATATCTCCGGATGGAGACTATTTCTTCTCATCAAATAGCTCTCCTATGTCATTTGCATGTATGTTTTCGAAACCATCTAGTAAATTAGACAAACCTATGAAGCAGGAATTCTTTATTTCTTGCTGAGTTATAACAACCATTTTGTTGTGTGGTGACAAAAAGTTTTGAAAAAATGCATTTTTCTTAATTGCGTTAAAGTGATATCATATAAATCGAGGTTTGGGTGGATATTATTGTTTTATGTATATTGAGTAATATGTTTTATCTTTTACGAAATTCTAGTACAGATTGCTAAGCACAAAATTGTTGATTTAGAATTTTTTTATCACCTTTTTTGTAGCGACATTTTACACTGAGCAAACAATGGCAAAGTAATATTGACCGAATATACTCAGTGGCAGCCATTTTGATAACTAAGTGTTAATTTTATTTATTTAAGCAGTTAAACCAAAAATAATAATTATATTATATTATAGGTTAAAAAGTAAATACATTTAAAAATATAAAATTTCTATTTTATTTTCAACTGGAATAAATTACAAAGAAATATTTATTAACAAATGTTGATTGTGAAAATATTTCACAGCAGTCTTTGATTCTGTGTCATTTTTTGCATATAGCAAAATCAAATAAAACAATACATAAACACTTATCTTCATTTTTTACGAACTTCATTTTTTGATTATTTAATTATGTTTTTAATCCCCTGCTGTTTAATCTGCCATTTATGAACAGCCGCTTTGACCAGAGTTATTTGTTCTGCATAAGTCCTGCAGCATCCACCGATGTATCGAACTCCGAGATTCAACCAATCGTCTACAAACGTTTCCAAAGGCGGAACATCATCTTGCGCTTGCCAACTATAAGAAGACATTATTATAGACATCGCGGTAAAGGTTTTAATGAGTTTCAATGGCTGGGAATTTTTTGAATAGTCATATAGAATAAAGTTCAAAAGTGAAAATTTAAATTTAGCGAATCTTTTATTAAAAGAATCACATGAATAGTGTATTTGAGAAAGTCAGCGACTTAGTTTCACGATCAATATTTTCTATTTAGAGTCCTAGGGCTGTAGACATATAAAACACCATGCAAGATAATAACTTCTGAAGTCAATGAATGGAATAAATTTGAAATATCTCGAAACATGAAAATTGTTGCCATGTTTTTAATAACCTTGACCAATGTGCCGGTTTGACATAAATATTCAATATACATACAATATGTTTTCATCAGCCACTGAGGATGTTCTACTATAGTGTATGAAATACTGGCATTAATGTTTTAAACTACTTCTCTCATACATGTCTTTCGGGGCCTTTCTTTTAATTTGATCATGATAAATATTTCAAAACATTTGACAGTAAACAAACCCTTTATCAACATATTTTTCACCGCTGTTAGGATAGACGACAAGTGGAATCATGTCAAGTTCACTTTCTTTGTTGATTCCATTAAACAGATTGTGTACATAAGTTGGATTGATACAGTTTACACCGACACCCATAATTTGTTGAGGATTCATATTGTAACAATGAATTGCAACATCTTGAAAATTTTCTCCATGTACCAATGATTTATCATCCTGGAAAGAATAACACAAAATTCATTTTTATTAAGTCTCGTTGTTTGAATATACATATTAATTAATAATTTTAATTAGAATAAACTTCAAAGTGGAATTATGGATGTGCTGCGAATGAAAGCACCATGATTACAACAATTTGAAAGGTAGATTCATATTTATAGAAATGCAAGAAGTACCACTATAAGACAAATATTCTGTAATGCATTTTTATAGGCACATTCACCTATAATGTAACGTAGATTTGGCAGCACATATCAAGACGGAGTGCGCCTACACAACAATTTGGTTTAGTGTGAATCGGTCTCCTATAGATATAAATTGCTTTTTATTCACCTTGCAGCTGAAAGAAAGCCAAGCTTTAATGTTCGGGTATTCCTTCAGGATAGACACTAGTGCTTCGCCCTCCTTTAGACAAGGTATTGTTTCAAATGCAAATGTTGTTATTCCAGCATTAACCAACTCTTCAATACGTGGTTTATGCCATTCTACCAACTCCTGAAACATAATAGTTGAACTATTTTTTTAGAATTTTTTTGCTTATACCATAACTTAGTGAGTAAGTTATGGTATAAGCATTAAGGAAATTGTCAATAATATATAGTGAGTATATATTATTGACAATTTCCTAAAATAACAAACTTATCTTTTTTATACTTAGATTTATAGTAATTGCACATCACAACTCGTAGGATTTTTAAATGAAATTGAAATATTTTATTTTCAAAGAGATTTCGAGCATACATAAAAAACGGTATGAATATAATTGAAATTATAAATATTATTTCACCTTAATTGATATTTTTTCTGCATAGTTGCCAGTGTATTCTGAACCATCATGAAGAACGGCTCCGTAAGGACCGATAGATCCAACAATGATAGGCTTGGCATCTAATTTTAAGATTTATAGGAAAAACAAATGAAATTAAAACGGTGAATGAAATTATACTGCTTTAGAGAAATTTTTGTCTAGTATGAATGTAGTTGTATATTAGAGGTTTGTACGGGCCGAAATTTGATGAAATTACCCGGTTCGAGCCCGTTTACTTCAAGCCCGACCTGGCCAGAACCTGATTCTTAATACCACACTTGTTACCCGAACCTGACCCGAAACCCAAATCTTTATTTCTCGATCTGAAAAAAAACCCGTTTTTTTTATATATTGCTTAAAATTGATTTTGAGTCACCACTTAACAAACCTCTTTTTTTTATCCTTAACACCAGGGCTCTTTTTGCCATGTAACGTGGTGGAATGGTGTTCCAGCACCCTTTTTTATGGTATTTTTAATGTAAGAAATTAGACGAAACAATTTTCGCGCTTACTTAATTAATTACATCCATATTTATACAATTCGTCGTCAAAATTAACTTTAGATTTCTAAAATAATTAATTTTTTTATATACTTCGTGGCACAAGGATGCTGCATTAAATTTCATTTAAATGATATTTGATTATAATTTTATTTACAAGAAGTGAGTATCGGCAGGTTTTTTTTTTTAAAAAAGCTCTGGTTTAAACTCATTTTTAACGAATCTATTGTATTTTTTAATAATGAATTTTTTGGCACACCAAGCTGTCTACCTTCTAAAACCAATAGAAAGCATATAGTGAATAATATTCACATTTTATTTATGTAAGAATGAATATTATAACTTACTATCCGTCATTCCTGAATAAACAAAGCATTGTATCAGACTTCGCATCAATTAGGTCACACAATTCTATGGGCTTTTCAGCTTTGTGTCCCCGAAATATTAAATGATGTGGTCATACGTTTCAAACAAGATTTTCTTGTTTCCAATGATATTCAAAACGTAATAAATTATTTTCGTAATTACCCTTTGTTTTCGATAGTGTTGCCGATAGCTGACTAATAACCTAAACATAATCTAAAATATCTTTCTGATGAATAAATTCTTTCCCCGGCCCCGTCCCGGGTTCGAGTCTCACATTCGACCCTGATTATTGGCCAGTGCAGACCTCTATTGTGTATACTAGATATGAAAGCAATATGAAGCATATTTTAAAAGAAAATAATGAAAATTTGTACATCTTTTAGATGACCTTCAATGAAATATTTACACTCACCAGGGAAGTCAGTCAAGTAAGTATCTTTGGCTCTGATTGCAAGTTCTGCAGCCTTCCTTATAAGTAGAAGTGATTCCTCTTCGGAAACATTCAGATACTTCATAAATCCGCTGATGGAAGCTTGATAAGTACAGGTTTCTATCATGTCAGACCCACCTAGGATTATACAGCAGCAGTTACAATTAGAATGTATTCGAGACATGCTTCGTTAGTTTTTATTGAAAACATTTGAATTTTGCCAGAATGCCGCCTATTTGTTTGGATTTACCTTTTAAAAAGTCCAGATGAGTTTTAAATATTGCTTCTGGATCTGTATCCAAAAATCTAGCTGTCCAAAGAGGATCTCCGTCAACTCGATCGCCAACATGACGAGTTAATTGAGTTGAAAACCCTCCGTCCAATATTTTAACGTCACTATACATCTGCCCGCCTGTCAACCAATTCTGAAAAGAAAAATGTTAAGAGAAAAAAATATATGTATAGTATCACATAGGATATGTTATCGCTTGACATAAGTTCAAGATATATAAATACCGAAACCTTTAACCTCTTCAACAACGACAAAAAATATTCAAAATTCACGGCTTATAATAAAATTTAGACAGCTGTAAGTAGGGATGTGCTTGATACTTACGGGCACGGAAGTATCGACGACTGATCTGTGATAAAATTAAAAAAAAACCAAATGATTGTTTTCTAAAACCAACTGATTGAAATAATACTAATATTATTTCATCAATATAATATAATGACGTAAAGTTAAAAGACAATATAAGAATTTATGTCTATGGCTCCATGCTCGAGCTAAGAAATAGGTTTCTGTCACATCACTACTCGTAACAAAATGTGCTGCCAGTCTTATTTGTATGATTTCCGTAATGCTTAAATTTTTTATGTTGAAATTTTCTAATAAATAATACTGACCATGATATAGGTCAGCGGTCGCCAACCTTACATACTTGGTACATTTTTAAAATAAAATCAACCATATATTATACGAAATAAAAATCATTAAAGTTATGTTTTTTTTAATATGAAATGGTACACATGTTACTATACACTTAAAATTAATTAATTACTGTGATATTTGTTGCTGCGCGTGTTAAATATCGACTATGGAAAGGAAAAAGAACGTAGCTCACACCAAAAAATTTTTGTGTGTAACTCGCACAAAATGTGCTAATACACTATATTCATAAATAAATATATAATATATCGACTGTAGAAATGGAAGAGGACTTATCCCTCCGTCTTTTCAAAATATTTCTTTTTCGATAATCACAATATATACACTTTAATACACGCTCTGTTTGGGTTATACACAATATTTTTTGTTTGTGGGTTACGTCCTTTTTCGTTTCCACAGCCGATTTCATATATCGACCGTAAAAAGGCAAAATGACTTATCTCTCTGTCTTTTTAAAATATTTTTTTTCGATAATCACAATGTATAGAATTTAATGCACGTTTTGTGTGGGCTATACACAATATTTTTTGTGTAGGTTACGTCCATTTTCTTTTCCACAGTCAATATGTTTATGGATTATTGGCTTCTATCACGTTATTGAAACGACTCGGTGGACCACCAAAATTTTATCTATGATCACAAGTTAGCGGCACTTGATATAGTTTACATATGATGTTTTGTTTTACGGTAAACTTGTCAAAATATATAACAAATGAGAAGATGCAAATACTGCAAACCGTCTTTGCATCTTCTCCTTTGTTATATCCGATTCATTAATTTGTATTATACCTGTAAGGTTATTTTTAACTTGTAAGAATTGATTCTGTCTCTGTAATTTTTGTTTTTCAGATATTAAAAATTTAATGGATACTCATAGCTGCTCTGCTTTCTCCACTTAAGATGGCTGTTTATTATTCATATTAATTACATACTTAATATTTGATTATTTTTAAATGGTTCATTAATTTTTTCTTATAATTTCCCTGATTCATTATTGTATATTATATTAGTAACGTCATTAAAAAAATTTGTTCAGCTGAATGGACTTTTAATGTAGCTATATTTGTGATTTCAGATTAGTATTTAATGATTTGCAAGAGGTCCATAACATTTTAATTGTATACTCTTTCATTTGATTTATGTATAATTTGTTTGCTAATCAGTATTTTCTTGTCTCAGTTCATGAACCATCAGTTTTATATACCTTCATTTTTACACTCAATTTTATATAAATAAGCCTGTTTTGTTTGTATTTTTATCAGTTGATAATGCTCGTGATGAGCGAAACCAGTCCTGATCATTGTAAGTATGTGGAAGTAGTACAATTGAATTGTGTTTTATTTTTTAAAAAAACTTACAATTTTTCGAAAATGGACCGTAGCCAATGCTAAAGGTTAAAATTAGTTGTGAGTAACATAAATATTGCCGATTTCTTCAAACTTTTTGTCAGACTGTAATAACGACATAGTAGATCTGTGATTTGATCGTATAGATTAAGTACTTACATTGTGTGTTATATATATTTATAGTACTTCGTTTTGCCATTTTCGTAGCATAAGATAGACTTAAAAATGGATATGCAAATAAGTCATTTTGATATTTGTTGTTTGTTGATCACCACGAGAGCTTCTTATGTATGTTTCATATTTGTAACCACGGATGTATGAGATGTGATATGATAATGCATCTTTATTTGAAATTCATTTTTGTGAAACCATTTTTTATTTTTCATCTATCACTTTACCAAGTAATTTTATTACACAATGAATATTTTCCCATTGAATTCATTGCATTTTCACAATTTACCAAGTTTTTAATTTTTTTATAGAAAATGATAATAATTACTTTAACTCATTCAATGAGATCAGCAGTTAGCAACTGTATAGCAACCAGTACGACATTAATATCTAGGTAACTAGCAGTGATAAAGATATTAAAGGATTAATTAAACCTATTTATAGCAAAGATTGCTACGATACTTTTCATTCAATTTTATTCCATTAATCGATTTTTTGGTAAATATGCATTGCAAATGCCTCTGATAACAATGCAGTTCTGTAGAAAATTTAATTACAAATGTTCAGATATAGAAATTAGGAATCCGGTTATTTACATAAAATACGAACATAATATTTGTATAAAAAGTCGCCAAAACATCATGTCAAATGGTTTTTTTACTAGATCAATAATTCATCGAGCAGATTTGAAAATATTTATGTATATATGGGAACCAATTTTCATTCTAATATTTTGTAATTCTCATAAATTGTCAGATTTCTTGATCCTAATGCTCGGTTTTTGGTATCTTCCTATTCGCAATTAAATTTCCTAGAGAATTAATTGCATTGACTTTGCGACAAATAGTAAACTTCGAGTATAAAGAGAGTAGTTGATTGTAAAGCATATATGTGTCGCTACTTTTCAATTTACTGATATTTTAAACAAATACTCTATTATTCTGTGCAGCATCGGGTAGATGGCTAATGATTGGTTTATCGTCAAATATTTAGTAAAAAAATGTTCTCTAGTAAAGTTATGTCAAATGCCCTCTCTTGATTCAGATCCAGATCTGCCACCTGTTATTGGAATTTTATATTGCAAATGTTTATTCGTATTTTCACAAGTAATCGTTGAAACCATTATAAGACATTCTCATTGAGATTTTGGATAACTTCTATGAATGGAAAATCAAAAAATAAAAAAAAAACCATGCCAATTAGTCAAAATAATATTTTTATTGAACAGGTAAATAACAATAATACATGTAAATATATTATTCACGTAGCTGTACACTCTTTATGACATACAAAAATACATTTTTATTGCCGTCATTCAAACAATTGAATTTTGTTGAAAACGCATCATTCTGCTTTATTATATATACAGTCATTTTAAAATCTCTTCTTTGTAACTCTGGAGAACTTCTTTCATCAATTCAGAGCTCAGAATAAATTGATATTAAAAACAATGCAGTTTTGAAATAACAAAGAAAAGTGGCCAAGTGAGGTAGGTATATACATATTTATTTAGACATAATATTTCTAAGGAAATGATGTTTTTATCCAAATGTGACTAAAATTTACAAATTAACGTATACATTTCTTTTTTTTTAATTAAATGACTTTAAATCTTAAATTACGTATTACAATAATATGGCATTATTAAGAACATTACAATAATTCAGTCCAAGTTTAAAATACAGTAGCGTATTTTTTTTGTACGTAAAATTTTGTAAAAAATTCTTTGTGGAGTGGGAAAATATTTTTATTGTAATAAATATTTGTTGTATTGTTTTAAAATCATATTTAAAAACTTAAAAAATATTTTTTTTGTACAGTTATAAGTGAAAAAAAACCTCAAAATAATATTTTTTAAATATAATATATAACATTGTACATGTATTGTAAATAAGGCATTAAGTCCTGAATAATTTTAAACATTTATATTTTTTTTATAAAACATTATAATATATAACAGTTATTTATATATAATATCCTATAGAGATCTATTAGGTCAGTCAACGTATGATTTATTGTAGCGTTTGTTTGTCCACTTGAGTACTTGATATCGTATCCTTGAAACATCAGCAGCGTACGTCCTGCAGCAGCCTCCGACATAAGTAACCCCGAGGTCAAGCCATTCGTGAACGAAATCTTCAACAGGCTTACATTTGTCTCGATCGATCCACCTAAAAAAATTTCTCGTTTACAAACTTTTCAATAAATGATTAATTCAATGCCGGACACTTTTTAACAATTATTTTTTATTAACAATACTATATTTTATTTAAGTAAAGCATCAGCTCAACATAATAATGCCAAGTGGTAACGCTCTATGGCTGCCATACTAATGACTTCTTGTGGTCACTGGCTTGAATCCCCGAATGGAAATGATTTTATATGCAAAATCAAATTTTTGCCATTTCTGTTAGAGATAGATGGATTGACTTAAATAACTTTTTTGAAACTCTCTATTACTAGTCTATATCTATACGCTCCACACTGAGAGCGGATACAGCATAGGCTACGGCAACGGTTTCCAACCTTTATGCTACAACGTCTCCCCTAAAAAAAATTTTTTTCCGCGCCTCCCTACTTTTAATTTTTTTAACCGATATTATAATATAGACACGTTTAAAATAATAAGAACTTTATCAAAAAAAAAAAAGATAAATGTAATTAACAAAATGATAACAATTATTCCCCCCACCTTTTTCCCTCCAAAAATGATTTCATATTTACAATAGTGTTGGATTAAGGGATATCTTTAAAATTACTTAATATTTATTTAAAATCATAAATCATCACGGCACAGAAATTTTTATGTATAAATATAATGATATATAAAAAATTGAAAAATATGTACCATATTTTTACAATTTGTCATTTATAAATGCCATATTTAATATTAATATTGTAGAGTCTCGCAGGCTTGTTCTTGATACATGCGAAAAAATTTAGTCTTCAAAAGAATTTTTATAATTATTATTTATATTTTTTCCATGTTCGCTCACAACGTGGAGCATATGGCCTCCTAATGGAGGTATCTCAATAGGATTTTTTCTACGAGAACTGCTTGTTACTGAGTTGCTCAACCTGTCTTTTTCGAAGAGAGTATGGATAGAAAGATAGAGCTAGGATAGTACTAGTGGTTAGCTTATCACTCTCGCTACGCCCCGTGAGGATCAGATGGGTTGGAAGGAGTTTTATTATTTATATAGAAAATATAAAATTATTGATATGCATTCCATTAATATATTGTACATTAAAATTGCAAATTAATTAAGAACAAGATATTCAGTAGATTTTACTAACACAACATTAACTATTCGCAAAAAAAACATCAAAAAATTATAACAAAATTATGTTTTCTTGCTTTGCTCCTAGCAAAATCGTCAGCAACATTATCAAAATCTATTTTATCTGCCTATTGGTTCCTATTGAAAGTATTCCAAGATTTTTTAATCGCAATTTGCTCACTGTCGATGTTAAATAGTTTTTTTATTAACTTCAACCACAAAATGATAATTCAGCATCTAGTGACTTTTCAAAACAATTTTTTCTTTCTACCTCGACATTGAAGATTCATGATTATCCTTAGAGTATTTTTATTTGTTTATTACCTACGAAATTTTCTGTTCAAAAATGCTGCCTTCAAGAGTATATTTTGTCAATAAGTAGAGTAAACATTCATTCACTGAATTTGTACTGTTATGTTACGATGTGAAGCTTTATTTATTTTTAGATATTATAGTATGAAAAATATTTTAAATTACAAAATTTTGGCGTCTCCCCCGGGGGCGCGCTTCCCCGGTTGGAAACCACAGGGTTGAGGTAATATGTGTAGTGCGTTTATTCCTCTCGAAACAGTATATTGTGAAATACTAAATATAATCAAGGTAGGTAATGTAACTGCAAAATTTAGAAAATGAATATCGCGTAAAATTACATTGGTCAATTTTTTTTATTACTAACTGAGGTCAGATTGGTCTCAACTACACCGAATTGTAAAGTGAGCGGTAGTTAGTTACACCTCTAGTTATACGTAAACGATGTATCTATCGATTCCATATAATTATCAACATATACTGAGAAACTAAACGTACACATAGTAAAGTAATGGATACATTTTATTCGAAAAGTAGCTAATTTTATAATAAAAAACCAAATGGCGATTTTTTATTTCGTTTTTACGTAAGGGTCACGTTTTATGTGTAGCGCATATGCATGCAAAAAAGATTTCGTAATATAGGCTAAGTATCTAATAGCCTGTATAATGTATATAGAGCCAAGATAAAAACTTTTCCTCTTACTCTTACTTAGCGTATCAGGTATAATAACAATATTTAGTGGCTTACCCCATTTGTGGATTATACTTTTCGCCGCTATTTGGATAAACGATAAGAGGGATTTTATTATTCACGCGGCCCCTATTGATTCCGGTGATAAGATTCTTCACGCTTCTTGGACTCAGACAGTTGACTCCGATGGCCACTAACTGTTTTGGATTACTGTCCCAACATTTCTTGGCAACCTTTTGGAACCTTTCTCCGTGTGCTATACTCTGGTCATCCTGAAATATACAAGCATAATCTCAATAGGTAAATGATTTTCCTATAGTTGCAATTATTTTAATGAAGATTTTGGCAAATTCGAATTATACTATTCATAATAATTACTTCTTACTATTTTATACAAATATCAATAAATATGATTATCTGTAATTATTTATAAGCCACCTCGTTAATTTTATTGGATGAATTTTTCAAATATGTTTTATTTATTTCGTTCAATTAATTAATTGAAAATTACATTGAATTACTACTCAATTTTATGTTTTTGAGATGCGTAAACTGTGCCGGCTCCGTGGTGCAGTGGTTAACGTAGTTGGATACGGTTACGGATGTATCGGGTTCAAGTCCCGGTGTGGACAGTTTTAGAAATTGATTTTTCAATCGATTTATGGATTTCTGTTCCTAGGCATCAATGTTTGTGACGTCTAAAATTCTCTTCCACCCATCCGATCCTAAAAACGGGATATAGCGAGAGTGATTAGCTAGCCACTGGTCCTGTCCTAGTCCTATTCTTCTATCCCTACTCTCATTACAAAAGAGAGGCTGAGCAATTGAGTAACAGAGAGTTTTCATTGAAAACTTCTGTTGATACCTCCATTAGGGGGCCATATGCTCCACACTAGGAATGGGCATGGTAAAAAAAAAATTGTCACAGAAATTTAACAAAACTTCTCCTGTTTTGTATGTACAGGTATCCTTTTGTATGGGGAAAATATTTTTATGCACAATTGTAAAGAAAAATTTCTCTGGGTAAATCTTTTTTTTTTTTTTTAATGCGATGAACTTGTTTGTATCATACCGGAGATCATGTCTCCTCAATGATACGTTAAGTCCACAATAAATATGTATAATCTACAAAAATCACTTTTAAACATTAATGCTAAAGTCAAGCTTAAATGTACGTGTGATGAATAGTCAGAAAATAAAAAAAACCTTGCAGCTGAAAGCTAGCCATGCTTTTACGGACGGATATTCTTTGATTAGTTCCACCAACATTTCAGCTTCTTCTTTACAGGGTATTGTCTCTAAAGCGAGCAGGTCAACTCCAGCAGCAACCAATGCAGCGACTCGAGGTCTGTGCCATTCTCTCATCACCTAATGAAATATGAATATAACCACAGCTAACTCAAATTAAAATATTAATTTCACATCCAAATTAATAAATTTTAATAAGAATAAAACACTAAATCGTCACAATGATCATATTACGTTATTGTTGATATGGTACTCAAGCACAAGATATATACACTTATTATTGTTATATTGAGGGAGAAAATACATTATTTAATTCGGCAGAAAGAGCTAAATAAGAGCTGTCAATTAGATCAATAACTCGAAAACCATTAACAGTTTCTCAGAAATAGGGAATAAATCCATTGGTAGAAAAGAGATTTTCTATAGATTCTGGAATATGGACGTAGAACATATTAAAATATCTTTGTCGTTTCTGAAGATGCGGCTGCAGACTGGCAAAATATATCACTTTGTAGCTAAGAAAATTATGAAACAGCCTATTAGTGAAAATCTACAATTTGAAAACGTTCTCGTGACCTATTTCATAGCCATTGACATAGATATTTATTATATATGCCGAAAGAGATTTTAAATTTATATACGTGTGTCATAATGGAATTATTTACTTTTTTGTGTATAAGTAAGTGTTGTCATTTACGAATGTTTGATGTTTTTTTAGGTATTTAGGAATTTGCTTATATCCGATAATTTATCGTTTGAATGATTAGGGGATCTCATACTTAGAAACACGGATGAATGACTAGAAGTGGCATTTGCATTGGACCCCATTGTTATTTTTTTATACCCGCAAGAACTATTTTCTCTTCTCTTAATTATATTCATTTTTAATGCATCGGTAACATAAGAGTTCTACTGTATATTTGAATATGCATATTTTGATTGTTATTACTTCTGTTGAGATAAGTTTCATTAGGAGTCCATATGCATAACAGTGGGAGCGAACATGGTTAGAATATATAAATATAATACTTATATATAATCTTTTATGCATATATGCATATAATAAATTGACGGGAACTATAGTCTTAACAGATATAGCGAAAGGTACTGATGGTCTTAATAAATAACAAAATACTGTTTTACTATGATATTACGTTTAATGAATTAACAAATGTCTTACGACAGATATAGTCAGAAAATGATTTCAAAGAGACGAAACACGTGTAACATCTTGTAACACAGCCAAACATTGGAATAATAATGTAATCAATTCTAATTTCAATTGAATTTTCCCAAACTTTCCCTCAAATCCATCGAAAATTATTAAAAAATTACGTTTCTTGCTATTGTCAGATAGAAAAGGATAGTGTATATTTTATGTTGAAAAGTTATATATTTTTTTTACAAATAAATTCGTAGTAAACTAAAGGCGAGACATAATCGATTTGCCGCAAATAACAATCTGTAGTAAATCCTTCCTCTATCTATGCAGTTAAGTAACTATCTGATTACGGACGCCCTACCCTCGTCAAAGACGGTTCACTGGTGGAAACTTCCTGAATCAGGAATGGGAATGCGTCCCGGATCAAGAAATTCCAGGTTAAAATACCGCAGTAGTCTATGCGGTTGATATACATACCGCTACCGTATCCGGGAACTATTTACATTGCATTCTTCTAATGTAATTGAATGACGTATTTTTTTTATGAAAACCGACATGTACACATTTTGCGTATATGTTATGTTGTTTACAAATCTACGGCTTAAGATTCGATTTTTAATTCATTTTTTTCTCTAACAGATAGGTATGTTTACGAATTTAAAGTATATTTTATTTGTTCTATCTCTTTACAGAACGTCATAATAACTTTTAAATTTTCTTTAAAGTCAAATTGAAAACGGCCATTCCTTCTCATCACCTCATAATAAGAATATAACAACATCATTTCTATAGTTAATCAGACTAAATATTAAATTTAACATTTCCTATAATTTTTAAAAGTATATTTTAACTCAGAAATCCTGGAATATCTGACATTGTAAAATAATAAACGCAGTTACATTATTTTTTTTTGTTCACCAAATTTAACTTTGTGTAGAAAAATTAGGATACCTATGGTTTTAAAATCGAGTGAGAAACGAAGTGAAGTATTAGTTTTCGAACTGTAATTTACTCGTTGGTAAGAATAAAAATCATGCATTAAAATTCAAGACTGATAGTACTTGATGGAATTTCAATATCACGTTTTTGTCATTAATATCTAATCAGTATTAAAATAAATTTAGGTCAACATCAATATATTTCTTAGACTTAATGGAAATATATTTTTTAAATTTCTTTCTTATTTATAAACGATGCAAACTGTAGTGTGAGATCATCCGTTCAGTTGAATGCCTGAATATGCTGAAAGCGAATCCCGGGTTGTTAGTGACAACACATATATAAATGTACAGCATTTGAAAAATTCAAATTTGCTATAAAAAGCAAAGGATATCAAATTGAAATATTTGCGTTATTGTCTATAAAATTAATGAAACATTTCTGATAACTATATTTTGGTGCCTAAATATGATATAACACTGTGATATCAATTTTTTCGAACTACTTCCACTCACCTCACCTCTACTGAAGTGGTATCTGCATACCTGCCATCAAATTCAGAGCCATCGTGAAGGTGTGCTCCGTACGGGCCAATTGAACCAACCACCTGGGGCACGTTTTCTGTAAAGGTAATCAACATGAAATATAAAACTCATAATTTGTCCCATAACAATGAAAACCTTGTCTACCGTTTGTAGAATTAAAATATCGGTAGTTAAAAAATATCACGGAATTCTATTAAGTAAAATTTAACCCAAAAATCTTACTATGGTATTCAATCGGTGAACGAAACTGTTGAGGTTTCGTCAAACAGCGGAAATAATTTATTTGTTAAGCCAACGCGTTTTCAGGATATCTATCGTAAAATAAGATGGATGGGCAAATAATAACTAATACAGTGCATAAATAATAAACAAGAACCAAAGCTTTTCTTACTACAAATTGATGTTATTATTTTGATACATACGTAATTTAGAGAGGCATTATATTGAAGTTAAAGTGATATATATTATGTTAAATTGTTTTATATATTGTATACTGTATAAAAAAATCTTTCTGAAGAGTTTGTTCTAAGTAAGTAAAAGGACAATCTTAAACATAAACATTGTTGTCTCGAGGAGATGTCACCACTATTTACTTTGTATTGTAGAAATAATCTGTTCAGATCACTGCACATCTCTTTTATTTCATTGAACGTATAACCATGTGTGCATTAATGTGGATTAATTAATTTCAATGTAGAGTTTTCTCAAGTTTTTGTATGAGAACTGTTTGTTATTCATTCATTGAAATTCTCTTTTTCGGAGAAGAACATAATAGAAGATCTCTGTGACATGATATCTGTGTCTTTGAACATAAATCGATTGAGTAATCAATGTATGAAATTGCCTCCGCTAGGCTTCGAATCCGCGGACATTGCAATTGAATAGGGAAGAAGTCCATGAGCGTTGGCATTGAAATTTACTAAATTAAATTCAAAAAGATCATGGGTTATTTAAAGAATCATTTTAGTAGACGTTTCTGGCTTATGTAAGAAGCAATTATAATTTAACATATATTGCGTAAGATGTTATAATGTTTTAAAGTGTGCATTTAATGTTACGGCACAGTAATTCTATTTTGTGTATACAAGGAGAATAAGAATCCATCATGGAATTTAATTAAAGCAAGGTAAATTTACTTGCTAATTACGGTTTAAAATTACTTTATCATATTATTAAGCCTGGTAAACTATTTTTCAAATCGAAGTGTTTTTATTCCTCAGCTTTTTTGGTCATCAGATCTATCGATATTAGGTTGGTTGAGTGAGGGTAATTTGATAGTGGAAAACTAAACTGTCAAGTCTTGGTGGAAAGACAATCTATTTATAAAATAAAACCTTTTTTTTTGTAGTAATTCTACAATATTATATAATGAACATGTTCTACATTACACGATTTATTTTTCGGTAATTTTGATAAGTGTTCAAACATGAAAATGGATATTATTTTTGATATCTAAGTAATATAGTAATCGGTATCATTGTTTACTAATGATACCATGCTAATTATGAAATGAAAAATACATTTTTATCGCAAGTGAATGTTTATGACGATAACCACAGAGTGATGCATTCATTAACCCGAGAGAAAGTGATTAATTTATTGAAGGATACCGGAAGTTTCGGTTTCCAAATTTTCAAGGATTTATTTAATCTGTTTGTTATTTAATATTCATCACATGAAGTAAACATGTTCCATTGTTTACATAACGATTATGTAAACTGTTTTGATTTGACTGCGTATTTAAGCGGAAGTACTTCGTAATGAATATTTGAATTAATTACAGCATGACTTTATATTCGACCTAAAATAAATTTCCTGATTTTTTAAGCGGTATCCAAATATCGTTTAACGAGTGTTGACAATTGGAAATAAATGTGTCTGAAAAACCTTTCGAGCTGTTTCCTTCAGCGATATATTACGAAACATCCTACATAAAGTACTCTATTTGAAATTTAATCTCACATTAGACATTAGACCATTAAAGATGACTAACCGACTTTTGTGAGTTTGGAAATTTTATTGTTATGAGCGTCATCATACCGATTCAAAACAGATTCAAAATCTTGAAGAATTCATTTGATGGACCGTCTATATGTGACTTCAAACTAAAGGTGTGGAGGAGTTAAAAAAATATGATGCCGACGATACGTTTATATTGAATGTGACATCATAAAACAAAAGAAATCTTTTTAATTATTTTGAGTAAAATATTTCATGTCAGCGTTAGCTTTTTACAAGTTTTCTTAAGGAAGTCATTAATAATCAGCTCTAAAAATTCTGATTGCTAGAAGTCAATAGGGGCCCACACAAAGGAGGCCCATCCTATATACTAATTACAAAATATTAAAGATGGCCCATCCAAAATTTTGGTGAGGGGACCCCTACCCTATAAACTAATTCCTATGTACTGTACAAATAATTAACTGATAATTACAAAATTCACATGTTACAAACAGACATAAAGAATAAATTTTGTAATATAATAATACCCACAGTGCTTTATCCTGTATATTTTGAAACACGTAAAGAAATAGTTGAAAAGTTATTTGATTTTACTGAGGGCCCTGGCCGGGCAACCTGGCTCGTATGGCTAGTCCACCACTGTTGATAATGTGACGTAATTAAATCAGGGGGTTAACTATTTGGAATCGAAATGTAACTATGGAAGGATCTGAGTCTAAAAATACCCACCATTATGTACGACCCCGTAGGGCTTGTCGATCTTAATTCACTGGCAGTAATATATATGTTTGTCGGTTCGCACTTCCAAATATATCGATCTGCATCTACATCTTGTAATGGATTTTGAAGAATCTCATAGCTAGACTTACATGTAGCGTTTGTTAATTTTGACAGTCTATTTTAAACGTACCTGCATCCGGATATTCCTCAAGGAAAATGTCCCTTGCTTGTTTGGCAAGTTCGACAGCTTTGTATATAAGTGATATGCCCTCTTCTGGACTTATTCCCAGGTACTGTACGAATCCTTGTATCGATGCTTGGTAGGTATTTGTGATAATTAAATCCGCACCAGCTGAAACAAAAATAAGCAATAAATATAAGTCTTAATTAAGTAAACAATAAATCTCACGACATTAGGATATTCAGCTTCAGAATTATCTTACATATTATCGGATCACACAATTGATCGACTAGTTAAAGGTTAATATGAGGTATCGAAACAATATGATATAAAATGTTACATATTGTATGAAATAACCGTATTTATCCGTAGTTCAGACATTATTGTACAAACATATAATATGTTATCATCTCTATTCTGGCAAAAGTGGAGTGTAGAGCCATTTATAGCAAAATGTTTCATTGTTTAATGTTTATAACCTTTAAAAACACATAAATTCACTGAATTAGATTTTCTCACCATATTACATATTTTGTCAAAAAACCCTTCAGAAATGCATAAAGCTATTTACTTTTGAATCATACGCTTTCGTTGCTCAACAAAAATCAATTTTACTATATCTGAACAGAGAAAGAACTCGATAACGAACAATACGATATTTATGTTGAATTTTGCTGATGTCTATATGCAAATATTTGCCTTTTGAGAGAAAATCTGTGCATTTTACAAGCTGTACATTTGTGGATCTGTAGAAAAGGTGTGTTGAAATATAATGACTAACTTAACTAAAAACATCAAATATGTGACTTATCGTCATATGGAACTGAGCCATCGATATGATATTCAACAATTCCGATTCAAAATGCATAAATTCTAAATTAGTTATGGCACATCTAATACATATTTCAGTAAACTGAGATTATTATTTTAAGCAAGTATATCCACTCTACGAAGTTTTTTGTTTATGACCAAAGTTCTAAATTGAAACATATTTTATGAAATTAGTTCTTTTTTTTGACGATATTTTTACGCACAAAATCGATCATCGAATAGGCGAACTTTTCTTTGTGCACCTTTTCGCAAACAATCAAAATGAATATTATATTATGCAAACATAACGTTGTGTGCCGATTTCATTATGTTGGTAAGTCTTATCGAGTTTACAGTGAATTGGTTTTTAATTTTTTCGCCTCTCTCAGACACAACGGTGAATAAAGTAACCCAAAAAATACACAAAATATTTTTTCGGTATATCAATCGCCTTATTATCCCGAATCGGAATGAAAAAGTTTGCATGGATGTGAATAAATTTTATCTAATAGAAATAAACAAACTTATTTTCTTCTTTATTGGAGCTTGAATAAAAATACTGCATTTTATAACAAGATAGTACATGAATACTTGGAGTTGGAAACAATAAAAAGTGGAAAATAAGTTAATATTTGTCTAAGATTTAATAAAGAAACATTGTGTATCATATACCATTATGATATCATATACCATTTTCATTTAAGCGGGATTGGCCTCGATCAGCTTATGATAATTTTCACGCTAATTTTAAGTTGATTTTATTCCATTAATTATGTACTATCTTTTGTTTTTTGTTTTAGCATATGGTCTCCTAATGGAGGTATCTTAACAGAAACTGCTTGTTACTCAGTTGCTAAACCTCTCTTTTTTCGAAAAGAGTAATGATAGAAGAATAGGGCTAGGACAGGACTAGCGGTTAGCTAATCGCTCTCGCTAATCCCAGTGAGGATGGGATGGGCGGAAGGGATGACTCAGACTACGAACAGAAATCCATAAATCGATTGAAAGGTCAATCTATGAAAACCGTCCGCATCGGGAATTGAACCCGAGACATCCGTAACCGTAGCCAGCGACGCTACCAACTGCGCCACAGACGCCGACTATTTTAAGTTACTAATTTAATAATGATTGTGGAATATTGTGCATTCTTTTGGCTGTGAGATTGATCTTGTTATCAATATAATGAATGGTGTTTTAATTTATATGGTATCTGTAGTTTAACTCTGATGCATTCTTACAATGTCCTAGGTGTAATTGTATTTTATGTTTTACGTCTGACTTTTCTTTTGGAAAGTTTAAGGTTAATCTTAACCTGTTGTTCTAAATTATTAATACTTTCTTACGTTTTAAAAATTTTTTTTGTAGATATTTTAGGAACACGCAAGAAATTAAGTAATGCATATGGTATAATATTGATAATGTTAAATCTGTATGATATTTTAAAGCTATTTTTACATACAGGCATTTCAAAAAACTACATTTTTACTAAAATATATTCCATGACAAATTGAGTCTCTAATTAATACTGAACGAATTATGTTTTTGTTATATTCTATTATTAGCCAAACGACCATAAATATTTGTCTCTGTATGCAAGTTATCTGTGTACATTAATAAAGCCAGAAAACAAGATAACAAATCGGCTTTACTTACAACTAACTCATTAGCTAATGTTTCGAAGCAACACGTGTTGTGTTTCTGCCGCTTGTTTCGGTACATTCTTCTCAAAATTTGTTACGAAAAACACCAGTCATTGAGTTTTCCTGAACAAAAAAACATTAATTCAAAAATTCGTTCATGAGTTATTTATATACTATCAAAATTCTTCTTTATATAGCCATATCGCCTGGAACAACACGCAGACTCATTTAAATGAAAATTCATTTTTCATACACATTAATTGTTAAGGAGTTCTAAATTATTCACTGTTGATTAGGCACAGAGGACTTACCACTTGGAATAATTATTACTTGTGAGAGGAGGTAAAATAACCCACAAACGCTGTAATATAAAGTAAGCTGAATAATACCGACGATATGATCATCAAGTTGGGTAACAAAGTTATCAATCATAATTTCATGTTAATGAATTTTAACAAAGAATTTATTGAACATAATATACTGTATTTATGGTGTCAACCTAGACAGATTATAGTGATTTTTTTTCTTAAAATATTTATGGCTTCAATATAAATCAACAAAGAATTAAAAAATATATACTGAGAGAAAATTTGTTTTAGCGTTATTGAGTAATTCGGAGAACACCTTTTGAAAAAGGGCTTAGGTTTTCACCCCCGCAACCCATCTCTGAAATACAGCTATCAAGAAAGATATGGCACGTGATGTGATCGAATTTCGCAAATTCGATTGAGCGTGTGTTCCTAATCTTTTGAGAATTTCACTATGAACCTTCATAAAGGTCTATTATGTTCCATTCACCCACGTATTTCAGGTTAGTTCTCTTGCTTTTTTACATAAGATTAACTCGTCTCTTTCAAATTACATTGATGGGTAGAGCATGATAGCTTAAATAATATTATTATAATATATAACTGTTTTATTGTGTGGTATGTATACCAATATATTTTCATTTGATATCATTAAATAAGGTCACATTTCGTAGTGTTATAAAGAAGGAAACTAATTTTTCTGTAAAATTGAATAACATAGATGTCTTTAAAATTAAATGCTTCGTTTTATTGCTGCTCTAATGAATAACTCGATCAACGAATTATTTTTTAATGTTTTCACACATTTTCTCTTAACTTAACACACTCTACAAATATGACGAAGAGAGAGATTAGCAATCGATTGTCTTTTCATCTTTCTATCTTAAGCCAATCTGAAATGAGAGGCTGAGCGACTGATTTAAAGTCAGATTTCATCAAACACCACTCGTTGAAAAGCTACACTAAAGACGTATTATGGTGAAAATTAATAGCGGCCGTAGATTTTTTTATTAATTATTTTATTTATTATATTATTGAATACAATGATTATGACACTAGGATGAAAATAAATATTTTTTCTACACAATGTATTTATAATTTTTATTAATATTTCAGTGACTAAAAATAATAATTATAGAATGCTTTTCGTCAAAATAATACATTTAAAGAAGTTATTGGGTGTGTCAATAAAATTTGTTTTCGCTTAATTTCCACCTGATTAGATAAAACGGAATTTAAATTAGATAATTTCTGCATAATTTGCAAATATATATTTAAGTGAGTATTTAAAATTTATAGTATTTTTACGTGCGCTGTCTATAGTAAATCACTCAAATCCATCTTAAAAGTAGATTTGATGGGTTAATAGGAAGGCTTGGACAACAAGGTGTCAATCGATAGAGCGCTAAATTTTCAAAAAATGGATAGGGTATATATAAATGATTGTAAACGGTGCAAAATTGGATTTGTAAAAATAAAAAAATGTAAATGGCTGCGATTTAAAAATGCGCCAGTCGACAAAATACAGTCATCAAAATTTAGCTGAACAATGTTGTTGTTAATTAAATAATAACCAAGTCAATACATATTTTATGCAAACAAGCATGCGCATACAATTATGATTGAATTCACTCACAACATCTAGATAATCGAATTCATTAAAAAATAGTTTAAACCCGATTGTGTATGCCTGACTCTATATAACAAATTTGGTTTCCTTATCAACAGTAAATGGCGATAAGAAATTTAGACACAGCAAATGTTCAGTGAAGTAATTTAATCATTATAAATTATCACATGAATGAAACAATTAAGCGCATGGTCCTGGCTTGAAGATGTGCTGCTGATGCCCCAGAGGAGCCTGAATCCTGCATGTTTCTTCTATCAGCCATAAGCTTCGTGTAGGAAGCGGATATGACTTTAAAAAAGTACGCGCAGTTTTTGCCTTACGCGAAATGATAAAATTTAAGAGTGTAACTCTACTTATTATTTACTTATTTGAATGATACAGTGCTTTACAATTAAGTGGGGCTAAAGAGTACGAAAGGCACCTAATGTAAACATAGTTTTTTCGTCATTCATACCTTATTTAAATTTTAAAATTTTTTAGGAATCCCAAAAAAAATATCGTTGAAAGAGAGGTTTTTGAAAGTTTCAAAAAAGACTGCCTCCACATTCTCTATTTCAGGATTTTCCAAACTTTTTTGCTCCATTCTCCCTTTCACCAATATTTAGAATTTAATAACCCCCTTCCCAAAATAAAACTCTAATTTAAAAATTACTTTACAAATATGCATATATTATGTAATATTCAAAATCTTTAATAAATGGCAGAAATTCCCTCCTTGAACTCTAAAATTCACACCTAATGAGGATTTCCCCACTAGTTGGCAACCCCATGCTCTATGTCCTTTACGATATAACGAAATATTTGATTTTTTGCCACAGCTTCAGTATGAAAGTGTCTATCTAAAGTGGCTGGCTGTGTTATGCAAAATCGTGTAATGCTTGCACAGACAGCTACAGAGATGCTTACGTTTAAGTGTCAAAATGGATAAACAACGGATGTTTGCATCGTGTATATGTTTTTCTACGACAGTTTAATGTTATATAACATTCCATGTATTCAGAATATTATTTTGCTTGTGGTATCACATATTGGTTTTATTACGTACGGTTTCTGCAGGTGGACTCAAATTATATTTGCACCAAAGAATGTTTATAATGATAGTAAAAACCGATTGAGTTTTATTTTTAAAATATAACGCCTTTTCACCACAAATTGACACCTTAAAAATGATTAAAAAATGTTTAGTATTTTCAATTAAATTGATTTATTCAATATTCTCAAGATTGTATCATCATTTAGTATATAATAACCCAGATCGGTCCGTAGGCGTTTTATTATTATCACATATCACATGTAGGTATGTTTTGCAATGCACACACACAACGCACAGCAATACATTTATTTATTACTAGCTACTTTCAAGCATACAGTATTTCAATTTCAATACCGTCATCTATGACGAGCGTCCCAATAATATTTAAATGAATTCTCAACACAGATAATAAGCAGTTCGCAATAAATAAATATTAGATGTGTATTTTTTTTTCACTACTTTTTTGAGAATATGAAGTAACGACTTACATATGGAAAATTTACGTGCTTAAAAAGTTTTTTTAAGTATGTAAACTTAACCAATAGATATGAGTTTCGAATTACAATCCGAAGAGTATTATGTTGGTAAAAACCTAACCTATTTGTAATCCAATCATCTCCTGGAAGAAATTTAATGATTAAGATTGCCTATCGAGCTAAAGACTAGTCTCGTAAAATACTCCATAACACTCGATTTATTGAAATAAAATTATGCAGGAATGAATATATTTTAGCTGTTTTCTCGTCGACCGATTTTTTTGGTTGACGGAGTTCATTCAGTGTTTAGTGTTTTTTTGCCATTTAATCAAAACCGGTCCTGGCCTCTACCAATAAAAGCTCGAGCAAGTAGAACTATAATAAGTTCTTCGTTAAAATATATATATACCAAAACATATCAGAACAAGCTAAGTATGTTTGTATAAAAGAGTTAGTTTATCTCTAGTAGACTCCATTAAAGATTGCAAAAATCATTGGAAACCTAATAAAGGTTGCGGCGGGAATTTTTACGGAAGCCCGAGTAATTAAGAGCCATTGTGTTGTAAAAAGAGCTATAGGCTTTTTTGTTCGCTGCCCTAGTTTCTATGAATAATATTATTTTGTAAGTTACTGGAAATAGCCACTACACAATGAAAAAACCTATCTACAACAGACTCGCCTCCTTCTCTCACACCTCTGCAAATGATTATTTATAAACTATCGATAGTACTTCATTTATAAATGTTTATTAGTTGTACCATCTATTTTTTAATTGTAATACCTCATATAAAAAGAATTTTTTGATTCGTTTATAAGATAACTTCAACAGAATTGTCATGAGAAATGAGTCACACGGAGGCGAATCAAACGTTTTTTATTTATTTTCAGAACGGCAAAACAAAAAATATTTTGAACTGTATAAACATTTCAAACGTATTTAATAAGGTAAAAACAATAACGTATATGTTACACAAGAATTTAAAACTATCATGCCATCATCAGAAATATTCATGGCATGATGCAGAAATTGCAATCACATATATTTAGTAATTCTTGTGAAACTAAATACTTTGCTATTTCTACCGTATTTTAATGGATTTCTACCAAGTAAATACCAATTTAACCAATATTTTACTGTTTTCATAATAATCATAACATATTTGTATCACACAAAAAATAATATTCTCAGACAAAAGATGAATACACCTGATTTTAATAACCAGCAACCCAAAGCCTCCATATAAATATTGAAACACTATCTTTATATTTTAATTATATACTGAATTATTTCAAATAGTTTCATATCGAAATTGATTCCAATTTAGTATGTAAATATACATTTACTTTTTTAATAACATAATGTAGCATACTTACCACTTGATATGCAAACGTTTTTGCTGTACAAATATTAAGTGTACCTATTTTAATTTTAGTAAGTGGTTTAAATTGTGCCCTGAACTCAATAGCACCGTTTTTGTATACTGGCCTTTTATAATAATTAATAAAATACGCGACGCAAGCATTTGTTTTAGGAAATTTTATTGCACATACAGTAAAAGCAAACCTTAGCAATAATTAGAAATTTGAATACAGGCAGCCCTCAACTTTCGCACATAGTCGGTTACTGAAAATGTTGAATGTGCGAAAGTAGAGGGATATAAAAAAAGGTATTTTAAAATATTTATTTATCAACGCGAACATAATAAGGTTAACGAGGCGTGTTTAAGTGTGAAATATTTAAACATAAACAAATAAATTGCCAAAACACACAACGTATCAACACGCTCCCTAATAGAAGACTAAACCCGTTAATATACACATGACCTTCGGTGTCCTTCCCACGGCTCGGAACCCTAGTGACGTAACAAAGGTTCAGAGAAGTACGCTGCTTTAGGCGGCAACGTGGGAGTGAGCGCGAGTTACCGCGCTTCACGGAAGTGACTGCATGGAAGCGAACAATTTTTGTATTATCAACAAAAATCTTGAAAGAATGGATTTTAAAAATGTGCGAAAGTAGAACGTGCAAAACTCGAGGGCAGCCTGTACTCAGTACTCAGGACTAAGGATTGCAATACCAGACGAACTCAATACCGATATTTGATGTTGAATATTGGAATTGCATGTATCAATACCCGTATTACAAAAATATATCAAAATAACAAATATTCGGTTAGTTGAGATCGCAATATCGGACGAATAAATTGGTTCCGAAGTTTGGATATTTCGTATTAAACACCATTATTTAAAAAAATATTTCTATGTCATAATCATACAAATCTGATTTTCATAAATACATTTTTTAAAATGTGCTACAACTATTTGTAGATCGGTAGAAAATTTTGATAGACCGACACCGTTCCGCGAACCACTGGTTGGGATACACTGATTTAAACTATTAATTTTTTTCTTCAAAGTGGATCGTTTGAAGAAAAAAGTCTTTTGAAATTGATTAAGTAGGTATTAAATTTATAAATAAAAAACCTTGTTTTAGTTTTCTAGCTCTAACATAAAACATATTTATATCATAAACTACAAAAATAAAATAAATAAACTTTTTAACTGTAAATTATTAGTAATCGTTTTAAATATCAAATTGAAATTGATTCTTTATTTGTGTTACTAAACGTGACAAGTGTTTCGCTTATTTTAGAAATATTTTTAGAATGAATATAATATCACGTATGTAAATATTTAATATATTGTGGGTATTGATTATAATCTCAGAAAACACGTGGCACATCTAATAACATAGCACGTTATCACATAACTTATCAGCGAATTTGTATTATACGCTCATAAACAATTCGCCACCCCACTTATATTTTGTTATAAGGTGAATTGTATTGTCTCATATTGTACTGTAGTTCAGTGCTCCCCAGCCGGTGGTCCGCGGCCCAGCGCCGGGTCGCAAACAGTATGCCGAATTTCAAGAAATTCGCCATCCAAAAATATCGGCGAACGAAAAAAACCGTACATGAAAAAAGCGAGAGTGGAAGATGAATATCCATCTTTTAGCTGTGAAGCTATGAATTTTTTAATGTCATTTTCAACAACCTGTTCATGTGAAAAAGCATTCCCGTCTATGTCCTCAATAAAATCGAAACAAAATAATAAACTGGACGTGAATGCAGCACTTCGTCTGTCAGAGACAGCACTACAACCAAGAATATCCAATATATTAGCAAAGATGCAACAGCAGGTTTCGCATTAGTTAATTGAAACCCCCCCCATTGCTTTTGTTACATTTTAATTGTATTAGACTGTTGTGTGTATATTTGTTAGTTATAGTTATTTCCGTCTGTCATAATATAAGATTAAAAAAATATTACATAAAAAAAACATTTTTATTTCAGTATCAGTGGTCCGCCAAAAATTTTTCCTTTTTTTTACCGGTTCGCAGGTGTAAAAAGGTTGCGGAACACTGCTGTAGTTTACTCACGATAAATGATTATAGATTTATGAATTTTTGCTAAACGCAAGGATTTCTGTGATGTTTGAAGTTTCTCCCACCCATTCCACTCTAAAAGCGGGATGTAGCTAAGGTAACCCTACCCTTTCTTGAAAAAGTGATTCGGACTGAATAGCAACTAGTTATCTTTAAACAAATTCTATTGCAATGCTCCATTATGAATCAAAATTCTTCACATTGTGAGTAGACATAGTTTAAAAGAATCTATTAAAACGAACGGGGAAGTGATCGACTCGCCGACAAACCGCGTAAATCGACCGCTAATTGAAAATTACAAATGTTTCACTTAGAAAACGTGACAGTAAGAAAATATTTGTCTTGTTATTTAATATAAATGTCGATAATACTAGTGAATACGTGACAGATTTATCGTTTCTAGTGTTGTTTTCAAAAGCAACTCGTAAACTGTTCACATATTCCACACAAAGGAATCGCGTGACTATGTGTGTGAAAATTGCATTTCTAAATTATTGTGTTCGATAATCGAGATGCGGATTACAAAACATATAAATTTCAAATCAGCCGATATGTGACGTGGCAACAGACATGTAAATTAATGCATTATTGCTTGCAGTGTGGATCGGCAATTATGCAAATTCTCTTTTTATGCAAAAGCCGGTACACGTGCTGTAAATGCATTCTGTATTTTTTGCGATCACCTCTATAGCAGATATTAATTGATAGTAGAGAATGACCTAGCGCAAATGTATTCATTGTTTATTGTATTAATTACTCATTGTATACAAAATCTTGCAATGCGGGTAATTTGTTTTGCATTAAATCAAACCACCAAATGACTGGATGCTTAATATAATATATAACACATTAATATTGATCAATTTTTACCTTCTGTTATATGGATAGCAAAGTATCATTAGCACTATCTCTGTCTTCAGAAGGGGAAGGAAGAAAAGCGACCAGGATAGGACTAGCTAATGGCTACTCTCCATTTCCGACATCGGATATGGAGAGTGGGTCGGAAGGAGTGAAAACTTAGAATAAATCCATTCATTTAGATGCGAATTTATAAATTGATTGAATGATCAATAAGTGAAAGTTTAACCATTCTATTGATCGTGACCACTCGGTTGCGGGCCTGTCATAATTAATCAAAATTAAGTTATTGTATAAAAGTTTTAAAATAAATATCTACTACGATTTTAAACAGTTTTTGCAATGATTTTATTATAGCGATTTTATACAAAAATGCATGAATATGTTTCTTCCTTCATCGATTAATGCGATTAAGAAAACTGTTCGTTAACTGGAAAAAAAATAAATAGGATATGTGATATTTAGTAGTATGAAGCTGATTAGGTCTCTTACCTCTCAGGAAGTCAAGATGCGTACTGATAACGTCATCTGGGTGAGTCGCAAGGAAACGAGCACTCCATAGAGGATCTCCATCCACGACCTCTCCCAAGTGGCAACTGAGCTGAGATGAAAACCCACCGTCGAGGATAACTATCCTCTCAGGTTTTTGATGGGGTTTCATCGTTTCCTGTGAAGAAAATTGATTGATGATATTATTAGTAAACGATGTTTTTATTTTACAAATAAATCAAAATGTTAACTATTAATATCCGATAATCGCTGGAACGGTATTAAAATAAATTTCATATTCCAAAATTTGTTTTCAATTTGAATCTATAAGTACGATCAAATGTTCAGTTAGTCATTTTTATTGTCAACTAATGAGTACCCGGCGTGCGTTGCAATTCCACGCAAAGGAAGAAAGGGTTTGTGCTTTCATTCTGTTTATTGAAGTTTTATAAAATGGCTGAAATTTTATAAAATTACCCGGTCCAAGCCCGTCATCTTCAGGCCCGGCCCGAGCCCGAGTCTCAATATCACACTTGTTACTCGAACCCGACCCGAAGCTCAGATTTATTTTCTCAGCCCGAAAAAAGCCCGATTTTTAAAATATAGTAATTCATTTATACTATGTAACAAACAATATGTATTATTGTTTCTATATTTCCATATTTTTTTGTTTTTCCGTCTGGTTTAGAGATGTCGCTAGTTGTACGTATTTGATTCTGTTTTTAGATTGTTTTTTTTTTGTGTATTAGATTTAAATTTTTTTTTCATCAGAAACCTTCTCGGGTGCGCACAACAATTCACCAAAGTTCCATCGAAATCTGATGAATGGTAAAGGAACGCATAGGGTGCAAACAAACAAACATTCACTTTTATATATATATATATAGATGTCTTAAGAACAAGAATTCTTAGATACCCAGGCTTTATCGTTAAGTAGGATAAATCTAAAAATGGGAAAGTTCTTGGCATGGATGAAGAGAGGCTGCGCGTGAACTAAGGGCAGATATGCCTAGATTGTGGCTGTGTTTAGTTATGAACAATCGTTATCGACAACAAAAATTTCTTAATTTTGGATATATGTAAAGAGAAAAAACTTGGTCACGGAGATTTTTCCCAAAATTGATCAATGTAATAGTAATTTAAAGGTAAACCACTAATAGTATGTACTATGTTGTTGAAGCTTGGAATACGGTTAAGTAGAAGATCAACAAAACAAACAAAGTTTAAAGTTTAAATTTAAACCTGCGTTTTAGCTTGGTAAATATAACATTTTGTAAACACATAAACACGTGCTGTTGCCAAACATTTGTTCAGTAAACGTTATTCTGATGTTTCTGGTCCAACGCTTGCCACATTCTGATTATTTATTTTTACCACGGAATAGGACATTTTGAAACACTTTGGGATGTCCATTAAGAACGCATGCGCGAGATTTGCAGTTTGTTGGCATTAATTTTAGAACGAGAAAAAATGTTCGAAATTTAAACAACGCTAGTTTAAAATACGAGCCAGATTTCTACGAGAAAAATAACAAGCTTGGACAACGAACTTTCAAATATCACGCAATCGCACAAACTTAACTACAGGTTCCCTTAATTATTATGTATTACTAAATAGGCGACAACATCACATACGTCAATAATTAATGTATTTCCTGGAGAGGTGGATTCAGTTATTTTGAATAATATGTAATATTTTAGCGCACAATGGCATGGCGCATTGGCGTCAGTGCAAAATTAAAATGTTTTTTTCCACGTGTTGTGTAACTGCACGTCTCATCTTTTTGTGAAACATATTTAGATTAAAGGTTTTGTAATATTTTTATCGACAACTGAGTAATTGGTTATCCTTTAATTATTCTAAATACATACCAAAAATGCGTGTGCGTGAAACGGTTACTTGGTTTTTCGGTTACTGAACGTAGAGAAAGAGAAGATATAAGCGTAACATTAACTACACAAAGAAAAGATAATCAATAGTACAACATTTCAACAATTCAAACATGCAGTAGTGTTAGGAAACCAAAATTGGCAATACATAATAATTGTTTTACGACATTTTCAAATCATCAATCGATTCATTAACTAATGAATCGATTATAAAAACATAGTACGAGATTTAACTTTTATATGATCAGTTTGGAGTCTGGCTTTCAACTTAAAACGATGCTTGAAAAATTAATGTTTTGTATGAATAAAACACAATTTTCTTGCATTAATTGCGCAATTTCATTAAATGATCAGAAACCAGTCGTGATTAATATATAAAATTATTGAATTGGTACAAAAAAAGTGTTCATCCACTAAGAATTTACGGTTAATATCCTAAAAGTGATTTATTTAAAACTTGATACAATGCGAATGACACTAGGGATACCATTCTACTTACTGCCATCACTTATATAGTGAATACCAAAAACCAGTGCAATTTTCACTGCCCCACTGTGTTTCGCGTTATATTTGACGACGAAAAAATGTTGCAAAAATCTTTGTTCGTAATAAGCGAAAAAACACGTTTAATTAATCTCATTTTGTTTACAACGAGAATAAAATACCCGTAAAATTAAAACGTGTCTGAACTGAGATAGGTATGATACCTGTGCCACGGTTGCTTGTCCCATTTCTGTGACTGAATTAATTAAACTACAAACGTAAAACACCACTATTCGTAATTTGAATTTTATAATAAAATACTGCTCCTGAGTCATTTATTTATCAATGACATAGTACAATGTAAAAAACAAATCTGTTAGATGAGATACACAAAAGGATTATTTAGATGAACAGTGATGTAAGATACTTTCATTATCTCATTTGAAATTATAGGTAATTTATATTTCAGTATAAGGGACTAAAAATAAAATACATTTCATGTTACATAAATTGACAATTGTTACAACGAATGTGTGAAATTGCTTATTTCACGAAATGGGTAAAATTTTGCCTAATTCATGAAAAGTTTACGCCCATTGTCTCATTCATGAATTAAGCAAATTAGCTTTCGAGTGCGTGAAGTCGACAGAGTATGAAATTATTTAACTGTATTATTAAGATGCCGGACCGTCCCAGGCATAGGTTGTGTCTATGATTGGACATGTAACAGTAACATAACGGAAAGATTGCTGAAAAAGTACAGGGTTAATATCTAATCCAATATAAAAATATCTTAAATGTAAAGCTGTAATTAAGATTATTATGAAAAACATTCAACAAAAAATAAAATGTGAGATTCGTTCGTGATTTATCAAATCGTGTATTCTATTACATTGGCTCATCAAGACGGAAAGCACGTTCATACAACTTTCACAGTAGGTGGAATGAAAGACTGAAAAAAGCTTTTGCTCCACGATTTAACTTTTGCAAAGAGCTCAATGTTTAAAATAGCTATATAAATTTGGGATTATGATTCGTGAAATTATTTTCTTGTAATAATTATTATGAACTGTCAACAGTAAGTACCTCAGTTATTTCGAATTTATATCATAATATAATGTTTTCATTTACTTAATTGAATTAATTCCCTAACTATTTTTTATCAAATTAACTTTTCACTTTCACTTTCAAATGACTTTTTTTTGATAAGGTATTTATAGTGTTATCGATTTCCATGTCTGTATTATTGTAACTTAAAAAACAATCCATATATAATAGAATAATAATTAATAATGGTTTTACAGTTTTTTAACCTAATGTAATAAACTGTTAATTTTATATTCTATTATTACTTTATTTTTAGTGTTTTTTGTTTAACTATAATTACGCTCATATCGCTGTTCATATGCTTTTGTTTCACATTGCTCATTAATAAGTCTCATAAATTTATGTAAATATTTTTGTTAATTAGATCTTGGCACCATTGGAAAATGCTCAATTACCTATCGAAAACAAACTTATTATTTTTTTAAATATTTATTTTGAAGTATGTGCTAAGATAAATTTTTCGTAACACGACATACGATCGATATATTTATATTCAATAAAAATAATATTTTTGGGGAGAAAATAGAAAACTTTAATGAAGGAGATATTCATAAGAGTTGATTCAAATTTTGGTTAACATAAACTTACAATTTAAGGGATTTTCCCAGAATGTTGCCACGTAAAAAATGGAAATGCAATTTAATACTTTTATACATTGGAAGGAATATCAATCCACGAAAAATCTCAGATAATCTACAGGTAAATTCTAAAGAGTTGTAGAATTCTCATTTTGATTTTGGATAAGTCTAAAGAAACATTTTCTCATGTATATGAATATCAATTATACAGACTCTTAATCAATTTGAGTGATAATCATAAAAACCGATCAAATATCAGCTATATTGTAGTTTAATAATCACTTAACCTGTTATGTTAATTGTATTCTCATTGATTGTTTACGAAATTACATTAAAAAACCTTAGATTCATTAATAAATGTGTAGTACCTAATGTTAATTATTGTCTGTTGTAATTTGCATCAACATTTTTTTCGAAATAATTGAATGTGAGATAAAGACTTATCACTCTTAACAGTCTAGCAAATAATGTAACAAAAAGTTTTTAAGGGTCTGACAGTGACGAAGGATAACCTCGACTTTTTGTTTCAAATATGAGTACCTATCCAGTGTAATTTTTAAAAATTGTTTATTTCTCAACGCTACTACGAAACGAAAAATTAAAATACTGCAATATGTTGTCTTGAAATTTAATTATATATAAATTTGATTCGTCATTTAATAAAAAATATTTTTTCTAACAAGATATAATCCTAACAATTTATAGGTCACCCGTGCTCAGTAACAAGTGGCAATTAAGATATATTTCAGATACGATTTTTTGTGTTTAAAGTTAGATTGCCCGTAAATATTGTGACAAGTAATCCGGTATATGAGAGTTTCAGTAAATACTGATCGTATTTTGTATGAGGTAGTAAATTCTAGTGACGACTAGCTTAAACTAAACTATTATTACCCATCGAAACTTGTGATAACTAATGTGGTTGAGCCTGTTTTAGTTTGGTTGTTGTGATCGGATTTCGCCGATAACTTATTATACCTATACGGTAATTAGTTCATGCTTGTCTATAAGTTTCGCCTTTAACACAACCCAATCGTTAATTTAGTAATTAAATATGTTTTTGATCACTATGAAATGTTCATATCACGTATTTGAAATATGATGTTTTTTACAATATAATATACTTCGTTGTTTTCAGCATATCAATCGTATTTTCGCTTTAGCAAAAGATGATTAGTAAAATTTTTTTTTTTACTTGCGTGATTCACTATCTTGACTTGATAACTTGTTTCAGACTGCGCAGAAGCCAAAAAAATCTTTTAGCTTTGAAATAAACCTATTAACTTTCATTACTGGTACATCTTCTAGAAATAAGATAGAATTCAATTTTGAATACTCAAAATTATTTCCTAAAATATAGCAATCTAAAATTGTTGATTGGTATTTTTGCTTCACGTCATTTTCAGCATCATGTTTAGACGAATATTTTTCAGCATAACACAGACGAGATACACAATAATATATCGACTTCTTTAATATTATATATATTTATTTTTTTATAATGTTCACTCCCAATAAAAAGTATATGGACTCCTAATGAAGGTATCTACGAGTTTTTCTACGACAACTGCTTATTACTCAGTTGCTCAACGTTTCCATTTTAAAGATCGGATGGGTGGGAGGGGAACTCTAAATAATATATTTCTTTGATAAAAATTCAATGTACTTAATCTTAAACAGTTAACTTAAAATGTTCGAATATATCTAATTGATATCAAAAACAAATTTATTTAATTTGTAATAATTAGTTGTAGTTAAGTGAGTTTCTCATAAAAGTTTAAGGAGAGGTGATGCATGAACGCAAGATATCTAAATTGGTCAATTCGTACGGTAACTGTACCATATTTAAAGTAGATTTTGGAATACAGTTTACTTAAAAAGTTACAGAATTCGTTGAAGTTTCTCAGAAGATTGAACATATAAATGCCTTGAACGTATGTCAACATCCCTGCCAAGGATTCGAAGATGAACTAATCCAATTAAAATAAATATTTATTAAATTCTAAGTATTATTAAATATGACGGTTTGTATAAGTACACGTCTCAAATTTTGATTAAACAAAATGACTCGGAATATCCAAAGTGTCCAATTGTTTAGCTAAATTGAGTTTTAATTATATTCTGTACTCCTCTCTAATGTCTAAGCGCGAAAGATTAATCGATGAAGTTCTAAGCACAGTGAGTGACTACATTAAAGTATTTTATTAAAAACTTTGTCTTGAAGCACTAAGTTTATACGAATTTTTTTAAGTCATGATATTTTTACGACAGCCGAAGAAAGTTTATTATTGTCATCAAAGCGTTCATTTGAAATAAATATTGTTTTTAAAGTGCTTATCACAATTGTTGATAGAGAGCGCTGTAAATACTTCTACTCATATCAATAAAATAATTTATTATTGTTTTTGACCAATGACCTTTCATGTTTATTTATAAAACCACAAGTATCTCACAATTATTACAATAGTATGCTCATATATTTTTTGGCTGGTAAGGTTTTTGGTGAGTTTTCACCAAACCACAACTTACAACCATACCCCCCCCCTGTACATCTCTCTCATTTTACACGGCAGACTAGTTCCTAAAAAAACTATCATTTCTGTTCATTTTTGTGAAGGTGTAAACTGTCAATTCTTGGTGGAAAAGCATTACACAGTAGACCCCCGATAACACAATTGCCGGCAGTTCGTTTGTCATAAAAAATTGCTACTGTTCCTTGATTACATGTAAAAATACTCTGTCCCGTTTATTCTCTGATTTTGTACGAGTATAGTAACCCCGATAGCCCGCTCCCAGATAGACCGCCCTATAAATACCGTGTTATCGGGGAGTCTACTGTATGTTAAAAATAAGCACATTTTTTGTACTACTTTCACATTTTTATAATGATCAGCACCGGTTTCGCTCATCACCAGATAATATATACATTTTAAGAAGGCTATTTATATGAAATCAAGTGTTAATAATCAAAAGTTACATCAAACAATTGGTTCAAAAACTATGATCAGAATTTACAGATAATCAAACAAAATATATGTAAGCGAAAATAAATAGTCTATAATTAAAATGTTAACGACCTCTTACAAATCAATAACTTTTAACCTGAAGTCAAAAACAAAACCACATTAATCACCAATTATGTGAGAAAATTATTAGAGTTTAATAATTATTCATAAATATTTAAATATTCTCATATAGCGTAAATTCGAAAAACAATAAATTCGTAACACTTATATTTTTGTGCATAAAAATACGATAGTGAAATAGTAGTGGGTATTTGTTTTAACTGAATTTTGTAAAAAGGCAGTGGTATTCTAATTAATAATAAAACATTTAAATTATAGTAACTTGAAAGATTTATAATATATATCACGGATTTTGTTATCAATCACGATGATAAATAAATTAGATATTTTAGTTTACCAACCTGTCAGATGAAATTCTTATTACACGCAGGAAATTATGTGATTGACTGTTGATTTAGAAAAACGAAAATTAAATTGTATTATTATATTTTATGAAAAGGGATAACTTTGATTAATGACAATTCGACAATAAAGGAAGTAGTAGGTAGATGTATTACTAAATTTAATGTTATAATGGAATAAATTTTGTGTTTGATTGAAAATTTTTAATTAAGAAACTTAGGACTGGAACAAAATTAAGTTGTTTGAAAACTTTCGAACAATTCTTTCACACAAACCTTTTGTGAAAATTGAATATACGGAATGGAGGTTTTCTAAAAAGGTGTCCTTGCCTCAAAAGGGATTATTCATTTAGTCAAATGCATAGAAGCCTATAACAATGGAATTAATAACAAAAATTCTGATGATAAATGATCTCGTCAGCCATAATTTAATATAGGAGTTTTAGAAAATCCAATTATGTTTTTGAATGGACGTAGCTGTTCAAGTGTTTATACCATTTCAATTAACCACATCTTCTACCAATTTTGAATGTATTAAATCCTAACGTAGCATCTCAATCGAAGTTATTATAAGATAACTTTTAAGTAACTATTATCACGCCAACTCACTAAGGTAAGATATAAGGATGGGTTTAATAAATAGCTATTATAATAGGTATTTAATCGTTTTCCCGACACTCGGTTGAATCAGATTTAGGGTGAGAGAGAAGGATGAAAACATTTAAATCAAATCCATAAATCGGTTAAAAAGTTTTTATACTACGGTGATATGTTATATTATTAATGGTGAATAAGTCATAGAATAATCCTAAACCAATTATTTATGAAAGAATTAATCAGTGATCACGATTTGTATTGTATATGTAAATTTTAGATTCAAAAACACTGAGATTTTAGTGTATTAAATGCGATATTTTCCTTGGCGGAAAAATACATGTTATTATAAATAACCGTAGTTTCCGCAAATGAATGTACATGCTATTATTACGATACTTTTTCTTATCGTCTTCCATTATGCAAATTTTTCCGGGAAAGAAATCGACAGAAAAAAGTCGAAAATCACTCCACGAGATTGCCATAAAAACTTACCAGCTTAGTGAATGTGCTATATTGTATTATATTCATATTATAATATTAAATAATATTTCCAGTTTGACAACCAAGAATCAAAATAACCTTAATGCATCAGGTAGACAACAATTTAAATTTTAAAAATTTATTCTGACGGTCTTATTAGTATTTCTACCAAGATTCGTTAGCTTTTTTATATGATTAATCTAATCATAACATAATAATATTTTTTGAGTTTGATGGTGGATTACTTTTTGGCCTTTTCTGTCACATAATATAAGTTTGTGGAATTATATTTGGAAGTATGTATACACCTCAACCTTGATTTAAACGGTAAAATTATTCATTCAAAAACGCCGTGTAACTAAAAATAGTAAAAAAGACAACAATTTGTATCCAAATAACATTGATTTGAAAAATATGATTATTTTCAATTTCTATGATGCAGAACAATAATTGTGCGAAGTATAATGTATTAATTATGTATACAATGTAATGCATGCTTTTGAGAGTAATGTACGGATATTTAAAAGAAATAGAAATTTTATAGTTCTGACGATGGCGTTAAGCTGAAATAATAATTAACCGACTAATGAAATACTAATTTTATTGTTTGAAAACCGTCATCAATAAAAAGCATATACTTTAAAAAAACACGTTAAATCAAAATGTTACCGTGTTAATACGACAAAAATGCAAATTATTGTAATAGTTATTGAACCAATTGTTTAAAATACTTTGTATTTATCAACTCTTAATTTCATAACTTTGTTAAGATTTATATTTTAAAAGTTGAAAATGCTCGCAATGAGCAAAAACGGCCCTGATAATTACAAAAATGTAGAAGTAGTACAAAACACATTGTGTTTTATTTTTAAAATATAATGCCTTTCCACCGAGGATTGACAATTAGCATTTTAAAAGAGATATTATATACGAAATATATTTTCTTTTTTAGCATTTTTTTGTATGTATATACCTACCGGACCTACTGAAACTATTATATAATTGTAAATGCAAATAATGTATGATAATTTTCATTTCCACTGTGACGTGTTTGTCTGAATTTATTTTTTCCCAAAGGTCGAAAGAAAAAAATGATAGGTCTCGTGAAACGAAACAATTTATCGAGTTGTTTACAACGCGAGTCATTTTCAATAACAAGCACTGAACGAAAGAACTTCTGGTATTTGATGTGGAAAAACAATATGTGCCAAATATAACAGTTGGAGTGACAGGCTTTCTGCTATGGTTATTTTTTAGTATATATTATTAATAATATGTTTATGTTTCCATAAGTAAATTTAAAATGATTTTTAAAAAAAATTGTACGACAGCAAAGCGGTAAAATTTAGCTCTGTGAAGTGCGCTAAAGATTATTTTTATGATGCGATATATTATTAATACTATTTTTATGTGTACATATTAATTGTTTTATTAAAAAAATGTAAGATAGAATAGCGGTAAAAATTGAGTAAAGTATATTATATTATTTAATTGCAAACAGGCAGGGTAAGTTTGAAAATATTTCGTTTTTTTGTTGTTTTATATACTGGAATAATTCAATTTATCTAGAAGGGCTCAACGTATACAAAAAAGTTTAAGCTCATCATATGTCATCAATTTCAATAAATATCGTATATTTTTTATAACGACGTCCGTGGCGCAGTTGGTAGCACCGTTGGCTACGGTTAAGGATGTCTCGGGTTCAATTACCGGTGCGGACGGTTTTCATAAATTGATCTTTCTATCGATTTATGGATTTCTGTTCGTAGTCTGAGTGTTTGTGATGTCCAAAACTCCCTTCTCACCCACCCATCCGATCCTCACGGGGCGTAACGAGAGCGATTAGCTAACCACTAGTCCAGTCCTAGCCCTATCCTTCTATCCCTACTCTCTACGAAAAAAGAGAGGTTGAGTGAATTCTGTTAAGATACCTCCAATAGGAGACATATGCTCCACATTGGGAGGGGACATGGAAATTTTTTTATTGTAATTATCACACAATTTTATTCAAAATCAGGACCGGTTGCGCTCATCGATAAAGATTTTATTCTGATCGTATCGTAGAATTGTTATTATTAGAAATGAATTATATTTTAAAAAAGTTTATTTTTTAAAAACTGCAGCTAAGTAAATGATATTTTTACGGTTTTTATAACTGCTTATTCAATTACATCACGTTTTTTAAACAAATTCATGTTATCATTGAATTCTGAGCCTTGCTGTACAAATGGCTTTGAAAAACAGTAGTATACCATTCCAAATGACATGCCCAATGAATAGGGGAGCAGTTGTCGATTGCAATGAGTCTTATTTAGTGACCATAATTTGACTGTACACAAAGCTGCCTTGACCGATATCATTAAAGTGTTATTCACAAACGCACACGAACAAAAAAATAAATGGCCAGACATTTTGTTTGATCGTGTCTCGAGTCAATGCCCTTTAATTGGGTACCTAAGAAATTTCTGCCGGTTTTGTGACATTACAAAACTGATAAGCGTGATAATTGACAGTGTAGATAGTAATATAAGTGATAAATAATTACGGTGACCATATTTTACCGCCAATCCTGTAGATTAGTGGTCACCGTTCTTTGGCGTTCGTCCAGTTCAGTCGCAGGGTTCACGAGTTTGATTCCCCATACGGATACTTATAACAAATTGATTTATGGATACGTGTTCAAAGGCATGTATGTTTATGATGATCCCATTGGATAACTGGGATGAACAATTTACAAATTGAGACGCAGCACGAGTGATTAGCTAGATACTGTCGCTTTTCTAGCCCCTCCCCGTCCTCACACTCTTACCCTTTTGGAAAAAGTGAGATTGTACGACTGAATAAGAACTTATCGTAAAACCACTTCCATTGAGATGATCCAGTGGGAATCTATATACTCCACATTAGGAGAGGATATGGATGAAAAAAATGGGAGTCGAGTAAGTAAATATTGTCTTTATAAATTATAAAACGTTTTGTTGCGTTATATCTCAAATGCTTTACAACATTTATTATCAAATTAATATAAGCTACCATAGTATATGCATGCAGTATTTGTAGCATATCACATATATTGTGTTAAAAAAATATTTAGAAATGTTCATAACAATTTTTTTAATAATCCAGGTTCATGTTTTAAATTTTTATCAGTTCACAAAAACGTTGTATTTAGTAGATATAATAAATTGTATAATTGTAATGTTCAAATTTTTAATTGGGATACCACTGATCCGCTTATCGTTTACTCAACCATACGGAGAATTCAGTGAATTTTCTGAGGTACAACCGTCTTACTAATTAAAAGTAGTATGGTCACCGTATAAATATTATGTGATGTTAAATGTTGATAACGCAGTGTTTTGATTATGCACATATTTTAAATCAGGGATATGCAGGTAATTAATTAACAAGTCCATTATCGAACTGTCCAACCAAGACGAAATCCCACCTCAAATATTTTGTTCTATTATTGGGTATACGATTTTATTTATACATAATTTACAACTAAAACACTAAAACACTGACAATATAATGTCTATTCAATATTTAGAGATTTGGTTGTGTCAGGTTTGCAGATAATCAGATTTCTTGATAATTTAAGCCAACTTTATTGTAGATTACACTAAAATTAAAAACTATTACAAAATTAGTTTTTTTGAAACGATTTTAGTCAACGATGTTGTAATTTTGGTATATTCATTTAAATATTATATTAAAAAATTGATCATAATTACATATTTTTAAAAATAAATAATTAAAAAATATTCAGAATTGCCGCAAATAGCCAAAGCGCCAGATACTTGATTTACATACTAAATTAAAATTAATTTACTCAAGGTCAACTAAAGGAGAATAAACACACGCAAATAATTAATTAAACAATATTCGGAATTGCCGCAAATAGCCAAGACGCCAGATACTTGATTACATAATAAATTTTAATTAATTCACTCGAGGTCAACTAAAGGTGAATAAACACACGCCTTAGATCTCAATTTTCGATATTGAACTTGACAAGAATTAAGCTGGAACTTTCTGGCTGCAAAGTGGTGCCCTTACTGCAATATTTTGAACGTCTAATTCATTATAAATATTATATAAAGGGCTAGGAAATTTTTACCAAGCAATTTTACAAAACCAACTCAACCTTATTCTTCATCATTAACCATTTACCATATGAATATAATAGTAAATATGTTTTGTTACTTACAATAATTGTAATCATTGACATTAAAAATATTATTTAGAAAATTATTTTCTTATCAATTATTTTCTTGAATATTTTCGTGTTACTGTTTATTTTTACGTGAACGTCAATAATTGTCTTGTTATTGTCCAAAATAGTTTTTAGCCAAACATTTTTTTATCAAATAAGACACTAATAATAATAACAATGTATTTTTAGTGTTTCAATAGCCTTGAGATTATTAAATATTCGTTTAAAAGTTTGTTAAATCGTTGCGATTTAATATATTTATATAACTAATTATTATACTAAAACACTTCTTCGCGTTTTTGCTACTTTTCTGTCGAATGACTTGGAAGGTAAGACGGCATATTGGCAATTTCCTTCACCGCCGTCAAAGTACTAAATATAAACATTTTACTAAAATGAGACAATTATCGAAGTCTATTCAGGTTGTCTTTATTGTAGCGACACTTTTTTCATCAATTTATCATTGTATGATCTTTATCTTCTGATTATTATCTATGATATCTTTCATACCAACAAATCCAAAAATACTATTGAATAGAAATAACTATTATAGTAAGATGTTGCTCATCAATATAATTGGATTTTTTATTCGCAGTAATTTTATAGTATTATAAATTAAAAATGTATGTTTTGAAATCAAGCAAATTACTTTTTGTAATAAGGAAGTCGTTACAAGATCGAAAAAATAGTGACTTAATTATTACCAAGCAAGATAACGTTATTCCGTATTCAAACTTAACAATCGTACTTTCGTTTTATCACAAAATGAGAAGAAATTATACTAGATGTTGCATTTTAATTATCGATTTATTTATCTTTAGTACTTAACATTTGTGGTTAGAATACAACTGCATTTTTTCTATATTTTCTACAATTAATCCAGTAGCAATACGTCAAAAATTTTATCTCTTTTATTAATAGATTCACAGTTTCACCAGTAGTAGGATTGTTATTTTGATCGTTAGCTATAAATTCAAACTCGAAAGAGATTCGAATTTGATTTTTGAAAGATTTGTAGTTCAATTGTTTTCCTTTCACTTTAAATTGACGTGTTATATCAAAGTGTTAAAGAATAATTTTTATTTTTATCATTAATCGCGATTGCGATTATGTAAGCAAAATTAAATAATATAAAACATCTGTAAGTGCAAGCTGCGTGCCTTCTGGCGTGATGCTTATCAAATTTCGAATAAGAATGCAAGACATGTTTGTAATAAGTTAACAACTTTAGTCGGTCAAATATATTCAATGGCTATCAACTGGTTTTTAAAACCAGTAACAACCGGATAATCCAAACTGAATGTGACAATCTATCATAAATCAAGTAATTTGAATAGTATAAATTAAAGTTGGTGTCGTGAAAAAAACATTGATAAAGATAAATAATAGTACTTAAGTGTGCTATAAAAAAATATATATATATATTCAATCGCCCATTGCATATTTAAATGAAAGTTTGTTGCTGGTAGTGTGAATACTTGCTATTCTATTTTAATTTAAATATGAGATGAATATATTGGCCATATGGGACTTAAAGGAGCATTCACATCTGTAGACGTAACGTCACAACCACATTACCTCTCACTCCTGTGTAAGCGATTGAGAAATGGAGTGATGTTAAAAAACAAAACAGATGTGCCCGCACGACAGAGGGAGAGAGACGAATTTATATATAACGTTTGGTGTCTGTAGATGTGAATAATCGCTAAAGACTGAAATGCCACAAAAATATAAAATAATGCCAATTCGTGTTTTACATAAATATACCATAATTATGGCGACGGACTTACAAAATGATGACTGGGCTAGCCGAGATATTGTTGTAATGATAAAATAAATTATTTTGGCTTTTAATACTCGGTACCTAAAGATTTCAGGACAGGTTTACCAGTTAATCGATAAAAAGTGAATCTTCCTTCAAAATGTTAATGGATATATTTCGATTTCAAACCGTTGATTCTGTCTTAATATTTTCAATGGATTCGGCAGTAACTTTGCGGACATTCATTTTTAATAGAACATTTAAGTTGATAACTTTGTTGTTCCACTGGTCGTGTGAATTATGACACTACCAGTTGAATAAAAGCGTTATCAATTCTAATTCTGTAAATAAAAATCCTGTTTCGTTGATTTTAATATAAATTTCTCATTTTTATAATTTAAATATTACACATATATCGTGACACACAAAAAAATTTGTGTATAGCCCACACGAAACTTGTATTAAAGTGTTGTACATTGTCATTATAGAAAACATATATTTTGTAAAGTCGGAGGGATTCGTCCTTTTGCCTTTCTACATTCGATATATATTATTATGTATAAATATGGTGTATTAACACGTTTTGTGTGAGTTTTACGCAATATTCTTCGATATGATAATATGCTAACATTGTATTTTTACTACTTTCTCATTAAAAGTGTGTTTTTTTTTGAAATTGAAGAATTGGCAGTTTAAAAATATTGGTATTACTTGACTTCTTATCACTACTTCTACTTTAAACTCTAAAATAATATCCCTTGAATGTTGATATACGATTGGGTCCCCTTTGTTTTTCGGTTTTTTAAATTATATCTCGATACGAAAATTGTTAGACTCCTGCTAATTTCCTTCCGATATTTTCTAAATTAGAAAAACATCTGTTCTCTTAATGGTATTGCTTTATTGTGTCAATTAATGTTATTCTTATTTCTTTACTTTTAGTAACGATAATAAGAGAAATGAGCTGAGGGAAAATGGAGCGTTGAAAAACCCCGGCTTCGCTGGATGGATGGGATGTCACAGGACATATGAGAGCTGGAAGTCAGCGATTGACGTAGAAGGGCGGAGGACTGAGTGGAGGAGGCATTGATTTGGCTTATTTCCAACTGTAGCTCCAGAAAAGACGCAGGTAAAACCCCGATTCTACATTTTTCAAAAGACCTTAAAAAATAAACGATAATGTGGGAAAGCTTCAAATAAAAAAGAATATTTTTATATGAGAACAAGACCATGCCGATCTTTGAACCTATTGATCCATCCGTTCGATGCAGAGAAATTTGTGATTTATTTACAAAGCTTTTTCTCTAACTATGGATTCATCAATATGTATGTTTTCAGCTCGCACCTGCTAGTACCACGTGTGTAGAATCTCATCAAGTCACTGGAAGACACTACTTAGCGAACTATTCCTAAAAACAATCGCGTTCAGAGTTGATGGTGCTAGTCCCAGATGTTTTGCTATGTCAATACAGGTGTGTATAATACGAATCATTATGATCATAAAAAAATCTAGGAAGCTTGTGCGCTTGCAGTCTGTTTTTTTACTTATCGTCTGGATGGGGTAGAGCGTGCTTATCAACGAAATGAGAAATATTCAACAAAAACGGTCAATCGGGATAATATTTGTGACTGGTCCAAAATATTTAGACGATAGATCGGGGAACGCTTAAAGCGGAATTATTTAACATTATTCTTATAGATGTTTGGCGGTACAATAAAAATGAACGATCCATGCGAGAACTGTAGATCGGGGACGCCACTGTATTGAAAAGATAACTATCCAATACTGTGCCTTAACTCAAAACTTAAGGTTTTGTAGCTTGTAAGGAAGCGATTTACATTTGATAATATTCTCTTTGGTATTAGCTATTGAATAGATAAAAATAAAATTACGCTGCATCGTGCAACAAGCTATTTTTAAGTATCAATACTTATTAATTGTATGCTATCTCTATTAGAGCACCTTTTATTATTTACTAACGTTTTTTTATCACAATACTATCTATATGAGTAAATCCAAATTTAATATTGACTTAGAAAAGTTTTATCATAAGTCAACAGTACTTATTCAACAAATAACATTTTATCTGTCGTTATTATTTTGTTTTCGACAAAAGGTGATGATAAAAATAAAACAATAATGTAAATATTTTGATAATTTCTATAATATACTGTCAACGTAATTAAACAACATTGCTGATATATCAATAGAGATAAAATTGCATTGTTTAAAAGACAACTGATATTCACATAATCTGTATTTCAGAGACTTGCCCACCCACTTTAATCAGCGTCAGAAGGTCTGGATAGAGAAGGGAGGGGGCAACAATAAATACCTCCAAGTGGCAATTTTTAATATAAACTGTTGTAAAATAGAGAAAAAAAATAGTGCTCTAGATTGGATAGATTGCTTTCGTGTCACCAGCAGTAACGCATTCAATATTATTGTGACTATTTTGATTACTAATACAACGACAAATATTTTATACACAAGCAAATTTCTTTTAAATGGTTTGCTGGGTTCATTTTACGCGCTTTTGCAATATATCAATTCTCAATTTAAATTTGGTATGCATAATGATTTGTGCAGACTGCGATAATATGTAGTTCAATTTTCTATAAGCAACACATATTACTTGCCTCATAAACGATTTTGATTTACGCAAATTTTTTGTAATATTTCTAAAAAAACCCGTAATGATTGGTTGTTCGTTGTTATTTTAAGCCAAGTAAAACTTTAATGCTCGTTATAATTTATAATGTAATGCAAAATGCACTAGATTCAGACAAGTTTCTTGTGATAAAAGCGTGATGAATTATTAATCTTGAGCGAGATGTTTTCGATGCATCGTCAACATATTCCATATATCATGTAAGGCAGCGATGGCGAACCCAAATGACAGCTTGAATATAAATATTAAAACAAGACGAGTACATTTTTTTTAAAAACGTTCGATTATTGTATCTACTACTATAAAATGATAAATGATTTAGAACAGCTGTGGAGTAATTGAGTATTTTTTAAATTAAACATGCATGTATCAAAGCAATGAGCTGACATTTCGTAAATAATTATAGAGCAATGATTGTTGCTTTTATCAAATTGAGTTAATTCAAATGATTTTTTAACTTCTTTTGCTTAAAAATAAACAACATGTGACCCGTGATTTGCCTTTACACGTGTGAAAAAGGCTCGTCACGGCTGATGCGCAACACCAAGTTTGCAAGTTTGCTGTATTATTTAACATTGCATCGTATTAGTATGAAACGACTTACGTTTACCTCAAGACGTGTTAAAATATTCATCGAAAATATTGATCGAACAATGCTTTAGAAGACTTGAAATTCTAAGATTAACCAAAATGGTGTTGTATCCCAACAAGTAAGTGTTCTGTAAGTATATGAAAATTCCCGAAACAAATACTATTATAATAATAAAATGACATCAATATTATTAAGGATAACCATACGAAATTAAATGATTTTTGTTTATTATTGCCAATAATGTGTTTCTTACTGTAGCTAATTAACCTATTTTGCTTTTGAAATCCTGTTTATTCGCGGTTTTATTTTTCATATATTTTTATGTATGTGCTACGCCGAATGTGTGAAATTGCTTATAACATGAAATGGGCAGATATTGACCTAATTCATGAATGAGCCAATGGGCCTGCACGTTTCATGAATTAGGCAAATATCTGCCCATTTCATGTAATAAAAAAATTCACACAAATCACTTGCCTGCTTTTGAATCTTCTTATTATTGTGTGATTAGTTTCGCTTAATTGTCGTCGTTCTCACAAATTCAAGGTACATATTAGTAATATATTAATCTATCTATGCAATTCATATCACCGAGTTCTGTTATATTTCACATACGAAGACCGAGATATTTTGTATCAATATATTTTTCAATATTTCAAAAAAGTTAATAACAAAAGTTTGTTGCAAATATAATGCAAATTGAATTCTGTAACACATATATAAAATATAGTAAATGTTCTTGTGTGACAGTTATGGATGTTTTAAAAGAAAAAGGTTTGTTACACCATATTTTTTCTCTGCAATAAAATTTGATTGATTAAATTATGACAATAAAAATAAAAACAAAGACTTTTTGGGTATCTATATAGATAAGTAGATTAATATAAATAATGACCGTAATATTAAAAAGCATCCATTGAAAACAAATCAATTTTTCGTAGAGTAACCTTAACCACAATAGTTCATTTTATTCTTTGTCTTTAAATTATATTGTATTCATTTTACGTGTGTCAATTATCCAACATCAACAGAAAAGTCTTTAGTTATTGCATGTTTTATGTGTACTTTTTTAAACAAAGAACATTAAAATGGATTTAACAAATTAATACTTTCACAGATAAAAAGAAGCAAAATAAGTTCATTTAAATGACCCCTGGAATGAATTATTAAACTTAAATGTACCGTATAAACCGTTATCACTACCTCAGAATTAGTTATATTAATTATATATTTCATCAGAAAAGGTGATAATTGCTTAAAATGTAACCGACCCAAGCTGATAATTCTACTTCCAAGTGAACACGCAGCGCCCGAGCGTCGTCTCGTTACCGTGGCAACAGCATGAAATCGGTTACCAACCAATCGAAAACACTCGTAATTACCATAATCGACATTCGAAAACTTGAAAGTTATCTATGAAATAGAACAATCCATCATTGATTTAATCAGAACACATACCTGAACTTGCGACAGATTTGAAGATTTCGCGTGACAACCGCCACAAATAATCCAAAAAGAAAGAAGAAGACGTCACCGTCGACTATTCTATCGCAGACAGAATCAAAGTTTTAGATCACGATTCGTTGATTAATTAGCGGTGTAGTATTTGATTAATTATCAGACCAGAATGCTTTGTCGCATCGCAAACCAAGCGGATTTAAATCGAAAATTAAATGCTGCGGCTAGGTGCCGGGCTGCGAATGGTCGATGTGGTGTTACCCGCGCGATATATATTATTTTACTTAGCGCGATCATAAAATAGCAAGGCGCCCGTTGCTCGTAATCGACGTCGAGAGTTCGAAGCGTCTGCCGAACGACGTCTAACGGACTAGTAGCGAACACTACTGAGTGAACTCTTCGAGTGGTCGACACTTTCATGTCGCTGTGCTGGCTGATAGGAGGAGTGCGTGTTGTCGTCATCATTGATAAATATCATACTTATGTCGCATCGGCCGGCGTGGGTGATTATTGTCAGATTCAAGGCTTGCTTTACGAAACTTTCAGTATTTATATGGAGAGTATTATTATGATCGTCAACAATTTAAGCGCCACCTTGGATTCCGTTTTGCTATGCAAAGTGTGAAAATAATGATGTGCAAATAGTGTGGCTCAATGTTGTTTCATTCTGTTTATTAATATAAGAATATTCTGATATTTTTTTTAAATAGTCAATTTTAAAAATACTTACAAAGCAATTTTTGAATGATTCCATCACGAGACTAAATATTTTTTGATTGTAATTATAAAATAGATTGAATTAAATATATTTTTTATCGTTCTGATTATTTATTATTCGAAAATCATTACACATTATGTTTTAAAAAATAATTAGAACTATTTTAACCGAAACTTTATATCCTTCTTTCTAGAAAACGTTGTTTGAAGTCTACCGGTGTCTTCGATCATGGTTTAATTTTTCAAATTATGGTCTTGGATTGGTTAATGTGCCCATTTAAAGTACTGGTAAGATAAATACTAAAATATAAATTTCACAAAAAAATAAACTATTTTCGGTTTTGATCATGGTGTTTTTGAAAGCTCGAATTTGTCTAAAATTGAAATTCTCATCGAGCTTATCTCGAATTCGTGATAAAAACTTACATGTATTAAGTATATTAAAAAACACACAATTAAACTTTCTGGTGTTTTATGGTAATCAAGTGCGAGGAAAAATATTGTTTCCTGTCATAGTTCACATCTGTTTTAAATAATGAACACATTATCGAAATTGAAATGAAACATTTTCGATAGTACATAATAGCTCTTATTTATTTTACATCCTGATAAAGTGCAGTATGCATAAAGAATGTTAACAAAAATATTAAATTCGTTTAAAATTTAATAATGTTTTCGAGAGTAAGAATCGCCATGGAAGATAGAGCCCGCTGTAAATATTATAATCTTCACTAATCAAATAAAAAGCGCGATAAAATATTATTTTTAGATACTAACCTACAAAACTCGTGTAGAAAACTGAAAAAGAGTATATCGTATATTTATAATGTTTTGTATAAATAGATATATAAAAGTGATCAAACACGACCACATAAAAAACGTAACGTTGTTCGGTAGTAAGTGTTTATTGATATTTATTTAAAATATGATGATACAGGAATTGAGTATAGATGTAACTTCAAAAAGTACTGTACAATGCATCTTACCTTCGTCGTTACAATATTATTTTTTCACAAATAAAACTAAATAAAAATAACTAGAATTTATTTCGGTAAAAGTCGAACACTTTTGTTGTTGCATATGACTTTTTTCAAAAAATTCAAAATTATGGGAAACAAAAATAATTTTTAACCAAAACAAAAATGTTTTACAACTTTTTATCAACACATTTTATGTTTTGACTGTTTTTAGTACTTTCCTCATTGTTCCGATTTGATGTTTCACTGGATTTCTATCATTGTTTTTGTCAGTTTGTAAGGAAATAAGATATCTTTTAGCACAGTTGAACGGTGGATTCTCATATGGATTTTTTGGAACTGCCAGAAAGCCATTTGAAACACATTCAGAAACTTAATTCTTTAACCCCCATATATGCTGTGTAGATAACCATTCTTCTGCAAATACTGCTGTGATTGATCGTCAGAAACTGTCAATAAAACGTGTTGATATATTTTTATTACCCTATTTAATTTGGTCTGCATTTATTGGGTTAATAAGTATTTCAATTTTTGGCCACCAAGAAATAATAAATGGTCAGTAACTAAATCGATAAATTGTCAATATACACGTGGTCAGTTGATAAAATAAACGGTCAGTAATTTAATGGTCATTTATTAAATTAAACGGTGAAATATTATACAAATAAAGATATTAATACAAATCAATTTTTTTTTTAAATAAAACAATTCATTTGTACTACTTCCACATATTTATAATGATCAGGACCGGTTTCGCTCATCACGAGCATTATCAACAGATGACAACTCGTGATGAGCGAAACCGGTCCTGATCATTATAAATATGTGGAAGTAGTACAATGAATTGTGTTTATTTTTTAAAATATAATGTCTTTCCACCAAGAATTGACAGTTAACACCTTAAAAGTGACAAATCAATCAGTTTTTTAATTAAATGTAACCTTACCTAACCTTTATTTATTTGGTAATTATTTACTGACCATTTATTATTTCTTACTTACCGCTTATCGTATTAGTTACTGACCATTTATGGAATTAGTTACTGACCAAATAGTAAGTTCCTATTTAATTTAAGATATTAGTTAATTTTCAATGAATATTTTTTGAATATACGTATATTAAACTACGTTCAAATTGAAATTTCACTAACGATTTGAATTAAATCTTAAACATATAAGTGGTTTTTTTCATATTTTGTGATTCAAGTTTTGCCATTCTGCATAATCGGGGTTTGATAAAAATAATCTTCAAAAGACTGTCAGTGGGAGTTGATAGCGATTATAATAAAATATCACTAAGCATAGACAACATGTAATATTTATAGTTAATGAAAAGTGGTAAATAGATAAATCGTTGTTTATTATTGTAGAAATAGTCACCTGAATTATTACAAATAGATTTATTAAAAGATAAAATGACGCACATATTTTTGACGTACTCCGAAAACTGTTACGTCATAGTTGACAAGTTTAATTTTAATTAAGGACCAGAATAATGAGCTGCCAATTTTTCGTAGAACAAACAATATATATTATCAGCTTAATAATCATCCCGAATCCATATAGACACCTTTATAATCTGCGGTGTTTATCCGTGGGAATCTTCGGTGACCGAGGAGTGCTTACTCACAGTCTGCCCATCGCATAAATCGCACATCTAATCTTGATGACTATTTATATTTATTTTTATATAAACGAAGAGTATTAAAATGACAAATTTTTTCGGGGAAGTTAAATTACTAATGCAGGGTGAGAGAGCGTTTATCCGAGGTTGGACTAAAGATCGCGCGTATGTCAGGGTTTAAATTCTGAGCGGTTTCTGAATGATTCAATGTTGAGAGCACTAGGAAGATATTGATTCTTAAGCGGATTAATGATATAGCTGATGAGCATCATTTTTTTATAAAAATCTTTTAGTTACGATATTTCTATAATAATGCCACATTATGCACATTAACTATTGTACATTACTTCTCGTTAGTTGTAAATAAAAATTTTATAAAAAATTTTTATGTTTATATTATTAGAAACTACGACGCACATGTCGAGTTAATCAATAAAATTGAGTGTTATGACGGGAAACATTAATTTATGGTTAGAGAATGGAGTGAAGTAGCAATATTGATCTGGAGTCAAAAGTATGAGGCATAATAAAATTAATAAAATGATTATTTTCAACATTATTATTGTGTAACCAAACAAAATGGGACGCAGTAGGATGAACCATTAACACTTTATTGAGGAATAAAGTGAAAATAAAGTATGTATATATGTCATTGTCAGCCTGTGATCTAGTGGTAAGAACTTTACCATAGCAATCAAATGGGTCTGAGTTCAAGTTCGGGAAAGGTAAATATCGAATTGAGATTTCTCAATTATTTAATATTTTGGTAGTGGGTGGTTGTGATGTTTTTTCTCCTCGAGTTGATCTTGAGTTACATTTGAAATTCTCAGTGAGTTTTTCTTATGTGATTTTAAAAATGTTTGGGCCTGGAATAATATTATCTATAATGCCAAATATTTTTTGCTTTAAATTGTTTTACCATAATAATATATTAATTGTTTGAGTGACAAACTTTGATTTATATTTTGAATTAGTTAATCAATACATTCACTGATAATCGAAAGATGGCGTGGTTTAATTTAAAAAAATATTATTAATTATGATGACGGTTCAATGTTATTTTTATTATTTTATTAATGTCGAGTGAAAAGATTCTGATTTCAGGACAGAGACATCTGTTAATGAGAATTTTTAAAATAATTTTCATAATTGATAAAATCTAGCAAACTGAAATATTACAAGAAATGCCTTAAACAACTGAGACGATTTTTAAACTGTATTTCAATAATTTTATCAATTAATAACACGAATTTTTTCAAAAAAATGTTTAATATTTTTTCACACCTATAATAGATGTTTCTGTCTTGAAATAAGAACCTTCTCAGTCACCTTTGAGATGTGCTTACAAATAGAAAAGGTGAGTGTAATTTGATACGTAAAAGATAACATACGATTGACCCTTTGAGCAATTTTCAAATAATTTTAAATATCTTTAATGGAATTCATTTATTTTAAATGAACACGATAAAAAAGCAAATAGATTGAAAAACAAAAAGAAAATAGATATATGTGTTAAGCGGAAATAAAAGGAAAAGAAGGGAATTGCTTATCCATTTACATACCGAAATAAAAAGTATTGGATCTATCTCATAAATAAGACCTTTCCTATTGGAACGGCTTGAGAAGTATTACTCTCCCAAAAAAATATAAAATACAAACGGATGAACGAAAAATACGTATATGAATGCGATTCTGTATAAAGTTATCGCTATTTTTAGTAACCTATATTTTTAGTATCCTTACTTTCAGTTTCTAGCTTTAGCAGTCTCTGTTCATACTTTTTAGCTATAAATGTGTTAAGTGAAACATGCAAGTTTAAGCTGATACGCAAAAGGTATTTAGGTAGCACACATACTTATTTATAAATATTATTATTACAGTGACCATATTATTTTGAAGATAATAAACGACATATTTCATTATTTACCTACTCGAATAACTATAAAATACGTTTTGAATATTATACAAATGATTTCTGGCAGTCCATTGTCAAAACTTTAAAATATACACTCATTCCTTCTTCATGTTCAAGCTACTTGCACAGTTTGGTACATACAGTTTGTATGCACACACATATATATAATAACACACATTTATAAAATTAATAAACTCAAAGGACCGTCCACTTAAAAAAATGACGTATGGTTACCGTAATTATCATCGACGAATTATAAAAAATTTACAGTTTATAAGTAATTTTACTGGTGATGAAATTTCAATTAATCATTAAAATTCATTCACATTTACCCTAAGATATTGTTGAATGAAAAAGGAAACTTTTAATAATAATGTTCGCGGAAATTTGAATAAAAAATACATCTCCCACCATAAGGCAAACGGTAAAACCTAAGAATTACACGATATATAGTATTATAGAGGAGATACTACAAAGTTGAAATTGATTTTTTATAACCTTTTCTTCATACCATTTTTCAATATGTTAAGGCAGTTTTTATAGCATCATGATTATAGTATTTTTTATATAAAATATCCACTGTCAAAATAATCGAGTGAATTAATCAAAATTTCCTTCATTTATTGCCGTGTATAAATAATAAATGTAATTGTTTAAACAAAACTTCCTAAAGTATTTTTGTTCTTCGCAAAGTAAACATATGGTTGTTGCATATAATTTGGTCATAATCTATAATTTATATTACTAATGGTAACATAATTAATTCCAATTTGTATTTTACAATATACGAGCAGAAGTTTTAAAATTACTATCTGGCATTCTGTAATAAAAATGCTGTGATTTAAACCGTAGCATTTTTTCATAAAAGCTTATTTTTTGATAAATGAGCTACCAAAAATACTACATATTTTTTAAAAACCATAGCCGCTTTCAATGTGACGAATATGGGATCCTGATAGAACAACTTAACATGATTTGTTGTAACGTGAACTTAGGGTAAGAAGAGAAAGATGAGGTAAAAAAATTAGCAGTTACCATATTACTCTCTATATGTACCGCTTTCAGGATCGGAAATTGGAAATAAAGAACGTCACAGATATTCGTGCGATTGAATACAAATTTTTTAACCGCCTAGAAAATGATGTGCGAAAGTGTTCGATCAGGAAATCGATCCCTTGGCCGCTTAACCGAGAAGGACGAAACCATCCAAAAGCGATTAACATGGGAACGGAAAAAATAGTCAAGTTGAAAGCGCAGTTTATATTTCATTGCTTAGGATATTCGGTTTCCTGTTAGCTATATTTCTACTCGTGACAGTAGTATTATAGACCTGGCAACTTTTTTTAGGATTTACTATGACTTAGTTTTATACTTATTTCAATAAAATGTTGCCACGTTCGAAAATAAAATATTAAAAAATATCTTTATATGACAGAAAATGACTTACTGAGCTTTGAAATGTTCTAAATATGGTAATGAACTAATAATATTTCTGTAAACACATCAGTTGTTGTTATGATAGAATATTTTTTCTACTTAATATACATGTGGTCAGTTATAACTGCTGTGTTGCTTGATATCATAAAGGTCAAACGAAACGATAGCTTTTAACGTTACGAGAGGTCACATATTTACTTTCCAATCATCATATTTGTTAAAAAATATGTTTTTTGTTTCAGTGAAGTGACGTACATACTAACATAATCATGTTTATAATTAAATGATCGGAGACATTTTAGTGTTATTCAATCTCACTATCTTCCTGAAATGCTTAAGAATTCTAAGAATTTGTATGCTGAGTTGTCATAAAAATTGTAATTAATAAATGTTATATAATATACACAAATGAGTAAAAATATTATGTTCATATAAAATTATCTTATTATTGAGTACTAAAAAATATCTGTCATATTTTGCTAATAACGCCTGTTTTTCAGTCAATCAGCATGTTGACCCACACAATGATATTATAATAAACAAGTTTATTGATTTTATTGGCATTGGTAAAACTCTCTTAGTTCAGACGATGCCGTGATGAAGAAAGAGGTCACAAAAGTATTTGAATGTTATTGTAGAACTAAGAAGATTACTATTGCTCACAATAAATGAGTAAGTGATTTGAAAACTTCAGTAATACTATTGTATGTTCTTGTAAGCTCCAAAAGTCTCTGGCGTAAGAGTATTAAGAGGTTTATATAAAATAAGGTGGGTAATAGAATCAAACAATCATTTTTATTTTTCGTTATTTTCATCGTTTATTTCGACACATTTTTTAGAAAGGATGTTCTTCAGGAATCTTTTGGTCCTCACTCCGTAATACGTATATTTATAATTGGATACTTATAGTAGAACACTATTTCTTAATCTTGAGCTAGAAAGACTTTAATTAAAGTTTTTTACGAAAACTCTAATGTGTTCGTCAGTAACTTCTGCAGGATTTAAATTAAATTAAAAAAGTTTTAAATACAAACACAGTTAATCGCAAAATGATTTCACGATATTGTTATTAAGTTTTGTTATGTTTGTTGAATTAAATTATTTGTATTTGTAATTTAGCAATTTAAAAAGACAACTAATACAATAAGATTACACCTTAAATCACATAAAATTATTGTATTTCATTATGTATAACGAAAGTAGTGTGTTTGAATGATAATTATATTATTTTTTTATATCATATAAGGAATTTATATATAAACATCATCATCATTAGTCTTCCCATAGTATGAAAAAGTATTTCAATTGTATACTATAATAATCTAACAGAGTATAACAAATGGTTGAAAAAATGATGAAAATTTATACAATAAAACTGTCCTTAGAAATGGTTTAGGCATTTTTTAAATGTATCTACCCACAAATATTTCATATTTGTCGCAAACTTTTTATTTGATAAAAGCACTGTTTTTTTACAAAACATTTTGCAAAAATATAAAAAAAGACTGAGATAATGTACCAGCTATGCTCCTCCCGCGAATGATTAATGATGACAGCCTTGATGAAATATTTAGCAGTCAAAAGCAAATTTCTTAAGTTTACCTGGCCCCTAAAACACACATTGGCGTACTCAAAAATGCGTAAACGTAAAATTCGTATGACAGTGAACATTAATAATTGATCGTATAATGCTTTTCACAGATTAAACTCGAATACCGGTGTTGGAAAGATTTTTCGAAAAGCTCGAGATGAAGGTAAGCTCTCAAATGTGATTGCCAACATCTACACTACAAAGCACTTAACGACGAATTTTCTTTTTGTTAAGTCCCTCCGGCAAAATATTGAAGAATAAATATTGAAGTTTGAAGTCTTTATGTTTGGATGGCAGAATAAATTTTTTAAATGGTACAATCGATCGTAGTAGTAAACGTTTTTCATACCCATATTTGCGGTTTGAGTCCCCGCTTTGAAACATTCATATATGTATTGGTATAGTCTGTGATGTATTTATGCCTTTTCACATACTCTCTGATCAAGTAGACAAGCTGTAGAGAGAGACCGATTATCTGACGAATATTCGTTTCTGAAACTAGCTTTCTATCCTGTCCTCTGTGAATAGAGATATGTAACGACTGACTCAGAGGCAATTCTTGTGAAAATAAACAGCTTCAGTTTAATTCTATTAGACTCTACGTCCCAATGTAAGGAGCTTATTTGTCTTACAAAGTATTCAGTCCCTACGAAATAAGTAGTAATGTGTTTTAATTTTATTTTGATTCCTAAAATCTGTGACTTAAAATAAAAAAAGTAGTTTTCGTGTTGCTAATTCAAAATAATAATTTGAAAACATTTCCAAGATTCACTAATTGTATATTTTTTAAAACTATTCAAACTGTATTGAAAAATGTGCCTAAGTGGAGTTTGTTTGCTGGTTAAGTTCATATAAATATGATTTTCATTGAATTGATTTTTTTCTAAAAATATTTTTGCGGTCGTCTGTACTCCACTGGTTGTAACCATTTAAAGAAAAGGTGGCCGGCAAACAAGGACTTACCTGTCTGAAACATAACTGTGCGCTATTTTTCCTTTACAGGTGTTCCGGGCAAGTTATTTCACAGGCTCATCCTGGAAAACTTTTCATATTAGTCACATCATAAAGGCCACCATTTAAGGAAAGCTTTTCGCAGTGTTTATATAACACGCGTGCCTAAGCTTACGAACTGAGCCGTTAAATGTTTTAGAGAGCTTTGGTTTTGTATTATTTTAAGATAGATTTATGTTTAAAAAAATATTTTTATGAGTCGTAAATACTCGCATTGAGAAATTGTTTTTGAGCGAAGATATATTTTTCCAAAATCTCTTAGTCAGTGATGTTATTTTAGCTTTTAACTTTTCAGTGATCCGCTTTCTTCGATTTGAAATGAATGATTCAAGTGAAGATATTATGTTATTCATTAAAATTTCTTTACTCAAAAGATGGAATATACTGGTGTGATTACATCGCACCTTAAGTAATTTAGTGTATTAAATACAAAAGTATGGTTTTGAGATACCAGCGTCTGAAGTTACAATTTTATTTTCAATTAATTCTTTTTTTTTGTATATCACTTGATTTTTTTTGACTTAATATACCGCTGTGTTCAAATATTTTTTTAAATTTCGTGATGTTTTAATAACGATTTTATTTAGATTAATATGGAAATGCATTATAAATATTAAATTTAATTGAATTTATTCCACTATAAAAGCATATTATTTATCATAATAATTGTTATGCATAGTACATACTATAATGCTAACGCATGTCAGTAAGTCAGGATAAAGTAAATGTTAAAAAATAATTTAGTTTAATAGATAAAATAATAACAAAAATAGGTTTTATCAGTTTTTTTAACAGATACAATTAAAATACAAATCAGTTCCTATATATTTCATAAAAATAAAAATAAACACTAACGCATCAAAAATATACACCACAATCATGCATTACCATAACATATCTTAACAACTTAAAAAAATTGACAGTATTTTAGTGAAGTAACTCAATTACAACGCATTTCACATTTAATTTGAGTTACTACGTTAAACCAAAAAATGCTGAATAAAATTGCATTATTAACTAAAAAAATATTATTTTTCATTTAATTCACTACAGTATTCATATACAGCGGGGCATATTATATTAACGGGGAGGTATTAACGATAACATAATGGTTATAAATTTTGAGTTGTTTTAGCAATGAGAATTTTCAAGGCACTAGAGATAAACTCTAAAAGAAAATAACGTCATCATATTTAGATTTGAATTGACTTTGCCCGGACCACTCTTACCTAGTACTAGACCACCGAATAATATTTTCTTTTTGAATACAAATATACAATATTATAAAATAACCATCTTCGTAACACTAACGACAAACTGGTTTATTGACTACGTTCTTATGAAAATTTATTAGATTTTTTGCAATGGTGTGAGGGAGAGTGGCAATAAATCGAACGTAATATGTAGCCACTAAGGTACCGCCCGACGGTAATTTTTCGATGTATGCTTTCCGAATATTAGATTTGTCGAAAAATATTTGTTTTAATGTTAAAGAAAACAGGTAAGCACTGTTGAAAACATTATATATAATGCGTCATGTACGCTCACAGTCCAAATTAATAAAATAACCTAGAAAATAGATTTTGATATAATATTGAGAAGGCCTCCAACTTCTTTTATTTATTAAAAATGAACTTTTTGAATGGCCGTGAAAAATGTCTAGATATATTTTAAGGAATAACGAATTCCATTAAAATAATTAATTAAATTCGAAATGATAAGTTGTATTTCAGCTCTAAGATCTGGCGAGAACTACGACCATGGAGTATACTGAAATTGCAAATAATGATATACTTTTTGAAGTAATCAATATTGGCACACAAATAGTTAATATTTTTATTCAAAGCTGATTCTTTATAAGTTGTACTTGAAATGGCTACTTGAAATCAAGCATATTTATTCAAGAGGGGGGGTATTTTAAATTAAATTTTGAATAATGCAAAGCGACAGACATACTCGAAAAAGTAAGTTTCTTAACATTATAATCAAGACACACGGTGATACGAAGTTTTAACATCTTATGCTGCGAGTTGCCGAGGAATCTGCAACTTCATTATTTTGGCTAACGTAAACTCGTATATTGTAGAGGATTTACCGTCTGTTTGGATTGCACCCGCGAGTATTTCGATACACCGTGTTAGAAAACTTGTTTTTTTCTCTAGAATAATTTTATTATTTCAAGTTCTATCACTGTACACAAACAAACTTTCTAAGTTAGATTAGCGTTTATATGCTATCTGTAGGGAGGAGAATATAAATATAACAAGAGCTGTATCTGATTGGTAAAGCTCTTAGCCATCGTTTCACATACTGAGCCAATTCGAATTACCAAGTGACAAAATCAAATTTTGATTTTTTCTATTTATATGAGAATTTATATACTCTTTCTTATTCCTAAGCTTTCACCTTTCACCTCTTGTGGGCAAGAGTGTTATGCTGGAATCTTGTCTACAACTGTTTTAACAGTTCTATCTGCCTTCCTCTGAAAAGGATGGGCTTTGAGACTGTGTTATTTTCAGCTCTCGCTTAGAAAGGTATTAATTTGTAGTAATGTAATTTTAATATAACTTAATTAGTAAATTGATACGATAAAGTTACGCTGAAGATGAATCTAAAAAAGGCGAAGCATGTGTCAAGTTTCGTGGAATATCAAAGTCATTCAATTTAATTTTATATTGATATACTTAATACATATAATTTTTCATGAAAATATCAATAATTTGTGATTTCTCAAGTACCACTCTGTTTGAGTGTATTTATCTACACAAGAGTCGCGACCTACATATTTTCAACCTTATCAATTTTGTTATCATAAAACTATATCACTTGCAAGACCTGACTAGATATCTGTAATACCGGCCGCTTCCACTTTGTCTGCCGGTGACTGTTTTCTTAAACGTAAAAATCTATACGACATAATAGCTCCTTATCTCAAAAATAGCGTTATTTATATAGATAGGCTCAAATGAAAGACATAAATATAAAATCGTGAGCCTGACTTCGTTTTATAATAAGAAACTATTTATCAAAATAAATGCTTCATAATGTGTTCTCCCTAAGCGAAGTTTATTATAGAGTATTTTTTTACGGTGAACGGTTATTACCCAATTGCTATACCTGTTTTCAAAGATTACTTAGAGTATTAAAATGACGCTATATTACTAAGAAGAATAATTGTTACTGAAATGATCAAAATACCTCTATTTTATAAAGTCGAAAATGAAACAAAAAAGGTTTATTAGTACATAATATATCCACCCGTTAATTTTATTCCAGCAGCAGACAACTGAATAAAAAGTAATATTCAGTAAAAAATTGTGCGAGCTCGATAATCGCTGTTGCAATTGGAAGAAAACGTTTGAAACACTGCTTAAATGCTCCTAAATAAAAATTGGTTATTTAAAGTCTATAAAACAAACTTGCAAGTATTTGCTTCTTTAATACTTCCCTACATCCGTTTTATGATATTTTCTAAAAAAAATATATATCTTGTCGCACTTATTCCACAATTTTCTCAAATGATTAGAACCTTGTTTGCTTATCGCGAACGATTCGTTAGTTCCGATCATTTGCTAGTATTCTGGAAGTAGCGAAATAAATGTTTACTATTTTTAGGCATATCACGACTTTACGTTTTTTTCTGACGATGTGGTCTAGTAGTTAAATTGACTGGTATCACATTAGGACTCAGATGCAAGTTTACGCATCGTGTTTTCAATCCATATATAATATATATTAATTTATATCTAAAAAATGATGTCTGTAATGTTTGTATCCTTCTCAGCACATGTCTTACATAATTCTTAAAACATGGGTAAGACAGACACCCGAAATCCATACAACTTGGTAACAGCAATCATTATACGAATTTTATTTGTTTTCTTAATCATCGTTCTTTATCCGTTTCGAATTAAAGTGTCGTGAATAATATAAGCATATTTTAATTCTTAAAATTTTGTACATTTAAATGTATTTCGTCAATGACGATCCGGGATTCGCCTTTCGGCATATTCAGGCATTCGAGCACACGAATAAACTCGAGCTGACTCGAATGAATTTCATCAAGCACCTTCAGTCGATATCTTAAATTATATAAGCATATTATTAGAATTTCTAATAACAAGATTAATATAACATTTCTTCAAGTTAAAATCAAAGTATATCTTAACACCTTCTCTCAACAGTTTGTTAAACACCAACACTGAAACCTCTTTGACATTAACAAATAATAAAGTGTCTGCAAAGGGGCATAATTTATTCTCGATTTCGAATTAGAATGTATATTGCACTAATTCGTCGTTTGATTTGTTGTCTGTCTGACATTGGAGGGTCGTTGAAATCTGTTTAGAAGGTTAAACATCGCGCAGGTTAACGTCTTGTCTAATTTATCATTTCACTTTTATATGCCCCTTTAGAAATGCTCTCCCCAAACACAACCATTAATGTTACAGCTGACAGAAAAAAGACGCCCATCGAAAATATTTACGAATGGTTGGGCAAATGAATTTGAAATTACTTTTAGATATATTATATGTAAACTTTCACTGAAGTTATAAAAGGAAACTTCATCAACTAATTTATATTATTTTAAAGTTGTACATCAGAAAATGAAGTATATGACAAACACTATTGGCTTATTTTTAATATTATTTTCCTACAATGCTATATTTAATGTAAAACAATAATAATAGTTTGGATAAAGGATTTTTTAGAAATTAAAGTTAAAGTTGGGCTAAAATATTATGAATTCAGAATTATGAGATAAACTAAACTGTTATTTGTTCCCAAGAAGATATTATCGTACATTTGTTGTGGATTCAGTAATTATTTTGTGAAAATTTACTTTCAATATAAAATCACTTTGAAAATACCACCATAAGTAGTGATATGTTGATTGAACTGGCATTTAATTGGTTGAACTCCATTATAGCATGATAAAATATGCTTCTTTGAAAAACATCTCAAGGCTAAATAATAATATAACAAAATAAGATTACGATTTCTAGTATTATTAAGATGCCGTATCTGTAATTATATTAAAAAGTATCTTGGGTTTTAGTCCTACTCATGAAAACTTTCAAAAATGTTTAATCGATTTACGGATTTTTGAGATGTTTTTACCCCTCATAACCAACCACTATACAACTCTAAAAATATTACCAGTGCTTTTTTTACTACGTTTAGTTGGATTTACCTAAAAGTTGAATAATATGTTGTAAGTCATAAGCATTTTCTAATAAAACATTTGAATATTCCATTGAAAATGCAAACGAAAACTTAGAAAATACCTAATTTGTCAGACTCGGTAGATTCGTGTTAGAAAAGGCTTCAATCAGATTTGTTAAATTGTTTAAAATTTTAGATGAGATAAACGTAATCCTTACAACGCTTTTATGAAAAGGCGTGATGTTTTTACATATTATGCTTATCAAATGTGTATTTTCAATTTGATCCCTAAAAGGGAAGTTGGCTATTGTTATGATGCCTGTATGAAAACAGATATGATATCAGTATAACGAATCGCACCAATTAGCCGAAAGGGTTTCCAAACATTAATTTGGGGGTAACAAACCCACGAGTGGGATTAAGTTAACCGTGCTTCGGAAAGTTGTTCTCTAACAATTCATCCGCATAAGTTAATCCCAAAACAATTGAACTGCCGGAAAATCATTTTCATATAATTTTCTCTCGGCAAAAACATATTGTCGGTAACCCTATTATAATGAATGGGAATTTTCTCGTTTCAAAAATATTTTATTATAAACGTTCATAAATAATTCACATATAAAACCGTTAAGGTAATTAAATAAAGAAATGTTTCTATGAGATTTTTTAATAAATGATTTTTCACTTTTCAACGGCTAAAGATCAATTTATTTATAAATACGAATTTAATCGATATGTAAGATTTTGTTTCGGATTTATTAAAACAATTTTTTTTTCTGTGTCACTTCAGGTTTTGACTGCTTTTTTTAAGTACTGTTAGCTTAGTACGATTAATTTGTTTTCGTAAAGATTAAGAAAAAAACTAAAAAAATCATCAAATGTAGAAATATAATTGATTGAATATCATATAGTTTTATGTTGAAAGTAATATACAATAATATTAATTTTATTTACATCATAAACCCTTAATAGTTAAATTTAGCTTCCGAATGATATTTGCATCTTGGAATCTGTCAAGAACAACAATTAATTATCGAGAATGGAATCATTATAAAAATCGTTATGCATCTAAAATCATCATGCGTTATGTCAAAAAAAAAAATGAAAAATTCATTTGTCACCGGATTGAATTGCTTAGAGACGAAAATTTTTTGGCGACGATTCAACTGCAAATCAAGTAAACCATTCCCAATAGCCACAGAAGGGCAGGGGCAAAATCTTGAAAGGCACCCCCTTGGGTGACATAATGACGTAATGCAGCTATTAGCAGAACAATCAGAGCAAGCTGGTCTACCCAACATCTTAAACATCTGATCCTGTTTAACCCTAAGTACAGGTGTTGACAAATGCTATTAAATATTGCTATTTTAGTTGAGGTCTTAAGAAGACGCTAACACGTATTTCTATGCTTCTTAGGTAATGAAATAAGTTCATCAAATACTAAGGTTTACTAACAAATGAGTCTGCTGTAGATTTCATTGGTGGAATTCAAGTTCTCACGTAACTTACGGTAGGTAGTTAAGTTGTATGAAGGTATTGGAAGTGATACTATAGTTTCTAAGAAATTCATATTGAGATAACATGAAAGTATATTAATTGAAATTTTTTTAAAAGATTAACACTTTTAGAGATGAAAAATAGTCAACAAATGGCAAATTTACCAAGAAATTAAGTTGATAGCATTGCCATAATGCCACTTCATTATGAAAATAGAAGAAAATATACTATAAAAAGCACTTATATTTTTATTTCGTTGGGCAATTATTAAGCTAATAAAACTATATTAAATGTGACAATTGAGTTGGTATTTTGTGTATCCTTTAAAAGTTGGTTATTATATTACTATAAACAAACACAATTCGTTTAAGAATAGTCAAAATAGTTATTAATAATATTTGATGATTATTTAAGTTCTTCAAGTAAACAATGTTTTATCTAATGTATACTAAAAATAACTGTGAACAATTTAAAAAAATTTTTAACTGTTCATTTCTAGGAGTACAAATGTAAGAATTTAATGATAATAGTTAATAAGATTTATGTGTTTAAAGAATAAAAATTATCAATAATTTTGATGAGCGCTATTTTAAATACGTATTATTTTCAGGAAAATAAATACAGAAGTTATTGATTGCTATCCGTTAAAGTGACATAAAAAATGACTTAAAAATACAAAGGATGCCATTTTTACTTTTACAAGCAATATTGTTTGCAAATTGTTCATCTGATGGATGCAATAAGCCCTAGAATTATATGAATAAAAGAATCGATAAAAACGCTTACGTAGAAAATTTGAATTTGTTATTATGTATCCAAACCTTTCAAGAAAAACGAGCAAAAAGACTTCAAAGCGAACAAAAGCAGAAAAGACTAAAGAAATTGTCGGGTTTCTAATCGTTCCAAAGAATGAGAGCATAAAAGTAAATAAAAATAAGAACATAGGCGACGATATAAAGGTTCAATAAAATTTAAAAAAAAATCTTTTATTATATTTTATGATGTAATATTTTCAAAAATGAAACAGTCCTTTTTCATATAAATTATCTTCACGTATTCCGTATGATGTTTCTATTACAAAGCGTTTTCGAAAAAAATGGCAAAACAGCTCTTTTGTATAATACATTAATAAGATTAAAATGAAAAGGGAAAGATAAATTCATGAATAATATTTGTTATTAAAAAAAATATTATAATAACGCAAATCTATGTCATTTAAAAAAATTGTGTCTTTATTGAAATTTTTACAAATTTGATAAAAACAATTTTTGTCAGACAAAACGTAAATCAGATTAATATTGACTATAAAATTACAATTGAAAACTAAGTTATTTTAAATGATGAAAGAACGGAGTGTCATGTAGTTAAATCATTGATAAAATGTTCAGCCGTAATGCATCGAAAATATCTATATCAAAGTTTTTAATACCAATCTCTTAATTATTAAGATAAGAAGACTATTAAAAGATTGGAGAATTAAACCTGTAACGAGTCAAGAATGGCAAGGAACTAAAATTAAAATTTCGCAATAAAATATCTGCCAATTATTTTTTTAAAGTATCTTCAATAATTTGGCGATTATAATAAGAAGTATAAGCACCTACGATATGGATACATTTTCACGACGAAAGGTTAAGTTTTGCTGATGGTTCTTAGAAATTACAAATACTTGTCGCAGAAAAACAACATTATCAATACTGAATTCATATAAAAACAAAATAAAACAATCAAAAGTTATCGTCAAGTTCAATAAAATCATTTAAATATTTATTCAAAACTAGTGAGTACCTGGCATGCGTTGCAATGCCACTCAAAAAAAGAAAGGGTTTGTACTTTAATTCTGTTTATTTAAGGGCTTTAGGATGACAGGTCTGCACGGGGCGAAACTTCATAAAAGTTAGTTTCAGGCCTGGCTCGGTCCGAGCCCGAATCTCAATACTACACTTTAACAAGTGTAATATTGAGACTCGGACTCGGCTGACCCCGACGCGAAGCCTAAATTTGATTATCTCATAATCTCGAAAAAAGCCTGATTTTTTTTGTATTCATTTATAATTCAAACAGTACATGTTACTTATAATTTATTTTGAATAAAGAATATTTTTTGTTTTTCCGCCTGGCTCAAAGATGTCGCTAGTTGTCCGTATTTGTTTACTTTTTAGATGTTAGATTTTAAACCTTCACGGGTGTGCGGACAACAACTCACCAAAGTTTGAGCGACATCGGATGAATGGCAAAGGAATGCACAGAAGACAAACAAACAAACAAAACCTCAATTTTTATATATATATAGATAAATAGATATGGTTATTGATAGTTCGTTACAAATTTTCAGTCAACTGAGAGATTTGGTAATGCCGTGGTAATTAATACAGATTTCGTACGACTACACAGCTGATGGCTGTTTCAAGCATTTGAGATCTCTGGAGAAGCACGGCATTTCAAAATATATAACACTTAACATGAGAGATTATTATGATAGCGAATTAAATTTTTTTTTTTAACTTTTTTGAAGAATTCATTTTTTTAACAAATATAAAAAACAGCTATAAAACATAATTTTTTCAGTTTATTGATTAATGCAGCCATGTGTTCATTTATAAAAACAAATCAATGCCAATTAGCAAGAATGTCAATCGAGCAAGTATCGACAATATAAAATCTATTTATTGTACTTCTGAGCTCCCTCACATCTAGACGGAATATGTTGACATCCAAAGCAATCAATGTTAAATCTCTTCCTTGTGGCATTATCGTTTTTTTATATACAAAATACATATGGTTAAGATATGAACCAGACACCAGTTACGTTTTTTTTTAACGAGTACCTGTTTTCAACACAACTATAAAATGTAGATTTTATTGTATATTGATTGGGAGTATGGTTGTTGGTTTACTAAAAGTCCAGCTCCGTGACAGAAAATACGAAACGAAGCTTACATAAGATACTGCTTTATACATGAACAGCCATCCTTACATTCAGTTATACCCCCAACATCTCCACATTGCCCTATATTATGATATTCTTGCACAAATTCTCTACAAAGAAGTATTTCACAGAGTCCGTATTTCAAACACGAGGAAAATTATATGCTGCAACGGAGTAGTTTATTGATTAATTAAGATTTACAAGTGAAACAAAAAACAAATTTTGCGCTAATTTTTTAATTTTATGAAAAAATGTAATTTTAACGTTAAAAAAATATGATTACGCTTGTCATAAACTGATTGAAACTTTTTTATTACTTATGGTTTTTATTGTGATTCAGATTTTGCGTGACTTTTTAATTCCTTGCATTTATTAATTTCTGTGTGCTGCTTGATCTTTAATTGTAGCTGATCAAATCTTTTTTCTAATTTATCCTCAGAAAAATATACACAAGTCATTAAGACGTCACTTCTTCGGTGACCTATGTGCGATAGCCTTAAAGAGTGTGGAAGATAAAATAGTATTGAATAAAATGGTAGGCACGTATAAAACTGTGTTTACACAATCGTATGGACGAAATGTTGAATTTAAGATATTAGCCCTATTGAATATCTCACGTTTTGTCTTTCTACCATAATATGTTCATGGTCGATTCAGCGCATTCAGAATAAACCTTTATTAATAATAAAGTTTTAATACAATAATAATTTCATTGGTGATATATGCAAATAGTGAACATTAATATAATAATATACGACCCTGATAGCTTTTTTACGTATACGTATACATTACATTTTTGACAGAAAAGCACTTCGACTACTCCGAGACGATATTTTCACTCGGTCAAATTAAAAAGCCTAAGGCATCGCATAATTCTGGTTTAAGTGTACATTTTCAGGCGGCCGCGGCAGGCGCAGAGGCTGGGAGGCTTACCGACGACGCTCGACTCAGGTGCGGAGGATTACATATGGGATTTTCACACGCCTCGCAAAAGCGTCGCTCTGTTCCACTTTCGCGCACAGTCGCATTAAGCGCTCTACCAACAACCTTTGCACGACACTGGCCTCGTTGGGCTTGCCCACACAATAATGCAACAGTAATGCATCCGCTGGTGCACCGCAACTGGCCGGATTATTCTACCGGCTCGTATATTAATATGCATGTAAATGTAGACAAAATGGAAACAATTTAAGGACATAAATTGCAGAAACGTATGAAATATGTAAAAACAAACAAGATTTTAAATTATATGGCTTCTTACGCTGACTCTTATTTATTAGTTTCGTTTTTAATGTAATATTTTATTATTTATGAATATAATAAAAGAAGCTACTTACATAAATCAAGTGAGAAATGCAAGTGGTTTGTAAATGTCAAGCATACAAAATAATATAATCTACATTTTGACAGTCAAGTGTAACTGAATAGTTAATTTACAATAATTTTTACATTACGTGCATGTACAATATGTTTTTATACAGTTAAAAAATTAAATTCGTATTTTGTTTTGTTACAATGTATTCTAAAGATTTTGTTTTTGTATTTTCACTGCAATTTAATTAATTGTGTGACAAGGTGATCTAAATTTACATATTTAGACACTGTGAAATGCCTAATTTATGAAACAATTGTCATAGCATAACACGAAAAAAGGCGAAATAATATAACTTTTATCCATTGCATAGGTGTAAACTTGTGATAACTCTATTAAAATAGAGTAAACATAAGCAATGTATTATTCTACAAGGACTATCAAATATTGGTGATAGCTTCTTTACCATCTTAATACATTGACATTTTGTGATTAAATTGTTCATTATTTCATTGAATAATTTTTGGACTAAAAACACTTAATTTGAATTTCATAGTTCATAATTATTTATTTATATTGATTAAACTCAGGTCAATAAATAAATCGATGTTTAGAATATGACTATTTTTCGCATTCAAATGTTACATGCAAATATGTAAAAGTATTTTTTGTATTTAAAATTGTGAAATAAGGAATTGTTAATAATTTATTTTATAACCAATCTAATTGTGGAAGAATGCTGTGTATTTCTTTTATCTGTGTAATTCATTTTATTACTTTCTTTGTGTATGAAAAAAGAATCTTAATGCAAGAAAAAAAGATAGTACACATTTCGCGAATACAATATTTATATAAATTTATCATGTTTACTGTCGGATAAGGGTAGTGAAATAACAAACGGGGGAGAGGTCTTATTGCCCAATTATACGCTACATGCCCACTAACTTCAGATAAATGCACTTTGTGGTGAAATTTACACCAACACAGCCGGAAAAAATGTATTAGCACGTGGCTTACCCACGAGGGTCGTTAAACGTCCATATTTCATCGGTATTCTGGTACGGGCAACAGTTATCAAATCCACGTGAATCCACCCAGCCTCCTTTACAGGATTTTCTTCTACTTTATAACCACATTTTTCTTTCAATGCTTCTGCTCGGAGCAAAATTAAGGCTTGGAACTTGGTCCTGCCGTAATCGGAAAGAGAATTGAAAATTTAAAATATACGCCAGCTCGGATAAAAAGTTTCGTACTTTATCCTTACGGGATTCTATTTTTATGTTGCCGAAGGCGCAAAGGGGCCAACACGGCTTTTCAATATTAACGATTTTCGAATCTCGATAAAACAGATGTGTGGAAATATTTGATATTTAACGATTCCGTCTGTCGAATTTCCATCATCTCAGCTTACTGAAAAATTAAAAAAAAATAGACAGGCTTATTTTAATTTTAATTTTAAACAATCAACGCTAAATCAAATGGGATTTGTAAAAATGACATCAAACACAAGCTTGATTATTGATATTCACATAAACGAAAACGAATGTAACTACGTTTTTTTAAAATGAAGAATAATAGAAACAACTACATACATACTACAGCATACAATAAAACGTCTTTCGTGTTAATATTGTAAATATTCAAACATGTAATTATTATACAGAATATTTTTAGACACAAAATATATTCGACTTTATTTTTTTTTACTCAAACCAACGAAATACATTTTTTAAGTATATCATGATGGTGTTCTTACAATAAAATATTTGTCAGCATGTGGTGGGAAAATTCAGCATGATAGTGAATATCAATGAAAAACATTCATTCAAAAAGTTTATTATCCATTTAATTTGAATTCTTGATAACTCAAGGTCCATATTTCTTCTCCTGTAAGTTAAGCTAAAACTGACGTATTAACTTGTGCTATAACGTCACAAAAGTAATAAACTATCGTAAAAACAGTTTAAATATGAATAAATAAAAGTCATACGTATTATTATTTCATTATGGTTTCATAAAATGATTTCAAAGTTATAATATATTGTTTATAAATAATAGACCGTCGAATTTTTTGCTAATAATAATATATTTTGTGCCTTTGTGCAGTCGAAGTCCGCTGGGCATGTTTATTTTTCCGACCGGTAAATCAATGCCAGCGCTCAGTTTTGTTAGAGAACTTTTCTGTTCTGTGGGAAATTTATTTTCCGGTCAGATTTTTTGACCGAAACTATAAAGTGAACATTTTTGGCCCATTTAAAAGTTATCGCGTTAAAAAAGCATGCATATTTAAAATACTGAGTTTATAATTTTCTTGTGTAAAACACCTTTTTCCTGCCCATGCAAGTGTTGTCGATAATGTAATATATTGACATTTAAAATACATTGAATGAGACGGATAAGAAAATAAATCTACTTTATGATACGTTAAGTTTAATTTTTGTAACCATGTCCGCTCTCAATTACATGTAAATATATGGAATCCTAATGGAGTTAATCTCAACAGAAGTTGTTGTACGAGGACTGCTTTTTACTCAAAATATCGTTTTGTCACTCAACCACTATTTTTCGGAGGAAGTAAGGATTCAAGGATCGGATGAGCCGCAGGGAATTTAAACATCACATACACAATATATATGCCTACTTAGTTTATGAAAGTGTTCGTAGAGAGATTCGAAACACTGCAAACAAACCAATGACGTTGACCACTCAATTACAAGTCCGTTATTGAGTCACAAAAACAAAATTTTATTATTATAAATACAGTATTAGAAATGTTTTTATGATTGCATGTTAAAATACCATCATTGAATATTTTGTTTTGTAGAAAATCACTTCTCCAATAACTAAAATATTGTATAGTTTTATATTTAAAAAGAATGTTGCGTAGGAAATAAGAAATAAATTTAAAAAGAATGTTGCTTTAAGAACAATGGAAAACTTCTTATAAACTCTAGCAATATTCTTCTAATTGAATCATGCTTTTATATTTGAATCATTTCAATTACAATTAGCTTGTGTGTTATAATTTATTGATTTCCATACTATTTTTACTTCAAGAGATCATTATATTTTTGAACCTGGTCATGAAAATTTGAAAAGGCGCAATTTATATTTTAGTTTGAAATGAAGTTCCCTTATTTTTTTAATGTTAATTTTTGTCGTTTGGTAAAAATTATTCGAAATTTATAAAAAGTTATTGAAGCCGATCTGGAAATGCGATTGTGGGTTCTCTCGTTAAAAAACATATGAATACTATCATAATATTGGGGTGATAATTATAATAAATTTTTGTTATAAATGAATGTGTCAAAGAATCAGTAAAAAACAGACACCGAGAAAATCATTAAAAACACCTAGTAGTTCTGGAAATTCCTGGTCAAATAAAAAGTGGCAATTTATAATGCTGTACGACATTTTATTTCTACAATAGACCTCACAAAATAAGAAGGTAGCCGCTATTTTAGGCGTGTTATTCTCTTATTATTATATATAAAAAGGATCGCAAAGAAAAGTATTGCAAAAACCCATTGAGGTCCGCTCAAGCCCATTCGAGCCAAATCTAATCTTGGTATCCCGATTCCGGGCTGTACGCTCCATATAATTTGATCCCGCCGTGGACTGGGCCAGTTTGCTGGCGTATCCCTTTTATTATTTTACTCCGATATTTTCTGAGGAATTTGGATTGAAATCGTAACGAGCTTCAGTGATTTTGGTATCATAAACAGCACAACTCTTTGTTTTTCTAGTCAAAAAACACTACTCCGTTTCTGAGTCATAATATTATAATGCTGTCTTACTTTACTGCCATTATATTATTACGACGGCTCATAAAATGTAAGAAGATAGATCTCTATTATTTTTATAGACTTATAATATACATTTTGATGTTTTTCCATCAAACTCATAAATATATTCATATAATTTGGTTTTAAATGAAATCATATTAATACAAAACGATTTTAAAAGTTTTCAAAGTCTGGCAGGATTTTATGATTTGGTCATCGAGCCACTGGCGGGCAATTAGTTCTCGTAGTGTCATATTTCCATGAAAAACTGTTCAAAGAATAGACCGGGTGATACGGTTGAATGACATAATGTAAAATGTCATATGAATCCCGTACACTTAATTAAAATCCCATAAACATCAATTTACAGTCGGAATATTCTTGATTCCTCTTTAAATTCAATGTGGAGTAGATTAAACTCAACCGCAATTCGAACTCTTAAACTAAGTGGCTGAGCAAGTCACATTTTTTCTATGCAGTATTGATTGATATAAATATTTATTAAAAATATCAAATTGATACACAAATACTTCTAAAAGATTTGTATATTCATTGTTTTAATGTTTAGGACTATATGATTCCAATGTTGAATGTTGACGTTATTAAGCCGCAGGACGGATGATGATAATAGAGAGGTGGGTAATGCAGTCCGGAATGGATGTTACACGATTGGAGAGTGGCGAGAGACTGATGATCCATTTTCTATATTCTTCACTCGTTGTATTGCGTTTTCCAAATATCGCATTCGATGATTCTCACGCTTGCAGACAGTCTCCTTTTACAATGGAGTAAAATGATGACTTGATAAAGGTGTCATTTCATCGAAACTTTTTCTCTTTAAAAACAATTATGATTTTCGCTGACCGAAGACAAAACTTTTTCTCAGATCTCACATTTCGCGAATCCGTTGCGTCATGTATGCCTACAAATGTATCTGTGGTTTACTAAAATTAATTACGTTTGCGAGGTATGAAGATAAGATCGGTGTTGATACTGAGATCTTAGCCGAAATAACACTAGCCTAGACTAGCAGTTTATCATCACTTTATTTCTGGTTCAATAATATTCTAGCTGTCGTGAAAACTTCTGACTCCTGTTTCCAAGAACCTTTATTATACTCCACCAAATTATTAATTCAATTGTCAACTTCTAATGTAGTCAGTTTTGGCTTACAGTTTGTACGCTGTTTATTAAAATCACCATTTGTTTATAATAAATGTCGTAATAGATAATCATTATTAATACAAATGGCGTTGGATTGTATCTCTGTTAAGAATAATGCAACTCAATAATTGACTACCTAATTCATAATATAGTTTTAGTAGATCTGCAATGATATATTCACATTTTATAGTTATTCGCTCCTTTATGTGTAATCTAAGGGAGGGGAGGCTTGAAAATAACAATATGGTCATAAAAACATATCTATTTCATAAATGTTAAAAATAGACTTCGCGGTTCTGGCTTGACAAGTCCTTCGCCAAGTTTTTTTTGTATTTTTTATGAAGTTTATGTATTTTAATTGTTCCTAATAAACAATCATAGTATATTGAATAATATAATGTAGGTATGAAGAAGAATGCACATACATTCTTAAGTAAAACTTTATAAACTGACATGTATTATATTATTTAAGTTCTACGAATTACTTAATCAAAATTGATTGTTTTATACAGGCGACCGTAACTCTAATGATGAGATTTGTTGGTTGATTATTGTAATAAACCTATAGCAATTATTTATTGCCTTGATGCATAATATAACTCTAATTTGATTGATTTGATTGCCTGTGGGAATACAAAAAGATTGGACTATTTGAAACAAGAACAATTATAATTCCACGTCAGCCAGATGTGTTTGTATGGAGAGAATCAAAACCTAATACTTCATTTATAATTAAATTGCGCTTGATTATGCAATACAAGCGTGCTGGTGTGCACTTTCATAAATTTTAGTTTGCGCTGGATTAAAAATGAATACATTTGTGCAAAGCCTATTTTCTCTTTTGACTATTTTCATTGGTATTTTCTGGTTAAACACCTGTGCTAGCAATCGGAGTTTTATTCGCTTTATTGAATTGAATAAATGGTAAAATTAAAAAGGAATAAGAACGTCATTTTTACTACAGTATTTTTAAAGTATAAGACGCCATCGAATGTGAATGAAATAGTTTTTTTTAATTTGAATAAAATAATATAACGAAAGAAATTGAATGTCATAAATTTACTAATTGAAATTATGAATATATGTGATTTTTATTTCTTTTATAGTATCACCATTATAGTCTGAAAATTTTTCAGATTCAGTGTCCAATTTTTATGAAATGCATTTCCACTCGAAAAGTATTAAGGTGTACGTTTTCTCACATTATTTCAATCTGGATTGTCCTTTTTTGTCACGTTTACACACATAATTATAATTATAAAACGGTTTACCGTAATGACGAGTTTATCTATGTGTAAAATACTCCCATATTTAATTACATGAGAGTTTAGAACAGTGCTATTATGAGAATTTATTGTAAATTGAAAGTCTAAATTATGTATAAATCAGGTATTGCTTTCAGCAGCTTTTTATCAATTAAAAAATTGCAATATTAACAACTTTAAAATTATGTAATAAAATATTCAGATTCAAAACATTTCTTAACCAATTCACAATACCGATTTTATGTATTAAAAAAATACGAAAACGAAAACACGTTAATATTATTTACTTTCTGAGAAAATAAAATTCAAGTTTATAAAAATACTTTCGTTTGTGGTTGTAAAAATATGCACTTATCCTAGAGCAAACAAATATCCTCATTTTCTAGTACTTCCAAGCTTGCGATAATACATTTTTCCGAGTGACAAAGGAACCCGCAGCTGGAAAACAAAAAGTCGCTGCGGGTAGTTCATACTATGAACCAAAGGTTTTAAAGCTATGTTCATACATATTATATATTAATACTCCAGGAAGCTTTCTTCTAATCTTCAATTAAACATTTCATGCCAAGTATGATCTTTTGCATATTGTTGAGTATCTCTCAAAGTTAACTAATGAAAAACAATAATATTATTGTTGCCATACTTAATTTTTTTATTAAATTTTGGCTATTTATTCTTTAAAATCGAAAAATTACCATACGATATTTTTTTTTAAGAATCAGAAAACTTATACTTAGTCAAAGCATATTTTAAACATTAACAAATCTATATATATATATATATATAAATATACAACAATGAATGTTTGTGTCTTTGTCCAGTATGTGTTCCTTTACCATTCATCCTATTGCGATGAAACTTAGGTGAGTTGTTGTGCGCACTGCGTTATTTTAAAATTTAATAAATTCTAAATTATCTATTACAAGTGGTGTTAATTGTTCAATTCCAATTGCCGGTCTTAAATGGAAAATTTAAAGGAGAAGATGTACTATTGCCACGCATTCCAATGATTCCGATACATATGCCAGTCGAATTCAAACATCTGCAGTTTACGGTGTGACTCACATTTGTAATGATCATCTGCAAAACACAGAGACAATCGCTCCAGATGTATGGACAAAATTTAGAAAATCCATGCTGCTCCAGAATTGACAGTTAACAATAGTCAAGTGATTGCAACTTTATATTTATTTTTGCGTTTGAATTGTATTTACAGTTTACGAATTGACATATAATCCATCCGCAGGATGTACTGTATATGTATGTGAAAGAACACATATGGAAATATTTGGAGCTAACATAGGGTTTTATATTCAAATATAAACTAGACGTCTAGAAAGCGCTTTTCATTGCAGCTGTACCAATACAAAAATAAACATAAATACTAAGGTTTTGTCTAGGATAACAACGGTTTGTGAGTTCAGGTACATAAATACTTGCTTGTACTTTTATTGACTTTAAAAAAGGCCTAACAATAAAACCTGTCATGTCACCATGTATCGCAGTGAAATAATATTTATAGAATTTATATAAAGTACATATCTATAAATTAGTCTCTAGAAATTGAAAAGTTTTGCTTTTGGGGTTCATATTTTAAAGTCAAAATAAAACTGTATGAACATACATTATTTCTATGATCGAACGACTTATCATAAGTGCAAAAATTGAAATTTAATCATTCATTGCCGACACCGCGCGACGTGCGTTGTAATTTACAACTATATTGCAACCGGTATAGCATATATCTTAGTAATTAGTTCAACAATGAATGACTTAAAGTAGAGACAAAATGTACAAAGCAAATACTGAAAAGCAAACAAGTACGTTATACATTCGAAACCATGAGGATGGTTGTGTTGTTGATATTGTTATTTTTAAATTATGACTATAAGAACATCTACAATAGGTCTTCTCACACTCGTAATTTCAATAAAACAATGTTTTTAGTTATGGGTTATTTAAATATATTTTTAGCACAATCCCTGCTGTACCAGTTATAACAATGACAAACGCTAATATTTGGGACCCACCTGTTCGAAGCAATATATAAATATTAAGATTGTATGTATAATACAACGAATATCACCCACATCACAAAATGGTAGCAAATGCTATAAAAGTGATAAATTTTAGGTGTTTATTGTTTTCTTAAGCTACCCATTAATTAAATATAAGTATGTGTGGATAGTTAAAAAGTAAAAACTATAACGAAAATAATTGATGTGTCACAGATAGATGTAACAAAAAGAATATGAATTCATTTATTAAGTAAATATTAACTGAAATTCATAATATTTTGTAAGATAAATAACCATATACACGTAGATGTAGAAACACGTTAAACTTAATGTATATAGTAATTCATCCGAATCATAAATAGAATTCATTTTGTAACATAAGTGAAACTAAATATAAATCATCGTGAACGTTCCCAAAGCTTTCGTTTGAAAAGCACAGAGTAATGGTTTACTCGGCGCCCTTATAGCGGCGGTGACATCTGAAAGTTCGCGGCAGGAAATAAGACATTGCTTGCGGGTGGGGTTCACCATATTTCAGCCCGCAAAACTTATGTTGATATTTTGGTCGAAGTTTTTCCCATGATGTAACATTATGAGGCTTTTCCAAATACAGTTCATGTTATTTACATTTATTATGTTATATTGTAATATAAATATAAATTTTATATGGCTTAGGAAGACTTTTTGAATTCATAGATATGAAAATGATAAGCCTAACTCAATGGCTTTCTATCAAAAATATTGATTCACTACACATAATTTTTTATTAAGGTAATTTGTTTTATATATTTCAATATTCACCTATAATTATCAAGTGATTATTTGCTATATTTTAATTTTGTATTTGTATTAATGACTTCACTATAATTTATTATATTAAGTATCTGTGAAGATTTTTGTATGTTAAATAAAACAGATAAAGATCAATTGAAACACATAATGAGTGTGGGTGGAATTTTCATCTGGTAATAATTAAAATTTTCCCACATGTCAATAATTGATTATCGCAGCATTCATCAGAAATAAGTGATTTTTTCATATGACTTCTTTTACGTAACAAGTATCTATGCTTTGGTTGACCACTATTACTGATTAAATTCATGTAAACAAAAATGACTTTATTATAAATGCACTATTACTAGTTTCTTTTTCCGTAAATCACGAGTATCACTGAAATTCCCTTTCAGGATATTTAATATGTTCTCCTCTTTTAGTTATTTTCAAATATATCCATCACATTTCAGTTTTGAAGGGAGCTGTTACCTACACTTATTTACACACGCCAACTTTAAAGCTTTGATGTAAACACCTAAAGATTACATTCGGATTGAAGAATACTGTTTTTTTTATTCTACAAGTCCAATTCAACGGTTTTGGTTGTTCGTTTATTACTAACTTAAAATTTATAATGACGAAGTGGCCTTCACGCAACTGAAAATGAAACTGTGTGGAATCAGAACGATAATGATAGGACGCTATGTGTTTTCGGTTTATCAGTGTGGATTAGTGGCGTGGAATGTGGAATATAGCGTAAATGTAATGCACAGTACATAGCAGACGATCAACATACCAAAATACATAGTCAAAGAAGTAATAATTAGAAAGCTAGAATACTTTGGCCATTTCCTGAAATAAATTCTGTATCTTGTCATTCAAGAGAAGAAGTATCGCATCCGAAGTAGATCCATACAACATATAGGCTAATTGTTTATCTTTTATAAGCCGTCCTTGTTCAAGACGGCAGCAGATAAAGAAAAAATTGTCGGTGGCCAGTAGTAGATATAACACACAAATAGAAAAGTAGAATTCTAAATACAGTATCATGACTTGAAATGTAATAAAATACACAATTCACGAAACGTATTTTAAGAGACTTCAATGAGTTGGTAGTCTTTGATGCGAAAAGCCCTTAAAAATTGTAAAAGTCCCACTAAAGCTACCGCTACAAATTTAAATGCCCGTAAAGGTGTTTGCCGCCATTGATTTAAATTAGAAAAGGGTCTCTCGGAAAGCGCGGCTATATTACCTTACAAACAAAAAGGTAACTAATCGAAATAATAATATATTATGTACATTAAAAGTTATTTAGTTATGTTTGTTAAATATTTGATTATTTTCAAAGAGCGCGCAATAAAGGCTTAAAGCAAAATTAATTTTACATTAACGGGAGATAAATTTTAGTTACGATGTATAAATCATAATATTTGAGGCCATTTATGGAATATATTTCAACATTTATTAAATTACATTACGCAGCTAAATAACTAACAGCTGTTGCTAAATTTATTGCAAGTGTAATGTTTTAAATGATAGACACAATGCGATTTAAACTAAAATGTTAATTTGTATAAAAAATGTTTCTTAAACAGATGACAATCTGGCTGTAACAATGGCTACACGATCTAAATACAGCTATTTTTAAGTCCCAATAAAATTGGATTCTTGTTTTACTCTGGTATTTGTGGCGATAAATGGATCGCAAATAAGTGTAAATAAATGAAATGAGTGATGCAATCTTTATTCAATATCTGTATTTAAATATCATTATTGGAATTGAAATTGCAAAAGTTTTCTTATTATAGACGAAAAATTATTCTCAGAATGAATGAGTGTATAAGGCAGATTGTAAAAATGCTATACTAGTTTTTATATTTTTTAATATGTAAAATGTTATGAGCTTACAAAACTTCTTAAATCTTTCAACTTTATTAGTCACACGTGGTTAGAGGTCTGCACGGGCCGAAGTTTGATGAAATTACCCGGCCCGAACCCATCCACTTCAGGCCCGAGCCGGCCCGAGCTTGAGTCTTAATACTTCACTTGTTGCCTGAACCCGACCCGAAGCCAAAATTTATAATTCTCGACCCGAAATAAACCCGACTTTTTAAAAAAAATTACATTAGCATAAAATTGATTGACATTTAACACACTCAACGTACCTATCCAACTTTTTCAGATGTAGAAAAATCTATTATTTCACGAAATGATTTCCACGCAACACCACAGTCACCACTTTTTCTTTATATCGTTGTAACTCATTTTTAACGAATCTGTTGTATTTTTTTACTATGACTTTTTCGGCACACGAAACTGTCCACTATCTAAAACCAATAGAAAGCAGATAAAATTTGGATTATTGAGATTTTGTACACTTTGCCTTTCGGCATCTTCAGGCATTCAAGCACACGAATGGACTCGAACTGACATAGAAAGCAGATACTTAATAATATCACACTTTATACATGTACAAACTATTTTAACTTAGTATCGGTGATTCTTAAATAAACAAAGCATTGTTCCAGACTTCGCATCGCTAACACACAATTTTATGAGCGTTTCAGGATACCAAAATGTAAAATGATGCCGACGTAAGGCGGCATTATTTTATCAAAGAAAAGATTTGATTGTTTCCAATGATATTCAAAACGTAATAATTAGTTATTGTCGTTTTGTTATCAACAGTATTCAGTTATAAATAGTTAATATTTCAATAGCTATCAATATATATATTCAAGATCCGAACATAGTCCAAAATATTTTTCTGAAGAACAAATCTTTTACCCGGGCCTGGCCCAAGTCCGAATGTAAATTGTCTTTACACGCCCGAACCTGGCCCACGGGCCGGGCCAGGTACAGGCCCGCGGGCCAAGCCTGGGCCCGTGCAGACCTTTAAACGTAGTACTATTTTGTATTGCAGTGATCTATTTTTGATTATTAAATTTACATAAAAGTACTGAATATTCAATTTAATATGTAAAATTCTATTAATTTCATACCTTTTGATTCTTTGTGTAATTTTGAAAATAAGCTTCACATTCAACCAACATCATTTCACATTTCACCACCATCATTTTCATCAACTCAAACTGACGGTCAACATTATACAGCGGACTATGTATCATATAACAATGATATCGATTTCTTCTTAAAAAAATGTGTATTGTAATTGTGGAAATATTCACCATGCTTATATTATTATGAACGGTAGATTTTTACATTTTTTATGCAAATTTTACAATTTGCTCGATTAACTTTTATTTTGTTGATAATTTTCGAGATTAATTCAATTGTATACTTAAGAACAAATGCAGGAAAATGACTATTTGCAAATTTGGATTATTGAGATTTTGTACACTTCCATGTATTTTGTCACTAACGACCCGGGTTTCGCCTTTCGGCATCTTCAGGCATTCGAGCACACGAATGGACTCGAACTCAATTCGAGTCCGTTCGTGTCCATTCGTGTGCTCGAATGCCTGAAGATGCCGAAAGGCGAAACCCGGGTCGTTAGTGACAAAATACATGGAAGTGTACAAAATCTCAATAATCCAAATTTGATATTGAAATTCCATCAAGCACCCTCAGTCGATGTCTTAGACTATTTGCAAGTTAAATGATCAAAGACAACGTCCAACGATTGAAAAGAATGCTCAAGAATTTTTTTCTCGGAGCGTTTTTCATTTTCCAGCATTTCCCTTTTTTTTACGGTACCAGGTTAACAATTAGAAATATTTTATTCATTCATATCTGTGGTGTTTTAGTCTGCAACATTTGTTCCTCATTCGCCATACGAACCGTCAGTTGGAAGAGCTGTTCGGCTTATAAATAAATTAGTTATAGAGAATAGCGATTTTCACATTAATAATTTAAAATTTACACATTGCTTTACTTTGATATATGGTTATTTTGTAATTAATAAGAGTTTACTATAATAGTCTATTAGAATACTATACTATAATAGTCTACTATAATAGAATAAAAAAATGAAACATAAATTAATAAATTCTACTAGAACACTAATCATTGGGTGGGTTCTATTAATCGTGTTTATTTATATACACATATTTATTTTAATATGTAAGTGTTTAACATTGTTCACGAAATTGCTTCGGGTTTCAACATATTTCGTTTGGACGTGAGCTCAGACAAATAGGTGTTTGAAGTACACGTTGTCGAACTTGATCTGTAGACTTTCTTGCCAATTTAAAATAACTGTGGTAACATAATACATATTAACTAAGAACATAGTTTCTGTTCATTAGTATTGAATCGAAAATTTTGAATTTTTTATTGACGATATAAAATAATTTTCTATTTAAATCATCATAATATATAAAGATTTCGCCAATCGTCAGCATACCTTTAAAACCACAAATTGAATAATGGTGATATTATATATATTATGGTAAACACATTGTATCTTTCTAAATTAGTACAATTAAATTTATTATTGAAATCTTTCGGTGAAACATTATATATATTTTTCAATATCATACCACCTAACAGTAGGCAGTAAAATAATGTGTTTGTCGTTAAAAATTGGTTGCATAAATGAAGCCTGCATTATAATTGTAATTGGAAATTTTTCCGTACCGTCATAACTTTGTATTAATAAAAGCCGGTAATGGTGCTTCAAGCAATCATTATTTTAAAGATGGTTGAAGATCGATAACAACCACTTGTATATTTTACAAATTGTGAGCGAGTAATATCTTCGCTCGTCGTATATTTTAAAGTGATGGCTCTAGTGAATGGATAGCAGTTTCCTCGTCAATCCTTCTCTACAGAATCATCCATTTCATCTTGTTAAAAGTCAGGAAAACTGTTGCACGTTGTACGTCTTGTTATGTTAACCTTCCAAATGATAGATGAAGTTTATCACTCTCAATTTTCTTCCGTATTATCATCTATATTCTTTGTTGCTGATGCTTCTTGCAGCTGCATTTTTTGTAATGTAAAAAATGATTATTTTGTCATTCTAGGGTAATATAGAAATTATAAAGGTTGAACAAATGTTTTCATGGGATTGACATATTATTATAAATTTTACAGTAAAAGTAAGTATATTTTTCAAAAACCATATTTTGAGGTGATGATGATTGTTGTGATTTAACATAACTTTTTTTTCATTGTGAATAAGAGAATGAAATGATTAATTTTAACGCATCCCATTTTCAGGTCTGGTTGTAAGATATACAAAATATTTCTGTCTTTTGAAAGAGCTTCAATTGAAAAAAAAAACTTTAAAAATATTCATTCTGGGATTTGAACTCTTGATTGCGAATTGACACAAATATCCTTGTCGTTTTATCACTCAGCCGTGGCGATCGACTCATAAAACTTCAGTAAATAAGAATCCAATATTATAAACGTAGTAAAAGTATGTTTTGTCGAAAATATTTATTAGCAGAATAAATAAATTGATACTAACTTTGTTTTGAGATAATTCTTTCGGTTAATTTTATGATAAAATATGGGATTTGGTGAACATTTTAATTTTACTCAAAAATATTCGATTGACAAGAATTTAAAAACAAATTGTTTACATCAGGCAAAAGTATATTTATGAAAACATTTAACGAAAGGTCTCAGAAAAGTGGAATTCCTTGCGACCGATCAATGAAAGCACTGCACACATTGGTAGTTGACCATGTAGTATTTTATATGTATTAAACTAATTAACTTATGACGTTTCATATGCTTGCTTCATATTCTAGATTTTTTGTTATTTAATACATCGCGAACTTCGTACTACACCTATGTTTTCATAATAATTTCACATCGAACTGTCAGTATGGAGTAACCGATCACCATTAATCGGCCTAATAATACCAAGAAAAGAGAAATGATGATTGCTTTGTGCCTCAGCTGTTAATACAGATTTATAGGCATCTATAATGTATACACTGTACAGCTTTGCAAACTATCGAGCAGTCGAAAAGTTTTGAAACTGTCGGCTACAGTGTTAAATTTCACCCTAACTTAAACAGCACCGAAAGAACCTGGAATCCAATATACAAAACGTTTTCTTAGTTGCAATTACTTAGTCTTTTCTGTTTGTGATTTACAATCCGCGAAGCCCGAGCGTTTTTGCTATAGCTTTTTAACGAAAATTTATCATTACCTAGTGATATATGAAACTTTTTCTTCTTTCTTATTTGTTAAAAGAAGTCAAAGTTCGGATTATTACGAAATCGTCATGGCAACTAAACAGACTGGGGTGTTGCTATCGAAAAGATGTTTCACGACTCACTGAATTGAATCTTTATAGATGGTTGAGTAGCAACATTTTAGTTGATATATTAAATGTGAAAATTTATTCTTATCTATTTGAATACAATATACCATAGTAAAAGAATCTTTATAAAGTAAAAAAAGAGTAGAATTCATGATATTATAAATGACAGAGTCACTTTATAAAACTGACGATTAATCTATAATATTGGCAATTGATGATATTAAAAATCATTCATGGTAGTTCGAAAATATATGTCATTTAATTACTTTATTACTTTTTGACTAACTCGCACACAGTGAGTTGTGTTTGAAAAAAAATGATATCGTCTTTCTTGACAAAGTACGATTAGACTAACGATTGTACAGTACATAGTTCACATTAAGACCGGGTTTGCTTAGCTAGTAAGCATTTTCAACATTTTAATTCCACGAAGGATTGACAACGAAAAAAAGTTATATATATACTTTTATATAAAAAAAAACACTTACCACTATTGTTATGACATATATGCCTACTCTCAATGCAGAAATTATTGGTAAGAATCGAAATTTTGTTAATGATTCAAAGACAATCATTGTCATATGGGGTTTTTTCTTAAATGTTTTCCCCACACGAAACCTTCAGCTGACAGAATCTTTTTAGATAGCAGTACTTAGCTAGCTTACATGCGTGAAAGGGATATAAAGACTTAGTTTGTACCCACCCTAGCACTGAGTTTAGCCAGGAAACTAGAAGTCCGCTTTGCGGACTCGACATAATAGTTTCAGTAGTAAAATAGATGTAGGAAAAAAATGCCGACCATATGAGCATAATGATAATTATTAATAACTTAGTGGAATATGGTTGTAAGCTTTTCGTTCGAAATTTTATTTTAGACGGCAAAGAATAGGATCGGGAGCGTTATTTATTTGATGGTTTTATAACGCCAAAATCTACGACCAGAATAAGTGTAGATGTTAAAAAAATGAGTAGTCAGAAGACTGGAAGCTTTCGATGTGTGGCTATGTCTGCCTAGATAAGAGAATTCTCGGTATTACTGAATCACCAATTGAGAAGCTTTTGAAACAAGCTAATAAGTCAAGAGAACTCATAAAGACTACCAGACTCTGAAATGTTAAACTTTGACATCAAGCAAAGAAAAACAATTGCAGCTGAAGCTATAAATTTTCTTGGCTACGTATCTTAAATATTTAAGTGTCGTAGGGATTCTTGATCAAATATGAATGGCTCGCGATAAAGAGACGCTTTGAAAATCGGTCATTAGTCTTCGATAGAAGATGACACTTAGAGAAGAAGAATCGATTGATGAAAATGAAACGGAAAATAATTTGTAATTAAAATAATCTTTAATTTGTACATAGGTATTCGTTAGTAACATAATTTAATATACGGATAACGTTTGTTGTAGCCGTTATATATATGTTATTTTAATTGGAGATGCTCCCTCAAACATTAATATAATTAAAGGGTCAAATATGTTAGGTGGTTGACTAAGATTTGTGTTAGGTGATGGAAAATTTCACTTCTACATTCTGCGCATATCAGCAGCTCTCAACATTACACGCCGATGTCAATACTAGTATGAAAATGTTATGTGTATAGAAATGACTAAGCTATATTATTAACCTAAACTTACTTAGCGTTTATTTATCATATAATATCTTTGCCGCTGATAGATTACAAATTTTAAAATGGACTTGTTCACATATTTGAACTATTCTACAAGTTTCCAAAAACGAAAGTTCAGCGAAGGTGAACGTGATCAATTAATAAATCAGACAGTATCGATTTCTTTCAAAGGTTGGGGAGCTGTATAGTTTTGTATTGGTAATTTTCAGTATAATGTTTCAGCTAGCCTTTCTAATAAAATTTAAAATCGTTGACACAATTTTTTTATTTATATACAAACAATGGATATCGTGGAGTGATTTATTGTCAATAAATCATCTTCGTTTATAAGTGACACGCCTTGGGTTTCTTTTTTTTTTATTTTGTAGCCGTGGCTTGAGAGTAATCTTCAGTGAGATAATATAAGTCAGTTTGAAATGATGAACATACACGTTTCATTCTCAACAAAAGAACAACAATAAATTATTATTTAAAAGTTTATTGTTAATTTTTTGTCAAAGATTAAAACATCGATAAACGATAATTTTCAGATTTCACACTCACAGCAGTGATGACATAAGAAGACATGAACAGAAATAATAAACAAGTGCAATGACCTTCAATCTAAGTGATCATAGATGTTCCAATTTAACTTGGCCGCTAATGAGGGTGCCACCGTCACGTTAGGAATGTTGCCATACTCAATCAGAACTGAAATTTCAATAAATTCTAAAACTGATATTTTAGCGGCGGTCACTAAAAGTAGACAATATATTTATTTTGCATAAAATGGCAATTGGAGAAATTTGTTATAGACAACCAATTCGAATTCTAAATTCGGCGGCGGCCAAGTAATATTGGTAATACTATAGTTGTTAATTATTGACAATTGGCAAACACATAATTGACAATTATAATGCTATTCAACATGAATATTTAAGCCATTAATCTTCTTTAAAAAAATGTAACTTAAAATAAGAAAAAAACACAAATCTACTCTTCAGACAGTCGAAAATTCTATAGAAGACACTTAATATATTACATTATGAATTGTCAATATCGATGTTCAAAGCCGCAGAGCAATATATCACGACACATGTTTTCTTGTAACAGACCACCCTAGATATTAGCGACTCGATTCATCCATTCCGTATTCAAATTTAGATTATTTCCAATGATCTTAAATCTAACAAAACAAAGGTCTCTTATATGGCGTGAGAACAATAAATTAGTGTCCCAAGCGACTACTTCCTTCACAGTGTTGAGTCATAGGGTGTCGGCGGTTGAGAATCACTACGCTACACAAAGCTCCACGCGCCTTCCTATGAGATCGTTCGGGGAATTTCGACGGTCTTCTAATTAAAATGTCGCTTTACTCACATGTCTTCTGACTAGAAGTAATTTGATAACATGCGACGGCGTCGTGTTAATTGTAAGTTATATGTGCAGCCCCCAAAACTTACATATTTATACCATGTCGGGGGAACAATGCCTTACTTAATATGGGTTGAATTTTCGTTTCTAGCTCTAGGATCTAGCTGGTATTGCTAGATAAAGAAAATTTTGTTTAGTACAATTTTTATCGGTCTTACAGGAAAACACTTTTATGTTTCGTATTACATCTGAGCCATTCACTGGAAGAGTTTCGTATCAAATAAAAACATGAAGGCTGAGTTATGGAATCGAATATGATGTATCTTACGATATTGACTAAGATGCTTGGTGGAATTTCAATATCAAAATTTAATTGTTCAGGTTTTGTACATTTTCATGTATTTTGTCACTAATGAACCGGGTTTCGCCTCTTGGCATCTTCGAGCATTTGAGTACAATTTCAACCATTCAAAATCGAATACTATGTGATGTATTTTATACATCGGTTGAGGTAATTTAAAACTGTTAAAATATTTTAATATATATTCTTCTGTTAGCTCCGTGGCACAGATGGTAACGTCGTTGGTTACGGTTACGGATGTCTCGAGTTCAAGTCCCGGAGCAGACAGTTTCATAGATTGATCTTTCAGTCGATTTATAGATTTTTCTTCGTAGTCATGAAAATTTGTGACGTATAAAACTCCCTCTCACCCATCGAATTCTCAAAAAAGAAGCGTAGCGAGAGCGTTTACCTAACCACTAGTCCTGTCCTTGCCCTATCCTTCTATCCCTACTTTTATCGAAAAAAGAGAGTTTGAGCAACTTAGTAACAGTCAGTTCTCATAGGAAACTTCTGTTTAGGTACCTCTATTAGGAGACCATATGCTACAGGTTGAGAGTGGATATCGTAAAAAAATATTCTTTGATGTAAAAAATTGTATCCAATGTCTTAATTATTATAATAAATATTAACTGCCGTAACAGAGAATGTGCCTAGCTATAAAAAAATGTACGGCTATTCCATGTAAAGATCTGAGAAGGAAGTTTCGAAAATTACCACGTTGATTTTACAAGTTGGTATGATCAATACACTTCAATATCTTAAGTACATACAAATCTCGATATAGAGGACTAATACCGGCAAGAGAGTGTATTAATCTGAAATGTTTGATTTATAAATGTGCTATTTTTAAGGTATATTTGTATATTTGACGTTCGTGCGAATCATTTCAATTACAGAAAATAATGCGAGGGAATTTGAAAATGTCAATAGTTGATTAAAGTGATGTAACTTTTGGTTCATTTTTGAGAAGTGCTATGCAGTAAATACACCAGCCACAGTTTAAAAATATATTTATGATTAGACTGCGTGTTACATATTATTTATATTGAATGAAAAATATAAAGGATAAAAAATGTTTTATTAAATCTTTAAACACGATGTCACGCTGTTATAACGTTGTTACTGTATTTTAATATTTTTACTGCTCATTTTAATTTCTAGAATATCACTATACCATCATGAGACGAAGGAACAAATTTAAATTGATGAACGTGCTTTATTTGCGCGGGGCTAAACGTTGACTCAACATAAAAATGAACTGCTAAAATTTTAATATGAATTAAAACACCTAATAAAATTTAACAGCTTTTATTATAAAACAGCACGTAAATTACACTTGCTAATTTTTTGATATTCTTAACGCAACGTTTATGAAAATTGTGCTGTTGCTTTATTTTGAGACGAACGTCTGAAGACTTAATTAAAAGCCAGTAATTTCTGGAATGTTTTAATTACTTACCAGCCAAAGAAAAAAAGTCACCCTTTTCCTTTTGGGGGGAACGTGTTTTATTTATTGATATTTACAATGTTGCTCCATTAAAACAACTCGTCAAATTTTTGTTTTTTTATCGTAATTATTTACTGAATATACAACATATAATGAAGCTCTTGCACTGGAAATTATTATTTAGATATCCGCAAATCACAATTATTTTCTTTTTTAATTTTTTCATTGTTAAGGAATTTTTCCATATAAAACAATTTGGTACCTCATATTTATACAATATTATATTTATAATAAGCTGGAATAGAAAAAAATTAGTATAATCATCTATTCTATAGCTATATTTGAAGGTAAAAAATGTTTAAAAGTAAAATAATGAACTATTATTATATTTAAGCAGACTAATAAAGTAACTGGAAAGCGGTTTGTATCTGCCTCAAGGCTGGCAGACCATTGTACCAATAATTGGTATTAATTAAAAAATAATTATTATTAACCCCTGGATACAGAGTTATGCAGTTTTCCAGAGCGGTCATAATCCTCAAACGTAAGAAAATGTCACGGAAAAAAACTAATGTGCTACAGTTAAAGCGGAAAAATGTTTTAGTTTATTTATTACGCAGACGTTTTGCGCTTAGTAAAGCAATTGATACATTCAAATTATTTTACCATGCGCAAATTTGAAACATAAAATACTCGCGCTATTTGCAAAGCTTCCATAAGGAAAGAGAGATTTCATATGATAGTAACTGTTATTGTTCTGTATATGATACTTAGCTTTTATCCTAAGGCATTATCATTAAGAAAACAATAATTACAGCGTGTAACTGCTTATGCACTATTTAGAATTTGAGCAGGGGTATATTTAAAGACAGAAAACCACTTTGATCTATAAATACAGGATGTTATTGTTTTTACAATTTTATTATTATTAACTATTCTTGAAATGAATTTGCGTGTAGTCTGAAGTCTTCATATTAATGTAAAAGTTCATTATTAAAATTTGATGAAGTATTATTAATTATTTGAATTATTGAGATTTTGTACACTTCTACGTATTTTGTCACTAACGACCTGGTTTCGCCTTTCGGCATCTTCAGGAATTTGAGCGTACAAATGGACTCAAATTTGAAATTCAAATTTGATATTGAAATTCCACCAAGCACTCTCAGTCGATGTCTTAAATTATTAATTATTTTTTTCAATTGGAATTTGTTTGGAGTAGCTTTATTCTCATAAATAAGGTAAAGTAAGATATCGATAAAATTGAATAATCTTAACGTAATGCATTTATTATATTTACCAAACTTCTTAAATTGATTAAAAAATTTTCAAAACACTACAACAAATTCAAAGATAATTAAATAAATTCGATTGTTCCGTAATTAATTCATTAAAGCGATGGTCTTTTCTCTAGCTAGTGCGAAAAAATAATTGAGAGAAATTGAATTCGAATATGAGAAAAATGCAATTGTCATAATATTTATTTAAATAACTCAGTTTCAGTCAATATTAAACCAAATTTACATCATTACAAATATTTATACGAAATATAAAAATGATCGCCAAACAAATGATAAAAGAAATAATCATCTAGAATAAGCTCTTTACCACAAGTAATTATCTTACTTATTGAGTTAGGAAAACACTGTTTTATATGATTATTACGAAACAAAAGTTTTATGGCACAGCCTCGGCACCTCTAAGCGGTTCAGTCATTATCATTAACTTCCATAACATTTATAATAATAAATATAGATTCATCATTTTATTAATTTCATTCTTTTAATGTTTTTCAAACTATTCTTATCAAATTATATCGATATAAGTAGTTTTTTTCTAAAAATTTGTTTTGAATAGTGTGTATTTTGAAAAATCTTAAAGACCATTCAATAAAATAATCATTTCAAATCACACTCTTTCTTATCATGAATTTCAGAAATAAATAGAACAAAATCAAAAAACTCACTGCCTAAAGTCTACTTTATTATATTCTGTTTGTGAGATCAGTTATTATGAACTGTTGGCATCTTAGAATCTTAAAATAATCATTATCATCTTAGAAAAATCAGTTGGCATCTGAGGATAATCATTATTTTATCCAGTAAATAAAAATATTTCCTCATTTAAAAAAGTTGATCTTCCATTATTTACAATTTAAATAAAAATCGAGCGTCTAATATTATGAAATATTTTATTTCAGCCTGATAACACAGTCTAACTATAGAAACTTTTAATAAATATTATTCCTTAATACTGCTTTAATAACATAAACCTATAATAGTATTTTTTTTTATAATTAAGGTGATTATTGTCTTAACCAACATTATTATTAAGACATAATAAATAAATGTATTTCCTAAACATAAAGTATACAAATCACCAGATTATCTTGTTTTTTCCAATATAAACTAAATAAATTTCTGTCTGCGAGGGCGGGCGTGTTCCTCCATGTACTCACAGACTTGAAGATGCCAAACGTTGTATTCCGACAAAAAATGGAAGCGTATAGTATTTGAACGATTCAAATGTGATATTGAAGATTCACTGAACATCTTCAGCTGAAATTCGTTAGGGTATGTTAAATGTTTACTTTAATATAATAATATAGAAGCAGCAGTAAAATTTTCCGAGGTTTTATTATCAACAAACGTTTTGACCTTTGAATAAAATTTACACCTTATCATTTCACTTCAACGGGAGAGTGTCAGTAACGTGATAACATTTGATGGTTGAAGAGAAGCATCCGAAAGAGTGGTGCCTATCGTCAAATGTCTCCAGTCTTCCGTCTGACAACGCACTGCACAGTCCACAGGGGGCGCAAGATCATTAGGGACTCAATTTATTATTATGAGCTCGAAGGAACTCATTATTAGGCCATTCGTTGTTGTCTACTACGTTTATGTGCGGCCGAGGTGAGTTTGTGGACGATTTATAGTTTTCGATTCAAGAACATGGCATAAGATGTAAGCTTTGAGACACTAGTAGTTAGTTTTAAAAAAACATTATTTTTATTCAAGCATGTTTTACAATAGTTTTCATTGTAGGGTGACAATATGTATGGAGGTTGACTTGAAGTGCTTTCATTCAGAAATCTATAACATAATAAAAGATATTATATAAATTTTTACGATTATAAGATAAACATATAGAAACAAATACTTTACAGCAAAAGCAAATACTTTGCTTGATATTTTTTTTTGTTTTACACATTTATATTTATTCAAACTAAAGATTACTCAATTATTTACGATATCAACTGAGGCTGCTTGATGGAAATATACAAAATTTAAAATATTCAAATGAAACATTACTTGTCGTATTTATTTCATATTTTTTCCGTTAACAAAAGAACATTATCAATTGATGAGCAAAGATACATTTATATTTCGATAGTATATGTTCTTTAATGTAGTCAATTAATTTTATTAAAGTCTTAAAACAGCAAATGTACACCACTATATATATATATATATATTCATATCGACTATAATTATAAATTATTTTCTTCTGAAGTTTTAAAAGGTGTTTAATACAAAACAACTTTCAGTTACACAACCTGTCTTTTAAGAAATGGTAAAAAAAAGAAGTTTATTTTTAGAAAATTATTGAATTGCCTTCAGAATCTTATGTTTTCAGGGTCGTCGGATAGGATGAGAGGAGAAAGGTTTAAAGCCATGATAGGCATCCATGCCTCGATATAAAACCATAAATCTATTGAGAAATCGAATCTTAAAAGTGTTCATTCGAAAGCTTGAAAACTTGACCACACAACCGAGTAGAACACAAACCCAAGAAAAGAAACAGGACCAGTTTGTATTGGATGATACAATAGACATGTATTAATCGTAAACTGAGGACGACTAACCGCAATGATGAGATAATGTTTTCTCGTAGAAATAAGATTAAATCTAGTGTAACATTATTACAAAGATCAAATATTGAGCCGTAAAGAAGTTCTGCCGTGTAAATAAAAATAAAATCAATGATGATAATATATTATCAAGTTATGTAAACGTTGTGTATCCAATCCTTAGGGCTTTCAAATAATATTCACTTCAACCTATGCTAAGAACTTGCTACCCCTTAGCACCTTATCATTTTTATGAATTGCAATGCCACCGTTAAATGATAAGTGTACATAGATTAAATTTGAAATTAGAATTCAAACCGTACTAACAAAAAAGTCACTATACGAATTCGGTGAAAAATGATTTCGATTTCGAAATGTATTTCCTGTGAAAACTTAACGTCTTAAATCACATGATATTTTTTTTTTCCATACAGAGATTATTTTTCTCCATTCATGGCACCCTATTTAAAGCTGAATATCTCATATTGGCATGTCAAATATCGCGTATACGTACACTTGAACGGATGGGGAAATGATTGCTAGTCAATTTCAGTCGATGGGGAAGTTATTTCATATTTGACTGTTGTCGAAATAAATAAGATTAAAAATAGCTATTAATTAGGTTATATAAGAATTTAAGTTTTGTGGAAACAGTACATTTTGTTTTAACTATGATGGATAAATGAATATTATATGCGATACATTTGAAACATCATATTGGGATCGGAGTATTCTCGATTACTCTTTAAGTTCAACTCGCAAAGGATACTTAATACCACTGAGTGGCTGAGCAGATAACATTTTTCTTTTCTCTCTATGTTGAGTTAATAATTCTAAGACAAAATGAATTTGTATTTATATGTCAGTATAATGCTGTCGTGCCAATGAAAGTTATTGAACGTATACTTAATACAAGTTCAAGCAATGAACCAATACATTTTTCTGCACAGCTCCCATATGTGTCAATTTTTTAAAAGTTTATTTGTCTCCGAGTCTCCAAAGAACGACTTTTTTTCATTAGAGGTAAACGTATTTAATTTATACGCGTTCCACTTTGTGTGGGGGCTATTTCTTGTTGCGCCTGTAAATACTCCGCAGTTTTAAATATATGGTAGTACATGTAAATGTAAGATTTTGATTTATACATATACATATAAATATAATAAAAGAAGACAAAACTTTCATTGAAAATTTTTTCTCAGAAAAAAGATAGTCAATAATAAATTGGAATCCTGGAAAAATAAGAAACAAAAATTTTATCTTTTAAAATCCAATGAAAATAAATAAAAAGTAAAGAAATGATTTGATAATAAAAAAAGGATATGAAACTCACAAACTGCTTACAAAATGATTGATATTGAAAAAATAAGGTTATTTAGTCCTATTTTAAAAAATAAAACACAATTCATTTGTACTACTTCCACATGTTTATAATGATCAGGACCGGTTTCGCTCATCACGAGCATTATCAACTGATAGAAATAGAAACATAACAGGTATATTTAGATAAAATTGAGTGTTAAAAATCAAGTCATATAAAACAGTTGGTTCATGAACTAAGACAAGAATTTACTGATTATAAAACAAATTATTCATAAACCAAATAAAATAGCCTACAATTAAAATGTTACGGACGTCTTACAAATCAATAAATACTAATCTAAAATCACAAATATAGCTACATTAAAAGTTCATTAACGTAGCAAAAATTATTGATGACATTACTGATGCATTAAGAAAATAGCAGATTTGGAAAATTTTAAGAAGAAATTAGTGAACCATTTAAAAACAATGAAATATTAAATATGTAAATAATATTAACAATAAACAGTGGAGAACGCAGAGCAGCTATAATACTGATCATTATAAACATGTGGAAGTAGTACAAATGAATTGTGTTTTATTTTTTAAAATATAATGCCTTTCCACCAAGAACTGACAGTTAACACCTTAAAAGTTATTTAGTTCGTCAAAATTATTCAGTATAGATTTTTGGGGGCAGAATGTAAAAGAATTTCTCTTTTTCTGACGTAATAATACGTCAGATAAAACTCCCTCTTAATAGTGTTTCTCTGTGTCGGTGTTATGGAAGTGTGTATGTTACTATTGGATGGCAGAAGCAACAAAAAGAAGTTAATATCCTGAACCGTTCGTTGAAAGCATCACAAAACGTTCACTAAATTGACAGGTATTCTGCTCGTGAAAGTAAAGGACCGTGCTCTTAAATAAACAACTCAACTATCCAGTGATCTTCAAACTTTCAATACACAGTTATTAAAAAGCTTACATTTTATTAAAAATATGAAAACAAACTTAATATATATGAATTTATTGTGAAAAGAACGACAATAAAAAATATTTTTCTAGTCATTATTGGAAAAAGTAAGCTATGAAAAATATTAAACGGTAAAAGCTGTACATATTGTAGTTCTATATAAATATGTAAAATGAATGTTTGTTTGTTTGTTTGTTTGATTGTCCTTTATGCATTCCTTTACCATTCATCCGATTTCGATAAAACTTTTGTTAGTTGTTGTGCGCACACCCGTGAAAGTTTCTAAATAATCTAAAAAATAGAATCAGATAGTACAACTAGCGAAATCTCTGAACCAGACTAAAAAACAAAAAAAATATTGTATATCCAAAATAGAGGTCTGCACGGGCAAGGGCTCGGGTGGGTAAAGATAATATTGATTCTTACTCGGGTAGGGCCCGGGTAAGGAATTCAAATTTAAGAAAAATATTTCGTACTATGTCCGGGTCATGAGTCAGCCATATGGCAATATTCATAACATAAACAATTTATTTCACATGTGCCATGAATATCGTTGGAAATATGGAAACCATAACATATATTGTTTGAAAAGTATAAATGAAGTACTATATTTAAAAAAAATCGGGTTTTTTCGGACTAAGAAAAATAAATGTGAGCTTCGGGTAAGAAGTGTGATATTGAGGCTCAGACTTGGGCCGGGCCTAAAGATGATGTGTTCGGGCCTGGTGATTTTATAAAATTTCGTGCAGACCTCTAATCCAAAAGCACTTCAATAAACAGAATTAAAACACAAACCTTTTCTTTGTTTGAGTGGCATTGCAACGCATGCCGGGTACTCATTAGTTACATTATAAAAATACGCGATCGCGATATTCATCTCATGTGCTTGAAAAAGTGAGAATCTGGCACGAAAATAGTTTAAGTTGACATGGACATTATATAATATTGAATAATTATTATAACAATTTCATGGATTTAAATTTGCTTTATTTAAAGTAAACAATCTTGGATACATGTCATGATGCTGTATGCTCCACTTTCGAGTATAATATTTCAGATTAGATGAATAACGATATTAATATTTAAAGTACACGAAAAGCAATAAATTAAAAAGTCAATTACTCTCATATGCGATAAAAAGGTTGTTGGTGAATTTTGTTCGCTACTTTATTTTCAATACACAGAAACCAAATTCAAAAAACTGTTAAATTAATTAATTTTTTAATGAGATCTAATATCTAATCATTTATAAAATGTATTATTTGCTAGTTAAATGTATCTATAGAAATATATCAAAACATAATGAAAATGTAAAAAAAGCTTAAATATCGAGTTCTGCATTATTTTTTTGCTGAAAAATAATAAATGCCCGTCGATAAAATACCAATAAAAAATACATTATTTTTCACGTTTGCATTATTTCTTCTTTAACCTTGGTTTATTATAATACGTGCCACGTAATAATTGGAATACAATATTCTTAAAAGAACCATCAAATTAGGAAGTGAATGTAAATTGAAATTATTTTTTAATAACAAACTAGATTTCAAAAGCAATTTGTCCGTATGAAAAAGTTATTTATTTCAGCGTATGCGCATGTATGTAATGAATTGGGTAAACAGCAGTATTTTCTTTCGATGTATTACATTGTCGACAAGAAGCAGTAGCCATTGATTTTAGTATTAACTTCTATAAATAAGCTTATTAAATGTATACAGCTATATAAAAAAGGTTTTGGTAAATCCCACAAAAGCTTTTGAGCTTATGCGGGAATTTGTTGACGGACATTATTACACTATACTACTCAAGTATTCGAGACAAGTTTTACTTTGATCTTTGAATTGACTTTATGTAATATATATAAACACAACAAAAGCCACAAAGGGTTTAGTTTGACAAGACTACTAATATAAGTATCTTCAGTTTATAATTGATAGATTAATAAGGTTTTTTGTCTTAACGTATAAAAATCAATCATTGTTTTATATACGGTCTACAACAGATTAAATTTTTCATTTTTTTTTAAAATAATTATATCACCTGAATTTGAAAAACGGAGACTAGAGTCGATTGACTAACTTGAATTTGGGTGGGTGGATTGCATATCTGTACCTTAGAGGCAAACAGATGCAACTCCATTTTTGGCGAACATGGGTAGTTGACGGATTCATTATGTTAAAGCCATTATTTATTAGTGACAGATAGACGCAAGGCCTAGCTGCTATAATAAGAATGATAGGCATAACATAAAGATGCAAGTGACATATTATCTATAATAGAAGCTGAAGGATGCAAGTGGAGTTGCATCTAAATAGTATATTATTTAAACTAATGCATTAGGATGCAACTCCCTTTGTATCACTATGCCTTGCAATAACTTTGTGTCTATGGGCACACTAGTGTATAAAAATATATTTTTTAAATGTAATATGTATTGTTTCATTTAAGCCTTCGAATTGTTTCATTTCTACAGATAATTGTATTATTTTGACATAGCTATAAAAAGAGAAATGATATACAAATCCACAGTGATAAAATGTCTTTAGAAGCAGAAGGATGCAAATCCATAATACTCTTTTTTTTTTTTTTATTTTTACATATTACAGAAGAACTTTAATTGAATTAGAATATAAAAAAATAGTAATCGTAATCTGTATATTTTCTTGGAAGTTATGAGTATTTAGTCAAAAAATAAATTGTTTTAGGCTCTCCTGAACAATTTGGTATTTGTCAGTTGCATCCGTCTGCCTCAGAGGTACAAATATTAATATCGACAGGATATAGAGAAGTATAACACAAAATAAATTCGGGATAATTGTGTTACTTTGTAGAAATATTCGATGACAAAAAAACACTGTTTGAAAACACAATAGGAAAAACGTGTAGGAAAAGTAAATAATGTCAGTTAACAAAACAAAAAAGTCTTAAACAAAAACAAGCAAATGGTTAATAGCACAAAATCGAATTATTTAATGACCATGTTGCTCAATAATGAATAACTATTTAATAAGGGTTTATCTTGAAAATCTAACATTGTCTTTGCATAACATTGAGTTTATCATTTTTCTTCCAAATAAAATTGTATTAAACTCATTTAAACATGTATCTGATGAAGAAACGGAATCATTAAGTTGAAATTTAAAGCCTTTCAGAGGATCTTTAGTCGCATTTTTAAGAGAAATTAATATTCAAGACTTTACACACATGTGTTTGTTTACACTCTCGACAATATGGTGTAGATGCCGATATATCATTTTTAATTTCAATATTAATGGATATACGACTTTTTTCATATCGACTGTGGAAAGGAAAAAAAACGTAACACACACCATAAATATTGTGTATAACTCACACAAAACGTGCTATTACACTATAATCATGTATAAATATATAGTATATCTTCTGTAGAAAGGCAAAAGGACTTATCTATCCGTCTTTTCAAAATGTTTTATTTTCGATAATCACAGTGTATACAATTTAATGCACGTTTTGTTTCGGCTATACACAATATTTTTTGTGTGGGGGTTACGTCATTTTTCTTTTCCACAATCGATATGTATACAAATTTGGATTATTGAGATTTTGTACACTTCCATGTATTTTGTTACCAACGACCCGGGTTTCGCCTTTCAGCATCTTCAGGCATTCAAGCACACGAATGGACTCGAACTGACCAATAATCCAAATTTGATATTGAAATTCCATCAAGCACCCTCAGTCAATGTCTTAAATTAATTAAACGATATGTATACATTTTTATTCGGTGATGTATGATGATATAAACAGTTAATTCTTTCTAAAACCGATAAAAATATCCCTAATTCAGTAAATTTTTAAACCTATTTTCTTTTGATAATTTGAATACATTAAAATCAAAAAGTGTCCGATCTAAGAATATTTAAAGAGAAACAAACATTCATTCTTATTTTTCAATAAAATCATCGCTTACCATACACCATTAAAAAATATTTAGATTCTTTGTTCTTCAAATTGACTGGTTTTAGCTTGTTTGAAAAATAGTCCTGATAAATAAAATAGCATCGGCGTCCTTGGCGCAGTTGTTAGCTTCGTTGGCTACGTTTACGGATGTCTCGGGTTCAATTCCTGGTGCGGACGGTTTTCATAAATTGATCTTACAATCGATTTATGGATTTCTGTTCGTAGTCTGAGTGTTTGTGATGTCTAAAAAACTCCCTCTCACCCATCCGATCCTCACGGGCGTAGCGAGAGCGATTAGCTAACCACTAGTTCTGTCCTAGCCCTACTCTCTTCGAAAAAAGAAAAATTGAGCAACTGAGTAACAAGCAGTTCTCATATAAAAATTCTGTTTAGATACCTCTATTAGTAGACCATAAGCTCCACGTTGAAAGCGTTAAAATAATTTTTTGGAATGTTTTCTTGCAAACAATAATGCACCGTGCTGTTGTTTTCGTAATTCTACTACAAACAATTTTATTAAAAAACTTGTGGCGTAATAAATGTTCTTTTCATTTCGGCCAAAAAACAATATTTAATCAAAAAGTTTCCACCAGGCAAACATATGGCCTATTTGTAACAGCCAATAACATTATAACTTTTTATACCATTCTTGCCTATTTCATTTTAAATTGAATGATAGTAGAAAAAAATCTATTAAAATCTTATTTTTTTTTAAAAAAGAAGAGTAGAAAATCTTTGTTAAAAAAAAGCTTTTTAGCAAATGGAAAATCACAACGCATTAATTCAAAACAGATGGCAAAAAATGTTTGTAAAACAATAGAAAAAATGGACATTAACCCAAAAACTGGTTGTAAAAACCGTAAAAGGGAAATACGCTAAAAAATCTCATATGCACTAGGCTGTAAATAATATTGCTTACAGAAAAATGATTTAGCAAAGCATTATTTACGAAAGGAAAATAATTAATTTCTCAGTTTTCCACTGCAGAGTTTGGGGGAATTATATTGCACACATTTTGTATAGACATATATTATTTTCCATGGGGAATGTGTGTGATTGGTGTATGAGTGTGTAATGGAATTCTCTCCCTTTAGTATAAATCATACGTCAGGGGTACTGAACCTTTGTCTGTTTTTTTGTACACCCTGCGTCTCCCCCAGGTCTTGCCCTAATTTGCCGAGCTTTGATTCCTACGCTCGACTTTTCGAGAAGTTACTGAAAGAATAACACACAAACAAGAATACGGAGAATCTTTTCATTCTCAAGTTTAATACTTTATTATCTAACATTATAAAGTATATTAAGTTTCACTGAATTAATATTGCAAGAAACCCTTGAAAAAAATTTGCGACAGTATTATGTAACAGTACTGATGTGGACGTATGCGTTCATATAAACAGGCGATATATTTGTAGGGATACGCCTGTTCACTTTAGACTATATATCAGAGGTGCTCAATCTTTTTGTATTTACGAATTATTTTTTCAGTCAGGCATTCTCGATGTTTACTTTTCGATTTATCATTTTTTATGAAAAAATATACGAATTTATAAATATATCAAATTCAATTACCACATTAAGTAAAGAAACAGCCTGCCAATGGTAATGCCACTAAGAAAACTTTTTTTTATAAAATTCCAGTACCCACTTCCCCCTCGAAGAGAAATTTGAAACATAAAGATAAGACTATGGCTTGGTTTATTATATAATGGTTGCGGTTACTTTAGCACGTCGGCGTTACCACGCAGTACGACCCTGACTTTAGCGCGTGGAACTTTTGTGCTATTGACTGCTCATTGAAAGAAATTTACTTACCTAAGATAACCTTTCTGCCAAAATTACAGCTTATTATCAATTAATAGGTAGTTTTACAAATCTATCCGTAAAAGTTTTATCGATTGTAAAAAACAATAATAATATATGGATATTCCACCATGTGAAATTTACAAATTTTATAAGTTTACTAGTTCTTTTTACCCGACTTCGCTCAAGATATGGGTCGTTTATATTAGTTAATTTAACACTTCCTCATCCCTTTCGACATACTTCTTGTAAAACTCACGAAAAGAGGATTGAGTAGTTATGACATTGACAGATTATTTAAGTTTGGAGTGGTTGCTAAGTAACTATTAGCTATTATTGTTCTGTTGCTTTTCATTGAGACGTCAAAAATATCACGTTTTCAATTTTAGGTTAAAAGTTAAATGCTGAGAGTTGAAAGTTGAAAATAGTGCAGTTGATCTAACAATTGCAGCTAAAATGACGTGTGAAAATTTCACGTCGCTAATGGGCGCCGTTTGGGAGGAGTTGTTGTGACTGACACACATACAAACATACATATTCCTACATGTATTTTGTGCTATATAGTAGAGATAGAGATGAGCGTTATCCACTTTGTTATGTGTTGATCAGTTGTTCTTTTGTTATGTAATTTTCAAGCTTCTATGTTTTTTTAATCGTTTTATATGGTTCTTTTTAGTGTATTTACACTAAAAAGAACCATTAGCTTTAAGTTTTTATAGTAATTGTTTTCAATTATGTTTATTAAATGTAAATAAAAAAATTGTGAACTTTCATCAGCGCTCTAACGTCCGCGCACCATTATATAATAAACTAAACGATGTCCTTATCTTTATGTCACGTACGTTATACAAAAATTATTATTTTACAATATTTCTCTTCTGTGGAGAGGGGGGAGGTGAGGTACTGGAATTTGAAAAAAAAATAGTTGAAAATCAAGAAATATGAACACGGCATTTTATTAGATATAATATTAATGATTAATAATTTAATGATCGTATAATTGTTAGAACGGCTGTAATAAAATATCTCAAAAATTCGATTGGGTTTTTCGCTATCATAAAGGTAGCATGAAATATTGTTGGAATATGTCTGAAACTTAAGCCTTCAATACCTTTTACGTACCGACTCACTGTATGTTAAAAATAAAATATGCTAGCATAACGTGTTGAAACATATTTTTTTACTGATAGGCAAAAAAGCTCGAGATTCAAGTATTCAAATTGATAAAATATGTTCAGAACGCCCTCGCATATTTAAGGACCTTTTAACTTGTACTTAACACGATGAAAATTTTAGTTGATAAAAGTGTCTGCTCTTTCATATTAACTATTCATAATTTTTAATAGAACATGAACATATTTGAATATTTGAAAGCAAAATTAAAATATTTTACATTAATACTTTTATTTATCAATTAAAAAGAAAGGGACTTCATTTATAAAATTAGGTGGTAATCTATAGTTTGTTTTTTGACAAAATACATTAACTGTGCAGAAATTCATTAAAATCAGGTTAAACAATAATAATGAGTAATATTATTATTTTCACAATGTTTTGTTCTTTTTTATTTATTTTTATATGTTTTGGAGAAGATATAACTGAACAAATGAATCAATTATGTACAAATATATTTTAATAACTAATTCACATGATGCTTTCGACTTAACAATGTTTTACAGAACATTTATGCTATATCAATTGGCGTGCAAATGCCACAACATACTATAAAATTTACTATCAAATTCCACAGTGATTTAAAATAAACGAAACTAATTATTTTAATATACAATATTTGATAGTGCATGTTTCAGGTGACGGAAATTTATAAAACAATACATATATATGAGAAAGGAATAATTTAAACCTCCTATAAAATATTATTTTCTAGTGTAATAAATATATTATATTGACCTATTTTCAAACTAAGGATTGCTGCATCACGAAAAATGTTCATCTCGTTTTTGTGCCAAAAGAAATAAAGAAACATCAGCTGTATTTTACCAAGATAAACCAAGTTCAACCTAGTTTATTATGCCACTTTAATCTGTGTTGCAATTCATAGCATACATAATATATAAAAATATGTAAATGTGTTATTCATTAAATTACATTATGATATCAAAGTTATAATCGATTTTATTACGCCGATAAAAATGCTTGTGGTTGTCTGAAAAATATTTTCTGCTTCTGCTATACGATATATTTAAACTATATTATAGTTTATTATATTCAATACTGAAGAGTATTCAAAACGAATATGCATTATTATTACGGTTACTTATAATGCTATATACAATATTAATCTTATTAAGCACATCCAATCTTTTACTCTCACTGCTAAATAAATTTGGTAATTCATTCATATTGTGGTAATATTGAAAATATTCTAACCTCTTTGTGTTATTGGCGCATTTGGTTTCGTCGCTGGCATTTACGGATGCTTCGGGAAATCAAGAAACATCGGACGTATTTTACCAAGATAAAAATTCAACCTAGTTTATTATGCCACTTTAATCTGTGTTGCAATTCATAGCATACATAATATATAAAAATATGTAAATTGTTAACCATTAAATTACATTATGATATCAAAGTTATAATCCTATATTACGCCGATAAAATGCTTGAGCTTGAAGAAATATTCTCTGAAAAATGCTGTACGATATATTTAAACTATATTATAGTTTATTATATTCAATACTGAAGAGTATTCAAAACGAATATGCATTATTATTACATTTACTTATAATGCTATATACAATATTAATCTTATCATTAAGCATCCAATCCTGGCAGGGGCTTACTTTACTCTCACTGCTATAAATACAAATTTGGTAATTCATTCAAGTATTGTGGTAAATCAGTTGAGTGCAACTTGATTCTAACCTCTTTTTGCCTTAAAAGTAAGTGAAATTTATTTGAAAACTAGCGACACTGAAACCCTTTCTTGAGCTGTGTATAATATATCGTGCGCATGATAATATAAACTATAAAAGATATTTTTATATTTAATCATGCAAACTCAACGATTGTTTATATTGGCTCAGGGTTGGGAATAATTTGTCCGAAGCAAAAGTTTGTTCGTGTCATAGACAGCATTCACTGAGCTCACTTTATTTTAATCGGGTTCTTAATGGTGTAAATCTGTGTATCATAATAAGTACTCATAAACTTAACCAACTTTTGACTATTATATGGATAAATTCGTCATTTAAAAATCCTCGCGATTAACGAAGTCGTCCTTGTTCATTTCATAAAATTTGGAATAATAAATAATTTATTTTTATAAATATAATGCCTCCAACGTATACCGCATGATAAACAACATGAATTAAGAAATTTTATTTTATGGAAATTATTATGATATACAGTTTTAAATTGAGTGATGAATGAAAAAATCTTGCTTGACGATAATGCAGACTAAAAACACAGGTGGATTAAAAAATCAGCTGCTACATATATTTTATTATATTAAAAGAGCTCTGTCAAAAAAAAACTATTCAATTTAAGGTCACAAACCCTTGATATTACAGTTATTCTTAGAGAATTTTGAATAAATTCAATCATCTTATCGGTCTGGGTAAGCTCAATTTGTCCTTAATGAAGTTTATTTGACCTCTCGAGTTTAATTAAACGATTTCTCTAAATTGGATCGTTATCAGAGCAATGAAAAGATTGATTTCCTTCCATCACAACCATCGCAAAGCATTTTCTATATTGCCAATCAGCCATTACCGGCGTTAATTATGTCAACGCAAACCTACTCAAACGTTTTGAAGATAAAATCTGATCAATAAACTGCTGTTGCCAGAACAAAAGCTATCAGGCACAGTGAACAAACAAACAAACGGAACATTTCACTATAGTAATTGTTAGATAATTAAAAAAATATCAACTTTAGTAAAGCGATACACGAGAATTCAGATAGATATTTGCTTAATTGATTTTTCAGTGATTACTATAAAAATTTAAATAGAGTTGGACAGTTGAATCCTTTACTGAAGAAGTTTAATTATTTAATTTATTAAAAGCCAATCAATTTGCATCCAAAGAATCAGCGTGTTTTTAGTTAATCAGTCTTTCTACTAAAATTATATGTTTAATGAAAGAAATGAAATTGACATTAAAGCTTTTTGCTAATACATCTGTGAATTTAGCAAAATAGTCACTTGAGATATACTTAAGGATATTTTTATTAAATTCATTTAATATCTATCTACTCTAAGAGAAAAGATCTCAAATGTTAATTTGAAACTTGACTCTTATCGCTTGCCTACTGAGGACGCAAATTAAGGTATATGAATTGTATTGTATATCGATATGTAAACATGCAGTAATCGTTTATCCATTCTTCTACTATCTATGAAAAGGAAGAATAAAACAATTCTTACAATATGCCATCATCAGTTTACATGATTTTATTACATAGTATTATATAAATATAAAATATAAATATAAAATAATAAATTCTTAATAATACAGTTAACATTTTCATAAGAAATTTGTTGAAAGTTGATTGAAGTGTTATAAGAATATTATTAATATAGAATAATAATTAGGGAAGATACTTTGTTCGTTATGTACTTTGTTTATTAAGATTAAATACAACATCTTCTTATTTTCTCCGAATCTTGAAAATTTCAATTGTTACGCCCAACTTTTTATTTCTATTGTTTAAGACCTTTGAACCTTTTCACTTAAACTCATTATATTTAATAAATCTATAATTAGAATACGAGAAGATTAGCTCAAGCACTCGTTAAATTTTTGTAAAAAGGCTGTTAGAGCTTGTTAGAAAGTAACTGTATTTTTAATATGAAACAAGTGACATTATAAAATGAATTACGAAAATAATTTAAGAGCAATATTTCGCGGTGCTTAATAAGATTTTGAGATAAGTAAACATTTTTAGTGGATACTTTCATCTTATTGTCAGCATAATTCATTCGTGCATAATCGGTAGTCCCATTTTAAGTGTACTCTTATTATTTATAGGTAGAACAAAAATAATGAACGGGTGTCTATGTGAAAAGTGTTTTATTGTCACTCAAACATCCAAACAAGTTAAAACAAATCATTTTTAATTATACATATTATTAATATATTAATTTACGGGTATGGGTTTAAATAATTTTTAGCATTTTAGTCATCAACTTTTTTTATATACCTATTTGACTTTGAGTTAGCACTCATCAATTATTTTCTTAAAAATGTATTTGTACTTAACAGTTAAATATGTTTGTATTTTTGTACTGTATATATAATACTTGAACTAATAAAAATTAGAGTTAAACATAAAAAAATAAAATCTGTTTACACAAGCGCAACAAAAAACTATTGAAAACAAAAATTGCCACACTTCAAAATAATGTTTTTTTACGATTATACCCTTAATATGGCAAAAAAATGGATGACTAATACCAATTCCGCCGGTTATGAAAAGCAATAAAAAAAGTCGGACTGATATTTTGGGTTGATCATCTCCTCCTATAGTAACTTCAGTTATTTTTTATATATTCATGAAAAATATGATATTGCAACATACTGTGATATTTGTGATGTCTTAAATGGTGACAATTATTCACGGCTTATGGAAATAATACAATTTGTTTTGCGAAAAATTTCAAATAGGTCAGTAAAAATGAAGAAATATTTATTTACTTTTTTTTTCGTGGTGGAAATACATTTATATACACGTAATTGAAATTGATCAGCACAAAGCCACTCAAGAAAAGTCCGACTCAAAAACAAAACAAAAAAGTGTGGGCGTTATTCAAATCAGAATGCGTATTTATAGGCCGCGATTTTTTGTTTTCTTTAATTTATGTATGTAGTCGAATTTTATTAAAATGTAGATTTTGACCTCCGAAATGAATGGAAACGACTCTGGAAGTGACTCTTAATTAACAAAGAAATGCTTTTTATTTGTTAATTAAAATAGCAATTATACTTTTTTAAGACTCAAAAGCATGTTGCGGCGAACAAATAAATTAATTGACTAATAAATGAGTTGAATAACGCATATACTATTTAAAAAATAGAACTAAATATACGGTCAATCTGGGTAACTTTGATCCAATTCCGAGTGTTTTTGTATTTTTATGGTTTGTCATTGCATTTATTGGTATAGGTATTGTTCTACATAGAAATTGACTAATGTCATAAGATGAAATTTAGTCAACATAAATAGATTTATAGTTATAATTTATATATAAATATAGATAAAACAAGGGGGGCAACATTTTCATCCAAATCGGGTAACTTTGGCCTACGATAGAAATAATCACTTTAATATAAATTGAGTGATTTTAAAGTTTTGGCAACTTTTATTTATGATTTGATATATTCTGTACATAATTGAGATGAGAAAAAAATATACAGCATTTGGTTTACAGATTAGTAATACAAATTGAAAATATAGCTAATCAAATTTATCACAAGAAACGTTTTTTAAATGTGTTTTATAATTCCAAGCTGACAGCTTACAAATTCAACAATTAAACAAATTATTTTTACCACCATAGGCTACTCGATAAATTTACTTAGCTAAAAAATATTCATATGGCATTAGTATTATCATGGTATTTATAACAGCACCTTTTTCCATGTAGTGGGCCAATCTTAGACCGATGGGCAAACTTACCCAAATTGATGGCACACATCAAGTTATTGGTGGTGTTATACAAACTATATTTAAAAACTCAGTATAATATTGTTGATGTTATATAAATTATTAATTACACAGTTTTTAATATCGTATAAAATGTATAAGCTTTCTTACACTATATATATAAATATAAAGTAGTAGAGATGGGTCATCGCGAATGACGATCTAATATTTAAAGTGAACGAGAGTTACTCGTTCACCTTTATGAATATATTAGAATTATCACGAATTTCAGTTACTTTAACATTGCTTTGTCAATGACAGCAGAGTGAGAAACAAACGACTCGCGAAGAATCCAATAAAAATTGAAATGATAGTAATTTGTTTTGGTTATGCAGTGATACAACTCGAATGAATGAATCATTAAGAATGAACCGAAGAGAGAAATCTAAATATACTGCAGTGGCGAAGGTCACTGATATTGTGTTTTTATCCGATAGGATTGCCTTGATAGGACTCGAAGTCTCAAACGGAGACTTTTTTGCAATTATTTTTATTTTTGTTTGTGAATTTGTATTAACTATGTGCACCGATCTTGAAAATATGACGTAAAGAAAATGATTAGATTAGTACGATATATTTGTTAACCGTATCATTTTATCCTTACCTTCCATAAAAAAGATTTTGAGCGTCTGAATTGAAAGCAATTTTTGCTAAACTTTCTGATGAAGTGCATCATTAGGAGTCCAAAGATCTCACATTGGGAGCGGAAATTGTTTATGAAAATTAAATAGGATATGATTAGAGGAATGATTGTGAGCCAGTCACTCAGTGGTAGTAAATAAATTTAAAACTCAATAAAAATAACGGCCTTGCTGCAGACTAGCATATTTTGCCTTAGTACGGAAAATACATTACAACTTCAGTAAAGTAGCCTGCGTAATGTCTTTCACATAATTATTTTCAAAGCTTTAGTCATGTAATAAAAGTAATTGAAAATACTACTCACCTGGAAAATTTATGTTTGTTTATGTACGTATGAAATTTACTCATAAAATTTATAAACAAATATTCTTTATACGAAAACTGTTACAGTGATAATAAATTCCAACTAGTTAACTTCATTAAAGTAACTTTAGTGTTTTAGACTAGGGCAGTCCAAGGATTAAGTTAGTTTTAAAAGGATATACTAGCAAACAAGTAATTCAATAAACGAGTGCAAGTTTACTAATTAGCTATTTGTCTAAAATCTATATGTATAAAAATGAATGAATTTTTGTTTGTCCCTTATGCGCTCCTATACCATTCATCCGATTTCGATGAAACAATGGTGAGTTTTGTGCGCATACCCGTGAAGGTTGCTGAAAAAAAATCTAAAAAGAAATCAAATACGTACATACAGCGATATCTCGGAAAACCTTCTGATTTTATGCACCAGACGGGAAATAAAAAATATTGTGTATCCAAAAGCACTTAAATAAACAGAATTAAAACACAAACGCTTTCTTTCTTTGAGTGGCATTGCAACGCATGCCAGGTACTCGCTAGTGATTGATAAGAATCAAACATGCACTATTGAGTTTCATCAGTAAGTAAAGAAATGTGTAGCCTAAAGGATCGAATATAGTCTCACTACCGTCAAATAAAATAGTCAAGACAATTGAGATTATTCAAATATATTCCGTTACAAATATTGCATCTTCCTAGTCATTGTGTTTGAAAACTATTCGTTTTTCATTTGAATATGCGAGTTAATTTACACTTGAATTTGGAATTTTTTAGTTCACGCGTTTGCTTTGAATACATTATATTTTTTTTAACTACTCAATATATCAGCGTGATAATCATTGAACAATGAAAATAAACGAATTAATATTCAACTATTAAATTGACAGATACTGTAACAAAATAAAATAACGCTTTGTCAAACATATTGTTTTTTTAATAGTTAGTACAGAAAATGATAAATTGTTCATATAACAATACCGCTCACGTATCGTTGGGTTAAAGCAAAAAGTTAAATGTCCAAATAGCGATTTTCTCATAAACGCTAATTGAAAGTTTGCATGAAAATTTAGTTTTATTGTTTTCAATATGCTTATTTTTAAAATTGATTATTTTTTATGGCTAGGATATCTTTACACATAAAAGATGCCGTGAAAACATAACGAACTATATAAAAAACTTAATGTTGACTAAATGGAAATATTACTTCTGTACGTTAAATCATCGAAATATGTAATATAAGTGTGTTATTGTATTAAAGCCATTGTTTCTGCTAGGCTGAATTGATAACTAGATATAAACAATTTTTAAAAAACGGGGTTATCAAGCATGCAGTTGGCTGAACATTAGTTGATAGGTGATCTGCATACAAACTATGTTGTGGTGTATGTTTGTTTATCAACACGCAGTGTAAATAATTAGTGTTTTAATCAAATTAACAATAAGCATACTAACTAGTTAAATATATTAAGTACATATGGCTATACGAATACCAAGCGATAACAAAAATAACAAATTAAACATTTCATATCAACTAAATAATCATCATGCAAAAGAAAACTCACTATTTTTGTAAAAATTGCATTGTTACCTCTCAAAATTATAATTATACAGAGTGTTCGCCCTTAAAATATGACGCTATTTGTGAAAATGATGCATGGCGGCCAAGTTGGAATCACGATCTATTTTAGGAACTTCAGTAAACGTGTTACGACTTCACGTATTAGGCCTTCTGAAAAGATAGAAAATAATCTAACACCAAATAAGCTTCTCAAAATCTAAATAGAGAAAATGCGAAGGATCCCAAAATCTAAGCTGAGGTAATTGGGCTGTCTAGAAATAAACGCCGACTAATTAGGGATGATAAACCCTAGAGATTTCACTGAGTAAAATATCGTTTGATTTATAAATCCATATTATTCGCTGATAAACTCACGTGGACAGTTGGAGTTGATCAATTTTACCAAAGGAATGACGATGCTAAAAGGTGCAAACGGACTCATTGCTATAAATTTTTGACAAAGTCTTTATTAATTTAGATTATAGTCGATAATATTGATTTGAGTTTCGTTTTTGTCTAAACTGTTATTTATTGAAAATTTCTTTTATAAAATACTATTTTTCTCTTCTATAAATATCAAAAAGAGAATGGCTTACCTACCTCAAATATAATAGTTAATTTAGTAGTTATGAATTTAAAAAGATATTTTTGTTCTGTAGTATATCATATTACATCACTATACGGTTGTTGTATGTTAATATTATATAGATAATTTTGATATATTAAGGTATTAAAGTTTATAATATACTAGATATTTTATTAACATTCAATTTTACGGAAAGAAACTGTTGATATTACAAATTAGACATTCACATAATTTTAAGAAGAAAAGTCGTCATGATAAGCAAACTGTTTTAAAATGTTGTTATTTTGATATTCTCCTTTTTTGGTAACAGTAAAACTATGTCTAAATCGTCATAACAAAGACGTCATATTATTATATATGAATGTATACAGAGAGGAGAGCAAAAACTCCTAATATCGATTGAGCGGAATAAATTCGCAAAACGTAGAAAACCCGAATGAAACTTATCATTATTGTGAGACATTGAAAAATATTTTCATTCCAGAATATTTTTCAGCCGCCCTTATAAAAACGTTTTCGTGAAGAAAAAACAAGGGCGGCAAGTCGATGACAGACGGTTGAAAGAAGGCGGAGTAGGGTGACGTGAAAGGCGGAGAACGATATGGTCGGGTAGTCGCATAGATACGATGAACGACTATGCCACATCTTTTTTAGGTACACAGTAACTACAAAAAGGCATTGAAAACGACGGAATTTTGTATTACAAATGCTTTACGGTTTCAACAAGTCGCTAAGTCTTTTGAATACTGAAGCATCATCAAAAACTGTGTATAAGTTATTTTTTTATTCGTCCAACGTTCAAATTTTATTAAAAATATGATTGAATAATGTCTGTTGTATGTAAAGGCTTTGATTTTAAATATATTGCATTGATATTACAAATAGATTTTTATTCATATAATAATATACTTTTTTTGCAAAATAAATTTTAAATACACATGGTCGGTGACTTCCAGAAGTCATATTTAGCTTTAAGTTATATGGACTTATACTATTTCTTAGAGATAGGTTAAAACAAATAATCTTCTATTCGTATTATTCATAATTGCAGTGACCATGAGTTGTTTCCAGAATAGTTTTGTTTCATCCATTCCTGGACCAAGCCGAGCGGATTACATAAAGTACTGAAAGTCCTGTTGCGGTATATTTCATAATTTCCTTCTTTTCCCAACCACGCCACCGTGAATAATTGATTTCTGCATGTTCTTATCGCCTCCCCTAGCCACATGGATCGAAGAATGACAGAGTTCTTCTATGGTAGGTCGCTGAAGATATGACTTTCGTTCTTATCTCTTTGAGTATGGACTTCTTGTATGTGTAAGCTGACAACATTAAAGATGATTTTGCGAACTAGTATCTCGTAAAGGTTAGAATAAGGAGTAATTAAGGAGATTAACTTGTTCGTTTAGAATCAGTATATTTTTAGCTGTGCCCTATTTATCTCCAAAATTTCATGTTCAAATAATTTATGAAAAGCTGATGCATTAAGATCGTAAAATAATCTTATATTTAACCAGCAATCAAAATAAATTAATTCTTACAAAAACAAGTCATGTGATATTTTTTTCCTACGAAAATACACCACTCTAAAATCATTTTATTTCTCTATGCTATAATTTTTCCTAATTTCTTTTTATTGATAATTGATTCTTATGGCCACGTGTAATTATTGTTTGAGCAATTATTTTCCTAATGAAATTTGGACGTCATTATTACCAAATCTGTATTAAAATTAAATCAGATCACTATCAACAGATAATATTTTAAAAATAAAACACAATTTGTCTTTACTATTTCCACATGTTTATAATGATCAGGACTAACTTCGCTCATAAAGAGTACTGAGCTCGCGGATGATCAGTTAATAATGGTAGTGATGAGCGAAACCGTTCTCGATAATTATACACAGGTGGAAGTAGGACAAAACAAATTTTATTTTTAAAATATAATGCCTTTTCACCAAGAATTGACAGTTAATACCTTAAAAGCAATATATATGATAGTTCCTAGAGTTGGTCATAATAATTTTTAGCCTGCGATGTCGGCGTCCGTGGCGCAGTTGGTTCGTCGCTGGCTACGGTTACGGATGTCTCGGGTTCAATTCCCGGTGCGGACGGTTTTCATAGATTGATCTTTCAATCGATTTATGGATTTCTGTTCGTAGTCTGAGTCCTCCCTCCCACCCGTCCCATCCTCACGGGGCGTAACGAGAGCGATTAGCTAACCACTAGTCCTGTCATAGCCCTATCCTTCTATCCCTACTCTCTTCGAAAAAGAAAAGAGAGGTTGAGCAACTGAGTGACAAGCAGTTCTCGCAGAAAAATTCTGTCAAGATCCCTCCATTAGGAGACCATATGCTCCACATTGGGAGCGGACATGGAAAAAAAAAGATGCTAAAGGTGAAACTCGGTTCGTTAGTTAGCTAATGAAAATGTGCAAAATCTGAGCTATTCAAATTTAATATTGAAATTCCATCACCACCCTCAGTATATATTTTAAATTATAGTAGATTGATTTGTTTTTTTTTCAAAAATCTATATATGCTAGTGAAGGTACTAATCCTCACAGTTTTGTGATGTGTTGTGTATTGAATTTAATGTTTAAAATTGTTTAAGTTCAGTAATGAAACAACACGGGAAACCGACATTCATTCAAATGCTGGGACATATAAACCCTCATGATGTGGATCTGAGGATTGGGCCGAGCCCAAGGCGATACAATAACGTTGTCCCCATGAATAATATTGACTTAGAGAAACCACTTTGCAGGTATTCCATTCACCTTTGCTTACATTGGTCTTACTACGCCGGGTACTTGTAATATATTAAACTGAATAGCATACTAGTGGCTTTCTATTGTATGAAGATTGATGTGTAACGTATTTAGCATTACACACAATTAAATATATGACAGTATCTAACGTGCAAATAAGATAATATATAGGATAGATTAGACTTATAAAATTAATTAACATGTAAATTGTAAGCCAAATTGAAAATATTATCACTCAGTGAGTTAATGAAAAGTAGAAACGTTTAGATTTTTAATTTTTAGTGTACTTACGTATATAGTGTGCGTGTTCTGGAGGAAAAGGTCGTTTTGAGTTATATATTCTAGAACGAAACATTTGGCTGTATCGCTTGGTAAAACGCACAAAATCATTGAGATGGACATTTTATTTATAAATTAAATAAATTGTCAAAGCACAGGATATTCAACTTTAATATCTGTCATACGATGTTTCCAAAAAAATGAATTTTATTAAGTAAATATAGATTGTATAATAATATGCTCATAAATATTCTAGCAATGGAAGAAGGAGTAATCAAAATTTTTGCATATTTTTCAACTACTCTAAATTATCCAGCATTTTAGATAATATTTAGTTCTGTAAAAAAAATGTACAAGTAGATGGGAGTAAAGCTTATGGTTTTTAAGGTTTTTATCTAGTAGCAAGATATCAACAGCTGTTGCCAAAGTTGGTCGAATATATTTTGAGCATTTATTTTTGCTATAAAAAAATATTTTTCTACGAGGAGATTGAGAAATCGAACTTCAGCCGACAAATACATTTGTGTTTATTTAGTAACAAGACGGCTCGTTTTATTCTTCAGTTATTGAGAAAAACTTACACTCAGAGGCCAGGCTTGGTTTAATATGTGTGAGGTATGTAGGTCAATATTATGTTATCAGCAAAAGCGAGTCTGAGATTTCTCATCTTTCGGTAATTAGTTTATTTAATATCGACTGTGGATAGATCTAGTTGGTTATCCCAATATACATGTAATGTTTTCTTTCCTTTTGTGTTTGTGAATATAAATTCACATAAGTGAACAAAATTATTATTTATGACTCGGATGTCTGTTCATATAGACAAGGAGTGTACTTTGTATGTATGAACTCTTTTGTAGTTTTATTTTTCCTTTGGTTTCTATCCTATATAATGTTGATGAAATCTCGTATTTGCAAAACATATCAAATAGTTTAAGACAACGAATGAGGGTGCTTGACATTTCTGAACGAGCAGCTGAATCTTCCAAACTCCCCGTTGCTATATCCTCTACGTGGATGATCTCGTAAAAAACATAAATTAACAATCGGAAAATATTGATATTCCCATATTAATAATTTAATCTCATAGTCACCCAACAGAACACACTAAATATGGAATGATTGAATATATTTATCCTTTCTTTGAATTGCATTTTAAAACCCACAATGCTTATAAGTGTGAAATCACTGGTAATTATGATATTGGTTGGCCGCCGGCAATTCGCTACTTTGTTAATGCGTTTATTTTCCCAACAAAGATTAAGGCTTTTCTCGAAATGTTTAACTCAGGTATCAGTGTGGGTCCTAGACATTTAAAATATTATCCTATAAATGATATTTTGTCGTATTTGTATCTTGTATATAAACGTTAGACACTGTTTACTGTCTGTCAATTTGAGTCCATGTGCTAGAACGCCTGAAGATCTCGAAAGGCGAAACCCGGGTCGTTAGTGACAAAATACATGGAAATGTATAAAATCTCAACAATTCAAATTTGATATCAAATAGTAATTTCTATAAATATGTAATCCTTTTAACAATATAGATAATTATATTTAAATCCTCGTAATTGCATGAAATGAATTTTGGTCAACTCGCTCAATATTGAATCAAAGCGAAGTAATGCTGCTAAGTTTCAACTTTTGGTTTAAATACATTCTTTGCACCTGCACACGAGTAGTATGACTTAAATTAAAAAACAGATTGTTCTGGTTTAAAAACCTAGCAAGGCCACAATTAATTGGAAATTCAATGATTAACCAAACAACCCTTGCAACTGGGATATCATACGACCAACAAGAAGACGTTTTTTAAAAAAATATTTTGTTAATAAGTGGATGGAGTATATTTCTTTAACTAATATAAAAAGTAATTTTAAAGTAAGCTATTTTGAAGTGATGAAACTACTAAATGCTACGATTTAATGTTTAAATTTATTCATTTTCAGTACATTGCTAACGTTGTCTACCAATATGAAAGGTTTTATATTTCATATCACATTAAAAATATTCTTTTCAATATGAGCTGTATAAAACGATATTTTATTAGCTCTGCATTCTTTTGATGGTTTTATTAGCTTTTTTATGACTAGCGATTATCCTAGCGTCCAATGTTTTTTGACTAGCCATTCTAATCATTTTCTGAGAAAACTTTGTATGTCACAGAGGGATCGCTTGCCCTAAAATAACAAATGGTTTTTAAGAGTCTTTTGTTATACGTTAAAATAAAAGAATCACTTTGCGGCCGTGCAGAATAATTTATGCGAAGTTTCACGTGTCAGATTCGCCGATAATTTCCATCTTCGTGCGATTTTTCGGTGAATAATTGATATACTCGCATGACAATGCAAGCTTTTAGAGTGATAAGAGCTTTCATTTTTCTTCGTCATGGTTATATACATTTTTTATATTTTGCAAATACGTTTCAACGGTATGAATACGCCGAAAATGTATGTACACCGAAATATAATGGAAGGGAATTGAAAGCTATGAGCCTTTTTTTACGAAAAATAAAATTATTTTGCCATTTTTGTATATCTACTACAAAATCCGATAAACTTTTCTATGGTGAGAGAGATTTATTGCGAGGTTGGTATGCCTTGTTAATAATAATGACATAAATTTACTAAAGAATGACTATGTGGAGGTATTCGCTTTCCTTTTTAGGCAGTTTTATAATATTAAGTGAATTACATTAGTTTTTTTAATGTTATCGCCGAATCTTTTAGATAAAGTCGTTTCTCGATAATAATTACCATACAACATTACTTTACTAAAGTTGCTAAAAAAACTTAAAATTCAATAATAAAAAACATGTTTTTTATTTTTATCAAATCAGCTATATATTTTATAGATTTTATATCACTGTTGAAACTATCATATAAAATTATTTTGTAGTAAATTTTTTATATATAAAATACCAAAAACATTAAATTTATTACCTACCATCGTGGAATAGGGTATTCATATAAGTACTTAAAAATAATTGATATTTTTATGGTGATTAGGTTCTGTTAAAGTATGACAGAAGGCAAAAACATGATTAATTATCTATGTTATCAACTTAAAGTTCTAGTTTGAACTTCAATTTCAAATTCACATTATTAAATTTTTGTACACTTTAATAATTTTTGTCACTATCGATCCGTGTTTCGCGTTCTGAAATCTTCCAGCAATCGAGTGCGCGGATGAACTGGAGCTGCTCGTTTTTCGCCAGTTGCCTGAAGATAATATATATAATTCCTGAAGATGCTGAAAGGCGACACTCAGGCAGTTAGGGATAAAATTTAAGATTGGTTGTGGAATCTCAATAACAATATAGAGATTTGAGGTTTAAATAATACCAAACAATTAGTTATTGACCACCAAAATTTGGTTAGTGGTGGTTGAAAAAAAATAACTTTGAAATATGCTGCAGTGATTATTAGGTATTTTAATAATCATAAATAGGGCCGATAATAATTTTCGCAGAAGATGGATGAATTTATTTTATATGACAAAGAACAGGAAATAAACGGTACATCTCTATCTGAAATGGAAAATATATGTTAAGATGTGTCTTTATTGTTAATAATAAAACAAGACACGAATGTTCCTGAGGGGTTAAGTAGGCCGATGTCTAAGCAAACTCCCTTAATGGCATCCCTTTGTTTGAAATGCAGTGTTTATCCAGATTACGTATAATTCTGCGGAGAAGTATTTATATAAATATGTTAAAATAATGTTCTTCGTTTTAAGTGCGTAGCAGACCTTAAGTTTATGATAATATACGGCTCGAAAAACGAAAATACGTACGGGTTAGAGAGCGCTATTCATTAAGTACTTAGTGAAAATTCAGAGCGTAAAATAATATTATTGTTTCATATTCGCAAAACATGCTTCTAATGTTATACTTGTACATGAATATATGTCGTTTTATTAGAACCAAACTCAAATATTAATGGTATTTATATTATAAAATAATTATATATAATTTAAAAGGTATATTTAAAGAATCATACATCTCTTAAAAGGTTAAATTAAATTTAAAATCAAAATATAACAGATTTTGAACTAGTTATATATATTATAAATATAAAATATACGTCTCTCTCTGTATTTCACACAAACTCCTCACGAATGGAGAGAAGCGACGTGAATTTTGCACATGCCATATTGGCTTCCATTTCTAGATCAATTGAACTATTTTAAACTCTATGATTACATTATTAATTGCTAGACTATATTTGTGAGTGAAGAATGAAGTATGGTGCATGGTGATATTTTAAACCTTAAACTTTCGATATTAGCTAGCACCAAAATAACGCCATAGCAGTGGCAAAGTCTATTTGTATTTCCGGTGTTTGCGTTTGAAAGTTCAATACAACTAGAGCAAAGCCGTACACCGACCTATTCTGTTATATAAAACACAAACGTTATATTTATAGAAGCGTGGTATAAATATAAGCTGCCATATTCCAGTAAAAAGCTACATATTTATTATTGGATAGAAAGTGATCGTGTATTTACTCGTAATGAATAAAGAATGAGTTATCTATCACAGACGAAGCCGGCCATACTAGTCTCACATAATTATTAATTATTTTCCTTTGATATAATGGCTTCTATGAAAGTTTGATTGAAAACGGTATTCATCTATCCTTCACGAAAAGAACATTTATTTACACCATAGTGGATGCAACAACAAATAAATATTTAATCATTTCAGCAATCAAAAATAAAACATTGCCTTTATCATTAAACATTAGTATTGTGATGTGTGTGAGGAAATATAAAAATTAATTGTCATTTGAATATCTTAACGTTTTTAAAAACAAAAAAATCTTCAACACTTAATCGTTTAATAAGAATCAATAATACTTTTAATTAAGGAAAATACTACCTTTCTGAATAAATCGTCTTGCGTATAATATAAAAGTATATATTTAGAATACTTTTTAAGTATTTTACAAAAGATTCTCTTCGGTATTCGAGAGAGAAAATTACCTAAACCAAAGTGTTATGAATATTTCTTCACATGGTAATCCTAACCGGATATCGAAAGTGTGTAAGCAATTTTCTTTTATTTTCATTTCCTCGCTTTTCTTGCCGAACACTTACGCAAGGCAGATGCGATGGAATATTAAGATATCTTTAGAACAAGCGTTTAAATTAATGGTTTATGTTGATTGTGAATATAGATTGCTTTTCAATATTCTGATTAAAATTTTCAATTGTATTATATATTTATTTATATATTTTTACTATTTACAGTAATTAGATTACAAAAACAGTTAAATGAACATTCTCTTATTTAAGTAATCATTTGATTATAAGTATTAAAAATGTACCAAATAACGTTTAGTGTAATATTTAAAAAAAAAATTTAAATGTGCAGTACAAATAATGAAACAATGATTTATATTATGTTTAGATGTATTTAGTTTCCAATTACATATTTATTTTAAAAATAAAATGAAAGTTATTTTGTACTACTTTTACATTTTTATAATGATCAGGAAAGACTTAATTCATCGCCCGGTTCAATCGGTCCTGGTCGCTTACGGCTTGGTTCTACCGGTCAAATCAGTCCTAATCATTATAATGTAGAGGTTGTGCAAAACAAATTGTGTTTTATTTTAATGTAATGCCTTTAAGAATTTACATTTAAAGTGATTTACTTTGAAAGAGTGATACATATTTATTATTGGATATGAAATAAATAAATGATAAACAAGGTGGTACAGTAATAAAATTATTCACTGATTCATGTTTTATTAAAAAGATTTGGCTACATTTTGATTAATAAATAATGCTGATATATGAAACTAACATAGTAATTTTTACAATGGACTTAAAAGCTTGTAAGGTTGATAAATCAATATAGGTTTTTTCGTTTGTGATAAAATTGGCTAACATAATCTATGGCGGCGACTGGTTTTAGTTTTGGAGCACATAAGATCATTCATAATAATTTTTCAGGACATAATATTGTAGCGTTCATTTTTTGCCTTCCCGGAAGTAAGGTATAATATGTTATGATATGCAATGGTTTTCTTAACGTGAATAGAAATGGAAAATCCAATTTCTTGAAATATTTTAATAAGTCTTATATTTTAATAAATCTTATTAAAATTTATTTTAGACTTCTCGAAATTTCGAGGTTATGAATGATGCAAAAACCGATATTTTTTATAATTGTATTAATATTCAGGTAACTTTGACTTCTCATAACAAATCAAAGAGCTTTATTCATCACATTGGGGGACGTCTCTGAGATTGATTCGTCAAGGGAACGAAGTATTGATTGTACTGTAAATATGCTCGCAATGTGGTACGTACTAAAATATGCATCAATGGTTGACCTATAATTTTGGGTATATTTGATTATGGTGTTTGCTTAGCTACCGATATATTGAGACTACGATATTTTAAATCATAGGCCATATACAGATACTATTTTAAGAAAACACCATGTAAAGAATGCCGGTAATCACCTGGTCATTAAGCAAAAATAAAGAATTAATTCGTAAAAATATTTAATTATTTAAGAAAATTACATTAATATATTTGTATCATGGATATTAGTATTACCAATAATTTTAGCATTGTGTCTTTGGATGAAACTGATAGGTTTAAAAAATACACTTTTTTCCGAATATTTAAAAATATATATATATTTATAGCATATTTTATTAATCATTTCTACAAATAATTATATTATTACTCGCTTAATAATTAACTGTTGTGGTTTTATTTATGCACCTAATTAAGGTTACAGTAATAGGATCACATGTTTTACAGGAAAATTTCCATATTTCATTTTCATAGCAGGATCTAAAAACATGCCATTTCTTACTCGCGTGGTTTTTTTTTGAAGCGTTTATCGTAAAGATCACGCAGAATCTATTTTTTGTAGAAAATATTATATATTTTTGAAATATGATTACTCTGTAAATATCGTGTCAAATTAACTTGCAATTTTGTGTGCTAACTGGGTTTCTCCAGAACACCTAGACAGCTAGACGCATTTGAAATATGGTGCTGGAGAAGTATGCTCCACATACAACGCATCTATTCTGAACGAGCTACAAGTCCAGGATATACTCTCGGTCGTTTATACAAGACGGCTACAAGGCTTTTTTGGCCACATCGCTCGCAAGCCTACCGATAATCTTGGGAGACTCGTCTTCCCAGGAAAGGTTGTAGGCAGAAGAGGACGTGGAAGGTGTCCCAACTCACTGGACCAACCAAGTGAAGGAAGCAACGGGCCTCTCCTTACCGATAGCTTTTAGAGCATAGGTGTGTAAGAGCGAGTGGCGAAGGATCGTTAAAGGAAATGAAGTTGCTGTGATAGATGGAGGTTAGGACCCTCACACCTATTACAAGTATTTAAGTATTTTACCATGGTTATTAAACTGATCATTATACTTAAAAATATGGTCATTGCATAAGTTTAATATATAGATAAAAACTAAATATACTAATTGGCTATTAACTACGATAGGTTTTTTTTTTTTTACTTGTTTACGTTTCATAAATTTGCACCCTACCACTTGCGAAGGTTAATGTTAATTTTTTTAAAGCAATTAATTGTTCGTTTTATTTAAAAAAAATAAAAATCTAAAAAAGGTTATTCTAGAAGTATTTTCAGTTTAAAGTTTCGCGCCAGACATCTAATGTTCTTAGTTGCAGTCTGGTGGAAGTTTCACATCCATAGGTGCCACTTTTTCTCGGCATGTAGGTAAAGGGGATTTATGCAAATAACGACCGCCCGAGTGATTGATATGGCGAAAGGAACAAACCCAGACTGTGATTTGTTGCACACCAACTAATTTCCAAGAGTCGTTAAAGTAGCTTTGTTAGTTTCCGACCGATCCATTTGTACTAGGCTGCGTATTTATCATACTAATTTTGCACGTACTGTCGATTAGCCGTCACGAAGCTTATATTGTACATCAGTAACCGGTAGCGGTAATATGAAAATGTTTAATGCTCAACAATTAGACTGATAGAGAATATTTGAATTTAAAATCTGGATTCGAATTTTGTTTTGAAAGTTTAAATAAGCTTACAAAAACTTCGAGATTCAAATAAACTTTATGAGTCTACTACATTAAGATACTACACACAGATTAAGCCCTGATAGAAGAATGATTGTGTGACTTATTCAGATATATTTGAATACGTACCCTAAATTAAAATCATATCAAAGAAGATGGTTTTTACAATTCCTCGAAAAAAGGTGAATGTTTCATAGTTGTTCTAATAAAAAAATATACTTCGATAATATTAAAAAATTTAACGAGCGGGAGCCGGAACTTTGTAGATTTTTTCTAACTACTATGGGTTGCGACTTTCCTACATTGAATTTTCAATTAACTTCAGTCCTTTCCTAGCATTTTTTAGCACTGGATTATAATAACCACGTCTGGTTTGGTAATGTTTTTGAAATGCTAAATTAGGAGAACACATACAATACTTTGACAATGCAACAATAATTCAAAATTCATTTTCATTTTCATTTTTTTATGGTAAAACTACATATAATATGATTTATGAGACTGATTTATTAAGAAACAAATTATGTCGCAGTAGACGATTGCTAGATTTATATAAATTGAATTGTTTTTTTTCATTTAAAGAATATTTTTCAACCGAAATGTAATAAATGCGTAACAAGAATTCATTGTATTTTTATGGTGAAATTTGTATGAAAATTGAACTTATACTACAAAATAAATAAAAGTATTTCATGCCTTCTTCTGGTTACACTTTTAAAGTATTCTGGCCATAACGCAGTAGTAAAATCTTACAATGACACTAAAACTTGGAGCGAAAATGTATTTATTTCATTTTTTATTATGAAGCACATTCCCGTCGTCCGTAGGAAAGCATATGAAAATCGGGACGAAAACATTAAAGGTTTATTATAAAGATAAAAAGTGGTGTCATATTCTAGGAGGCAGTGGTGTAAAAGTTAAAAAAAAACAATATGTTTTTTTGTAACACAATTTAAACAATGTTAAAAATACGAAAATCACTTTATTTTTTTAAATTAATTAAAATATTTTTAAATGATTGAAGTTATGCTATATTATATTAACCTACAAAACAATATTTAAAATTCATATATGGTTATATTAAACTCAATAGTTTATAATCGTTGTTCTGTCAAAAACTTTATACCGGGAATATTAGGTTTGAGTACATTACTGTTGAATATTTGTGTGTGCCAATCACATGTAGTTAAGCATTTTACTGTTCAAATATTGTTAAATTAAAAACTTTTATGCAAATCCAGTAAAAAAAGATTACTCCACATAAAATAAATAATTCAATTCTGCTTGCTATCAAAAGGAATTGAGAATAAAATTTGTACTTTTTACCAGACGACAGAGCTTCCATCAAACAAAATTTAATTTATCTTTGTGGTTTGACTGCTTCTGAGATACCATTAGATTACCTCAAAATATATTTGATTAGAGCGTTTTAACCGTTTATTTGAGAGAATGTTTTTATTAAATTCTACACTCAAAGAGTGGGTATTTAAATTCAAAATAGTTTACTGAATGATTTTTGTAAAGAATAGTCTTATATGAAAACTATAATAACATTCTTATATATTATGAAAAATGTACTGCATGAAATAGAAAATAATAAAAACTTGCTTTTTAATAATATTTCGTATGGAACAAAACTTAAATTTACCCAGGTTTTGGAAAATGAATTCATTTATGAAAATATATTACACATGTAACTGATGTTGGAGCAATATTTATACTGTTTACAATAATCAATCGATTTTTGCACAACGTTTTAATTAAGACCACGAGAGTGTTAAATCTTCGTTCGGCTATATAGACACTATCAGCAGAGTCAATTCTGAATCGGGTTTGGGGTGATTATATTCGATTATACATAACGAATTTTCAATTTTGAAAATCTTTGTTGATCCATTATCACTGTAAATATATTCTTGTTTCTAAGCTTTTTGTGGCTATTTACATCAGTTCCTCGACCTCTGCATGAGTTACCTGAATTATGAAGGTCCATGACATCACTAAGCATAATATTATAGATATATGAAGGTGGTGGGTGAGGCCATCATTCATACGGGATAATTGGCTACTGATGACTATGATGAAAATTTTTTGTATTAATAGATTTAGTTGCAGGATTGTAAATGGGTCCGTGGTACAGTGGAAAAATTCCGACTGCACCACAAGTCCCGTTACGAACAGTTTCATATATTAATCCTTCGATTTATGAATTTCTCTTCGTAAGCATGGATGTTTGTAATGTCAGGAATTCCCTCCCATTTATCAGATCCTAAAAACGGAGCGTAGCGAGAGCGATTATCTAACCACTTGTCCTGTTGTAGCCCTATACTTCTATTCATAGTCATTCCGAAAAAGAGAGGTTGAGTAACAGAGTAATAAGCGGTTTTCATAGAAAGACTTCTGTTGAGATTTCTGCATCAGGAGTCTATATACTCAAAATTGGGAGCGGACATGGGAAAAAAATTACTGTTTTTTTTGGAAAAATAAACATTTTATTTTTATCTTGAATGTGTGATGAACTACACTAGAGGTCACCGTTATTGGGAGTAGAGAAGCGCGTGTGGGTGGTCGCTGCATTTTAGTATCGCACAAATGTGTCTCTCTGTGGGGGGGAGGTGACACTTTTCCACGATGATAACGTTTTCTGCGTGTTGAGTTTCATTAATGGCCTGGCATTGTTGTGCCGCCAGACCTTCGCCTGTTGTTATTACATACGACGATTAAAGTTTATCTAAGCTCACAAGTACCACGGTTCACGTATTTTTACACACCGATATGTAGTGTAAAAACATTCATAAAATGCATAAATTGTTACGTTCATGAATATTTTCACGTGAGCCGGTTGCTGTCAGATAAACAAATAAAGAACAGATAAACAAACATTAAGTAGCTACAAGCAAACCAGAGGTAAATAAACAGAGATATAGCCTACATGAAAGAATGCTGATGAATATATTGGTTTTAAAAAATAAAACACAATTCATTTGTACTACTTCCACATATTTATAATGATCAGGACCGGTTTCGCTCATCACGAGCATTATCAACTGATATACAAACATAACAGGCTTATTTATATAAAATTTAGTGTAAAGATGAAGGTATATAAAACTGATGGTTCATGAACTGAGACAAGAAAATACTGATTAGCAAACAAATTATACATAAATCAAATAAAAGAGTCTACAATTAAAATGTTATGAACCTCTTGCAAATCATTAAATACTAATCTGAAATCACAAATATAGCTACATTAAAAGTCCATTTAGCTGAACAAAAGTTTTAATGACGTTACTAATGTAATATACAATAATGAATCAGGAAAATTATAAGCAAAAATTAGTGAACCATTTAAAAATAATCAAATGTTAAGTATGTATTTAATCTGAATAATAAACAGCCATCTTAAGTGGAGAAAGCAGAGCAGCTATGAGTATCCATTAATGTCCTATCATTATAAATATGTGGAAGTAGTACAAGTGAATTGTGTTTTATTTTTTAAAATACAATGTCTTTCCACCAAGAATTGACAATTAATACCTTAAAAGTGAATACATTGGTCACAATGAGTGTTGCAAAAAACTCGAGAATTTTGAAATGGCTGGGAAAAATACGTAAATTTGAGAAAATTTGAAATTTACTGTTAAATATGATATTTTTCAACATATTGAGTCCAGGTGCACATATAAATATGTCTGTCTCACCGAATTTTACTTCATACATAAAAACAGGAACGTTACCGTAAATATTTTGTGATGGCTTCAAATATACATAGATGTCACAGGTGATCCGATATTGAATAGAGTTACTTACTTCCATCTAAATAGTTGAACTAATAACAAACCGTAAATTCAAATTTGTGGATACAATGTTGGTATACGTAAAAAATGCCACGTTTTTAAAATAAGTTTTACCGAATGCTAAAAATGATATACAGTAAATATTAATATAATAATTGTTTTTTCCTATTTTTTACCAATTCTCTCATGCGAGTTTTTTTTCGACCTCACATCACTAGTAACAATAAATACATATATTAAGAAGCTGTTGAAGAGAACTTATAGAATAAACTAATACCAGTCATGGGCTATATTTTACAGATGTTTACACTTAGTTTTACTTTTGCCTTAAAGACACCATTTTATATATATCTAAAACAATCATATCATTTTGAGCTAAATACGTTCTTTTAAAGGTGAAATGTTATGAGACAGTTTAGAAACTGAAGTGCAATATGTAAATGACGCTGGTTTCCTGTTACTTTTGTCTTTTTCATTTTTACAGTTTTTTCATTAGTCAAACCCCACCTGTATCTGTCTTGAATCTTAAGTCTAGTCAATGTCATGTATCTTCAGTCTCAACACAGTATTAATACTGTTGCTACCATTATCCAGTAATAATTACAAATTATTACAGAAGATTACATTTACGAAAATATTTGCTATTATTAAAACCATTATATAACATTACCAAAAACACTTAAACACAAAAAGATTGTTTTTACTTTCAAGCTGAAAACGTTAAACAAGTAAATTCAAATAATCTTACCATGTTAAAGAGTTCACTGTAAGTAATTTTTGTTTTAATATGTTATTATAGGTTGCTTCTTTCAGACTTTTATTGTTTATGGTTGATTAAAATTTATGTTACGGAAAAAAACAGTACATGTAAGCTCCACGTTCATTATTTCATGCTCAAATTTTAATTATTAATACGCATAACTACAATAATTATTTAAGAGCTCAAATTACTTTGATAACAAATATTTTGCCGTAAATAATACACTGCTTATTAAATTCATATTATACAATGATGCACGTGCTATATATTATCTTTTTGATGCATGATTCATAAAGCAATTGAACTGGAAAAAATTTATACCATAATATCATTCTTTGCCATACGATTTCAATGATTTCTTCTGAAAAATTCGCTCGTGCAGATAAATATATGTAAATCTCGTAAGTTAAACGGTTTCTTGTATAGCGAACAGTATTTTATGACACACTGTAAAATATATTTTAAAAGTACGTTTTAAATTCTTATAAGAATATTCACATATATTCAATATCGAAAAATATTTAGTGTGGTGCAAATTTTCATATATAATATCATAAAGCAGTGCATAGATACTATAATAAACGATGTGAATTGTGCTTTATTGCTCTCAATACCCGATGAACTTTGAAAAGTTGTAAATTGGGCATGATAAGTTTAATGAACTGAAAAAAGAGATCATAAATCGATGTTGTCAATTCGATATAAAAGTATAACAGAATTTTTTTGTTATTTTATTTAAATTTAATAATAAGTGTAATATAAAATTCCACGAATGTTGAGAAAATATTTTCAACCATGGTTAAGTTCTAGATTTAAAGTAATTCAGTGCTACTGTTAAGGGGTAATTATATCTTAAGATTATGATTTATTTATCCAACGAAGTTATAAAATTAGCTTCCAAAAATTCGCCTTAAATTATCTAATATTAAAATTCTACATTGAAATTTCAATTAATTTTTTATTTGCTTAAGACATTTTAAACTAATGCTACTGTTTGATTGATCACCAACATTTTTGAGTTAAACATACCCCATAGTTAAAGTAAATAATCTTTATACTATTTAACAGGCAAAAAGCGCTGCAAAAATAATAATTTATATCGGTAACGAAACGAAAAAAGCATATTAACTTCTGAAGCTCAAGCTTTTTCAGTCATTAATAGGTATATTTCAATTGATTTTTTCATGCAACTATTCCAACAGTTTAATCAAATATTTACTTCCTCATTGCAGAGTTTATTCTACTGTCGTAATATATTATGTTAGCACTAAGCTTATGAACCGTTTTTACTCTCTGCAATACGTTCTACTGTAAAAAAACTCCATATAACCCTTTTATATATCGTATTATTTCCGGCACAAAGAAAGGAAACCGATGATCTTTATTCATTAGTACTTTCTACACACTTACTTTTCTTCTTCCGGGCTTCTGAATGAATGAATTACTAAATTGCATCTATTAATATATATAGCTATTGTTATTCCGAGTATTACGATTTAACAACGAAACCTGCAGAATTTGCTATCTTAATTAAATTCGAATCGAGTGAATAAGCTCTTCGACTTCGAAGTCGTATTCCAAACTTGGTTATTGTGAGTATGATAATTTATGCTACATTCGTTGCTCGCTTGCGCACTTTGGAATATTCCACGTGTTTCTTTCAAAGCTTCACGAAGATTTTCTCGCGATGACCGGCAGGCGAGATCGGAAGAGCGGCATTCTGGAATAATCGACAGCGAATTGAGATAAATGGAAGGCTACTGCCATAAATAAAATGTGAGGTGAACTTTATCCTTTGCTCACGGCCTAATACTATACTTTATCTTCCAGAAGTTTTTCTTCTATTATCTCGAGATCGTATTGCGTTCAATTATTTATATGAGCCCCAAAACAGTGCTGAGGAATATACAGTACTTCATAGTGGAACAGTAACGTTACTACCTACGTATAATTTAGTTGGCACTGACAATTACTGATATCACAATACTTTTGAAAAATAATAATAACTTAACTCTTTGTGATGCTTTAATTCCTAAACTTAAATTCGATTTTGTGTATAAACTTTTCTTGTCATTAAGATAACATTTAAGTTTTTTTACATAAACAAACAAACTCAATCATTATTATGTAAATAAAATGCTACTAAATTATTCTGTAATAATCTTTTTTCGTACGCGTTTCAATGTAACGTTTTTAGATGTATTTATTGGCTTAAAAATATATTTGATTCATTTCAAATAAAAAAAAAATTGTCACAACAGAGATCCTCTTTTAAAGACAATATCTTTCCATGGTAAATTACACTTTTTCATTTTTGCAATAGGATGTTTGACCTATCATGATGACAAGTATTTATTTAAGTCTAGGCAGCCATTTTAGCAAATAAGCAATATTGGCACAGATATGAAAATACATTAATAGATAAAACAATAAACATATTGAATGGCATCTTTTTCTTTCAGCACTTCTTCAGGTTATATTTATTGACCGCTTTCGATGCAACTGCTGAGGTAAGTATAATGAATAATGCGTACTTTATAAAACGATATGCACATTTAAGCTTTCATTTTTTTCAGCGTGCGTCTGTTTGAATGTGTAACTTATATTATGTGGCTAAATAAAAATTTTAATGTATTATTTATTCTTTTGTAAATTAAAAAAATAATATAAATGGCAATACAGCTGACGCCAATGCACCATGCATTTACACATAATAATAATAATAGTAATAACAACAATAGTGATATTAAAAACATTTTTAAAATTAGAAAATAGAAAGAGAACAGAACATATTATTAAGATACAAAAAACAAATATATAGAAAAAAATACCCAGAGTTCATTGCTCAAAATGTTGTATATTATTAAAGATTATATAACAAAAATCTGTTAGACGTTTTTAATGATGAGAAAATAAATTGAACTGATCGCAATATCCAATTTCTTTACAATGTATATTCGAGGGACCTATCCAAAATCGAAACAAAGACGAACATACAAAAACAACTAAACTGCCCCAAAATACACGACATTAAATCAGTTGAGAAACAGCTTAGATTTAAGGTATTCTATGTTTAAATTACGTGAATTTTTCACGCCCAGTATAACAATACAAAGTTTTTTTAGCTTCTAATAAATAATTGGTTATATAGAATGCTACGGTTAGGTCGGTCTCAGAGGTAAGAAAATAGTTTCCCGCCTTTCTCAGCCTTCTGCAATCCAACTGGACCGCCGTTATTGCTCTTATTTTATTAATGAAATCCACGAGGTGTAATTACACTGGCGAAATTTATTTATATGTTCAGTTGAATTCGTAACCGGTGCCACCTTTTTACGATAGAACGTAAGCGGACATAAACTTTATGGACAATCAGTTTTATATCTATCAGAACGAGTACAACTTACATATTGGGTAGCAAGAAAAGTAAATGTATTATTATTGTATTGGTGGTGTATTATGTGAGAAATAGTATGCTAATGAAAACGCTTACATTTATTATTGATTTTTTAAAGTAATTCTGAAGAAAATCTAATCTTTTAAAACAGTTACAGCATACAAACAATTATTTCAGATAAGCTCATGTCCAGTTTTTGTTAATATTGATTGCTACACAGCACTATCTTCGATATTATCATCATTATAGAAAAATATATTTAATCTGATGTATGATGAATGTTTTTGACACAATCATAAAAAAATGAGGAGATGACTGAATATGTGAATCTTGTTAAATTGTTCCAATTAAATATGTTATCTTGTCAATTAAAACGTACTTTTAAATGATTATTTCTATATGCCTAAATTTGTTTGTATTGCCAATATTATAATGATGTGACATTTTGATATGAATAACTCAACATATAAGTTTTTTACCAGAGTAGGAACGCTATGACAATCGAGGTCAAAACTGCATCTATTGAATTATGTTTAGGATTTCTTTGTCCAACATGCATGTCTTATATGGCGAAAGACTTGAGACATTTTAAGTTTAGTTATAACATGGGAATTCAAATTAATTTAAAGAATGTGGATGATGAAGGTAGTTTTTTACTCATAAAATTATATATTTCAGGATATTTTAATATCATCAAAGCAACAATCATGTAATTTATTTTAAGAAATTACGCACTGCTACGCTGCAAATTATTTTTTGATGAAAAATAATATCATTTTGAATTGTATGAATAAATTATTTAAAATTATGACAATTCACTTTTTCAAATGAACAAATTTAATCTTAGATAGTATAATTGTGATGCTAAAAATATACTGCAAAATGGAAAGAAATACGGACGTAGACGTGATGATATTTTTAGGAATAAAAAAATCAAGTATTTCACAGTTTATCATGGCGGACGTAAACATGTAATGCGCAACGCTTCCGGTAGAATATTGACGAGTTTTAATTTTGAAAAAGGCTATTATCAGTGCCGCAAAAACCTTGCAAGTTTTTTTACTGAAATATTTTCAATTAAGATCCGTCTGACAGATAGCGGGCGAATGATGAGACGTGGAATTTTTCAGCATCTCGACGACGAGAGCTTTTACGGCACTCAGGTAGGCTGACTGCGTCGCTTAAAACTTTTACAGAATATTATTACGCCTGTAAACACTTTCAATTGAAAACAAAGTGGTAATTACTGAATGATTTATTTAAAAGTTTCTAGTTGCGTCTTTATAGATGTCCACTTTTTCTTGACATTTAAAATGATTCAGTTATCTTAAATGAAATAATGTTATACTACAAAGAATATCATATATTTTTTCTAAGACACATGCTACGACAATTCATTTTTAATGTAAAAATAAAAAATGAAATATTGTTTTTCTTCATGTTACTGAACTTATCTAACCTTAGCAAGAAGACGTAAAAATTCCTACATCATAGTTTTGTAGGTGTTGAAATGAAAATTTTTATTTCTTGAAACAGTATATGTATTGTCACTGTAGAATTTTTGTTTATGAATTGATATTTACTGCTTCTTCGAAAAACCATAAAACACAACTGTATTATTATGTAAATTGTAGGCTTTTTATATTTCATAAAATACCATTCTGTAAAAGATACAGGCTCGACATGTTTGGTAAAAACGTACGGTTTTATTTTCAAAGAAAATGTTTGATATATCCGACAATTTCCCAGATGACATTTGCTGACATATGTAATAAAACGATCTTAAAGAAAATTCTTAGATATTATACAATAATAAAACGGCTTAAAATATTGCGACGGGTAGGAAATAAATTTGTTCAATGTCGTGATAGACACAGACATCTAAGTAAAAAAAGGGTGTATATTTTACCACTCAAAATTTTCATTTTTCATAAATTGTCTTCATATAATTGCATTCTGATAAACATATATTGCGACGAAACGATCTTTTAACTGCGTATGAGTACATAACAATAATTAATTAATGCAACATTTTCCCTATTTGAAATAGAATATTAAAACAGTTTTGAGGTATTTTGTGGACCAATTGATGTACATAAAACACAATAAAGTGAAGTACTTAGGCGGGATTGAATGATGAATGCGGGATAAAGTAAATCAAGATTAAATGAAACACAATATACCATACACTTTTAAATGAAATAAAGCCGAGAGTAATATTTCATAACTAACAAACAAACTTCACCTAACGCACAGAATAAAAGGCGCCATTTTAAATTTAATATAATCGTGACCGTAATAATGGCATCCCTCATTTTTCAAAAATGATATATTCACCGTGAACCGGCAATTCGCATATGTGGTGAGTTTCATGTGTCTTTTGTCATTTTATTTATCTTCTGACGTATTTATTCTATGCATATTGTTGTGCTTGATATTTTAAAGTTTATAAGAGTGTTTTATCTTCTCAGGTATGTTAATTATATATTTAACTAACTCACGTAGAAGTTAAAGCATTACTCAGGCAAAGTTTGAAACGATGATTAAAATAATATTTAATATGTTAAAGTTTATATATATTGACATAGAATAATTGTGTTTTGCTTTTTATGAAAAACATTTTAAATCTAAAAGTAATATAATAAAAAAAAAATGAATATTTATTTTCGATTATCTATGTTTTCAAAGAGATAAATTATTGTTAAATTGTTTTGCATGTTCATTTCAACCAATTCTCCTGTCTGTGATGTCTAAAATTGTGTAACACATCACCGGAGTAAATATGATACTTAAGGCGGAAAATTTCTCGAAATTTTTCGGGAAATGAGTGCGTGATTTGATTTCTATCAACATCAGCCAGTTCACATATTCGCTCAACATTTTTATGTCGGTTGCATCTGCCGAATGGAACATAATTTGTTGTCTCGAAACAAATTCACGTATATATTGAAATTTTATGCGCGTTCCTTGTTCAACATCTCCCTAGCTGCGAGCTTCAATTTTCAATCTCGGTAATAGTGTTGCCATCATGTAGGCCATTTTTCTTGCTACAGATTGTTCTGCCAAATGCAGGCACTGCAGTACTGCAACTTTGCCTCGAATTCACTTATATGCCCCAAGCCGCCGTACTAAATTATTTAACAACTTCACACGGTGACTCGTAATGCATTGGGTAAAGGCCCCGTGTTGCATGCTCATTCGATTCCGCCAACTCTTAGCAAAGTTTTCATTTGTTTATCGCTTTAATAGCAGAACTCATTGAGATAGCGCATTCGCGAATTTACTTATCGTGGAATTATATTGAGCAGAAATTCATTGCTGTGAATAGTTATAACGAGTCTACTTCAGCGAAATATACCGTCAAAGAGAACAATATAGGCTATGTAATTATTATGATAGAAGAGATACATAACAATTTTCTTAGACTATAGCATTTAGAAATAGTGATGTTATCAGATACATATCCACACAAATTTCTTCTCTCGTATATAAACATTTCTCTTGTCTTCATTGAGGGCTCACCTAAATAAAATTCTTCAATTATGGCTGAAATTAACATCAATGTTCCCAATAATATCACTAGCTGTGCTGATCTTTTTAATGCTCCATATTACAGAAGTGATGCAGTGATGTTGTTTTTTGTGCGCCCAGTCTTATTTATTATATTGCTTTATTATGAAGAATCGTCGGCGTCCGTGGCGCAGTTGGTTTCGTCGCTGGCTACGGTTACGGATGTCTCGGGTTCAATTCCCGGTGCGGACGGTTTTCATAGATTGATCTTTCAATCGATTTATGGATTTCTGTTCGTAGTCTGAGTCCTCCCTCCCACCAATCCCATCCCCACGGGGCGTAACGAGAGCGATTAGCTAACCACTAGTCCTGTCATAGCCCTATCCTTCTATCCCTACTCTCTTCAAACAAGAAAAGAGAGGTTGAGCAACTGAGTGACAAGCAGTTCTCGTAGAAAAAATCTGTCAAGATACCTCCATTAGGAGACCATATGCTCCACATTGGGAGCGGACATGGAAAAAAAATTATGAAGAATATAAAAGTTTTTGTATATTTATAGTGTAAGAGTTTCAGCTGTTTTAATGAGTTTAAATATGACATATTTTACTGAGCTATTTTAAAATTAACCGTTTTTTTAAACGCAAATGCAGAAGATAATTTTTATTAAAAAATGCTTTAAGTTTATTATTACTTCATGAATAATCAAATAAATTGGACATTTATGTTGAATGAAAATTAAGCAGAGCTCTGAAGTAATACAATAAGCTGATAAAAACTTAAATATTGATAACAAGTTTTATAATGATGTTAAATAATGATAAGGATAGATTAAAATATAGCACAGAGGAATAATTAATTCCTTCTTTACTTGTAAATTATACAGGTACTATAAACTGAAATGAATGATGACGATGAAGAAATATATCTTCAAGGAATTCTTCAACTGTCAAATCAAAGAATTATAGAAGGTACTCGATAAAACTACTCTTAAAACAGATACTTAGATGTAAAATTGATTAAATATTTATCAGAATGTATTATAATATACATACACCTGATCACTGTGATATTTGAAAGAATCCGAGTCTCATTCTAGTGTTGAAGTAATCCAACTGTTACAATAAATAATTTAAAACAGTTTTACGTCTATTACAATTTATATGAATTTATAAGTTTTATCTTTGCTGAAAACAAAATTTTTCCATATTTCGAGGAATGATGAGAATTAATATTTTATTATCCCCTAAAAACGATACCTTTCCCTTATCACAATTTGACTGAAATGTTTCATTTCCCAAATATTCTTTGTTGAATTGTAAATAGCATGCGGCATATAGACAAATACAAAAATTCTGATTCCACTGATAAGACCACTCCCATTTTCAAAAGATAAATATTTTTTTCTGAAATTTAGTCTCCATAGCGTTATTTTTGAAAACATCCACCTCCGATCAGATTGAAAGTTAATATTTTATGCAATTTTTTAGCATTTTATTGAAACGATATAAAATATATTTGTATTCGGCAGTGTTTATCAAGTGTTAGAATTGATTACTTCATTTTCGTAAATACAATATTTTAGTATTTGATAAAAATATTAGAAACATAACGAAATAATTTGCAGTTGACGGAAAACATGAAAGAATACTGAACTTTAAAACATCTATAAAAAAAGGAATACATGATTTAATAATCTTCCAAATCAAGAACAGGCATCATCCAATACTTGTCTAATAGAAGTGTTTTAAGATTTTTTACCATAAGCTATATTATATCAATAATCCAAATTTGATATTGAAGTTCCATCAAGCACCCTCAGTCGATGTCTTAAATTATATTTATTTATATTTCAATAAAGTAAGTGTAATAGTTTAGATAAACAAATGCAACTTCATTCTAATTTTTTTTATGAATATCCTGGTACCTGATTTATATACAGAATATCATCATTAATAAAACACACTTTTTTGAGTGATCAGGACTTGTTTCACTAATTGCAAGTATTTGAATCGTACGATTTTGAGTGCGAAATGTTTTCATCCGAGAATCGATAGTTGACACAATACAAGTGAAAACGATCATGATACATATAATTTCTATATACCATTTAATTGACTCTATGTAAACGTTTTCAATTCACTTTTCAACTCTTTTGTGTTTTTAAAGATTTTACTGGTATCCTTTTAAGAAAAATATTCAATGATAAAAAAACGTTTCTAAGAAAACTTTGTTTACAGAATAATAAATCTATTGAAGAAAAAAAAGTTTTAATAAACTAACCGAACACCGAGTATATAAATCTTTTGAACATTTATCTAACTTTATATTAAAAAAAATCTTGTTAGAAAGATCAACATTGTGGAAAATCTTCAGTGTGTAAAAAGTGATAATAAAAACATCATTTCGTTTACGGTTCGACCAAAACCTTTATTCTTTTCGTATGTTCTTTATAAAACGTAACTGAATTATTTATTAAATTTCTCCATATCTGTGTGCCCCGAGGCGTTTGCAACGAGAATTCAAAACAAACTTCTGCCGCATACCTATTAGCTTTCTGACAGGAACCTCTCGGGGTTTCCCTATTTATGCAATGATAGAATAATCTAACCGGGATGAAAAATGTAACATCAGGTTCCATGCAGTTAACCTACATTACCTGACAGATCGATGGCTCTGGCATTATTCACACAAACTGTATTATATTATCACATATAATATTAAACATGATCTTACGAAAGAAAGAAAATATGTTTGAAAAGCATTTGGTGGATTTTTATATAAATGACACTCGTCATATCATTGTGTTTACTTTTACTAATGCAAAGAAAACTTCTTAGCTCTTACGCTATTCAAATAACATTTTTCCGTCATGGAATGTCAATATTGATATCTGGTAACCTCAGACCGTTCATTAGTTACGCAGTAATTTGAGTCAACAATTATTGAATTTTTTTTTTTAAATCAAATCTGAGGGTGCCTTTCAAATCATTGAAACACGTGAACACATTGTTACAATTTAATTTCAAATTTCAGTTCTTTATAATTTGTAAATTATTTTCACTGCCATACATCAATTATTATTGTTTTATATACCGTCAATCTGGGTAACTTTCGCCCAGTTCTGAGGGTTTTTGTATTTTTATGGTTCGCCATTGCATTTATGTGTGCTATTATACTAGATTGAAATTATCTATGAAATTTAATCAGCGTAAATAGATTTATTGTTGTAATTTAAATTAGGTGGGTAAAATTTTCATCCAAATCGCGTAACTTTGGCCCACAATACAAATAATCACTGTAATTACTGAAAATTCAGTGATTTTAAAGTTCTGGCTACTTTTCTTTATGCTTTCATGTATTGAGATAGGAAAAAATATACACATTTGGCTTACAGTTTAGTATTACAAATTGAAAATACGGCTAACGCAATTTATTTCAAGAAAAGTTTTTAAATTATGTTTTATCGTTCCAAGCTGACAGCTTACAAATTCAACAACAAAACAAATTATGTTGCACATCAATTCACATGTTTACCACATGGGGCTACTCAATACCTATGGAAATTAAAACATATTCATATGGCATTAGTATTATCACGGTATTAAAACAGCACCTTTTTCCATGTAGTAGGCCAATCTTAGACCGATGGGCAAACTTACCCAAATTGATAGTACCTTTGAATAATATATAAATAACTTTGCTGTATTTTATTTTTCATCACTTTAAAATTATCGCGATGAACGAAACCTACCCTGATCACTTTTTGGTAAAATTGTTGAATTAGTACTAAAAATTTCTAACAATAATTAACACAATAAAAGTGAATATGTAATGCTGCCTTATTCGATCCTAAAAAATGTGGCATAAAGGTAGAGCGATTAGCAGACAACACCTTTCTTGTCATTCTTTTACATAATCGATAGTGTTTTGCCCAATTGATGTAACCCTCAAAAATTACGAAAATTAGTTAGTGATTGGATCTCATTTTAAAGGAGACAGAGCAGGTCTCGGCCAAAGGATGTAAATTAGAAAAATAAATTAACCACTTTTTGGAATAACATCATTTACATTGTTTTTAGGTTTAAAAACTCTGACCCAGCCTCTTGATCTAAGCTACTATTATTTTGAAAATCCCTACGTATAATCCTGTATCTGTAAACATGAAAATTTACAATTTCTGGCGTTTACTTGGTAGACCTCTATTATAATAGAATAAAATAACAAAGTGTTTAGTTCAAAGTACTACAGAATTTTGTACAACTAAATACTTTGTTATTTTATCTTATCACCATTATAATGTTTTCGATAAAGACAGTTTTTAATCTTGAAAAATTTTAATTTTGAGGGTTACATCAATTGGCCAAAAACACCGTCAATATATTTAAAAACACATATAGACAATTTTATGCACTAAGTATTTTTTACTTCAAAAATAGATTCATGAGGTTCACGAAAAAATTCAGTATCATGTTATCCCTAATTGTGTCATAATGTAATATGCTATAATAAATGTAATGAATTTTAAAAACAGATCCTCATGTCAAATGATACCAGAGATCAATAGCTTAAGCTAAAGTTGACAATAAAATCGGAGGGCCGGAATCACTGTATGTCCCACTAACCCGACCCTTTTCTCGACCAAGGGGTATGCAAGGAACCAACCGCAGACCATTAATCGTGCATTGGCTTAATTTTTCAACAGAGTGTGGTACTTATTACTTTATACCCTTCCCGTAAGGTCACATTAAAACATCGAGGGCTGTAAATTGGCATTTGGTTGCAAAAATTGTTCTCTAGGTATTTTAAGAGCGCATGTTTGAATAGGTTCAGCTACATATTTAATGGCACTAATTATAAAAAGGGTTCAATTTGCTATAAAATGGATAATGGTTTTGCAAATAAACGAAGTTTGCAAACATTGTCTGCTTTTGAAAAACTGTAGCACTATACCATGATGAAAGTGAAAATATAAAAATGAATAAATTACACTTAATAATTATTTAATGTAAACCAGTTCCTTGACCAAGTGATAATGCTCTAAAGATGATTTCAAATTATACTTTTTCTATTTAACAAAAGTGAAAATCTCGAAATAGAAATTTTAATAGATTGTTTTTTTAATCGTTTGTGGATTTGTATTCAAATGCATAGATGTCTGTGATGTATGTAGTCCTTCGCTTCCACCCCATGCAGTCTGGCATGAAAATGCGACGTAAGAAAAGCTTTTTTTATGTCAAAATTCATCCTTCTATCTCAAAATAGACCGATTTACAACCGGTTCTTGTTATAAGAAAACATGAGATTTACAATCTTCAAAGTAGTTTATATTGTGAACTTTTGAGGCTTTTTTACACTGCGGACAATACAGAACTAGAGAATTAATATTACATTTTAATTGGTATTTATTCTGTAATAGTACAGTAAACTACATTGATACCTCTTTTGTTAATAAAATTTATCCGACGAGCTCAAATAGTGATGAATTTTTTTGTTATACATACTGTGAAAATATGAGATTATTTTTTGCGAAATTAAATTATTTCTTTTTGCGACGAACGTTCCATAGATAATTTTAATTAATGATCCTAGACGCCAATAATCTTTACGAAAAAATGTGAGCCTAACGCGCGTCTATTGTGATTTTTTTTTGCTCTATAATATAATATTTCTCTTACAATGACAGATTTAATCTTTTTTGCTAGTCTAAAATTGATTGCATTATCCTCTTTCAAAAGTCTATCAATCACTAGGGCATAATTCACTAAACTTATTTTCATTTACAAGAATAAAAATTTGGAATTGAATTGAAACTAATGCAATATTATATGTAAAATAGCTTGATTTAAAAATGCTACCTATTTATTGAGATTTTTGTTACCATGTTTTTTCTCAATATGGCATATGGCCTCCTAATGGAGATATATCAACAGAAGTTTTTCTACAAGAACTGCTTGATAATCAGTTTTTCGCCTCTCTTTTTCGAAGAGGATAGAAAAGGACTAGTGGTGAGCTAATCGCTCTAGCTACTCCCCGTTTTTAGGATCATATTGGTAGGAGGGAATTGTAGGCATCACAGATATCCATATTTACAAACAGAAATCCACAAATTGATTCAAAACCAATTTATAAAACTATGACTTGAACCTGATACATCCGTAACTAAGTAGCCTACGACGTTGACCACTGCACCACGGATCCGACATAATTGTGAACATGTAATTCCGATATGGTGGCAATTTTTCAATATTGAAATAATGGTTTTGAAAATGCGAGGAATATCGGTATTTATATTTTGTATAAAGTAATTGGTGAAAGGGCTGTTCTACAGCAGGGTTTCAGCATCGATAAGCGAGCTGTTTTAAAGTCAGGTTTTAATTCAAAGAAATAATACATTTTGGACTCTAATATTGCTAATGATTTAGATATTTTAAAATTCCCGTATTTACTATGAGATATCGGTATATGTTTATTCTTTCAGTATTAAGATACTAATTGGCAGTGACTTTTATTGTTTTTATATTGTAAATAGATTATTGTATTTATTTTTATAATAGCGGTATCGATCGATGCTTGGTCTTATATTGCAATATTTTTATTATTTTACGTGCATACGTTGAAATATTGTGCGCAGTATATTAGTTGTCGTATTTTTATATCAAAGTAAGAACTAAAAATCCATCGCATTTTTATTATACCGGCGTATGAAATGAACATTGATAAATGATAATGGTAAAACATTATTCAAAACAGATGAATATAACATGAAACGAATAAATCCAAACTAAAATTTGGCACAAAACCAATAATGTATTGTGATATATTAAATTATAATAAACGAAACAAGCCTATCGAATAAATCACCACTAGTTCGAAATAGTTTACAATCAACATATTAGTACATTGTGACTAATATCTATTCAAAATGATGCCAGTAATTTATCTTTATACCAATGTTAACTTGGTAGCTACAATTAAATTTGAGAGAAGATTCCTCCACAGAATATACACTTATCTCACTGAACAACGCGGTATTCAAAATATTATCCATTATTGTTTAGATTAATTAATTTCTGACGGAGTCACTCTATATTACGAATCAATGTTAATAGTGTTATCTTTGTCAGTCGTGTGAAATTTGTCAACGTAGATTTATAATTAAAAGTAAAAATAAAATACAATACAACCGTATTGAGAGTAACATAAAATATTTTGAAAAAATAAGTTAGAAATATATTTCTGTATGCAAATTCTCGAACTATATTTAAAAAAATAAAACACAATTCATTTGTACTACTTCCACATATTTATAATGATCAGGACCGGTTTCGCTCTGTCTTTCCACCAAGAATTGACAGTTAACACCTTAAAAGCAAATTCTCGAAGCCAAAATCTTGATATATTATCAATTTACACACTTAATTTAAGTAATATACCAATATAAATATCTATATATACGTCAGTCATCGTAGCTCAGTGGGATTTTGTCCTACTTGGTTGCTCGAATTCTCGAATGGAGACTCACTATCATGCATTAGTTTTTCGATTATTTCATGAATTTGTTTCCATGGCCAAAAATGAGTGTCACTTATAAATAAAATTGCTCCGCCTTAACAGTATGCGTTCGAAACTTTTATTTAAAAGTGAAATTTTTAACAGGCTTATTTTAAGCAAGGTTTTCAATTCCATATATGTTATTTATAAAAGTTATTCGCATAGCTTTAGTTTTTTTTAAATTTAAAACATTGCATGATTAAAGTAGGAAAAAAAACAATCATATCTAATGGATAAATATTACTCGATACTCATGTAGAAGTCGAATCATTTAATTACTCAAACTATATTATACAAGCATAAGAGAGAGAGAGAGTTCTTTGTTTTAATACACAAAACAGTTCTTTTGTGACATATCAGAACCGTTAAAAACTGCTCTGTCTTTAGTTTGGTCAATATCTTTGGCTTTGAGCTCATCCCATCTGCAGGCGGGACAGAATTTAATCACTCACCACGAGCTCAAACAAGCGGTATAGGCCTTATACTTGCCGCTTCTCGTATCTCAAAGACATATAATATACTTCGTGTGCTAAGTTTAAAATTAAGTTTTATTATTATTTACGACTTTGCTTATAATACCGCAGTCAACATATGATATTTAGTATATCAAAGTTAAAATACAATTAAAGGTCCCTTTGATATTAAGTTGACCTCTTATATAAATTTTGAGGCTTTACGAAAACACCGTGTTATGACTGGTTGTCGATCTGACGCTTAGAATCTATTCCAAGTTTCATTATCAAGAGTTGAATTCAAAAATCCAGGAAAAATTTGAATGATCGAATATAACAATGTTCTAGAATGACATTGAAAGAAAATATCTCTTGTTCAAATCAATCACTTGACTGAGCATTGAATTTCGTGGAAAGTGTTAGTTTTGAATTTACCAGTGATTATCACCAATGTTAAAACATGATTTTCTTATTTGTATAGCTAATAATCAATCTTTATTAAAGTTAATAAGAGTTTTAATAAACACCAACAAAAACAAGAATTGTTGAGTAAAAATAGTATAATACAACAATGCCAAAAAACGTCGGGTGTTCGAAGTGAAAATGATTTCAATGATACACAATTAGAAGTTTCCTGATCGAAGTTCTGGCAAAAAATACGAATTATTAATATTTTCAATTAAAACATTTGATATCAGGTATGAATGATTGAAATGTCTTTTCTACTCGATTTGATCTTGAATAATCTTGCTGAAAATTTTTAACACTATGTTTTAAAAAGAAAACATTTTTTTTGTTTTAATACATCAGAAATTATTTTATAATCATTTTTCCTGAATTAACAGTTTGAAGAGTGCTAAAAAAAACGACGAAAGTAACGATTAGAATCCACTTCTTGGCGTCAATATTGTGTAATGAGTGTGTATTTTTGTTTCATACAAATGATAACTTTTAAATTTAGATTTAGAGAATTGAAACACTAGGTACAATATTTATCACTCGCTCTCCAGCCTAATATTATAATGAATTTCATATATTATATTCATGGGGATATCGTAATACTTATGAAATGTGAACCATTATTCATATTATATATTTAAAATAATATACTTTTTAAGACACTTGTTAGACAGAAAACTTGGTAGCTTAAGTGTATGAATTCTGTTAAGGCACAAACATGCTGTCGAATACATCACTGTGATTGGAATATAAATAAACATTTTGAGACTAAAAACGATATTAAAACCAACTAGACGGAACAAGTTGAGTATAATAAGAGATTTTGTACAAGAACTTTTCTGTTTATCGAAATTATTTCACGAAATAATTAAACGAGACCGAAAATCGGAAGACAACACTGTTTTAAACCGCAACCAAGTAACTATAAAACTATCATGTTATAGCGTCAGAGAATTAAACGTTAGAGATGACTTGGCAAATAAAATATAGAAGTTTCGAATAGATTAAGGGTTGCTGGTACCCGGTTTTTGACCTGACAAGTTTTTGTGCGCCTTTCTTCTTCGTTAAAAGATAAACAAAAAGTCGAAAAAGTGCTTTTGAAATGTACAGTAAAATGTGTCTTGGAAATAAAAAAAATATTGTTTTCTGGTTTTAGTATTTTTTCAATATGAAAAAATTCGGTAGGAGAATTTCAATAGAGGTGTGATCAAAGTGTTGTTATATTAAATATTTTTTTCTATTAATTAGAATTAATTCGCTTTTTATGACCCAACATATGAAATGTGCTGCTTTTTATCATAATGCAAAGTTATGTGATATGGTAGACTGGATTTTCATGAGAATGCATGTCGCCTATTGTATTAAATAAAAGTTATCGAAAATGTTAACCCTTTTAACTAATTTATATATTTTGATTTTATTGTTTTTCATAAAACATACTTTGAAAATGGTTACGTGGTTTTTCTGATTCATCATTCGTAATGCTACCCTCCAATATTGATACCTTGAGACAATCTTCTCTGATCTGAACCTCAAAGTGTATGTAATCCCATAAAATTTATTGCATTTAAAAAAAAAACGTAGACTTGATTGACTAAGATTCATCTTGGTTTCCTTAACCATTTAGATATCCAGTATAAAAGATTTCCACTATGTTAAGGTTTTAAGATAATTTTATAGCTGATTCCAATTTACTTTTATATAATAAATTGTGATTATAAACACAATTATTTGCCCAAAAATCAATGATGAAAACGTGTCCTATAATTAAATATTAATGCAAAGTGTGTTTGAAAGAAACTTTGCTTCAAACAAAGTGGATATTTACTTTAAAATGAGTCATAAAATACTTTCATGTGAATACGAACTCAATAAAGTAAAGTACTTGATACGAAGAAAGCCTGAAAAACTTCTGAGAAATTCAAAGAATTTGATTGATCGACAAAAAATCGTCGAATGAATAATATATAGTTATAGAGACTTATTTTTCGATATATGGGATGATAGCAAGATGTTTAATAAATCATTTCAAAGTAACGGATTCAATATAATAGATTTCAAATATGTGGAATTTTTTTAAAATCTTGAAATAGTCTACTATAAAACATACGTATTTTAAAAAGTTTGAAGGACGGCGTGACGTCGAAATAAATATCAACTGTATTAACAAGTTTGTGAGTTGATGATGCTCGTGATGAGCGTAACCGATCCTGATAATTATTAACATGTGGAAGTAGTAAAAGAAAGTTGTTTTTATTTAAAAAAAAAAGTTATTAACAAGTATAATAATACTATAATGGTTAATAAACCAGAAATTGAAAAGAAACTCGATATATATAGCTACCGATATTGAAAAGACGTCACTGTAAGGTTTGCGATGATTCATTTAATTTTCAATAAAAATTTACCGTTTATAACATCTTGTTAAAACAACTTGTTTGGAATGGAAGCCTTAGTTTCTGTGATAAAAATAAGACGATACGACGACTTCTTGCTCCTTTTATAGAAAAATATGTCAAATATATATTTTATTTTAAAATATAATCGCACTCAATGAATATTTACAAATACTAAGATGAAATCGTGGTATCAATAGAAACATTGTTGAATTGATAAAGCAATCACGCATTTTTCAAATTAATACATAAGTCAGGATGATAACAGAAGAGCGAAGAAATCTACGATCCGGCATATTAAAATTGTAAACATTGTTCGGCGCAAACATTTGCACAGTCCCACGTAAAACTCCATTTGTCAAAAAATGTATTTATATACCAAACCTTCACAACAAAAAGAAATGTAAATACGAAATTTAACGAATCACTGATTTGTGTTTCGTCTTTTTTCAGTTTTCTGATTCTGTTATGCAGTGAAAATCAACATAATGTCATATAATGATAATTACGACTGATGAAAAGGTTTGAGGTAAAATTGTGGGTTCTATTTTTATATTGTTAGTTATAAAAAGAGACCATTCCTTGAAATTTATTTTCTACCTCTCTTTTTTGTATACGCACATAAAAATTATTGACAGTTCATAAAAGAATATTATTTGACTGTTGATTTAAGCAAAACAAGGTATTCATTATGAAAATGTTTTCTTCAAACTACATTTTTTTGTGTAAAATTTAGGGTTTGTTTATTTAGAGAAATAACGTCTCATCAAGATAACCGAATTATAATGTCGCATATCGACAAAAATATATCAATACAAATTTATTTAGCATTTATTTAAATATTTCACCCAAGTAAACGATAAAGTAGTTATATTTTCATATTTACTTTTTTACTACATCATTTTCGAAATATTTTAGGTTCGATTGTTATATTTTCTCGTTCGCAGAAGAATAAATTCTGCTTACTGATCTCGAATCTCTCATAAATATTCAAAATGTAAATATAGGACCTTTATGTTCTACAAAACCCACGGAAAACGATAATTGATTTCGATTATAATAATTATTATTGACTCCGAATTTAAGGGTTGGAAATTTACAACTTAAATATAAAAGGTCGTATTTCATCTGTATTCCGGATAAAAGATAACACATTTACATACAAACAAGTGCGTAAATCTAGTTTGTTTGTGGAACTAGTTTTGGTGGACTGATAATAACTATTCACAAAGCATATATTACTATGTTTATAATTTAAAAAGGTATAAATAAAAAACGAAAATATAAAAACTGGTTTCTTTTTATAATGAAAAGAAAAAAATGAATCATTGAAATTTAGTAATATTGTCATATTTGATTAAACTAAAATATTTTTTTTTTAGACAAAGACTGGATCGTTTTATTCAATAAATTCGTATTCTAGTTATGGTATTAATTCGGTTTAAACTATTAATTACATTTATGAATTTATCAGAAAATGAAAAACAATATTGATAAAAAAACATCAATTCATAATGAAATTTGCCTCATATTATTTGAGATATCGACTGAGGGTGTTTGATCGAATTAAAATTGTTCAAATTTTGTACATTTCAATTACACATTTTCGTCATTTCGAGTTCATTCGTGTACTCGAATACCTGAAGATGCCGAAATACATGGATGTCATAAGCGACGAAATAAATGGAAATGTACAAAGTTTGAAAAATTAAAAATCCCTTGAAAAAAAATTTAAGAAATGGAAACATTAATTAAAACTGAACGTTTTATAAAACTTACATATATTTAATTCAAATGAATTTAAATTTCAACAATTTTTTAAAAGTCCATTCTTAAAACGTTTTTTTTTATATATTTTCTGCCATAAATGTTTCTGGATGTGTAAAAAAATGCTGGAACTTCCCTCGTTATTTACACAAAATGACATCACGAGCATAAATATTCACTATGAAGTTTTGAAAGTATCAAAGAAGCCTCCCTTCATGTTTTGGCAATATATCAAAATGTTCAACATCACTAGCTTATGGGATATGGGATTTGTCATCCTTTTTGCCATTATACAATCCACTATTTTTCCATTTCTTTGAAACCGTCGAACAAAAAAAATAGCGGGACAAATCCAAACCATTATACTACGAGAATGATTTAATACGTTGTGAGAATGGAAAATTATTTCATTTGTTTGCTTGTCTGCCATAGCGCCAACAAATTTAATTATTACCTTTGAATTGTACCGTAACAGAAACTTGAGCATTCTTCCGAAAGAACCTTAAATATTTCAAACACGCGTTTCCTTACAAAATAATTAAACGTCAAGATAATGAGAGTCTCAAGATTTTTCAGCAATTTTCATCTACAATGAAATGTTTTCCCACTCTTGTTTTGCAGTCTTTCAAATAGAATGAAGGGACGGACCTTTTTGTCGTACCACAGTATTTCAGCCGTAAAAAGACAATGGATAACGTTACGCTCATATAAGACATTATCGTCCATGTACATAATAAATTTTCTAAAAATACACGTCCATCTGCGTTTGCGCCACCGCTTGGACTTTTTCTTGTGAAAAGATTTATATTCATTTTTTTGGTCACGTAATCTTGTTAAAAGCGACATTGCGATACCTATCTGAAATGACATTCCCAATTTGACATTTAAAAGAAGACAATGTGGAAGTATGAATAATTTTACTTTAGACTCATGAAAGACTTACAAATTTATATTTCCAAATTTCATTCCGTATATATTATTCCAATAAAGATTGAATGTTATTTATTTATTTTATAAAATTCACATACCGCCAACAATATCGTATAATGTACAGTAACGGTGACGATAAATTTGATCGCTGGTGATTTAAATAACCTTTCCGGAGATTTTTTTTTTTAAATTTAATATTATCCAAAATGACAAACTCTAATACAGTGAATACTTTAAATTAACTATGAAGATTTGAAAAAGAAAATAATGGTCCCGGTATTTCGGTTATTTTTTTGATATCGAAATACCGGTTTGAAAATATAAATAATCGATTTTTATATCAGTATTAAATTAGAATTACCCAATGACTGTTAGTCTAACAAGTACTAAATCAAAGACTACTTTTTCTGTGGCCGGACTTTTCTGCAATCAAAATTTACAGATAACACCATTATTAAACTGGCATTTTTAAGTTTTTATTTAAAGAAACAATACATTTTAATAATAAATATGAAAATTTGTCATTTTTACTTAGTGATTATATTTTTGAAATATTAAAATCTCGGTTTTAATTTGTTCGACCGGTATTGCGATATCAATTGACAGTAATAATTATTATTTTTTGCCCATTTTGGTAATACATGAACTTAATATAAATTATTGGTATTGTTATACCTAGTTGGAATATTATTTCGAAATGAAGTTTTAGCAGCTTTGTAAACAAAGCATATCTTCACAGTTTCTGCCATTACTAACATGTGGTTTTAGTGAAACAGTATTCCATGGCAATACGTGCAGATAGAATAAAATATTATATTGCATTATATGTATAAATTGTATGCGGACGATACCATTTAACAAAATTTGGGTACACATTTTTTTTTGTATGTAATATCGGATTAATAAGTAACATAAATATGGTTTTTTACTAAATCTTTTTTTTCTCAGATTGAATACTCTAAGGATGTGGAGCAAAGAATAAAAGTTTCACAATACAAATTACTGAAAAAATATATTAAAATATTTTCTATTAAAGCCCTGAATAAAACAATAACATAGTTTCTCATTATGCATTAATATTTCATTGGCGAAATATTTTAATGGCAAACAAAAATCTTAAAATAATCATATAAATATGCCTGTAGAATATTTTAAAATGAATGCTTTTAAAAGCCCAACTAGGGCAAGCGGATGTGATGAATAGCATCGCCTCTTTCTCGGAGCTTTAAGTGTCTGTGGCATTGTACCAGCAGACATTCTATTGAATTTCGTTCGTATTTTACTCATTTTTCTTATATGCCTAATGAGCTTTCTGAAGTAGCTTTAAGTTTAGTTCTTTTAGTCGTTTGGTTGACAAAAAAAAAACAATCAAATCTTTCAAATTGCAAATTGAAGGTCTGAAGACAGGTGCATTTTCAATTTAAAGTAATGATTTTGTCTAAAATCAAAAAAGTTAATCTGTATGTAAAATAAAATTGTTTATACCAGTATTGGGGAAATCATAATCTTGGACGGCTTTAAGTAATAAAAGTGAATTTCAAATGTTACATATTGACACGATTTTTTTTAATTTATTATACAAATTACTATGGTAAAGTATAATATTTGATTGTGTTTTGGCCAATTGATGTAACCCTAAAAAAATACGAAAATGAGTTAATGATTGGATCTCATTTTAAAGACGACATCGCAGGTCTCGGCCAAATGATGTAAATCAGAAAAATAAATTGACCACTTTTTGGAAGGGAAAACAACTTTTTACATTAGATTTAGGTTTAAAAATTCTGACCCGACCGCTGAACGTAAGCCACTATTATATTGACAGTCCCTACGATAATCCCGTATCCGCAAACGTGAGAATTTACAAGAGTGCATTTCAAAGATTCATAACGCAACTCACCACATAATGTTTTCGATGAAAACAGTTTTTACACACTCCTGAAAAATTTTAATTCTGAGAGTTATATTAATTGACCAAAACATCATCGATTCGAATATTTTCAAAACAATGAAACATTTATTGAACGATCAATTATAACCAGCGAAATATCTTTTTTGTACATTAAACAATCAAAAATATTTTATTTCAATGTATGTATATTATATATAACAAATCGTTAAAATAAAAAAATATTTGATATAAAGGAATCAATTATAATAAGACAAGCGATATCAAAATGAAATATACTATGAATAACCCATATCAGTACAAATTTGACGGGGCAGACATATTGGACCTCGATTTGCGATATCTCGATCAAAAACCTTTAAGTTTTTTTTCGATGTTGATCTCCTTTATTTGTTCCTGTATAAATACATTGTCATATTATACAAAAAGGGTATCAAGATTTTTTGAAGTATTTTTTCGTAACAGTAGTAATAATTTTCTGTCCAAACGATCTTTTCAATTCGCATTTAATCCATTGAGCCTAATTATTTTTATAATTGTTATCTATCTATTTTCTGACTATAATGAAAGAAGTATTGAGAAATTCAAGTTAATCATTTTTTTAAACTTAAAAATTATTTTGAAACTGCGTACTCAATAAAAGTTTTACACATTTCATAGTGATAAATTATACCAAGGTGAGAGCTAAATGGAAAATTAATTTATGATTATTATTATTATTACGCCTTGACAAATTTAAAAAAAAATATTTACTTTAACAAACATTTGAAATATTGTCGATTATTAGTTAATCCGGTCCTATAATCGGTTACGTAGTCACGGGCTTGAATTCAGAAATGGCAACATCCAATTTTATAGAATGGAATATCAGTGATGTTTTCATGCCTTCCCAATAATCTGATAGTAGACCTTTCCGAGCTCCATCTTTTATTCTTGTACCTGTTTAAAGTGTGATATTGAAAGATTGACTTATAACCAGTTGTAGTAAATACAAATGCTATATTTGGGGTCGATATGCGTCACATTGGTAGTAGGCCTGGTTAAAAAAAGCTATTTCGGCATTATGTTATCACTTGCAAGACTATGCCTAAACCGATTTTACATGTATATGTTACGCTTAATTTATGAAATTGCTTAATAAATGAAATAGGCAAAATTTTGCCCAATTCATGAAAACTGCAAGGGCATTGCCTCATTCATGAAGCAGGCAAATAATTTGACGACTGCGTGAATTCATCATGAATTTTCCTTCCTAGTTAAATAAATTCCGAGCAAAATAAATAGTAGCAGCAGAATTCACGCAGTCTGAAAATTATTTGCCTAATTCATCAATGAGGTAATGGGCTTGCACTTTTCATGAAATAGGTGAGATTTTATCTGTTTCATGTAATAAGCAATATTAAACATTTGGCTTAACATATACACTTATATCCAAGAGACATTTATATTCATTAATTTATCATTTATTTGGTTATCTGTTATAAAAAACAGGACGAGATGGAAATATATTTCATCCTACGAAGAATTCCAAACATTATCAATAGATTATCCATTATTATCCATAATCATCGCCAGAAATATGCTTAAACAGGTTGTTGTACGTTTTTAGCATATACTTAGCAAGATTAAGTAGAAAACATTTCAACTCAATATCTTACTAACCTTAAGGGTGCGGGTTGTCATAATATCAGGAAGCATTGTCAATGCGTATCTAGGCCATAACATGCGCCTCTACACTTTAGCGGCGATCACTTGTGGCTGCTTCGTCTATTTGCGTATTGTATGATTTGGCATATTATGATCTTAACACAGCTATTCAAGAATTTTCCATAAAAATATTACGTGTAGAATCGTTATATTGTATACATCACGGATGAATATTGAAATAAACATATATTTTCATCATGCATACCGTTGTGATGGAAAAACAGAATTATTTCGTTATTATTAAAAGAAATCAACCGAATGAATGTTCTTATAATACACCATTTAAACTTAAAGTATTTCGGCTAGGAACGGAAAAAAACTATGGCGCAATCTGACACTGAATTTTTGAAACTGTGCGATTTTCGAAATGACATTTTTTTCTGTTGAACGTACACGTCACTCGTAATTGATAAATGATGATATATAATGTATGTTACCTAGAATTACTGACAAAAATTAGAATAAAATACAAGATTATTTTTATATTATTGTCGTTTTTGATAATTTCAGTCAGTATCTTAATTCCGTTATGTCCCTATTATTCTATTTTGTCTAAATTTTGAATATTGAAGTTTCAAGTCTCATAGGACATGATTCAAAAAAATAAGAAGGATGGAGTAAAACTTTCCAGTCAGAGGATTCTGCTGGAAGTATCAGAAGCTCTCATTATAGGTTTAAATACCCGGACCTATTATCATCGCTCTGTTTGTTTATAACGTATGCTTCTTGTCTCGAAGTCTTTCCATTGCTATTAATATGTCTATGAACTGTCGAATAAGAGTAGTAAACTTTCCTTCAATTTCACTTATCATGACCTCATTGTAAACATTTGCTCATCTCCCACATTTATGATACTGTTGATATCATTATTTACTGAAATCGACAAAACTGCATAAAAAATACAAATGTACTAGCTGTACCGAGTATTTTTATCTTATGTTATATTCCGTATGCTTATAAAATTTTTATATTAAGAAATCGCATATTTAAGGACTTTCTTAAATATTCTAATTTAGAGTCTACATATTTATCAAAAAGTATGATTGTGTTTTGTATCGTGAGGCGAAACATGCTTGTCAAATTTCAGTATAAAAAAACCAAATTAAATTAAAAATTACCGCATATAGATATTAATGTCTACGGTACCGATATTTAACACTTTTTTTCTTTTATTACATAAGCAATGGTACACAAATGTTAATGTGAAATAAATTTTCTGTCTGGACTTATTTTACCATGACCAGGTGCTCAAAGTTGAATTATTTTGAAATATTAGTAAGCATTTAATTGTATATATACACCGACATAATATAGGTTTAGTCTAAGCGATAAACCGATGTTAATAGAGAGCTAGATTGAAGATAGCTAAAAGGGTGTTTAGTCACTTGGACCGTGACGAACGTCAGCTGTTTTTTAGTTTGTTCAGCAAAACGCGAATTGAAAAGAGCATGCCGGATACCGCTTAGAAGTCCGCTTTGCTGGAACGCACATACGTAAAGAAAGTGAACTTCAGGTAAACGGTTGCGATAAATCACAGAATGGATTCTTTTTAACAATTCAAAGAAACCCGCGTTGTTGGATGGATAGGTGGGTTGCTACTGAATGGGGGCGAGAGGTGAGAACTTCCTTGCAAGGCAACCACCCTCGCTGGTTTTGCCACTACTCTACCGGCACCGTCCGTCTCGCTACTGATGAAATCAAATTTAATTTGATGCTTTTTCACGGCGAGCCAGCATTTATTTGCGCGGGCCTCATTAATTTTCGTCGGCCTTCATAATAATTAAGAGGAGATTTGCGTTATTTTTTTCAACATTGCGTAGTCAGTGAAAAGGTTTAATTAGCGTTAGTATTTATTGACTATAAATAGATTAAATGGGATTACAAATTTTTGTTAAATCAATTTTATATATTTATTCATGCGAGGTTTATTCAAGATCAAAAGCGTTGCCGATTTTGGATATGTTCGTATCTTAAATTCGTTTCAGCAAAAACAAATATTTTAGCCTTACCTAATCCAAACTGCCTTGGGAGCTATAATACTATTCTAGTTTTCTAGACCTTTTGTGATCTCAATTATAAATTATCAAAAAATAAAACTGCGTATCTCATATACTGCTCACTTTGCATTTTAAGCAGTTCATGATTATGATAGAATTTTTAATCGGTGGTATTGAAACAATTTTTAATATTTAAACACCTTTATAATGCCTTTCCACAACGAATTGAAAATTTACATCTTAAAAACACTTTTTAATAATTAATTTACTGCTGAGTGTTATAAGGTTATAAGATGTAAATAATAGAGAATAAAACTGTACTAAAAATGATGGTCTTCCAGGACGCCGAAATCCCACATGTCGGAAGAAGAGGCAAGCAGGATTCCGGAGGCATCCGCAGCATGTGATCCAGCCAGCTCCCGCGTCTCTCCATAACCCCGATGTGATAGTAACCATCAGGTACTATCCATAGGATGGACTCTGGCATGTCATGGGAGGAAGCAAAGCGATTGGCGGGTGACAGGTAGTCATGGAGACGCCGCGTGGTAGCCATATGCTCCATATAGGGAGCGAATATGGAAGAAGAAGAAGAAGAAGAAAGATGAAACAAAAAGATTAAAATAGTGGTTTATACGGTATTGAAGATTTGACTTCAAGTATTTGATCATTAACACTAATTCGATAAACAATCAGAAATAAATAATAAATAAGTCAGTTAATAATTATATTTCGTCGGGAAATAATTGTCAAATAAATAAAAGTTGAGTTAAGTTAGCTTAGGCTTAGTTAAAAAACTAACCATTTTATGTAAATATCTGACCGTTTAATTTAATAACTAACAATTTATTATTTTTTACTAACCAAAAACTGAAATACTCACTGACCCAATAAATGCAGACTTTTCATTATGTTCACTTATTGTAAATTTGATTTAATTGATATGATAAATATATATGCTAACAACTCTTTTCAGTGTATAATAAGTATAATCATAATATTAAAAAGTAATTAATTTTCTACTTAAAGTTATAAAAAATCTATTATTACTCTTTGATAATTTATATAAATTCATTTTTTTATTTTTGTTAAATAGTATATTTATACAAAAACAAACGCTTTGTAGTGCACATTAAAGATAACACTTTTCATCACGTTTAATTACTTCAAATTTATCTTAGAAGTTTTAAATTAAAAGTGATGTGAGCAGTATTTATAAACCTTACTCAATCAATTTATAATTATGAAATTAGTCAGGCGTCTGAAGCAACTAACGTCAGCAATTACTGTTGAAAAATACTAAGGTATTAGGAAATTTCGCCGAGAAAATTGTCAAAAGTGTTTCAAGTGCACGTCAATTTAGCTAAACGGTGTGTAGGCAGTTACCGACGAGCACCAGTTGGTTCACTTAATAAGTCAGGGGAAGTAATGTTTGCTTTCGTCCACTTAATTACGACAACTCCAGGAAAACTCACTTTTTATCTTTATTGCGGAATGCCCTGTGAATACTTAATATGGCAGACTACGAACATTGTTCCGCAACTTCAATCGCCATTTTTGCGTTTTGTGTTTTTTTTATTAAAAACGGATATGATGCTGGTTTTTGTTTTGTTTGAATTGAACTAGGAAGATAAAAATAATGCGAAACAATGGTTTATTGCTCGTTGGTTATGCTGAACTTAAACCCTGTCACATTTTATATAAAAAACGTAGATCAAATTTTGTTTTTAGGCTTCTAAACTAAATTATTGTATAGAGATCTTTGTATTGTAAACAAAATATTCTATAATTGAAAAATAAAAATAAAAATATAAATATATATATACACAAGCTACATAAGATAATGATTTATTATTTATTTTATATAACTAATTATTAATTGTATTAAAAAAAATAAAACACGAATTTTTGTATTGATTTCACAATATTATGTAGATTCAGGTCGCTTTCGCTCATCGTGAGAATTTTCAAATTAAAATTAATTATAATACAATTGTAAAATATGAACATAAGATTAATTTTATTTTCATAAATATAATGTCATTATGCCCAGAATTGATTGATTAAAAAAGTTGTTAAACTTTAAGTTACTGGAGAGTATACTTGCTTTTGATTATCCTAAGTAGACCTAGCAAATCATCATTTGGAGTTCAATTAATATAAACTAAAAAAATATTTTTAATTAATCCCCAATGAATATATAATTTTTTCATAAATGTTTCATGAAAAAATATTTATAAATATACATTGATGATCTTCTGTTTAAAATGTCAACATGTATGCAATTTAACGTTCTACCTACTGGTTGAACGAATAAAGTCGTAAGATATAAAAGCGTTGAAAAAAACAGCACTAAGTCATATTGTAATTATTTTATTTTCACAGAAAGCATGATATGACTATAAACTATTTTATAACTCATCAATACCAAATCTTATGATTTGTATGCCCAAAAGATTATTCTTTATAATCTACAAAAAAACTTTTTAAATCACAAACAGTTGTAATTAGGAAAGAGAATACTGTGTCAAAAATGATGCTTTAAATGCGATTATCTCAGAACTTTTTTTATGACTTCTGTAAGTATTCACTCAATATTATATAATATGTGAGTTTAGTTTAATAAAGATATTGATACTATTTACTAAGTAAGTTATTCGATATAGAAAACACGACTTAGCTTTAAATCAATTTTATTTTGTTTACTTTATGCGTTAATTTGTCAGTTTTATCTCAAAATATAAACAACCTCCCTTGCAAACAGATACCAGGGTAATAATTCCTAACACTTCCCTTATCTGAAAATATTTATGCTTCGCGAACATTTTACTCTCCATCAAATATATTATACAAATGTTATCCTTGTCACTTTTGTGCATCCTTTTCTCGCCAACTTAGCCAAAGAAAACATTTTCCCGTTCGTATCGGTACATTTAGCTACGGATCGCAGCCTCTACGGCTCTACGCTGCTACACCGCTACGATAGCCAGAGTGTAGTATGGATTTGATTAGTACTGAACTCTCTCTCGTCGCGTGTGGACGCTTTCGAAGTGACTAGATTTTATATCGTGCAAAACATTTCAAAAGTTTGCGAGTCAAGTTTTCACTGTATTTTACTTACCATGTTTAGTGTAATAAAGTAATGTTTTTATGTAGCCCTAGGTAATATAAAAAATATGACGAAAAAAGTTTTGATTATTGCTAAAATTATGCCTATTAAACAAGTGTTTTTATGTGTTTTGAAGTTGTTTTATAAAATGGTCTGAACGTGCAAGATGAATACTTTTTATAAATATTAAGATAGCTTTAATTTATAAAAATAGCGTTAGTTTAAGTTGAATTTGTAGTATAACTTATATAAAAATAAATTAGGAAACTATTTAATATACACTAATTTTAACCACAAAAATTAAAATATATTGAGTAAATTAATTCATATTAAATAAATAGTGCAAAAATAAAATATGCATCACACGAAAAAGCCATCACCTACCACATCCAAACGGCTCAAGGATCCGAATAAACAACCTCGGTACCCTCCAAGAGTTATTCACGTCAATAGAGATGTTGCCACTATGGTTGATGAGGTATCACACCACACTGATATGCAAGATCTAACAAGCAATGAGTCAACATGGACCCCAGATGGCGAACTGCCGCCGTTTAGACCTAGAACGTTCAGCGACAGCTTTCTTCGTAATAGCAGTGAGGAGTTGCTTCTTGGCGTAGGTTGCGATGCTTGCGGGCATCCACCGTCTCCTCGATATCAATGCCAACAGCCGTGGACCAAGACTTATCCCACGGAAACCAGCATAGATCTTTTATGCAATTGCAATTCAGAAAATTCTTCGTTTTTACCACAAATTCCATCGGAAAAGTCTCAAGAAAAACTCATTAGCGATTTTGAAAAACTTAAAACGAGACATTCGTATGTAAAAACGAACAACTCTTATCACCGCAGCCTCGATCGCAAACACGTAAAAACGAAAAGTCCGAGCGTAGTAAGTTTCTTACCTCGACATGTCGCATACGCCGATCCGAACTCTTCCTTCGTAAAAAAAATAAAGAGAAATTTATCAACGCTAAAACGGATTGGTGGGGATGGATGTTCAAAGAAAGGTAATCTGGGCCTACCATTGAGCGAAATTCCACTAGATTTTTCCCAGCGTAAATCAGACAGCTTAGCGAAGCATTTTAAAATATCCGACAGAGATTTCAGTACCAATTGCATTTTCTCTTCCTCCAACTTCGTAAATAATATTCCTCCACCTGATTTTATAAACTGCAATGTCTCTAATAATTTCGATTATCCTCCGGAGACAAGAAAGATATTGGCACAGAGTGGGAGCTTTAAGCGTAAAAACGGCGTTCACGACAACGAAATGACTGGGATACACAAAGCGAAGGCAATAAATGTTAGCTCAATTAATGTCACTTTAGATGACAGGAACGCGGATCGATTCTGCTCAGATATACGATCGAATCCGAGACGGATAATGTCTTATAATGAGTTATGGAAGGAGGGAATGTTATCTGGATATTCGGCAACGAATGAACCGATTGGCTATGCGAATTACGACGGCAGAGAACCAACAGTGGAAACAATTGAAGGGGGTTTCATGTGCAGGGGAGCCGGACGCTCTAACGATGCTAGAGTATTCAAACGAGGCGATGAATCAGAATGCGACATGATAATGTTAGAGACGAAACAGAACTTGGCAGGATATCACCATTGTTTATGTGACAACCATACGCAGAGTCTAGACAAGAAGCGATCCGCCGCATATTTTCATTCGCAGGTAAGGAAAACATACATGCTTATTAATATAATTACAGTATTCAAACGAGAGTGGTTTATGGCACATGTGGGATGAGACTTAAAATGATAAATGGAGTACTATTATGCAGACTTGAAGGTAAATACGTTTTCACACGTAATATGTATTTATGGTTCCTTTAAATCCCCTCATATGAGAGCTGGTTTTTTGTCGTCTACTTTTTATGGTTTACAGGGTTTACCTTTTTAAATAATTTGCATATTCAAATCTTCAGACGTGTGGCAACATAATACTATTGCATTAAAAATATATTCTTTGTTCTGTACAAATTTACAAAACACATATTAGCTCAAATTCATGCTATGTAACAATATAATAAAGAATTGCATGATAGAATAATTACAAAAATATCATTATCAAGGTCTTTGTTTTCTATAAATATAAATACGTTCTTTATTTGTGTGCTTTTGAAACGATGCATCATTTATAAATATTATTGTTTTTAAAAGCTCAAGGTATGACTTAAATAAATATTTATACCAACGTTTTTCGTTGTCAAAAGGATAATGTCGACGGTATAAGGCACAAAGGATCTGAGTTAACCCTTTGACAAAAGTGAGTTAATCACAGGTCAGTATTATGACTCAAATTTTATATCATATTTAGATACATGTAATGATATTACAACAGCAAAAAAAATTGAACTATTTTTACACATATTCTATACGGTATTATTTTTGCTGTGGCCGACGAGTAGCAATTTAGAATTTCCGTACCAAAAGCATTTAGTTCGAATCCCTGAAAAGTTTGCTATTCGCTTAAAAGTGTATATATTATATCAACTTTTAAAACATTTAGCCATTTGTTTTGAAAGCAATTTATACATTATTATGTGATGTTTACTCTTTACTTAGTATAAGAACTAACAACTGGTATACTCCTAACCTCATCCACTCTGCAAACGTTAAGCGATTGATTTTCTGCAAGTGCTGTTAAAGTCCGTCACTAAGACGCCATATGTTCCTAATTATGAAGGGAAAGGTTTCCTAAAAATTACGTTGATCCATGTACACTGGCAATTGTTGATACTTCAAAATGATTTGTATATTTATTTTTAGTATTGAGAAATTTTATTAGTGGTAGATATCAATTGAGCATATTCAGTCTGAATTTTCTGAATACGAAATTTGTATTAAATCCTTAATGTTTTGGTGTTTATAATAAATTTCTGATAATATTCTCTAAGGGAGAAACTAGGTAGTGCATTAAAATAACGAGGTTTGTTAATTTTAATTTGTAAATTTTCAGTAATTACAGAACACGTGGTTGTTTCTATACCAAGTTATATTATCAAACTATATTGATTGTACTTATTCTTCTATTGATAACGTCTCATATTAAAGGTTGTTGAGTAAATAACAGTACATCTCTAGGATATACTTAATATTGGTATTTCAATGTCTTATGTCATTATAGTACAGCAAATTTGTAGTTAATCGATCTTCACCTGCAGCTATCTAGTTATGAAGGATTGCAACACTGGTTTTTATAATTAAAAATTCCGGTATTTCGGTGAAACAATATATTACGTTATAGTAATTTAATGTCTGTTCGTTCGACAATCGTTAATTCTGAGACTTTTTTTTGTACAGCTGTAGATTACAGATGCATTTGTCCATTTTTGTATTTTTTGCTATACCAGAATTGATATTTGCAATACTTATATTTAATATGAAATGTCAACAATGATACATTTTTTCCGTTATTGCAATCCTAGTCTTAGTTAATACTTTCTTTACTCTGCCATAGGCCAGTACAGATACTTTCCAGTCTTGTTGTGTTATGTGTAAGTAATATATGCCGTTTTATAACGCACTCTGGTATTAACATTAGAACAGAATTAGTCTATCTACAAACTGTTTGTGATCGCTACACATTCCCCTATGATTTATTAATGTGTAGCGGTTAGTCATTCTGAGCAAAGGTGCTGCGTCTCCAAAATCATAATCGCTGGTGTAATTTAGCAGAAAAAATAATAAAAAAAATCATCTAATTAACAAAATTGATTTTTTTATTCTGATATAACTAATCTACATACTGAAACTACGCGAATCTTAAGAACTGGCTATTTTTGATAATATTGTGGAAACAAACTATGTCTTTATATCGCTTTCCTGCATGTGCTCTAACTTATTAATGGCATTATACAGAAATAGTTATTGAGTGCATTGTCATTAGTTTCATTAAAATAAGGTAAAAATAGCATTTGTCAGCGTCCGTTGCGCAGTTGGTAGCGTCGTTGGCTACGGCTACGGATATCTCCCCAGTGCGAACGGTTTTCATAAATTGATCTTCCAATCGATTAATGGATTTCTGTTCGTAGTCTAAACAGTGTTTGTGATGTCTAAAAAATTTCCTCCCACCCATCTGACCCTCACGGGGCATAGCGAGAGCGATTAGCTAACTTCTAGTCCTGTCCTAGCCCTATCCTTCTATCCTTACTCTCTTCAAAAAAGAGAGGTTGAGCAACTGAGTAACAAGCAGTTCTCATAAAAAATTCTGTTGAGATACTTCCATTAGGAGGCCATATGCTCCATGTTGGGAGCGAACATGGATAAAAAAAAAATAGCATAGTATTTAGTTCCATAAGAATAACAAGATAAAGACTATTATATCATCTATAGAATCATACATTTTGTTATAAAAATGGCGTGATGATTATATAGCTATTAGTATTTTATAATTGACGGAAAAGAATACTTTGGTATTTTGACTTTATTATTTATTAATTATTTTTATGCTCAATAAAAGTCTGTCAACAATTTCCCAATTGTTTTGTGGTCTGCGTATTAATATTTCACGTTAAAACAGTTACGCAGTTCAGCGCATTGTCATAAAAACTAGACGAAATAAAAAAAGATATTCACACATTCAGTGATGAGTTGCTCTAATACAGTAATTGTCGCTTCCCATATAGCGGTCGGCCATCCATCTTTTTACGAACAAACTCAGCAATAAGAGTTTGATTAAGAGGTAAATGTGAAATATTTTTTGGCAATTTTTCAATAAAATTTACTGTGGGTTTATTTGTGAAAAAGGGTATAAATTCTCTATATTCATAATAAGTTTTATATAATTATCTTTGTGTTGTAATCGTTCAATCATTTTTATTTAATTTCGAAAAAGGTTTGTCAAATTTCAAGAGATATCGTAATATATATTATGGTATTCATGTCTTAATTATGCAATCGAATTATGTAGATTTCTAATCAAAGACTGAAATATATATACAATTGGTATAAAGTTTACTATTGTTTATGCCATAAATCGGGTTCATTGAAGGTAAATACATTATTTATTACCCGTCTCGGCATAACCTCGTTATATCAGTATTAACAGATACGATATCTATCTTGTTTAACATAAGATAGATTTTCTCATCTAAATTATGGTTAACTATTTCAATTAGTACATTATATGTGCTTATCAAAATAATTTCTACACATTCAGTTCAGTGGAATAGCGTTGTATAAAAGTAATAAAATAACCTTAAATTTTGCAGAACTTTGCGACTTAAAATTTTCTTATTCGGTAATTTGATTGAGATCGATTTCACTGAAATTCTGATTGTGTGAATGAGAAGGGTATTTGAAGTTGTCGCATAATATTGGTTTTTATCATATTAATCCGTGAAAGACCCATTTACTTTTATAACATATATTCCATTCCCAAAATAAGACATTTTGTTTTACCTTAAAATATATAATATAAATAGATTGGTTTTATAACGCCACTATTTTTAGGTTAAAACTGTCGATTGATGTTGTGTGATTGAAATTAACTATGTAATTTGAACCATTTGAAATATTTACATTATCGTTTGTTTTGTGGCATATAAAGTTATATCGTATGTAATGTCTATACCCTCTATTCAGAATAATGTCACTTTTGTAACGTTTTTCGAAAAAAAATCGATGGTTACTTACTTATTAAGTTCAATTTTGTTGTTTTATGTGGGTTGCAAATAGTATTTTTTAACTACACAATGAAGTCATAAAATACCACCGGACACTGTCATAAATAGAGGATGTTTGAGGATTTAGGAGGCAATTTGGTAAATGTGGAAGTAAACATTTCCTCACTATAAAATCCAGCGGATTTCTGTTGTATTAAAAAAATATACTCCCATCGTATAAGTATTCCGGTAGGTATCAATCGTTGCAAAATTGCTTCCTTAAAATTGTACGTTCCGTCATAAATTTTCAACACTCAAAAAGATATAAAACGGTTTCTTTTGTTGCTAAAATAATGACCGTTCTATTGTTATCTTTATATTTATTTTGAAAGTTCACCTTTTTATAGAATTTCGTTTTAGATGAAGTATTATTCTCTTTAAAAACACGTTCCATCACACAAAAGAATAACATTCCTCCATACTTTTTACGGTTTTATTTCATTCCGATATGTTTGTGTTCAAGATTTTTTAAATTTCTGTCTTTAATTTGATATTTTAATCAAAAGACTCGTTTCTTTTATTATAATTAGTTTTGTAACCAGATCGACCTTATTAGTAAATGACTAAGTGATGAAAAAGTTTGTCCTTTGAGCGTAGTATGTGTATTTTAACTTAACGAAGACAATTCAAGTACAATATTATTTTTCTTGTTATTATATTGATGTCTTGTATATTCATAAATGCTTTTATTAAACAGCTGATTTAAAAGAAATTTATAACACATTTTGAGTATACTTTTGCTGTTTTATTAGTATATACAGGTGTTAATAAATAAGACATTTAAATGGTTGTATTATACGTGTTTTCTAAATCTATTATAGTGTTAATGCACAGACAATGTGTGGAATTACAATTTCTCAGTGTCTTTAATTGCATTCAATTTATCTTGTAATAATGAAATTTATGTTGTTGTTGTATTGAAATACTCGGTAATTGTTTAAAATTGGGATATCAAAGAATTTTCAAATTATTTACAAAACCACACGGAGAATAATAACACGCAGTTTATTGTTAAATATAATACTATACACCTCGCTGGATATTAAATCTTTAAATATGTACTCAATACCAAAGAGTTGATTGTATTGTAAAGCAGACTAAAATTCTAAATCGAACGACTAAAATGGATTTAAAACGAAGGTGACACCACACAGTACATGGTCGGAAATACTTGAAGAGATATACAATTACATAGCATTGGATTAACCTCGATGATATTAATTATAAATGAAAGGAATGAGGGAAAATATACAAACTTCAAAGCAATGCTTTAAGATTTTGGGTTACTAGAGAAATAATAATAGAGAATAATTTAGCTTATAAGCTTACATACGTATGAACTTAGACAGTGGCACATTTAAGACATTACATCTACATTTAACAGCCAAGTGATAATGGCGTTGTTGGTTTAGACATTCCTTAAAACGTAATAATGTCTAGTGAAAATTTTAACATTTTATTTAAATATATTAAATTACAATTCATTACTTTATTATTATATTTGTTTTGTAACTTCGTGTTCCACAAAACACCTTTAGCGTTAATGTATATTAAAATATGTCTTTATTGTAATTATTGAATTGACTTCCTTAATTATTTAATGTACATATTAGAAAATTAGGGTGGATTACGAATTTTTACCTCTGATTTGGTGTACAAAGAAGTAACGTTGCAAAATAGCATGAATAATGATTACCTTTGAAAACTGAAGAAATTCCATTATTTAATAAATATTTACTACCACTGCTGATTTCAAAAATCGTTTGGTATTCATACGATATATATGTATTATAATTTTTTTATGAAGATGGTATATTTCAAGAATAAAGTGTATTTAATTCTAAATTAAATACATTTGCATTTATATAATTAAAAAGTTTTGCGTTTATAACGATTGTGAAATATCATTTAGATTCCTGCAAATTTTCAATATCATAATATTTATGTTTTTTTGCAATACAATAATTATAATTGTTATTCAAATACCCAGAAGGTTATACATTAACTTTTAATTTTAATCTTGTGTTTTTGAACCAATGACTATATTTTTCGAAATTTAATAAAATTCTTTATAAAATTATCTGAATAATATTTCTACACAGTGGAGGCAGGTGTTGACAGGAGATTTTAATTTGATTCATATGAATACGAAATCTAATGAGAACAACCTCTGTTTCTCTAATTGTGTGGCAAACACCTCATGAATATTCAATCATTTTGACACATGTAAAGGTTAAGAAGATATCCATTGTAGGTAAATTTGATAAAAAAGATTTATTTTGAAATTTAAGAAGAATTTGTCGTACGTTTTATTTTTAACCACAAACTTAATTGTTATTTCTATGAAGAGAAAGAATATTTATAAATATTCTAATATAAATAAGGAAACATAATTTAAATGTCGTTTTGGGTAACGTTTTGAATAGAGACTTTTTAACTTGAAAAGCTCAAACCCTTTGGGAAATCTTGAGCCTCGTGTAACTCGACCGACAGATTTTAATATAAAAACAACCCATTTTATCAAAATATGTTGAATCCAATCGAATATAAACATACAATAATACTTCAATAAATCAATATTTTCTGAATACGATTGATAGATAAAATCATATTTCAGTTCTGTTGTCTTCTAAAAATAATTAAGATGTTTTTTATTTATATGTGACTAATACATATTTTGATTGTTTTCTAAATCGTCTGCGTTATGAGTTTAATATTTGCAGCATGAAAATGTGTACAAATAGATATTAAATAAATAATTTATAACCTTACAAACAGACATGCAAAAAATATTTGTAGTATCGAATTTATTATTAAACGTTTTTTTTTACAAATAAATATCACAAAAAATCTTTGAAATGAAACAAATATGAATATATTCATTATTCATCACGATAATATATTTTCCAATCTATATGTCAGCACTGCGTCAGCGCCAGGACTGATGAGGTATACTATTATCTTGACAAAAGCATTATGCGTAAAATATTTTCCAGTAAGATAATTTTTTACGAGTAGTGGAATGCTACCATATTTTAATTTATTTTTAAAGTTTGAAACTGTTTTACATGTCTTGTTTAAGCCCCTTGATCGTTTATTTCATACCCTGAGTTACTGAGAACACTCTTGGCAAAACTATTAAACCTTTAACTTGTATAACTATACTTAGTATCACTTAGTGCGTATCTAAGTGTCGCCCAATTTAGCTGATCCATATTACTTTTAAGCTCTGCAGTTTGTTACTCAACGAACAATCTTAACTATATTTTAACACAGCAGTTAGGGTTTCTCTGAAAATTATGTTACTTACGGATGTTACTTCTGGATGTATACTTTATTAAATATTTACTAGTATAACGCATATACTCTTGAATGTTGTATAAATTTCATTTGATAGATTATAAAATTTTCTCTGTTAAATTTTTTATAGGTTCTTCGATTAAAAGAATACTAAATAAAATCATATAAATATGCTGTAATTAACGTATTTGCATATATTACCACTTCCAGTTTCCATATATATAAGGTATTTGAAATCAATATTTGTGATACTTGTAGTGCATACTTTCGTCATTTCTATTTCATCTAAAATCGAAAACATGTATTGTAAAATCAGGAAATACTTGTGAAAAAAAAAACTCTAGGGTTTTCTAAAATAACGGTAATTATTTCAATAGAATTTCTTTAGCAGAGAAGAAATAATCACATATATATAAAATGATGTACTATATTATTTATGTATTGTTTTGAACGAATGTCATTTAAAATTAAAACCAACTACTCATGCTTAAACACGTTAATCAATGTTTATATCAATGTACAAATTAATAGCCAGTCCTGAGCGGTTATACTAACGTGTTACTCGATTGCACATTCAAGAGTTCAAAACTACGAATGTTAATTTACCAATTTATTCATAGAGCTGTACTAACTATATAATATATATATATAATTAGTAATTTTATAAATCACCACGTATATAGGCGCTGTATTCACCGTAGCGTCAAAGAGAGATCGAGCCACATATTTGCAAGCAGTTCTTCTTAAATCAATAACTTATATTTTTAATACTATTCAAATGCTCCACCAGAAATTCTTGTACTCCGAATTGGGAGTGTATATGGTTGAAAATTATAATGTTTTTACATATTCAATTTACGATATATTCTATCCTCTGTGTGCACTATTTGACAAACATCTGTTTATAGATAATGGCTGTCAAAGTTTTTGAATACCAATAAGAGAGTAATAAGATATATTTTTATAAACATTTATGTTTTATTATCATGTCAATATCCTTAAAAAATAAACATTGTATCTAACATTATAAAATGCCTCAATAAATTCCTTCGCATTAAATATTAATCAATTTATGTATGCAATAAAATAATTATACTCCTTTGATATTCTTGGTGGTGTAATACAATTTTTTTGAAATATTAAAGTAATATCAATTCTTAAAAAATCGTACAGCCCTTGCCCAGAAAATTTTACTGATTCTAGATCTTTCGTAAGTCATAAGTCAAAACTGATATCTTATCAAATAGTGTACTCTTCTACCGAGGCAGAGAAATGACGATGTTAAAATCAAAACATCATTCATTGATAAAAAGCCATAGCGCACTGTATTTGACATTAATAGAAAAGTATATTCAGTGTATTTCCAAAAATGCTTTTTAAATTACAAGCATTAAGTTTTTATTTCGAAAATTAGCCTTTTACAACAAACTATATGATGTTTCCAATAAAGCAAATTTTTTTATACAGGTGAAAAATAGCAGCTGTGTTTTAAAAAGATTGCTTAAGAACTACGCTTCCGTTTTTAAAATTTCAAAGGATATATTTATTCAAAATTATTGAAAACAAGGCTTTGACAAACATATTTCGATTTTAATTTTATTAAAGAATGTACCTTTTAATTTTGATCATTTGTAACTTTATTACTACAAGTAATCCGAAACGAAAAACTCTGAATAATAAGTGCTTTTTTTGCAATGCGAAGCGAAGAATTGAATGGAAGTAAAATTAGGAAATTGAATTTTAAAACAAGGGCAAAAGTGGCATCGCAATCGACAACGAGCATTGCGAAAATTTAAACAGATTAACGATTCCGAAGAATTTTCAAAATCAAATATTTGCCACAAGTTATTAATATTCCCCTCTTTTATGTAAAAGTTTATATCGAATACATTTTTTAAAACCTAGACTAAATATTATATCTCTCATAATATTTAGTCTTGTAATATATTTTTGATTGTTAATGAAATAAGTGAAAAGTCTTCGTTCTCTTACTTTTGGAACTGCGTGTAATTATAATGAATCTTATCTAATTATTGAATTTAAAAAAATACTATTTTATGCAAAGTAACATTTAATTGAAAAGAATCTTTCAAACTTAGAGTTAGATAAATGTATTATAATATAATATATGATCACAGAATGTAGTCATGTATACAATATGAACTTTGTCATATTATTTGCACCAATAACGCTGTTAATTAAAAACGTTTTTGGATTATTGAGATTTTGTACACTTCCATGTATTTTGTCACTAACGAAACGGGTTTCGCCTTTCGGCATCTTCAGGCATTCGATTTCACGAATGGTCAGTTCGAGTCCATTCGTGAGCTCGAATGCCTGAAGATGCCGAAAGGCGAAACCCGGGTCGTTAGTGAAAAAATACATGGAAGTGTACAAAATCTCAATAATCCAAATTTGATATTGAAATTCCATCAAGCACCCTCAGTTGATGTCTTAAATTATAAAAACATTTTGTTTATTGTTCTATTCCATATGTCAACGGATTTTTTCTTTTTATTCCTTTTAAAAAATAGTTTGTTTTATTGATAAAATCAAACTTCTCGCAAAATAGTTTATTTTGAATAATTATTCTAAAAAACGTTTATCTATTAGTGTGATAATTTTTGTTGTCTTCTAAATGAAAAGAATTTGTAATATTTATTGAAAATTTTCTAATTAGATCAATACCAGATTGACTCATAAAAGGAATACAGTTGAAAGTGCTAGAAATTGTAGTTAAGTTTTTTCAAATATTGTAAACTAGGTATCATTTTGCCATGAACTGACAGTTTTCACCATTTCTATGGCTACGTTTGATAAAGGATTATAGATTTATACAAATAATAAAACGTTATTGATAAAAACACATTTACAGATTATACATAATTATTATAATATTCGCTCTCATATAATTTATATACGCGTGAGCCGAAACTAATACGTAAACCTTCAATATAGAGCAATTTCGAGGTGACTACACACATGCACGCATGAATGAAAAGGACCGTTGAGTGTTGGTGAACATTGATTCGGGGTAAACAGCATGTTTGAAAATTTACTTAATTGCAAATACTTCAAATAAATGAAAAAAATCAAAGCGAAAGCAAGGTTGTAATATGAATGATTACAAATTAAACTCAATCCGAGGAAATACACTGCGAGGAATTCGAAAATAATTAATTTTAATTATCAATCAAATATGATAATTAAGTTTTATATATATAAATTAAGACATTCATCACTTCTCTTTATGAAACGATGGTTCAAAATGATTAACAGTTACTTTGCCGTTTATGTAAATGTCGTTTTTTTGTTTATACGTTTGACACTTGAATCAAATTTGAAGAGAAAGGTGATTCAATACTAACCGATTGTTGGAGAACTATCTAGAGATCTAAATAGCTTTAGAACAATCTATGAAATAACTGTGGCTACGACATAATCTATTTTAAGCTGATTTCATTTACAAAGAATTGTCTTTCAATATTTTTTCTATTTCAATACACAAAATGTTTTTACCCACGGATACCAATGGTTTAATTTTATCAAACAAATGATTTTAAAACAGTATTTTATAAAATATGTAATTTTTATTAAGATGAAGGTCTTTAATCTTATACAATTTGTGGAATTTATTTTATCTTAAATTAAAATTTGGCTTGAATCCCAGAAAATTATTGTTTATTGAACGATTAAAGTCAGTATTAGCAAAGGTATTTCCTGGATTTTTTTATTCAATACAAAGTCATTTACAGAGGTTTAAATACTTAAATTGTGGAGAGAAGGGATGTTAATCCTTATGTACATCAGAAATAAATAAGCCATGAACTAGTAAAGGATTCACAGCCTCGATTTAGTTTCAGCAAGAAAATATAGGTATGAAAGGAAGTCTACAATAATGCTTTTGTAATTGCAATTCCCTGAAAGAAAACAGCAAAGACACATAAACACGATAAAGAGTAGAAATTAATGATTTTAAATAATGATAAACATTTTATTTTGTAACTGGTTTCGCAATGTTATAACAACCTGTCACGTCCACCAGATAACTTTCCAACATTAATTACGTCTTTTAAGATAACGTCAATTTTGACTTCTAAATAAAGATATTACAAAGCTTTCACTTTGTAAAGTTATTTAAATATTTTAATACCACTCTGTATAGCTTAAAAACAGTTCACGGCTCACTACTTCCTAGTGTTTGACAGCATTGAGAGCTGTAAACAGATTGAAGAAGTATTGTTCTAGACTGAAAATATATAGTTGGTTTTAATTACTTTCTACTTTGATCCGTTAATTATTGTTTCATTAATGTTCTTATTTATAAGTTTAATATTTTCCAAGTTTTCCATTTGGCAAAAAGTTGGCGTGATAAATGCTACAAGCTACCAGCTCTATCCTTGAGCTACAGGTTACGAATAATTAAAAGTTGAGCACGAAAATTTTCTCGTTATGCAAATGAAATTAAATCATGTAAGTAACTCTTGAAATTGACAACGATTGATTACAATGACAAGCTTCTACTCAGTTGAAAATTTATCAGTGAAAAATATTGTCTCTGCTTCGTTGTATTGGTTGCATTGCATTGACTTTAGAATTTGTTCTCTCATTGCAATGATTCTTAAAAGTCAAAAAGACACATCACGATCGGAAAAATCGCAAACTTTAGTCAACAAATATTACTTGAGGAGATAAAAATTGATTTATTTAATAATGTGAAAATAGAAAGTTTATTAAATATATGAATAAATTAGGCTGTTTTTCTTTATCGAGTAAAGCCATTGAATTTTTGTTAATTTTCTGTTGCCGTAATTTTAAAATGGATACAATTTGACTTGTAAGGATTGTGATCTTCGACATCAATTGAATGCTGTACTTAAGAAATAAACATGTACACTTACAAATGTTTTAATTTTGACTTCTTGATGATAAATAATCATGACACACTGTCTCAAAAAGGAAAACCGATGATTTTTTAATAAATTCACACCTCTAACTGAAATGTTATTTCTACGAAACGCGGTTTTTGGCTATTTTTTCAGTAATGAATTAGTTATATGACTTCGCATTGACAGGTTTTTTAGACTTATCAAAGACCAATTGAATATCATTTTTTCCTTAGTATTTTTTAGATCATAATTTTGATTATTTGCTTTTGTATTTAATCAGAGCGAGAAGGGCTTCCCACCTGCACCAGATGTTACAGCATGGACGGGAGTCGGTGGGGCGACCAGATTGACAGGAGTAGCGGCAAGAAGTGGACCACAACAAGTGTCAACTGTCATCACTAAGAGTACTCCACCATGGCCAACACCGACTAGCCAGAGCTCTAGTGTCACCGGCAGTTCATCCAGTAAGTACAATACATATTATTTAATTCAAGACATCGACCAAAGGTGCTTGATGGAATTTCAATATAAAATTTGAATTGTTGAGATTTTGTACAAAATACTTGGAATTGTACAAAACCTCAACAAATTTTAATCAACAAATATCAAGAAATACAGATAAGCGACAATACAGGCATTTAAAGTAGTGTCACTGTAAAGTTAGGTAATTGAATATTTATTTTGATTTTAAATTATGACGCAGTAAATTCGATTTCTCTAAACTATAGTTTCACGTTTCACATCATCTAAAAATATATTAATTTGCATGAAAATTACTTTTCACATAAATATGTGAATATTCTGTAAAAATGTTTAAATAACTGGGATTTAGGTACAACAAAACAATTCAAAATTTGTTTTTAATATTCCTTGTCAAACAGAAATTTTTAAAAAATATTTTGAAAACGACAATCATTTCTAAATAACCCCTGGGTGGATATTTCTTACACACCAGTATTTAAAAATTGCTGATTGTGTTTATGTGTCTTCGAAGCGTATTAAACAAAATATTCTTTATTAAAATTGTAATAAGGCTTATTATTATTGTTCAGTGGCTATATAAAGACAATACTGTTTACAGATATCGAATGTTGCAATGCGATATCTGTCTGCTTACTCCTTAAAATGATCAACAAAAATAATATGAAGTTGTAAAATTAGCATTTATCAACAATTTATAACTATTCTTATTAAAACTGGCATTCCAAAACTTAACAAATAATGTCAAGAGTTCTATTAATGAAAAAAAAAAGAAACGAGTTTTATTTTTACCAGTGACATTTCAGATTTGATATATCGTTGAGGAACCTAAATAAACACAAACAAATTCAGTTCATGTCAAAACATGAAAAGAATTCTTTTTATTGAATCAACCTTAATTATTTTGTCTTCAATAATGATGTAGCGTAGCTTCATTCCTTTCTATTTTTGAAACATAGCGTATTCATTTCGGATTGAGTAGAGTTTTAAGTTAGTAAATAACAATTTCTTGTAACTTTTCAAATATTGCTGAATATATTAATCTTATAACCCAGTAACTTTATTGAACGATATTTTAGTCGGTTTTAGAATTATAAATAATGATGTCATTTTACTTTCCTAATGCACTGGTTCTTATAGAAAACTCAACCCTCTTAATTACTAACATATGTTTATAAAAATAAATACAATTTAAATATACAGCGGCGTCAATACTTTAAACTAATTCCGCCAATGAGTATAATCATGACTGTATACTTTTTACAATATTATATATATTTTTTCGACTTTGTTGTATAAGATATTTTATATTGATACAAACACGCTGTCAGGAAATAGATATGTCCTCTCACACTTTGCCAATAAGATTGGTTTTGAAGTACACAAACACCCTTTTAAGAAATAAATGCGTATAGAAGTATTTGTCCGTGACAATTTAGCTTCACCATGTTATTGATGTCAGGGGTTGCGCGATCTTTTCAATAAAATCCCACCGACAATTTTCTGTGCCAAGTGACCTTTGAGATTTATTTCAATCTATATATATATATATATATGATATTGACAAAATTATTTTATTTTCGGTTAATGAAATCGAATGAAACTTTAAAAATTACAAAGTGTTTTGTAAAAAATTATATAGATTCAAATAGAAACTCAAGTGTATATTTTTTAGAAATTGTCGAGTTAAATACTTGTCCTTACTAACTCTACCTTTATTTTTTTTGTCTCCAAAGAGAGAGAAGTTGACCGACTGACTAAAAGCTAGTTCTGATAAAACAATTTCTGCTCCAGTTGGAGTTTGTAAAATTTACTTTGTTACCGAGTTCCGTTAAAAAAACTCGTACAAGTTGTGATTGAAATAGAAAAATACCTGTCACCTATACGCATGGATATAAATTCATATAATAAATTTCACTATAAGAATATTTTCAACGCGTAAAAGTTCCAAAATTTTAATAATGTAATTTTTTCAATTGATTTACGCATTTAGAATAAAAAATTCTTATTTTAACTGCCTAAATTCAAGTTATGTACCAAAACTTCCAAATGCGATGATAATAATTGGTCTATTATTACAAATTGACACGATTTTGCAGTCAGATTTTTATACGTCGCATAAAGACATTCGGTTTGCTTAAGTTAAGTGGATGTTATTCATTGAGTACCTATAAATCTCATCGTAATTCAGTCAAAGTTCCTTATGGATGTTCCGAAAGTATAACAGATTTTAAAGTCGTCGCGTTACAGTTTAAAAGTCAAATAAAAGCTTTCAGCCTATGCCTGCTTTTATTCAAAAATATTTTTACGCGCACTTATTTCGATTTTATAGACACGCAGAATAAGAAATAACGAGTCGTTTCATACGATTTACGAGAGAACACAGTTATGGTTTAGGGTGTTCTTGTTTATACAATTTATCGATTTTATAAAAAAATATGCACGCAGGTATCGTAAGTATAAAATTCATATCGAATACAGAATAATAATTATACCTTCCACAAAAAATTGAGTTTATTACACCTTCTGTTTTATGCTGCGATTTATTTAGGGTTAAAGTGCAATATTTATTTCAATCTATGAGATTTGCCGCACATAGTTAGTTAGTATACGTTTATAAATTATGCGATTTAAAAAATACATTTTTATCACAAATCACACTTTTAATTTATTTCTTATACAAGAAAGAGTACGTTTCATTGTCGAATTCATATATAGTTTTGGATCTACAAAAGTATAAATGATTTTTATAAGTGTATAATATTCCAGAAATTAAATACGCTTGAGGCTCTGTTTACTTATTAAACTAATTTCACGAGTTGATTATGGCAAATTACATTTACTGTGTTCCGTTCTTTTTTTTTTACTTCACACTGATTGAAGAAATTGAACATGTGTATCATGTATCAATATAAATCTTGATCTTTTCCATATTTCAAGCAAAAGGCTTCTTTTATAAATCTGAATTATTTTCATTTGGCCAAATATTGGGTATATATAATTTATGTGAATTATTTATAAGCAAATAAAATATTATATGCACACTTCAATCCGTAATAAAAACTCAGTATTACTTATTATTTATTCATGATAAATCACCATTAAAAGATGTGAAGAATATACATGTATCGTTGAAAATTATATAATTAATCGCTACGCTCCGCTTACCATTATAAATAAAATTGGATCTGTTTTTGTTATTTTATATCTCATGGGTCTCAAAATATATTAAAAATATTTTTTTCCTTGTATAAATGAATATTATATTTACAACCGTATCATTAGAAAACCAAAATTTTGCACGATAACATTATTTTGTGAAGTGCAGTTTGTTTCTACTTTGCTATTAAAATTACTGAATATATATGTATATATAAATGATCTAAAAAATGTTAAAGAAAAAAAGAATCAAATCGATACAAACAACGACATTTCAGTTCGTGTGTGACATAACAAGTGTTATTAATTGTTAAATTCCAATTGCCGGTCTTAAGTGTCAAATTTAAAAGGGAAGATGTACTGTTGCCACGCGTTCCAATGATTCCGACAGATATGATAGTCGAATTCAAACGTCTGCAGTTTCTGGTGTGACTCTCATTTGAAATCACCATCAACAAAGCACAGGAACAATCTTTACAAGTGTGTAGACTCAATTAGGAAAATCCATGCTCCTCACATGGGCACCTGTATGTGGACTGCTCACCCTTCGAAAAACAAAAATATTGTATATCCAAAACCACTTCAATAAACTGAATTTAAACCCACTTTCTTTTTTTTTTGAGTGGCATTGCAACGCATGCCGGGTATTCGCTAGTTAACTATACATTTTCATCTCACATTATTCATCAAGTTAAAAATGATGTCATACAATTTGCAAGCATGAATTGAAATTATATTGTCTGTTTCATTAAATTTAGCCTTTAAATACATGATAATAATCATTATTCGTCGGTTCTTTGGCCAATTGATGTAACCCTCAAAATTGAAATTGTTTAGGAGAGAGTAAAAGCTGTTTTTGTCGAAAACATTATATGGTGAGTTGCGTTATGAATCTTTGAAATGCACTCCTATAAATTCTCGTAAAGACCGTGTGTAAAAATGATCGTTCTGAATTTTGTCAAGATAAATGTTTAAAATGTATCCATATTAAACATATGACAGTAAAATTGTTAATTATTGTTGATAGTGAGTTAAAAGTGACGCCCATTATGTCCACGTATTAAATCGAACTTCATAACGATACATAAACATTGAACGCATTTTTAGGACATAAAAAAATCCGGGGAGAAAGGCCCATTAAACGTGTCACTCATCCGATTTCCAGTGAAAATTTATGTTATAAAGGATTATAAGTCATTTTTAAAACGTGCTATATGGATGAGGCGCGAATCGTTTTCAGATATTTCTCGCCTGGTACTCACTCCTTCCACTCAGAGACAAGTACCTGAGTGATGCGAATAGGGGAAGGGCTGGAATGAAACAAAACGATGCCGGATTTGATGGTGTGATAAAGAATCATGCATTGCCGCGATGGGAAATGGGGATAACGTGACAGGCTGTATGGCGTGCCCTGATTTGTAATTATTGTTTTATCCTTGAGTAACTTTAAATTTACATCAGAAACAAATTCCACTGCAGTTGATTAATTTTTTGACCTGATTATCTAATATATTAAAATCGTAAGCTGAATTTTGAGGCATATGTAACATTACACAGGTTTTTTGACGGTATATTTGTGAGGTTTTGACCGTTTTGTTTGTAAGTGCGTTGCAATGCCACTCGAAGAAAGAAAATGTTTGTGTTATAATTTTGTTTATTGAACTGCTTTTGGATACAAAATATTTTTTGTTTTTTTTCATCTGGTGCAACAACTCACCAAAGTTTCAGAAAATTAAATGAGTGGTATAGGAACGCATAAGGGACAAACAAACAAACATTCATTTTTATGTTATCGTTTGGGTTAAGAAACAAAATCGACGATTTTAGTAGGATATATTATTATTTGTGAGAATTATATTATAATATTTTTGGTTGCCAAGACGATATTACAGACGTCACATTTGATAAATTTGGGGCATGTATGTGCAACTGAAATACGGGTAGAGGTAATACAAATGAAACTCCTCGTGGTTTCCTTTATGTGGCTCATCCTCCAGTCATCTGACAGTAATCTCAAAGTCCAGTTTCATAGCTTTTCCTAGATTAACTGTGACAACTAGCAAAACATATGAGCTGCTGTACGAGGTGATCCTGTAAGATGTAATACCGGGCAGCTAGTAAATATATTAATGCTATAAAAAGTTAAGAATACTAACAAATTTACTCTAGACCAAGTCGAGGAAAAAACACAACATAACATAAATCTGTGCCCAAGATCTGAAATGTTAAAATATTAAATTTGATAATAACTTAATAAGAATTATAGCCGCAGCCTTCGGGTTACTATGCAGAGCTTTTGCTACTAGTCTACAGAGGTCGACAGTTAAAATAACTACACCTGATACCAATGGTCTTTCAAATAATATATGTTTACGGTGAAAAAATTACGTATGTATAAATGAGTCACTGAGTCGCTAAAAACGTTTACGAAGGTTTTTGGAGTTTCGATTAAATCACGAAAAACTGCTGTGGGTACTATGATAGTTTTAAATATAATTTAAGTTATTTTGTGTCCGTTGTATGAGAAAAAGTAAAATATTCTTTTACACTGTCGTTTTCTCAGAGCGCGTCGAGCGTGTAAAACGAGGATCGAGATTGCCTAAAAAGACAACAGTTTTAAGTTTGGAAAAGTTTTGAATTTCGAACAGGGGACGAAATATAGAATTTTTTGCAATTGGAAAAATTGATAAATCTATCGATAGAGAACAACCATATTTTATTGAAAAATTGCCAGGAGCGTGTGTAGCTACTCAGTGACTCATATAAATTATTAAACGGTAGTTAAATTGGTTATCAGCTCATCTTCAAATCATAAATGTTATCCTGATGGTTATTAATTTTCGAACTAAGTTTTCTTGAAAGTTTTCATCGAAATATTTCCTGTGCTCTTAATTATTAGCGGGTAAATTTGATAAAGTACGTTTAAGTTGAAATGTCGAATTTAAAACCTCAAAACTAACAATAAAATACATATTCTTTTAGTATTTTAAATTTTCTTTTAAATGTATAATATATTTAAATTGTTTTTTAAGTTATTAAATGTTTTTCATTGAATACTTTTTATGCACTAAAATAAATATAGACTTAAATATCGAAGTGTGTTATTTTCGATATACCATTTTACGATAACGAAATTTTCAGCGTAAGACCAATGATGGAACTAACTTGATGTACTGTTTGACGTCAAATTTTGAGTACTACACTGATGTGAGTGGATACATTAGTGGAACCGCCATCTCTATAATAACGTGTCTATTTTCTTTAGGCTCACGGCGCATTCAAGTGAGTGTCGTAAATTGTTCAGCATTTCTTTGTCTACGTTTTATTAAATAATAACCGCTATATTTTTTCATTCGTTTCATTTTTTCTTCAAATATTACTGAATATTTTTGCTGTCATGGATCTTTAGAAAGCACATGTACTTTTAGAGCTGTATGTTATGACTAGAGAATAAATCCCGAGATTTTACAAATAAAACCTCTGGATACTGACATTTTTGAAGTAGGACTATTTTTAAATTGTTGCAGTACTCAACAACGATTATATAACTTATTTAATCACCCACAGTATTAACACAGCATCACTAATATTATAATTTTTTCATAGCAACGCATGAATAAGAAGCAATCCTCAGACATATTTCCGAAAATTTTGTAAAAGAAAATTATTGCCTTCTTTCTTGAAATTACTTCAGACAGCTTTTATTTTTATTAGGAACACATGAATGTTTGTTCGTACCTAATAAAAATTTCGTATCAACAAACATTTGCTTTATTTAATGTAATCAGGGAAAAATAGCACATCTCGTAAATACCTTTCACAGTTTTAAATAATTTTGATTTTTTTAAATCTTTGTACGAATTATTTAATAATCTATTATACCAGGATTGCGTGAAAATCAATATAACTGACAACCCAAAATTAAAAAAAAAAAAAAAAATTTAAATAATTAAAAAAAAAATCTGGAATTACAGTTGACAGGACAGCCAATGCGCCAAATGTTTTGAAAATTGGAAAATCATACTAGATAAACTCGACGAGAATTTTTATAAGTCACAATTTTAAATTGAAAAAATCTAAATTTGAATTAACCTTGCTGGGACATGAACCAGGACCCATCTGATCGCTAGGGAAAAGCTCTTACCACTATACCACAGAAACCAACTGAAATTATTGTGGTTTCAAGGAAAATCTATCATAATATATTAATTTTAAAGAGTAAATAGTAGTTAAAAAAACATTGCTATCATAATAATATTATTTATCATAAAGTCGGGCCAAAAATATATTAATAATAAATTACATGAAAAAGTGGTGTTTTATTGGTTGAAAAAAACCGTTGCTGAAATGTAAATAAAATGAGGAATATTTACTCTCCCTTTTGCTTTTATTGTATTTTATTATGAATGATTTCAATTCGGGAAAATTTTATATCACTGCTCATGTGATTACGAAGAATTGAAATGTATTTGAGACAAACAAAATAATTTTCCAAGAAATCTATGTTTCATATGACCTTAACTGGGAAAGTCTAATCGGGAATCTCAATTATCATAAAACTTTTATTGTTTTAATACGCTTTGTCGTCGTTTATCTAACGACTGATTATAATGCCGTTTGAATTTTTCCGCCATCAACATAAATGGTAATGGCGATAGTGCCATTCAAAGAGAGTGTACCAAATTTGGTTTTCTTTTCAAACCAAATCCTCAAAATTTTAACAACCAAATTTAAAATCGATATTTTACAAACAGCGGAAGCAGTGCGGAAAACTCTGAGCGCTATTTGTCTCTAGAGAAAATCGAGTTCTCCAATGATTATTTGCGCTTGGCTTACTTTACCTTGGGTTTTATATCGTGGTAAATAAAATCCATACCTAGTGGTTGTTTGATTTCATAAAAGTTAATTATTTTTCTCTGGTATAGCCAGTCTTGTTCAATTCAATATGAATTTTTCAGACTGAGCCTCTCTTATCTTTACGTCATTACATGTTGAGCATAACGTAAAATTAAGATAATTCTTGGATAATTTAACTTAAACAGAATTATATATTTATTTAGAAAACAAGATTCAATTAGGTTTTTTTACCATGTCTACTCCTATTGTAGAGCATGTGCATTAATAAACAAAAATAATTGAATAGCGAATCTTTTTCGGTGACAGTATACATAGAAGTGTCGTCGCAACTTAAGATATAACCAATTGTTAGTTAATTATTCTAGCTACGGCCCATTTTCAGGATTATTTCGGATGGGTGGAAGGACAATCTAAACAACACATGTTTACATGCATATCTTAAAACGAAATTTTTTGCACGGGGATTCGAGCACTTTGACACCGAAACCAAATATAACGAAACACAAAACCTTTGAGCACTTGAATTAAGAACCGGCAGTATTATTATATTTCTTTCCAATATTTGGAAACACAGGTTTTATAAATTGATATAATAAAAACAATTCATAATTTGTCGTTATTAATTATCATTTTGTTGTATATTCGACTGAAAATGTTCCAATGCCTATGAAACATTGTAATGTTTTGTAAAGTAATGGCAAAAGCCTGAGCTCTTATTTAAGTAATATTAGAAAAGCTTTTAACAGCATTGGTTCACTGTTTTAAATGCGTTCAATTAGAAAGCTCGTGAGTTAAGTAAAACTACCATGGCATAATTTATTATAACACTGCAGTAACTTGTTATGGACTTAGAAATAAAACATTAACTGGTTTTCTACAAATTATACTTTGGATGAGAACAATTTCACAAAATTTCAAATTAAATAGCATGGTTATCAAAGTCAGGTTAGTTTTAGTATTTTCGTGTGTAACAATGTTTGTTACAAAGTGTGGATGTTCACTGTTAAAAACAATTCAATGTTGATCTTGAATGTAAAACTAGCAACAACTTTATAAATTAGCAAGAAAACGTTAAAAATTTGAGACGGTATTCAATGAAAAGGTAAAATGCCCTATTTTTGTATCCTAATATAATAAGTTCGATACCATTCAATTTCGAAAAAATAAAAATTGAATTTTGGGAAAAAAACAGAAAATTCGTAGGATGGAATTCCATTATTATCGAATTATTGAATAAAAAACCATAATTAATCATTAAACTGGTATTTGAATGTTATGTTTTTGGTGTCATGAGCTATTATCTCCAGAATTATTAGAAAAAAAAACAGAGCAAAGTTTTTTGATTGAATTAGCATTTATTTGGCAGAACGCCAGCGTAAAAAGTTAAAAAGTAGCAAAGAATTTAGTTACAAAATCCGAATATAGTTGTTGTGGAACTAAATACTCTAATGTTTTTACCCTTAGAACTTGTTGTTTTTATTCATATTTTTATAAATATAATTTTTTTAAATAATACTTACGGCCACTCTCTTCCCATTCATTTGATTTTTGAGAATCCCACTTTTCACGTATTTAGGTTGGTAAAAAGAAAATTTCTCCAACGGAAAAGAATTAAATTTAAAGACGCCCAAAATAATATATTGCACGTTAGTCATTGATAAGAATAATCTTCGGTACTCAATTCACCGACTAAGTATCTTCATTAAAACTTAATGTCTTTCGATTCCCACCAAATGAAAAGTAAATTGTCACATCGGTGATGGGCACCATTCAATTACATTTTTCAGTTATCCAATATTTATTGCAGTCATTAGAGTCCAAGCAGTTAAACGACCGCAAAGGTTTTGACTATTTGGTGGGATAAACGTTTTTTATAATCTCTCGAAAATTAATCTTTTTCCCCTCTTAAGCGATTCAAAATGTTCTTTTTTAATATTCTTTTGATTTTGGTTTAAAAAAGCACATTTTGTACACTTTTTAGTCACGCTTAATTTTGATAAACGAGGTGTTTAAATGCTTTTTTAAACTTTGCGAATATTATTTGTAAAAATGTCAAAATGCTTATTTTGCGTAGTGGATATTCAGGTGGAATGTTAATTACAAGAGTTTTTTGAAAAACAAGATTAAATTTACTCTCTGTTAGAGGAAAATTGAAACACAAACAAAAATTTTAAATGAATTTTTGATGCTTTTTGTTATATTCGTAAATAACATACAAAATGTGATGAGCATGAGTAGGAGTTTAAGAGAGTAATAAAATGAAATGCTATTTTACAGGTAAACAACAAAATTTTAATGTATTTTACTTTTTAATTATTTAATTTTTTTTGTACTATGATGAATTTTATTGACGGTTATATTACGAAGAACTTACTATTAATAGGATAAAATAACAAAATATTTAATTTTACAAAATTTTATTGGGTAGTTGATAGCTATTTCGGCTTGACACCATCGTCAAAACTATACTTAAACTTAATTTTGCTTAGCTATATATACTGTTTAGAAGAGATAGACAACATTATGTCATCTCACGCATTCAAACATCATAATGTTTATTCAAAATTATAGGGTATTTTTTCAATTAAGTCTTTTCAAAAGCACTGCATTGCAATTAGGGCTTCCAATTAACCGGAACCGGACCGGTTTTAAAAAAAAACCGGTAACCGGTTTAAACCGAAATACCTCGTTTCATTATTTTCAAAAGAAATTTCAAATTTATTTATAATACAGTAATGACTCAAAAATGTGAAAAAAAATCTGTAATGTATTTTTGTTACTTTAATGAGAAAAAAAACATGTAAAAACATGAGAAGACAAAAATAATAAAGGTTGATAATGAAACGTTAAAAAAGCGGAAATAATGTAATTTATTTAAAAATATATACACAAAATGGAAATGAGTCAATCTTTAGACAAAAACAAAAAAATTAACATATATTTACAAACCATACAAATTATATACATAGAAAAGAAGATAAAATTTAATACACAAAAATATCGAATCACATGTAAAAAGCAATAGACAATTATGAAATTAACAAAAGTACATAGCACACATAATAATTTTACATAACTATTATTTTTGTTTGTTTAATAATACACTTTACATTTAGGTAATTAATAAAAAATATTATTCCAGATAACTTTAAAATACTAAACTTATGATAAAGTTTTGAACAATATTATAAATAAACATTGTATGCATGTTTTTGTGTATACATACATATAAAATAAAATGCAATATACAAAAGTTTCGAATCATAAGCAAAAAGCAATCGATAATTAGTTATAAATACAATACATTTATGCATCAATCATTTGCATGTAGTTATTATATCGGTATAAATAATAAAATAATTTTATGCAATACATAGAATTCAACCCTTTTTTATTTGCTCCTGAGACAATTCAAGCGACAATTATTTCAATTACATAATTTTGTCGTGTTCAAAAATAGAATATGAGGGGTGCTGTAAATCATAAAATTGTAGTATCATTGACTTCCGTTATCAATCGACATCTTCTAATAAGCTTGAATACATTTTTCTAACTGCTTTGAGGTATAATTAACTGACATTTAATTTATTTGAATCCGCTCAGCATTATTCACCAATTTCTTTGAAATGAAAACTTACACTCAACATGAAATATCACACCAAAAGTTTTTTGAATTCTATAATTCCTTATTAGCATCACGTTTCTTTAGAAATCTTTTAAAATAACTATTTTATTTGCCTTACATAAAGATTATAATTGACAGGAGAAAAAGATCAAAACGAGTTATCATTCAAACAGCAAAAGCCTTTCAGCGGTCCTTAGGGCGTTACTAAAAAACTTCTAAGTCTCTGTCGTAGAAATAGTTATAAAAAAGTGTTTTCTGCATTTTCGCAAAGAGTTTTATGACGCAAATTTATGTTTCTTATTCTAATACGACCACGAGTGTGCCTAATGGCTAGAAACATATAAAACTGGGCGGCGATCGTTTGGCGAATCACTGTCCAGAAGACGAATGTATTATATTAGACATAGTAACAAGCTAATATATTCAAATATTTTTTCCTTTTTCTGCAATCTGCACTCTACAATATCGCCTTTCGTGAACCTACGGATTTTTAATCGATATCGATATTTTTGTTTGTTAGCAAGTTCTTTCACTGCCACCGACTAACTAGTATCTTTTAATTCATGTTTTTAGTTGAATCATTTCTATATTAAAATAAACATTTTAACTAAAGACTGAAATTAAGCATATTCAATATTTTAAAAAGGAAAAGATTGTATTTTTAAGAAAGTATTCATTTAGAATCTAGGTAGTTATTTATCAAAAAAAAATACCAAAATTTTTTCTCAGTATGAAACAATTTAGGCTTTTGTTAATTTTATAAAATATTTCATAGAAATTTGATTTCTTTAAGAATTTATAGTATTTTTGTTAATGCTGTAAATATATACCACTATTTGTAATGAAGGTATATTTTACATCTTTTGATAATTATAGACAAAAGCCAGAGTGTTGGAGTAGAGCTTGGTGTGGACGAAAAGTGAAGCGATGGGTTTTTAACCTGAGCACATAGGTATTTTAGTTCTTCACTCATCCGAAATTTTTTTATTATTGTCGAAATTTCAACTTAAATTACAATGGGTGTAGTTGAAAAATATAGTAGTTATCATTATTTTATCATTCAAAAATATTATATGTGGCATTTCTTAAAACTGGAATTATTTGATAAACAGCAACACTGTCATAAAATATTCCCAATACTCAAGCGGCTATTTTCAGAGCTGAAGTTAATTTTAAGCAAGAATAGACAATCTATGAAGGATGTTTTAATGTCAGCCATTTTATTTTATGGAATCGATAGATAATGATAACGAAAATTAATAAAGCTTTTTTTTTATAAAAATTTGTATATCTACATAGTAAATACATACAATTCCTATCAAAAAATTTTACTCAGAGCACAGAGCGGAGCTAGTGCAAGTATTTTAGAACTGAAACGGAGCAATTAACAAAAATGAGCCCCTCCAATAGTACGATAAAAACTTCTCAATATTATCGTTCGTTTCGCTTCAAAATAAAGATTCAATGAAACCGGATGAAAATTATAAATCTTTTGCTTCTTTGAATATTTACAAGATTATAAAATAAGAGGAAGAAAAAAATGGCAAACACATAAATAGCTACCGTGAAACAAGAGGAGAAAATTAAAATTATAATTATTTCATTTATGAAATCTTCTTTAGTATGTCTATTTGCTTAGAAAAATTCTACGTTCAATTAATATAAACAGCATTGATATTACAATTTGGGCTGATGGGATCATTAGCATTAAAAATAAAATTTTAAACGACATCGGATAATGTTTTTAGACGCTATTTTTCCTATACTATTTTAATCCGATAAACAAAAAACTAGCAAAGAGTGTCTCTTTGTAAATTTAAATTTTAAAACTTTCATTCCAGTATCATTTCTCCAGGGCTTAATAAATAAAACTGAAGTCAAATTAAACTCATAAAAAGAATAATAAAAATAAAACAACAGTACGTCTGAAAAGATTTGCTAAGCTGTTTCGCTTTTATAAAAAATAAATATTCACCAATATTTGAGATATTATTTCAACAGTACTTCACTTATATATTATGTGAAAATAAATCTAAGATTTCTCAGAATTAATGAATTGAGTATTGCGATGCCAACTTTTAATGTTTTTTTCCGATTTAGAAATTTAAATTTTTATCATTCGTTTAGTTATTACAAATATTTAACATGCTTTCAATTTATATTGAATATACAATAGTAAGTAGTCAGCCTCTATATTAATAAAAAATGTGATACAAGTAAAATACGCAGTTTTAATTTAAACAATTATTAACAGCAAATAATACAAAATTTATCTATTCACACTGTATGCAATCGATAGTGATCAAAGCTCTTGGACGTTCGTCCTATTCGATTACGGTATTCACGGGTACAAATCCCCGTACGGAAAATTTTATAAGTTATTTTGTCAATTCATTTATGGTTTAACGAATGAACCAGTTCTCGTAAAACAAATTTGGTGGAGATATTCTACTAGAAGTCTATATATTCCATATTTGGAGTAGACGAGGTTATAAAAAAAGAACTTTTAAAACCCAACGACGTGAAAAATAGCATTGGGGTCATTTTTAAAATCATAGTTTTTGTTAATGCTGGTTGAAGGGTTAAGGTTTTTGATCTCTCATCATAGAGTAGATACAAAAGCCAAGTAAGTAGTTGCATGTTTAACCGGGTTAATCGCTTATTCTGGTATTTACGGCATGGCGTTACGTTACCCTTGCTTCGTCCGTCTGGTTCGCTGGCTTTACACCTCTCGTTAGTACACAAAACATGCTTTCTTTCTGGCCCTTGAGAGTTGTAAATATCTAACAATGAACATTTATTCCAATGCTTGTAATTCCATTTACCTGAGAATGGTAAGAGACAGGGATTATTTTGACACTAAAAAGTTTTTGAATGTATAATTTTTCGCAAAACAAAGATTATAAGACTGTATTTTTAAACAAAATATTGTAATAAAGGAAAGGATTTTACAATGTTAATTTAGAATTTTTACAGCCGAATATGATTTTTTAACAACAGTATTTTTTGTCAGCGAGAAAATTCATATTTAACTATTCTTATAAAGTATGTAAATATACCAATGAGATTTTTTTCGATTTAAAAGTTTTAATATGTGTAAAGATGAACTATTTATTTATATGTAATATATTATGTGTAGGCGTGTGTAAAAAATGGATTCTAAAGTAAATTTTTCAAGTCTTGTCTTTTAGTTTTCCAATAGGCAGGTGTACTATTTTTATGTACGATTAAAACTTATGACTTTCCTATTCCACTGGTAGTGTTGCTAATTGTGACACGTGTTTCGTATCAAGCATCTTCAGACTTACTGTATTGTATAGCTATTTGATTTTTTTGGTTATACTATTTATTTATTCGAATACATTGATTAACATTCTTAACCTATAAATTACATAAATGAGAGGTGAGATTTTTTTCTTTTATGGACGTGGTGAGGGGGCATGACATAAACAAAAAAACAAAATTAATAATTACAATAATGCTACAAAGTACAAAATAAATAATTTTAGTTTGGAAGAGGAAATCCCATGGGAAATAAATATAAAATTTGTGGAAAAACAAAGTGATCAATTTCAATTTTATATTAAAAACGAATTTCTGCAAAGTTACTACAAAATCCATCAAAAATATACTAAATATATTATTAGTTTGTTTTTATGTAAAATTTACTTTTAATTTGTATCAACAAAAATAATTCGACGTTCTTTGGGGAAGTTGAGATTTTATGTTTTTTAATATTCTTTTAGAGAATAAAATTTTTGATAATATAATAGAGTTCAGAAAATTTCTCAAGAAATTCAATACTAGCATTTAATAATAAATTTATTTTATTGATACTTTTATTTTGTTATTGAAAACAGTTTGAAGTCTTAAAATATAAACACTAAATCAAACTTAAATTAGCCACCTGCTTCCCATTTTTTGCGAACTTACTAAACAATTAGTTACAGCAAAAAAGTAACCTTAAAAGGATTGTATTGATGAATAAACCATTTTTAATAACAACTTAAGCTTGGGGAAGCTTTATGATATTCTAAATTAGGTGGCGGATTGTTTATTATTTTGCATACTAAGTCGTAGAAGCCTACTAGTAAATTACTAGAATAATTTAATATTCTCAGGAAGAACATTAATATAGTGTTGATAGTGTCAGCAGTGTGCGAATGAATGCTAACCACCTGCAGAACTTATGTACGTTCTGAAGTTAGCTTATGATTTTACATAATATTATAGTATTATTATGTTCAAACAATTGCATGCATTTCGAGCTCTCTCTTTGTAATAGTGCGATGCAATATGGGAATAGTTTAGCAAAGCAATTGCGAAACTTGACGTATTAGTTTTCGTGCATGAGAGAATATTAAACGATACCTAAGTAACTCAAGAATATAGACAATAAATAGGTCATATAATTCTACAATAAAAATAGATGCCACTGTTAACAGAAGTATTCAGTACGTTTAATTTTGTACATCTATTTCAAGAGCATAGAATTATAGTTTCAATGAAAAGGTTTATTACTTCCCGGTCTGAAATGTATTAAAAAATCAATGTATTTTCTCATCCTTTAGGAAACTGTGTCTCTTAGATAAATACAAACATAGTTATATATCCTATTTTCTTTGGAAACTTTTATACCTAGCTATTTTAAGTTTTAAGCTCCGCATGTACGTGAGTGAGTTCAGACTTCAGACGAATACTGTATTCTTAGTTTTAAAGTAGATTTTGTCGGATCTTGCTCGGTAGACTCGCTTGCCAATTGGAATTAAAACATTAAGTAGGCAATATCATATCATGTAATGAACCGAAATACAACAAAATTGATAAATGAATATTGAAATAAAAAAATATACGTTTCAAAAAAAAAAATTAATGTCTAATTAAATTAATGTAAAGATGAGCCCAAAACTTTCTAATAGCAATGAATACGTACAGTAAATTATTCGAATGTATTTATATGAATCTTGGAAAATAAACATGTTTATGCTTTCAAATTACTGCGTTTTTATAAAAAATCAAATTCGAATAAATCGCCATAAAAATCTTTCAGATTATTATTCAAGTATTCTTAAAATATCTTGCAAGGAAAATTCATTCTCCGGAAGAAGATGGTTTTCAAAACGTTACTGAGCCTCTCTCAAAATATGTATTAATCAAACAAATTGATAGCTTTTGTTTTTGAAGACGTCTGTCTCAGCAGTCATCACTCATTTTAAGTAGAAAACGAAAACAATTACTGGGTGGTATTATTTTCATCGGTGACATAAGAATTTGTTAATATCCAAATATCGCTGTTTCATAATATTACTTGATGTCGTCACAGATTATAGTAATCTTTTAATAAAACATTCGTAAATAAATGTTTTTGCATAAAACTTAAAAAAAATTAATGTATATATATTATAACGTTTAAAGCTATCTAGAGACAAGAAGACCTTCTCAAATTTTCATAAGGGTTGTGGACGTAATGCTCCAAAATCTAAAGGGTTCATAGATGAACTAAATTAATGAAAGTCATCTCTGGTAAACAAATTACGTAATTTATCAAACATAACACTAATCAAGTGAACCGACCATCGTCTAGCACATATTTAATATTTTAATTAAAACAATTAATTTAAACATCTATTGCATTTTACTTTCGGTAAAATTTTGTTTCTAATGTGTTTGTACACAACCAGATACTTAATATCTATAAAAATATACAAATGGTATAATTAGAGCTTCAACAATGTCAAATATTTTTTCATCTGATATCAATATTTACGTATGAGTAAAAATCAAGGATTCATCGTCCAATTACGCTCCTCATCACCGATGAGATGTCAAAAAAAATCGAAGACTTTACTCTAGAGAGTTATTTATAATAAAAAAATATTTCTTTCTTGAATTTCAAACAGAAGACTCAAAACAATTACAAATTTGTTAGTTATAAGTTAAAAAAACTGTTAAACCGTTGTGTGTTATAACACGATATCAAATATAAGCGTAACCTTATATTGAGTTTTTAAATAACACTTTTTTTCGATTAGTACTTGGCTTGTGCTGGTTCAATTCTGTCACGAATTCAGATATAATAAAACAAAAAAAGTTATCCCTTAAATTTCAAAATTAGAATTCATCGATGAACCTGGTTTGGGCACGCGCTGCTATTGCTCCAAAGGGAGCCTGAGTCTCTTCTTCCAACCCGATCGATTCCAGTGCCATAGACCGCTGATGACTATCCATAAGATGTATTTAAAATAATGTAAACTGCAGGATAAGCTTCATAGCGATTGTATAGTTTCGGAGGAAGCAAAATGCTTCCGTGAGATAGATAATCTTGAAGTAACCGTGTCATATGTTTCAAATATAGAGGAAATATGGTGAAAGAAATTAATAAAATAAACAAACCTTCAATATTAAAACACATATTACTACACGAAAAAGAATCATTAATTTGTTAAGTGAAATATTTTTGTACAATTAGCATGAAACAAATCATTCTGTTATTAAACTAACAGTTAAATTACTACGCTGATACGAAACTTATTTTTCTATGGTATAATGAGAGAATTATGATTTTTAAAATAAAAAAATAATGATAATAGTAATTTGGGTCTTCTAATAGTTTATTTTGAAATGACATAATTGTACTTTAATATAAGGCGATAATCTGTTTTGTTTTACGCTATGTCGGGATAAAAGAAATTATTCTGTAGATTTTCATAACGATGTTTTAGTATTGCAATAAGAAAACATGTTTTTCCAAAGCTTCAATATGAGTGATAATACTTTGAAAAATATTCCTATTACTGGATCGGTGCCAACGTATCATGTTAAACGAATAAAAATGATATAAGCCCCTCGATGATTCTTGATAAAAATATTCATGAAAAACACTGAAAATAATAACAGTCACGGTTAATTTAGTTCATAACGCTGTGATGAAAATATCCTGTCGTAAGTTTTTTATGCTAAAAGGGTCAAGAATTCCTAACCTTTGTATTATTTATTAGTGTTGTCAACTTTGCGTAAATGCTACTTTTATAACTCTTCACAGAGTTGAATTGTCTTTATACTGTACTTTACGGTGAAACTTGTTATAAAGAGATACGATTTAATATGGAAGTGGGTTTCCAACTTTATACTTGTCTAACTTAAATTTGGTATCCCATAAGGAACATCACTTTAATGTTTAATACAATACATTTTAATACACGCGCATGCTTTGTTCCGATTGCCGTGGCCTTTTACTAATGCTTTATAGTTAATTTCAGAAATCAGGGGCTCAAATTAACAGAATGGTATATGTAAATATGTATTTCGATTTTTCAAATTAATAATATTTTTTTCGTAAGGCATGAATATTGTCGGCGTCCGTGGCGCAGTTGGTAGAGTCGCTGGCTACGGTTACGGATGTCTCGGGTTCGATTCCCGGTGCGGACGGTTTTCATAGATTGATCTTTCAATCGATTTATGGATTTCTGTTCGTAGTCTGAGTCCACCCTCCCTCCCACCCATCCCATCCTCACGGGGCGTAGTGAGAGCGATTAGCTAACCACTAGTTCTCTCATAGCCCTATTCTTCTATCCCTACTCGCTTTTGAAAAAAAAAGTGATATTGAGCAACTGAGTAACAAGCAGTTCTCGTAGAAAAAGTCTGTTAAGATACCTCCATTAGGAGACCATATGCTCCACATTGGGCGCGGACATGGAAAAAAAGGCATGAATATAACTTGAATTGGATTTAACTTAGCAGAACTCAATTATGTAATAATAATACTATTAAAAGTATCAATGTATTGACTTCCACAAGAATTGTGCAATATTTTTGACAGCTATTATAGCCTTAATATCTATTCTTAACCGAATATCTGCCAATATCGCTGACGGAACGTTGCTCATAAAAAATGAAGTCTTTGAATGTTCTACTTTAAACGGAATTTTACTAACGTAAATCAATTATTTAAAACATACAAATATGTTGAACACACAACGACAACACAACAACGATAAAGCTAAAGCAATGAAGTTCATCAAAAAAATTTCGCGGCTTGCAAGGTACCGCCAAACGTACACTTACCGGCAGTTGAAAGGTTTGACGGGTTTTTATTCACTTCATTCACACAAATATCTACTCCACCCACTACTGCTTAGAGTAATGGTGTACAAACTATTTGATAGAAGGGCCAATTTATTCATTTTATAATTATTCACCGGCCACAGTGAGTAAAAGATTCGAAAAATAATGATGAATAGTTTAGAAATCTGACTAATGAATTTAAAATAATAAAATGTATTATATATCAGTTACTCCAATTACTCTTTACTCTGTCAGTGACGTTTCAGATTATATTCCTTTGCTAGTTATTTTATAATTTCTTTGACTTTTCATTTCTATTGAAGTACTTAACATATTGGGGCTCAACAAATTTAATGTTTCTCTCTCTCACTGGTTAAAGGACATAGAGTGCTTGATCAACAAATAGTCTTCGTATTTCACTCGATTTCTGAAAGTCACCTAAGTTTAAATACATTATTAAGAATCCATTTGTTCCAACTTAGCAGCGACTATATTGAGCAATATTTTTTCTATTCTTTCCATGTTGTTAGTGAATAGAATTGGCTACTAGATAAAAGTCTCTCAATAGCACCCCATTCATCTGCTTATACAATTATTTTAACCTTTCATGCATGGTGGTGTATGTAGTTTGTTATTCTTCATAGACTTCTACAATCGCTCTTCTTGTTTCCATCATCCTGCTCCAGAGTCTATCATTTTCAGAATCTGAAAGATACAACAATCGGTGTATTAGATTTTCTCTTACCCTTTAAAATGTGAATATGTGATTGTTACGTAATATTATTCGATTTATGGTTAATTTTTCAATCCAAAGTGTGGATTAAAACAATATTATTTAACAATTGAAATCCAGATTTTTTTATTTTACTTTAATATTATGGTTTTATGTTTTCTTTACAATGACGTACTAATTTTTTATTTTTATTTATTTCTAAAAAAATTGAACATAACTTAACACAGTAAATAAAAAAAAAAGATATCAATATTAGCTAGTTCCATATAACTTTTCAATTGGCTCATTTATTTATTGATAAACTTATTTTTACTTACTAAAATTACGTCTTTGGCGATAATGGATAATGGTGATCACGTTGTTGCTATTGTTGTTGGTAAAGCCAAATTTAAGTTAAAATGAAAAGTTATTCTTCTTTATTTCAAAGAAAAAGCAAGCAGGAAATCTTTAACACTAACAAATCCATAAGAATATTTTGAAAAGATTAGTTATACGTATATAAATCATCTTTGCCTATTTTTCGTATTCCCACACGTCTTATAGGACTTACTTCCCTGTCAACCCTGCAAAAACAGAAAAGGTTTTTTACGTAAAAGTCTCTTGAGAATAACTTATATAATTCTCTTACTGAAGGACGGATGTATTTCACACAATACTCTCGATAAAGTCACATTATAGAAAAAGAAAAAACTTACTAGGGTAAAGTAAATAGGGGTGGAAAAATATTCAAAATTATATGACTGCGTTATAATAGAATACAATTATTCATTTAAAAGATTTTCAAAATATTTGCCAAAACATTTTTTCATTAAAAAGCATAACATCAGCTCATTATTTTACTGATATATATTATGAAAATATTTATGATTGTTTCTTTTCTAATTTACTTATTTTTTATAATTTTCGCCCCCATGTGTAGCATATGACACCCAAATGGAAGTATCTCAAAAGTTTTACTACAGGACTCCTTTGTTACTTAGTCACTCAACCTTTTTCAAAGAAATTAGGAATATAAAAATAGGGCTTGGACAGGGCTACTGTTTTGGCTGATGTTCGGTTGAAACTTCCAAAGATTTGCTAATCACTCTCACTACGCCATGTTTTTAGAATCGAATGGGTGAGGGGCTACTTTAGTCATCACAAACTTCCATGCCTTCGAACAGAAATCAGTAAATCGATTGATAAATCCTTTTATGTATGGGATTCAAATCCGTAAGCACCGTAACCGACGTAAACGTTGGGTCCGTGGTCGAGGAACTAACATCGTTGGCTTCAATTTACGTATTTAACCGTACAATATATTTGAATTGTATCAATTACTGAAAATTCATCACGTGTATTCATAATCCAGAAAATTATATTAATTTCTTTTTCATCGTAACGGGTGGTAGGTAATCTACGAAGGGCTTTTGTAAATGGATTCGTTTTAATGAAAACTGGCTGTAATTCAGACGTTACAAGACTTTTTTTAGATAGGTTATTGAGTAATACTGTTTGTAAAGGTCTAGTATATTACTAATTGCTCTTTTTGAACCTTGTTTTTAGAATTGGTTTAGACGACTACAATCATATAAAAGACGTATTTTTTTAATGCATACAATTCTATAAACAGATTGAAAAATCAATGCATGGAAGTATCCATTTCTGGTATCAGATCATTGATCATGTAACCGAATATAATAAAAGCACAAGAAACACAACCACTTAACTTGAGAGGCAATCTAATATTACCAACCACGTATATCTATGAACTTAGAAGTTTCAATAATCGATTTGATAATATCTAAAGTCATTAATCAAAATTATATACCATCAGGTGCACTCATTCACTGTTATGTAACATACTTTATATTATGTTTAATTATTCAAAGCAAGTGGTTATCACAAAATAAAGAAATTCATTAATTTTAATCATAAAATAATTAATGTAACATACATTCCTGATGCACTTTCAAAGAGAATCCTTTAGTCCAATTTCCGATGCTTGGTTTTAGCCTTGCTACCCTGTATGTGGGTAATATTGTACAAAATAAGCTTCGCTTTGCTGTTATGTACATCCAAATACCTTTTATGCAAATTTTATGGCTGATTAACGCTGCTTAGTCTGCTACTACGTCAACTTTCAATTTATTTTGTTGAATAAGTTCTAAATATCAGCACCCACAGTAAACACAAAAACATTCCAGCTTCCTGAAATATATTGTATATACTTTAAACATAGGGTATTTGCATACTAACCCTAAATTATTGCCATGGATCTTTTTTGTTAGATCAGTGGCTACTTACGGTAACTAATTCATTTTAAATGCAAATTAGAATGAATCTTCTTCGCTCTGGCAAAATCCGTTAGATCTAAAGAGGTGTTATATTCTATAATGTAATGCTAAACACACAGTTTCGTGTCAAAATATGCGAAGATGAAACAATAATACGTTTTGGGAAAAATACATATTTTTTTGAATTCGAATCTTATAACAAGATTGTATTCAAGATTATATTTGTATTTATTATAATGTGAGTTATACACACACTTACTCAGCAGTTATGAACACGAAACAAGAATTTTCGGTTTAAAGTTTTTTGCTAGAACGACGAAGGAATTCTGTATTCAACAATGATTTTCGTATTAAGTGACGTATTTCACCTTAATTCTCATATTCAAATTACTTTCCACTGTTTATTGATCCTTTTGGATCTATGGATTTCCATCATTTATGGAAAATTATTTTAATAAAAAAATCGTATGAAATTTCTTCTCAACATATTTTCACTGTGCTTAATATAAATATAGAACGTATATAACGGATATAAATTAAATAAATTCACAACATAATTTTGTAATGTACATTTTCTCAACAAATTCGATGCATAACGACACATAAAGGGTTGTAATGACATACATATGCTGTAATCGTAGCTACACGTTTTTAATCAATTAAATAAATCTGGTTATATGCTGTACATGTGTGAGTGATAACAATGAGATTTGTAATGACCAAAACAAAACACTACCGTTTTTCAATGAATAAATACACTTAATTAAATAAATATAATTATATGGATTTAAATAAAAGACCTTGCCATAAACATCAATATGAAATGATTGCCATGAGTAATTTGTATTTGTATTTTTGACACGTCTTTTTGAATCACGTGTCGAATTTATCTCTCGATTTGATGTCATATGTTTATTGGTTAATTTTGAAGAAAAGCGTATAAGGTTCGAATTTAGAATGTAAATTTATCACTATTGACCGATGAATAGTACAACTGTTTTCATTTTTAATCAAGATTCCGCACAAGTTGAATCCGAGCCTTACAGAGGTGCGAGCAATCGTTCGTAGACGGAATGTTGATGGGATATCTAAAAGTAATTTACTCTTACGATACTTTTTCATGCAGCGAAAAACGAGGACTATTTTTAGTGCTAATTAGTTGATTTTGATTTTTTTTATCAGATGCAGCATTAAATTTGTGTTATAAAAGACTACCACACGATTTTTTTAATATTAAAATAATGCAACATGTAGCATCATTAATTTATCATACAACAAAAACAATACTCATAAGACATTATTCAGAAAATTATAAAATAATTCAAACCGGTCTCCCTCAGCGAGGGGTTATAAGTCAGTTGGAAATACTGTTGGCTAAGCAAAAACCAGTCTTGGTAATATATGATAAAACTGTTTCAGTACTACAAATATTTACTAGTATAATCTTTCAATCAAAAAATACATTGGAGACCATTATAGTTATTCTTTTAAGTAGTGGTATTCAAATAATATTTTAACTCAATTGAAATACTGGTTTAAAAAGACTTATTTTGTGGCCACTTAACAATTAATTCACAAATTTAATTGAAACATATTTCCCCTGTTATGAGTAATCTTTTTTGACCCTGGGACATATCGCCACAAACCTAAGACTGCTTTCAGATCTATATCAGCATTATCTGCTCATCTTTGAGCTTCCTAAATGTGTTTAGTTTTACCGTACATGATTAAATTTGCCCTTATTCAGGAAATGATAATAGCATTGGCAGATTTCCTCTCTGATTACTATATTTGATACAATTAAGTAATAGAGTTAATATTATATTACCACTAAAATATATTTAAGAGTACCTTTAAAAGAACAATGCCAAGGAACATAATATTTGATCTGATAGGTTGAAGCACATTTTTAATATGTAAACTAAAACTTTTTTCAGTGTTTATAGATAAATTTATAAATAATTTAAAAACTTCACATTAGTGTACTTACAGGTGACACTTACTTTTTTTTCAAACTACATAATCAAGCAAACTTATAAATTATTGAATTTTAACTGATTTTAATTACTTACTTTATGGAGAGTTTCATAGTTACTCTTTACCGGTACCGTTTTGAGAGACTTGGGTAAAAAAATATTTGGTTAGTGGGTAAAAGCTTAAAATAATTTCATGCTATGTTTTAAACACAAATTTATTTTATATCAAAAACATACATAAAATATAATATTTTTATTGGAAGCTTTCTCGGTTTTGAATTTAAATGCCATTTTGCTTAGTGAAGTGCTATGTTTGGATGAATAATGTTAAATAATAAAAAACATAATTATTTATTTATTTCAAATTTTTTTAATTACTGGTATTTTCTATAAAATAATTTTATAAAGAAAACAATTCGATAAAATGAATATTGTCATATATTATTTTCTTGCCGGGTAACTCAAAATGTTGTATTACCAGCGGGTAGTCGACTACTGGACTAGACTAAACACATTTCAAAATAACACTGTACATATGGCAAGCCCTGCCAAGATTACCATTTAATTGAATATTTATCCTGGGTATGGATGTTAATTATGTCAAGTGATTTTAAACAAAAGTAATTTATATAGGAAACATTTATATTAACTGTTTTTCATTTTTTGTAAAAATAATCTTTATTTCTATGCATATAAATAAAATTGAACAATTTATTACGTAATGCAAAAAATATGTCTTAGATAATTTATCAACTAATTGACTTAATAATAATTGATATACGTTGTGTAGCGAACCAATTTTTGGTCTCAAAAATAAAATGAAAATTAAAAATACAAAAGATAACAATATTGAGGTTTCATTCATAATAAAATGTACAATGTTATAAATTTCAATTTAAACTTAATTTTGAATTAACCGTTGTGATAGTATTATGACAAAGGTTTGCTTGGAAAGAAAGATAGTTGTTTAAGCAGGAAAGTCACTGTTTTATACAATTTGTCTAGGAGACAGCTGGGATTTTGGATGACTGATTAACTAACGCCTTCTAACAAAATTTCGTCGCACCTTTGAGTGAGAGATAGTGCTATTCCTAAAATACTTTTTTGTTATCTAACAATGTATATACAGTATCAAATTTTTAAATGAATAGTAATAGTTGATAATCTATTTCGTTCTTCATTTTAATTATAAATAATTTTTATTCGGAGATTAAATCAATGTAATTTCAATCAAATAAAATAAAGCTTCTACCAACATAATAACTGTATATTTTTTTAACCAAACTAATCATTATATAATTCTCATTCCAATAAGCTAAGGCGAACAACCGTTTTTCTTCTTTAACAAGTACATTTATGATAACAAAGATTAATTGACGTTTCATTAAATTTGAAGGGTTCAGATTTTGGAAACTTCAGTGTTTTATTTATCTACACTGCGCGTGTTCGTGGAATAAATGTTAATTTAGAATGTCTTATCGGAATATATATTAATTATTCAACTCGATTTATCTCTTAAAATCAAATTCACTGAAATATTAACCTTTAGTTAATTGCTTTCGGGATGTGACGTAAAAGACTGAATATTTAAAACCAGTCGTAAAAATTGTAAGAATAAATTGGTTAAAGAGTTCTTTCTATTGACTTAAAAATAAGTGTCTACAAACCTACATATGGAGAGAAAAAATAGTTCATACAACATTTGAATTGACTCGGCCGACAAATTAAGGATTTTAGAAAATGCACATACAGGATTAATTTAATCATTTTAACACAAACACTAAGGCGGCTACGGATCAGCTAAAAATTTAAAAATACGCTATTTGCGCTACAAAAAAAAACAGTTGGTAAATAAATTCATATGCTTACATAGACATATTCGTTAATTTCAGACAGTTATCACAGAACACGTAATTAATCTAGTCATATTTATCATGTTTAATTACTTCGTGTACCATGGGTGATTAAGTATATCGAATGTTGTCAGTAAGTTTATTATTCAGTAGTTTACAAAACCAAATTAAGTCAAAGACATTCCGATGCAAAAAAAAAAAAACAAAATGTATCGTAGAAAACCTTGTTCCTATTCGTGTTTAGATTGAATCTGTGCTAGACTCATTCGGTCCGAGTGTTGAAAAAGCATAGTTTAGGATCTATGACAAGAAAACCTCCAGACAATTATAGAGCATTTTTAAAGCATATTGCATCACACCTCTTGTCAAGGCCGTAAGACTCTTATGGACAAGCCATGTAGTGTGTACCGACCAACGACAGTCATCATGGATGGCATTTTTAAGGCAATTAGAAAGCAGAACTTTAAATTTGTTGACTGAACTACTGAACTTTTTAAAGTTGATGCAACCAGCTGGATAAAATTGGTGCAAAGTCTTAACAATTACCAATAACAATTTGTATAAAGGATTTGAATTTTCCCATGTGGGAATTATTTTTAAAGTCTTTTCGATTTGATCTACGAAGAAATAATTAAGTATCAATACATGAAATACATAAATAATTATCCATAATACCTTACTTTACTTTTTACTTTAAATAAGACTCATTCATTTTTATCGATCGTTCAATCAGTGATCAGTTGAAAAATCTTGGATCAAATGGAAAGAAGCTGAATAAGGGCTACCGACTGTGTCTTTTCCTATAAACATGATACACTTATCTGTTCTCTCTATGATACTTCAAATTTTCTATAAAAAAATCATTATCGTTATTGATGTAAAGTTTTTTAAAACTATTGTTAACAATAATATTTTCGGTTTATATATTATACTATAAGTCAATCGTTACATCAAAATTTATCAATATTATCTTAACTTAATCAACCTGTTATGCTTTGATTTTTCCTATAAAAATGAATAGTACATCTTATATATTGTCAATCAAGACGAACTTTAATATAAATTGATATTTTGTACACTTTAATACATGGATAAAAATAATACATGGATGATAATAAATACATGGAAGTGTACATAATCTCAATAATCCAAATTTGATATTGAAATACCATCAAGCACCCTCAGTTGATGTCTTAAAGTAAATTGATATGTTAAATTCTATTGAATTTCCTTTAAAATACAAATTGAAGTGATATGCTTCATTTTGGTTTCGACGTATAAAGAAATACAGTCGTCATGTTCTCGTTTATAAAATGAAAACCCTTTTTGAAAATTTGTTTTTTATGATAAAACAAAATTTGTCACGTAATAATTCTGTGTTTCAGTTCATTTCTTGCCACAAAGTTATTAGAGTTGGTAATAAAAAATGCATTTTTATTATAAGATACTATCGTTAAATGTTCAGTTTCCTTAGACGAGCTTAAATCTAATTTTTATTCAACAAGATTCATGAATACCTTTATAAATCGAAAGTATTGAATAATCGATAATATAGATTTAATGCAATTAAGGTAAGTATTACATGAATGTATTGTTTTATTTGGATTGAGAAAGATGTCTGTCGTAAAAATAAAATGTGCGACGGTGGATTGTTTCGGCAAAGATATATTTCGAGTAATAAAAACTACATTTCACCCACGGAATTACAACGATTTATGAAAGGAGAACGAAAATGAGGGATATTCATGGGAGAAGTACGCTTTCAATCAGTGGCATTCGCAGAACATTGTGCTTGGATGGTGAAAAATCAGCACAATATAATATATCGATCGGTGTTTTTGAGCACGCCGCGTGAAGGTATGATTGTTTTTCGGGAACCTGTCTTATCTGCCATTATTGCTTGGGGTTAAAGGATCAACTTTTCAATCAGAATGTACCAAGCTCAACAATGCGCTGATCTAAGTTGTATGATATTTATAAAACTATGTAAAAAGCCAATGGCTTTGACCTTTCAAATAATATATATATTGGATACTAGAGAGAGAGAAAATTTGTAACAAGGTAATAATTGACATGTACCTACAGTTTTATTTAATCTAGTACCCAGACAGACAAAATCTTGTATCAGGCAAGGTTGCCATAATTTATGACGATATTTATGTAGTTAGAATTTAATAAATGTTTTCCGATGTATTATAGAACGTCGTTAGTCTGGTCATTTTCATTTAAAATAAAGTAGCACAAATTACCTTCAACATATTTTTTTACTAAATATCTATACAATACCATAAAGATAGCTAAGTACATATTAAAATTATTTTCCATCATATAAATCATACCTTGTCATATTTTTATTTAGTGCATTGTGTAAATACATAATACTGGTGATAAATGATACTACAGATCACGTTTGTCCATTCAATCAGACTAAAGAATTCTTTCACACCTGAAATGCACAAACTTATGTTAAGAAAAATATTTGCAGGCAAGAAATTCATCTTCGTTCTTAACTCCTTCCGCTTTGTTCTCCTCTTTTTATGGCCAATTTAAGGACGTAGTATTTTTCCCCGCCATATTTCTTAAGGAGCTTTCTTTCAATCCTGCTCTCTCTTGAAACCTTTTCGTTTCTGACCCGTTCTCTTCGTGGTATGTTTAGCAATTTCACGTAGAGTCACATTTAGGAGGGGTTTTTACCCTTTTCAAGGAGTTTTATTCCGATATTCAAGTGTCACACGTGACTAAAAAAATTGATAATATCTATATCGGGCTATTTGACATCTCTCCATCAAATAACCTACCCGACTACACTACAAATGAAACATATCTAATTCATGTGCCTGTTTTATTTTTTGTTAGTGTATCATATTGCAGAAACCCAACTCTCACCTACCTCAATCTTCAACCTCACCTTAGAATTTCCAACAACTGCTTCATGCCTCCACCTGTTATTTTGTTTTTCAGTAAATACGGACACATATTGGTTTCGTATTAAAATTCAGCATTACAACGTCAACCGAGAATGTAAAGCTAGTAACTACACAAATAACAACATTACAGAAGTGAGTATAGATTAAATTAACTTAATGTAAATTTTCTACTTCTAAATATTCACTTAAATATTGTCAATCAAATAGTTATATAGTATCGTTAAAACATATTTTTCACATTATACGTAAATTTTGATTAAATTCATAAAAAAAGAACTTCACTGATATTTCAAAAACAAAATTAACAACATATGCTTGACTTGGCAACTGTGTAAAATGTGAAAAAACGTAGAATTTAAGACTCATTTTCAGTATATTGGAGCAAGCTTTGCACTATAGTCCAACGATATATTACTCGAAAGAGCATTGAGAATCTTCCAACCCTACAACTTTATTGAAAATATTATTTGAACCCCTTGACCTATTTATAGCCTAGTAAGCCACTGTCATCAATGCACGGATATAACATAATCCTGAAAAGCAACTAAATCCGGAAATAATACAGCCTTGACAAGACCAACACAAGCGTAAAGTTTAATATTTCTGGTATTACTAAGCACGGCATTGTGGTATTTTCAGAATAATGGGAGAGTAAATATTAAATAAGTACATTCTTTCTTGATACTTGTTGATATACACATTATTATACCATATCTTAGCCAAAGAGGATATCGTAAAGGTATTTATATTAATAGATACTAGATACCTTATATTATCAGTGATTGTTATTCAAATATTTAATGTTTCTTTCGCTATATTTCTTATCTTCTGTCGTTCGTTTACAAACGCGTTCATATTTATTAATTTATTATATTTTGAAACTACGTTCCAAAAAAATACCTTTCCACATAATACATATATTTTTTCAACTGAGTGCAGAGATAGTAAATAGTTTACTATTTTTCACTACATATATATAATTTTCAAAAAAATATAAATAGTTTTTATGTATAGTGTTAAAAGCATGCCATATCTCACACGTATTCTTATGCTGCCAACGTAATATCGACACTACAAAACAAAAAAGAAACAAAACAATAACAGCAATACCTCCACAGTAAAAACACCTTACGTATGAAATTATAATTCCAACGAATGCCTTATTTTTTGAGTAACGTTCATTCCGCCAAACCGATAATTTATTATAATCTGAAATTTGTGTAACGGATACTTTTTGCCAATAACCCGATATTACTTTCGGAAAGGACAAAAGTTACTACTGTATATCCCATGCGTCATATAAAATAGGATCAAAGATACCTGATTTATATGAAGGTCTAGGTTAAATATCATCAATTTCATACTTTTATGCTCTCAATGTTTGCTTTCCCACACGGAAATCGTGCAAACGCAAAATTTACAAACGTAAACATAAATTTTACACGGAACCAACAGTTTATATTTCGGTAACGTTTATTTTATTCCACGGTGGCGGTGTTAACTTATCGCTTTCTAAAAGCGGTCTTAGTACGTACATTGTTTGATACCATTAATGATTTCGATAAAACAAATGAAACGTTTTTAATTGCTGTAACTTTTCTTTTCTTTGCTTAATTGTGAAACTACGACATGGAGGCATTCAATTGGGGCTCATGGAATTTTAATTACGTTTTTCTAAAACCGTAGTCGATTTATAAGACTTCAAATGGATGTTGTCTCTATTTTGTGTGATATTTTCAACACTTATTCAGTTTTATATTACAAACACCCGGCATGCATTGCAATGTCACTCAAAGAAAGAAAAGGTTTGTGTTTTAATTCTGTTTATTGAAGTGCTTTTGGATTAGATGTCTGCACGGGCCAAAATTTCATAAAATTACCCGGTCCGAGCTCGTCATCTTCAGGTTCAGCCAGGCCCGAGACCGAGTCTCAATATCACACTTGTTACCCAAACCCGATCCAAAGCCCAGGTTTATTTTTCTCATTCCGAAAAAAGCACGATTTATTTTTAATATAGTAATTCATTTATACTTTTCAAACAACATATGTTATTGTTTCCATATTTCCAATGATATTCATAGCGCATGTGAAATAAATTATTTAAGTTATGAAAACTATTGCCTTATGGCTGACTCATGACCCTAATATAGTACGAAATATTTTTCTTAAATTTGAATTTCTTATCCGGGCCCGGCCCGAGCCTGAATCTGAATTGTCTTTACCCACTCTTCATTTTTCAGCTTTTATTTTTCGTTTTTTCCATCTAGTTCAGAGATGTCGCTAGTTGTACGTATTTGGTTTTTTTTTAGATTTGTTTTCTAGATTCTAGATTTTAATTTTTTTTCTTCCGAAACCTTGAAGAGTGTTCGCACAACAACTCACCAAAGTTTGATAGAAATCGGGTAAATGGTAAAGAAATGCGTAGAGGACAAACAAACAAACAAATCTTTATATTTATATACATAGGTTTGTCTCATTCTGTCATCATAGATGTAGGATGTGAAAATATTTTGACATATCGTTGTTGTCAAGCCAATATCTGCTATATGCAAAAAGTATAACTTTGAGATATTGAATAAAAACGCTCTCCTGTAAAATTTTAGATTTTTTTTGAAAACTTAAATTAAAGTTACATGCAATAAGTCACATAGCAATCTTTTTATACGAAAGTTGGTTAGTAAAATAGTCGTAATACTCAAAATGTCGAAATATTCAAAAAGTTAACATAGCAGATATTGGTTTAACAAGCACAACATATTACGTGAAAATTTATATTTATTCGACGTATTATGCTCCATTTGTACCACTGGAATATCTGTGAACCAATTTTTTCCAACCTCATTAGTTGCGGCTCGATAAATTCCATAATTAAGCATTAATAATAAGTTTTATATAGTCATCCTTTTACATAAATTAATGCGTGTCAGATAAAATGAAAACAATTCTGTTTAGTACCGCTCAGATAGTTAGCAATAATTGCTATTAAATTATTTAAAATGATACTCAAGTAATACAAACAAGAGTATTAATATAAAATGGGAAAACTAATTGACAAGCTGTATTCAAACAAATAGCTAGTCAGAGGAAGAAGAAAATAATGATCATAAAATTAATTTTAAATTCACATTTTAAAAACAATAATTTAAAACATCATTTAACGTTGAAATATGGTGTAGGTGTAAATCTATTATTTAATTTATATTTCAAAATAATGTTACTATACCAAAACTGGAAATCAAATTGAAAATGAATACATTTATTAATCAAATATTTATTTTGTATTTCATTACAATATTACTTCTATCTGTCCATTAGTTAAAAATAGCTTCGTTTAAAAACATTCTAACATCTAAAAAAGTGACTAACAGATTATCTTACAATCAGTTATCGTGAAATGCTGTAGTCGAAATATTACACTTTAATTTGCATATTGAGTGCATCCAATTAGAGTATTTAATCCCGGACCGTTTTTGTGATCTCGGGATTCACAATTATGCGTAATTTCGTGTTTTGAATTGTAAATTCAAAATTAAATTTGTGTACATTATTGCTTTAATTACAACGAATATATTATGATGACCGACAGTGTTTTGGCCAAATGATTTAACCCTCAAACAATACAAAAATGTTAAAACATTAATGATATGATCCCATATTAAAGACAACAGAGTAGGTCTCGTACAAATAATGTAAATTAGAAACATCATTTTACATTGGCTTTAGGTTAAGAAATTCTGACCCGGCCACTTGATGTAAGCCACTACTATATTGACACTCTCTACGTATAATCCTGTATCTAAAAACTTGAGAATTAACAGGATTGCATTGCTAAGATTCATAACCCAACTCACTATATAATGTTTTCGATAAAAACTTTTTTTACTCTCTTCTGAACAATTTCAATTTTGAAGGTTACATCAATTGGCCAAAAAATCGTCAATATTGTGTTTTTTTGGCCTTGAATTTTTTTCTTTAATTTATTGAGATTCAGACTATATTTTTTTATTTATTGATAGATAATAATTGAAATCGACTTTTTTTATAAAATAGTAGTGAGTACTCGGCATGCGTTGCAATGCCACTCAAAGAAAGAAAGTGTTTGTGTTTTGATTCTGTTTATTGAAGTGCTTTTGGATTAGAGATTTTCCACATTTCAAACGATATTTATAGCACATGTGAAATAAATTATTTGAGTTATGAAAACTCTTGCCTTATGGTTGATTCATGACCCTAATATAGTACGAAATATTTTCTTAAATTTGAAATCCTTACCCGGGTCAGGCCCAAGCCCGAATCTGAATTGTCTTTACCCAAACCCACGCCCGTGCAGACTTTAATTTTGAATATGCAATATTTTTTATTTTTCCGCCTGGTTCAGAGATGCTGCTAGTTGAACGTATTTGATTCTTTTTTAGATTTTATATTTTAAATTTTTTTCTTCAGAAACCCTCACGGGTTTTTCCAATACAACTCACCAAAGTTTGATCTAAATCGAATGAACGATAAAGTAATGCATACAGGACAAACAAACAAACAAATCTTCATTTTAATATTGATAGATTTTTTCAAAAAAAACAGGAAAATGTGTTTTTGTCAAATTTTCTTATGAAATATGAGAAGGATGTATTAATTATGTAGGTAATATAAAAAATACGTACATACATAAATTGAGGCACAAGTTGTTATTCATCAAGAACAATTTAATTTGAAATATGAATTATTTTTTAACATTTACAGTGAATCCTGAAATCCCGAGATTGATATTTAGACAATCCCGGGATTATGTGATTGACTTATTGAACAAAATCCCGGGATTGGAACTCCTAGTTGTTATTATTAAGTCCTAAAGATTAATTGCAAATTAAAGCCTTTTTTTATCTTCCTGCCTTGAAAAAATAATATTTTTTAAGATTGACTTCATTATAAGCATTTTCAGCAAACTTGTAAAATATTTGAAAAGTGTATCTTGAAAAAATTTAAAATAATTCAAAATATACATGAATGTCCCAATCAATTTATTAATAAAATCAGTATGTATGTGGAATTATCGTATAAAAGTTTATACAGTTTGCAAATTTTGGAACATCCGATAAAAATGATATTTATGATATTAAAATAATACACCGACTATTTGTTGATTCGCGTGGGTTTTCTATGTAAATTACAACATCATAATTTATTTTACTGCCTACGTTTGGAAAATATTTAACTAAAGTTTATTTAGGTTTTGCAAATAAAAGTGGCCTTGAGTTTTAGTCTTAAAAGGTTCCATATTCAGAAGTTCTAGTCCTTGAATGGAAACGTTTACATGTTTTATTTTTAAACGGTATATTGATTGATTCAATTTTTTTTTGTATTCATAACATCACTACTCTATCATATACTGAAAACGGAATTTTTATGGTGAGACCTGACGCTGCAGGTTTTGAAATATGAATACTCGCCTGCATCAAAACATTATGCTTATTAGTAAGAATTATTTATTGGAAAATAATATACCTATGACAAGACATGACATCACTACCAGCATCCGTCTCTACCGCTTAATCACGTCAAGCAACACTTTGGAATCGTATTTTTACATATTAAATAATTGAAAAGCTAATTACTAGTCTTTTCTTGAGCTAATTTTTATTTTTTAAAGCTCTTCAGCACGAGGTTAACTTCTGTTAAAAGAATTCATTTTAGTTCACATGCTTCATATCTGGAATGATGTGGCTAAAGAGTACTATGCTGCATTCAATTATTCATGAAATTAAATATTTTGGAAAAAAGAAACAATAACTACAGTTTCTTTTTTGCAAAATATTTGAAGATAAGATTTTAACTGTAATTCTGTCCCATTAATACACTTTTTAAAAAAAACTAATAATATTCTGGGGCTGACACTATATGAGATTTTATAAATGTTTGTTTTTTTCTCTTTAAATAGCATATTGATAACATTCAAATTAATATATGAAGGTGAATACATAAAGGAACCCTCATTCAGTTGTTATAATTATGGTGCTCCCATGACAATGACATAAACAATACTAATTAATGAACCTTTAATATTGTAGTACAAAACTTTGCTCATAGAGTGAAGCACAAGTGGATATTAATAACGTCAAACTGAACTGTCCTTTGTGAAAACATCGTACCAAGGGTTCGCAAAGATACCTATTGGGGGGGTGAATATAAATTTTGGTTAGCATAATTCTACGGTCTTCGAGGAAGTACAGCCCTTTGGGCATTTTACTGCCGCTTTAAAGTACACGAGTTCAATTTCCGTCGAGAGCTTTGCATGAAAAAGGTCCGCACGTTTGTCAGGCGAGTGCCTCAAGTCGACGATTTTACCGTTCTTTTCAAAACCCAGATACAAAGACTTTTGTAACGGTTATTATGCGTGATTTTAAATCGACAAATCGGTTGAAACTTTGTAATGTATTCAGATAAAAAGTTTCGTGCCATTATTATGACACCAGTTATACTTTTGATTTTCGTCATATCAGTAACCAAGTAGAAAGAGTGAGTATGTCAATTAATTATAGGAGCATCTTTAATTTATGAAGATATTTTTTTTACAATTTTTCTACAATATGACTGTATTATAATTAGTGCTTTCTTATAATGAATAAATAACATATTTGAAGAGTTTTTATATTTGCATTGCCTAGTGAATAATATTATTTAATAAAAACATGTAATATTTTTGAAATAAAACACAATTTGTTTTGCACTACTTACAAATTTTTATAATGTTCCGGTTTCGCTGATCACGAGCATTATCAACTGATGAATGCTCGTGATGAGCGAAACTGGTCTTGATCATTATAAATATGTGGAAGTAGTACAAATGAATAGTGTTTTATTTTTTAAAATATATGTAGATATATTTTTATATGTTAATATACAGCAACAGAAAAATTATATTATTTTTGATTTAGTTTTATATATATATGGAAGTAGTACAAATGAATTGTGTTTTATTTTTTAAAATATAATGTCTTTCCACCAAGAATCGACAGTTAACACCTTAAAAGTGATAAATTTTAGTATGGCTATTTTTATTAAATTTGAGTGTTGATTATAAGTTATATCAAAAAATTGGTTCGAGAACTATATCAAGAATTTACAGATAATCAAACAAGTTATATATAGACGAAATTGAATTGATTCTCGATTGTTAGTTATTAATATGTAAGAGGTTGTTAACATTTAAATTGTAGATTTTTCGATATAATTTTTCAGAAAAAAAATATAGTTTAACAATTTTCGCTCAGGAGATCATAATATAATACTAATAATTACTTTCGTGATAATTTTTATGTTGTGAAATTGTGACTTAGCACACTTTGTCTAGTTAAGGCGATATATTATACAACGTTTATTTTTATTTGTCGTTATGCCAGTCATTCGATCAGTTTGTCTTTATTTTCTACCATACGTATATATTTGTATACCCAGTATTTATGTTAAGAAGGATTGAAGGTTTTTTAACGTAGACAATTACGTACATTGGAATGTCTTATCTCTTTTGCTAAGATGTAAATGATTTGCAAATCTATGTAAAAGGGAGAAATTACGCGAAGAATCAATTGCGAGTTTCCATTCTATCCTCGCTGATACTCGTTCTATTACGAAAAAATAACTACGTAATCTTAAGTGAAGTTCCCCCTATGCCAAACCTCACAACACTGTGTTAGCATGACTATCACGTTTTTTATTGTTTTTCACAACCCACGCGATACGAACAGTGTTATCAACACCTGTTGCAGCGGATTTACTTTGTAATACGACAATATTCACTTTTGCTTTCTGTTTAAATAGGCACTTGCATGGATTGCTCATGAATCTTTGAATAAACTAACTCTCGATTTATAAAATAGTAGTAGAAATTTTTGATAATTGTCTTTGATCATTTTGAAAACAATCGTATTGCGTTACAAGTTACAAGTATCATTGATTTTACATCTAGGCTGATGATAAAATTTTTTAAGCACTGTTATGTAAAATTTTTAAAATAGATATTGCTATATCATAAAATGAAGCTCCATAAACAATTAACGGTTAAAAATAAAAATGAAAGTATACTGTTTATACGTTTATTTGTAAATTAAAATTTTGTTGCGGTCATGTCACATTTTTGCGGTGACAGTAAAGCTTTTTTTCGTTCCTAAAAATATAATCAACAAATTAGATATGTCTAACTTTGAATGATGGATCTGATTATTTGGTTTTTAGGAAATCATATATTCCTTAATTTAATTTAAAATGCGTTCAACATTCCATTGACTTGGAGTTAATTACACAAGTTATTTTGTTTTTATATAAATTCTACTGTGGAGGCAGAGTGTATTATCAGTTAAACAATAAAGAAGAGATGGATCAACCTTATTTCAATTACAAATCTTTTTCATTATTTCCGTGATTCATTTATCATCGAAAGTTTGACGTTTGCCGACGAAATAAAAACGCATTCTGCCTTATTTTATAAAAAGCAGAGAAAAATTAATGACATTCAAAAATCTTCCTGCTCTATAAAAGAGCTACGTTTTTTTATGAATCTCTCTTTGAAATATTAAGAATTTCGGTGAAAATTTACAAATATTTTTTGCTCTATACATATTTACCTGTAAGTGTAGATACTATATGCAATATTTAAACGAAGAAAGGTTTTTTGAACATAATTTAAAAAACGGAAAAAGAATTTTGGAACGAAAAATATTATTACGTAGAGTTAAAAAGGAAATTTGATTTTTTGAAATAATTGGCCATAAGTCCTATTTACATTACTATGATTGCTTGGCAATGAATTGTTGAATAATAATTATATATGTATACGCAGAAAGATGTTTAAAATAATATCAAAGTTATGTAAATAGTTATGAAGCTAATAAAATAAATTTAAAAAAATGCTTATTGTGAGTAATTATTTAACAGTAAACAAACAAAGTTTTGATAATATATCGGGAGACTCAACATCATTAATTAAATTGTGTGTCTTAGGTATAAGATATCCAGTCAAAATTAAGCATTTTAAGTGGATAAAAACGCTTGTGGTGGTTTTGTATATTGAAAAAATCAACATTACTACCAAAAACCTAAGTTAATTCTTTTTCATGTCCGCTCCCAACGTTGAGCATATGGTCTCCTAATGGAAGTATCTAAACAGAATTTTTTTATGAAAACTGTTTGTCACTCAGTTGCTTAACCTCTCTTTTTTCGAAAAGAGTAGGGATAGAAGGATAGGGCTAGGACAGGACTAGCAGTTAGCTAATCGATCTCGCTACGCCCCATGAGCATCGGATGGGTAGGAGGGAGCTTTATACATCACAAACACTCAGACTACGAACAGAAATCCATAAATCGATTGAAAGAACAATTTATTAAAACTGTCCGCGCCGGGAATTAAACTCGAGATATCCGTAACCGTAGCCAACGACGCTACCAACTGCGCCACAAACGCCGACAAAGTTAAATAATACTTTCATAACTCACTAACGACCTAAAGTTTGTATTTCGGCATTTTCAGGCGTTCGAGTACACGGAACCACTCGAAATGCGAAACCAGGGTCAATAAGGAAATAGCTTATAGAAGTGTACAAAATTTTAACAAATCAAATTTGATTTTTCCATGAAGCACCATTTGTAGAAATCTTTAATTATATCAATATCACTACGCCATATTTTTGTTTGTTAATCTTAGAATAATGTATATTTTTAAAGGAAACTATATTTTACAGTGAAATTAATAACATATATTTCACTTTCACTATGTATAAAGCTACATATGGCTGATTAGAACATTCCAGCCTGTGTTACCAGTAAAAGAAATAAGAAACTTTTCCCCGAAGCCCAGCTTTTCGCACCCGTTTTCACTTCAGTCCCACAATCTTCTCGCACATCGGGTTTCTTAATCTGGTAACAGATCAACTCATTAAACTTTCCCTCTTGCAATGTAATTACAAGCATGACACACTCCATGGCTATACCATTAACATATATAAGCATTAGAACGACAGCCTTTCTGAAGATCTTCGAAGGGTATGGAACAGGATGAAAAATGCTTTAGCTTTGCTTTCCAAGTGAGTAAGGTTTTTCGTTCTGTCTTTATATTGTGACTATTTCGTTTGAAATAAAATGTTTTAAATCAATGTACTGCAAACTTCTTTACCTTGAAGTTTCTGTGATAAAATTTGGTATTAATCTGTTCACTAGTTCAGTCATATAGAAGGGTCTGTTTCCCGAATTGAAATATGGAGTATTTATTTGCTATTTACTATTTAAATACAGATTGTGAGGTTAGCAAACACGAGAATTACATAACAAGATATTCATAGTATGTGAGTGGCGAACTCTTGCGGTAAAACTGGTATCTCGAACCGAACTAATGTTTTTCGCTCCGTCATGAATGGGTGTTGAGGGGCGAAAACTTTCGCTAACCTAACTTCGTCTAATATAGTTCAAAGTTCTTGCAGTCTGAAGCACAAGTTTGAGATTTTTTATATTATATTTTACAATGCTCCGCGTCGATTCATCATTTCTTCTCCTTTTTTTATTCGCAAAAACCAAATGAAACAATCAATCTAGTCTCTTGTATTAAGAAGATTGTCTTGCGTAAGCTTTAAAAATTTTCAAAAAAATTCTGTCTTAGAGGATAATAATAATCGTCGGTGGCGGTTTTTGACAAAAAAAATTAAGAAAAGATTATGCGATAATCCTGATAAAAGAAAGCTCTAAGTAAAGTTTGAAAGTGATTAGATTTAAAAATGATAATTTCCTGTTCTTCGGTAAAGCTATGTAATTGGTAAATTATAGTTTCAATCTTAAATAATAATACCCAATTCAATATTTTTTTGGTTTTATTTTACTGTTTTCTTTTTTAGTATACATGAATTTCGAACTATTACGTAATGGATTTTTTAAATATATATTGGCTTTACGAGAATATATCCACCTCACAGATTTAAATATTTTGTATTTTAACTAATATTTCAATGTGTAACAGAGAAATGAGAGTATGAAAAATATATGTTCTAGTTAAATACACATTTTCATCAAAAAATGTTTACATTGTAATTTTAACGAAGAATAATGACAACGTCAATATTTAGAAACAATTCTACAAACATGAATTAGCATGTTCTCATAAAAGCAAGTAAACATAGTGGTATTGTTCTTATCCGACAATTAATTACATTCTGTAAACAATGCTTCTATATGACAATACATAATCCCTGAAATGAATGTATGGGATGCTTCCTTTCTTTCAAGAATTGGCTGCTGCTCACAATTCAAATTTTGCTATTTAGAATGCAAAAATACTAAAAACTTTCAATTAACAGCTATGTATATAAGATTCGGCTGAATATCTTCTGTCATCTTGGCAAATCTGTATACAAGAAAACATCTAAAGGTCTTGGAGGTATAATCTAATCAATAAACCGGAACGAGAGGAGCTAGCGGGAACGGGTACCAACAGCCGACGCTTTCTCATTAATCACCCGGACTGCCGGTTCCATTATTGAATCGAGTGCCAACGCGCTTTTCAGCCCATTCTGTTATGTCATTTATGATTCCGGTACCCATTTACATACACTTCCAATGCTTTACGCATTCCCTAAACCGAAAGACATGTCTCGACATATTTCACTGCGGATTGCGTCGCGATGGCCGAACATTGTTCAAACAAATGATCGATTATCTTTTTGGGATTATGGTAATAAATCATTACTTGAAAAAATGTTTTAGGCACACATGCTAAAAAAACCTAAAAGATACATTTTTTTTGCAAATTTATATGATGAAATGTTTGTCATAAATAAAGGTCATATATATTTATGAATGGATTTTTTTTGCTGTCCATAATACAACACAATATTGTAGGTATGTATTCCTTTTCCGAGTTTATTTAATTTTTGTTTTGTATGGTACATTTTTTATTTGGAAATCATCTATTGAAAAGAATGTTAATATTACTTTATCCAATGAAAAATAACCCTTTTCCGAAACATGTACATTATGAAATTAAATATGGGGTGTTCAGATTAGCAGATCAATTTATTGCAATATTATGGAAATTAAGTAAGAAAATTTAGTAATAAAAAATGCATTATAGTCTATATATCAAAGTAGGAAAATTTGTAAAAACTTTTAATTAACTTCTTGATACATTTTAAAGAAAACGTGATGTACAAATTATCAGGCGTTTCTAAATTTTATTCATTAAACATATTGTAAGACATATCAGGCAAAGAATTGCTTTACTACGTACATTATTTTAAATTTATCATAACAGATAATTCCATTTCGTTAAATATACGAGACAGCAATATAAAAATAAGATTTAACAATAATGATATAAAATAAAATGAAAGAAAAGAAAATTACACTTATTATGTAAGAACAAAACCTAAAAATGAATTAAAAATACATCAAATTTGAATTGCTGAGATTTTGTACATTGCCTTGTATTTCGTCACTAACGAGCCGGGTTTCGTCTTTGGGCATCTTCAGGCATTCAGTTCGAGTCCATTCGTGTGCTCGAATGCCTGATGATGCCAAAAGGCGAAACCCGGGTCATTAGTGACAAAATACATGGAAGTGTACAAAATCTCAATAATCCAAATTTGATAATGAAATTCCATCAAGCACCCTCAGTCGATGTCTTAAATTATAGAAAAATACATCGTTAAAAAAAAATTATAAACACTGAAATCAAGAAAATTAATATTAAGAAAAATAACGGAAAAATAGTTCCTGATTATTAATTTTATGAAAAAAAAACACTTTTAATCATTAAATGAAAATTCATGTTGCGCTACAATAATAATAGTTCTGTGATGCGAAATGATTAAGGGAACAATATCTATTGAATAATTCCAAGTGGTATTTATTAGTGTCGATTATAATATGTGAGACAATTTATTTACGAGTAGCCAGTTATTAAAAGCCACAAAAAGTCTTTGGGTAAAAGTATGTTATTCAAACTCGAAGCTTAAATAATTTTTCATATCACACCCCATAAAAGTAAATAGTTGTTACGAAATTTTATTTATACGTTTATTCTCAGTTATATTGAATTCACTGAATTGAAATAATTTGGTATGAAAGTATTCAAAACTCCTTAATCATCCATCGTTAAATCTAAACTAACTTTTAAGTACGTTTTCCAAAGTTGATTAACATCCTTTTGGAAATTTTCGCGGACTGGAGAATTTTGAACAGGTAAATTTTGGCAGATTCGGAAAGTTTTTTTGCCCGCCATAATCGCGAAAGACACGCGTAAGTATGGAAAAGTCAGATTGTTAAAATTCTTGGAAAAATTCCCGTCTAAAAATACAAACTATGGCTAGCTTACCTTCACAGTCGTCATAATTTGTAGAACGTGTAAAAAAATCGGAAATCTTTTCCAATACTGCGCAACGAGACGAAAAGTTTTTTTTGTCGAAAAAAAACGTATAGCTCGAAGTTTGAAATCGATATGCTTCAAGTTTGGTTATTTACATCACCAGCTTTACTAACTAGAGACGAAATTTGAAACATAAAATTTATTTTTCGGAATTTATGCAAATCTACGGTTTTTTTCAAAAAGAGTTTTCTTAAAAAATGGAATTTTTACTCACAAATTTAGTTTTCAACGATGAAGTAAGTTACTCACAGATGAAATGCCTTTTCTAAAACATTATTTTAATTACCATTCATAAATTGGTTATGTTTCAATTATAATCATTGTAATATTTGTCTGTTTTTGAAAATATTTTTTTTTGGCAGGAAGATAATTGAAGAAATAATATAAGTAAATATCTTCATTAATTAACGTCGGAACCAATTTGCTTAATAACCAGCTATGTACACTATTTTATGAATAGAAATTTACTACTTATGTGATTTTGAATTCTAACCGACGCGGTCAAAGTTACTTGCACGATCCACTCTAATTAATTATAATTATACAAACCATTCATTTACCATAATAATTTATCTTTTAAAATAACACATTTTTTTTTACACAACTTTCACATTTCTTAAAGGATCTGGACGGTCTATTTAAAAACATTTTTTCCGTATCGATTCTTGGATCGTGAGCCAGACCTGTAGTCTCGAATGGTCAGTCTTGAAATTTGTCTTGTTCAATGCATGCAATTCATGTCTTCGATGTTAACTTTCCCTCCTACTCTTCCGCTTCTAAAAACGAGGCGTAGAGAGATTACTTTGTGATTACCATATTTTCTTTACCCACTCTGAAAAAGTAATAAAAACTGAATAAAAATCAGTTCTCATGTATTTCGTTACTAATGACCCGGTATTTGCCTTTCGGCATCTTCATGCATTCAAACACATGAATGAACTCAAAAACAGTCAATTGAAAGCAGCCATTGACCAAAAATGCGAAATGATTCTTGTTTGCGTTACTCGCAGTGTCTGGATTTGATCTGTCGATTTAAATTTTAAAAGTTTACAGTAGTTTCAACTTTTTTATGGTCTCATTTGAATTATTTTAATTATAAGCATGCCAACATGTTTAAGTTAAGTTTAGTGTTAATTAAGCGAATGGATTAATAAACACTAAACTTAAATTATAATAAACCAACATCCCATAATATTTATCGAATTTTAAAAGAAACTTACACGATTGTTCGTCAGTTCGAGTTCATTCGTGTGCTCGAATTTCCGAAGATGCCGAAAGGTAAAACCCGGGTCGTTAGTGACGAAATACAAGGCAATGTACAAAATCTCAGCAATTCAAATTTGATATTGAAATTTCATCACGCACCCTTAGTCAATATCTTAAATTGGAGAGGGTATGTTTGATTTTTTTTACTTTTCACTATCGACAAAGGTTTTTCCTTTTGACATCGCCAGGTTTTCAAGCTTTAAGTATAAGGATGAGCTTTAAATGATCGATTTTATCCGTGTACTCTACCATCTAAGTCACTAAATATGTCAAAATACTATACCCGGTTCATTAGAAACAGTGCATATGAAAGCGTACGAAATTTTAACGATTCAAAAATAAATTGGCATTTAATTTGTATTATTACAACATAATACAGTTGAAAATAGCAATTCATCGTGTCTTCAAATGTACTATTGATATTCTATTGTACCTCATGTTGTTTGAAATTATTTTCCTTTAATGTAAATAATTGTTCATGTTTCACAGGGCTCAACATGCGGAGCAGACAATGGTCACTAGTGGTTGCTCTCGTACTGGTGGCGGGGGCAGCGGGTGTGGCGGGTCCCATCGCATTGAGAGCCTCAGCGGGAGCACCACTCGCTGAACGACTCGAAATTGCCAATCAGCTTCTCCACGAGACGCCGCTCATAGATGGACACAACGATCTCCCTTGGAATATTAGGAAATTTTTACACAACAGACTCAAAGATTTCAAGTAATTAAATACATTACTCATTAGTAAAAATAATGTTTATGATCATTATCAAGTAACTAATAAAATACAAATACAATAATAAATTAATAATTCTTATTTACCTATTTTTAATATTATTCTTTGTGGAAAAGCATTATATTTCACTTTTAAGGTGTTAACTGTCAATTCTTGGTGGAAAGACATTATATTTTTAAAATAAAACACAATTTGTTTGTAATAATTCCACATGTTTAAAATGATCAGGACCGGGTTCATTCATCACGAGTATTATCAACTGATAAAAATAAAATCATAACAGGGCTATTTTATATATATAACCCTGTTATTCAGTTTTATATAAACATCCTTGTTAAGATTTTATTGTTGATAATGCTAGTGATGAGCATAGCCTTTTCTGATACTCATCATTATAAACATGTGGAAGTAGATCAAAAAAATTGTGTTTTAATTTAAAAAAAAAACATTATATTTATAAAAATATAACAAATTTACTTCCACTATTTTATATAATTACCTGAACAGGTTTCGCTCATCGCAAGCATTTTCAAATGATAAAAAATAAATTCAGACATGATAATTTATATACATAATATTCTGGTTTATATATTAGATAAGATATTATAAAGCATCTCATTACGATATTATCTTGAAAGATTGTTTTTACTGCCATATAACGTTATTTAGAAAATATATGAACAACGTTTTCTTTCAATCAGTTATGCTGAATTCAATTTTCGATAGTTTTGTGGGTCAATTTGTAGTAATTAATTTTCAAAACGCAATTAAGAATGAAATCAAATACAATAATTTGTTTATGAATAGCTAGTTCAACGGTAAACTATTTGGGCTGGACAAATTGGCTAAAAAGCCAGATTGAACGTGTGGACACTTATCACGTACTGTGGGATTGCTTTGAGATGAATGCTGAACGAGCAGAGCTGTCTGTTGTGGTCCGTCTTCATACAGGCCCAATAGGTTATGTTGACTTGATCTCAAGCAAGGCCAACTTTGAGGCGTTTGATTATTTTGCAACATCATATAGGAATCTGGATATGCTTGATTCCTCTGTAGCTTCAATGTGGAGTAGATTAAACGATACCACCATCGTGAATTCTCAGTACACGAATACGCAGCACACTAAATATGACTTAAAGTAAGTGGTTGAGCAAGTCACTTTTTTTTTTTTTCTCTCTCTATTTTTATTAAGCACAAAAATGCAAGCTTAAAATATCGGTCCCGGGCAGCTCTGTATCGACCCAAGAACATTAGAAGTAAATTCGTTTATTTTCTTTATCGTTGTTGCATTATAGAAGGTAGCCGTAAAAAGCAGCTGAACCCATATGACGGGTGGAGCTGGAGTAACCAATAATTTATTATAATTATACAATTATTCTAATTCTCAAAAAAAAAATCGTATTATGTCATGGCAAGCACATGATATTGAAAATAAAGTCAATAAAGTGAATTAGAATTTAGATGTTTGCTGAAACTTATCCATACACTTATATAAATGTACTTTTTTTCTTAAATACAAAAAAGTCGTGTTTATAAACAAATTTCATTAACGTTCATCAAATATTTTGAGATAGCCGAGATGGCCAAAAAAGTTTTCACAGAAATTTATGTTAATAAATACGCACTACAAACGCCTTCGAGTGGCATACATTTTCTCTGCCCGAATTTAAATGACAAGTATCCCTTTTCAGCAAAATGGCCGGAATCTAAAGTAGCAATACAGAGAATATCGCCTTTCATTTCGCTTCGCACTCGTTACTCGGGAAAATACTTTTTTTACCCGTAAATGTTTGCTTTCGTTTGTATCTCTACAGCACTGTAAAAAATAAAGCCACTTAACATGAATAAAAAGCCAGATTCCTGATTATTTCTACGCAGTTTAGGAATACACTATTTCATTTTGAAATGTTATAAGAACACTTATAGATCCGTTATTGGTACATTTAAACTGAAAGTCAAAATATGAATGACATACAATCATAATTATAATTTAAGCTTTAAAAGAAGTCGATTTTATATGATGGTACTGTTATAATAATGAGTTTCTGAAATACGCCCAAAAAGTTGATATCAAAAAAATTCTTACATAAAAAAGTTTTCCAATTTTTGTCATCCGATTCGGTAGGTATCCAGCGGATGCTTTTGTACATCTGTGAACAAAATTTTCGGGTACTGAAATAATCTGCTTTATGAATATAATATGAGATATTCAAAATTACATTAAGAAAATATTCTTTATTAGAGTTTAATTATGTTTACGTCTCTATCTAACGGATGATTTAATAATTTTAACTTATGCTTTTTATAAATTTGTGAGTTGGTCAAAATAATAACATAAACGACAATACAAAAAAAAATGCAAGATGATATTAAATCTATTCATATTTTCCCCGCAATCAAATAGTATTTTTATTCATTATTGGCATCTTACTTTTTATAGATTAGTTGAAAATATTATAATAAATTAATTAAAATGCTTCTCAAAAGAAAGAAATACTTAGAAAAAGGTAATGAATTTTATTCCAAATCGTGTAATAATATTTTCACTCCAATAATTGGCAGTTGACACCATAGTATACTTACTATATTATTTTTACAAATGAAAAATTATATATCATTGTCAGGTGAAGATATAATGGAAATCAGAACTCATAATTTTAATATGCAATGAAAAAAGCGGTGAAACAGTAATCTGCAAAAACTTGTATCTTTAATGTTAATATTACTGCTGAAAATAAACAAAACATATTCCGTTTGCAAGGTATTAGCGAATGAAAGTGTGTAAATATAATTTAAACCAGAAAAAAATATAATTTTGCTAGTTAAGACGGTTATTAAACCTATGTGACATTGATAATTTTAATAATAAATATTTTTGTAAGCTGAAAAAACCGAAAGTGAGCTCCTTCAAAAATTACATGCTTGTTATAAGGTTCTGTACTGACACATTCTGACATGAGCCTAAAACTTCAGACAATGTAACCCGCCGAGGAAAATTTTCTTATAACATGGTTGCATGTTCGCTTGAGTGAAATTTTCTATCAAATGTAATATATTTAGACATATCGTGTTTGCAACAAGTACAAATATCTGACAACTTGAGTGACAGTGATTTTTTAGAATAAAACAGAAGAAATTTAAAGTATTATGAAAAAAAAGTTAAATGGAAAAATTTACAGTGATTTGCTTATGATTCAATAGCATGATGGGAACTGATGTTATTTATTTAAAAAAAAAATACCTTGGTTATAAGTTTAAAGTTTTTATCGAATATCTTAATTAATCTTGTCGGGTACGTAGTGCAGTGGCCAACATCACTGACTTTAGTTATAGATCTCACGGGTTCTAAACCCAGTACGGGCAGTTTCATAAATTGAATTTTCAATCGATGTATGGATTTCGTTCGTAGGCCCAAAAACGGGTTGTAGCGAGAACGATTAGCTTAATACTAGTCCTGTCATATCCCTATCCTTCTATCCGTTCTCTCTTTGAAAAAGAGGTATTGAGCAACTGAGTAAGAAACAGTTCTCGTTGAAAAAATTTTAGATGTAAAAATTATTTATAAAATATAAATTAGAATCTTCAAGTAATAACCAAAATAAAATACTTTGCTTCCAAAAGAGTAACTTTTTCTTTAAATATTTTTCCTTTACATACGATAAGTTTGTTTGTTCTTGTCGCTCAGACTTAAGCAAGAGTCTTAAAATCATAATCCTTTAGTTTACCCCTTAGACAAACTGCAGTACCATAACTGAGGCAGTATCTTTCCATATGTTGCCATGACGAGCGCTTTACAGAAAACGTTTTCCTAGGAGAGAGGAATCGCATTTGACGTAGGTTAGCGGGTGCAAGATGACGCATCCGGGTCAAGTACATTCATGAGTTCCGCCGCTGGGAAACATTTTTCATATTTTCAGTCGACTCGTGATTTGGCCACGCACTCGTAACTCCCCAACCCTTTTCAGTTAATAATGAATCGGAAAAAGATTTACTCCGATTCGAATGAGAATGGAGATAGTATATTACTGGGTCAAAAGGGCTTGAATTCGTTTACAGAAAAAAAAACAATCCTCCCGATAAAATCATTTGTTACCCTTAAATCGATGAACCTTTTAGTGACGAGGACACTGAAGCTTAAAAATCATATTAGAGAGTTGCAACATAAAATCTAATGACGTTTTTTTTCTCGTTTCCTTATATTATTATAAATCTACCCTATGTTATGCAAGAAAATCTTTATATGACACCTGGTATTTGCTAAAAATCACTCTTTTAATATTTGAAACTTTTGTATAGCTTAACATTCGGAAACGTTTGAAATAATATGTATACTACTGATATATATGTAATTTGGATTATTGAGATTTTGTACACTTCCATGTATTTTGTCACTAACGACCCGGGTTTCGCCATTCGGCATCTTCAGGCATTCAGTTCGAGTCCATTCGTGTGCTCGAATGCCTGAAGATGCCGAAAGGCGAAACCCGGGTCGTTAGTGACAAAATACATGGAAGTGTACAAAATCTCAATAATCCAAATTGATATTGAAATTCCATCAAGCACCCTCAGTCGATGTCTTAAATTATAAATGATATATATGTTAAATATGAATGTATATTTCTGATGAATTCGGTGGGAACTTTGTTGAAATTCTTTTTTAATATAAAACTGAAATTGATGACTTTATTATATCCACCGTTTTATATTCCTTGGCTGAATATACCTTTTTGAATATTTTTAACATTTATTTTGTGCTTTCAGTTATTTTTATTAGTGTTGAAGCCGTCGGTAATAATATCATTTTTGTAATAAAGCATTGCTACTAATCTTTTACACTGTTTTACGTAACAAAAATTAGGTATGAAAGAAGTGGAATGAATGAAAAAAAGCTCACAGCAATTAAAGTCAAAATAAAGAAGGAAGCAATTCCATTTTAATAGGTTTTTCTAATTTGCATTATTTTAATATGGAACGACTCGTGTTTAAATACTTTGGGAAAGAGAACATTTTATGTTTTGCAAGCTGTCGACATGGTTATTACTGACATTTATGTGAACTTTCCCGAAATAAAAACATTAAAAGAAAATAAAGATTTATTACAAAGCGCATTTAAAATGTGAGCTTCATCTCAATTGTAAGGTGTTTGTTTGATGACCTGGCTGTATATTTCGGATTAAAAATATTTTTTTAATGTTTCTCACAGTGCCACTCTTAACAATCTGTAAAACGCGAGTAAGACGCATTTTGATATGAATGTTGCAAACAATATTTCTGACTTAAAACATCAAAGGAGGTACAGCATTGTTTTGCATTTAATACAAAAATAATTATTTCACTTTCAGATTCGACGAAGACTTGAGAACAATTCCACCATGGTCTACCAGTCCCTGGAGTCATACTGACTTACCGCGGATGAAACAGGGAAGAATATCAGCGCAGGTTGGAACAATATTTATATTTTCTCAAAATATTTTTTTCCTCACAGATCCTATTAGAAAAATATCATACTATACCAATTTTGTATCTTAAGAAAAGGAGCAATAAAAAAATTAAATAATTAATAATTAAAGATACATACATTAAGCTTTTAACACTACTATGTAGATACTAAAATATTCATTAAATCATACAATTATAAATTTTATCATAAAAACACGAAATTAAAATTAATAAATTCATTTGTGTAACACGTGATTTGTACGTAACAAACTCTACCGTAAGATTTCCAACTATTTTTATAAAAAAATCATTTTAAAATTTTAAGATACACTAAATCTGAAGATACTTCTAAAAAAACGAAATACTCGTCATAATATCATATAAAAATGAATATCCATTAATTTACCACTGAATTCATTGAAAATGACAAGTTTTATAAGCTATTTTTAATTTTACTGAAGCGAAACCGCTCTGTTTACTATAGATTTAAAATATTTGAAGTGTTACTGAAAACGGTTGTGTTTATTTAATTAGTAAAATTTCAAGCCACCGAAGCCTTTTAAAGATTTGTTTGTTGATGTTATTCATTTATTGTATCCGTTAATAAACATAAAAAAAAACGCTTTTGTTATGTTATAATAACGGATGTAAAATATAATTTTGTATTTTCGTAATATTTAAAAAAAATATTCAAATATAAATATCATTTAGTTATGTACAGTGAGAAATACTGACTAACCGATATTCATTTATTTGATCTGATTCAATACCTCGAAAAATGAATGGCATTCCTTAAAACTAAACATAAAGTTTTGTAGAATAGTATCTTATGTCAATTTAAAGCACCTGGTGTCAATAAATTAATTAGCTGAATAATAATATGAGTTCCTTTGAGACTTTATCAAAGTGTCTACTTATTCATACGTAGGTCGTAGACGTAAAACAAACATTCACTTAAGATTCAGGTTTTATCAAGAATAACACCATCCCTGGACTTGACAAAATCAAAGTTTCTCCATCAAATAAGTTAGTGAGCTCACTTTGGAACAAACAATGGCAAGTGACATTCCTCTCATTGCTTTAGATAGGACGGGCGGAGTTGCTGAACAAAACATCAGGGGGAATTTACCGATGATTTTGGCAAAGTTTTCAACAACAATAATTAACCTCATTAATTTTTATATTCATAAAAGTCGAGTCAGAAATAGTCAGCGTCTCGATAAATTTGTCAAAAAAAATATTTTGATATTTAATTTTTTTTTTTTTTGTAAAATTACAAATTGTACATTAAATATAATCGTCTAGCAATCTTTTTTTTATTACTGAATATTAAGCCTTTTCGTCCGACCGGTAAGATTCCGGCGTCCTCGACGACCGTCGGGTACTATTCACAGGAGTTCTCGATGAAGTTGAAGAACTCCGTCGTGTCATAGGAGGAAGCAAAGCGATTGGTGGGTGACAGGGAATCATGGAGGCTCTGGATGTCACATACTTCAGATAGGTAGAGAATATGGATGAAGAAGAAGAATTAATATGAGGCACCAAAAATATGCTAGTATTTTATTATTTTTTCCTATCAATAAAATCGATCTATCATTTTATAATTTACATATTCAGTTTATAAATAATGAAATACAATTATTTTTAATATTTATGACTATATTAAAAATATGATAAAACATTAGTTCGGTTAGTTCTTAATTTTGATTTTAAAAGGACATTGTTTAAAAAACATTTTTTGTTATAGAAGAATATACCCAGCTATAGATAGATATTATAGTATTGCTATTCTTCTATAATAAATCATTTTATATTTATATGAAAAATAATCATAAATATTTATATATTAATTTTATAATACTGTGAAATACTCACATAAATATTAATATTAAAGAACATGCTTCATTTGAACATCAATACACAAATATTTCTTTTTGTCAGTAATATTCAATATTCTATTATTTTGGCAACAGTGAGATTTTCGTTGAAATGCATGTCTGTACGAAAAACTGTCTTAAGTTTAAAAACAAGGTTTATTTAATGCGGTGCAGGTTTGCTCATTTTGGTATATTTCATGTAGACTAAGTTTAAATGCCCTGGTTGGAGTGTTTTAGACTCTCCAGAGGTGGTACACCCCCAAAATTAAAACACACCCACTACCCTTTTGTTGATTTAGTGCGACCGGTTGAATACCTTTCATTATTATCAACCGATAATGATTTATGGAAATCACCACATTTTCAACAGTGGATTATGATAATTTTAAGATTAACATATTTCTCCGGTTCATTTGCATTGTAACTGGTCCAATAGACACCGTAGTTTATTCGTAAATTACATTTAAATAGATAACTTAATTTGGATAAGATCTTCCTACGTCAATTTAAAATTGTATTATTGAGAATATTTTTGAAAAACCGTTTAGTATGAATATGATTGTTAGTTATTTGTTTGAATCAGAAGATATATTCCGCGTTATATGTTTAAATGTATCATTTTATGTGAAACCCTTTTTGAGATGGATGTTGAGCTCTTTTTCCATTTGTAAAAATCTTATAAAAGAGCTACACCTGAGCCACGTTACATCTTTATTCAATGCAGTTATGACAAAGAAAACTGATAAAAATTTCAAACTAAAAACAAATGAGCATGTATAAAATTTTGTTTGACTTCCTTATGTTCTCTTCGCTCGATGCGCATTCGTTATTGAGTTTATTGGAGATTGAAATTTCTTTTTTTATTATGTAGATATCAATAATATAAACTTCATACTCTATAGAGGGAGTTATAATTCGTCATATTAATGGGTGGAAAAAACGTTTACAAAATAAATAACTGAAGCGATGAATGATTTATTTTATACTGACACTTTAGTTTATAACCTCTTAAAAATCTCAAAGCACATAAATGTGTTGATTTTTACAGAATTTGTTAAAAAAATGCTTTTAATATAAAGAAAGATATTATAAATAAAATAATATTTTTTATTATTTGAAAACATTTCAGAATTATAAATAGTAGTTGTTATAGTATTAGTGAAACTGTTATTGTAGCATGAAAATTAATCTTTTTTGAGCTGTGAAAAACCATCATAATGCCATGCCAAATCTTCCTTTGATATAGATTTTAAAAGAGTTTTTATATTCGTCTCTTTAAATCCGAACATAAAAATGACAAATAGTAATAAGCCATCCCTAGTGTTGAAACCCTAGGCTATTTATTCTTTATCACCCAAACTCTTCTGAAAAGACAGAGCTTCAATAATGCTTAGCTAAACTAAAAAGTTTATGTTATAAGGACGATCGATCAACCCGCTCAAAATCCCTGCTTTGAAGAATAATTCAAAAGAAGTAATTCAAAATCTACGATAGTGCGGTAGTCTACAGCTTGATATGATTCTTCATTGAAAATATTCTGTCGCATGAATCACAGAAACGAGCGGGGGAATACCCTGTAGCAAACACCATTGTAAAGTCGCAGCCAGAGAACCAATTTGTAATTCAAATTTTCTTGTTTGAGATACATCTCTGAGACGGGAGAGTCTGTATCGGAGACTGGGTTCTCTACAATAGCCCCAAACGTGTTGAGTGTTTTTCATCTCACCCCTGGGAGAAAGCGCAACTTTAAATTTGGAACGTTTATTTTTTATTTGATCCCTCCTACGAGTCGGGGTGTAAAATGTAAAAGTTTATCAAAGAATGCTTTGGCGAACGCTTAAGTCAATTTAATTTAAACGCTATTTTTCGAGCGATTGATTTTCTAAAATGCCGAATGTTTTCTAAGGAATTTTCAATGCTCGATACGAAATAAAACAATATTAACTTTTATGACGTTCCAAGGCTCTGTTCGCCGACGATTGATGGATTGTTTGATTTTAAATGCCAGTGATGTAGATAATGTAGCTTTTTCAGAGAGCTAACTTTCATTTATACGAATCAGACAGCCGTAAACAAATTTCATCAAGATAAATTTGATTGAACGAAAAATATTACCGGGGTGGTACAAATTTATAGCCTAGATATTACAAATTATTGCAAAATATTTACAGCGCTTTTTCTATTAATGTATTTCTACGTTTTAACGTAGGCATAAATTTGATGTTATTTATATCTCAATATTGTTGATTAATATTTCAGATATCAACTGTTAATAGAGCTGTTATATATATATATATTACAGTGTAATATATCTAATACATTATCTATCTTCTATTAAGTAAGCTTTCATACTAACAGTTATTGATAGTAGTAGGGTTTGGCTTTTCTTAACTCTACTCTTTTGTCTGTACAAAAATCTGAGTTTTAAAGCCTAGCTCTCAAGCAATTCTCTTTAAATATTTTCTGCTGAAATGCTTCATCCGAAGTTTATATACTTCACATTGGAAGAGGACTAGAGTAAAACTTTTTATTTATATAATAAACTTTATTTATATTTGTAAGCTTCATTAATTAATGTTGGTTTTGTATAAACAACATGGAATATCTAATCTTTTAAAGGTAAAATATATAATATTTTGGTTAATTTTCTGCTAGTTCTTCTCTGAGAAAGTTAATACTTTGACCTTTTATATTGAAACATTGAATCCCTTTTAACAAAATTTATCCACAAAGAAATTCAGTTAAGTACTCTTTATGATTTATTAGACTGAAATATATCATTTTTTAAGGTCATCTGTGAGCGAAAAAAAGTTATTTTAATCTCAGAAAAACCAATTTAAGTTACATTATAAAAGTGTTAGGAAGTAGGATAATAAAATATTTTGTGAAGCCTTACGGACGTGGCTCCTATACATTCTCTCTGCTGTCCGGCTTTATTACATTAATTAAAGTCAATAACAATTGTTATGAAGAAAAATGTTCAATTATACAGGAAAGTTTTAAGCTAATACATATTATAATATGTGACTAGAAGCGCATGGTTGGATTAATCAATTAAGAGAGTACTATTTTGAATTTATTAGAAAACATTTTATTTATTTCAACAATTAGTAAATCCATAAAAATAGACTACTATAATGTTTTCACCATTGCGTTGACTTTTCAATTATGAATAAAAACCGTATTTTTCTGGCATCTGGAAAATAAATTATTAATTTTTAATAAAATTTTCTTTTTATTATTCCATATAAGAATTACCATGATTATATTTAATGAATCAATGATATTGAAACATTTATTGCTGTTACTGTTATATATAACCCGAGGAATAAAAATAATGAATATATAGAAAAATCGCCAACAGATACCGTCAATCTCTTTGTAGTCAAAAAGAATTTTTGTCACAGTTGGTCTTGGTATAAATCACTTGATAAGTGATACTGATATGATTAATCGGTATCATACTTAATTATAAATCACTCGATTAGTACAGTTACATTTAATGCTATGAGAACGATATAAAGTATATAATCATTTTTAAGCAAAAAGTTGTCGGAGTTCAAAGTGAGTCAATTATTTGGCGTATGATACATGTTGAGGATCACTTGAGTACACCGTCTGCCTGTAAATAACACTCTGGATACTGTTTTTGAACATTCTGCCAAATGCAACGAGATTATAGTATTATTTTAAAATGGTTATTGCCTGAAGGTTCAATGTGCTCCCAATTTGAGTTCGGCAATAAACTCAAATAAAACTGCCCTCTAAATGGACGGTTTGTAGCTTGCAATACCAAAGTGGGAACATTAAATAAAATAATGATGGTACTTTTGTATATTCGACAGTCGGACAAATTTTATACAGTCTCCATAAACAAATCGGACAATTTCTTTTTTTATACCGCTCCGATTTTGGATGAAAGCATGGTTATAATTTTTACAGAATAATAAAATTCAAATTTCATTTACGCAATGTAAAATGCAATCTTTCACAAGTCTAAAGCGTAATTAAAAAAATCAAATAGTCTTGTATGGCGTATAGCGTAGTTTTAAATATGTCACCCCGTAACCGAGAGGTTAGAATTATTGCATTTTCGTTATGCTTAGTATAGCGCTCTTCAAACTCCCGAATAAAACTTACTTATTATAAATTTATTTTTTAATAGATTTGTAGCCAATCGCTTGAATGTATTTAATATTTCCTACATTCCCCACCCACCCCTATCGTAAAATATGACATAAAAAACGATTGGCTTAATTAAAGACTTTTCTTAATACCTTTCTTATTCATTCATTAGACTTTCTGAAAAGAAAGATCGGGCTATAGGCTTACAGACAGTTTTCGTGAAAACAACTTCTATTGAGATCATCCGTTAGGAGTCCACGTGCTCTACATTAGAAGCGAAATCTTTTTAAAAAATCGAATAATACAATATATCGAGTGATACTTGAAGCGCTAATAATAAGAAACAATATCATAATATTTTTATTACTAGTGGGGCCTAAAAAAATGAATTAAAGATACATCACCTTCCCAGCAATGTTTTTTCAGTTGATTCATTGTTTTCATTATATAAATAAATAAAAAAAAACGGTTACAATGTAAACCAAAACGAAAGAGACTGACAATAGAAAATATTAAATTCAATGATAAAAAAAAATTCCATTTGTAAAATTGTGTCAGTCATTTAAAGCATTCAAATTTTGATGGCATTTTAATATTATCAATAATGTATATGAGGGCTTGATATCAATCTGACATTTTCATGAAAGATTCAACGTATTGTAATGATCAAGTAAACCAGATTTTGACTAAGGTGTCTTACACTTATTTGGTTAGAAATATTGAATACAAGTTTTAGAGAAATGTATACATAATTATTAAGTATTTAAATTTTATTGCTGAATATACTAGTTTATGTTATCATATAAGTATTCTTATCGATTAACAAGCGTACAAATGTTTTACTAAAACGTAACAATGTTTGAATCAATAAAAATCGTTTTTACTCCAGGTAGTAAATCCTTTGTCTGCATTGCTTTTTTCATTCGAAATCTTTGTCTTTGTGCTGTCATGGCATCCAATTGCATTAATAAAACGATGTTTTATTACTCTGATTTACGTAAATGGCCATTATCCGCTTTAAAGTTAGTTACTATTAAATATCTGCACATTTTAAGTAACGCGTCACTTTGATGACCGCTCGAAAAGAACTAAAAGTGTAATAAAAGTATTTTAATAGTGACAAATTGCACCTCCTATGGTACAAGTTATTGATACTAATAATGCAGACTGCAAAAATACCTATGCATTGAAATACCAGATTCTGTATGAGAACTTTTGGATTTGATGAAAAAGCTTTATTTTATATATAAACATAAATAAAAAATTTCGTTGTGTGTATATGTAATAAAAAGTTGTAAATGTATTCTAATTGTGAAAAAGAGACCAATTTTTTATTTCCCATGAATAAGTCATTACGAACTGTATTTGAATATATAATAAGAACCCTTTAAAACATGCCAAAAAGAAAACACATTTCAACTTTATGATCACCTACAGCTAAGTGGTAACCTTTTTTGTTTTTGCAAATAGGGTGAAATAGAAAAGCAAAAAAAAAATGTTAATAAAACGCAACCCTTGATAAAGCTTAACATTTTAAATAGATGTTCCTTTAAATATTAAACATTCTTCGATTGATGTTGTTCTGCGTAGCAAAAATAAACTGTCGAGCTTTAAGTACGTCTATAAAGCTACATAATAAGGTTATATTGAAAGGAATGCCTCTTTAAATTCACCTCTAGATCTTTTACAAACGATAAGGGAACATTTATTTATGTATCCAAAATGGTATGGGCTCCTATTTATTCAATAAGAAATAAATATATATTTTTTAATACATATAATGGTTAATATTTCACAATTATTATTCAAAAAATCCTACCAGCATACATACACATTGCACTTGAAATGAATTAAAAAACCATCGTAATTATCCTTTGATTACACAGACAATGAACAGAGGATCTAATTTATAACTCACTTAGTATCTCAATGTGGAGCATATGACCTCCTAATGGAGGTATCTCAACAGACGCTTTCTACAAAAACTACTTGTTACTCAGTCGCTCAACCTCTGTTTTTCGAAGAGAGTGGGGATTGAAGGATAGGGCTAGGACAGGACTAGTGGTTAGCTAATCGGCTTTCGCTACGTCCCATTTTTTAAAATCGGATGGGTGAGACGGAATTTGAGACATCACAAAAATTCATGACTACGAACAGAAATCCATCAAACGATTGAAAACTCAATTTATGAAACTGTCCGTAACGGGATTTGAACTCGAGACATCTGTAACTGTAGCCAACGACGTTGACCACTGCACCACGGAGCCGTCTATGTTTAGTTTGCATTTATTGCACAAGTTTTATTGCAACAGGGCCCGTTCTATACGTGAGAATTTTCGGCGGATATAAAAAATAAGTTATACGAATGTTTATATGTATATATAAGTTATAATTAAAATAAAAACTACATAAACAAAGTAATTACTTTCTATTAAGTATGCTTCAATACAAATACAATCAATTTAAACAAAAGTATTATTTTATTTTATTTTAAACGAAATCTCCAACTACAATTAATAGAGACTACAAGGCAAGCACACGTTAACTACTTTTTCGATTAAAGACCAATGATATTTATCGCCTAAATTTCGTACAATGTACAATTCCAATGTTTTCGTACAATGTACAATTGCAATGAAAACGGAAAGAATATATCAAAAACTGTAAAGATGACATCCATAATGTACAAAGTGATATAAAATCTATTTGATGGCTTCAATATTACAAAAACAAAGAATCGATAAAACTATTATTTAATTTAAGACATCGACTGAGGGTGCTTGATGGAATTTCAATATCAAATTTGGATTATTGAGATTTTGTACACTTCCATGTATTTTGTCACTAACGACCCGGGTTTCGCCTTTTGGCTTCTTCAGGCATTCGAGCACACGAATGGACTCGAACTGAGAGAGAGTAAACAGTGTCTTACGTTTATATAGAAGATACAGATGCGACAAATATTATTTACGAGGTAAGATATTATACGTCTGAGATTCTTGTGCTCGAATGCCTGAAGATGCCGAAAGGCGAAACCCGAGTCGTTAGTGACAAAATACATGGAAGTGTACAAAATCACAATAATCCAAAAAAACTATTATTTACTTCGCTCTTGCCTTGGAGAATTTACTGTAGGGTTTCTTCAAGAAATTATGAATATTCAAAGCATTGTTTCATGTGTGTTCTTCAATAACCATAGTAAGATGACGATTTTTATTTTGAAAAAATTGTTTTTGCGTTATAAAAAGTTCATTAGGATATAGAAATTTTTGTGTTGTTTGAATACGAAATATATAAAGTAAGCCCATATAACTATCAATTTTATTACGCCACGTTTGTTGATCTAATTTCTAAATAATTGACAATTTGGTCTTTCACATAATGAAGTTCTACGAAGTAAATGCAATACCAATTAATAAAATAAAAATAAGAGATTTTTTAAATGAATTTATAGAAAAACTTGAATATTGTAAAGGTAAATTTAAATCTCATTTTCTGTTGTATGGGATAGACACTAGGCATATCGTAACGATAATATTTACTATATGTTGGATGTACAAAGGAAACGGAATAAATAAAACAAAACTAGTATCATTCATTTATAATATATTAACCAATTATCAAAAAATAGTATCAAAAAATATTCACCGACGGGTTCGATATTATAATATTTTCTTTAATGATTATAATTGCATTGAATGCGATCTGACAATAACCAATTATTGCTAATATGGTCTCAGTTGTATCATGCAACCATAATTTATTTTAATTACAGTTTTGGGCAGCTTATGTCCCCTGCGACTCACAACATCGAGATGCTGTTCAATTAGCGTTTGAGCAAATCGATCTGATAAGACGCTTGACTGACCGATACCAGCCTTCCTTGACACTCTGTACGACTGCTGAAGGTGAGTTTTAGCAAAAATTACTACTATTTGACAGTAAAATCCTGAATACTGCATTGCGTAATATTTTTCTTCTACAATATTTTAATGGAACATTGATTCATGGCAACAACGGTTTGTAAGAAATTTTCCAAATGTCACACTTTTGGATCAATAAAAAATGGTCTAAATAACATATTCATTTTAAGTATTAATAAAAAAATTATTTTTGGCAATCGATGTGAAAATATTTCTGTTGAAGTAAAAGATAAGTGCAAAATTCTTATTTTGAATAAATAGCTGCCAATATTCGGCATTGGATTCGAAGTCACAGAAATGTATTCAGAATATTTTTCGAATATCGTAAAAATATCACTAACCGTTGAGCGATGAATGTATACGCATCTAATATTTCAGAGAACTATTGAATCTTAATTTCAATAGTTTTTTTTCTTACGATTAAATTCAAGCATCTCTGTATAAATTACCAAGCACGATTTTAAATTACATTAAAATATTCAGTAAGTTGCCTCCGAGCGCTTTATTTTTCGCTCTATTCCTGAAAAATCATTTTGTTAGCAGATTAAAGGGTTGGCCATTGTTCTTTTCAATAGAATGATTTTTGAACTGAACCGTTATTTGGTTCTTCATTAAACTTAAGTATACTTTTTAATTAACAATCTATTACTATTAACGATCAAGTTTTGAAAGTTTTATCGTAATTTAGCCCATTCAGTATCATAATTCCGTTGGTATGCAACTTGGCATATCAACTTTTTAATCAAGGCCATTTGGCGTGCATCCAATTTTCCACGGGAATAAAATGAAAAGTTGCGCACTAACGGAGCCTTTAGAAAAAAACAATCGTCAGCAAGTACCCAATCGTACCACAATCTCACGACTTGAGTACCCCAGCCACGCTTGCGTGAAACAAAACTGCGCTTACTTGCATCCACAGTTGGCCGGGAAAAACTTTATATTTTTCATTAGTCTGGAAAGTTTTATGACTCGACGAGAAAAATCGTTTTCACTTTTTTATAAATAAAAAAGTGCGCTAAATGTACTGGATAAGAAGTTTTAGAGATGCCACGTCTGTGTTTAGATTTCACTCAAACACCCAACGGTTCTTTTACCTTTTTATCTATAGTTCACTTGGCATCTTGCTAGATTTAAAAGCTGTTTCGAACAAACTTTTCACTTTGTGTCTCGAAATAATTTAAAGATGAAAGCTGTTTTTCTACTGAAAACATAACTGTTGATAAAAATGGCAAACAACGTCGCGTTAGGGTAATAATTTACTCGGTACTTAAGAGAGGTCATGGAAGTGACTTCTCTTATGTTATAAATATGAATTATGAGTTTGGTTATTCAAACGTGCATGAAATATTAGACGAAGAAATACAAGAACTAAGGCTTATTCACTTTACAGCTATCGTATCTATATACAGTCAAAATGTAATTTATGACTTTTTTTATAAGGAAACAGTTTCTCAAGAATATTATTTATGTGTAATAAATTTATCTTTTTCAGCTTAGAATATTAAATTAGTATTTAGCACGTACTTAATATTGATATGAATATAGTGTTTTATATCAAACATAAGAAGAAATAACTAGAATAAGAAAATTCAAAATGCTGACCCGTGAGACTGTCTTTTTAAGTGTGAAGAACACTAATAGTGCCAATAATAAACCATTGTTTCCCAAACTATCAGCCGCGGCCCCCTGCATGGCCGTAGTGCTTCTACGAGAGGCCGCAAAATGCTTCATTAGAGTTACAAGTATTTAATAGTGTATGTTTCTTCTTTTATAAATGTATATTTGTTATAAATATATGAGAACATTATTCGTAATTTTATTAAAATTTTGTCTTTGGGATGCAGGTATTTGTATAGATATATATACAATGTCAAATAAAGTTTTTCATGACGAAATTAATTAAACTTTTGAGTTAGGTTGCCGTGGTATATTTTTTGCAAATTTTGTGGGCCGTTTAATGAAAAAGTTTGGGAAGCACTGCTTTAAAACGTGAATTTTGTTTGAGAATATTTTTTCAGTATTTACGTACCAAAAAAAGTAGCGCTTAATATATGATAGATAATAAAAAATAATGATGAATAGGCATACCTAAATAGTATTTTCAAAATAAAACACGGTAATTTTTGAACACAGAAGATAATTGAACGCTTGTGATGTATATTCATGAAAAAGCTGATTCATGAATATACATCACAAAAAGCTATTCAAGAAAATGATGTATTTTTCTTTTAGATATCCGGGAAGCTCATGCGAGTCAACGCATGTGTTCTCTTGTGGGCGTCGAAGGTGGTCACGCGCTCGGCGGGTCACTCGGTGTGTTGAGGACCCTCTACCGGGTCGGTGTACGTTACCTCACACTTACATCGACCTGCAACACTCCATGGGCAGACTGTGCACTGTCCGACTCACGTGCTAAACCAGAGCACGGAGGCCTCACCGCTTTTGGAAAGGTTTGATTCGATATTTTTTTTACCTCCTCTCGTAGCATATCGATTAACTTTGAGCTGACCAATCGTTTGGCCTTTGCCAGGGTTATAGCTTTTACATATTGAGAATAAAATTAAGCTACTTAATATGTTATATTTCGGAATCCTTTGGTTTTCTGCTGTTTCCGAAGTCCGTTTTGCAGCCCCTACGTGGCTTCATTGAGGTAAATGGAGGTAGAAAAAAATCAACCAGGTTGCAGTTGGCCATTTAAATAAAATTGAAAAATACTACCGATTATATGATGCATGTCCAATTTAGAGACACCAATAAAGAAGGTAAGACAATTCTGTCAGTATCTGACAATTGATGGAATACGGTATAACGTACAACAAAGTTTTATATTATACTAGTGAGTACCCGGCATGCGTTGAAATGTCACTCTAAAAAATATAGGGTTTGTGTTTGAATTTTGTTTATTGAAGTGCTTTTAGATACACAATGTTTTTGTTACTGTCTGGTGCGTACACGAATAAAACAGAAGGTTTTTCTGAGATGCCGCTGTTTGAACGTAATTGAATTTTTTTAGATTTTTTTTTCAGAAACCTTCACGAGTGAGCGCACAATAACTCACCAAAGTTTCTTTGAAATCGGTTCAATGCTAAAGGAATGCATAGGGAACAAACAAACAAACAAGCAAACATTCATTTTTATGTATATAGAAATTGATATTTTGTAAACATGCATTCAAAGAAGAGTAAACAAATCGATAACTCATGAAATGCATATTTAGAAGTTTTAAATATATCTCGAATTCAAATTAATTATAAGTTCTTGCAATCCATGTTGATATTTAAAATCTTCCTTACAGCAGGATTTTGTTTTCATGTTTTTTTATATAACCTAAAAACGATTTTTCGAAGAAAATTTGTTTGAATGTAGTAGATGTAATTTAACCGCTGCTTTTATGGATGAAGATTTTTTCCGTTAAATAAAAAATGTGTTTTACGATAAAAAGTGTCTCTCAAACAATTTTGCATGTCAAATTTTTAGTAACCATATGAACTAATAAAATGTTTTTATCATAAAAGGAAAATAAGATAAAACCTTTTACGAAATACATCACTGTGTGTCGAAAAAATGTGTATGCCTTTAGCTGTATTGTAAAAAGTCGCTTTTCTTTTATTTTTATATATTTAAAGTCTTTTTAAGGTGGCACAGAAAACACAATAATATGTGAATTTTTATTTTGTTTGTTTCCAATTTTGCTACATCATCTATTGCAAATTTACCGTAAGAACCCCAAATCATATATTTATTTATCAATTTCCAATGAAAAAGAAGTAAGATTAACTGTATTAACGAAAAGATCACCTCCATTATTTATTATGAAATCCTTAATTTGGGTCCTTATTTATTTCGCATGCAACTCAGACGTTGTACTTAACCAAAAGATTATTTTGCACGTCTATTATTACCACTAAAAATGAAAATAATGAAAACAGATAATTTTTATATTTAAAATATAAATAAAGATTATATCAGGTGTGTAGTAAATATCTATCCACTAAAGATACTTGTGTACACTTTCAAATAACATACAATATTTAATCAATGTGTTGGAATAATCAATATATTTTATTCAATACTAGCAATATACATAATTTTACAGTATTTTCTATTTTTTGGTTTCATCATTATTTTCCCATCAAGGTGTGTATGAAGCCACCAACCTACGCATTTATTTAGCATTTCAAAGCAAAAATTTCCCCCATACAGGTCACAGGTGGGAAAAATTTGGTCCACATCCAACAATTTAGAACAGTCACAGTATAAGATTGTATAACCAACAAAAATACTTTTCTTCATATTTTTTTTCAAAATTCAGTCTTTGATTATAGGAGAGTTCCAATTTTTAAATAATATCAAAAAAAATAATAACATATAATCATTTAATTTTTATCCAATATCATATTACAATTTAATAATGAATGCAATAATATCGAAGACAGTTTGATGTATGACATATTATAAATTGTTGGTAAATTAATTGTTAAAAAGATGTGATGCATGTCTATTATTATACTTGAATTCCCTATCTTCAGCCACAAGGATAGTCAACAAAATAAGAAAGACTATCTAAAAGCTATACAAGAATGAAAATAATTAATATTAATGTCATTCTTGTTCAGCTTTTCATTTTATCTTGTACAGCTATTATTTTTGAGAATCAATATTATTGATTCTAAAAAATGATACGTTTAACTTTTGAAGCAAGGCTTACTGAGAAATATGTGTGAATTAATATAGTCATTAGAATACTTATACACGTTATAAGCTTCTTTGCAGAAAACTAACTAATTATCCTTTGTAACTAAACAATGTTAATAAAATCAACGTTTACTTTGTGTAGACAAGGCAATCATTTTCACGCGCTCACAATCACGTTAATAAATTTACATTTTTTTTATTCGTTTTAAGCTATTATAATGATTCGTTTATAAACTACAAACACAATTGAGTTAATAAGCTGAAGTTAAGCTATTTTTTATATTTAAAAACATTTTTTTATTTTGAATTATTTATAATTGATCAATTTTGAATGAGGTCAATGAGTTGAAATGAAAACTATGACAATCAAAACACCCATCAGTTTGACGTCATTATGATAAACTCTGGGCTATACTGATATTTTGAATGCAGAAATTCACAAAAATAAATGAGAATTAAGGTAAATGTACCAGTAGTAGTGTACCAAAAATTGAACAAAAATAACGATTAATGTTTAGCATTAGACTGAATGATGACAAAGCAAGTGTATTCATAATGAATGTAATGTCTAAATTAATATGACAGAACTAAAATCAGAAAATGACAAAAAAAAGAAAACTCCAAAAAAATTGAGTTAAATTTTTAACAAATAAGGTTAATGTAATGTGTCAGTAGTTGACCATCTAAAAAATTGAAACTTCCCGTAATTGACGATTGAATTTTTTTTCAGTATTTGACCATCAGAGGGTTTCATAACAACCTTTCGTTAGAGCTTCCTGTAAGACCACTATTGGTTGAATCAAGTAGCATATGCGCACATTCACTGATATCAATTCTCTTATGAAATTCAAAATAAAATACTTACTGCACGGATTATTAATACACTCCAATGATATATATGGTGATGTGTTCCTCGATCCGACAAAAAATGGTTTCATCTGTCTGAGTTCTACAATTTAGATCAATTCCACGTATACGTTTCTTATTTTGGGCAGTTTTATTGAAAAGGGTCAACTACTGGTATATGGTCCCGTACATTTATCTTATTCAGTTTTTATTAAATCAATATTTTTTTTCAAATTCACTTTTTTCCTTTGATATTATGGTACTTAAACATATATATGTATATTGGAATCATTACTTAGGATATGTGAAATATGTGTGGACTTTTCGATTTCCAACAAAACCTTCCCGTAACATTTGTCAAAATTGTGCTCGATACCACTGAGGGCACGTCCACGCGTACACGTGTCTACAATGCCTTGGAGGGCGACGACACAATAAGGTAAAATGACAGAGCACAAAAATGATTTCAAAATCAGATGTAAATAATATTCAAAAAGGATTTTGTAAGCTACTCATATTTTAAAGGTATCGCACTTAAATTTATATTAGAGAAATGCTTTTGGCTATTTTTTGTAGCTGTCTGTTTTATAATTAGTCAAAAATATCCATAAAATAATATTTTATTGACGATATATTTTTTATTTACAATTTTTATTAAGCAAAAGCAATATTTTTTTTATCCTAAATTGTATGATTGTCTTTATAGATTTTTCGATAATTGCTCACAAAAGACAAATTATATTTATATGTATTTGTAATTGCTAACGGAGCTTATCTCAACAGAATTTGATATACGAGAATTGCCTGTTACTCAGTCAATCAACGTCTCCTTTTTGTATCGAATAATGATATAGAAATGGAGCTAGAACAGGACAATAAGTCAATTAATTAATGAGTCGTGTTACGTGCCATTTTTAAGGTTGCATAAATAGGATTTTTTTTTGATATCATATACATCCATGCCTAAAACTACGAATCTATAAATTGATTTATGAAATTATCTCTGCTGAAATTCGAACCCGTAAACACTGTCCCAGAAGCTATCCAAAAGAATAGAATCGAGAAAAAAAAACATTTATAATATCTTTAACGCATGGAAAATGGATTGATAAATCAACAAAGGCTATTTCTGGTCACAATGTAATTAATTATCAGCAATCACTTGGAAATATGTTTCCATCGTTTATATAAATAAATATAGTGAGAGAAATATTAACAATATCTCACATGTCGAGATTTTTCCTGATTTACTGAGTCAAATGGGAAAAGAGATATTAAATACTGCGTGCGTATTTTATTTAATATCAAGAAAGCACGTACGTCCTTCTCGATATAAATATAGTATATGACCATTCTGAATTCCTAGGACACGTGCTCCAAAAGCACTCAACTCACTTGGGACAAACTAATTTTCAACACGGTTCGCATGCATCTCACAATAATAATAATAAATCATCGACTAAGGGAAAGTAATGTTGCTTTTGTTGTTATGCGTATATACTAAAAGAAAAAAATTCAATCTTTAAAACATTTTCAAGAGAACTTACAAATGAAATAATCTCTTAATATTTTTTTACATTATACATTTATTTAGTAGCATACTTGTGTATCTATTCTATTGTATAATGAGCTAGTTATTTAAATTTTATTTTATTAAGATTTTATTTATCGTGCATAACTGCCTTTTTTCAGTTTAAATCAGGAAAGAAAATTAAAAAGTATTTTTATTTGTAAATATGAAAAATAAAAAGAAACCGAAACAGCCCAATTTATCTAAGATTTCATAAAGTGAGTAAAAAATAGTTAAGTACATGTTCATATTCAAAGTAAGTATATATTTGTGTATGGAGTAAGATTTGTTCAAATCAACCGATCAATCGCCAAACAATTTGTGTTGAATTTCTGCAGAATGCTAGACTCTCACACCAAATTTTAAAAAAATCTTGATCGACATATTGTATTAACATTTTATGGAAATCTTTCTTGTTTAGAGTTACATAATTTGCATCCTCGAGCTTAAAACTTAACACAGCTCTACTACACCGATATTGAATAGTATATGAAATGTATGAATATTCTTCTTGTTTAATTATTTTAGTAAATATTTGCCATTTTATAAAAATAAATTTGTTCATTGAAAATGATACAACGACATATATTATGAACTTCATTTTGTCACTTAGACAAAAAATCATTCATTTTTTTTAAAGGTATTTGTGGTAAGCTGCAACTATTTTTAAATTAAAAAATATTAATAATGATCATGGCAACAAACAAGTTGGCCATTCCTCTTTTAAACATGTGACATATGTGCTTTCACCAAGGATAGAAAACAATACTAAATTACACTTTTAATCTGTCAACTGTCAATCTTTGGTGAAAAGACATTACACATTAGAAATATACCTATTTTATTTTGTACTACTTTCATATTTATAATGATCAAGACCAGTATCGCTCATCGCAAGCATTATCAACTGGTAAAATTGAGTTATATCAAGATTTTTTGATTTAGTATAAAATTAGTACGGTGTCTCTTAGGGTGTCCAATCCGGATCCTTTTTATGATCCTAGAATTGAGGGGCTCAGATTTTTTTAATCCCGGGAACCCGGGATTGGTCATTAAGTGTAATAATATGTTTTAAATTGTATGTTTAAAATTTAATTTGCGTCCATTCAATTAGAATGTATAAATGATTTAACATTTCTTTTTGGTAATGAAATGATTTTTTTTATTTATTGGGAATCTGAGTCATTTACAAGAAAAGAGAAAAAAATTAAATCGTGGATATAAAGATCAAAATAGTGTAATATTTTATTTTATGTATTGTATTATTTAGGTTTTTACCAGATGGTATCCAAAAACGGGACGCGTACTTCAATTCGACTTAACAATATAATCCTTCATTTAAAACTGGTTAAAAACGGCTACAAAATATGAGGAAGCGCTAGACCACAATAAATTAATTTATATTGATTATATAGGTATTATAAAAAAAATTGTATAAAGAACAAGCCGACGTGTCTGATTTGTGTGTTACAGTTGATAACGAAATGTCAAATTTGAAATATTATTTATTTTTCAACATTTAAGTATATCCCGAAATCCCAGGATTACGGAATTGAATAATTAACTGCTAGCCCGGAATTGGAAGCCCTATTGTCTCCATTATGGGTAAAAAAATCTTAAATAGAATAGAAAATAGTAAAAAGATCACATAATCATTAAGTATTTGCAATGATAAACAGAAATTGCGAGCGATTCAATGAAATCGTAAAATAGATTTATATAATTTTTTTCCGAATTCCTTTTCTATTGCCTACATATTATGACTATTCCAGATTCCTCAGTTTTAAAACATAATTTTTTCAAGTACATAAAATCATTAACTGCATTATTCATGATATTGAATTCATGAAAGTTTGCCAAATCACTTCATAAATGTAATTATATTTTATTATTCAAAGTTTTCACCTCTGCGCTACGAAGTGAATGTTTCAAAGCAAATACTCTGGTGGCCGCCTTTTCGGCTAACCGGATTTTGCGTTGACTTTAACCATTAAAAATAAATGCAGGGGATTCCTTAAATTAAAAGACTTTCTCTGTTCTATTATTCTCTAGCTTATTATTCTAACCAATCAGAGATATTTGATTTGACTCAGCGCAATAAAAATTAATGCAATTGTATAATAAAAGTAATAACGTATACGATTCAATTCAATAGTGTAAAAAATAAAATTATTATTCTATATTTATAATATTCAAATACAACTGGATTTATGCAATTAACAATGATAATTTTATTTATGTATACAGAGTTAAACTTAAAAATCTTGGGTAGAATAAATCAGATATTAAAGAAAAAATACTAAATACGTATTACCGTTCCCGTATGCGAGTGGTAAACGTTTGTAGGCTTGCATCATACATGGCTAAAATCGAAAAAAAAAAAATTATTTCATTCATAGATTTGTATCACAAAACTGTGGATATGGTATGTTTTTATTCCGGCCTACTGTTCATGTATAACGGCGAGTGAGTTATAAACTAACTACGAGCTCTTTATCAACCCCACTTTTCTACCCATGTCTTCTTTAAAGATTTTGATAACTAACTTTTAGCCAGTCGTCGCTTAAAGAATCCGTTGAAGCTCCGTGAAAAGTCTATAACATCCAAATTTGAAGCGAAAATTGTTGATATTTTTTTATATGGAAATTAAGTATCGATTGAATTGGCACTATTTAGTTTACTAACAGTTATAAATATAGGTTACAGTTGATGTATATTTTTTGGCTTCACGACATTTTCAAAATTTAAAGGCTTAAAAAATACATTGTAGCGATGATAATCGTGTTTTAATATTGATTTCAAAACACTTGCAATATGCACTTGCATTTCGTTGATGCAATATGGCAGACTTTTTATTGAAATTGTGTAGGTATTTTTTTTGAATTGGATATAATGTATCATGCTTTTGAAAAGCATAGTATTGAATTGGAAATAAGTACTTCATAACATACGAAATTTATATTTTCAGTTGATCGTCAAAGAAATGAACCGCCTGGGAATCATCGTAGATCTTTCTCACGTCTCCATCAAGACGATGAAAGATGCCATCGCCGTCTCCAAGGCACCTGTGATATTCTCCCACTCCTCGGCGCATGCCATATGCAATTCATCACGTAACGTTCCAGATAATATGCTGAAGAGAGTGGCAGCAAATAGAGGACTGGTGATGGTTAACTTTTACTCCAAATTCTTGACGTGCAACACCGTCGCAACTGTTCAAGATGCTATCGGTAAGACTTCATCTCACAACATTTTTTACTCTTTCATTTTATATTGTTGAATTTGATTATTGCAAAGAATATTATAAGTAAATAACTTTTCATTATAACTGTTTTGTTATAATCTTTTTATCGTATCATTATAAGTTTAGGTCACGATAAATACTTCCTACAACAAAATATCAAGATAAATTATTTTTATAAATATAATTTAAGACATCGACTGAGGGTGCTTGATGGAATTTCAATATCAAATTTGGATTATTGAGACTTTGTACACTTCCATTTATTGTGTCACCAACGACCCGGGTTTCGCCTTTCGGCATCTTCAGTTAGAGTCCATTCGTGTGCTCGAATGCCTGAAGATGCCGAAAGGCGAAACCCGGGTCGTTGGTGACAAAATAAATGGAAGTGTACAAAGTCTCAATAATCCAAATTTTTTATAAATATGTTTACAATTTTGTTTTACTTTTCATTATACACCTTTTTAATTGCCACAATTTATTGTATTTTATTTATAATTAAGTAAAGCTGTTCATTATCTAATAATTATGAAAAAACATTTTTTTTTTACGTGAAATAATCAATAAATTCTAATATATAACCACCACAAATACCTTTTCAATTCAATAAAAATAAGTAAACGGGTAGTCTGTATTTTTAAAAATAAGATACGTTGTTTTTCCTGTTGTTAATAGTATTAAATAAAGCATTAATGCTTTAGTTTCTGAATATATGTTTCAATAATAGGAGATAGTTTTTTCATCCCTCTCCTTCCAATGTAAACATAAAATAAAATAGAGTAACCTGAAACCTACTAACAATATTTTTCTGCAAATAGTAGTGTTTCAGCTAAAAGCACTCAAGGAATTGTGTGCGATTATATCTCGGAGGGGGTCCCATCCCTTCCCGAAGAAAAAGGATTGCGTCGGGTTAAAGACTTTTCTCGGCGGTTCATTTATACGTATTTGTAGATTTAACCTCATAAGTAAAACGAATAATTCAAAGCGAATTTGTGATAACATTCTTTTCCGGGGGATAATAATCGTTGCAAAGATAGAAGCATTTGAATTAGAATGGACGAAGCATTAATTTTAATGAAACAGCGTTCTTATTTCAACTAGCGTATATTTCGAGGCTGTTGAGTTGAAATATGATGAGCATTAAAGTTACGTTTTATTTCAACAGAGGGATAATAAGGGACATTTATCATTCCTGCATTAATCTGTTTTGTGTTGTAGTTAAATGTTCGTTTATTTTTACTGTACCGTTTTTCAAAACCATTTAAGTTACAATTTATTCTTATTTGGTAATTTATATGCACTTTCATACAATATAATCTACTAAAAATGTTTTTATTTGGATAATAATAAGTTAACAACTTTTTATAAAATAAATGTAAATTTAGAAATGTATAATAAATTCAGTAAATCGTACTACCTCAAAACAGCGTTTCTTAACCTGGCTCCATGTGGCTTAAGAAAAAATCATCTTTTTGGGGGCTATAGATGGAATATGAAAATCAATTAAAATTCAATAAACTTAAAAATAATTAAATGATTTTGATATAAAAATACCATCGTATTTCAATAAAATATCTCAACAATTTTATTACATGATAAAATATGGTTTGTGTTTTCACTTTCGGGCAAAGTCGTGTCTTTTTTGACTGTCAAATTTGGAGAAGATATAGCTCATGCTAAGTGCGGTATATTGTATCAGTCAGACATATTCGAAAACAAATACACCGGGGAAAATGTTATTCTATTCTTTATAAGAAATCATTCATTCAATTTATATTCATTTTTATTTGAAAGCTCAAAAATATTGTGATCGAATGTGTCAGCATTTGCGAATATTGATTTTTAATACCCCGGAATGTGTGAATGGAATAATTATTGATGTTGAAATAATTATATAGCAAGAAAGTTTCATAGAGCTGTAGAGTCAAGCGAAGGTTTTATTAGGTTTATTATATACATAAAATTTATTTAGCTTATTATATGTTAGTAACATTTTTGTAGTTAAAGGAGAAGATAAATTTATATTTTATTACATTTTCCACAACTTATCTTGTAAAATCTGATTCATATCTGTATATTTATTTGCTCTTAAGAACTAATAACCACCGTGATGAAACGAAAAGGTCTGTAAAAAAGGCTATATTGTAACAAAACATGAAGCCGCTTGCGGATTTTCGTCCTTCATATATTAAAATCGATTAATTATTACCAATATTTGGTTAAAGAACGTATGACACGTGTGTTTAAGTCATTAATAAATGTTGTATTTATTTAAGTATATACATATATCTGAACTAAGACAGTGAGGTTGTGATGATTTAGTGATGTATTGAGTGGATTTTATCAAAAATAGTTACATATAATAAATGCATTGTATATATTTATTTTTAAATAATACACGCTCCCAATTTGCAGCGCAAGAATTTCTAATGGAGAATCTCAACTGCTTATTATTCAGTCAGTCAATCTCTATCTAATCTTTCTCTTTGTAGAATGAATATAAGAATAGGGCTAGGATAGAACTAGTCGTAAACTAATTTCTCTTTTATGCCTTTATTTTTGATTGGATGGGTGAGAAGAAATGTCGACAACACAGACATTCATTAATTTGAAAACAAATCCATACATCGAAATCTGTACGAAAATTTTCATACGCGCTATAGACGAACGCCCTGTAATGCATATAAATCCAATTATTCTCTTCACGACTAACATTCAGACTGTTTTCTTTTTGTAATGATATAATAATTTTAAAAGCACAAAAGCCACGGAAGTATGGTACACATTCAAACCATTTGCAATATTTTTTGTTGAAAAAAATAATGTTTATTATGATAACATTTCTCACTCCATTTCGTGTAATGAAAGTGTTTTAATTCGCAAATTTTTGTAGTCCCTTTATTTATGTTATTCGCGTAATAGAAAACGGAAACTTTTGATCTGATTTTATGGACCAGCTGACACTAATTGTCTTTTTCAGCCGAATGTGAATTTCATTTTAAATAGCCTGAGATAAATTGTTTGTTTTTACTATTTATCAGAGGCACAAACTTTCTGAGCATATTGCGAAAATAATTTAAAATACGCTTCCTCAAAAGTTTGTATTTTTATCTTCTTTTTAATCGTTCAATCTTTAAAGAACTTGGATGTTTTTTTTTTTAAGCTTTTCGTTCACTAAATTGAGTAAAAACTCATGAAGGTAAATGTAATCTTGAATCGTGATTATATATTTTTTAGTCAATTCCTTTCTTCTCCCATATATTTTAAAGCTATGTCCATCTCTTTGAAGCATTAATAAGTTTAAGGACGAGAACTGGTTGCAGGTCGGGTGCTCAAAAATACTCTTTAAGATCGTTTAAAGAGTAGATGACAAGTATAATTTATCGCACAATATTTTGTAATATACTGTAGCCTTTAAAAAGATCTGTAAAGCGATGAAAAAAATAATTATTGAAAATTTTCAATTTGGGGCTCAAACTCTTAACCATACCAAATGGATGTATCTGGCTTAGGATCATAGGGGTCTATCTAAAAAAACGTAGTTTTGAGATAAGCATAAAAAAAGATTTTCATGCCGTGGAATTCGGTATGCAATTTTCATATGTTGATAATTTGTCCAACCATATCTTGAAACCCGTAATACGTGCCGTTTTTTGTAATTTACGAATATGATTATAGATTTACCGAATCGGAGATTAACTCAAAACATGCATTTGAGTAGTTAGGCTCATGTGATTCTAAGTCCCAGGTGTATACTAATCATTTTGTTTTTTAATTAATTTTATCAACATATATTGGATAATCCCATATTCACTTTGGCTTTCGTATCTCAAATATAAATTTTATTATACCATATAAACGAGGAGTAGCACAATAAAGCATAATATTCCAAATATAACTCAGAGAATTTCGTAACCTAGAGATTATTGGTACATATCTATCCACGTATGTCGACCATAAGATTATTTGCGTATTGAAGCATATATACATAATAAGTAAGCAATGCATAACTCACGATATAGAAAATAAAGTGTTTCATATTAAATAAATACTATTTCACTTATTTTAGTGAGCAAAAATCCACATCAACAGTCTAGTACTTTAGTTTTGTGTACTGCTGAAGAAACTATAGAACCTTTATCACACAAGAATATTGATAATCATTTTCATCAAAAATGCCATGGCAGCTTCATTATATCACTAATGCTCTGTCTACGGTACGTGAGAAGATTAATAAAAATCAACATGAGATAAATAACCCCATTAAATGCCCAGAACCCCAAATATATTTCTTCTAGATTGCAATATTATATTGAGCTTTGGGTTCTGCAATAATTCTCCTATTTGATACAAGGTCTTTTTCTATTATCTCTTTGTACTCCACTACTACTTGACCAAATGAAAATCGATTAAACATATTTAGCTGCCTATTAAACATGGAAGAAATTCGTTTATCTGATTTGAAATTTCTATCAGCTTACGTCCAAAATGAGTATAATCCCATTGTTGAGAATGTCAGACGTCGTCTTAATAATTGTGTAAAGAATCGTAGACTTGATTTATTTCTCTTGCCAACGTATAAAATCAGGATACCAATAAAAATGCCCAAAGTAAGAGCTTTAATATTATTGAAAGTTGTCTATACATTCTAAGCGCTTAAATACACAAGACTTGCCGATCTGTATTTTTAGATATTCATGTCAACGAAAGATTTTTTAGTTTCAGTTGTTTTGAATTTTGGGTTTTAAAAATAAATTGACTGTATAAAAAATCTTAGAAAATACAGGAAATCTTTATGGCATACATTGATTTTGGGCATTCGATAAAAAAACTTTGTATTTAAATGATATCATCAGTTAAAATAATAAATAGTATCAATATCTTTTCATTATTCAATAAAAACGCGTAAAAAGTGGATTTTAAAGATATTTTGAATGTTTATTTTTCTAATTTAAGACATCGACTGAGGGTGCTTGATGGAATTTCAATATCAAATTTGAGTTATTGAGATTTTGTACACTTCCATGTATTATGTCACTAACGACTCGGGTTTCGGCTTTCGGCATCTTCAGGCATTCGAGCGCACGAATGAACTCAGTCATTTCGAGTCAGTCGTTAGTGACAAAATACATGGAAGTGTACAAAATCCCAATAACTCAAATTTGTTTATTTTTCGTTTAAAAAAGATTCAAGACTTCTGAAATCCGCTTGGGGTTAATTTACAAATAAACGCACGACTAGATTCGTATCCGCCAAATTCGTGATTTGGGATCACAACTCTCCACTCGTGTAAATTCTAAATTCAAAAACAGGAATTCAATTTCCCGGGTACGATAACGCGGCGCTATGTGGCAGCCATATGGCAGTAAAGAGGGTTCAACAATAATTATTATCGAAAATTAAATTGACGCGTGTACTTGTCACTCGGGGAACTCAGTCACGCGTGCAAAATTACGTTTCATCAGGCGAAAGAGTACAGTATAATATTCATGTTACCGTGACATTATTTTTACCCAATTTGTTTTACACTAATTCATAATTTTTATTATACTACACGGTACACATGCTCCATGTTTTTAAATGTGTAACATAAACATTTTTTATATAGGCAGAAGATATTTCTGAAAAGAGGAATTACGTAATTTATTGTATTGGAGATGATAAAGCAAATAATGAATAAATTGTAGATGACCCTCATCAAATAAAATAGAGCAATTTGAGGATGATTATTAGGTATTATATGGTTTTCTAAATATTTCAATTAACTTTATTATAAAAAAAAAATTTCTATTAAATTATTTCACATTGTCGTTGAGTGAAAGAAAACAAAAAAATTGAAGAACATTTTCATTTTCATGACAAAAATATGTTAAATTTTAAATTGTACTGATTCTAAGTTATCGAGTATAAATATTGTGATGGTGAATTATGTTTTACTTGAAAATTTCAGAACAAAAATATTCTTTTTTCTGGAATCCTAACTTCTAAATAATGGTTCATTGTAAACATATCTTAACATCTTCTATCTGTCTTATTTTTTTTTAGGTCTTTATAAAAATGTTATGAAATTTATTTGATTGGAATATTACGCCGTTTTTTGGATCTGATGAATTATCGCTGTATGATAATTTTGGCGATAAAAATTATTATTAATATACGTGCAGAATTTAATATTAAAACGTTACGGCAATTCTCAATTGAGTCATGACTGAAATATAATATAACTACGAGTATATTATTATATTAAGAGAGCTTTTTAGTTGAGCAAGGCATAAAGTGTTTTAAATGTCTATCAGACACCTGCGTCTCAGAAAAACGTTTTAGACTTGTATTAATATCTAACATTGACTGGTACAAATCAGAAGTTTTATAAATATATTTTTTCAAATATCATGATTTAAAGCTGCCATGTTGATCTATGTGTGTTTCTTAGCATCGAATATTTCTACACTTCTTCGCTATATTTGCAATCTTACAATCTTTGACGTATCGTCACCAAACTTTATGAGTAACTTCCTTTGACTCTAAGGAGTAACAAAGATAAAGTATCTAGTTTGTTGATCTATGTTTTGGTATTTTCTTTTCATCAAACGCTTTTTACTTTCAGTGTTTTCATACTTTTGAAGTCTGCTCGCCACTCTTGACATTATTTTCAATATTTGAAAAATTGGAATCATAGTTGACTTTTAAAAAAACTTTTACAGTGTAAAACAAACTCATTTCACAAGAATATTTTAAGTTTCAATAATTTCTAAGCGAGTTTAATTTAATATTTTCACCGCATCTATGCAACGGAAACTTTGTGGAAACTAAGTGTTCATAAAAAATTAATATTAGTAACTTTCGATTTTATGAATTTTGGATAATTTGTTTCATTGGTTTTTTCAAAAGTTTTTTAATGAATATGAACTAAATGGGTTTTTGATTGAGTATCTCTACTGATTGACGAGAACTGATTGTTATTCAATCTCTCAACTTCTCGTTTTTAGACTGATTTAAGCTTAGCATAATATATATATCATAAAATGATTCACGATGGGTATATTAACAATTTATCATAGCTGAAATATTAGTTATTTTCAGATATAGAAGAGAATCTGAAGCCATTCAACTATTTTTTTCTTCTCTAAAATCCAAATAAAAATAATTGTTGATATTTTTTTTATAAATTCTGGCCCTGTAGCTACATGGATAAGTTGTTGATTATTCGTTCCCCAGTCATAATTACGCGTTGTCAAATTATTCTTTAAGTAAATTTTGAACCAACGTTTCATTGGAGTATATGGTGTTATTACTAATAATGACAAAACTCTTTTTAAACTATTCTTGCAGAGTATATTATGCATAACAGATTTCAATTTACTTCGCTTCGATACTAATAAATATATGGGTGTGTATTTTTTCTTAAGTTTCATCCACATAAGTTTTCATTTGAAAGGGAGCTTAGCAATATCTAGAACAACAATGAGATTTGAAAAGAGAATAGTAAAAGGATCTATTGTGAAGCTTCGTGTATTCGTGCTGAGCTTAACTAGTCAGTTGAGTGATCAATGCTCAGACGTGTCGATTATTGGAGAAGTTGCTGTAGGGCCACCAAATATCTTTCACTTACAAAATTTGAGAAATAAAATTATCTTATATTGAAATAAAATTTCAAATGTATTTTTACAATATCGTCACACGAGCGTTCAAACCAAAAGCTTTATTTTGATGTTTATACCAAAAAGTTTTTCATCCTAAGCTTACCTATTCAAATTCTCTCTTCTATTTAAAGAAAACATAAAAATAGCCAATAAATACATTGTTTTTGAATTTAATCTAGATAAGTATCATTAATTTCTCAACAGTTATTATTGTTACGATTTTGAACAAAAAATTTAATCATTTTCTGCTATCTATCAACTCTTGGTTGAAAAACATTATGTTTATAAAAATAAAGCGCAATGTGTAGTTGTAATTCTATTGTAATTATTTAGTATCATCAGAACCGGTTCCATTTTTAAATGGTTACTTCAATATATAATATTATTTCATAGTTTATTGTAAGAATGTTATATTTAGTACTGAGCAATATTTTTTGCTGCTTTGACATGTTATATATAATACACATGAATTAAAAAAAATTCTATATTAGTTAAGTGAACATGTTGAACGCTTTTATTGTTCATAAACTTTAACGCAAAGTCTTTTAGTCAAATTTAACAAAATGTAAAAATTTCAATTAAGAAATTTCTTTGTTACATTGTCCCAATTTTTAACGTTGAAATTTGGCAAACATGGTCTGTATGCTTCAGCAGTCAGTGAGCTCTGTCAAGAGTCATTAGTGCTTTGTTCTGATACTTTTGTTTGTACATTTACTCTCAAATAATGTCAAATTAGTACCTTTCTAAATCACCTTTGTGGTAGAACCATATTCTCGATGCCTTATCAATACATTAGTGTCAAACGAAAACTAAGATTTTCTAAGTCTTCTATTTATAAATATCATTTATTTTCATGCACCTTCAATGATAAAGTTGTATGTTTTTGAGACACTCAGCGGTGACTTTTTAAGAAAAAAAATAATGTAATAAATATTGTAAATGGATTTATTGCGATCCTCAAAAATAATAGTTAATGTAGGTGTTGACCTTCCCCTTGCTTTTATTTTTTTATACACTGTGAGCCTTCTTTAACTTAATTATTTATCAAGTATTCAGGAAAGTGTTTGATTTCATGTTTTTGTGTAAATTTTCATATACTTTGATATATAATCCGAAAATCACTACCTCAGATGATGTCACTACACTTTGCTAATTGATATTGGTATTTTTTAATTTTCCCTGTCATGTAAAAAAACTTTTAAGAATTTCACGTCTATTATATTTTTTCCGTAAAAACACTATTTTGTGTGGGCTTTTTATAAAACTAAAATTAAAATTTCATTATTTTTATATTCGCTTTTTGCGTAGAATCATTTTGCGTAGAATCATCTTCTTTTTAACTTAACTTATGTTTAATTTGAAGACATCATATATTATATCTATCTGAAACGTTCATAAATAAATTTATAAGGCTGTAAAATATTTAATTAAATTTACAATAAAAATTTTACTCATCGAAATGTATTTTATTCCTTTTAATTGATAGTGATGAGGTTAAAGATTTCATTTACATTTTTCGACCATATAGTAATAACCCTTAATGTTTTTCGGGTTCCTATATAATAAAAATATTTTCTGGGTGCTTTAATTAAAAATATCACAATTTAAGGCAGAGATTGTAAAAATTCTTTGTAATAAAACCAGATAGTAAAAGATTACCCTTTTCAATGATATTTTTCGTGAAATAATTTTAAAAAAGAGACTGGAATGTTGTTGATCTCTTATGAATATTATAAAATTAAAATATTATTACTCCTATCAATAATATAGCAACTCAAAAAGTTCTTTTTAAAATAGTCTTTTTTAAAGTTTACCTTCAACAATAAATTTGCAACGAGAGTAATTTTACTACAGCTATTAACTTTAATTCGAAAAATGCCATCATAGTAATATATAAGTTATGTAAGAACTTCTTTTATATGTAATCTTTGTGGGATTGGTCGATTTTATACAAATATATAACTATTTTTAACTTTGTTTGCTGACTATAAAGATACTCTGTTACTCAAACAATTATAGTTTGGCTGTATCAGCTTTTAAAAATTCTAGATTATTCATGTGAATTCTGAAATTTCTCATTATGAGATAGAATCAGACACAGAAATCAGTTTACTGTACGAATTAATATCAGTAAAACTGTTTGCAGAATGCTTCGTTTCGAAATAGGCCAAATCTTTGTTTGATTAAACAAGCTAATCTCTGCCCGGTTCAGTCGAAATTTTGCCGAAGAACGTTTGGCCTACTTGAACAAAACTTAATTAACTATAATAATGTTATGTTAGCTGCATTCACAATATTTTCAAATGTAATTTTCAAAAAGTACTTTACTTCATCAATTATTTTACAATAAAGTTAATTTGACATCAAAAAATTTTATAAACATGTATCATAGAATCTTTCAAAAGTTGATCTCATTTTGGTTGCAAAATATTCTTTAGTTTTGTTGATAATTAACATTGGAATGAACTTTGACGATAAATTGAATAATCATAATAATGGTTATCTGAATTCAATTTATTATTATCAAACGAAAGCAAATATTACCGTCAATATTCGGTATTCATTAATAAATTAACCCAGTTTGGCCTGATGGGAAAAACTTTCTTTTAAAATATGTTATGATCAATATAGAATTAAAATTAATAACTTATATACAATTACTGACAGTTATTCCACTGGCTGTGTTACTTAATGTGACACGTGTGTCACTTTTTTGAGAAACTTCTTCAGACTAACTGTGTGTTATTTATTTCTAAGATGAACAATGATTCTGGTTCTCAAAATAAAATTAAAAGTTGCGGTGGGTTTATTTACTTCTATTGGATGAGGGGAGAGAATAAGACACAGACGGTAACAGTACTAATTACCATCACACTACTTATTAAAAAACCTCAAGTAAAAATAAGTATTCAAAGAGTTACCACCAAATCCATTGAAAATATTATGTTATTATCATTATACCTATAACTTACTTCCAATGAAATAAAGCTTTATAATTTGAAAAATTTGTAGAGTGAGTCTTTGATTGTCTTAAACAGGCAGATACAATAATCATCCATAATAATTAGTATTGAGATTTAAATATTTTCATCAATGAGAAGCCGATTGATACCAGCAATTATTATGAATCAATTTTATACATTTGCATATAATTATTATTGTCATGTACCTATAACATTTTTTTTTTATTCATAAATTTGATGTCGATACGATTTATCTTTCAGCCCATATAAATCACATACGAGAAGTAGCTGGTGTAGATAACGTAGGACTTGGAGCTGGATATGATGGAATAAACTAGTAAGTAACAGATTGTGATTGATTTTATAAGTAGCAACACTTTATTATATGACAAATTGGAAGCACAGAATAATCATAGCATTCGTCCAAAGTACCTAAAAGAACTTTAATATATATTTTATACACAATATTAAGCAATACGTTTGATTGGTGGTTTTATTGAAAAAACTATTTTTGAATGGTGAAAATAAAATAAATTAGTAATGATCGTCACTGTTATAACATATGTTTGGTAGCTAACACCTACTTCCGTGCAAGCGCACTGTGGTTAGAATGTCTATATTATTTTTCATTCTTCATTTTAAAGTATGAATGGTTGATGAGTTGTGATATTTGCATTGCTGTTTACAGAATAAACTTCTTGGAATCCTAGCAAAGAGCGATTGGTTAATTAAGTGATTTATGTTATTAGTATTTGATCATCCAATACAAAACAACCGTTTTATAGACCTCATCTGCGCTTTTACATATTGTAAAAGAAGTTTTTACAAATATTAATTACAAATTAAATCCCTCAATTTTTACGATTTCCTTTCGATGTGGCTGGGAACGCATTTGTGACCTAGTTTGGTTTTAAATTGTAAATATTTTGAATTCGTCAAAATAGTAAACCTACATATATATAACATTGCGATCAAATAATATGACTTATAAATGTTATGTTTTTTCCGTAAAATCATATTAAATTATTACATCTTTTGATAAATATAACTCGAAAATGTGTTATAAACACTTTTGGTTGTTTTGTATTGAATGGTCAATGTTCTCTGGAGAAGTTATCGATTGATTCACAAAAATAAGAGCTAGAAGTGTAAGTGGTCAGAAATATGTCAAATGAAACAATTAGATGGTTACTCTAATATGTAATTTATGACTTAATAAAGTAAATTAATTCTCTATTTATTCAGTACCCCTCGTGGCTTGGAAGATGTGTCATCGTATCCGCTTCTGTTTGCTGAACTGATGGCCAACGGATGGTCTATCGAGGAGTTAAAGAAATTAGCTGGTCTAAACCTTCTCAGGGTAATGGAGGCAGTCGAAAAAGTCAGCGAAGATCATAAAGCGATGCCACCATATGAAGAAACCATGCAGCCCCGACCACCAGATCCTCATAATTGTTCTAGTCAAGATCTTTTTTAGCGTCAATTAGGTTAATCTTACATATATAATTACTATTTTTTTCATCGACGAATCGTTATTTTATAAGTGTTTATATGTATCGACTATTAACTGAACAAATAATTATGTCCTAGTCAATTAAATGTAGTTTTTTTAATTTATATCGTTTTCTGTTGGTGTTTGAATCTATTTCAGAATTATCATTTACACTTTCATATTATTCAATATTATTACAAATGGTTGAAAAACTCCATAACAATCATAACGACAATATAGTAATGCACGCTATAATAATCTACAATGATCTATAAAAAATAAATATTTGTAATTCTTAATCATTTTTCTCTGACGTATCTTAATCTAAAAAAAAACCAATGGTAAATAAGTAAACTTTTCAGAACATAATTATATTATTATATGCTAATGATTATAATTGATTTTTATATTTTGTTGATATTATTTTCTTTTCTACAATCTGATATTGCATCATACATATCAAATGTTTAAAACATACCTTTTTCATGTTGAAATATATTCTTTTTCACCAATAAAATAAATAAAAATATATGATGGCTTTTGTAAAAATGTAGTGAATTCATTATTTGAATATTATATTACATTATGCTTGAAAATGGGTGTCAAATAATTAATAAATTAACAATCTTATATTAATAACGCATGTATAAAATTTAAATTAAATTATATTAAATTATAAACAGCTTACAAAATCAGTCAAAAGCATAAATAAAAAACTGAAAATGAATTTCTTATATTTTAATGCTGGACTGATATAATTAAACATATCACCTGTATTGATAATTATACATTATTCCCACAATTTTTTATTAAAAAGACAGGTAACTTTTTATACTATTACATTATCTAGCGTCGTTACTTCATTAATGTGGTGGCTTTAAAATACCTAAATTTAAATGATATGAAAATAAATAAAGTTCTATCAAAAAATGTGATTGTTCTGTTATTTGACTTATGATAAATTTTGCATCCAAGATATACACAGGAGAATGAAAAATCTTGAAGAGAAAATTAAAAAAAAGGTTAAAAACAGGTATCATTTTTAAATTAAAAAAAATCTTAAAATAAAATAAATAGGTTTATAAAAGGATAGAAAATAAAAAAACATAATAATATAAAAAGATTTAAAATATTCGTATATAAATGCGCATAATATTATGAATTTTCGTAATCATTAAATACAAGTAATTGATACATTAAGAAAAGATTTAATAAATGCAATATAAAAAAATAAGTTAAATTATCATCTATTGAAATAAAATAATTGTTCTTTCGTAGTAAATTTTTTTGCTTTCAAAATATTAATTTTGCAAGTGAATATTTTCGTGTATTTCAATCATAAAATTTAAATTAAACACGAAAGATCTCATTGTAAGGAACTAAGTAAAATTTTAATATTTTATTGTATTTACGCATAGTTTAAAAGAAATGTTGGACCAAAATGGTAAAATAAAAACTGAAAAAATAATATAATAATAAAATGAAATCCAATGATTTTGAATTGTGTATCATTTAATTCTCTTATATGTTCTAAATAAATATATCGTTTTGAATTTTTTCAATAAATAATTAATATATATTTACTTATAAGACTCAGCACTTGATTAAAAAAAATCTTTTCCCATACTATGAAACACCGTTTATAAGGTGAAGAAAATTCAATTAAAATATTGTGTTGTATGTTTTCAGGTTCACAAGGCTCAGTGAACCAAAAACTTTTGGAAACATGATATTTTAATTCTTTCTTTCCATCACTTAAATAGTTTCATAGAATATGATTTCCCTACTCTCTGCGATTTTGTTTCAGTACTACAAATTAAAAGAAAAATAAACGATAATTAGGCCAATAATGTTTAATAAATCAATGTTAACAATATTTAAAATGTTTTATTGTAAGATTATGATGGTTGTGGAAATATAGACGGAGGAAATATTTTTTTATGAAACGAAATTTGTGTGTAAATAATTTTCAATGGTTGCTTCGTTTGTAATATAAGAATATAGTTTCGAGACCAATTATCAGAATAAAAATGCTTGTAAAGGTAAACTTAATAATGCATACCTACTATTAAAAATTTGTAGAAATTGAAAAATATTGAGTAATTGTTTGGTAATAAATAATATAATATATATTAAATTTTGAATAAAGTGTTGAATTGATCATATGAAATTGTCTTATTTATCCCGAACATCCTACAGAATTATGCTTTCTTGAAAATTTTTTAGTACAATTTATTTTTCATCAACGTCACATAACTGAGGATCTGTTGCAATAGTTTATATTGTGAGGTATTTTTTCAATACCAAATAACCAGTTTGAAAATTCCGTTATACTGTTTTTACATGTCATGATATTAAGTAACACCCATTTAATGACTGTTCGTTCAACAAGCGTTAACTATGAGAATGCTTTTTCTACAGCTGGACTTATTTGCACGAAGATCAGATCAAGATAAATTTATAGTTGTCTTTAGACCTTTTCAAAGATAAACTTTAATTCAAACAAAAAATTAATTTTAACTATTTATCAAAATCAGCTTTTATGCTTAACATATATTTATTTGTTTTAATATATTTAAAATGAAACATCTAAATAGGTATTAATTTACTTGTACGGTATTACGACCGTAAACATTTTGACTTTTAAGGTGTTAACTGTCAATTCTTGGTGGAAAGACATTATATTTAAAAAAAATAAAACACAATTCATTTGTACTACTTCCACATATTTATAATGATTAGAACCGGTTTCGCTCATCATGAGCATTATCAACTGATAAAAATACAAACATAACAGACTTATTTATATAAAATTGAGAGTAAAAATGAAGGTATATAAAACTGATGTTTCATGAACTGAGACAAGAAAATACTGATTAACAAACAAATTATAAATAAATCAAACGAAAGAGTCTACAATTAAAATGTTATGGACCTCTTGCAAATCATTAAATACTAATCTAAAATCACAAATATTGCTACATTAAAAGTCCATTTAGCTGAAATTTTTTTTAATGACGTTACTAATATATTATACAATAATGAATCAGGGAAATTATAAGAAAAAAATAATGAACCATTTAAAAATAATCAAATATTAAGTATGTAATTAATATGAATAATAAACAGCCATCTTAAGTGGAGAAAGCAGAGCAGCTATGAGTATCCATTAAATTTTTAATATCTGAAAAAAAAAAATTACAGAGACAGAATCAATTCTTACAAGTTAAAAATAACCTTACAGGTATAATACAAATTAATGAATCGGATATAACAAAGGAGAAGATGCAAAGACCGCAAGATGCAAACTTACATTGATTTTTTCATCTCTCAAATTAAGACATCATAACAAAATATACTTACATATAATTTTCGTACGTTTAAAATTTCTCTAAGTATGAAGACAGAGGGCACGAACATAAATTTAATTTATACGAAAAATGCTGATCTCTGCTGACTTTATTTCAAACTTTTATGTGAAGAAAGTGGTGATAAAATTTACTCTATCCTTATAAAACTTTGTAAATTTTCATTTGTCATCTACTGATAAATCTTTCCATTCGATATGTATAGATGGTAGTAAAATACTTCAGCAAAGTAGGCGTTGCTTAAAGTAATACTAACATTGAATAAAATAACGATAACCCATAAACGTTTTTCATTTGCTACTCTATTAGTTTATGAACCCAAATTAAATATTTTCTTTTCTTCAGAAATGAACACCTTTTTTGTCAGTGACTTTATATAAACAAATATACATTTTTGTTAAAAAGCAATAAATTACAATACAATACTTTGACAACGACAATAATGTATTGTTTTGATTTGTTTTACTAATCCACAAAAAGAATTTAGTACTCCCTGTCGTAGATTATTTAAAGTTCGTGATCAGTCTAACTAAAAAAACAACCTATTTCATTTGCTTCAAAAAAGAATTTTACCGACATCTGGCAACCGCCCTTAAAATTTGTTTCAACGCTTAAGGGTGAAGAACAATGAAAAACTCAACAAAATGGTTTATTCTTCCAAGAATTTTTATATCCATAGATGGTTATACTTCAACTGTTTCAATTAGTTCATCAGTTCAATAACATTAAACATAATCTTTTTATTTTAAAAATTAAATTAAGGTTGTGAAAAAGCGGGAAATAATCAATGATACCTGTATATCATTTTTAACATTCGGTAACACTTATTTTAAAACCGTGGCATTTTTTACGTATGCACACATTGTATCCCTAAATTTAAGGTTATGGTGACTTATTAGTTTGATGATATAGATTATAGATGAAAGTATAGTTCTCTATAGATGTAAGTAAGAAATTTTATTCAATATCGGATCACGTATGACATCTATGTATACTTGAGGCCAACACAAAATATTTACGGAAACACTCCTGTTTTTATGTATGAAGTTAAACTCGGTGTTAAGCACAAATGTATACGTGCACCAGGACTCAATGTGGGAAAAAAAATAAAAAGTATCATATTTAACAGTATATTCCCATTTTGTCCTGTTTTTCTCATTTTCTGGGTTTTTCCGAGTATTTTCCCGCCATTTCACAATTACCGGGTTTTTTGCGACACTAGTTCCAATCAAGTAGATTTAAAACAAAACAAATCTTTAGTACATAATTAAAGAACACAAAATGGCCAGTTTCGCTCAATTAATAAGCATTTTCAATTTTTCAAATGGTGTATATTTGATGTTAAATTTAAAAATATCATCCTCTTAATGATTAACTGTACATTATATTTTTTGAGATACAAAAGCAAAAACTAGTCAAATTATTTCATTTTGGAGATTAGAAATATTAAAAGATTTCTGTTCACACTATAAAATAGAGCTTGTAAAGTTACTTACAGAAAATACAAATTATATCATGAAAATTTCACATAGGAGAAATGAAATATTTTTAACAAAAAATGTATGTACCAACAGCAATCTTATTTTCATTGAGTGATAAACTATTCATTTAATGGATAGACTACAGTAGCAAAACAAAATAAAAAATATACATAAATAAATAGCCAAAGATGTTCAGTTTCTATGGATGGTCCTGTCGTGTAAATGAAATGTGATTTAGAGTTGCCACTTTATAACTTTCACTCAGGCTCAAGGATCTAGAATCAAGAGATCTGTACATACTGTCAGTGTAGTTAAAAGTAAAGATTTATAAAGCGTATACTCTACTATTCATTTATTTTTATATCGTACATAGCTGATTCAACCTAGATTAATTTTTTTATAAAAGATTTGCAAACGTAGGAATTTTATAACTTGTTTGGACAAAATTATCAAACCTCCAGTAGATTGATGTTTACTTCATTATTTTATTCAATACAAATTTCAAAGTAAACATTGTTGTATATTTCTATTAAAATAAAGATATCGATAATTGTTGGTTATGTTAACATGAACAATTATTATTTGTTCAAAAGTAGGTCAAATTAAATGGGTCGATCATAAAAATATAGTGAATTCTGTTTTTCAATTATTTCGCATCGATGGGATTATAGCGTCTGTTGGATATGTAGTAAAATCTAGCTTATGGGAAATAATATCAAAGGCGTATTTCAATAACAGACGTATAATTTAGAGCAAAAGAAAATAATCAGGTATTATTGGTTATGATATCGTAATGTGATATTCATCAATTCCCGACGGAAACTATTACTCACATGTCAAACAACCTAGAAACTCTGTGATCAGAAATTGTAGAAGTTTCTATTCCAGTAGAATATAGTATTATAATAATTGAGGACAGCTTTTGTGTATTATCTACCAACAATCCAGGTTGACATCTAACCAGATAATATTCCAAGTGATCTCTGTGATTTAATACCGCCATTAAGCATTTTAATCCAATGTAAGGTAATATTAGAACATGTGCTTAACAGGTCCGTAATCCTGTTGAATTCGTTTGATCAATTATTTGTAGTTGTAATTTTACATATTAGTTCCCTCTATAAAGTAATAAAATATATATACTTAGCTCAATTATTTTCTTAAAACTTTGCTTAAAAATGATGTTATTATAACATCTATTTCGAAATATTTTTTCTTCATTTAATGTTTTATGTTAATGTCTTTAAGAAGCCCCGAGCATTAAGCATGGTACATATGATATTTTGTTGCCTTGAATGATTTCATAAGAAATCTAAATATACTATTTATAGAATGTATAAAATCTATTGGTAGAAAAAAAATAATACATTCCTCATATAATTTGTTAAAGAAAATTTGATTTCACTTCAATATTTTCAATATGTTTTTCCTATATATATTTTTAAATTTTGAGAAATTATTCGTGAGTTACGAGTTTTTATGAGAGTTTCAGTTGATTTTTAATAATAAATATCACTGTATGGATTACAGAGATTAAAAAATCTTGAACGAAATTATTATAGCACTCTAAAGCTGACAAGCAAATTTATCACATATAAAAGGCTCGCATTTTTCTGGTTAGAATTTTAATTCAGTTTCGGTCAAAATTTATAATACATTGGTCAGAATTTATATTAAATGGTCATAATGTATCGGTCAGAATTACAGAGGCCAGAATAAATAATTTATGGTCAGTATTTTCAATCTAACCTAACCTAACCTTTTATTCTGACGGTATAATAATTTTATTCAGACCATCAATAATTTTATTCTGACCAAAAGTTGATTTAAATTCTGACCATTTGATTTGTTGCCCATATAAAATAATTTCGCTTACGTACACATTCACTTATTTACAATTAAATAAAAATCTCTTTGTAATCATTAATTTTCAACTCAATAATCGTATCTAGTTAAATAAACCATTAAACAAACTTTTATACGGCGATCATAAAAACTTTCTGTTACTCAGAATAAAATTATTTTATAGTTTCAATTAAAATACCGGCTGGTGGCTTAATTATTTTACGAGTATCATTACAATCATCCGTGAAGTATTCACAAACTGTTTTTTTTTTAATCTAATACCTACCTACATCGAGTTAAAAGGAGCCGGGCTTCTTTTTTAAATATATTTTTTTCAAATATGAAATCAGAAAACTTTATTTTTTTCTGTACGTAAAACTCGATTCAACAGTGTAGTAATGTTTTATTTTACGTTTGAGAAAAAGATTTACAGGAAAGGAAATAAGGAAAATATTATTTACATTTTAAACAGCCCATTATGTTATACGAGTACAAGCAGCCGTGTGAGGATGAGTACCCTGTAGGTTGTGGGTAACTTACTAGAGATCGATTTTCGTCAACATCTGGCTGGTACAGTTTTGCTGGAAATATTGTGAATACATATGTATATATTGTACACAAGATGGTAATTTGCATTTTTATGGCGTTTTCAATGAAAAAAAAACTACCGCTTTTTTGTGTGGATAGGTAGGAAACACTCATTTTTGGCGGAATGGATATAATTTATACATAATTAAGAATATGTGTTGTAACCTTTATTTTTTCCGTTAATGTTGATTGTCTTTAATGTTTTAAGTTGGCATAGCAATCATTAGTTTAAAGAAATCAACCTATTTAACCATGAAATGATGTATGTAAACCATTTCAAATATTTGTGAAATAATTTTTGGTATACACATTCCTTGACAATATTTATTAATTAGTAATTTTTCCTAATTACATATTTATATTGTAAATAGCACATTCTCTTGAAATAATGAACGCACAATTGAGAAAATTTGTGGTTTTATATTGCAAGATGAAATAATTATATGATACTATTAGTTTTTACACGGCTTCGCCCAAGACAGAAAGCGCTCTCATTTGGTTATTTAGAAGTTGGCTTTGCTTACAAGTGATAATAAATAACCACTGATAATAAATAACCAAATCATCATATTTCATTATTCCGTTTTGGTAAATAATAATCGCGCCGTCTCACTTTTAGCATACATTTCGACCGAATATTGATGCAAAATTTTCCTATATGCAGTAGATATTAATTGCATATCCATCCTCGCCATGTAGAAACATGAGTAGATACTATGCATAAAGCGTCATACGAAATGTGAGTCTCGTAAGTCTGCGCATTCTCAAGACAATATCACGAATCTCAATTTCATTTCCAGCAAAGATAATGGCAACTTCATTTATACTGGTGTGTTAAAGACACGAAATGAGGATGTCACTGTTTTACGTTAAGAAATAGTAGACAATTTTTCGCTCAATCTTTTGATTTTATACAAATTTTATGATTCAAGCATGAACAATTATTATTTGTGGCGTTTATATTATAAAATATTTCTAGTTACTAAGCAACGCGACGCTATAACGATGACGATCAAGGAATACTTGGTATGAAGCGGTTGCTAGGTAATCTTTCCAGGATTTTGTTATTCCGTATTGTAAACTCATGTGGTTTTCCATTTTAGGTTAAAAGTTAAATGTTCAAAGTTGAAAGTTGAAAATATTTTATTTCACACAGTTGAACTATAAATTTCGTATTCTGTGCTATATGGTAGAGATAACGTTTTAAATGGATTTTTTCAACTATGTCTGCTCTCAATGTGAACCATATGAACTTCTTATACATTATTTGATCGGAAATTGATTTTACGTCTAGTTTCAGTTCAGTCATTCAACCAATTTTTTCCGATACGGTTAGGATAGAAGGTTTGGGCTAGGAAAGGATTAGTAGTTAGTTAACTCATCAGATCGGCGAAGAAACACACAAACATCCATGTCTTTGAATACAAATTTATTTTCAATTCATGAAATTTACTTGTATGAAACCTCAACGGAATAAAACAAACGCCCAAGAGCGTTGGCCACTCGACGACATGCGATTAGATATATGCAATTTAGTATAAAATAATAAAATGTAGAAATGACTAACAAGTTTTCATGATTGTACTATGATTTTTTAAACTCATGATAACAATTCAATCAAAATGTTTAGTATTAAATTTATTAAACATCGTTGATATTATATATGATTGATAAAATGTAAGTCCTCCGATACGATTAAGGTAACCCTAATTCCCCTTTTTACGGTATCATTCAAAACGTCACCACATCAGTGCATTAAGCCGGAAAGGTTAGATCTACTCCGATTTCTTCCTGTTACTTTGATTGCCTGGGTTGATATAGGTTCACTGAAAAACCGCGCTTCGGATTGGTGGTCACAGCCTTTATCCCTACAGTAGATATTGGTTGAGTCTAAAAGCTAGAATAGTAAATAACAAAAGATAATATCGAAACCAACTAAATGACATATTACAAAGCATCACAAATGTGTATGTATTATCAATAAGATAATCAAATCGCTCAAACAAAGAATAAAATAAATGTCACATTGTATTTAAATTAAAAAAAGAAATCTAGCATTGCAGTTGACAGTCAATATGTAAAATATTTAGAAAATTAGTAAATTATACGAAATAAACTCGCTGAGAATTTTTATAAATTATTCATTTCCAAGATCACAAATTTAAATTGAAAAAAAATCTAACTTTGATATCGACCTTGCTGGGACTTGCTAGGGCAAACATATTACCACTAGAGAACAGAGGCTGACATAATTATATTCACCCGATATGTTATTCGACTACACTATAAAATAAAAGAAAATTTCCTTAGGTTTTTAAATGAGCAATTATGAAATAAATGTTTTAAATAGGACTAGTGGCTGCTTTCTTTTAAATTAACTTCCGTAATAATTTACCACTATCTCTTAGAAGTAAGTTATTAATGTAAGTAAGATTAATGTGAGAGGTAGGACATCTCCCACTTCTCACTTGATCATTATACACTTTTTAATAGATTCAATAAATCAGAGAATTAAAATGTACGATTTTTATTTCATTTTCATACATTTTATACAATCCTAAATAAACTACTTCAAAACTCAGCTATTTGAAGCCACGTATAATTTATTACAAATATATTTTAAACATAGATGCTTGCTTATATTGGTATTACAATGGAAATAGATACTAGATTTCTCTCAATGGCATATTTATGTGATAGAGTTCAATGAAAAAAAATCGATTCTTCGTGTAAATGTTATAATAGAAAACAAACTAGCTTATTTTTCCGTACGTAACACAAATTTATTTTGATAGATTTGGAGTGACCCATTTTCTTAAAAGAGGAAAGCAAAGGCAACCTATACACTTTCAGCATGTAATATGATCTGAAGAGAAAGGTTAATCCAGAAATATTTATAAAGAGGATTAGGAGTAACACATTAAAAGTGAAGAAAGAGGATTTGGACTTTAAACGGACTGGAGTAGTATTATTGTTTTTGAATCTGAGAAAGTATCATTTTGCTAAATTAAATTGACTATGAAATGAACTTTGTGGAAGTAAAATATATTTGAAAATGGCATACACAATTTAATGAAGATGCAATTATGTTACATGTTTTTCTATTGGTTTAACCTCATACAGCTTTTCTAATCACTACTCATCAAGTATGCTTCTTCTCAAAATCTACTTAGTCATGGTGTTTGGCCCCCTTTCATTTAACATTTTGTCGATATTACCTGCATATCAAATCTCGTTATGGACTGCTCCCTACGCAATCATGGAGCATAACCATATACAATTGCCTATTTCTGAGCAACCCGTAAGCACATTCTAATAGTTGTGTAAGTCTATTTCAGGGCTTTTTTAACTGTTATTGTTAATCTAACTCAAACAAGGAACTGAACTTGGAGATCACTGTCAAATGATGGAAGGCTGACTCTTGTAAATACAACCTGATGACACGAATGGCATAATCAATATTATCTGCAGCTGTATTTGATTTTACTTGTTTTTCTCGCCACCGTAATTTTCCTAAGCTACATAATCACCGAACATATTGCCATTATTAGTATGTGAGAAGACCGAATCAATAAGAGGCGAATGTTTGGTTATCAACGTCCGGGAGGTCTGGGATCTCAAGCAAACACCATTTCAAATCCAGTTCATCTCTTATTTAATGAACGAAGATGCAGTGGTTTATTACACAAAATATCAGTAACACCTAAAATTGAGTCTACATTTACATTTACTTAACACATGAAATGACCTTTAAGTTATAATGCAATTGACACAACAAACGATTTTAAATTTAAATTAAGTCCAATTTCAAAACAAACAAAAACAATTTATAATTATTTGTGACGCCGGCTGGCACCGAGAGCCGACTGCCCGCCAAAATAAAAATTAAACTCCAACCACTGTAGGTTCCTCCCATTGTTGTCAATAATAGACCCGTCTGCTGGACACTGTCTAATTTTTAGCAATAGCCCTAAGGCAACCGATTGATTTTAACGACAATAACTCGGTTTGAATACCAAGAATCATTGCCATTAAAGCTGTGCGCTGTCAGTTATGGACCCTAATAAAACTAAAACTTAACAAACAAAACCAGGGTGTGTCATACGGTTTCAATTTTTAGTTAAACTTGACTGGCACTAACATCCGATTAGTCTCGAGAGATATTCTTGTTTATCCTTCCAAAGTCATGTTTATTCTCCAGATACCCAAGAACACGCTTTTAACATCATCACGGATTGTAATGAAATTGTAAATAGTTCTGTATTATGACTAAAATTGACATCGATAAGCGATCCGCTTGAAATTACAAATTCAGCATCCTTCTTTCAATTTTACTGTCAGTTGTACTGATTTGATGACAGTATTCTCAACTGTTAGGTATAACACAAAAAACTTTGCTTAAATCATTGCAACCAAAATTGATATTTAAAATGTCACAAGAAATAAAATTTCTTTTTTAAATCGTAAATTACATTAGAATTTATGCATCAAATTTATATGTTCCTTGACTCAAAAGATAGAGTGGACAATTATCCATCAGTTTAAAAACTTAAAACTGTCAAAACCTCACAGAGATACGGTCAAAAAGCCTGCGAAATGTTAAATATACATTTAATATATACGGTGATTAAATACAATTTGTGAAGTAAAACAATCAAAGTTCCGTAACGTATTTACTTAAGAATTCAAATGTTTATGATTTAGTAAAATATTTTCTTCACAAAACCTGCTAATGATTAAATTTTTTCTTATGATAATCAGTTAATGAGTTGTATTCAATTTGAATAAAAAGAGAGTAATTTATAATTTTACTTTCAAAGTAACGCTACACACTATGAAAACACCGAAGTTTCTTTTGAAGATATTTGCATAATTAAAAAATTTGTATCTAGTTTCAAGAATTTCTATGCCTTAGATTAGATAACTAACTTAATTCAGCTCTGGTTTTATATTTGGAATTTGGTGTAAAATATAATTAGCAAAGAATTTATTCTTGAAAAAGAATCTGCGATATAAATCCATTGTATTGTTGAGTAAAACAGACAATTACAAAGCGTTTACAGCATGTAAATTATAACTAGCTTTTTATTTTGGAAATAGCATGATTTACAGTCAATCGATATATTTATGCCATATTATAATTGCGTAAACATTACATTTCAACAAAAGATAATTTACATTTCAGATAAATCTACCGTTACTTGATTTTATTTGTAGCCTTGGAAAGTTTTTCGCCTTGGTTTTTTTACACGATTTTCTTCTACAAAACTATCTATTATAGAGAAACCTTTGTGTAACAGTGTGAAAAGATCAAGTCTATTCTCATTTATACAATTGGCAAGTTGAATTTATTTTTAGCTTTCCGTTCATTTTTTACTAATATACTGTTATAAAACTGTAGTAAGAGTAGCAAGTCAGTTCATTTGAAAAACTAAGAAAAGAAAGACAGTTAACATCTTTGCTAATGTACGCTCTTCTCTTTAGCTGAATTTTAGTTATGAGTAAAAACTCCATGCGTTAAGAGATTAACTCCGTAACAATTCACGGTTAATCGTTTTGGGTATCTTTAATTAAAGTTTCATGACTAGATTATAGGATTTTATGAATAGTTAAAATAACTAGTGAGACTAAATCTATTTACTTTTAGAGTTATTTTTTTAATTACACATGATTGACAGATAAAAAAATAATCAAAACACGTAAATTAAATCAGATTTATTATTGGCAAGTACATAACTATCTTTTGTAGTAATGTGTGGTTAATTTAATATAAAATTAAAGTTGATTACTTTTTAATTCTGGCTTTGTCACTAACGTGACGCGTTTCGCCTCTTTAAGAAGCATCTTCAGACTAACTACATCGCAAGGTTATTTATTTCTAAGGTAAACAGTGATTCTAATATTCAATTTAAAAATGAAGGGTGGGGTAGAATTATTCTCTTCTACGGGATGTGGAGAGGGGCTATGACACAAACGACACATGTCACATTTTGTAACACAGCCAGTCGAATAACAAAAATATAAACTTTGTTTTCATATTAAAAATGATTCTCTATAAAGTTACCGCTTTATCCATCGAAAATATGATTAATTTATTTATTTCTCAGAAATGAAAATTACAAACTGACCACTTCAATATTTTTATCGTTATTTAAATTCTTACCTTTTCAGGGCAATTCTTTAACTGAATAAATTAGAAATACAAATTGTTTGCTACCTTCAGTTATTACGTAATACCAAATTATCAATTATGTAATGTAAAAAGTGTAATCACGTTTGCATTGGAAATACTACTTTCCTATATGAAGTTTGTAACTAAAATTTAGTACGTTACCTCGTAATGTTTCAATTATTTTAAAAACAATTGAGTAGTCAGGGTAAATGATTTCATATTTTATTTTTAATCAATGAAACAATATGTTTCATAATCGATACTAAAATGAAATATAATTCTTCAGTTTACCAAAAATTTATTTACATCACCGATGCAACATGTTTTATTAATTTTCTAATTGAATACAATTCAATGTTTACAATGCGTAGCAAATATTTACGAAATTCGTGAAACTTTAGTCATTAGATAAATATACAATTTAAAGCAATTCAATTGAAAGAAACATGTAAAGTAAATAATTTTGGAATAAAAATAATTTCCAAAAATAATGATACTGAAGGCGTTAATATTTAATGGAACTCAAACAGTATTCATCACAAACACAGTTCTTTAAGAAGCAGTTTAAAAATGAAATTTATTGATCTTTACCTTAGGACGGATGCTGATGATGATCCTAACGATAAGTGCAGTTCAGTGTTCGGTCGACAATTCAAGCGACAACAGAAATCACGTTTAGAGGCGGTCATTGAATTACAGATTGATACAGAAAGAATCCAGTTGTTCCTTGTTTGTTTATTTATTCTGCCGCATTGACTGTCTGTGACCTACTCTCGTCATCGTGACATTCGTAAAAGTTCACCTGCTACGCAGCGTCTGCAGAATCGAATATCGGGGCAAATACCATTGTTGACGAAAATGACAAACATAATGTTTCGGTACAGGCAAGTATTACATTTCGTAATCTGCAGTGTCATATATCCGACAGTTATTTGATAAACTGATGTTGTCATAAGAAAATTTATTATAGTAATCTTTCTACGACATTATCCATTAGAATTATGTAAAAATTAAATAAATGAATGTTCCATAAGAAACTTGTCCTGATCCCTAATAAGTCTGTAATGGTTATAATACATTTGTATCTTATTACAAAATTTATGTATTCCTTCCTTTACGTATAGGCACAGACAACTTATTTGAAGCAAAATAGTAAGCACGCTGGTATAAAGTCTTTTATGTCATTTAAATCTCATATACGGCACATTTAAGTGTCTAAGGTTACTACTGGCATTAATGAAATTTATATCTGCATTAAAATACAAACAACGTATTATTAAACTTGCTTAATATTATATGTTGCCAATAACACTAAATTATTCAACTTCTCAGTGGCAAACAGATGTTTGGTTCCAGTAATGATTTTCAGTAAATTTGCATATGTTTATGTAGAATTAATAATTACATTTTGTTTGATGATGACTTCAATTAACCTTTGCTTTGGATATTTTTCTTTAAAATTTTTTTTTTCTTTTCCATGTCCGCTCCCAATGTGGAGCATATGGTCTCCTAATGGAGGTATCTTGACAGAATTTTTCTACGAGAACTGCTTGTCACTCAGTTGCTCAACCTCTCTTTTCATTTTCGAAGAGAGTAGGGATAGAAGGATAGGGCTATGACAGGACTAGTGGTTAGCTAATCGCTCTCGTTACGCCCCGTGAGGATGGGATTGGTGGGAGGGAGGACTCAGACTACGAACAGAAATTCATAAATCGATTGAAAGATCAATCTATGAAAACCGTCCGCACCGGGAATTGAACCCGAGACATCCGTAACCGTAGCCAGCGACGAAACCAACTGCGCCACGGACGCCGACTTTCTTTAAATAGTAAATACTAATCCCACACTTCATATCAAATTTGATATATTTTTACATCTTTTTAAGCATATCCTCTCTTCGTGTGAAATATGTTGACTACAACAGAGAAACTTGAAAGAAGTTGTTTTACATGATCTGCTAGTAACTCAGTTGCTCAACCTCTCTTTTTCAGGGATAGTAAGCATAAAAGTATGAGACTAGGACAGCAGAAGTGGTTTACTAATTAAGTGGGAAAGAATTAAGACTTCATAGTCACCCATATCTTCAATCACTAATCTACAAAAATCATAAATAAATATATACGTTGAGATTCTGTACATTTGTACATTTCCATGTATTTTGTAACTAACGACCCGGGTTTCGCCTTTTGTCATCTTCAGGCATTCGAGCACATGAATGGACTCAAACTGATAGACAGTAAATATTTTCTAACGTTTATAAATAAATTTGAATTATTGAGATTGTGCGATTGAGGCAAGGCCCGGGACGTTAGTGACAAAATACATGGAAGTGTACAAAATCTCAATAATTCAAATTTGATATTGAAATTCCATCAAGCACCCTCAGTCGATGTCTTAAGTTTATATATAAGATAAAAATACGACACAATATTATAAGTCTAGTACCCACACTGATACCTGAATTAATCCCAACAAAAAAACCCGAGATAAGCTTAATCCTTGTTTGGAAAACAAAAGCACTAACAAAGTAAAAAGACAATAGCGATTGCAGGTGGTCAAATAATTTTAGAATTACCAGTTATTTTACACCTATAGCAGAATGATGGGTTTAAGGATACGTATACCCAATCATTACAAACTAGTGAGTTCTTTTAGATGACTATGAAATTAATTTATTAATATGGAAATATTATTATTTTGATTGTTAATTTATGTTTTTTACGCCCTCATCTCAAGTAAATGATACAACAACGGGGAGCTTGGTAGATTCGTTCAGATTTGGTAAGCAATTTGGAACTCACAAATTTCGAATGATTGGGTATATCTGTCTTTTCTTCAAAATGCATTCGTAAAATCACCAGTAATTCTAAAATTATTTGGCCACCTGCAACCGCTTATGTCCTTTTACTTTGTCAATGCGTTTGTTTTCTCAACAACGATTAAGCTTATTCTATGGTTTTTTTGTTGGAATTAATTCATGTATCAGTGTGGGTAATAGACTTATAATATTTACTATTAGTCATATTTTTATCTTATATATGAACGTTAGAAAATATTTAATGTCTATCAGTTCGAATAGATTCCTGTGCTCAAATGCATGAAAATGCCGAAAGAGGAAAACCCAGGTCATAAGTGATAAAAAGATGGAAATGTACAAAATCTCAGCAATTCAAATCTGATAGTTAAATTCCAGTCGATGTCTTAAATTGTGAAATTAAATTAAACATATACACCAAAATTTAAATACTGAAATTCGAACTGATAGACGAGGCAACCGAAAAAATTACTTTGAATATTCTGCTATTAAAATAGTTTTTGAATAATAAATGTTGTATAACTTTTAAGGATTAATATATTTCCTCAACCTTAACTCGTTATTTATTGAAGCGCTACTGATTTTTCATTTATACCTTTCCAAGAATAGTACATATGTGGTTATTCAATAATTTTCAACATGTACCTACAAGATTCAAGCATCTCATACATGATTTTGATGTCGTGTTTCAACCCAATTACATACCTCGGTTTGAACATCTATTTCAAATCTAGTATGTCATCATTCAAGACAAGCTTTTCATTCATAAAGGAAGCTTTCCCTACCATTTCAATAATCACTAAGTAGACTTTGACGTCTACGTAATTGGTTAGCCTAGTCACTGAGACTCTATGTTGAAAGCACATATAAATAATTATTACCAAAAAACAAAATCTCTCTTATTTAAAAACTAAATTATACGGTAAAGGATACTACAGTAATACCCTATTTCGAAAACTATGCAAATTATAAAAGCTTTTTTATTTACTAGGTTTAGCATAGTTATGTTTAACTCATAACTGAAATAACTGAAGGTTTTTAAAATGTTGACAGTCTCTATATTTTTTAGTTGAAAATGTGCACATAGTAAAACTCGGTATATAAACACTTAAATCATCTTACACCGATATTTTTGTAATTGTATAATTCAAATTGAAGATATTTTTCATTCAACTTAAATTTAAAACTCAATTAAAATAAGGAGTTATTTTAAAAAAAGTAGAGTAGTAATTATTGCATCGTAAATTACGAAAGTTGCCCTTTTCCTGCTATAATTACTAAAACTGACTTTCGTCAAGTTGTGGTACGCACATTTCAAAATAATTTTGGTATGTATTGTGGGATGGAGGCTGACATGTCCAGCAGACAATTTGGTAACAAATTCAAAGAATATTGTAAACATTCTAAGTCCTGATCAAGTCACAAAAAAATGGCGTGTTTGTTTTCACGGACACTTTATTGTTGATGGAGTGAGGCGATTAACCGACTTCAACATTTTTTGTTTCTTTTTTATTTGCTTTGGAATAATTTATACAATTTATTTTTAGCATAAAATAACAAAAATACGTGTATATTGTTATGATATAAAAAAAAACTCTGCATAAACATCTAGTTTCTTTGTACTATCCACTTTCCTTATTTATTTTTTTAAAACATTATTTCACCAGTTGCAACATTAAACTTTTTATTTTTTAAAAGACAAATTGACATATTTATCAAATTTATTTAACTCAAAGATGTCTTGAAATATTAAAAATATTAAATTTCCTTAATAATTATAATAGTGTTCAATGTTACCCAATTTACCAGATAACTTTTAACACTCACTTAATCTAAAATATTAAATTTCCTTAATAATTATAATAGTGTTCAATGTTACCCAATTTACCAGATAACTTTTAACACTCACTTAATCTAAAATTTCTAATGTAAGAAATTTCAAAAATGTGTTTTTGATTTAGAATTCATAAAATTTATAAAAAAAGCCCCAATATGTGAAATAACTTAATAAACCTTTCTTAAGAGAAACAATACAATCGTAAAAAAAGCACAAAAATCGTTCAAAGTTACCCAGGTTGACTGTATTTAACGAATTATATTTTAACTATGGCTTATTTTCGGCGAATGTCTTATTTTCGGAAAAAGACGGCATTTAAAATAAAATGCTTACAATGATCAAAGCCGTTCCTGATCATAAATTTGTGGAATTAGTACAGAAATATCGTGTTTTATTGCTGTGAATATAAATGGTAATAAATTTGATTTTTTTTCAAACATTTTTGGAACCAAACCACTTTTTCGTTGGCAGTCAAAAGGTAAGGTAGTTAACTGCAGACCTCATGCGCCGTGGTAAAGCATTTATATGATAATGTTTTGTATCAGAGCTTTACCGATGGCATGCAATTTATAGCCAAGGGGGAGCTTTCTATTACATCCATTATGAAAGCTGCCTTCGCTAAGTAGCGAGGAAGTTTTACTTATAAGTGCTATGTGGCTATATCAAGGTCCACCATACGGAAGTTTTACGTGTAAGCACTAAGAAACCTTTTATCTTTTCCAAGTTATAACTTGAAATTTGTAGAGAAATAAAATATTTAGTCATTATCTATTTAAATAATTAAAAAATTGACAGCTGCCATCAAAGTCTGTTTATGTGAGGGCTAATGATAAATTTGTAAAACAAGTTTTGGCTTATAATATTTCTGAAACACATTTTAACCGAATATGAAATTTTAATCTCAATAAACTAACCGAGGAAACGTTTTGCAGTAATCCTGTGGATATCTATGGGAGTGGCGGTATAAGAGGGATATGCTAAAAAATAATTAATATTTGGGATTAAATACTTTCTACGTGTACATTGGTTCGTTTTTTTACCTTTTTTATAATACCTTCATAATTAATACATATATCGTCGGTGTTTTGTAAAAAGGGCGAATCGACCATTTTGGCGAAATTGACATTTTAATAAAAACACAATATGTACCTTAGAGACTTTGTATCTCCGTAGGAAAGTACTTAAAAACAATAATCGTAAGGGTGAATAAGCACTTAGTGTTCTGAATAAAAGGCGAATGTGACATATTAGGACATTTAAAATAAAATATGTTCCGATGGTAAAACGGTGGTAAGTGTTATGATGTATGGGCGAATATACAATATTCGCCCTTTTTGCATATCTACCTACATATCAATGTGACCAATATTGCAACGATATTGTCAAGTTTGCCCAGGTTAGGTTAGGTTAGTCATTTTACTATTGACAAAGCTTATTAGCGGAATTGTTTTGAAAAGTTTCCATAGTGTAATTTAGTAATAACAGTGTTTTTAAGTTGACAATTTGTTATTTTAATAGGAAACGATTTAATTTTTTCTGCCAAAAATGTATATATAAATGAAGCGATAGATTTTTGGAGAAAGAAAAGAACCTGATTTTGGGGAAGTTTTGGAAACTCGCTGAAAACGACGGAAGCAATATTAACATAGACATATAATACAATATAACTATTGAAAAACCCAAAAAGCAGCGGGTAAACAATATTTTACTCAAACGACATACTTTGGCTTATCATATTATTTCAAGCAATGAACGTAACTAAGTGTGTCGATCTTTTTTATATCTGTCTATGGTAATTCTGAAAAAGCGGGTGGAAAATAGTGGTGTGGTACACCACGATATGCGTGGATAGCAGCCTTCGATAATTAAAACGTCAAACGAAGACGAGCAATTTGCAAGAAGCGACATATTGTTAGCACCAGTTGTTATAATCTCACCACTGCAGGAAATCTTCGTCTAAAAAGTACTTACCTGCTGGCCTTAACATTAATAATATGTATCAGCCTTATAAAGAAACGTGTATTGAGAACAGCCAGGAAAAAGTATTAAGTACTTCGTTGTACAAAAAGTATTTTTATTCTTATAACCTAATTTTTCGTAAACCTAAGAAAGACTTGTGCAACACTTGTTTGAAATAAGATTCTCTATCGGAAGAAGAAAAATCATTGCAGTTGCAACTATTTAATCGTCACCTACAGAGAAAATACTGAGCCCGAGAGATACAAAATGCACCCGTTCTTCAAACAAAGACAAACTCACAGAATTGTGTACTTAGTTTTGATATGCAGGCTGTATTGTAATGCCCAAAGGGTAAAGTATCTGCATTTTTTTATAAAAGTGCTTAGTTTTCTCATTATTTTCAATAAACATTTTATACTTTTAACGAAATTTTAAACATTTTGCATCTCCGATCTAATTGATTTGTCCTTACTTAATACGAAAATTCGATGTTCCATAACTTTTTTGATCAGGTGAAATATAACTTTTAAGGGTAAAAACACTGTCGATTTTCACTAAAATATGGTTTTGACTTAATTTAATTTGCATTGTTATATTTTTTTGAATCTTATAAGCTTAAATAAAATGTTATAAAAATACTGTCCTTATAATTATTGCCTAATAAACACTGCACTGTTCGTATTTTTCATTACACGTAAAGGGCGAATATCCATTTAAAAGAAACGTAGAATTTTTTTTTATTAATTTAAAACAGATATTCTATGTTTATAATTATGGCGTCAATTTTTTTATTGCGAACTGGCTTTATTCTTTACTTTTTTTTATAATATATACATTTTATTAGTCAATAAAAATACAATTTACTAAAATAACATAATATTAAAATTTTTTTTGTAGTAATTTTTAATGTTTAGTAATCGCCCAGAATAAAAAAAATTTCTTGCATCCCCCTGGATACCTCGAGCGTACCCATAACGGCGACGGCATTGCCACGTTGGATTTCTATGCTTATTCGCTGTCTAAGATATTCACCTGAGCGGCACTCACCCGTCCTGTCCGTCATCCTTCGACCGATTTCCGCCACCGTCCTCAAAGCCGAGGGTCCCCAGGGACCGAACGTCTCAAAACCCAATGGACAGAAAATGAAATTTGGCGAGAGACAGTCGTATTTTCTGCATTTGGAGGTTTCAGCCGTGAGAGCCGCTGAGCCCGACGACTCAGCGGACTTATTCACGTGAGATGCCGCGATTGTGTCCACCACAGTGGCATCCCAGACTATGCATCGCCCCTCTCTCCAGGGGATCATTGTAATGCCATCGGGCCTCCTGCCATCCTGGCGGCAAACCCCCAGAGGTTCCAGTCTCGATGGGACCCCCGATGAAACCAGAGAGCGGCAGATCAGGTCGTTAATGGCAGAGTGCCGACTGTGTCTTCCGGCGCTTTTCTGACAGCTCAATCCGTGCCGCCCCATGCGGTCCACCAACCTCCCACAGGTGCACTTGTGCTCGTGACACAATGCTGAACCAAGCCGTAGAGCAACCGAAATTCGCAGGGCATCATCGCTCAGAAGCGTTCCGAGACTGGGCGATGGAAGAACATTTAGCCACAACCCCGACTCATTCCTCGAAGCTGCCATGAATCGAGCAGTCTCCGTAGGATTACTGAGCGATAAAAGAATTTATTTTTTTTTAATTTCAATCATCGGGATATCCCACTCTTTTTGGATAGATGGCTTGTCCGGTGCAGGCATATTTGTAATTTTGCACCAATTTTGTTTTGCGGCACTGACTATGTTTTCCCAATCGATATCCGGCAGTATGGCCGTGATCAAATTCTTGACAGAGTGAATTGAGGCTAAGAAAGCCGGGAGAGACAATTCTTCTGTCCGCCTAATCCCAAGACCACCGTATCTAACGGACAGTATCGCCTGTAGCTATGCAGGACCATCCAAAATCACGTTGGTTATTTTTTGCAGGCTAACCCGAAACATGTCATCAACGGCGCAGAGGAGAGTTGGGTGTTCCCACACGGGGGCAGACCTTAGGGTATCCATGATTTTGGGGACCAATAGACAGTTTTTCAACAAAAACAGACCATAATGTGAATTTAAAGCTTTCAGTCTTGAGACAAGCACTTTAATAGTCTCGGACCTCTTATTTAACTCTACTGGCACTGCCTCGTCTGTTATAGGCGCCCCCAATAAATTGACGTCTTCCTTCTCCAACACTTTTATGTTAGGAGCGACCTTCTGAAAATCACTTAGTATATCACGCTTGGTCTTGTCCGTCCCGCCAGTTATGAACAGTTCGCATTTTTTAGTGTTTAAGGAAAGACCGTATTCCCTTTCCCAGGACATCACAGTCTTAATATCCGCCAATACTGTGTCGCTGGTATCCCCCAGGGTGCCGTCATCCAGATACCAGACGTTGAACTTGGATACCAGCGATGATGATAGGGGGTGCGTCATCAAGCAGAAGCATAATGGCGCGAGGGGGTCACCCTCTTGAACCCCAGAGCTAGAACTTAAGACGTGTTCACCGAACAGCAGGTGGGAAGGTTCGGCATATGATTGTCGGAGGTATGCATAATTCTCCGGCACGTTGGTCTTTATGCACTCAAGGAGTTTAGCTCGGTTTAACGAATTAAAAGCGTTCTTAAAGTCCAACTTAAGCAAGACCCTCGCCTTATTTGCATTTGAGGCAATGAAAGATCTCGCTGCGTGCACTGCCGCCTCTGCACCTCCTCTTGATCCATATCCTAATTGGTTCGGTCGTAGCTGGGCACCCATTTTGTCACACAGACGATTGCTAATAATCTTTGCAACCAAACGCCTCATAACATTGCCCACAGCAATGGGATGTAGGCCACCATCTTTATTTTTGAGGGCGGTCAGATTCGCTCCAAATAAGATAGATGTGGCTTCTTTGTTGACCTTTCCTTGTATCAATAGATTAGCTAGTGACGCTAAAGCCTTAGATTGGTTGTCCACAGCTTTACCTAATAGATCTTTTAAGTGTTGTGGTTTTAATCCATCCAATCCTCCGGCGGAGCCATTTGGGAAGGTCAACACCGCCCTTATAACGTCTGCTTCCGTAACATCATCAACGTGGGGAGGCGTAAAATTTTCATCCATAATCGACTCCAAGTTAATCTGCCGTTGGAGATGTTTTGAAATCATCTACTGGACATTTTCTTCAGTCGACAAGGCCACGGATTCTACGGAGGATAAAACGCGGACGGCCCCTTTGACATCTCTTCCACTGGTCCATCCGATTGGCATTCAATCGATCAAGCGGGGGGCTTGGCGGCTCCGCCATTCCGGCACGATCAAAGTCGTTGATCTGTTTTTTTATTAACGTGGCCAATGAAGTACTTCGCTCACCTGAGGGCAGAGCGAAGCATGAATACGCATAAAGGAATATCTTTTTCCAAGCTTCTACGGAGTTTTCTGCGACGGATGCCATAACACATCTGGTCAGTGAATTGCATGCTGTTAACCGTGCCGCTTTTGGGATTCTTTTTATAACCCGAGTGTTTCTTCTCCATCTAGCTATATCCTTGATTAGATCATCGTGGTCCTCCAAGTTTGATGTACTTTCCACGGCTGCCGGTGGCTTATCCTTACAATGCATGCGACCCTCGTGTATCCGCATCCCACGGTATGTTTCATAAGAACAAGAGTATTCGGAACATTGAAACTGCGTCATAATATAACATAGCTCTTCGAATTATAACTATTAATTGACAAGCACTGAATGATAAATTGAAGTGAAAGTTTACTAACTAATAATCGTTATTAAAGCCAGCGTACAAAATTAACCGATCATTAAACGGTTTACGATTATTAAAAACGTTAATTAAAGTAAAACTATATCCCGATGAACGAATAAATTATTTTAATACGACACAAACACTTAGCTTACGTATAAAATTGGGATTAAATTATTTGTTTTGTTGAGAAAACATTAAACGTCAAATTATAAAATTCAAAAAGTCAAATATTAATATAAATATTAAACGTAAAATTATAAAATTATATCACGTAGAATAAATTAATTATTATTATACGATACAATTAATACGCAATTAATACAAAACACGTCCGCACTGCGTAGTTACTACTGTGTTTTAAAATGATTTTTATGGCATTTGTATATTTTTTTTATATTATAACGACAGTATTTCCTCTTAACTTTATTATAAACATGTTGGACTTTTGTAATCATAGGTAATTAATAAATAAATGTCAAAAGTTAAAAATCGTCCTCCTGTAAAATAGCATTTTGGTTAATTCGCCCTTTTTACAAAACACCGATGATTTGTATTATGGTCTCTTTCCATTTCATATTTTGAAATTGCCATAGACAGTAACAAATATTTAAATAACAAAATTTTGACAACAATATTTTTTGCTGTTTTTTTGCGCTATTTTATTAAAAATCAATTTCACTATTATCTATCAATAAATAAAACATTCCTATTCCTAAGCCCAAAAAACATAGTTTATTTATTCCGACTGAAGCTACACTAGACACAAATTTAATTTCGAAATTTAAAGAAATTACATTTAATGACCAATCCCGGGATGCCAGGATTCAAAAATTGTGAATCTCAAAATTCTGGGATGACAAAAAGGGTCCGAGATTGGATGCCTTAATCACATACAGTTTTTAAAGATAAGTATTTCTACTAAGAAATTCACAATCATATACATAATTATATATACTATACTTCCAAGATAATACTCTCTGCTTATTCTTAAAAGCGGGATTCTCCAAAAGTGGTTCTTGCTTATTTGACAAAATCTTTCTTCAGTCTTAGATAAGATATTTAATTTTCAGCTATTACTGGGAAATTTATTTTTGGAACAATTTTTGAATAAAACTATTAACCTACTTAAAGTCTTCTTTTCATGTTTTGAATTGAAAACGTGTTATTAAGTTCAGAACATTTATGTTTTTTACTAAGTATCGCATTTTATAACTACGAGATTTATATAATATCCTATATTATATTTGATAATATATTATAGTATATATCTCTAAAATTTATCCATTCTATCAATATCACATCATGGTATAAATTATATGATATTTCTATTCCGCGAATTCCCTTTGAAACATTTATATGAATGTCATTATTTATAAAGACAATGTAACATGGATAAAATAATCAATACGATGATAATTTTTTGTCATTATATTTCACACATACAATTTTAAATTAATTAAAGTCAAAGAAACAACACCAGTTACCTTCAAAATTACTCTAATACTATAAGTGTACAAATTGAATTTAAAGTCAAACTTACAGGTAAATCTGCGTTCTACGGTTTTGTGACACAGTTGTTTAATTTGCGGCGTAGACACTCTACGACGTTCGTGTGATCGTATCTATTGAATTTTTAATGTCGCGAACTGAATTACATACAGAGAAAACCTGTTTCTTAAATCAACATTTCACATACATTAATATCTCAGGATTTCACCGTTTTTTAAATTTTGAAAATATACATTTATTTCATATAAAATGCAAATAATTGGTTTTCTAAAATACACACAGGAAATAAACCATCACTCTTCTGACTTACATAGTATATTAAATTTACAGATCAGCCACGTATAGGTGGTATTAATAATTATATTTTTTTTAACTCACTATAAGCAATTTTAAAGCCACAGCGTATAATGAAAATTTTAGAATTTTGACTCCTTGAAATATTTATGAATATGAGTGAAAATAGAACCTTAAGACGGTAAGTTCTCTCTGTCAATTGATGAGTTAAATCTTCGACTGGCAAATAATTTCAAAAAAACATTTGCCGAAATTCGCGATAGTTGTTAAATTTAAAAACTGAATACCAAGTCGATGATAAATCATTCTGCAGACTATCCGTGGTTGTCATACGTTCTACATATAAATATAATGATGTGTCATAAAAAATACATTGAAGACTTTAGTGAGAGCAAACGAAAGTAAAATATAAAAGTTACATAGTACGTAAAATCTTCAAACTTCAAATACACGTATTACATTCTATAAGGAAAGTTTGCATATTAAACTGAATAAATTTACATATTTAAAGTATAAAGTGGAATAATTGATTAATGATGCACGTAAGATGTATCATCACAGTGCATTATTCTTTTTTTCTGATAGTTTTAACACAAAAAGTTTATTTCTTAGCCAAAGCTTCCATTCACTTTTAAGGTGTTAACTGTCAATTCTTGGTGGAAAGACATTATATTTTAAAAAATAAAACACAATTCATTTGTACTACTTCCACATATTTATAATGATCAGGACCGGTTTCGCTCATCACGAGCATTATCAACTGATAATTAATTTTTAATATTTTCATTATAAACTGATAATTAAACTAATTTTCCGGATTCATTATTGTATATTACATTAGTAATGTCATTAAAAATTTTGTTCAGCTAAATGGACTTTTAATGTAGCTATATTTGTGATTTCAGATTAGTATTTAATGATTTGCAAGAGGTCCATAACATTTTAATTGTAGACTCTTTTATTTGATTTATGTATAATTTGTTTGCTAATCAGTATTTTCTTGTCTTAGTTCATGAACCATCAGTTTTATATACCTTCATTTTTACATTCAATTTTATATAAATGAGCTTGTTATGTTTGTATTTTTATCAGTTGATAATGCTCTTAATGAGCGAAACCGGTCCTGATCATTATAAATATGTGGAAGCAGAACAAATGAATTGCGTTTTATTTAAAAAAAAAAGCTTCCATTAGTCGAGATTTTTGTCAAAATCCTAATGGCTTTTAAAATATGAAATATACTCGTTTCAATGATTTACTTTAAGTTATTATCGGGTCCGTGGTGCAATGATCAACTGCGATGGTTTCAGCTACGGATCTCAAGGGTTGAAATCCCAGTCCGGATAGTTTCATAAATTGATTTCGGGTTTTTGTTTGTAGGTAAATGTGTATGTGATATCTAAATTTCCATCTCACTCGTCCGATTCTAAAAACCGGGCGTCGTGAGAGTGATTAGCTAACCACTTGTCTTAGGCAAATTATACATCTGGACACTTTAGTCTAGGCAATCAGTTGCTAGACTGTGTGTCCAAGTGTGGACAGTCAAATAGAGCAGTGTCACTGCTGTCTAGCTAGACCGCGTCAGTCTAGCTGAAATTTTAGTGTCGACAGTCAGTGTCACAGTGTCTCAGTTACTCTAGCAGTTTTCAAACCCGTTGGAAATTTTTAGCTAGAGCGCAGACAGCAACATTAACGATGCCTGACCTTTTAGTGAATAAATAAAGAATTGCTTCAAAACTTAATAGCTTGGCGGAAAAGAAGCCGCTTAAAATTATTTACAAATAAACACATTTTTAAGCATTTTAAAATAATAATTTAATTTAATAACAAAGATCAGTCGAAACATTAGTACATACTTAGTTGCAATATGTATAATCTATCTGTATTAAATTATATGTATTAAACGTATTATCAAAACTGTAAGTTCATATGTGTTAATAATCATTAATTTAATTTAAAGTAATTTATCCAAGAAATTCAAATGCAAATGAGTCAATGCTGACTAGATTAAATTGTGTTTTTACAATTTCTACTTGTATAAATGTTTTTAATTAAATTAAAAATGTGACTAATTCTTTGTTTTTATTTGATACAACATAAGATGATTATCAATAAAATTATTTCGTCAGATATGAAGAAGAGCCTCTTCTGTCTCAACAGAAAATAATGATATTTTTATGTGATTACGTGATATCACTTTGTATAGGTAGTTTTATTAATATTTTTCATACACAGCCGTTGAAATTTCATATAAATAATAAGTGAATAAGAAGTTGTATCCATATATGTCGGCCTCTGTAGTCTAGTGGTAAGTGTTTGCTCTAAAAATCAGGTGGGTCCTAGTTCAATTCCCAGCAAGGTCAATTTCAAATTTAATTTTTTTCAATTAAAATTTTGTGATCTTGGACATGAATGACTTCTAAAAAATCTCGAAAATTTATTTTGAAAAAAATAAAAATATGAAATATATAAAAAATTTATTTAAAACACGATCTTTATAGTTATATAAATCAAAAGACATTTTGCCAACGTTTGACGTTACCAACCAACCAATGTAGGCAACAACGTTACCAACCGACATTATCAGACAGTTTTATAAACAGAAATATTTTTGTTACATATAAATATAATTTCATAATACCTACAAAACTTTTCAACGATAGAAAAATACTACGGACTTTCCAAAAAGCTGTCAATAACTGAATTACTGTATGCCTCGGCTGCATCCAAGGTCGACTATTTTTAACTGTTAGGAGTGTCTTCCATTAGGAGGCCATATGCTACACATTGGGAGCGGACATGGTTGGAAAAAAATAGTATTGAAAGGTTCAAAAAGCGATGTTGAACAGAAAATAATCTAGAAGTTTTGACAATGACCTGAAGCTGAAATAGCTATAAATAATGTGATAAAAATCTTGTAGAACTAAATACTAAGTTATTTTTACTCTATTGTGATGGAGTTTTGCCAAGTAAGTGCAAATACAATCAATGAATAAACTGTTCTCTAACCAAGCAAAATTATGTCAATGTCATTAAAATTATAACTTTATTTCAAAAGACGAACATTAAAAGTTAATAAATAAGAAGTTGTTACAGTAGATAAAGCAATCCGACTCTTCCAGAATCAAGAAACTGTCAAAAATTAGGATAGGGAATTTCTTCTATCATCTTCATTGTCTAGTGAAAAATATCAGAATAGACTTTGTTCCGCGTAAACATTATTAACTGTCTTTGTTATCAAGAAATGAAATCGATCCTTTAAAAGTTAACTTGAGACGTGAAACAAGAATCGGAAATCGTGTACAAACATCTTAGAAGATCAAAAGAAATATTTGGTTTCGCGTTGGATTTTGACACAATTTGACATTGAGGAAAATGGACGTCTCGTTTATTTCATAGAAAATTTGATGTGTTATTATTTATTTCAAATTAAAAAAGCCATACGAGAACATCAAAGTAAAATGTTCAGTTGAAAATAATAATTGAAAATGAAAAAAACAGCTCGCTATAAAAATCTGGCATAAACAAGAACCGGGGAAAACGTACCAATATTTGTAAAGCTCTTTTTTAGTCCAAATATGTAATTCTTTAAATAATATTGTTGATAATGTTTAGCGAATTTGAAACGTTAGTATCTAATAAATGATAGAGAGTATTTACGTACATTATCTCCATTTCATTATTTTTAAACTTTCGACCTAAATCCAACCAATTTCCGATGTCTAAAAGGCAACAACTTCATTAATAAATATACATTGCGAAACCTCAAGCTACATTTATTTTCAGTATTTTTTAATATCGAAAAAATTTGACGTACACGGTATTAAAGATACTAATTGGATGCCTGTATAATGAATATAACAAAGATTCTCCGAATATTCCTAAAAAATATGCGAAAATCAATTCACGAAATGTGGTTTATTCTGTTAACTCTTTTTCGTGGAAAAAATAAAATTTAATAGGAAACGGCCACAGAATATTTGTGTTCAAAGTAATCTTATCGAATTATCAAGAAACATTTCGCTCTAATTCTTCTCGTTTTATTTGCATTTATCTGATATTTCAAAAAATGTGAGGTAATTTTTAAACATTCCGGCATATAAACAAATGTAATTTTGATTTTGTTGTCTTAAGTTTTTTGGTTTTACATGTCAATAAATTATTATTTTGTATAATTTAAGACATCGACTGAGGGTGCTTGATGAAATTTCAATATCAAATTTGGATTATTGAGATTTTGTATACTTCCATGCATTTTGTCACTAACTACCCGGGTTTCGCCTTTCGGCATCTTCGGGCATTCGAGCACACGAATGGACTCGAACTGTCAGTTCGAGTTCGAAGTGTACAAAATCTTAATAATCCAAATTTATTATTTTGTAGTTTAACACCTTCGCCAAATTTTATTTTTTAAAAGGTTCTAGAATTGATTTAACATCCGTTGAGTTCTATAAGCGATATTTGAAAATTCCTTTGTAAGACACCCTAAAAATGCCATATTTTAAAAAATGATAACCTGCCTTAACTAACAACTACAAATTTTCCATCTAACTTTTATTGGACAACAAATTTTACTCTCAGTTTAAAATGCTGAAATTGGTCTTAATCATCCGACAAAATTGTGGATTTAGGACAAAAAATATGTTTTGCATTATGTATATTTTCCACAGAGAATTTACCGTTAAGGCCATGACAGTGATTAATTAATAACAATCTAGGCTTTTTATAAAGTTTTATAAATTTTGTACACACTTTGAACCACTTGAAAGAAGTTGAATATTTAAATATATATAGTTTTTTAATTTATTCCTTAGTAAAATAGCGTACAAAAGTGTATTTTCAAATTCTAAGACTACAAATTACCCTCAATTATTAAATATTAGCCATAGTTCTATCAAAATGCAAATAATGAATTTTTAACTTTCATGGTTGACCCGAGCTATTGTTTTTACATCATAAAATTTGCATGTAAACCCTCCGCAAGGAGTATCAAAGTGGCACAGGGTTAAGATGATCGCGTGGGAAATATGAAACTGCCATCAGTAACTCAGTCAAAGCAACGCCCACAGTATGGAAATTGCGAATAACACGTCTCAACCCTAGAATAAGATGAAACATAACCAGAAAATATCAAGTGACACTTTGTCATATGTTGATAAGCCATTATAAAAAATTTAGTGCTGCATTGTACAAAACCAATGTCACTAGTCAACTTAGTGTTGAGTTAATCTATTTCACATTTTAAAATTACTAAAATTACACTGGTGTTATTAACGATATTATTCTCACGCTATTTGATAGTCTTTTAACAATTAACAATACAATTAAAAACACTTAATAATTGAACGGAGGAACAATTCTCAGCTGCACATCAGAAACGTATTCAGTGTGTTAGATCATTTTTTAAATATTTAAAAAAAACGATTTTACATTATTAAAATATTACTTATTTCTTTTTACCACCGAACAATTTAGAGTTATTTTTTTTTGGATTTATTGAATAAAACTTTAATATCATATTATAGATCATTCATTCATCATCTCTATCACTTTTAATTCTATATTCTCGAATCTTTTTTGGGATCGGTTTACAGTTTTCATTATCGGAGGACTCCTGGAGTATTTTTGGATTTAGGGTTTAAAAAATCTTTAATAATCGATTGTTTGCTTTCAGTGTATACATCTTTACGTATTTCATGATAAGGGGCCAAGAACCGTTGTAATTCTCTCTTGAACTTCAAACTTCTTTTTATTATAGATCATTTTCGTTAAAAAAATGCTGTAACCGTGTTATATTAAGCGTGTTGTATAAAAATATGTTACAATTCATCAATCTTATCATATCAAAACCGTGTTATACGAGGCCCAAGTGTACTATTATTTTTAATAATCTGAATATGTGTTTAAAGTCAAATGGAAGCATTAAAACACCATTCAGTTACGTATGTGGTGTTAAATGTTTAAGACTAAAAATGATATAAACAAATCCAAAATGACCAAAAATCAAATGCAGCAAGAATTTTTTTTTTATTTAGATTTGGTAATGGGTGTCTGCGACTTTATTATTTATTATTTCTCCTTCAAATTAAAAACTACAAAGTTGTCTTTACAGCACAAATTGCTATAAAAGTGCACACCTATAATCGCCTCCCTTAGGATCCGTCGTAGTAGAGTGAAGCCTTTAAATATGAAAGGCAAAACAGATAAAAATGTTATAAATAGGTCCCTAAACGAGGAAAGTCACATTTTTACATGCATAAATAGTTACAAAGGAGTATTATGATATTACCGAATTTAATAAATTTTATCTTCGTTCAAAGATTAAATCTTTTATTAATAATTAACCGATTATCTTTATCTTAAAAATCTCAAAATATAGGAAGCACTTTTGAATAACTCAATGATAAATTTAATGACAAATTTTTAACAGTCCACTGATCGTGGAGCATTTTCAAACTCACTATCCTAGAATTTTCATTGTAACGACATAAGAATGAATCTATACAAAATTACCACCAAATTTATCGAAAACCTAACAATCACTTAAAAATCATTCTCATTTTTATTTCCGATTTTATAAAATATTGCCTATTAATATTTGTACTATCTTATATATTATATAGTAGTCCAGACCGGTCAGTAGGTGAAGACGTGGAGTTTAATTATTATCACATACCACATGTAGGTACGAAATAAGCGTCCGCGGTGTATATAAACAATACACACAGTTCCGAGGCAAACAAACACCAGTGAGTCCTTCAGTATAACTAAAGAACAGCTACTTTAGACATTCAGTATTTCAATTTCAATACTGTAATTTATGACGGGCACAAACATCCCGAGGCAAACAAACACCAGTCAGTCCGTCAGTATGGAAACCAAAGAACAACTACTTTAGACATTCAGTATTTCAATTTCAATTCTGTCATTTATGAGGGGCGTTCCCACTAGTTCTTTTATATTTCGTTTCACATTTTTCTTTTCTAGGTTTAATCGATTAATAGAAGAAAATATTAGGTATCGTACAAAGCTATTTATTAACAGAACCGGCTGATTTGTACCCACTATTATAATGTATACTAAAAATTAACATGAAATTTTTTTGGCTTTTATTGCTTGAATCATCACACAAAAAATCTATCTAAATAGACTTTTCAGTATAATTTTTTGGTATGGAATAAATACATGTTTTCATTTTATATTGCTTAATTTCATTTTGTTTATTTAATCATTACCATTCGTCATGCAACAAACTTGAGTCTATTATAATATTTAAAAATTGTTATTTCATAGTAAATTTAAAATAGTTAAGTGGATTTTTGAAATATGTACACACTAAGAGATTATGATACGATTTGACACTTAAATGAATGACTTAGACGTTAAAAATGTACGGGTATAATCTCATTCAATCACTGTCATATTTATGATGTAGGTAATAATTACGTATAACATACGTTCAAATAATCATTTTAAGATGTATTATCATCCCACATAACAGTAAGTAAAAACTAATTATGGCGTACAATCTACATATTCTCAATTATATTTTAACTTAACGTATTTTTAATGACGTTGCGTAATACTTTCCTATGGCTCAAAAAATGAATATTTTTATTGTGTAAAAAAATTCATTTTATTTCTTCGCTCTTTGTTTTTTTTTTACATATTTCTTTGTATTACTCTCAAATATACGACAATTTTTGTACATTTTCTGATTTAATTTGTATGATTCTATTGGAAACATATTTTATGTCTAACTTATAACATTTTCAAAATATTGTCGCATCCGTGGAGCAATGGTAAAAGTCGCTGAGGTTGGTCACGGATCTCATGGGTTAAAATCCCTTGATAAATTATTTTTTCAATCGATTTATAGATTTATGTTCGAAGGCACGGATGTTTATGATGTCTAAAATTCCCTCCCGTCTATCGGATCCTAAGAACATGGCGAAACAATAGCAATTAGCTAACCACTAGTCGTTTCCTAGCCTTTCTTTTCAACTCTTACTCTTACCTTTTATCTTAAAAGAGAGGTTGAGCAACTGAGTATCGATCATTTCTCGAAGAAAATCTTATTTTTAGATACCTTAATTATTAAGACATGGATAATGCACAGGGATGTGGATATTAGTAACGATACAAATTATAATAATTAAATAACAAAACATGAATTTTCGAATTATAGTACCCTGCTGCTTAATCTGGCCATTTGGGCGTAAAATATAAAATTTCCACTCTTCTACAATTTATTAAAATCGTGAATATTGATAGTCAGATATTTTATACATGACTTCTCGGATCATCCGATAATTTTATCCAAGTAATCGAGTGCTGGAAAATATATGAATCGTTATGGTTATCCGAGAATTTAATACTCGCATGGTATTACTTTTATCGCCAATCATTTTCTAGTTGGGAAAACTTTGTAAAATTAATAAACGGAAAACTCTTGCCACACAGTTTTCAGAACATATAAAGTTATGAAACTGCTTTAAATTTTGTGGAAATGCTTCACTTTAAAAGAGTGTTTTCAGATGTTAGTTGAAATGTAGCATACACTGAACTGAGAAGAAAAGTAAGTAAATGGTTTTATATGTCAACAAGTCCCTAATTTAACTGTTAAGTTAGCTTTACGTGGCTTGTAAACATTTACATTAAATAATACGATGTTTTCAAGTTGATGTAGCTATTTTATATTTATTACTTGGAAGTCTGGCGAAACGATAAATGAATGAGCAATGCTAGCAAACTTTCACGTAATGTCAATTTTGTAACGAACCTCACTTAGGATCGGAAATTATTTCTTCGGCTGAAATCAGAATTATTTTAAAAAGCAGAATTCATCCCCCATTCAACACAAATACAGAAAGCAATTTAAATTTATAAGTAGTCAAAGACCCATAATTTCAAGAGATCTTATGACAAAGTAACTTGATCTTGTTCTAGAACAGCGATGGGTAACCATTTCTCTTGATGGTTTAAAATGTAATTCACGATTTTGTGCTTCCGATACTCGGATCAAATATTTTAGAAGTAAGGAGATGTTTTACAAATTCTATTTCACAAAAAGATAAACTTTTTATAAGTAAAAGAAAAAAGAAAAAAACCGTCATCACATAAGCCCGTTGTGTATTATTGGTCGAGTAATTGATGTGAAGTGATTTTTTTTTCTTGGTATTGAGTATATTTTCTTTTGCCATGTAAACAATAATTTTTAATATTATTTATGAAATATAATTAGCATCAATAAAAAGTTGCAGATTCATCATCACTGGTATGTAGTGTAACAAAGAATAATGCAAAATTTGAGCTAAAAACCTTTACAAAATTCTAAAAAAAAATTCTAAAACCTTATTTGTAAAATTTATTTCATTTACAATAAAATTTATTCAACAATATGAAATAAAGTTCACACTAGTGTCAATTTACATTGCTTCATTAAAAAAAAAACAACAGAATTATGATCAAATTGCACAAATATACATATATTTAACCAATTAAATATTTATAGTGTAATATTCCCTTGAGATTCAAATTTGAGCTTTTATAAAGGAACACAACTTTCAGTAGAAAAATATTTTTATAAATTGATTTGAAGGTTCTTTTATACTCTTTATGGCAAAGGTCCAAATTGATAGAAAAAGTGTCATAAAAAGAGACCTTTTTAAAAAAATCCTTCTTCGAATCCATTTATTTGTTCGTATCACTATTTTAAACGAAAAAAACATAATCAATGAATCTAAAAACAGGTCTCGTCTTACTATTGCTAACCTTGAAGATTGGCCGAAAACTTCAATATTATTATATAATATATTTCACACAACAACATATTTATAAATTAAATGCAATGTTCAAAAAAATATTAGCATGCCTCCTCTTTAAAATATTTTATTTCAAAACTATGGCAGAGAAAACTGTACTGAATATTAGTTTTATTCATCTTTTACATAATTAAATGTGAGAGATTTATCTTTATGTTTATCTTGATATTTATCTTTTGATATTCAAGGTTTAAAATGACATCTATGGTCAAATGTTAAATATTCTTTTACAAACATTCATGTAATTCATAAAATCTTGCTGATATTAAAAAAAAATATTGCAGTTGATAAAAGCATTCTTTGTTTTACTATTTCACTAAAGTTGAATTGTATAGGGCACCTTAAACAGAGGAGTATTTTTTTAATGAATTCATTCATTTCATACAAAATGACATATTTTTTATAAATATACTGCACAAAAAAAGAATTTATATCACCAGTTGTTTCTAAATTTAACAAAGCTTGATTGTTTAACAGTTGCTATTTCAAAACTTAATTAATAAAGCTGTTCATATTTTCAATTTCCTAGCAGGTGCGATCAGCATCCTGAATCATATTATCATGTTTACAATAGCTCAAGACGATACATCCATCATTTAGATCTGTAAGTGCCGTCTTACATGCCGACTAGGGCATCTAGTCCTGGACCCTTTATAATCCCTTTATGATCCCGGGATTGGTCAGTAATTATAATCTGATTAGTTAAATTGTACATTTAAAATTCAATTTGTGTCACATTATTTTTTCGATTGCAATGTATATGTGATTTGATATTTTTTTTTGGGAGTTGGAATGTCTGTTTTATTGATTTTGAAGCAGAAAGTGATTTACAAAAAAAGGAGATTTACATGGTAAGAACAAAAAAAAAAAATATATTCTTTACATTATTATGTTAGGTTTTACCAGATGGTATACAAGTAGAAGACATTCATTCGACTTTAAAATATTGTCCTCCATCCGTTTAAGAAGCGTATAATTTTTCCTCCGTTTCAAATTGGTTAAGAACGACTGTTACAAATTATAAGAATAAGAGTGACCACAATACATTCATATTAATTATACATTCATGTATTATAAAAAATACTTACACAAACAAACCAAGGTACATGTTGCAGGTTGCAGTGAATTATTTTTTACCGTTTACAGTAAATCCCTGGGATTGATATTCAGACAACTCCGGGATCGAATAATTGACCGAGATCCACAGAGTGGAAGTTCTAATGCTAACTTGGACGCATCTTGTGCAAATCACAAAGCATTTTAAAAAATCAAAATGGAAAGTGAGTCTACTCTTGTCATCAACCACTTTAAATTTTGCATGTTCTTTCTCTCTGAATGCACAATGCATGTATTAAATTTTTCTCAGAGTTTCATGGCAAAAATTAATACACCATTAAAGTTACGTTTTGTAGTAAGTACAACGTTGAGTGTCTTAAAGTGCCTGATTTTAGTAGAAATTTTAATCAAATGGATAAATACGATTGGCCAACAATAATGTTACAAGATTCCAAAACACAAACAATCATTATTATCGTCTAATAATATTTTGATGGTTGTTCGAAAGGAAAATAAAGACGGGCACATTCACGCGCGACGTTATAATAAACCAAACCAATTTTGGGTAAGCGGCATACAAGGTGTGACGGTTTTACTACCTTACTGCTTTATTTTGCGTGTTAATCGCCAAACAATCGTGATTGCATGGTGAAAACGAAAAAAAAATTATCAAAACTTAATCTCACCTACTGACATGTTTTTCAGCATTTTTATTATGTAATATTTTCTCAAGGCTGTAATGTTTTATTAACAATTTACATATATTACGATAAACAGATATTACGTTTTATAAGCGTGGCAAAAAACGCAATCAACAATAATTATTAAAACTTTCCATTACATTATTTTATCAAACCAAAATTTTTATATAATGCAATTAAACAAATGAAATCACTCCCTTCCTATTAAACAGAATCGAATGTATAACTAACAGCTATTTTTATTAAATATTTGAAAAGATTTTGTGCTTGTTAAAATTGAAATTAGTTTCTGGAAAAATATTTCAGTTACATTTTTGCTGTTCCGGACTGAAAAATCTTAATTCCCACTTTACCTTTGTACTAAGATAAGTTATTATCAGTAACTACAAATTAATTAAACTATTCTCATTTTCATATATTATATATAATTAATCTGATAATTTATAAACTCTTTTACACCAATTGAAAAACCATTTTTTTGTTTACCTACTCATTAGTCATAAACATCGTTCTATTTTATTTGTCACCAGTTGAAACTTTGCACAACGAACTAAACTGGCCCTGACCATTTGATAAACTTATTGAATTACTTAGGAAAAAATTATGTAAAATAATTAGTTTATTATTTACGTTTCACATTTAAAAAAAAAAGATTATTTCTATCAAAATAAAATTTTGTTACCTTTATGTATTATCTGATTTTATATTTTCTGTCGGGGTGTTTTCATGATAAAGATAAAAACTTGCGAACGTTCTAAAATTGGTTTTCCGATAGCTATTGTAAATTGGGAATTTATGTTGGAACAAAAAAATGGTTTAACAAAAAGTTTTCTTGATATTGAATAGCAATATAAACTAGTTTTATTTGAATTCAAAGGAATTACGTAAATTGAAATGTGCCATTCATGATCAAAGCATATGATTTGAGACAGCTTTATGCAAACGTAAAAGGAATGAATTTACGATTTGGTTAACCGTAAAATTATGATATTTACTTCTATAAAGTTCACAATGTGCCACCAGATGTCAGCTGTGTGGGGAAATTTGTTCCTGCAGATAACTTCCAAAGTTATTTTATGAAATATGTGACTTTCGTTTAACATTGACGCACACAATAAAAATTGTCTTTTTTATTTTCATTTATTTCGTTTGTTTTAAAATTAAAAAATGATTGCTGAATAACAAAACTAATAGAAATGAATGATTCTAATGTGGTACTAAAAAAATTGAAGAAATATATTATAACGGTAAACAGTTGGTTAGTCTTTTCAGACATTAAAAATGATGGAAAGATTGTATAAAGTAAGTATCTACTTGTTATTTGCGTATTCCTACCTCTGTCTCGTTTTTAGGATCATATAAGGTGACAAAAGCAGAAAGGGTTGAAAAATACCCTAATATTCATATCTTTATTGTATATTATATGCAAATGAATCGATTGCAAAATTAATGTCCAAAACTTTGTATAAAAAAATTCCAACTCTTGGTCATGAAAAGGAATAGTATGAAAGCCATACAACATTACCTATGACCATGGTGTAAGAAGAATAGTTGAGCTAGATCATTGTATTTGTAAAATATATGACGTAACTCCAAATTTTGATCGTCATCAAAACACTGTTGTGAACATAGTAGATTATAATTAAATAACCGTAAAATGACGACTGTGACTTTTTATCCAGCCCACTTTTACGTCTTACATCATGACTTATGTCCACCGTAACTGAACAGCCGCGGAAACAAACGAGTTTGAACTGTCAGTCGTAAGATAAGTAAGGAAAAATATTTTTTTTTCAGATTAAAAATCTTCATTAACGCTCAAAAACATAAAATTATATAAAATTTATTTGGAAAACAATACTTTCTACTAAAGAATAAAAAGAAAAACGACGCTTCAATAAACTTCCTCAACAAATACGAAAATTTATCTTAACAATATTTTAACGTACATTTTTTAGACTCAGAAGTAAAAAAATAATACATTAAATATATTTATAAACCAACAGAAGTCTTCAAATCGACAATAATAAACAAGTACAATTTTAACATGATGATTGTCGATTTATCAAAGAATATTTCAAAACATTTTATGGGACAGATATTTTTGTAGATGACCATAAAAAAACCTTCCATCTGAAATGGCAACGTAATTGACCATAAATATAAACTCTAAAAGCTTTCGCTTAAATGGTCATATCCGAGAGGCATCACTTCTCCTTTTTTGCTATCTTAATCGCTGTAAACAATGTTTCATAAAAACCTCGTAAATGCTTTTCTAATGCCAAATCAATAGAGAAGATTTTCGTTTTTGTTACACAATACAAACATTGTTCGATTTCAGTATCAGCAGTCGATTAAGCAGTATCTAATATATGATTTACATTTTTTGGCCTGTTAAATATTTTTTTATAAATTAAGATCCTCATAATTATATTCAAGAACAGCTGCTAGTTAGTGTCTTATCTGATGGTTATTTCATATGACTTTGCAAGGAAGTTTTAGTTTAGCACATTCCGTATGTGCTTTGAAGATATGTTGAAAAGTCAAAACTTGAGCATTGCCAGTCCCTTCTTGTTTAATTCTGACAATATATTATGGGTAAATTATAAATTGGTCCTTAATTCTTAAATCACCGTTTCATAATAAAAAGCTGCACAAAGGTAGCTTATATGATAGAAGAAAATAGAAGGTCTTTATTTCCATTGAATTGAACTCTTGTAGAAATATGTTCAGTTTAATTTTTTGCTCTTACTGAAATTTCTAAATCATTATTACGAGTTGAGGTTTCCATCGCTATCAAAAATAAAATTCTAATTGGGCTTCAATTTATATTCTTGTATTTAAACTGCGAAAGGTGTGTTAGGTATTTTTTAAATAAGCAAATCTAAAAAAAAACAATATTTATCGCGTAAATAAATTTATAAAAATCACGCGCTGTACGCCTGAATTATTTTTATGATTATTCAAATATTGAACTTGAGAAGTTTTGTTTTATAGATAAAATATTTAGCTCTATATTCAAAAAGAGAAATTTCGCAATGGTGCATGTGAGTTTGAAAAGTAACATTAATGATTTAAATTTAATACTGAATTGTGAATATCAATTTTTACTCAAAATACATTCATTCTTCAATGTATTGAGTATTTATTGCATGGAAAATAATTTTCAAGGATTATAAATTATTTTAGTTTCGCTTTTTCCTATTTGTAGGATCAAATGAATGGTAAGGAATTAAGACGTCACAGACATCCATGTCTTTGAATGAAAATTCATAAAACGATAGAAAAACCATTTTATGAAACTGTCTGTACTGAGATTTGAACCGACAGAAGACCACAATTTTTACCCCTTGGCTAGAGACCCGACTTTTTATATTAATTACATGTACTTTCGTATCAACACAATTCTACAGTTAATACAAAGTGGTAGATATCAAAATCATTCATTTTCGATGTCATGTAGAAGATTTGTCGTTGGCAATTTTAGCATACGGAAAACGAACATTAGTTCAAGTTCATGCTTCCCAAACTAACTATGTAATAAGAAATTAATTGCATAAAACGAGAGGCGCAAGTAATTAACTATTAGCATGTTTTAGCAAGTAAACCTGTCATGACTTTGCTGCTATATAACTAGTTATTAAATAGTTAATAACCGTATTAACCCAGTAATGAATTTAATTTAAGATAACATATTAGCATTTATTTTGATATTTTATTTTTGTTTACAACTTATTTGGACTGTTGAAGTATTTACAGCTATTTAATGAACTATTTAAAAATAAAAATTTCGTACGTATTCGAACAGTTTTTTAATGAGTACAGCAAAGGAAAATTTACCTAAATTTTTCACTTAACGAAGGCAGAAAAAACAAGAGTTTCTTCAAATACCCAACTCTGAAGCATACTTACTTAAGTGATGTCGGAAAGACGGGTTGATTACTATTCTATTGTATAAAGAAAGTCAAATAGCATTCAAACAAACAGTCTTACATAGACTTGGACAGTAAAGGAATAGTCATTAAAAGTATGTCTTGTAAGAACAATAATTGTCCCTCCTAGAATAAATAGAATACTAAAAATAAAAATGTTGATTAAAAATGACTCCACATACGACGAAAAAAACCTAGTTTACGTATTTTTTTTAATAACAGAAAAACGATCTTTATGAAATGAAATTTTAAGTAAGTACAAACAGTAGGTGCACATTTTTTTCTTTTATCGATACATTATCTTACACACATTACATCAAAAGTAAAATGTTATGATGTGAAGATACTTTACAAAGAGGAGAAACACGTCACACTCACCTAAATAAAAAGTAAATTTAATAGAAAAGTGTTGACTTTTTTAAAAATATTTTTCATTGTGTAATTAAATAGCTTAAAAAGCGAGGATACAAAAGACACTCAAATCAGCTTAAAACTTTCATATAAATTATTTCAAGATGGTTTTAAGTACTTAAAAACTTCATTTCCCATAATTTGTGTTTAGAAGATTTTAAAAACCGCACAATCAATGTACTAATTATTATTGCTTTATGTAAGTATAAACTTCTTATTAAATTCGAAAGAAAAAAAAATGTATTTTTTTGTTATAATGACTCGATTCGAGTAAAGATTTTGTTTTTGAACTTTCTGTTTAAATCGTCATAATTTCTATGCCAAAATATTAATTTAAAGTAAATAAAAAACCATCGCTGGTATTTTTAAATTTGTACGAAATTGATTGTTTTGTAAAATTCCGTGGTCCAGTGATCAACGTCGCTGGCTTTGATTGCGATGGTCACAGGTTCAAATCACATTACGGACAGTTTCATACATTGATATTTCGATCAATTTATAAATTTCTGTTCGAAGAATATTGGTAATGTGTAAAATTAACTCCCACACTCCAATGCCATCCCAAAATTGGGCGTACCATGAGGGACTGGCTTATCATTAGTTTTTTCACTTGTCATAAACTTATATCTCTATTCCAACTCTTTTTGGAAAAGAGCAGTTCAGCATCTTAGTAACAAGCCATCCTCTTAGAAAAGTTTCTGCTCCGCATTGAGAGCGGACATGGTTGATAAAAATATGCATGGATTTAAACTTTACATTATGTTACTAAGTACATGTATATTATATATGTTATTTATTTCAATTATTATGTAGGTTGTGATATTCAATATGTGTAATGTTTTATTTGCCATCATACAAGATCGGAGTATATTGAATAATATACAATGATTGTTTATAAATAACAAGTGGGTTGTTTATGTCTGCATTTTTTAAAATCAGGCTTTGCAATTAAAAAATAATTTCAATTGTTGTGCCTCAAAATTTCGCAAAATACGATTTGCCCTTTTAAAATTATTCTTATTTGTAATTTTAAATTGTCAGAAAATGTCTATAAATATTTAAAAACTCTTCAAGTGGGCGTTTTTGAAGATTGAACGTTTTACTTTGCTTATTTACAAATAAAATCATTTATATTTTAAAAAATAGACATTCGAAAAACTTCAATAAAACCATTATCGATTATTAACCTATCTTCTCTCCTTGATAACTCACAATACTTAAATTTTCACTGATTAAATTCATCTAGTGATAAATTATTTCGCTCAAATGAATGTTCTGTGCATATTTTTGACTAAATCAATCATTTTCAAAAATTATTAATTATAAAAAAGGTTCTACACACTCATAATTACACATACCAACAAACAGGTAAGTATACATAATAATGTAATAAAAATAACATAATATTTCTTTTTGATTTTTTTTTAAATATGTTTTCATGTATTAATATTTTTCATGCCTCAAGTCAAAGAAAGATATAAATGTATAGAGAGTAACTCATTTCGCTATAAATATGTCATTTATCATAAACAGGAAGATAACGTCTTCATAAATGAAGCCCTATCTGCATATGAACTGTCTTGATCAGTGGAGGCTGTATTCAAGATAAGACCGCCAATGTTTAACAGCATAATTTAATCACGCCAAGTTGAAGTTTTCTAGCTCAAGCTTATCGTCATAACCGTTTAGTAGTTAAAGAAAACAATTAAATTGAGATATAAAATGCTAACTTTATCACGAACCTCATTATAAAATATCTTTTGTAGTAACTTCAACTTTTTCATGGCTGTGTTAACATTGTGCGCTCTCTAAAAGATTTAATGCGAGAAATAGATAAATCAAAAGTGAAATAAAAAACGTGTTATTTGATTGTCAAACATTGTGATTTATAAAGAGCTAGCAACATTGAGATGAAATTGAATTTTTTCAGGCATTTTCAATTCGTCATTGAATCACTCTGCAGCTGCAAAATTCTATTAGTCTAAACTGTGTTAGGAATAAACTTTCAACTATTGACTTTCATGAAATTTCAATTACTATAACTAGCTGAATTCTCATTAAAGACATCTGATGTTTCAACTAAGATCATAAAACCTTTATATACGTTTAAATGTATCGACTCATTGAAATTTGGTGTACTTTTATTCGAATAAAAGTAATAAACATATGAAATAATAAATTCTGAAGAAGTGGATGGGTAGTTTTTTGAATATTGGCAGAACTCGTTAATATTAACAGTTTCAATATCTACAAATTAATCGCGTAAATATTGAAGATTATTTTTTTGGTTTAAATTCTTAATGTCATTTTTATTTCGTAAGAAATAAAATGACTAACGACATTTTAATGCGATCTTAAAATAAAACATCTAAAAGTGAAGCATTTTACGATACACAAAAGGGCATTGGATTTTCAGATTTCAGATATTATTTATTTTGATAACTTATTTAAAAAAATATATTTTTTCAAATACCATTTCACCAAAAATCAGCAGTAAACAAAAAACAAATGAATAAGATAATATTGTATCAAAAAACAATGAAGGATATTTTTTTAACCTTCTTGAAAAACAATTTATAATTAATATATACTTTTTATTATGTTCTTAAAACTATCAACGCAATTCTTTTTAATTATTAATGATGAATATAATATATTGTTAGTGAATGGGAATACACAGTTTGCTTTTTCATCTGATCTAATGATTGCACCGTCTATCTTATTGTTTTTTCGTTTTATATACCAATTGGTTTCATATTTTATGACATTGCGATCATGATCAATAAATTTTAAAAGCAGTTTTGTAAGGCCAGACAATTTCATACACTTTTTTTAAATACCATATTCGCTCCTAATTTTGATCATATTATGGACTCTTAATGAACCATTTTAATATGATTTTTTTCTTCTAGAAAAACAACCCAAACAAAGATGAGGTCAGAACAAGACAGATAGTGAGCTTTAAACTTTAAGCTAGACCCGAATTTTTAAATCAGGTAGACACTACATAGTAAAATGGGTAGAAAACATTACATATATTCAAAGCTTTGAGATTCAAATTCATAACCTTGACCATAACACCACACCGACTGAGTGAAATTCTAAGAACAGTGAAGATCAGCCATGGGATCGTCAATTCTAAAGGGTCTACAAATGACGCAATAAAGCGTTTTAACTTAACCGAAATGTCACGTACAATAACAAAATAAAAGTTATATATACCAAAAGATAAACATATTAACGATGATTAAATTCTATTAAAATTGTGAATATTTTTAATATTTTATGCAATAATTTATTAAAACATAGTACTTGATATGTATATATGTAAAAGTATTTTTTTAAAATTAATAGTTCTATAATTATAAGTTCTTATTGAAAATTAAGTAGGTATTAACGATTAAATGAGATATCATTTTCTTAAGTTAAAAAAATTATACCGTTGAAATTGATAAAATAAAAGCTGGGTAAGTAAGCTCTTAAATAAAAGCCGATTTATTTAAAAAAGTTCTCGAGCTAAGAGATCTTTTTTATTTACTTGAATCGTTTTTCTTTTATTTACCTTTACACAAGGTCTGTCAAATTAAAAGATTTTTTGCAATATCGTCGCACATTTCTATGTAAGTATACCTTTTTTTCTTTTCTGGCTACCTGGTGCAAATAAATCTTTTTCTAGCGATACAATTTTCTTCTAGATGTATTATTTTACCAATCAAATCTAATTCCAATATCACTTAAAGATTTATCAAACGGGCTGTAAAGAAATAGTATTTGTATCGAATACGGAAAGATTAGATAAAGCTTATTAACAGTTACCTTGGTTACATCTAAGCATTTTACAAAAATGGTATTTTAACGCTTAAATAAATTTAGAAGTTAATCAATTATATCTATTCTGTGAATTTTTGTCTGTATCGAATTATTTTTTATACTTGATTGTTGTTTTTAAAAGTTCAAATTAAGTTTCAAATCTAATTGCTACCAACATAGACAGCTGTAATATCACCATCTATACAACAAAATATGTTTTTACAATATACAGGATATTGATTAATATATTTTTTACCGGCGTTTGCGAATTTATAAAAACTGAAAATAAATAAAAAGAAGTAGAAGAAGAAGATTTTTAACGGCTCCAACTATACCCGGAATACCTTTTACGGCTCTGTTTCCGTCAAAAATAACTTCATAAATTTTTATTCATGTACCAATTAAACATTTGTTAACTAGGTACACTTGTCCGCGTTTTTTAAAACGATGATAAAGCGTATTTTATATTGGAAAACTTTTCTTTTCGAAAAAATGTGTTAGTGAGGTTTCAGAAATGATTTGCATTAGAAAAATATTCACATATTTAACGTTATCAGTAGTAATAACATTCCGTTACACCTATAATTTCGTAACGTGACGCAAAAATTAGAAATTATTCTCTAGATATACCTAATTTTTGAGCGAAACTTTTTAATAGATTTTCCAATCAAATTTTTTTGTCTAATTCCAAAGACTAAGAAACACTCTATTGATTGTCTAATCGCAACAATAAATCATTGTCAATGAAATGTATCGATAGCTCGGCATAAATCCTAAAATAAACTTTAGGGTAGTAGACTCTTAACGTTCTATAGATTTATTTCAAATAGTTACATTTACTTGTAGTAATGTGTCATGGTATACAGAGTCATAAGAATATCTACAATATTTAATTAATACATAGTTAAACGCAAAAGATGAGCTAGAAAAAAGGTGTTTCAGCTTTTAAAATGTATTGTGTTCTCTTGAATACGACTTCAATTACCGTGACTTCAACGACCATGACGGTCTCGTCATGGTCGTTGAAGTATCTCGTCATTGAAGTATCTCGTCATTTCACTTTTGATATTTAATTCATTCTGGAAACAAAGCGTCATGCTTTAAGTTTTTTTGCACAAAAACACCCTTTCTTAAGCTTGGTTTCCTCAGAAGTATGAAAAAATGGTAAAATTAAAGATTTTCTCGTTTCTTTGAAGCATATAGCTGAATTATTGATTCCGGCAATACTTTACAGAAAGATGTTGTTTTTTTTTTCATGTCCGCTCCCAATGTGGAGCATATGGTCTCCTAATGGAGGTATCTTGACAGAATTCTTGACAGACTTGTCACTCAGTTGCTCAACCTCTCTTTTCTTTTTCGAAGAGAGTAGGGATAGAAAGATAGGGCTATGACAGGTCTAGTGGTTAGCTAATCACTCTCGTTACGCCCCGTGAGGATGGGATTGGTGGGAGGGAGGACTCAGACTACGAACAGAATTCCATAAATCGATTGAAAGATCAATCTATGAAAACCGTCCGCACCGATAATTGAACCTGAGATATCCGTAACCGTAGCCAGCGACGCTACCAACTGCGCCACGGACGCCGACATTGATTCCGGCAATACTTTCCAGAAAGATGTAATAATAAATAGTTATTCGCTACTCAAAATCAGTAGACATTTAAAAAATGTCAATAGTTATTGATATCGAATAAAAAAATTACAATTTCATGGTTTAATAGCCTTCAGTATTCTCACAAAACCTTTCCTAGATATGCGAAGACCATAACACCGGGTATTTAAATATTTTTTTTTCTTAAATGAACATGCGATTTGAGCAAACATTGCAACTGCCTATATTGGCAATTTCGTAAAATATTGTAGAAAAGGATAGACCAATTGATTTATATAAAAGCTTTTACTCCCAAATAGCAAGGGAATGTGTAAATTGTGTATATCATTTGCTTCATAATAATATATTTTCAAATTGATAACACACGTAATAATGTATTGTTATAGTCATAACCCAGATATTCAATTTCAAATGTTTAACCCGTTTTCTTCTACGAATTGGTGGCAATTTATAATAAATAAGAAAAAATAAATTTCTGAGGCAATAAATTGGAAACAAAGAAAATTGGCATTCGTTGCAACGTTTTTATTTGTCACTAAATCATGAAACATTTAGCGTAGTAGGAAATGTAGTATCAATATAAATTATATAACTTTGTCACATTCACATAGTAAAAAGAGGAAAAAACGATCACATATTTCAATAAAATCTACCGAAATATTCCATATAATTGATATCATAAGTAGGAAGATCTTCAACCCCAAAGCTGAATCTGAATGGTTCTGGACTTAGGTCATTCTTTCATTTTCGGTCAAAGGTCTGAATGTATGAATGGGAACAATCATATACTGTGAGAGACATTGACTCGGCAGAGGGTGGAGGGTCAACATAATTATGATGAGGTTGAGGATTCTCAGGTTCTTTTGCCTTTTATTAAAACCCGCCCGTCAGTCAACTTTCTCTTTATTTGCAGTTAGTTTATAATAATACATTCTTCGAAGGCAGTGATAACAAAAACAACGGACTCAATTTGAATTTAAAAACGCGACAAGTGGTCTTACGATTTGCAAAAAGATGTGAATTATAAACAATATCGAATTTATTTATTGCCTTGTCAGAGACATTATAAATTTTAAAAGACATATTAAATTTGCAATCCTAGGGGCGGGTGTAGGTCGAAAGGTCCGCCCAATAAGTTTGGGGCGGTGTCAACTGATTTTGTTCAATTTATTGTCTAAGTTGTTTTCATACTTTCCCACTGATCTTATTCGATCCTAAAAACTTTACTTGAATTGACACTTGAATTTCAGATTAACAACGTCACTCATTTAATTTGAATTGTTGAGATTTTGTACATATCCATGTATTTTGTCACTAACGACGCGGGTTTTGCCAGTCGGCATATTTAAACATTCAAGGACATGAAAGCCTGAAGATGTCGAAAGGTGAAACCAGGGTCGTTTGTGGAAAAAATACATGGAAATGTACAAAATCTCAACAATTCAAATTTGATATTATCAAGCACCCTCAGTCGATGACTTAAGTCAAAAAAATTCTGCCATTAAAATATTTAATAGATACAACACAGCTTTGATTGTAACGAGAGTTTGGTGTACTTTTATAAAGCTGGTGATTTGATTTTTTGATTTTCTGATTACTGATACTTCGTGTAATCGACATTCTACTTTTAATCTGATCTCGCTTTTTCGAAAGCTGCTATATTATATTCTGAGAACAATCCATGCAAAAGTTTACACTTTTTATGAACTTTTATTTTCATTTAAGATTACTCTTACCTTGCTTAATTGGAAAAACATTTTCTGAGAAATTTTAAAGCTGCTCCCAATTTTTAAAATTCTTAAAAATTCATCTTCTGAATGAATTATTCTCTCCCTCTTGAATTAATTATTTTACGCCTAATGGGCATTTTGAACAGTTACCTTTCGACCGATTTGTAAACACTTACTTTTTGTGACTAAAATTTTCATTCAGACCCTGCATTTTTAATTGTCAAGAACTGTCAAGTTCAAGTTTAGTATTCCAACTGACAAAGTCATTAATAAATTTTCACGATATCATGTCTGTCTGTGATTTATATATCCTACCATCATCGTTTAGACTCATTTAAACAAAATAATTACGATTTTTAAGCTTACAATTTTTTCCTTTATTTATGCACACTCAAGCATGTTTTTATTTGTTACATAAATGTGACAAAAATATTTCATTTAAATTAATTATAATAAGTGATTCATTCAGTATTCAGCTTTCTGAAAATAGCAATAAATAATTAATATTTGTTAACTCGTTTCAAAAAAAATGAACAGAAATATTTGAATAAATATAAGTATAATTCCGTTTTTTTACCTGGATATTTCGAATCCACGTAAAAAACTGTGCAATAAGTGAATCAGGTGCAATAACTGTTTCTGAAAAATAAGCTTCGGTCGTGTCTAAGTGCAGTCACTCTTGAAAATCAATACGTGCCATATAAGGGACGTATTTTTTAAATTTAGATAGGAAACAAAATTGTACTATATGATCAATATTTAGATACATGATGTTCATCCTTCCAAAAAATATCCTGTAAAATCACTTTATTTCATTCTATGTTATGTATATTTATATTAAACATTTATGGCCCACAGTAAAAGTATCCGTATAATTTATTATTTGACTAAGAAACTCTCATTTTATGAATTAACGTGAGATTTTTAAGAAGGTATTCATAAAAGTTTCAAGATTAGGAGGAAATTATATTCACAGCTAAAGTTTTAATAGAACATTTTGATAATAGAAGCAGATTTTAGGGCAATGTCGGACATAACTTAGCTGTTAAAAGTGGTTTAATGGTATAAATGAAGCTTTACTTACAAAAACTTATCCACCAAAGCAGCACTACTTACATCTACTTCAAACAACAAACTTAAATATTTATACAATTTCTCACCAAACTTTGTTGATAGTATACAGAGAAAATTTAAAAAAAATTTGAATTGCAAAATATGATATAAAATTAGCAGGAGAGCGTGAATTTTCAACATATGTTATCATATATACCCATTCCTCGTTTAACACGTTATCCGGTTTGACGAAAATATTTTTTTACAATCTAGCGTTGTTGAATTTCTGTCTTACGCCCGGGTCAATATATTTTCAAATTAAAAAATATTTATTTCTTTAATTTTTCTCAAAAAGATCCTATCCTTTTCAAATACCATATATTTATAAGCCTCACTTATCACAGTCTCGCTTTATAAGGTGATATAGCGAAACTGATCGTCCGTGTCAAGCGGGAGACGGGTTTATTACGTATGTATCTTTTTCCAATATGTTTTTTTTCAAACACTCTCGGGGCAGCCGATAAATACTCATCGATAAATTATAGCATTTTTTATAGCATACTAGTGACTACTTGGCATGCGTTGAAATGCCACTCAAACAAGAAAGGTTTGTGTTTTAATTATGTTTATTGAAGTGCTTTTGGATACACATAATATTTTTTTTCATCTGGTGCGTACACGAATAAATCAGAAAGCTTTCCGAAGCGTGAGCAGGCCACATACAGCTGTTCATGTCAGAAACATGGATTTTCCAAATGTAGTCCACACACTTGTAGTGGTAGTTCATGTGCTTTTTTGATCGTCATTGCAAATGTGAGTCGCACCAGAAACTGCAGACATTGGCTTCGCCTGGCATATGTGACGGAATCAATAGAATGCATAGCAACAGTACAACTTCCCTTTTAAATTTTCCATTTAAGACCAGTAATTGGAATTTAACAATTAACACCACTTCTTATATCAGACACGAACTGAAATGTCGCTGTTTGTACTTATTTGATTATATTTTTTAATTTTTTTTCATAAACCTTCGCGGGTGTGTGCACAGCAACTCACCAAAGTTTCATCGCAATTGAATGAATCGTATTGGAACGCACACGGGATAAAAATTAATATATATATATATATATAGATAATAACACACAGACCTTAAAACATATCCAATATTAAATTGGATTCTAATTGATATTGAAATTACATCAAGCAACCTCAGTTTTACATTTTTTGTGTGTTTATCAACATCAATTTGTTCTAACATAGTAACCAATATAAAATGAAAAATTAATGACATAAATTCAATAAAAAAAGATATCACTACATTTTTGTAGCGACACGATTAAGACCAGAAATTCTTTTCAGAAATATAGTAAATTTTGACAAATAAACGCATTTGTTTCAAATTCCCTAATTAATAGTGTATACGCTTTAACGTTTACGTATAATATCTCAAACGATGTTTTATATTTCCGTTGTATTCAGTGAAAGAAAAAAGAAGCGGATGCTACTTCTACCAAATATACCATTTTCTTTCATAACCAACTTTTTCCGAGATAAAAAAAGAGTTTTTCAAATATGGCATAAAAAAATTTCAAAGTCACAAGACAATTTTCTGCGGAATAAAATCTTATCCTTTACACCAAATGGTTTTGGTTCGTAATTTACTTTATCTTGAATGTAAAAAAACCTTAAGGTATAAAAGACTTATTATATAGTTTTTATGAACACTGTTTTAAGGATAAGTAAACAATGTTTTTTTCAACTCATTATAAAAAACTTAAATTTATCAAATGGAACAAAAACATTCTCTTTTAGTTTTACTTTTACAAATTTTTAACACATTTCTTTATCTAATAAATTTGTAGGTTTACATGGTCTTTTTTTTACAAAAACAAAAAATTGTAATTAATTATATTTTCCATTTGATTGTTTAATATTTAAGTAAATCTGATTGACTACGATATATTCACATATTATATTAAAATTTAGAAGCAGGTTTTTTAGTCTTATTATAGCAATTCCGTTTGTAATTCATATCGTTAAACTTCATGATCAATAGATGACCCTTACTGTTATTTATGTATGTAGAAAGAAGTAAACAGTGACCGTTACCTGTTTTGAATAATGATAAGTCAAAATTGAGTTAAGCTTTAACAATGACATGTATATATTCAAAATGTTTAAACTAATTCAGTTTTTATTCGTCAAAGATTGCGTATAAATAAAAATACACAAAACCTCAAGTTCAATTTGTTTGAACCAATACAAAATCAAAATAAATTCACTATAAAAAAACTTAAATTCATAAATAAAATGCCTTTTTCAAATTATAAATGGCATCGTATAATTTAAAAGGTTTTCATGATTAATTTTGACTGAATATTTTATTGATTGAATTGGTATTGGTAGAACTTCATTACAATAAGATCTAAAACATTATTTCAGGTCTGTAGTACAATGTTCAATGTCGTTGGCTTCGACTACGCATGTCTAAGGTTCAAGTTCCGGTACAATTACGTAAATTGATTTTTCAAACGATGTGCGTTTTTAAGCATGAATGTTAGTGATCTCGAGAGCTCTCTCCTACCGACCCGAATCTAAAAACAGGGCTTAGCAAGAGCGATTAGCTAACCACAAGTCCTGTCCTAGTCATATCCTTTTATACCTACGTTCATCGAAAAAAAGAGGTTGAGCAACTGAGTAACAAGCAGTTCTCATAGAAGCCTTCTGTTGAGATACCTCCATTAAGAGTTTATATGCTCAAAATATGGAGTGGACATGGTAAAAAAATAAAATAATATTTAAACCCATACAAGTTATAAGAATTGATTGATCGCTACAAGTCAAGCCGAAATAGTTATCAACACATTCTTATCATTATTGTGAGACTAAATTATTTATTTTATTAAATAGCTTATTACTGACTATTTTAGTTAATTAAAACCACGTCAATAACCTTGGGTTTTGTCAACTTCACTGCTATGTTTCTTGTTCAAATTCCCGAATGGAAAGTTTCGTAAATTTTTTTTCAATCAATTAATGTACCTTTTTTCAAATGCATGGATGCATTGATTGATTTTTCCTTCTTCTCATCTTCTTCCTTCAAATATGGCCATTTTTTTAAAATATGGTTCATTAAGAGACTATTGTCTTCATATTACGATTGAATATTTAAAAAAAGATTAAATATTATATTTATCGACGGTATACTAATTAGAAAGCATTACGTGAATATTTGATCATTTTCTGTTTGAAATGTCAACATGTATGCAATTTAATGTTTTATGTACAGGCAGAATTTTTGAAGTCCTAGAAAGTTTCGACTTTGAAAGAAACAGTAATATGATATATCATTATTTTTTTATTCTGGAAAAAAGCATGATAAAACCATAACTCATCGATACCAAATCTTTTGATTTGTATGCCAAAAAAATATTCTTCATAATGTAGAAAAAATTTAGTCGTTATCATTTAAGATAATTTAAGACATCGACTGAGGGTGCTTGATGGAATTTCAATATCAAATTTGGATTATTGAGATTTTGTACACTTCCATGTATTATGTCACTAACGACCCGGGTTTCGCCTTTCGGCATCTTCAGGCATTCGAGCACACGGATGGACTCGACCTCGAACTGATCCGGTGATGGACTCGAACTGAATTGATCAGTTCGAGTCCATCCGTGTGCTCGAATGCCTGAAGATGCCGAAAGGCGAAACCCGGGTCGTAAGTGACAAAATACATGGAAGTGTACAAAATCTCAATAATCCAAATTAGTCGTTATCATAAATATATACGAAACATGAACGTGTAGTATTAGAAATGCTTAACCAAAATAAAAAATTATAACAAAATATTTCTTTATTTGTACGTCATTTCATTGACATATTGATCTCTTAATTTTACACGTAATCAAAACCCTTTACATTGTTATAATTCATTATATGTAGCCCATTAACTTGAATAATAATTAACCGCATGCTTCCCATATCAAATAATCAGCAAGATACGATGCTCAAGTAACCAAACTCTCGGTTACATTATGTAATCACGTAGCGTACCTTATTAAATAAATCTGACTTAATTTTACCGGTAATCTAATTTTATTTCATCAAGGTAAAAGTAGTGTGTCAATTAAAAGTGTTGAACACCAACTTTTTCAACCGTTTAAATTATTTTCAAACTTGTAATATCTTTACAATGCTATCTAATTAAAGTGAAATTCAGTATATTATAATTATTTAAAGTTATTAAAATAGTCAAAACTATTTGATGAGAATCAGTATTCAAAATTTTATCTTCTTATAAGAAAGTTATCCCCGATTTATCAAGATGAACGCAGAGCTCAAATTTGACCGCTACGCACCGGCGAGTTTGGGCTCGTGAAATCTGCGAAGAATAACGCACCGCTTACATAAAATCAAAATTTCCAGTTCGGTTTGTAAATTATTAAAATACTGTGAATTGTCCTGCCGTTACTATCTCAACTGTCACTTGAAGAATACATTCATATTGAGCTGTTGCTAGGCGACTCTAATTATTACATTTTTCATCCAGCATTAAAACGTCAAAAATATAGCGTTTTCAGTTTTAAATTAAAAGTTAAATGTTAGGAGTTGAAGGTTAAAAATAGCGTAGTTAAACTAACAAAATCAGCCAAAATGACGTGTGAAAATTTGCTGTTTTGGAGGAGTTGTTGTGACCGACAGATATACAAACATACAGATTTCCACATTTATTCTGTGATATATAGTAGAGATATCACTGAACTGAAGATAAAAATTGGTAATAATATTTATTAATAGCCTTTAATTAAAAGCACAAAAGAAATACTACCTCAAACTGAAATATTCAACATATAAAATCACATATTTTATATCTCATGTAAAAAGAAGATAACGTCCGGATATTTAAATAATAAATATTCGCATTTGTGGTTTTCTTTTGACGGGAATAAATGAATATTTTAATGCAATGCTTATGTTTACTGTGAAAAAATCTTTTCCGAGGTAATAAAATTCTATTCCAACATAAATTTTTAAGCAGTTAGCAAACATACTATTTTCGGAATATATCTCGTATTTTCCCAGTGGACTGACCTTGTTTGCTGTGCGAATATTCTGACAGAAAGAATGGTAAAGGTATTAAAAAAAAAACAATTTTAATTTTTGTTTACATGACACTCAGGCTTGTTTTTAAATCCAGGGAATTACTGGAACACAGTATGTTAATATTATAACACATCGTTATTGGTCGGAAAATTCACTGTTATTAAAAATTATTTATTTTATTAATTCTACACAGATTATGCTATGAAAATAATTTTAATAAGGAACCTAATGTATAATTATTATACTTTATAAAGTCGACCTATGTACTGTAGCAATCAGGATTGGTGGTCAAGTCCAGGCGAGGTCAATACCAAAATTTGATAGAATGTAGATTTTATCAATATTTCTGTGGCTCAATTTTACAATTCAAGTCCACATTTTAGGTATTTTGACTGTTTAGAGTATTCTGAATAAGCATATTTATTTCTACATAGTGGTAAAGATTTGTATGCCTATTATAAATTGGAAGATGATAATAATTTTTATTAAATCTTAAGTCCAATTTAAGTCTTCCGGTAATGAATTTTAAAGACCCACATGCAATAATTTACTACGATAATAATATTTTGTAAAGTCGTTCTTATGTATTGCATGCTTTACCAACAACTTTAAGCTCCTGACAGTTTTTGCAATATGAGTTTGACGTTTGCGATTTTAGTTTGTTTCCGCTATCCTGTAAAATTCGTAAAAATGTGACTAGCGATAGTTCACCTCTCAGAAACAGATTTGAGAGCTTGGGCATGGGTAATTTTTTTTATGTCGAGTTGAACTCATGTGATTTAAAAAAATCAAATATCTGAATCCTTGGCTAGTGTAATTTTTTTTTAAATTTTAGCTCAAATTAAATTTGATACATTATCAATTAGATGGATTGGTTTTAAAGTTATTTGTTTTTAAGCTATTTCACTCCCAAAATGGGGCATATGGACTAATAATGAAACACCTCAACAAAATTTTTCTACGAGAACTGTTTAAACGTTCAAGCGTCTTTTTGGAGGGTGGGCACAAAAAAATGTTAGATTAAAACATTATTTGCGTCTTTTCCGTAATTCAATCTCACGATGCTCAAGCAGGTTGAGTAAACATAATTCACCAAGCATCGAAAAATATGAGCATTTGAAACTGAATTTCAAGATTTCCAAAAAATCACCAATACTTTGTTAAATGTTCGCCTCCAAATTGCACATCAGACATTGCCTTAAAGAAAATTTAATCATATCGCTATGCTGGAATTTTATAAAAAATACATTTTATTTATGTTATAATTTTACGTCACATTCCTTTTATAATTATATTATGTAAGTATTTTATATGTGGCCCATACAAATTATTCTTCAATCAGTATAGCCCAAAATAACCAAAAAGTTGTATTGATAGCTGAAAGTGATAAGGGTTGAAAGGTTAGTTAAGACCATAAATAATTTAAATTGAAAATATCCCAGTATATTTTTTATTGTGATCCGTTTCATACAAACACTAAGTGTTGCTAATTTATTTGAAAATCACTTACTTAACTTTCATTTATCATTATATGTTCATATAATAAATAGTTGAAACCAATTGAAGTTAATTATACTTAAATACACTTTTATTTAAATTATTAATTAATAGAAAATAAAAAAATATAATAATTATATTCATATTTTGAAAAAAAGTCTCAAAGATATACAATAAAAATCTGCGTGATGGTCAAAATATAAATACAGCACAAAGTCTTTCTTTAGATCTTTCACGTAGTCAACTTAGTAAAGGCTTAAAGATAAAAAAGTTTCTTAGTTATGATTAAAATACAAAAACTTCATTCGAGAGCTTTTAACCCCGTGAATGCTGTTCACGGGGTTAAGCGTTATAAAAATATAATACTTACTGGGTTCAAAAAATATTGTACTTCGTTTGATTTTTAACCATTTGTGGTGCACATAGACGAGATACTTAAGAGAAGTTGTTTTTACTTATATTTTTATTCAGTTGTTCAAACAATCGATTGCAGAAAGCTAAGGTTAGAAAGATTTGGCTAAGGACGGACCAGTATTTTGTTTATCGCTCACCGATCCTTTTCAACATCGAATGAGTGTCAGGAAATGTAAAAACTATGCATCCATTAATCGATTGAAACACTAATTTGTGAAATTTTTAAATCGGAACCCTGGAAAATAGGACAAGCGTTGACCACTCGGCCATATGAATGAATAATTTGCTTACGAATCAACTAAAAATGTATTAAGAAATATTATTATGATTCTTAGACGATTTATTATTGATGTAACTTGAAAACTCTTTTCATAACTCATCGTTTCCATGCACGTAATTGTTTAAATATGTCACAGTTGCAAATATGGACAAGGCCTTATCAAAATCATCTATTATTAATGCCTTTGTTAGCCAGCCGTGTAACAGAAAACGTACTTAAATTTACACAGCACTTAAACTTAAGTGGGGAGAAAAAGACTTTTCATTTAGTTTAAAAATACGTTCATTTTAACAGTGATCCGCCGTGACATAAACCTGCATTGCTCATTTTATGATTACTTTCGATGTTTATAATAAAAAATATCATTTTATCAGAATTGTGACTCTTGTATTTTTTTTAAATATATGGCTTAAAACTGATTCAGTCAACAGACATCTAGATCATTCAACCAAAATTTAGATTTGAATTTAGAATAAGTTTTGCTTTGTGCAAAGTTTTAAGATCACAGAGAGCTACATATCAATATTTTTTAACATTTTTATAAATACATATAACTATGCCATAGTTACACAGTTCACTATTACTGCTTTAATGTAATGCCATAAAACAGATTAATCACCAAGTTTCTAACTAATAACGAATATCATTAGGTTTGTAATCATAAGTTTTATGTTTGTTAACTATCATTCCCCATCGGAACAATATTTATTTGTATTACTATCTCATTTATTTTATATAATAAAACATATAAATTCTATGGACCCTCAGATATATTTAGATATAAGATGGTAGCTAATAATAATTCAGAAGTTTTGTTGGTAATATGTACTTTCTTTCAATTGAATACATTATGAAATGTGGATGGCAGTGTACACTGCGGCAAAACGAAATAAGCTTCGAATTACGCATACAATTCAAGTCTTTTTTGCATATCTAAAGCATATCATAAAAAAATACTGTCGCATATTTGTTTATATACAAGTATTAATGGATGCTCCCAACGACGTAATTTCATAAAACGATTACTTAATCCCATTAAGAGCTATCGAAGCTACATGCTTAAGAAATTGATTTTTTTAAGAAAAATTCAAAATAATATTCACGGCGTTAAAATTTATCGTACTCATAGATATCTGAATGAAGTTATTTTATTTCTATCATAACTAAGGGACTTTTTTATTCATTCATTTGCTTCCGCTATTTTTTAAGCCTTTACTAAGTTAAAAATCTAGAGGAATACTTTTATGTTATTTTTATATGTTGACCATCACGCAGATTTGTGTGGTATATCTTTGAGACTAAAACCTTTTTTTAAAATGATTAATGATTTGAGAAATAGTGTTAATCATAGTAATTTTAAGTCAACAACATGACTACAAAATGTACTATTATAATATGATAATTATTTCATTGTTTGTGATATTTATGTGATAGTATACCTTCGATTAATATGCCAACGACCAACAATAATGAATCATCAATATAGTTTTCACTGATAAAAGAAGCACACGATGTAACTATAAGTAATTTTAGGAAATGTGTACAGCAATACGACAACGGGTAATAAAAAAAGTGCCCCTCGTGGTTTCCATTATTGAATCAATTTCAAGTTTATTCATTAGAATCATTGTTCCATTCGAAAAAAATAATTTTTAACTGTATTTAATGGTTATATTCTTCAATTTTTAGATGTTAACTGTCAATTCTTGGTGGAGAGGCATTATATTTTAAAAAATAAAATACAATTCGTTTGTAATGTTCCCACATGTTCATAATGATCAGGATCAATTTCGTTCATCACGAGAATTATCAACTGATCAACGCTATCTTCTTCATTAATAACCTTACACTTATGGTGTTGTGTTATGTAACAACAAAATAATTTTATATTGATTTAAATTCTACAATTATTGATTAAAATAATCTCTTTGTAACGGTTATAAGAACTGCTATATCCTGTATCTGAAGGATAACGTGGTGATAGATGCTTTCAGACTTCTAAAAACTGGAAAAGAGGTACTGAATACCGAGCCGGATGAAAAATACTAAAGTGTACTGTAGGACTACCAAAATACAAGATTGATCAAAATGAATGTTAAGTAAAAAGATTATTTTCATATTAATGTAAAATCATATAAAAGAAAAATTTCCATGAGTATGGTTTAATTTGAAAATAATTGAATTGTATCGCAAATATAGCTTATTTTTTTTAAATATACTGAATAATCGTGATGTATAGAGTTTATGTACATAATGAATGAATACACTTTAGAAATATGGCATAAATAAATTTTTTAAATACAAACTCATTATACATCAGAAGAGTAAATCATATTTTCCTATATTGAAACAAAAACATGTACACAAGTGAAATATTTGTGTTAACAAACTACTGGTTATTTCACGATTCTTTAGGGAGTTGAATTTAAGTAAAGTTTCTACACAACCACAAGCAATTTTAATTAATCACAACACAAATAATCGTGCTTTATAATCTATGTATGCTGAAAGGGTAATTGTGGAAAGAATATATAATTTTAAATTACTTTTTCTTTTTCCAAATATAGCATATTTTTTATTCTATGTAGTTAAATAAGAAAGTAAATAACATTATCACAATATAATATATACTACATATTTCTATTATGCTTTTAAATTATGTTTTAGTTTTAATCTTTTATATATAAAGGTTATAGATTAACTTTAAATTAATGATAATGTTTTACAGCTCCTTTAAGAGTATGTCTTGACCAAGTTTCTACTGAATATCACCTTTCGTCAACTCAGCTCAAAACAAAAAAATTAACACCGATTTTGCATAGAATATTATATGTCCGGTCCAAAACAAAAAAAACTTAGGCTCCGAAAAGGGATTGGGATATTTGTCGTTCAAATTGTTCATCATGAGTGCTAAAGCCGAGGCTATACCGTCATCAGTAATGAATGATTTTAAGATACGCTGTTATTGACTAATGAATTTAACTTCAGCGGAGGCTCTAGGGGGTGACGAAAGCTTTTTTCGTAAGGCGGGGGAAATTTGGCATAGCTTTGGCCCGCGTGCCAAACACGACGGTGCGTGTGCCAGTCGCAAAACTGCGTTGCCTGTGTATACACGAAACCTTTTCAAAATTCACGGAAAATCTTGTTGTTATACTACATTTAAGAAGTGTTAACTTTGTGGAAGTGTTGTTGTTTAATTACCGGACTTCTTTGCCAGCGTCCCTTAAAATAATATATACAAGTAAGCGCCAAATACTGTAAATTTGACAGATCTGAGTATTTATCCGCAGTATACGCAACAGCATATTCTTATATTTTACAGAAAACAATAAACAACTAAAATTTTAAATTGTCAATGAAATTAAATCGTTTTTACTGCATGAAGCTTTTGAGCACACACACATGTATACATTGCCGACCCCGATTATCAAATATATGGACTCATCGTTGTGTAATTATACTAAACAAAAAATAATAATTTTACCTTTGTATTAATTTGTGTCCAAAACAATCATAAACGAATCGATGATTTTTCATTGGCGGTTATCAATTAAATGAAACACTTCCGTTTTGTATTCGATTTTATATGACCGCATGAAAGCTTCAAGGTGAAAGTTTTTTCAATAGAATAATAGAAGTATATTATTATTATCATGCAAAAGATATAAATATTAATTAAAATGTTTCTATGTAAAAATTAAACACAATTTATGAATAACATAACTTTCATAATATTCTAATAATGTTTTAAAAACAAGTTTCGCTTAGCAATCTCGAGTTTTCAATTTAAGGTTAAAATGATCAGTTTAAATTGTTCCCACATTGAACGAAATCTCTCTTTATCATATTATTATTCATTCACAGAATAAATATTACAAATAATTGTGCTTTATTGTTACAAATTTCTGCATTTTATACAATTTATTTTTACCACGAATTGATATTTAACTCATTTACATGTTTTTGTTATAATTTTAGGAGAGCGGAAAACAAAAAAAAATAAAGATGGAGCCAAGATTCAACTCACGCCTAGAGGAAATATATTTTTTCAACAGCTCAAATTTCAAGACGCATAAAACCTCAATTGATGTGAACAATGAAATGATTGATCATCAAACTGTTGATAGCAATTCTACCTATCAGCATAACATATCGAATTTTAATGAAGACGATTATATATTTGATAGATATGATGTTAGAGCTATTTTTATTACACTTTATTCCATTGTGTTTTGCTGCTGTTTTTTCGGTGAGTCCTCTTCATAGTATTTACTGTTCTATGTATATCACTATTATTACGGGAGGAATTAATATTTCAACGCTTAATTAATCATTTTAAGACATGTTTGTTTTCAATTATTACAAACTATATCAAAAGTCATTGTAAAATAATACTGTTTGGGTGGATACTAGGTATCAATACAATAAATACATGATTCAAGAAATTATAGTTTTACCAAAATCTGATTGTTTCAAACATACTAATTTTCATGAATCTACGTTTATTCAATTTGATAAACACATTACTATTCAAAAACATAATTATAATTTAATAAAGACAAACTACGAATCTTCACCTAGACAAAAGAAAATAACTATTTGTCAATACGTCTGTCTCTATTTTTAAACAAAATAACAAAGTTATCAATTTAAATTGTATAATTACAGAGATATTTCTAAGCAAATATTATGACAGTAAGACAAGTAAAACGAATTACAGTACCAATATGAGACATATAAGTGATAAAATAAACATTTAACATACTATATTTTTAATGTTTTCGACTTTCTAAAAAATATGACACAGCTTTCAAATAGTTTAAAAATGAATAAGATTCAGATATCTTCTTGGTTGCGGTACACTGGTACAAATTCCGAAATGTAAATAACAAAATATTTTAAGACATCGACTGAGGGTGCTTGATGGAATTTCAATATCAAATTTGTATTATTGAGATTTTGTACAATTCCATGTATTTTGTCACTAACGACCCGGGTTTCGCCTTTCGGCATCTTCAGGCATTCAAGCACACGAATGGACTCGACCTGACGAACTGTCGTTAGTGACAAAATACATGGAAGTGTACAAAATCTCAATAATCCAAATTTAAAACAAAATATTTATTATCCAATCGGTTGGAAAATTTTTATTACAAATAATGGATTTGTGTGATGCTTTATATCGCCTCACCACTACCTACCTATCCAATGCTCAAAAAATGGTGTTTAGAAAGCGAGTAGTTAACTAATAGAACTATCTTGACGTTCTCCTTATTTCTTTAACATCCCTGATGACAGAGGTTGAGCAACTGACCTACAATTAATGCTTATCAAAATGAATTATATTGATATCTTCAATTATATTCTTCGCATTGAGGGCAAACATTACCAAAAAAAAGTTTTATTCTCAAAGTATTCTTCTTATATATTTCAATGCTCATATATTTGATAGAGATTTTTCTTTTAGGAAATTTATTGGTCATAATGGTAGTTACCCTGTCAAGAAGATTACGATCGGTGACCAATTTTTTCTTGGCAAACCTCGCTTTGGCAGACTTCTGTGTTGGCGTATTTTGTGTCTTCCAAAATCTATCGATATACTTAATCCCGAGGTAAGTTATATTTTACAATAAATAAGAAATAAAAATATAATACTGGATTTTCGGCGATTAACTTTTTCGTTTGAAAATAGCCTGTACTTACCATTACAGATATAATATCTATATAATAAAAATTGAAATACTTTGAATTTTAACTATTATAGATTATTTGCTGGCGATTTATTATTTTCACGATAGAGGGATAATACTCTAACTATATTTGAATCATACATAAATATTCAACATTTCACTTAAAATAACATTTCCGACATAGCGTTTTGTACCCGGAAAGAAAACAAAATGCGTTTGGCTGTAATTATTATGTAAAACTCCATAAAGTGGCTTCTTAAAAGTGCTCTCAAAGGGAAACGAAATTTAAATTTTAGTGACAAGTAACTAGAAGTCAAACAAATTTTTAAAAGTATAAGAAGAGGTCAGAGCATAATTAATGATGCAAATTTTAGCACTTATACATGAGCAACCAAAATTAAAAAGGTTTTCTGAATAATATTAATTTTGTGTTCCAGTACATCAACAGTTGAATTATAAATATTAAATACATATGTACTAAAATTTAAGAAAATGTATATCTGTCACTAAGGTAAATGTGCGAGTAGTTGAATATGTACCACTAGTTGACCTTATTCAATAAAAGTGTCCAAAATAAGAAGAGGTATATGCGAGATTGCTCTAAAAGTGGCCATTTAAAAACAACACCTTATGCAGTTAGTGCTTTATTATTAATTTATTAAGAGAATTGTTAAGGATATCAGTGAATGTAAGCATATACTACTTGATTCAACTAAGAGTGGTCATACAGGAAGCTCTGATGAAATATTGTCATGAAACGTCCTGATTAGGCATGGTCAACTACTGAAAAATAAAGTGGTCAACTACGTGAATTCACAATTTTTTAGATGGTCAACTGCTGACACAAAAACGTGATTGTTAAAAATTGAGTACAGTTCTTTTACAACAGACCCTTTTCTAAGTTTTGTCTCTATTTTCAATTAATAAATTATTCTATGAAATCGGAAGCTTGGAATAACATTCATTATTTGATGCTAATCTTCTTGATGTTGTTTATGCAATAATTGTAATTAATAAAACGTTTTTAATATAAATTGAGATTTTCGTGATTTAAAAATAAGATATTCATTAAAAAGACTCATACAATATCATTAATCGGCAGTACAGTAAAAATTATAACTTGAAAAATACTTCAAATGGTGATAATAATGAAATACTGCTTTTTCAAAAACTGAAATATGTCAAAACTTTGGGGTCGGTAATTAAATTTACCTGCCTAAGATTCGTACCTTCTACTAGGGCAGTGGTTCTTAACCTTTTCGAAGTCACAGTGCACTAAAATCAAACGGGTAAAAAACAAAGAATAACATGAAAACTTCAAATTCATTATAAATTTAACAGATTATACAACAGTTATACAACAAAAAATAATTAAAGAAAATATATGCATATGTATAGTATATATATATTTTTTAATTTTTTTTCCATGTCCGCTCCCAATGTGGAGCATATGGTCTCCTAATGGAGGTATCTTGACACAATTTTTTATACGAGAACTGCTTGTCACTCAGTTGCTCAAACTCTCTTTTTTTTCTTTTTTCGAAGAGAGTAGGAATAGAAGGATAGGGCTATGACAGGACTAGTGGTTACCTAATCGCTCTCGTTACGCCCCGTGAGGATGGGATTGGTGGGAGGGAGGACTCAGACTACGAACAGAAATCCATAAATCGATTGAAAGATCAATCTATGAAGACCGTCCGCACCGGGAATTGAACCCGAGACATCCGCAACCGTAGCCAGCGACGAAACCAACTGCGCCACGGACGCCGATATATATATAGAAAAACTAATATTAACTCTAATAAAATAGAGATTATTTGATGTGAAAATTAATTCATGTGAAACCTGAGCCTGGCGGCTTTTTCAGATTTCAGAAATATTTGGTCGAATGTTTGATATAGCTACCCTCAATGCTTCGTCTAAATTTGAAATGTATTAGTGTTTCTCGTTTTTTTGTTTTCATATTAGTTATTATTGAGAAACCGAGGTCACACAAATATGATGTTGAAAATTGTAACAAGATTTTCAGTGCCCTCATGCAGAGAGGTGTGTATTCGTCTTGGACATAAATCCAAAAGTCCTCCATAGTTAAATCAGAAAATTTGATTTTTAGATTACGATTCGTTAACAAGTTGAGCAATTCTTCTTCTTCTTGGTATGAAAATTCACAACTCAATGTGGCAAATGGATTGTGGCAAATGGATTTCGTATCCAGTCTTAATTCTCTATATTCAATGAAGGACAGTAATGTACAATCATTTCTGTCAATAAAGTTAGATGTTCTGTTATAGCGGAAATAGTTCCCTCTGCAATATTTTCGGTTAGTGAAGGAAATACATTTCCTTTTTTTTTCTATTATTCGAAAACCATTCGACGCGAGGCAACACGTGCGATCGATTAGATAAAATCGGTTGGTCGGCTATCATAATTTTGCGAAGTATTTTTTTTTTGTTTTCAACATTTCGCGAATTATTTAGTCTTTTACAATATCTCCGCTGTGCACTTGCAACAATCTCACGCTGCACCGGTTAAGAACCACTGTACTAGGGCATACGTTATTATTACTTAATTTGAATTTTCATTTGTTATATTATCTTAGACAAAATTAAAATATACCTACTATTAATAATAAAGTAACCTTAAAAGGTTATCCTAAAGGATAAAAAATCTTTCTACTGTTGGTACATTTATAAACATTTTAAATTAAAAACAAAAAAAACTGCGTCTTAGAGGAAAATATATCACCTACAATATCAAAGACGTGTTAAAATTCGCGCCGGCTTCCACTGTGATATTTTCTTAAAACTTTTGAATTTCAAGAAGTACCTACTTGAAAATAAGTTTTATAATGAGGCTTAAGAGATTTTGTCAAAAAGTATTTGAGAAATATCATCAAAGGCACAAATTATATACGTTATGAATAAAAACATGCAGACTCAAAATGTTTATCATCAAAATAATCTAAACGATTTACGAATGACAAACAAAATTTTTTTCATTGAATCTTGAATATGTTTTTCATTTTAGTAAAAAACTGAAAGTATAGTTTAGAAAATACAACATTACAAATGCTATTTTTTACAACATTAACTATCACAATGAAGATACATTGAAATTATTTTTGGGTGATACACTGGTTATTCTTTTTCCGGCAGAGAAAGGTTAAGCGTATCATAAATGTTTATCATTTGAAATGATAATTACTTCATATAGAATGATGACAAAAAAACTTGGTTATCTTGTATTCGATATCTTTGTTTCTATGCTTTTCTGGCTTCCAAAAATGGAACGAAATTTTTTGTCTTCTCTCACGGTGAAACATAAAGCCTCCTAACGAAGATATCATATCAAACGTTCTTTTTTCTACAAGAACTGCTTGTTACTCAAGTGTTCAATTTCTTTTTTTGGAAGAAACCAAGGCTAGAAAGATAAAGCTAGAACAGGGCTAGTGGTTAGCTAATTGCTCTCGCTACGTCACGTTTTTGATTGAATGGGTGGGATGGAGTTTTAGATATCAAAAACCTTTATGCTCTTGAATAATAATCCATAAATCGACTAATAAATAAATTTATGAAACTGTGTTCGGTGCGATTCTAACCCATGAGATATGTAACTGAAACCAATGCTCCACGGACATGGACTCATTCAAACAAGTAACTATTTTAATTATGTATTTTAATCTATATCAGATTATTTTCGAAAATTTGTTCAACATACATCTTGAAAATTATTAAATAAATGAGGTCATTCATTTCGTTTTCTTTGTAATCAAATTTCATTAATTCTTTTCAGTGACAGAGCTAAGATATATTATATCGGAAAACGTAATATTAGTTTCTCGACGTGTAATTGGTGCTTTTTTAGATGTATTATACATTTTAGCATCTGTTGTTAATAATGGTACCTGATATTGAAAGAATTTAGTTCCCTTAGATTTAGCGCTCGAAAACAAAATTTTATGTTTTTACTATGCGACTGTGATTTTTCAAACAACTTTTTTCAATTGCATAAATAGATCAGTTGTTTTCGATTGAACTTTCATATCATTAAAAAAAAAAGTATTTCATAAGTGAAAATATCCATATTAAAGTTGCAGTAATAGCTGGAGTTGAATATATTTTTGGTTCTAAAGTATTTTTTCTTTTTATAATCCGATCTGGATTAGATATAACCTACTGACAAAACTTTTGCTTGCACAACTTTGGATTAAGAACTAATTGATCGTTATTTTTCGTTTGTAGATTAAAATGGTGCGCTTTTAACGAACAGAATTTTTATTTCATTAATTAAAAATAAGTTTTTCTGGATTGTTTTTATTTCCTGAACAAAATTTTACGAGAAATGTACCACCGGTAGTGGCGTAGGAAGGGTTTGTGCCGCCCGGGGCGGTCCTTCAATTTGGCGCCCCCCCCCCCCACTTTTTTTTAATTCTTTTACAAGCACTTTTTCAAATATGTAAACAAATCATTTAAAAGTCATTTAAATAACTTTAATATTTATTATTAACACTGAAATATAAAATTATTTATCTACAATACATTAATAGGTATATATTCTACATAAAAACGAATTCAAAATTGTGAATTGATTTAGAACAAGATATTCAGTAGATTTTACTAAAACAGCATTTAAAAAAAAAATGTTTTTCCTCGCTTTCATCTTAGCAAAATCACCAGCAACATTATCAAAATCTGTTTTATCTGCCAGTTGGTATGCTTTGAAAGTATTTTTTTAAATTGCAACTTGCTCACTGTTAACATTAAATAGTTTTTTTATTCATTTAGTTTTCGAAAAACTTCTTTCACAGCTAGTAGCGCAATTGCGAGAAAATAAATAATATTTCAATATTTGCGACATTAAGGTTTCATGATTATTCTTAGATCTTTCAGAAAAGATATAAACTTTTTCAGTGAATCACAAGGCATAACAATTCTTATTTATAAATATAACATAACTTTCATTGATTATATAAATATAAAAAGAATATTTTTTTTCCGTCGAAATTTTCTATTCATATTCGAAAATGCCGCCCCCTAAAAAGTGCCCCCCTTCCTTGCTACACCGGTGGCCAGTGGTATCAAATTTTAGTAGTCAAATTATTAAGTATATAAAAAAATTTACCATAGAACATTTCCAAATTTAGCACCATTCAAATACTGCTTAAGAGTCCAAAAAGAAAGCAAAGGTCTAAGAAAGTGTCCATTCTGAGATTCGATCTCACAACGTAACCAAGAATTACGAGAGCTAGAACATTGCTACTATAAATTACTGAAATTGAATTGAATTTTATTATCATATTGGCAGTTTACGAAAGGAAACTTGTGAATGAAAAATTTTATATTCATCGCGGTTATACGTGAGTGTTTTATAACTTACAAGTACCCGAATAAAAACTGACAAAAGAATTGTGGTGGCTGTGAATTTACGAACTCACATAATGTACTTCTCATTTTTGAGGATTCCTACTTTCCACTCAAATCTGAATCAGGATAACACCGAAAAATGCTTACCATAGGCAAGCATCAATTTTTATTCTGAGATTACTGAGAATCGTACAGCGTTAAAATAAACACTCAATATTATTAGTTTATTATAAACATATATCACTTTGACTCAACATACATTCTGAATAAAGATTTTCTGTCAACAGAATAAATTATATAACGTTAAGCTTTACGATTATGAAATGCTAAATTTCATGAATGTATAATGAAGAGAACTAAGTAACTCGGTAAACGCATAATTTAAAAAAAAATACATTAAGTATGTGCGCTTACTATGGAGGGATTGAAAGGGTCAGAGTGCTTTTAAGAGTCATTTTATAATGGAATAAAAAGCTTGACAATTTTTTAGAGACCGATTTTGTATTACAATGGAAAAACGAGGGGCTGGAATGAATTGGTTAACGATGTGTTAAGACGGATACGCTAAGGTTTATAATTATTTTTATTATAAAAATTTAATTATTTCATATGTCATTTGAAATTTCGGCAGTGTTATTTCATAAAAATTTCGTACATTAAGCTAAAAATATTATCTCTTTAAAGTACGGTCTTATTATTTTATCAAGATGAGCTTAAAATCAAGCTAACGTCTTTTTACAGATGTTGTTGAATTATACGGTTGCAGAAAAAATATTCTTTTGATGGGCGTGTTTGAAAATTTGAAAAATAATATCACAAAACAAATGATTGACATTATTTGTTACGGTATTCGCTTCATTAAACAGAAAACTTTGAACAGCACATTCTCACAATAGATATGAAAATAATAGTTCGGAAAACCCTTACTTCAAAACTTCATTTACATATCAATGAATAGCAGGCCAAATTAAAATTATCTACATATTGAAAACATTGTAAAAATATTTTTTGACAATAAATTCGTTACACATACTATACCTTACTTAAAATTTATGTTATTTATTTCGATAAAAGTGTATTGAAATAATTCAATCTCTATAATAATTCAATGAAATTCATGATAATTTGATATTTTTAAAAACAAAACCAGAAAAAATGGTCTCTGATGTAGGTTTTTTTAAATAATAAATTTCCAACTTTTTTATCTTTGATGTAACGTGGGTATATTTGGGGGTCTGGGCATATGTAAATAAAGTATCCCCCGGTGAGAAGAGTGTTGACAGTTGCTATTTAAATTATTTCAACACAAAACTTTACAATAAATCAGAGAATATAAGAAGATTTTGTTAAGTAAATAAAATAGAACAAAGAAATATGGCAAAATAAATCTATCACAAGTTCAATTATAAATGACAGTAGTTTCACTTAAAGAATAGTAAATATTTCCTATGTTTGAGTTCATACCTATGATAATGATAGGAAAGTTTTCTTACGCCAAGATTGTGTTTTTTTTAATGTAAAAACATGGCAAAATTTTTAAAAAGTGCTATTAGTTACATCGTTAACAGAACGACATTGCATATTTAAAAATTAATAATCTTCTATTGAAAGTAATCACAAATAAATCTGTCTTATTACAAAAAGTATGCACATTCAAAATATAATAAAAAAAGTTTCCATACATATGATATTGAAGGACATTTTTTGTAGAAGATATTACAGGGTCTTTGGGGAAATTCAGATGAACAATAATAAATTTCAATTAAAATATGATACAAAAAAGGAAAAAATGTAAAAAGTTTTCGTGTTTTTTTAAGTTACTATTTATTGATTCAGGAAAATGTAATCAAATATTCATCAACCTGATGATAAAATGTAAAATTAAAAATATTTAGATTATTAAATAAGTATCTGTAATTTTCATCAATCACTTGATAATGCTCGCGATGAGCGAAACCGGTCCTGATCATTATAAACATGTGGAAGTAGTACAAATCCTTAATATTGAAGTATCTATAAAATTGTCGGCGCCCGTGGCGCATTTGATAGTGTCGTTGGCTACGGTTACGGACGTTTCGGGTTCGATTCCCGGTGCGGATGGTTTTCCTAAATTGATATTTCAGTTGATTTATGGATTTCTGTTCGTAGTCTGAGCCCTCTCACCAATCCGATCCTCACGGGGCGTAGCGAGAGCGATTAGCTAAACACTAGTCCTGTTCTAGCCTTGACCTTCTATTCCTACTCTCTTCGAAAAAGTGGTTGAGCAACTCGGTAACAAGCAGTTCTCATAGAAAAATTCTGTTCAGATACCTCCATTAAGAGACCATATCTATTTTAAAATCAACCCCGTGAGTAACAGTGGACACTGATAGGATCCCAACGAATAAATGAATTCAATCGGGTGATCTAACGATATTAATAAAGGTGTTTTATATTTTTAAAAATATAGAAAAAATATGTATTATATATATGCAAATATATAGCAACAGGCTAAAATAATACTAATTGATACACTACTGTTTGTGTCGTTACAGCTGGGTGTTCGGAGATTTTTTATGCAAGATGTACCAATTTATTCATTCATTGAGCTATACAGCCTCAATATTTATTTTGGTTGTTATCTGTACCGAAAGATACTTTGCCATTATACATCCAATTACATGTAAACAAATTCTCACCCCATCAAGATTAAGGGTATGAACCATTCAATTATTATAAGATCTTATAATATTAATACAATATTATATGTATACGTATTTATGCAAGTAACTTATTGACTACTTGAGTACTATTTGAACACTAAAAAATATAAAGTGTGTTGTAAAAAAAATAATAATTAGCCCACTTTATCTTCGAATAAACTGTTCAGTAATATAAAATATATATTATTTTTACTGGAAGGCTTCAAAAAAACAAAATAATTTTACAAAGATTTATCACAGCAGAAGTAATATTTAGTTATTTAACATGTTATTTTATGACATATTTCATTTAAAAACAAAAATAATTATGCCACAAAATATTACTTAGATAATGTTTCATAAAATCACATTTCCTTGTTTACTTACATTGTTTCCTTTACAGCTCGTTATCATGGGTGTGTGGTTTACAAGTGCAATTTACAGTGCGCCAAAATTTATCTGGGTCCAAACCATTACAAACGACTTAGGAAATAACCAGACGGAGACTATTTGCATTTCGCACAGGAAGAAGTACGACTCGGAGCTATTTGATATAATCAATTTTTGCTTTCTCTACCTAACTCCACTTTGCATCATGTCGGTAAGTACTCTGACATAATATGTTCATAATAAATTTGGCAGATAATATTTATCAAGCCAGTTACTAACCACACAACACACAACGTATGTGATTTTGTCCTTTCTCAATGCCCCAATAAATAAATAACTTTTGTTATCTTCGATATGTGGATAACATTTCGTGAAATCGTGATGCAATCAAGGTTTTGCAATTTATTATAAATTTATCAAAAATTAAATTGTGGTGATCTCAAATGAGTATGCTGGAAAATAAGATATTAAAATTAATAGGCAACGCTTGCAAGCTAAACCTGCAATAGTCTCAAAACATCAAATGATAGGCACAAATGAAAACACGGTGGCTTTCTAAAATAAGATCATATACACTTGGGCCTCGTATAACACGGTCATATGGTTCCACAAAAACGTCGTGTAATACAAATCTGTGTTATACAAGTTTTGAAGTTCATACAAAATTAGGGTATGCGTTCCAAAACAATATCGAAGTTTGTTAATATCCTTTATTTTTTGTTAATAAAAAATCCAAAATATATAAATTTACATATATATGTATACGTATTTATTCAAAAAAACTTTAATAAGATATGATATATCATTCATTCATCATCGCTATCATTTACAATTTTAAAAGTTCGACGCTTTTTTAATATCGTAGGACTCTGGAGTATTTTTGGATGTAGGCTTTCGAAATTCTGTAATAGGAGATTGTTTGCTTTTATCGTATAAATCTTACGTATTTTTTGATATGAGACCAAGATATTTTGTAATTTTCACTTGAACTTCAAATTTCTTTCCATTATATGATCGTTTTCCATAAAAAATGCGAAAATCGTGTTACATAAAGCTTGTTCTATAATAATATGTCACAAATCATCAACTGTGTTATATCAAAACCGTGTTATACAAGACCAAAGTGTACATAATATACTATTTTCGATGGATTTCGTTACATTAGTAACGTAACCAGTGGAACAACTAAGTTATCAATTTTAATTTTATGTTATATAATATACAGTTAAATTAAAATTTTGAAGTCATCCAGTATAGATAAATAAATTCATTTTATTTTATACACAATCCACAATCTTATAAGCATTGATACAAGTATTTGGAAAGCTTTTTTATTTGTTCTTGTATAATATTATGATTGATTCTTAAGCACACCACACATAATATGTATTCTCGACTGAATAGTTTTGATTCCTAAAGCAGTGAAATCCCAATAAAGTTTTCCGAAATTATGTTTTTGTGTACATTTCTATTGACCATGTAAAGTATATACATTTAATTTTGTATGAGATATAGATAAACAAGTATTTGGTATGATGAAAAAATAGTTTCTATGTAGGAAAGCGTGTCCTTTCAGAGACTTATGTGCAAAACAACATAGTTTTTCACGATTTAGCACAACTTTCATCATATATTTGAACTAGTTTCAAATCTTGTGCCGTATTTTCGTTTCAATTTCCGTCATGTAAGTATAATATCCGACTATAAATTCTGTGTGCGTACATTTACCTTTATTACGCGTCATCCCGTTCTTGTCATATAACCTACCGTGCTACTTTTAATAATAAGTTAAAAGAGAATGTTAGGTATAAAACTGTTTAAAGAAAACACTCAAACTCTGCTAAGTATTTGATACGTATGTTTAAAATACATGTGTCATTTATTTGAATATAACTCTACTGAGGTCTACTTTTTATTTAAAGTTTTCGACATTAATTAAAATGCATTCATTTGATTTAATATTTTTCAACTACAACCCATTGCACAATATTTTTAAGATTTTTAATTCATAGAGCTAAAACAAATTATTTACGGTAGAACTTTCGTTGAGATCTGACCACAAAAAACTTTGCTGGTTACAAATTTCACAATAAATCGTTCAATCTAAATATGTAAAAATTAATTTTTGTTTGTTTATTTCTCTTCTATACATTCCTTTACCATTCATCTGATTTCAATCAAACTTTTGTTAGTTGTTTTGCACACAACTGTGAAGGTTTCTGAAGAAAAAAATCTAAAATCTAAAAAAGAATCAAATACGTACAACTAGAACATCTCGGAACCGGACGGTTCAATATTGCATATCCACAATAGATGTCTGCACGGGCCTGGGCTTGGCCCGCGGACCTTTTCCAAGACCAGCACGTGGTCCGGGTTCGGGTGGGTAAAGACAATTCAGATTCAGGGTCGGGCTGGGCCCGGGTAAGGAATTCAAATTTAAGAAAAATATTTCATACTATGTTCTTGTCATGAGTCAGCCATAAGGCAATAGTTTTTATAACTTAAATAATTATATCACATGTGCTATGAATATTGTTGGAAATATGGAAACAATAACATATGTCTGAAAATTATAAATGAATTACTATATTAAAAAGTAAATGGGGCATTTTTCGGGCTGAGAAAAGTAAATCTGGGGTTCGGGTCTGGTTTGGGAAACAAGTTTGATATTGAGACTCTGGCTCGGGTTGGGTCGGGCCTGATGATGATGGGCTCGGACTGCAGATCTCTAATCCAAAAGCACTTCAATAAACAGAATTAAAACACAAACCCTTTTTTTCTTTGAGTGGCATTGCAACGCATGCCGGGTACTCACTAGTATAATATAAAAAAACACTTATTATTGACAATACACTGCATTAAAATACCTTGAAAATTTTGGAATACAGAATCAACGAATCTTTCGTTGTTCTACAATATAATAAAAATTGATAACTTTTGACACTTATTGAGTTTGAAAAGCATCTCTAGTCTGAATCACATGTTTTATCTAATGGCACAACCTTTGTAATAACAAAGTTAATAAAAAAATAATTTCAATAAAAATAGAAGAAAAATTTTTTTATATGGGTCCATCACGACTTATCACTTCATTTTCACATATTTAAATGAATCATTCAAATCATGTGATATTTTTATACCAATAAGCTTTAATAGCATGTTTACTAATTCATATCTTATACTCTTGTCTGATAGTTTCTGACTTCTGTCATTTAAAGTTTTGGGCAAAATGTGTCATATTTATAAATCTGCAAATCATCTTTTGTTAAAATATAGCAAAGAGTTCAAGTTCAAGAGATTCAAATGTTACACAAATTCGGTGACATTAATGGATCAGAAATATTTATTTAATTTAGTTATGGCAACAATATCTAAAATCATTAAACTTTTACAGTTAAACAATTAAATTTCTGAGAATTAATAATACTTACCGCTATTTTTAGAACTACAAATTCAGAGTTCTTAAAATAGACATTTAATTTTCTTTGTCTCTCAGTAAAGCGATGCTTAAGTAAATTAAGAGTGAAGTCATATCACTATATATATATTGTAATAATATATTGTAATAATATGTACCTACTCAATTCTTCTAATTAATGATTATTAGTTGTAATATGTCGGGTCCATGGAGCAATGTTCAACGTCGTTAACTATGGTTACAGATGTCTTGAGCTCAAATCCCGATACGGACAGTTTCAAAAACTGATTTTTCAATCGATTTATGTATTTCTGTTCGTAGACATGGTTGTTGGTGATATCTAGCTAACCACAAGTATTTTCCTACCCCTTTCCTTCTATCACTAGGACTATTTCTATGTTTGATTGAATAATAACCTAAATAAAAGTAAAGTTATTTGAAATTCTATTCTTTTAAAATACATTAATTTGAACGCTGAGCAATAATCCGGATTTAAATAGATGAGTCCACGTTAATGCTACGTTGCCATTAAATAAAATTAATTAACCTTCCTTAAATCATCTTAATGCTTTCCGCTATTTTATAAAATAAAGTACCATAAAAGCAAAGTTAGACAGTAAAATAATGTTTGGGAAGGAAACTTGTTATAAATAGTTCAAAAACTATTCCATCACTTCTATGTAATTCCTTTTTCGAAATAACATAACACAATAATCTTCAATTATTTAAATCCATAAAGGCTCACAGCTTGTGGTCCACAAAACATTTCATTTTTTTTATTATAGGATGACCGATTGCTGAAGATACTTGTCGTGTATGTTCACATTCAATTTTTTGATCTGAGCGACTTTATTCCGGTGACTATTAGTTTAGAAATTACTCTCTACAAACCATGTTTTCCAAATGTATTAGTTGTCATCTCTTGGGTTGTACGCAAAGCACTCTAATAATACTTTCTCGTCTAGTAATTAATTCGTAATTAAAACAAACGGCCCTCACAATTATTTAGCCATAATCACCGGGGTTAAAATTTTCCAAAAACTTTCCAAAATGTTCTCGGTATGTCGTTAGTTTTACGTTTTAGTTTTGTTTGATAAATTAATAAATTGGAAAAGGAAATTACTCTTCTTAGTGAAAATTTGCTCAAAATATTTTACACTTGAGTTGAAATATCTTGTCTTTAATATTAGTTTACGAAAACCGAGTATTTAATTGGCTGTGAAATGTAAGTAAATTTACACTCACTCTCCGATATTATTTTATAGCGCTCAGCAATTTAAATTTGAACGCTTACTATTCTAATACAGTCGTTCTTGAGTGGAATGTATTAAAATCAATAATAGAAGTATCGATTCGCCACAGATAAATAAGGCAAAATTGCGAATATAAATAGTATTCCAATATCACGGAAGTCATATAAATAGCTTTGTATAAATTATGAGGCTATGTCAATACAAAGATGTTTTGTAATAACTAATATAATATATATATAGAACCGATATTTATATTATAATATAGGTATTATTGTGATAAAAATGGACTCACATTCATTAAAACTGTATTTAAGACATTGCAAGAACTGGTTTGTTATTATTTTAAAGAGTAAATAGATAATTATAATAAGTTTTGAACCATTTAAATTATGACTCACTGAATGAATGATTCTTTTTTTATGCAATCAAATTTAATATATTTTTTGAAATGATCGTCGATGTTTTGAGAAATTTTACGAAAGTGTTGTTCCAAAAATAAACAATTAACTTAATACCCTTGCTAAGAATAAAAATGCCATCAATGTGTGGCAAGTGTATTTGAGAAATTAATGGGCCTCTGAAAGGAAGCGATTGTTTTTTTCTTCTCATTGTTATTTCATGTTTATATTTAATTACTGTTATGTTACTGTTTAAGTACATCAAAAGGATTTGTTTTTAAATCATCGATTACAAGTTTTGGATACCTGGATTTTAGTTTATCAACAATATATAAAGAAATTTTGCCGGGCTTTTATATCGTACAATTTAATCTCAAACATTGGTTTTTTTTATAAAGTTTAACATCTTTCTGTACCTTACAGTCATTATTATAAGCACAAGAAAGTGGAGTGGATCTTAAGTTTCAGCAGTTACTCGACCCCTATATCTCTTTAATATATAACAATATAATAGTATTTTGTTACTGCTATTGCACATATTATATTATTTCTCTTAATAATAATACTTTGTCATAAGAATAATATTTTATTGTGATCACAGTAGTGAATATGACAAAGGGCTTTATTTTTTCAAGTAGAACAACTAATTAGCAGAATAAATTATTTCTTTTCTCTGTAGGAGGTACGGTAACATAAAAGATGTGTGCTAGAGAAACTAATGTTTTATTGTTATATGATATAATTAAAGAACCCCAATAAAACTCATTTATTATATAGTTCATACACTGTTCAAAGCCCATTAACAGACGATTAATAAAAGAAGAAACAGTATAAAAAATAGTGTGATATTTATTTTTTACAAATTAAAGGATATGTGAGGAATGATTTATTTAAATATAGCCATATTTACACAGTAGCACAAAAACCACGAGCTCCGTCTCCTCGTGGTAAATACCTAGACTATTTTCAGATCATTTCCTTGACACATGGTATCTATAATAGTTGTAATAAACCTCTTGCAAGCATTATTCATAATGAAACTCCGTTTATTAATCTTCAGTTATTTATACGATAAAGCATATTTTTAAGCTCATATTTAATAATATGATCAGGATTGATAACATTTAGTAGTGTGCATCTTTAACTAAACAAACAATTCAACTTAGCAGGATTAGATGTGAATTAATAAAAATTATAATTAATTTGCTTTAGTTAAGTCGTAAAAACGAGCTCAATAATTTAGAACACTTATAAATTCTGCAGGTACTTTACACCCGCATAGCAGTAGGACTGTGGAAGAGTTCCCGAGGGATTGTCACTTCAGCTGCTACGAACGGAACATGTGGAGCGTCGTATTGTACACGTCACTGCTCCAGGATGCCGCTGGAGAATCAGGTGAGGGACATCAAAGAATCCACAAACCTATGCACATGAAGTATAATTTTATTTTTATATTCCATATGCGATAGCGTTGATTTATGATCGAATTTTTTTTTACGTGGTTTTCTTTATTTTAACCACGCTAAACGGATATTTTTCGGACCAAATATTTTTTAAATAACAATGATTCAGCATATTCATATGATTGGTTTGGCATGAAAAACATAATAACGATTTTTCAAACGATTGAACATTTTATCACAAACATATATGTATTATAATCCATTTTCCAATATTGCGAAAATAACTCTTTTCTCAAATTTTGAACTTATATTCGTATGCCTTTCAAGTAATGATATAATCAGTGTGAAAAAAAATATCAAAAAAATATTTACACCATCACATTTTACAAATAATATTACTTGAAAAAGTGGCATTAACCCATTCAGTGTCGTATAATTTAATATGTGTACATGTGCGTCGTGTTAAATGGTGTTTCCGATTTTAAATTCATCTTTCTTTTAAGGTTTCTACTAAGTGTGAGTTTTAGCTCTCATCTTGTTCTCTCTAGATCTTTTCTCGACATTTAAATAAAATAAATATTTAGATTTAACGCACCTTTATGCATCCATCTTGTATGGTATCAACTAGTCGACATTCTCTTTCTAGTCTTTAGGATACTTTAGGTAACAAAACTCTAAATTTATCAAAGCAATCATTTGAATTACATAACAAATATGATGATGGTTTCTAAGTAAAGTTAATCGTTTTCAAATATTACCTTTCCTGAATGTTATTGATTTTTTTCTCGTGGAGGCTGAATACTTTGTTTCGAATAACATGTTTTTATATTACAAGAGTGAGCATATTTTCAATATTTTTATGCCATGAAATATCAGGAATAAACAATATCAAATTTATACATATATTATGAAAACTGTACCAGTGTGGTGCGTATATATATTCGCTAGGAAGTTCTTAAATACATATTATACTAAACGATTTCACGGATTAATGTCAGTTTAATATTTATCGCTTTCTCTTGTTTTGTTTACTAGTTTGTTATTTCATAAATAATCTTCAATCTGGTTAAAGTGATATAATGTTTAAGCACAAATAAATTATCTCACACCATCACTATTATATTAACTATTCGTAGTAAAAAGCAAAACATATCTTGTGAACGATTTTAATAAATACAGAAAACAACATATACGAAAAAAATATAATTAGAGCATTTTCGTAAATCTAATTCCATTTTCGATAATGTTCGTTTTATGATTTCTATTTTAACTTTTTATTCGTCTAAAAATATAGGACTTTCTACTACCACACCTTGTACTCTTTTTTTACAACAAGATATAAATAAATTTCTGAATCCAGGAAACTTTCAAACGGAAAAAAAATGTTGCATTGCAGAAAAATGTTACAGCGAGTGATGGAAACTTTACGTTGGCTTAGATCAGGGGTCAGAAAGTATACAATAACGTTTTATTTATTCAAATCTGTGTGAAATACATTCAAACTATTTAAAAAATAGCACTTCACATACAATATTATGTTTCTTGTCATCATTGTCGCAAAACTCGTTTAACCCACAGTTAAGCTTGGAATATTTCGAAATGTAACGTCAAGCTATTCATTTAATACTTGAAATTTGCATTGGTTACTTTGTATGTGTATGATTATTGCTTTAAAATATTGTTTATACTCATACAATAGAGAAATTATACTTTGTTTCATGTTCAAAATAATTGAACAGTAATATGGTGTAAATCGAAATACTGTTTAGATATTTAAATGTGGCCAATCCCATAACTAAAATTTCTTTTACTTAAAACTTGTTCTTTGCGTCCATTATAATACTCGCCAGTTGCAAGGACAGTTTGGCTGATTAATGGATTGCCTAGAGATGTGAACATTTTCTGTAATGAACTCAGTGTATTGGTTTTTACATATTTTTTTCTTAAATAAATTTGAATGTATTCTTATTCTTATTCTTATTCTAATTCTTAAAAATGTTATTATTATTATTTGTTATTATTATCCAAATATATATCACATTGGTGTCAGCTGTAATACCATGTATTTTTATTTTATTTTCGTTTACAAATATATAAAAAAAGATTTTAAATGTTAGATAGGGAATCTATGCTAACCTAATTATACTCAACCTTATAACCACCAAGTTTCACACTCCGTTACCCAATTACCCAAGACATATTCGATATGCATTAAGTGTGGTGAAACGAAGTAGTTTTATCTCGGTAAATAATATCATTCTAGTGCTTCAGCAAAATGAAAAATATATTGTATGACTGTCTATCAGTATTAAAAGTTTTATGAGGTGTCACAATACCTTCATGGTTTCAATTTCCAATGCTTGCAGCTTGGAATTAATTCATTCCAACGTACTCATATCATATGTGGTGACCTTTCATCTCCTTCCCAAAAATACGTCATTAGCTGTTCCGTCAAGTGGATTATCTTTTAGCAGAAAAGTTTTAGAACTTTCTGATTTTACGGGTTTTGCATATTTAACACACAAACAAATTACATAAATCATTTGAAAAATATACGGTTGTTTTATCGGTTATAAATAAAATATACAAGTTATTTTGGAGAAAATATTAGCATAATATTATCGTTACGGATAAACGAACAAACATTTACCAATTTTGAAATATGAAAGAAACCAAGTTCATTTAGTAAAAGAAAACTTACTGGGAATATATTTTTTCATCGAAAAACAAAGAAAAGAAAATATACGTGTATTATCTAACAAATTTTTTAAGTTTTATTGACCTACATTATATGGTATTTCATAAAGTTTTCAAAACGATCATTTGAAATAATCTACTGACATGAGTTAAACACCTACAAATATGAATGGATATTACGAAAATTGTTAAACTATCCTGTTAAAATATTTGAATCCGAAAGTCAACACTTTAATAATTTCCTTCGTATGATTATAAGGGCAGTAGTTTTAACGCGTGTTTACTGATGACTAGACTGCGCTTAGGCGTATCCCATCCAAACATTATACATTAATATTTTTAGTTTTTGACCTTAATTTTACAATTATGGAAACTCCAAAGAAAATATTAGCATCAACGGACACCTGCTCGCCTGCACTAGTCCGTTTAATCGAGGAATTACATACGTAATATAATATATTTATCTGCATTCATTTCAATTATTTTTTTTGGACATTTGAATGAAAATTAATATCATATAAAGTAAATCAATGAAGAGCTTAAACGTTTTTTAAACATTTTTTATGAATTTAAAACCGAGTAGGTTTTAGTATACAGTCGTATATATTTTTATAAGCTATGATTATACGGTCTACATAATATTAAAGATTTAATTTTATGTCATAACTTTATTACATAATAAACTGTGCTCTGTGTTAACCTGTTGTACTCATTGTAACTTTCAAAAAGACAACTTCCGTCGGCAATTACAAAATACCATTTTACTTATTCATATTGAATGCAATAATTAATCGTTTGTCAGACACCTTGTTCAAATAATAATACATCATTTTGTATTTCATTATACGTGATATTGAGAGAAATATCTTATATGTAATAACCGAGACCGCTCAATAGATGTTTTATTATTATCACATATCACATGTAGGCATGAAATTTTGTCATGACGTAAGCTTTCGTGTTGTGAACAATGCACACACAGTTCCGACGTAATAGCTACTTAAGACATTCAGTATTTCAATCTCAATACCGTCTTATATGACGGCTACGGTTATACTAGTAGTTAAATAATATGGATGATAAGTTTCATCAGCGTCATGTCAAATTTGCTCCAAATCTCTGGAACAATTATTTTTGAATTATATTTCCACTAAACAAATATCAAAATAAAAATAATATACCATAAAAAGTGCCACGTAATATTACAAAACCTAAAGGTTTGCTCGATTTCTCTTCATTATCTTTCAACAAACAGTGTTCATAAATCCTTATTTCGTTAATATATTTCATTTTAATATAGTTATCTATTTCCCAAAAGTATGAGACAATAAAAAATGCAATTATAACCAAAAACATGTTTTAAATATATTGTTTTGTTATTTTTGACAGTTTGGAAGAAAAATGGACACCACTTGCTGCAGAAATGGAGTGACAACATGGCGATCACGAGGTGTCTATCCAAATATTTTACGCATGGCAGACCCTTCACAAAACGTATTGCGAGCACGTCGTCGAGTCGTCAGAATGCTCATTGTAGTCGTGCTAACATTCGCAATCTGCAATTTACCTTTTCACGCTCGAAAAATGTGGCAGTACTGGTCCTCTGACTACAGAGGCAACAGCGATTTTAGCACTCTTTTCACTCCCTTGACATTCCTTATATCCTTTTCTAACTCAGGCGTCAATCCTTTCGTCTACGCGTTTCTGTCCCGGAATTTCCGACGAGGGATGAGGGAACTCCTTTTTTGCAACTGCAGGGCTTCTCAGAAGAAAAAGAAACAACTTTTGTTGAAAAGAAATTCGAGTCAGTTGACAACGTTTCTTAGAAGAAGTTCTACAAGATCGACAAGGACAACGTTTAGCTCGAACGTAATGCCGACAACTAGTTCTGACACCATAACGGGATAAAACAAGGTTTTGTTGAAGGCACTGTAAATAAATTTTATAAATATAGAGTTAATTTGTTAAATATCATAGTTAATGAATGTGATTATTGAAACAATTTTAGAGATAACAATAATGATCTCATTAAACTGGTGTAAATAAAACTTTATGTGTAGAATTTACACACAAAAAAAGGAAATTCTTTATTTTATAGCCGGAAAAACCCGATTATTCATAAAATTTTAAGAAGATTTTTTTTACAAATTTTCTTACTTCTATGCTTCACGTTATGTTACATGTTATATCTTCAGTATTTAACTGATCTCTTGTGTTTGTTTTCTTTTATCCAGATAAAATTTAATAACTTAAAAAACATGTTTTTGATTTTAATCAAAATGATTATACATATTTGCAATTTTAACCACAACTTACAAGCGTACAATTTATATTTTTTAACATCACTTTTGACTAAATTGAATTGTTTATTATCATGAAATATAATATAATTTTTATGGAAACTGTTGAAAAGGCGTTTTATTTTTTAATAATCAGCAAAAGTGTAATACTACTATCTTAAAAGAGTAAAGATACTAGCTGATTGATTTCTTCCAAATAGTAAGAGGCTATAAGCATACGGTGCGTGATTATTTCATTACAAATGTTTAGTGTTAACCAAATGTTTGTAATGAAATACATACAGTGCCCCAAGTAAAGTGCTTTCTTACTTTTCAACCATGTAAAAGGTACTAATGGAAGGGACGGACATTTTGTATTTAGTAATGTTTGGTTTACGTCACTTTTTAAACATACTTTTAGGGTCTTCATTATGTACAAATCATTTAAATATATATTCAACAGTCTTTATACTATACGTAAAAATTCTTGCGGCTGTTAGCAGCTTTGCACTCTAAGCTAGCGATATATAGATTTGTATCTCGAATCTCACAAAAAATCTACTCAAAACAAAAATTGTATCAATTGTCAGAGGTGTATTTATTTTTCATGAATTGTTAACACTGATGTTAAAGCTACGCCTTAGCTACAGAGGGATGAACAAATTTAAAAAAATATATTATCATTAATTTCTGTCCAAGCTTTAAGTCATATTAATAATATTTATTATAGCTGAAAAACAACGTATATTTGATTTTTAATTATGATTAACAGAATATATAGATCCTTCAATTTGACACTGTTAGGGCTCAATGGGTTTTATATTGCTTATATCAAAAGCACTTGTCTTACAAGCCGTATAACCTATACACAAAATTACTTTCATTTAATGTGTTGACATGGTGATATCACCCCTAACAGGCACTTATCCTGCGTGGTTTGACAACGGGATAACCTTACTCCTCACGTTCTGAACATTAACCTTTATCCGCTGTCGTAGCTACTGGTTATACATATTTTTACTCACATAATCCACCAAAAACCTTCCATAGATAAAGTGACATATTTTTAAAGGAGGTCATAAAAAGTCATATCGATGAAATTTTTTAAAATTCGATTTCAAATAAAATTTGTGCATGAAAGAAATTTATCAATAAGTGTTTACACTGAGTCTTAAATTTATCACACTCTAGATAAATAACTACACTTTATTTTATATCGAGAGTTTTTTCCCACATCATTTTTTCGTGTACCCTTTCAGTAAATGACGTAGTCATTTTTTAAATCGTCGAGTGCTTTGAATGCGTGTACTAACAATGGACAATTTTAACAAAGAGTTTCACTTTATTCAGTCCCTCAAACTATTTTTTAAGCAGAATAAGTATAGAAGGGTGAGGAAATAAAACGAGCTGTAGTAAGCCAATCGCACTCTCAATTGATTAGGTAGATACGGTGAGAAATGAAAACATTGCAACATTCATGTCATCCTTTTGTGGATTTGAAACTTTGGCTTCGCAACCTAGACAAAAGCCCTAGATCATTTACCACTTGACTACGGCACAAAAATGACTTGAGTTTAACTCAACGAAATGAAGAGTTATAAAAACAACTCGAGTAGAGAAGACATCAAATTTTAAGCTCAAAATTTCACATCAATTTTGCCATCGTCTTAATTTTAAACCATCTGATCGTTGCGCAGAGCTATTTCCACTAGATGATAGGTACTCAGATCAAACATGATCCATGGTTTAGTTTTATACACTTCAAAGAATACTTTTGTTCTAAATACCACACTTCATTTTTTTTTTGACAAGAGTCAGTACAGAATGCTAGTGGGTAACTTTGTGAGAATAGAATCAATTTATAACTTGACAGTTATAAATTGATTGTCACGAATTCAATAAAAAAATGCAACGCTTCATTAATGTAAATTAATTTACATTAATGGAATAATAACCACAGTACATAAATATAAAACAGACTTGCATTTAAAATCATTTAATTTATTCAAACATTATTTTTCAAAAATGGCACAGTCACATCAATGACGCTAAATTCGTCTTTACGAATTTCAAATTTTCTGCGACATATCTACTAAATTACTTCACACTAGTAAAGTATTATCACATTTACCAATAAATATTTCTTTGACAAGAAACAGCCTTAGGGTATATCGGATAGCGCTATTAAATTGACAATAAGATATATTATTTAGTAACGTTTATATCTATTTAATGTTCGAGCTATATGTACACTGTGCGTACTTATATACATGTTATCTGATTTGTTGCCTCGAGACTCCGCTATATTTCTCCAGTGCAATCTCCCACCGAATTGGCCGTGTGAATATGCTTCCCAAACTCCGGGATTGTTTCGTAAGCTGACAATCTCACTAGACCGTATTTTTGAAAGCCAATGGCAATATCTTATGCAAATTTGTTGGGAAGCCCGTGGAAAAGAACTTGATAAGAAAATATTTCGTCTTCGTCACGTAAAATCATTTTTTTTAAATTTTCTCAACATTATTTAGTATTTTTAATAGACTTCATTAATTTAACAGCAACAAGTGATTAGTTTAATTTCCATTTTCTACAAGATAGCGTCGAAATTACTTTATATGAAACATTATCATCGACAAAATATTATTTTTTGAAATCATAAATTTAAAATTGACATTCATTGCGTCAGTAAAATAAGCTGTTATATAAAATACAAGGCTTACATTTTATTTTTGATTTCAAACATTGCTATGTCTGCTCCCAATGTGGAGCATATGAACTACCAACGGGGCTTATCTCAACAGAAGTTTTTTCTAGAGGAACTACTGGTTACTCGGTGGCCCAATATCTCTTCTTTTGAAGAGAGTTAAAATATAAGGATGAGGCTAGGGCAGGACCAGTGGTTAACTAATCGCTCTCTCTGTTCCCCGTTTTCAGGGTGTGATTTTTTGAGAGAAAATTTTATATATACATGCCTTCGAAAATAAATCCATAAATCAATAAGTGAAACCTTCCACACTAAAATTCCATCTCAAGAGCACTGTAACCAAAACCAACAGCGCTAACCACTCCGCTCAAGACCAGTATTTTTTCAAGCTGAGAAAAATGTTGTATATATTGCACATAAATTTTTTTTTAACAAAATATTAATCTTCACCTCATTCAAGTCAAAAGAAACTTCAAAAGCGTTAAAATAAATTCAGGTCTAGATTGCTCATAGAAGAAAAGATATACGACTTTTTTATGTTGACAAGTTTACGATTTTACTAAAAGACCCAAACTTTCCCGGGATATTTTTAAGATTAACATTCCTGACCATATTTGCTCGCTTTCATGACACAATGACTTTTATGTTTCTGAGCTGGGACTATGTCTAAGTTCTCCGCAGTGATTTATAACGTTATCAATTTACATCACCTAAAAATGCAGTCAACTATTTCTAAAGGTTGGTGAAGCCTACCAGACAACCATCGTGAGTTCCAATCTCGTCCTTTTCATTTATTTTATCTAATAAGAATACCTGTAGCAGCAATTGAGAAAACCTTTCCTTGTCATTTTGTATCTTCTTTAACTTTAAACGTGACTACAGGATTTTTACAATAAAGGTGGAAGAAACTAACTCATTATGAAATAATGTTATACCAATAAATAAACATAAAAATATATTGATTGAATTAGAATTTACTTCTATTAAAATATGGTGAAAATAGAAAAATATTTAGTTTAACAATTATTTTAAAAAAACAGTAGTCGATACCTAGTTTTATCATTACGCCTTTTTTATAATACACTAGTAAGTACTCGGCATGCGTTGCAATGCTCCTAAAAGAAATAAAGGGTTTGTGTTTCAATTCTGTTTATTAAGTGCTTTTGGATACACTTTATTTTTGTCGTCTGGTGTGTACACGAATAAAACATAAGGTTTCATTGAATTCGAATGAATGGTAAAGCAACGCATAGAGGATAAACAAACAAATATTCATTTTTATACATATTTATTTATTTATTGTAAATTTTAAAAAATTTAAATGCATGGCATTACAGCTGGCGCCAATGCGCCATGCATTCCACAAACTTAATAACAGTAACAACAATAATAATAATTATTAAAAACAGTACTACTAATAAAAACAATAATGAAAATAAAAACATTTTTTTTAAATTACTAAATAATAATAAAAAAAAAGACATTATTAATTTAAAAGGAAAAAATATTTAGTGAACAATACCCATAGCTTAGTGTTGAAAATATCCAGCTCTCTAGGCAGTGCATTAATCATCCGAACGGCTCTGGCAACTGGTGACTCGAATGACCGACGCGAAGAACAAGTTTTAAGAATAAAAATTGTCTGGATATGGTTTCGGCCACGTAGATAACAATTAGGAGCATGTAAATTAATAGACATGAGAATTTCAGGATTATTAACTCGTCCCTGAAGAAGAAGAGAGAAATGCTTTAGAATCGAAAACGATCTTCGTGCTTCAAGAGAGTGAAAAGATAGCATTCCTAAAAGAAATTTAGTTGGGTAATACTCTTTTTACATATAGATATTTACCGTTAGAAGACAGACACTGTATCATCTTACTTAATTTTTTGTTTGGTTTTATTTAAACACAATGTATTTAATGTGAAAACTTTTGCACCATTTTTGTAAGGAATAAAAAAGCAAAATAAGTTTATTTTTTAAAAAAACATATCTATTAAAAGAATACTAATTATGTGTAGTAAAGAAAGCTTATCGTATAATATAATAGTGGTTTAAGTAATTGTGATTGATTGAAGATGGTTTGTTTATAAAATATGTTATTCCCTTGTATTTTCTTATTCTCTGATTGCTCCAGGGCTTTATATCGCAACCTTTCCTCTAAAAAAGATTCTGTCTGAACTATATACTATGAATTTCACATTCCACGTGACAGTTTATAGGTGCCGGTTTTATTGAAGTATATCACCTACACGTCCTACATAATTTACGTAATCTGAACGCGAAAGATATTGCGGTAAAACATTCCCTAAATGTCTTCTCAGAAATTGTCTGTCATATATCGCCAAAGTTAATTGGAAATAACTTTCATTTCAATGGGAACAACATTTAGTATACTCGTGTTTTTATTTTTTTACACATACACAATTTTAAAGCTTTTACGATTTATATTCAAAGCATTATCACTTTTTCAAGACATTGTGTTGTGATCGGTATTATTTTTCGATTGTTTAAAAACACCATTTACAATGAATTCTGGTATGATTTGAAAACAGAGAGTGATCACAATCATTCGTTAACATCTAGGGCTTCCAATCCCGGGATTCTGAGCAATAAATCAATTCCGCAATCCAGGGATTGACTCAATACCAATACCCGGATTTCGGGATTCGCAAGAAGTTTGCTTATGACCTGAGCATAGTCCAATTTTTTTTTTTTGAATTCCTTACCCACCCGCCGTTTGACGAACGCGTGAAATTTCCTAAATCCATTGAAAATCAATACATGAAATTAACCGTATGATTTAATTTAAGACATCGACTGAGGGTGCTTGATGGAACTTCAATATCAAATTTGAGTTATTGAAATATTATTCTCGAAATTTTAACTCAGGTATCAGTGTGGATCCTAAACTTATAATATTTTATCTCGTAAATAATATTTGTCGTATTTGTATCTTCTATATAAACGTTAGACACTGTTTACTGTATGTCAATTCGAGTTCATTCATGCGTTCAAATGCCTGAAGATGCCGAAAGGCGAAACCCTGGTCGTTAGTGACAAAATGCATGGAAGTGTACAAAATCTCAATAACTCAAATTTAACCGTATGAGTAAAATATTCTTTTCGTTTGTATTGTTTCCAATTAGAATAATAAACATACGATATGTAGTCTCAACTTGATTGTGATATAAAGCACGTTACGACTTTTGTGAAAATGTTATATAATTTAAAAGTAATTTTCTTAATGCCATATTACTATTGAAGAAACAACTGGTATACTAAAACTATCCAACCACAGAAAAATCTGTCTGAACTGAGAAGGATAAGCTAGATATTTTATTTATATAAGAACTGTTCATAACTTAAGCAAGACTCCTATGTCCTATACATATTGCAAAAAGGTTTTTTTGGACATGTACTAGGTTTCCCATGGTTCGAGTAAAATTATTTTCTATTTTCAGTTTTCTTTACCAAAATAGCTTTTCGCTTAAATGAATTATCACTAAATAAATGAGCTTTTATGTTAATTATATGGCTAGGAAATTATACCAACGCTAACATTTAAAAATACTTCCTACATAGAATTTTTCGAAAATAATATTTAATGCTTATCTTGCATGTGTGGTACGATTTACGTATTGATCCTAATTTTACACTGGTAGTTTTATAGTTTGAGTTGATTGCGTGATATGTAACAAAAAAATTCTAAAGCATGATGAATTTTAAAAATATTTACGTCAAAGCTGGAATTGTGTTAGACAAATATGTGTTTTCAGAGCAAACATAATCTTTATAGCAAAAAGCGATCTAATTCTCTATATTCGAATTTGCCACAACTTAACTTAAATTTTACATTAATTAATATATTTTCATTTTCAAGTAGATCTAGGTATATTCTTTAAAAATCAAAATATATATTTTTAGAGTGTAAAAATTATAATCTCCATTTACCGGAAAATAAGTATTTAAAACGAACCTCCTCACCCACCCATCCAATCCTCACGGGGCGTAGCGAGAGCGATTAGCTAACCACTAGTGATGTCCTAGCTCTATCCTTCCATCTCTACTCTCTTCGATTAAAAAAGTTGACCAACAGAGTAACAAATAGTTCTAAGACCATATCCTCCACGTTAGTAGCGGACGTGAAAAAAATAATGTTAAAGAACATTGAAAAATCAAAAATAATAAATTATTTATAGAAAGGCAATATTGACGATTATTAGATTTTAAAGACGTAATTTTCCACTATTTAAAATAACAGTTTAATAGTTACTACCCTTCATTCAACTTGAAACCTTCGAAATCTCAACATTTAATCAATACTCTATATATTTTCCGATAGTATTATTTCATTTTCTTAACAGCCCGCCTAAGATAAATAACGGGATGAAGAGCTTACTATGTTTCCTGCACACCAAAATTATCAAACCCCAAGGTCGTTTTTGACACTATTTTGAGCAAGTGGTTCAGCAATTCTCTATAGTCATTTTCAATCACGGACAGAATACAGCACACTGTTTTTGGACCATTCGATGAATCAGATTTAAAGAAATTGTTATTAATATTATTATTAAAAGATATTTTTTCGTTACACTTAACATATTTAAAATAAATATGAAACGAGAATAAAGGAATTTCATTTGAAACACAGTCATTAATGTAAAAAAATACTCACCCTATTTTGAAATTAGCCCGAGAATTATTTTAGTATTTTCGTTTCAAACAATTGTATAAAAATAATGGTTATTACATTTAATTATAAAAACACTTCTTTTGTTTATACAACTTTATTTCTACCATTTTTTTAAATGTATATGGTTGTAACTTTAAAAACTTTAACTTTTCTTAACATCTTCACAAAATTCGTAAGGAACTTTTGTTGGCCTACTTCTGCTTTTCATTTATTTCATAGGTCCTGAACTATAAATTTTCTGGACGGCTCAATGATATTATATAAATACTCGTATATTTACATAGTAACATTTATAAATCACGTAAACTTCTATTGAAAAAGTTTTTTATTGTGTGAAAAGTCTTGCTATTATGTTTACCGCCAAAATGTTTTATGTCAAACCTGGGCTTAAACTGCGCGAAACTTTCTCGCGGCCTCCACTTAAGATATTTGTTCCGTAATTACTATAACCAGTCACAACTTACGAAAATGTTTAATACCTTAGTGCGAGTCATTTTCAAAAGCTTTATTTCTTGAAATGTTACCCCTAACAAGGAATTTTATTCTTGAACTTGACGTAATTATTCTGGGCAAAAAGATTTACGAAACTTTCTTCTTTAATTTTCTTTAATGGTAGAAATTTGTAAAGTTTTTAAAACATCATTCAATTAAATCTTCAAGTGTGTTATTATATCTATCTTAAACATCTTTAACACAATCAAAATTTTTTACCTAATTAAAATTATTGTTTGATGAACCACTGACACGAATGCAGATATTGCCAATAACGTAAATTTCGTTGAATACTCTTATTTTGATTATTGAACCACTGACACTTCCATGTAATGCAAATATTGCCAATAAAGTAAATTTCGTTGAATAAATTATATAAATACTCTTACGTTAGTTACCGATAAAACTTTAACGGTTTTTAAAATATGTGATTGCCTTATTTGTAGATGCAAAATTTTATAGGTTTAATTTTAAGATTACTTAAGGCGAACCATTTGAAAAAACTAACGAAACTAGAATCAGGGTCATGAAATCGATGTTATAATGATTGAGATGACAAGAAGCACCTACAGATGAAATGAACAAATCTTCTTCAGTCAAGACAATTAACCATGGCACACAATCGAAGCTACTTTGATGCTACATGATTTTAAAATTAGTACTTGTGGATTCTAAAATTTATACTTTTAAGAATTTTATCAATCGAGTTCTGGCGAACAATGCGAATTTTAAAAAGATAGATTAATTATAGCAACATCGAATTATAAGTTTTTTTAATTGCTAAAATGTATTTTTTTTCAAATATACATTACTACAAAATGAAATAAAAAAGCCCTTCTTAATAATAATTTTCATAATCATAAATTGAGTGTAGTTATTCAGAGCGCAGACAGTCCACGTTTTAGAGGGTATGAGTTATCGTGCTTAACACAAACTAACAGGCTGGTTCTTCCGTCTGCATAAATAAACCAGCCTGCTTTCGTACAAAATTTTTAAATAAACGCGTTACGTAATTTCTCACATAATACTCTATCTCTGATTTGCAGAAAGTGGCAAAACAAAATTTCAATAAATATTTAAAGCTGTTTCTGCATTTCATTTTTTACGCAAATTAAGATTCAGCGGTACAACGGTACAGCGGTACAACGGTTGGTGGTCAATGGTTGGTGGATCCCATGTGAGCACATCGATGTCAGTGGATGTGCACATAGTAAATGATGGGAAATGTTCAACCCAGCAAGTCCATCTGCTGGCCTCCTCGCGGCGACCATCGGGCAAAGCAGCTTTGGCTGTAGCTAATAGCAGTGGGCAAAAGGCGAACCTTCCGGCGCCTTAAAACTGGTCTTCTGGCTAAGGGAAGGAAATCCCTGACAGAAAAACCGGGTTGAGCCAACCTATAGAGCCCTTGTGACTCAGGCCTCGGAAGCGCAGGGCTAATCACCCGGTCTTCTTAAATGAATAGATTACGACACCATCAACGCAAAAGCCTCGGACGCTTAGGCATGCTAATGGACGACCCAGCAACGAAAAGGACATGATACTCTCCAACAACTACTCTATGAACATAGGCGCATACAATGTGCGTACTATGCGTACCCCAGGAAAGGACCTACACGCCACTCGCATCATGCAAACCTATAAGCTTGATGTTTTAGGGCTGAGCGAGGTGCGTTGGAAAGGCGCCGGGAAAAAGTTGTTGGAGGGCGGATTCACAATTTTATATTCAGGTCAGGAGCAATACCATCGCCAAGGGGTGGCAGTATTGATGTCGAGGAGGGCAGCCCACTGCCTTGTCAAATGGGAACCCATCTCAGAACGACTAATACGAGCCACCTTCAGGACGACTGATAACTCGGTAACTGTCCTTCAGTGCTATGCGCCTACCGAGGAAGCCGACACACAGGCAAAGGTTACTTTCTACGACTCTCTCCACGCGGCCATCTCCACAATCCCCCGTAGAGACCGCGTGATCGTAATGGGGGACCTCAATGCGAGAGTGGGAACGGATCCTTTGCTTGGCCCCACAGTGATGGGAAGGCATGGCCTCAGTGAAGCCAACGACAACAGTGAGAGACTCATCGAGTTTGCAACTATGAATGAGCTCGCCGTTGGCGGTACAATCTTTCCCCACAGAGACATCCACAAATACACGTGGACTTCTCCTGATGGTTGCACAAAAGCACAAATTGACCACTTTCTCTACAGCGCGACTCACCGAAGGGAACTTCTCGATGTTCGAACCTATAGGGGTGCCGACATATACAGCGATCATGAGCTGCTTGCCAGCAAAATCCGTCTCAGAATCAGACGTACAGTACGGCCCCCGACTCGAAAGAGGATCGACGTCGAGAGACTGCAATTTCCTCGAATTCAGCTGAATTTCGACGTCGCTGTGAGAAAGAACGTCACCAACTGTGTGCATGACGGGGAAAATCCCCGCCGCGACACCATCGAATCGGAATGGTCCAGCATCAAAAATGCAGTTGCGTAAGCCGCTCATGAGGTGCTAGGAGTCAGGAGGAGTGGGCAGCCAAAGTGGATGTCCGACGACACGTGGGGGAAAATTGAAGAAAGAGCGAGGTTTAAAGCACTGAGGGACAGTGAGACAGACCCAGACCGGATCGAGGACCGCTGGATAGACTATCGGTACCAAGATAAGGTAGTAAAAAAATCTGTGTGACTCGATGAACGCCGATTCATGGACAACCAGATTGAAGCAGCAGAGGCGGCAGCGCGCAGAAATGATACAAGAAAACTATTTAGAATCACGCGCGAAATTTGCGGTAGACGACCACCGACCCCCGGGCCCATCCGCAGTCTCAGCGGGGCAATAGAGTCAAGCGCGGAGCGTGTTAGAAAGATTTGGAGAGATCATTTCTGCGGGCTGCTAAACCGTTCTCCTCCCTCGAACCCCTTTGACATACCCAGCGAAGCCACACTTGTAGATATCCCCCGAGCGCCAAACATTCCCGATCATGCACCGACGCACGCTGAGATCACCTCAGCTGTGCAGCGGTTAAAGAATGGGAAGGCGCCGGGCGTGGACGGTATACACCCAGAGTTTCTCAAGTACGGTCTGTAGGCACTCTTGCAGCCCTTGCACCTACTTCTCAGTAAGGTGTGGGAACAGGAGCGCTGTCCGAGGGACTAGGTAAACGGTGAGGTCATCACCATTCACAAAAAAGGTGACCCACTCTGCTGCGACAATTACCGGGGCATAACGGTGCTCAGCGTGCCTGGCAAGGTTTTGGCGCAGATAGTCTTGGCGAGAATAAGGATTCCAGTAATGTGTATCCTCAGGGAAAACCAGGCCGGTTTCTTACCTGGCCGATCCTGTGCAGACCAGATTCATAATCTCAGATGCCTTCTCCAGCAAAGCAACGAATTCAACAGCTCGCTGGCGTGTTGCTTCGTTGATTACGAGAAGGCCTTTGATAGTCCGCACCAGCCATCCCTATAGGACATATTAAAACAGTACGGAATCCCAACCAAGATTATCAAATGCATGCACGAGGGTAATAAGTGCTGTGTCAAAATCGACGACGTAACGACAGAATGGTTTGGGGTCTCAACCGGGGTCAGACAGGGCTGTGTTCTGGCTCCGTTCCTCTTTATAATAATCTTTCGACTTCATCCTGAGGAAGTCAATTCCACCCGACCGAGGTTTAACCGTTGCCCCCAATCTGAGGCTATGCGACCTCGAGTATGCTGACGACGCTGTAATATTTGACAAATCTGTCAAGGGTATTCAGGAAACAATGGACAGGCTGCAGAGCAACTCGTATCGCATTGGTCTCAAAGTCAATGTGAGTAAAACCAATGTGCTCTGCAACAGTTTCTGTCCAGACCCAGACTACCCTCTGACGAGCATGGGGCAAGACATCGAGAGAGTCGACGGCTTTAGGTACTTGGGGGTACACATCACGGGAGATGGTAACCCGCGTAAAGAGCTCGCAATCCGATTAGGGATAGCTGGAGCAACTTTTAATTCAATGCGGAAAGTCTGGAACTCACGGCTGTACTCGGTCAGAACCAAGTGCCACTTATTCAACGTATGCATCCTGACAGTGTTGCTTTACGGTTTCGAGTCATGGCACCTCACCAAGGCACAGGGTAACCATATACTGTGCTTTGAAAACAGATGTTTGCGGCGAATACTAGGGGTACGGTGGTTTGATTTTGTCAGGAACTCGGAGGTAAGAGAACGGACGGATCAGCCTCTTATTACATCCAAAATAAAAAAGCGACGATGGACCTGGCTTGGACACGTGCTGCGGATGCCCCAGGGGAGCCTGAATTCTGCCTGTCTCTTCTACCAACCAGGTGGATTCCGTTGCCCTGGAAGGCCGCTGATGACCATCCATAGGATGTATTCGGCGGAGCTACGGGACGCTGGGATGACCTGGGAGGAGGCAAGGAGGCTGGCGGGAGACAGAGAAGCTTGGAGGAACCGCGTGATGGCCATATGCTCCGAATAGGGAACGGAGGGAATAACTGTCAGCGTGGACTATATATTTTTTGCATAAATACGCTCAGTAATAATAACTCGAATTACATCAATTCATTCCTAGATAAAGTGATTAGTTAAACAATATTTGAACGATACGCTGTATTTTAATTAATTCAAAATTGGCCAACTAAAAATTTGAATTTCCGATAACATTTTTTTCCATAAAACCGACAATATGTAAAGGTAAAAACTTACTCTTTTTCCACACAATAGACATAGTGTTTATGGCAACAATATTTTAAATAAACTGCCATTCTCGAGTGCGAGTGTAAACACATTATTTTTTGCTCGCAACCATCTCAGTAAAAAGGTAGAATGCGTCGCTGTTTTAAAAAAAATGTTTTTGCACCTGTATCGTATTTTTTCACTCATTTTTCTTTTGTCATTTTAACAATCATTTTATTGTTACTTGTGAGTGTCCATTACCCGAAGCAAGACTTTCATTGACAGTCTTGGAACTAATAATGCCTTTTCTCGTTGTCTTCTTTTTATTTTTTTCCTTACAAACATATTTCAGCACGATGTGAAACTCTTACAATATTGTATTTATTTTTAAAATATATTTTAATTTTGAGCGATACCCGTCTATTCCGTACATCTGATTTTCTAAATTGAAAGCTCAATCGCCCAGCATTGATCTCCGGAGCTCATAAAAAAATATCTCAGAGGAATTTGTAACATGACCCAGTCGTATTAGAAATTTCAGCAATATGTATAGAAAAAATGTCGAAATAGGATTGGTCGACTGGTCAAACAAAATCAATTTAATCGTATAATTAACTTAGTGACTACTCAACTGCGCCATTATTTAAATTACTGAAAACCACAACTAAAACACAATGCATTTGATATAAATATAATTGTACTATACGACAAATAAATCTGAAAACCATAACCACATCAGGTATTCTGGTCAAAATATAATTATAAGTTTAATATTCAGTCCAAATTTTGCTTTCACCCTTTCTTAATTGGTATAATAGATTACATACTTCATTGCCTTCATGTCAGCTGTATTGATGGATTCTAAAATGGTTTCAAAATTTCTAGTTCAATATAATTTTACGCAAATAAAAGGTTATTCGTAATCAACTTCAGTTGGAACCAATCAATTTAGATCTAAAATACGAGTGCTTACCATTTTTTAGTGAAGCAACGCCACATTACGATTTACATATATATTTTTTAAGCGGGGCGTAGTGGCGGCAATTAGCGGAATAATACTCTTTTCCCAGCTTCAACTTTATATATTTATTCTATGCGATATATTTATTCTATTTATTCTATCTTATAACTACTTTTGTTGAGTTGCTTTATAATTATCCATATAAAACAGTATATTGTAAAAAAAAATGAAAAATAGGTTTAATTGTGTCAGAATATAATAACTACACTGTTTATTCAAATAAAAATATATGTTTTGTGATATTATAGGCATTTTTCACAATCAAAATAAGAAAGGTGAATCGAAATTCAGAAAGATCACACAAAGAAAAAAATAATATTTATCCAATGAACTAATCAACTCAACCGGAACATATAAAACACTTATTCGCAGAACAAACAATATCTTTCATATTTCATTAACGATCGCAAAAGAAAAAGAGAATACTGAGTAAAAAAAACTGTATCAAAAGCTCCACAGTGGATGATTACTTTTCACGAACAATGCTTAATGTTTATGAGTATGATTTTTCCGGTTATAAAATTAATCGAAAACTCACCTTTATACTCATTCTAAGCATATTATAACGACAACGAAAATTCATTTTAAATACACGACACACCAGCCAACGTTCAATTTGTTTGCCTATCTACATAATTCTAAGAAATTTTGCATTTAGTTTATAGATATATGATGATTCTTTAAATACCATTTGTTTGCTTTATTCATTAAATTTTATTTGATTAAAACACTGACTTATTGTTTTTCGTCAAAATATTATTCGGTAAACCCTGGATTTGAACATTTTTTTAACGCATTAAAACATTTTCTTTAAGTGTGTTGTTTTTCAACCATATCTGCTCTAAAACATTGAGTAAATTGACTGCTGGTTTAACGTCTCTATTCAAGTTGTTTTACGAGAACTGGTTGGCATCCAGTCAATCAAGTGCCGTTTTTCCAATAACATAAGAAGGGAATAAGGGAATAGATTTAAATGATGAATTTTAATTATTGGTACCTGAAAGTTTTCTTTAAGCATGGTTTAAAAATAAAAATAATTGTGCTCATAGATTTTTCAAATAACATTGCGTTATAGAAGCACTGTATCCTTTATAGAAGCTGAACCTTATTTAGATAGTTTATTCATTAAAACTTCGACAAAATGCTTCTCTGCTCCATCAGTTAGTTATGCATACGTGCATTTAAATTAACCGAGTATCAAAGGGTTTATTTACTTTATAATAAATTCAACAAAGTAATAATTGGCTCATGGACCTGCTTTATATTCACAAAATATATTTATAATTTGCTTTACCAGCCCGAATTATGAAAATTATTATGCCTCTACATTCTACAGCTGGGGTGTGAAACCTACGACTTTCGAGGTCATTCGGTACAGCCTTTTTGGCTGAAGCCTGTTATTTATTAATATAATTTATGCATAAATTTTTATTCATACCTTATTGAAATTGTAATCAGTTCGGCTTTATTTCATTTCTCATATTTCTCTTCCTATGATCTACAAGATGTACATTGTAAGAGATTGGTATATATTAAAACAATAATTTATGTGTAATTAAATGACACGGATACGGATTATATTTAATATGTATATATTATTTTCTGATTGAAAATTACGAACTTTAATTAAATTAATACAACTTATATACAAAACACACTTAATTTTACAACGAAAAAAATAGAACAGATGTTTTCAACTCTTACATATACAAAAAATCTAAGCACATGCTTTTTAAAATTCACTTATGCAAACAAATAGTACATTAAGGTGCATTTACTGGACCATAAAATTGAATTGAACTCTTAACATCGGTATAAAACAAAAATAGTGCTGCACCTAAATCAATTTCTGTGAATTTCAAAGTTTTGCATAGACATATCGAAATCAGTATTCAAAAAAAGGTTAATATTTCACATTGGTATGATTATTTCTCACTGAAATACGTCAGCTTTATAAGAATTATTTCGATTGGATTATTTCTTAACATTTCAATAATTACAACACGACTAAAATGTACAAAAAAAAACTTAACTTAGTTTACATAATATTAAAACAAAAATGAAGAGATGTTTTTTACTCCGTTTACTGGATGTATCATTAAACAAAACGTATTCTATCATGTATTAAAATTTACTTATATTGATTCAAAGTGCTATTGCGTAAGAACTCTATTTACACTCATGCCTAGGGCTTCCAAACCGGTTTATTGGCTGTTTTGAAAAAACCCGAAACCCGGTTTATTTTCCTCGGTTAACCGGGTTTTCTAGAAATTTCTCTTTTCATATTAAATATAATAGGTGTTAATACATATATTCATATGTAGAGTTATCAGTTATTTAAATATATGAATATTGTTCAATTATCTAGTTCCTGTAATATAAATGAGGTAAAATTATGAACAACAATCATTTTTTAAATCGATTTGACGTTACATACAAATTAATATCCAAAATTCGAAGGGATTCTCATTTTATATTTTCGATGAGAATAACACTAGTGTTACACAAAAGCTCTTATTGAACTTACAACACATCTACGTTTATTATTTATTTTCAGATGCAAATAAAATTGGGAATACCCCTTGTAGGTACTATTATAAATTTATAATCAAATTTTTTTTATGAATTTTCATGATTACTTCTGATTTTTATTAGAAAGATCTGATTACTACCTATGCTTGGTATTGTAAAAAAAATATTTATAACGAGAAATATAATATTGTTTATCTTATCTTATATTTCGCATTTTTTTTACCATGTCCGCTTCCCAGTGTGGAGCATATGACCTTATAATGGAGGTATCTCAACAGAAGTTTTCTACGAAAACTGCTTGTTACTCAGTTGCTCAACCTCTCTTTTCGAAGAGAGTAAGGGTAGAAGGGTAGCGCTAGGACAGGAGTAGCGCTCTCAGTACGCGACTTTTTTAGGATCGTACTGGTGAGAGAGAATTTTAGACACACATACGCCCATTCCTTCGAACAGAAATTGATTTATGGAACTCTCGGCTCAGGTGATTAAACCCGAGACATCCGTAACCGTAGCCAACGATGTTACCAACTGCGCCACGGACGTCAACACTCATTACATCAACTTAAATATTTTTAGAAGGATTTTTCGTAGTTCGATGTTTTTTTATATTGAATCAACACCTAACATAACTGCTACTCAATACAAAAATCGAGAAAGTTGTGTAAAAAAAGGTATAGTGATTTCTAAGCCAAACGGGATAGTGTGTTTTATTATCTATTGGGAAAATAAAAAGTTTAAATAAACAAATACATGTTTTTACATCCATAAAGTCAACGGAAACACAAAAATTCAATTGTAAAGCATGTTTGTTGGTATATTGGTTCGTTGGTGGGACAATAAGTGTCATAAATCATACATAAGAACACTTGTAAATGAGGGGTAGTGCGAAAGGAACAATAATAATATTGTCTCACAAATATTCGTAGTTTAATGAAACACGAGATGCAAGGTGCATTAGTAATTTTAAACAATAAAGAAAAAATGGGTTAAAATTGCAAAATAATGTTCTTGGAACATACAATCATAGTACCTATGATAAATATGATAATATACACATCAATAATTATTATGGTATCTGTTTAAATACTTATTGTTGGTTCTATGTAATACACACATTACAATTATTGCGTCAAAGCCATATGCATACAGTAACAATTATATATAAATAAAACCATTAAACTATAATGTGGGGCATATAGACTCTTAATGGAGTTTATCTCAACAGAAGTTGTTTCTACAAGAATTCTTTATTACTAAGTTGCTCAGCCTCTCTTTTTCGAAAAGAGCAGGAATAGAAGAATAGGGCAGGACTAGTGGTTAGCTAATCACTCCTGTTACATCTCCTTTTAAAATTTGGATATGTGGGAGGGAGCTTTAGAAATAGGAGGCAACTGTATTTTCGAATAGAAATCTATCAATAGATTGAAAAATCGTTTTATGACCTCAACCAAAGCCAACAACGTTGACCCCTCAATTCATATAAAATAATATAGGTATTTATACATTCAATGAAAAAAAAAAGGCAAAATGTAAATTTTATATCAGTTATTATTTGAGAGTATATATAAAATTCCAGCATATTTTTATTTTTCTTTAAAATATAATACATACCAAATATGTATTCTTTTTACTCCGTGCGCAATTGTCATGTATGCATGTGTCTTGTCTGCATTTACATTGTGTGTATATTTCTCATCAATGTGTTAACATAATAATTGAATTATTACCAATGGTATTTTGCGTCTGATTAAATATTTTGTTATGGTGCGTTGTATTTTGTATTTGTGTTGGTGTATATTTAATTCACTTGTGCATTATAATACAGGGGCTCCCAGCCTTTAAGTACATTATTCTATCAATTATTAAAATATATTAAATATGTTAAAAATTATTATATCAATCTCAAAGCCAGTGTGATTTTTGGCATTGCATTTCATTGGCCAGTGCCTCATAATAAGGAGAGCTTTCCTGTCAGTAAAAAATCATAAAGATGCATCCAGTGCTTAGCAGAGTAGCCAGACAACATAAATATTTCGACTTATGCAGACAAATGAGTTCGAATAACATTTTTATCAAATGAGTATTTTATAAACGTGAGAAAATAAAATTGAAGTAATAAATAATCTGTCACGGTAATTTTACACCGATTTCTGTAGAATTACCGCGATAAATTTGTGAGCGCCGAGCACACACAAATCGGTGAGCGGGCGCAATGTCCGCCGGCACGGGCTTGGGAATCTCTGGTATAATACATACCTATTATTTCATATTCGTAAATTTTATGAAGAAAAATACCTTGTTTTTCAATCGTTACACTATTACATCATGGTACCAAAATTGGTTTTGGAAAATAGTTAAAACGTATATTTCGGTTTAAACCGGTTAACCGGTTTTTTCGTCAGAAAAAAACCGAAAACCGGTTAGTCTTTTTGGGCGGTTAATTGGAAGCCCTACTCATGCCATATTATAAAAATGTCATTATTTAGTATGTCGTGCTAATAACAAATAACAAATATTGTTGAATTTTACTTGTGTAGATCATCAATCAGTAGGGCTTCAAATCCCGAAATCTCCGAAAGGTCTTCATGTTGACTAGAAAAATTAATAACGTATCGCACATCCCAAAGAAAAGTTTAGTAAATCAAAAAAAGTAAATTTTACAGTAGAGCGAAAACAAAATTCAAAAACCTAAAATCTTCGAACGAACAGTCCAGTAGAAAACAGAAGCTAGTGATTCCTCGCGATGAATTAGTGAACTGACCAGTGTACGGTTTTCATGTGGTGTAGATTATCATGTTTACTATACTATTCCGATATAAAACGTAAATCAGAATTTTTTTATTTGCTTCACTTTTCTTCGGGATGTGCGATATAAAGCATATATAATCTGAAATAACATTTTAGTACTACATAAAAATCACGAATAAAATTAGTTTACTAGAATATTTGAATCTAAAAATATGTTTTTAACTCCTTAAACTTATTTTTTATGTAAATAAAAAAATTCTCAACAAATTTTATTAAATATAAAATTTTTTTAATTATTATGGGTTAAATCTTTTTTTTCTTCTTCTTCGTAAATTACAAAATTAAATACAATATAAGTTACGTTTTGACCACTAGTATACGGAGTAAAATTAATTTATGTCAAAGAAACAATAATTATGATCATTAAAAATTTCTCTATGTTCTATTAATCACAGTTTGCGTGACTAATATATTCTTTAGTACATAAGCAGTTTTCATGTCAAGCCAAAGTTATTTTGTCGAGTAATAGTTTCAATATTTGATAGCCTACGGTTATATTATATTTATAAATTCTATAAATAAAGATATAATATTGATATTTCATCTTTATTGATTCTTTTCAGTGAAAATTTCACCGCCAGTAAAAATAATCAGGTCTTCAATTTAACAATTTAATAATAATATTTGTGAGATATAAATACGGAATGAAAGAGCAGAATAAGTCTTTCATTCAACGAATATTATGAATTTAAATTGAGTTTCAAATGCTGAAAATCATTTACCTTTTGGTTTACTTAGTTCTTGAGAAAAGTTTATTAGCTACCGTAAAATAAATAAACGGTTTATTCAATAAAATTTTTGTTTTATTGATTACGTTGAACTGTTTATAATATAAATTATTAATTTTATACAGCATTTAACTGAACGTTTCAAACATTCTTATAAAATAACCAAAATGTATCAATTTATTTTTGCATCATAAAATCATTTAAATAAAATTTATTTCGACAACTGAAGAATTATTTATCAAACGAACGACTATACTAATTCATATACTGATCATTTCAAATGTTGTTTAATTTTTTAAATTCATCCTCTATTCTTTTCAGTAATATATCTGAACAGCTATATTGTTTAAAGTATAGTTATGAATTTTATTAAAATTAATATCACGCAAAATAAGTTAATTAAATGTTTATCAAACTGTTAAATGACACTTATATAAGTGAACTAAAATGGATATTGATTCGAATCAAATATCATAATAAGAACCAAGATAAACTTCCAATATGCGTTGACTGTGTTGGAATACAGTATGAAAACAACAGAATAAGACAACACAATCCTTGGATTTAAAAAATCACACCTTTCCGCTTTTTTGCATATCTGTTTGCCATACAAATTTTATTTATGCATACGTTTAGCTGTTAAAGTTTTGAATAAAATATAATAAAACATACTTTAAATATTCTATATGATATAATAAAAATAACCGTCGTTGTCGTAAAGGATCATTATTAATATGATTCTCTTAAGGAAATTTTTATTTATGAATAAATATCCAATTCTACATAGAAGTATTTGATGTTGTACAAAATTACCTTTGAACCATATTTTATATGTTGAAAGTTAAAAAAACATTTCAACATTTTGCTTGGTGGTTTTTTAGTCTTTTATGTATTAGGATATAAGGTACACCTCTTTCATCTCTATTGTGTGGCTTTAAAACTTTATTACTCATAAAATCGTTTTCAATAATTTCTCTTCTCGCCTGTCGTATAGTATATTTTTTTTAAGAACAAATCCTAAAACATTTTTCAGTCTTGTAGCCGAGTGGTAACCGATATTGGTCCCTATATAAATAACCATAGACATATTCAATCATTGATTCTTTAATCGATTATCGTCAAATGTAATGTAAGTCTACAGCCTGTACGTGGGATACAGTTATCCAAAATCTATGTTTATTCGATGTAAAAATGAAAATTAAATGATTTATTGCGATAGACCAACGTCTGTCTCAAATTCTCTTGTGTGTGACCTGGCAAAAAGGAATGTGAGAAGAATACGCACGCTAGTAAATCAGCCTCACTTTCAACAAATAGGCTTAAACAAAGCCTGTGCTGACGTGTTTTTTGATTCAACCAAATCCTGAAAAGTATACCTTCTTTATTACTTGCATTAATTTTTGAGACGCTGAGATTCGCTTGACGAAAACGGATTGAAATAAATAAGGGTAAACTGTATAGAACATGATCTTTATTTTTATATTTATATTTTTAATCATTTCTTGAATATATCAAAGTAAATTTATCTAAAAAATACATATTTAATGTATTTTTTTACAGTGTCTATAATAACATTAAATGAAGTAATTTAAAATTATTTAGTTATACAAGTTCTAAAATCTTTTTAAGGGTATATACTTTGATATTATAACGTTATTTTACTGGATTTATAACAAGTAAGTGCCGAGCCAATCAATAAATCAAACGAGATCCTTAAAACAACGTTTGATAGAAAAAAACGGTATAAACAGCTAAAAAATTGTTGTAGTTTTGCATTCAATGTTATTCTTTTGAATTGTTAAACTTTTTTATGAATTAAGTATTTAATAACGTTTCTTATAAACATAAAAATTATAAAATTGAGATTACTTATCAGTTCACCACAGTATCACTGTTGCAATCGATTTGCTTAAACACACATTGCCATATTTGTAGGAATGAAAAAACGAGTCCGTAAAGATGTACTTTAAATACGATTTCCCTGATAGCATACCCAGATGCTATATTTTTGATTCGACACATTTTTTTGATGGAAGAAACCATTACTTGACATTTTTTGCAATACAAAACACGGTGACATCGGAAATTGAAATGTTCACCGATGTTCATAAAAATCTATACATTCGTACTTTTAATCTTAATCTAATTTATGAATGCGATGAGTTATTCCAAAAGATGAAATATCATTTTTGAACGAGGGTGAAACATTTTTACAATAATTCAAGTAATATTTAATAATTATTTACTGATCACTTCTATAAACAGTTACTGATCATTCATTAGTAAATTACTGTCAGTTATAAATTTACTTATTTGCAAAATAATTTGTTGCTCTAATACAGGGTTTTCCAAACTATGTTCCGTGGATCGTTAATAATAGATGTTTATCGAAAACTTGGAATGGTTTTCTGCAACATCTTCAACATCTTTGACTGAGTTTAATTTTATAAAGAAGATAAAGTACTTTTAAAGTACTAAACATACATTACTTAATAAAAAACTTAATAATAATTCAATCAGTGACTCTCTTCTAAAACAAAAATACTAAGATCAAACCAATAAATGATTTCTGGGCGAATTTATCAAAACAAGCCACTATTGTTTTACTTCCGTTTACCACAACATTTTTATGCGAAGTAGGATTTAACTATGATGCCGCATCGAAATCAAAGTCCAGGAACAGGCTCAACTCCTCACAAGATATAAAAATTCAATTTTTCAATATTGTACCTGATATCATGACGTTTTGCAATAATTGAACCCAAAACCATCGAAGCCATAAAGAACTTCATTCACTTATACGGTAAACTATAAAATAATTGACGTTATAGTAATGCTTAATGAGTTTTTTTTTTCTTTTTTTTTTTTATAAATTATGATTAGCCAGCCAATAAAATAAAGAAGTTGTTCCGTAATTTTTCAATATTTTCCAAGCATTTCATGGTAGTAAAATTCTTTGTTTTCAGTATACGCATTATATTATAATATAGTAAATTTAAGATCCTTTTTTTATTAGGGACGTGATTATTTACAAAATTATTGCTAGAATACTTACCTATGCTTAAACAAACCGCAGAACAGTAGAATACTTAACTATGTTCAACTAACCTTTAATTTTAATTCTAATGGTAAAGTTATGTATTCTTGAATGTGAAATGGTTATAATTAAAATAAAGACTATGTACAATTGTCGCTTAACGCTCTTGAAAGGGTTAAGAAAATGTACTTTTTGCTTCTCTTAAATTGAGCTTTGCTCAAAATTAATCTTCGTTACTTTAGCTTTTATAGCATAAAAAATCTGCAGCATTTTCTTTAATGAAGCATCTGCTCCATCTTTCCAAAAACATATTCGCTTGGTAATTACGTACGATAAGAAAATATATTCTTTCCAGCGATTCGTTCATACATAATGTACTGTAAACATAAATTATCTTTATAGGAATATAATGAGTTTTTGTAAGACTCATGTTGCCCATAAGACACAAAAATTGCTTACATGGAAAAGGTTATATCGGCTGTTTTAATAATTTCAAGCAAACATTGAACACATGGAAATAAAATAAATACAATAATAGCTAATCGGTCATTTCTGTAAGCTAGTTTTTAGTTGAGGAAAAATATATTAAAAAAATAATACTGATGAAAGTCCATTAGATATATAACATGAACGCAAGGTTCACCTAAAATGAAATCCTCCCACACTTCCTACACACTTATTTGATAATTTACAGAAGTATGTGCGACTGATATATGGGTAAAAAAGATTTGTTATTGATTATCTAATTATTTGTACCTACATACTTAATTCATTGTTAACTATGATAATAATTACAGTGAATAAAATTCAACACGTATTTAAAAAATACTCTCATTATTTATGCCTGTTGCTGGCTAATTGTCAAAACGTCAGACATTTTTAAAAAGCATCACTTAGTATTGACCTAGCCAGAAATCTATCACAAAAACTGAGCTTTCTATACTTCATGATCGAACAACAATGATTTAGCTGTACTCTGTACTGAATAAATATTTATGACCTTTCTTTGCTTATTGTGTTAAAAAATATTGGTATTTTTTTTAATTTGGCAACATTTATAGGAATGTTTATACGAAATTAACCCACCCAAATGTTACATTTTACAAAAATTAAATTATTACATTTTCAAACTAATATAACGAAATAATATTGTTACGATCGCAGGTGGTTCTAAAGAAAGCGGATTTGAACATGCAAAATATTTACTATGTATGTGTACCTCCAACGGTAAAATCTTCTTTCCTATAGATATCGATTTAAATATAATTATAATTTGAAAGCTCACCAGACGTTAATTCAATCGTGGTCACTCACAAGTAGGTTATCAACGATAATTCGCATCTAATGCGATGATGTGATTAGGGATTCCAATCAAATATTCGAATATAATATGCTCTTTTTCATAATCGAATATTCGATTATTTTATAAACTATTCGAATATTACTCGTTCGTAGTGTTAATGTATATTAAACTACTGGGCTTACAATAAAATCTCATTTGGAGTCGTACTATATCTTTATATAATCTATTTTGATTATTTAAAGATCATAATAACATAAATAGAGATAACAAATTTTAGGCCCGTAGCAATTTTATCAGCACCGGCTAAACTTTTTGAATCAATGCTACATAGATATATCTATATGCATGTTGACTGTCAGTTAACTGATTCCCAACATGGTTTTAGATCAGCGCGCTCAACTATCACCAATCTAATGGTGTATAGTGAGTATATATCAAAATCTTTGGATTCCCATTGTCAGGTTGATGTAATTTACACGGACATTTCGAAAGCATTTGATAGTGTCGATCACGATATTCTGATAAATAAATTAAGTGCTATAGGAAGCTCAAATAAGTTAATTAAATTTTTTGTTTCTTATTTGTCAAAACGACGACAATATGTTGAATACGCTGGATGCGCATCAAATATTTTTCCAACATATTCTGGGGTACCACAGGGATCGAATCTCGGTCCAATTTTATTTCTTATTTTTATTAATGATATTGTGGAAAGCATGAGTGGAATAAAGTATCTGCTCTTTGCAGATGACCTAAAACTGTTTTTAACTATCAAGAAGGTGTCTGATTGTACTATTCTGCAACATAATATAGACTCGATTTTAAATTGGTCTATAAAAAACAAACTTGACTTCAACTTTTCGAAATGCTTTTGCATTTCTTTCTCTCGCTCAAGATTGCCTATTAAATATAACTATGTGATATCGAATAATACTTTACAGCGTTTATCTGAAATTGTTGATCTCGGTGTAACGTTTGACTCTTCTTTCACATTTCATTCACATATTAATTCCGTTGCTTTGCGTGCTAGCAAACTTCTCGGGTTTATAGTTAGGCAAAGTAAACCATTCGAAAACCCAACTGTGTTTCGCACTCTATACATTTCCTTGGTTCTCAGTACGCTTGAATATGGATCTATTATCTGGAGTCCATATGAAAATTCCTACAAGTTGAAATTGGAGCGAGTTCATAAGAAATTTCTACGATATTTCTATTTCAAAAATTTAAATATTTTCCTTTTAATAGTTCCCTAAAGAGTATTACCCAACTAAATTTCTTTTAGGAATGCTATCTTTTCACTCTCTTGAAGCACGAAGATCGTTTTCGATTCTAAAGCATTTCTCTCTTCTTCTTCAGGGACGGGTTTATAATCCTGAAATTCTCATGTCTATTAATTTACATGCTCCTAATTGTTATCTACGTGGCCGAAACCATATCCAGACAATTTTTATTCTTAAAACTTGTTCTTCGCGTCGGTCATTCGAGTCACCAGTTGCCAGAGCCGTTCGGATGATTAATGCACTGCCTAGAGAGCTGGATATTTTCAACACTAAACTATGGATATTGTTCACTAAATATTTTTTCCTTTTAAATTAATGTCTTTTTTTTTTTTTTTATTATTTAGTAATTTAAAAAAATGTTTTTATTTTCATTATTGTTTTTATTAGTAGTACTGTTTTAATAATTATTATTGTTGTTGTTACTGTTATTATGTTTGTGGAATGCATGGCGCATTGGCATCAGCTGTAATGCCATGCATTTCAATTTTAAATTTACAATAAATAAATAAATAAATAAATAAATAAAATAATCTTTACGACACGTGCTCGCAACTAGTATGTGTTTACATTTAATGCTTCTCGGAATAAATATGAAAGAACAATTGACATTTATGATTCAATTCATAAATTATATTATTCGGCTATTTTGGAATATTTGAGTATTATAATATTTTTATTTTCAACGAATATTTAAATTCCCTAAATGTGAGACACCATAATATCGCATATTTTTCAAGCCATTGATTCAAATTATTTATAACTACCTTCATAGAACTACTATGACCTTGACCTATTCATATTCTTTACTTATTTCCAGCTGAAGGCTCAATGTCAAAACTTTTATTTGTATTGAATACATATACATACTTCCATTTATTCACTCAAATCTATCAAGAAGTAAATCCATCACCAGGAAAGAGTCGTACCAATTTCATTATTTTTTTTACCATACAGTAGACAATGTTATTCGGTGATTCTTCGATAGGAAAATAGGAAATATTTTGCACTGTTTTTATTTTTAACAATATTCTCTCGTTTTTGTAAAATCTACAATTTATAGAAGAAGTCATGTTTTTAAGAGTGCCAATTCAGTTATAATTTGTTATAAAAATTTCGATTCAATCATTATGAGAATGATATTAAAAGTAGAGTTTATTATAATGTAACATTAGAAAAATGTAGAAACAAGTACACAAAAATTGTGTTTTATTTTTAAAATATAATGCCTTTCCACCAATAATTGACAGTCCATACTTTAATTATTAGTGTTAATTATTATCACTCAGTTCCATCAGCAAATCTATCTGATTCATAAATCAACTTTAATTTTTTATTGTTCTATCTAATACTCACCTCACGTAAATAACTTCATTATATGAATATGTCGTCTAAAAACTGTTGTTATTTGCTTAAATTCAATTGGCAAACAAGTCTTAATATGTAACAAGTGACGCCTACTTTAATTATTATGATTTAATATAAATAGGATTATATCACTCTTTTAGTAAGCTCTTCATAATATTAAGAAAACTTTACCACCAATGTGAAATTTTAAATTGAAAATAAACATTGCCAGACAATCTTATTTATTCACAATTCGTCAATACAAAAAGATCAACCGTTCATTGGTTTCTTTTGATTGAACTTTTTTAACATTAAATATTGCTGAAAGATGGCTTAAAATTTCATTACGTTCAACAAAGTCAAAAAAATATTGTGAATTGAAAAGTATATAGAAAATATTTACGATTTTTTTGTCAATTTAGTGAAAAATAATTCAATTCAAACATCCGCCGCATTCATTTTGCTTTCAATGTCACACTAGACATGAGCAATGTTTTTAAATTGCTCTTTTTTGCCTTTGTCCAAATACGCACATAATGTTAAAGAATTGTCAGCACCAGCTTTTTTATATAGTGCGCGTACAGTGGTTTATTGTTGTGTCAGTGAAGTAAAACATGTTTCTGTGAATGATTATACTGATCGCCGTTGAGCATAAAATAGTATAATAAAATCATTATTTATTAACAATTATGTGAAAGGGGAATAAGAAAACCATTTATTTCAAATACGTTAAATGAATGTGATTTAAAAAGGTTTTAAAATAAGAAAACAAATTTAAATGTTAAATTTGTTTATTTTAAATTAAATTAATAATTTGTACATATTTTGACATAAATTACTACAAAACTTAACGTCATAGTTACAAAATTTAAATAAAAAAATGATAATATATCACATACATTTAGATAGTTGATAAAATAAATCATTTTATTTTAGATTTTTACAGGCATTATATATAACAATAGAGTAAGTATATTACCAGAGTGAAAAGCGCTGTTTTATAATTTGAAAATCCAATTTACACTTCGTGGGCTTTATTAATTTTTATTTATTTTCCAAGCTACAGTGTTTTATTGTGTTTATCATTGAATTGTATTTACTTTCTTGGCTTCTCTTGCATAAATTATCAATATGCAAATACTTTTTGTTTCGGCGTACAAAGTTTTTCATTATATTTTAAAACAAAATATCAAAACTTTAAATTTCTTTACAGATTATATTTTAGATATTCATAATAATTATAATACTATTAATATGAACCTTAATACGCTTATTACTTGGTTATGAAATTAGCTAACCGCCAATGTATGCTTTAGTTGAATATTTTAGTCTAGACAATAGTAATTATCGAACATTAGAAACGCCCAATCGTAAAAGTTATTTGAAAAATAAACAGTAGCTTAAATTGTAATGCAATTTTATAATAAAATTGGAATAATAAATTTACGAAATATTTTTAGTCTAAATTTTAATCACAATCATTTAAACTAAACTTACATTTTATTACATTTGAATACAACAAAATTTTGAAAACATTTTTATTTGTACAACCTGTAGTGACACTGTTGTCTTTGGCACGTACTATCACATAAAAAACACTTGTTAAAGCAATTTGGCTAGCATCTGTAAGCCAAAATAATCAATCATTATTTAGATTTTTTTAAACTTATATCTTGTTGCCTATCAAGTATCTTCGCCGTTTGTAGCGTGGGTGACGGAACTGCAAGGCGCCCTCGTAGACCTCGTCGAACTACGGCGTAGCATAGAAATCTGTTGGTTTCCAGACTGCTGGTTCGATAGCAGATTACTGCTTGGTTTTTTTTTGCCTTTACAACTGCAAAAAATAAGCTCCCGCGTGCCTTTGCGGAAGTTACGGGACAGGAAAGCGTATAGGAAAGGGTTGATTCCGGAGTTAAAGTAAGTTATGAGAAATGTCAGAGGAGTGAAAAGGGTACTGAAGTTGCTACCACCTTGGTAGTTAGTGGACCAGTACTGCCACATCTTTCGAGCGTGGAATGGAAGGTTGCAGACTGCGAACGTAAGAACTACAACGATCAGCATACGAATTACACCTCGGCGTGCGCGCAAGACATTCTGCGATAGGTGCCCGAGGTGGGTATTATTGGAGTTACCTCCGACACGTGAACGCCATGTTGTAGTAATTACGTGAGTGCTACTGCTGCCTGAGTCGTTGGTGACCTGAAATAAAATCCAAAGTCATCAAAAATTATCCATGTTTACGTAGTGATCAATATTGATCAATATGTTTTTAATTGACATTATTACGCTACGTATATATGTATCACTAAGACCATTTCACTAAGTAATTCTCGAATAGAAATATTCTCACAAGACTTTTCTATCAATTTATGGATTTACATTAAAGGCATGAATGTCTGTAAAATTACTGTCTCGAGTCACCTCCCACCCGATTCTTGAAAAAGGACGTAGCCAGAGAGATTCTTTAACTAATAGGACTTCCCTTATTCTGTACGCCATTCCCTGTCTTGTCCGAAGTTTCCTTACAAACAGTCATAAAACTACTGTTTCAATGCTCAGTTAGGGTAATGGTCATGGCATAACAAATTAAGGATACATTATTTTTTCTGAAAACGATGTTGTAAGTCCAGTGTTTCCAATTTATATAAGAATAATATGTTTGTTTGTTTCTCTTTTTATATTTTATGAGGTGAATAAAACACGAATATACTACGTTGTGAGAAGACCCCGGATCGAAGAGAGGCGAGCGGCTGGTTATCCGGAGTCCTGGAAGGGCTGATCTCAGACAAACACCGTTTCAGATCCGGTTAAAAACTTATTTATTTTCCATTCAAGATGCAGTGGTTTAATATTTCACAAATATATAAATCTTAACACATAAAATTGATTCTACATTTACATTTACTTAGCAACTGAATTTACTTTAAGTTATAATACAAATAACACAACGAATTTAAATTAAATCCAACGCAAATCAAAACACAAAAACAAACAGTTCACATGTCACCTCCGCTGCCACGAGACCGCAGCTCGTCCCTCTCGGCGGATCGTAATCAACTGTCTACAAAAATTCAAAAAAAACTCCGTGCAAAGTTGGAGCTACCCTTTTCCGTAAAAATGGACTCGTCCAGCGGCCGAAGCCTAGGGGCTCTTTTTTAACGCCTGGCAACATGAAAGAGCGTTTTCTGCGAATTATTGCTGTTTTGCCGCAGGCCGATTTCAGTTTAGGACACTAATGACACTTATACTTAAGAAAAACCAGGGTGTGTCAAACCCCCATACTTCTAGTGTCCATGAACTGAGTTCGGACAGCGTAGCAATAATCACAGAAAAACAAGATACAATAAAGAACACAAAAAAATCAAGTCTTAAAAACACACGCGTGGCAGCGCGTCGGTCGTCACACACGAGGCCACAACACAGGTCATGTCGCGATCGGCATCACAACGGGCGGTGGTATAAATTTTCCTACGCCAACAGGCGTCCTGTTCCTATCCCAGGAAGGCATCCGCAGCGTCCTCGCTCGGCGGGGCAGGTGTGTCGGCAGCATCTCCTCTTCACAGGCAGACGGCCTCATCTTCTCCCGAGAAGGCATCCGCAGCGTCCTCGCTTGGCGGGGCAGGTGTGTCGGCAGCATCTCCTCTTCACAGGCAGACGGCCTCATCTTCTCCCGAAGGCATCTGCAGCGTCCCTCGCTCGGCAGGGCCGGTTTATTAGCGTCTTCTCGTCTTTACAGGCAGCATGGCAGGCAAAACGGCCTCCCAGGTCGCAAATCTACCAACCACAGTAGGCCTCACTCGTTGAAAACAAAACAGGCACAGCAGGCCTCACAGGTTGCAAATATAACAGGCACAGCGGGCCTCACGGATTGCAAACAAACAGCCACAGTAGGCGTCACTCGTTGACAACAAAACAGACACAGCAGGCCTCACAGGTTGCAAATCTAACAGGCACAGCGGGCCTCGCGGATTACAAACAAACAGCCACAGTAGGCCTCACTGGTTGAAAACACAACAGGCCCAGCAGGCCTCCTAGGTCAGCACGAACGACGTCAAGAGCGGCCAGTCGAGAAGTAGGGCTTCGTGAAAAGTAACAGAAGCCAGGCACCTTTCACCGACGACTCCCGCCAGTTTCGCCTTTGAAGCTGGGGTTTCGTAGTAAGACGCCGGGAAGCTGACTGGTTGTCTGGTCCCGATCTTGAAGTCCACCTTCAGGGCAGGGTCCGGATTCTTAGTGTGCGTTCGGCGATTTGAAATTCTTAAAGTTACGTTAAAATTCGGTTGAGCGCCATGAACCACAGTTCAAAGCCACTGCATCTTCAGAGCATGAGACCTCAGGGGGTGAATCCTGAGGTGTCACAAACCATCAATGGCCACTAAGTTGGGCGACAAAATGAGAATTCCCCCGGATCGAAGAGAGGCGAGCGGCTGGTTATCCGGAGTCCTGGAAGGGCTGATCTCAGACAAACACCATTTCAGATCCGGTTTAGAAACTTATTTATTTTCCATTCAAGATGCAGTGGTTTAATATTTCACAAATATATAAATCTTAACACATAAAATTGATTCTACATTTACATTTACTTAGCAACTGAATTTACTTTAAGTTATAATACAAATAACACAACGAATTTAAATTAAATCCAACGCAAATCAAAACACAAAAACAAACAGTTCACATGTCACCTCCGCTGCCACGAGACCGCAGCTCATCCCTCTCGGCGGATCGTAATCAACTGTCTACAAAAATTCAAAAAAAACTCCGTGCAAAGTTGGAGCTACCCTTTTCCGTAAAAATGGACTCGTCCAGCGGCCGAAGCCTAGGGGCTCTTTTTTAACGCCTGGCAACATGAAAGAGCGTTTTCTGCGAATTATTGCTGTTTTGCCGCAGGCCGATTTCAGTTTAGGACACTAATGACACTTATACTTAAGAAAAACCAGGGTGTGTCAGTTGATAGTCGAGATGATACTGAAGCTATTCAGTTCTTGCTAAATAATGACCAAAACGTTTATTTAATGTTTCGTTCAACAGATGTCAGCATTTTTTATGACACCGCTAATTATTTTTTTCTTTTATCAGCAGCTATGCAGTTTATTTATATGTGTGTAAAAAATACTCAGAAGAGTAATATGTTGAAAGTTGTATTGCGATCAATTTTGCTTATAATTCAAGGTGCCTGTTAAACTCATTTATAAAACAGATAAGGTTTAATCATTTAAGTGATGCTCGCACGCAAAGCGGCCGGCCATTGATTTATCTTTTCAATTAATTGCAACAACGTTGCTGGTCCATGTTTTACGAGAGTATAAATTACCGAGAATTTTATCGTCAATCCACAAAAGATTTATTTTTAAACTAAACATTACATTTGCGTTTTAAACTATGGCTTAGACTGTCAAAAAATACATCTTAAATAATCAAGAAAAATTTGTGTTGTTAATAAAAAAATATAATATATCTTGTTCTTTACAAGACACGATATAAATTAGTGAAATTTACTTTACAAGTTTAGCAATATTGTGTAGAATGAACATTACAAAAATATATCAGGTGACATCAAGCCACTCAAGCCATGTAACGTTTTACGTTATTTGGTATAACTTGACGTTATATTTGACATATTAAGTGAAAATCGAGAAGTGTCTTACCTTGAGATACTTTTTATAATTATTGTTTAAAAATATTTCAACTTTTGTTACATGGACTTTGCTCTGGTATTACTTCTTTTGTGACTTTAATGTGATTTAACTAATGTTACTTATGCACATCTCAATAATTTTTATAATGAGTCAAACATATCTAAAGTGTCCAAAAAATTTTTGATCATCTCCGTAAGGGATTAAATGATAGTGTTTTGTTATTGTCACTGAAAGTATAAATTTTTTCAAATCTTACAAATAATAAACAGTCGAAATCATTACAATGAATATTTTTGTCTTAATTTATCCGTCTATTAGTCTATCTAAATATATATTAAATATGGCGTTTATATTATTAGTATAAAACCGTGAAATATTCTTAGTTATGTTGTTTTTGCGTTATGGCGAGCCAATGAATAAAAGGCAGAACCAGAAATATTATAATTATAACAATGTTTCTGTGGAAGACTACGCGATATGAAAATCCGTTTTAATTAAATATTGGTATAATTTTTAATTAGATTGAGTTAGCCACAGAAAACACTGAGATGAGATTTATAATGATAATTTATTATGAATTCAAATCATTTAGTCATTGTAAACACACCACGGTAACTTCAATAAACGGATAAATTCGTATAAATATGATCATTCAAAACCCACTAAAAATATATATTTAAAACATTCAGTCCGTAAACCTAGACGTTAACATTCAATTTTATTGTTCGAATAATTAATTTCGTTAAAATTGTTTATTAGATTATAATATTAGAAAAAATTTCAAGCGAATATAATGTATACTTTTCATTTGCTTTACGAAAATAATTTATTTTAAACGGGTATGGTTATGTGTGATTTCTAAAACATCAATCAAAAACAATACCGCACGTTATTTGAGACCATGCCATTAATTTTGTATAAAGTAAACATTGGTTTAATAGTATAAACGATAATCTTTCATCAACGTATATACATCTAAAAAAAATGATGTTAAAAAGAAACAGCTTTCAGTCAATATGTTCTCAATTGCACAAACTTGAAAACTCGATAGAAAATCAATATTTTTATATGTCAGTATGTAAGCAAACATTAAAATAAAAATCAAACAGGTTCGTTTCAAATTCTAAATTCTCTTTATAACGAGTAAAAGAAAAATTAGATACCTTTTAAGTACAAAATTTATGTTAAAACTTATTTTTTATCATTTGTTGTAGTTATATAAAATTTACTTTAATCACAATCATTCCCAAGATGAATAATAGTAAAAAAAAATTTTTTTGTAAATGCTATTTTTTTCTCTAATTAAAATATTTTAAAAAACACATCTGGAAATGAGTTAAAGATACTAAATATACAGAAGATGGTTCTGGTAAGAATCTCAATTAAAATAAAAGCATATTTGTCAACAACCATGTTATTTTCACTTAATAAAGTGTTTACATACTGAATACAAATTAATCTAAATTGTATTATATTTAGAGAGACTGTGATTTAAAACCATAGAATATGTATTTTCTGAACAAGAAACAAGTATGTAACAAGAATTGTTTGGTAAATTTATCATATTATAATATATTTAGGTAATGAATAAACATTTGAAAAACGTAAAATTCATAATATAAAGCAACATTAATATCGTAGATGAACTTATTTATTACCTGTGTATCGACAGGAGTGAAGTGGTGGGAGCAATCCTGAGCTACACAGGGGGTGGATGGTGTAGATGCGGCTTTAGTCATCGCCACCCTCTCAATGCTACGGGAGCTGCGCCACAGGGCCACTGCTATGCGGGTGTATAGCAACTGTCAGTTTCGAGTAAAATATTAGATTCAATTCATATGTACATTCAAGTATCTGTTACACTAGAAATATCTCTTATTAAATATCAAACATTGTAGAATGCTTTGTATGTTTCACGTCGAACAGGTAACATGTGTCTACAAGCGTACAAAAAATTTTCTTTGTTTGTGAACCTTTTAATTAAATGTCTTTCCTTTGATTCTTCCATTACCTGATTTATTTTTATTCCTCACACATTGTTTTTGTATCTTATTTTTGATACAGCAAAGTATTTTTTTCAGATGAATAATTCGAGTACATATATCAGGTACAAATCAATTTATTATCTGCCATCGCGTTCAGTTTAATGTAAATCATTAAAATGAAATGAATATACTTGTTTTTAAATATATCAGAAAGCATCTTTATTTGTTTTATACAGTAATAAAATTTTCACACATTAAAATATCAATAAATTTGAAGTAATAAATAAAATATTAGACATTTTTGTTGAGAATAAAGAAAAAATATAACGTATGGAAATATCATAATAATCGCATGTGCAAAATAAATATTCACAATCATGAAAAGTTGAAAGCAACTTTTTTATGATCGAATAAAAGAGTAGTAATATATAAAACATGATTGATAATTTTTTTGTGCTGTAATTTGTCTATAAAATTTGATAAACCATAAACGTGTTTAAGATTAATTAATCTTCAGATTGACCTTTTTAGAATATTAATATCAACTGTTATCTTAAGCTACCTGTCATTAATAATTCGGCTTTGTTTACACTAAGTTTATCCTATCAAGCGACTATGTTTATCCAATCAATTTTTATCCTAAGTTAGACGTAATTAATAATTCGGCTATGTTGTAGGTTCACGCATATAAGCTCTCAGGTACTTTTAGAGTATGAAGCAATATGACAAGGTTATTCTGTATTGTGGTTGTATCTAATTTTTTTGTGTTGTTTCTATGCGATAACAAAATATTTATCCATATATAACAACATTATTTCGTGAATAAATTTGATTCGGTGTGGTTTCAAGTTCAATGCATTTGATTCCGATGTTTTGGTTGTTACGAATGCATTTATATTAAAATTCATAAACTTTTGCGGTATTTGATAATTTGCCAAATTATTTAAACGGATTCATTAATAATTTTTTGCAGCTTTTTTCAATTCATTTGACTTTCAGTATTTTTAAATACCCAACTGGACATATTTAATATAAAAAATAATTTATATTATTAGATGTGTCCCCATAAATTTTACCACAAATATTTTTTATTACAAATAAAGAATCCTTAAAAATTTGTTATTAAAGGATTTAATATCTTTAATATAATATTAAATAAAAATACCACAATAATGATGTAAAAGTAGGGATTGCATTAATTCCTCTTATAATTAAAAACGATAAAATTAATATACATTTTGTTTATACAATGGCCTGTTTATTAATAAAAAAAAATGAGACTTTAGATGCTTTATATCAAAAGAAGACAGCAATTGAGTTTTTGCTAAATCAAATGTCAGAAAATAATGTTTTTTCCACTCCTTGATTGCGATAATCGTTTAAAAAGAAATACGAACTATCAATCATTTCATTTCAAAGATTGGCAAATAGCTGTCTTACACAGGACATAAGAGATTAGATATTTTTTTACTCGCTTCACCAATCTATTATTTATATCTACTATAATAGATATTATAGAAATCATTTAAAACAGCAAACAAAAAAAATCTAGTACAAATTCTCCTTCCTGAAAGCAAGTAGAAAATCAGTTTTTTGTAGTTAGAAATGAATTGCAAATCAGACATTCAATGCTGTTATGACAGCCACAGCATCAACTTTGTGTCGTTTTATAAAAGCCAATATATTATTACTTGGCAAATGTTTCCATTGAATATGTTCCCATTGGCAAAGGAAGTGAAACAATGACAAAATTTGGATTATTGAGATTTTGTACACTTCCATGTATTTTGTCACTAACGACCCAGGTTTCGCCTTTCGGCATCTTCAGGCATTCGAGCACACGAATGGACTCGAACTGTATTTGTATCTTCTATATAAACGTTAGACACCGTCTACTGTCTGTCAGTTCGAGTCCATTCGTGTGCTCGAATGCCTGAAGATGCCGAAAGGCGAAACCCGGGTCGTTAGTGACAAATACATGGAAGTGTACAAAATCTCAATAATCCAAATTTATTTATGAGTACTTAGGTGTGCCGTGGGTGAGAAAAGGTTTCGGAGCACTGGAGCATACACGGAGTTATATGCGTGATATTAAAATAATTATTCTTTTATTAGTAATTTAAGTAATTTAAGACATCGACTGAGGGTGCTTGATGGAATTTCAATATTAAATTTGGATTATTGAGATTTTGTACACTTCCATGTCACTTCATTGTCACCAACGACCCGGGCTTCGCCCTTCGGCATCATAACGCTTATATAGAAGACACAAATGCGACAAATATCATTTACGAGGCAATACCATTGTGTCTTCTATATAAGCGTTAGACACTGTTTGCTGTCTCTCAGTTCGAGTCCATTCGTGTGCTCGAATGCCTGAAGATGCCGAAGGGCGAAGCCCGGGTCGTTGGTGACAAAGTACATGGAAGTGTACAAAATCTCAATAATCCAAATTTAATATTGAAATTCCATCAAGCACCCTCAGTCGATGTCTTAAATTACTTAAATTACTAATAAAAGAATAATTATTTTAATATCACGCATATAACTCCGTGTATGCTCCAGTGCTCCGAAACCTTTTCTCACCCACGGCACACCTAAGTACTCATAAATAAATTTGGATTATTGAGATTTTGTACACTTCCATGTATTTTGTCACTAACGACCCGGGTTTCGCCTTTCGGCATCTTCAGGCATTCGAGCACACGAATGGACTCGAACTGACAGACAGTAGACGGTGTCTAACGTTTATATAGAAGATACAAATACAGTTCGAGTCCATTCGTGTGCTCGAATGCCTGAAGATGCCGAAAGGCGAAACCTGGGTCGTTAGTGACAAAATACATGGAAGTGTACAAAATCTCAATAATCCAAATTTAATATTGAAATTCCATCAAGCACCCTCAGTCGATGTCTTAAATTAAATTATATCTTAAATTATGAAACAATGACAGTTGTTACATTTAACTGTGTATATTATACCCATTAATAACTGATGGTGTAGACGTGCTTTCAACAATATTCACATTTTCGTTTAAGAGTAAAGGTACGGTAAGCAAGAGGTATACGTGTCTTAATAAAAATGACTTAATACTAAAACAACTAATTTGGCTTTTGAACAACGATGTATCACAATGTAACGATATAATTAGACAGTGTTAATAACTACCATCAATCCATCAAAATAATTCCAATTTTTAAGCCAATCATCTAATCTAAAACCTATGCTTTGTTGGACTTTCTTAATCATTAATCAGTTGTAATCTTAATGGTTTTTGATAATTCTTTTAAAATTGATGACTTAAATAAAGTTAATTATAAATATATATATTACGGAAAACGTCGTATCGAAAATTTATAAATTAAGAAAAATAATCAAATCAATCTTAATTTTCCTTTTCCATTTTTTAGCAGTCATATCTTATAACATTGATTGAAAATTGTAACAGTCTATAGCACTTTTAATTTGTGTTGATATGTTACCAATTAGCATCAATTTATTGTATAACAATATCACTTCACTCGATTACTTACATGTCATATAAATTCACATCAACATATATTTTAGTCTTGACGTTAATAACCCAATTAATATCCTAAATTTTCGTTTCAGTATTATACAAACGTTGTTAACTATTTGCTTGTTCAAGTTGATCATTGAATTCCAGATTATTAGTGACAAAGCATATTGAAGCGTACACATATTAAACAAGTTAATTGTTATCATAGCATTTCATAAGAAATATATTTATCAAACCTATGAGAAAAGGTAGTTTAATTCAAAATGTTAAGTAATCAGTGAAAGAAAAGTAATAGTTAATTTATTCATTCAAAACTGATTTAATTTAAAATACAATACATTATTTCTTTTATACTGAATTTAATATAATGTGAAATATAGCACTTTATTTGGATCAAACAATTGAACTATTAAATGACGCTCTTGAATGAAATGTTTTAGTTTTCACATCAGAAAGTTTCAGTTATTTTCATTTTTATTTATCATTTTTTTACTGTTTATTATTAAAACTATGAAGAAACAATATTCTTTTGTATCTTTATAGTTTCTATAAAAATACTCATATATATAATATATTATAATGGTGTTTAAGAAATAAGCGGCCGCAGAGATTTTGGAAAAAAGTTATAAAACAATAACAACAAAGTTTCAGATCGTGGAGATAAAAAAACAATAGAACTTAGAGAAGTATAAGTTTTGTCTTACGCGTGATATTTTTAGATCGGTTGTTCAACACACCGATTAGTTGAATTGACAATTAAATATGGAACCGTTATACTGTTTTCTTTTTGTTTTTTTTACTCCGAATATACTCCAATAAATATATATATTATATAAAATATACAAATATAAAAATTAGATTTTATGTTATATATATATATTTCTCTTTTTCCTGTTAGTAAAAAGACAAATAAATACTAGCTTAAGACTTTTTTGTCATGTTTTTTTTGTGAAACAGAAAAAAATACTATGCGAAATGAAAAAGTTTGCAAAGTAATTATTTTTATTTGAAACAAAGCATCCTCGAATGTAGGTACTATCAGAATTTTTGCAATAGATTCCGTATTTGAAACTCAAAGGTAGTTATTTTATTGTCATTAATATTCGTTCAATATATTTTTAGATAAAATTTAAAACAGGGAGTTTTAAAGTGTTTTTAAATATCATTGATAGCGAGGTTTTTGTCGTAATCAAAAGTTTCAATACATTAAGTTGAAAAGCAGAATAATGTTGATTCTTTAATATTTAATATATTGATAATTCTTTTCTTGTATGCTGGAATCAACTATTTTGAACATTTTTTGATGCAATAATAATATAAAATAATCGTTGTTCATTATGTAAAAGCACGTTATGTATAAATCAGTTTATATAAATCCACTTCTGAATCCTAGAGGTAAGAATTTCTCTTATCGGTCAAAGATTTCGAATTCATAGCTTGATCAACATATTTTCAATCTTTCATTTAAGATCTTAGGCATGGGTTGTGTGAATTTTACCTCAAATGAATCGAGAGCACCGTGAATTAAAACTATTTAGACTTGCGAACTTTTTAAAATAATTTTACAATATAAATAAGCGCTACAATACATAAAAAATATGGAATACAGAATATATCTTGTTATAATTTAACAACTTAGCGTTTTGCTGTTAAGGTTAAGGTCACTAAAATAAGTTTAATTTCCATAAAGTCATTGAAAGTTAAGTAGGTTTAGGTTGCAATATAAAATATTATAATATTAGCTACCATTGAAATTTATTTTAACGAATACAATTGAAATCCTGATATAAAATTTTATTTGATTTTAATTTTCCTAGTTTAATTAATTTTGAGAAAAAATTGTATTTAATAATTATTAACTAACGGATAACTGTTATAATTTTATATTGCTCAGTTGTTCTTGACAAAACCGTTTTCCAAAATGCAATAAGTGTAATTGAATGTGAAAAACCATTTCATTTAAAATGTCTCTTAGTTTTCCAGTAGATATGGAGTGTTAAAACTAACAGAGTATGAAATTTCCATTTGAACGTTTACTTATTCTGGGTCGATTTAATTTTCGGTGGCTGTGTTAGACAGCTTACAAATTCTATATCTATCTGTGACACAGTAAACTTGCGTATCATATCCTACAAACACAAGATAAAAAAACCTTCTTTTCAATGCAAGCTTCACAATAATGAATTGCATATAATTTAGTTGATTTAATATGTACTTTTGGCATTATAGCTGATTGACAACATGCCAGATATTTTTCAATTGCCTTGAAAAATGGAGTGGTTATTTAAAAAAAACTCGCTTTTAATCAACCCGGTAAAAAATCCATTAAAATTTCAATGCTCAACTGCTCAAATATTGAATTGAAAAAGTCAGCAATAATATATTATTTCTTGACAGAATTTGAACCCAAAATTCGAATGTTTTAATGTTGGTTTGCATGAACTTATTCAGAATAATAACAAAGGGTGATTCTTAAATATTGAGAACGTTTTATTGTATTCCAGAGTAGACGCTTATTTAAAATAAATTACTTCCTTTTCTTTAAATTAATGTAATCAATATCAACAAAATTAACTAGTTTTTGATAAAGGAAGGATAAAGTACTTTTAAACTTTTAACCAAATACTCTCATATAAAAGTTTGATTTTTACCAATACTTTTTCAATTATTAGTTGATATCTGAAAATAAAATGTTCAATAAAGAACTTTAAATGCTACGAATTTTATTATGTCTGAACTCAAACTTTTTTTATTGTAGTAGTATTATTACCCAGTCTGAAATAAACTTCAACACATTTTATTATATAAAGTTTCCCATGTTTATTTTTCAATGTTTTACTTTTTGGTAGTTTTTCAGAAGTTTAACGCAAAAACTTCAACTCTCTAGGTTATTACGCTGTTCTTCCGTCTGAGATTACATTTAATGGAGCAGTAATTAGTTTCTAACTATAAATGGCTATCTTTGATAAGGATTAAAACCTTGCGGTTAGAGGGTATTAAGCCATTTCGCCATTGCTGCAAGTATAATGATTTTTTTGTCGATATATAAAACAAATGAATAAATTTTACGCTGAAAACTTTAAAGACAGTAATTTAGAATTGTTAATTATTCACGTATTCTCATATTATAAAAGCGTTTTGGCTTATTGCGAGAAAAATTTATTTTATTGAAAGAAAATGTCAGAAAAAAGATTCTTAAAAGACTTTACTCTGTGAAATGTCACTAACTAGTTATCAATCATACTTTTTAGATGCACATACAATTTTGAATGCACGGTTTTCAAATATAAGGAATCAGTTGCATACAGTCCATAAGCAGATCGACAACATGACTAACTGGAAAAAAAATCGCTTTATTTTTTGATTTTTGTGACATAGGGATAAATATGAAGGTAGGAAGAAAATTTGTGATCTAAATGTAAAGAGATGTTTTCCGAAGACATGATAAGATTTTATTTCGTTTGTTTTAAATGGTTACAAACATTTTAGTCAAATAATTTAACCATACATATCAACCTTCTGAACTATATCTGTAATCGTAACAATTTGTAACTTTAATAGAATCTAAGTATTTCATTAGATTAGCTTGATAGTAAATTATAAATTCATTTAAATCATTATATTTAGTTTTCGTGTATGTGATTTGTGTATCACTTCTAATGTAACATTAATTTTATTTTTACTATTATAAAACTCATTTTTTTGATTTGATGGTGGTGTTAATAACAAAAACCTAATTTCCATATTAAGTCGTTAGATATACATAATTCTAGGCACGGAATTCAATTTAAAATTTTTTATATTTTAAAAGCATAATGTGATATATAAATTCAAAACAACTCATCAATCATCCTTTAAGAGTTTCATGGAAAAAAAACTTGATTTCATATTATAAATGTACTCACCGTCATGACACACAAAGGAGCGACATAAAGAAGAGCAAAGTTGATCATATCGAAAACTTCCGAGTCATATTTTTTCCTGTGGGATATGCAAATTGTCTCCAACTGACCATCGGCCAAAGCATTTGTTATGGTTTGTACCCAAACAAACTTTGGGGCGCTGTAAATGGCACTTGTTATCCACACCCCAATTATAACCAGCTGGAATGAAAGTTGTTATGTAGTCATTTAAACAATAGGTATCTTATTTTTTTTAAATAATGTGTGAATTCTAAGATCACTTTGTATAAACTTACATCATCTCTAATTTATCTTTCACGGACTAGATGTTTTACAATGATACACTTTATAATACTTCTCATCAAAAAGATCATTCATGTAGTACATATTGACGGTGTTTTGACCAATTCATGTAACCCTCAAAATTGAAATTGTTCAGGAGAGAGTAAAAACTGTTTTTATCGAAAACATTATATGGTGAGTTGCACTATGAATCTTTTAAATGCACTCATGTAAATTGTTAATATGTTTGCAGATACGGGATTATACGTAAAGAGTGTCTTACATCAATTGGCTGGATCAGAATTAAAACTAAAACCAATATAAAATTATATTTCCCTTCCAAAAAGTGGCCGATTTATTTTTCTAATTTACATCATTTGGACGAGATGTACTCTGTCTTTTTTAAAATGAGATCCAATCATTAACTGATTTTCGTATTTTTTGAGGGTTATATCAATTGGCCAAAACACCATCGATGTTATGTCGTTGTATTCAGTCAAGCATTGATTTAAGGTTTAAATTATCTTTGAGGTCAATTTGAACAATGAAATAATTTAAAATAAAATATATAGTATACAAATCGATTTATGCCTTCTATAGCCCAAGATGCCTTTTTTTTATAAAAATACTCATTGAAATTGTTTTATGTATTACATGAAACAATTTAATGATAAATATACGTCTAATAAATTGAACTGTATTGTAAGTTCGAACTGACTCTCGAGTCCATTCATGCGCTCGAATGGCTGAAGATGCCGAAAGGCGAAACCCGGGTCGTCAGTGGAAAAAATACATGGAAGTGTACAAAATCTCAAAAATCCAAATATAATATTGAAATTTCATCAAGCACCCTCAGCCGATGTCTTAAATTAAATTGTATTGTAAGTATTACATAATATATATATGTTTAACTGAATTCAATGTCCTTACCCTGAGACGTGTCGGAGTAAGTATTTGCTTACACGTGATTGGATGAATAATTGCAAAATATCGTTCTGTGCAAATTACGACCAGAATGAATATGGATGCTGTGTAACTCAGTGAATGTATAAATTGATACATTTTACATAGAAAGTCACCGAACACCCAACTGAAAAATAAAATTTGATGAAAAAAAATATTTGTCATTACCGTCAAACTCTTTCCATTCATCAAGCAAAAAAATAAATGATATTTATCGTATAATGAGTAGCATTGTACAAAAAAATATCTTGTGCAAAGCATTTAAATCGTTCATTTAATAATGGTTATTGGTAGCCCTGGCTGTAAAGGTCTTCGACATTGAAAGTTCGTTCGATTTAATTCACGCCGTGTGCTTATTCTGATAAAAAAATAAAATCAGCAGTAAATAGTAGTAATAATTACTGCCAGTTTTGCCGCATAAAAATAATTTATGATTATTTAATGCATGAAAAAGCGTGAATAACACCAACGATCATAAATATATTTCCATTACAGTTCTCATTTATTTTCACCATAAAATTTGTACTTTATTCAATTTGTGGGCTCCATGATGAGCATTCTATAAAATTCCAGATACATTAATTCATCATGTTCTATTAATAAATTCAAATTCATCAGCTCATCATTTGATTGACAACTTTATATTATACTTTATGTTATTATTAAATAAAAATGAACCTTCGAAAAAGGTAAAAAAAGGGGTAAAAAGAAGAGGGAGTTAATGTGCAATACTTTTTAAGTAAAAAAAATAAAACGTGAAAGTTTCGTAATATTCTGAAAAACTGTTTTATTAAAAAGATTTTCCCAAAATAGCATTGGTCCAAACAATATGACTTATAATTTCATTTTGTTAGCTCTTCCGTTTTACTTATTATAACTGACGAGATGAGAAAAAATCAAACTGATTTTAGTATCATATATTTTTTCAAATGAATTGTGTGGCTATTTTTTTTCAGCTGTTAATTGGTTTAAAAAATAAAACTTTATGGAGAGCGATTGTTCTTTCAGCATAGTACAATTTAAGGAAGCATCGTTTTAACAGACAATTTTGAATAACTATGTTGATAAATACTGATAACCAAATATAAAAAATATGGTGTATTCCCAAAGTAACCATTATTATTCCATACAACAATTTCGGTTATTCAAAAAATTTATATGAATAAAAAAATTTTCTACATTGTCTATTAAGAAGGTGTTTTTTAATTTGATTTATCCAATATATATTGAAAGTGGAAAGGAAAAAGGACGTATCCCACACCAAAAAATATTGTGTATAACTCTCACAAAACGTGCTAATACACTATATTTATATATGAATATGTAATATGTTGACAATAGTAAGGCAAAAAGACTTATCCCTCCGTCTTTTACAAATATTTTATTTCGATTATCACAATGCATACAATTTAGTACACGTTTTGTTTGGATTATACACAATATTTTTTATGTGCGGTTTACGTTCTTTTTCCTTTCCACAGTCGATATATATTTCCAAAAAAAGATTTTAATGTATCAATATTTGGTAAATATGTTTAAGTCTTTTATATGGTTGAATTTGAAAGATACGTGATAAAAATATTAGGTCACAAATAGCTTTTTATTAAATGCCACTATGTAGTTATAATTAATTATATTCGGTGTGCGTAAAGTTTCAACACCTTTCATTATTTGATACTCTGCTAAGTGTTTAAACGCGGAAGTGAAAATTTCAGACAGTGAGAACTTTAGTAGAGATCATATTTTACATAAAACAAGTGTAAAGGTGTTTCAAAAGATGTTATTGATAAAACACGATAGCCATTTTTGAGAAAACTACGCAAAAAAACATATTAATATCCATCGGTCAGCCGTGCTCGCACACGCAAAATATTGAATATTTCAATCGAACGTACCTTGGCATAAGATAAATGGACAAGTTTTGAAAGACACAAAACACCCCCACACAAAAGTCAGCCAGGGCCAAGTTAGCGAGGAAAAAATTCGTGATTGATCGTAATCTCCTGGAGAGCATAACGACTAAAATGACCAAGAGATTTCCTGAAAATAAATTCAACACATTAATAAACCTCCAAAAGCGACGTTATTTTATATCGCAACTCTGAATTTTTTATCCGGATGATTAATTGGTTTTTTTATCGTTTATTATTTGACTAAAATATAGTATGTAAAGAGATTTGTGCTCAAATTTTGAATAAAAAAATCACTGCATTTTGAGTAAATCTGTTATATAATAAGTATATTTCGACTTATTTTTTGTAATAACTTAGAAATTAAATTCAGATACAGTTATGTATAGACACTGGACAGAATTCATAAATAAAAAATGATTTTAATTGTTATTTTACGAATAACAAAGAACACTTAGATATATTTCTATTAAAAAGCATCTAACAAACCCACAATGTCTTATTAAACTTAGGAGTGTCTAAGTACGATAAATCTTGTAAATTTTAATGGTTTTTATATTGTTTTTTCTATTCATGATTTTCACTTTGAAACTTACCAAAAAAGCAGCAGCAAAATACGATCGTATATAATGTAATAAAAATGCCTCTGATGTCACCCCTATCAAAGATGTACTCCATAGGAATACTGGTAGCATTTTCAATGAGCACATATGACTCATTTCTGTCACTCTTCTCTGGTGCATGTGTAGGTAATGCTGACAATTCATGGAAATGCCTACTTCCGTTGTGCTCCATTCTTTCGGAAATGATTTCCGCCCGACTTGACATATCGGTGCTGCTACCCAATGAATATTCACCCCATGGCGACGAGAACATTTCTACTTTGCTCAAATGCTGACGAATGAGAAAATCTGCACGCGGTGTCAGGCAGACTGTTGATGAAGATCACTTGATTTGCACATTTCAAGTTTTGTTTTTAAATAACATTCTATTTTCACTCAACCGCCGAGTCACTAAAACAAAATGAAAAAAAATGTAAATAATATTTCTACATCCAAAATTGTTGGATTCATCATGAGAAATGTGATAAATATAGAAACGTACATTGTTGTATCTTTTAAATTATCTAAAACATTTTTTACGAAAAATTCTAACATTAAGTAATGTGTTTCGTGAAAATCGGAAAAACTTGTAAAAGCCATAATGACTACGAAATAAGACATAGACGTTTACAATATAAGAACCGAATCCATATTTCACACAAAAATCAATCTCGATTCAAACAATTTCAACACGATGTTGTGCAAATCTAGGATATAGTTCGGTTTTACAGTATAAAAAATTATAAAAAAATATGTACTTATCTAAACTGTTTTTGTAGAGGGAAAAATCACGATTAAAAATAATTGTACAAAAACCTTTTGCTGTTAAAGAGAACTTTAATAATACTTTTACACAATCATGTTTTTTTCATCTCTTTTTTATTTTGCGTGACTATGATTGAGCTATTTAATCCATCAAAACAACATCATTTCACACGCTAGTTAATTTCATGGTAAAAAGAAATCCAAGCGGAGAACTCATGTATAACATATTTTTTTTAGTTTTCGTCGGTAAAAGTCTACAGTGTTCTACTAATTATATATTTAAATCTATCACTAAGCCATATCCTATTTTTGTATTTACTTGCACAATGTAAGCTGTCAGTAAACAATAAAAAACAATTCACTAATAATACCACACGATTACTTGTAAACTGTTTCAGAATTAAACGTTTTTTTCACTATTTTAAGTATATAATAATAAGTATATCAAAACTTTAAGTAAACAATTTGAATACTCTTTAATATTTTTCTCATAATAATGATTTTGAAATATAATACCTTTCCACCACAAATTGACATTTAACACCTTAAAAATGATAATAAAAGTGAAATAAATATTAAAATAACATAGTCCACCATTTTTATTAGAAAAAAGCTCCAATTTTCCTCAACATATGAGTATTATATATGAATCCAAAATGTTAATATCACAAGAATATTTATATAAAATGGCGAGATAGAAAGAAGATTATATACAGAAGAGAAAAAAAAAGTTCACAAAGGAAAGCGAAGCGGTCTCTCTACAAAACATTTTTTTGTTAATAAAATAAGAAAAAAACCAAAATTCCGTTTTAATGGATTATCAAACTATTAAATTATTCAGGAAATTTTATAACTCTTAAATCTAAATAAAAAAGGAAAACAACGTATTCTAATATTATTAAAAATATCACAAAACTCATTTTATTAATATGGAGGCTTCGTGAAATTCATTATATAAGATTAGCCGTAAAAGTGGATCAGTTGACACTGATGACAGGAAGTCAAGACAAAAGGCATTATTTTGGATCAGTTATTTTTGCAAACGAGGATAAATATTCAAAGGAAAAGATCACAATCTCCGATAAAGTTAATTGAATAATTCCGATGTAGCGAGTAGACGTGGGAATTAGCTACTTAGGAAGCAACCTCACGAGCACCTACATTAATTTGCAATCGAATAAAGTGGTGAATATTTCACTTCGTACTACAGTAGGACTTGTTCAATACATTTATGTTAATAGTATCATACATTATAATCTTTTATCTCAGAATATCGTAGAATTTTCTACTAGAAACATCGTTATTCATTCAATTGAACACCTTCAAAAATAATGAGAAATATTAAGGATGCCGATGAAACAATTGGGATTTTAAATATTTGTCCAAAAAATTTAACAAAAGTGACTGTTAAGATACATAGCATTTTAAAATAAAAACACAATGTATATGCGTTATTACAAGAAACTGGTTTAAATTCGGAACCGAAATGTGTCTGTTGTAGTTACATATTATATAAAACTACTTGGTAAAATTGAGTAAAATAAGTATGCATTTAATAAATAATTGTGCAAAGTGAATTCGAAGTAGTCTCTAGCAAGTTTCCGATGTTTCCGTGATACCTTATGATGATACTTATCAGTATATATATTTATATTATACAAGTGTAGCCATGCATTCTGATACAGTTATCATAGTGTTTAAATTATGTGGAAATGTTTTAATAAATTAAATTATAGAATACATAAATAAACATCATTCAGTTGTAATCCTTGCTCTAAGAACGCTACAAAATATAATTTAAGAAAACATTTAAAGCTAAAATTATTTATTAAGACATCATAATGTATTATTATTATAATTATATCTATATGTATAAGCATGGCTTTTTGTCATGTAATGCTGTGGAACGGCGTTGCGGCACCTTTTCAAGGTATTTTTAATGTTTTAAAATTTATAAACTAGACGAAAAAATGTTCGTGCTTACATAAATATAATCATATTTAAATAATCTACCGCCAAAATTTTACTTTAGATTTGACATGTCTGAAATAAAAATAAATATATATTTATTTTATTTAATAAAAACCTTGAACCTTGAAAATCTTATTTAAAAAAAAAACATAACTGTAACCCCTTCATACTCATGATGTAGCACTGCGTTACCTCGGTCTATAACTTTTTAAATCATCTGTGAAACAGGTCAAACAAAAATTGAAAATTTTTCTATTTGTAAATAAAATAGTTCTACATGTCATATAGTGAGAAATTAAAAATACTTTGTAGTTTAAGTCTTCTTTGTATAATTATAATTTGTAATCGTAATTTTAAAACCTCGTCAATTTTACCATTGAAAAATGTAAAATTATAGTATAGTATTAAGTATAATATAATAACAATTAGAATAGTAAAGTAACAATCCGAGATGCATGACGAACAGTATGCAACCGTTTTTTCAAACGGCACCGAGATACGTCTCGAGTTTGTTCTGCTATGAAAAATTTCGATTATTTCAGGTTTTACACACAAAATATTTAGTATTATAATTACTTAATATAACATAAAATCATATTTCACTTTTTGAAATCGTCATTTCACTTTATATATGCGTTTATATGACAAAACTCACACGGTAACGAAATGTGACTGCAGAGATCCGAAGGGATTTGTTTAGCATGAAAACGGGAAAGTTAAGTAAATTTTTTTAAAAACAAAATGATGAATAAAATTTTCCCCATTACTGAAGACAAAAACTTATTAATTTGAAGCAAATAAATCACTTATAATGACCGACGATCAAGGAGGGACTGCTACTAGGTTTTGGCCGCGGAGACGCTCTTGAATCATGCCATGAATATCAATCAACATTGTTTTTCAATTTGTGCAGTTGACAGTGTTATCGCATTATCAGGTTGCTAAATTTGATCATAAAAAACGCCTGATAAAACTGATTCCTTCTAAAACAAATGTAGCTTATCGTACATATATGACAGCTCGATACCACTTATAAAATGAGAACAAAGGATCAAAACAATTCAGAAAAGTTTTGGTAAAATCTTTTGCCCACAATAAAAAGAACACATTTCTGTGGCTAACGTAAGTTATATGGATTTAATTTCCTGGAAGAGATATAGTAGAAAACATTACTGAATATTTATTATGAAATAGAAAACATACATATTCAATCTTTTCATCTGAACATAATTCTGATAAACCTTTTTTATTCAATAAGACAGTTAATATTATATTATTTATTTATTAAATAAATAAAATAGATCGAAAAAAACTTTTTTCATTTAATTTTATAAGAGTTTTATAACAATTATAAACGCATTGCAAATTTCAAAGCTCTGAATTCTTGTTTTGTTTGAAAAAGTAAAAAAATAAAAATAATTAAATACGAACAAAACCTCTTTATTTCATTCAGCCTAGTGAAAGTTGCAATATTTCTTTCAATGATTTGGCACTATTATCTGTGAATACATCAGAATATTATCTTATCAAGAAAGTATATAGCCGATAAAGAGTCTTATCTTAATTTTAGTATAATGTAATGTTGATCAATTCTATTAAAAGCAGTTATCATTATTTTTCTTGGAATTGAAATAGAAATCTTTTAATATTGTTCCAGTAATAGCCTGAGTATTATGTAACGCTTTTCTAAAAAAAACATTACTTTTACTAAACCACACCTTTCAATCAAATGTCTTTGAGTTTATTCTGCCGTTAAAATTATATACCTACATAAATGTACAGCATATCACTGAAAATATTTACCTTGAGTCAACATTTGTGGGTAATTTTACCTTTAGGATATTGCTAAAATAAATATCCCAGGTATCAATATCTTTTTATTTTCATATTTTTAATAAAACACAAGCATTCATTGCCTTTTAAAAAATAGTGGCAATATAAATTATATTAGTAGTTTGGAAACAAGTTTGGATGTTCTCCTAATGGTGTTTCGAAATAAACTGATTCTTTCAATAATATTATGAATCAAACATGAATTATTAGTTATGAACGATTTATTTCTCCTATACCGAATCGCGTCCTCCGGAGCTAACGTGTTAAAAGAAATTCAAATGCTTACATGCAAATAATGTTATGTTGTAATATTTGAGATGTCAATCAGAACGCGATTGTTTAGTGTTAATATCAGTGTTTGGCGAACTGAAACTCGTGGGCACCCAAGTGATCAAAACCATTTTATTTAAAGTCACAAACATACTTTTTTAAATATATTTTAACCGCGTAAAATCTACTAAAATTATAAAATTCCTACAGCACTGTGAGAAATAAACATCTATATAAAGGTCAAGGTAGATGGTGATATTATTGATCTCTTTCTCGCCAGTAAAGCTGTATTACTATCTCGCTTGAGTATAGCCGCTACTGAGTGCATTGGTCACTCATGACTTATGGAGTTTTATGGGTGAACACCTGCTTGATTGAAAGCTTTCAACTCTTTCATCCAGTAAAATTTTCATCAAGCGCTCTATATCACAAACATCCCATTCAGTGCAACTGTGTTAGTAAAAAGAGTGGCCTGGTTTATATCAAATAGTTTTTTTTTTTAATTATGCCTGAACATATCTCAAAATAAGTAACATACTAAAATCCTTATAATAAATGCATATCTTATATGCAAGAAAAGATACGCGTTATTGTATACTACTTAAAAAACTGTTCCTTGAATTGTACTGTGTCTTTGGTACAATTTTGCAGGTACTAATTATTTAGTAGTAACATGCTTAAAAACCAAATATTTGTTTATAAATCAAAATATGTATCATAAGTGGCATAACATATGTACATTGATGATATTTTTTACAATATACTATCACATCAATTTATGTTTACATTAATAATAGATATATTGAACACCCAAAACGATATCTTGTACTTTAAACCACATGAAATATGTTATTATAAATGTATTTCTTTTTCACCGATAATTAATAGTTGACGGTACACAAGTGTTTTTAAATAAGGCATCAACTAATGTTTTAATATCTTATTAATAATCCAATATAAGATAATATTATCAAGTAAAAAATGAATTTCGGTATCGCGAAATTATTACATTATACCTAGCACTATTTGATAAAACAGATTTAAATAATAGTCATAATAAAGTGCTTCAAAGCAAAAGCAAATGGAAACGTTTCAGCAATGAAATTTATAAATTCTCACTTAATGAAACGGGCGTCATTCACCGTTCTATATGATTGCAGAAATTTCCTGTTTCATCGTACAATCAGATTCAAATACGTTTTCATTATAGCTTTTATTACACCCACGCCGTAAGCAAATTTGTCTACAGTAAAGTTACTTTTTATAGGTTTACACTTTGTTTATATGTGAATACAGTGCTAAAATCTAAACATCCGCCTAAGCATAAAAACCCATCGTAAAAACACCAACCTGCCTATAAGCAAACATTTTTTCGCTGGCAAATATGTAAACAGTGAACAGTTATATGAAATATACCTTTTGATCATTTATGTTTCGTTAATGAGTCTTTCTGAAACTTCAGATACCTACTACTGAAAAGGAATTTCTGACAAAAGTTTAGATACTAGAAGAGTGTTTGAAGGTTTCCTGAAAACTTATTTGTAAATATTTCAAGCAATATTACAAACATTGAAAAAAAATAATACAATTATTTAAAGTAAATATTTTTGGAGTTTAAAGTTTTATTTTTCATCCGTCAAGAAACTTATTTACCAAACTATTCGTAGATGTAAATATTTACAGAAGAGATAGTTTATTTTTTAATGCTCAAAAATATAAATATCGATCATTTGGTATTCAGTTCAAAGTGATTTAAGCGTTTTTGTAAGCAGTCATTAATTGAAAATCATCTAAGCTTGACTGCTTGATTAAAAGTTGTTTATAATGGCATAAATATACAAACGCGTTTCTTTTTTAGAAATGAATGATCCTATTTGCGGCGTGTTGGCTATACCCTGGATGTAAACATGATCAACTACACTGCAAAATTATTATAGAATTGTTTTGAAATTAAGATAAAAAAAAGGTTTAAAAATAACTATCGAATCAAATTTGCTTTTAAACATTTTTTTCCTTTAAATCTGTTTCTGTATTGATATTGTTTCTTTAAAATAAAACAAAAATTCCTAAGACGTTTACTGAATTAATCTTCTCACGGTATTATACTGCGTCACTGTGTACAAAATACAAGTTCTGTTTCTTGCTAATGGAAAAAACATTGAATTTTCATGCTTTCAGTAGCCTTAATGATTTCCTTTTTTTTTTTAAATCTTTAAAATGTACTTTATCGTTAACAATTAAAAAAAAAGTATTAATATGCCATATTATTTTATTTATACATTTTAAAACACATTTAGGAAAAATTAAACATAACTGTTATTTACACTGTTACAAAATAGTTGTTACAACTTTTCTATTAATACAAATTCAAATTTTTATACATCATACTGTGAAAACTGAACACGAATAAGTTAAGACAATCTGTGACTAATATAACATAAAATCGTAATTATTTACTGATAATTCATCATATTCTTCACTGTTTGTAAAGATTATTGTAGATAATTTTCAATTGTTTCGTAAAGAGTTTATAGTAAAATGATTGAAAATGAAGTTACTGTAACATTTAAATGTAACTGTTTTGATAAAATTTTAAAGCAAAATTTTCTTTTAATCGTTTTTTTATAATGTAGCTTACTTGACAGAAAGCCCTATTCTTAAATGAATCACGTAATACCTTTTAATTGCATTCAAATATAAACTTACACAAGGAAACAGCCTGCGACAGTCAAGTGCACTGTTACTACGAGTCCGTTAGTGAAATTCAATTAAGGAAACAAGCCCGTGGTGCTGTGGTCAACGTTGTTGGCTTCGGTTACGGATGTCTCTGGTTCAAATCTTGGTACGGACAGTTTCATAACTTTTTCAATTGATTTACGGATTTCTGTTGGTAGGTATGAATGCTTGTGACGTCTAGAATTCCACTCGTTCGATCCTAAAAACGGAGCGTAGTCAGAGTGATAAGCTAACCACTAATCCTGCGCTAGCTCTATCCGTTTATTCCTACTCTCTTTGAAATAGAGAGATTGAGCATATCAGTAATAATCAACTCTCGTAGAAAAATTTCTGTTTAGATACTCTCATTAGAAGTCCATATGCTCCACATTGGGAGAAGACATGGATAAAAAAGAAAAAACACTTGCGCTGGGAAACCATTTCAATAGCTGATATATCTTTAATTATTAGTATTATTGCTATGCTTGTGTAATGCATGGCGCATTGGCGTTAGCTGTAATGCCATGCATTTCAATTTTTTAAATTTACAATAAATAAAATAAATATCTTGGAAGTAATTTATAATTCAACCGCAGTTCGTAACTTCACTATGAAAGAGTAATGAATATCTGTAGTTTCATGTCACATTTAAAAGTGTTAAGTAATAAAAATAATTTCTCAACTACATTTTTTTCTATTGAATTGTCTAAAATAAGGGAGTATAGAAAAAAGGATGTTAAAATTCAAATCTTTTATAATTATCTAAGCGAGATACCTAAAAAACAGATTCAAAAGGTCCAATACTATTAATTGAAAGCACGAATGTAAAAGAGCAACACGAAATACGTTTAAACATTAATCTAAAGTAGAAACCATCACACGATTAAATTACTAACGGGCTTTTATAAAATATCAAGGAAATATAGTCATGCACATTTCAAATTCAGCATGCCATGTTAAAGGTTTAGGTTATCCATTAATAGTATCCATTAATCCATTAATCCATTGCCACATGTTCACAAAAATCTATATCAATACTTAATTCATTAATTAAACCACGTATAAAAGGACTGAAAGTAAAATATTTGCGCTACAGCTAAAAAAGAAATGAGAAAAATATAGGAAATATAGCATTGTGGATAAATATTTTAAATGAATATATTTTAAAATTCAAAAATCAACTCGTTTGGATTTAAATCCACCGTAAATATTTACATACATACCTTTTAACGTTTTATTCAGATGACACACTTAATAACATGTAATTTAAATACAAAAGTTTCCCTTATACAGACACAAAAAATATATATCATTATTATAAATTGAATGGTAAGATGAGCTTGAATAAAAGAAATTTAAAAAAATTAAAAGTGGTTGTATTGTGTACAAATAATAAATGTTCAAAATAGCCTTCGTTGTTATTCTTTCAACGAGATTTCCGTCACTTATTATTTATGGTTTTCGATCCGGTGTTGGCATGCGCAGGCTAATTTTTAAAAGTTTCTAACAGAGCGCGCTGTTTGTCGTGTTTACCGTCGCGACGCCAATTTATAACTGAGGCGTCCGCAGCAGCACCTCGGCGTCGATCCATACCCCAGAAAACCAAATGCTGCCTTTAAAAAAATCCGACCTTCAAACCTTACCCGGATGACTGCACCATAAAGTGCACTATTTATAATTTCATTTTAGGCTCACAATACACAGAGAATAAAATATTATAGCATAACAGTAACATTTATTTCAAATTTCATAAAAGGCATCTAAATGCAAAAAAAACACAAATACAGAGTATTGTTTGATAGCTTAATAAAATCTTTCATTTTCTGTATAATAAATGCTTTCAACCGCTCTAATAGATATTTTTTTGTTAAAAGAAAATATTATGTGTTCGATCCTAGAAATAGAGCTAAGGAAAAAATATGTATCATCTAGGCATAAAGTGTTAGTTTGTTTTTATTTCAGCTCATTTTTAATTAAAACAAGAACATATCGGATAATGTAAACTGTGTGATCATGGTTAGATGATATTTACAAAATAAAAACGCAATATTTATTAAATTTGGATTATTGAGATTTTGTAAACTTCCATGTATTTAATTATTTATTTCATCATGATCACGGCTTACGACCAGTTTCACTCAGCGAGCGGAATTAAAAATTAACACTTGTTATACTTATCCAGATGAGAAAACAATTTTCATAAATTTTTTATTTTTATAAACCCTTAAAAGTTTTATATGTTTATACAACATAGAAAGACAATATATTTTTTTATTTTTGTTTATAAAATAAGCTGATAAAAGCTGTAGAAGACACGTGATTTTTTGTTCTATTATTACAATATTAGTCTTTTTAATTCGTAAGTACAAATCTTTTTATTCTTGCTTTTTTCGTTATTTTAACATTCCTTTAATATATGGAATATTAAAAAAAATTGAAACACATTTTTGAACACGTTGAAATAATTGGATTTTGGTTTAACACGAATTAATCTAAATCATAAATAAACATTTGTTCGTTTTTAATGACCTATAGCAATGCTCGCCAAGCTTTATTCATTCAGCGGCTCAAAAATTTTGCAAAATATAATACACGGCTCCCTACCGTAAAAATTAAATTGTTCCAGTTATCGGAAACTATGTTTGACATTATATATTTATACACGCACCTGCATTCTACAATCGCGTCAATGTCAAAATTTTAATAAAATCATGAATAATGTGTTCTCATATAAAGAATTTATACAATTGTAAAAGAAAAAAATGCTTAATTAAATACTTATAGTTGTATTAGCATTGAGTGCATTGACCTCCGCAGCCCTACGGCCTACCAGGGGGTCGGAGCCCATAGTTTAGAGAGCACTGATCTATAGAATGGTAAGTAGTTAACCATGCAAAAGTTTAGAAGTATAATTGAAGCATTGCCACTTCTAACCGAATACAAATATCTTCTAAAATTGCCATTTTACATACTTAACGACCACTTTCTAACCAGTGCGTAATTTAATACTTGAATTAAATGACCACTCCATACACCTTCAACAAAACACTTATTCTTTTCAAAGATCAATATGGACTGTGTGCATTGCAATGCGGCATTAATTTAGTCATGCTTCTTTACTGTTAGAAAGTTATAGCTGAAAATTGATACCAAAGAATCTACTTGAGATAATATTTTAGTATATTTTAACAAAATAAATATTCGCTTCAAAAAATAATCCCTTTTATCAACGATATACCATTTCGCTTGAAATGTAATTTTTCAATTTCATTCGGACGGTGTGTGTCCACATATTAAATAAAACGGTCATAGTTTTACTTAATCACGTCAGTGTCTTAACCAATAAAAATATTTATTAACTGATTGTTTATGATTTCTTACTGACGGCTTATATAAATATTGTTTGTCTATTTTCATAAATTATTGGCCTAAGAATGAGTTGCTCTAACATTCTAGACAAAAATGTATTCATGGACACTTAACGACAGCAATATTTCAAAGCAGTAATTTAACTTGACATGCGTATTAGTTATTTTTTTATATTTCAACTGGCAAAACGGAATAAGCAACAGCGTAAATCGTTCGGTGGGAGTAGAAAATACTTTAGTTAGTATTAATTGCATACCCGTTATGTTAATAGGACTCTCTTTTAAGGTGTTAACTGACAATTTTTGGTGGAAAGACTTTATATTTAAAAAAATAAAACAAAATTTGTTTTTTACTACTTCCACATTTGCATTATGATCAAAATCGGCTTTTCTCATTACGAGAATTATATACTGAATTATAAGTTGATATTGATCGTTGTGAGTGAAACCGGACTTGATCTAAGGCTCTTATGAAAACAATGTGAAAAAATTGAGGTTTTAAATAGTAAGTTACGACAAAATTGTGATCTTATATCTGTGTTTCTTTATACGCTTCTTTCAAAGACCCTTTTTTTATTCTTTTTTAGTGTTTTTAATTAAAAACTAAGTTTTTAATCTTATTGTGGGTATAAAAATGCAACAATATATTATTTTATACTATTACATTTTTGCCTTAAAACCATCCGATTAAGAAATGTCTTTAATATAAAAATTCTGCACATAAAGGAAAATAAATGGTAACTATAAAAGGTTTTTTTATTTGACTTCACGACTAAAAAGCGACAAAAATTTTTAAATTTAAAACAAAAGGCCGCATTCTGTATTGGTTTGATAAAATAAATTGTATTAAAAGATAGATATCAAAGATTAAACTTGTTTACGTTTTGGCGAGACAATTTTTTAGATAATAACTTTTTAACTAACAGAAAGAAATTATTACCGCCAAACAAACAATTCTATCTCCATTTTTATTCTGTTGAACACAAAAATTTAATTTCATTCTTGCAAAAAAAGCTGACAGACTGTTATGAGAAAAACTCCTTCACTGTGGGTATATACGTTAATAATTATTTATACGAATAAATGGATGTTTTAAATATTTTTTTTTACAGATCTCAAGTAGTCGGAAGTGATCCACTTGAGAAAGAATTATAAAAGGTAGCTCAAGATTTATTACTCAAACCTTTTGATTGCTAAGCAGAATCTCTATCACTATAGAATACAATGACCTACTGTGTATAAAGTCTAAAAATATTTTATCGGCTTTCTGTATTTAATGGCTAGTAATCATTAAAAATTATTTGTTTTAAAAAATATGAGAATAATACATTTCGAAATTAATAAATGTTTTTTTATAAAACCGCTAAAGCTTGGAATCAGTTGATTAATTGATGATCTGGCCACATTTTCTTGACACAAGATACCAGCCCTGGCTATGCCACGGTTTCAGTAGATGATGTTGTGAACGAATTCTAAAGGTAACCCTTAGCTCGTATCTACCCGAAGACGCCAGAACCTAATTTTTGTAGAGGAATGAATATATCAATGAACTTATGCTTTGAAAAAATCATTTTTTCTCTCTACTGAAAAAATGAAACTCTAAAAAACTCTATATTAGCAAAAAATTTCAGAACAAAGGTTATATTATATTACATATTTTATAGACCACCTCCTTTCTATCATGCTGTTTGCACAGAAAATTAAAAGATGGCCTCTTTGTTAAATTTTTTTGCAAATATACAAGAAAACTCACATATTTCACTGAGCAGGAAGAAGTAACAAGTAAAATTCTATTGAAAAACGCCGTAAATAGAAAAGAAAAATAAACGAATATTGTTTCAGGTTGTATAATATTTTTTTCGTACTAACAGCACATAATAAAGATGACATTAATGAGACATTCATTTCTTATTATAGTATTTAAGTGATATTATGTCTTAGTGAAACAACAATGTTTTTTTAACATCGGCAGTCTCAATATTTTATTATGGTACTGATGGATATTGTTTATGACAATTTAATTACTATACAAACTGCTCGGTACTGCTCCTTACGGGTTCATGGGACATAACCTGTAGTCCATTCCAGCACACATTTCATCAAACTATGTTATGTGACAGCTGTGATTTGACCAAACACTAAGTTTATTGAAATCACATGGTCCTTGGTCAATGAGATAATTGCCCAAAATATATGTTATATAAATGTCTCAAATTAAAAAAACACATTTACTAAAATCGTATATTTCGTAAGCACGTACATGTACCACGAAATGCCCATAACGATATATATATGTAACTTCCCGGTACTAGTCCCTGCGGGATCACTGGACATCACCTCATACATATATTATTACTGTTCACAGTGAAACTGGAAACTATAACCTTTGGAACTGGATTTACAGCAGCTAATTATTTTGACGATGTATTGTGGTCCATTGTTACTATAGCAACCCGAAATCAACAATTATTATTTCAATGATAAAAAATTAGAAAATCGTAAATTTCTTATACATTATTCTAGTCAGAGTATAGTTACACGACTCGAACATAGAGTTAAAATTAAGCAATTATTTAAAAACAAAAATACACTTAAAGCGGTTAAAACTACGCTGAGAAAATAAGAAATAACATGCGTAACATATTTTACAAAATACCCCTGACGATTTTAATACAATATATGATTATGCGTATTGATTTTCATTCATAATAAGATATATTATAACATAATAAATTCTGAGTGTATGCATCACTATAGTTACATATCCAATCTCTAAGTGTTACAGAAGGGGTTCTCAAATATATTTCGCAAGACTTGGCACTAATTGTCATTTGGAGCATTTCCTTTGGTAAGTTACGTCAAAAATATTTCTTTTTTTTCCATGTTCGCTCCCAATGTGGAGCATATGTTCTACTAATGGAGGTCTCTTAACAGAATTTTTCTGATAACTGCTTGTTACTCAGTTTCTCAACCTCTCTTTTGTTTCGGAGAGAGTAGGGATAGAAGGATAGGGCTAGGACAGAGCTAGTGGTTGGCTAATCGCTTTGGCTACGCCCCGTGAGGATGGGATGGATGGGAGGGAGGACTCAGACTACGAACAGAAATTCATAAATCGATTTAAAGGTCAATCTATGAAAACCGTCCGCACCGGGAATTGAACCCGAGACATCTGTGATCGTAGCCAGCGACTCTACTAACTGCGCCACGAACGTCGATGCCGAAAAATATTTATCTTTCCAAAATTATATAATGAATACAAATTTAAAAATATACAAGTAATTATATGAATATTTCTTTGCTTTCATCTAGCTTGTGTTGTTAAACAATTTTATTATTTATATTGTTGATTGAGAGTTGGCATTAAAAACAGCTCTCGAGGGAAATAATTTTCCTATAATTCTAAAACTTAAATTTTTCTTTTAAGGTGTTAACCGTCAATTCTTGGTGGAAAGACATTATATTTTAAAAAATAAAACACAATTCATTAGTACTACTTCCAAATATTTATAATGATCAGGACCGGTTTCGCTCATCACGAGAATTATCAATTGATAATCATATTCAGTTGATAATGCTCGTGATGAGCGAAACCGGTCCTGATCATTATAAATATGTGGAAGTAGTACAAATGAATTGTGTTTTATTTTTTAAAAAACTTAAATATTTATTCAAATCAAATGTGTATTTGAAGAAGTTTTAAGAAATTCTGAAAATAAATCGCCAAATAGTGCTTCGTTATTCAATTTTACTAATGAGATTTCTGTAAGATTTTTGGCATGCATACCAGCTTCTACATTTCCCTTATAAGCTGCTGAATTAAAATATTGCTAATTGGAGAGGTTGAACTTATTTGTTAAATGGCTCACCACACTTATACAATAATGTATATTGAAGTAGAATTTGTCGCACTTTTAATAATTTTTACATTCTTTTAAATAAAAATATTTCAAAATGATTACGGTTACTGTTATTAAACATAGATTGATGCAAAAGTTTTGACGATTTATGATAAGAAATAAAAAAATGTTTTTCTTAATATCAATTACACAATTTCCATTACGTTTTACAATTATATTACATTTCATCGGCATGGTTATTAACTTTTTTGAATTATTGTAATGAAAAATATAATCAATCTGCATTATTGATAAATCATCATAAAACAGAGTAAGGTCTGGAGATTATGTTAAATGATTCATCATTTTATTTGTACTCATACATAAGAAATACCATACATCTATCAATATGGTTGATTAAATCAGAAAACAAAAATGTATGATACCCATCTAATATTAAGAAAACATTTCACCATGTTGCAGATGTCTAGTAAATTACCACTCAGTTTGATTGGTTCATGGTTATCTCCAGTTCTTGTACAGGATTAAAACCGACGCATTCCTGAAAAATGTTTAGGTATCATGAATTGTATTATCTTGTGATTTTATCTTTTTTGGGATTACCCACTCTTAACACGAGGTAACATAAAATTGTATCGACAGAGTGGTCTCAGGCCGGTGTACGCACGTTATTGCATTGTTATCTTATTATATATCATCTTAAATCGTTTCCCAGTTTTTCAAGCGTGATTGCAGAAAGTTACTTTGCGTCTTCCTTTGTCAGCTGCTAAAAAAAGTAAAAACAGTATAAAAATTCGTTGGTGAAAAACAACTACCTCGTATAAAACACTGCTGTAGTTTTTATTGCCTGTGTTACTCTTTGCTATAATATGTCCTTTTCAAAATTCTGAAAACAAACATTATTGGAAATCAATCTATTTTCATTCATTTTAAAAATTCACGGGAACTGCCAAACGAAAATCTTCCTCATAGCTGAATCAAAGTTAAATGATACATAAAAACATCTTCTCTTATTAAACATAATTTTTTAACTCAGAATTGTGTGATTATTTTTTTTCTTAGATGAAGGAAGAATGTCGTATAATTTGTTCATGCCAAAAAAACTGCAAGCAGAACAGACGTATTTTTTCTTGTTACGTCAAAAATATTTTATTCGTTTCTTTGATAAACAGAATTTTAGGGTATCAAATAATATAAAAATGTCCGAGATGCTTTTGACATAATAGCTTATTTGTGTCCATGTATGGCTATAATAATAATTTAAACACATTTTCCAAGCACTCTATATTTACTTACATATATTTTTTTCATCTTTGAATATTTACTTATGATTTTCAAAACATTTTAAAAGAGATATTCCAATTTTATCACATATAATAGAATTTAAATAAATAAACATAATTTAAACAGGTATAATAATTATTGCACACTGATTTTCTCATAATGTTATAAATCAAATCGTTTATTATGCAGATAATATTGGTTATACTATTATACACAAGTATCATAAATATCAAATGTGTGTCTAACATAGGTAATATATTGTATGCTGCTGATATGCTTGTTTGTGCATTACTTGCATTTTTAATGGAAACCAAAATGTATCCATAAGATAATATTATCTGTCGGCATAATCCGTTGATTATGACGCAGGTTATCTCTTACGTGCTTACGGGCTTAGTAATGAATTTCATATGGCAACCATTATCAAAAAGCCCACACTTGTTTTTATAATAATATACCGTAAAATGAAAATAAAACATCCATTAAACACAGAAAAACTTTTGATTACTTCAAAATCAACTTAGATTTAATGTATATGAAACATTTTTAATATTTTTATACATTACAACAGAGATTAAAAATTATTTTTTTCGTAAACATAAAAATAAATCCTTTAAAACTTTCGATGCTTTGAATTATTCATTTGTTTTTAAGGGGCATTTATAATTTGATACACTTTTTGTGGTACTTTAGCAACCCATCATGTTATGCAAAAAAAACTTAAATTTAGAGGTTTCCTTTAATGAATTCCTTGAAATAGTTTCATATCTGTAATTCAAATAAAACCTTTTTTAACCTTTTTTTCTTTACAATAATAAAAAAGTGGTAAATAGGTTAACAAATGAATACAAAAACATTTTCCTATTCAATTGTATTATCAGCTATGCATAAATAATTGTGTAACTTATTTTTCTCCTCAGAAAAACTCAAATAAAATGGTTTTTAATATATAGTTGTACTAGTTTCAACCATAATATGTATAATTATTCTATTTATATTGATATTCCGTTATAAAATGTCGTAGAATTTAATTTTTCCTCTTTTTTTATTAAATACTTATATAAAAGCTTGTTCACTGCAATAAAATTACAACCCACTGCATAAAATTCATTCAATATATTTTAAAAGGCATCGTCAATTTGACTTAACATATTATAGCTTTTGCAAAAAAATTGGTGCGAAATCCAACCTTGTCCTACTACTTATTCACATAAATTTACACTCAAAAATGAATAATCTGTGATGCGAAATTGTGTAAAAATGTATTATACTAGAAAACCTATAACGTCTAGAGTCTAGACACATTTAAAGATTAAAATGTATGACATTAAGTCCATCGATTTGATTATTTGACACTCATTTAGTATTAACGTATAAGTAGGTTAGAATAATAATGTGTTTTTTCATTATTTTCTTGATAATTTATCATTCATTTCATCTCGCTCAATCGTATTCCCGCCATCGTCTATTTAGATTATAATTATTCTTACAGTTATTTCTGAAGACGAAAATTTTGCTCATTAAGTAAATTCTTAATATCATTATGCCGACATCGGTATCAGACTTCATTTAAAATCTTAAGAGACTTTCTTACCCCACAATAATAAATTTTAAATATCGTTCCGCCCATTTAATTATAATGTTTATAACGGTGCAGTCACCAGCTATCATGTATTTATTTATAACTGTACTTTAATTATTATTTTCTTATTCTATGTAACATCTTTATAAATCTATGTCATAGTTTATTAATGATGGTGTTTAATCGACAATATTAAAAGTATCTCTATGAATCCTTTAAAAATAATCAATTACGTCCACGGCCAGTCATTCATTAATTTATGTATTGGACTAGTTGTGGCCATAAATACGGGTCACCTGAGGAGTCATCTATAGTCGACGAGTTCGTGTAAGAAAGCTTCATTCTTTGGAATCATTTTCTGCTATGAGAAATAAGAGTTACTTCAACCCATAATGCATGGAATAATAAACCGTAGCAGAAGCATTGATAGACTGATATTCCCTTGACTACAAAGGTTACATTAGTATCTTAATGTTTAAGGCATTGACGATTTTATAAGATCTTATAAGAAGAAAGACTTATTGCCGCCACCGACATAAGACAGTATCAATTGAAAGAGAAGCGTACAAAATATCGAAAACATTTATTAAATGTATTTAGCGGAAAAATAATAAAATAAAGTCAGAAGATGGACAGTTTTTCAAGATAAAAAAATCCTGAATGAATTAATGAAATGTTCTTGTATCATTATTTATTGATTCGGAATCGAGTTCGAACTGGCGTCAAGAAAATGTCATAAATAAAAAGTGACTTACATAAACCTATCGACATTGAAAAAAAATATGAATAGTTTGACCTTTTCTGCATTTAACAAGTTCATGAGGCTCAAAATATACACACAAATTATCGTGTTCATTTAAACCTTTTCTTCTTCAAGAGTTTTTATATTTTACAACCGCTATCATAATAGCCTGTTTTATATTTAAATTAAAAACTTAACAATCTTTTCTCAAATAAAATGGTACACTTCCGCCACCGCATTTAATATTTATTTCGACGTATACTATGATTGATAACTATTTTAACAACGCTTTCTTCCAGTGTATATAACATTGAATATTTAACAGCAAACAGTTCGAGAAAAAATAAAGTCTATAATTAAGAAAAACATAATGGAAATCTTTAACTGCTCCACGCCCTATTGGATAATGTGGTTAAAAATGGATAATGTGGTTAAAAATGTGGTTAAAAATATACCTATCCAACAGTTAAATTGTTTTAATCATTCGAAAATTTCTCCTACCGTAACCAATTGTCAAGGATTAGTACCATATTTTAGCAATTTGAAACATTGAAAAAATAATATCATTCAAAAAAAAAGTTCATTTCAATAAGCTTCGGGGTAAAAAGTACTAACCAAGGTTATTCAAAACCACAAAATCTTCAATCTACGTAATTTAGCAAAACGTTATGAAATTTCTGAAATTATTCATATGAAACTTATTTGCGGTCGAAACAACAATGTTTCACTCAAATAAATTTTATTTAATATAATATTACTCTAGACACTTACATTCATTTGTGGTGCACTGCTAACAAGTTTGTGAAGTATATTTGTATTATATTAAAAAAATCAATTGGAAAAACCAGTCTTCGATTTTAACAATAAAATTTGTAATAAATTTGTTTACTTTTTTTAACCTGAAAATATCGATTTCATCTATGTTATTTATCAAATTAAAAGTTCAATTGTATATTGAATTTCTACAAATTATATAAATAAAATATTATAAATTTTGAATTGATAATTTTTCAAGCCTAGTGCAATTTATTGCATTAAAATAATGTTGCCTAAATGAATATTATCAATAAGCAGCCAATAATTTATTATTTGTCATATTATTAGAAACACTATGAGTATTTTACTTGTCTGTACATGTAAATGTATTATAAAGAAACGATTTAGGACGATTTAAAACGAAAAATAAATTACTTTACCCCACGTATTTTCTAAAAAAGAATCCATCCCACGTTGTTAATATTCACAAAGAGATGACTCTATAAAAAGTAACGCATGTCCTCAACATGTTCCAACACAACGGGTTAAAGTGGCAGAAAAATACTCCTTTCTTCAATATGTCAGACGCAAATTATTGTTGCTGAAAATATCAAATATTTCTTTCCATATCGTAAATATTCACGTAGTATGTGACCTAGCAAAACTGTGCATAAAGCGTGTATTTTCTACTCGGGTTTGCATTTTTGGGGAATTTTATTTTATATCACGATATGCATTGATATAAATCATTTTAAAAAAGGTCTAGTTTACTTTTTGTGTTTTTTTCATGGTTTACGAAGACCGATAAACATATTGAATATTTTAAGACATCGACTGAGGGTGCTTGATGGAATTTCAATATTAAATTTGGATTATTGAGATTTTGTACACTTCCATGTATTTTGTCACTAACGACCCGGGTTTCGCCTTTCGGCATCTTCAGGCATTCGAGCACACGAATGGACTCGAACTGAGTCGAACTCAGTTCGAGTCCATTCGTGTGCTCAAATCTCAATAATCAAATTTAATATTGAATATTATTTAACGTAGTAATACGTTTGGTTGTTTTCATTGTTTCGGTATCAATATTCTTAATTGTTTTGATGTTTTTATGTGCAAAAATTTTTAATGGAACAATAATATTTTATATAACTCACCTATACATTTTCTTTGTTTAAGAATATATTTTGTTTTATATTAATCCTTAAATAAAAAACATTTTTAGTTAACATTCAATTTTCAATATCCAGCATCGGTTTTAATTACAAGCACTTCTCTTGAGAAATAGAGCTTTAAAAAAATTAGTAAACGTTGTTATTAGAAGATATTTTTTGTTAATAAATTAATGTAACGGAATGGATTCAATTCACTAGTGAATACTTCTACCGAAAAATAAAACTTTTTTTTAATTACCAATAGTAAATCGCAGATAAAGCCTGAAAGATGGTCGCAATCTACTTGTAACCCAATGAGACCCGTAGTACTATTTATGATCAGTCGTAAGTCGTAACCAAATATTAAAAATACAAACGATAAAATAAAATTATATAACTACAAAATAGCTATATAATATAATAATATAAGCCATGCACAACTTTTGGGTAAACGTTAATCGTTCTGAGACGAGAATTGGACTTGAACTGGGGCTTCTTAGAGACTCATGTTGCCAGAATTCAACTAAATTCGCATAAAAAAATTTCAAATACTGAATATTCAATACGAAGTTTAAATTTACAAGTAAAATTTTTATTCTACTAGACGTTTAATAGGTTTGACACGTGTTTTGCCTTTTTGATACATATTTGATCATAAGTATTTGTGAAGCTTGTATGAAAGTTAATATATATTGAAGTGTCTTTCACAGAAAACCGCCATTATTTGTTTCAGCATCAAGTCGCTCTTTACGTCTAAAAGCCTATCCATCCCTAGAAGCGGTAGAAAAAAATTTAGTTGATCTGGCATTATTTATATATGTTAAGCAAAGCTTTTGATTTTATTGAACATAAAGAATGAAAAATCTTTGCACACAGTGAAATCAAATTGAATTCATTGAAAAAATTATCTAAGATATCGATTGATATCAATGAAATATAATACACTGAAATGTACAAAATTTTAACGATTCACACATGAAAAAATAATAAAATTTTAAGTGCAGGCAGTGTGGGCGCATTCGGTAGGTTAATGGGGAGTTAGCATATATATTGGGAATCGTTTTTCACTGGAACAACCAACGCTTATTTTACAAATTAAAAAGTTTTATCGATTGGTTAGCTGATTTATGTTACTATAAATTGAATAACTTACGAGTTTTTCTCTATCCTTTGCTGAATCTAAACAGAATTACATACTTTGTATTCTTTAAAGACTTTTTATTAATTTTCTTCGTAATAATTGAATCATAAGATTCATATCAAAACTAACTATATTGAATTTTGAGTGATTCGTTCATATGATTTTTTTATTAGTATTAGTCATTATGTTGTGAAAGAAAAATTAATTCTCAGACTGTATTAAAAGTATTAAAATAAAAATGAACAGTAACTAACTGAAAGTTAAAATCAAGAAGAATCACATTGTTTTCTGTGCCGAAGTATAATAAACATAAAACATAAAGATATTCAGTCTACCGATACGAATTTGACTCTTAATCTTTAGAAAATGGATTACAAATATGAATGGCGAACTTATTATGTGTATTAAATAATGTATAACGTAAAATAACGGCCTACATCTTATTTCAATATTTTAATGGAAAATCAAAAATTTTACTCATTTTTAAATATACGAATACTATGAAACGACCATCGTGAAAAAGGTAAATGTAGTTTTAAAAATCGCCACATACAAGAATAAATCTTTCATAATGTGTTGATTCATAAGCGTATAATTATGAATACAAATTGAGCTGCTATTACTGAAAACATCGTATACTAAATACTTATTATACCTTTAATGTATTATGATTCATAACTCATATCGCTTAATTATACACTTTGTGAATTTCTTTATTGAGTAATTTTTCATTCAAAAATGAATTACACCGAAGCATTATTGCACGCACAGAAGCTTATTCAAAATTCTTCTGATTTGTACAAAAATATACATAGCGCCCTTCACATTTCGCATGTTCGTGCTAGTTGCTAATATATCAGAACACCATTTGCCCAAGAAATTGTTAAAAAATCATAAGCGAAGTTTCATTTATAATATGAGATGACAAAATAACAAACCAAATATAATATATCAATAGCTGTTATTTTTTACTACATGTTTTTAATTATAAAGAGTCGAAAATGTTTTCGGGCGTTTGTCATATTAGATTACATCACGACCATTTCCAAAACGCTAGTGAACACTTTCCAGCAATGGTTTTTCAAACAATTTATGGATTTGGATCCAAAAGCATGGATATCGATTGTTTTAGCATTATTCTCCATCTATATCTTCACCGATCCTAAAAAACTGTGAGTAGAGAGAGCGGTATGATAATAATTAATAGTCATTTCTTAACCCCTTCCGCATATATCTTTACCCTTCCCGGAAATAAAGATTGAACCACTGATTTATAACCATTTCCCCTAAAAAAACATTATTGGGATGCTTTTATTGAAATCCGTATACTCTATATTGGTACTGAACGTGGTTAGATAATTAAAGAAACCTATTTTTCGTAGAAAGCTTCTGTTGAGATAATTCCATTAGGAGGCCATATGCTCCGTATTGGGAGCCCTGTAAAAAAAGTCAAAACGCTGAATCCATCAGTTTAGTTTACTGAAAAGCAAAAATTATTCTTTTAATTCGATAAATATCCATAGTTATTTCTTCACAATGAGATGACAGACATCATCGCTTAACTGAAAGTTCATTGAATTACATCGCCTGAAATTTGAACTTCTCAAGATGATTTAAAACAATGAATACATTGTTTAGATGGTACATCAAACGTTTTATTATCTAAATCATTATGTGTATTAGATTTTTGAGAAGAAAACCGTTAATTTTTGAACATAATTTAAAATCCCAACTAAGTTGTTAATGTTAAATTCTGTTTTTTCATTACACGTATTTGAATTTCGAAAAACATTAAAAGATTTTTTCATTGAATTTAATAAAATAAACATTTCTTAAGTAACCCATAGCCCATAACTCATACAAACATACGAAATATCTATTTCGCAGATATACATTATTCATTTGATATTAAACAACGCTTTCAATTGGTATTGATAAAATCTCTACTTTAGTGTGATTCGTAACTTTTAAAATGGTAAACTATTCTCATTTGCCAGGTAAGTAGGTAAGGGAGGATACTAAAAATTTTAATGAGAATTCAACTGGTTGCAATTATTCTATTGGTACATTCTGATTTTATTGATCTTATGCTACCTTTAAACAACGTTCTTTGAATTTGAAAAAAAAATTAAACGTAGGTAAATATTTAGAAAAAAAAAGTATATCACCTTATTCGAAAGTCATATATTATTCATTATTTACTTTTTTAAAAATATACCAATAGCAATATATAAACCGGATCTATATCTGAATAGCCAACACTCTAAGACGTTCGTCTTTTTATTTTTAGTGCCCTTGAGTGTGAATTCACATATGTATGATTGCGTTCGAAGGGATGAATTTATTTCCCTTTTGAAACCTCAACCCACCAATTTCATCGGATCCTTAAAACGGGGCGTAGCAATAGCGATAAGCTAATCTTTCGCACTTTCACCTCTTCAAAAAGGAGTGATGGAACAATTGAATTACAACCAGTTTTTGTATAAATAAGTTCTGTTAAGACGCTCAATTCGGAGTCATGTCTCACATGGGATGTAAAATTGGTTAAAAATATATGTAATATTATTTTCATCTGAAGGAAATTTTTCACAGCTCTGTATGTATTTTTTTATTGTTAAGAAAACTTTTTATTCCAGCATCAAATTTTATATCAGTATGTATAAAACATACGCACTGATTCATAAACATTTTTATTAAATAAGCTTTCAAATACATACTATTGCTTATTTAATCACACAACTGTTAAACCATAACACCAAAAATGGAACATTGCTTATATAAAAATAAAATCATACACATAAATTGTATGGCTTTAAGAATTTGTTGGTTTATTTATTTGAATGAACAAACATCTTTTTCTGTTACATATTGGTTACATATTACGCTTCGATAAGCAGTAAATATCATTAATTAAGCCCGTATTGTGTTGGAAAGAGTCAGTTCTGATTATATACTCATACCGAAATCAATGGTTTTCAACTGTACTTTATAACTATTGTGAAATATTAGACATTACTAATATTTAGTCTTAATAAAGTAAATATCATCCCCGTTTTGGTGCCGTCGAGTTATCTATATCTGTTGGCTCTTTTCGAACGCAATTGACTAGACGCCTTAGTTTTACAACAAATTCATTGACATCCAAGTTTTCTTTAAAATATATTTAGAAATGCATCAATTTTAAATGAATACATTTTAAATGAAAACAAAAAAATATCTAGTCATCTAGATTCACGAGTTGACACTAAACTGTGATTCACTCAAAACCTGTATTTCAATATAACGTTGATTTTTTTTACAAAATGACTACAATCTTTGTGTGACTTCTGTTTGTAATTATATTTTACGCCATTTTAAATATAACCACTCAAAATGAAAATTGTTTTAAACTATTACGTCTGGAAATTTCGGATAACGACTATAAGTTCAAGGATTAAGAAAATACAGAAGCATTACCGAAAAACTAAGCTCCGCGCAATATATCGAAATAGAAAAATGAAATACATTCTTTAGGGCCTATTTTGTAATATTTCAAGTATTAGTTATTAATTTAAACCAAAAACCCATAGGTGAATTATTCTATATTATTAAAATTTACTCAACAAAACAAGCCACCTTTATCATAATATTTTTAAAAAACATAACGAAAAATTACCCTAAATTTTCCTAACCGCATACTTTCTTAAATTTTCAGTAAAATATTTAATTTTATATTATACAATGAATTCTCTGGGTGTGATCAAATCCTGTTTTGGTCTTGGGCACAGTTAAAATAACCGATGATTATGTTTTTTATGATTATGACATAGCATTTATAGATTGTTTTCTTCGCCATTGGTAAAAAAAGCCGTATATCTATGGAGTATCATCACCAATCAAAATTTATAAATGAATTATTACAACTGATAGCGACAAAACTACATTAATGACTTATGCATTTGGTAAGTCGAAATCAAATATTATGCATCCAAGGAAGCATTTTTTAATAATATTTTATTTACAAGCTAACTTAATTCGAACGTTATAGTAAATTGGTAATTTATTTTGTCAAGATTTAGATTTGGCATGTGTATTTGAAATAACTTTACAGATGTAAACATGATACCAATAAATCTCAGCAAACGATACTAAATAAATGTATATACTTTATCTATACTGAAGTATTTTGAAGTAATTTATTAATATTACTCTTGACGCCTCTGATGAAACTTTCTGGTTTCTTTTTGTTTGGCCCTGAAATTCTAAGCAAAGAAGCGAAATAAAGGATTACGTGAAAATGTTTCCAATTCCCAAACTTCATACTTCACTAACACGTACATCCTCGCAAAACAAATAAATTTTCTTTATTTGTTTTTCTGTTAACAAAACTACATACGATTAATTATTAATTTGGAAATTATCGGGAAAATTGTAATTCCTTTTAAGTGCTTTTTTAGTCAAAATAGGGTAAGCCTTATTTTATTAATTTCGAAGGTGTGTGTTCTGTCACAGACTATAATGTTGTCATAAAAAGATAACATCATTAAAATCGATAGTAATTTATATTGTCAGTAAAACTAAATACGTGAAAATCTCTTAAAATAAAAACATTTCTTCTATGTTTGATAAACGATACTAAGAGAAAACTTTTGAATGGCATGTATATTCAACATAATTAACTGTCAAATTTGTTATTTTGAAATAATACCTAGACATACAATCATTGAACATTAAAAGGCTTTTTTGTTTTAAACCGGTTATAAATAGCAATTCTAATTATGAATCCTAAGATTTTGCGCAAGGAATATGTGTATATTTTAAAAGCAAAGACAAATTTCATTTTTTTTGTAGAAACTTCCAATATACAATGCAGACAGATTGGTGGTTTTTTCAAAGGAAACGTATTAACTTAAATAACACAGATACATATTTTTTGTACCACATCATTTTCATTTTGATAACAATGTTCGTTGATTGTCAATAATACAAAATCAATCGTGATAGTATATATTGTCTGTTTGAATTAAAAATGTATAATTTTATTTTTCTCTAACATTTTTTATGGGACAGTTTATTTATAAACATCATTTACCGAGACACAATCCTGAAAAAACATTTAATACTACGGTTAAAAATATAAACATTCAATTGAATATCAAATAATTATAAAATTATAACAATTTTACAAAGGATTTATTTTCTTAAATAATGGTGAAACAATCAAAAAATATGAAAAAATTTTCAAATAAGAAACAAATAATTTTTTTCATCTCATATAAGCTGTCAATAAAATTTATTCCATTTAATTTGTAAGTTTTCTTTCAAAAGACAATAAAAATGAAAATATCTCCGTGTGTCTTTCAGATTTTTCTATTCACCAAGTTTTCTTACACTTATATTCGTAATAAATGTTCTACATCAGTCAAATATTTTTTTTTAAAGATTTTTAAGCTTGATAGATTATAAACAAACAAGCGCGTATATTTGCCAAATTTTTAAATTTTTTGTGTTCGTTTTGTTGACACAATATGTAGAAATGTATATTGACAGATGACTCGTATTATATTTTTCCTACTTTATCAATAACCAATTGAAACGACAATTTTTTGACATCTTTTCAATCCGTTCTTATGCAAAAAAGATAAACAATCTTCACCTGGAATTGAAAGTTTTTACATCAAATCACTTTGAAAAGAATTCATATCCTTAACAATACCAATGATCAGTTTGAACGTGTTAACTGTCAATTCTTGGTGGAAAGTGATCATATTTTAGGTGAGGGCCGGTTTCGTCAGAACTATTCGATAATGTGATATAATAACCCATGAAAGAAACCAGTCTTGAACATTATAATATGCTTTTATTTAAAAAAATACAATTCTGATGATTTTTTTATTTTTCGTATTTATAAAACATTTAGTCTGAATAAATATTTCTTTAAATATATTGTTTTTAAGCGATTATTCTCTCTTTACAGTAAACAGTGTAAATTGACACTAAAAAGTAATACGATACTTTTTATTTCTCTAGTTTGTCTTTATTTAAATGCTGTTGAATCAATATACTTGTATAAATAGCGCTTTTCAGTCTTACCTGGAAACGCCTTACGCTTGTCAATTGAAAAATGTATTCAACTTAAATGTTCAATCAAAGTACGGCATTCAATTTTCCTAGAATGCCTTGGATTTCAAGAAATAGCATTCATTTATATTTAAATAGTCATGCATGAACACGGCAAAGTTAATTTTGCATAATTTTGACGTAAAACTATCTTTCTACAAATTTCAGTTTAAAATAATTTTAAAACTTTACTATGGAACAATACTTGCTGAAGTTTATTTATTTCTCCGATAAAATTATTTCTCACACATGTTTAATTCGATTTCTTCTTCTCGTGTATCAATTTAATTTGGTAACAAATAATCTTATTGCCCGATTCTTAAAATGTTCAAATACCCAATTTAAATATATTACCGGATAAGTTGCTTCAAATAAAAACTTATACGACTGAAAGTAGATCCATTTCTAATTTTAAAAAAAAACAAATTAAACTGTTTCAGTTTTTTGTTTTTTTATAAAAGTATTTTCATTACGAATATACCTACGTACTTATCTATAAGAAAGGTTTATACAAAAATAAATATTTTTTAATCATGTTCAGCTTTGATTTAGAAAACAAATTCTATAGAAATTACGGTTGTTTCGAATACTTTTTGTTTCATTAAATTTCTCAGGAAATTCTCTAAAATTAATTTTAAAATTTTCTGAATTCTTTTCGAATATTTTCTTTATTTCCTTCGAAAACTCTAACATTTTAAATGTATTCACCAAACTGCAAATTAACTCCAAAGCTTGAAAATTATTATATAACAGTATTCGTTAATTAATCTAGAATAACACTTTTAAGAACATTACTGGCTACCTGATATTGCTCCGTACGAAATCACGGGACATCACTTCGTACAGCTATTCATACTTTTGTTGCTGATCACTATTAAATATGAAATCTATAACACAATATCGTCATAACAATTAAAGCGGTACTCTCTACGCTAATGATTTGAAGATCACCGTTAAATAACTAGAAGTTAATAATTCATATATTAGGAAGAATTTACCTCCAGTACATAAAGTACAGTGAAGTTTCATTATCTTACATCTGTGATATTATTATAGCAACGCTAAATATTTAAAAGTCGTATTACGATCGGTTATAATCATAGCAACCCAAAATAAACAATAATTTAAATATAATCTAAGACATCGACTGAGGGTGCTTGATGGAATTTCAATATCAAATTTGGATTATTGAGATTTTGTACACACCGCTTTTCAACTTCTTTTAGAAATACCAGTGATTTTACAATTATAATAGTATTGTGGGCTTTGACGGGATGCAATTCGACGAATGGGTAAATATATACAATCATTCCACATTTAGTGACATCTGTTAGGTGTTTCAACGTATAGGATATAATAGCGGAGAATTAGGAAGGTTCAGCTGCTCATTCAAAATTGGCAAGGAATTTAACTGGGCTCTATTAATTTCCAAAATTTCTTGATAAAATAATTTATGATCCCCCATGTTTTTATGCAACAGTTTAACAGATTGTATATATTTACTCATTCGTCGAATTGCATCCCGTCAAAACCCACAATACTATTATAATTGTAAAATCACTGGTATTTCTAAAAGAAGTTGAAAAGCGGCAATTCGCCACTATGTTAACATGGTGTTTACAAAATAAGGATTAGGGCGATTCCCGAAATTTTAACTCAGGTATCAGTGTGGCTCTCAGACGTATAATATCTTACCTCGTAAATAATATTTGTCGCATTTGTATCTTCTATATAAACGTTAGACACTGTTTACTGTCTGTCAGTTCGAGCACATTCGTGTGCTCGAATGCCTGAAGATACCGAAAGGCGAAACCCGGGTCGTTAGTGATAAAATACACGGAAGTGTACAAAATCTCAATTAATCCAAATTTTAATAATTTAAATGTCAAAAATAATGAAATCGTAAATTTCTCCACTTATAATATATTATAGTTACTCAACACAAAAGATAGAGCCTAAAATAATCAACAGTTAAAAAAAAAAACATTGAAAACCGTGTTAGCCTCACAGAGAAAATTTCAGAACACTTTCGTAACGTTACATATACTACGAAATACTCATGATGTCAACTTCAGAGCTTTGTTAAATATATTTCTTATAATTATATTTATTTAACACATTATTTTAATACCATTAAAGCGTCTCATAATTAGCCTTCTTCGTCCTGTTACAGTTTTAATCTTAAGGGAGTAGCCCAACTTTGAATACTTTATTTACTAAAATGAGAAAAATCTTCATTATACGTTTGCATAACTTGAAAATGAAAATAAGAGAAAAAGACCTTTTATCTTGTATCAGTTATTGACAATCTTGTAAAAATATGTGGTGGAATGGAAAAAATATTTTAAAAAGTAATTTTATATCATAACTATTGTGCGTTGTAGGTTACAGAATAATATTTCATCTCCATTCACATATTAGGGGCATGTGTATCATCCAGTATTAAATGTATTTTGTGTGCGCCTCATTTTCCTTTGATTCCGTTATTTCGGTGTTCGCGGGTTTAAATCCCAATAGGGACTTCATTAAGTGGTTTTTCAGCCGAATCGTGAATAAGTAGACATGGATTAATTTGATGTATTAAATTCCTCTCCCCCATCCAATCTTAAAAGGAGGGTGAAATGAAACAATTAGCTTGAAGCTAGATATACTTTATCAATTTCTTTTTATCCTTACTCTTTTCGAATAAGAGAAGTTGAGTGACTGAATAACAAGCAGTTTTCATAGAAAAACTTTGGTTGAGATGCTGAATTAGAAGTCAATTTGCTCGAAATTGCTCTTCTATAGGGCTTGAAGAAATGGGCTTGTATTTATCGGATCAGTAATTAATCTAAAAAATCAGTAATTAATTCGAAAAATGGTCAGTATACATGTGGTTACTTAATTAAATAAACGGTCAGTTATTTGATAAAACCTATTTTATTATTTTATCTTTTTTACTGAGTCAACCTAACCTAACCTTCCTTTAATATTTACTGACCCTATCTTTAATATTTACTTACCATTTTTATTTTTCTACTGACCGTTTTTTGCATTTGTTACTGACCATTTCTTTAATATTTACTGGCCGTTAATTGAATTAGATACTGACCAAATAATTAGTTGCCGTAGAAATGTAGGTAGTGGTTTTTAATTTTCACTTGCAGCATTTGCAAAATATGTAAATATTGTATTGGAATTTAATTAATTCTGAATATAATAGGTCTTACGATGGCGTGACGCTGAAAAAACTAGGTTCTATAATTCTTGTAGAACTAAATACATACTTTGATTGTTTTACTTAATTACAAAATAAAGTGTGTATGAAAGTGAAATCACTCTTCCAAAAGCATAATTCGTCTCAGTGTGCGCTCGAACCAATTTCAATTAAACAAAACAGCGGTTGTCTTAATTCATCCGTGTAGTCATGGCTTTCTATTATTTAAACTCAAATTAAAATATTTAAATTTAATTAAATATATTAAATTATTACTGTGTAGATATTGGTTTTACCCTCAATTGATGTTAATTAAGAATAACATAGAAATATGCTGTATGTCAATAATGCGAGGAGCCGCCTTTAAGCCTAAATTTATTTCTTAAATTTTCAATATTATCTAAATTTAAACATGATTCACGGTAAATTCTCTCGGAAAAACTATTTCTTCCCTCGAAAGATATTTTCGTTAGAAAGTTATGTCCTGTCTACAAAATACAATTGTGGCGCTAATTACATCCTTCTAAGTAATATCCTTCTCGTTTTACATTTCTCTTGTAGTGCTTTAATTTAAATAATATTAAAATTGTTTCAAGCAATATATATTGTAATAAATATAAATTTTACGTAGGGACTGTTTAGTTTTATTGAAAGATTTTAATCAAAAACAGTGGGCTTCTGTTTATAAAAATATCTTCATTGACTTATGCTTATTAAAAATATTTTTCTTCTCCTGTCGGTAAAACTCATGAATAATGATTTTTTTTTAAATTCTTTATTTACTTTTGAACTGATTAATTCAGAAAACCATTAAAAATAAAAATAAATAGTACTTGGTTAAAATAATTAAAACTGCTTCTTCGTAGGATAAGCTGAAATTCATACGTCATTGGTATAGATGTACCAATTCAACTTGTAGGCTAGTGAGGATGCCACCACCGCGTTAGAAATTTTGTATACTTAACCAGAACTGAAATGTCAATAAATCCCAAAACTGATATTTTAACAACGATTATTAAAAGTAGACAAGATATTTATTTTGCATAAAATGGCAATTGAAGACATTTTTTCTAGACTGACAATTCAGGTTCCAAATTCGGCGGCGGCCAAGTAATTTTGGTAATACTATAGTTATATGAATTTTCGCTTTAATCCAATGATGTTCAAATTGTATTGTAACTATCGATTGAGGTTGCTTGAAAGTTTCTTTAAAATTAAATTATCACGGCTTTAGCTTCAGTGAATATTTTTTTATTTTTCACATATTCATTAAATACCTATAATCATTATTTATAGGACAATTTAAGATTACTTAATAATTTTAAATATTTTTAAAATTAAGTTCATTAATACATCGAATCACTTGTTTATTACTCTCTAAAATATGTACGAGTACAACCGTTTTAACAATGTTTCCAAAGTCATTTTTAGTTTACAAAAAATATTATAATCACTAATTGAACTATACAGAATCGATCAAAGCAGCTTTGCTTTGCCTTTAAGTCATCGTATATATATTCTTTATTATCCATTAGTAATGTTTGTACCCAGGGACATATAAAATTTACGCTGCGTTCTAAACAAGAAAAATTCTCGAAAAGATCAAGGCAGGAATGCGTATAGCACTATGGAAATTCCGCCATATTACAGACTGGAAATATCTGAGGACACGAAAAACAACGGACGTGACTTGGGAATGTAATTTGGGGTCGAGTGATCAGCCATGGATATTGAAAAAAGCAAATCTTCGACTTGGACACATGACAGGGGACAAATTCTGACCCGGATCCCTCTGCTATAAAAACATATTATGAAGACATGAATTTTTGTGTCATCTACTTAAAAAATGTAATCTCTATTCTTGGATTGAAGATTTGAATATTAGACGCATAAAAAATGCAAAAACTATTCAATTCATTGAATAAATATTATATTGATTTTGCAACGTGTCAAAGTAAATTTTCCATGAAAAAACTTTTATTGTTTCTCAATGGCATAAAACCATATTATATAGACTTTTGTATTCCTTTTTATAATATAAATAATACATATTTATGTATTATTGAGTATTGAGTATTTGATCAAGGCACCCGATATAAATGGTTAATTATTCAGAACAGTAACCTACCCATAACGGTCATGTATAATTTATTATTGAACCTTTAGGCAAATTAATTCTTCAGTATGAATCAGTGGTGGCCCGAAAGAATTGGTGGTGGTGGAGCTGAATTAATTAAAGTAAGACTTATCAGCATGTATCGAAAAAATATAATGACCTATACAAAGATTAAAGTGTATTTCATTTTTAAATCTGTGCAGATATAAATTTTATCAAAATAAAAGCTTTAGATTGTAAAAAGTTAAATTTAAAAAATCAGTTTATACTTGAGAGCCGCCACTGATGTGAGTACAAGTAAATATGAAAATTTAATTCCGATAAATGGATTCGTTTAAATGCCATTTCACGACCCAGAGTTCGAATATCCAGTTATATTTCATTGATTTTTCAACCATTTGACGATTTTTTATCCAAAGAAATCTACGTTCTCATCAGATCCCATTCTATTTTTTCACTTTTAAACATCTGCTATGAAATCCGTTAGTTTAAATATTATATTTACTGATTCTTTCTTTACCCATAGATAGATGGAATACACTCAACAAAAAGTTAGAATAAATATTTTTGTCTCTCTAGTTAAACGCTCAAATAACAGTCAATATTCTACAACTTGAGAGTAGTCATGGTTTTAAGAAATTCTATCCTAATAATAATGGGCCATAAAAATAGTTGATATTTTGAATTCGAAAAATTATGAATAACAATCTAAGCAGATATTGTATTACTTTAAGTGGTTAAGGTTAATCAAATTTACAGAAAATCTTATTCATAAAAATGATGACACAATTCCAAAAACTTTTGTTCTCAATGTTCTGTTGATAAAAGGGGTTATAAGCTCATTTTCATTAGAAAGGATCAAAGTAAGAAAAAAAAATAAAACGTACCTATCACTTAAAACTTTTCGGTGTTAAATCATTTCATTAAAAACAGTTTTGGAATAAGAAACGAACAAAGGGGTGAAATTTTAGTAGCCTATTCGTAGCATTGGAATGAATTTTCAAAGGAACTTTATAGCGTAACTTTAAGAGTTTAGTGTTTAGTTAAAATTTGATCAGGTCTCATTTAAAATAAAGTTTCTATTCAATTTGCAAGTAAAGAAAATTTGATGAAATTTGCCTCTTTGTGACTGACAACTGTAGGGTATAATAATTAAAAGTTAGGATCCGTGTCTTTAGAAAATAAATTTTTCATTTTTATAAACAATTTCTACAGCAAACACATTTTAACGTTATCCGGTCTTAATTCAGTTGTTCTATTTCATATTATAGGCAGGACTATTTTACACTATCGAGATAAGTTACAAAAATAAAAAGTTAGTAATCATCTATTACAGCAGTGCTCCGCAACCGGTGCGCCATGAGACGATCCCAAGTGTGCCACGGCACAAAAGCATTTAATCCGCATTTTTCTTGAAAAATAATACCAATCCCAATTGTTTCACACAGAAAGATATTGGCTGTCTTGAGGCAAAATTTTGGTAAGATTATTTGAATTTTTCTTTGAGACTATTTACTTTTTACTTTAACCAAAATATGCCAAAACTCTACCAACTACTCTTAAAATAATCATTGAATGAACTTGCTACATTGTTGACATCTTTAAGCATCTGAATGAATTAAGCAAAAAATGAAATGAAAAGAATTTTTATCATACTCTGGCAAATAAAACGAGACTATTATTGAATACAGAAAAATCATTTTGGATTTAGCTAAACAAAAAATGGGCAATACTTATGCATACAACTTAGCTTCACTCAATTTTAGTAATTGAGCTTAGTTTTTGTTTTGTTACAACTTTTAGAAATGTTTCTTTTATAATTCTGTACGTTTTGTGTGATGAGTGTTCACCTAAAAAGGTAAAAAGGTTTATTGGCTTTTATTTAAAGAAAACATAGCTACTTTTTCAAATTCTTCAAATAAAAACATATTAATAAATTGTCAGTTGTGTACATAATATTTACATATTTTGGTATATGGTATCCCGCAAAATATTAATCAGTGCTTAAGTGTGCCGTGGGTGACAAAAGGTTTGCCGAGCACTGTATTACTGTATGGGATGAAAATATTAAAAACAACTAATTTTTTGTATAAAAATAGTCTATTTTAACACATTTTAAGAATCGAGTCTGTAGCCGTGAAACTGAATTAGACTTAAAGTCTTCGAACGTTATCCCTTGGTTATGGAAATCGGCTGACAATTCTAATATTTTTAGTATTTAATACGTTATACTCAACCAAATTAGATTAATTGTGAAAATTCACACAAAAACAAGAATTATCATAATTATTAAATCGAGTAAAGGTATAATAAAAATCATATATATTTTAAATCCATTGTTTATTATGCGAAAGCCTTGAGTACGAAAACCTATTAATCTCTCAGTAGTGGAACATAATAATGACATTATTAAAACAAATTGTGCAAGAGAATTTAAGAAATAAGTAATTTTTTTCGTTTATTGTATCAGAGCTGGGTGCCTTAAAAATAGCCTTTCGCTCCACCTGTTTGCGTCGTCAAGGACTTGAATCCCTGAATGAAAACTTCTTTAGATTAATTTTTCAGGAAACTCTATGTTTGTATTTTTATTCAAATACCTGGACATTGGTGATGTTTTTATCTCATTCTACAAACTATTTCATTGTGAAAAGTTAGATACTAGATCGTTGCTTCTATCTTCAACATTTCTGAAAAGGGAGGTTGAACGACTGAATTACAAGCAATCCACGTCAAAGAGTTCATTTCATATTCTTTACACTGAAAATGGAAATGTCACTGCATTGGGTAACGTTTTTAAAGGAAATGGTAAGGCTTTGGGATTTCGTAAAAAACAACAATTATTTATCGTCAAGCTCTTCTACAAAATTCTAGATTTTTAAATAATGTACTTTCTACTGCTTTTTTTCAAGATATAAAATTATTCAATTACGAAATTAAAATTAGAAGTAAATAAGTTAATTTACTGCTGTATGATGTATTTACTTTCATCAACTTTCTAAAGTAAAAGTACCAGTTTCATTACATTCCTCTAGGGAGCATTGTATTAAATCAAAACTTTTGGAATCCTTCCTTTTTCAGAGACACGCGTTACATTTCAGTTTTATTATTCCGACCTTTTCTCTGGACCAGGGTGTTACAACATTTGGAAAGCCTATTGAGGTATAGATTCACAAACCAGAGTAAAGTGCAATGGTACGCCGATGCTGCAATAAATGAAGGTTAACTCTGTACAACACTGCTTTGCTTTTCCGGATTGAGTTATTTCTGGATTATCGAGATTTTTTTCATTAACAATCTGTCGGCGGAAATATTTACATCCAAATTTATGTACAGTCAAAATTTTGTGTTGATTTTAATCTTACCTAAAATGTACCTTTTATTCAATGAAAAGTCATCATCTCTCGTATACAAATTTTAAGACCAAAAGATGCATTAAGAATTTGAAATTAATGTTTTTAAGTTATATACTATTTTTCGACATCTTATACATAATTGATTATTACATAAAACTCATGATCCAATAAATCAAAATGTTATTAGACAAATGAAAATATCAACCTACCAATAAGATGACTACAGGTTCAAGTTAAGGAAAGTCAATTTCAATTGACCATTTACGATCTTAGTCGTGAGTGTTCTCGATGTTTTTATCCTTGAATCGATCTTGAGTGAATTAAAAACTAGATTGAGTTAATCTTATGTGATTTTAAAAATCAAAATATGTGGCGCAATGGCAATTGGGTGTAATTTCTAAAACTTTTTAATTTATTTATAATTATTTTGCATAATGTTTCGATCTTTCAAAAAGATTTTCTCGTATTTTCATAAAACCTTTTCATTAAATCTATAAGTTCATCGAGCAAAGCGTTTGATAATTTTATCATATTCTTCAAATTGTAAGTGCTCTATGTTAATCCGTGGTATACTCGTTCTTTGCTTTCGGTTTATTTTAAGTATCTCTACCACTTGCCATAGTAGAGTATATCCCTAACTTAACATTGTAATTATCATTTTACATTAAATTTAATTTGGTCGAAAAATTGAATCTTCAGACGTTTTCATTTGGAAAGTTCTTCTAAAAAAATTGTATAAGAAAATAATTTAAATTTTATTAAAATATATTGTTTTATCAATCGTCTAATTCAATGAAAATTTCTAATTCGTGTAGTGTATATCCGTCATTTTTGTTTGACAAATAATTTTGAAAATTGAAAAACTCACTAACGTGGTTTCTTTATTATTTTCTTCTACTACCAAGTTTACATGTATTACGAACAAATTGTTGAAATTGAATATAACTCATTCAACTTGATTATGAAATATTAAATTTAGCTGCTGTGGAAATATTTAATTCATGATAAATATTTCTAAAATCCAATAGTAATAACACGATATAAACGACGTCGATGACAACTTAAATGACGAATTGATGAAATATACCTTATATTTTCTAAAATGACAGTTTTATTCTTTTTTACTATTTTCAATGGAACAATCTTAGCATTTTTTTAAGACTATTTCATATTCACATGAATGGAATATTTTTATACAATGCAGAAATAGTTATCGCCGATGAATTTCTATGAAAAATATGATCTATTTTATTCTCCACCTGATAAAACCTATTCAGCCACATTAGTATTAAAAGATATCTATGAAAGAAATCGAACAATTACAATCGAAAGGTTTCATAGAAATATCTACGTTAGAAACATATTTTTATATAAACTTTGTCTCCACTCCACCAGTTGTCTGATAAGTAAGTATTTGAAAAGTTTCTTAGCTGAGGTAGTAATAATGTAAAAAAATCTAAGTGATTTTCATCACAAGAATTCTGAATTGTATAAATCAGTGACATATATTATGTTTTTCACTATCATTATTAGTGTTTTTATGTGAGTACATACATGAATTTTTCAATACCCAGATAAAAAATCTGGTTTGAAAAAAAAGCAATATTTTTTGAAATCTTCAGCTTAAAGAATATTTATTTTTCCATTCAAACATATTAATTTATGTATATATCACAAAATAAAGAATTGTACGTTTTTATTGTAGTTTTATAAGTGGAATTGTACACATTAAATCTATTAAAAGCAGTACATTTTTTTATCAATATATTACCGTTATGTTTCGTAGATATTTATTTATAGATCTTTTATGTGAATTAAAAATTTCCGAATAAATGATTTCTGTTATTTTAATTAACCAAGGAACCAAAGCAAATTTACATATTAAAAAAAACTGCACTGTTTATACAAAATCTTCACAATCAAATGTTAGCACAAAATGAACCAAAATCAGTAACCTAGATGATTGCTTATTAGTGAGGCAATTAAGGGGCGGCAATTTGCTCTTCGTTCGAATAGTGTTTATAAATATATATGTAATAAGGTACGTTAGTTCTTGGTTTATACTGCCCAATTTGAATGATCACATTATGGCTGATTAGAATAACACACATCTTGAGTAACACATGAGAAATCAACTAAACACCTAACATATGCCAAGGTTAACCAGATAAATTAATCAGTCAAAATACTTGACTCGTTTAATTAATGAACTTTAAACTATCGTTTACTTTAAAAAAATAATCGTAACATTTTCATGGTTAAAAATCATATAAATATCATCATTTTAGGTATTTATTTATAGATTTCAGAATATTTTATTTTTGATACTTAATCCATTTTGAGCTAACATAAAATCAACATGAAAGTTTACCGGTGATTTATTTAATAGTGTTAAAATAATATGACTTTATTGTAACTTTAAATGGAAACTTAACACAGAAAAATTGTATGGATTCCTACTGAGATAAACTATTTTCAATATTCATATCATATCTATTTACGGAAAGATCAAAGATTTAGTTAGCTTTGCAAAAACCTTTGAATAACAGATTTTTTCGTTTTGAAATATATATATAAACCAGTGAAGTAGGTAAATTAAAATAATAAAATCTGAGTAAAATATGCTTGCAATACCGATACTAAAACCAAAAAATAGACTCAAATTAATTGACCTAGAAGTTTATTTGTAAATTCTAATAATTTAGAATAATTTTAGATTTTTAACTAAATCATTTTTGAGAGCAAAACTTCAATTTTTTGTATTATTTATATCCGTGAGTTCATCTTTTTCACAGAATAATTCAAAAGCTGGTGAGAATTTCCAATGAAATAACACACAAACACAGACCTTTCTGGTTTATATAGCCCAACACCACTGCTCATAACACTTTAACACATTGGTTTCGTTTTCTGAAGCCGTAAATCTTGCGAACCCTTAGATCCTCCTTTGGGACAAAACCGTAAGTCATTGATGTAATGGGTGGGCTATTCGATACTTTACAATTCAAGCCTTATACGAAGGATTATCTCTACTCTGTAACTCTTATCATTAATACATCCGTTATGATATCTCGAATATTTTCTTTAAATGGTATTAAAGAGATAAAACATATTTTTTCTCAAAATAATCAAACATCTGCAACTAGACATCAAGATCCCAGGATTTCGGTAATTAAAAACTTTTACCGGAGTTTGTAAAATATGACTCATTTCATATCAATATAAATAATACATTTAAATTATACAATACAATTCGATGACAAGAATGAACAACGATTAAATAAATTTACATTTTTTATCTGTAATGTAAAAACTTAACATCAAGTCTTGTATTTATAATTGTACATACAAGTTCTCCCAATAATAAGGTAAATTTTTTTCTACGTCCTATTTTGGTCTGTTAAAATATTAAATTTCAAAACGATTTTCATCTTGAATGTTTTGAGATTTAATGTTTTCATCCTGAAATTGTAATCTTTTACCGCACTAAAACCATGTTCTTTCTTTTCCAATGGTCCTTTTCATTATTAAGTAATAGACTTTTAGCAAGGTATTCTCCTCCCTTTAAATTTGAGTGTTTTATTGTTTCCAGAAACAACGTAAAACTTAATCCACTTCAAGTATATAACAATGAAATCAAACAAAAGTGTGTTGGGCTTACTATCAAAATGAGCGTGACATGTCAAAGGACAGGTGGGTACATAATTCATCCATGTTGTTTAGAAACTCTCACATCAACAAAGGACCTGCTAAATACCTGACAACTAAAATCCATGATATACGAAATCAATTATTTATAATGAAGCTTTGTTTTAAATTATCTTTAACATAATGTAATGCTTTGTCATTTATACCTACTTTCACTAATAGAGAACTAGAAAGCATTCAGTTAATTGTAATTCATATTGTCAGTTATGAAATTTCAACTAATTTTGAAATTAGAATCATTTAAGGAAAATCTATAAAAATTTGATAAAACACGTGAGCTTATCGGTTGTCACAAATTGCTATTTTTTACATCTACGTATTACCACATTTTATGACAACATTCACAAAGGTATAATAAAATAGATAGAAACATATAATATATCGTTTAATATTAAAAAATAATAATAATTCTGAGAAAACACAGAACCGTTTACACGTATGGATGCGTTGATTAATTTATATTCTTAGATTGAATTGCGTTATTATTAAACTTTGTTGAAAAAAATATGCAAAATTTATTTCTTGAAAGATTGAATTTAACTGTCTAAAACTCTAAATCACAAGTTGTTGAAATTATTATGGAGAAAAAGGTGTTATTGCATACTGATATTTCATAATTATAGCCGTAGTTACATTCTTATCAGATTATTAATAAACATTTTCAAACAACATTTAGCAGCAACGAAACAATAATAAGTTTTCAAACATTGTTTTGCGAATCAATTATTCAAACGCAACGCGTATATCAAAGTTATTTAAATAGCTGACATTATCAATTAATGTAGAAGCGAAGAAGATTGATTTCACGGTTTTGAGAGCAAAAATCAGTGAGTGGTCAATCTGTCGTTGCTGGAAGACTCACTCAGCACTTAAATTTGAAATGATTTGAACAAATTTAAAAACAATCTTAGATCTATTTAAACAATTTTTTCTAAATCATAATGAACACAGTTTTAAAAATTCTTTCGTCCGGCAAGAAGATTGTAGTTCATTTCTATGAATTAATTCATATTTTTTAACAATTACAATATTCGAGGAAAAAAATGTGAAGACTACATTGGATGCATGCGGTGCTCGAATAGGTGTTAACGATTAACGTATTCTGCCAAAGAATCAAAGTTAAAGGGGAGCACTAGTCATACATACAAAGTAATACAAAGTAATACATCGATTTTGGAAATAAAAAAGGACTTGTTTACTATTATGAAGATGTTGTCAACTACAATATAAATTTTATTTAAAAGGTAAATGTTTATTTCTGACTAAAAGCCATGATTTGATATATTAAACACTGAATTTCAATATGTAATCTAATTCAAGTGTCATTTTCAAATTGATTTGAGCCACTTGTGAAATGGCAATTAGGGCTTCCAATTAACCGCCCAAAACGACTAACCGGTTTTCGGTTTTTTTCTGACGAAAAAACCGGTTAACCGGTTTAAACCGAAAAATACGTTTTAACTATTTTCCAAAAACCAATTTTGGTACCATGATGTAATAGTGTAACGATTGAAAAACAAGGTATTTTTCTTCATAAAATTTACGAATATGAACTAATAGGTATGTATTATACCAGAGATTCCTAAGCCCGTGCCGGCGGACATGGCGCCCGCTCACCGATTTGTGTGCGCTCGGCGCTCACAAATTTATCGCGGTAATTCTACAGGAATCGGTGTAGAATTACAGTGAAAGATTATTTATTACTTCAATTTTATTTTCTCAAGTTTATAAAATACTCATTTGATAAAAATGTTATTCGAACTCATTTGTCTGCATAAATCAAAATGTTTATGTTGTCTGGCTACTCTGCTAAGCACTGGATGCATCTTTATGATTGTTTACTGACAGGAATATCATCAAGCTCTCCTTATTATGAGGCACTGGCCAATGAAATGCAATGCCAAAGATCACACTGACTTTGAGATTGATATAATAATTTTTAATATATTTTAATAATTGATATAATAATGCACTTAAAAGAGCCCCTGTATTATAATATACAAGTGAATTAAATATACACCAACACAAATACAAAATACAACGCACCATAACAAAATATTTAATCAGACGCAAAATACAACCGGTAATAATTCAACTATTATGTTAACACATTGATGAGAAATATAGACACAATGCAAATGCAGACAAGACAAATGCATACATCACAATTGCGCACGGAGTAAAAAGAATACATATTTTGTATGTATTATATTTTAAAGAAAAATAAAAATATGCTAGAATTCTATATACTTATTTAGGGATGAATATTAAATAATGTATTACGTTTTCAATGTAGAAAATACTATTATTTTATTAATTAGTAATCTTGATAATTTACAATGTAAATTATTTTTATTTCATTATTATGTAACTTAAAGTATATTATTAAAAAAAAAAACTAGTTTACTCTCAAATAATAACTAATATAAAATTTAAATTTTGATTTACATCAAATTATTAATGTCACTTTCATTCAAAACTTTTTTTCATTGAATGTATAAATACCTATATTATTTTATATGAATTGAGTGGTCAACGTCGTTGGCTTCGGTTGAGGTCATAAAACGATTTTTCAATCTATTGATAGATTTCTATTCGAAAATACAGTGGCCTCCTATGTCTAAAACTCCTTCCCACATATCCAATTCTTTTATTCCTGCTCTTTTCGAAAAAGAGAGGCTGAGCAACTGAGTAATAAAGAATTCTTGTAGGAACAACTTCTGTTGAGATAAAACTCCATTAAGAGTCCATATGCTCCACATTATGGTTTTATAGTTTTATTTATATAAAATTGTTACTGTACGCATATAGCTTTGGCGCAATAATTGTAATGTGTGTATTATATAGAACAAAAAATAAGTATTGAAACAGATACCATAATCACTGTTAAGGTGTTAACTGTCAATTCTTGGTGGAAAGACATTATATTTTAAAAAATAAAACACAATTCGTTTGTACTACTTCCACATATTTATAATGATCAGGACTGGTTTCGCTCATCACGAGCATTATCAACAAAAAAAAAAAGATACCATACTAATTAATATGTATATTATCATATTTATCATAGGTACGATGATTGTATGTTCCAAGAACATTATTTTGCAATTTTAAGCCATTCTTTCTTTATTGTCAAAAAACTCTAATGCACCTTGCATCTCGTGTATACACGTATTACAAATATTTGTGAGACATTATTATTATTGTTCCTTCCGCACTAGCCCACATTTACAAGAGATTAGGTCTAAAGTTGAAGGATACTAAGAAAACGATATCTTATGTATGATTTATGACACTTATTGTCGGAAATACCAACGAACATGCTTTACAATTAAATTTTTGTGTTTCCGTTGACTTTATGGATATAGAAACATGTGTTTTTTTATTTAAACTTTTTATTTTCCCAATAGATAATAAAACTATCCCGTTTGGCTTAGAAATCACTATACCTTTTTTCACACAACTTTTTCGATTTTTTTATTGGGTAGCAGTTATGTTAGATGTTGATTCAACATTAAAAAACATCGAACGACGAAAAATATTTAAGTTGATGTAATGGATGTCGGCGTCCGTGGGGCAGTTGGTAGCGTCGCTGGCTACGATTACGGATGTCTCGGGTTCGATTCCCGGTGCGGACGGTTTTCATAGATTGATCTTTCAATCGATTTATGGATTTCTGTTCGTAGTCTGAGTCCTCCCTCCCTGCCACCCATCCCATCCCATCCTCACGGGGCGTAGCGAGAGCGATTAGCTAATTACTACTTCTCTCATAGCCCTATCCTTCTATCCCTACTCTCTTTGATAAAAGAAGAGAGGTTGAGCAACTGAGTAACAAGCAGTTCTCGTAGAAAAAGTCTATTAAGATACTTCCATTAAGAGACCATATGCTCTACATTGGGAGCGGACATGGAAAAAAAATGGATGTCGACGTCCGTGGCGCAGTTGGTAACGTCGTTGGCTACGGTTACGGACGTCTCGCTTTAAGCCCCTGAGCCGAGAGTTCCATAAATCGATTTCTGTTCGAAGGAATGGGTGTGTGTGGTGTCTAAAATTCTCTCTCACCAGTACGATCCTAAAAAAGTGGTGTACTGAGAGCGCTACTCCTGTCCTAGCCCCATCCTACTATCCTTACTATCTTCGAAAAGAAAGGTTGAACAACTGAAAAGAGAGGTTGAGCAACTGAGTAACAAGCAGTTTTCGTAGAAAACTTTTGTTGAGGTACCTCCATTATAAGGTCATATGCTCCACACTGGGAAGCGGACATGGTAAAAAAAATGCGAAATATAAGATAAGAAAAGCAATATTATATTCCTCGCTATAAATATTTTTTTACAATACCAAGCTTAGGTAGTAATCAGATCTTTTTAATAAAAATCAGAAGTAATCGTGAAAATTTATAAAAAAAATTTGATTATATATATTTATAATTGTACCTACAATGGGTATTCCAAATTTTATTTGCATCTGAAAAATAAATAATAAACGTAGATGTGTCGTAAGTTCAATAAGAGCTATCGTGTAAAACTAGTTTTATTCTCATCGAAAATATAATATGAGAATCCTTTCGAATTTTGGATATTAATTTGTATGTAACGTCAAATCGATTTAAAAAATGATTGTTGTTCATAATTTTACCTCAGTTATATTGCAAGAACTAGATAATTGAACAATATTTATATTTTTAAATAACTGATAACTCTAGATATGAGAAGATGTATTAAACCCTATCATATTTAATATGGAAAGAGAAATTTCTAGAAACCCTGGTTAACCGAGGAAAATAAACCGGGTTTCAGGTTTTTTCAAAACAGCCAATAAACCGGTTAACTGGTTTCGGTTTAAACCGGTTCGGAAGCCCTAATGGCAATGCTACGGAAACCATAGTGCTCAAATTTGGCCACGGAACACTATGAGAAAATATACATGGACATTTAACGTGTTGTCTAGCAAAATATTTAATATTATTATAAATTAAATGTCTTTTGGAATTTGAATACAGAAAACATTAATAAAGTCTTTAAAATTATTATAATGATAAATGATAAACCGTTTCCTGGTGTTCTATTTCCGAAATTTCTTAGACGATGGAAAAGCACAATTTTGCAAGACCACAACATGCCTGTATTATTGCGCTTCAAGGATTCGTACTGAATATAATATCCTCCCCGCTTTTACAATAAACCAAATAAGGGTTTTCCGCACCTACTAAATTCAACAATAATCGTTTTGTTCTATATTATGTGTTATAAGCCCCCGAAAACGTACAAAAAAGAAGTGACAGATCATAGGCAACTCAATATTATTCTTGTAAATATGGTAGATATTTGAATTCAGTACATATTATATTTGTGGCTAATTTAATTGTTAAAATTTTGTACATTTCCATGTATTTCGTTACTAACGGCCTGGGTTTCACTTTTCGGCATCTTCGTCATCATCGAACATCAGTTCGAGCTCATTCGTGTACTCGAATGCCTTAAGTTACCGAACGGCGTAATCCGAGATTGAAATGATGAAATACATAAAAAAGTACAAAATTTCAACAATTCAAATTTGATAATTAAATTCTAAAAAATATTATTTATTTATGTCCAAGACAAAAATAAAACCTCTGTACCCCTAGTGATCAGAGGGTTCAAGTTCAAAACATGAGAATATCAAAACAACTTTAACTTTACCTCAAGTTCATTTGCTGCATTGTCAAAAACATTTCTTCATAAATATAAAAATAAAATTATGAGCATCACTTTATCGACTTTTTGTATACTTTATTCTTTTGCTCTATTTATAAAGGTTTAATTTAATTTAATTTACTTCCACAGTCGTTCACAACAAGCATGTATTCTTGGAAAATAATAATAAATTTAGGCGATGAAAAAATATATTAAGATAACTTTAATAAATTCTCCACTTTATTTGAGTATATTTACAAATAAAAATAATTTTACACTATAAACTTCAATGTTTAACTTAGAAATAAATAACCTTATGATATGGTTAGTCTGAAGATGCTCATTAAAGTTGAATAACTAAGTTATCAATTTTAATTTAATATTAAATATTGTTTTAATATTATTGTTTACGTTTTTTCACATACGATCATCAATGACAATTCCTGTGAAAAAAAGTTTGTATGTTGGATATTTATAAGCTTTAGAGCTAAGCAACTATTGATAACGCACAATCACAAAGATTGTTCTCTTTTATTTTATCAAAAGAGGACTGAACATGAGAAACATATCGATGCTTCATGACAGTGCTGAGCATAATACGAATGTGTTAAAATTGAATATACAAATGAATGAAGGAGGTATTTTACTAATTCAAAGATTTGCGTAAATTAATGTCAAAGTTTTTAGGTGTATTTTTTTCATTTGTGAACAATTAACTGTTGATATATTTTAGTAGTAACTAAAAGTCACACAATGTTAGAAACTAATTACATCAAAAGTGTCATATATTCATCAAATATACCCTTTTGATAATTATTATGGATGAAGGCCTTGAAACCTTCATCCACTTTCAAATAAAAAATAAAGTGATATACTTTACGTACATAGTACCTTCATCGACCAAAAAAAAAAAATTTTCATATATTGTTACATAACGCATTCATCCACACATGTAATCAATTATAACACTTACGCTATAATATCGTGCTTAATGTCTGTTTCATAGTAAAGTGGGCTATGGCGAGGGTTGGGTGCTTGTAAGTAAGACGTTGCGATATAGTAATTAAATTGAGACGTCACCTATTGATTAAGCAGAGTACATTCGGAGATTTATCCATGATTGAAAATCTGTAATTATGTTGGTTTAATTGTATGATTTACTAATGAAAATATAATAGAATTAATATTATCCAAATACATATAGATATATTAAAACAACCTCGATGTATTGAGAACTTTCTTCACTTGTCTGATAATTGATCATCACAACTATATGACGTCAATCGCAAGCGTGTTTTATTTTAATAATAAAGGCATTTTCATATTGATATTAGATAGCATTAATACGAAACATAGTAAGCAATTAATCTATGAGTTAAAAAAAATCCACGACGCCTCTGCACTGTAAACATGATGGTAGTTTAAATATACATTGATATATCTCAATTGACTTACTGACCATGGTAATTCAATATATGTCTCATTCCACAATCATTTTTCATCTCAGAACCTTCCAGCTAAGAGCTAGATTAATGATATTTCTAGAAATAAATTTTCATTCTCACTGAGGAGTCGCATTCTATTCTATCGTTAAAATTATCGAAACCATTTCTCGTTGCAAACAACAAAATTTGAATTGACAATATGTAATATTAAGAATTGCTATTTAGGTAACGGCTTACTGTCATCAAATCCACAATATGATTTTCACAGGAATAAAAATTGCAATATGCTCGATCATATATATTTGTATAGATATTTGATTCGATTGTAAAGGGTTTACATCTTCACTGATCTATCTATCGATATGATCTGGATTCAATTCCTGACAAGTTCTGGATCAATTAATAGTTTTTATAAACATACACATGAGTCGGTATTTGTTTTTCAAGATAAGGAAAATTTAAAAATACCGAACGCATTGGAAAATAGTTTATATCTCAAATAATTATTTTCTAATTATAATACTTATAAGGGTTAATTGTCAAAAAAAAATTCAATGGGTGAAGAAAACAGTTTTTCGTTTTATTAATATCTCTGTCAAAAAAATAAAAATGGAAAATAAAAGAAATTTCTCGTTTTACGCTTTGCGTTCAATCATCAAAGTAGAGCCCTTATATAAGTGAATCTCATAAACTTAAATTAAAAAAAAATTAATATAGACATTATTACATTTGAAAAATCCAACTTTTAAAAAACATGTCACCTAATCAAAATATATTGGACATACCTTTTTTTGCATTTCATCATCATGTGCCCAATGTGCCCAACATAATTGGCTATCCGCCTCTAATTTATTCGCTTTGTGATATTCATTTTACTATAATAGCTGTAAAATTATTTACAGTATTTTGCTACTTTATACTGAAACTACCTGACAAAATAATTCGAGTAATTGAACACGCAAATACATGAAATATTACTCGATACTCAGGTACGCACTCCCACGTCTCAAAGAATTTTTTTAGCTAGTTTTTATTTTGAGTTGTAAAAAAATATCTAAAAAAACTTGGATCAAACGGTTTTTCATATTTTAGCTTTGATTTTCTTTCAGAAATTCTACTTTCACATAAACGTTCTTCCATGAAAAAAATTAAAAAACGTTATGAATTAGCTACCATATAATATCGAACAAATGGCTCTTCAACGTGTTTAAATATTTTTTATTTGAGAATTTTCATTTTACTATATCTCTCTAGAAACATAGAATACATCAAATGAAATTCAAATAAATCAGAGAAACCGCTTGAAATGCTTTTTTTCGACAACAAAAGTTTCTTTTATTATTGATCGACCATTACAGTCGGATCCATGGTCGAGGGGTCAAAGTCGTTGGCTTCGATTGCGGTGCTGACGAGTCCAAATCCCAGTACAGACATTGCAATCCCCACCACCACTCGCCACGGTCATACGTTCTGGTATTAGCCGACGTTTTTCGCGGCGTAAACAACGTGAAGGGTCTTATTTTAGTTTTGTGCTGGAATTGTCTCGGGAGCATCTGTCCAAGACTCCGAGGCTTGCACTTTCACTAGTGTGATGATTGTCTCTTGTTTAAGAAATGACAAAGCGTTATCTGTATAGATCTATTCGCTCGCTGTATGACTCCGCAAATTTGCTGAAATCTGCCAATTGGGTTTAATGCTATTGGGTAAAAAAGTGCGCTTCCTCAATCCGTGAATCTTCAGATATATATTTTGCTTAAATCCGAGTACAAATAGTTTCATAAATTGTTTTAATCGATTTATGTATTTCTGTTCGAAAGCATGGATATCTTTAAGGCTTAAAATTCAGTCCTACGATTTAAAACAACGTAGCTTAGCGATGGAGATGGACCATATCGTTCTATCCCTACTATCTTTGAAAAAGAAAGGTTGAGCAACTAATAAAAAGTACTTCTCGTAGAAAAACTTTTGTTGAGATAAGCTCCACATTGGGAGCGGACACGGTTAAATAAAACATCGTGACCCCGGGCAGAATTTCGAACTAAATTTTCAGTCTTCTGCTAGTAGCTATCAAACGTCACCGCATACATTATTCTGACAAAGTACTTTTCATAAGCAATACTGTGAAAATAAATACGCTAGACAAATCATATGGTAAATGTTTCGAAAATAATTTGTAGCAATCCGCAGACAGTTATGCTAGGAATTTGTCAGTTCTTTGGAGACGAAAAGTCTCGAAAACAATTTATATTTCCAATCAAAATCACTATGGACCACGTGGTGGCCATGATAGGTAACGTAGTACGACAACATTCCTCACGTAGCGCTAACACCTTTACTAAATGCCCAAAATATAACGGTTGGTCTGTTACAGGGTTGTAGAGGTGAAGTTGGAGTCGGAGTCGCGGAGTCGTGGTGTTTTTGGTCTCTGGAGTCTTAAAAATTCTTAGATTAAATAACTTAGGATAAACAAAAATAATGTTTGCTTAGTATTGATAATAAATGTGTAGGGTTCTTGTGTCGGCGCAGAATGAGATAAAATATTGCTATCAATGTTTTTTCTTGTTCTTTCGTGAAATTTCTCACAATCAACTAACTGTTTGATATTTATTTATGCCTATCAATACCAACTTTTCGACCCGCTAAAAGCATACATATATATTTGTAAACCATGAATGTTAGATTTTTTTAATTCTAGATTTTTTAAATTGAAGCTGAAGTCGCACTATGGGAGAATGTCGGAGTCAGAGTTAGATTGTGGGACAATGTCAGAGTTGGAGTCGTCTTTTTAAAAATATTACAGCTCTGCAATCAAGGAATGAACGTTTAAAGGTAGTGCCACAAATATATTTAATGACTAAATTCTCAGTCACATACAAGATCAATATATTTTTGCATGTCTTAATCGATACGGATATTTCAGAATAAAGACCAGAGGTGGAGAACTTTTGGCCTTCTAGATCCTCAAGTGCAGGCTTTTGACTGAATTAATTTTTTTATGTCATTGTTTTCATTGATTTACAAAATGTACTATATGTATATATATATTTAAGTATATATAATTAAACTTTTTTGAATGCGGCTTTATTAGATTAGAACAGTAATCAAATGTAGCCTTCACTCATGAAAATGTTCCCCACCCATCATATAAAATCAAACTATCTGTTTTATTCAAATTTACAATGCATAAATTTATTTCTCGGTTTTTGATTCCGCCCATTTCAATTATTTGAATAAGACCATTCTTTATTTTGTACCTACTTTTGGCGGCGTTTTTATATAATAAACCAAAAGATTTTTGAAATATAATTTATTTGAATTTACACAAAAGTATTCTTATGACAGAGCAAAAGCATTGTTTCTTTGCGTTCATAAAATGAGCTTAATAAATCAACCCTTTTACTTTTTGTATTTTTCCAAACAAATCTTTTTATATCATTTATTTTAGGCTCTTTAATATCTAGGTATGTACATCACGCCTTGAGTGTCACAGCGCGTAGCTGGCTTATAGACTCCCATTTTCGGTCAAATATCTTATATGTATTAACTAAATATAAATATTTGTATGCCTTTGTTATCTTATTTTTATTGACAGTGGAAAAAAATCATAATAATTAATAATTTTTCTTCCTAATATGGAGCACCCTACGAATCATCTCAAAACAGAAGTTATTTTCTGACAACTGGTTGTAATACAGTCACTCAACGTTTGTTTTTGTAGAGGGCAAGAATAAATTCAAGGAGGGAAGGAAATAATAGTAATTTGTTCATCACTCTCTCTGCGTCCCGGTTTCAGGATCAGATAAAAAGTGGGGGGCAAAGCATGCAAAAATCTTAGATATTCACGCCTTTGGATACGATTGGCTGCATGATTCTGTTTGCGGATTCAAATTCGTCACTTCACAATGGAAAAACAAATTGCCCAAAGCCATTGACCTGTAGAATAAAAGTGCCATTGTCAATGATACATTGAATGCTACAACAATGAATGAAATGCCGAATCGATGAAAAATATTAAAATAATTTGACTCTCACAACAACATCTGATATTTACCCTAACAAAACTCATCAATTTAAAATCAGTAAGTAGTGGTTGTAATTGTGTATGCGATTATTTTTCCAGTTGCGGATACAAGTAATTATTATTAAATCGATATTAAAATTAATTCATATACCAACGTTGTTTCTTCACATAGTGAAAATATTTTTTCTAAATTTGTCTTATACATAAACGATATAAAGTATTTACTAACTTTCAGTTCAAGTTCATTCGTTTACTGGAATTTCTGAATATACCGAAAGGCGGAAGGTCGTTAGTGGCTAAACGCATCGAAATTCTGTAATTGAATAATAAATAAAACGTTTAAGAATGAGACTCTCGAGAGAACGAAGGAAAGAGTGACCCTTGATCCAGACTGGGTCTGATTCACAAATTATCCGTTCATGATTTTATTCACCATTGTTTTTTTCTGACCCTTTGTATGATTAAGTCACCTTGTTTATCTCGATAGCCACTAATATTTTTTATATATATTTATTTATAAAAAGAAGATTGTCATCGTTTTCACCTTCCATCACATCCAAACCAAACTTTAAATAGGTACGTGGAAAAAGAAACTAAATATACAACCCTATCTTCACCACATCTTAATATCTTCTCCGCCAAAATTAGAGACTGACTAAAAGCTTCCACTAAATCTTTTCTGTAATATACTACATTGCAAGACAATATGCTTCATGTCAAAGCTACATCGTATCGTATCTTTTAAACGCGTTCAGTCAAAACAGGGTTCATAAAAATGGGTTTTTTTATAATTAAATTGAATTGGCATTTTTCTTTTATGTGAGGACAAAAGAATATTTATAAACCTATCTACTTCAAATAAATTGATACTTTGCATAAATACGTATGTCAATAAAATTAAACTACTCTTTCAAGTACCCGTTTCTGAAACAGTAATGTATTTTCTTTCAATATTCGAAAACCGATGAAACTGCAAAAATATTTCGGATATATTCCATTGAGTAAAACCAAAAAGTTTTGAAATTCTTTACGTGGAAAGAGAAATGTCATTGGAGAATTCCAGTTGAAATAAATGAGAATAGAGCACGTTGCGTCTGGATACTCATTTATTATGCATTCGCAGTTTGGAACTTATTTCCGATAAATGTTACACTCTCATCTCGCCAATTTCGCTAAATTTAAAATCGGTGTAGAACGAAAATCAGTGACAGTTTTTGAGTGTCAAATGTTACGGATAATCAATTAATGAACGTTTATAAATGATGTTTCTTTAACGTTGTTGCTATGTTTTAATTCTATAATAAAGAATTTTTATTGTATAGTGTTATGAAGAAGATGAATGAACGTATAAACAAGTAAAATGCAAAAACATAAATAATTGCACTTTGTGTCATATAGTATTTACTTGGTACACTTGAACTTTTATTTCGATAGTTTGCATTTTGGATTAAATAGTATTAATTTAGTACACTCAAATTTTTATTTAAATAGTTTTCACTTAGTCACGGTTTCTTTTAAGAAAGTGAGTTAAGTTGTAGCAGGTTATGTTAGGGTTGGTCTGGTTTTTTTTTGTGTAATGTATTCTAATGCATGGAGCAAAGAATATATTGGCAGCCTAATACAGGGTAGAGTTGCGACAAGTATTTTCATTTCATTACAGCTTCGTACAACTATCGATTTCAAAGTGTGAGTATTTGAGTGAAAACTATTTTATCTATGTGAATATATTTTTTCGTAAATATAACATATTTCTTCAATGTTACAATATATTTTATTATGTGGGATCACTTTATTTTTAGTGAAATAGTTAGTGTTTGTTGGAATGTATTTGTCATAAGTGAAAAGTATTTTCATGAAAGTGAATATGATCTGAACAAAAGAATTTAATTGGAATCTAAACATAAATATGATAAAACAATCATATTAAAAGGTATTTTTAAGCATTCTTAACATGACTAATGATGCGTTTCAATAAAGTACGCTCAGCTAATCTCTCTCAAATAAAAGAACAAGTTTTTAGCTTATTGCTTAATATTTGAAAATTGGATTATCACATTCATATCGAATCCATAAATCAGTCTAAAGGTCAATTAACGAAACTCTTGACACTTGGTCACGTGGTCACGAAAACTCTTGACAGTAACTGCATAGCTACTGGGCCGTTTATTTTATTCAACAATTTTTTTTTTTTACTCGGAGTTTCCTTTCAATTACAGTAAATGAACGGCTTTCAGAAAAGCCACAGTCTGTGCTACGTTATAATACAATGCTCTTAGCAAGAACAATTTACCTCTTGTCAAGACAAAATAGTTTATAAATATAAGAGTTTTGATAATAGTATGGTAGGTCAAAATATTATTCAATGGTTTGATCTTTCATCGAAATTTTCAATTACTAATTTTTGGTCGAAGAAACATTTCAAATAATTTAAAACGTATTTCAATCAATTCTCTTAATTACAACTCTTCAAGAGATTGTAATTAAAGTTACTTGTAATTAATTAGGTTAGTAATGAACTCTTTTATTTATTGCCCAAAGCCAATTGTCAAAGTTGGCACTTTCTTTGACTGCGCCCCTGTTGCAAATCTCATCTTTGATGTTAAAAGTTTAAATCAGTGAATCGATAGACCAGACACATATTGTAACTAATGTAAAGAGACAGGGGAAAATTCATTAACTAAATCTTTGAAGGGCTTGGGTGAACCAGTGTGGATATACTACATGACCGGTGACTGGAAAGATTAATTGCTTCTAGAGCACCTGGAAATATACAAATTAACAAAATGAAACTATTCAGGTAGCTGTATACATTTTACGATTAATTATTTTAAAAGACATTAATATTAGTAATAACATCGATTACTTTCGTCGGTACATAACATTTTCATTAAAACATTAAATGAGTTTCATATTTACTTTTTTATCGTTTTTCCACCATTAAAATTAAATGAAAGCAATACCGTTTTTTAACATGTTCGCATCAAATGGACTATGGACTCTAATGGAGACTCTTAACATAAATTGTTTTAGAAGAAGTCGTTTGTATTCAGTCACTTAATACCTCTTTTGATATAAGGAAAACCGCGGAAAAGGACTAATAGTTATTCGATTGTTCTGTATATGCTCCGTTTTAGTATCACATGGGTAGTAAGTAATGAAAACATGAAAAAGTGTTGACTATTCAGCCTGGCTTCCCTTTGTATAGCCCTGAATCTAAATATGTTATACATTGAAAATATTAAAAATTTCAACGTGAAATTCAGAAGAATGAATTCAGTCAAAATTTGAGCATTCAAATCTATTATGAATAAAGCTTTATAAATTGTTATATTTTTAGCTAGACAATAAGAAACATGATGTACTCTTAAAAAAATTAATTTGAAGTCAATTCAAATATTGAATAAAAGAAAAAAATGACAACCGAGGCTCGTTTATAATAATACGATAAAAGCTTTTTTCACTAAGAGATTTTCTTCTTTTAATTTTCTGAAATGACATCAAATTTATTGTTACATTTTTTGTGCAAAATGATGATGGTTGTGACCCATATGAGCGGAATCATTACGTTTGTGGATTTTTGCCGTTAGAGAGAATACCACAAGCAGAAAGCAAATTGGATTATCTTTAACGCAAACGAACAGCATGTTGTTTCAATTTTATTTATGATATGAAACCAATTGTGTGGGTTTGTATAATAAAACAATTCATAGCATATGCAAAATCTTTTATTAATTAATGTCCGTTTGCGCAGTCAAATTGATTATTATAATCATTACCATTTTGTATAAATTATGTGTTAATACAATTGGTAATATTTTATTTTATATATTTTGGTGTCGGCGTCCGTGGCGCAGTTGGTAGCGTCGCTAACTACGGTTACGGATGTCTCGGGTTCGATTCCCGGTGCGGACGTTTTCATAGATTGATCGCTCAATCGATTTATGTATTTCTGTTCATAGTCTGAGTCCTCCCTCCCACCAAACCCATCCTCACGGGGTGTAACGAGAGTGATTAGCTAACCACTAGTCCTGTCATAGCCATATCCTTATATCCTTACTCTCTTTGAAAAAAGAGAGGTTGAGCAACTGAGTGACAAGCAGTTCTCGTAGAAAGATTCTGTCAAGATACCTCCATTAGGAGACCATATGCTCCACATTGGGAGCGGACATGGAAAAAAAATATTTTATGCTTGAATTGAGTTGATTATAATTTTTTTCTCATAAAATAAATCTTTAGAAAATATAGAAACATTCTAAACATCATAAATATATGTAGTTTTTGACTAGGGATTCCAAAACCAGTATTAACGAAACCTGGATACCGGTATTTGAACTGTTTTTTCAATATCAAATTACTAGTTTTTGAACTGCAATTTAGGGATTATTTGGTACAATTATTTAATGACTGCTAATCACACAAGCTTTCAATTTGAGTGGATATTTCTGCAGTCACACTTATTTTCACGAATATCCAATCGAGATTGATAGATTCCAGCTTTGATGTACTACTCTTCTAAAGGCTATATTTAAATCCATGAAATAACTATTTCAGGAAAATCAGCGTCTAACGACTCATTTTTTTAAAAATATTTGTTATTAATATGATGATATTGATATGGCACACGTGCTGGTATTGATTTAAGCTTCCTGTGTTACAAACCAATCGTGACGTAGTGTGACAATGTTAATCGAAAAAGAAACTGGTATACATTACATATTATTATCAACTACATTCTATTTTCCGTTACATAAACGTTTTATAGAAATTTTCGTAGAAATTTATCGAAACAACAAGGTTTATCGACCGTTTAGAGCTTATATCGGCTACGATTGCAAACTTATTTAGCCAACGCAAATTTTCTAGTAGAAGTAAATGGTTTTTTTAGTATGAGATTTTATAAAAAAGGTATTTGATATATGAAGTTGATTTCTGTAACTGAATTTAAGAACGGCAATATTTTCAAAGAACTTTCAATGAAGCAACTCTCAATAAAACAATTTATTATTGTAACTTATACTCGAGAATTATCGAAACGCGAGAAATATTTTTTTGAGGGACCTTCTTTTTGTTTTTTTTCAAAGAACCGATATTTATAATAAAAATATTTCTATTTGTAAAATGTACATCATGACAAAACATTACGTTTCATTCACCACAATATGAAATGATTATAATGATAATAATCTATTACTTTAATTTACAGTTCATAATATCCTCTTTCACTCAATATATGTCGATGATTACGGTTTACGGGAAAATTTCATTTTTTTATTTGCCTAGATTTCAAATTTTTATTGATTTTTGAAGTTTATTTCAACATCGTTATTCGTCTTCAATCTAGCTGTTATATCTATTCATATAGAAAGTAAACTGCGTTAATTTATAATTTGGTTTACATTGTCTCTTTTGAAATTATCTGAAATTGCTGTTTTTATAAATTGGTAAATATTTTATAGTGCAGCTTGTTTCCAATGCGTCATTTACAATTTTTAAGTACTTCGAGATCTCTTCGACCAGAAAAGGCATCGTAATCAAGCATGTATAAGATCTCAAACTTCCAATTAAAAAACGAAAATTTGATGCTGACTTTGGAATGATTTAAACACAGTCTTCTAGTCATTAAGTGGAGCTCTTACTTCTTAGAGCTCAACGTCTTTATATGTATTTCATGTATAGTTAAACGCGATATAATAAACTGTTAAAGCTTGTGTAAAGCTCGATGCTAAAGATGCTTTACACTTTAGATAAAAGTCGTCTGTCACCTGAATATAACAGTTATTAGTACTTGAGACAACTTAGACACTCCTCTTGTAAACATAGTTGTTATAAATGGACTCTAAAATACAATAGTAATAATTTCTTTCTACTACGGTTAAAGATCTTTCGTTGTTATAGCAACTCCGAATTCATTTCACGTTGACTTCATTTCTATCGTATTACCTTGAGTCAGTGTTCCTAATTATATATACTCGTGGAACCATTTACTATGGAGTATAAGAAGACAGAGGTCTTAAAATATTTTATTGTATCACATAAAAAAACGCTTGAAGTTGGAAATTTTTCAATTTAATTATATATCTCTTGCAGAAAAATGTTAATTCTGTGGATACGCTGGTAAGATATTTTATTTGGTATAGTCACAAAATTTTAGATTTCGTTCTGATAATCTCAATTTATTATCCAGAAAGTGTGTCAAAAATGTGCAACATTCTATTGTAACTTGTAACAAGGACTTCAGGACAATAGAATCACAGGAGTAATCAATAAAAAGTAAACTGTTTTGGCGACATCTACAGTCCATTTCACACTTCACCACATATGTCCCAACTAGTACAGCATGTATTCATAATATATAACCATTCGTACAGTTTTAGTTCTCACTAGTGGTATGCATTTATAAACTATCGTTTACCTATACGCAAATATTCTTCAAAAATATCCTCGAAATCAAGTCTAGTTTCTATTATAATCTGTATTTAAACATAGCCCTACTGTATTTAACTTAAAGTGTTTCTTTTCAGCTTTTTCACAAAAACTGTAGCTTTACTTTTTGGAATCCATTTTGGGGGACGCTGCTTTAGTAAGTGTATACGTACTATTAATAGTTAATCTGCGTCTAGCTTTAGCAAAAAAAACGCCAAGACAATGAGAAACTGACAGGCTAACAAATGTTATCAATAATCATAACCGTACAGTTTTAATACTATTTTCAATAAATTCACGAAAGCTATAAACTGAAATGACGGCCTCTAAAATTAAACATAATCATTCCATACCCCCCATATAAGTGGAATGATTCATTATTACTAGGGAGTTATAAACCTACGGGAGTACTAAAGCAGCTGGTCATACTGGAGTTTTTAATTTCATAACAAAGTTAGCATGTTTTCATTTGAAAAAGTAATGGCTTTTTAAAATGTTTCATCATGAAATGACGAAATTTATTTTGCAATTTCAAACACAAATAAAAACGTACTACAGTTTTGACACAATTTGGATTAGTAAAATGTATTTTAACATTAGTAAAATGTACTTTATTTAAATTTGACTAAAAATTTAATACTAAAACAATTAACTGTTCGCTTTTATGTAGTACATATGGAATCCCAATGGGGCATATCAAACCAAATTGTTTTTTGCGAGAACTATCGTTTGTAAATATCTCACCGTCTCTTCCAATCGTGTAAGAATAGAAAGATAGGGTAAATAAAGGAGTACTAAGCCCTATTTTTATTATTGGATTAGAGGAGGGTATTTTTAAGTCACAGGGGTCAGTACCATTGAACACGAATTTATAAATCTATTGAAACGTATATTCAAGAAAGTGTTCATTTGGGAATTCGAATCTGTGACCACCGAGAGATACTTATAACGAACACCAAATGGCTGTTTTACTTGTCAAAACTCATGTTTATTTTCAAATTATGTTAAAGAGCTTGGGTAGAATATGAAGGAAATGTTAATTAAATTTATAAAATAGTCTTATGAAATAAATTAAACAAACGTATTTGCATAAAATGAGACTTATTGACAAGTTATATAAAACAATAAGGATAAAGAGCAACTTTCCGATAATAGTCAGTTTACAAAAAAATTAATCAGTAAAAGCAATTATAAATATATGGTTTATATGACAAATAATTGCAATTTAGTAAATAATAAATTGCTTTTCAATTCATAAGTCTACAGAAATAGAATAAATTGAATAACCATAATATTGTTTATGTTGAATAATGTTAAAGAATTCTCGTAATAAAATAAAAATGTCTTCATTAAATAATTAAAGCATTCTTTTTATAATATGTTTGCAACTGGCTAACATATTTTGTTACAGAAGATATAAATTTGTCATATTGATTATTTTTTAATATTATTTTTAACGCTCTTTAATTAAACATTTCTTTTCCGCTCAAACTAACTACAAATAATCTCTTTTGTCGTTTTTAGATGTAAGCTATCAATCTTTGTTAGAAGTTACGCTCTCAGCTGTGCTGTATTTATTCGCTGGACTGAGAAAAACTATTCGTTAAAACTAAAAGTTTTTTTGTCATTCCTGATGTATGGGACACTGCAAAAACAGATACAGTGACAATAACATGGAATTAGTCTCAAAGATTTGTCTGCGGTTTCAACTGTGAACTTCATATTAATTATACATTTAAAATAGTTGACATGGTAGTTTGTAAAATGTACTTAACATTTTGATGAAAACTTTCCTATAATATTAAACATTGCGACAGTATCACAGAAACATTGGAGTACCCACAAAGTGTCTTAGGTTACTCTTTCTGTATACACCTAATATTTTATCTATACAACTTTTTATTGACATTAAAAACACATAACGTAAAAAATAAGTAAAGCTTTTTACGATTAAAACACTTTTTCAGCCATAGCTGAATTTATTGCAACGAATCACAAATGGCATAATAATCACTAATGACTAATTACGTGAAAGACTAAAATATTCCTCTTTTCCAATTCAGTAGACACAAAACCACAAAATTTTGGCATACTTTTTCTTATTTATTTATTATTCATACCATTATACACAAGGCTATCAAATGTAAATATAAATTTCTCTCATAAACAATTTTATTTGCAATATTAGCTTTGTTGTTTCTAAATTTATTTTACAGTTAATGATGTTACAGAAAAAAGTTTTCGACCGCAAACCGTGACACCGTCCGCTATAAATATTTGATAATGTCAAAATAAAAAAATAATGGATTTATGTATCAAAGTTAAATCACGAAGTCTAAATGTTTGGTTAAAGGAAACAACTTCGTTTTTATACATTTGACTATAATAATATTAGGAACGTTTCTTTGTCCTATACTTTCGACTAAATAACTTGGTAAACAAAAGTCTGTTGTACGAGTTTAACTAAATTACATGTTTTATTCACTACGTCAAACAAAGTTCACAATGATTTTAAACTTTTCAGACATAAGTGAAAGTTTTATGCACGAGTTCAATGTTTCTATTGTTTGATTGTTGTGTTAAAATAAGTTGATCGCATTTTGTCAGGCATTATTATGTATTGGAATCCAATAATAACTAATTAGTTAATCTATAGATTAATATTTTCACAAAGTAAATCTCAAAACCGTACGTGATTAAAATTGTGTACTATGTAAACGTTCCGGTAGTTGTCCTTTTAAGAGAAAAATTCAACAAAAATAACGGAGAGAACAATGGATCAAATGTCTCAATTAATAATATAAGACAAAAATTAGAAAAGGATGTGTTATAAAAAAAAATGCGTTAAATTTTTAACAACCATGCCTAATCAGAGGGTTTCATGGCAACCTTTCATCAGAGCTTCCTGTGCGACCACTCTTGGTTGAATCAAGTAGCATGTACTTACATTCACTGATATTGTTGATGACGTTGTTTTAAAATGGTCACTACGACTCCCCAATGACATATATAATGATGTATATAATGCTCCTTAATCCGACAAAAGGTGGTTTCACTTGTCTGAACTCTAAAATTTAGAGCAATCCCGCGTATACGTTTTTTATTTTGGGCACTTTTATTGAAAAAGGGCAACTACTTACCTTACTACATATTCGTCAGGAAGGGAGTTTGAAAGAAATTCAACCAAACTGACAACCAGCTATTGCACTATTTCTTATTTTCATTGATAATTTGTTTTTGCTTCCAATATACAGTATATACAGATATAATAAAATTAATTCTTCTATATAACTTTGTACAAAATTATAGAAGAATAATGCCATAAAAACTTGATGCTTTTAAAAAGCTTATGCAGGTTAGTCGCATTTGATGAATAAATTGTTAGCTATCATTCAGTATTTGTTTTATGCACCGCACTCTTATTATTTAGTAATTTAGTGTGTTATCGCTTGCATTTGACATTTAGCTGAGTCAAATAGATATTTATATAATCACAGTTTTGAAGTTTTGGCTTATCTTCGATTAGTATTTATTTTTTATTATGTCATTAATTCTTAGATATTTTTAATTTTCAAGTCTACAATTTTAATATTTATAGTTGAGCTGTTTAGAGAATCCATACTTTACAATCATACTTATCGTCAAGGCATAAAAAACAAACATTTTAAAATCCTTCTAATATACTTGTTTTTGTGAACTTGATTTCTGTTTTACTATTTATTTCAGGGAGTCGTGACACTCGTGACTCAATTTCTCAATCTCTTTTTAGTATAATCGATAAGAATGCCAAGTTGTCGACCGTTATCTATTGTTTAGAATCGGTAGATCATAAATTAAATTGGAAAAGGATACAAACTTTGTATTATATAATACTAAATAATGACGATATGGGTATTCAAAACTTCTGAAATATAAAATGGCTTACGTTCGTGAACTTAATAAATTAATGAATACACACTGGTACGAAGATTAATAATAAAGTTTAGTAGATACTCATAAACAAAGAGTCAAATGACTTCACACGTCAGTTATTATAATATCACATTAAATTTATAATTTTGACGTTGTGAGAACAAAGGCGTAGCAAATATTAACACTGCCTAGTTATTACCGTTGATATGAAAAGATCAAAGATGGTTTCTTAATTTATATGAGTATTAAATAAAGATAATTGTAATATAACAAAAGTAAACGCATGATAATCATAAAACTAAGACAAATAAATATAACAAAAGTAATACGGTTGTTCAATATAAATAAAATCTAATAGATAATCACTAATTTATTCTATATGAAATTTTAAAAAGATGCATACATTTAATTAAGTCGTCTTTTGGATGCATGAAGTAGCATCTTTCTAAGAAGTATTCAAAGATTTTTTCACTTGCTTTTCCATGTATCAACTTTCAATACTAAAACAAACGGTGACAGTTCATTGCAAAACTATTTTTCATAAAAAAAAATATTTTTGTTAATAAAAATTCGTTTAACATGTTTAGTGATCTATAAATAAAAATATTAAGAGGAAACTCAAAATCTGTACACGATTTTTCATTTCATAGAGAAGTAAAAATACGTGGACTTTAAAAATTACAAAAGAAGACGTATTTATTTGATGTTGCAACTTTTTAATCTTTGCTGGGGAGGTAGCAATGCATTTAACATTTATATTTTCATTTGTTCATCATCATAACCAAACATAACAAAGTAAGTACGATTATCTTTTATCGGTAATTTTAAAATGTACTTCAACATCTATAAACTTTAATCAACACACAGTACAGAAGTTTATTTACTGAAATTTCAATTACAATATTTTTATATAATTTAAGACATCGACTGAGGGTGCTTGATGGAATTTCAATATCAAATTTGGATTATTGAGAGTTTGTACACTTCCATGTATTTTGTCACTAACGACCCGGGTCTCGCCTTTCAGGCATCTTCAGGCATTCGTGCGCTTAAGAAATAAGTTATGAAACATATACCGAAGTAATTTAGAGCGTGCATGTATTGTTTTGTGAGCCTCCTTTACTATAGTAACTATTTTGAGAATTAATACCCTCTTGGAAACATTAAGCCTTCAAAATTAATATAATATCTTATAAAGAGTAATAGAAGAGAGGTATACCACTAACTTTCTTTCCCCGTGGTGTAATTTTACCCTTATTTAGATGTAGTTATAACAAAGAGCAACATTATAACTTTGAAATGAAAATTCCGAAGAAAATTTACACATAACATTGCAATTTAAACACACAAATGCGACAAAGCTATTTTGAAGGATTTTTTGAAGTTTGTTTTAACGAATTCATTTTATAATCTTTCAGTTGTATTATTCCACTAACGTAATTAGTATTATTATTTATTGACTGTAGGAGAGTATACTGTTTAATTAACCAAGTTAGATTAGAACAATGTTACATCGCATCTATAAGTGTCAAGTATTCAAGAAATGGAACCATACCATGCTCGGCTTAGTACAAAGTATAAAGTAGTTAGTAGAAAGAATAGAGACACCTAAATGGTCACGATTGGTACACACCACTTGCGTTCTTGATATTATTAAATCAATTTTTGTAATTTGGTTATATGAATGGTATCTTAGAGCTTTTGATAGTCTAAAAATCTGAACGCTGAATTAGCGAAATAAAGGAAAGAAATGCAAGCCATAAAAACGAAAGTAGTTTATAAAGCCATATGAATAAGAATTCATCTAGTAGTTGATAGTCGGCACCGGCCATCCTTATGGCATATATTGATATTTTCTAGAATACAAACCATGAGTATCGCCAAACGCATGCACAAGGGCAGTGAACACTGCATTAGAATCAGCGACGTAATAACAGAATGATTTGGGGTCTCAACCGGGGTCTCCTGTTCAGCGCATGATTTCTAACGGTGGTGCTTTACGGTTGTGAGTCATGGCACTTCACTAACACACAGGGCAAGCGTATACTGTGCTCGAAAACAGATGCTTGCGGCAAATACTAGGGGTACGGTGGTTTAACCCTGTCAGGAACTCGGAGGTAAAAAAAGGACGCACCAACCCTTTATTACGGCCAAAATTAAAAAAGCGATGATAAACCTGGCTTGGACATTTCTCTATCTCTTTTAAAAACAGGATGGATTCCGTCGCCCTGAAAGGTTGCGGATGACCATCCATAGGATGTATAGGACATGGGAGGAAGCAAGAAAACTCGTCGAGGACAGAGAATCTTTGACAAACCGTGTAATGGCCGTATGCTCCGAATAGGGAGCGGATATTGTTAAAAAAAAGTGTAATGGCAAACGCTGAAAGTACACTTCTTTTATAACTAAAATAACTTGAAGTGAAGCAAAGCCATTTTAGAAATAAAGTTACGCAGATCATTCAATAAGCTTTGCTGTCGCGAAAAACTATAGAAAGTACTATTTAGATATCTTAATTGTTCATTGCATCCATTATTTTGATTTCAAAAACTATAATAAATGCTATTTTCTATTCTTACTCTTTTCATATCTTGCATATCCATACACACATGGTAACTTAAGCACCCAAACCCATTTTCTTTTAACTGTGAGACTGTAATACAAGCACTTTATTGAACATGCCGTTTTATAAAACATAAGTTTTTGAATATCAATGAAATAACGTGAAACAACGCTTAAAGGTATATCTAATGAAATCGTGCGATACCAGTGTCACTTTTATTATAAAAACAATAAAATACCAGCGAACGAATTTTTTCTTAAAGCTTTCAAAGTTCATTGTTGGGGAAAAACATTTTACTGATAAAAGTTTAAAGCGTTTTATTGTGTAACGACCACTTGGAATCTACCGAGAAATTTTATTTGATCATGTTATTATCTTCTAAGAGACACGAAGGAAATGTTATGTAAATGTGCTTCGTTTGCTAAAGCTGCTTCCAGTGAAATAATGCTGAGTAACAAATACACAAAAACTTCAGGCATATGTGTTGTAAATTATTATTGTTTCTCCTATTGATATTGCAATATTCATTATTAATTATTTAAACCAAAATCATTCGGCTGGCTATAATATTAATCACTTCAACTATCAATATCACGCATTCTGGTGTGTGTTTGTATAAGCTTCATTCTACATTGCAAATGCAATAAATTATAATTTTTTTAAATTATAAATTAATATTGTAAAATATTAATAAGAAAATTCATAAATGTAAAATTACCATAAAAACTAAACTAAAATTGCATTTCAAAGTTGTCTGACTGCATTGCAAGATTAAATATTTTTTTTCTCCGAAACGATATTTTTTTATTATGCTCACATAATATATATCCACTTTAACTTATAAAGTAACCATCAATACGAAGTTCCTTTTATGAAACATATTTTATTTATTAATTACATTAATTATATTTATGACGTTTGAAACGTTTTTTATTGTGGTATTTAATCGAACAAATGCATTTAGCGGAAAATGATTGAAAAAATGTATAAAACATTATTTAATATCAGATCCTAATAAATCTTAAGGTGATATGAAAGTATGAAAATATTTCTATTTTTTTTAACTGAAAATTATTCTGTCGCAGTCAGTTTTCTATAAGACAGGGTAAGGAGTTTTTAAGCCTCAAAGAAAAGTTAACTGGTATTTTGAAATAACCTTTTTCTCTGAGCTGATCAATCAAAAATTACCTTTACACGTAATCTAGAAAATGAAATTTTCTTCGAATTTCCTCGACAATAATGTAAGCGCGAAGAATTTATCCCTTTTACAAAGAGTCAATTTATTTTTATAGAAGAGTTTTTGTGTTAGGTTGTTGTGGAAATATAAAAACATAACTAATAATAGGTGAATCGAGCCTTTTTGCCTATGGCATAAAATATTTTTATTTTATCATTTATGTCAAGGCGTTTTTTTTTTGTTTGTGGTTCTTTTGTGAAGCAAACACATACTAAAAATTTATCGTGAATTTTATCATTTCTGATTTAGTTTTCATATAAAATGTTCACCAATATTTTAAGCAACTGTGTTAACTTTAAGGACAGGTTGTAACAGTCAAATAATAAATTCTGTGCATGATCAGAATATTTCTATAACATTTTAACAAAAAATAAATCACTTTTAAGATGTTAACTATCAATTCGTGGTGGAAAGGCATTATATTTAAAAAAAAAAATCAAATTTGTTTTGTACTACTTGTTGATGATCAAGATCGGTTTCACTCATCGACAACATAATTAACTGAAACCGTGCCTGATCATTATTAACATGTGGAATTAGTACCAAACAAATCGTGTTTTATTGAAAAAAATTCATAGAAAATATTTTATTTTATGATGAAACAGTCATAGAATTTTTGTTTTCATTTACATACATCAATCATATTGTCTAATGAGGTCAATTAATTTTTTTTAAAAATGCTTTTTAAAACAATTGTTTTCTTGTTAATATAATGATAATCTGAGAAACTATTATAATGGAGTTGTAAAAATAGTGCCCGTTATATAACTGAAATGTTTATCTTTTATTGAGTTTTAATATAACAATGTTATAGATTGTGTTATATTAAAGTTTTTATAAAAAGTAAACAATCAAGGACTTGGTGCAGAACAAAAATTAATGACACTTAATTTAAGATTAAAAAAAGCTTTTGAAAATACGCACTTCAAAAGTTATAGTTGGAAAACTAATAGAAGCAAATTTTAAGTCATTTAGTGATAAAAAAAATACTCATTAGTTTCCAGATGGAATTATTGATAAATATTTTTCTGCTAGAAACAAACCTTATTCAGCAGTGGACCTTTGTTCCCCCCGGGTATTTCCGATTTGCCTCATTTTCGAAGAATACACCTATATAACGATGTTCCAAGAAGCTCATGGGAAGTCAAGTTAGTGTCAACGATACCTCGATAGATATCATCATATATTATACCATGTTAATTATTCAACTAACTGCAAAAAAATTAAAAAAAGAATATAACTTGTGACACGGACCATTATTATTCAGTGTGAATCGTGCCCAGAACTTTCATTTGATCATCTCTTGTATGTAATGTAATGTGTAAGCGCATCAGTTTTTGGCAACGTCAGATCAGTTTTTAGAAAGTGGCGAGGATGTTGCTAGGTCGCATTCTACCCTTACAGAAGCAAATGGGCGTGATTAGGGCTTCCAATCCCGGGATCCCGCTCAATTATTAAATCCCTTAATCCCAGGATTTCGAGATTCACTGTAAATGCTAAAAAAACATCTATCAAATCAAAACTTCTTGATTAACTACAACGTTTACTTAACAGCCGTTTTTAAATAATTTTAAATGGAGGACAAATTAAGGCCGCTTCTTAAATTAATGGAGTGCAATATTTCAAATTGAAGGATATGTCCTCTTTTTGGATAAATTTGGTAAAACCTACCATAATAATGCAATAAATAAAATAAAATTATTTTGATCACTGTCTTTTTCCAATATTTTTCTCTTTTTTTGTAAATGACTGTCTGATTTTAAATCAATAAAAAATCATTCCAATGCCCAAAAAAATGTTTAATCATAAATTCCAATTGAATTAATAATGGACACAAACTAAATTTTAAATGTACAATTTAACACTTGAAATTAAACTTAATGACCAATCGCGGGATCTCGGGAACCCGGGATTGAGAAATTCTGAATCCCGAAATCCCGAGATTGTAAAAAGGGTCCGGGATTGGATGCCCTAGGCGTGATCTCACTGTGGCAGGGATTACGTAGTATTTCGTTAGTCGCCCGCCGCAAGGAGTCGGAAGCCCGTTGCGCGGTCTTGACATTGACCGGCAGCTAACCGTTTGCCGTCACATAACGAGTTCGCGCGCTAGATTTTTTTTGTAAATGTCTATTGTTTTTTTGTATTTGTTTTAATATAAATTGTATCTACTAACTGGAATAAAGTGAATTTGACTAAAAACGAGCTTATTTGAGTGTAACTGAGAGACCACCTCATCATCATCAGCTCGCCGGACGAAAATCGTACTCACGCTTGCTAAACTCTAAAACCACACGAAGTTTTATGTTTATCAAGCAATATATATTATACTTGAACACATACACTTTGATGCGTTGTAAAACTCCAGTGCTATTTCGATTCGTATTTTCTATACAAGTTGAGAACTTTACATGTAAAGCTATTTATAAATACGATTAATTTGTTGTCGATAATACAGTTGTATTGTTGTGAGCTTACTCAAACTAATAATTAAGCAATCAAATGTATACCAAACCTGTGGACGTATATTACATATACAATTGTATCTAGTAGACTGGAGAAAGTTTACAACATATTGAATGCAGTATTTTAGGTATAGTGAACTCCAAAGTTTTCAAATTAACGCAAAGGAAAATACGCACCAATTGCTTCATTAAAATTCTTTGCAGTTTGAAACAATCTGTATTTCACATTAAATGGTGTACGCAGAGTCAACAAAAGTGTATTCACATCAAAGCTTTGGTGGTACTCTTTAAAATATGTTTATATTTTGTTAGACCGTGAAAAGCCACACTTTATTTTTCAATCTTGCTTTGATTATTCTCATACTAATAGATTAAACAAACAAAACAGTAATTGTTTATTTTTAACTGTAAAAAGTTCTGTAGACTTTCAATGAATGATTTTTTTATTATTTTTTGTTATCTGTTCACACTTACAAGAATATGATTTTATTACGGGGACTCGAGTATGCAAATGTGTTTATTGAAAATACGGATAGCCATTTTACTGTGTTCATTTTTTTAATATGCAAAATGATAATTTTCGTTTTATTTTGCCCTAAAAGACAACTTTAATGATTCAAATGAGACCGTTCAATAATTATTTATCATGATTTCTTTCAAAGATGGCCACTATTGGCCTACACTAAGTCACTTATCATATTTTTAACGTAATCTGTTTAAAAATGTATTTATAAATATGTCTTTTATTTTTTTAAATCATGAGTTGATAAATATGTTTATTGAGTAGTTCTTATAAAACAGATTTTATTTTCATTTAGGAATATTAATGTATTACATCTCGTTTATTGATTCTCAAGGGACCATAGTTTCTTTAAAAATAAATCTATTGAAAACATTTTCCAAAATACTTCGAGTAAACAAAAATCTGGTGCGATATCAAACGTACTATTACATCGTCCGTACAAACATTTTCTTTGATTCCGGAGGGGGACAACCAAAATAGATGTCCGATAAAAAGTGGTAGGAAACTGAAGGGAAGTGATGTGAAAAATTCGAAGATCGTAGCGCTGATTACCTCAATCAAGACAAGGCTGTTAAAAGATATGCGCGACTTGACAAGCACCGATTCTAAATTGAGACAGCTAAGGTGGCGGCTCGCAGACATGATACTATAAATTGAATTATGCGGGGATCTGTGGAAAGCGACCCTTGACTCCCGGCTCCGGGATTGAAGCTGTGTGACCTTTAATACGTCAACAATGCTTTCATATTTGAGAAATCGGTTGAGGCCGTTAAGGATATACAATATTTCAACAATAACACCATATTTAAGTTTTAACACTGTATTGAATATTATCGAAACGATAATGCCACCATCTTTTGCTAAATTAATGAAATCTTTATTTAACGGTAAGTTGTAAAATCATCTAATGAAATCATAAAAATGATTATCCATGAGATGGGAGCTCTGACCTATTTCTTTTATATTATTTAATATAGTTTTATAATAAAATATGTCGTTTTAGCATAAACGAACTACACAGTTTATTGAAAATCTTTTTGAAATCACTGTTTGGGCGCCACTGGCACCTTATCCACGCTATACAGTTAAATATAAGGTTATTGGAATGTGTGGTGAAACGGAGACGTTTTCGAAATTCTAATTGGTTACATTTTATCAACCACAAGAACGTCATAAAATAATCTTTTTTTTTCTCATTAATAAGAAATGGTTTCAAGTATCTGAATTATTCACCCTCAAATGGCTTTGTTTATATGAGTACAAATAATTTTTAGAAAACCCCGACGTTGAGATAGTGTGGAACGACATGTATCCTTTACGAACACGACGTAAATCAAACTCTATGCTCGTAATTTTTGCACGCATTTTGTGATCCTGATTTTTCTCTTGCATCGATTTATAAGTTTATAATTTTCCTATCAGAATACAAAATATCTGAATGTATATGTTAATAAAATTAAAGTATTCATTTACGGAAAACTCATGGTTTGCAGATTATCAGTGCATGAATTTAGTACATATTTATAAAATGAAACTTTTAAAGCGAAAAACCCAGAAAAAAACATTTATGGATTTTGAATATTGTCCGAAAACTGAATAGATGCCAGGAGTTAGAGATTTTTTGAAAAGTAAGGGATTTCATGCCACAAAAATCTTTGCTGTTATTAGAAAATGCTCTTTTTTATCTCAATAAAAGCTTAAGATAGAAAACGGATAACGGCCTTATGCTTGTAAAAAATTTACCACCTAATTTATTTTTAAAATTATCATATATCTGGCACGAGTGATTGACATCTCATCAAATATGAACCCCATCAAACTCCGCCCATCATTTTTGTCCGAGAATACATTGAACATGCCGTTAATATTCAGTTTCTATTACTCAATAATCCATAAAATATAAACTATTGAAATAAGTTTCATATATATCAAAGTTTATCAGATAAAGCCGTTCAATCAGTTTGTCAGCTTAAATTTTTTTAAGTATTTACATGCATTTTTCGTGCAATAATGTTTCGTGCACAAAAGATAATATCTTTTGTAGATTCAAAGAAAATATTGAAAATAAAATGAATTTTATATTTCACAAATTTTATAATATTTAATTGACAGGAGCCATCGGCTGGTTAATAGCTTAACAATTTATTCCAACTAATATTGAATATCAAAAATTGTGCATTTCCATGCATGAAGAAATGCATGGGAATGTAAAATGTAAAACTTTAACGATTCAAGTTCTATATTTAAATTTCATCAAGCTCCTTCAATCGATATCTTAAATTGCAAATATAATTTATTTATTTATTTTAACAACCCGGAAAAAAGCGTTGCAAGTTTGTAGTGACAAAACAATATGACTACAATATATGTTGAAACTTAAAGAAGAAAACATAATATAAATGTAATAAATTTCAATAAAAGATCGAATTACATAAATCAGCTTTGAGCAAAATTTATATGGATTACTGAAAATATCCATAAATATCGGGACACAATTGAAAGTTCTTGCGGTAGATATAGCAAGATAAGAAAGATTCTACTCGAAGATAAGAAAAGCTGGAGATAGCAAAGATATCATGAGTTCTGCTATGGAGATATTTATCATGGTTGACTATTTCCGAGTATGCATGGCTACAAAATGTCCTTTATAATTAAAGATAAACGCTTTATTATATTTACGATCTACAGGCGCTTGCAGAATGAAAAGTGAGAATTCAGATTCACTGAGACAATAATTTATTGAAAATATAGCATTGACATATTTTTTTCAGATGTTTATGAGGAGTGTGATAAAGATAAATATCGTCGTTGTTCTGGAAGAAGACATTAAATCGAAAAATGATATATTGACTTAGTTACCGAAATATCTCTTATTTCAAACTCTACCGTATGCAAGAACAAACAAACAAAATGAAAAAGGTATATCATTTCAAACATTTGACAAACTTCAAAGTCAAATTACTCAAAACGAGTATTTTTTAGTTAGTGTCTTCTTCCAGAAAAATGACGATATATTAATGAAGAAGCTCATTTTGTTGAAATCTGCAAACTTGAACTGTAATTAATCGAAAAATGATATATTGACTTAGTTACCGAAATATCTCTTATTTCAAAATGAAAAAGGTATATCATTTCAAACATTTGACAAACTTCAAAGTCAAATTACTCAAAACGAGTATTTTTTAGTTAGTGTCTTCTTCAAGAAAAGTGACGATATATTAATGAAGAAGCTCATTTTGTTGAAATCTGCAAACTTGAACTGTAATTAAGTTTCCTCAAAAGCCATTTGATTCACATCTTAAGCCCTATAGTTACACAATATATTTCCATAAATTAAATGAAACTATAATTTAAGACATCGACTGAGGGTGCTTGATTGAATTTCAATATTAATTTTGGATTATTGAGACCTTGTACACCTCCATGCACCTTGTCATCAACGACCCGGGTTTCGCTTTTCGGCATCTTCAGGCTTTCGAGCGCACGAATGGACTCGAACTGACAGACGGTTAACAGTGTCTAACGTTTATATAGAAGATACAAATACGACAAATATTATTTACGAGATAAAATATTATATGTCTAAAATATTATATGTGTTACACCGATACCTGAGTTAACATTTCGAGAATCGCCTTAATCCTTATTTTGTAAACAACACATTAACAGAGTGGCGAATTGCGCTTCCCAGCTACTTTTAGAATTACCAGTGATTTTACAATTATAATAAGGTGGATGGAGGTGTCAATAATCCAAATTTAAAAGAAACTATATTAAAACTAGTTTAAGTCTGAAGATGCTTCTTAAAGAGGCGAAACGCGTCACGTTGGTGATAAACCAAGTGGAATAGCTAAGGTATCAATTTTTAATTTAATTTTATATTAAAAATGAACCATAGAAAATATGAAACTATATTATTTTCTGACAATAAATATAAATATTTTATAATTTATTTAAGCACACTTAGGTGCTAAACGCACGATAGTTAATTTAATGTAGCTAAACTATATTTTTAAAAGTATGGTACTCATTTATTCGACCCACACGTATATGAATACAGTTTTAAAATTATCTCGAGGTTTTAAAAAGTATTAAGGCAAAATAAATATTGTTTCCATGAACTCAAATTGCTTATTGAAAAGCTCGCCTGAAATTACGATGTAAATTAAATTATCGGTTTTTTACTTATAGTAATTGCTTTGAAGGCACTAAAGCCTCTACAGATTTAGTAGGGTTGTTAACCTTTCAATGATTGTTAAAATTACATTTTAAAAAATCTTATTGAGACTAGTCTACTGGATAAAATAAAACTAATATTTAATGAATAAACGTATTTTTCGGATTCAAGTCATTTATAGAAGTTGATTTTAAGAATCAAAAAAAACATTTTTGAAATTGAGTCCAAATAGAGTATGGTGTGACTCAAATAAACTCAATTATTTTATTTATTTGACATACGTTCGTATTTGTAGTCATCTGTCAAGCTTGTAGTTTATAAAACAGAGATTTTGGACTCCCTGCTTCGCTGAACTCCAATACCTTACATGCTTTTGTGTTGAGGTAGCTAGGCTATTGTCTTGAAATTTGAGCTTATCATTTGACAGTTCTAAGATATCATTTAGTACAAACTGTGTCACTGTAAAACTTTGATTATCGTATGACTTATATGAAATGATAATCTTTCAGCTGCACCCAAATCATAATAAAGTGTGAAATTGCCGAGTCATATTCTAACGTACTGGTTGGTGGTCATTTTCTCTTTTCCGTTTTCGATTTTTTTTAATACGGAATCGATTTTTCCTTCGATATCGATTGTTTTCATCAGTAATCGCTAATTTGTATTCTGATTTAGTTTCAGGACAATGTCAACGAATGTTCATCATTGATTGAGTCATTGATTTTAATATTAAAAAAAAAGTTTTGTCACTATTTGTATAGCAACGAAATTTTAGTAAAACTAAATGCAATGTGTTAACTGGCGATTATTCTTGGTGGAAAGGCGTTATATTTTAAAAATAAAACACAATTTGTTTGTACTACTTCCAAATGCTTATAATGAAAAAAAAAATTTACAAATGACAAAAATATATACGTCACAGTGATTCATTGCTGTTCAAATCATAAATTTTATAGCCTGACGATTCTTGGAACCAGATAATGAAAATCAAACATGGCCTGCGGTACTATTGTCTTTCTCTTGGGCATATCAAGGTTGACTTATATCTGCCGCTTATATATTAATAAAAGATTTTTCTTTTTTTTTTCAATTTTCTTCAATTTAAAAAATATAGAGGAATATTGCCCTAGGTGGCGATTTAAGTGATTTACAATTATTAAAACATGAAAAAACATCATTCAGGAAGACAGTGTAAAAAAACAAATCTAATTTTTTTGGCAATTGTCAAGTATTTATTTAATTTCTTAGACTTATTTTGATGATAATACATTTGTAATAAATAGTATAATATGTAGGTGATTTTCATTATTTTTCTTGAAATAAAATATTTATTATTTTGATTACTTCACTATTTAATAAATATGTAACATTAGTAATACGTAGCATTAAAATGAACCAAAAAATACGTTTGGCATCGTTTTATTTTTCGTTGAATAAATATTTTTTTAATTTACTATGTACATCAATAACAATAGTATTCAATAAACACAGCTTTAACATTATAAAATAAATTACAACCTAAGCAATCACAGTCAAAATACATTTTTCTTTGTTTTCGTTATTTCTTCTTACAATTGATTTTTTTTATTTGTCTTAGTTTATATAATAATATGATATGAATTTTTACAAGCAGTTATTGAGAATAATTCGTAATAAATATTTACAATTTATATCTTATTTAGATAATTTTTACGATAAAACAGTTAAATATGTACACATTTAGTTTCAAATTGTCTTTCGTTATATTCCTCAGTTCCACAGTATTAAAACAGTTCAACATTATTACACAGACGAATTTCTTATGAGAGTCTCCTCTTCTTTGTCGTCAGGGGCAATGGGCTATATTTCTTGCATTTCAAAAGTATTACAAGGCGATGAGCTTTTTACTAATTTTCAAGAGTCAGTACCATTTGGGGCAACGGTTACTGTACTGCAGGGTGCACGCGTAGACCTGGTTGAACTTCTCCTCAGCATGCTAGGCTGGTTATTGCCAGACTGCTGATTTAAAAGAAGCTGTTTCTGTTTCTTCTTTTGAGACCCACGACAATTGCAAAACAACAACTCTCTCATTCCTTTTCTGAAGTTTCTTGAGAGAAACGCATACAACAACGGATTAATTCCTGAATTGAAATACGAAATGAGAAATGTTAACGGTGTCAGCAAGGTACTGAAATCACTGTGACCTTGGTAGTTGCTCGACCAGTACTGCCACATTTTCCGGGCGTGTAGAGGTAAATTACACAAAGCAAAAGTGAGAACTACGACGATCAGCATGCGGATTACACCCCTGCGAGCGCGGAGGACATTTTGTGACAGGTGACTGAAGTGGCTTCCGTGCGAATGACCTCCGCGCGCACGCCATGTTGTCACCACCGGCGCGTATCCGGTGCTTTTTTCGTTCACGGATACCTGTTAAAATTAAAACAAATTATTTGAAATTTCTGCGAAAACAAATTCCTAAAAATTATCAAAAATGTCAATTGCACGATGTAAAGAAAATGGAAAGATCAAAAAAAACTTTAAAAGACTACAACATATTTTATATTCATATTTATTTACCACAAATTTATATTTTTTTTGTATTGATTGGTATTTTTTTCATCACAAAATGATACCTGAATCTAAAATAAATCAATATATATAAAATCTTTATTGAACTATGTATCCGTAAAATGTCGCCTTGTAATTTTTTATTTATGTTCAAAAAACAGTTCCGTAACCACAAAACTATACTTTAGCATTCAAAGCTTCAATGTTTGTAGAACGCATTTTTTTACCGCAATTTCTTTTCCAATATTCTACCGCCTACTCACAATACTATACGTGATATTGACTAGTTATATATTCATTTTTATATGCTTATAAAAATATCAAAATCGGTATTCCTGATACGTCTTCATTTAAACGGAAACATCAAAGGCTTATGAAAACCATTTTAAACTTTCGATTACTAGTGTTTGTTGGAGCATTGAATTCAAACATACTGTTCATCAATTTCATTGAAACTATTTGATTACTTCACAAAATAAAAGAGAATAATAGTTAATGAATATTTTTAGTTTTATATATTTTTTTTTCCATGTCCGCTCCCAATGTGGAGCATATGGTCTCCTAATGGAGGTATCTTGACAGAATTTTTTCCACAAGAACTGCTTGTCACTCAGTTGCTCAACCTCTCTTTTCTTTTTCTAAGTGAGTAGGGATAGGAGGATAGGGCTATGACAGGACTAGTGGTTAGCTAATCGCTCTCGTTACGCCCCGTGAGGATGGGATAGGTGGGAGGGAGGACTCAGACTACGAACAGAAATCCATAAATCGATTGAAAGAAATCGATCAATCTATGAAAACCGTCCGCACCGGGAATTGAACCCGAGACATCCGTAACCGTAGCCAGCGACGAAACCAACTGCTCCACGGACGCCGACATTACATAATAAAAATGTATGTTGTTGATTCCATCTCGCTATGTTGATTCTATCTATATACGGTTGTTAAAATTTGGCTTTTGGCTTCCTCTTAAAATGTTTGTTGTTTCAAACATTTCATAATAACCTAACATGCATACGTGTTTCAACATCGCAAAATTATATTAGAATTTCAAAATGTTGTTTTTTTGCGGTATAAAGTGTAGCTAAAATTCATTCATTTTTTTTTTCCATGGGAGAGTAAAATTAACTCATTTGTTTTCAGTCTCGAAAACAGCTCAAACCATTTTCGCGCATGCATGGAATAAATAAAGAGCATCTTATATTCTAAGATTTTTTGAGATTAAAAAATCTTTTCAAACGGCGTTGCTTGCCTTTTTATGTTTTTTTTTTCGGCTGATAAAAAATATATTCTACGATAAATTACACTTTTTTCATTAAGAAAAGGCTAATTTATTCATTGGGTAGCAAATAAACACTTAAATCACGTAGCTGAAAGCTTTTGAGACTCATGAAAGGTTATTATTGATAATTTTTTGCTCCATTTAACTAAGTTTATCATGTTTAATATTGCTGCCAATTTAAATTTTATAAAGAAATATGTTTCTTTTATTAAAATCATAAAGTTTCTTTTATTTTCTTTTTTCATTGAAACAAAAGTCAGTTACAGCCAGGTAATTGTTTCAACGAATTATTTTTGAACTTGTTTTAGAAAATAACCACAATAAAATAAATATAGCAAGTCGGTATATGTGTTTATACATGCCCGTATGACGTATCTTTACAATATCTAGTAGATGAAAAATTAAACATTTTGTCAAAAAAACGGAAATTGTTTTTGAATGATTGTGAGTAAAAAGGGTAAACGACAATTAATTTAACACAATTTAGCAAAATAAATAATTCTACACAACTCTACGTCCGTTAGAAAAGTACCCAATGAACTGAAGACGTAAAAGATATTTTGGTAAAACAGGATCTGCAGCTGAAAATATTTTATTACAATAGAAGCTTACCTGGTTGTAAGCTAGACACGCAATGACAACTTCCTGATTTGAGTGTCAATTGAATCATTATTCTGAAGTTAAACAAGCACAGCCAGCAACGAGCTGCCTGAATACTAACAAACGTGAGTATAAACAATGGCGTTCAAATAAAATTTCTAGTCCCGAAAATCCCCAAATTGATTTTCAGAATCCTATTTATATAATCAAAATTGTGAATATTTTCTCTTAGAGTGTGCAAAATATTACTTTCGTATTGCATACCATGGATTTTTTCTTTTTGAACTGTTCAATAACGTTGGTTTAAAGCCACGTTAAAGCACGATTATTTATTTATTGTATCTGTTATTGTTTCCTATTCAAACAAAAGACTTCATTGTTTTTTCTTTGTTATCATAAGCTCAATTAGAAGACTATTAAAATACTAACTGTATTCTTATTTAAACCATGTCTCAGATAAATTCGTTACAGAACATAATTCATAATAAATCTTTAAAGGAATAGTATGAAGTGCATGTATAAAATTTGATCACTCAATAAAATAATACATTTAAACTTCTTGTAAATTAGGTGGCTTTCTAATATGGTAGTGTCACATTTATTAAATAATGCTGTTGTTAATTATGTGGAAAGTGTTCACAGAAAAATCGGCCAAGGATTGCAATCTCTGTTCATACATGACTATCAGTAGCGGTACGCTGGTCGCAGTGACGGGTACAGTGAGCAGCCAGACATGCCGCTGTCGAGGAGGCAGGACCAGGCGAGGGCACAGGAATGGGAGCTCTCGACACCCTCCTCTCCATGCTCCTAGCACTACGCCATAGGCCTACCGCTATGCGCGTGTATAGCACCTGTCAAAAAGAAAATACGGCCATCATTCTCAAACTAATGGCTCGAATTTATTTCTACAAAAAAAGCCTCGAACCAACTTATCATTCGCTGAATTTGCTGACCAACGCTCTCAATGAAAATGTACGTGAATTGAATGAAAGAAAAGCGTATGATTTTTAAGACGTCGGTTTGATGTTTCAAATGGATCTATTAAATATTGAAAAAACCTTCCAAATCGTTTTTTTGCCGCGAATTGAATTTCAATGTTTGCTGATTTTATATAGTATCCGTTATTCGGTAGTAAATTCATCAATAGAAGTTTATTGAGTGGTATATTCCATATTATCAAGTATTTTAAATAATACTTGCTATTCAATAATTCATGAATCTTTAGTGACCTATTCGTAATTCTATAGTAATACTCAGTTCATAGCGTCTACTTCAAACAATTTAGTAGGTACCTGCTTGAATATCTCATTATTTCATTTAGCACTTTAGATAAATGAAGAATTTATCATAAGACAAATTCAAAACTCTGTGTATTCTTAAATAACAAAAGCTTTTTTATTATTTGGATTAATAATGCTTGCGATGACCAAAACTGGTTCTGATCATTATAAACATGCGGAAATATTACAAAACAAATAATGCTTAAATTACAATTATTGAGATTTTGTACACTTCCATGTATTTTGTCACTAAGGACCCGGGTGTCGCCTTTCGGCATTTTCAGACATTCGAGCGCACGAATGGACTCGAATTGACTTGTACAAAATCTCAATAATTCTAATTAACACCCTCAGTCGATATGTTGAATTATAAAACAATGCTTAATTTTTTTAAATGAATATCCAACGCACTAACATTATTAATACAATGTATTTCTAATTTCATTTCACTACAGATTAATGATTCCTTTAAAATAATTAATTTATTTATAAAATACATCAATATTTATAGCTCGCAATGTGGAGTATCTCGACAGAAGTTGTTTATTGAGATCTGGCTCTAACTCAATTGCTCAACCTGTATTTTCGACTAGAGCTAGGATAGAAAATTATAACTATGAACGAATCAATTAATTGCTTTCTATACACTCCAGTTTTTAGAATCGAGTATTGCGATACGAAGTGTATTTTAAAATCACAGACACTGGTTGAAGACAAATCCATAAACTGAATAAAACAAAAATGTATTACATATCATTAATGTTAATTATAAAAATATACAGACTTCTGCTTATATGATTAAAACTATACACATTCACGTTCATTAATAATATTATTTAACTAAAAATATAACTGTCAAGTGTTAATGACATTAGCCCTAGAAACAATGCACGCAATATGATTAATTACAAATAAATCATGCTCAATTTAATGATAATACTTGACTGATGAAATAAATTTATTAATGGTTAAAAGGCTTAACATAATTATTATCTAAACATTATTATTTAATATCAATTTTCATCTGCTATGGTTACCTTTGAAATTTCTTTTGAAATATATTTTGCGAGTCTGTTAGTATTACTGTACTTTCATGGAAATATCAAAGAAATAAAAATATGGATTAATTTATGAGCACTGATTAGGGCATTCAATCCCGGACCCTTTTTATGATCCAAGGATTTCGAGATTCACAATTTTAAATCCCGGGATTGTCCATTAAGAGGAATTAGTAGGTGTTGTTCTCATTTTGCGAAAATCTTTAATATTTTTCCGTCACCTAAAAATATGAAACGTCAAAAAAAATTATAATTGCAGTTTCAGCGTATTTGTTAACACTACTGCACTTTTATTTAAATATAAATAATACAGATTTCAAGCCTGTCTAGCAAAGAGTTGACACCTGTTTTTCAGATATAGCGACTAGATTAGGGTTTATTGTAGGTTACCGAGATTTGACGTTTGAGACAAAATCGTAGAACAAAGGATTTTTAAGAAAGTGATTCTTACAAAATTTGCAATTTACTGAATATAATGATTCTATAAAGTTTTTGAAATGTACCAAAGAGTTCGCTTTCTCGCATTCTTTCTGACTGATATTTAAAGTAGGACTATATTAAATATGTTTTTAAAATATTACGGCAACAGGAAATTTTATTATTTACGACTTTCAGCAAAAAAATAATAAGAATTACAAACAGTAATCATTTTCCGGGAATATGTTTTTATTACTTTCCATTGTGATTAAGTCGGTGTCTGTCGTCTGCCACGACACAACTTTGTTCTTTTAAAAATATTTTGCTCTATTAAAACTACTTTGTTCTATTAAAATTACTTTGTTTTACGACTACTTCATATTTTTAGGCGACGGAAAAAGATCAACAATTTTTGCGAAATGAGAACAAAACCTACTTATTCCTCTTAAGCGTAATTTCATATTTTAAATTATGTTCAAATCAAATTTGTGTACATCACTGCTTCAATTGGAATGAATAAATGATTACATATTTTTTTGGGCATGGGAATGGTTTTTTTTTATTTATTGTGAAGACTTTATTCATAGATGAAATTGATTTTTTAATAAAATAATGCAAAAAACAATACATTGTTAACAAAAATATCTATCCCTGTCTACAGCAGTTATGAAAGATGTAAAGAGAGAGACTAGAATATCCATAAGTGTGTATTAATTGGGTAAGTATTATAAAAATGTATGCCCACACATAATAAATACCGAGGTATGTATTTTTTTTAAATAAACAGTGAATTCCTAAATCCCGGGATAACAGGATTAACTTATTAACAGGGATCCCGGGATCGGAAGCCCTAGTAGTGATTTCATGATATGATTCCAGGTTATTATATTACCTATATTACCTATCAGAAAAAATCTATTTTCTGTTGGTAGATTTTCATTTAAATAGACTACAAAATAGTCAGCAATTAAAAAAATAGCTCACATACCAATTCCATAAAGTGCGAAATTTTTACATGTTTACAATTTTTCAAAGATAAATTCCAAAAATAGGAACAACAGCCTACACAGAAATTTATTAATGCTGAATCCCGGAGGAAAAAAACACTTGGAATCTTGGTTTTAGTCAATTTAAAATGTACATATTTATGATATTATTACTAAACAATTTTCATTGTTACTATCTCGTATTAACGGCCATCACGAATGTGTGAATAAATATTTTTTTATTCTGTGTTAATTGTACCATGTTTCACTACTTCCATTTATCAGACAGCGCTTACTAATCATAAAAAATATTATGCATGTATTTTTGTTAATTTACCAATATATATCAAAGTAAAGTATTTTTACGTACAGCAGAATTTAATTGAGCTTGTTTTGTCATTAGCTATAATAAAATAAATTGCTTTTGCTACGTTAGGTTATAATGTGAATTTTATTTTTGAAGCAAACAATGTATCTATGCCAAAAGCAGCACTTATTAGTTATTGCTTCCACATGTTATATTCTTGCGTATAGCAATTAAATTACATGTTATCTTTTTTGTTAGTATTTGCTCATTGTCATTGAGATTGCGTTTTTTATCAAATTAATTTTAAACTCTCTGGCTTTTCATTAATTAGAAATGCTTATTTTTACATGTACTCTAATGGATTTTTATTTTAGAATATCATCATCAGCACTGATAATCTATAAATATTTTTTCTTCAATATTTAAGCTAACATTTTTAATTAAATATAGGTATTCTAATCGTATCAAAAAGAAAATTTTTCTAAGCAAAGTAAGCAAAAAATAAGCAGCAAACTTTCAATCAAACATATCAAGTATAAAAAAAGTCTCATTGATATTCACACATGAAACTGTTATCACAATGATCCCCACATTTACTTACACTATTTTAGAAATTATTTCGATGTAAGATGTTAGCATACATTTACTACTTGAAACATTGTTTAAGATAACCGATGTTGATATATATAATATCGAATTGTTTGAGTATTAAAAAATTTTGATTTTTATTTTGCATATCTCTAATAAAATATCAAAAACGCTGAAATTTTTGTTGTATTCTATGAAAAGTTAGAAGCAAATCAAAGATTGTTTTTCATCAAAAGTCTATAAATAAACTAAAGTATACTACTCTTTAAAATAAGTAATCAAAACGTAATTGATGATATTTCCATGGATTCCATGGATTCCATGAAGTCTCAAAGGATTTTCTCAGTATTACTCAGATCAAAATATTAAAAATAGTTTTCGGCCAACTATCCTTCTACTCAATATCAACGAATATTTAATTTATTTTGAAATACCACTAAAAAATTTGCCTCATTTTTTTGCATATAGAATAAGTCTTTATAAAAATATTATTTTAAGCTGTATATCTTTTCAGTGGATGATTTACAATAGTGTTACAATGATTTTTTAATTTGAAACATAAGGATCACGGTAGAATAATATAAATATTATTAAAAGATGTTTTTATATGTAGTTATCAGTTCCATGATTTGTTAATTGTTGCTACTCAAAATAAATATTTTCAAAAATTCAAAAACACGTAAAATTATAATGAAATTTTGATAGTAGTTTCTAATTTAACATTGAAACTTCCATATTTTTTTTGTTAAAAATCACAACTTTTGGATAAAAAAAATCAAATAACAAATGAATTTATAATAATAAGTGGAGTTGTCGATACCAAAATTGTATCACTATTGTCACACAGTGTTAAAAGATATATATAATTATGAATTTGATATAATAGACATCATTACCTAAATTTGGATTTAAGCCTAAAGAAAATAATTTCGAGATATCAATTGTCATAGTTTCATCACGCTCTTCTGGAAATTTTCGTTAATAACAAAATGGCCACGCGCCATCTTTTTAGTAAAACGCCAAGTGAAAACATAATAATGAGTGAACAAAAAGTGGACCTTGAATTAAATTCAGTGTTGCTGATAATGATACATACATAATTCAACCTTAACTCTGAATAATGTCCTTGTAATATTGACCTGATAATTGATGGAAGTTCTTTGAATAATTTCACAACTTTGTTCATAAACACGTAGTTGAAAGTCTTATATTCATCGAGGCAACTTTATTGTAAGTCGTTTAGTTTATCCGAAAATAAAATGTGTAAAATAAAGCCACTCACCGTCATCACAAACAGTGGCGTCACGTATAGTAGCCCGAAGTTAATCATGTCGAAAAGTTCCGAATCGTATTTCTTCCTGTGAGATATGCATATGGTTTCTTTCTGCCCATCCTCCAGATCATTCGTTATTGTCTCCATCCAAATAAATTTCTGGGCGCTGTAAATGGCGCTTGTTATCCAAACGCCCACGATCACTAACTGTTGAGAAAAGACACAAAAATGTCGCATTATTATTCACTGGCATATTTTACGCGAGAAATTACCATACACCACAAGACATTTATAAAATAAGCGAGTTTGTTTTTTGAAATACGTTGCGACTTCTTACAATAATAGTGAAATAACTATATCCGATTATTTTTGATTTAAAACATGCGTTTTATTTGTCTCTTTCCTTAGATAAGTAGAACAAATCATATGGCTTGTTTGTTTTCTCCCAAACCATATCCGCACTCACTGTTTCCTTAACATAAATTCGACATACGAGCATTTCGATAATTTCCTGCCGCGATCGACGTGTCGATGAAAGTGCACGCTGGGAAGGCGAAGCAAACTCCAACAGGATTTCGATCCGGGGAATATTTGTCGCGAGTCTACAGAGTAGTGGTCTTCGGGATCGACGCATCAAGGATAGAACGACGCTCGTGGGCTCATTTAGGTCGTAATTTTCTTCTTTAATTATTTAATTATGTTTTAAGTTGAGTATTATAAACCTGACTATTTAAACCTTTGTATTTCCCGTTTCATTGCTAAAAATATTTTCAGTAATATAAGTTTTACCGTAACTTAATCCCCGGGATTTCTTTCTCTTATTTTTTTCATTAGTTTCAATTAATAAATCACTATTAATTAAATCAATCTAAATTTTTGTTTTATTTATATTTTTTTATGGTTTATGATCATCATGGCATGACGCCTATATCTTTATTGCCTACATTTTTTATACTTCAGTGCGGAGTCAATCATACGGAAATGGCAAATCCTTATCTTATCACTTGAGTTAAAGTCATGTTCTTTCTGAGCTGTTCTTATATTAATCTAATGCATTGTCTAATTGTAAAATCGTTTTTATAATTTATATCAAATTAACCTTTAGTTTAATGCCGATTTTCATGTAAATTCACTCGTATAATTTATTATATTTATTTTGTTGCACGAATCCCCACAAGCAGATGCAGATGGCATCAGTAAGGAAAGATAGAAGAATTTGGGAAATGCTTTTGATCACAAATATATGGAAAATCAATTTATGAAATTTTCCGTATGGACTCTCACACTCATGAATACCACAACTACATAGGACAAACTTAAAAGTACGTTGACTTCTCCTCTATAAGACCAATAATGGATTATATTGATTAATACTATATTACATAAAACATTAGATTTTTAACCACTCACTGATTAAGCTTAGTTGAAAAAAAGTTCAGTCTCAGTTCCATAAATATTAAAGGACGTTGGTTTATTATAAATTTAGTTTATTATCGATTAATCCATTCGCTTATATGAGCATGCCAACATGTCGGAAATTAATACAAATCAAATAAGACCATAATACGGATGAAACTACTGTACACTTTTAAAATTTAAGGCAATCGACAGATCACATCCCACTGTAAATAATGCAAGCATGAATCATTTCGCATTTTTGATTAATGGCTGCTTTCAATTTGTTGATGGTATTTATAAAATACTTTTATCAAGAAAAAATGTGACCTTACAAAAAAAATTTCAGGTGATATACCTCGCGATGAAAAACCACTTAAAAGTTTACAAACAAAATATGCTAATGAAATGAAAGAAACTTGGTCGCTCTCGATGCACATAGCCGTCTACCTGGTAGCATTAGATCGAAGAAAATGGAAAGAGTTAAGATAGACAATCTTGGAATACTACTCAAGGCGTACCATAACTTTGTAGACTTAATAAGTTTTTTCGACGAGAAATAATCTTGAACCCTTCGATTTCTAGTTATAGTATTAGTTTTTAACTACAAATTTAATAAATAATCTTATGATTTACTTTTTAAAGAATTCATTCAAAAGTTTTTTTTATGATAAAATTACTTATCTATCAGTTTGGCAATAAAAAGAAGTATTCACAAATTTATTTACTAAGTAACTAAATATATTAATCATTAATGTACTGTTTTTCAAAAACAAATGCAAAGAAACTGATAATTTTCTGATTTATCTAGGTACCTATATATCTATTGAAAAGTAACAACACAGCAGTTTTTTAAGAACAGTATTCATAAATGTGTTGTTTCTATACAAAGATAATATATTTATTTACGGTAGTATTTAGAAAACTCCTAACCAAGAAAATTTAAAACATTTTTTTCATTTTACTTTACTTATCGCAATAAAAACTTTATTACCTAATGCGTAGTGTAAGTTTAGCATGATTTAAAGCAAATATTCACAATTATCCATAATTCATTGATAATCTCTTGTCATTTAGGGATTTATTATTTAATCCCTAGCGAAAATAATCTTTCTTAAAGGGACAGTTTTTTGAGTTACGTAATCTTCAATATAAATAAAAACAGCATTTTCTTTTCCAGCATTACTTTGACAGCAACGAAAAAGTTAAGCTTGTTTTAAATGGAAGAAATGTTTAATGTTTTTCCTCAAATTTCAATCAAAACCTGATTACAGCGATTATTGTATTTTCTTTTCGTGGATTTTAAAACCTAAGAAATATTTAACGGGATTTTAGGTACATCTTTGAGTGCAAAGATGCTGAACCAATACAATTTTCTTAAGGATATACTCAGAAAGAAAAGATTATGCCGTCAAATTTACAAAATTTTAATATTGTTTTCTTAAAATAATATGTACTTGTAACATCATTTTAAATTAATTTTAAATAAATAAATCTTTCCAAATCAAACCACAAGGAAAATTTTAAGTCTTTTACAATGTACGGTTATCAACAAATTTAGTTTTTAAAAAGCAGATAGGAAGGTATTGTTGCGTAGTTATAAACTATTTAAAAACTTCAGTAAACTAACTACCTTAACTAAAACAAATTGAATATCTTAAATTATTTCAGTAAACATTTAAGTCGTTTAATTAAAAAGAGATTTCATTAGAATCTACGTTTTTAACTATTTTAATTAACTGGCTATGCGGGAAATTACATAAAATAATGGTTTCAATCAAACAAATAGTAGGGGAAAAAATGTCCGACACTACTATAACGGAATGAAATATTATGTGTACAACTAGATTAAATTAAAAATCTAATAAATGCTTTGTCATATTATCATTGAATGACAGACACTCTAAAGAATGCTCCTTATTACTTGTCAGCTTGCGCAAACAATTGATTCAAATACAGTGAAGGTTTAAATTGTAATATTTAAGCTTTATTTTATAATTCAAATATGTCAAATATTTACGCAATAAACACACTAAATAATAAATTTGTTCATTTAAGGTCTTAATTTCACTAAATTTTAAACTAGAATAAAGTACACTAACTAAACACTACTTGAATACTTTCGTATAATAATAAACAGAACAATAACAAAACAAAATTGAATAAGTATAATATTTTAAGAAGTTTTACTCACCCTTAATCTGGTTGGCGTAAGAATTTGTTTACACGTAATTGGATGTATGATTGCAAAGTATCGCTCCATACATATTACTACCAAGATGAAAATGGATGCTGTATAGCTCAACGAGTGAACGAACTGGTACATCTTGCATAGAAAGTCTCCAAACACCCAACTGTTAGAATAAGAAAATATTTCATCATCGTTACCATATTTTCGATCATTTGTGATTTTTTTTCTTTATTCTTCATTATTTAAGTTTGTTTATATAAAAGTAAATTAAGAACTAAATAATTATAGTATTTTAGCTTTTAGCCTTTAAGAGTCAATGAAAACTTTTAAATTATGTCACAGAGATTATTCATGAGAAAAAAGAAAAACATTCAACGTAAATCGTAAATGATATTTTTAGCAACATTCGTATAATTAATAAAATCAAGCTAGCTGTAATATTGAAGACGCTTCAGTTTTAGTGGGTGTTCCATATAAAACTATTCCAACAACCGTATTCTTTGTAAAATAATAAGGTACCAGTGGTATTCTTCAACAAATAATAAACTAATTAATAAGTAAAAAACGATTATTTCACTTAAAACAGTATCGAACAGTCATTAAATTGAGACGTTCTCAAAATTCTAGTCAAGATTTTATGAATTTCACGAAGATTAAAAAAAATTGAAATAATCTGAAATGAAGTAAATCAAATGATAACAATTAACTTCATCGATCCTAAAGATTGATTTTATTTGAGGTTGATTAACAGTTAGTAACGTAAGCAAAATTCATGTTGATGAATTACAACAATTTGAAAAATGTACTCTTGATAAAATTTATTACAGTTTCGACTTTCGAGTATTTTTGTAATGGAATGAACTCTACATTAAAATATATCATTGATCAAATCAAGAGTTTAAGCATGTTCAATGGCAGGTTACTAAAACTTTTCAATTGAATTTAAAAAAAAACTTCGCAACGACATTTCTCATTGCAATAGTGTCTGCGAACATTTTACATTTAACCTTCAACTAGGAAAACATTATCTGAGTCGTTTTTCTATTTAAATTTATAGATCAATCAAATGAAATCTATTTTACTTTAAATGAAATTTATAAAATAATTTTACATGACCTTAATAATTATATTGTCAAATATTTATAAAGTTTTATTTTATTTGAGAGTTTGTCAGTTATTTTTGGTCTCATATTGTGATCTAATAACCCAAACGAGGCTATTAAAAAGGTTCAAACAGATTAAGAATACTTACCTTAAAACAAATTCAAGTTTGATTTACCAAATACATCAAACAATTTTATGTTTAACAATGATCTACATTTAATGTTAGTTTATTTATTGTAATGATTTAAGAGGATTAAATATTTACTTTTGATAATAAATGTACAATGATTAAGTACCCAGGTAGGTAATTAAACAGGAAAGTGAAATAGATATAGTATTACTCAAATCAAATAAATCCGTATATATCAAAAAAGATTTTTACTACTCTATTATTTGCCCAATACTTTATCAATAAAGTTTAATTGTCAATCAAATCCATATAAGAATGCTAATATTTTTTCGACAGTACTTTTCATATATAAAAATTTTCTTTTAAACCAAGACGTGCTCTAGAAATTTTAAAACACTTGACATATATTATCCTTAAATCAATCTTCAGTTCATTTAACTGTTGACTGATTTGTATTTCGATTGAAATCGATAAATAACTTTACTTTATAATCGTGACGATATCTACGTTTTTGTTTTGTCAGCAGTTTTTATTTATTTCCTGTATTCTTAGAAGTACAGCTAAGTCTCATTTATTGAAATATTTTCTTCGTCAATATTAATTCAGTATTTACTGCGAAATGCTGTGATTAAATGATAATTTGTAATTCTCGACTTAATATTAACAAAGTCAAGTTCGTTCTTGAACGAATTAATCAATTTCCACTTACCTTGATATTAAGTAGATTGATAGATTTTGAAAGACACAGAATACGCCAACACAGAGATCTGCAAAGGCCAGATTAGCGAGGAAGAAATTAGTTATGGATCTAAGCCGCCTGGATAACGTCACAACCAGGATTACTAAGAGATTTCCTGTAACAAACACACGAAAATTATAATTAATTCTGGTATAGTACACACTAAAATATTCACATATCCCTACTTGACACTTACGTGCTAAATCTTACACATTATCTACTCGTCTCATTCGTATCGTGTTACTAACTTCATTCGCTATTTTAAAACTACTTGATTGGTATGTGTTATTTTTAATAACACTGTTTAAATATACATTAGACAAGTACCAAAAAAACAAATGAAAATGAGAAGTATGTGATAACAAACAAAACGTATGCGTATGTTATATGAATGATTTCAAAAATTCGCACTACAAATAATTTATACGAAAGGGGCTCTTCTTGAGAATCTGTAATATTCAACAAAACGTTAAAAAAAATATTTTGGAAATAGCGATGTCTTAAAACTTTTGAAAAATATTTGAATCTTACAGCTAGATTCATTAGCATTAATTGCTCAACACTCTTAACAGTAAGTATTTTTAAGATAAACCATTGACGCAAAAACATTCTACATCGAATAACTCAAAAATAATATCGTAGAACTTTTTCAAAGCACTTGGATGACATAGTTATTATAGACGCTTATAATAAATACATATGCATAAACTATTGCTTTTCTAAATAAGACATTGATGTTAGCATAAGATCGATACTACCAATTTCGTTTAAGTGTGGTAGACACTTCATAAGTTAGTTCAACCTCTCCAATTAGCAGTAATCTAATTTTGTACCTTATTAGAGACATTTTGGCAAGGCACACATTCAAGTGGAACCTTGTTTGCAAGCCAAAAATTCTAGAAAGTCCTTAAAATAAAGTTGAAATTACATGATTGTTTTAATGCTGTCTATAAAATTTACAAAAGGTATCCTTTTTGATAATGAATTCAAAAATGTATATTTGCTTATATTCGTTTGGTTGTCAAACTCTTCATCGCAGGATGAAGAAAGCTTAGCTGGTTTAGCATATTTCCATTCTCATAAATAGTCAATATTGTTATACAAATTCTGTAGCAATATATTATGCTAGATAGGGCTATTGAAAGTAATTTCAATTATATCTTGGCAACGATAAGTATGAACATTCAGTGCATAAACTGTATTTTATGTTTTACTTCAGACTGAGTTGATATCGCAAATTAAAAAGCGATGGTGAAATTTTTGTGTCTATGCAAATAACAAAATCAGCAAACTTTATCAGCTGATTATTTTTTGAGTCTAATTTTGTAACTTTAAATATTTTTTGTATTTACTATGAGAATTAAATCATTATTTCAAATAATTCACATATTATCAAACACAGTTCGATAATAAAATATAATTTAAAGGTTTTATAGAAAACCATTCAATAGATTTGTGAATAACCTTCCGTTCGAAAAAATACAATTGAATGCCTAATAAAATGAAATAAGTTTAATATAATATGAAGTATCTAGGTACAAAAACTGTAAAACCATTAACAAGGCCGTTTACAAAAAGGTTTTTTCTTGTTTACGAACCCTTCCAAAGTACAAATATCGTTGACTGGATTCAATTTTGCTAATGATTAAACGTCCATTATTTCGTTCTACCAAACTTTATTTTCCATTTATATTCTAATTTCTTCAATTTTATTATTTTTAATAAGCTTGATGGTTCTATATCCAAATATTTAAACATGTAAAATGATAAGACGAATCAAAGTAAATCTATGAGTTCCGGCATTGATTTATTATTTCAAATATAATTGTTGTTCTTTGCTATTGGATATTATTTATAAGATATGTTATTAAGGCATGTAAATTTGATGCTTTATAGTTCATATTGGTCAAAGCATGGATTCTTCAACGCTTTGTTTTATGTCACAAAAAAAATTTAAACGTATATGTACAAAAACAATACATGATATTCATGATTTAATGAAAGCATTCCTTAATACTATAAACTTATGATAAAGCATGACGTTATGTCTAATATACCTGTTTTGAGAAAATTTATTTAAAAATGCTAGTACAATGTAATCTAGTTTGTATTAAAAATTGTATGTAATTTAAATTTCAGTATATTCTGCATTTTATTGTTATTGTTGTTTTTAATGAAAATTGTTAAGTATATGTTAAGTATATGTTGGTTTCCGTGGCGCAGTTGGTAGCGTCGCTGGTTATGGTTACGGATGTCTCGGGTTCAATTCCCGGTGCGGATGGTTTTCATAGATCGATCTTTCAATCGATTTATGGATTTCTGTTCGTAGTCTGAGTCTTCCCTCCCACCATTAGTCCTGTCCTAGCCCCATCCTTCTATCCCTACTCTCTTCGAAAAAAGAGAGGTTGAGCAACTGATTAACAAGCAGTTCTCGTAGAAAATTCTGTTAAGATACCTCCGTCAGGAGACCATATGCTCCACATTGGAAAAAGACATGGAAAAAAAATATGTTGCTTTAAAAATAAGCTATAAGCAACACAAAATAAATTTCTCTGGCTTCTATCCAAAAAGATTTAAATATACTTTTATATTTCATATAACTCGTCAAGTAGGCTATTGCAAAAATTAAACTTAATAATTGTTTATTGTTCACCCGAATCAACTATGAAGGAAATAACTTTGGATAAATCAACCGTACATCTGATTTTAAAAACACTTAATTATTATTTTCAGCGTTATGGAAGTCTAGTGATAAATAGTTGGCCAAGAAATCCATTCTATAGAAACTTTAAAAACATTATATTTTGTAAGTATTTGTTATTTAGTGAAATACTCAAAAAATTCTACTTATAAAAATTACATAATATTATCACAATCTATTTTGTGAGAAACCGATTCTTCAGACTCTTGATCCTTGGTAATTGAAAAGTTTCAGCGTAAATATGTTTCGATATAGCTTATAGCCTTTATACTTTAAATTCAGCACAAATAAAAAATAATTTATTTAAATAAAAGATATACTTTACCTACCATATGAGTTAAATTTTAACTTAAACACACTTTTTTTTATGTTATAGTACCCACAAAGTTATTATTACGCTGTTAATGGTTGTTTACTAACTTTAAAAGTTCAAAAAGTACAGACTTGTAATAGAAAAAAATAGGCTGTGCGGCGTAAAAAAATCTTTATTCGAAGCTTTTTTCAAATTAATTGAAGAACATACTTTGCAAAGTATTTTTAACTGATTTTACAGTAGGATTCAAAATTAAATTTAATAGACGTTAACAATTAGTGTGATTTGAAAAAAACAAAAAATATGAAGCCTCTAAATAAAACAGAAATAAATTTCTTTTCCAATTATCAAAACTGTCCTCGGCACTTCTTTTTGTCGTATGAATATTCATTTTTTCGCTTTGTTGTGCGATTACACTTGGAATAATTACAAAAGAATACAAAAATTGTATTTTTAAAAGAACTTGAAAGATAATTGACATTTTTCAATAATGAATTTATAAAATATATGTTACGTTGTTTATCCAACAGAATGATAAACTAATTAGCTTTCTCGAATACTTCAACACTCGTTTAATTGTGATGAGGGATAACATTTTCATTGTATTAAATTCTACTTTGTATTTTTAAGACAGACTTACATTCAAAACTTTTTTAAATACATAGTGTTACTTCTCTACAACATCAAAAATATAGCAACCATTAAAAAAAAATTTAAGAGTGGTTGGTTCAAATAACCAACGAAAGATTAGCAGACATCATTTTTTAATCAATATATCAATTTTACTTCTCTTTAATATTTACAGTCAAAGGCATGAATATCGGTGTTTTAAGCATTCCGTCGTGTCAAACGCTTCCAAAATGAATGACCAAGAGAGCGATCAGTCTCATTTAAAAATAATCTCCACAGTTTCATATTGACTGTTGTGCGGAAAAAACATAAAAAAGAAATTTTGAATTAAACAAAAAATAACACATCATGAATTCAATGAAAATAAATTTTATTGTTTTACTCTTATCCAATCTATTACAAATTTATTCTAGATAAAATGAATATTTTTTTTTATGTTCAAGCCATTTGACTATGGAAAACGTTTTGTATAATATCATAAAAATAGATTCGAAATCATAAAAATTTGATACATTTTTTCAAATAAGATTGGAGAATGTATTTTCTCCACTTATTCATATATTATATAATAATATCCTTTATTGAAAATAGTAGATTTGTATAAATTATTTAAAACTAACGACAGATTTCATTCAGTTAGTGATCGTTTCCTACTGAAAAATTAATAGCTTGTTTTCATTCAATCTAATCATCAAAATGTGAAAAAAAATACGATCAAAAAATAAACATGTATATTTGTTTTGCGCGTATCTAAGTTTTCTGTAAATAAAATAATTTTTGTTTACATAATTTGAAAAAATCATAGAAACATTACGAAGCTTTTTTTCTCAAACAATGCTTTCGCCATGATACAATGCACAAACAAACCATTTCCGGAATTTAATCATCAGAATTTTACCTGTGCGGTCGTGCCCTAATTCATGTAAGCTGACCCACATATTCCGTTCGACCATGTGTTACTCCATAGCTCTGCACAAAAGTTATGTATTCTACCTATAAATAATAGACTTGTTTTTCTAGTGTATCTTATCTTTTTTTAAATCGGTTGAAAACCATATCAAATGAATTGGTTGCATATGGCAGAAAATACTTATGTAGAAACTGCATACCAGTAAATTGTAATTTGCTTTTAACTAGAATATGCTAAACGAATATATCCTCTATATCAATAATTTCAGTTCTTTTATTTATCAATTTAGCTTAGTAGCAGACTTAAATACCCCATGTCATCTTAAAATATCCAATATATTAACCGTTTCAACTGTCTATAAGTTTATATGTTTCTACAAAAACCATATGTTTATCAACTGCTCATTAGATAATTTTTTTAGGAAAAATAAAAATTGTCATGATGGATATATGAGTTGCGCGAACTTATAACAAACATAGCTTCAACTCTCCATTCCTTTTTTATTTGAGAATTCAATGGTATTTCAAAAACGCAAATTATTTAAAGCCACATAATAAACAAAAGGTATTTTTAAACAATATGAGGAATTATTACCTTATATGCATGCGGTTTTCTTCATCTGTTTTTATTTCATTAAATAATAATGTTGCACAAAAGCATCACAAAATTAATCAATTTACTTACCACACAATAATATATTTCGGACATAAATACGCCCATTAAAAAAAACATTTTTTAATATAATATATTATCTTATTTCTAAAAAAAATTACTTTATAAATATATATCTTAAATAACAGTCTGATGTTAAAATATTTTGAATTTTATTTATCCAATAATCTTTTTCCATTCTTTGTACTTTTTAAAGTATCAAAACAATTCCTGTTATTAATCTGAAGCCCTTAATTTCCTTTTCGAAATTAATTCAAAAATGTGTCAGCATTTCGTTTCTTCCGGTAAAATGTTAAACCGTACATACCAACAATTAATTAAGAATTGATTATTAACGCAAAATTATTTTTGCCAAATATTTCGGTTTCAAACGAGTTTTATATTTTGGGTAGCTTTAAAGCCATTCAGCCGTTCTTTAATTAATTCACTTATTTATTTGTTAGTAGATACATTATATCTGATTTTTAAATAATTAATTTAATATATACTATACAGAAAAAAATAAAGAGGTCTCCTTGAAACATACCTATTCATATATTTATGGATTTGTAATTCTCAAAGTTATATTTTTTTCAAATCCATAAAGAAGACAAACGAAAAATTGTTATAGATAGTTTGATAGTATGATAAGTTATACGTATAATTCAAGTCACTCTGCGTCTTTCCGGTGTACAAAGAAAAGTAAAATATTCTTTACACTGTTTTTCGGAGTATGTCGACTGTGTAAAACGAGGATTGAGATCGTGTAAAAACGACATTTTTAAGTTTGGAAAATTTTTTAATTTAAACAGGGGACGAAATAGTAAGAAATTTTAGAGTTGCAACTGAAAAACTTGATATATCTATTCATAGACAACATACGTACATTAAAAACTTATTGAAAAATCGCGCAACAAGCTTTTTTAACAGAACTGGTAATGTTATTCAATCGCTTAACCACCCTTTACCGGAAAGGGTACGTTTAGAATGAAGGGAATATTGAAGAGCACATAGTAAGCTAATTGCTCTCGTTACGCTTTGTTTTTTGATCGAATGAGTAAGAAAGGAATCTAAGCATTACAGCCACCATGCTTTGAATTGAAATCAACAAATCAATCAATGATATTATCCGTAAGGGTATTCAATTTATTGGACATACTAACGCACAAAAGCGTTGAATCCTTGACTACAGCACCAGCTGTGTCTTATAAATAAATCTTATATGAAAGTTAGTTACGAAAAATATTAAGTAAACATCGACAAAAATATTTTGTTCCACTTACCGAAAAAGCAACAGCAGAACACAAGCGTGTACAAAGTGATGAATATTGCCCGTACGTCAGTTCTGTCAAATATGTATTCATTCTGCTCCAGAATCATGGAATTGTTTTCCATGTTCAAAGTGCTGTTTCCATCCATTGTTTCAGTATAGGGAAACTTAAACAACGGCTCACTGGAATTTGACGCCATGTTTATCAGCTAGAGTTCCACTCACGGCAGTGATTAAAGGAATATATGCACTTTATTCTAGGGTAGCAATTAACTTAGTACAGAGCATCCGTTATGATCCGAATGAAGTTCTATTTTAACAGTTTGTACGAAATACGAATTATCTGAGCATTTTCTTGATATTTTTTTTCTTGTTCGGCATACTCATATTAACTTCTCATTACCTGTAAAAAATAAAAATACAAATACAATCATGCATTCCAATAATTAAATTCTTTATCGTCTTTTTAGTTCATTAAAAAATAATTTTTATATAAAATATTACAATAAAATAAACTAAATATCGAAAAAATTACAATACATGTATTTATGTATGAACTCAACACACACACAATTAAAAATTAAATTGTTCAAATTTATAACCATTGACTAAAGTACACGCCATATAACTTTCCACTCCAGTGACCATGATGTAATATTTTTACATATATCATCTATTTATTTCTTTATCACTATATTTATTAATACAAGTGAATATCATTTGATCTAATTTTATGCGCGGTAAAAATAAAAACCATTTAAATAATAATATTTTTATTGGCATATTAAAGTTGTTAACATTATTAATAACTATTTGCATTAGCTTCCTTAAGATGAACGTTCTTTCATTAACGATTTTGGTTGATGAGAGATGCAAAATATTATAATCGTTCTATTTCCACAGTTAAATATATAAGCATATCAATATGTGTCAACCATTGAATCACATAAGCTTTCTTGAAATTTGGTGCTGGCGTAGGATTATTTATTTTATAGTGGTTTGAAGCATTACTAATGACTATCACAGATCTGGACTCTAAATTGGGAATTTTATGCCGTCGTGACGACATAAAATTCTTACCATGGTAGTGTCCGATTTTTTGGTAAGACTTCAGAAATTATGGTCACCGTATTTTTCATTAAATAAACAAGCGTGCGCCAACTTCAAGTGACAAAAGAGAACTGAATCCACCCAACGGATTGTCGCCAACCAATCACGGGATCCATACAATGACATTCTGTATATTATACACAAAGCGTACGCGTGTAGTAAAAGTTCAACGTTATAATACGTTTAATTCTAGTGAATGCTTGTAACTCTTGTTTACAGACTCAAATTCAAAAAAGGTTTTTTTATTTTTGATCATTATCCTTACAGATTATTAGTTCAAATGAATGTGTCGGTTTTTAAAACGAAACATTTGATACACCTATATAACTGAAAACATGACTATATATATTTTTTCCTGAACAAACAGAATCTATTATAATGTGCCACCATTTTATCTTAGCCTTTTCATACTGATATTTATGTCTCCAATGTTTTCTTTTAAATAATTCATAAAAATGTTGTCAAAAAGAAAATATTTAAATTTACGCACAATCAAAAATTGCTATTTTTTTTACCATGTCCGCTCCCAGTGTGGAGTATATAGCCTTCAACAGACGTTTTATACGAGAACTGCTTGTTACTCAGTTGTTCAACCTCAAGTAGGGATAGAAGAATGAAGCCAGGACAGTACTAGTCACGTTTTTAGGATCAGATGTGTGGGAGGGAATTTTAGACATGATAAACATTCATGATTAAGAACAGTTCATAAATCGATTAAAAAATCAATTCATGAAACTGTCCGCACCGGGACTTGAACCTGAGACATCCGTGACTGTAGCCAACGACGTTAACTACACCACGGAGCCGACATAATGAATTATTCACTTTTACTGTAATGATCTTTACACAAAAAGGTTTGAATAATAATTTTTAAAGTGAAATTTGTCTCAATTAAAGGTAGAAAAGGAAATACGAAAAACGTGCCAAAATGAAAAAAACATGTTTCAAGTTATGATTTTCACTACCGTTCTTTAAGAGAAATGCAAATTGTGAGAAGCAATGTCTTGTCTTCTGTATTTTTTTGAACAGAAAATTGTGTCACACTTAAGCGAAAGCATCTTTAATTTACGCATTTAGTCGAACATTTTTTGCTTTCGTGAAAAACTTTTAGCTTTCGCGATATAAAAAGTTTCTTAACTGACAGAACTTTAATCATTTCCTACTTTACTATGAAGAATAATTTTATGGTAAATATTCTTTTGTAGATGTAAAATATTTCAAAGTATCATTCTAAGGAATGGCCAAAACATGTTTCATTGTATCATCTGTAGGTAAAAAAAAACATGTTTTACAGTTTATAGTGTACGTTTCACTAAAACGCTATCAAAAATGAATTTTAAGATTATTCAATCTTATTACTTATTACTATGATAAAAAATATTAATTTATTTATACCAAGAAAAAAATTTAATATTGTTGATAGCTTTGTTAGATATATTATATTTTTATAATTTAACTTATTTAAATAGAATTTCTCCAATCAAATATCAATCAAGAGTCAATATTCGAATAATATTTCTACAATAAAGTCAAAACATTTAAAAATCTGCGACTCTAGTGTATTGATCATTGTTAGTCGAAATCTATGAACAGTTAAAAGTGTCGTCATCTTAAGTGATCGAAAGTTTTTAATTATATTCAAAAGCCTTAGCGTTCAGTTCTTATAAAAGAGTTTATATAAAAAATAAAAAATATTATCTACTCTTTTTATTGGCTTAACTTATTCATACAGACTTTGTATCTCATATTTTATTTGCACTACCAAAATAAAGGCTTTCCAAACTCGTATATTTAATTAAGGCAAATTAATTTTCTTAGTTTGTTCAATATTAATTATTTTTTTATAGCAAGCCTTTCTACAACTTTTATACAAGATTTGTAAAATTGTACTATTCAGTAACTCTTTTGATGCTTCATTACAATACTTTTCATTTTGCGAATTCAGTATTAATATGCAACATAATCTACACTTTGGAAGAAACACTACGGAAAAATTATATCCCGGCTCATAAGTGTCTTTAATTTCCGACGACATTTTTATTATTTTCCGCTGAAGTGGAAATTATTTGAAAAATTACTGATATTACATATGTAGCTGCACGATTTTATATGTCCATTCTCATGTTGTAAAATAATTACTTTTTGACATTCATTCATTTAAAAACACAGTTCTTTCAAAACATAATACTGGAATAAAAATCAAAATCGAGTAACAGGTATTCATTAAAATGAACATTTATTATATTCAAGAAATAACCATTGAAAAATTGTCAATTGTATTCACAGTTGCCTCACGATGATATATAAAAAGGTAATTTAAACTAATAGTATAATAATAATGTTTCATGAATTTGTCGACCTAATTTTATAAAATTATTTAGTATTTTTGATGGACTCGGAGTGTACTCGTGAAAATTAAATGATTGAATTGTTCAACTTGTTAAGTGTGAACGATTGTAGCAAATTATATATTCAATTTTAATTTTATATTACTGCTGAATTTCTTTTCGTATTGTTAACATTTTATTATTTTTAACAAAACATCAGTCTGTAAGTAATAAGTTCTGACCTGAGTCAACAATCAAGTTTTAGACAAATTTAGGCTCAAAATAATAAATTGAACCTTTGGAGTGGTGAATTCCAAGTCTTAGTCCCTTATACAATTTTATACGTATCAATGAAAAGGTCTTCAGCGTATTGATCTGTGATCTTTATGTTGAACAAGATAAATAAAATCTACTATTGATAATGTCTTCATTAATCAGAGTACTCCAAGAAATTAAATCTGGACAAGAAAATATATCAGACATAATGAAGTTTTTATACATGCAATAAGTAAACGTTTTGTGGACATACATTTAACCTTAATTGGAATTGTGATACAAATTATTTTTAAATATTTACTCCAATCTCTCTTCAATGTGGTATAGTATGCGATGCTGTTATTTTATGAATTAATATAACTTTTTTACTTCACATCTGTGATATTATAGTTGTTTCAAAAAATTAAGCATTCGTTTAGCATAAATATCCTATGAAAGTATTACGCACAAAGTTAATTTAACACTTTTATAAAAATAGGGCGTTCATTTTTAATAAGACAAATCGATACATTATCTTCTACCCTTACTCGTAACTAAATGTTGTTTTATATATGTATATACAACTATAATATAATACAACACTTTACAATTAAGTTCATTGAATAATTTTACATAGAATTTAATAAATGAAATATCTACTTAATGTTTGATATTCCCTTAGAACTCCCTATTTAAACAATAAATATTGCTCCTTTTCCATTATCTAAAGTTTTAGGCTATTTATTTTCAACGCTCGGAAAATGTAATCATAACATATAATTAGTCGATTCAAGATCTTTCTACCATCCTTAGGACTAGAAAATATTTGTTTAGTTTATAATACACCGATTGTTTTAGTATTAGTTTTGATATTTCTACCGATAAAATTTACTACTCACAGTAATGAATTTCAAAAACCAATAACAATAACTTTAGTCGTACGATCAATTGTTCGAAACTTCAAATGAATATTTCCATATTTTAATTAATTTATTTTCAAACAATTGTTTCATCAAAAATAATATTTATTTTTTGCAGGTTTGTCAAATATCAAACCGTCCTTTTTTACTTGTTTATATAAACTCTTTATTGATTCAAAGACAACAAATATGTTTTTAATACATTTGACTAAAATAACGTTAAAGCTCTTCAAAATAAACAACATTATTCCAACAACCTGATTTATTTGTCAAATAATTAACCCAATCTCTATCAAAACGACAGCATATTTTTGCGAATCCAATTATTAAGCAGTCAACAAATTGTATGATCAGGAACTCTTTTAATAACAGAGTTTATTTAAATTATCAAAACTTTTGCTTACCAATACGTGTTTTTAGCTATGTCGATGTACTACATTAATTTCATAATACGGCAGGTTTTAGCCAATTATTCAATATGTCAAAAAAAAAAAAACGTTTTTGACAGTGGTGATAAATCAACCATAGATCACGTTTTATAGCCAATCTCAAATCAGAAATAAACGCAAATCAAAATAACATTTATGGTAATAAAACTTTTATTTATTGTGTATACTGTGTAATACGATATTAATATAATAAATTATCGGTTATGTTTTCAATTTATTTGTATTTGAAATAATTTAAGGTAATATCTAACGCGAAGGCATGTGTATAATAATAAATATCTCACATTTCATTGAACTCCAAAACCAGCTTTTCTTAGGTTATCTTTTTTACTAAATGTATTGCCGTAAATTTTCTGAAATAATCAGTATTTACTTTTTACTTACATTTGATGCCTAGTATGGACGAGTATGTATGTAATGTATTATCAGGTCCGTGGTGCAATGGTTAACTTCGTTGGCTTTGATCACGGGTTCGAATCCTAGTACGGATAGTTTCACAAATTGATTTTTCAATCGATGTATGGAATTCTGCTCGAAGCTATGAACTTTTGTGATGTCTAAAATTTTCTCCCACCAATCTGATCCTAAAAACGGGGAATAGTGAGAGTGATAAGCCAACCACTAGTTCTGTTCTAGCTCTATCTTTCTATCCAACTCTTCGAAAAAAAGGAAGTTGAGCAACTGAGTAACAAGCAGCTATCGTAGAAAAACTTATATTGTAATACCTCCATTAAGATTCCATATGCTCTACATTGGGAGCGGACATGGTATTTTTTTTATTTGTTTTTTATTTAAAAAATAACTAGCATTACAGCTGAAAGCCAATGCTCCAAATATTTTGAAAATTGGCAAATCATACGAGATAAACTCGATAAGAACTTTTATAAATCATTCATGTCCAAGATCACAAATTTAAATTGAAAAATTAAAATTTTATATTGATATCGGGATCTTAAAAATTTAAATAAAAAACGGAGAAAATTCGAGGATAATTTAAAAGTCCATTAGTTATAAAAATCATAAAAAATATCTAAAAAATAAAAATTAATGTTTGTTTGTTCATATCTTATGCAGTGCCATACCGTTCATCCGATTCCGATAAAACTTTGTCAAATCATTGCTTGCACTTGCGCAAAGGTTATAGGCATATTACAATTAACTTACAGTAGGTCTTATCTATATATATATATAAATGAATGTTTGTTTGTCCCGTATACTTTCTTATACCGTTCATCCGATTATGACTTTGGTGAGTTGATAAACACAAACACTTTCTTTCTTTGAGTGGCATTGCAACGCATGCCAGGTACTCGCAAGTAGATTAATAAATATTAATTGCATAGCGTCCTTCCTTCATAATACAAAATCTTTGGCTTCAAAGTCATTAATCGATGAATAATGAATGTTTGCATTCTGGGATTCCACCCCATGGTTGCGGAATGGAATTAAAATGAAAATCTTAAAGAGTTATCGTCCACTCAGCCACGACATTCCGCAAGCAAGCATGATCAAGAATATACCAATATATCAAACATACTACTGTAGCAATTACAATATTTCATCTGAATAACGTTGACTTGAATTTTTGAACCCAAAGAAAACCCTACGTTAAGTGAACCGTTTTTATAAAAATACATTTATCATTTTTACATTTACAAAGACCCGCAAATCTAACGATTTTTTACGCCTACCAATGACTTCACATCATAATATCGTTGACAAAATTTAATGCAAACATTTTTACTCACAAATGTTATATTCCGTCTTTTTAAAGTCTTACATAATAATATAATATATCATTGAATGTATTTCGCATATAGGTGAAACATATTGGCAATATTTCAGCTTCGTATTATTTAGAATATTGTGAAAATTATGTATGTAAAACTAAAGTTTTGATACAATTGTAGAAATAGGCAAGATGATAATTGTAAAAAGACACGTAAGTACACGGTTAAGCATTATTTTAAGCGTTGGAAAATAAAAATTAAGCCAGAAGTGACAGTATCAAAATCATAAACAAAACATATTGTTGTCCGTCGAAGTGAGTGGACGCGTTTCACGTTTGCTTTCTGATGTCAATATAATTAAAATAAATATTTATTAAAAACCAATTAGTAAAGTGAAGTAAAGTTGTAAGAGTTCAGTTGTAATTAAGTGTAATTAGTGACGAATTCGCTGCCAGAAGTTGTCAACTACAGTTTGTCACTTGTTAAACGGACATTTCTTCTTAACATAACAATACTGAAGGCACATAATCTCGATGAGTGATATTGAGGTGAGACGGCGCTCACCTCGTCGCCGTCTTGCTCGACTTCCCCGCGATGATTCTACAACAGGAGAAGACTCACCTTTCACGCCACGTGCATCCATTCAAAGAACTCCTCCGAAAAATGTTGCGAATAAAAACATATCCAACGAGACAGAATGCTTGAACCAGGTACACAATATCCTTAACATTATGAGGATGACCTTGCCGCTTTGAATACCAAAAAAATATAAAGGATCAACAAACCAAGATACTGAAAAAAAAAATGGATGATTTGAGGCACCTTTAGCGTCACTGTTGCTGAATCAGCTGAAAACGCAGCACTAGTTAAGGGGAGTCTTTTCTCAACAAATAGACTCGAATAAAGACACGGTGGCTAAGGCGTTGAACGTTATTGAAGAAAAACTGAGCCATAATATAGTATTTCATACGCGCTGGAGCCTGTGCCAAAAAAGTACCCACCGATATCACGCTCCGGTGCCCCAGCACTTCCCTCTAAACCAGCCATCCTAATATTTCCTACCGATGACAGCGTTAAAGATTCTGCGACGACAAAGGCAATGATCGAGTCAGCGGTTAAGCCCAGAGATATCGGGGTCAAAGTAACCGGAGTCAAGCTGATCAAAACCGAGGCGTCATTATAAACACTGCCACCGCCTCTGACTCAGAACGTCTTGCTGCTGCTCCCTGCTTCAGTAATGGCAAACTGGAAGCCAAAATAGCAAATAAGAAGTTGCCAAGAATTATCATCTACGATGTCCCCACGGAGTATAGAAGATAGACTTTTTTGAATGAAATTCATAGTTCACTCAAGCAACCTAAAGTGGCAGTCGAAGAGTTCATCAAAACAACTAGTCGGAGCCATCTAGCCGGTCCACGAGACGGACCTACATGCCACAGAGTATTTTACGTACTGCCAGCAATGCGTCACGCCTTCATTACAGAAGGCAGGTGCTACATGGACTGGTCATCATACAGAGTTAGAGACTTCACTGGAGCCACTTTGTGCACAACATGCTTCATGTATGGACACCCGAGCAGACTCTGCAAAGAACGGCAGATGTGTTCTCACTGCGCGCTGCATGATCATACAGCTGCTGAGTGCTCTCACCTGCAGAACGCTCCTAAATGTGCTACATGCACACGGTATGGAAAATCCGCCCTACACAAGACAGGCGACAAATTATGCCCTGCATACTTAGCATTTGTCACAAGAACGCTAAACAGCATTGACTATGGCAGTTAAGATAAATATAGGACAAGTCAACATTGGACGAGGTCAAGCAGCCATGGTAGAACTGCGTCAATGGAGTTCTACAAACTACATTGACATTCTTCTGATACAGGAGCCTTTATTCTGGATGGACGCACTTCCGGGTTTGATAGTAATACACTAGTGATTGAAACGCGATACGCATCAACTGATCCGCTCGCATCGATTGTCGTTCTAAATCCAAAAATTCATGTATTACTCGTTTCTCATTTATCGACACCAACCTGTATTGTTGCTGAGATAACACTGGAAAAATTATACAATCTTTGCAATATCGGCCTATTTTAAATATTCAGATCCAATAGACATACACCTTGCCCACTTAGAAAGAGTATTGAGAGCACTTGGTGATGAAAAAGTTATTATTGGAGCAGATGCCAATGCAGAGTCACCTATGTGGAGTCCACGAATTATAACAACGCCAAGACACGGAGTATGTGGCCCAGCTGTCGAGGACTTTGTAAGTCAATTTGATTTGTTTATCTTTAATGACAGTCAGCAACCGCCAACTTTTCACTCTACACTCGGTGTCGGATATATTGATATCACATTGGGATCTCCTAAAATAATGTCCGACTGCAAAAAATGGGAAGTGTTAGAGGGAATCACCGGGAGCGATCATAATGTTATTTTGTTTAGCCTCGATAACCACACTGACGGAACACCAAACATGGAAAGCATAGCACGACGATTCAGGAACTCAAGGCGAAATTGAAATTTTTCGATAGAATTTTTAGAAAAATTAAACGAAGTTGAAAATAGATATGATGAATCTCCTCATTACGTAGCATCATTATTAACCAACAATATTATAGACTGTGCGGAGGTAGCCATAGGAAGATCAAACCGAAACACTCGTCTTCTAACCCATGGTGGAACGCAACTTTGGACGAACTAAAAGGCACAAAAATCAATCACGAAGAGCATATCAGAGGATGAAAGGAAAGCTGCCATTACCACTGCTACAAGTTTTTAAAAAACTTATACGCTAGCATCTTCTCGCTTAAAATATGCCATCATTTCCACTAAGAAGAAGGCATGGAAAACTTTGTACGTCAAGTCAGTTCAAGTGATCCTTGGGGTGCGGTATACCAGTCGATTTCAAAAACAAAAAATACTTCCAGAATCTTGAGTGGAATCTTTAAACTCAGGCGAATTCACAATAACAGGTGAGAGTACTGCCGAAGCATTTTTTGGACTCACTAATTCCCACAGATGATCCAACACTCGATTCCATAGAGCACACAAGAATCCGGAAAGATGCCTTTGACTTCCCCTGATTATATGGAAGATGATTCTCCACCAGTCACCAAGGAAGAGCTGGAATGTATCTTCAAAAATCTTAATGCTGCTAAATCCCCGGGCATCGACAGGATTGATGCTGAATTGTGCAAAAGAGCATGGATGATAGCTCAACATGAGTTCATCTGTCTATACCAAAGCTGTCTAAAACTGGGTGTTTTTCCAGATTGCTGGAAAACGGGTCTTTTGATAATCATTCCAAAAAGCGATGTGATAAGCCACCAACTGACCCAAAAGCCTACAGGCCTCTAACCTTGCTCCCAATCCTAGGTAAAATTCTCGAAAACTTATTTTTAGACGTCTTGACATATATATTTCAACTAATAACCCAATATCTGCAAATCAGTTCGGGTTCAGGTCAAAGATTTCAGTAGACGATGCCATTAATTGTTTACTCAATGTGGTGGCATGCTCACCTTTTTAAATATGTTCTAGCCATTTCCTTAGACATTTCAGGAGCATTTGACAACGCATGGTGGCCAATGATCTTAACGAAATTGAAGCGTCGACAGATTCCATCTGACCTTTTAAAATCATCTTGAGCTATTTTTCAAGCCGAGACATAGTCATTTCTACAGGGAATTCCCTGATCCGAAGAAAAGTCACTCGAGGTTGTCCTCAAGGTTCGATTCTTGGACCACTTCTATGGAATATTTTATTCGATGATCTCTTGGACCTTCCGCTCCCTCAAAACACCCATATACAGGCATATGCTGACGATGCAATAATGCTTATTCAAGGAAACAATAGAAGTACTCTTGAACAGCTATCAGCTGACTGTTTAAGGCAAATAGCTACATGGGGAGATTGCAACAAATTAAACTTTGCACCTCATAAAACATGCAGCATAATGCTTAAAGGAAAACTGTCTCGAAAGCCAATAATAAGGTTCAATATAATAACAGTTCCTGTCCAGCGAACCATGAAAAATCTTGGGGTAATATTGGATGACAGATTATCTTTCTTAGACCACGTTAAAACTGCTATAGCCAGCTCTAAGATAAGCTTTGAAAAGGCAGCACGCATGGCTAGGGTAAGTTGGGGCTTAACATTTCCTACGGCGCGACTCTACTACAAATCAATATTCCTTGGTATTGCGTGTCATGCTGCAAGTTGCTGGGCATATAGATGTTCCCAACGACAGGAAATATGCCAAATGCTTCTTCGGGGGCAAAGGTTTCCACTTGCTATGTCCAAAGCCTATCGAACTTGCTCAACTGAATGTCTTCCTGTTATGTTAGGACTTATTCCTCTAGATTTAGAAGTCCAAAGAAGAGCTGCAATTCATTTTTTATTGCTCGGGAAACCAGCTCAAATTGGCAGCACAATTCTTCAGCCATTGGATTCTCAACAGTTTCTCAAAGCTAAAGTGAAAAAACTCTGCTCATTAACTGTTCTAATGACTTGGCAAAAACGGTGGTTAATATCTCCTCGGGGTAGAACTACCCATCTATTCTTCTCAGATATTCTCTTTCGCCAGAATGCAACATGGTTTTCTCCAGATCACTGGACTTCCCAATTTATCACTGGTCATGGTGCGTTTAATGCCAAATTATATAAGTTTAAAATTAAACCAAACCCATATTGTCCTTGTGGTGATAAAAATCAAGATTCTGAACATATTCTTTGGGATTGACCAATTATGTCCATTGAAAGAGATATTCTTTATTTGTCCTGCAGAAATAGTCGCGATGGTCCTATAGGACATCCGGATCTGGTTTCTTCCCGGAGAACTTTTATCAGTTCAAAAAATTTGCGGCCTCCTTTGGAGAAAAAGTTTACCTTCCCTGCCCCTCACCATTTAATCCTTAATTGTTGCCTCACCATAGAAAGTTCTGTGTATTTAAATTAATTGCTAGTTGACGACTTTAATATAATTATTGTGTACTCATCATATTCCTTCAAATGTTACATTATTATTTCTTATTGTTACTCATATTATAAATATTTATTGTGGACTTAACGTATCATTGAGGAGACATGATCTCCGGTATGATACAAACAAGTTCATCGCATTAAAAAAAAAAAAAGTATCAAAATCTACTGAAGTAAAACGAACAAAACATTAGACAAAATCTTTAACCATTTTCCGGTTTATCGATTTTTGATATACTTTTTTCATTCGGTTTTCAGTTATTTCAAAACTTCATAATACCCTAATTCAGTTAAAAGACCATTATCATACTTTTAGTATTTATTACCTCGAGTAGAAAATAAAAATAAATACTGTTTTTTATTGAAAAGAACAGTTTTTATAATACAAATAATACATACAGATTACTTATTGCTATATAAATATGTGAATGTATGTATCATATTGAATTGAAATAATAAAGTAAAAATTGTATTGAATTTCACAAGAATTATAGAATAAAGTAGATAATTTTATAGCAGTAAACTATATTACATAATTCTTTTAAAACTGAATACACTATTGTTTCAACCTTGTTATTCAATCAAAATATATTGTTTATTTGCTCTAAAATGTTTTGTACTTACAAACATGTATTTGTACTCTATCTTATGAAAAATTGTGTTTTTTATTTATTACGCCAACGCGATAAAAGTGTCCTTGAAATGAATAAAGAAATGTATATATAACAAATATAGATTTGTTTACAACTTCTGGGTGTATATCGATATTCCCTACGTATATTCCAGTATCTGCAAATATGAAAGTTTACAGGAGGTCATTGCAAAGATTAATAACGCAATTGCAAAGTGATGACTATATGTACCATCTTCAAAATTAGGACAGTGCTACTATTTTAAGTCTAATTTTTCCTGTTGTTTGATGCCTACCCATATAACTGAGTGGTGCATAGACAACGAAAATGCAAAAAACATAAATAATCGTACATTTGGCACATACGTGATTATACGCAGGGAGTTTCTGTATGATTTTTTTATTTTTTAACGATTTAATGTTATTTTTTTCTTCGTTCAAAATGTATTTAAATTTAAGTCGTTTTTGTCTGATTATTTATCTATTTTAATGTGTTCACTGTCAATTCTTGGTGGAAAGGCATTATATTTTAAAAATAAAACACAATTGGTTTGTACTCCACTTGTTTATAATAAACGATAACGGTCCTGATCATGTAATACTGATAAATACCTATTTATCTTTTTATGTTTTTACAATCAGTTATACCTACATGGAATCTTTCGGTTCATTTAAATAACATTTATAAATTACTTCAATCAGAGACTTTTATAAAAACCTTAAATATAAAATACTAATAGGTAATCCTTGTAATTTAAATGATTCAATTTAACTTTTAACTTATCTCTCTGATAATAGTGAAGTTTACTCAATAGTAACTAATCGTTTCTCATTAAACAAAACTTACGATTTAAAGCGTTTAATTAAAAACATTTTACAAAGTTTTCACACAGTTTATCTATCTCATGTATATTAATGAACTTGTTGTGCAATGTGCAATCAAATAGATTTTTCAAAAAATTTTGCTTAATGAAAATAAACGTACCATTTTTATTGAAATTGGTTTCATTCTAGACTTGTTGCTCAAAGTTTAGCATAATAATTGCTATTATTTTTAATTCTTAAATAATTATTCAAAAGAATCATTCATGATAATTATAGGTCTTTGATATAAAGTAAGTGATTATTCCATTTTACCATGGTAAAAGTTTTCGGATTTGATTTGGTTTTAAATACCACGTTTGCTCAACTATTCGACACTGTTAACTTTTTATAAATAATGGGCGGAATATTCTATTCCAGTATGATTTCATTTCAACGATTGTTAACAATAACTTTTCATATCATTGATTATTTTCATGGTGTTTTGATAGTATATTGGAACATCGCTGGCGTCTCTTTATGCTGCCTCAAGCACTGAGAACAAGATATTACAATTCCTATTTTCTAGTTTTGAATAACTTCTTATATGATAAAAATTGATTTCGAAAACAACCGATATATGAGATTATATTATGGAATAAAATTTTTTGTTACTTTAAAAAATCAGCATTCGTATTATTTCTATAAAAAACATATTTCAGTAACTACTGCACAATGCCAATTCATCGTTTAAAATTTTATCCATTTTTATGTTGGGTACCTTTATAAAAAAAACTTGGCTATGATTCGTAGCGTTGGTGTTATTCAATAAAATGCTTTTTAATTAAATTATCTATCAGGAAATTATTTTAATTTATGTGAGTGATGCCTGACATTAAAAACATCACAACACTTCTGGGGCGCTATTTCAAAAATCGAGTGATATTTCTGAAAGGTTGGTTTCCGTATAACGTCTTTAAGCTTAAGCCATGTGGTTTATAAACACTGTATGATATTAAATAAACGGGATCATAATGAAACTTCATGTTAATATTGGATAAATTACGCTTAAATTGAAGATTATTGTGAAGTATGCAAACTTAATACAACAGAAGCAATATCACTCTAACAAAAGGGAGCAAATGAGAATTTAAATTAAAAATGTCATGTTGTTGAACGTATACTTTGCGTTCATTACTTTTACATATAATTTTACTCTAGTGGTAGCCGAGTAGGTTAGCTTGCTTATGAGTTGTGTTGTCAATGGGTCGAATCCCAGAAATACAATAACCATGGAATTTTCAATCGATTTATGAATTTGTGTCCAAAGAAATTTATGTTTTTATGCTTTATTTCTTCGCACCCTGACAACGGAGGGAAGATATAACAATTAACTAATTACTAGTTCTTTATAACAAAAAATTTTATCTTTACACTATCTGAAGAGAGTTTATTGAAATATTATATTCTTACACAAAAATTATCAAATTTTTCGCCTTTCGGCATCTTAAGGCATTCAAGCGCACGAATGCCAAAATATATGGAAATGTACAAAATTTTAATAACTCAAATTTGATATTGAAATTCTATCAAGCACCCTCAGTCGATGTCTTAAATTACAAAAGTTTTATCAACAAGTAACAAAAATATCGCAGTACCATTTCTCTACACAAATATTAATAAACTTTAAAAAGCAATTGACATATGAAAGGTTGAGGAAGACTAAAAAATCATTGGAAGTTGGTTAATCAATTAACCAACTTCCAAAAACCAGAGCAAAGTAGAACGGCGATTATCGTTAAAAATGTTAACGGTTTGGATTATTATCTCCTAGGATTTATTGTTTTCGCTTAGGTGCTAAAGTTTTTAGTGGAATAGAATTGAGTGCGGTTCTCGTTATATAACAGAAGATTCATTCCAGATAATTGTTTTACAAAACGCAACCCAATGCCCGATAAAAATATAGTGTTATCGGATAGATCTGTAATAGCTAATCACGGTTTTTTTTAAACCAAATAATTTACAAGACAAGCAATAAAACTATATTATTAAAATATCATTAGAAAATGTGATATAAGTGAAGTTTTTTTCCTTAAAACTGGATGAATGGTATTTAAGCACTTATTACGATAATTTTTTTTTTTAAGAACACGTTCGCTTTCAATATGGATCGTATGAACTCGTAATGAAGCGTCTTCACAGAAATCGTTAAATGCGAACTGGTAGCAAAACTTTCTTTTCGAAGGGAGTTACGTTCAATTGAGGATTCGATATTTTCATCCCGAATCCAAGAATTAGTATTAATCACTCTACTAAAGGGCTATTATGGGTCGGTATAAAATGTTCTTCAGAACAAAGTGATAAATATTGCATGGAAAATAATTAATTGTGAATAATAGAAACTTGTGTGGAAAATACCAACACTACCTTGTGTTTTCTGAATATGTAAGCTTTGGGACAAAGGGAAGAATTTTTAATTTTTCTTTCATTATTTATGGTTTGGTATTTTTTAATTCAAACTTAAATATCATGTTTCTTTAGTGACAGTTTTGACAAGTTTCCAAATAACTTTGCCGTATCAACAATACCGAATGTTTAAAGTAAAACAGTTGCCGAGGACTCGTATTTGAGTCCTTGAAGAGCTTTGGTTTCTCTCCGTGGATTCATCTATGAGTCCTACGTCATACATTCCGTTCTATTGAAAAATTACTGGGTTATAATCGAATTTTATTTCAAACCTCAACGAGAGATGGTGGTATACACATCAACTCATTTTTTACAAAAATTAAATAGTTTTGTGAAACAACCCCTAGATAGTACACGTTTACTTTTTTCTCACTCTCATAGTTATTATTATTTACACATTGCGAAATGATTTATTAAATGGGCCATATGGCATTTTTTATGGTGCTCGAGTCATTATGATGACCGTGTCCTGTCTAGGGGTGACCTGCAACATCTGCAAGATTTGACATATTTAAAAAAAAGACCTTTTAGTAGATTTAAGTTTTTTCCATTACACCACATAAGTATGCAACCCACAGATATATAACCACTGTTCACATAGTTGATTTATGCGGCAAAGTATCTGAAAGCCACCAAATTAAATTTGGTTAAGATATCTCAATTGGTTTACAAATTATAGTGAATTTAGTGAAATGACAGTTTTTTGCAAAATCGCCCGACCACCAGGTGAAATTCAATAAAACAACATGCCTCTATTAAGTTGTTAAAATCAAATGTTTCGAAAAATTAGCAATAACATAGTTTTTATTCGAAAAAAAAACTTTTCGTAAAAAGCTTATTTGAAAATAATAACCGTGTTATTAGATTTACAATAGTTTTCGATATATTGATGTTGACCTTTATATGATAGAAATGAATTTCTATACTTTACATATTAATATATAATTTTTCCATTATATACCAATCCAATCAGTTATTTGTAAACTTTCGACAAATAAATATGTCTAATTCATTTTACAGCACATAATATTATGTTACTGGTTCAGTATCTAAACATTATCATAAATTTACATTCAAAAATTTTAATGACCCCTATGATATGTTATATGTTACACCCCGATGTTTCCAAACTACATTTCACGTGAAGATTTGACACGTGGGACCAATATTACATAACCCTTTTAAGGTCTGGCTTTCAGGTTGGTAAAATGGGTTTTATTTGAACACGAGCAAGGAAATTAATTATAGTGTATATAATTTAATGTAATAATATTGGTCGGTGACTACATTAAATAAGCAATTTTAATCATATTATAATATTACTTTATAAATCAAATGGTTGTAATGATTTATTGTTTTGTTTACAATTTATGTTACAGTGAAATTTAAAATAAATCTTGAAATCCTCGTGAAAGTCAAGTTTGAGTTAAATATTGACAATAACCAAGGAACCTTTTTTTTATCGGGGTTCAATTGAGATTTACGATTTACAAATTCTTGATATAAAATTTATATTCTCTTTTTCTACCAAAGCATTCCAACATTTCTTTATTTTTTTTAATAAAATTTGTTGTAGTTGTCATTTGTTTACTATATATATATAAAATGAATACTTTTTTTATAATTTAAGACATCGACTGAGATTGCTTGATGAAATTTCAAAATCAAATTTGAGTTATTGAAATTTTGTACATTTCCATATATTTTGTCACTAACGACCCGGGTTTCGCTTTTCGGCATCTTCATGCATTCGAGCGAACGAATGAACTCGAACTGACAGACAGTAAATCTTTTTTTTTCCCACCTTTACTTTCCTACTATTATGTGGAGTCCGCGAAGCGGCCTCCTAGTTTCCTAGCTAGGGTGGGTACAGACTAAGTCTTTATATTCCTTTTCCGCATGTAAGCTAGCTATGTACTGTTATCTAAAAAGATTCTGTCAGCTGAGGGCTTTTGTGTGGGGAAGACACTTAAGAAAAACCCCTTACGAGAATGATTGTCTTTTGAATCATTTAAAAAAAAATCCAATTCTTACCAAGAATTGCTCGTAATGTCAGCGTAAGCTTGAAAAGCTTACTATTCTTATTTTAGACATGCCCAGTTCCTAACTGACATGTGCGAGCATGACATACAGCAAACAGTGTCTAACGTTTATATAGAAGATACAAATACGACAAATATTATTACGAGATAAAATATTATAAGTCTAGGATCCACACTGATACCTGAGTTAAAACTTCGAAAATTGCCTTAATCCTTATTTTGTAAACAACGCATTACAGGCTAATAATATTTTATCTCGTAAGTAATATTTGTTGTATTTGTATCTTCTATATAAACGTTAGACACTGTTTACTGTCTGTCAGTTCGAGTTCATTCGTGCGCTCGAATGCCTGAAGATGCTGAAAGACGAAACCCGGGTCGTTAGTGACAAAATATATGGAAGTGTACAAAATCTCAATAGCTCAAATTTATTTGAATATTTTTTTGTTTGTTTATTATGCTTTTTTAAATAAAATCCAAATTCTTCAAAACACTTCATAAACCCAAACACTATCATTCTTTGAGTGGCATTGCAACGCATGTTGGGTACTTATTAGTTTATAATAAAAGCACTCACGTCAATTCAAAACGATTTCATTCACATTTGTTTTTCATCACTTATCTGACAAACTTCATTTACTGTTATTACATTAATTTGCCGAATATATTGTGTTCTTGGCCTGTTTCTATTATTATTTAATTGTTTTATTATTTTATCTCTTCTATTATTCCAATATTGTTCAATCAGGCGTTATAATTAAGGAGCTGTTCATATAATTAATAACGATGGAAGGGTGTATGGCGTGGACCATTATGAAATATATTCCGATCTACATCCATATAAATATGTAAATATATTATAATCAAATACTTTCCATCAAATACATCATATAAGAGACAGAAAAGATATTGTGAAGTAAACACTTATACAAAGAAAATCTTCAGTTGAATTAATAAATGTACGACTTCATATTTTTATAATATTACTGTTCCAACACACTTTTTCATTTTAGTAGTCATTATCATTTGAATTGTTCTACTAAAAAATAATAAATTATGTTACACAATCGAATTAATTACTCTGGGCTATAGTTACTTTTTCTCCATTAACTTTGTTATATCTTGTTGATAGTTCGTTTTATCTACGATTAAATTATTTATTTTTTCTGGATATTATGTAATTCTTATCATTAAAGCACACATAGACAATTCAAGTATTGAGGTATCGGTTCTAGGATAAAACCGTACAAGAAAAAAGCGGAGAGAAAAAAGCGAACAGAAAAAAACCTTCTGAGTTTTTGAAAATTATTATTTGACGTTATTTAAAATTAAAAATCTGGTTTTAACATTTTTTCAAGCTGAAAAACTCATGAAACGATAAGAAGTATTTTAAATGTGAAACTTTTTCTACTCTGTGTGTGGTTTTTTCCTTGTTGGCTTTTTTCCTTATGGTTTTATCCGTTCACCGAAGTATCGTATAAAGCTACTATACAAAGCATTATTCGTCAAGGGTTTTTTTCTTACTATGATTTAATAAATATTATAGCAACATAAATAATCTCAAACGGTGACGTCTTCTTTTTATTCTCCAAATTAGCTAAATTTTTAAAAACATTTTTTTAGGTTACCATAACATTACATATTCACGTAGTTTGAGAATCGTATGTTCTTTTCTTTAAAACAGTCAAAAAGAGTTCAAACAATCATAATAGCGTTTTCAGAGGGTAAAGAAGATTTTTTTTGCCCATTTGGCGAAAATCATTAATAGTTTACCGTCGCACAAATCTCATGAAACGTCGAAAAGATTTTTTTTAATAATTGCACTCTCAGGAGTATCTTTACACTATTGCACTTTTATTTCCATGGAAATAGTAAAGTTTTCAAACCTGTAGCAAATAGTTGACACCTATTTCACAGACTACTTTATGTCATGACTACTTTATAGTTTATGATAAGTTACTGAGATTTGATGTCTAAGACAAAATCGTAGAAATTTTTTTTTTTTATTAAGTGATCTAAGTGAAATTTGCAATTTATTTAATATAATGATTGTATAAAGATTATTGAAATGTATCAAAAAATTCATTTTCTCCCGCTTTTTCTGACCGATATTTAAAGTAAAATTATCCTAAAACTAATTCTAAAAATAACAGAAGAACAAAAAATTCTATTATATATGTTTTTGCATAAAAATAAACCAAAAAAAAAATAAGAATATATATATATTTATTTAGTAATCATATTCCGGGGCTATGTTTTATTATTTTTCATTTTGATTATGTTGGAGTCCTTCGTCTGCCTTGGCACCACGCTTGGTATTTGTTCACTTAATATTTAAATTGTGATTATAGTCTGAAATAACTTTATGAAATATTATATGTTGACAAGTAAAATATTTTATCAGAAAAAAATAACCTACTACACCCTCTTAAAAGCATGAATAAAAACTTGTAAGGTTACTAAGATTTTTTACCAGGAAAGTCTCATATCTGTTTGTTTGTATTAATTTACATTATGACACACTAACATTAAAATTCGAAACGCACTACAGCGAAAATGTGTCAATAAACCTGAAAATTTTGAATGCTTTTATTCTTATTATGTCTGTTATTACTAGTAACGAAACGAAATAATACCTTGACTAAATGTACTGGGTATCTTTATTTATCCGCTTAGAACGATATTGACGCGGAAATCGGTTCCATCTTTTAATTTAATTATTTATGATGACAATATATCGCGTTTACTGCTATTTCAACGAAACGTTTTCATAAGATTATTAACTAGGTAGGGTATGCCAAACCGAGATTCTGCTCAATTAGGCATCCCTAAATTCTGAAACGTACCATGTCGAGATAGAAGGATTAAAAGCTTAGTCACCTTATTGTTATAAATTATGAATAAATATTTTATGAAACGAATCTTTTCTTACAAAATTTAGCAATTTTTAACTGTTTATTATATAAATAACTAGCGAGTGCCCGGCATGCGTTGCAATGCCACTCAAAGAAAGAAAGGTTTTGTGTTTTAATTCTGTTTATTGAACTGCTTTTGGATTAGAGGTCTGCACAGGCAGAAATTTCATAGACTTACCCGGTTCGAGCCCATCATCTTCAGGTCTGACCCGACCCGAAAACGAGTTTCAATATCACACTTGTTGTAACACAATATTTTTGTTTTTCGTCTGGTACGTACACGAATAAATCAGAAGGTTTTTCCTAGATGTCGCTGTATGTACGTATTTGATTCTTTTTTTCAATTTTAGATTTTCATTTTTTTTTCTTCAGAACCCTTCACGGGTGTGTGCACAACAACTCACCGAAGTTTCATCGAAATCGTATGAATGGTAAAGGAACGCGTAAAGGACAAACAAACATTTATTTTATATAATATTTCCCGGCATGATTACAATAAGTCCTTCCTGAAAGTTTCGTCGCAATCGGTTGAGTAGTTTAGGAGCCTATAAGATCCGGACAAACCAACAAACCAACAAACAGACATTCATTTTTATATATATAGATTCCCGGCGTGATCACAATAAGTTCTTCCTGAAAGTTTCGTCGCGATCGGTTGAGTAGTTTAGGAGCCTATAAGATCCGGACAAACCAACAAACAGACATTTATTTTTATATATATAGATTTTATCGTCCAATTTTTACACAGGATGGACCGAACCTTTGGTACATTTATTATTTTTTGTTTTTAAATTAGAATGCTTTATAATAAACATCCATATTTACAATAAAATCAAAGTAAAATTATTTTATTTTACATTTAATTAATTTAATATTAAAAACCACCTCTTACATTTATGGGCTAAAATCCATCCTAAAACTAATATTATTAGATTACGTATAATAAAAAAACCTTCTTTTTATCATGTAACATCGATTTCCGTAACGTCTTTCCGTGTTTTAGCACCCCTTTCTCTCTTATATGAAATGTTAATAGTTTTAAGACAAGGCGCCATCGTCTTTCAGAATTCATGTTTTTAGAATATTTTTTTCAAATCTATATACAGTGAGGTTATATGACAGGAAGAACAAAACGCAAAAACCAAACAACTGAAGTCGAATTGAATATTTATGCTCATTTAATACAGAACTATTAATTTTATTGATTGAAATGGCATTTACTTGGTAGAACTCCATTATAATAGGATAAAATAACAAAGTATTTAGTTCTTTAAATTTTTTATCAGCCGAAGCCGTAAAGCCGAAATAGCTATCAACTATCTGATAAAAATTAGTATAACTAAATACTTTTTCCTATTATTAATTTTATATTTGAAGTAATTCTATAAAAAAAATACATTTATAAATTAAGAAAGTAAATACGGAAAAGCATTTTTATTGGAATGGGTGAGGCAGTGATGATAAAAAGTTCTGCCATTTCGAATACAGATAATCCCTTCCTTTCACAAAAATCTCTTTCAATACTATTTAGTACATTTTCTAGCTCCTGGTTTCAAAAAGACACGTGTGAGATTACAATCTATAAGCTTAAATCGATGAACTTCATAGCAATATATATTATTTGCGAATCAGAATTCTAGAAAGGCCAACATTTTAATCCTGAATTGGTGGATTACAGCCATAGATTGGACTACCTATTTTACAACTTATACTTATAAAGTTAAAATTTTTTATTTTTTTACTACATTAGTCGAAAATCTCATTTTAAGGAAGTTTTTGATGAAATATATTTAGGTACCTTTTACTAGCATCCTGTTTATATATAAACTTCCATATCCTCTGTATAGTTTTATATCTTAAACGTCTCAAAAACTGTATAAATAATATTGTTTTTTCTTCATTGCGTTTCATAAACTGGCTAGCAGGCCATATACAAATATTCACTATGGTTACGCGGAAGTGTATCCTCAGTTTTAAATTTGTTCTGTGCGATTGCATAAAGCAGACTACGTTTTATTGATATAAATGCACTGAATAAATATTCAACAAACCTTCCATCAAAACAGATTATTAGATTACACAAACTACATAAATACAATTTGAAATTGAGAGAAGTAAGTATGCGAACACCAAACTAATGTTTATGTGGTAACTTATTTAGATGTGAAGTTTATAAATAAGGTCTTTCTACTTTCCCTTCTGACTTTCAGTAGTTTTATTTGGTTTCGTAAAATTCTTGATTCGAATAACTTCACTTGGTTGCAAGCTCAACAAAACTACACCTTCAATTATTCGAACCAAAATAAACTTTAATTATGATTCAACATGTCAAATGTAAAAATAACATAATTTATGTTATAAAATAATTTACTATAATGTAAGTGACACATGACAATTCAATTCTTATATTTGTGAGATAAAGTTTTTACCCAGAGCGACAATAATAATGAAATCCGAAGTTAATTTAATTGTTCGCACAAATCAAGGATAACCATGAAAATCCGGTCAGTATGAACCTTCGCCACCGATATATTTATGAATATATATAAATCCAATAAACAGTTATGTTTATACTCCGCACGATTCCGGAAATCTTTTATAGCTATCATATATTATATAACGCTAATAAAATATCAACTATTTCCCCCAAAAGTTCAATACATTGGGTGTAGGTGCAATTTACAACAAATCCTCAATAAACTGATAAATGAAAGCTTCGTAAAAATATCGATTCCAATGATGGTTTTTCTTGTGGTTTACTTTTATAAAATAAAAAATGTATGTGGCGTTACTAGCATGTGCATACCATACGAGTGAACTTAAGTCGTCTCCAAGGGTCCTTATATCGTAAACATTTTACTCGCCATACATCTTTTACTCTCGAGTGAAGGCAGAGCGTTGGAAAACTGACATTTTGCTGGATGTATGGCCTGTCATAATTGGCAAATTGGCGTTGAAGGTGGAGGACCGAGTGGAGCGCCAAGTAGAGTGGATGACTATGATTGACGCGCCCAAGGTTCACCCCAGACTTTAGCACCAAGAGAGACGAAGAATAGTTTCTCCTATTCTTTGGCTTGTTTATTTTTATGCTGTTTCTTTATTTAAAATAGCCATTTATGGATCAGACGATCTTAATATAAAAAGTAACACATGCTCACTAAAGCTTGTGTGATCGATTCAAACCCAAATGAAATTTTACTCAACATAATATCACTATAGCTCGCTAGAGATTTCAGGTCAATCTATTTCGGATTTATATTGTTTACTAAGGATAAAAAAATTTTCACATCAATGAAAACGCATATTCTATATTCAAAAAGGAAAATTCGAATTGATCCTGATGTGTAAATTAAATGTGTAACTAGTAATATACACGCATACTTGGATATACTCCATTGCTTTCAATGTTTACATAATTTTAACATTTAGATTTTATAAAATAGTAATTTATAACTAGTACAGTTTTTTGACCTCTCAATCACTCCCTGCTGCCACCCGTCATTGTTGTATTACAATATTTTTTTACTGTGTCATCCGGTTACGCTATATCATAATACATGATAAGTATCTACAGTTTTTTGTGACTGTGACGTCCCAGAAGTAACTTTCTAGTCTTAGTTGTTATACTTTAATGTATTGAAATAAAATTCTTCTAAATAATGACAGAGCCTATATAATTTAAGGTCTACTTGCTCTTTGTATAATATTTACTTAACCGTTGCAAATCTATGGGACAAATAATGACAATAATTGACTTAGTTTATATCGGAATGTAAAATATCTTTTTTTTTATATAATGTAAAATTAGAATTGGTAAATGAGTTTTTCCCCTGGCTTTTTTACTAACGTAACGCGTTTTGCTTCTTTAATAAGCGTCTTCAGACTAACTATATCGCAAGGTAATTTATTTCTAAGCTGAACAATGGTTCTAATTGTTAAATTAAAAATGAAGGGTAGGGTGGGTATGTTTCTTTCAACTAAACGTGGAATGAAGTAAGATATAAACAATGATAGTACTAATTACCATAACACCATTAATTACAAATTAATTACTAGTGTGTGGAGGTGAATATCCCAAGGGAAATCAATTTAATAGTGGTGAGCCACCTGTCCTATTCAAAATGTTACTAACTAATAATCGATAATTATTAATAGTTTTTTAATTTATATAAACTTTAAGCTATTAACTCTAATGCCTTTTTTATTTACTCGATGGAGTATTTCCACTTTATTATTTTTAATAAAATTATGATCATTTTCAATGAAATGATTCGCAAACTATGAAAAATTATTATTTTTGAGACATCTTATATGTTCTTTAATTGTAATATTAAAATTTATACCACTTTGTCCCACACGAGAAGCGTGAAAGTCTTCACAAGAGAGACAGTATATGCCACACTGTGAGAATGATTTTATTTGTTCATTATTATTCAATAAGATTTTAACTAAATTATTAACTGTATAAAAGGCCAGTTGCAAGATTTTTGATGATGTATCTCCAAAATAAGTTATTTTACGCCAGCTGTAAGTACTATCATTTGTTTGTTATTTTCTGAATATAAATAACTTTACATTACTCTATTTGTTTGCTTTCGCTTTAATACACCCTTAACTAAATCGGAGGTATAACCGTTATTGAACGCTATTTGTTTGATTGTATTTAAGTTTACATCAAAATTGATCTGCGTTAGTGAGATATTAACTAGTCTACTTATCACTGAGTGAAAGTATGAAAGTTTCTATCACCATGGATGCAATAATTCCCCAGGAATAACAACGTCTGTGGAAATTGGTTTTCTATAAATAACAAATTCTAATTTATTTAAATTATTAAATTTTAAAGTTATATCAAGAAAATTTAGCACTTTTATATGTTCGACGTGTAAGGTTAATTTAAAAGCTTTGTGTATCAAGTTAATATGGTTTAGGAAGGTATTAAGTTGTCTATCCGTGCCTATCCAAATGCAAAATATACCATTTTTAAATGTTTTTGATTAAGGAATATTTTGATTTAAATAAATTATTTTCAACATAATTCATAAAAATATCCGCAAGGAATCGTGAAATTTTCCCCCCCCATGAGTAAATCTATACACTGTTTACAAATTTTACTTTCTATCAATACTTGAAAAAGTTGACATTTCACTAAAACCACTTTTACACTCATTCATTTGTGCATTGGGAAATAAATTTGTTATATGGAACGTTTTATATTAAAAATAAATTTCCGGAAATTTACCGCTGAATCCATAGAAAATACCTAGGTTTTTTCTTTTCTTTATGCTTGGCAAGAAAACATGACGTGCAAATAGTAAAATAAATGAATAGTATTTCTTTTACCTTTTGCAAGTTATCACGTAGAAATATTATAAAATCTTCATCTAGCTCGAAGATGAATCTTATAGATATTTATAATTTATATTAAAAATATTTTTATTCCATTTTGGTTATAGTTTCACAATGGCCAATGTTGGTTTTTTCAAGTATATTGCTTACTCGAAACTCAACTGAAGAACAAGGTTATATTATTAATTAATAAAGTATTCTTCAGAAAGAATCTTCAATATTCTTTACATACATTTTAATAAATATCAAAAAATAATGCCTTTCTTACGGACAAAGCCACGCTGGCTTAAATTAATCATACATATTATATAAGCCTATTATGAAATTTTAAATCTCTAGGCTCTAGACTGTGCTATATTTACATCAAAGATATAATTTGAATGATCAGTGTGCTTAATTTCTTCTGTTTTTTTTTCAAGTATAGCTTCAGTTTCTTTCAACAAAACGATCACAAAGCATTCCCAAAGTTCAGTTGAATAATGAAAGGTTTTCAAGATTTTTAATTTTTAAATCTACTTAAAGTTTTAACAGACCACAGAACATTGAAAATTTATATCCTTTATCTGTTAGGCCTACATTATAAGATTTTTTGGCTCGCGGTCGAGATGAGAAGATCCCAAGAGAAATTTAATTTTTAATTCTCTCGCTTCATCTCAATTAAAAGTTAACTACGGTAATATAAGATGTACATTTTTCGAAAATTCCTTACCAGAATCAATGAAAACAATGACTCATAGTATGACATCGGACTTATTTGCTAATGATACGGAACTATTGTGCCAGCAGAAATGAACATTAGCTAACTACTAAATAATATAATATAACATACTAACATAATAAATCATAACGTGAAAGAGTTTTCACAGTTTCTATTTTCATAAGATATCTTCAGTCGCATGATTTTGTTCAAAAAGATAGTTTAAACTGAAACAATAGCGTTTCATATTAGAACCCGTTTCTCTGAGCAGGCTACTATTTGTAATTTATCACAACTCGCCATTTGCACCTTAGTGATAAATAATATTACTGAGTCAAATATTCATTTTAATTTGGTTTTTGAAAACATGTGATTTTGTTTTTTTTCCAGTGCTAACCTTGTCTTTGTTTATATTGAGAAATTTATATGACCGTCACAAGTGTGAATTTTTCACAATATCGCTAAAAATACACGTTGTTTGCTTTAGTTATCATAAAAACTTGGATTATTTCATGACATGTTTATGGAAGTTGTATGGCAAAATAAAATTCTTTTGTAAATTGTAAATTCATATCCCCGTTTCACACAATAATTTTGAGTTTTTAAAAAAAAAAAAATTTATGATAGTACACCGCACAATTTGAAAAAATCTCTCTGCAAACATGTCACTTTGTCCAGATTTGCTCTTTTTACTTTTTTTAAAAAATATGAAGGTAAGTTCAAAGTGGCAGTGATCTCCCTCGTGATCTCTCCCGTGACCTATCTACATCAGCAGAAAACAAAAGCTGTTTATAGAAAAAAAAATGTTCTAATATTAATACAAGGACATGCATAAAAACGTACACAGCCACAGTGCTGTGGACACGTCTTATTAAAAGTTCTGCAGCGGTGAATCTATGATACGTAGTGAAATATAAAAGATTCCGTTCCAAGTTAGTTAAGATTATTTTTTAGTGGAACAGAAAAGTAAATAAGTCATTATAAAAAATACGAAATAAACGGTAATTATATTATTGAAAAATAAAAGTGATATAAGCTCTTTAATACTAATAGGCTGAAAACTTTTTGAACCTTATGTGAGTCTTCTTTATTTGAAGAATTATGTTAACTCTTTAACGCGATAAAGTGGTAAGAATGGAAAAAGTAAGATAAAGATATGTTTTTTTATAAACTCATATTATTAAAACATGTCCACTTTCAATCTGCCACATATAGACGCGTAAAAGAGCATCTAAATAGAATTTTAATAACGTGATATTAATAGTTGAAGGTTCATCGGTCAACATTTCATTTCAGAGACCGTAAAGAAACAGCAATGGCTCTGATACTAGTAAATAACTCATCGTGTCTCTACTCCACGTTTTCAAGATCGTATGATGTAATGTTTAGGAAGAAATTAAAATATCATAGACACATATACCACTAGTTACAAATCAATTAACATACCAATGTAAATCAAAACTAAGTTTCGATTTCGGGAACTTGTTTAAACAAGTATGAAGTGGTTTTCGAACTTTCGTAGGCTAAGTGTACTTCAAATGTATCAACTCTACTTTTATTGCTTTCAATTATTGTAAAGTCTCTAAGCTTTTGCTATTATTTTGATGTGTGTGTTGGTATGAATGCTTTCAATAATATATAACTCCAAATTTGGCCAATACTGATAGAAAGTCCATTTTTCGAATCAACTCTCTACTCTACTCAACAAACGATTTTTGTTAAAAAATAAATTGAAAGAAAATCTTTTTCATAATTTCTTTGTATCTTTAGAAGAATGGTGAGATTAAGGTTTCGTGAAAACGGTTATTTACAAGTTTTCCAGTTCATTGGTGTCCTTAGGGTATATTTAAAATGCTGCTGACAGTTATTCGAAGAAAGTTTTGTGTATATATGTGAAAAGTCACTTACAGGCTGGCGATGAGATTACACAACAAAACCTCATCGTAATACCAAATGATGGACGGCCACATAAACTTCACAAGGTGTTGTTATCCTCAATCAACCTATTAACTTTCACGGAACAAATTATAAGTAACTGTTTGGTGATCGTATTCGTTGCTAAAGATACGTATTCAATATTTTACATCGAAATAACTATTTAAGAAGATGATTTTAAACATGTCCTATTTTCTTTGATTAGGTACATTATTTCCGTAAGTTTAAATAGCTTAGAGATCTGCACTAGGCCACATATATTTTTCATAATTGGGTAAAAATTACAACATGTTCAGTTCTACAAGAATTTTATTTTACGCTGGTGCCAGAACTAATGACGATTGCGTGAAGTGGAAATAGTTATAAACAAACTGATAAAATTCTTTCATAACTAAATACTGTTGTTTTTACGTGGAGTTTATAATGGTGTTCTACCGATTCAATCAAGAGTATATTTTTCAACCGTTGTAAATATATGAGTTACGCCAACGAATCGACTAACTGTTATCGAGTTTTAACAGTCTATAATATTATCATATAATCGGATCAAATATAGACAAAAATATGACACAGAAAAATATGCCTGAAATATTAGAGGAGCATCTTGTTACGCCCCGATAACACATCAAATCAGAAAAAAACTTCTTGTGAAACTGAACGAAATATGAAAGTTTGTTTTCAATATGGTTAAGCACGAAAAATAGTCTGGTCATTTTCTTCTTAAAATCATATGAAAGCATCGATCAATCAAATTACAACTTTTCATATATTATTTGATCAGTGTATTGATATTTCTTGAATATGTCATAGTTATAGCTTAATAATAATTCCATCTAATTATTCGTTTTCACGAAATACCATTCGTTCACGAGTAATAAGTGAATCCCAAAACGACGCATTGTTCTCATCCATTCGTGAAAACAATATTATACCCTTAGTTCATTAAGATTCCTGTTGTAAAAAATCAATTAGTAAATACTTCAAAGCCGAAATTCCAAAGGTTTTTAAAGTAACTATCGCTAATATGGTGTTTATCTTGTGGTTCTTTTGTAATTTACAAATATTTTCTCGAATAGTAGGTAAATAGATATATTTTACAATTCCGTGACTGAAGTTTTGAAATCCCACATGAAAAAAACGCTCCGAAATAACAATCACAAATCATTTTTTAATGTGATGTTATCTTTCCAGTAAAAGTCATGTTGTCCTCCATTTTACGTACAAGTTTAATTGAATACAGAATAGCGAAACGAGTACATGAATCGTTATACCTATTGTGGACCGTGAAAAATTGATTTTTATTTACCGTAGCATCAGGTGATCAAGTGACTAGTTTTCACCCTCCTGTAAGATTACTGATAATCAATTTCGGAACGATTTGATAAAACAAGAATGAAGAATATTATGCAATATTAAATAAAGAAATCTGTAAGTTATCGCGATACGATCGGATATAATTGATTAAGACACAATTCAATCAATCTTTAATATAGAGGTCAACAACTTGTTTAAGCGTTTTGATTTTTTAAGTTTTGGCAAACCACCAGTTCGAATTTTTTTACAGTTCATTTATTAATTTGGTCAATCTTAATTATGCTAGTTAAAATGAAAAAAACCCAGTTTAAGAAACAAAAAACAAGGGCCAATTCATGGATATACCCAGAAGTATAAAAAGAGCTTTGTATTGAAAGGGAAAATACGTCCCATAATATCAACGTAACCTTTTTTAATTATATTAATTTTACGCTAACTGCAGTCGTATTATTGAAATTAAAACTGAGGGCCAATCCAAATACAGTAATTTATTACATATAGGGTATATGTAACAAAAAAAATATATTGTAAGGTAAAATATACCCCATATAAAATTTTCTCTTGTTATTTATAAAGTCTGACAATACCTTTTTCAATTATATCGATTTTACGCGGATCTCAGCCATATTGTTCCGCAATCAACTTGCCAATGGTGATCAACCTGCTCGCCGACTTAGCAATATGACATAATTTTATAAAATGCTTTTTAATAACTTAAAAAAATATTTAATATGCATGTGTACATTGATAATTACTTTAAAATATTTATATTATCATATTACGGTATAAGTAAGAATTTTTTTTACTAATTATTTCACAAGCAAGCGTTCAATGATTGTTCTCGTTTAATACCAGGTTTCAATAAATTGTCATATTCCTAAAAACTTAATTTAAAAATATTTTCTTTAATGTCGAAATAATGAACCGATAAAATTAAAATAAATAAACGTTTGTTCAATGATAATTGTCGTTCAATACCAAATTTCAATAAATTGTCATATGCATAAAAACTTAATTTAAAAATATTGTCTTTAATGTAGAAATAATGAACCGATGAGATTAAAATAAATAATCGTTTTATTTTTAAATGCATTAGACAAAAGATGATCAATAAATATCTCGTTTTGGAGCGAGACGACAAAAATTATTGCAATAAACCTTATAAAAAAGCATTATTCACAAGTATTGTCTTTTTCTTCCAGCTGTATCTGAAATTTTTTTTCTTTGTAACAATGTAAATCTTGGTGTCACTTGATTTTAAAGATAATTTTAAAAATCCCAAAACTTTCAGACGTAAAGTATATAAAAATGAAAATCATGAAAAATTTGTATAATACAAGAAGGAAAATCATGAAAGTGTAAACATCTATTTATTATATTTTCAGTATATTTATTTAAACGTAATTTTTATTTTTGTATTCATAAAAAAACATTTTTCAATTTTGTATTACGCTTTGTTTTATTTCTTACAATATCAAAAGATCGCGAAAAAATATTTCACACAATACAATTCGATAAGAAATATATCTTTGAAACATTTTTTTACGCTTGAACAAAAAATAAACCTACGATTCGTTTTTCTTACATCACTGCGAGCGTGAGAAACAAATAATGATATATTTGTGTTCAATATTTTTATCACATATATAATAATGCATGAAATATAATAGCATATAGCAGCTTAAACATAATTATTCTTAATTGATTTTCAGATAAGGTTTTTTGTATATAAGATATTCATAAATCAAACAATAACTGTTCTATGCCTGGGCAATTTCATATAAAAAAAATATCAGTGTTTTACTTACATTTTGTGACAGCTACTACCCACTATTTAATAAATCTGCCATATTTATATATCAAATATCACTTTGTGACTATTTAAGAGTATTTCACTTTCAAAAAATTCTCCCACACTTTTAAAACCGATTTAATTTGTAGTCAAATTCACAACATTTTCTAGTCCTTAAAACTCCTATATAAAATAAACAACCATTATAATTAAATTAAATTCATTTCTTCAAATATATGACTGGTATAATGATTTAAACATTCACTGACTGATGGTTTGCTTAATTACTGTTTCTAACAAGTAATTATTCGCAAAAGCGCATAAGCGTCCGCGGAAAATGTGAAACGACGGCGTGCAGAGCGCCGAGACGCCAAATTGTGACTGAAAATCGAGCGGGGCGATTCTCGCCTTGGAACCCCTACAAGCCTCCAGTCCTGTGTACTGATCAAAAGTCACTTTGGATTATAATTTTTCTTGTGAATAATTCTATGTCATTGTGATTTAATATCATATTAATTTTCCAAGCATGCTTAGGGTATTTCTCTTTTAGTTCAACGAAATGCTTATAATATATATTTTCGCACTGGCTGCACTAGAGATTTTCTACAAAATTGTATTATCTCTCATTTCTCAATTCTATACAGTAAAACGTGATGTATGTATATATTATTTGGTGTATCTCTAAAATAAGTTAGATATTATATTATTAAATGTACGTCGTATTTATACCGATATGTGTATATATTTGAGCATGAAACAACTTAATTGCTTAGATAATAAAACAGACCTTTATCTAACAAAAAATTAAAATAATTTGCACATAGATAGTTATTCAATTTATATATTTTTAAGAAAATTGTATATATGCTTATTTACTTTCTATCACGTAGACATAAAAAGGCTTGTTTGATATTTAAATAACAAAAAGAAGACACTTAATTCTTTTCACAAAAAAACAAAACTGTTACCAAATAAGTCTTCGTTAACAATGTTGTCGCAGCTTATAATTAAGCAGCATAAAATATGACTTTTTTGAAGGAGTGAGCTTTGTACAGTGATTGTATGAATATTAAGTTGACTAAAAAGTCTCAAATAAATATTCGTTCTAATACATTTAAAATTACAAATCTTTTAAACATTTAATTTTTTCAATTCACAAATATTCGCATATCAATTATTTGAGTGATAAATTTTTTCAAACTAAGCATTTTTACTTTCCACCAAGAATATAAAATATTCACAAATGAAGTTGATTTACATTTGCGTGAGATATAAAAAATTTCTTTTATTAACAAAATTGAAGCACATAAATATGGCTTCACGTAACATATACGGGATGCAAATATGATAACTTACAACGTGGAAACAATTTAGGCTTAATAGAATTCTCTGTGATCAGTCATGTAAGCCTCGTTCATAGATTTTTTTCTCCCTCTACATGTTGTTTATTCGTTTGCTACTCTTGACTTCGAAAGAATAAATATAATAAATGCATTTCATAAAAATGTATAGTAATTTTAAGCTTCTGTCTTTAGCATGTTATCGAAAAAAAATCACGACTTAAATATCATCACTAATTATTAATATAATATGTCAAAATATCACTTACTCTTATACAGTGGAACCCCTATCTACCGTCCTCGCATAAATTGTTTTCCAGATTTGGTCGTTCATTTTTTATAGTCCCTCCAAACACCCATAAGAACAATGTTAAATAATCCCGCATTAACCGTTCCGCGATTTATCGATTTCTCCATATATTGTCTAAATAGTATGCTTCTGTCACAAATATTATCCCAATTGACAGTTATTGTTGAATATTTCTCATTTCTCATTTCACCATCCAACCAGTTCGTAAAAAAACAGAGACTGAAAGCGTGCAAGCTTCATAGATGTTTTTATGATTCATGGTCATAATGTTTCGTCTTATGACTGCTTGCACCTGTGTACATACAGTCTTCAATCGCGTCACTGAGTATGCACAGGTCAGTCCGCGTTCAGTCTTGCCTCGCATTTGGTGGCAAATTTTTCTAACCTTCATCTTAAATTCCTCGCATGAAGAAAACTACAACTCTAGCCGATAAAACGAAAATAATTCAAGACGTTGAAAAAATCCAGGAGATAAAATAATTTTTCTATTCCAAACATATAGGTAAATCTGTTGTTAGATGACTACGTGAGTTTGAGGTGTATTTGTTAAAATTGAAGTGACAAACTGCAAAACGGGAAACTTTATATTAAAGACTTTTTAAAAAAAATATGTTTTATAGTGAAAAAGTTTTTTAAAAATTTTAAATGTTGTTATTATTAGAAGCTTTTCCGCATTTATCGGCTTTTTTAACGGTCCCTTGGAAAACATAGAATTGGGGTTTCACTGTTTTTCCATCGGTATATCGTTCAACGTAGACAAGTGGCAGCGATCCAGTGATATCATCGTGGTTGTGCGGTAAAGCGTTCGAATCGATATGGACACTTCACACAAATACTTTCCAAATGATGTATGGCTTTAAACAAAAGTCTCGAATGACTGTCATGTATTCATACCTTGCTTGTTACCTTATTCGATCTAGACAAATGAATGAAGTAAGATTAGTTCACTAGCTACTAGTCCCATCAAATCATTGTGATTAAAAAACCTCTCAGAAAATACAGGCGACATATAAATTATTTTCATCACCATCTGTTCAAATGTTTATGAGTATAAATAATTCACGTTAGGAAAGGAAAAGGGTAAAAATTTACTAATAATTTTTACTTAAATTTGTCCAAGCACCATTGGAAATATCTTGATTTCATTTGATACTTTTTCTAGTCTATTAGAAATTAATCTAATGATAGAATTGATTTAGTGGTTTCTACAATATTAATTAGCATATATTTTTACTCCCCAATTTTTTGCTTAATCAAATTTTAAACTACGAATTTGTCTAGGTCCACTCGGAATTCTATTTTCTGGAACTTATCCAAATTTTTTGTGCGTTTTATAGCTCTTTTTTCAAGCTATTTTGTAGAACTCAGCCCTGCAAAACGAGGGATGGGTTTACTTTATTTCATTAAAATAAGTTAGGTCCTTTAGCAAGCACATGGTAACTGCTTATTTTTTATTTCCTATATTAATTTAGCATGTTATGATTACTGTTTCAAGTGTACGTTGTCTTGCTTCACTGTGATGTTTTTTGCGTACAAATGTACAAACTCAAAGCACTTTCTAGTGAGCAAAGCTTTTAACGCGTATGTGAAAACAATAGTTCAAGCATTGAACGCGCATGTACGACAAACAATAATAAATTGATCGTTTACTCAAGTATTTCAGCAACGCCTCCCCAAAACAAACAAATTACTTCCAGCCTAATAGGAATGTAGCTTTGCCGAATAAGTTGCCTTTAATTGTAATTCTCGTACACTACAGGTAAGTATCTAATCGCGCCCTAATTTATAGTTTTATCGTTTTTGCGGCAGCTAAGCAATCAAATGGTCTGCTAGCTTTTGCTGTGAAACATGTGCACATGTGGGACAAACATTGCTTGGGATAGGGTCGTAAAAATATATTTTATAGAAAGAAAAGTCATTGTCAAAAGCAATTCAGTGCAATAAAAGAGCATAGTTTCTCTGTTATCCTAAGAAAGAAGTTTTGTTATTGAATAAGAATTTTATATTACTTTATATATAGACCTCTTTAAAGTGACTTTATTACAATACTTTGTATCGTTATTAATATTTTTTGAATGCAAAGTTACTAAATTCAAAAAGTAAAATTATTAATAAAACTATGAGAAATCTTGCTCAAATTTTATTGTGTGTAAATACTTTTTGAATTCTTATAATCAAAAATAATTTATATAAACACTGCATTCCAGGAAAATTTTCACGTGTGGGAAGTCTTTAATTATTTTGACGTCATTCAAAAACAATCCATCAAGAAATCTTATTTCCAAGAAAATATCGGGTAGCGATTGTCAATACGACGTTTTTGAACGAATAATACGGTGGTGTTTTCACAGAACAATCTGATTTTATTAGAGCACCCCATGTCTATTTAAAATATTAAACATTGATCACGAAATTAATCGAAAATAATAAGGTGAAGTTCACATAATACTGACACTTCTTATCCCATGTATTTATGATAAATAGAAACATGTATAAATGTTATCTAATTCACTGTAAAACACTCTATTAACCTATCTTACTCTAAAATTAAAAAAAAAAATTCTCTGCGGAAAATGATATTGTATAAGCTTTCTGTTTTATAGAATGAAAGTTAATTATTCTCTGATATTTATAAAATTTATGAATTATTTAAAGAAGAATTTCATCAAAATCAAACAACTTTTATTTAAAATTGGTAAAAGTTTACAAAAATATATTACATAAATAAAGTATAAAGTTCAACACAAATAAATCTCAAAAACAATAACACGTTTCAAAAAGATTCATTCGTATAATTTAATAAGAAAACATATCAAAGCCACTGGTTTGTGTTATATATACAACACTGTGATGTATTTTCAATAACATTTGTAACTGCAGTACCTCAACACTATTTGAAAATGATTTGTCTTTCGATGTAACTTTGAATAAAATTCTTCTTTTTGGTCCATAAAGTGAATGCTCGCAATGGGATATGAAGTGAATGAACAACAAAATATTTACCACTTATAATACATAATATCAGAACTATCTCAGTGCAATGATACGTATACTTAGATAAGATGCTGAAGTACTGAATTCAAATCCTATCTGATACTGAATTCAATAATAGAATGGAATAAAAAGTCACATACGGCTTTTTTAAAGAATACTTTAACACGTAAATTGCATTAATTTATCACATTTAAGATAATAACTGCCAATTCTTGATGGAATGACATTATATTTTTGTAAATAAAGCACAGTTTCTAGTATCAATTCCACAATTGTATTAAACGATCAGGACCGGTTCCAGTTATCGCGAGCATTTTTAACTTAATTGAAAATGCTAGCGATGAGCTAGACTGGTTTTGAGAATTTCATATAATTATGAAATCAGTGGAAAATGTGCTATATTTATACTTAAAAAATCAATCTCATTAGTAAGCAGTATCCAACAAATCATTTAAAATCAATATTTTCAACTAAGAATAGAACAGTCACAAATACATTCCGACTTTTGAATTTGATAACGAGATAACAATAGTAGTCGCCTCTTTAATTTTTCAATTAAAAATTCCTTTTCATATTTCGTAACTTGGAAACATTGGGCTACATAGTGGCAACACTAGGTTACATAAATCTAGATTGATTCTAGTGTTTACGCATTGCCATAACTGCAGGCTGCTCACCGACTGCTCTTATCTTTGATACCAAAGTCTCTTCGGGCATCTGCAGAGCGTTCCCGAAGATGTTAATATTCCTGGTGACCTATCATGATAAATGACACGCAATATTACCAAATATTCAAAACATCTAGTTAGTACCACAATCGAAAGCTTTTACTTAATCAATTGCACGATTGAAACGTTTGTACTTTGCATTGTCCACCTTACCTACTGCGTTCTAGTCGTGAAAGTAAATATTAAAAACTTTTCCCTTTTGCCGATAATTTTAAGCCTCCATATTTCTTCTCCATGTGTGATAAATGAGTATCTTGGATGATAAGTTACTTATAAATTATTAAATTAATTATTTATTTTACTTACAGCATTATTGACGAAGAACTAACAGATATTTATTAATACTAAATCATAAACAAATGTTACAGTTATCATCAGCTCAGAAGAAATTTTACCAGTGACTAAACGTAATTATCAGTTAAAAAATTTCAGATTTGATTCATGCCTAGCGAATGTTATTTTTACCATTTAATATTTTAATCAAAATCTGATTCACGATGAATTATTGTAAACCTTTCATCTCGAAATTAATCTCGAATAATTTTGAATTTGATAACGTAGTTGGTTGTGGTTACGGATGCTTCGAGTTCAAGTCCCAGTGTGGACATTTTCATGAATTGATCTTTCAAATGATTTCTGTTCGTAGTCATGAATGTTTGTGATGTCTAAAACTCCCTCCCACCCATCCGATCTTCAAAATTGGGACGTAACGAGAGCGATTGGCTAACCACTAGTCCTCTCCTAACCTTAAACGTCCTACTCTCTTCGAAAAAAGAAAGATTGAGCAAATGATTAACTATCAGTTCTCATAAAAAAACAATAAATTAGTATTTGTGGTATTTATAAGAATACTTGTAGCAAGATTAACAAAAAAATCATCTTAGATGTATAAAAACAATCGAAAATCAGGTTTTTTCACCACTAACAAAACAATTTTGATAAACTCTCTATCGTTCTTTAATATATAGCGATCTCTTAAGTATTTCTATAGTGCTGAAGCGTTAACACATACTTTAAGAAACATCTTCTTGTTTTTCTTGCTCTCAATTTTATCCGGCTTAACACAATTCCATTGTCACCAAACAATCAATCCTTTGTATATCCATTGATTTCTAGAAGGCGTTTGATAAAATTTTCCATTCAGTAAAATATATTGGAATAGAACGGTGCCGTAGATAAGCTGCTTTATACTATTGAACAACTTTATCGGAGTGTTTATCCAGATGCAAAAGTACCTATTGAAGAATACTGACCTCGAATTCTGAGCATTTACCGAACCACAATTGCTGCATCGTACTGTGATTTTCTCAAGTTGATTGAGTTGGCTCGTATAAAATAACAAGCGATATAAAAAATCTGTCTGCTCTGTTTTTTTTTGTTATTCTGCATAAAGAGTTTTGCTGCCAAAGATCGACCAAAATAAACAATCTTTATTTTCAATATAAATTTTATTTCATTATTTGACAGTAACGCGTCTTTGATCTCCATCTGCACACTTAATTTATTGTAAAATTTAAGACTACGACTGAGGATGCTTAATGAAAATTCGATATCAAATTTGAAATGGTGAGATTTTGTACATTTCTATGTAGTTCGTCACTAACGACTAGGGCTTCCAGCCCGGTTTAAACCGAAACCGGTTAGCCGGTTTATCGCGTGTTTTGAAAAAAACCGAAACCCGGTTTATTTCACGCGGTTAACCGGATTTTTCAAAATATTTTCAAAAATTCTTTTATTTATATTATTTTTAAAATGTAACGCCTTTAAGAGGAAAAAAATGTACATATTGTTGAATATTCGCCTCTATCACAAAGATGTCGAAATTATGGCAGAAATATTTTATACAATAAAGAATTACACGGCATCATCAAAAGACACATACATTATTTACGCTTAAATGCGTAATTTTCATCTTTTAAATAAAAAAATATGTTCATATGCAATGAATAGGTGAGGTTATAGAAAAAATATTCAAAAAAAATAGTTTTTTGAAATATTTTCACCCAAAAACACTTTTTACTTTATAAAAGCCATCGTGTATTAGCGACATAAAATATGATACTTACACAGTACTTTTAGGAGATTACAATTATAATAAAATTAAATAATGTTGACATTTTATAACTGTTAAGTGCTAGTTTTATGTTTACCTTGTATAAAATAATAAAAATAAAAATAAATATTTCATATCTTCCAATATAAAAACCCATTGAGTCGATTGCTCCTATAGGCTGATCATAATCTTTAATAATAAATTTAATGATTGATTAGCATTTACTTTCTAGAAATCCTTTATGAAGAAGTGAAAAATAGCAAAATATTTAGTTCAATATATTTTTTTACTATGTCTGCTCCCAACGTGGAGCATATGTCTTCCTAATGGAGGTTTCTCAACTGAATTTTTCTACGAGAACTGCTTGTTACTCAGTTGCTCAACCTATTTTTCTTCGAAGAGAGTAGGGATAGGACAGGACTAGTGGTTAGCTAATCTCTCTCGTTTCGCTATGTTTTTTAGGATCCGTTGGGTGGTAAGGAGTTCCAGACATAACAAACATTCATGGTTAAGAACAGAAATCTATTAATCAATTTATGAAACTGTCCGCACCGCGACTTGAACCCGAGACATCCGTAACCGTATCCAACAAGATTAAGCACTGAACCACAAAGCCGATTATATATGATATTTCCGTTACTTGCTTGTTGGAATAAAATTCTATTCTTCCGCTGCTTTTAAGTGATACTTTTAAAGGTATATTGTTTATATGTGACGTTGTACTAAAGTATGTTTAAAAACCTAAAGCGGCTAATTTTTTATGTAGCTAGTAATACTTGAGAAAGTTTTTTTTCAAGAATAAGCAATAGAAAACTGTGTAATAAAACTCTATTTTACTTTACCCTAATTAGTCGTCAGGTCATACAATATATTTTTTTTTTTTTTAACCATATCCGCTCCCTATTCGGAGCATATGGCCATCACGCGGTTCCTCCAAGCTACTCTGTCTCCCGCCAGCCTCCTCGCCTCCTCCCAGGTCATCCCAGCGTCCCGTAGCTCCGCCGAATACATCCTATGGATGGTCATCAGCGGCCTTCCAGGGCGACGGAATCCACCTGGTTGGTAGAAGAGACAGGCAGGATTCAGGCTCCCCTGGGGCATCCGCAGCACGTGTCCTAGCCAGGTCCATCGTCGCTTTTTTATTTTGGACGTAATAAGAGGCTGGTCCGTCCGCTCTCTTACCTCCGAGTTCCTGACAAAATCAAACCACCGTACCCCTAGTATTCGCCGCAAACATCTGTTTTCAAAGCACAGTATACGGTTACCCTGTGCCTTGGTGAGGTGCCATGACTCGCAACCGTAAAGCAACACTGTCAGGATGCATGCGTTGAATAAGTGGCACTTAGTTCTGACCGAGTACAACCGTGAGTCCCAGACTTTCCGCATTGAGTTAAAAGTTGCTCCAGCTATCCCTAATCGGATTGCGAGCTCTTTACGCGGATTGCCATCTCCCGTGATGTGTACCCCCAAGTACCTAAAGCCGTCGACTCTCTCGATGTCTTGCCCCGCGCTCGTCAGAGGGTAGTCTGGGTCTGGACAGAAACTGTTGCAGAGCACATTGGTTTTACTCGCATTGACTTTGAGACCAATGCGATACGAGTTGCTCTGCAGCCTGTCCATTGTTTCCTGAATACCCTCGACAGATTTATCAAATATTACAGCGTCGTCAGCATACTCGAGGTCGCATAGCCTCAGATTGGAGGCAACGGTTAAACCTCGGTCGGGTGGAATTGACTTCCTCAGGATGAAGTCGAAGATTATTATAAAGAGGAACGGCGCCAGAACACAGCCCTGTCTGACACCGGTTGAGACCCCAAACCATTCTGTCGTTACGTCGCCGATTCTGACACAGCATTCACTGCCCTCGTGCATGCATTTGATGATGGCGACAATCTTGGTTGGGATTCCGTACAGTTTTAATATGTCCCATAGGGAGGGCCGGTGCGGACTATCAAAGGCCTTCTCGTAATCAACGAAGCAACATGCCAGCGAGCTGTTGAATTCGTTGCTTTGCTGGAGAAGGCATCTGAGATTATGAATCTGGTCCGCACAGGATCGGCCAGGTAAGAAACCGGCCTGGTTTTCCCTGAGGATACACATTATTGGAATCCTTATTCTCGCCAAGACTATCTGCGCCAAAACCTTGCCAGGCACGCTGAGCAGCGTTATGCCCCGGTAATTGTCGCAGCAGAGTGGGTCACCTTTTTGTGAATGGTGATGACCTCACCGTTTACCCAGTCCCTCGGACAGCGCTCCTGCTCCCACACCTTACTGAGAAGTAGGTGCAAGGGTTGCAAAGTGCCTCCAGGCCGTACTTGAGAAACTCTGGGTGTATACCGTCCACGCCCGGCGCCTTCCCATTCTTTAACCGCTGCACAGCTGAGGTGATCTCAGCGTGCGTCGGTGCATGGTCGGGAATGTTTGGCGCTCGGGGGATATCTACAAGTGTGGCTTCGCTGGGTATGTCAAAGGGGTTCGAGGGAGGAGAACGGTTTAGCAACCCGCAGAAATGGTCTCTCCAAATCTTTCTAACACGCTCCGCGCTTGACTCTATTGCCCCGCTGGGACTACGGATGGGCCCGGGGGTCGGTGGTCGTCTACCGCAAATTTCGCGCGTGATTCTAAATAGTTTTCTTGTATCATTTCTGCGCGCTGCCGTCTCTGCTGCTTCAATCTGGTTGTCCATGAATCGGCGTTTATCGAGTCGCACAGATTTTTTACTATCTTATCTTGGTACCGATAGTCTATCCGGCGGTCCTCGATCCGGTCTGGGTCTGTCTCACTGTCCCTCAGTGCTTTAAACCTCGCTCTTTCTTCAATTTTCCCCCACGTGTCGTCGGACATCCACTTTGGCTGCCCACTCCTTCTGACTCCTAGCACCTCATGAGCGGCTAACGCAACTGCATCTTTGATGCTGGACCATTCCGATTCAATGGTGTCGCGTCGGGGGTTTTCCCCGTCATGCACACAGTTGGTGACGTTCTTTCTCACAGCGATGTCGAAATTCAGCCGAGTTCGAGGAAATTGCAGTCTCTCGATGTCGATCCTCTTTCGAGTCGGGGGCCGTACTGTACGTCTGAGTCTGAGACGGATTTTGCCGACAAGCAGCTCATGATCGCTGTATATGTCGGCACCCCTATAGGTTCGAACATCGAGAAGTTCCCTTCGGTGAGTCGCGCTGTAGAGAAAGTGGTCAATTTGTGCTTTTGTGCAACCATCAGGAGAAGTCCACGTGTATTTGTGGATGTCTCTGTGGGGAAGATTGTACCGCCAACGGCGAGCTCATTCATAGTTGCAAACTCGATGAGTCTCTCACCGTTGTCGTTGGCTTCACCGAGGTCATGCCTTCCCATCACCGTGGGGCCAAGCAAAGGATCCGTTCCCACTCTCGCATTGAGGTCCCCCATTACTATCACGCGGTCTCTACGGGGATTGTGGAGATGGCCGCGTGGAGAGAGTCATAGAAAGTATCCTTTGCCTGTGTGTCGGCTTCCTCGGTAGGCGCATAGCACTGAAGGACAGTTACCGAGCTATCAGTCGTCCTGAAGGTGGCTCGTATTAGTCGTTCTGAGATGGGTTCCCATTTGACAAGGCAGCGGGCTGCCCTCCCCGACATCAATACTGCCACCCCTTGGCGATGGTATTGCTCCTGACCTGAGTATAAAACTGTGAATCCGCCCTCCAACAACTTTTTCCCGGCGCCTTTCCAACGCACCTCGCTCAGCCCTAAAACATCAAGCTTATAGGTTTGCATGATGCGAGTGGCGTGTAGGTCCTTTCCTGGGGTACGCATAGTACGCACATTGTATGCGCCTATGTTCATAGAGTAGTTGTTGGAGAGTATCATGTCCTTTTCGTTGCTGGGTCGTCCATTAGCAGGCCTAAGCGTCCGAGGCTTTCGCATTGATGGTGTCGTAATCTATTCATTTAAGAAGACCGGGTGATTAGCCCTGCGCTTCCGAGGCCTGAGTCACAAGGGCTCTATAGGTTGGCTCAACCCGGTTTTTCTGTCAGGGATTTCCTTCCCTTAGCCAGAAGACCGGTTTTAAGGCGCCGGAAGGTTCGCCTTTTGCCCACTGCTATTAGCTACAGCCAAAGCTGCATTGCCCGATGGTCGCCGCGGGGAGGCCAGCAGATGGACTTGCTGGGTTGAACATTTCCCATCATTTACTATGTGCACATCCACTGACATCGATGTGCTCACATGGGATCCACCAACCATTGACCACCAAATAATATATCCATTCGCAAATTTATGTCTTTGACAAAATATACCGTCATAAAAAATATGACATCCATAAATAATAATAAATATTTGAGCGGCAAGTTGTTATATCACCACTAACTTAATCTAACCAGATGTTTTCTCGACCGTAGGACCCACATTTTGATTTTTATTATATTCTTTGTTGACGTTTTGACAAAACACCTTTTTTTCCAAAGCATAGATACTGATAGTCAAATAAAGAAATTATCAATTGTGTGTATTACTAAATTATAAATCTATATAATCTGATTTACGACCATTAGAACTTGTAAAAAATTTGTGAAATTGATCTAGGTAAATATTTCAATTACGAAAGAAATTTTGATTTTTATACTATCAATTCGAAAGAATTGAAAGTTTTCTCAGTAATGAGATACAAACACGGTGATTATTGGAACGAAGAGATTTGATAAGCCACTGATTTCTTAGTTGAAATATTTGTACAACAGAACCGTAACAAAAACTATCATAAAACTTACTGAATTTTATTTAAATTAAGGATTTCATAGATTCGTCTGCAAAACTTCATAGATTCGTCTGCAAAAATTATTACGAAAAACTTTACCCAAAAGATATTATATAATTATAATCGATGGAATACCGGAATCATTAATATTGAGACCAATACAATAAATGAAATGCGTAAGAGCATATCAATTGTTCTGATTGTTAATCCAAAATCACAACGACACACGGGAATTGATTAAAGATTTCAAAATTATAGAATGAACTGTAAACACTTTAAATATTAAATAAATTTTCATGTATTATTTTAATAAATATACAAATTTTTAAAAAATTTTTATCATACAAACCATAATTGAGTTTTCTGGTTTATTCTAGACGTAATTGATAATTCTATCATTAAACATACGGAAATAATATTTTTGTTCATATGTACATATTTATAATAGTTATTATTCATTCTATTTTGATTAGATATTTTCGTCAATTTGATTTTATTTCTGCTCCGTGTGTATAACTACATTTTTTTTGTTGTATAAGATACAGTATGTGTTGCTATTGTTTATAATTTCTCCAGTTTCTGTCCTAATATTTTTTTAAACACATTCAAATACTAATCTTTTTACGAATTTTATTATTAACCACTTTTGTTTTAATTTATATTATTAAAGTTTTTTATTATTTTATTATTTAAGTTTAAGTTTCATTATTGAAATTTAAATTTTGTTATAACTCTTTGTTTCAATTTGGTGTAGTTAAAAAAATACTTTTATATGATTTTTTGAAAATAATGAACTGAGGTATTTCGGTTTAAGCCGGTTAACCGGTTTCTTTGTCAAAAAAACACCGAAAACCGGTTAGTTAAAATCTCCGGTTAATTGGAAGCCCTACTAACGACCCAATACACGAATGAGTACACGAATGAACTTTAGTCAATTCCAATTCATTTTTGTACTTAAATTCCTGAAGATGTCGAAAGGCAAAACCCAGGTCGTTAGTGACAAAATACATAGAAATTCATAAAACCTCAACAATTAGAATTTTATTTATCGCATTTTTTTCTATATTGTCGGAAATATTCACAATCCCTTTATTATTTATTTTTTTACACATTTAGGATTGAAATTGAATTTTTCTGTAGACTAGACTTGAAGAACAGAAGGACCATTAACATTGCTAATTACTTGTGACAAGAGAAATCTCAAAAGAAAAAAACTTTAATGTAAGTTTGTATGTTTTTTTCATGTAAGGTCTTATAATATTATGAACTGTAGCTATAATTTGTTTTATCAAAACTTTTTAACCAAACCTGTTCCAGAAGAAGAAACTGAGTGGATATCAAGAAGAAGTAGAAGATATGAATTTAAAATATCTTGCCGGCGTTTCCATAATTTGTTGTATAAAAAGCCTTTGGGTTTTGTATACATGTACTATTTCTAAGTAAGCTCCAAGAATGGTCCATATTCATTTTTTTTTCGATTTCTTATTTTCAGAACTAAAATCAAAAAAAAATATTTTTCATTTGACATTTGCTGTGTTGGCATTAATAGTCCTTAAAATTATTTGAACACAAACGTTAATTTATATGCAAAAATACCGTTGACAGTATTCAATTTTTTTTAAATAAAACACAATTCATTTGTACTACTTCCACATGTTTATAATGATCAGGACCGGTTTCGTTCGTCAAGAGCATTATCAACTGATAAAAATACAAACATAACAGGGCTATTTATATAAAACTTAATTTTAAAAATTATGGTATATAAAACAAATGAAATAGTCTATAATTAAAATTTTAAGGACATCTTACAAATCAATAAATACTACTGAAATCACAAAAATAGCTACATTAAAAGTCCATTAACTGAGAAAAAATTTAAATGACATTACTGACACTAAATATTGCAAATAGATGCAAATAGCAGACTGGGAAAATTTTTAAAAGAAATTAGTGAACCATTTAAAAACAATGAAATAATAAATATGTAATTAATATTAACAATAAACAGCCGTGGTAAATGTAGAACGCAGAGCAGCTAGAAGCATCCAACAATTTATTATATCTGAAAAACGAAACCGGTCCTGATTATTATAAACATGTGGAAGTAGTACAAATGAATTATGTTTTATTTTTTAAAATATAATGCCTTTCCACCAAGAATTGACAGTTAACACCTTAAAAGTGACCGTATTCAATGTTGACTTGACAAAATAAACTATTAAATAATATGCGTTTCGAAAATATTAAATTGAAATAATCAACACTTGATATTGACCATGATGCGAATCTATTGCAGACCGATCAGCAAAGCTTTCACCGCTAGGCTGCTACAAAAGTAAGTAATATCGTGCTAGGGAATAAAATTGCCGAAATTACACCCGAATGGTCAATGTTATTGGGCTTTATCTTACTCGGTTGCTTGATCAAGGTTTCAATATCCTGAATGGCTCATTTTCATTTATTGATTTTTCAATCAATTTACGCTACATTAAGAGTCAATAGAATTCACATTTGTAGCGAACATGGCTTAAAAAGGGAAAGCAAATCTTTAGGAATATAAATGTGCTTATAAATGGAATGAAAAGTTTTGCGGTTATTATTCATGACTAGATATTGTAATATTTGTTTGTATTACATATAGTATTGTTCTCTTATAAAACAAATATCAATTATTGCTAGATATTGGCTTCTATATTTGATTGGTTATTCTATATCTGATATATGAAAATAAACTAACTTACGTTGTAAACAAAGAACCTATTCAATTTCCTGGAAAATAAAGAAATTTTTTACCACGCCAGCTTCAAAAAATTGAATAACACAAATAAGTCAGCAATACAAGTATCCCCGGAATTCACACAATAGTGATTTTCCCAAAAGAGTTTTTCAAAATTTTATGAACAGCAGCTTATCAGATTACAAAAACGTCAAAAAATCATTTTCCGACGCTTTTTCAAACCATGCGCACTACCCCACTCCCCAGTGGTGTTGTTTTGCTTGCTTAAGCACATCTGGAATTTATGTTAACCATTGATAATTCTTTCATGACATATTCAAGTCACGCTCGTAATCAAATTAATATTTTGCTGGGGCTTACACCATTTTAATATTCCTCAGGTAGCTCTCATTAATACCTTAATAGTTTGACAACAAAAACTATTCATTAGATATTCTTTTATATAAAAATCAATGTTTGTTTGTTCGTATCTTATGCACTGCCATACCATTCATCAGATTCCGATAAATCTTTGTCAAATTATTGCTTGCACTTGCGTGAAGGTTATAAGCGTAGTACAATTAACTTACAGTAGGTTTCATTTATTTGTATGTTTGTTCTTTTTTTTTGTGCTGCCATTTTGTCAACTTATTACTTGTACTTGCGCCAAGATTATATTCATAGTTTAATTAACTTACATGGCTTTACGGTGGCCCGCGTGTCGTACCATAGACAATTGGAAAAACAAAAGACAAACAGCAAACGTCAAACGGCACATGTCATTCTAAGTTTACCGTACATAATATGTATATATATAAAAGAATGTTTGTTTGTTTGTCCCTTATGCGTTCCTATACCATTCATCCGATTTCTATGAAACTTTGGTGAGTTGTTGTGAGCACACCCGCAAAGGTTCCCGAAAAAATCTTAAAAAAAAAGAATCAAATACGTACAAACAGTGACATCTCTGAAAACCTTCTGATTTATTCGTGTACACACCAGACGGACAAAAAATATTGTGTATCCAAAAGCACTTCAATAAGCAGAATTAAAACACTAACACTTACTTTCTTCGGGTGGAATTGCAGCGAATGCCGGGTACTCTCTTATTATTTATATAAATTTCCATACAACGATACATTCTTATTACGTTTAGATCTACAATTCGTTAGTCGTAATTTAGTCTACTGCAATTTTTTGACATAGTGTATATCATCCATGTTTTCTATTCTTTAAAAGATATATTAGTCAACTTTTCAACCGCATTGGTAGCATAACACACTCATCTTTTAAAAGGGTAGATCAGTAGTCATGTGAAAGAGTGGCTCGCAGGGGCTCACGCGAACTCCTTGCTTAATTTGACTTAGACCGGTGAGTCGTTTGTTAAATTTATAAAAAAACAATATTCTTAGATCAAATCAGTACTAAAGCATTCAATCCTGGATTCTTTATAAGATCTTGGGATTTCAGGATTCAGAATTTCTCAATTCCGTGATCGGTCATTATGTTTAATTTCATGTGTTCAATTATACATTCAAAATGTCATCAATGTATAATTTAATATTTATTTTTTTGCATTCGAATGGTTTTTGTTATTGATTTTGAATCAGACACTCATTTACAAAAAAACAAAAAAAAACAGAATGATCAAAATAGTTTTACATTTTATTTTATTTATTGTATTTATAAGATAGGTTTTACCATACGGTATCCAAAAAGAGATGTCCTTCAATTCAACATTAAAATATTGTCTGGCTTAAGAAACGTTCCTAATTTGTCTTCCGTTTCAAAATTGCTTAAGAACGGCTGCTACGAAATACGAAAAGGAAGGAGACCACAATACATTTATATTAATTATATAAGTATTCTAATATATACATACATGCACAAACCGAGTTACATGTTGTAGTTAACCATAAAGCTTTAATTTGATACATGAATAATTTTTTAGCATTTACAGTGAATCCCAAAATCCCGGCATTGATACTTAGACAATTCCGGGATCCCGAAATATCGTGATCCAGGATCTTAGGATTGGAAGCACTAATCAGTACCTCACTGCAATTTCTGTAGATTGATTAAATGTATTATGAAATTCAAGTCTATGTTGTGTTTCAAAACTTCTTGTATAATACATAATAAAAGCAAATGCATAATAGAAGATACCGAACCGTTTTTTGTAGTCTTAACAATGTTTTTAAACACCGTTGCTTAATATTTATTATTGCTTCCAAATATTCTTAGATGTACAACGCAACATTTTTGTGAACGATGCTTTGAACAATTATCCGTCATACTTCACACGTGATTGATTATAAAAATCCGCCCCCTTCTCCAGAACACCGCGAATACCACTGAGATTAAGCAAACCCCTTGTTAACGTATAGGTATTCCACTGCTGGTCACGTGCCAGCTGGATTCACAGTGGGCTCTTACGTCATACAAAGTTATCTAGTATTTTTATATAGGAAAACTTTGTGATCAAAATGTAATGAAGAGTATTGTATTATTTAACTAAAAACATATACATGAATCTCTACATATTTTTTTGGTAAATATTCTAGATTTTTTGAGCAACAATTTCACTAATTTTTTTTACGCTAGTATTACCTGTCCTGCTTGTTTGGTGTAATTATTATATTTCTCTATTTAAGACAACTTCAACAATACGGTAATTTTTAGCAACTTTATCATACTTTTTTCGTGATAACATGCTTCCATTTTATTTTTACAAACAATCAAATGCAATTTTAAACATATTTAGACATTTATACGAAGGCAATGAAAGTGGTACTTTGAGCGTATTAAAAAACTCAATTTAATTACTCCTTAAATCGTTGGGGAGATAAGTTACAATTTCTACTCACTTTTAAATGACGTAAACTAACGAGTTGTCTGTCAACACAGAAGTTAGTTAATTACTTATCAGGTAACGAGCCATAATTAAACGCTTTTATCAACTAAGGACAATAGATGATTTCGCAAGTATTTTTGCACTTGTTATACGTCTTTTATTCAACTCTAACATGAGAACAAAGGAACAATGAATTTTCAGTAATCATTAATTCATTGTTTTACAGCCTTTGGGTTTGAAGTTTTCCAAAATACTCTTAATCAAACAATCGGTAGTGCTATAAAAAAACTCGTTGGCTACATTAATAAAACTCTTTTTTATACTAAGTAATTCATTTTTACATCCATCGATAAGTAAGTTTTAACAACAAACATTCATTCTAAATATAAATTAAATATTTTTACAGTCTCTTGTATTTACAATAGCATTGTGACATGAACTGAATAATATTTAGATTACGATACTTATTAATTTCCTTAAGTCAGTTTTGATAGGAGCGTTTCTTTACAGTTGATTTATACTACGATACATAAAGATCAAACATTTTTGGCTGTCATAGAAAAATAATTCCATGAATTTCACTTTGACGACGCAATACTCAATATCAATGAAGCCACTCATTTCACCTTAATAATAATACACTTACTTCATGTCGTTTCGATAGAAATAAACGATATGATGTTTTAAAGTATACATTAGTAAAGGATGTTTTTTTTAGAGGTTTGTTTTTTAAACTGGCAGAACTTTTTCAGTAACCGACAATTTGATAGCTGATAGCTGATTTGTGCTCAGTTTTGTTTGTCATTTCACCATAAAATGACCGCTTGACCAGCGTGTCGCAACTTCAGTGAATGGGGCGAAACAAAAACTGCATCTGATCCTGATTTTATCGAAAAGTTTTGTTCAGCGATGAGGCTCATTTCTGGTTGAATGGTTTCGTTAATAAACAATATTGCCGGATTTGGAGCGACGAAAATCCACAAGTCATTTTTGAAACGCCGTTACATCCACAAAAATTAACAGTTTGGTGTGTTTTATGGACTGGTGGAATCATTGGTCCATATATTTTCAAAGACGATACCGGCCAGAAGGTTACTGTCAATGGAGAGCGCTATAGATCAATGGTTGCAAATTTTTTCGTTCGAAAAATTGAATGACCATAATGCAAATAAACTTTGGTTTCAACAAGACGGTGCAGCATGCCATACAGCCCACGCCACAATCAATTTTCTAAAGGAAACTTTCAATGAGCGCATAATTTCGCGGAATAGACCTGTGAATTGTTCACCGAGATCGTGTGATTTAACATCTATGGCCTTCTTTCTGTATGGGGTATACAAAGTCGCAAATCTACGCCGATAAAAATCAGCAACGCTTAATGACCTTGAAGCCAAAATTTGTCGCGTTATCGCCGATATACGGCCGCAGCTGCTTTAGCAAGTGCTTGAAAATTCGCTAATTCTTGGTTGTTCTATTTTTTTTAAATATATTCAGTATAATTCTACTTTAATTATCAATCAGAAAAAGTGTGAGAATGCGAACTCTTTGGTACATTTCAAAAATCTTTATAGATTCGTTATATTCATTCTATATAAAAACAGATTTTTATATAGAATGAGTACCAAACAGATAAGTGATGAATTATAAGTTGCCTTACAAAAATAATTAAATGACAAACTTAATCTCCATTCACTACATTCAAAAAAGTACCACCTTCTATCATACAGCTAACCATTATTAAAACGATTTCATTTATTTTCTTTTCCGTTCGCTATCTACTAAATATATACTTTAAAATGACAAATGCTTCATTTATTTGAACGATTACGGGTGGCAATCACTCCTAACAGAATAATTTACTGCCAACATTTACATTTTGGAATGACTATTCTACTAAATTGTTTTATTTTGAGAGCGAATCGACAATTTTAAATGTATGTACAGAACTTTTCAAACAATGAATTTAAACATTTTTTGTTGCAGTAATTTTTCTAATCATAGAACAGGTAGGTATAGTTTTATTATGGTGTAATTTTTTCTTTTCAAAGCGAACTACTTATTTCTCTCTTTGCTTATGTCAAGATGGAGATTTCTCACTTTAATTTTGTAACATTAATCAGCTAGAAAAGAAAGAACATTTATATTTTTCTTTCGTCTGTATGTAAATGCTTCATGCAGAGCGTAAAGTAGGTTTATGTCACTTTTATTTGAAAATAGAATGTTAACTTGAGGAAAAGATGGAACAAAAAATTCTCAAACTTCCTGCACATTTCCGCTCTTCTTTTTTTAGAGATAAATTACTTGACTACAAATAAAAAAGAGGTTTTCATTTCTTTCGTACAGGATTTTTTTATATATTTATTAAAATTAAAACAAAACTACATCAATCAACTCCGAGCTTTAAACTAAATGCATTCATATTTTAATGTTTATTAGACATTTTACTATGATTGGCGGAGATCACTAGAGGATTTAAAGGTTCTTTAGGTTTTGTTTTCAAAGGTAGAGATAAAAAAAATGATATCATTATATTGAAATAATTGGCAATGAAATCTGCAACATTTTCACAATATTGCTTGTTTGACAATTCCACATTACAATCAAATAAAACATATTTTCAAGCTATCAATGTTTCTGACATAATACAATACACTATATAAACAAATCTCACTAAGTAATAATTAAGCATTTCAAATTATTCATAAATATTTTAATTTCCAATCAAATATATATTTAGATCATTTAATTGTCGCTTAAGAATTTCATAAAAGAAGAATTAACAAGTAGTAAGAACAAATTTTCTTCATAATTTTACTTATTTATAATCTTTAAAATAATTGTGTCTACAGACAAAATTCATCACGATCGCAACTTACTTTCACGCCAAAGTTACCATAATATATTTTTTCAATTTTTTATATTCTGTTTGATTTTATCAACTGTATTATTAACACAACTTATTTGACATCAAAAGCAAAAAAAACACATTTTTTTCTATAACAACAGATACCTAAACTACGGAATAATAGAAGATTATGATGATAATGAGTTATAAAGATGTCATTATTTTTTAACAATTTTTTGGTATCATTTCAAAATGACATTGTTTGACTCTAGTATTGAACGTTTTAGGTACGTATTTAATTACGTCAGCATGTGAAAATTTAGAGAATGTACTTCATACTTTGTTGAAAAGACTCGATTCGACCATTATGTCTGTTTCAATCCGACAAATTCATAAATCACGTGACTGAAAAACTCTACTGTATGTTTTAATTATTTCGCGTAATTACACGATCAATTTTACTCACATTTTGCGATGAAATACTTTATTAATTAAGTACATGTTTCATAAACAAAAGCTACGTTATTAAAATTATAATCTTTTAATATTATGAGTAATAAATAACATACCTCAAAAAAGTCACATAATTACTATTAATCTCTGACAAATACCTGGCCCAATAAAGGAAACTCGGGAACGGCTTATCACAGGTGCTGAAATCTTTGCACTCATTAATTTAGCTTCGTATCTACAATGTGATGAAGGCAAAAAAACTCATACGAGCTGGTCACGGCATCAGATACGAGACTTACAAAGTACTCCAGAGGGTCTTTAATACTTATCGAGCAAACACTCGACTTCTAAGAGATGGGAGAACAAGGTGGAAAACTATTCCAAATTGATCGATCTGTCCTGCTGATCTGAGGTGAAATAGTGCAGTTGGTCATGGATGGTCAAAATGACACAAAAATAAATAATGAAATTATTTTTCTGATATAATATTACAGTAATAGAAATGTATTTTTATTGTGATTCAAATACATTTTTCAAATGCGTTTTATTGGTTTTTAATTTCAAAATATTAAATATTTGTTTAACTTCAAAAAGATTGTTTTGTGTCTGCGAACGTTTTGTAAATACGGCAAATTAAATAATTCATTACGTTTTATGTCGTTTATTTATTTAACACACAAAAATTCTAAACCACAAACATAGTCAACTAAACCCCGGTAAAATCATTGAATATAAAAAAATGTTACGCTAACCTAAGCTTTACATAACGCATACGTTTTATATCAAGTCAGCAAAGATTTTTTAATTTTATTTTTATTTGTGTTTCATTATTACTCCTCAAGCCTTAATGACATTCGTATTGCTCTAATATCTAAATTTTCTAATGATAACTTTGGGGAAGAAGATGCAAAAGTAAACTGACGTGACGTTATCGTGAAACTTTACCTGTTGTATTGTTAACAGATTAAAAGAAGGTCATTTTGAGATCGCATTCTATTCTAGAATACATGAATTGTTGCAAGTAATTCTCACATTGTTATAAAAAAAATACTCTATTTGTTGTAAAATTGATTGCATATGACTTGTCAAAATACTACTGATATTTGTAAACCGATGAATTATATATGAACTTGCATTAATTCGGGCAGACATACATTCGATCGTAGGTCGAACAAAATTACATGCAGTGGTATGCATTATTCACACGCTTGTCCTGGAGTGGTGAATTTGTATGCCAGGTGACACATCGTGAGCCTGGTAATATTGTACAAGCGTTCCAGAACTACAAAAAGCTAGCGAAATAGCGCTTTATATTATTATGTATATTGTTGGCATATCTATGTCAAGGTATGCAACAAGGCGGTAATACTGAGCTTAATACTTTTCACAACAGGGTGATTTGTGTGGACGCTAATGGTACTAAAAAGATACATTACCCAGAGCAATTCATTTTGAAATCTGTTCAGGAAAAAAATGTACTCGCAAAGGACATTATTTACAAAAATGCCATAATCCCAGCCACATGGGGTGAATATACCCGACAGGACACCATATAAAATACCAAAAGTCTACTTATTTCGAAATACAAAAATTTTATCGTCTCTTCGTCGTATTCGTTTGTTTATTGAAAATATGATATCGTAGAAAACTAACATTCTTAATGGGAGCATACGCTACAATACTTCACGTCTGATTTGTATACGAAAACTAATAATTTAGTTTTTTTCTATAGAAAAAGCCTAAAGACGCCTTAAACCATTAATTTACTTCCTATATCCCAAAATTTGTGCCTCTTTAGATGACAAGCTCTAATTTATTATTCGAAATATATTGCGTGTATATTTTCAGTTCAATGAAAATTGAGACGAAAAATATTCCAGAAAATGATTAACCATATAGTTCAACCTGTTTTTTTATGTTTCAATATTATAGCTAAATATGTAAAAAAAACATATATTTTAATACAAAGCGATCATCATAAAAAGAAAAATTCTCTGTTCGTGAATAAAATATTTTTTTCGGTATTCAGTCTTACGTCTACGAAACATTGTAAAAAAATATTTAAAAATTCGCTTCCCCCAACTTAGTCGTGCGTCATTTTTTTGAGTAGTCCTTATTGAAAATTTTAATATGCAATATCCATTAAGTGTCCCATCAGCCCAATACAAAGTCTAATGTTTTACCGATGTAAACTTTAATATGGTTTTTTTGTAACTATATGATATTTGTATTATAATATAAAATTATTTTTTTAATATTTCAATACCATCACAACCATCAATTTCGTAAAAATACTCTTAACAGATTACTCATACCAGTTTTAACCTTTTCCACTCGTTTCAATAATAAACTTCTTATCATTTATCATATTCTCTAAATTTGTCTCCTGTTTATACGATATATTATCATTTCATGCATTTAAGAAGAATCCAATACTTCTGTGGTCCGATAGATGAAAAGCAAAATGGTGTAAATATTTATAAAAACTCGAAAACAATCTTTTTACCTTTTTTACTATTTATAAAGCTTTCAATATATCGTGAAGCAATAAGCTTTTCAATCCATGTCAGCTTTTCTCAGCTCTAAAAAAAACACTATAATGGATTACTGTAGCACTATACTTTTAGACCCACCAATTTTATTACGGTACACACCTTCATCATTGAATTTCTTATAAGCATTTTTGAAAGACAATTACACAGTCTTTTAAAATCTTGTAAAGCTTTTTTCGATAATTATAAGAGACGTGAGATATAATAAAATCTATTATTTATACTTGAAGATGTTTATCAAAGAAGCAAAGAAGCAAGACACCGCTATACTTAGTTAGTTGAATCAAAAATTTATCAATTACATATTTAAAAATCAATACACATAACCATTTTTTATAATATTTCAATAATTCAGAATCAGTATATCTTTTAAAAAAAAATATTATTCAATATTATTCGAATAATAATTGATGTCTTCGATATCTATTTTGACAATCATAAAACAAAATCGATAATTTGAATTTCGGCTTAAAAGTATTTTTGTATCCACTCCGTTGGTCGCGTTGATCTGATCATATAGGCCCCAAATATAACATTTAAGCTGTAATCGTCTTAAGCGATGGTGATTCATTCGTTTTCAGATTAAAACATATATTTACTACACTAAAATAATTGTATTGCTGTACTAAAAAAGAAAAAAACACTGTATTCAAATTTACATTCAAGTCCTTGAACGAGTGTTATCGAAAGAAAAGCCTAAAGCGTTTACAATTGGCAATGAACTCTTCATAACTAGAAAATATTTAAAAAGTAATTATTCTAAGGCGCCGTGTCATTTTCTCGTTATCCAATAACTCTCGAGAATGAAAACTGTAATGGCTTAGAAATATCACGTGTTTACCACCAATAATATTAAGGTTTTCAAATAATGCCTTTATAAATAAAACTGTGAAAGTTTAGAAACTTACAGCGAGAAGCATGTATTCGTTAAAAAAAAATTTAAATGAAGGTGAAGTTTAAAAGATTTTTTAAATTCATACAAATCATCCGTGCCCAATTTACACGATTTTTTTAGCTAAGTACATTTGAACGAAAAATTGTAACTTATTAATTCTTTGCCTAAGCGACCCAATTCGCTTTAATATTTTCAATAAATACGTAAAGTAGCTTTTAAAAGAAGTAAAACATACACATTGAAAGTATATCACGTAATGTTTTATTAAAAGTCTGTCTGTGACATTGAAATATGCGTAAAGTTGTTCAGGCTTGAATCTGATCAAAAGTTTTGTTGGTGTTCACGATTTTTATTTAGCATTGCGGTTTTATATGGTAAAAAAATATTCACATAAATTCAGCGGTGAAAAATAAGCCTAGAATATTATTTTATTCAAGAAATAAAATTATGTAATAAATAACACAAGTCAAACCTCTTCTATTATAAATATACGGATATAGGGAAGGAAACGTAGTTAATTAGTTTTCATATCTACGTTTTCAAGATCTGGTATGGGTTGGGTGAGAAGGATTGAAAGTACCACATACGTATTGGAGAAATCAAATAGATTCAAGCCCTAGACCAAACAACTGAATAGGACGAAACTCCAAGAGTGTTTACCACTTGCTTACAAGAATATTTCTTATTAAAACTGTAAATTTGGTTACTTTAAAATCAAGATTCATAGCTCATTAAATATTAATAAAAAAAACCTTGACATTGCCTCGCAAAATTTTAAAATGGAAAATCGTACATAACGCAGGTTTCTATTTCAATAAAATTTGGATCAGGTTATAAGTTCATGGTTTCTCAAATCAATTTATTCAACTACTTGATGCACATTGAATATTTGTATAGAATTTCGAAACATTCGCGTACAGTTTAACACTGACAAATTTTGTTTTAAGCCGGAATTTATTATTAATAGATCATTCGGGAAAATTTACATTAAAAAGATTGATACTTCTCCATTGGATTAATGTTTAAAATCGCATTTTATTTCGGTGCTCATTTTTCGTTCACTTATATTGAATAAATTGATGATTTTCTGCTACATACACGTGAAAAGTAATTTCTAATTTTTTAATTGCGTATTAATTCATACTAATGTTTGTCTCAAAAATATTTATCGAATTTAAGGCACTTGTAGGAAAACGCTATCCTTAGCTTTCTTATGCAATGCTTTCATTTTTTATTTACAAAAAATAAAGCCTTAAAAATAGATTATTTCAACAATCTATGTTCAATCAAGTAAGAATGTTCTCAAAAATCTTCATAACCAATAGACGCACTAAAATATAGTAAGTGTATTTTGTGGATAATTTGAAATAATACCGGACAAATATCTTCAGCATTTACGATGTCAATAGTAACACGTTTTCATATTAACAGATATATTTTCAAGCATTTTATGACAGCATTTATTTAATCGGCGTGGATTGTCCTTCCCACACACATTCAGTCAACACGCTTTCAAATAAGATCCTCCTTAAATCCAATGAGGCAATAAAATGATTCTGACGTTTACTTATTTGGCAAAGAAATAAAAGAACTTTTGGCTCGTTATCTTGTTGAATGCTTATATTCATTGGGAAAATTTCACAATGTTTTATAAAAGTTTCAAAATACTTTAATCACACAATTTTAGGTTTCAGGTTTCACGAAGAGCCAAAACTTAGGCTCTACAAAAATTTCGAACAACTTAAAACATTTATGTTTCGACCTGTCATAAAGTATTAATAAATTAATCGCAATTCAATAAAAAATATCTTAATTTTGTATTTGACTAATAACTGATTAATTACATGAATTTTCAAACATTTTAATAAGGTTCAAATCAATATTTAATTTTACATACCTTTACATAAAAAACAAAAACCTAAATTGATCAATATAAAAACACATCACATAGAGCATTATGTTGACTTAATCATTGTTAGTTTTGCAAAACCGCAATTTTATAAATATCTATTTATTCTATACTTTTTTTTAATTTCAAATCTATTCCTCTTTCAATATTGAATAATATGCTCGAGTTATCTTTTGTTGAGTTTTTCTTAATCGAAGAAGTTTATATGAACCATTAACATTAAATTTAACAACACCTATACAATCGCGATTATTCTCTAGAGTTTTGTAAAGATGTACAAAATTTCTAACCACACATTACAACATCAAAAACTCTATATTAAAGGATAAGTTCATTAAATATGTTATAATAAGTTTTCATGATATTATATCATAATTCAAATCAATTATTTTCGTATTTTCCAACAATCTCCTTTACCATTGACATTACACTAAGGTCACTTTTTGACTTTTCTCTCATCACTCACGCACACTGAACAGCAAACAAAACAAATGCTTTCAACAGAGAAATAAGTACAACAATATTTTGTTTTAACGAGATGGATCAATGTCTGACATATTGAACGAAATAAATAATTTTTCCCAGACTATAAAATCTTGTTTATTGGAAATATTATTGTTTATGCAAATTCAACGAATTGAAAAAAGAATTCAGGGATTTTTTTATTATATCGTTTAATCGAAGGCCATTTAAATATTTTTATTTAAATATATATATGTTAAGAAACATCCTAATTATGATTGAAAGAAATCTTTCATGCCTAAACATATTTTACGGTGTATGTTGTTTTTTTAGATTTTTGTGATCCACCTTATAATCTCTGGCAAAAATCTGTGACGCTTCGTGAAAGTAGGAAATGGAAGGAAAAGGGTCAGTTAAGTGGTAATCACTTATTTCCTTGACGACACCAGAGACGATATTTTATAACAAAACGGAAAACGCAGACAACAAAGTTAATAACTATACAGAAAGATCGGACTCCAATGTTGATACTGCGAAAGAGTTGGCTTACGTAATTATACGTCATTTAACGAATTTGTTTATTATTATAAAATTTCTATTATAAAAAATGATGAATCTACTAATATATTTAACAGGTTAACACCTATTTTCTTTTTACCATGTCCGTTCCCAATTAAGAGCATAAGGCTTTCTAATGAAAATATCCCAACAGAATTTTTCTACGATAACTGCTTATCGCTTAGTTTCTCAACTTTTCCCTTTTTGAAAAGAGTAGGGATAGAAGGGTAGGGCTTGGACAGGACTAATGGTTACCCAAGCGCTCTCGCTACGCCCCGGGTGGGAGGGAATTTTAGATAAAACCTACAAAAAATGAAAATAAATTCACTTTGAACACTATTTGAGTACATATCTCAAAACATTGAAACATTTTCATTTTTCTCCATTCAATGGATATCCCCAAACGGTATATTTTCTGCTTTTATTTTCTACTGTTTGTTTATTTACAAAGACTTCGTCACAAAAACACTTCACGTCCCACTCTAATAACACTGCTATCGGATTATTTCATAAAACAATATAAATAAATGGTATTTGATCATTCTGATTGACTGATGAAAGGTGACTGATTTATTGTATTATTTGGCATTTCTCATACAATCGATTATTATAAATTTCGGTAACTTATGACGTATACCTATTTTTCTCATTATTGGTTGAAAAAATATTTTTTCAGCTCTTATGCGAATTATCGGCATGTAAACTAATAAAACAAATAAATGACGATTTGGTGAAACATTTTTCAACGATATGTTTTCACTTGGTATTCAGTTTTGTCCGGATACCATAAATTATACGCAAGCAAATTGTCATTTTAGCCAAACTACTTCTTATGAAATATAATTAATATGTTTCTCTTTGGTTTTGATATAAAATTAACATTAAAAAAGTTGTACTCCTGTAGAAAATAAAAATTATACTTCTTCTGAAAACTAAAACTTATCTAAATTGTATGACTTAGAACATAGTGTGGACTTTTTTTACATATTAAATGTATTGACACTGCGATACATAGCGTGAATTGTGTTTCATTTACATAATCATTGATGATTGTAAAAATTGTAAATTAACCAATATTGAACATGACATTATTATTTCATAAATGATCATACATAAACAAGTTTATTACAAAGTTAACGGATTGACAAATTTGAAGTTCTTACACAACAATATTTATGAAGTGAACGCTATTTTTTCACATCAATCTCGATTTTACGATAAATTTTATTCTTAAAGGTGAAAGAACAAAGAACAAGCTTATATATTATCTTAAAAAGATTTTATTCATTAATATTTTTCAAACAATGATTTTGTTTTTAAAATTCATTCAGGAACGTATTTCTTTAATTAAACATTTTTTTGTACGTATATTTCTCTTTCGAAAAAATAAATTAAATCTTCTTATTTAGAAGGATTATTTAATCTGAATATTTTATGCAACATAATAATTATACCCATAATTTAAGAAAATTTGACTTTGAAAATATCGTAATTTGAAACAGATGGCGAAATTTCAAGCAATTTGTTCCTTCGAGCTTTTGTTTTAAGATATTATAGTTTTGGCACAATACAGAAATTGAAAGTTATTTGCATAACGTTTAATAAAATTTTTAATAAATTATTTGATTTCAGTTCCTTTGCTCGTTTTCATTCAACACAAAATAAGTAAATAGCACTTTAGGAATGAAGTATTTTATTCACGTATTTTGTAAGCGAATCCACAGACGTTACTAATACATTTAAAAGAAATGAAAAAAAAATACTCCACTCTCCTACGGTAACGTCTTAAAATGTTATAAGGTTACGGTTTTTCTAGTCTCTTTCTGCAAACGATCAATGTGGTTTCTTGCATGGTATAATAAAGTAAAAGTTTTTGCGTACCAAATTTTCGAATATTCAGCCAACTGTTTTTACTATCGTTGCCAAACAAATTTCTGTCAAAAAACTCGTTTGGAAAAAAAACTTATTCCAGCTCACATATATCACGCGATTTGTATAAATATACCAACAATTCAGTAACCAAATGACTATTCTAACAAAAGTCGTAATTTTTAATGTTTATAAAACGTATAATATTTTTCATACACAACAGAATTATGTCATTTTATCTAAATATATTTATTTTCCGGTATTTTTTTTTCTTTAAACTAAAATTACTCCATTTTTTAATGAATTTAAACATATTTTCGCATTGTATTACAATTATAAATTACTTGATTTTTTTGAAGCATTTTAACAGAAGATGTTTTACGAAAATTGCTAGTAGTTATGTTAGCTAACAACGGCTAATTTTTTCAGAATATCGTCTCTTAAAGAAGACGATTTTATAAACGAATAAATATTATTCACATTACTTTCTTCACATTCCGTTTCCAAAATAGTATAATTTGATATCGAAAAGAATGGAAACATAATACATATCCGTAATTTGGTTGAAAACTAATGTGAAATTACTGCATTGCCTTTCGGCATACGCATTTATTACATAACAGGAGCAATATACTAAAAGTCAATATGAATTGCTTTCATAATATCGTATTTCTCTAACTTAACAAATGAATGAGTAAAATATCACTATAATAGCTAACACACCGAGTCTTCAAATTGACTTTCACCGTATACTCAGAATTGAAAGCTATCCATTGGAAGGTTTATCTTTCATGGAGTAAAGCATGCCAGCTTTATCAAAAACAGCTCGGATTAGAAATCGTTTTCGGTGTTCTTTGAAGGAAGCATTCTGCGTAACAAAATACGCTCCATTTACAAATCTGAAGTCAAGTATATGAGTATTTTTATTGATTTCCGTGTCTTTGAACCTATTACATTGTTTCGAAAATTTATTTTATAATATTTTGAAAAACTTAATAATACAGAAGCTTACGAATAAACAATTTAAATTTCTATATTTTCTATTAATATTCTCATAGCTATTGCTTTTCTTTATAAAGTTCCATTTGAATTCATTGCTTCATTATCGTCATGTCATTGATGAGGTTTATGGATCAATTCAGAATTCGTCATACTACAACTCGAAGCCTATCTTTAATCCAGCCTAATGCGCTGATAAAGCTCAAATTTTACTCAATAAATTGGTTGAGAAACAAATCATTTTGATCGTAGAAAGTACTAGCTTCAAATCATGAAATGCTATCTCAAAAAACAATTTAACAACAATTAACAATTACATCAGCGGCTCCCATGGCTGAAACCACCAAATGCAGAAAATACGTCTGTCTGTTGCCAAATTTTTATTTTCTGTGCATTGGGTTTTGAGACGTTCAGTCCCTGGGGACCCTCTGCTTTGAGGACGGTGGCGGAAATTGGTTGAAGGATGACGGACAGGACGGGTGAGTGCCACTCAAGTGAATACTTTAGACAGCCAATAGGCATAGAAATCCAACGAGGGAATGCAGTCGCCGTTATGGGTACGCTCGAGATATCCAGGGGGATGGAGGAAATTTTTTTTATTCTGGGCGACAAATTTGTTTAAATGTTTAAAAAAAAAAATGTTTTTATGTTTGTGGTAATGTATCTATTTATTCATATTATTATGTTTATATTATTTCATAATTTTATATTTAAAAATAATTACTATTACATTATTCTCATTAACAGAGCTTACGATTATTAGTTTAAATTGACCTTTTTTCTAAAATACTTTAATTTATCAAAGTGTGTCAGCATTATCAGCGCCTATTAAAACAGGCAAAACCTATTTTTTTGCTGTATAAGAAGAATCATTTACATAAATATCTAAGACTTGGCTTTTGGACCCACCACCAATTAGACCTTTACAAAAAAGGTTTGAACCCTAGATTAATTGATTTTAATTGATCATTTATTATTACTACTTTTTAAGATATAATAATTTAAGAAGTTTCATTTTGAATTGGTTAATTGGTGAAAATGCTTTATTTTAATTAAAAATGTATGCAAAAGTAGACTTTCGATTTATCATAATTATTTCTTGTCTGAATAAAAGAAGTCGATGGAATAAAACTATCAAAAAAGAGTGAACCAATTAACAAAGCTACCTAATATTTGTTGTTAATACAAGTAAAAATAAATATTGTTCAAAACTAGCTACTACAATTGTTTTTATTTTGATAAGATGCATATTGAATTTGTTCCATTGAAATTTCAAGTATTTCTCGAAAACGTATAAGTGTATATTAATATAATTGTTTATATTGTTATCTACCATGTTATAATGTTAGAAATATGGTAGTTATTAATAACTATGACATAGTTTTCTCGTAAAATAGTTTAAGATGTCTTATTGCCGTTGAAACATAAATTACCTTTATCTGACAAAGAATTTATATTGAAATTCATCTACATTATAAATATTGTATTGTTTCATCTACTTTAAAATACTCATAATTATTATCATAACATAAAGATATTATCATAATGATTTCTTCAAAAGCAGCGAAAGTTTGATTTAAACTTCCGCCATGCTTTAATAATGAACTGACAATAATTCGTTGTTGTTTAATTTATGATAATGCATGTTGAATACTAAAACCTTTTACTTAGTTTTAATCAATTGCCATAATATTATAGTTATAATTAAATATATTTTCTCGATCTTCACACATTGTTTGATTAAATTTAACAAACCACTTTATATTAAAAGGCAAAAACCTTTTTTTATTGAATTTTTAATCACAATAAATAATATATTTTTTCTTCCATGTCCGCTCCCAGCGAGGAGCACATGGTCTCCTAATAGAGGTATTTCAGCAGAATTTTTCTGTGAGACCTCTTTGTTACTCAGTTGTTCAACCTCTCTTTATCAAAGAGAGTAGGGATAGAATGATATGGCAAGGACAGGACTAATGGTTAGATAATCGCTCCCGCTACGCCGTGAGGATCGGATGGGTGGGTGAGGAGGGAATTTTTAGACAACACAAACACTCAGACTACGAACAGAAATTCACAAATCGATTGAAATATCTATTTATGAAAACTGTCCGCACCGGTAATTGAACCCGAGACATCGGTAGCCGTAGCCCACGACGCTACCAACTGCGCTACGGAAGCTGACAAATAATATAATTTAAATAATATAAAGCAGTAAAATTCGTTGATGGTTGAGAAGATAAATAACAGTTTGTGACGTAACGTATCACTTTATGTCAAAAATTATATTGAAAATTGATGGAAATAATCGAAAAATGAATCTTGCCTTAAGGAACATAAAACCGTCACAGGTTGAGTATTAAGTCTAATCATATTAAACTTTAAATTCATTTAATACAAACTTAATGCAAGCTTATATTACATTCTCTTTCAAATATTTAATAGTATGATAAAAAAAACTGAATGGCCAAAATTGGGACGTAATTAATCATTTCCAGTGAAAATTCCTCTCCCTCAGAATATGTATATGAAAAAGCCTCTAATCGGTGTTTCGTTTAGCTTATGGTCAAATTTTAAGCTTACAGTTTCCAACAAAACTATCATAAATAATGCAATTTGATCGGTGCTAGCCATCGAATAGAAGGTGCATTTTCTCAAAACTTTCTTAAGCTACCTTAATGTTATTTTGTCTGTTTCATTACCAGATTCTTAATATTATAAGATATACCATCTCATTTTTAACATATGCATTTCTATAAATTTATATATTGAATTTAATAATGTGGACTATGTCTTGATGTTTTGCGTTACAAAATTTACTTTGATTTTGTGACTGTAAAATTTTTGTATTTGATTGAATTGAAACACAACTCCACCATATTTGGGTAAAAACCACAATGAATATTAAATACAAATATATTTAATAATGATACATTTATTCAATAATTAGCTTTCTGACAATAACAAAATATGATAACTAGTTTTGTGTGTTAAATGACCATGCAAAAATCGTGTTTATACTATTTTATACAATCAAAGGCATCACTGTTATATTGCTTCTACTTAATATATTATTATAGTCTATGTTCTGGTAAAAAAAACTGTACATTCTGTTTTTATAGTTATATATTAAATTTAGCGCAATCATTATCTACATGTAATTAGTCCCATATGCCACGTTGACAGTTGTCATTAGGAAATAAATGCATTTAAGAATTATTAAAAATATAGTAACTGAGTAATAATTATTGTAGCCCAAACGGTAAGCTGAGAATTAGAATACCTTGCTCGTTAAGTATGTTAATACCAGGAATAAGTATTCCAAATTGGAATTACTATAGTGAATTTAATCAAGGTATTACAAGGTAACACTCAGTTGATGGATTTGATTCTAATGAATCGTAACTTTAATATATACATGGATAAATAAACGCTCATAAAACATATCTTGGAGTAATAAATTAATAATAAAAATTTACTCAGTCAGAGTTATATAAGTCAGTAAAAGAACGTATGGAATAAATTCTTGATGATATAAGTTACAAGTTACAACTATTGAAATATGTAAAATCCATGATTGGTAAGTTGTTTTCTTTTTTATAAATATAGTGAAATGTGATTGATTCTAATAAACATAAAACGCAATTAACTTATTTATATTTATTTAGCAATTTTATGACACGGACAGGATTATTTTCGAAGTGAAATTTCGTATTCAATCAATATATCCATCCGTCCTTTTGAATTTTACTGTGAATATTAATAGTTTTCAGTTGGTCTTTGTAGTCTTATTATGTGAATTTATTAGTGATGAAAAGGTCTCAGTTATTATTTTTTTTAACGAAGTCAAATATCGAAATCAGTGTTTTAAAGATAAAATTTATCATTGATTTTGCACATGGGTGTTGCAGATTTCTTTTCTCCTCTGGTAAATCTTGCATAGCTTTGTTGTATGATTCTTGAGTGTATCTAAAGTTGTTTTATAATTGAAAATATTTAGTTTCTTGGCATTTTTTAAATACAGTTTATTTTTACTGTCTACAGTTCCGCTTAATCAACAGGCCGATTACAGCTACAATATGTATTTCATAATATTGTAATATGTCTAATGATAAAGAAATAAATTTATAAAGTTCGTAATAAGCATGGGTTTGAATGTCAATTTCTTGAGAATAATTTAAAGAAGGGTTCTTACTACGATTAGTATAATTAATATTCCTTCAAATTATATAAAATACAATAAGAAAATCAAACTCTCGAGTGCCCATTTATTTTCCTTAGAAAGACTTTGAAATAAATTGCGAAACTCCTATTTTGTTCCTGGGATGAAATTTTGTATCGGAAAATGAATATTAAATAAGCATCACCAAAATATAAAATTATATACAAAAAGAATTTATATTTGGAAAGCTTTTTTGCCGCATAGAAAATAAACATTTACAAATTGTCTACTTTTTTATTAACCATATGTAAGTATGATAAAATATCTAGGTAAGAAATCAGTTTTATTTTTTTTCTGATAATTTTAACATTTCCTTGTTAATTTATATATTTTCAAACATTTAAAATAATCCACGTAATCTGGTTTAATCAAACTCACAAAAAAACAAAAAATAGTAAAAAAGTTTCTTTATAATTCCACACATTTTTAATAAAGTTTATCCACTTGTTAATTTGAAATAAAATATTTTCTTTGAACTGATAGCACATGGTAAAATAGTTTAAAAAGACAAGCTCTGCATTTGTAGCCCTGACATAATATACTGACTTTAAATTAATAAACATACTTCGTAGATCACGTGCCAAAAACGAATTTCCATAATTTGACATTCAGACAACTGAATTGAATTCTAAATATGCAATATTTGACTTGTTTACAGATAGGAATGAATGCAATAATATAAATTGCATAAAGCGTATTTATTAAAATATATTAATATAGGGGTTCCCAATCAGTGGAGAATTCAACCCTAGAGGGGAATTTTAAATTTTCAGGGGAGAATTGCTCCCGTTTATTAAATATTTTCAATATTACATAGTTACATGTTTGGAAATTATTTTTTTTATAAGAGTTCGATTATTTTTGGAAGGAGAAAATTATATTCTGAAACATTGGTGAATGAAGGAATGGATCAAAAAAGACTGTAAACCGTTGTATTAGTATCAACTTAAGTGTATAGTCAACATAATTACTACAGTATTGGACGTAATTTCGCTAACCACGTGTCCTTTAATAACATCAGTAATTTTTCTTTGCATTCAGCTGGAGTTTCACGTTAGAAACAGACATGATTAAAAAAACGATCATTTGGCGATTGGAACTCCTTTTCGCGCAACCGAGTAAAATGTAACACCTAGAGTTGTAATATTCGGCAACTCAGAATTATTAACAAAATTAAAAAATAGATACAATTATTTGTTTTCTCGATTCTAATTTAAAACTTTTGGTTTCCTGATTGTAAGATATGAACTAATCCAACTTGAAAAGGACTCCCATACAAACTTTCTTCGTTAGGCTTTGTATTAGTGATTGTTTAAGTTCCAACTGTTACTTCAGTAGACTGACAATATATTAATAAGGCATGTGAATAGGACAAGTTTGTATAAAACAAGCCTTCTTTGAGAGTGTTGGCATCCGCATACATATGAGTAAACTTTACAAGTTACGTAAGTTGGTTATCGTAATATGCATAAAGTACACACAAACTTTTTGCTTAAAGAGAAAAGGTTTTATATGAATATTAAAACATACGTTGATCTCAACGATATTTTTATATTTTCTATACGATCCAAACATTAGAAATGTAGAAACTAAAAATTCTACCAGTAATAAAATTCATAAAAAGCCATTAATAAACATTATAGAAAATAGTTAGTATTTTCTATAAAGCTGTTACAAAAAAATCGTACACGGTCAGTAAATCTTTCTTAATACGTATCTTAAGTTATGTTTTCAAAGTTTTATTATAAATTATTGACTGTTTAATTAGGTATATCACCATATAATTACTGGCCATTTTGATATACTACTAACAACCTCATCAAATGACTGACCAACCAGTTGAATAAGATACACACTAAATAAATACTACAGACTTTAATTATTTAATGCGAGCAATAATAGTTCGGATTTTTATAAATAACGCGATGCGCTATGCTCAGACATAAAGAGAGTGTACGTATGAGCGTGATTGTTTGATGAATGTTGTCAGGTGGCATTGCCACCAGGTGTTTAATATTACTTTTTCATCACATAATTATTTTATCATGGAAAAGGTCATTTTCATTTCCAAGATAAAAAAACAAATGTATTTTTCTCTATTTTGTTAAATAAATAATAAAATTTGTAAAACTAGCTTGCATGCATCAGTTATATATTATAATGGTTAATCTAAAATTTGTCTGCAAATTGTCTCTATATTATCAATTTTGTTTTAATTTAAAAGTTTCCATGCTTCCGTAACGTAATTTTCATATGAAGAGTTAATTTCACGAGATAACCGTAGTCATTATAGACCCGGGTTCCGAAAAACGATCACAGGAAACCATTTCAAATATCATAAAATCTCTTACAAAGCCTACAAATGGTCAATTTGCGAAGGTTAAAAGCATAACATTAAGCATACCAAAATGTATCATTTTAATTCCGATTAATTCACATTTGCCGAAACTTTAACTCCTCTGTAATGTTCATTTATTGAGAGGGTAGTGTTTATGGCCTCTAGACACCCCATTATCTTAATCATTGAGGCTGCGAGATCACATTGTCAATTTAAGTTATAAAATTTAAATATACGTATTTCAATTTTCAGTCTCATGAATAATTGTAAATTACATTTATGTTAAGTCAAATATATATATTAATTGATTATTTTAAGACTTGAACAATATAACACAATGATAAAACTCTAAACATTTTCTTTGTTTTAATTGTATCCACAAGAAATAGCACTGCAACTATAATTACCAAGGCTATTATATTAGATATTCTCAGTGAGAAAAAACATCACGAACACCCATGCCTTAGACCTCAAATGTTGAAATTTGAAAAGAAATTATATTAACCTTGCCAGGACTTGAATCCAGACACATCTGATTGCTTGAATAAGGCTCTTATCATTAATTACTTCTTTTTTTTTTCATTATTTTAGTTTTATGGCAAACTAATATATAAACATAATATACATTTACAATTGAAGGGAAGAAAAACGATTTTTTAATGATGTGAGTGTTTGTATATGAAAACTATAGACAATCATATAATAATATAAACTAATATAGTAGGCATCAGACAAATAACAATGTTTTTTTTAATAAAGCCAAGATAAACACGTGTAGGAATTTCACTCAACTAGTTACATATGTTTGTGATTGTCTTACATCAGCACTTTTGTAGCCCCCCCCATTCATGTGAATATTTCATAAACATGTTTCCTAACATTACTTGACAGCGAAGAACTCATCTTATTACATTATAAAATAAAAAATATTTCTGGCTATAATGGTTTTTAAATAGAATTTAACTGTTATTTTTCATTTTTTATATCTCTATCGCCAAGATATCGAAGGTGGATAATAAAACTCCACTGTGGAACCGTTTTTATTCGATTGCGGCAGTTTTTCCAATTTTCGTGCTTGAATGAATAACATACAATCTTCATGCCATTGTATGTTCCTCATTAAAAAAAAATGAATAAAACGCCTGTGGTACACTTCTTTCCTTTCTCAAGTGTCGTATTTATTGCGATGTTGCATTATTTTATCAATTTAACCATCGATATTAAAGCTCTTTGGCCTGGAATCCCCAATAATGAAAAATTGACTCAAACATAGAAACATTGAGAGTTTGTTTGTAATATTATACAATATAACCAATTACAATACCAAGAACTAACAGCTAAAACCTAAAAAGTAACTATAATATCACTTAAACTAAGTGCCTGAGCAAGTCACATTCTCTTTTTTTTTACTATGCTTTTTCTTCTCTTAAAAGATCGGTCCCTTCAGCTTTCTATTGGTCCAAGAATATTAGAAGCAAACTGTTTTCTTTTGCGGCCGTGAAACAGTGGCTGCATACATATAACGGGTGACGGTTGAGAAACCAAATTATATAACTACCCCATTAACACTTTAAACCACCCATCACTCAAAGTAGGACATTAATAACTAAAATATTTAGACAAATGACTTTTGATATCATGTGAATCAATTTTTAAAATGTTACTTTACTGCAGAAAAATTGTGAACGTCAATTGAGTAAAACCATGTATGCTATAATCATGTCATTTAATTTATTTATTTTTAATGCAAATAGGCATGATCAGATTGAAAGGGGGTAAAACTAGAAGAGGCATTTGTCCAACAATAGTTGAAGAAAGAATGAAGACGAAGAAAAGACTTTTTCGCGTTCTTTTAAAACAATCTTTCAATTTTTTATTCGTACGTAAACGTGATAAGAATAACCCAAATCGTATTTCTTCTCTTCCTTAATGTTGCTTGTGTAAATATCCGAAAAAGCATTCGAATATTTTTTGACGGATGTCATCTTTTCCGACAGTCGTCATCATGGTTTTATAAATACCATCAAATGCAATTTTCATCCAAGTAATGTACGAGTTTCCCAGTTCACATTTTTTGAACTGAATAAACGAGTATATTAGGTCTTCAAAATTTATTCAGAGCAATGAAGATCATATTAGAAAGAGTTTCTCAGAAGTTCATAATCTTTTTTAATTTGTCTTTAAACAAAAAAAAATGTTAAATGCAACTCATTATGTATCATAATTATATCTTACAAACATTAATCAAGAAGAGATTGTCATTCTGAAAAATTTTCAACCATTGTCTTCATAATAAACATTCTAAATTACTGATGAAAATTCATTCATACTTACATTTTGTTTATGAAAATTCCAGCTTTAATTTAAAATAAACAGTCATTTTACTATCTGCTTCTCCAGCAGGTTTCTTTTCAAAAATGTTACAGAATATAATTCTCCCCTTCCCAAGATGATCTAACTCTAGCTCAAAAAATGCTTTCAAAATATTCATATTTTTAATACTGAAAATCTTTAATAACAGGGGGGCATTCCCCACTGGTCGGGAAGCCATGCTCAAAACGTTTGTATTATATAATATTATGTCTTTATTTAATATTAAAAAACGTATTTTAAAAATCTTATTTTAGGATAGCTTCATATCAAATGGAATAATTTGTATTATAATTAACGATAAAGAAAGTTTTGTGAGTAGTTTGAAAAGTTTTTTTACTGGCGTAAGTCAAATATCTTTCTATCGGAAATTAATGATTAAGCGTGACAGATTAATTAAAATGAGATAGGTACCTACTCATTAATATAAGTAAAAATATTGTAACAACTAAAAAAATTTTAGTTTACGTTTAAAAAATTTCTGTGTCATAGAAACATTATTTTGAAAATGGAATTTTTTATTGGATGAATTCTAGGGCAGTTTCGTGAGCATGTTATGTGTATGCATTGTGTTCATTGAAACATGAAATGATATATATATCACTAAAGTCATATAAGTTAGATGTCATGTTATTTCCAGGAGCGTTTTATGATGATAACTAATAAAGCATTAACTGTAAATCACAGAATGAGACACAATGAATAACTATCGCATGTACATATTCCATTTTTATTTCAAACAAGTGAGTACCTGGCATGTGTTGCAACGCCACTCAAAGAAAGAACGACTTTGTGTTTTATTCTGTTTATTGAAGTGCTTTTGGATGTATAATATTTTGTTGTCTGGTGCGTACACGAATAAATCAGAGGGTTTTTCCAAGATTTCGCTGTTTGTGCGTATTTGATTCTTTTTTTAGATTTATTTGTCAGAAACCTTATAAAATAACTCACCAAAGCTTCGTGGAAATCAGATAACTGGTAAAGGAACGCATAGTGGACAAACAAACATTCAATTTTATGTATACAGATCAGAACCTGTGAACAACGATAATCATTCAAGACTATTTTTACAAAACGATGTTTAATTATTGAAATACTGTATGAAACAATAATAATATGAGTATCGTGGAGATGATATTGATCGTTATACAAAGAATTATACACAAGTTTAAAATTTTATTACTTCGAAGGTCAAATAAACTGATTAACACAGTAATTTTGATAAATATGATATAATTTAAGATAATTTAAGACATCGACTGAGGGTGCTTGATAGAATTTCAATATCAAATTTGGATTATTGAGATTTTGTACACTTCCATGTATTTTGTCACTAACGACCCGGGTTTCGCCTTTCGGCATCTTCAGGCATTCGAGCACACGAATGGACTCGAACTGAGAGACAGTAAACAGTGTCTAACGTTTATATAGAAGATACAAATGCGACAAATATTATTTACGAGGTAAGATATTATACGTCTGAGAGCCTGTTAGGTGTTTCAACTGTCACTAAATGTGGAATGATTGTATATATTTACCCATTCGTCGAATTACATCCCGTCAAAACCCACAATACTATTATAATTGTAAAATCACTGGTATTTCTAAAAGAAGTTGAAAAGCGGCAATTCGCCACTCTGTTAATATGGTGTTTACGAAATAAGGATTAGGGCGATTACCGAAATTTTACCTCAGGTATCAGTGTGGCTCTCAGACGTATAATATCTTACCGCGTAAATAATATTTGTCACATTTGTATCTTCTATATAAACGTTAGACACTGTTTACTGTCTCTCAGTTCGAGTCCATTCGTGTGCTCGAATGCCTGAAGATGCCGAAAGGCGAAACCCGGGTCGTTAGTGACAAAATACATGAAAGTGTACAAAATCTCAATAATCCAAATTTAAATATGATATATTTATATTGTTAATTGCTCTCAATAAACATGTCTAATGGTGCATTCTGCATATCAATTTTCTTTTTTTCAGAATTTTTTTACATTAACTGGCTTTAAGTTAGTCGCTCAACAACTTGGGATCGATCAAAGAAAGCAGAATAAAATTTAGAAAAGGATTATTAGTAAACCAGTTCGTTTTCAAGATCTTATAGGCCGATGGAGGATAGTGTAGAAGGTTTACAAAATTCTATGTCCACTAATACAAAACTATAAATTGATTGAAAAATCAAAGTTTGAACGCTTCCATTCTGATATTCGTAATCAAAATTAATATATACAATAATAATAATGATAGCAAAAACAATAATATTCTTTTGGATAATAAATTAAATTTGAATTTTCCAAAAAAAATTATACAATAGAAAAAATATTATTTTATTTCATCTATTCTATTGTAACCATTGTACCACTATTTATCATTTAAATATTTATATTCCTACAATTTTTAATGAAAAATAAACCTTTTGTCTGTTGTATTGTTTTCAATATAATTTTAGTGATACCAGAAGAGAAAAATGACCATGAACTTGAATTAATGGCACATCGCTGTTTAATATTTACTCCTCAATATTTTATTGGAAATTGTAAACCATCTAATTCATTCAAAAATCTCACGTGTAAGTAAAAATAGAAAAAAAATATTCCACAAAAAATTTCAGTTCTTGTCAATAGTGATCGTTGTTATCACAAACTACGATATTATATGGCATCCAAAGGGTTAAGAATATTAAGCAAAAACCTGATATGGTACACAAATTAATACACATGTTTTTATTATTTATATTACCAAACCGCGATCGTTATGTTGATAATTTTCATTAATTGCCTTTTAGCATGTTTTCCTACCCTCTCAAAGTAATTAAGGATACGGTTTTTTTTATATTTTATTTATTCAACAAAATTCGCATGTGCGACAAGAAAAAAATTATGTGATAAGAACTAATAAATATTTTTTTCTAAATCAGAAAAATTTTGATGTAAATATTTATGTAATTCCATGTAACAAAAACATTGATCATATTGACAGAGCTCGTACAATTTAATAATATATTTAGATGAAGATTAATTGATAGGGCGTTCTGTATTTCACTCAAAAATTAAACGTATTTAATATATGATACGTCAGTGCATTAATTTAAATGTCACCAATTCACAATGGGAAATGAAATTCTTTTTCTTTTGCAATCATATCCGCTTCAAGTCTGGAGTATCGCAAAAAACGTTTTCCATACAACGCTCAAAAATAAAAACAGTTTATTCTGCAATAGGTAATTATGTTTAATGCCGTCAATTCAACACCGAAAATATATTTTCTTTCTTAAAATATTTTAAATATCCGTATAAAGTTTGTTAATCTTATCAAAACTCTTCAAAAAAAATTGATGCAATGACAGAATTTAAAATCAAATTATGAGAGCATAAATTAAAAATTTTATACATGTTTTTACCTCTTCATCCAAATTTTACTTGATTATTTCAAAAGAACTTTTAGTGTGCGGTTTTTCATATCATACATATCATTTCAGTTGGTCGACATGACCTCAGCTCCATTCATTTACTCTTTCGATGGAGGGCGTACGAAAGTATCTTCCATGCTCATATGTATACAAAATATGGAAAAGCGTATTTCATTAAAATGTGTATAGAACTGAAAAATTATTTTTATTCAATCCGTAGAACGTATGGCATCGTATATAATTTAGAGGTTTAAAAAACTTTATTTAAATTATTGAACTAAAATATCATACATTTTTTTATTACAGTCAAAAATACTTTCAAATACTTGATACCGAATAAATAAATATTGGAAAAGAAACATGGAAACATATGTAAAAAATGCTCTTAGACGCTATTATTTCATAAGAGCTGTACACTCACTTTTGTCACTTTTGAGGTGAATTTTCATTTTGAATGTAAATGTAAAATTCAAATTAACCAATATATACATTATTTAACATCTTATAAAAGCAAATAATTAAAAAAATATTTTATACTCATTGGTTATTATGAATTGTATTTTTAATTAAACAGTGTTCAAATAAAAATAAAAAAATCTCAACCCTTTTTCACAAAAAGAGCGCAGATTAACTATTTAAACTGAGTCGACATCTGTAATTTTGCAGTTAAAATGTACCCGATTCAATTGTGGATAAGTCATACATCAAGCGTTGATTTTCATTGTAGCATTTGATATTAGATCTATAAGACCGCTCTGTAGACGTTTTATTATTATCACAAATCACATGTAGCTATGAAATTTTCTTATGATCTAAGCGTTCGCGGTGGATATATAAAATAAAATGTTTTGCAATGTACACACAGTTCTGATGTACTATCTACTTTAGACATTCAGTATTTCAATTCCAATACCGTCATCTATGACGGGTACGGTTACTAATGAAAAAATATTAGTCAACATAATTCTTTCAGCTGCTGACGTCACTTGATTATGATCGTCACAAAGATAATGATCGTATTGTCAAATGCTTCAGCATTTTTTCTTTATTTCTATTACTTTTAAAAATTGTTGAATGATTATTAAAATTGAATGGTTTTAATGAACATTAATTGGGATTACTATCAAAAACATCTGTTTTAATAAATAATATGGAATCAACTGATTAATTCCACCAAAACGTAATGTTTCTATAATTCGAAAATAATTTTAAATTTCTTCAGCAAGTTTCAATAAACTCTGTATAAAGAAGTAGAATTTGTCAAATTGAGTTTTCGTGGAGCCATAAAAAAAACTCTGGAAGTAAGGCCTGCTTTCACTCAGATAATATAAAAAATCACAATTTCAAATTTTGTGGGAAATTTAGTTTCATTTTTATTTTTATAGTTGGGTAATGTCTTATCAAATTAAATTATAATGATAGGCCTCCGTTAATATATTTTTTTAAGTATCGCTTATGTTTTTCTCAATTGATTTTGGTGAGTAATTTTTATTTTAATAAAGTAATTTTAAATAACTTTTCTTATTAACTAATTTTTCTCAAGTACGCAATAGGAATAACATCATAAACTGTTTTTAAACTGACGGATTATTTTTTTACCATAAGTAAAATTTTTGTTGCCTTTTGAAACATTTCAAGCTTTTGGTTTGAATTTGAACTATAAGTTGATTGATATCGATAAATTACATGCTCTTAGTTTGGAGAATAGCAGATGTTAAAAAATATATTTGTGAAATTAATAAAGCTTTGAAATTACGTAATAAATGCGATAGAAATTTACAAATAAAAAAAATATCTTTCAATGGAGAATATATTTCTTATGTATACGCGATAAATTATTTACAACGATGTTAAGTTTCTCATGCTGTTCCATATCAAACACGTATTATTTACGAAAGTTAAGATATTCTTAAGAAACAATTTTTTATGTTATGTACTTTTACACTTACGTATATCATATATCGTATAGTATGTTTCATATGGGACGTGTTAGTTCCGCCATATAAAAGCCTTCTTCGTGACAAAAATACATAAATATTGTGGCGTTCAATATCTTTGCCCTAATAAGACACTATTTTCACATTTATGTATAGTATAGTTATCTATTTACTGAAATATTTTAAGGCTCAAAATAAATATACTATCACTTAAAATTATTGATTAAATTACACATTTTAACAGTTTATAGTTTGATAAATTAGAAAATTTTTTAAAAGAAAAAATCATGACATTTTATAATTAAAATCGTCTTGTTATTGATTAATGAACATTTCACTATAACGATTAAATTGGCATTTACTTTGTATAACTACACTGCAACAAATAGAGTGTCACAAAAAATATTAAATATGATGTTGGTAGCTGTTTTGGCATCATGAAATCATGATAATTTTGACGATAACGAGATGCCGAAATACCTATCAACCATATATTGTATAATACTTTTATAACCTTACATTCCAAAGTACCGATTTTCATGATTGTGTATGTTTATGTGTTTACTTGTCGCAAGCATTTACAAAGAATGGATAAGAAGCGGTTCTATAAATATAGAATTTGAGATATAGTCGGCTCCGTGGCGCAGTTGGTAACGTCATTGGCTACCGTTACGGATGTCTCAGGTTCAAGTCCCGGTGCGCACAGTTTCATACATTGATCTTCCAATCGATTTATGGATTTCTGTTCGTAGTCTGAGTGTTTATGATGTTTAAAACTCCCCTCCACCCATCCAATCCTCAAAAATGGGGCGTAGCGAGAGCGATTAGCTAACCACTAGTCCTGTCCTAGCCCTATCTTTCTATTCCTAGTCTCTTCGAAAAAAGCGAGGTTGAGCAACTAAGTAACAAACCGTTCTCATAGAAATCTGTTAATATACCTCCATTAGGAGGCCATATGATCCACGTTGGGAGTGGACATGGAAAAAATATACTAAAGAGGTACATAAGCATACACCTTCTAAGAGAAGATTAACATTTTTTACTGTTCTAAATAAACTGAACTGCTTTAAAAACATAAATCCAGGGCAATCCATATTGTAGATTAATTCCACCAAGTATATTAGGTATGTAGTAATGTGTCCGATAAATGTTTGAATATTCAAACTAGATAGTTTACTATTAAGCATGTTGTTCTGCCAATTGAAAAACCCTATTTAACATGAACTATGTTCATTTAAAATACAGTCTACGCAGGATCGTAATATCAATGTTACGCCGAATATGTGAATTTGATTATTATACGAAAAGTGCAAACCCATTCCCTCATTCAAAAATTAGGTAACCATCTGCCGAGTGCGTGAATTCAGTAGGGTATGGAAGTCTTATGCAAACTGTCATCATGACAGTAGAAAACTTAATTTTAATACGGATATCAAATTTAGCTTGATTTATTTAGATTAGTATTACGATGCGCGATAGTCACAGGCTTAGGCTGTGTTATTGAGTGGAAATGTAACAGTTTTAGTAAATTTTAGTAATTATACCTAATTTTTCTCTCTATTTTTTCTTTTCCTAAGCACAATAGTACGTTGTCAAAAGATAAAAATGTTGTGTTTCACACTTTCACACTAAAAAAATGATTTCCTATTTCTCAACATAAATAATTTCATAACAAATAAGACACTACGTACAACATTGATAGAAAACAGACAATTCTCGTAAACGTCGTCCGAAAACAAAAAACACATATCAATCGTATTTCAAACGATTTTTAGATATCATAAATATAAAATAATAATTTTACCTCTTATTCCACCACTTTATACAATCGTAAAGTAGTGACAGGTGTTTCGCAGCGACGGAGCATTCTTCGTGGATGGTTTTCATATACATATCTTAAATTGTGTTTTTTATCAAAAAAAATATCGTCTTTAAACATTTCTTTAGTTATATTACGAATCAATATTGAATATGTTAATGCAGAAGTAAACCTTTTCTAGATAAAACGGTCTCAAAACATCTGCACGTACATAAAAGAATACAGAAACAAAAGAAAAATTGGAAATAACAAAATTCTTTCACGAGAGGCCAATAAAGATGATCTTGTTTAAAAAACGATTTGAAATGCAGAAAATGAAATTGATACAATAATATTTCTATCATGAAACTTCCTGATTACTTTTATATAAAAAGCGTAAGGAGTTAAAATATCACCCTATTTTCAATTTAATGTTTAAGTTTCCTCTAACCAATAATATACTACTTATTGAATGAAATGTATTGATTTTATTGAAACTTAAAGACAAAACACTTTTAAAAACGTGAAAAAACGTATATTTTTAATATAACTATTTAAAAATACTAGTGGCTTTATTGACGCTTGATGTAACTATTAAGTTATAAGCTGGGAATGTTAATTTATGATTGCTAGTCAAATAATAACATTTATGCTTTAATTTAAAAAAAAGAAAAGTTGAACAAATAAATATTATACAAAAGTATTGCTTATAATTTGTCACGTGACATTGATTACTTATTAACAAATAAAAAAAAATGCTCAAGGGTTGCGACTGATTAGTAGGGAAACATTTCAAAATCCTTCTTTATATCGCATAATGCTTAAAAGAGCGAAAGATTCCTTTGCGGTCACAGGACACGGCTCCGGACTAAAAATTTAAAAATAAAACTGTCATAAAATACTTAAAATTTTTTACGCATCTGGAAAGGGTGAACATTATGCTACTTGATTTAATATACGAGTAAAATAATAGTGATGGCACTTTATTTGACAATTATACGAATAATTTCGATGATCTCCAACAAGTCAGTTCAAGTTCATTCGTATGCTTGCATGCTTGAAAATTCCGTAAGGTGAATCCCCGGTCTTTAGTGACGAAATACATGGAAATGTACAAAATTTCAACAGTTAAAATTCATATTAAAATTCCATCAAGCACCCTCAGTCGGTATCTTAAATTACTACTTGATATAATTTAAAGAAAATTATTTGCAGAGGCGTATGGTTACTTTTTATTTTACTTTTAACCTAGCCCGTTTAGAGTGGGGAGAAGCAGAATCAATGTGTGGTCTATGGATTCAAACCATATATCACGTATCAAATTAAGGACCGTAGGCCAGCTACTTTGACCACTCTGCCTCGTATTACATATTATCCCAAATGTATGTAATTTAATTTTAAAATATAATTTTATTCGTCGAATCCAGCGTAAATTAAATGCAAATTTTATCATTTTGTTGATCATTGTTGGCATTGCAATCATTGTTGGCATTGTAATATGAACATGATTTTTTAAAACAGATTAACATTTAGTATTTAGATTCTATCAAATGATTGCATATTTTTATTCATCAGCTATAATGGATCTAAATTTAAAATATTAAAGCCACTACAAAGTAATTCGTAAATTTGTAAAATATATATATTTTTAGAATTATCTTAACACTATTCATATTTAATTTTCAGTTTTTGTTATGGATAATTTATTTAAAAAATCATTTAAGTGATGTTGTAAGGTCAATCACGATGCACGTTTGTAAATGCTCTTTGGTATTTCTGAAACATAAAATATTGCGTGTCGTGTGGTCTCTGTGAATTAAATTGGTTTTACAGGTATTGTACTTAAATAATCAGAGTCATTACAGTCCATTATATTTATAAATGCCATATTAAATCTTATTCAAGCATTACTGATATATTTAAATTTGATTTTAAAATTGTCGCGGAGGCTTATTGTTCTAAGGTCTAGTCCAATATAATTAAATAGAGAATAAACAACACTAAAAAGGCATTTTAGTATTTGATGGAAGTTCAAAAATACTATTTTTCTATTGTCGAAAAATCGTCAAATTTTCTCCTGAATTTCATTCTTTAAAGATCTTAGTATATGATTTGAGAATAATCGAACATTCAGCCATCACATAATGACTTTTAACAAAGCGTTGCAGATCGTTTGGCTTTATCTTTTGTCTCACAGGGTCTTTTGTAGAAATAAGATCTTGATATTTTTTTTAGGTAATACTTTAGCTCAAAGCAGGCGGTGAGAGTGAGTGAACAATTTGGGCTCCCAAACGATTGAAATACAAGCATATGTCGCAGATATTGACCGATCCCTATAATGATTTTAAGTATGGAAAATGATAATTTCAATTTTTAATAATTTTTCATTTAAAAAATATATATTTCTGGCATTGCATCTGATAGCCAACACACCAAATATCTTGAATATTTGGAAAATCATACGAGATATCTCTATGAGAATTTTTATAAGTCACTCATGTCTAAGTTCACAAATTTAAATGTAATATTGACCTTGCTAAGACTTGAACCAGAACCCACGAGATCGCTAAGTCAAAGCTCTTGCCACTAGACCACAGAGGTAGACGATTTCCATATTTTAAATTTACAGCCATGGATGAGAAAATATTATCGCGGTCGTACGATAAATTGATTTTGCTAGATTTGTGCTTATCCTGGAAGTTTTGGAAGCTTTTTTTTCATGGCCGCTTTCAACGTGGAGCATATGGTCTCTTGATGGAGGTATCTCAACAAAAATTTTCTATGAGAACTGCTTGTTATCCAGTTGCTCAACCTCTCTTTTTTCAAAGAGAGTATGAATATAAGAATAGGGCTAGGACAAGATTAGTGGTTAGATAATCGCTCTCGCTACGCCTTGTGAGGATTGGATGGGTGGGAGGGAGTTTTAGACATCACAAACACTCAAGACTATGAACAGAAATCCACAAATCGATTGATAGATCAATTTATGATAACCGTCCGCACCGGAAATTGAATTCGAGACATCTGTAACCGTAACTAACGACACTACCAACTGTGCCATGGACGCCGATAAGTTTTGAAAGTACATAATATGTATTATATTCAATCCAAATATTGCTTGACAGATGATCGCCATGATGATTATCATGATAATTGCAATAAATATTCATTATAAAAAGAATTTTTTCAAGATTGCCATACATTTTTCTAATTTTATTATACATTAAAACAAGATATATTTTAAATAACGTAAAACCACACGGAGGTTTTTTATTCTTCCTTGATTTCCTATTCGTACTACGGTTCATGGAAAAAAAAATGGTTTTGTTTTTACAGATATTCACTGATAACTAAAAAAAATAGCAGCAAAAAAATTGCGTGGGTGGCCGTCATGCGATGGAATTGAAACTTATAAGTTTCTCATTAGAAGTCGATCGCCATGATAGTTGAGATAAAAAGTTGCTACCAGCCGCAAAAGATTGGATACCTTTACTGTAATTGTAATGCATTATTAATCATATTGAAATTAGAATCGAGGTAGAAAACAAGATGCTAGAATCGTTGTACGTGTAAATTTTTTAAAATTTCAAAGTTAGCTGAAAGTCACTACAGAAAGTAACTCAAATATCAGAAACAGCATGAATGTAAGATATATGATACTGGTATAAATAATACAATATATTATAATTACATCATAAAGTTATTTAGGCGACGCTTTTAGTGGGGCGTTTTCTTTGTAGAGCATGTTTGGCGAAGAAACTAATTTCTTCATTGTCTGTTGCTTATTAATTTTTCAATTTTGCATAACACATACAGTAACCGCAGTCTGTTTGGTATTATGAAACTTTTTTATGTATGCAAGCGCTGATGTTCATACTTCAGTCTAGTCTTAATTTCTGCATTCAAGAGATAACATACTACAAAGTCAATTGTTTTGTCGCATATATTATTCCAATATACAAAAACAAATTTCTGATACATTTCTCAAGGTTTACAACAATTTTTCAGACAATAATTATAATGTTAATATTTTACCGAAAAAAAAGAATGAATTTATTTTTGACAATAATAAAAACTACGTGTTGGCATAAAATAAGATTTGTATGTTTAAAAATAAGTCACGAATAAAATTGAATTATCATATCTTAGATTTTAAAAGATATATAGAACCCTTCAATATAATAATTTATTCTTATTTAAACCATATACTTCAACATGTAGGATAGTGGTCTGAAATCGTTTTTTATCCCGTACATCTTTAATATGATACCGGAAATTGATGAAATCATCTGAGAATATCCAGATGTTAAAAATAAAAATGGAAGAATTGCTCAAGATTATTCAGACATCGGTTGAATTTGTCAGACCCAGTAGACACCACATTTTTGCGGCCAGGGATATTCCAAAGCATTTATAAAATTCATAGCACCCTATGAAAAGGCAGTAGAATTCAATTCATAGAATATTTTTTATTACTTATGCCATATTCATTTTCTTTTATCATTCTGCATAGTAGCAATAATTATAGAATATTTCTTCAATCTTGTTTAACACTGTTTCTATGATGAAGACACGTTGTTAAAAGAACCCGAAACTTTAAGTGGTGGCGGTGGTCCTTGATGCTGCATAGATAAAAAACGATATTTATTAAAAAATGCATCAGCAAAATATAATACATACTAAGAAACGTTTTGATCGTGAAGCCTTGACTGACCTATAAAATAATATCACAAATAAATCACAATATAGCTGATATCTATATGTACTCATTAAGTTACTATAAGTCGATAAGTTCAATACTAAATTTTTGTAGTTTTTAATTTCTTTTCCACTCAAAACTTTTCACTCAAACTTATACCTCAGATATATTCACGGCCCGTGTGCTACATGGGGTAAGTTAAACACAAAATCAAGATAGTAACGTTGAGATTATCTCAACGAAATATATTATTCATTAACATAAAGCGTACTGAATCAAATACATTGAGTCGTAAACAGATTCTGACAAAATTATTTAATTAGTCTATCTCAAACATGTGATTTGATGTTATCAGTGATTTCATTTAATCCTCACTTCTTCATGCGTACCCATTTTAAAATAAGGACGATCTAATCAATAAAGTCTATTCACTATCGGTAATGAACATGCATTATAATTAATTGACTTGACATTTATTACTTTAAGTCATTTATTTTCTATTACTATGAGAATAAAATAATGTGACGATCCCGTAGCTGAGTACCGAAAGATATTGAACTTTTATCGACTTGATTGCATGGTTAAAGGCTCCAATCTCTGAATGAAAATGATATTGAATTCAATCTGCAATCGATTAATCGATGCAGGGTAGAGAGAGTCTGAGACCTGTCTGTTTTTTCCTAACTGCGTCATTCTTTCCGTATCTTTTCCAACGACAAAAGTTCTTGCCACCGGTTTTCGTTAATTTGTTTTTGTTTTTTCTCCTCGATTGACTTTAAAAATTCTCATCGAGTTTATCTCGTGTAATTTTAAAAATGTTAAAATAGGCGCCTTTACTATTATTATCCAGTTGTATTAAGCTCCTTTAGACTTCAGATTCGGAGTTGATGGATCAAGTACTCGAGTGCATCCGTAACTCAATTTGAATGTAATTTTATAATTACGATTATGTCATTTTGAAATATCAACCATTGTCTATTGTTTATTTTTAAACTATTTTGACAAAAGCTTTTTATAAAAAATAAAAAATTCACAGAATGAAGCTAGAAAAAATGTCATTTTTACCATATATTATAGAACGCAAAAGAACGAATTTTTTGTCGACTTCTTTTCAAATAATACGGTAATGAATTTGTAGCAGTAAATTGGCATAATTATACGAATTATATCAAATATACGAAATTGTTTATCTTACACAAAAATAAGTCAAAAAAGAGTTGCTTGATTTTTTTCTACTTGTGGCTTATGTTTACTATGAAATCATATTAATTATTTTTTATCATAATTATCTCAAATATAATCAGCTGCTTAATACAGTAAGTGGTAATAAAACCCAGTTTATCAAACTTTAGAGTCCCTTCGAAGCATTTGTATAAACCTGCTCTTAACATTAAAGATTTACTCTCTGCAAAGTGTAATAATCTCAGATGTTAAAGGCAACGTTTTAAAAGCTCCTGAGTCCATGTTGATAGGGGATGTCAGTAGTTTTCCAAGCTCGTTTTATCGCCGGATATGTCGTGGTTTAGGTTAGATTCGGAAACGATGTGTCATGGATGATTCACTACTTAAACTATCTGACACCGTTTCGAATAAGAACACGCACACCTTAACCAGTATTTATGAACTTGTAAGGAATAGTTAATAAGTATGTCAGTTTGTTATAAATCAGTAACAATCACTTTTAAAAATAGGCCTTACAATTTTTAACGATTCTATACTCCGATTAATGTAAGTGATAATTACATAAATATTAAATTTTAATTTGTTACACTTGCAATTTTCCTTATTTCATAGTTCTATTCTCATGACAAAAGAGTTCTGACTTACATAGTATTAAACATCCTAATAAATATACGCCTAACGTTCCCAGGTCCCAACAAAGTCAACATTTTCTTACTAGGTCAAACTTATAGAAATTGTCAAGAAATCATTATATATGTTTTAAAAAATAAAACACAATTCATTTGTACTACTTCCACATATTTATAATGATCAGGACCGGTTTCGCTCATCACGAGTATTATCAACTGATAAAAATACAGACATAACCGGCTTATTTATATAAAATTGAATAAAATACTACACTAAAATAAGTTACTACAGTTACTAAAAAATTAGTTGCTACACTAATTTGTTCTTATAATTTTCCTGATTCATTATTGCTTATTGCATTAGTAATGTCATTAAAAAAAATTTTGCTCAGCCAAATGGACTTTTAATGTAACTATATTTGTGATTTCAGATTAGTATTTATTGATTTGCAAGAGGTTCATAACATTTTAATTGTAGACTCTTTTATTTGATTTATGTATAATTTGTTTGCTAATCAGTATTTTCTTGTTATAGTATATAGTTCATGAACCATCAGTTTTATATACCTTCATTTTTACACTCAATTTAATATAAATAAGCCGGTTATGTTTGTATTTTTATCAGTTGATAATGCTCGTGATGAGCGAAACCGGTTTTGATCATTATAAATATGTGGAAGTAGTACAAATGAATTGTGTTTTATTTTCTAAAATATAATGTCTTTCCACCAAGAATTGACAGTTAACACCTTAAAAGTCATTATATATATATTCACAACCGAAAGTTATTCAACCACATGCGAAGAGTTTAGGGCTCACAGTGGTGCTCGACAAAAAACCGAGTGTTACCTATTCAATGCTTGCGTGCTGTTTAACATTAGTAAAACATGGCGCGTGGTGGTTCAAAATTTATAACCGAACACTGAGCTTCATAAAAGATGCCGCTGTGAACACGGAGGGGGTACAAACGTGTAATTTCATGAGAACTATGTTGATAGCGAAATGGAACTTGCATATTCTTGTTAACAAGACAGCGAAGAAGTGACGATGTACAGCAGGGACTCTTAATCTGCTCGCGGTTGTATTTTTATGCATCCACTACAAATTTTGTTATTACAAATAAACCCTTATTTAGTAATAATAGTATTTTTTATAACTCACGCGTGAGGAATTCGACTAAGAAGAAGAAAATAAATGTAGCACTTAATTCTTAAATCTTGCTTTTCATAAATAGGTGTATGCCCGCCACTACTATCTCAAATCTCAAATGCAGCCGCTACCGCAATAAGACTAAAAACTTCTGATGTACAGTATACTTCCTTTTAATAAGGTTTCCTATTGCACGAGAGAATCCACCCTACAACACTACTCTATAAAATACGGTACACTACAGTATCATTTTCCCCACGTATATCACGATTCCATTTCTACTATTTTCTGGTTTTATATTATTAAATATATATTTTTCATAGGACAAAATAACACAAAATTCTACTGCTTAGTAGATAGTTATTTTGACTCAACGCCATCGTCAGACTAATAAGAAGGGCATATTTATTATTTAATTAAAAACTGATGAATTGCCAATACATTCGTATAGAAACCAATGAGTCTTAAGAGTTAATTGACGAATAGTGTGTAATAACACAATCAATAAAAATACATTAATATGTTACTATGTTAAGAAATGAATAACGATTGTATGAAATTAAGGAGAGATAATTTTGGCGAAAAAACATATCAGGTAAATGTGTTTTCAACAGATATAATCAATTCTTCAATTGTAACAAAAAATACTAAACTCTTAACTGTTATGAAATTTCTTAAAACCGTATCTGGCTTCTTCGTGTGCTTGTGAATGCATCAGTAGCATGAGAGCTTTATGTTTCTCTTTTTTAAGTAGTTATCCGATTGATTTAACTAAATTGATATCGTAAAATTGGAATTTTATGTTGAATTGAATTAAGTAAATAAATTACATCATCGATGTCTATCTATTTTATTTATTTAATATTATTAATATCAAACGATATAAATTAAACATTGATCATCCATTAAAATCCAAAAAATGTTCACACTTAATGTAATTATTTTACGATCTCAAATTCAGCACGAATATTTTATACAATAAGTAAGAAACATTTTTCGTTATTAGAACTGTTAAATATGAAAAGAGTTTTGAGGAAAAATATTTTTTTCCAACCACTGAGTACTCATCTGGCGGCACAACTGTAAAAAGTATTAAAACGCTTTAAATGTCTTTTTAAAACTCCACTTTCATTTGTATGCTCTTATTGTTTTTCTCGCAATGCTTAATCCAGTGTACTTGCTTACAACTGGAAGATTTATGTCAGCGAGTTTCGTCTCTATTAGCAATTGTGAACGCATAGCTTTTACCGTAAAAATACCGGTCACATTTTAATATTTGAATTGATGTGAATCAAAAGATATTCCATTGTATTAAAATTTGTATTTTACAAACCACTTAAAAATTATCCGATCATCAATTCGATACTTCAAATTTAAGTTACTTGTTTTACTCACAAATTTAAGGCAATGAACTCTTGGGTTTTATGTTGTTTTTTAATCAAAATTTTCGTATAATCTTCCAAAGCCATGCGTGCCTGATATTCGCATCCCTTCCCTCTTTCTATTTGATCCTAAAATCGGGGCGTATGAATTACTACCAGTAATTATTGCTTATTAACTTCTTTTGAGATACTCGATGATTCCACGTGCTCCATGATATAAAGAAAAAGTAATATTTTATGAACAAAATGACTGCCGTAAATAGTATCCACTCAATAATAACTATATGTCGTTAAAAACAATGAAATGTGATGTCAAGGAAATCTTTGAAATCGAAGATTTCGTAGACGTCTCATTTCGAAAAAACCATAATTTATTTAGTGCTTATCCGTGTACATATTTTCGTTTAACACTAGATTTTTACAAATATTGATATGGCCAACTTTTATCTAGAAGCGGTCTCGCGGAATTTATCTAACTGTGAGTGATTGATTATCTATCAAACTGAAGTCGGTAAAAGGATAATCTCATTCATTTACAAAGCGGAAAAATAATTATTCTTCCTGGAAATAATTTATCGCAGCAGATCAGTTATTGTAAATATATAAATAATGAATACTTTAGGCGTATCCTACTAAATGAGATTTCTTTAATTATTTTTACATTTGGTATCTGCCAGCCTTCGATTGTATCGTGATCCTTATCTATTCGTCTTTCTTTATCCATATTTGAGCGACTGCATCCTTAAAAATCCTTTTATTGAAAGTGAACATCGTTAAAGAAACTTTAGTTTCAATAAAAATTCTGTAGATAACCAATAAATTGCAGTCGAAATAGTTCTGACAATCCCTACTTTGTGCTGTGTATTCAATTTTCCTTTTCAATAAACTTGTTCAGCTTTTTATTACACCAATATTTCTTGCATAGTTTTAAATTTAATTCCATATCGCGTTGTTATTTTTCTCGCAGTATCCTTGATATCATATTTAAAAGATATATACGAATCTGTTTGATATCGTTAAACATTTAATAATCGTATATAAAACTTTCAAAGAACTTTTAAATTTAGTGATGAAGTAACAAAATTTCACTGCGTTATTCTAAAGAGAAGCAAAGCATTTTATTCTCAGTTAAAATTTTATCTTGATACTTAAATCCGTTACAATATGAAAAGCTTAAGGATTCTAAAGTCGTTTACACAATGCCTATCACTCTCATTTTTCTATTCTATACTAGATCATTTACTGCCGATTAAAATATGTTTTTTTTTTGTCAGTGAAAGCATCATTATGAACAGCGTTGTTGGTCTCTGTTACAGAAATCCCATACCGATCAGATGGTTTGAGGTTCGGTATCCAACTCGATCAAATTTCGAACATTTATTTTTACAGGAAATGTTTTTTTCGTGTATTGTTCTTTTAAGTTTCGATTTCGAGTTTTTTTATCTCCTTTAAACGATTCGTTGAAAGGTTTTTATTTAAATAAATTGAATTTTTTTCAATACAAACTAATTGAATCAATAGAAAATTCACACGATGAGCGAAACTGGCCCTGATTATTTGATTAAATTGTGAAATTATTACAAAGTTGTCTTAATTCTTATTACTTTAATACTTTTCCACCAATAATTGACAGTTTATAGTATAACACGACAAGCAGTTTTGTTCGATACAATTATTCAATTGATAATTTGCAGTTTCAATTATTCACCAAAAAAGTAAACTCTGTATATCTTCTTTGGTTGTTTTTAAATGCTTTCAAAATCTTTCCAGTATGTTTTTATTAAGAACTTACAGCTGCTTGTCTTTAAAACATAGTTGTGCAATAAATAACTTAATCAAATAATACATTGTATGAAACAACATTGACCGTTGTTATCTCAATTTCTATAGAAAACGTGAAAATATTTTCAAATGTTACATTGAGTATTATATAATTCTTATCAGACTCTTTTGATGTGGTGCCGTTATAAATTCACATCAATGAAAAGTAAAAGTAAGTAAAAATCTGAACTTTATAAATCGATCGCCATATATATGTCTTAAATGGCCTGTGATATTAAGTGAGAAAATATTCTTTTGAAGTTATCTCGCGCTGTAATCTGAAAGTAATTTGTATATTCATGACGCCTTATCACGCTCTGGTTTAAATAGTAAAAGTGTATTGTTGTGCAAATCATAAAACGTGATAAAATATAATTCTGCATAGAGCTGCAAATGTACTGGGTCTTAAGTCTTTATCACGCGAGTTATTTTGAAAATTCATGTAATATTTTTTATTAATTAAATACCCCGTAATTACTATTAATTAAATTCTTTTGAGATTTCAATAATGAACCTGTGAAACCTATGTAAGAGTATATAAATACAATAGTAGTGGAAGATTGAAAACATTTCAGTCTATAAAAATAGTCGAATTTATGCCTCCATTGTTACTTCATATTAGCAATCAACCAAACGTTGTTGAATGTAATGTAACAACTGTGTCAATTTTGATATAATATTATATTATATATAGATACATTTAATTAATCAATTAACAATTATTTTCGTTTATTCAAATACAAAAAAAATAGCGGCTTAATATTTAAACTATTTTAATTAAACTGGATAATATCACATTTATGAGCAACCGGGTTAAACTTTATATGCTCATCAAGAGCTTTATGTTATAAAGTTCATTACCTGTTTGCTAACTGCAGCGGTATTCTAACTTTTTTAAGCAGCAAACTTACGTCAACGTAAACACTGTGTTTGTCTCAAGTCTCTCATGTGTTTATTTTCCATTTTATTTTGTCCTATCTAACAAATCCTCTCAATAGCAGGCCTGTAATATTGTGTCAAAGTTTTAGCTTTAAGAAATTTATAATTATGAATGGATTATGTGGATGGATAATTGTTTATAAAATACCACATTAGCTTCTGTCCTCATCAATAAATAATTTCAACACATAAAATCGTTTCAATAATTAACAGAGTACTACTAGAACCACAAACTACAGAGAAAGTTAAGAAGCCCGGTTCATGTTTTTTATAAAGAGTATGTTTACACGACAAGGTTACAAAATAATGTAATATTCATTTGTATAAATATTTTGGCTATATAAATGACGCGTCAAAATAGAAGCTTTCAACAAAATAAAAACACACACTTACGGTTTTGAAAGAGTATGAAACCCATCGGGATCACAAATCACCGGACTGGTCGTCTCCTGCATAAGGCTTTGAATGTTGAACGTTCAACTTAAATACTTAATCAAAGTCTTTCCGTAAGCTTTAATGCTTTCAACGTTCCGATACCCAACTAATCAGATTGCAATTCTTCGAAAGTAAATATTTGAGTTAGAGACATTGCTGATTTCAATAAAACAAATTATGTTTTTAGCCCTATCTTTGATTCCGTGGGGCTAAACATTTTGTCAATACTGTAAGCTCACTTTCATGTATATTTTCAAAAACATCTAGAATTATCACTTTAAAAACATTCATATTCTTACTTCTAGAGAACTGTAGGCAAGAAACTCTTAAACAATCATCAAATAAAACAATTTATTTTTGCTTTTATACTATTATACATTAGTGAAAGTTAATTATAAAATTCATTTTATCTATTCAAAATAATTACTAAAATTACATCACTAATTTTAATTAAATATTGATAATTAAAATTTACGACAACAGTGCGTCGAAATTACATCCACAGTTTTATATACATTTACTCAGTAGTTATTAACGGTATTCATCTACTCTTCATGACATTAAAAACTGTATAGTTTAATTCCATATCCATTAAGTCGGAGGCAAGAGTACTACATTATTTTTATTGTTCCAAGTTGCGTTAAAAGACGTTAGCAACTGTTTCCATCAACGATTCAGTCTTATGGATTTATAGTGATATATTGATTGAAGTTTTTCATAATAACAGAAATAAAAATAAATTCATAGGTTTTTTTTCATTTTTAAACTTGATAATTACTTTTTTAAAATAGCACAAAGTCGTTAATACAGCCATCGTGGCATACGGTGCACTTGGCGTTATTCTTAACACATTTCTCATAACTTTAAAAGTCTCAAGACTTAATTAAATTTTAAAGTTTCAAATTTTATGTCATAGTTGCTGTATTTTCTGCGGTTTTTTTAGACATTAACCTGCTCTGCTTGGAACTTCAAAAAATAATAAATGGAAGCGAACCATTATCGCAATTTTTAAAATAAAATTAAATAAAAGCTAACATATGCAACATCTATTCCATGAAGACTTTGTATGTCAAAACCTGACTCTTTATTTTTAATTGCACTTGCCATTGACATATAAGTTTTTTCTGCTGTGTGTTCGTATGTGTGAATGTGGCAAGAAAACACTTGTCCAACTTTAACTGTATATAGATTTAATCCTACATCATTATTTAGGTTTCACTGGTCTAAAACTTTCAATCGACTCTTTAACATTTCCATGGAAGAAAGATGTTTGCTACCCAAAACTTCAAAACAATTTTCTCAAGGCTACTGGCGTCACTGTAAACAATGACTGACTCATTTTAATTTTCCAAGAAATTTTTCTATCGGTGGATTGCGTATCATTTCATGATAATTTTCAACGGTCAAAATGCAAAAACATTTCGCCTATATTTTAATTGGTGCAGCAACTTTAGAGAGCGGAGCTTTAGCGTACCAAGGAAAGTGCGCAATTTATTATTTTTATGTTTAATTAAAAACAATTATTCTAAAAACTTAAAACACGTACCTACATGAAGAAAGAACCATATATATTTTTAATGAAAACACAAAAGTTTAAAAGTTTCATTACAAAAAAACATTTAAACAAAACTTTAAAACAAAATCTTGAAATAGTAGTGCAAACATACATTATTATAAACAGTTAAAAACACACGAATTCATATAAAGACAAATTTCAATATTATTATAGATTCTTCTTATGAATTCCAACTTACTGATACTATTATAATATCAATCTATCTTTTATTAAATTTGGCATATTTTAAATAATATGTATCTTTTGCAGTAAAATAATCTTAGGTTAGTAAATTTAACGCGCTTAAGTCGGGGTTGTACTGCGCGCTAACGTCGGCGCGCTTTAGTCCCGCGCGATAAAGTCGTGGTGCCATTTTAATTACCACATCCCCGTGCCATTAATTAATAAAACAAAACATAATGTATTATACCATATCATCATAATAAGCGAGATATCATAAATGAGTTTCATTCAAGTATATTTTATTTAATAAGCAAATGCAATAGCTGTTGTAAAATTACCCATACGTATTTTATTAATCTTGTTTTATTTACCAGATTGTATGCAACTTATTTGTTTCAACTATGCGTATTATGTAGAACTAATTCAATAAAGTTTCATAACTTGAAACAGCTGACTTTTTTATTTGATTCTATAATATATTATCAGTACATAACTTTATGTTAAATATCTCTCTTGCAAAGTTTGTAGACTAAAAATTTGCTTTGCCTTTATTATTAATGCTTCTCTATAAGTGTTTGAGTTTTCCGGTATATCATTTTAACTTTGCTTGTCTGAGTAATATACTTCTACCTCTACCCTTTTTGAGCTTTCGTACGTTGTCTCATGAATTGTCTTTTTCTTTTTTGAGGTACTAAAGCCATCATCGTAAATCTTGACTCACTTAGGCTTTCGGCCCACTTGACACTTATAAAATATGTTTTTTAATATCTAAAATAGCACACCATCTTTTTATTATACAGCAGATTTATTTTACAACGCAAATTTGCGATGATAAATTTTATAACCATAATGAATGATAGTGTAATGTAAATTATTAGTCATGAGAAGGAGAAAGTGGATACTTGCAAGAAGAAAGTTCTGTTGAAAAACAATTTAATTTTTGTACCAGTAAAAAATGTTCAAATGTAATATTACTTTTTCAGTTAATTATACGAGGTCTTCTTTGTTGATCTCTGAACGATTGTTAATTAGTGACGTTTAAATAATAATTAATATAGTACGATAACATTAGATATATTTTCATAAATTACAGTTATTTTTTTGCATTCAATTTTTCTGGAGACGAAAGCATAGATTGAATATCTAATATCAACTAAGATTGAATAAACTCCACGCCATGATATTTTTTACTTTATCATCAAAACATAATGACAAAATTCAGCCAAGTATTCATCATTTATTTCCATTATATAATAATGAATAACTCATAAAAAAACACACTTGATATTTCCCGATTTTTGTCAGCTTTTTTGCGCGGATTCAGAACATTTGTCTCTTGAAATGACCATAATTTACAAAATGATAGTACTTATATTATTATAACACAGGGGTTGGTAATCGTTTTGATATGAAGAGGGTACGTAATTCAAATTATGAAAACTGTTTAGAGAGCATTATATACCTATATTTAGATCCTCTAAATAACATTATACAATAGTTTAATTTCATGACTTTTCTAAAGGAAAATAAATCAAAAATCAAACTGACATAAGGTCTAATAATATATAGTTTGACTATAGACACAAATGTTAAAATATCGTATTTAGATTACTATGTTTTTTTTTTAATTCTATGAACTTTTTTGTATCACACCGAAGATCATGATACATTGAGTGTACATATACCATAAAAACCCACAATAAGGAATATTAATATAACAAGTGAGTAAGTAATTAAAATAATCAAACAACAGTTGCCTTAAATACACAAAATAGCGATACTAAAAAAAATAATTCAATAAGGATTTCAATAATTGTGGATTACGTGGTGAGGGACAGTTAAGGTAAACCTTTTCTATAGAGGAGGCCGCAATTTTTTTGAATTGATAATAAATTTTATGGGAATAAACTAGATCTGGATGTCCAATAAGACCAACGCGATTATTTCTGCAAGATAAATACATGATTACTACATCTTTTTTTTCATTTATTCGATGAATTTGTTTGTATTATACCGAAGATACATTTAGTTTACATATTTATAATAAACAGTGACAATAAAGAATATACAAATATACAAATGAGTAAAATCTGTAAGTTTATTCCAATTGAGTTTTTTTTTACCTTTATCGCAAAAAATATGTTTAATATCTTTCGATTGTGCACTGTCGCCCATGTGCACCGCATTGCCGATCGCTGGTTCAGTGAATCAAATGACATACTATGATAACTGTTTAAATAAATTCTCACGTATTGTATTCATCCTATAATTGGTTCGCAGTCATTCTGAATAAAAAAACCATTGTTCAAAGCGTTTGGAAATATTATTCAGTTCGATTTCAGTCTTGATTCTTCGTTCAGTATATTTTTACAAAAGACACATAGAAATTGATTGAATTAATGAAGCTATTTATTATACTTCTAGCGCCAAAACTTATTTCAATGTGTCAACAAAAATCATTGTTGATAAATGAACATATTTCCATGAATTTGTTGAAAAAACTAAAGTTTCAGTTAAATGAGCTATCATAAAAATTAGCTTTTGGAATGATAGAAACAAATTATACGATTAATAAACGGACGATAAAAAAAATATGACCACGTAAGCATTTCCAATATTATATTAAATAATTTATAACCGGTTTTAGTTAGGGAATTCAATCCCGTAACCCTTCTCTGATCCCGGAATTGAAAACTTCCTAGGTGTTCATGTTTTTAAGTTATATGCACACATTTCTCAAATTACGCAATAGATAATATGTCTCAAGATAAACAATGTAAATAAAGCAACGAAAAAAATACAGAAAAGATCACAGAAAATAAAAATAAAACCCCGTGAAAAAGGACTTGGAGCTCATACAAAATTTGAGGATATAATTTAAGACATCGACTGAGGGTGCTTGATGGAATTTCAATACGGTGTACAAAATCACAATAATCCAAATTTGATATGAGGATATGTTTCTAAAAACTCGTAAAAGAACATAATATAAATATGATGTTATTTAATTAAAATTGCGTCAGAATATATAATACTAAATTTAATAATAATTATGAACACGTGTAACCGCACAAAAAAATGTTTGCTTATTTTATAAATATGTATCTCATTCGATTTATTTAAATGCGAGGTACTGAAATTTTGTGCGTCTTGTAATATTTGTTGGATTCGAATAAATTTGACAAAGGTGGACTAGTGGTCGAAATTTCAGTAATGTTCTGTTCTTTTTTTTACATTTACAAATAATGAGAAAATAAGATTCTAAAAAAATACAAATAGACCTTTACTAATCAAAATCGTTTTACAGTTCATCAAATACTAGGCATATCATGAATATGCTTATTTGAATATCAAATTAGGCTAAGGAGTGAATAAAATTGTTTTCCATTCGAAATTTTAGAATTTAATTAATTATCCAGTAAAGTAAACACATATCTTCATAATTATGTAATATTTAAATGTTTCAAAACATAAAATAATATTAGGATACTGTATTTAACGTGGTGCTTTTCCTAGCACATGGTGTATTAAAAAATAGCTATGGTTGTGCATTGTCAGAGTTTCTGTAGAGTCAATCACTTCAAAGAACGTCAGTTAGAGCTTATCGTTGAACTTTTGAAGTACACAAATGTTTATAAGTCGTAGACGATTTACGTCTGCGATGATTCTGAAAATATTTTAATTCCGTTATTTCCCTTGGAAATTATTCCCATTCTCTTTCTTTGCAATATTTATCGAAATACCTCAACGCGAATCTTTTCATATATAAATATTAGTTCCTTCAATATAATCACATGAAGGTTTTTACGACCCAAGTGCACATAATAAATTTTATTCAACTTTATTCAAATGCTTTCGACTCATTCTTTTCGTGCTAAACATGTCATACAGCACTGATCTTGTATTTCTATGGCATTCGTATTTTATAAACCTTAAAAACAGACGTAAGATAACATTTTACCAACTATTTTTTTAGCGCTTATAGCGGTGGTGATAGTTGGAGTCGGCTGACTTTTATCGACTCCGAATCCGTCCAGACCACCATAAATTCACAAGTCCTTCTCTACAGTCTTGATATTTATAAAACAAACTGTCCTGGCTAGTTTCTTTCTGCTTGAAACGCGCGTCTATAAAAGCGTTTACAGACTTTAGCTGGCTTAACTGACGATACAATGCGAAAGAAATGAGATGTTCGAAGGGAGATATTGCAATCGTATATACAGGCGCCCACTCTAGACTATACTGTCAATCATTATTTTTATTTTCGTAAAATATATTTCATGAACGAAGGAATTTTTTATATTAAATATAAAACACCTTTATTGTCATTCTCAAAGGAATCTTTACTACTAAAAATAGCCTGAAATAAAAGCATAGAAAGAACAATTACGCTTCAACCAGCAATTTTCATAGTCTTTATCAACTGGCAGGGTGTACGATGCTAAAATTCGCAAATTCTTATTCTGTGCTACAAAACGTTTAAAAAAATGACATTCCTTGCTCTTTTTTAATTTTAATTGTTTATTTGTTGCCCTAATAGTAGGGCAGGTTTTAAACTGCCGTTTGACAGCATTTTCCCACACGCTACACCCTTAGGTTTAGGACAATTTTCTTCTCCTATGCACAAAAAAAATTTTTTTTATGAATTCGTCCTATTATTTTCTTTTTTTACTACTCTGAAAACAGAAGACTGTGCCTTTTTATCGCATCCGCCATTATTGATTTATCTTTTGCTTACCTCGGGTTGAGAATCGCTGCAATATTACATCAACTCATAATTATTTTATTGCTGGAATTTTGTCACTTCAAAGATACTTGTTCTGTGTACGAGCTTCTGGAAGCAGGAACAATATAAACTGATGAAGTGCAATAGTATTATTTCCATAGAAACCTTATATCTTATATGTAAATAAATTTTCAGAATACACATTCACATTCTTTTGAAGAAATAAATAGTATTTGCTGCTAAAGTTTAGCATGCATTTCTTGTATATTTTCATGATATTAGCTTGCATAATTTGCTTGATATGTCAGTCGTTCTTTTGCTGACTACATTTAATTTCACACAACAAAATAAAGCAAGATTTTTCCAGCCGGTCCGCAAGCTGTAACCTGGCTGAACATTAATTATTTAGTGGGGCTGATACGCAGTTACTCTATCTTGCGGAAATTTTAGTATGACGGGATACTTATAAAAGATACAGCTGCTGAGAATAAAGCATGGTATAAACATAGTGATACCATCAAAGGATGCGAAGCTTTTAGTATATTCAATCTTTTACAAAGACTCCTATGTACGCCTAAACAATAAAGTCTTAAGTGGAATGTGTTGAATTGAAGAGGAAAGTAGATTTTAGTGTAGTGACATGTTAATAAAAAGTTTTTTAAAGTATATGCATATCAAAAAGCATACTTTTTATGTGAAATGATTAGTAAATAAGGTTACTATTATTTTTAAGTACCGAGTACTAAACTCATTGCACCCAAAATACCCAAGATCAACTTAAATTCGCTTGAAAAAGGCATTTCCATCTCAATGACCCATTGGACTTAACACAGAAATACGAAAACAATGATTTTCAATTATTTCTGGAACGAATTTAAAAAATATATTGAATTTAAAAAAGGCCCTGCTGTGAAGGTGTAGAAAGTGGAGTTTGACAGTAGGTATAATATGTGTCACTTGGAATAGTAATGGTGTAACTCCAAAATTACGAAAAATTAAATACCTCAAACACGTTCAAAAGATGTTATTCTATTATTTTAATAATGGTGCACCTCCATATATACTACTAATTTCCTTAAAAAATGTTTTTATATTTCCAGATTTAACGATATTTTTCAGAATAATAGTGAAGTACCTGCAAATATCAGAATAAGAGTGAAGTGTCCTGACAGACAAACTGTTATTAATGGTTGTTATTTGATCCTAAGAACATTTTACAAAACCTTGAGTTTCTCAAAACTTCAAAACTGGAGTTTCACCATTACTATTCTAAGTGACACAAATATTTATAGTGATAAAAAATGTTACTTGAAATTTACTATGTAATAATAATCACTCAAGTTGAAAAAATCTTGAGAAGTAACTTTTATTGACTGCCTGTAGACCCGTGACTTTTGAATATTTGGCTGATTACTGCTAGCGTTGCCGTTTTTTGTAAAAACTCTTTTAAAAAAAAGTTCATTTTATAAATATATAACACATACTCAAATCGCAGAAGTGCCTTCAGATATTTCTAGGCCTAAATATTCGTCTGATCATTAATGTTTTATGAAATTGTAATTTAAATATTTATACAATTTTGTACTTACGTAACATAAGGTACATATTATCTAGAATACCAATATCTTAACATTAACTTTCCAAGTCATAACTCTCCAAAAACATTTAAATCTTTTAAACCTTTTCAATTCTTCATACTCACCCCACTTTAGAGCTACCAACAAGAATAAACGAGCAATTTTCTCTCGACTCTCATTTACAATTCCTCTTCTCAAAGTCAATCATAGAATATTACAATATTTTGTTCGAGGTTTAAAATTGCTGCTATAAATCTTTTCCCTTGAAAGTTACTTTTTACATTCCAGTTGTCTACCGGAAATATAATATACTTTTTTCTACAAAAACACATATAACATTTACAAAACAAGTAGCACCGTAATCCAAATTGTTGGGAGTACGGCTAATATTATGTTTTAATGGCAATAAAATGATTGGGTAATTATTAACAGAATTTCATTTTACTCCAGGAAAATTTTAGTTTCTTCGTTTCTTAACTAAGAAAATAAGGAAAATAAAGATGGACCTGCTAAAAACAAATTCTTTATCATTCTAGTTGTATACTCAATAAAAGTGGAGGTTGAGCGACTGAATAACAATAAGTTCTCATTCACTGCATTCTGCTGCTGTATTGGTAGCGGTTTATTAGATTTAAAATATTTTCTAATAGTATTCATTAGTAACTACCGGGAACAGTTTGTAATTCACAAATAATTCAGTCTATTTCATCATCCTTAAATATATTTTTTTAATTATTAAAAATCCAACACACTCTTTCATAAACATATAAGATTTATCATATATTCTTCCCGCAACAAATTAAAGAATTGTAAAAACACTATTTGTCGAGGAAAAGAAGGTCTTGGATTTTTTTATCACAATAGAGACTATGCCTTGTAAAAGATGTAAAAAACGTGAGAAAATAATGTAAGCAGAACAGGTGAAAGAATTACTGAAATGCAACCATCTTAAAGCTGAAAAAAAACAGGATTCAATTTTAATTCTAAAGTGACCCAAAAATGTCAAGAATTTCATTCGTTATTCATCAGATCTAGTATATTCAAAATAAACTTAAATTATTCAACTGAAAAACAATCGAGGTAAAACGTTGCGTCGAGAATGGTTCTGTTTTATTTAGAAAGTCTACAACAAGGAAAGAAAAAATAAATGATATACAAAAAAGTTTACCATGGAAAAAGGTCAACACGAATATTATGTACCAATTTATAGAAAAAAAATTCTTAATTATAGTTACCAAAAACATTCCTTTATTTTTTTAATGGAATAGATTAAAATGTATCCTTTCTGTGATTGCGAAATTTATAATATACATTATTATAACGTAATAATATAAATTTAACAGTAATAATCTAAATGTGTTGAAACTATTTTATAATTTTTAACCATATATTAAAAGCCCATAAAAGTCAAAAGTTTTGGAAAAACAGTTTACTTCTCTACGTAAATACAAATTTCTAACCATCTAGACATTCGTTTGCGGTCTCGTGGTGTTCTGCGAGGAATTCTATCGTACATTTTACAACAAACCATATTGAATTCGGTGCTTAGTTTTAATAAATTATTATGTCTGTCCGTATGTAGATATCTTTAGACTTTTTTTGGATATGACTTTAAATAATCTTATTTTTAATCATGAAAAATATTAAAATCGCTGATTACCAAATTCAACGAATTTTTGAAATTAAGAATGAAAATTTTAAATTAATTCCTGAACTTTTACCTAAAGTCAAATATCTCATCGATCCTTTTTTCTCTTTTAAAATTTAAAAATCTAAATTTTATATTGATCTTTCCGCGATTTGAACTCAATCCTACTTGAACGCTAGGAAAAAGCTATTATCACTAGGACCTGTTTTGATCATTATAAATATGTGAAAGTAGTATAAATTAATTGTATTTTATTTTTTTTAAATATTATGTCTTTCCACCAAGAATTGACAGTTAACACCTTAAAAGTGACTGCCATGGAGCACAATAATGGTATATGAAAATTTTATTGATTTTCTTATGAAGACAACTTTTGTCTTGCGACTGATAAAAAATTAAAGCATTTATATCGCGCTTAGTGATAACATTTCCAAGAATTAGATTACTGCAAAACAAAAATATTGTAAGTGTTAAAGATCCAACCAAAATGCCTTAATTTATTTATGTAGTTGATTAAATGGAAACGATATTTGATAACTCATAAATATATTATATAACTGAGTGGAATGTCACAGAACGTTTTCAAACACACATCTTCTGGATTTCTATACGTTTTCTGTAATGGAGTAACGATAAACGTCCTTAGCATGATAACATAGGTTATTATACATAATCTACCAAAAAAATTTGCACTTCAGTGCCTTCGAATGCATGTTTTCTAATGCTACAAATGTTACCAGATGTTTAAGAATATACATTGTCACCATGTTTAGAATTACTATAAATTAAAACATTAAAATACAGTTGTCGATACGAAAATTATCTTTTATAATATAATACATACACTAGTATCACACCGTAGTAAATTTAGTCTAGACTTCGTGAAATACTCATAAAACAATTAACTGGCTGATTTATTTATTCAAAACCAATTTAACCTAAGCGCTGTTTGAGCACAAAATGATTATATTATTTTCATACTTTAATGTTTAGGCCTCTTGACAAATTATACACAATTACATTTAAATCGATGTGCTAAAATTATTTTTAACTGCCAAACCTGTTTCAAATTTAGTAGTTGATTTAAGTGTTTCCTAATAAGATCACATTGCGAAATAAAGTGCACTTATTGTTTTTCCGTTTGTTTGTTTTATTGTTGCTTCGGTAATTTTTCTGTCACTAAAATATACATACGAAATTACAATTTAGGGCCATAGTTCACCGAATGACTTCCGACAACATGTATTTCAAAACCACACAAAGCAGTATTTGTCTGACCTCACTCGTCTACGCGGAATATGGCAACATTCGAAAAAATATCGTTAAAGAATGTTGAAAAACTTCTCGTTAGTATCGCGATTAGTAGACTGATTCTACCTTTTGAGAAGAGAAATAATCGAATTCCTCTACAACTTCTATCAGCTAGAGTTGCCACTTTATAACTTTGCACTCTGGCTCTAGGATCTAGTTTCATAGGACCCACACATACACTGACACGCTCTGTGTATTATACATAAAGCTCATCAGTGTAGTAAAAAGCACAAAAATAAAGCATATACTTCTACTCAAGTATATGTATCTTCAGGCGTTCAAATTATTTAACGTAAGCAACGTAAGCAAAACGGAAGTCGCTCGGATAAAGCCACGAGTAATAAATAAAGCCCATGCTTTGTTTGGTGTTCCGCTAGGTACTAATTTTATATTAAGAAATTTTCAAAAAAAAAATGTTTACGAATATATTATTTATTATATAACATCCAGAGTCACTTAAGATAAATAAAAACAATAAAAGAATAATTTTTAATAAGTAGTTCTTGATAGAAAGACACGATATTTAAAGAATTAAACACAATTTGTTTTATGCTACTTTTACATGTTTTACAATCAGTATCGCGAGCGTTATCAACCGTCAGTTCCTCACGATGAACGAAACCGGTCGTGATGGTTACAAAAAATGTGGAAGTATAGGCGTACCAATTTATCTTAGCCGCTAGTGAGGGAGCCACCGTCACGTTAGGAATGTTGCCATACTCAACCAGTACTGAAATCTCAAATAATTCCAAAACTGATATTTTAACAACGGTAATTAAAAGTAGACAAGATATTTATTTTGCATATAATGGTAATTGGAGAAATTTGTTCTAGTAATGTTGGTAATACTATAGTAAAAAAAATCTTTTTTTAAATGAATACATATAAACATTTAGTTAAATGCTATCCACATTTTTATTTAACCTTATAATAAAACCCTTTCTCTATAGTATTTTTCAAGTTCTTTGTTGACAGATGTTCATTTCCATATTCTTAAATTTCAATTTTACAAATAAAATTTTGATATATTGTGGTATACTACGAAAACAATATACACTGTTTTCACAGTATTTTTATATTTTATATAGCCCATATTGTGTTTATAAAAGAAATGCATAAAAACTTCAATTTCGTCTAAACGGATATTTGAAGAACCAATCTTACAGTGACAAACATTTTGAATACGAAGTAACTACAATATTTACAACACAAAAAAGCCAAAGCCATTTGAAACAGTGTCAAATGTATTTATTTTTTACATTATTTTAATACCATTGACTTTATTTAGGAGTAGATAGATATCTTTATACTATTTCTTAGTATTTTCTATTTCGGGAATAATCAAAAATTATTTTATTATTTATAACATATAAAAAATGATTTGTTTTCTATTGTTAACAGTATCAATGTTCATTTTTTATATATCCCTTTTGTTCTTAAGCACAAAACGTTTTATTATAAGCTTCCATTATGAGTCCATTTGTTGACTAGATGGCCGCATGTTTAGTTTTCGTCTTTGAGCATGGTATAAACTGAGTCAGTCAGTGGTGGTACTACGAAATGATTAATGGAAAGTATTTGTAATCCTACGATTATTTTTCTTATATACTTAAAACATGTTTCTTTATTATGGCTGAAATTTTTTCGTTTATAAAAAATATTCAGTAATACTCCTTCTTTCAAAAATATGTAGTACTTTTAAGAACAATTATTATATATTTTGCATTCATAATACGATATGTTTTCATTTTTAAACATTTTCCTAATGCCCATGTTGAGGTATAATTATTGTCACAATATAAAGATGTAAGATATATTTTTTTAAATAATTCAATTTGTCATCGTCCGTGGTGCAGTTGGTAAAGTCGTTGGCTACGGTTACGGATGTCTAGGATTCAAATCCTGGTGCGAGCAGTTTCATAAATTGATATTTCAATCGATTTATGGATTTCTGTTCGTAGGCATTAATGTTTGTGATGTCTAAAACTCCCTCCCACCATTCCGATTCTCAACAACGGAGCTTAACGAGAGCGATTAGCTAACCACTAGTCCTGTCCTAGCCCTGTTCTTATATTCCTACTCTCTTTGAAAAAAGAGAGGTTGAGCAACTGAGTAACAAGCAGTTGTCATAGTAGGATTACAAATGTTACTGTACTATAATTTTGTTTTTTTCGATGATAAAATTGACGAGATTTTCAAATTATGATTTATTTTACAAAGAAGACGTAAACTATAGTGTATTTTTAATTGTTAATTAATAACTCATTGCTACACCATGAATACGGACGGGTTATTTTCTTCAATATAAAGAATAAACAAAATACTATACTTAATACAAAATATTTATTATTCGCTGCCACATAACATTTATAGAACTCCACTTGACACCAATATTACTTCATATAAGCCTATTACCCATAAGCATCTGACAAAAGAACTAAACGTTCAGTAATTTTATTTATCGAGGCATAATAATCTGCGTGCTGTGCTAAGACCAGCTTTAAGCTATTCAGCCAACTTTTCGACCTTTATGAAAGCTTTGAGTTGGCGACTATGCGAGCATGATTTCATACTTGCAGGCAAGTGTACGCTTCCGCGGCAGGATTTCTCTCTGCCAAAGTGTAGTTGAGTTACAAAACTACCCTTTTATACAACAAACGTAGCATTCCACAAAACTAGTAACTTAATTCAATACTTCCATCTCGTTTGATTCATTACTTCATTCTCATTTGTTTCTGTTGAAAAAAATTGTAAAATTGTAAATTTTCTTTGGTGCTCTAATGAAAAATATTATCTAGTAATATTATCAGATCAGTGTTCTTCAACCTTTAACATCTGCGGCCCGGCCAAAATGGGGAAAATATTTCGCGGACCTGCGTCAACCAGATACACATAAATACATACAGTCGGTTCTCAACTTGCGACGGAGTGTATATAAGGGAAAAATATTTTATAAAATAATGTTAACGTTAAATATATTTTTTGTTTTTTAAACTAAATTTTAATAATTACATTTCTTTGTTAGTGCAACGTCTGTTGAAATACGTGGTTACAGCATTGTTTCTAAGAGACGAAGCGCCGAATTAACATTGATTTCTCAGTTTGGTTTTTATTGCTGACATAAAAAAAGTCTTTTTACACAAATACGAAGTCGAAAAAATAACTCAAAGTTGGGTAATCTTTAGCAAGACATATCCTAAATTGGAATAATAATTGCATTTCATGTTTGGACACCAGAGTGACATTCGAAGACAACTTAACCACCTTTTCTTTTTTACGAGGATCTAGTGCGCACGATTTTATATTTTCCAAAAAGAGATTATTAATCCATCGGTTACCTCTAACTGGATCTCATTTTTAACAACAAAATATTAAAAAATAACAATTAAAATGAGTGTCGTCGATAGGCGAACTGACGCAATACTAGCATTCGGCGGCCGAGCACAAGTCTACGAATAAGTGCTGCCAGAGACCGTCCAGTGTTTTCTTCTTTATATAAAGTTAGTTTTAACAGTAGGAATTCCCTAGGATAGGAAACAATAGGAACGAGCGGCAATACATTTTCGCGGGCTGGTGCCGGTCCGTGGACCACAGGTTGAAGAACACTGCATTAGATAATATAAATATCGAAATAATACCGGCATATTTTTTTTTTCAAAGCAAAGTGAATAAGAGGCCAATTTACATTGAAATTAAAAATAACAAGATAAAATGACATCTGTCGAGAGAGTTTATTAGCAACTGTTCTTTAACTGTTACCCTTTAGGCAAGAAAAGAACTAAAAAACAGCATTGAGAGCCTGTTAACCATGCCTCTTTTTCCCAACCGGGAGAAATATAGTGTCCTGGAAGACCACAATTTAAAACGTTTATCTATGAAATATATGTTTTCTCCAAAATGACATAGGATACTGAGCATATTACCGAAAGTACCGGAGTAAAACCGAACAGACAAGTATCGAAAATCGGTGCAAAAAAACAAACATTTCATGAAAATTTCTTTGATGTTTGTATAAATCCAAAGCTATGAATTTAAGATAAAAAAAGTTCTTTCGTCTATGATAGATATGCCAACCCGCCACTCTTTTTTTAAATCTATATACTTAATAACCCAATCCATTTCACTTTTATTTACGAACATACATATACCCTGAAACCTACAATTTCCTATTCATTGGGGGCAAGCTGATTTGAAATTTTGTAGTGAACTAAATATTTTTAAAAATGTATGTGCAAAAGAAAAATTGTTTTTAATTAAGAAATTTTATATGTAGCTTATTTCAGTAGACACCTCTACCATTAATGATAGCTAATCATACTATCATTAATAAGTACAATAATCAAGTTGTAGTGTTAGTAAAAATGTTTTTGTTTATAAAAAAGGGTGTTATTTAATGCTTTAGTATGAACAGATTTGTCTTCGCTTATCGATATGTTGAAGTAAAAAGTGTCTTTTATATTCAAACACATTGAGTAATATCAGCCTATTTTTTTCAAACCTTTTTCCGTACAATATCCTGACCCTTTTCAATTCAATCACTGATAAAAGTGGTTACATATTACACGTGAAATCATTGATTTTTGTAGAAAACAATACAAGATCAATATTTGAGAAGGCGCATTACTAAAATCAATTAAATATCCCGTATGTGATATCACGGATTTTTTTAGAAGACATTTATCATATGAAGCTTGGAGGGTAACGTAACTAGTGTTATGCTGCATGGTTTATTTTCCATTTTCCCTTTCACATAACCCAGATGAAACTTTCAAGTACGCTACAGAGTTTTCATATATCCAGCAAAATGGACATGCGGGCGATAATATGAACTTTCATCTCCTGCAAAATAAAGAGTTTATAGTAATAAAAAATATTAAAGCATGCCCCGGGGAATAGTTTTACTCTCACTCTGATATTGAAATGATCTTCAGTACTTGACTACATATTTCATTAAAAGCATCGAAATAAAAATGTTCAGTTTGTGTTACATATTATCTTTAATCCGTATATTATTATTTTTTTAAATAATTATCTTATTAATTCTAATAAATGTTCAAATTAAATAGTTCTTTATATAAATTTTTCACCCATTTTGATTCTCATTGACATTTTTCTCATCAAATTTATTCATTTGTTTCAAATGTTATCGTAATATTGAAGGAGTTTTCAAGAATTTTATTCTATGACAAACGTTAAATTTACATATCAACTGTTTGCAACCAAAAGGTTGGTTTCAATCGATTTGAGAACTAGAACACCTTAATTCAGATTTTATCTATGGGTATTCGATCACCCTTACTTTTAGCTTACAAATATTTGAATTTTATATAATAATTCTTTGTATAACATCAAACGTTTTTAGTAATATTATAAGAACACTACACTCATTATTTTTATATTGTTATGCAGCAGGTGCTGATCTAATATCCAGTTTTGCACTACATTTTAAATTAAATCAAATGCTCTTTTAACGTATTTTACAATAAAATATTGATATAGGTTTAGATGTTAATCGATTTTAAGTTCCTATAAAAATCAATACAAATATGTAACAAACCATTTAACTCCTGATAACCACACAAGAACAAAAATAAAACCAAATCTCAAAAAGTAAGAAACGTAAACATAACTATAAAGTAAATATATCAAATCATAACAAACTATAATACATACCCAGAAAAAAAAACATAATAAAATCAATGAATAGTAATTAATACTACTTATGCATCTTTCCTATATAGATAACTAATATTGTATTAAACATGTAATACAATTTATCTTATAATAGAATAGGTATTTATTTTAACTTTTATAGTTTAAATTTGGATTATTGAGATTTTGTACACTTCCATGTATTTTGTCACTAAGGACCCGGGTTTCGCCTTTCGGCATCTTCAGGCATTCGAGCACACGAATGGACTCAAACTGACGTCAGTTCGAGTATTTTAACAATGTTTGATTATTGATGAAAAATATATATTTATTTTCGGGCTTGTGACCGTATGGTCAACACTCTTGTGAGTTTCGTTTACGGTATACACAAGTTTGAATATCTAAACTAAAACTTTCGTATACTGACATCGCAACCCTTCCATGGGTTTGTGTTTAAATACATGAATGTCTATGATGAGTGCATTTCTTTCTCACCCATCTAATTCAGAAAACGGTTTGTAGAGAGAGCGATACGCTTAATGCTACTCATATATCATTACCCTCTGCCTAAAATAGTGCTACTAAATATCTACTAGTTCTCGTAAAATCGCTTCTGTTGAGATACACCAATATGTCCCACAATGGCAGTGAACGTAGTTGGAAAAAAATCATATATATACATACATTGTACCATATATTAATTTACTAAGAATATAATTTAAGACATCGACTGAGTGTACTTGATGGAAATTCAATATTGACGTCAATTCAAGTCCATTCGTGCGCTCGAATGCCTGAAGATGCCGAAAGGCGAAACTCGGTTCGTTAGTGACAAAATGCATGGAAGTGTACAAAATCTCAATAATTCAAATTTACTAAGAATACTTTAGTTGACAATCTTAGCAATGAGCGAAACCGCTCTTGATCATTATAAAAATGTAGAAGTATTTAGTACAAAACAAATTGTGCTTTATTATAAAAATTTAATGACTTTCCTATACTAATTGACAATCAACACCTTAAAAGTGAAAAATATTTCTCGTATTTCTAGTACAATCAAATATTAGGATACATAGTTGTCGGTATTTAAACTTTTTTTTCTTTTGGTTCATGAATGGGTAATATATTGTTATTGGATTTGAATAGAAAAAAAATATGTCTTTATACAATGACATAACAATTTTGTATCCAACATAAAAGTGTCATTGAAAAAATACCTTCGGAAAGCTCGTATAGAATCTTATTCAACCCTAGTCACCCAGGAAATAGCTATAAAACACTTTCATTTTACGCATGGCTCTGTGAGCTCGTGAGTTCTAAAATCTCTTTTTGTTAAATTTGGATAAAAGTCGGAAAGGTTTTGCTCGAAGAATAATCAAAGTCATTCCATTTATTTGCTTTCAAATAGAGCAAAATTTGGGGACATTTTCCCTGCTTGTGCAAAAACATTTAGCCGTTTCGACATTTATACAATGCACGTTTCGCTATTTATTCTTTCCTTCAGAGTATTTAGTGCTATATCAGCAAACTGCGCCTTACTTCTAATCAATAACCACAATAGATTGGCTTGTATTGATTTAACTATCATTCTTTTACTAGTTGATAAGTTCCTATTTATTTTTACATTAATCTGTTACTTTTCCATTTTTTTATTCTTCGCATTTTGCATGTTTATCAGTTTAATTAATTTGTAATCGCATAAGTAAATGTTCATTAAAATTAGTCATTTCAATTGTCATTGAACGGTGACTGGAGCATATAGTATGGAAAAACTGATGAAAAATAAACAGTCTTGTTATGCCCGGACAAAACGTTGATTTTAATAGTTAATTAGATACCAAAAATACATCATTATTTTCATATGATTCTATCACTGCGTCATTTAATGAAACCGTTATATCCATACCACTTTGTCCTCATACATTTTTCCGCATCATTTTTACTAGCATTTATTAAACAGTTTACACTGTAAAACGTAAATTTTAAATTAATTGAATCATTATAATTTATTTTGTTCCATAATAAAACACTCGCGTGTTTATATATCAAACAGATATGTGACGTTTTCTGAATCAGTTGTGTTGTACCATATCAAACATATTGAAATAATTTCAAAAATATATGTAACTCGTCGGCATATCAGCTACTCTAGAAATAGTTTTCGTAAGATGGACTGAGATTTACCTGTTAAGATATTTCGGATAGGACGTCAATTATTCATAAACACGTTGGGATAGCCTTGCATGTCTGATTGGGTTGGATGAACTCTTTTCAAGCATATTTTTATTTTACATTTATTGCAAAACAGTATCAATAAATTATCCATGTTAATTTTAAAAAATAAAACACAATTTGTTTGTACTACTTCCACATATTTATAATGATCAGGACCGGTTTCGCTCATCACGAGCTATCCATGTTAACATAAAGAATTGGTGTAAAACAAATTTTATTTAAAAACATAATTTATTTCCATTCATATTTTGCATGAAGTAGCTCAAATATTGAGTTTAACATTTTTTCATTAGATATGATATATATTATATTAAATATTTTCGTCTTGAAATAGTGTACGATAGTAGCAAACTTTATCTGACACTGAGTATTCCTATAGAAGCTGACAGAAGGTATCTTTTATGCTATCGATGTTCAATAACGAAAATTATCGAATTGCTTTATTTTTGCCAACGCTAATTCGTTTATCAGTTATATCAGTTCTACACTCTTCGGACTCTCTATAGCAAAAATTGGTTCAATTTTTTATGTATTCTAACAACTTTGCACAATTATATTGCTAGGCATTCTTTCACGTTAAAGATAGATCATAAGTTTCAACTTAAATAACGTAAACATTGTTTTGGCAAATAATATGTTATTTTAAAAAAGTATACGTGTGTGCGTTAAGCATTTCTAAATATACAGTACTCGTTTATAACGTACATACCACAAGCCTAAGATTCCTTCTACAATAAATTTAAGGTATTCTAGTCACTCACAGCTTAGAAGCATTAAGGTAAAGCCATCAAATTAATTTCGGTTGCTTTAGCGCAGACTGTAAGCCAATATCTAAATACTAGAGCGAGATCTTTAGCAGAGCAAATAAACCTCAAATTCAGTAGTGAAACTAGTGGGTGCATACGACCTCAACGCGGAGGGGGATGAGCGAAAGAAAATGTAAGGACTTCTGACGCTAACGTCTACAGGTGTCATATATTTATTATGTTTATTTAGTCCAGTCCAGTAGTCAAATGCTCTTTTGGGCGTTCTTCTAATTTGTTTGTGGTGTCCACGGGTACGAATTCCCGAAATAGTACTTCCATAGATTGTTTTTTTTATCCTTTCATAAATTTTTTCAAAAAAAAAGGAAGCTTGGAATATTAGCATTTTCCTCCGCCCACCACCTATCCGATATTAAAAATAAAGCGTATAACAACTACTTCTTTAGTCTGACCATTTTATCATTACCCTTGATTAACAAATAAATCTCATCAAACAATTTCTGTCAAGATGTTTCGTTTTCCTGTATACAACACTTCATTTTAAAAAAAACAGTATTTTCTAGTTAAACCTTTGTTAAAATAGCACTTGAACATGAATACAGTGGAAACTAAAAATTGCTTTGTTAAATTTAAATATTATTAAATACTATCTGATAGATATTCACATTGATTTTCGAGATCATTATTTTTACACTTTAATAGACTGTTAAAAAGAATAATATCATAATATGAAGAAATAAAGAACAGTAATTACATTCGCTATACCTACAATTCTTTTACGTGCTCTCTGTGATTCAATTTTAGTTATTACTCAACTTATCATTTGTCATACATAAAAAAGTAAAACTGTCAATTTTTAGAATCAACATCGATTTTCTCTTGGAATTATTATCATTTATATCTCCCAATCGTGATTAATTACTACAATTTTCAACGGGATTTTCTTCCTAGATACTGACATCCTTCCTTCTTGAGATCGTAAAGCCATCTACATTTTGAACAGTATTACTATCGTATATAAAACGCACCCCAAATCCAGAGATATAAAATAGAAAAAAATATGCTTCTTAGTAAAGGGTTATATTGTATCGAATCAAATTTTCTTGTTAATGATATTAATTATTTATAAACAGATGTTTAAATTTGGATTATTGAGATTTTGTACACTTCCATGTATTTTGTCACTAACGACCCGGGTTTCGCCTTTCGGCATCTTCAGGCATTCGAGCACACGAATGGACTCGAACTGACAGACAGTAAACAGTGTCTAACGTTTATATAGAAGATACAAATACGACAAATATTATTTACGAGGTAAGATATTATACGTCTGAGAGCCACACTGATACCTGAGTTAACATTTCGAGAATTGCTTTAATCCTTATTTTGTAAACAACCCATTAGCAGAGTGGCAAATTGCCGCTTTCCAACTTCTTTTAGAAATACCAGTGATTTTACAATTATAATAGCATTGTGGGTTTCGACGGGATGCAATTCGACGAAAGGGTAAATATATACAATCATTCCACGTTTAGTGACATCTGTTAGGTGTTTCAACGTATAGGATATAATAACGGAGAATTAGGAAGGTTCAGCTGCTCATTCAGAATTGGCAAGGAGTTTAACTGGGCTCTATTGATTTCCGAAATTTCTTGATAAAATAATTTATGATCCCCCATGTTTTTATGCAACAGTTTAACCCCATCATCCGCATTAAACGTATGGTTCTCCATTAGCAAGTGATTTGCGAATTCGAAGTTTCTTTTTTAATCTAAAGGCAGCTAAATGTTCTGATACCCTTATATCTAATGTACGTGTGGTTTTACCCACATAGAAATGTTGGCAATCACTGCATTGTAATTTATAAATACCAGATTTGTTCTTAAAATCTTTGTTCTTTATTGTTAATAAGTAATTTGCCTAGAGAATTTTTGCAATAGAACGCCGGTCTGACACTATCAGCGAGTTGTTTTTTAATTTTAAAACTTGTGCAACCTAAATAACTAATTCTATGCCAGGTTCTAGGGTGGTCTATGTCTTTAGACAAGTTCCCGAAATATAGCATCTTTTCTGCTAATTTACGTTGTTTTTTTGATACAAGACTATCTATTTATTTATTTTCTAGTTACAACTAGAGTTGTAAATTTGTCTAACGTCAATTTTAAAAAAAGACGAGCAGAGCCTATTATCAAAAGGTCTTAAATATTGTCCGCCTTTGCCAAATAGAAAATCGGATTATGAAAACCTTGCTATAGATTTAGAAATTGCATTACATAAAGATTTAACCAGCAAACATATTTGTTCTCGCATCCTTAAGAAAGATTACTTAAACAGCAACAAAAATTACAATAAGTTTAATGAGGAGTTGGCTACTCTTAAAAATATTAAAACTAAAATTAAAGATAATGATATCATTGTCACAAAGGCGGACAAAGGAAATACCACGGTCCTGTTAACGCGAAAAGACTATGTTGATAAGTTCAATAACTTTCTCGGTGATAACGATATAGTCGAATTGAAAAAAGATCCTACATTAAAATTTAATAAAAATATTAAAGAGATTATAAATAGTTGTAGCATTACAATCAACCCTAGGGAGTTGTCCTTTTTATCTACTATAAATCCACAAGCCCCCAAATTTTATGGGCTACCGAAAATTCACAAGGATTCAATACCCATAGATTGTTTTTTTTATTTGATATTGAAATTCCATCAAGCACCCTCAGTCGATGTCTTAAATTATAAAACAGATGTTTTTTAGATTATCTAAGAAACCTTATTTAAGGATGCCAATTCTTTTTATTTTCACGGTTAAACATAATATGTATTAACAAACTCAAAACCTTAAATAAAGAAAGATTTATATTCATCGATGCCCTAAGGACATCGTTTTGAAACGTCGTCGAGAAACATGAACAATAAATTTGAATTTATTTGATACTTTCTATAAATTTACCATGCACCCGTACATTCACAAAATAAAATTCCTCCAGGGTATCTTAGAAGAGCATTTTGAAATTTGAAACTTTACACATTGAACTAAAGTATTTCCATACAGTCGTGACTCTTAGTAAAAACAAATTTGCTGACATAAGTACAAAGTCTTCTGTAACACTAAACTTCACAATCGAAATATTAAAGGGTAAAAGCACTGTTCCAAATGCTTTCGGTTAATGCAATACACATTTTGTACGTGTTAATTTAATTGCATTTTTATTAGCTCCTAACGTGAAATAATGGGTTGGTCGACTATTTCAGGATAAGAGTATAGTTAAATTTTATTCTAATGTTAGCAAATTAAGCCAGTTATTTCTCATTCATTGCTTATTTTTGAGAAATTATTCTTAACTAGGCTATTTCTTTCTAAAATGCTTTTCAAGTGAAATAATTTCGAGCTTTATAACATAATTTATTATCGTAACATAGTATATGAATCTATATATAAAATCTATATATAATCAGGCGTTTCGAAACACAGAAAAAAATACTTTTTAACTAATAATAATTGGAGTGTAAAACTGAACAGTTCGTAAATTTATAAAATATTCTTTGATTAAGCATACTTTGAAGAAAGTGTATGATTTCAAATAATCCAAAATAAATATAAAAAACTATTTTAGTTTTCTTCGAACTTATTGTTAAGCCAAATTCATAAAAAACTATAACTATATTCTAAACAAGGAAAATATGATAGTTTAATCTGAATAATCAAAAAATATTACTTTTTTGAAATATTTCAATCCGTATTTAGGGCACGTGTACTTCCAATGGAGCATTTTGATTCATTAAAGTTGCATGTAAGTCAGTTAGTTAACCTTTATCTTAGGAGATAGTAAGAAAAGAACTAGAAGTTAGCTAATAAATCTATTATAAAATCAACGCTATAAAATTTCCATTCAAGGTTCAAGCCAACTGAGATACTGAATAAAACAAACACTCAAAAGCTACGGTACCGGCAATTAATTTAATATATAATACAAATTGGATTTTCTTGTTCTTTGATAAGCAATATTTTTAATTGGTATTAAAAATTTTACGTCATTTGTTTTTACTAACAATCTCGGCTAGGTTTTTTTTGCTTCAAAGCTCTGTTCAACACTTAATTTAAACGTTAATTAATGTGTTACACCAAAATTGTTGGTTACAAGATTCCCAGCTTAATTTTCATAGCGTACAAATTACTAGCAGCATATTTAACTGAATCATAATATAATCAAAGTCTGTAACTTATAACTAGAGATAGCATCGTAGATGATAACATATGACAGTCTCAAAAGGAATTCTCAAAGCGGCTGTTTGCATTTCTATATTATTAATTTACTACACCATTAAATTTAATGTTATACACGAATTATTACCCAACTACAAGAATCTCTGAGCAAAACTTGCAAGTGCACTTATGCCAAGTAAATACTTACAGCGAAATAACCATTTTTGCAAATGAGATTGCAGTTTTCAATCGTTTTCCATATTATATTTGATGTATTTTAGAGTGAATTCTTGAAATAACGAATATATAAGATAACACTAAAACGGAATAGTATTACAACTAAAGTCCTTGTTTTAGCCATGATCTTGTAGTCGAATGGTCAATGTTGAATGTTCATTTGATTTGGTTACTTTATCCATGTGTTGGAATCTCCATACGGAAAATTTCATAAACTAAATTTTCAATAGATGTATGTAACTGTGCAAAGGCATGAATGTATTTGATGTCTACATTGCCTAAAACCTAGCCTATCCAAAAATGTAGTGCAGTGTAATCGATTAGCTTAATTCTTTCTTTTTACTAACCCCACCATAACCCTCTCCGAAAAAGGTATTTGGATGACAGAAAAATGAAAACTCATAAAATATTTTATGTTGAGATTCTCCATTGGTAGTCCATATTCTCTTCGTTGGTATTCTGCTACGAAAATGTTAAAGGAAAAAAAATATATGGTTTGTTTTTCAAATGAGTCACATGTAGTATTTCACTTACATTTCTAAAAAAACTTAATCCATATTTAATATTCCACAAGTAATTAGAGATTTATGTCTAAGCAAATTAACTATGCCGAATTATATGTATTCATTGTAAAAATAACATTCATATTTTTTCATTCTACTGGTTTTGGTACTATGTATTAGCCATTTTTCACTTTTATATTCTAAAATCAGTCAAAACGTCTTTTAAAACATTATAAAACATTAATTGGAGTTAGCACAGTTGAAATCTACAATGAAAATAATCTGTTTTCCTTAGAATAAAATAAATGGAGCTATTTAAACGTAATCTTTTTCACCATGTCTGTAAAATTTAATTTCAATTCTTTTACTTCAAACGATATGTTTCTGCTTATAATTTATTTTTACTAACTTCACGTTACTATAAACATGAACACGATGATTATTTTTATTAAATAAAGCATCTTTAAACTATGTTTCATATCAACAGTCAATTCTTGGTGGAAATTCATTATATTTAAAACACTACTTCTACCACGTTTGTTAAAATGATCAGAGCCGACTTCGCTCATCGCAAGCATTATCAACCGATGAAATATAAATCTAAACACTATCTTGTTACTATGTAGGAAAAAATAAACTTTGACCTAAATATTTGTAATGTCATATCCACATATAACAGCAGTATATTTAAGTATTCTTTATGATCAAAGTAAACATATTCCTAAAAATATTGCGAAATTACGCCCACCACGCACGTAAAAATCACGACTGGTATTGAATTTTAAATTGGGGATAAAAGTGAGATTATCTTAGTCAGCCTTGGCTGTGTTGGACAATCACTGGTACTTGTCGCATATTTCAAGCTTTCGCCATTTTTTTATTCATTACAAGTTATTTATCGTGACTATACTCAGGTCTGAATTATTAAAGAATTACATTTAAAAGATAAAACCATAAAACTAAAATCAATTTGATATCTTGATATCAAACCTAGCGCATTAGCAATTATTACCTGCAATACTGATTTTTTTTGTTAAAAAACTACAGCTTACTTGCTGAATGTGAATTATTTTTTCAGCTACAACACCATCACACAAAGTATCATATGACATCAAGCAGTAGTTGCCAAATCGTCGCTCACGAGCCACCAGTAACTCGCGGTAGTATTCTCGCTCTTTTAATGAAAATGATAAAACAATGTTTCAGTCATATATTACTAATTTTCCATACTTTTAAACTTACAAGGAACCTTCCAATCTTTAATAAAAATTCCAAACATCGAAATAATTCATAAAAGGTGATTTTGAAATCGATCATTCAAGAAATTATAAATGAATAACTGCCCTTGAATACATCATATTCAAGGCGTATTATAGGGAGTGCTTCATTTAGTAAAAACATACATCAAACTTACTTATTGAAATACTCCACGCTACCTCATAGCTCACTTATTTATTGAAATTTCAAAAATAGCTCGTATACTTATTGAGCTACTTAAAAATGTATGACTGAGAGTAAAACAATGGTATACTTTAAAAAATAGTATTTTTTTAACATTTTTCGCTCCCTATGTAGAGTTCATGGACTCTTAATCGAGCTAATCTCAACAGAAGTTGTTCTCCGAGAACTGCTTCTCACCTATTCAGTCGCTCAACTTTTAATTTTTGGAGAAAATATAAAGACATAGAAGGAACGGACTAGGACAAGACTAGTCAATAGCTAATCGCTCTCGCTATGCTTCGTTTTTAGAATAGAATGGGTGAGACGGCATTTAATGATTTTTAAGTGGTCAATGCTCTACGTATTCTTTCTATTCGGTTGCGGTGTCACAATTGATTCTTTATGAATGTGAGTTTAAAGGCGCGTGTGTGTGTGATGTTAAACTTTATTACACGTTTAGACACACAATACAAATTTTTTTGTTGGTATTTCTTACGACGATTCCTCTTTTACTACGGAGAAATACAATAGACCCAGGGGGTTTTCGGGAGACACACAACACACTCCTCGGATACTAACAACCGCAGATTCCGTCGACTGGAATTTTGAAATATCGGCACCCGGCTTAAATTTCGACAGGTACCGAACCTTTTGGACTAGCGCGCAAGTGGCACTTCAACATTGCTTGAAAAGAATTTATTATTGAAGACTTGTTTTTTTGTCACTATATATATTGTCCGTTCGAACTTTAACTGAGGCATCGCTACAAGTGTAGCTATTTTTATATAAATGAATTTGTTTTTTTTCAAGGCGATCTAAGATTTAGGCTAACGGACTAATCAACTTCGGCTTGTGCATAACAAAAATGAAGGAATATAAATCAGATATAAATTGGGCGTTAAAACTAACAACAGCCGAACTCTAATCGATGATAACTGCCATAGAGTTTTATTAATTATTAAGTAAGATATTCTGTATGTGACACACACAAAAAGGTTTGACATCATTGCATTTCCTATGCGAATTCTTCGAACTGACCCTGCCACAGTGGCTTTAATTCCGCGAAAACAGTACCTGGTGGCAGACCGAGAAATGGTTAGTTCGTACTTCGGCTTCATTTTGTCTACGCTATAATTTTTTCACTAAAATTTCTTTCGAACACAGAAAGAGCGGCAAATTTCAAATTCATTGCCAGGGAATAATGAAATCGAAACTTTAAATAATTACTTAAATTAACGATGAAGATTAATTTGAAACTATTAATAATTGCTGCGATTTTACTATTTGACTATTAAGAATTTCTCAGTGCTGTTAAAAACCATCCCTTTTATGATATTTAGCCTACTTAGAAGAGTCTTTAGACGGCTTTTGAATGGCTTTCAGACCCCTCTCCGCCCCGTAAGTACGAGGCGGTGTCACTATATATATAGATTATAATATATACGTAGTCTGCTTCGATATTCGTAATTAGATTTATATAATAATACCTCATTTATTTCGTCTTATTATCTACATCGACTTATTATTCAACCGGGAATCATTTCAGCAAATATTAAATTCCTCGCTCATTTAAAAGACCTATTCAAAATGTCAAGAGTTAAACGTATTTTTCAGCGTGCATTTTTGAAATACGTAATTTTTCCCTCATCTGTAAAAAACATAATAATAAAAAAACTTCTTGCCATTTGAAAAATAAATAAATTGTGGAACATCTGTCAGAGCTTTGCGTTCTTCTGAACGAGGATAAAGTAGCAAAGTAATATATAAGGCGATTGTTAAATCTTGTTTACATGATATGAAGTTTTACTTTTTATGTAACATTAAATGTCATATTAATGTATGTTGTCATAATTCCATCCCATTTTAAAGCCGTCATATTTTTTTTTCGGTACTAACTAATATTGTTTATGTATCGTAAATATCTTCTCTTTTAAGTTTCTATATAATTTATTTTAAACATCATTTCACAGTATTTAAATACCTCTAATTAGTGAAAAAAACTAGAGGTCAGCGACACTTATCAAACTGCAGCCCATTACGTGTTTTTGTACGGCCCATTCGACTTGGCAGTGTATTTATCAACAACAACAAAAACTTTCTTATATACTGTATTATTTGACTTAATTATAACACTTATTGAACAGTAAACCACTATCCAACCACGAAGCTTCTAAAGTGACATGTAATAAATTTAACGCCTAATATGGCCAAATGGACTTTGAAAGACGAATATTCTCGAATAATTGCTGAAAAATTAATCTTAATAGTTCACGATTCATTTTCAATCAAAATTAATATTGACATAAAATAAATTTAAACTTGAAACCATAAATACACATCTTTTTTTACAGTATAAATACAAATAATAGAAGCATGTCTTCAAGCAAACATTGTTCAAGCGTTTTTTAGTTATTACTTAAAATGGAGTTAACATGACTGTGCTCAACACACCCGATGAGATATGACCACAATTTTATATCATAAATTAATCTTTTATTTTATTATTTAATTCACTTCATTTATTGTTTCCTCGCTATTTCATTTTCTGATGTTGTCGTCGTGTTTTTCTTAGCTACTGCTGGAAGTAAGCTTCTTCGATGTCCCTTTATTTCACTTTCATTGTGTCATAAACATACAACTCGGCGCGACAATTAAATCGTTTGATCTTCCTTAGACCCGGAGGGCTTCTCTTTGTTTTTACTTTCAAATAACTTATCTTGAATGTTTATTATTTCAAAAAAATAAACAAAACGATAAATCATTTTTAGCACATCTGATGTTCGATAACGAAAACTTTTAAAATTTATGTATGAAAATTGAAGTTATGAAAGTTACAAAGGTTTATGTTTCATTCACAATAACGAGTGATTTTTCGAAAGGACCTATTTTTACTTTTAACTTTGAAGCATATTTTGATGGGATAGCCTTGTCTTTCTGACATAAAATATTTAAAAAAATAAACTTAGTACGTCTTCAAAAATTGAATTAAAAGCATATTTCATAAAAAGTGGCATATACATTTATATAGTAAACGCAGTTTTTTGTGATTATTGAAAATATTTTTCACAATGGAAGTAGGCCATTTTGAAAAATCACTCTTCTTTTATACTTACTAACACGGCACTACGTTCCGTCACACCTTGAAGTGAAGGTGAAACAAACAATGACAAAACCAACAGATTCACATATATCTGAATATTGTTCGTATGTATATACACACACTTGGCAGAGTGCATTTTGAGTCTTCCGGATATCGCACTCTTGGTAAAATATTTGTGGTTGCCCTACATTTGAATACAAATATGGTAGAATTTATTGAACACATTTTACAAATATGTATGTGTCATTTTACATTTATGCTCAATCTTTCAAGATGCTCAGGCTTCTGCGGCCTAGTGATAAGAGCTTTACCCTAGTGATCAGGTGCAGATTCCGTCCCAGCAGGGTCAATATCAAATTTAAATATTTTTAAATTTGTGATCTTGGACATTAGTGACATACAAAAATTCTCATCGAGTTTATCTCGTACGATTTTCCATTGCTGAAAATATTTGGTGCATTGGCTGTCAACTCTAATATATAATATAACAACCCTATAGAGAAAATATTTTACGTTTTACGTTTAAATATTATCTCTATAGACCTTACAAAAATAATGAGATAGCAATACCGTTTTTTGGCTACTGTTATGTACCTCGCCTTACACTAAATATTATAAAAATGAACTTAATAGGGTCATTCACTTCATACTAGCAATAACAAAATCGAATGATTATCCATAAAGGTAATAAAATTTAATAGGTTACGCTTTAATTATAAAAGGCAGAGCAAGTTTAAAGCGGGACATTTACACACTTCACGTCCGTTTGTCGATCAAATCCTTTGTCCCTGTTTTCTTAAAATAAATAATTATTTTATTCATCTTGTTAAAACCATTTGTAATCAAAATTTAAACTTAATAAAGAATAAGCCGCACAATCGATAACTGAGTTCAGTGATCGGTTGCTGCGGACCTTTTTAAAAAATCAAATAATCTTTTGGACATAACACTGTATTAAGAATAAATTTTACTTTTATTTCAAATTCCCTTATTTCCATTTTTATGTGAAAATTTTCTTAATATTAAAAAAATGTACTTCACCAATGAAAACTACTTTGTAAATTGTGTAATATTTTTTTATTTGACATCATTTTTTATCACCAATAGAATTTATGCATGTGAAAAACGCATGTTGTGTTCGCCTTTTGATATTTTATATGCACGCTGAATGGGTTAATCACGTTACAGAGAATGTGAAATAACTACATGAGAAGACCCCGGATCGAAGAGAGGCGAGAGGCTGGTTATCCGGAGTCCTGGAAGGGCTGATCTCAGACAAACACCATTTCAAATCCGGTTCAAAACTTATTTATTTTCCATTCAAGATGCATTGGTTTAATATTACACAAATATATAAATCCTAACACATAAAATTGATTCTACATTTACATTAACTTAGCAAATGAATTTACTTTAAGTTGTAATACAAATGACACAACGATTTTAAATTAAGTTCAATGCAAATCAAAAAAAAAACAAATAATTCACATCGTCACGTCACCTCCGCCACGAGAGCGCAGCTCGTCCCGCTCGGCAGATCGTAATCGACTGTCTACAAAAATTAAAAAAATCCCTGCAAAGTTGGAACTACCCCTTTCCGTAAAAATCCAGCGGACGTAACCGGGGGCTATTTGAACGCCTGGCAACAAGAAAGAGCCTATTCTGCGAAATATTGCTGTTGCCGCTGGCCGATTTCAGTTCAGGACACTAATGACACTTATACTTAACAAAAACCAGGGTGTGTCATACAATGTAAAATTAATCGCGTTTGTAATTTTCCCTGTCTAATTATTTCCCCCCCAACACCTGAAATAAGATACCCCTAAAAATTCTTTTCTTCGGAAAATAATTCTACTAAACTGATATTTAATTATAATAACTACATCAAAATTACTATAATATATCTAAAAATTTATACCATAGTTTGCATATAACTACTAGTAAGTGTTTCTTTCACTTTTCGTAAATATATTACAATGCATCCGTCAAACATCTCTTACGTCAAACAACTCTAAACAAAACAACACGCTTTCTTCCAACTCGCTGAGAATATACGAGTATAAGAGCGCATACATTTGTCAATTTTTGTTTCATGGGGACATTGTATCTGTATTCTTTTCTTTATGATAACAAAACTGACAAAAATGGTTGCATTTTTTTACGATATCTAATATTATCTTACAAACCGATAGAAATTTCCTCAAACGGTTAGTTTGTGTCAAGAATTTTACATAAATGATAGTATTATATTTTAAATTTGAATGAACTCTAGTGAAATATTCTTTGGAGGAGTTTTATTCACAGACATACAATCGTTAAAAAACATATTTTATCTATTGATAGATTGATATTTTAATGCATTTGAGGATATCAAGAAGAAACCCAAAGAATAGCTGTATATATACAATAAAAATAATATATGAAATTATAAATCTGAGAAAGCCATGATATAACGTTATCAAACACTCATCGGACGGCGACTAGTTAATAAATGATGGTACACATTTATTAGATATCATAATAGCTTTACAATCCTGGTTGGACCATGTGTTCTTGAATTCAATATGTCTAGTCTTCTCTATTTTACGCTTTGTTCTGCCAATTTGCGATGCCAAAACGCGGAGATCATTTTCTTATCCACTCAACAACCAAAACTGCATACTACTTACTTCGGCTTTAAGAAAATCAGTCTGCTCGAAATAACTACATTACATTTGCAGATGATTTATATGTCCAGCCCATGAGACGTTGAGTATAATTATAAATAATACAATTCGTGTTTACAATGACACTGCCGAATATCTTTCACTTTTCTTTACTTCATTTCTTAAGTTAAGTAAATTTTGGAGAGCCAACGTTACATCTATCCGTTACATCTTCTGACCCGTATTTATTTATTTAATACACGACGTATTTTATATTGTATGGGTATCTAAGGTTTATAGTTAATTGAACCGTTTGAGTGTAATTTTTAGCACTTTTAAATCCGTAATAATAAAAAAGTCTATGCCTCATTTGAAAAAAGTACTTATGCTTTAATTTTATTTAAAAATTTCCACGTCGAAGATGAAATGCAATTTTATTGACAGTTTTAAAAGTATACGATTTAACCGCTTGTGATAAATATGATTAAATTTTAAATTTTTCGCCAATATTGAAGCTGCACATTAGAAATAATACAGTAATATTATTAAATTATAGCCAAGAGTGACTATAACTGTGTTGATAAGAGTGACCTTTTCCCCGATCCACTTCATTTTTTGCCAAATTATCAGTGGCCGACACAAATATTGTAAGGTGTCTAACTTTTGATAAAAAATAAGTATTTGACTATGTGAAACTTATTTGTCATCCACCATGAAAAATCAATGTCTTTGAACGCAAAATTCTTTCATACAAATGTTGATATTTATTTGTTAATAAATTTCGACTTTAGAAAGGCAAAAGGATGTAGTCCTCAGTTTTTTTTGTTTTTTTTTTCAATAATTACAACGTATACATGTTTTGTGTGGATTACGTTCTTTTCACCTTTTTACGGTCAATATGAAGACTTGTTTGAAAGAAATTAATATTAAATAAACGATATAATGAAACATTATTTACAGTACTTATGTACATATTCTACGTGTATTTAAACAACAGGACTGGTTTTTTTAAACAATTCGCATCTCCAGCTTTTGTTCATTATACTTATCAACATTTTTCCGATATGCATTAATTGTGACAAATTTAAAATTAATCTTATTAATGAAAGAACTTTTTTAACACTTAATAAATAAATTTGAATGAAAGGCGAAACCCTGGTCGTTAGCGATGAAATACATAGAAATGTACAAAATTGATATTGAAATTCCATTTAACACCCTCCGTCGATATCTTGAATTACTTAATAAATAAATTTGTATCATTGAATTGCACAAAAATATTTTTTTCTGCATATTTATTCATTATAACAAAAGCAGTTAAAATTATCACTAAATGATTTTGACAATTTCGGAATGCATTTTTAACTGACTAAGAGACTGAACGATAATTTATAATATAATATCATATCATATAGAACCCAGACAGTTCCCGAATATAACTGTAATTCAACACAATATTCATAACAAATTATCACCGTCTGATTTTACCCATTTAATTTCCACTATATTTTAGTCAAAATCTGTGGACAGTACAAGTAAATTAATTCGATATAAATACGTATCAAGTAAATGTCTGTAAATTCATATTACCTTCTTGATAAACAATTGATACGCCATTGCTTGATAGAAATCTCGAGCCCACTCTGCCGAAATTTAATGTGGACTCCTTTGAGCAGTTTCAAGTGGAATGGCAACATCCAGATGCGGAACATGGAATTCCAGAGCCCAAGGGATCCCTCATTTATCTGGATTCTGGTCCTTAATACCCTTCCATAAATTCATTGCCCAACGGTAAAATTTCAAATATTTTTTTTACTTTGAAGCAAAGTAAATTTATTCACACTTCATTCAAAACTGTACATAATAAACTATGCTTTTGGTTGGCCATATCCGGTTCCTATATGGAGCATAATTCAAATACAAAGTATCATCTTCCATATCAACCGCCAATTCTTTTTTTTTAATTTTTAAATTTAAAAAAATATATCTGGCATTACATCTGAAATATTTTTAAAATTATGTAAAATATTTTTAAAATATTAAAATCATACGAGATAAACTCGATGAGAGTTTTTATAAGTCACTCGTGTTCAAGATCACAAATTTAAATTAAAAAAACTAAATTTCATATTGATCTTGCTGGGATTTGAACCAAAACCCACTTGATCGGTAGGGCTCTCACCACTAGACTACGGAGACCGACAAATTCTCTTCCTCAGATCTCATGCCAACATCTTCTATATCATACTAAAACTATTCGAAGTTTCAGTAAATTGCCAATCAGTAAGATATTTTAAATAAGCTATATAAAAAAAATCTGTGAAATTCAAAAAGAAGACAATTAATTTCAATATGAGGGGAAAGAACATTACGAACACCTATTTCCCCTCCTCCACCCACCACTGCTTTGTCATCCGTTAATTTTATTCGGCAGTATCCAGTGACGTAACAAAACGTTAGCTTTATCTACAGTTTTTTTTCCTTAATTGACAGTGTCTTAGGAGTAACATCCCAAGACCCCGTGGCGTGTACTTAAATGTGCAGAAAATCAATCCATCCAGATAAACGGAAAACATTACGAACACCTATACTCTAGACCAGTGATCTTTAAAGTGGTTCCTGCTAACCCCCAGGGGTCCGTGTGACCGCTGAGGGGGTCTATGGTAAATAAAAAATAATAATCTTGCGGTGAGTGGACAGTGTCAGGGGGTCCGCGAAAGGTTTTATATAAAAAAATATTTGTGACACATTTTCATTATTATGAAAGTTAAAATAAATAGCAATAAATATTTTGGTAGCAATTTTTACGTCCAGAGTAAAATATAAATATACTAGATAAAAAAAACAAGTAATTACAACCAGGCCGACTGCGGCCGTCTTTCTTACGCGGGCTTAAACAGAAACATATTCTCGCCGCTAAATGTTATAACTTGTCTAAAATATGACACTGTAAAAGGGTCGTGCGAATCAATAATTTAATTCTGTTCCATGCATGATGTGTAGTGCATTCTACAAATGTTCCTAGTTTTGAACAAAAAGTAGTATCATTGTTTTTATTATTACGAAGATACTGTATGTTACGTAAGTATATTTAAATATATAAGATTTCTTCTTTACATAATATATTAAATTTATTTACGCTCAATTATAGTTTTGTTAAAGTCAATTTATAAAACAGTTTTATTTATCAATATTATATTTTGGTATTTATTTGATAATAATGCGATTTTTTGCAAAGAGATAATTTGTCTTATTTTCTTTAATTTGTGTTGTTTTTTACAGAAATCAGTATGAGTGAGTCGAGGAAACAATGCAGACAATATAGTGTTGAATATTTAAAATATGGCTTTATTCCATTACCAGAAAATATTACTTTACCTATGTGCCTTCTATGCAATAAAACTTTGTCGAACGAATCAATGAAACCTTCCAAGCTTAAGAGCCACTTGACAAAAGTCCATATTGACAAAAACGGTAAAGATTTAACTTTTTTTAAAACAGTCAAAGAACAATATTTCAAAACACCGTCATTCCGACAACATCTGAGCGAGATGACGATGGACTGTGTGCCTCTTGTAACATTCCTTTACTGACTGCAAAGTCCGGAAAACCGTATACCATTGGTGAAGAACTAATTCTACTAGCTGTAAGTGAAGTAATACGCACCGTGCTGCATAAACCAGCTTTCGATATTATAAGAAGAATTCCACTGAGTAATCATTCACTACGAAGAAGAATTGACGAAATGGCTCAGTGCGTAGAAAATTATTAATGAGAGTACTTAAAAACATCTGAATTCTCTATACAACTTGACGAGTCAACTTTGCCAGGAAATGAAGCATTATTTTTAGCTCATGTGAGGTTTCTAAAAGGAGAAAAAAATTCCCAATAATTGTTATTCGCTAAATGTTTGGAAACTGATACGAAAGGGGAAACAATATTTAACGAATTGAAAAGATTTTTCGATTTTAAAGCTTGAGTAATATCCTCTCTGTTGCTTCTGACGGTGCTCCGGCAATGGTAATACGACACAGAGGCTTTCTGGCATGGTTTCACGACAAATCGTTTACAAACAAAATGTCTACAGACAAAATGGCTTGGTAAGAAAATGCTAAGTAAAAATCTTAAAAAAGTTTTAATATATGAAAAGTTTATCATTAGAAGACGTGTTTCTGCTTGGAGCTACTCTTGGTGTAAGAAGTGTAGTGAGCTGGGTAAAACATAATAGTGACCCTTTTCGCATTTGTGACGTCACTGTGTGCTTATTGACTTACAATCTATTGTGTTTTGGTCACAAAAAAAAATTATTTCGTCAGAGTGACATCATATCGACCGATACTTTTCACACCACGGAAGCTACCGAAGACTAGTTTTTTATGGTGTCTAAGCTTGCCACTTTGGTAATCCTCCAGACTCATTCTTATCAATACGATCTCTGCTAAGCGCTGCATCCTCAGTTCAATCGGTTCCCGATTAGTAAAATCATACACAGACCAAGCAATCGAGACCATCTCTGGGAGATGTGCATCCTCAGTACGATCGGTTCTCGATTAGTAAAATCCTGCCGACACCAAGCAATCGAAACCATCTCTGCTGGAGCACCGATCCTCAGTTAGATCGGTTCCCGATTAGTAAAGTCCTACGGATACCAATCTGGTGAAACTTTGAGCCTGCGACATGCGATATACCTGGCTCCTAACCTACAGGTCCCGTGTATCAAAACAATGAATTTTTTTTTTCAGTTAGTAGATAAGAATAGATTACGCTAGGTGTATTTTACTTTACACATTCCTAGATATGAGGCACTTGACGTATCTAAACAAGAATTGTCTCTGAACAAATCTTATTATTAAATTAGAAGCCCTCGTGCTTTAAATAGGAAGGATTTCGCTCAAAAAAAAATTTAAATATATTCATGATTTTTTCCAGATGCCATTTTCTCACATGCAAATAAATACCACAATTGATTACATATTGTTTATTATAAGTTGTAATATCAATAAGCTGAAGTTGGGAAATTTTCTTTCCAATTTATGGTTGAAATCTGTTTATTTGCGAATGAACAGTTTCAAACGTCTAACCGTTAATTTTGATATGCAAGAATGGGTCGATAACCACTGAAATTAATAATTTAAATCAAACTTGTAAAGTTTCATGCCTGTAAACTTGGGTATGTTCTTAAATCCCGGCAATATTTGGGAACCTTTCTGTACTATTTCTGCATTGTTCAATTATCTATTCAAAACTTCTAGACAAAAACAATTTTAGGCAATTAACAACATCCCTTTACACATACCTAAAACCTTTATATATAATAATATTTTAATTTATGGCTTTTAAAAGTGAATTCATTATTCCGAAATATTTAAACGATCGAAACTGATCTAAAGACACATCTACAAATGTATATTTTGATTATGTGATATGAAATAATTGAATCTAATATTATTAAGTATATCAACGATGATGAAAATTTCCAGAGATTTTAGATTTTTCAGATAATGGTATTATTGTTTTCCTCGAGATAAATTAATTAAGTTTATTTATCAATTTTTGGTTTTAATGATATTTTTACGGAGATTATAAAGCTGCTAAAGTTCTATCATTATGATTTATAGTTTAAAGGAACTTGGACCAATATTGATTTCGGACCTTATGGCAAACATATGTTGCAAATGTTAACATTCAAATACACATCTCTTGTTAAATTATGTGAATTAATCTTTCATAGTTATATGAATGGCAATCGATGTCGATGAATATTTTTTCACTCTGGACTATTTATACATCGCAACTTAGACATTTTTGCAAAACAGTAATACAAAAAGAGTACTTGATTTGTTGTATATTTATTAGTTTTTAGAACATTTTCGATACTTCTGTATTCAGCTATTTGGTTCATTCAGTTTCATATCAACATATTTTCAAAAACACAGTAAACCAGTTTTTCACTATTTCCCAGAAGCCCTAGAATATTATATGGGCAATCCGCCCCTGTTAGAGTTGGCGTGAACATGAACGGTAGTTATACTCGTTTGACTCCATTAAAAGTCATTATCAGACCAAAATAATCTTAGAAAGTAACGACATTGATCTTATCGATAATACTTTTCCAATTAATGTTATTTTATCAGAAATAATTTAATGTATGTCTAATGTTCAGAATGACATAAATTAGATCATAAAATTTTACAAACCAATTAATATAGAGAACGATATATTGAATTATATTTTTCTGTTATAGTTTGACAATAATTATAATTACATGAATCATGTAAAGCCCGTTAACTTTTGATTCTTGGTGGAAGAAAATCATATTTTTAAAAGTAAAACAATTTATTCCAGGGTTTCATAATATGATCAGAATCGACTTCACTCAGCGAGGAAGCACTTACAACTGATAAACTAAGTCAATCAGTCAAGAATGCTCCCTTGCTGAGTGAAACCAATCATTAAATTAGCATGTACATACGTGTTTGAACTTTGAACACCTGAAAAAAAATCAGCTTCTTAAGACTGACTAACATTATACTACTGATGAATGATGTTTTTCCTCCCAAAGTGTAGAACGTAGAACAAATCTGCTTATGATGACGTCGCTCATAGGAACTTTATCACAGTTCAATGATATTGCTTGTCATGTTAAAACTTTGAAACGAAAGTATGTTTTAGAAATAAATTGAAAATTGAAAAAAAAAAATTTTTTCAAATAACTTTTTTTAGAAGAATTGGTCAAAATTGTCCAGTTCTAGCTCTCTGCCTGCAGGTTTTATACCATTCACAGTGTTTCCGGACATCCTGCTTATTCTAAGAGGGCTCGTATTCAGGTTCAATCTTAAAACTTGACGAACACTCATTTCAAAGGTTTCCGCATCGTTCATTAAAAGAGGGAAAACCCTCGTTGCGTATTGTGAAACTTTATTTCAGCGTTTTCATCGAAAGCCAACTCAACTCCGGCTTGAAATTTGTACAACATTTTTTTGTAAAAACATCTGTTAGATTTATTTGTAATGGTTTGTTTTGTGTCACTGTTGCCGGAAACACTTACATAATTATTTTGTTCCGTAGTGGGTACTTTGACAAAGCATTCTTCGTAGGTATATTAAACCTTAACTATTAAAAAAACTTAATACACCTACGAAAGGTGAAAAATTTCAAATAAATATTTTTATCAAACTATATCAATTATTGAGATATGACGTAAGCTAACAAGAAATACTTATTAATGAATAATAATAATCCAAAATTAATATTTTACGAAAATATGAATTGATCTACAAAGCAACGATTTAGTGCTTTCTCATAAGATTTTGTTTATTTTATGTTTTCAAACTATTAAATATACAAGCAATATAATTTACTTTTGATAGCAAAATATATCTATCCGTTATTTCTTCGCTTATTTTTTTCGTACGCATTCAAAGTATTCAAAAAATCTTTTTTATCTTTACAACTATGTTATTGCATAGCATAAATTTATTTTTGAATTAACTTATTGTTGGAACATTTAAAAATTATCTCTGTGAGATTTCATTTTCATATTTTAATATTTAAGGATCATATTTAAAGCAAATAAAATCATTAAAATAGTTTTTTAAGCTGTTTTAAAAATATGTATATTTGTAAGTTAGGGTGACAAAAATATTAATTATGTATTCCCAACCTCTCTTTTTTCGAAGAAGATAGAAGGGAGAATAAGGCTAAGACAGGACTAGTGGTTAGCTAATCGCTCTCGCTACGCCCCGCTGGGATGGGATGGGTGGGAGGGTGACTACGAACAGAAATCCATAAGTCGACGTCCGTGGCGCAGTTGGTAGCGTCGTTGGCTACGGTTAAGGATGTCTCGGATTCAATTCCCGGTGCGGACGGTTTTCATAGATTGGTCTTTCAATCAATCATCAGAGTAACAAGCAGTTCTCGTAGAAAAATTCTGTTAAGATACCTCCATTAGGAGACCATATGCTCCACATTGGGAGCGGACATGGAAAAAAAATACGTTAGTTCTTATTAGAAATAAATGATTTCAAGATTATCAATCGACGATCACGACGGCATGGATGTTTTCAAGGTGAAAATTAAAATATGGTTACAACAGCGTATCGACCATAACAATGAAATGTACAGTCATAAAGTAATTATACCTTACTCTACACATTATATTTTAGGTATCAGTTACTCAGTTTACTATACTATTACGTTTACAAATTTCGAAACACTTTATCCTATACATTCGAGTGTTGATATTTTCATTACCCAATAATTTTACTTCGAGCTTGTTCTTTATTCATGATTTATTTGACAACACTTTCATTCATTGAAATTAAATATAGAATCATCGGAAAGCAATTCATTTTTTCATTATCCCTCACAAACTATTTCTAACACGCCACCGCGAAAGCCATTCGCAGTTTTATTTACATGCAATCAATTTTCAAATCAAATTGTCACTCAAAATTGTCAGTGGTCTGACAAACCCTTATTTTTACTGTTTTAATCATTCATTATATCGTATTATACTATTCATAATCTTATATATAATAGCCCAGACAACTCTGTAAACGTTTTATTATTTTCACATATCACATGCATGTATAAAATTTTGTCATGACGTAAGCGTTCGTGGTATAAACAATGCACACAGGGTTTCGACGTAATAGTTACTTAATATATTCAGTATTTTAATTTCAATACCGTCATCTATGACGGGTACGGTTACATGTAATATATGTATAATTAGTAAGTATTACTTTCACTACTGATAAATATATATATATGATATACAAAATAATAAATTACTAACAACGCAATGTAATATATTATAGTGTACGAAATTTGAATGATTCAAATTTTATATTGATATTCTAGTCGATATTTTTAATTATATTGATTGTCAATCCAATGTTGCACTTAATACCGACATATTTGTATAATATTAAACGATGATTGCAATTAAATGAAAATGAAACACAGAAATTTCACGAATTATCCTTTGTTTAATTCATATATAACACTTACTTCAATATCTTTTCTTTGCTTTAATTCATCGATATAAATACAGAAAATATTTATTCTTGTCACTTTCTAATTATATATTGCGCATGTTTTATCCGATAGAATATCCTTGGAGTTTTATGTGTCGTAAAATTTTCTTGTGTCGTGTAATCTTTTACTTTAACCAGGCATACTGCAAGTACCTAAAATCTGCAACAATCTTACAATCTTCATAAGAGTAAGGGGTTTTAATCGATATCACGTCGCACGTGTCATCGAGATAATGCAACACATTCTTTAATGAACTTTGATATGTTATGACAATATGTAATATTTTTTCAACCAAAATCATTAAAACCTTCTTTGAAATATATGCGTTATTTTAATTTTCATATCTTGGTGTATAATAAAGTACAAGCTGCCATAAATGAAATAAAATATTTTACATAGCTGTCAATCTGTCACCTATTTGAATCCAATAGAACAAATTTTAAAAACAAAATCAACGTTCATTTTTTTTACAGTTTTATAAACATAATTCATTCATCTACTATCTGCAAGGGTGTCAGACGGCATTTTTCTCTGACATAGTGGTGAATTTGCATTGAATTACAATGTGCCGTTGCTCAAAATATTACGGCGGTTATTTTCTTTATTATGTCATGTAAATACAATTTTACAAATATATATTTGACGCGAATACCGGTGAAGATTATAGATATGTCGGAATATATAGTATCTATAACTTGTCATCATTTCTTAAATATAAATTGAAATAAATTCTGTGGAACTAGGGATTGTCAGTTCAATATTTCGGGTTATACAGAAATACCGCTTTTGAAAATACAAAATACTGATATTTCTGTATAAAAAAAAATCGCAACGAGGAATTGTTTATTTGATTCTTTATTAAACTTAAAAATTTTATTAAGCGATTTTTCATGAGCCACTTTTTTTTAATATCTGGCATTACAGCTGATAGCCAATGTGCCAAATATTTTAAAAATTGGAAAATCATACGAGATAAACTCCATGAGAATTTTCATAAATCACTGTTGTCCAAGACCACAAATTTAAATCGAAAAAATCCAAATTTGCTATTGACCTTGCTGGTACTTGAACCAAGACTCACCTGTTCGCTAGGGCAAAGCCCTTACCACTAGACCCAGATTCCGACAAATGTTGTCTTTGAATGGATGTGTATCGACCCGCAGAGCATTTATTACACATACGCGTTGGTGTTTTATGCCTTGCGACAGGCGTTGCTCTTTGCAAAAGTATCACCTATTATTATCTAATTCGTGATCATTGCAATCCCAATCGGTCGTATTGTTTTCAATTCTAATTATCTTCGTACTACCGGTATTATTATTTGTAATACCGGTATTTAATATGAAAACCAAAATATCGGTATTGATGTAGTCATCCGATATAGCAAACCCTATGTGGAATGTATAAAATCTCCTAGCACAAATACAGACACCATTGAGAACGATAAATGTACAATCTATATCGGAATAGAAAATCTAAGGCACTCACTTCTCCATTTTCCGTATTTACAAAAGACATCGAACCTCTGTTCTATCCGCGCCTTAGCTTACCCATTTCTTTGTTATTTGCAATATATTCTAATATCAACAGTCGGGCAATTTTTGGCTTCAGTGTTAGTTCCCAATATTGAAATAATGGTTCACATTTACATGGAACTTGAAATATTTGCATATTATTTGAATAATAACCTCCGATAATACTACCAGGGCCATTTCTACTTCTATATCTCAATATGTAATATTTACTGGAAAACTTTTAAATATTTAAAAAAAAAATGTGTGATTCATGTGTGATTTCCACTCCCAATTTAGAGCATATAAGTTCCTAATACAACATCTCAATAGAGCTTGTTTTAACGAAAACTATTTGTAATTTAGTCATTCAACTTCACTTTTCAGTGTGCGTAAGGAAAGAAGTAAGTAGTTATCAAATTACTACTTGTAAGAAAATTATTCTCATTTTGTATAGAATCGCATGGGTCACTCCGTATCCGAATTGGAGAGAATGAACACGACACAAATATCCATATCATTGAATACAAGTCACGGATACAATACAGATATACTGCAAAGTCGATGAAAGAAGATTCGAACAGTTTATCTCGTAACCGAGTCGGAAGAAAATCCAAGAATGTTTAACACTCGCCTACGTCATGATATAAAGCTAATGAAAAAAAACATTATCAATTTATTTACATTTACATTAGCTGTGTTTTAATATTGATTGAAATAATCTGAAAAGAACTTTTAAGGTGTTAACTGTCAATTCTTGGTGGAACGACATTATATTTTAAAAAATAAAACACAATTCATTTGTACTACTTCCACATATTTATAATGATCAGATATGACCGATAATGACCGATTTCGCTCATCACGAACACTATCAACAGATCAAAAAAAAAACTGAAAAGCATTCAAGGTTTTTCTTACGCATTTTTCAAAATGATATTACTGTATTTTATATACTTTAAAACACTCGTTAAAATTTCAACTCTAATCACACCTTTGAATTTCAAACAAGTGTAACAGAATGTTTCTTAAATGCTGAAAGAGTCAAGTCCTTTGACGCCATAACTTCAATTATTTTCACTATTCCCAAATAGGCAGGTTGATTGAGCTTTACTGTACGTGCCTAAAATAATATAAATCAAAGAAGCCTAGCTGTAGAATAATATTCATTTGAAAATAATTTAATATGAAAAAAGGTGTTCTGTCCCCGGACGCAAGATTTTCGAGAACAAAAACCGAGTGGCTTTAAATTTCTTCTTTATCGAGCAATATTCAAAACACTTCATACCCCTTTACAAAGTTTCAAGAGTAAATAAATATATATAATGAATTGTGACCCATAATTTATAACTGACGAACAATTTTATATATTTTATATTGTCTTTCTAATGATTGCATTGTTTATATTAATTAATATTATAGCTTATGAAATTGATCTCAAAAGTTGTAATTAATATAAATAAATTCAGTGAACGCAAAATAAATGATACTAAAGATTCATGTTTGTTCTATTTATTTGTTTTTTCGTTTCTTGTTTATTGACTCATTGAATATCTATGGAAAAGTATGCATTAATTAAGCTATCATTGAAATATTCAAAGATGCATGGGGAAGTAAACCACAACATAGACACAAATATTTATTGCAGTCCGTCCTCATACGAGTCCCTTAGGCCAGACTAATAATGCCAATGCCTCAAGTAGACTTAGCGTTATTTAATTTTCTTTCTTCTTATATATTTTTAGGGGAAATAAAACGTGGATAAAACACCCCCGTGCCAAAACCTTACCTAAGAGGTATATTATTTAGATTTTATTGAATTACTGATCTGTTATCAGCGTTTCCATAAAAATAAGAGGCGGAGCAATAAACTTTGTAAACATGCATAATACACATATGTGGCCACCTATTTACTTTATTGTCACAATGGTAACACGTGACTTCTCGATTTATACATTCGCAATAAAAAATTATATCATTCATGTCACGTTGCCTTCATAACTCAGAAAAAGAAAATAACTTAAATTGTGTCATCAAATTTAAAGCCCAAAAAGCAATTTTCTTATTCTTTCGTGTTACATTCTTAACGCATAAAAAAACTTGGGCCAACATATAACATGCGGGCAAACACGTTTTCTGTGTTTCACTCAATCACTGTGTTCCCCACATAAATAATTCACCCTTATTACTGCGAAAAAATTTGGCACATTGGTACATCTCCGTCTTGTAGAGAGTTTGATCAAACTTTTACGAAGAAAAAACATTAACTTGATGTCCAAACTAATAAAAAAAACCACTCGTGAGACTTACTGATTCCGAAAATATACATATTGGTTTAATAAAACAACAGCTTTCTATTGACAATTATAACAGGGAAGATCATACGAATGCTATTTCGACTGTTTTTAATCACCACTTTATCACAAACATCTTGAGAATTCCTTTTCTTAACCATGCCCGCCCCGCTTCCAGTGAGGATAATATTGATTACGAAAAGGGAATTTTCAAGACTATCACTTAATCTCCGTTGGGATAGGGTTTGAAAAGAATGATGATGTAAGGAAAGGACTAATCAGTCTCACTATGCCACGTTTGCAGGATCGGGTAGGGGGCGAGTGCGTAGAAGTAAGACAGCCCAAGAACTTTGAACACTTGCTAACTGGAACGGCTTTCATTTGTAATATAAGTAAAACACTGAAAAATCATTTCAACTATGTTGTCTTCAATTTTAAATATAAAATTAGGCTAACCATATTTATTTCAGTTAAACAAAAGACCGGCTAAGTCAATGATAAGGAGACTTATGGAGTCAATGATAAGGAGAAATTTAAAAATATTTATTTTATGTTTACGATATATACTTTTTTCATTAAACACACAATAAAATATTTTAAAACTCCACTATAAATAGTTACAACGTTATTATAATGGCATTTTCATCAATTTCGCTATACCTTTTACTGACGGGCGATTACACTAAGCAGCTCAACTGCAGATGGGGAGGGCCACTATGATAAAACGGACGTAGGGTCAACCTACTTAAAATCTACGGAAGCTATTTTAAACTACTTGAACTGTAGATAACAACAAGTATCAAGCGACGACAGATTTACTTTATTCACCATACTAAACGATTTCAAATTGTATCACTTCTGAGAAAAGCACTATTTCTGCGGTATATGAAAGCTGCTGCGAACTATTTTCTTGACACTTATTTCTTTGCCATTACATAATTTTTATATTCGGTGATTCAGCTTAGGTACCTAAAATATATTTAAAAACGAAGAACACGTAGTTTCATACATAATATAAACAACCTATATTTTGCCACATTATTCATTGCCGAGTGTCTACATACACTAGGAAAATAGTTTATCTCTATAATTTACCGTACATTTATAGGATAAAAAATGTTAAACGTAAATAAAAAGGTACCAAGCTGACACTGACCCATGTTAAGCTTACATAAAAATTCATCATGTTTAATACCTTACTTTTTACGAAGATATGGGATATATATTATCCTTTATAGATATATATAAGTACATATATTTTATGGCTTGGACATTCTTATATCTGACTGTCCTGCTCTTATGTATAACTATTGTATTTTCGCTATTGTATTATAACTATTGTACTTTCTGATGTTTATACAAGGCTTGAATTTGACTGGAGCTGCGCGCTGGCTTGTGAAATCCGTAAAGAGTAGCGCTCCGTCAAAATCTCCGTTCCGATTCGTAAATTATCAAAAGATACTTTAAATATTTATTGTCAAAAAATCATGAACATTATTGATGAAAAGAATGTTGATCTTTTTAAATTCTAAAGCGCTCCGGTTAATGAAATTTTCCATATCGACCCCTGTGATTATACTTTTCTCAATGTATATGAACATTGAAAAAGGTGTACTTTTCTCAATCAATAATAATATCAATATATCACTGATTGTGAAAAGTTGGATTTTACTTTAATTTAATACTATCATAACATATGAAACAAATTGGTTCACCGTGATATCTTGGCCAAGATGCAAGCAACTACAATATCGGTAATACGATATATTAATCTTATCATCGCAATAAGCATGTAAATATGCGCAAATTGTTTTCAAAAAAAAATTTCAGACTGAAAAGGGTCAAAAGTCGGGTCTTATATAATTTCTTCTTCTACCGCCATATAAAGGTATGTAACAAAAAAACTGTTTTTATAATTTAAGACATCGACTGAGGGTGCTTGATGGAATTTCAATATCAAATTTGGATTATTGAGGTTTTGTACACTTCCATGTATTTTGTCACTAACGACCCGGGTTTCGCCTTTCGGCATCTTCAGGCATTCGTCTGTTCGAGTACATTCGTGTGCTCGAATGCCTGAAGATGCCGAAAGGCGAAACCCGTCGTTAGTGACAAATTTTTCAATTTCCAATTAATGTTTTACACTCTCCCATAAAATTTTAGTTTATAGAGTCTGCCTGTCTATACGTCCAAAATTCGCATTGCATAAGGGCGCAAATACAATATTCGCAGTAAAATTTTAAAACTGAAAATACTATTACATAATCCCTTATCATTAATGCCATTCAAAAAAATTGAAGAGGAATTGAATATGACATTTATAAATGAAAATATTGTTCAACGGAAATAAGCGGACATGAGTTTAATATATAATCCAAATTTGATATTGAAATTCCATCAAGCACCCTCAGCCCTCAGTCGATATCTTAAATTATATAATTAATTTTTTTCAGATTGCATTTTTGGTAAAACGCATTTAGGATTTTTACTATTTATTATTTAACAAAATTTTACAAAGCAATTACGGATCTGAGATGGTAATTAACTTATTAAAAGTTTTTATGAAAGTATTTTCCATTCATACTGTTCTAAATTTGTAAGGAATTTGTAACAATATACGAGTATATTTAAAAACAAAAAAAACATTCAAATTTTTGAACCGTGAAAGAAGCTGGGATGAGCTAGTTTTTCATAAATATAGTTTTTAACAGGGTTATGGTAGTATATTATGACATATGACCTGTGCATATTTATTACAAACAACTTATATATACCTCCTGGTTAAAAAAATACTATCCCAATTAATTGAATCATACGTATTATTATTTACTATTCAAATTTAAATTATCAATTTATTCCGAGTTTTATGTTTTTCTTATTGACATTAGGTAAAGTGGGCTATGCAGAAAGTATGTTAATATTTTGCTGATCATTCAAACTAGGCACCCGGGTATAAGTCAGTCAACTCTAGTTCCTAGTATAATAAACTATGAATGATCTTAAATTCTATATAAAACAGCGAATGTCAATACGAAATGAGATTAAACTATCGCTATATCTATCATATAAATAATAACTCATAGAGCTGCCACTTTCTCATATTTTTAATTTCATTTGGTTGCAAAAATGCAATCATCTCAGCTTTACATTATTACGGATTGGCTACATTCTGTATAACTACATTCGAGTTGAATATGATATGGGGTTTATTTTTATGTGTAGTATATCGTATATATTTATTAACATTGACTAACATTTCGCATATGGTACAGTTACTATTTTAAGGGTGAGATGTCGTGATTCATTTGCCAAATTAACGGCTACAGCAATCGTTTCATGTCACATTGTACCTTAAGAATTTATCAATTCGAATGTGTAAAAGAATCCAAGCCCTTATTCCTTTCACTAAACAGGAAATTTTGTATAATTTTATATTATTTATTTATATAGTCTAAACCAGTGATTTTCAAAGTGGTTCCTACGGACCACCAGGAGTCCGTGTGACCGCTGAGGGGGTCTGTGGCAAAATAAAAATAATTTGGGTGTGCGTGGACAGTGTTGGAGGGTCCGCAAGAGGTTTAGTATAAAACAATATCTGTGACACATTATCATTATTATGAAAGATTAAATAAATAGCAATAATCCAAATTTGATATTGAAATTCCATCAAGCACCCTCAGTCGATGTCTTAAATTATAAATAAATTAATTGGTAGCGATTTGTTGGGTGTTGGACCCTTTTGCAAGCATACCCACAAACTTTGATGTATGTATACTAATGCGGGAGCAATTTGTTTAATACTCCACAAATAAGCAGCGGAAACCAATATCTGAACAAGATACCACTAATTTTGGTTTCAAAAACAGATACCAATTTTATATCCTGCATTATGGGTCACTGTGCAGAGGTTGTTGTTGCTTCCTCGTCTTCCTATTTAGTAGAACGTGGATTTAGTGCAGTTATGAACCTCGTCATACTTTAAATATCAAAATGTTTCATTTGTATTTTATTTTTACGTCACCATTTACCATTCAAGACATCAAATTTAAATTTATATTTTTTTTTAATATGCAGTTATGTAGAGTTATTTTACTTTGGGGGTTCATGGTAAGGTTTTTTCTTTAAGAAGGGGTTCATGGGCATAATAAGTTTGGAAACCACTGGTCTATAGCAATGGTAAGCAACCTTTTTACTAAGACGGGCACCACGAATGGTTTGCTTATAACAAGGGTCACTTTATCTTAGTTTTCCTGGATGGGGTTAAATCAAAGCTTACCTATTTAATCAAAGTCAATTCACAATTTTGAGTAGGTACTCCAAAAAAACATCATTGTGACACTCGGCATTACAAATATTTTATCAGATGTGCGAAGTGCACGGCCGTCCAATTTCAAAACCTAGTATTTACTTTCACAAAAACTCTTCAGGATGATAAAAAAAAAGTTCATGCATGTCCTACGTTCGACCAACACAAATTGTACAGTATTTAATTCACTTATAATAGTATTTCTCTAATTTGAAACACCATTTCAACACTGTGTGTATTATGATTATTGACAAAAGAATTGCAAAGAAGCGGGATTCCTAAAAACTACTGGGTTTTAAAGTTGGGCAGCCGTGTCGTTAACACTGCTACGAATCATAAGTAATATATTGTTTACTTTAGTACACTTTTTATTAGCTTATTTCAGTACACTAATTAGGCATTTAATTATCTTATTTTTGTACACTACCAATGGTTGATAATAATAGTTCAAATAAATACATTATTTTGAGATAGGCACATATTCAATATGAATCGTTTATTAATTAGTACGTAATAAAAGAAAACAGTGGTACTCTAGCATTGAAAACGTCAAAGAAAAGCTTAAAAATAACGGCTGTGGGAACATAACAATAGATTGCAAAAAACTTGAAAATCTTTTGTAACGCTAAGCTTTATTGCGGCAATTATTGCAATAAACTCCAGGAAAGGGCTCGTATTTATTGCTATGTATGATAATTATGGCTTGGGCATTTGTAGTTTTTGTTATCGTTTTTTTGTCTTCTAAATGTAAACATGCCTCCGCTTTTTTTGTGAATAATTCCATTCTATTTTCTTTTGGCTTTGAACTCATAGATAATTTATAAGACATAGTGTTTCAATAAATTACTACGATCAGTGCTGTTCCTGATATCGCCAATCTTCTAAGGCCTATCGTGTGTAGAAAAACTTTTAAATCAATACTGAAAAGGTGACATTTTCAATCTGTGCCAACACTGCTAACTATCGATCGTTCACCCAACTAAGTATAGTTCTTTGTAATCGTCAACCCTTTTATCTGTACTCTCTATTTTTCAATCGATACGTCTCAAGTTAGCATGTGTGTAATATATACCTACAGTTACAATTTCATTTCCATACAAAACCATGAAATGATTCGTCATGATTATTTATAAACAGCTTTTAAGCGCAAAATAGCCGCAACGTTCATTATACAAAACATTTTCGCTGTTATTATGTCGCTAAATGTTTTTAATTTTAATAAACATATAATATTCAAGAATGTTGCCAATTTAATCTGTTAATAAATTTATTAAAAAAATTAAAAAGTTATTCCAGTAAAATATAACCTACTCGGCATTTTAACATCAAAAAATGTCGGTTATGTAAAAAATCATTAGTCTAAACCTAAGGTATTTTTATAATGATATAAATTTTATGTTTAAGAATTTTTGCTGCGGTATTTTTGAATGGCAGAGATTCAAGCATTTCTTTAAGTAATCGTCAACCTCTGTGGTCTAGTGGTAAGAGCTTTGCCGTGGCGATCAGGTGTATCTGGGTTCTCGGCAAAGTCAATATCAAATTTTTTTTTTTTTAATTTAAATTTCACTTGGACATGTGTGTATGTGATATCTTTTCTCCTTGAGCTGAACTCGAGTAACATATAGAAATTCTCTTTCAAAGAGTTTATCTCGTATGATTTTCCAATTTCAAATATATTTAGCACGAGTCATCACGTAATTATTTTCAATTGGTTGAACGGTCAGGTAAATTAGGTAAGGCTTGTGGTAAATCTATAGAAATATATTTTTTTTCACTTAAGCTTTACTTTAATGTCCCAAAAGAAATAAATTTGAGAAGGGTTGAGGGGCTAAGTCGTATTTAAAAATAACGTTCACTAACAACTTTCCAGATTTACTAGAATAATTATTAACTATTTATATAGCAACCTTTACTATTAACACAGTGGCAAATCTATAAATTCGAAATATCGAATTTATAAAAGTCATGCCTTTTTTAAAAATGTTTATTTCCAATCAAAATTATCAATTAGAGGATTATAGTGATTTTTAGTAATTTACGGAGAAAAAATAGCATTTTGTTCGACAAACAATAGTATGTCATAACCCACCAATTGTAATTAATAGTGAGTAACGACATATTTTAGATTTGTTGTTAAAACATACCCGTTAAACGGACTACATGGTACGAAGTATGTAACCCAAAAAAATAATGTAAAGTCGCTAAATTTAGGGCAAAGTTTCATAACAATACAGCCCCTTTTGAAATGTCACGAATCGTGCAAAGGTTATTTTAATCATGGCCTGGCTTTCACACTGATTGTACTTGTAATCATCGTTAAGAAGTGTATGCTTTTCATGTCCGTCTTTTCTTCCGCGCTCAAAACGAGCAGCGTGATAAGTCTACATAGCTATTAGTATACATCAAAGCGGTTGTAGACATGAAATTTTCACCGAAACAGGATACTTAAACGAGGTACCACATGGTGTAAAATTCAGGCTTGGCCAAATATATTTGTTTCTTTATTAGGACGAAAGGAATAAGTTTGAAGCCGTGATCGCTCCCAATATGAAGCATATGAACCCCTAATTAAGTCTATCTAAACCGGAGTGTTTCTACGAGAACAACAACGGCAAAAACGTTGTCCACTAGGTCTAGCGGAAATATTCTAGCTGTATCATTTGCATAAATATTTTTTGGCATTGTTGTACGGCCCCGTCGATTAAAACCCCATTTTACATGAAAATATAAGAGATGAGGCTTAGATTTTTTATCGATTCCAAGACTAAATTATCCAATCTATATTATAAGCAATATAATATTTTTAATCAGTATTAATATTAAATAATTTCCGTATACACATTCCTCCCCCCCCTCTCCAACGCGTAGCTTCGGTTAGAATGTAAGTCTCTTATCCAAACAATCATTACCGGTAATGAATTCCGGTTGAAAACAGTCGTTTTAGGAAACATACACATAAAATGTGTTATTTATCATTTACGTCGGAGATAAACGTATTTTTCATTCTTGTTTTATGCGGCAAAATTTATAACCTATTCTAATAAGAAAGTTCATTTCATAGCTAGAAAGGCAAGAAAAATTAATTCGTTTTAAAATTTCAGTGTATTGCTAAATAAAACGGTAATAATTAGTTTTTTGAATTACTAATGTGTAAATGGCTTCCGCATGGTACTTACACCAGTTATATATAGTTATAATATAATATATTATGAAATTTGTGCCGTTTAAAAGCAAAAAACCCGTATATGTCCACTTTACAATGTTAGTAGTAAACGACATTTATGTGTTTTACGCTTAAATTATAAGCTTTATCGATTGTTATTTTTTTACATTTTATATCCAATGTCTATATTTATAATTCAGTCGACAGCTATTTGCAATAAATAGAAGCGAAATAAAATTGGATAAATCGGCATTAAATTTATCGCTTCTGCGTATGATTTCCGAAGTATGCCGAATATTTGAAAAAATTGTATCAATTGCTTTTGGTGGATTTTACAAATTATTTATCATTACATATTATATGAAATGATTTATAGTAGATGTAGATTTATATTTTACGTATTTTTTGTTACATTTTTACATAATGTGGACTTTTGCTACTAGACGCCTCACTAATTTTAAATGATTACCAACAATAAATCAGAACAAAGAATCTAAATTTTCTATACGATTTAAATTTTTATTGCTACAAACTTTAAATATAAAAGCATCAACTATATTTGTTAATGTATAATATATTTGAATATACATGCGATTTTGTATGTTATAATATACTCATTTGAACGATGTAAAGTATCAATTATTGATAGAAAGACGCTATTTTAATTTATAAAACTATTCACAATCTGTAGTGCTTACTTACTTCACAAACTTATAAAATGGCCGAGATCGGGAGTGAACGTTTTCTGAAACTTGCAGTTACTGGTCCTGATTTTAAAATACTTTTAATAGTACAAAATAAGAAAGTACTACTTTTGAATAATACATCCTGGAAATTATGTTTTATTTTTATAAATAAATATACTCACGCGCATTTCCATTTCGGAGCTTAAAAGCTGTGAAAGCACTATAACTTTTGGCTCTTATGTATTACGTATTCAATAAATGTACATCTGAACTTTGCTATTTTAGGTCTCTAAACCATATTATATTATTTCCATATTACTCGGTGGGTATATTTTATATAAACATTAGGAGTTCCTACTCTCGCTCTTGGTTGTTATTTTATGATGTTGTCATTTAGTGATTATCAAAGATAAATAACCTTTAGACCCTTTCTTGATTACCAACATCTGATTCGCTGAAAACACCTATCAATTGTGTCATCCGCTCCTTACCCACATAGCCGACAATTATTTAATAATATTACATGTATTAATTCACATGAATCTTACTCAAAATAGAAGCAACTTAAACGGCAAGACATAATATATAATACAATAAAACTTCAAAATTTGTAAAATACAAAGGAATTGTTGGAATATGGCCTAGGAAGATAAGGTAATTTCCTAGGAACCGAGTGTTTTGAAAGCCTGGGCAAAATTATAATATAAAAGATCATGTCAGCTAGCTTTAGATATTAAAATAATCTTATTTAATACTTTGAAAACAAACCGTAGATTAATGTATTTCATCTTTTTAATTTTCTGTATCGTCTATCATACGATTTTTTTAGATTTTTCTTTGGTGGGCCATATCTTGATTTCTATTTACATAGCATAAGGTATAAGCTGACTTCAAACATACATTTTGAACGATGCTAGATTTATTGTTTGTGACAAAAGCTCCATTATGATTGAATATCAAATAAAACAAACAATCACTGGAAGATGACTTAAGAATGTACTCGACTCGATAACCTTAAATATATTAAATGCTTTTTTTTAAAATCTGTTTCATTTATATTATATATGAAACTAAGATAAATTTATATATTCACGAAAAATAAGTAAAATTGAATGTATCATCTATCTATTTGCACAATGTCTGGATATGAAATATTTTTTTAAAAAGAATCTGTAAATCGCTTACATTTCAGTAAAATGTTTGTAACTGCCCCCCCCCCCCCTCGTCATGCGTATCCTAGTTCTACACTATTAATAATTTATTGTTTATTAGTTCTTATTTCATCTTAGGTTCTGCTTATATGACCGTGAATTAGTTTCGAATCGTTAAATCGATTTTACAAAAAAAAGTGGATCCTATTATTGTTATTAGTTTTTGAATCCCTCCTATTTTTGACCGTATTAAGGCTCTCTTGGTCCGACCCTGTACTCAGTTTATTAAGAAATGAAATAATAATGTTGTTTGTAAACACAAAGCTAATATCGCTAGCTAAATACGAGTGTTGTTCTCTCAGTCTAAACAGTGCGAAACAATTAAATGAAAATAACACCTCAATTTGTGCGCGAAATTATGTAAATTTACTGCTCGCTCATATTTGATAAAGCTTCAATTCGGATTAATTCATTCAGTAGCCACCAACGCTTTTGGTAAACATCTTTCACCCTTAAAGCATCTTTATCGGTCGTAAGATAGCAGGGATGCCAAAGTTGATATACATATATTTTTTCTTGTATGCGATTGACATTAATATATAGACTATAATAATTGTTATACCTAGGAGTGGGGATTATGTAGTGCTCCTGTTTTCTAAAATTAAATGTTTACGGATAAATCTTTGTTGTTAATCACATTATGTATTTAAGACTTTGAACCCCCGAACAAACATTTTTTATCTACATTGATTTGTTAATCTAAGTGATCAAATCTGTGCGATTCGTTTCTCATTTTAATTATAACAAAGCCAACAGTGTTGTCATTTTAATCTATATATTTTTATAAAGCCTAAGTACAGGAACTTTTTAATCGTGTTACCTCCAAAAGTGCCCCTCCCCCGACGTCGCTTTCTATAAAGGGAAATGATATGCGGCTCTTAACAACTCATAACGTATGCAAAACATTACCTCCTATAATGTTCATATATAACGCTCACATGTAAGTTCAAGCCGTCATCAGCCACTAAACTGAAGACAATTATTTATAATCATTACGTCGTGAAAACTTATACTAAATGATCCCTCGGAGTAAAAATGATACCCTAACGAGTTAAAATCTTGAAAGTTCCTTCGTTTTTTAAACTTGTAGACTGGTACAAAAATTCGTGTGAGATTTTATCATGCATGTCATTTGGGTGTTGGGGGACGCATTTGCCTCATCCTGAATTTGAAGAAACATGCATATTATCCCTTGCTGCACTGGCTTCCACATCATAAAATAAAAAATAGGAGGCTGGCAACTTTTGCCCTCCCACACCTGAAAAGATTAAATGAGGTTCCTGGAGTATGTCCTGGCATAGACTACTATACTTTTAACTACTCATAAATTCACGCATTTTACAGACTGATTCATATTGATTCATTTTCAGAATAAGTATTTCATCACCTTATACTTTCTGAAATGAGTTGTCGAAAAAAATCGCACACTTTTTTATAAAGTTATACCAAAACTCTCAACGATACATCCACAATGAAATAAAATACAAAATAAAATTTATAAAACTCCCCTTCAAGGAACCATTGTATACACCTTTTCCCTAGATACGGCATTATCACATCGTTATGTCGTGGGTATAAAGTAATCATGACAGCTCCTGATAATCTAATACATCTGAAACACTATTATAAATACCGTAAATACATCAATGCCACGTTTAGTGCCCATATTCTCGTGGGGAAATTTAAGCATACCGTAATTGCGCGTAACGCATTCCCCCGGTAATATCGTATCATAAGTCAAAGAGTTACGGCATGACAGATGATACGCGCTCCCCGAGGTACTCAGCAATAAAATTTGAGACTTAAAATATCTCAAGTCTACTCGGACAATGGGTTAAAAAAACATCGACGCTTTAAACTTTTATGAAATATTTGGTACAATAGTAAGAACTTAAAGTAAGCATAAATATTTGAGACGTTTTGCGAAATTTCTGCAAAATGAATAACAATTTATCTTTCTTTATAAGTACGTGTCTAACCAGTGCGTCTCAAACTGTTTAAAATTACGGCTCGAATAAAATATTCAATGTATTCAGCACCCTATTGTAGTATTTTCAATAATCATTTTTTTCCACTGTTACTTAATCACTCAGCTGAAAAGTGATCTATAAAAAATCATTAGTGAGTAACCACACTTTCTTTTCGGTTTTTTATTAAATTAGAATACGACAAAAACATATTTGAAGCTCTTATGAATGACAGGCAATAGTCAGTGGAATAACCAGTTAGTGAATACACCCGCAATGCTGGGGTAACGAAGGTCTGGAGGAAATCAAAATATTTCAAATCAAAAAGTTTCTTTGTTTATAAATTTCTCTTTTCAAAGACTTAAATATTGTAATGGAGATATGTTTCAAAAGAATTGATAAATTGAAATTTTTTCAGGGAACTTCGAGATTATAGTCCCACCAGTGGCGTAGCTGGGTTTGTGCCGCCCGGGGCGGTCCATGTGTTTGTAACATCTGCAAGATTTTACATATTTAAAAAAAAACCATTTAGTAGATTTAAGTTTTCTTCAATTCACTACATAAGTATGCAACCCACAGATATAAAACGACTGCTCAAACGGCATTGATTTATGCGCTGAAGTATCTGGAAGCCATCAAATTAAATTTGGTTAAGATATCTCAATTGGTTTACAAATTATAGTGAATTTAGTGAAATGACAGTTTTTTTGCGAATTTTTTGAATTATCAACCAATCGAATAATAACGTCTTCATCTACGAAATATTTGAAAAGGTCCGATTTATTATTTTTTTCGTCTATATTTATTTTCCATGCAGACACGCTATCATCGAATGTTTGAACTTTTGTTATAGTCACCCTCATTCCAAGTAAAAACATTTCCAGTGGGCATTTCAAATACATCTTCAATTTCATTATTTTCATCATTTCAATCTGTTTCAAAAATATCGCATAGATGTCTAATATTACGCAAAATTATTTATTTCTTGTATTGGATTTTGACATAACCATTATTTAGACAACTCTGACGAGATAAGACTTATTTTAGATTTATTATTTAGATAAAATTTATTTTAACAATTTCACAATGGCAATCTTTGATAGGCTAAATGATTTATTTCTCGTATTGGATCTCGACATGTCTATGGATTTGGCAACCCTGATACTACCTATATGATTTTTTTGAATCTCTTGTATTAATTCTATGAAACTGGATATGTTATGTACATATTACTAGCTGTCGGTAGATGGCGGACCAATGTTATATATCCAAGTGGTAAATAACAGATAATAAATTCATGGTAAAAGACATCGCGCCCTCCGGTGGGCTTATAGCGTGGAGCCAATACGAAGACCGCACACCGGTGTGCTTATAACAGACTAGTGGTTAGTATAATTTTTTTCCAAAAATGTTAATTTTGTAATGACAATAGTGTTGGATTAAGGCTGTTTTTTAAATTATCTAGTCTTTTTTTATTTAATCATAAATCATCACAACACAAATGACTCGTTCATTTTCGAAAATGCCGCCCCCTAAAATGATATGCCAGTGGTCAATGATAAATTCTTTAACCACTTACACATGTTTGAACCGTGGCACATAGGGATCGCTGAGAGATACAATTCAATAGATTTCTCAATTTTAAAAAATATTTTTTTCTGCTTACTTTTGATCCAACCTTTTGGGAACAGTTGTCTACACACCCAATTATCTTCAAGCACCAAATGAATAATTCAAGGAAAAAGAATGGGTCCAAACAAATATACTAGGTTCTTAGAAATAATAAGCAAATATTCAGAATAATAAATGTAGTAAACAAGAATATCTTTTCAGATCTTTTATGTACTATTTATTAATATTTAAAAATTTTAACAAATTGCGTCTTTTGACAAGAAATAATATATCACCATTTTTTTGGTTTTAATATAACATGGAATATGTAGCAAAATGGTTTAGACAGGCGATACGCAAGGCTACAGCCACTTATGATGCAAGTGGGATAAGAAGTTAATCACATGTCATAAAATCCAGGGAAACGTTAAAGAAAAAAAACATTGTTTTTTGATATACTTATACACTAACATTTATTAAATTCATATGTAATATACTTATTTCATTTTATCATACAAATGTGCAAGACAGTGGATTTATAGATGATAAAGATCTTATTCAAATGAATTTAGTTAATTCAAATAATTTTTATTTTAATGATGAATTCTTTGGATAACCAGAAAATACTTTTCAGATTCAAACATGTTATACATTTAATTTTAGATTACTCCAAAAAAACTGTTACTAATCAGTAAATATCAATAATATAATGTAACAGCTCAGTACTATGGCTAATTCTGCATGCGACAATTTGGAAATCATTTTGAATCATGGCAATATATTTCAACACTGAACATATCATCTTTCCTAAAGAGAGCTTTTTTACACCTTTCCATTATAATTCCAATCAATAACCCTTCTGTTTGGGGACCGACAATGTTCATGGACCACATTGAAAATTTTATAAATAATTAATCTTAAGTAACACTAAATTGACAGATAATGCCTAGGGCCATTTTTTAAAGCATCTCCGAACTCGGTCAGTAGTAGCAGTATTCTCCATCGCTGCAGATATAACTGCTCGCTCGAACTAACATTAAACCAAGCCATTGGTTGTGGTGTGATTATTTTGCATAGAAACCCAACCCAATGTTGAAACACTGTCTACAATCATTTTTATAAAGCTTCAACATTCTCTATATTACTATTGATTGAAAAACATCGCTAAAGTTTAATGTGGCATACACAAGAATGGTAATAAGACCACAGCTGTTTTGTGAAATAATTCTATCGTAAAGTGAATGGAATGTCAAAAACCAATTGTATACAAAATTCTAACAAGAAAACCACCTTACATTATAATATGTCATTGCCACACAGAATATTTACTAATTTCATTTTAATAAATATTAAGTCAGCCATCAATTTGAAAATGAATTTTAAATGGCATTAGTAAAGTAAACAAACAAATTATTTTGACAGGATGATCTTGTCTGTTGAAACTTTTTCAAACCGCCAATGAAAATATTTAATGAAAATCATTTGTACTTACATTACCGTTTTATAAAGTGTAATAATAAATGAATATAGATTGTTTCTTTTCACAGTGTATATATATCTCAACACTTACATAAGGAATAATCCCTAAATGAATGTTAAAAAATTAGTATAAAATTCACCAGAATAATGATGTTATTTTAATTTTTAGATCTTGTCATAAAAATTTTGTTGCTACTTTTATTTATTCTTTTACAGTTATGTACTTAGCTAATGTCACCAAAAAAATACTTCCGTAATACAATTTTTTAAACATAATTAAGTTTTAAAATCCACTTATTCTTAAAGAAGTAATATTATTAACATGTTATGTATATTTTCCAATTCAATGAAATGTGTTATATGATCGCGAAATCTTCGAATCGTCAAGTTAATTAAGTTAACTTAATTATTGCCTCTAGTGAAATTTTCTACTCGTTCGTGTAATTTTAAATGATAATTAAAGCTTCAAAATATTTGTTTAATCCATGACTATTATGTAGTTACTTAAAATCAATACAACGGGTTACGTCAATAACATTCTTCATAGAAAATGATGCAACATTCATTCTGGGATACTTCATATTCTTAACACTGTAGTAATTAGACCGCACTTATAACTAAAGATCATTCATTATTCACGAATTTTAACACTAAATTGCTATACAAGTAAAACAAATCAAATACATGACAATTTTTCAACTCCACATTGTTGTTTTAGACAGATTTTATTTTCTATTTTTTTTTTTGTATCAAAAACATAAAATTAAGTAAACACTTCAACAATAAATTATTTAAAACTCATTATAGTATTCGAACGATATTGGTAATAAGTAAAAATACCTATTATAACACATGATAGTCATTAAAAATCTGGCAATATTTGGCAGTATAGATAAATGATTTGAAAAATAGTTTTTATTTCGGTTTGAATTTCAAAAATAAACACATTACATTTTTATACATAGCAATTAAAAATAGAGTTTTTTCTATTACGGTTGTAAAGTATTACCATGCAGATGGCAGATTGCTTTGAGATGAATAAATCTATTTGATATATTTCTGTGTTTGTACTTCGGCAATTTAAGTTAAATCGCTGTGTGTATTAATTTTGTTAATATTAAAAATTATACAGTGGACGACTAATGTGTCGAGGGTAATAATAACTGTTTGTGTTTTTGTACAAATGGTAGGAATAAACAAATAAAAAATATCTCAAAAATGTCATAAGTAGTAATATAAAATAACCCTAAATATAAAATGTTATATAAATGCGAAGCGTTTTTATTAAAGACATGTTGGTGTATCATTAGAAAATCTTGTATTGATGAGAATATACAAAAAATATTTATAATAAAAATATGCATTTGGCAGTAAGCAACAAAAATCTTAGCAAAAAGAGAAATTAAAATATAAATTACAAACACACATCAAAAGAATAAAAATGCTTTTTTAAATGTATCTTAACATAGAAACAAAAACTAGTCAGTTGAATATTCTATTATTTGTCACTTGTAATATTTTTGATTGATTATATTAATCAATTAAAAATAAACTGTCAATGATCTTAAAAAGTCTTTTATATCAAGATATTAATACTTGAAGTCTTTTTGAGCAATTCTTTTTAATCAATTTTAACAGCCCCGTATATTTTTCTAATAAATGCATACGCTGCGAAGAATCCTATTGTCCCTGTCAGCAACCAGAAGGTCAACACCATCAAACCTGTCAAAAAATTTTACAATAAATATAGGACATACGAAGCAATTGAAAGCAGAAACTGTTATGGGTACATTTTGTCAAAATCGACCAACAAATACGTTCATATACTATAAGTCATTTCCACACAATATGTATTGATATATAACTTGCAAAACCCGAAAAGCATATGGAAAGCATATAGACAAAAATGTTGAAAGTTTAATAATGTGACATTTAAGAAACATACATTATTTTGTAAATGAAGGAAAACAGTGAAATTTATTTATTTATGTATTTGTTTATCTCAGTCAAAAGGCTGCACTTTAGACCCTATCTAACTCATAGTTAAGCCTTTGTACATAGATAGTGGAGGATTGACAATGTATTGAAGAAAAATAAAATGTTCATATAAAGTGAGCGACAAAATTGTGTCCGCACCTAACATATTTTGCAATATCTGTAAATATGTCTATTTACCTTCTTTAAACAATGACACCCGCGACCCGAAATAATTTTTTTTTTGTATATTCTATCCTTGTTCATTGCCCAGAAACTACCCTGTTTCAAATTAAGCTTTTATTTGACTTGATATTCTCGACTTGAAAACATCAAACCGTTGATATGGCAAATTTGAGATATTTATCGATCGAAGAAAAGAGTGCGACTTTGACCCTAGTGAAAGAAAAAAAATCATTTCAGATAATTGTCGGAAGGTTAGAGTATTGTAAAGCTACAATGAAGAAATTTGTGAAAAATAGTCGTGATACAGGGATGATAGGGAGGAAATCTGAGCAAGGGACGAAAATTATATTGACGGATCGCGATAATCGATTTATTAAGGTAAAAATTTTAAGAGATCGGTTTATTTCTGCTTAAAAATTAAGCTCAAAACTAGAGGCATCGACTTAACATCAGTTTTCACGCAAACCATCCAGAGAAGGATAAATAAAATTGTTTTTACAGCAATGAATAGGCAAAAAAACAGTTGTTGAAAAAAATCGTTTAATTTAGGCCAAGGAAAGAAGAAATTGAACTGTGGTAGACTGGTGCTGGGTGATATTCTCCGACGAGTCCAAATTTAATCAGTTTGGCTCGGATCGGAAATCGACAGCTCGCCACAGAACTGGAGGATGTTTTAAAAAGTGCGTTTTTTGTGGGTTACCGTGTGACAAACATTCACCCTGTGTTATGATATGGGATTGCATAACTGCACATGGTGTAGAACCCCTTATAGTTCGTCCAGGGATCCATGAATTCCCCTCAGTACCAAGAATCGATAGAAAAAATGCGCTACCTGGTTTGGAAGGTTGTACGGAGCACACAATTGAACGGTTATTGCAAGGCGACTCAGCACATTGTCATCATTCTTGCACTGCATGTCCACCCTTTGTTTTTTTATTGTTCTATAAATTACATCTATTTACATGCACTAGTCATTATAGACACAATAATTTATCATTTATGTGACGAGTTTCAATAAATCTTTGGGAATTCAGTCCCTTCGGGAACCTACGAACAGCCGAGAACTCAACATCATAGAGAATTTATGGGCGATATTAAAATAGGGGGTTCGGGATAAGGATCCTAAAAGTATCCAGGAACTAAAAAATATAATTGAGGATACGTAGCATAACGATATCTCACTTGGTTATATAAAAAAATTATATCCTTCAATACCAAATAACATTTCGGCAGTTATTAAAAGTTAAGGGGGTTATACCAAATATTAAAATTACTTTTTTTTATTATATATTAAGTTTAGATCGTAATTAGTGAGTATAAAATGATTACAAAAATTTTATTTTGATTTACAGATTAATCAAAATGTTAGATGTAAGAAAGTTGGTCTTTTAATTTCACGATTCCTGCTTTTCCTTTCTACTTAAAAAAATAATTATTACAAATAAACTTATCTTGTTTAAATTCATGAAAACTTATTCAGGGAGTATATTTTAACATTCTGTATTCAATACATCGTAAATTATGATGACATATTGTGATGAAATGAGGATTTTTTGTTTTTATCTGGGTGCGGACACAATTTTGTTGTTCACTTTATCTCCAAAAAATGCTTTATTAATCTAAATATACCTTTGCACGTAGAAACCAAAAAAAAGTACAGCAAATAAATTTGAAAGATTAATAAAAAAATCTGAGTAAACATAAGCTAGGCTAGAAGAAAACACTTTTACATTTAGAATAAACTAATTTCAGCCAAATACACAGATGTTAATAAATTATATATGTTGGCTGGCCATTCGAATTTTCTTAACATATTTTCGTATTATATACCATCAATTTGGGTAAGTTTTCACATCAGTCTAAGATTGGCCCACTACATGAAAAATGGCTTGACATTATGCTGTTATAATAACATGATAATACTAATGCCATATGAATATTTTTTAGTTAAATACATGTATTGAGTAGCCCCTGGTGGTAAAAATATGAATCAATGTGCAACATAATTTGTTTTATTGCTGAATTTGTGCTGCTGACAGCTTAGATTGGAATGATAATACACAATTTAAAAACGTTTCTTGAAATAAATTGGATTAGCCATATTTTCAATTTGTATTACTAATCTTCAAACCAAATGCTATCTATTTTTTACCATCTCAATTATGGACAGAATATATGAAAGCATAATGAAAAGTGTCCAAGACTTTAAAATTACTGAATTCATAGTAATTACAGTGATTATTTGTATCGTGGGCCAAAGTTACCCGATTTGGATGAAATTTTTGCCCACCTTGTTTTATCTATATTTATAAATCAATTATAGCAATAAATCTATCTTTTTTAATTAAATTTCATCTTAAGACATTAGTTCATCTCTATGTAGAACAATACCACACACAAATGCAATGCCGAAACATAAAACTACAAAAACCCTCAGAACTGAGCCAAACTCACCCAGATTGACTGTACCCACATAAATTTGGTAACTCTTCCACGTAACCATAACAATTTTTAAACTTTTTATTTTTTTTATAATAATAAAAATATTGAAATACGGATACATTCAGAACTGAAAACTTGCCTAGCACATTATCTACTACTAATACTGGGTGTGCATATCGCCTTTAGCGTGTTATTTCACCAATTCCCATAACAGCTGAGAACCGTGTCCTAGTGGCCATTTAGCCTTCAGCACAGAACCATTTTTGTCATCTTGATCAGTTTCTAAATCCATTTTAATGGGACTTCAGTGTACTCATAGTTCAATCAGCAGTGAATGTGTTAGGTAAACCTACATAAGAATTAGAAAATTATGTACCTGTATATCCTATATAAAGTAATATAGGGATGAACTCGGTGATTTCCAATTTAGTGAAAAAATAAAAGACAGCATACGCCAAGACATAGACCGCTGAGCCTCCAGAAACTATAAAACTCCGCCACCACCAGTGGTAGTCCTATGACAAAAAAACAGCATTGATGAACAATATTTTATATTTAATTAAATCATTCCAAATGTGGCAAACATCAATCACAATGATGCTTTTGATTTAAAAATTATATATTAATTACCAAAAAGTGTTGGTAGAACTTTCAGTAAACAAGAAATGATAAACATACATCCAATTCTCTTTCTGAACATTGATTTTTTGCACTTTTTTCTATTAAAAATATGACAAAAATAATTATCATATCCAATCAGTGTTAGAAACCATAATTATTAATGCTATTGGAATCGAAAACTTCTTTTTGACTCTCGGTCGGTAATCTAAGCACACCACTGTTAAACTCGGTTTGTTACCTTTGCGATAAACTTTGTTTTATCATTTGAATTAAATCAGTGGACTCACACGCACCGCTAAGTTTAAATATACTTTCTTACAACAGTTTCAATAATTTCTAATCGAACATTATGTGTAAGCATAAAATATAGTAAATACTTAACAAGCCATTTTTTTGCACTAAAAGAATGAATATTGTTACAATATGTAACTTATTAAAATAAATAGTATTTTGCATAACTAAAAACAATAATAAGTTTATTCTTAGAATTGTAGTTATTAAGCTTTTTAGAGTAATAAAGGTTCATAATTCATTTTTCTATATTCACAATATCTTTTATATATGGTTTTAATACGGTAATAACCATATACGTAAATGTATATACACTGTGCTTTCGAAAAAATCAGTGCTGAATACAATAAAAAATTTTCGGTATTAGATATAAGTTTTTTATGAATTTTTTACCTCTCCGCATAATTGGAAGTAAACCATCACAACTGATATCTGTGAGCATGATATAACTAGAATGCAAAAAACTAGAAACAGGAATCCGAACAGATAATATATCTGGTTCTCCCAAATCGCTGTGAAGATGAAGAATAATTCAATGAACACTGCACCGAAAGGTAAGATTCCTGCCATCAAGGTACTGCAAAGAATATAAAACAGCCTGTGAATATTTTAAATTTACATTGGTCACTTTTGTTAACATATTCCAGTAACATAATTTGTGTATAATTATGATATAAAATTGATTATATCACAGGTATGGAAGAATCAAATTACAAATGAATCATAAATAAACAAGAAAAAGACATTCAAACAAAGAACAGATTATATTATCAGCAATCAAGAAATATATTATCATAAAACTGCACAAGTTGAAAATCTTCTTGAATTCATTTTTTTACATAAACCATTAACATTATATACATCACAGGTGACCAATGTCTCTAAAAGCTATAGTGTATCCTATTTCTTTGCATTAGACAGTTAATTGCTGGTTACAAAATTGGAATAAAAGTGAACAAAAAACGTTACAAGTTAGCATTACATGGTTGTTTATTAACAAATCTTACAATACATTATCATTATATGACTAATTATAACAAAAATATTATAAAAGAAGCATTGTAAATGTGAAAGTAAGTAATATATTCTGATTTAACAGTAAACTCATCAAAGGCAATCCTATAGATGAAAAGAAAAAAATCACTTACCACAGTGCCGGATTCATGTACCAAAGCTGCTCAGGAACTTGTCTTGGGATTTGATTGGTTCTCACAGGGTGCTGAAATGGCTGTTTGCGGAAGCCAAAATAGTATCCGAGGTAGATCAACGGCAGAGATATGCAAAACCATAGACACAGCAGAGCCATCATTGTAGAAAACGGAACAGCTCCACTCGAGTGTTTTCCCCAGATAAAGAAATTCAAGAAAAAGCATGTGCCGAAAACAATCGCCGGATAGAATGTCGCTGTTGAAAGAGCGGCTTTTTTCCATTCCCTCCCCTTCATCGTCTTATAAATGCGTGCCGAAAAGTATCCAGCAATCAGACCCATAAAAACATATAAGAAAATCGCTGAAGTCATAAGAGCACCTCTTGATGCGGGTGACAGCATACCGAGCATTGCAAAAACTGAAATAAAAAACATCGATTTGAAAAGACCCAAGCCTACAATATCACTACATACTTAAATTTCATATCTCAATGCTACAAAATTCAAGAAACGTTGTACATTACATTTACATTATTTAAAGTAATAATCGTATAAATGTATTACAAAATATTGATCGCTTACATATTGTTATCAGGGCCATGAAAAATATTTGGATGCCACTTCCAATAACGGCAGCAAATAACCGCGATTGTCTGGGAGGTCTGAAAACATCTCCGTGTACTAGTTTCCAACCGGTTTCTTCTATAACATCGTCCACCCCTTCATCAGCATTATACCGAGCAATATCCCTTCTGAGAGTGCGCACCATGATCATTGTCAGTATGCCTTAAAATGACACAGAAAAAAATCATCATGAAAAACATATGCATTGTGTGGTCAAAATTATTAATTGATTGTCACTATTTTTAATCATGACCAATGTCATGGCTGTCCATCCCCGTTTTCAAATCAGGTAATGATAAAAGGTTGAGGATTAGAGATGGCTATTTGTTAACTAACCACTCTTTCCCCAATATAAGGATTGGGTAGAGTAGGAAAGGATGAATACACTAGACATCCACACTATTAGAAACAATTTCATAAAATCTATAGAAAAACCGTTTTATAAAAATATCCATTTGACGAACCTTAATGAATGAAATTAAGACAGAAAGCATTGAGAAATTGTATCTGCCTCGGCGATCAATATAACATTGAATTGATAAAAAAATCTCATTTCAATGTAACATTATTTTATGTTTAAACTAGTAACATTTTATTTCGTTTTTTTTTAATGTACACTTCTCTATATTCGTGATTTTATTTAACATGTAAAAATGTTGACTTTTTGCTCTGATAATAATCTTTTTTTAAATAAATCATAACTCCATTTCTATTTAACCCTGTTTCTAGATAAAACGGACTGTGACAAGTCATATGTATTTGATTCAAAAAGGATTAGTTTATAAAAATAAAACAAATAATACATACCCGATAAAAAGAAGACCACAAATAAAGAATTAATAATGGAAAACCAATGAATTTGCACATCATTCATTCCAAGGTAAATATCCCAACGAGATGCCCAGCTTACATCTGATTGAATCCATTCCACAGAATATGTGAAAAACAATTTTGTACCAGTTTGGGCATTGACTAATTGAGGTTTCGGATCACTAGGGAATCCACAAAGATCCCCATTAAATTGCAGTTCTTCTCTATCCACGGACATTGGTTCTACTTCAAATCCAACAACTCTGTATCGGTCTCTGTAAATATTAAAAATTAAAATCAATGGAAGTTTTTCATGAAAGCAATAATGTTTTTATAATATTTCAAATGGAATATAGAAAAACAATGAAGTGTTTTTTTTATGACTTACTACTGCATCGCAAATTTGTGGGTGCCATGCGTGGACAAATATCCTAAGAGAAAGTCAGCATATATCCGTATGAATTTTTATATACTCTTCATCAAGTCACTTAAAGAATGGGCAAATCAAGTTCGACTTGTCAAGTTTAAAACTATGAACAATTCCTGATAGGAATAGAATACGCCTGTTTATTGAAACTTTAGAGTCAATATTTTGGTAATGCTAGTTTTTAACTCTTAGAATATCAAAAATAATGATTTTGACCTTGCATCTAAATAGTACAGAAGTGAAAATAACTTACACACTACGTATATGATACTGAATAACAAGTTTGAGATGGTTATGAATATAAGGTCGTCCATGAGATACAAAACCTAATCTGTAACCTTGCTCAACCACTTTTTCAAAGTTTTCACCGTTAACAACCCTCGTAGCCACGGGAAGGTTGTCAACCAATCTGGAAATGCAAAAAAAGACATACATTTAATCTCGTGTAAATTTAGAACACAAGCCATTTTTGAAATTCAATCCAGTCATTTTCAGATGTATGAGTATATAGATCAGACACATGCTGCGAATATTTATATTTCTCCCATAATTACTTGCGTGATAGGCGTGAGCGAATATAAGGCGTTTGCTCTTTTAATCTGCTTGCTCATGCGTAAATGATGCTGCGTGATGGCTTTTAATGACAAACAAACACACCACACCCACACCCATAACAGTCACACAATACATTGGTACCAGCACGATGTGTATCCACTTGTCCCAATGGATTGCCTGAAGTCTTCAACTTGTAATACTGGATTTTTATATGCAGTCAGTCAATAATCATTCAGAGCTACTCAAACATCGATTGCCATCAAAAAAGAGCTGAAGATTGTATTATTATTTCTTAAAATCCCTTAGCTTTGATAACATCATACAAAACAGACACATGAGAATTACTTCAACTTACACACTATTAAGAATTGATAGATTCAATGGAAACAATAGACACAACTATTCAATGAATATTTATTACATTTCCACCACACAAAAAAAATCCGGTGTATTTGCATCATACTGAAATCCATCTTCACTCATACTTCATATCTTCAGTAAGAAGAAAAAAATAGATGATGGTAGTCTGAATAAAATCCGGTGTATTTGCGTCATACTGAAATCCATCTTCACTCATACTTTATATTTTCAGTAAGAAGAAAACAAATAGATGATGGTAGTCTGAATAAAAACTTACAGGTGCACATAATATTCATGCTCTATTCTGCTGGCTACATTTTGAGATTCATCAGCATTCCAATTCATCGGATTGTCCTTTGCGTGGCACAGCAGCCTGCAGTGAATATCCTCGGACATTTGTATAGCATAAGGTGTATTAACAATTCTGTCACCTCGCAGAACTTCGCCAAGATTTTCAGACTTATAAACAAAAGTATTATTTGCTGGCAAACAAAACGGCAGCGAATAATACTCGTAGGGTAATTGAGTATGTATGCTTGTCATCTTGACAGCTTTAACCTCGATTCTCTGCCCTTTGTGAAATTCGACAGGCGCTACTCCTGGGACATAGAATCCATGCGTGAGAGATAAACATAGTATGACTAATAAATAAATAACAGCTCCCTGGAAAAAAAGAAAATAATCACGATTAGCGAATGTGAAAGATTACGCTAGAACGCTTTACACACCTAAAGAGGTTCAATTTATTTCTCGGTGAATTACTTACCAACCCCATCTTATTTTGGTGGAGTTAATAATAAGGATTACACCAAAGAAACATCGAAACGATTCGGTAAATAGAGACAGGCGACTCAGAATAATTTCCAACCGAACTGTCAAATTTCCAGGAGCATAGAATCCACAGACTATTATGGAAAGTTGTCTGTTTCATTTTCGACAACGAATAATTGTGTGTACGAAAGTGACAGAAAATAAATACGCGAGTATTTGTAGTTAATATTGTAATATGGTTGCGTTCACTTTTATAGATCTTTGTCGACGAAAATAGATGAATTTAATTAATATATTTCAGAAACCGTACCTATTCAACTATTATTTTTCCTTTATAAAAGTCGTCTTTTTCCGGCATTTAATTCTTTTATTGTGATTTCGTAAATTTATCAGGATAGAATTTATACATTTTAGTCTATGGAATATATTTTTTCGCTTCTAAAATTTTTGTACTTTTTTCGTTCTCTCCGCAGAGCCACTCAAACGACAATAAAAATTGATAGGTGTACTTTTATTGTAAGTGGTGGGGTTTAGCACGTGTGTGACTGTAATTTTATGTTTTACGCAATTTAATGAGTAAATTCTGTCACAAAATTCTAGCACAATCATGGTCCAGGTAAATATATATCAATTTGACAATTCAATTGAACTCTTGAGGTTATAAGTCCTCATTTTTTGTTGTTATTTTAGTCGAGTTACGACCTTTTTTCGAAAAAAAGATGGGGTCGTATGGATTTTATACTTCACTTCGTAGTGGGGATGGTTTGTTTTTTTTTAATCGTAATGTCTGTATTGACGTATCGGCCAGACATTGACTTCAATTGCAATATTTTCTCCAGCCTGTGAAATTACAGTATCTTTTATCGTCCCTTTATTGGTTATAATAATCTTATTTACAAAATGATTCCTGTTTCGCAGGCGGCAGAGGAAACGGAGCAACAGGACTTGCCTCAAGCTCTTCGACTATTGGATGAGATGAACAACAATGTGGTTCAAGTGACCCAACTGGTTGATAACATGCTAGTCAGAGTCAAAAGTGGTGAAATGTCAACCGACAAAGGACTGAGCTTTTTGGAAATGAAGTATCACATGCTTCTCAGTTATCTTATTAATTTAACCTACGTCGTGCTAAGAAAGTGTTCTGGAGAAAAGATCGAGGCAGATCCAACGATAGATCGATTAGTTGAAATACGAACTGTGCTGGAAAAAATCAGACCCATAGATTCCAAATTAAAATATCAAATAGACAAGCTAGTCAAAAGTGCAGTCGCCGGATCAGCAACAGAAGACGATCCTACCTTATTCAGGGCTCATCCTGAAAATTTAATCAGCAAACTCGATGAAGGAAGTGAAGATGAAAGCGGAAGCGACCAAGAAGATGATCCAGACAAAATTAGTAAGTCAGGAGTATACGTTCCTCCCAAACTTGCTGCGGTGCATTATGAAGGTGACGAAACTAAGCTAGAAAAAGAAAAGCGTCAAAGTGAGCGTATTAGGAAACGTGCCCTCAATTCGAGCGTTATGCGTGAATTAAGAGAAGAATATTTAGATACTCCTCTTGAAATAACCAGTGGGGTTAGAGGACAACAAGCTATATCCAAAATATCAGCAAGAAAAAACGGAATACGAAGAGAACTACCTGACACGTTTACCTCTAACTAAAGCTGAAAAACATAAACAGCGGAAAATGACAACCGTTGGAACATTGGGAGATGAAATTACCAAATTCGGAGATTACAGTGCTTTAGATGACGACAAGGCTAAATGGAAGCAGCAAAAAAAAGAAAAGAAAACTATCCAGCAAAAAGAATAAAAAATCCAAGAAACGGCGTTTCCATTGATAATTCATTCATCCGGTTGCATTATCATCTCACTTTCATTGTGATATTTATTTTTATCTTCACATTTTCATCGCCAATTCTATCATGATTTCACCAAAAACAATTATGCGTATTACATACCAATATCAAACAGTACCAATTATACACATTTTTGCTGTTTGATATAAAGAAGAGACTTGAAATGATCACTGATAAATTATTTTTTTATCTTAATTAGGAAATTAATGTATAAGTCTTTCGTTTTTTGTGCCAACTGTTTTTGTTATGTTGTTTTGAAAATAATTCTATGATATGATGGAAATTTTCAGGAGCAATATATTTATATCTTGCGTAATTATTAATACCAGCCTCATTATTGCAATAATATGAAATTTAAAATTTCTGTATATTATATCTCCAAAAAACAGCAATTTTTCGCACGCTTCCATTATACTCCTCTTTCTAACTATCGTTGAAAGGTTAGAAAACAATTTCATAGTGAGAAAATAGGTTTGATTTAATAACTATTCATTTTGTATCAAATTTGAATGATTTCAAATTATTTTTATTAATTATTTCTATTATAGCAATAATAAATCATTAGTGTTGTAAGGAATCCCTTTACTGACTTACTATTGTAAACTTTAAATATTAGATATTTTGAGGTGGCATTGCAATTAGTCTCTGATGATATTTGAAGGTAACAGGGTAAAAATAATTTCATTTACAGATCATTTTCTGAAATTTGTAATATTGGAACGTTCTCCTTTGGATATTGATTGCCGATTCCCGATTACCGACGTGCGAGGGAATATTAGTACAAAGCATTTTTTCAACATTTTATTGCCCACATTCACACAGACTAAAAAAATGTGTTTGTTAAAATATGTATGTTATTGAATGTATTGAGTATTGAAAATTGTGTACTTCACAAATTACACAATCTGAACTACCACAGTTCTCGTTGAAATTAGCACAATATCTTTCATTTATCGCATTGTTCGTTGTAAGGTATGCGTATGCATTATATTTTTGGAGAGCAGCCTTTTCAACATTTAATATTTGTATGTATAATATTTATTAGGTTTTAGTATGTGAAAGGCCTTGAAAATTGGACATTTTATACTGCATTGTCGTCTGGCCGTCTTACTCAATCGCCTGTTTAATATTGTTCATGTTGTGTTAACGGCAGCACAGAAAAACTAGTTGATAGAGGTGCTACATAATATATTTAAAAAGCTAGTTTTTTTGTACAGCTCTGTAGCGATTAATTATTTATAAACAATCATGTGGGCATTAGGTTTTAAAAATTGTTAGTATTATATATCTATTTCCATTTATAACATTGTAGATACACACTTCAAAAAGTCAAAATTCTTGGTACATATCATCTCGATTATATTCATTTCGGCTAATTATATTTGTAAAATATGTACCTTGCTCAAAGTGTATCTGTAATTGAAATGGCACTAATTTTAAGAAATCCTTAAAATATTGCACTGATTTATCAAAATATATTGAAAGAAAATCAAACACTCATCTCGCCTTCAAAATTAGGCAGAGGAACAAGTATTGCATTGTTTATAATGTTTAATACAAATTGTTGATAATTATTTTCGACAGATTTTACTTACAAAGCCTTTAAGTGACCTCAGCTATATATAGCCTTCATGCTAATTTAAGGCAATCAATTTAAATTACTCATTTTCATTGTATACAATTTCTGTTCCAAGTGGGTGTTTGATGGCAGATTTCAAAATTTTACTATCTGTATTTTAAAATTGTTTCTGTTATTTTTCATCATATTAGTTTTATTATTTCAAATTGGTCACTGACTTAATTCGATTTTAAGACTAAGTTTATTTTCCTAAATATTTGCAACTAAAATTTTTTAATTCGGTTAATTGAAAGGCTGCAATAGGATTTAAATGGTACTGCAGTTTCTTTTCCAGTCATTTAATTTTTTTTAATGTTGTAACTTTCGTTATATGTAATCAGTTATTATTTATAATTGTTTACGCCATTTGGTTCATTATAATCTTACTAGTAACTAACTGAAATAATGTGATGTTGCATTAATTTAGTTCGGACTGAATGGCAAGGTATCTTTTGTTGAAAAATATTTTTGTTTTGAAATTCTCATGTATATGTTACTTTAATTTTTATATAATTTTGTTTTAGTAACTTTATTTTAATTAATTATTATTAAACATAATACAGTTTTATACATAATCTCTTTTTATTTACCTGATTCCCCTAAAATGAATCGTCTTAGCTAACAATAAGTTTAAAATATTTAGCTTCACTACAATAAGAATAAAAACAGCTTACAGCAAATCAGTTTTTGAGTGATCTTATGTCAAAATTTTAAACATAATATTTATATGTTATGGAACAAAAGAATGTGTTAACATATCAATACTAATAAAATAGACAATTTTCTAAAAAACCGTATGTTCCTTAAGTGGGTGTCATAGGGAAAATGCAATATCATGTTGGGCAGTTAAATAAATGGCCCAAATGTGAAATGTTGACTAACCAGTTTCACATAAATTTATTTATATCAGAAATAGACTTGCTTACATAATATATTACATCTTGAACAATTATTTTGATTTCAATGTGAAAAGAATGAATCAAATTAGATAACAGTGCCATCGTCAAAATAAATAATCCAAGATTCATGCCTTTTGACATGATATGCCAAAAGGACTGGATATCGCTATAGCCAATTTCATATTTTTGAAGCTATGTGCATGAGAATGAAATGAAATGTAGATTTAATCAGCCTACATTTAATTTAATTAAAGAAATCTTGTTTACTTGTTCTTATTGAAAAGCCACTGGATTATCGCTCTTGGCTCAAGTTGCATAACAGTGTGTATAATGTAAAAATAGAGAACCTAATATGTTCAATTTTAAATAAAACAAATATTCTATGCATTGTAGTTAATTATGCCGTCATCCCTATTAATTATTGTTTATATGAGTACTTTTGATCTGAATGAACATATTATGTTTTGCCAATGTATCATTTTTAACAATTTGGAAATATCTAATTGAATTTTACAGTAAGTAGAACATCAACATTCAATCTAGATTTCGCACTTGTCCAAAAATCATTAGCAACTGAAAAAACTCTTTCAACTGGTGCATTAGTTAAAGGGTAACATATATTGAAAAAGATAAATGCACTTTCACACGGAATATGTTCATTTTTGAAATGGCTGAATATTTTCATCCATGTTTTATCAATTTCAACATGTTGATTTTCCCACTGTGCTAGTTTTTCAAAAGTGAAAAATAGATTCATTCAAAAAGATATATCGCACGCAATAAATCGGCTGGGCTCTGAATCGATCGAATACGGAGATTTACAGTACTAGTCTTCAAATATCGAAAGAGAAGACAGAACTCGAAAAATTAGGATGATTGGTCACTTTATTGATAGGTAATATTATAAACAAGTCGACGTCCGTGGCGCAGTTGGTAGTGTTGCTGGCTACGGTTACGGATGTCTCGGGTTCAATTTCTGGCGCGGACGTTTTTCATAGATTGATCTTTCAATTGATTTATGGATTTCTGTTAGTAGTCTTGAGTCCTCCCTCCCACCCATCCTAACCTCACGGGGCGTAGCGAGAGCGATAAGCTAACCACTAGTCTTGTCATAGCCCTATCCTATCCCTTCTCTCTTTGAAAAAAGAGAGGTTGAGCAACTGAGTAACAAGCAAGCAAGGGAGCGGACATGGAAAAAAAATATTATAAACAAGACGAACCGAAGAAAGAGATTAACTTCGTTTAGCTATCATACTTTAAAAGACATATTAAAAATTATTTGTGACAAAGTGATAGATATAATAATTTGATTGAAATAATAAGTAATTACTAGAATTCATATTCTTCTTAGAACAAACGAAACAAATAGGTAATTTTTTTAGATTCATCTAAAATAGTTAGGTACCATCGGCGTGCAGTGGACTTATCACTATCTCTATCGCACAACCTAATTTGGGTATGAGCAAGAAGGATACAAGAGCATGCGCCGTATGCCCTTGCATCTCGCTTGCACCTTCACTTTTCATGTGATTTAAGGAGAAAGAGATAAAGCCACCGCACCCGCCTGTTAGGTATCTACTGATTTTGCCATAGTACCTACTCTCAGTGGCGTCTATAACAATATTTTTAGTTATAAATTGGTTGCAATTTACGTTTTTTTTCTGGAAATAATGGCAATACATTTCGATGACGTGTACTTTCATTTGTGGAAGAAAAGCTGATTGGTTATCACTATTCTATTGTAAAGTAAATATAGTAGCAAGTAGCAACTATAGCAGTGATGCCAAAGCTTTTTGAGAAGTGGGTCAAATTTTGTTCATTATTTTTTTAGTACTAGCTCGTGGGTCACTTGGAAAGGGGGAGGGAGATTGGTTAAAAAAACTACTTTAGTGAGAACCTACTTTTAAAATCCTCTAAGTTGTTTAAGTTTACTTTTTGTTGAACAACTTTTACTTTTGGAAGTGAAGAGCAAAACATAAAGGTCGACGTCAAAAAATTTATATAAATGGAGTGATGCCATGAATTACCGCACCAGGTGACACCATGCCTACACTGGGAGTTTGAATGAACAATCGAATAAACAAAATCACCTATTATATATTATGAAATATTATGTATTAATAGATTTAGTTAAAGGTATGTGTATGTATAATATGTTGAAGTATATTTAATCAGCAATCTGTTGTTTATTTTCAGATAGGTTCATACTCCGTATTCATTAGTGTAACACATTCCGCAGTCAATTCATTTCCAAGTTTGTTCCTATTGGAGATTATTATACTTTATTTTTTTAATATTTTTATTTGTCTGTTCTCTCTTTTATGATATGAAAAATAAATTTGTAAAATCAACGCGTGGGTCAGTGTTTGACCCGCGGGTCATAGGTTGGCCATCACTAAACTAAATGATAGTGTTAGCCTGCGAGCTGTCTTGAGATATTTTCTATGCTCGTTATCGGGTAACGATTTTGACTAAATACCTCTTATTCGTTACTATTATGTGACATCAGGCGTTAAGTACCGACTAGAGCAGTTCGTGGCATTCGCTAAAATGCAATGTCAAATACGTATTCACACCTACACGACAGAGTGATCGAAAGGTCAATATTTATTTTCCGAGACGTTTATGCACACTGTCAATAAATTCAACAACCTTATTGATAAGTAATGTAGCTCTAGTTATTCTCTAGTGAATAATTAATGGCTTCGATCAGAGTGGCGTGACGGTTTATAAAATTGGCAGAGAATAGTGTGCCGTCTCGCTACAAAACCAATAGATACATAAATCAAAAATATATATTTATTACTTTTATATGGAGTTTTCTTGTTTGTGAATTTTTTTATTTCTACTCCCGTGTCTTAGCCACGTAAAGGCTTATTTGATACAAGCTTATATGTATGATAAATCATGTACCATAATATGTGCCAGCACTGAATTCAACGCTTAACTACAATAAATATCTAAAATGTTAAAAAAGAAACGTAGGTCCGTACTTATTTAAAAAAATATATATTTTCCTCAAATTGACTTATTATTTTATTAACATTAATACATTAAATTATTTTTTATCAACTACAAATATTATTTACGAGATAAAATATTATAAGTCTAAGATCCACACTGATACTTGAGTTAAAATTTCGAGAATCGTCTTAATCCTTATTGTATAAACAAACGCATTATGTAACAAAGTGGCGAATTGACACTTTCCAACTAATATTAGAATTACCAGTGATTTTACAATTATAATAGCATTGTGGGTGTCGACGGGATACAATTCGACGAAAGGATAAATATGTACAATCATTTCACATTTAGTGTGTTCTAATAGGTGAGCATGAAATGAATTTATTAATAAGGTAATATCGATATATATATGTTATTATTTTTTTTTAACGAAATCATTCACGTGTAGGATACAGCAACGGGGAGTTTGGAAGATTCAGCTGTTTGTTCAGAATTGGTAAGGAATTTAACTGGGCTCTATTGATTTCCAAAATTTCTTGATAAAATAATTTATGATCCTTCATGTTTTGATACAACAATTTTAACCCCATCATCCGCATTCAACGTATGGTTCTCTAATAACAAGTAATTTGCGAATGTCGAAGTATCTCTTCTTGAAGTATTTGTCGTGTTTGTATCTTCTATATAAACGTTAGACACTGTTTACTGCCTGTCAATTCGAGTCCATTCGTCCACTCGAATGCTTGAAGATGCCGAAAGGCGAAACCCAGGTCGTTAGTGACAAAGTACATGGAAGTGTACAAAATCTCAATAATTCAAATTTGATATTGAAATTCCATCAAGCACCCTCAGTCGATGTCTTAAATTATAATATATACTTATATTTTATATTGATCCGTAATATGTAACTAATAATATTTAAAGTATCGTTACTATTTACCGATTAGTAAGCAACACTAATGCAAGTTTAAGTCACACGGCGGTAATCATTTATTTACGAGTCTATGCACTATTTTTGCCGGTTTATAAGTCTTTTTCTGCATAAAGAAATTCAGTCGCCTTCTGTCCAGTGTTTAATGTTCGTCGGTCACCAGCTGACATACTTCTCTAATAATTAACATTATTTTTCTGCAATAATTTTCTAAAATGTCATCCGTAGTACCTAAATTGAAATTTTACAATGGCTATGAGATTCCAATTTTAGGGTTGGGGACATGGAAGGTAATTGAATAAATACATTTTGTTGAAAAAATACTAACATTTCAATCATACATCCACAGGACATTGGTTGGAAAGTTATTCATCCCAAATTGTCATGTAATATTTTCGTATGGTTGAAAATATATGAAATACTCATACCATTTATGTATTCAATTTCTATGTACATTGTTGGGCCAATCGGTATTGTCTTCCTAGATTCTAGGACGTTGGAATGGTAGCAAACAAACGAGTTGTCTATCCTTGGAGTCAGGTGTTCCTTGTGTGTGCTATATTTAATGAGATGAACTACCAATATATTATTAGTTGCACAATCATTTAGATAACATGTAAACAAAGCTTTATGAAATTGTTTTAGGCTGACAATTCTGTTTTTTTATTAACTAGCCCAAGGACATATTTTATTTCAATAGTATTGGGAGTTCCTTGAACCAAATACATCATAAAATATATATTAGTATTTTACTATCATTGCTTATGGATTTCAAATCAAGTCCTGCAATTTAAATTGTAATTTATTATTTAAACTTTCGTTATTCACTGACCACTGCTTACTTTTTAAAACTATAGTCAAAGCCTGGTGAAGTCAAAACTGCTGTTGAAGATGCTCTAGATGTGGGCTACCGTCATATTGACTGTGCTCATGTATATGGGAATGAAGTAGAGGTTGGACAAGCTTTGAAGGTCAAGATTGATGAAGGTGTGGTAAAAAGGTTAGTCTTGATTTTTGTATTGTAATAGATTTAAATATATATTTATGTTTATCATGTAAGAAAGTAATTTATAAGTAAGTAGAGTTGCATCAACGTATTGCCCTTTTTCATTTCTTTTTCCTTTGAGATATGCTACAAAGTCATTCAAATAAGAAGAAAAATTAATAAGAGAATGGGCACTGAGAAATTTTTGTATTTAAATAAAACTTGTTTTGTAATACTTCCACATGTTTATAATGATCAGGACCGGTTTTGCTCATCACGGGCATTGTCAACTGACAAAACTGACAGAATTACTAAGTACAAAACAAAAAATTGTGTTTTATTTTTAAAGTTGAATGCCTTTCCGCCAATAATTGACAGTTAACACCTTAAAAGTATTTAATTAATCTTTCAGAGTCAATAAATGCTAACTATTGAGTGACATATATTGACTCAAAAAAACTGAAAATCTTCCCACCGCATATTTTTAATGAGTGCCCAACCCTAACCTGTAATACTTTTTACAATAATTATTTAAAATGAACGCCTGCAACCAGGAAACACTTACCGACCTTCCAGACATAATGAGTTTGAAATAAAATTAGTGGAATATGTGTGCTACACAGTTTTTTTCATTATTTCTTATAAAGTCGTCTTCCAACTAAGAATTTACTGTAAAAAATTTATTTCAATTTTATTTATATCAATTATTGGTTATTCTCATATATCTACATTGGTTATTATTGCTTTTTATTTCATACAGGACTTCTCTGAAAGGCATTGTCACTATTTAATATAGAGTTTCTCATTGTAATTGTGCAATTTTGTGTAGTGGAAGTTGTTTCTGATTGCTTTAACTCTTTTGACCCCAGAGTGTCAATTTATCAACTGTTGTAAAATTTAAGACATCGACTGAGGGAGCTTGATGGAATTTCAATATCAAATTTGGATTATTGAGATTTTGTACACTTCCATGTATGTCAGTTCGAGTCCATTCTTGCGCTCGAATGCCTGAAGATGCCGAAAGGCGAAACCCGGGTCGTTAGTGACAAAATACATGAAAGTGTACAAAATCTCAATAATCCAAATTTGTTGTAAAATTACTGCCTTATATCACCAATTTATCTACTCAATCTTTCGTATTTTCACCCGATTCTCTTTTTGCACAGATTTTGTTTACACAGTTTCTAAATAGCATGGTCTATGAAAAAGAAACATTTTTTTTGTAAAACTCAACGTTTTGCTTTAACATTAATGTACAAATTGTAAAAAAAATAATCATCATAATTATGTATTAACTCTGAATTATTGATATCGAATGATTAACTATTTTTATATTAAATTTAATTGATATCGATAACCATGTAATTAAATGTTTTGAATTCATTTATTTGTAACAAATGACAATATTACTATGTATAATATTACTATAATAATATCTTAAATTTTGTACTATTTTTTATAATAGAATCTCTTATTTGTGGTGCATAGTTTAGCTCTGGGGCTAAAAGGGTCAATATAATATCAGGGCAAGTGTTATTGAGATAGTTGATTATTATTGCAACTAATGTTATGATATTTACATACATAATATTACAACAACGATAAAACATAAGTAAATATAACAATTGATAACGAAATTTTTATTTCAAGTGACCAAACCAAAAAATTAAAAACAACTGATAATTATTATTTATTATTCTTTGATTGATATCTTGAGTCATATAAGTGTCAGAGGAATTAAATTTACTTGCCACATTTTTAATTGATGAAAACCAATACTGTTTACTCATGATTCATGATACTTATTCGTGAAGTAATAGTGGCACAAATTTTAATCATGCAAGTGCAGTGGAACTCCGACTTCGCTTTTCACGGGACCCTAAAAAAACAAATATGCGGGAAAACAATGTATGTGGGAAAGTCTTCAATTATTATTTTTCTTAACTTTCTTCAAAGGGGGCATTTTAGTTGCTAGTCACAATAATTCACAATGCTAAATACTAGACAAAAATGAATGCAGGCCGACTCAGTGAGTCATCAGCAGAATAATCATGAGCTGGCATCATAACAACAAGATGGCACTTACTCACTTGCAGCCTCGGTCTTTATTACAATTGTTGTTGAATGGTATTTCAAATAAGCTTAAAATTTATCAGAAAAATTTGTACACTAAACTTCTTTCATTTACTTATAAAATATCGATTAATTGCACTAATCTGAAAATTTTATGTTTATCAGGGAAGATTTGTTCATCACTTCAAAATTATGGAACACATTCCATCGTCCCGACCTAGTGGAAGGAGCATGCCGCAAGACACTTGAGAATCTAGGTCTTAAATACCTCGATTTGTACCTGATGCACTGGCCATTTGCCTATAAGGTGATTATAAAACATCTATTACATATGTTGTACAAGAATTTTATACGCAATGACTCAAAAAAATCATCAGTTTTTGTTATCTTACATCTATGTCGAAAATATAAATAAAAAAATTACATTACTAATATCCAACCTGTTGAAAAGTGGCTGTTATCCGTTGCTTGTGAGATTAATATGTTCATTTAATTTATAATGACTTTTTACCTTGCTCAAATCATGTGTTTAATAATTGCTATTATCATTAAAAAATTATTTCATTTCATAAACATCAGGAAATTATATTATTGTATAAACAGTATGTATCATAAAATGTAGGAAAAAATAATTTGCCATATCTGAACACACTGTTATATAATGAAATAATCGTATTCCAAAATCTCTTTCTCGCATCCAATTATGATTATTTGCTATGATTGTTATCATTGATAGGTAGGTCATGACTATCTTATCTTATATCAAGCAAAACATATACTGATATTAAATAAAAAAGTGTAATATTACTTTTATTAAATGTAAGTGGTATTTTCTGTTGCATAGGAAGATGGAGAATTATTTCCCACCGTAGATGGGAAAATCCAGTTTTCTGATGTAGACTATGTTGACACTTGGAAAGCTATGGAAAAGCTTATCGCTTCTGGTTTGGTTCGAAGTATCGGGATATCAAACTTCAATGCGGCTCAGATCAAGCGTTTATTAAAAAATGTATCCATTAAACCTGTCACAAATCAGGTAAACATCGTCCAGGCGGAAACATTAAAAGAGCTTTATAAGAGATTATTATAAGATTCGGCTCTATATCAATTCATTTGTCTTTTACTGTTTAGGTAGAATGTCATCCATATTTAAATCAATCGCAACTGGCTAAAGTTTGCGCAGATGAGAATATACTCATAACAGCATACAGTCCTTTGGGGTCTCCCGATAGACCGTGGGCAAAACCAGAAGACCCCCAACTTTTGGATGATCCAAAAATTGCAGCAATTGCTAAGAAATATAAAAAAACTCCGGCACACATCGTCATAAGGTAGGATACATAACCCTGGAAATAATATATATATATACAGTGCGTGGTCAGTTAACGAAAATAATCCGTTCCAAGACTATGTTCGCTATCCGAATTGTTTGTTAACCGATCATCGATTTACCATAGACATTTTACAGGTAGAATAAGTAAATTAGAACGATCGTTTTAGTTCGTTATCTGAATATGTGTTCGTTGTCCGAACACAAAAATCTTTCGTGAAAGTGTTCGTTGTTCGATTTGTTCGCAGTCCGAACTGTTCGTTAACCAATCACCCACTGTATATCTATAAATTAATACATAATTTTGAATTCTTATGTTAGTTAATAATTTCTTTTAGGTACCAAATTGACCGTAACAACATTGTCATTCCAAAATCAGTCAACAAGTCTCGTATCATGCAAAACTTTGATTCCTTCGACTTCAAGTTAACTCCGGAAGATATTCAATTGATTGATACCTTCGACTGCAAAGGTAGACTGGTGCCTATGACTGGGTATGTACATTTTTTTTAATTTTCTTGTCCAATGACGAAATTAATGACGATCAAAATCATCAACTCTTATCACAACACAAATACTCATCTTACATTTCGGTTGTAATGTAATTAAAATTTTAATCAGTTTTGAATTGTCTACTAAGGTTGATTATTTAAAAATCAAATTAAATATACTTTAATTGGCATATAGGCTTCAACTCATTTTATTTAATACATTTACTGCTAACGACATGTGACGCGTGCCGCCTGTAATTAGCTACTACGTGGTAATCGATAGGGCACTAATATCTAGGTGATTAGTGTAGCAGTGAATGGGTTAATTGTTGTAAAAGTGAATTGAAGATTAGTTTACAAATACAGAAGTTACCTTTTTTCTTCTTTCAATTGTGGTTTCATACGTTTTGTTTCACAAATGTCCTTTCGCCTATCATATAGAGAAAATAATTACAAATAAAACTGCATTCATAACTCTAAACCGGTAAAGTGTCAGAAGTGTTTTGTTTTTGGGGTGATAAGGTTATAATTATCAAGTATGTTAAATTTATTTTTATTATTTCAGAGCACTGGGGCACAGCAATCACCCATTTGAAAATGATGAATTTTAAAACTACTCTAGCAGAATACACATCCTTCAAAACATTCAATAACTATTGAAACTATGTAATAGAATTGTAAAATATTTTGTGATACATGTTGAAAAAAATATAAGATTTATAATAGAATATTCGTTATAAAGAGGAACAAATAAATTTCAACATCTTTCTTTTCTTCATTATTTTGAATATAACCATAATACTTTTTAAGGCAACTAAAAATATTGAAAATTGTTGACATTATTCTAGAAATTGGTGTATACAAGAATATTTCATATAGTCTGATGTATGGGTTCCACTGACAGATCTTTGAAAAATGATGTTGTATACTATGAAACAATACATAAATGCAATATTTATTTTGCAATTTGCTAATTTTATGCTACAAAGAAAACCTGGACTATGTGAAATCAGACTGATAAGCATATCTTTCCAAAAAGAATTGACATTTAACGCCACCAAAGTGATAACATATGTTGCCAGGCAACAAATTTATTGGGTACATTGGAACCCCGATCTACCGTTCTCGCATAAATCGGTTTCCCACATGGATCGTTTGTTTATATTCCCGGCCAAAGAACAATGTTAAATAATCCCACATTAATCGTTCCTTAATTGAGTCGTATAGTATCAAAAGTAGAACTGTCCACTATTTGAAGTTTCGAGATAAACACGAAAAACGTTTTGTTGGCGTTTTTGAATTTTTTGATGTTTTAGATTTGTATGAGAGGCCATATTCTGGGTCACTTAGGGTAACTCTGTGATTGGTTGAAAGTATGATTTATCAAACCGTTCACATCTTTTTCCAAAGTTGTTAATCATTCTGATTTTGGTAGCAAGCATCATTTTCTTGTACGTTTTTGTACGACACGTACATGATTTTGATACCAAAATCTTATTTCTAACCATACACTATGACCGGTAGAATAGTACGGCAGCATTAGTTCAATTTCGACAAATATGGGATAGTTCTACTTTTGATACTATACGACTCAATTTATCGATTTCTTCGATGTATCGTCTTAATAGTCCCGTCAAAAGTTTTATCCCGAATGGCCGGTTTTGTTGAATATTTCTCATTTCGCTCATAATTGGGACTTCCAATCCCAATTATGAAATGAAAAAATATCAAAAAATATCAATCCTGAAATCCCATGACCAGAAAAAGGGTCCGGGATTGGATACCCTACTCAATCATATTCGACCCCATCCACCCTGTTCATAGAAAAAACCCGAGAGAGTGAGCGTATAAGCTTCGTAGAATTGTTTATGATTCATAGGCATAATGTTTCCATTGATGACTCACTTACTAAGCACCTGTGCACATACAGACTTTTCAGTCATGTCCCTGTGTTTGCACACCTCGGTTGGCATTCAGTCTTGCCTCGCCTCTCATATTTTTCTATTCACAACTAAAATGCCCTCCATGAAGAAAACACGAACCAAGCTATCATCAAAATCATTTTTTTATTCCTATGATATGTATGCGAGTTCAAGGGGGCTTTGTTAAAAGTGTCAAACTTCCAAAAGCCAATTTAGTATTTAGGATATTTTCTATGGATACAGCGGTAACTTTGTGGAAGTTCATTTTTAATATAAAATTAAAATTGATAACTTAGTTATTCCACTTGGTTTATCACTAATGTTAGTGATAAACTAAGTTATCAATTTTAATTTTATATCAGTATTCAGGACTTTTTAAAAAATTTGATAAATAAGATTTTTTTAAATTTACATTTTTTTTTATTTTAAGCTTTCCTGCATTTATCACTTTTTTAGGGTGCCATGAAAAACGTAGATTCACGACTCCACTGTAGTACGTACAATGTATGAGTATATAAGTATGTCTTAAGGAAATAAAACGAATATTTGTGAAAAAAATATTGTATACAAATTATATTTATTACATAAGTAGTAAAATAAAAAAATGTAAGGCTTTCACAACTTCACGAATTATTTATATTTATTACATAACTCAGATTTTTATTAGATCATCATTTATTAGTAAATATTAATTCAGGTGAGCAACCCACCAATATTTAAAGCAGAGATTGTTTCTATAAATAAAGCCAGTTTTTTTTAAGCTGTGATATATTAGTAGGCTTTCCTATTTCATCAATCTTTGAAGTGCCTCAATTTCATACTATTTAGGTTAAATTGATCTACAGTAAGCCAAAGATAATGTATTTCAATCAATATACCCCTCATGTTCTTCAGCGATGATAAACTCGCTGATGTTTAAAAAAGTTTAGCTCTTAATAAAAATTGGGCATTTAATAATTTCCGCCAATTGCATTAAAATCAGTGCAAAAAAAAAGTTTTGTCAATAATATGTCAACTTTCTTAATAATAAAGCTATGCGATTACGAATTTGATATTTTAAAATTTATAAATTAATACAACGATTTCAGCTGCCCATTACAAATCATACTTCAATGAACAAATCTTTCACAAGTATACTTTTCTCTCGTTTTGAAGTTGATAAGAACACAATAAGTAAATCACAAGTGTAGCTTTTTATAAGCCAGTTGATGGTAATTGAGAAACTTGTTAGCAATAGATAATACAACTTCAATAAATATTACTATAAGATAATAATATATGATTTGCAAACACGCACTGTTTTTGCTTCATCATATTTCTAAGCAAATTTTATAACTAGGTATAGAAAGTATAAATTATTAGTGTAATATTTGTTTTAAAAAGTTTTACGATGAACAGCTCTCTGGCCTTCCTCATCATATTCTTTCTTCGACACCCACATCTTCTTAAAGGCATCCAATGAAGCAAGAATAGATCCTCCTATCCATGTGGAATAAAGTCTTTCTTGGGGAGCAGATATCTAAAAATCAATGTAAGAGTCAATCGTCATTTAATATAAGCTAACAAAAATTGTACAACTCTAGGAATCACAAATACTTTCAAGGTTACTGAATATGGATAAAATTTTCAGACACATAAATATTTTAGTAAATGAGGCGCCCAGTATCAATGTTAGCCAAAGGTACCGTTGCAGTTTTTTCAGGAGGGGAAATTCTGTTGCTCTTTTGACAATAAATATTTAAGTGAAATAGTTTTCACTAGATACTAGAACCCATCAGGAATAAATACTTCAAAATAAAAAAAATTGCATTTAACTTTATTATTAAAGCTCTAGCATGAGGTGCCAATATGCTCTTGACCCATTTTGATAGTTTTCCTTTGACTGTTTTTGATAGTAAGCGATGAACTTTTGGCCTTTTTTTATATTAAATGAAAGGAAAAAAAATAGCCAATACATATTGAGTAAAATTATCATGTTTTATTGAAAAATATGGAACTCAGACAAATAACCACCCAAAAATAGACATTATAATTTCACAAAAAATTTATTGATTTTATTTTTATACACGAAAATTAAATTATTAAAACAGAATACGGTTCTAAATGATTTCCATTTTTTATTTCCTAAAAGCGTAAAAGCTTTCCCATAGCGATCAGGTGCGTCTGGGTAATAATCCCTGCAGTGTCAATATTAAATTCAGATTTTTTCAATGCAATTTTGTGATGTTGTTTCTCCTCGAGTTGATCTCGAGTGACTTATAAAAATTCTCATTTGGCTTATCTCATTTCGTCGGCGTCCGTGGCGCAGTTGATAATGTCGTCGGCTACGGTTAAGGATGTCTCGGGTTCAATTCCCGGTGCGGACAGTTTTCATAAATTGATCTTTCAATCGATTTTAGGATTTCTGTTCGTAGTCATGCATGTTTGTGATGTTTAAAAACTCCTCCCTCCCACCCATTCGATCCTCAAAAACGGGGCGTAGCGAGAGCAATTAGATAACCAATAATCCTGTCCTAGTCCTATTCTATCCCTACTCTCTTTGAAAAAAGAGAAGTTTAGCAACTAACAAGCAGTTCTCATAGAACATAGTTCTCATTTCTGTTGAGATACCTTCATTAAGAAGCCATATGCTCCACGTTGGGAGCGGACATGGTAAAAAAATCTCATTTCATTTTCCAATTTCAAATAATTGGTGCGTTGTCATTAACGGTAATGTCAATTTTTTGTTAATTTAAAATTTTACATGTATAATTTTAAATTTTATATATATAATTTTAAAGGTTTATTTAGATTTTTTAAATAATGTCTTAATAGGGTGGGGAACTTTATATGTACCAGGGTTATGATTGTAATGTTAATTTTTATTTTTTTCACTTTTGCTATCGACATACGGTGAGGATGGGTGGGAGGGAATTTTAGACATCACAGAAATCCATAAATTGATTAAAAATCAACAAATGAAACTGTTATCCTAACACGTGAATACCGCAATGAAGCATACGACATTGACCACTCGACAATGGACTGACAATATTAGTTATAAATGTCTCTTTCTGTTTAGTATCATGGTTATAAGCTCGAACACAAAGTACACAAATGATACTGTGAAGCGATAAAACTGCAAGTACAGATGAGATTTTAATTGTCATTTTAAGATAAATAGAATGTCTAGAGCCAAAAAAAATGAAATATATAGAATATTCATACTTTTATTTTAACTGAGACACATATGAAAAGTATGCACCCATTTTATTTAAATATTAAATAACCTAGACTATACTGTAATGCAGTGATTTTTTTATGGTTGTAATTCACTTACTTCATTGCTGTTTGTTTTGCACATTTTTTTAAATATTAGTCTCTTTTACCTTTTAAAGTGTGAAAAATTTCATAATCTTCCATTTTCGCGTTTGATTTTTGAAGAATTAATATTTTTTAACCAAAAAAATCAATAAAATACAACCAAAACAATTATGGCGGCCATATTAGATTTTTTAAATTCAAGACCTGTGATTGGCCAGTCCTTCAGCCAATTATTTTTTTGATTTCGAACAAACTTTTAAAAAGTTCAAAAACTTTGGCTGATTTTGATACTCAGGCAATTTTAAAAGTCGATTTAATGAAGGTTCTAAACGATTTTGATTCATTTTTTTTTTTGAGAATGGTATCTATAGGTGCAAAGAATTTAATGTCATACAAAACTAAAAAATGTTAAAAAGTGCCTTTGGCTAACTTGGATACTGGGCTCCTCAAATGTATGCATGGAGTCGATGATTTAAAAAAAATTATACTTGAATATACCTGATTCAGTTTCTCAAACAGAATTGGCAGAAATACACTGTAGCATACAAATAGCAGTGTACTGTTTTTTAAACAAAATAAGAGCGATAGTCCAAAACTTACTCTTATTTTCATGTCCTTAGGTGCGAGTCTCTTAATTTCAGCAAGTAATCGATCACCGAAGCCCCGGAATAACGTTGATCCACCAGATAAAACAATATTTTGATGTAAAACCTTTCTTAGATCCATATCTGATTTTTGAATTGCGAACATTAACACTTCGTGAATACCTGAATAAAAAAATAACCAATTAATACACGGTGAACAGAGGATATAAAGACCACATATTACATGAAAACAAATAAGTAAGGTTAGAAATCCAATATTGACTCATATTAACCCACCTAATCCTGTATGATTTTAAAAACGTTTTAAATCATATTAATATTTTTAAATAAAAGAATATCAACAATTTTTAAAGAGGAATAAAGAATTTGATATCCCCATATCTTTTATTTCAATATTTATACCTTCACATTCTTCCCCAAGTAAGTCAGGCCGGAAGAGAACTTCAGGTGCTCGGAATCTCGCCGGTCCAATCTGATAAAAATATAAATAATATACCATTCAAAAATTGAAAAAAATAATTATATTACATAGTTTAGTATGTAAAAAGAGTTGGTGTGTAACAACAAGTATCAGTTAGCAAGTCGCTCAACCTCCATTTTTAGAAATGGAAAGAAAATAACTGATCGCAAAAACAATTATGAAAATATCACAGTAACCTATCCTTTGAATACAAATCGAAACATGCAAACAGTTGTCTGGAACTTTGGCCATGGTGATCGGCACCAGCTGTAGACATATGAATGGTTACTTTGTATAATTAATACTATGTATAACCATGTTTTGAAACAGCTTGTTCCTAAACTGAGAGCTGCCTGCACTCAATACCTTAGATAAATAGCAAAAAAAAATTCAAATTCCATAACAATCATACCTCTAATGTGTTACCATCCGGTAAGGTGTATTGCAGACGCTCTGCATCTAATGCTTCTTCCTTAAGTGGACTAGCTGCAAGATAACAGGCTTTCTCTTTGATTGCCCTAGTAACTTCGAATTCTGCTGACGTCTTTAATTGTACACCCTCTTTCTTCAACAGTACGCTAAACAAAACGATTTATTGATTAAAATTATATTCAATCCAACAACAGTAGCTGAACGGTTAAAGTTATAGAGCATAGGTTTCAACATTAAAAATTACTATTCATAAATAATAAATTTTAGGAAAATTCAAATGGCTTACTTGAGATATCTCGTAACATCTCTACCGGCAATATCTACCCTCATAATGGAATGTGGCATGGCAAAACCTTCGTAGATTGGTACTGCGTGTGTTACGCCATCGCCCGAATCCAATACCACTCCGGTTGTACGGCCAGTTGCGTATCTATAAAAAAAATATGGAAAGTTAATTTCTGTGCTTTTCTATTGTTAGTTAGCATACAAACTAATCTTACTTGGTATGTATTATTGACTGATAAATTTTATATTTTGGGCTTGATGGAATCTTTCAATTTGTATTAATTTTTGGCATGTTTCCGTAGACTTCAAAAACTAGTGTTACAGGCAAAAAAAAATTTTAAGTTTTTTCATAATGGTCATTGAGCATGCTTTTCATTTTAGGAGTAGAATTAGGAATAAGCCCGCAATTGACCACAATTGGTTCCACAATCAAACTGTGTAATACAGCGGTTGGCGACCAGGAGCTTGCGTAGTAGAATTTTTAAGGTGACTGCAATGAATAAAAATATTTTTTAACAAAATCTAGCAAAATTAAGATATAGCGCTCTTTGTCATAAGTAGGGCTTGCATTACTGGTTTACCGGTAAATTACCAAAAACGCACGATCGGTAATTATTTACCGCAAATGATTTTATCGCGAATTAAAGACAGATTCAGGCATATTATAACTATGTATATATATGAGTTTACTGTAGATATGCATGCGGAATGGGAAGTTTGGTTTTGCGAATCTGGCAGCATTGATACTCAGTTTGTTACTGGTCACAAAAATAAAGTGAATAAACCGAAAATAACGAAAAAATTTAAACTTCTGATGACTTGCCGACCAACTAGTATTGAATCAGAATAAGCGTTTTCATCTGCGGGACAAATATGAACAAACAGGTCAAGTCTAAAAGACGAAAGTGAAGTTCTGAAAAATTATTATACCAAAAAAACAAGTTTTTAATAAACTCTACAAAACTACTAAATTATTATATTATTTTATTTTAATTACGAATTTATATTATGTAAGTGTATACAAAGTATGTATGCATACACCTAATGTATATATTTATTGTAAATATTAAAAAATTAAATGCATGGCATTACAGCTGACGCCAATGCGCCATGCTTTACACAAACATAACAACAGTAACAATAATACTAATAAAAACAATTATGAAAATAAAAACATTCTTTAAATTATGAAATACAAAAAAAAAAACATTTACAAGGAAAAAATATTTGGTCAACAATACCCAGAGTTTAGTACTGAAAATATCCAGCTGTCTAGGCAATGCATCAGCCGAATGACTCTTGCAACTGGCGACTTGAATGACCAACGCGAAGAAGAAGTTTTAAGAACAAAAATTGCTCGGTTAAGGTTTCGGCCATGTAGATAAATATTGGGAGCATGTAAGTTAATAGTCGTGAGAATCTCAGGATTACAAACTCGTTCCCGAAGAAGAAGAGAGAAATGCTTTAGAATCGGAAACGATCTTCGTGCTTCAAGAGAGTGAAAAGATAGCATTCCCAAAAGAAATTTGGTTGGGTAGTACTCTTTTAGGAAACTATTAAAGGGAAAATATTTAAATTTTTTGAAATAGAAATATCGTAGGAATTTCTTATGAATTCACTCCAATTTCAACTTGTAGGAATTTTCATATGGACTCCAGATAATAGATTCATATTCAAGTGTACTGAGAACCAAGGAAATGTATAGAGTGCGAAACACAGTTGGGTCTTCGAATGGTTTACTTTGCCACTATAAACCCAAGAAGTTTGCTAGCACGCATAGCAATGGAACTAATATGTGAACTAAATGTGAATGAAGAGTCAAACGTTATTCCGAGATCAACAATTTTAGGCAAACATTGTAAAGTATTATTTGATATCACATAGTTATATTTAATAGGAGATCTTGAGCGAAAGAAAGAAATGCAAAAGCATTGTGAAATGTTGTAGTCAAGTTTGTTTTTTATAGACCAATTCAAAATCGAGTCTATATTATGTTGCAGAATAGCACAATCAGACTCCTTCTTGATAGTTAAAAACAGTTTTAGATCATTAGCGAAGAGCAGATACTTTATACCATTCATACTTTCCACAATATCATTAATAAAAATAAGAAATAAAATTGGACCGGGATTCAATCTCTGTGGTACACCAGAATATGTTGGAAAAATATTTCATGCGAATCCAGCGTATTCAACATACTGTCGTCGTTTTAACAAATAAGAAGCAAAAAATTTAATTAACCTGTTTGAGCTTCCTACAGCACTTAATTTATTTATCAGAATATCGTGATCGACACTATCAAATGCTTTTGAAATATCCGTGTAAATAACATCAACCAAATGGGAATCCAAATATTTCGATATATTATACTCAATATACACCATTAGACTGGTGATAGTTGAGCGCACTGATCTAAAATCATGTTGGGAATCAGTTAACTGACAGTCAACATGCATGTAGATATATCTATATAGTATTGATTCAAAAAGTTTAGTCGTTACTTATGTACATACATCAATAAATTAATGGATAAACTAATAAGTTAATAGTATAAACTGTTCACAGACAGATAAATCAAATATTACAGTCGTAATTTAAATTAACCAAGCTTTATGTGGCATATAATAGATTATCTGATCTCCCATTCCCATATATCAGTAAAACAAAAAGGACAAACATAATTATAAGTACATTTCACGACATTATTATTCACATGAAACGTATTTTAAATTATTTATGTTTCAATCTAGGATACCGTTTTTAATTTAATTGCAGTTCTAGAGTATTTAGTCAATGCATCCATTTGAATACTCTGCTTTATAATGGCACCATTAGAAATCAATATCAGTCTGAAGCAGATGATTTAAAATAAGATAAATTGTACTTACAGACTAAGTACAGCTTGCATGGAAACGAAAAGTGCAGGTACATTAAATGTTTCAAAAAATATCTCTGCAGACTTTTCTCGGTTTCGCCGAGGGTTAAGAGGAGCTTCCGTTAACAACACTGGATGTTCTTCAGAAAACATTGACAGTTGATCCTAAAAAATATGTATGTCATATTGCAGTTTATTCATTATTATAATTTTTGTTAATACTTTTCAACCAGCTATCAGTTATTTATTGACTAACATACTTCACTATGTTAAATGAAAATTACTTTTCCCATTCTACAACAGAAATGAAGAAATGTTCTGCAAACATAAGAAGACTCAGCTACGAAAGAATTCACTTGTGGCGCTCGAACACCAATAAATTTTATTGTCAAATAAAGTTATTAAACTTCGTTCTAGTTTTTCTACTTGGTTTAAATCACCAAAACTAAGTTTTTACTTTTAATTTAATCATTATAATATTATGTTTGCATTATTTTAGCATTCAATGAATTCACTGTAACCAATAGATTTGCAGCAGTATAACAAGAGCAATCATATTTATTCATAATTAATCAGAAAAGGTTTTGTATCTTGATGACTGAAAAATTTTAATGAATTAAGTTTAAGAAGATATCTTACTTTGCTATAAATATAATTCCAAATCCTTTCCATGTCATTCCAATCGGTAACGATACCGTGTTCCATTGGATACCGTAGAGTAAGAAGTCCTCGGTGTTCCTCAGCTCTTGGTCCGACAAAGACGTCACCTTCTAAAGCCCCGGCCATCACTCGAACATGCTTCGGCCGACCAATACTATACAATCAAGAAGAATATTTAAACGATTATTGATTGTTAATCAAATACATTTACTTTTGGTTGACAAATCTGATATAGTCTTAAATTCAATTACATTCGTTTGGTAGAGCAAGTTCCATAATATTTAGAAAAAAATATAGTAATAATGATGGCGCGATGCTGAAATGGCCATCAACTATATTACATAATTCTTGTGGAATTAACTACTTTGCTATATTTATAATTTAAGACATCGACTGAGGGTGCTTGATGGAATTTCAATATCAAATTTGGATTATTGAGATTTTGTACACTTCCATGTATTTTGTCACTAACGACCCGGGTTTCGCCTTTCGGCATCTTCAAATAAAAAGAAACTTCGACATTCGCAAATCACTTGCTAATGGAGAACCATACGTTTAATGCGTATGATGGGGTTAAACTGTTGCATAAAAACATGAGGGATCATAAATTATTTTATCAAGAAATTTTAGAAATCAATAGAGCCCAGTTAAATTCCTTGCCAATTCTGAATGAGCAGCTGAACCTTCCTAATTCTCCGTTATTATATCCTATACGTTGAAACACCTAACAGATGTCACTAAACGTGGAATGATTGTATATATTTACCCTTTCGTCGAATTGCATCCCGTCGAAACCCACAATGCTATTATAATTGTAAAATCACTGGTAATTCCATAAGAAGTTGGAAAGCGGCAATTCGCCACTCTGTAAATGTGGTGTTTACAAAATAAGGATTAAGGCGATTCTCGAAATTTTAACTCAGGTATCAGTGTGGCTCTCAGATGTATAATATCTTACCACGTAAATAATATTTGTCGTATTTGTATCTTCTATATAAACGTTAGACACTGTTTACTGTCTGTCAGTTCGAGTCCATTCATGTGCTCGAATGCCTGAAGATACCGAAAGGCGAAACCCGGGTCGTTAGTGACAAAATACATGGAAGTGTACATAATCTCAATAATCCAAATTTGCTATATTTAACCTCATTATAATAATGTTCTATTAAACAAATGCCTATTCAATCAACACATAAGTTTTTATTAGTATATACCTAATAAATTAGGAGATTTGGTATTAAAATATAATCAAACCATTTATTTACAATTATTGGACCATCTACTTGGACAATACTGTCAACCTTGTATACATTATTATTAAAATATTAGCAAAAATTGCCATAATTTTAATAATCAACCTAGCCTTTAAGATTAGTGTAATTGATTAAATTTCTGTGTATGCTTTGGAAGCAAGCATTTTCATTTGTATATGTAACGGAGTTTCTGAAATTTATCATTTGACACTATTTTAAATAAAAAATCTGATTTTAACATTTTTTCAAGCTGAAGAACTCATGAAACGATAAGAAGTATTTTAAATTTGAATGCTTCTTTTTCTACTGCTGTGTGCGGTTTTTTCCGTGTCCGCTTTTTTACATGTCCGGATTTTTTCATGTTCGCTTGTACAGTTTTTCCTAGAACCAAACTATTGTACTACAAGAATTTGGCTTTGTTACTCACTAATTTGGAAACCGGCATTTTGGTATTTGATCCCCCGCAAATCCAGCTTTGATAACTCCGGAACCCTGTTTTAAAAATGCATACGATTAAATTGAGATCATTATGTAAAGTATAAAATGAAAGAATATATTGTATCAATAGCTAAAATGAATTAGTACATTACATAAAGTAGCTTAAAAAGGTTTCAGACAAAAAAAAATTCCTTTAAAAAACCCTTCCCTTCACTTAGATGTGACAATAAAAATTCAAATAAATGACTTAATGGTGATTCTTAGTGACAAAATATGATTTTCCAACTATAAATAAATGGAATGGTGACATTTGGTACTTTCTAGTAAAATGACATCTTGCAAATTCACAAACACCAATTGCATATTCGATACAAGTGTATTCCATAATATTATCAATATTATGTCAAGTTACTGTTGATATTTGTACAATTTTGCGTGTACATCAACTGTAATTTAAAGGAGTGTCATGCCTGCAATGACTAATACTAGAAAAAAATATGAGAAAATATTACATTATCTATAACGACGGGCTGGTTAATCATAACGTCGTAATGCTCCATTTTAAAATATTTTTGTAAATTTAAGGACTAAATGTTATGTTACAAAATATTAATTATTAAAATAGCCGACGGCTGACATATCTAACGGAGATGAAAGATTTTGTCTTCTTCTTCTTTAGAATTGACACATGCAATCATTGTAGAAGTGTTCCCCTTACAAAATATATTTGGTGTTTTTACAACTTCTTAGTCTATGGAGCATTCCAAATGATTAAACCTTTTCCATTATATATAGGTACACTTAAGTACATACTTAATGCTTTTATGAAACAATAAAAATGAAATCATTGGTATTATTTAGTTTATATCACTTATTGACACTACATATTACTTAATAGTACATTATTCGTGTATTGAGCAAATTGACCATAAACAGTATTCTCATTTTTTGTTTATGATTACCATAAACTGCAAACAAACGCTGAATGAATGAATCCGGTGACATCTCTCAATAATCGCGATTAGTTTCTATGATTTCGGTGTTTGGGGTTTGTTACCTATTAATATATATTGCAAATTATTAAGAATTTATAACAAAATAAACAATTGGATGATATCTTCTCAAACATATATTTAAGAGAAGGCTCGGGTTGCACCTCTCGTCACAATGGATGGATATTCAAACTATTACCAGTGGAACGGTTTGTACCTTGAAATCATTACTTGGAAAAGATGCTTTTATTTAAAAGGGGAGGCACTGATTCGCTTTTTCTCAAAAATATAATTCGTGTCTAGTAACTTGGTTTGTGAACACAAATTATATGATTAACTTGAAGGTTTTTTTTGACACTTCAAAGTAACACTGAACCTGTTTTGTGAAAAATAATGCCTAAAATAAAATCCAAAAATTTGAATAGTTTTTGAATAATTTGTGTCTTTAATTAATTTGTAATTTGGAAAAATTGTTTCATACTTTGGTATGTTAAAATATGTATAATTACAATTTTGCCTATTTCATCTATGCAATAATATTATTAATCAATTAACCAATACTTGGTTTGAAATGCCCCTAATTTTGTTAAAAAAATTAATGTTTTCTCAGATTCACAAATTTAGGATGCCACTAGATGAAAGAATCCTTATCTAAAAATGAAATTTGCACATCATGGAATTATACAAATTACTATTCTTTGCTTTACTTTTCTACCAAGAATGCATAAGACTTAAAACATTGATAAATTTGAAAGATTCTGAAAAGGCTTAGCTTTCACTGTACTTTTTATGAAACAATTAACTTGTAGTACAATATACTCTAATTAAGAGGCCATAAACAATTTTGTATTAACAAACATATTTCACACATAAGTCACTTAATGCTCATTATCTCAATTTCAGAGCAACTAAATGAAATTTTTAAACGCTCAAACCAAACTGCAATTTTGGATTATAGATTCTTTAATATATGTAAACAAATTGAGAATGATCTCAAAAACTGCACCACAAAAGAATCAGAAGTTCTACGTGATTCCCTATGAAAATGTGTGATTGTTTAATAATTGCCATATAAATTATTAATACATAATTATATCATATCATTTTTCTTCAGTACCAAATGAGAACCATGCCTTTTTCATATAAAATCACTAGTCCAATACCCATTCAATAATGTTAAATTCAAAAATTGTGTATCCACTAATATTGTTTAACGATTTTTAGTGGACCCTGTGTTGACATCCCATTCAAACCAAAATAACTATTATCAAGGATATCAAAACAACTACACCCAGGACAATTATTTAAATGATTATTCTCCATCTAGCCAGGTAAAAGGACATGTAGCTGAGGGCCACAATATTTTAAAATTTGCATCATTCAAGTTTTGTACACTTCCATAAATTTTGTCACTAACAACTATGGTTTCGGCATTGAAGTGCGTGGATAAACTCGAACTGACTAAATTATTTTGATATTGAAGTACTATCAAACATCCTGAGGCGATATAAATAACACAATATTATATTTTACTACATTTCGTCAACATTACAAAATAATTAAAACCATAGTTGAAATTCTCTGCATAAAATTAGCAACTTTGCAAGTCATTAAAAAACCCAGATGTGTTTAGTAATTTTTTTTATGACATAAAACAACATTTCCCATTATTAATAATGACATTTTTTTCAGACCAATAGTATCCAGGATTTAAATTTAGCAACCGTGTATAAAACAGGAAATAATAGAAAACGCCAGTTGACAGATGATGGAGGTGTGTGTATTAAATATTATATTTATTTGCAGGCTTCTTTTACTACATAACATTGATTTTTATAAGTTACCTCTAACTTTATCATGTCACCCAACAGTAAAACGAAATTTTTCAATGGCAGAATATTGTTTAAAGATATCTTTTTAAATGCAACTATGGCTTGTCATTCTAGAGCCTACGAGTAAAAAAGCAAGATTAGTGGCGAGCGAACTGGGAGTAGTTCTGAATAGTGGTCCCCACAACAGCCCTGTTGCAGAACTGAACAAACTGTTTCAAAATATTACCTACAATGTTATATCTCAAGTTGGTCCAGCGCACTGCGCCATCTTTACCGTTTCAGTGAAGGTATATATTTCTTTTTTAATTGTACTATGCATAGTTATCAATCATAATATTCAATAATAAAATATTTATCTTTAGAAACAGCATCATCTTTATCAAACACAATCCGGTTATTTGACAAGATTTTCATCTATAGTTCCATTTTAATTGGAAAATAATATTAAATAGAGGCCTCTTATATTTTATCCGTCTCATTATCCTTAAATAACAAAAAACATACACATTACATGATGTGAACCTTGCTTTGTCGATTTCATCTCATTTTTGTTATTTAAATATTATATTTTTTAGGTTAATAACAAAGACTTTATCGGATCTGGACCTAGTAAAAAAGCTGCCAGAGCAGAAGCAGCTACAAAAGCTTTGGCCACATTACAGCCTCCAGAATTAACTACGCGAAGCTCATTAGACTTCACTACTGACATTAATTTATCTCCAAATAATGGTTTGTCTTTATTTGTATTTTTTTACTGGACACACTTTCAACATAATCTAATATCTAGTATACGCATTGCACCTATTCTAAAATTCATATTACAAGATATAATGACTTATTTAGCCATACATAATTCTTTTATTTTTAGTTAAACCGAAGGATAAATCTTTTAAAGAACCCTCATGTAGTAATCCAGCTCCCACTAAAGTACAAACATGTGCCATCGTTCCTAAAAGTCCAATCAATGTGATCTATGAAAACTTTGCCGATGCCGTTTTTCAATGCGTGTCATCAGATGGCGGTAACGATACCTGCAATTCTCGTTTCAAGGTCATCTGCAAAGTGAAAGGTCAAGTGTTTGAAGGATATGGTGAGTACCTCTACCTACCTCTATGACTTTTTATTACACTATTCTTATGATTGAAAATGGTATCTATGTTATACATTTGTGTAAAATAATATCTCTTCTATATTGCGCAAAACACATGTAGAAATCTGTATGTTTGTATGTCTGTCGGTCACAACAGCTCCTCCCAAACAGCGTACATTGGCGACGTGAAATTTTCACACGTCATTCTGGCTGCAATTTTTTGTTCAACTGTGCAATTTTCAACTTTCAACTCTCAACATTTAACTTTTAACCTAAAACTGAAAACGCGATATTTTTGCCGTTTACGATTCCGAATAAAAAAATCAACCAACCCCGAGGAAGATTGCCTAGCAACCGCACCATACCAAATATTCCGTGATTATCAATGTGTTACACACCATGTTACTTAGCAACTATAAATATATTAAACTTCACAAATAATTATTGTTGAATCGTACAAATTGCAAAAAATCCAAAGGTTGAACGGAAAATTATCAATCATTTGAAATTATAAAACTTAAGACAGTTACATTTCGTGCCTTTGACGCACCGATAGTAAATGAAGTTGCCATCATCATTGCTGAAAACGAATTTAAGAAACGTGATATTGTTTTGACAATGCGTAGACCTGAAGAATACTTACGAGATAAAATGTTGCGTGAATTCGATGAATATATTCATTTGAAAGATGCGATTGTAAATGATAACCATACAGCTGATTATGGAAATTTTGAAAATTTTACGCTCAACGTTTACTAGGTGTCAAACATACATGAATATGCTCAAGATATTATCACGCACGTTCGGAGGCAAGCCACACACCTTCAATCCAAAATGCAAAGAAATGGAGGAAAATGCGACCAATGACCTATTAAAAATTGATCCACGTGATTTGGTGACAAGGATCTTCCGGCAAAAGCTTATACAATTCATAAACATGCTGATGAAAGGTCAAGTTTTTGGTGATTATAAGTATTGGTTATACTCCATCGAATGGCAGAAACACGGAAAACTTCCGCATTCACGCATTTTGATTTGACTAAACAATTAAAACCTGATAATATTATTTCTCTAGAAATTCCTAATACATGCGCAGATAAAAGCTTTCTGACATCGTCATTAAAAGTATGATGCATGCCCGCTGCCTTGCTTTCAATAGGTTGTCACGATGCACACAAAATGAAAAATGCAGACAATTATAGTTAATTCATCAAAGAAACGCAATTCGCGTCAGATGGCTATCCTTTCTACCTATGAAGGAAGCCAGACGGTAGACAAACAGCAACTGTGAAAATTGATAATCGGCGGATCGCCCCTAGCAATTTTTTCCTTCTGAGATATTTGATGCCCACATCAACTTTGAAAACTGCAAGTCAATAAAATCCAAGTACATTCTCAAGTATAACCACAAGTTTTCCGATCAAGTTGCATTTACTGCTCAGTTCAGTAATAATGGTATAGATGAAAAGTGTACCAAGCAGACCGCTTAATTTCGAGCAATGAAGCGGCGTAGCATATGTAAGGATTTCCCATTTACGAACGATATACCGCAAACGTACATTTGGAAAACGGGACATGTATTTATTTTAACGATTTGACAATTTGGAAGATATCAGGACAATCCAACAAACACGACATTGACAAGATTCTTCAAGCGCTGCAAAAATAACAGTTTTTCGAATACCATTTTTAAATGCAGATAAACAAGCTACTACTATGGCACAATAATAATAGTGAGGGTGGGGTAATATTTTTCTTTTAATATTAATGTTTTCAACTTTTAACATTAAAGAGATACGTTCCACGCTAATATTTTCAACTTTTAACATTATTTTTAATTGATGGGCTATATTTTGTGTATGTTATGAGAGGTACAGTCCACAGTGATATTTTCAACTATCAAAAAAATGTCAACATTAACTAACCAATGTCTTAATGACTTTATTTAAGAATCCTCTATCTTGGGCGAAGCCGGGTAAAAAATACTAGTTGATAAAAACTAAAAAAAATTAGCCTGAAAATTTTACCTAAATCTATCTTCCAGAATTTAACTTTTTGCACTCGAGTGCCGCCATAGTGGCGGCATTGGAAGTTTACCGTATAACTGGAGTGCCGCCGCTATGGCGGCATGTGTCAAAGTGTTTTTTTTGAATATTTCAGCTATTTTTTTATTGCGATTTCAATCAAGCTAGAATGAATAATAATAGGTTATTACATTTATCTAAGAAAGAAGTCGCCAAATGAAGACAGCGTGCGTAATTTCAACATGTGCTTTTATCTGAATCTTTCGGTGCAAGCGATATTTTTTTGTCGCATAGGGTAATAAATCTTATTTATTGAATGCGCTAGTGACTGGAGGGTGAACAGTGTTATGCATGATCTGAAGTGTTTATTTCTCAAATTATTACTCGCTTTTATTTGTTTAAAAATCAAGGGCGTCTCGTATAGTTTACAATTTTTTATTTGAATAGAATGTATTTGTTGACAATACTTACTAATATATTATACCGATTCAGAAGCTTATATATCTAATGTACAGTACTCTAATGAGTCTTATGAAAATTAGAATGTATCGATTTATTATTTACATCTGAAGTTTGTGAAATTATTGGTTGACCCCTTAGTAGGAGATTTTTGGCATGGTGGATCTCAAAGGCGCACTTCAACTGTTCTTACAGAAGACCGACTTGCAGATAAGTTACATGTCCTGCTTTCCGGGACTAAGAAAGACTGTGCAGTATGTTCAAATAGAAATATTTCAGGTGGTAGATCAGAAACATGACTATTTTGCGAATCCTGCATCAATAAGCCAGGATTACACATAGGAGATTGCTATTTGAAATACCACATAATGAAGAATTATAAATAATATTAAAATAAGTGCAGTATGTATATTCATTATAAATCTGTTTCACGGAAATAATAACAAAACACTTTTTTTTTTGTTTACGTGTTTTTCACCAATTGATTTTTTGTATTGAAAATATTCTTTTCATCGATAAACGTCTCGAGTAGGCGGTAGGCACATACAACAAAGGCTCGAGTGGTAAAGGTTAAAAGCACTTGTTACATAAAGTGTATGATTAAAAAGTTAAATATTTCATTTAATTGCCACCAAATGATTGAATTTTTTTCATAGTTCTATGTGTGGTTTTACAGGATCTAGTAAAAAAACTGCCAAGTTGGGAGCTTCGAAGGCAGCACTGGCGGCTTTGGGCTTAGAAAGTAGTATAACGGATGTTACAGAAACCAAAGTTAATCAGTCTCCCCTAGGCTTACTTGCCGTTAAAGCAATTCATTCCGCTCTTCCGCAAACTGTAGCTGATAAGATATCCATGTAAGTAATCATTATATATATCTATTCTTTTCATTTAAATTTGATGAATAATCCTTATTATGCAACATTATTATGTACTTTTATGTACAGCGTGATCTTTGTTTACAGGGTAGTCATCGACAAGTTTAATGAACTCTTAAAAGCAGACCCGGTACATATACGAAGAAAAGTACTAGCCGGTATTGTTATGACATCTGGAGACAACTATGAAAATATTGAGGTAAAGATTATTTATTCTGTGCCTATTTTTTTTAGCAGCATCGATGTATAAAGCTGACACAAAGCTTTTTTAATAATAGTTTAATAATGTGTTCTTAGTCTTTAAATAAATATAAATGCATATTTAATTTTATATTGATCTCTGAATTGACAAGTTTCAGTAGATTGCGATGTATTGTATTTTTTGAATCATTCAAATTTTGTACATTTTCATATATCAGTTCGTGTTCATCCGTATACTCAAATGTCTGAAGATGCCAAAAGGCGAAACCCGAGTCGTTAGTGACACAACGTTTCGACATGTACAAAATTCGAACAATTCAAATTTGATATTGAAATTCCGTCACCCTCAGTCGATATCTTAAATTATGCCATATATAATGTTTTAGGTGATCACTGTAAGTAGCGGTACAAAATGTGTTTCTGGAGAAAGATTATCAATAAATGGACTGGCAGTGAATGACTGCCATGCCGAAGTAGTTTCCAGAAGATGTCTTCAAGATTATTTATATGACTGTCTTCAGGAATATTCAAACACTGATGGTAATGTACTATATATAGATGTCACTTTTTAGGTGTTAACTGTTAATTCTTGGTGAACAGGCATTATATTTTAAAAAATAAAACAATTCATTTGTACTATCTCCACATGTTTCGCTCAGTTGATAATGCTCGTGATGAACGAAACCGGTCCTGATCATTATAAACATGTGGCAGTAGTACAAATGAATTGTGTTTTATTTTTTTAAATATATGTAGATATATTTTTAATATATATTTATAGATATATTTTTATATGTTAATATACAGCAACAGAAAAATTATATTATTTTTGATTTAGTTTTCTATGGAAACATGCTTAGCTTAATGCTTCGCAGTCTTACTAAGCTTTCCTGAAAATTTAGGTGAGCCATTGAAAGAAGACAACCCTTTAGAGCCGGTGCCAGGTGGAGGTTACAAAGTGAAAGACTCATGCAAGTTTCATCTTTATATTAGCACTGCCCCCTGTGGAGATTCCAGAATTTTTTCTCCCCATGAAGAAGCCTGTTTGCCTCCTGACCGCCACCCTAACAGGTATTCAGTTTATTAATTTCAATCGATGTTCTATTCAATCCGTATTCATTTTCTTTGTCTGTAATTTAATTTAATGGATCTCAGTATCATGCATGTGCGGTGATTTTTCTCTTTCTCGCTCAATAACATGTTAAGTGAAGGGTGCAAGCGAGATATAAGGGCATGTTGGTGTTTGCTCTTTTATCTTACTTTACACAAATGAGGTTGTGTGATAGAGATACATCCAATGCACCCTGATGGTCTGTACTATGTTTGCATTTATAAGTTATTTTCTATTACATTTTTTTTTTCTAGACAAGCTCGTGGGCAGCTTCGAACCAAAATAGAATCTGGTGAAGGGACAATACCCGTTAAAAGTAGCGGCGGATTCCAAACATGGGATGGTGTATTACAGGTAAAATTCACAAAATTACCGACCTTAACTAGGTAAATTCAAAAGTTTGGTTAAAAATTGTGTTTAAGGAGATTTGTACTTGAAAACCCGAACATTAACTCTACGTTGAACAGCATTTCTGAAACAATTATTGTAATAAATTGCTCATCCTTGAATCTCCTAACCATCTCATTCTATATTGTAGGGTGAGAGATTGCTTACGATGTCGTGTTCGGACAAAGTGTGCCGATGGAATGTGCTAGGACTGCAAGGTGCTCTACTATCAATGTTTATTAAACCGATCTACCTCGAGAGTATCGTGCTTGGCTCGCTGCTTCATCCATATCACCTGTACAGGTAGGATAATATTTTTAATATCAATATCTTTACCTCGGCTACTTTATTCACATGCTTCTAAAGTACTTTTCTATAATGCTATTTATTATTAAAAGTGCATAATAACTTAAAAGGTAAAAAATGCTCCTAATAGTCTAGTTTTTATCTAGTTTTTTATAAATCTTCAAAATTCATACATAATGTTGAAAAAAAAAAATTAACCATCTAAAGAATAGTATAAAATTTGGATTATTGAGATTTTGAACACTTCCATGTATTTTGTCACTAACGACCCGGGTTTCGCCTTTCGGCATCGACCTGAACTGACTGACAGACAGAAACAGTGTCCAACGTTTATATAGAAGATACAAATACAACAAATATTATTTACGAGGTAAAATATTATCGTCTGAGAGCCACACTGATACCTTAGTTAACATTTCGAGAATCGCCTGAAGTGTACAAAATCTCAATAATCCAAATTTGATATTGAAATTCCATCAAGCACCCTCAGTCGATGTCTTAAATAGTATAAAATTTAGTAATGTATATATTTATGGAGCTTGAAACTTTCATGCATTCAGCGAAACAGTAAATCTGGAACCCACTCTATATTATACGTATGATAAATTTTGTCAAGTAGTAGAGCAATAAAAATTTAGGATTCATTTTTTTTACTGTTAATATTTGTTGAAAGAGACAAATTATGACAGAATTTATCTGACGTAGGTTTGTGTTGAAAATATTCCGATAATGATTATGATAACTCAAGACTTAGTGAGGTAGATGGATCAAGGAATTTGGTGTAAATAATTGAAGTGAAGTGTTTTCAATAATAAATTTAATTGAACTATAATACAATAAAAAAAACCCACTTTGTCATTTTATTTTCATTTGGTAACGCTGTTTTGTGAATCAATCGCTGTAGTTTTTTTGATCTTTCAATAATAATTGTATGGATATGTTGCTGACGTTCTTACAAAGAATCTTCCTTTGGCCCTGAAAATAAAGATTTTAATTAAAATCTGAAAAAAGATGATTTTATCCAAATAAGAAAAAGAAAATTAAAATTTGAATTGCAATTTTGATTTATTGTAACTTACTCGGGGTTTGCAGCAAAACCCATATAAGTATATGGTTCTCTGAGGTCCTTGTTTTGGTTTTTACACGTCTTATTTGAACCACAAGTGACACTAGGATACGCTCCTGGTCTTAATATAGATTCGGCATATAATTGATAAGATCGCCAATGACTGCAGAAAACTAAAATAGACATTGAATAATACGCCATAATTATTTCTGTCTGCTTATTAAGACAAATATATTAACAACAGTCACGAGTGGTTTCACACTTCATCACATGTCAGATGGAATAAATAACATTTTAGTATTAATAATGATAATGATGATGTAAGAGAACAATAGTTTTTAGAAACATAGCATGTTTGCAATTTATAATTCAGATTTCAATAGTCTTTTTTTATTTTACAACTTGTGGATTTACTTACCCTTCTCTAAAAGCATCATCCTTGGCCATAGGTATTCTAATTCACATCCTGGCTGTGGGCTTAGTCCACCGTTTACATAAAAATCTGCATGTCCCATTGCTGCACTGATACCTAAATTTTCAATTTTATTGTGCCATAAAGAATTTTACATCTTTATCATAAAGGGTTTCTAAGTATTTTAAATTTTAAATGCCGGCTAATTTTCCACTCGATCTTTTGAGTCAAAATTCACAATCTTAGCATGATATTATGCGATTTATAACATTTTATATTATAGTAATAATACTTTTGGCAGCTAAGTGACATAAAATAGTTTGATAGTGTGTAAGGATAGATTGATAGGGTTAGGAAAAAACTAGTTTTTAGTTAGTGTTACGTCCCGTTTACAGGATAGGACAGAGGCTGTATTGGTGGAAATTTTAACATTAATATCCATGCCTTTAAATACAAATAGATTTAAAAAAAACTGTATGAAAGTTGTTTCCATAACTATTGAGTGACAGAAACCATATTTTTACAATCCTGAATAAATGTTATATAAAATGTTACCAAATCCACCAGCATCAGTGTGTATAATATCTACAAAATCAGCATCATTTCTATCCAAGCGTCCACTCAAAGGTAATTTGGCATAGAGCGGTAATGCTGGATCAAGTCCTGTGATTCGAGCAGGTCGCCTGCTTAATGCACCGCCTGTCACCCCTGCTGTTTGCCCACCCAAGCTGAGACCAATCAGATGAAGCATACTTGGTTTTAAACCCCTAAAAAAAGTATTTAAGTCACATTTTATATGTGGGGGAAGTTAGTCACACTTCAATTAATTAAAATGTTATTTTTTTTTAAATATTTGCCATATCGGTATTTGTTTTTAATGCTAAATAGTCTTATTACCTTGCATATAAAAATTCAATAAATTTTGCTGCATAAAGCCCTGTTGTTTGTGTATTTCGCACAGCTGATGGGTACCAAGGTCCAGCATATAATCTTCGAGCTGAGATTAGTATTATGTTGTATCCACCTCTTATTATGTAAGCTGGAATAATTATAAAGCATATTATAATAACATAGATACCATAATTTCAATGATGCAAGCTGCATATCGTCTTTTCCATTGCAAAATTATATACATATCTGCAAAATCAAAATTTTTCAGGAGAGCATGAAAACAGTTCAAAAAACAATTTTTCAAATTAAAACAATAACATAAAACAGGTAATTAATATGTATATATATATATATATATAACATCGGCGTGCGGTGGACTTATCGCTATCTTTATCGCACAACCTAATTTGGGTATGAGCAATAAGGATACAAGAAGATGCAAGGGCATGCTCTTGTATCTTCTCCCTTGCACCTTCACTTTGAATGTGATCGAGTGGGAAAGAGATAAAGCCACCGCACGCGCCTGATATATAACTATACTAATCATGCGTTTTTTATTTTTGTTTTAATTCAATAGATGTTTTTTAAACTGTTCTTATGCTACCCTGAAAAATTTTGGTTTGCAGATATACAATTTTGCAATGGAAACAACGATATATACAATTTTAGATTAAAATCCTCAGACTTTCTAAACAAATGAATAGCTCTTACCCTCTCTTATAAGTGTGGCACTGTCAGAGGTGGAACTCTCAAAGAATGCGTGAAAGAATATAACGGTTGGCAATGAGAAGTCTATATAAGATTTAGATAGCAGATTATCATCTCCGACACGCAATTCCTGTCCTCTTATCGGGTTATGTCTAGAATTCAAAATAATGCTTATATGTAATTCTTATGGTTCTCAGAATTAAAACATAGGTAGCGCTTTTTATGACTTTTCAAAGTGGTCCAATATTAGCTTTGAAAAAAGGCCAAAAAAAGGGAAGCGTATTTCTTTCTGAAAACTGAAGATAATTAATTTAGATTAATAGGATATATGATACTTATAAAATAATAATATTTACTCTACAATTACTTTTAATAGGGAGTGAAAAGGTTCAGATTTCGATGAATGTTGAAAAAATGTTCAATAAGATTTTCTATGGATTCGGCAAAAACTGTGGAAGTTCATTTTCAATGTTCAGTAATATTTCTACAAACATTCATAAAATCTGGCCAACGCAACTAAGATTAAGTGATATTAATCTAATACTTTTTGTCAACTTAAATATATATTTTTTAATTGAATAAGGCATTTTGGTTGAGATGAATTAATAAATAATAGGCCTCTGTTTAAGCACGCCACTGCCGCATCATTAGCTTTATACAGTAAACGTTTATTGGAATAGTATTAAAAGCAATCAACTGAGATGTTTTTAAAAATTTTGGTTGATATATTTTATGAATTGCTTGAATGTTTTAATTTTTTTTTTTCCTTTATAGATTTTACTGTATTGTACCTTTTCACGCAACTTTAAGGTGCTATAATTCCACAATTTATGTAACGATACGGATCGGTTTCACTTATCACAAACATTTTTAACTGATCCTTATCAATATATAAAATTGTGGAATTATTACCAAAGATTTGCATTTTGAGTTTTTATAAATTTATTCTACAATACTATGCTCAGCTCATTCCTTTTTGGAGAGATGGAATACTTATAAACGTATGATTGTTTGCGAATAACAAAATCATTAAATTCAACATATTGTATTATCGTAAACTTATTAGATTATCAGTATTCGAATTGTATGGAGAAATTTAGATAAAGCTAACGTTACAAAGGTTACGGAATTTCAAACAACCTAACAAAGTTTGAAGGTAATTGAGAATTTTACAAAAATGTAGTAGTTTTTGTTTTCTTTTAAAACATTCACAATTTGCCTGAACACTTGTGATAAGGTCGCGGAGAACCATGGTCATAATCATGTGTCTAACGAATAATTGGTGTATTTTGACTGAATAATGTATTCGATTGAGTCGGTCATCCTAGAAATCAAACCATTCGCTCTTGGGACCTGCAGTATAGATATTTAGAAATTTTACGACGTGTATGGCGATAATATAGTGCCGACATAAATAAGAAAACGGTAGTTTAATTTGTGTAATGGTGAGAGCTTGAAGTAGTAGAAATATCTGCCGAAACGTTGTTGACAACAAAAAAAAAAATCATAATTATTTTAACAAAGGTGAATCATGTAAATAATTAATCATTGCGTTGTTTACTTTGTCACCAATGTCGATCCTTTAGTAGTTTTAAAATAAAATCCTTATTTATTTCATAGAATTGTCACCGTTATACAACAAAAAAATGCGTTATCTTGCTCGATTAATAAGTCATCACTTTCCATTTCTTCACAGCGCAGTATTTTAGTTATCATTTTCCGTAACAATTTTAATCTAACTGTAGCATGTATTTACCTAAAATTTTAGTTAATTTTGTATACCCCCCTAACTGAAGAAAATAAATGTGTTTTAAATATTTAAAATGATTTGTGTAATAATTTCTAAGTTCAGTTGGGGGAAAAATATTCTCTCGTTAATGTGATTATTATGATAATGTATGAATATGATTTACACGCTCACTCTCTGAGAGAAAATCATTGTATTACTTTTTACAAGGAAGTTGTTAAAAATGTTATTTATAAAGATAACTTCGTATGTCAGGGGTTCTTAACCTTATTGCGGTAGCGAGCATTTGAGATTAATTTAGGATGATAGTGGCGGGCGCACGTCGGATATCTAAAAAAACAAGATTTTAGTATTTATTATGTATTGCACTTATTATATTTTTACTAAATTATTATAAATCGGTTAGTTATACATTTGTGTGAATTTGAGAGCATTTACAAAAGACGGATAAAAAAAAACCCACACAGTTTAATATACAAAATACAATGAAGTAAAAAAATATATTCAAAAGATCAAAGTGTAAGTTGATAATCCCAATCGTAAAAAACTTATCAATTTCGAGGTTTGGTTTTCGATTTTAATATGTTATTGTTGAAAAATGAAGATTCACACGAATATGTGAAACCATAAGAAGATTTAATTCCGTAAACTCCTTTTTTCAAAAGAGGTACTTTTTATAGTCAGCTGAATTCCGCAGATGTGTATTCGGACCGTGAGATTTTGATATGTCTCATTTTGTAAACCCAAAATCTCTTTTTCAATTTTTGATATTTCGTCTCGAAGAATTTCCGCTATCGATTTAGCAATTTGGGTAATGTATGAGTGTACTAAAAGAATTAGCAAACATTATAGCCACTGTATCGATAGTAGTAAATTGCTGGAATCTACTTTCAAATTGATACAAAAGCTTCATAAAATAAACAATTTTAGGTCAAAACTATGTTCACCAATCATAATCATTCGGACACATGAAAATAGTTTAGCAGTCGCACATGCGCCCGCGGCGTGTTAAGAACCTCTGTTCTATTTGAAAATATGTACCGTCGTTAATATCAATACAATCGACATATTATTTGTAACACAGTCACCATTTTAGCGATTGATAATGTAGAATTTCTCAACAGCTTTGTTTATACCAATAATTGTTCTATCTACAATAATTATTCTTAATTTTATATCATATCGGTTAAATAATTTACTATTAAATTATTGGCTTGAAAATTTCTTCAGCGTATGTAGAATTGATTATTTCGGATTATTTTGTATTACTATGGATACATTTTACTTTTCAAACATGGTGTTTGAGTGCCTCAGTGTAAAATATGTATTATGATATCAATCACTTTTAAGCTTCATGCAAATGGGCGGCGAAATATGATTCGTTATATAATCCCTGAATCCAATATCAAACTTAGTATACAATTATATAAAATTATTACTTAGTATTAAAACTTTCAAACAAATTTTTATATACGTTGTTAAATAAATTAAATTTTAAATATGAGTAGCTGTAATTGATGTATGTTAGACATAATAAAATACCACCTCTGCGACAGGGTAGATTTAGAAAAACATTGTGCTTTTTAAATACCACATCTTGTTTGTCAAACAAATAAAGGAAAAATTTAAAGAGAAAGTGTTTTCACACAATAGATCGCAGCTTATTAGAAGAATCGATTTATATAAACAAGACAAATTCTCACGGCTGAAAGGGAGCCGAAGAATCTATTTATTTATTTGCATGCAATCAACTATATCAAATTATTTTAATTGTTCCACATGCGGAACAATCGTATTGATAACAAATAACTACTGATTTTTTATATATCACAATCCAAATTACATATTTGATTCGATGTTAATGCATTGTTTTTTGCAGATCGCATCGCGATTAAAATTACATCCGATGTCTACATGTTCAATAAAAAATTAAATCTCGCAAAAGCTCAATTAAAAATAACTCATTCACTTTTATTATGTTATATTATTTCTTTCTAATGCTATTCTAATAATTGTTGCGTGCAAATCAAAACTAAAAAGATTACATGTATCATATTTTTGATAGAGATGGAGAGGTTGCCATCTCTCTATCGCCAATCTGGTGAATCATTTTCTAGCCCACATCTTTCCATAAATGACGACTTTGAATTAATGCAGAATTGTTCTTTTCCCGCGCAAAATTTTCTTAACTATGTCATGCTTCCATGTAGACTGTAGAGAATAGAACAACCAATGGAGTAAAGCTGAAATGTGTATATTATTTAACGGTAACCTTTTGTACTCAAACTCAATTAAAATAAAGATTGGGTATTAGCTAGTTGCTCTATCGCACTCTTTTTTTGTTCATAAATAAAATACTCAAGACTTTTAAGGTGTTAACTGCCAATTCTTGGTGGAAAGGCATTATATTTTTAAAAATAAAACACAATTTGTTTGTACTACTTTCACATGTTTATTCATATATAAACATGTGGAACTAGTACAAACAAATTGTGGTTCTAGGATAAAACCGTACAGGAAAAGACCATACAGGAAAAAAGCGGGCACAGAGTAGAAGCAGTTTCACATTTAAAATACTTCTTATCGTTTCATGAGTTTTTCAGCTTGAAAAAACGTTAAAATCAGATTTTTAATTTTAAATAACGTCAAATAATAATTTTCAGAAACTCAGGACGTCCGACGACGAAAGATTCACTTGTCGCGTTCTATCTTTGTTTGAATGTGTTAAGTTGTTGATAAATCGTATCGACGCCCTATATAAATAAAAATATGAAATAGACGCTGTTTAACCCTTTCGTACTCATGGTGTAACATTGCGTTACTTCGGTCTTTAAACCTTTAAATTATCTGTGAAATAGGTCATACAAAAAACATACAAAGAATAGTTCTACATATAATTAAAAATACATTAAAGTTTACGTCTTCTTTGTATAATTAATAATATTTTGAAAACCTCGTTAATTTTACCATCGAAAAAGACAACATTACAGTAAATTATAGTATTAAATATAGTATAGTATAGCAACAATGAGTATAGTAACGACCCGAGATGCATGACCGTACCGTATGCAACCGTTTTGTTTCAAACGGCACTGAAACACCTCTCGAGCCTGTTCTGCTATGAAGAATTTAGATTCTTGTGTATTTCAGGTTTTGCATACAAAATAGTACGTAAAATAATTACTTAATACTACATTAAACCATATTTCACTCTTTGAAATTGTCATTTCGCTTTATAAATGTGTTTATATGACAAAACCCACACGGTAACGCAATGTGACTGCATGAAAACGGGAAGGTTAAATCCTGACACAATATTTTATTTTAGTGAGAAAATTGTTCCAGTCATAAAATATTAAATAACTTCTGTGATTCTCACCGGATTAGATGTCGCAGATAGCCGTGCCCTTTTACTTTTGTCTAATCCTTTATGAGATTTAGAGATAAGGGCACCGACAAGCTCAAGTTAAAATTGCACGTGCGTCTTAGACCTTCCGGATTTTGAATATAGAATAAATGCATTCCCGATCTAACAATTGCATAAATATTTTATGATCCCGAATTATGGATTGTTGACAACAAACATACCTCTTTCCTATCGTACCACTTCATGACACAGTCATGTCTTACCGCGTACTCATTATAACCTATATAAATGTCTCGATACAATTTATCAACAACTCAAAGATAGTACCAAACAAATGAATCTTTCGATAAGATGTTTTTTAAATGTGAAACTTTTTCTACTCCGTGTCCGCTTTTTTCCTGTACGGTTTTACCCGTTCATCACAAATTGTGTATTATTTTTTAAAAATACTCAAAACTGTTTTTTTTTCATAATAACTATTTTGAAAGATGTTAAGTTTATTTATTTATTTCGTCAATGTATCTGTGAAAAAGTTTCTTTGCGAATGTTTTTTTCTTGAATTCTATTTATATTTGTGCACTAACTAACCAAATGGGTGCATACGAATTGATTTATTTTGTATATACATATTAGACAATTTTGAATTATAGTTTCGTTATAGACTATGGACCTGCCAAAATAAGTTTTACTTTTGAACAAATTCATATAATTTCATAAATGTTAACCAATTTACGTTAATATCTTGTGCTAATGGTAGATACGTACTTAGTATACAACTCAAATGTGACATCTCTCCCAAGATTATGTTTGCTACACTTGGTGGTATCTATCGGGTACAGCTGTAGGTACGCATCTTCGAACAGAATTCCCGGAGGACCTGTAATTCAATCCATCATTGTTAATACACGTATATGTAATATGGCTATTTGCGGCGATGTAATAAACCTATCCGCTCGTCATCAAACATCGAGTATAAATATTTTTTATCTCCCGGAAAATTAAAAGATATTTTTCATTCAACTTTCATTACAAAATGAAATATTTCATAGAGCAGAGATTTTCAAAATATGTGGCCAATATAATGTATATTCATCTACGATATTCAAGGCAATCTCGCACTTTTTTTCTCGTTGTAACTTAAGCATATTCAGTCGATATTATAAATCTTTAATAGTGATTTAGATGTATTATAGAAATATGTATCGAAGCGCATAGAGAATATGATTTAATTTGCAATAGCGTTTTGTAAATTTTTTTTTTTAAAAATGCGTATTTGGGATCCACATAGACATAATCTTTCGAAATTTTTAAATACTGTGTGATTTATCACACACTTGTATCACGGATCCCAATAATTGGTACTTGTACAGACAGTGGGACTTGTACAGACTTGGTTGTTGTGACAAAACATGTTAGAAAACCACTTTCCAGACCGTCGTACAGTATGTTGCGTTTCGTTCATGCCATCAGCTTTGGATTTAGATGACCGTGAATTATTTTAAATTTATGTTCAGAAGGTTTGTATTGAAAATGGATAAGTCAAACGTAATTGTGGTCATAAAAGTGTCATCGTTACAGCCGTATCTTTATTTGTATCGTTACAAACATCCATGCCGTCGTGCTTATACATAAACTTTACAAACGAATTCCCTTCAGAATACGATTCCACTAATGAAATGTACTATTCAAATCAGACGAACCGTGACAGTTTAATTAAGGCAACTTGTTACATGCTGATTACCCGGTGATTCGACATAGTATGTTAATTGAAAATTTAGACTTTTTTAGCTGAAATCTACATTATTAGAAATTGATTAATGGTGTATGTTAAACTATTTTACGTGTGAATTTATTAAACTATAAACTATGTGATATAATTTTTACTATTGTGATTTAATCACTTCTGACATTCAATCAATCATTGGAACTTGTGGCCGTATGCTGTATTAATGTGCAATGATGCATTTAGATAATATTTGTATGTCTATTATTAACTATTATATAATGCATAACAACGTGATATATATTGCTTCAATGCGTAAATAGTTATCAACGTATTGCACATTTTTATTTTGCCATGCGTTATATTTCGCACGATGGAACATGTATTTTATTCACGTAACAAACCAGTAATATTTAGAATTTAGATGTTTAATCGTAGGAAAACAGCGATTTTGCTTTAACCCGAACAACTTGCTCAACAAACTCCCATTATGTACAATTTCTTTAGCCATATACCTACCAGGGCTGCATTGGAGGTTTGATTAAAATAAACTGAAAGTGCTCTATGATCATACTATTATTCGATATGATTCAATATAATATATAGATATCAGTCTTTCCCGAGCGGTGGTTCATAATCTGTCACCAATACAAAACGCACTGATCTCATTAAATAATATATACTTCGTGTCATTTATATCATAAATACTATTTGCAACAAAGATATTGTGTTGAAGTCAAATGTTGATAATTGAACGAAGAAAAGATTGAAACAAATATGACTCGCTCCCGAAATCAATAGGAAATGTCCCTAAACTTTGGCGGGAGTGCTAAGATGTTAATAATAGTTGAAGCAACATTAAAAATACATAAAAGACACTGAATAAAAATGTTAACAATATATATTTGCGTCTAAATTCCATATAGTGTAGCTTACTTAATACTTAGATTAATGACTATCATCTAGAAAAAATAACTAGCCGTGTCGAACGAACTGTCAAATATCGTATATTTATGTAATTTGGATTATTGACTTATATGTGGGTAAAACCACACGTACATTAGATATAAGGGTATCAGAACATTTAGCTGCCTTTAGATTAAAAAAAGAAACTTCGACATTTGCAAATCAGTTGCTAATGGAGAACCATACGTTTAATGCGGATGATGGGGTTAAACTGTTGCATAAAAACATGGGGGATCATAAATTATTTTATCAAGTAATTTTGGAAATTAATAGAGCCCAGTTAAATTCCTTGCCAATTTTGAATGAGCAGCTGAACCTTCCTAATTATCCGTTATTATATCCTATACGTTGAAACACCAAACAGATGTCACTAAATGTTGAATGATTGTATATATTTACCCTTTCGTCGAATTGCATCCCGTCGAAACCCACAATGCTATTATAATTGTAAAATCACTGGTAATTCTATAAAAAGAAGTTGGAAAGCGGCATTTCGCCACTCTGTTAATGTGTTGTTTACAAAATAAGGATTAAGGCAATTCTCGAAATATTAACTCAGGTATCAGTGTGGCTCTCAGACGTATAATATTTTACCTCGTAAATAATATTTGTCGTATTTGTATCTTCTATATAAACGTTAGACACTGTTTACTGTCTGTCAGTTCGAGTCCATTCGTGAGCTCGAATGCCTGAAGATGCCGAAAGGCGAAACCCGGGCCGTTAGTGACAAAATACATGGAAGTGTACAAAATCTCAATAATCCAAATTTGATATTGAAATTCCATCAAGCACCCTCAGTCGATGTCTTAAATTATTTATGTAATTGACGTTAATTATGATCAAACATGTTTTCAAGAGAAAAAACTTTGTTGAAGTTCCCTCATAACAGTATCATTATATTATAGTCTTCATCAAATACGTTTGACCGTGCAACTGTGCTCCAAATAATTGTAATGTCATTTGTTTTACCACATAATGATTTTGATAAATAAGTAAATTAATAAGTGAAGCACTTACCTGGTAGTATTGCTAGCAGACACGCCAGAGAGAAATTGCTGAACGCCATTTTAATGTAATATCAGCTTGATGAATTATTTTACTTTATCTTGTAAAATTCATCTCACAGCACTCACTTCCATAAATACTGTAAATATAACCATTCACAATGGCTTTCCCCTTTTCCTCTGAATTTAAACTAAACACTGTATCTAGTCTAACTGATCAATAAAAACAGCCTGTCGGAAAAAATTAACTCTGCCCAACTTCAAAATAAAAAAAATTAATGTCTTCATCCTTGATTCATTTAAATTTTTATTGTTTTGTCTGTTTTTTTTGTACTATTACTTTCCAACTATTACAGCATGTGTGTTAATTCAATAATTACATTGTGTTACTTTTACGGCCTTCGATGGTTTTTGGTAACGTAAGATAGGATACATACTGTAATTTATAATTTTAAATCAACTTAACAAATGCCAACTAAATTGTATGTTGCTAGTCACTGAGTTTTCTATTTTGTTATTGTTTGAACTCCCGTAGATTGAAGTTCATGCACCTCAAATTTTACTAGTCATTGTTATCATTTACGAAGATACGTAATTTCAATAGAGTGCAAGGTCGTAACTCCGTAAAGCACAACTGTACAAGAAAGCGCAAGAACTTTATAACTCTTATGAAATTCGCACTAAAAATTCCAAAGCTCTTTTTCGTTGCTTTTGTAACTGTTTGTAATAAATAATAAGTGATTATAAGATATATAAGTAATGTAAAAGAAACTTAATAATTGAAAATGACATTTAATATAGGAGTTGTTTTTATGCGCGTGTTTTAAGTATTTTTTCGAATAATTTCAGAGAAAATATTTTTAAAAGGCCTGCGTTTATTGGGTCACTAACTATTTCAATTTTTAGTCAGTAAGAAATAATAAATGGTCAGCAATTGATGTAAATGGTCAGTAACTAATTTGATAAACACATGGTCGGTCAATTAAATAAACGCTCAGTAATTTATATAAAATTGTCAGTTATTTCACTAAACCTAACCTAACCTTTATTTATGTGGCAAATATTTACTGACCAAATAATTAGTAAGCTTTTTAAAATATATGCTTTGCAATCTATATCGACGATATGATACTGAAAGATATTATAATTCCTTTTTTTACCTTCCTATCAAATGCAATGAGCAAATGACATCACACAATGTGTGCGTTCATATCAATCTGACTTCATTGCGTTTGTGTTTTTTTTCAATTAAAAATGATGAATTCTTTGTACGCAATCTTGCTTATATTTCTACTCTCCACAGGTCATTATTAAGTGTAGTGTTTTTAATATTCGTGTATTACCAACATGTGGTTCAATGACACTTTTGATATGACGACCGGTTTCTCTAAAATATAACTCTGAACTGATAAAAACTATAAATTATGTTTTTAGCCGGCGGGGATACCGCGTATCCCCGAGAGGCTGTTATGAATATTACTCAATATAAACATTATCGCACTATTGCACAAATAATCAAATCTTTACAATTTATTTCTCTGGTTTAACTGTGCATACCTTAGCGTTGCATACTTTAATATTTCGTAACTAAATTCGTGAATATGACGTTTCAGCTGTTAATTGTCATATTTCTATTTGCCTATTTTATATTATTGATGATTATAGTTTTCAAGCATTTCTCCTTTTAAGTAATTTAAATGTATCGTTTGAATTGCGTCAGTAAAGATGTTGGCGAGGAAGGCAGGTCGCCTTGACTTTCCACTAAGACCTGTTAATATGGAATATATCAAAAATGGCATATTTACAAATATAAATACAACATTTTTAACTCATTAATTTCATGCGGTAAGATGGATACCATAGGTCAAGGCAAACTCCAAAGTCACCACTAATAAGTCCTTATCTCATGGCATGAGTAAGTGATGAATGATCAAAATAAAATTGAAATCATTATACATGTTTCTTAGATATACTGTACTAGATTTGTAATATAAACTAATTTACACATCTAATTTTATGTCATTACCGACCAACGTACGCTTCCGTTGTACGTAGTGCTCACCTACATCTTCCATCTCGCAGCATTTATCATATTACAGAATAAAAAATAATTGTATTGTCTACAGTAAACCAATTTTATCACTCAAATTGAAATTATCACTGGTTTTCAGTAAACATAATGTGTTCGCACAAAATTAGTCGATAGGTAACCAAAACCTTCTTCAGATATAGTTTTTGATATCATGTGAATTTAGCGATATGTTACCTTCAATTTATTTTAAATTTATCAAAAAATTCCACGAGCATTCCAAATTGTTTTTACAGATCAGAATTTTCCATAAAGAGATATGTTACGAAATGATTAAAATGCATAAATATAGTTTAAAAACTTATTTTGTTCGAATTCGAAATTTTTATTGAATGTCACGGCTGAATAAAAGTGTATTTTTAAGCTTTCGAAATCCCATTAAATATTACGAAACATGTGTACAAATAAATTGTAGACGTAGCTTGATACATCTGTTATAATATCAAAATTTATACTACCCAAATATACGAATAATCAAGTTTTAAAACATAGTGAAACCTAATTCTGATCACGACAATTACTATTTTCCGTGGAATGTATCCAGATGCCATGCGTCCGTACATTTATTTATCATTATAGCTTGAATTAAAAATATAAATATTAGATAATTTATGAGACGATATAGTTATAATAATTCTCTTACGCAAGCGAACTTGCCGGAACTTTGATTTTGAAACTTGGCGTGGTATCTAAAATTCTTTAAAAAAGGTTTCTCAAATAATTATTATACAGTTTTTCATCAGCATTTTTATATAGTACGCATTTCAAATGTGCAATCATAACAAATAATATTGAAATTTGATTTAATAATTTATCGTTATTTAGCGAGCAAAGTACAAACATATTTTGCAGAAATTTTGATTGCATTGATTGATTCACAATTAATAGCATTTTTAATTAAGTAAACGTATCAAAGTATTAAGTTCTACAAGAATAATACTATATATTTGATAGCTATTTCGGCTTCACGCCATCGTCAGAACCATAGAACAGATAGTTATATATCGTATATTTCTTCCAGAACTAAATACTTTCATATTTTTACCTCATTGCAATGAAGCTCTACTAAGTAAATGTCAATTCAATCAATTATTTTTATTTCATAATAATATTCAGGGTGCATGTTTTATTATTCAAAAAGTTGACAAAAAAATAAAAGTTTTCTATTCTTAAAATACCGTCAACCCCAACCACATACGGAAATATGGAACCCTTGTTAAAGTATTATTTTTTCAAAACATGACATCTCGTTACGTTTAGTAAGTTATTAAACTAAATAAGTTAAGTTTAACTTCCTAAGCAATCGCAAACTATTTTGTAGTATGCTGAAATACTTTTTTGTTGAAGCCGGGGAACAATTGTATATGTTACGCTGTTCTGTTTATTCAATCACTCACACTTTTCGCGCGTATTTTCATTCACAACTCCTGCCCGCTGTTATTGTACACAGTCACCTGGTTAGTCAACAATCAACTACTGCCCCGAAACCTTCTCAGGTGGATTCTGTTATTCTGCCGTCGCGGATGCCCCTTCTTAGTGCAATCACCCTTGCTTCGACAAAAGCCTTAAGAAATTTTCCTCGTCGCTCTCGTGAAAATCTACAGTCGACGCTGCGCCGATTTCCATGCATCAAGTGTTTTTTTTATTCACCGGTGTTACTGAATGATCATCGATTTTTTTGAATTGCCTTAGCGATTTGGCTTAAACTCCATATATGTGTCGTTAGTTAGGTAGTTAGTTTTAAAAGCATCCATGTCCAAAATCGATGAACTGCAGTGACAAGCAGTTCTGATAGAAAAAAACTTATGTTGAGATATACCTCCACTAGTCCATATGATCCACATTGGGAACGGACATTGTAATAGCATATGTATATAAAACATAATAATAGTATAATAATAAAATTGCATTAGTAAAACATTATGTAATAACGTAACACCAGATACCGGAACCTTTTAAGTTATAAATAAGTAAGTTCTTACTAATTTGAATTATGCAAATAAAATGTGCTGTTACATTAAAACAAATTAATGCGGCCCGCCTGTAACCAACGCTTTTGAAGTTTTGAAAAAAGTCAATAGAACTAACCGATTTTCTTTGGGTTTGGCGCGTTTTGCTGATGATGCTGACATCACACATTTTCTCAACAAGTCGGAAGTCAGTTCCGATACATTATTCATTTGTAATTTTCAATTATACTTATTAAAAATCGATCAAGAAGACGCGTAGTCTCAAGCTCAGTTAAAACTTCGCAAACGGCTGGAAGCCATTTTGAGTTAATAGCGATATATGTCATAGCGTCAGTGATTGGCTTAAATGGATATGGTTAATTTCGATATCTAAGGATAAGTGGATGTGGTTGGATTCCGAAAAATGTCTAACTTTGACCTTGATTTACTTGGTTTTATTTTTTTTAAATATAATGCCTTTCCACCAAGAATTGACAATTAACACCTTAAAAGTACTTGGTTTTAAATAGCATTTTGGCCATATCTAAAATACAGAAATGTTAATAGTAAGTAGTTCGATACCAATTGATAAAAAATCAAAAATATCTAAACATGGGTATGGCTGCTTTTGAAATCTAACGATACACATATATATACCTATATATTAGCTATTTCTTTGTGATAGAAATAATAAATCATATCTCTCATCATATTATTATTACTAAAGTAATATGATAGAGCCATCTTTCTGTTAAAAATCGCTCAACACTAACGCGCTCTCTCACTCGCACACACATAAATTATATGCGCATCGTGCACAAGCGTTGTGCTATGCGTTAAATAAAAATTTGTTGTAATCAACTGAATAAAGCAGCTTGCTTACAAACAGTGCTCGTTGAAATACTTCAATGGTAAACCATATGATCTAGTGTGGGTTTAAAAAAAACTTATTTAGGCCACTTAATTATCCAAATAGTTTCACAATCTATAATATGTTTGTGGGGGCCGTAATGTGTTGTGCAACTTACAGTACACATGTTTAAAACAATGTATTCTGTTAACCATGTCCGCTCCCAGTGTGGAGCATATGTTTTTCTATCGCTCTTCATCTGTTTTTCTGAGAGGGTAGAGATTAAAGGGTTTGGCTAAAAAAGACTATTACGTGAATTGGTAACTCGCGGCCTGGTGAATGAATCCTAAGTGCAGAGCAGATGCTTTTAATTATATTTATTTCGTCTTCGATTATTTTAATCATAAATAAGTTCTCGCAACTCAAAACACTTTCTTATCCCTGGATATGTAGTTTCGTTAACCCCTCTACGTCTTTCATTCTGTCCAATAATATGGGCTGTTCCGCCAGTAGGGCCGGAGCAGTTTAATCTTTATATCAAGTAGTTGATGACCTAGCTTTCTAAAGGTAAAAACTGTCCGACGATAGATTATATAGGTACTGTGTTCGAGATACATATTTTATACAGTTCTTTATTATATAAAGAAACGCTTGGTTACTTCGCTGGCTCTCAAACTATCAACCTCTTTTAAAATCTCATTTTTTTATTGATTGAGTATGCTATAATGTAATTTGTTTTATGTACATAAATTTATAAACTATTTGGTATTGTACTTAACTGCCATTAGGCCAAATATGTTTAAATTACATGAGATATGCAAGTCACTTGAGGAGAAAAGATCTATAATTTAAATTGAAAAAATCTAAATTGCGTATCGACCTTGCCGTGACTTGTACCCAGATCAATCAAATCGCTAGAATAAAGCTCCTACCACTAGACCAGTGATCCGCAACCGGTGTGCCGCGAGACGATGCTAGGTGTGTCACGACGCAATCCGTCCTAAATTAGAACAGATCGAAAATTTTTATATCAGAAAAATTTTGCTTTTTGGTTGCTAAAATGTCCATTTCGCAAAAAGATTCTAGAGCGGACTACCAAAACCGGTTGGTTATTTTTTCAATGAATGTTACCTATAAACTAAATTCTCTTAAAATGGTGATTTTTTTTCCCAGCCATCCCAAAAATATACAGAAAATTTCTTTAAAATCTTCAACATAATTTGTCTAATCTCGGTATTTAGACCACAATAAACCTACATACAATCTACAAATTATGAACAGAGAAATAAACCACGCTGCATAATATACTTGAGATTATTGAAATCAGCAAAAGCTCAGGTGACGAATAGAAAATGTTTAGTTAATTTTAGTTAAAAATATTTTTTCATTATATGTCACTAATGGTTTTTTTAACAAATCAAATCAAAAGTCTTCCGTCCCTTCGAAATGTTTCATAATCATTTGGCTATGTATAAAAGGGTTTCACCGGTTGATATTCAAAAAAATGGCAGCTGCTATTTTTAATTTATAAATCAAATTAAGAAAGGTAAATTTTGATTTTGAAACTTACATATATTTTTATTTGTGGTGTGCCGCGAAATTCTAAGGAGGGCTTTGGTGTGCCGTGGATGATAAAAGGTTGCGAAACACTGCACTAGACCGCAAGGCCGAGATATTTTTTCCAAAAATATCCTAGGCCCTCGAAGGCGCCAAAAATATTCTAGCTACCCATAAGTCCCGTCGAAAGAATAAAAAATTGTATCTCCTAGTACGCAAATAAAGGTCTCTTCAGACAGTATCAATGATATGATATGAGATAGCAACTTTATTGAGAATTTGTATATCCACATATTAAATGACAAATTATTTTTTCTTTTTAAGGTCTTTGTGATCATAGACTCGTCACAGAGCGAACCTTGAACTTGCCTTTTTTTAACAATTCTGCGTTTCTTTGGTCCGACGTTACGAAATGCCTAAACGCACGAGTTGAATATTATTCAATTTGGCCCTGACTATTTTAGTTTCGCCATCGTAATCACGTTGTAGTGGTCCTCAACTGTTGTAATATGTAGGCAAAATTTTACAACTTCTTTTTACTTGCAATACTCAACGAAATGGGAATTGTAATACACTTAATGAAAACGTGGTTAGTTCCAACGGGCTACTTTTAAATCATTTTTTTCTCACCTCCAAATTTTCATCGTATCTGCCGTATGGAATGTAATTAATACTTCTTTTTTACTGTTGTTTGAAAAAAAAGCTAATACATTAAAGCTAAGCTATGAAATATCTGTTATACCATTAGGTACATAAAGAGCACGAGTATTTAATTAAATGAATGTTAGGTTTTTCCTGAATTCAATTATTTGGCAATTATCGGTGCTACAATGTTAACAGTAAAAAATAATATGAACCATAACAGGAGCGTTGATCATACATTTTGATGTAAATTATAACATTTATTTTACTTTTCTCTAATAGGGTGCTTCTTCCTAAAGTCAGCCGTCGCCAGTAGTCGACTTTTTGAGCTTAAAACTTAAGTAAAAGTGAATATATTTAAAAAAAAATAGATTTTTTAATTCGTGTAGGGGTAGTCTTGCCAATGTATATATGCACTATACTGACCTATATGATGTAATACGCAATTAAAAAAAGCACATTTTTCTTCGCAACTTTCGACAAATTGTTTGGAGATCGCTAACAAAAAATAGCCTGTTTGATCTACCATTTCTTGAATTCTGCATGTTTTAAATGCTTTTGTTATACATAATATAGTATTTTACAGGGGTATTGAGATAAAAATATTGAATAACCTCAATATTCAATTAGATATTAGACGGCGTAATGAAATCCACTAAGTGTCCTGTATCCAACCCCTCGTGGCTGAGCATTATTAAATTATCTCATCAACAGTATGTAAGATTTTCGCTCTCGACATGCGTTCTACCAGAATCGAATTGGTCAACCTATTTATTCACGTATCTTTAACAGATTCTATTTAACTGATATATTTTCGTTATATCGTTTGCAAAAAATAGAAAGGTATTTGACCATTTTAATTTTCGAATAAGCCGGGATAAATCGTTAGTTAGATGCATAACTATGTTAACTAGCTTTTTTTCCTAAAAATGGTTTTTTGACCTATTTTTAAAATTAGGCGATAATTTATGTGTCAAAAGCGTTTCATTATAATTTTAATGTTTCGATTTTCACTATTGAAACGAAGTATTTCTGATAGGGATATATAGAAAAGTTATGTCTTGAAATAGCTCTCCGGTATAAGTTACGAAAAAATTACATTACTTCAAAATTTCTAAGACTTTCTCGCCGAGTTCAAATTGATCCAGAATTTTTGACGATTCTCTAAGGAAATTACTTTCCTTGTAAATGTTCGCTTATTTCCGTTGGTAATCATGGTTTTAAATAAATTTAAATATTAAATAATGATGACTGATAAAAAAATAAGTGTTGATAAAGTGTTTGTACATTGTATCGATATTACAAAAATTTGTCAGTTTAAAAAAAACTTTTAAAAATATGTAGATAAATTGATTTTCGATTCAGCCCTGTTTCAGAGCATGCGAATTGACACAAACGTACATATGTTGGGGAGAACCGATAACTTCTTATTGTTTCTCTCTTTTGCTCACATCAAAGCAGAACGAGAGAGAAAGAGAAAAATTCATGATATTCATTACCGCGATATTCCTGGTGATGGCCGAACACTGGCGACGAAAGGGACTGAACACTGGACTTAGGGGGCCGACTTCTGGGAGAAGTAGCATTTTATTTTAAGTTGGTTACATTGCTTAATCCCTGTTTAATGGAACAACAGCGAAAAAAATATGTATTTATCATTCATTGACTCAAAATCCCTTCGAAAGTACACCTGTCGCTTAACTGGCTGAGCACTGGCGAAACGACCCTACTTCAAGTATTTTTGCTTGTGACACCGCTCCAAACTTATTTTGCGGACTTGCTTACCTGTACCTTCAAAAAAGTCCATAACCACCTATAACCGTCCCTAACATGGCAAAAATTACAGTATGTAATGTTTTGACAAAGCATTGAGTAAATTCAATCATTAATCGCTGTAATTATCAAAAGTTTCAAAGCCGTCATCCACTTTTAATTTAAATATAAAAAGCCAATTTCGAATTTTGCCGCGTATTTTTTACGAGGCAGTAATATTTACGAAGCGTTAAAATTAATAATAAACCAAACTGGGGACAAAAACAGAAGGGACAACTCTACCTGCTTAGTCGAGTAGCGATTTCTGAGTATCCATCGCTAGACAACAAAAAGCAATGACGAATATCCTTTTTATGTTCGCATGCCAAATATTCCACACAATAATCAATAAAAATCTATGTCAGTTATGTATCAATTAGAGTTTGGCTGTTATAAATTTCGACACCAAATGCTTTATATCAGATTTATTCACTTGTAATTATGTATTAGCCAAACTCGATTCATCAGTCGACCTAAACGAAATATAAAAGAGTCCTAAAATCTATGCATTGGATTAGAAACTTTTAAAGTCGTCAAAGAATTTTTTTACCGATTTCCACTAATCTGTCTTTCAGTAACTTTTTGTTAAATTTAACACTAAATTTCTTAAGTTTTTTTCGGCTAGTGTAAGTTAACTTATCTATCTTTCAGTTTGGTATGAATTTGCCTCATTTTTTTAAATTTTTCTTTTAATTTTTGTACCGGAGATAAATATTGAAAATTGTCTTATAATGACTGAGAGAGTAGGAAAGAAACGTCTCGCCGCTCGAGGGAGTAAGGTGGAGAGCGGGGAGAAGCGGGGCGCGGTGATTCAACACATTTCACAGCCCGCGTCCGGAAACAAGACAAAGGATGAGTCACAGGTTCCTTCGTCTCCCATTAAAACCCGGTCGTAATCAGTATACTCTTTCTCGTTTATTGCAGTTAGTTTATATAATTTTCTTGAAGACAGTTACACAACAGATTTACACATTTTTAAATTAAACTCTGTAAGTGGGTTTACTAGCAAGCGGTGGACTAAGTCGCCGCTTCGTCGGCCGACGACTCCCTCTGGGAAAGGTCGAGAAGCGACTCCTTCTTTTTTTAAGCAGCGCAAGCTTTTTGTTCACTTCTAACTGTAAACAAACAACGCCAACCAAACAAATATGACACACTACTCTTGAACGCCTCAGGAAAGATATTACATTTAAAATTTGCATTAATAGAAAGAGTCTGCAGATTGGTTTTGAAGACCCTGTCCGCCCCATAAGTACGGGGCGGTGTCATGACATTATTTGTAAAGAAATATATACTTATGATTTGTTATTTTCTTCATTTTTAATATGTGGTGATGTTACATCGTACCGCTAGTTACTAATAAATTTGATACGAAATGATACAAATGCAGAGTCGCCATATACTTATTAATTTCGTCAATTCCTCACATAACCATAAAACGTATAAGTAAATAACTATAGAAATAGTTATTTACTTATACGTTTTATATTGTTTAAGTTCATGTGATTAACGGCAGAAATATATTATATGATAGTTCTTTGCTAAAATTCATTATTATTTTAGATAGCCAAGCAGTCAGTAATTTACCCAAATAACTAAAAAAACTCATTCTCGCGGTTGCCGTTCTCTGGATTAGAGCAATCAAAAGTTATTTTTGGTGAAGGTTAAAAACTGGCTTTATGAAATAAATTAACTTTAATGTTGTGAATAATCAAGTCAATTTGTATCATAATACAATCAAAGATAAATACAACCCAATTATTAAACTTTTTTTAGAAACGAAAAATGAGAAGGTATTGTATAAATACTACATTTTTTGCTGCTGACTTCGCTTCCGAAGTCTTGGAAAGTCTCCTTTTTTTTAAATCTGCTTAGATCATAACCGCTTGCTGTGTGTAAGATTTGACCGCTGCGCGGCGCATGTACTAATTACCCTTGTCACTTGTAAATTGATATGTCATATGCCATGATTCGCTACGGTAAAGCAATCATTGAACAAACGCCAATTAGCTTCTACTAATATGGTAAAAAAATATTAATGCATTTATTTCCACATGAGTGTTCCATAAGATCCGTGTGAAACTATATACACTTAAACCTTTTTTTGTGTGGTAGACGCGTTCCATGGATTTTAAAAACCGTAGAACTTTGAAACAGCTATATAAAATGTACCCTAAATCGCACAAAACAAGACAATAAAATATCAGGAAAACAATAAGGTATAGTAAAATAATTTAAAATCTATATTTACTTTATTTTATTAAAAAAAAAACATTTTAAGGATGTCTCGCATCATTGGTAAAATTTTAAGTGTCTGGCATCTCTAATGCCAGACATCCACTTGAGAAATAATAATTTTCACAATCACAAACTATCATCGCTGTATGATAATTTTCGTTCGATTTGGCTCAAAATCGCTTTCTTCTTCGAAAGAAATATTGCGTTATCCTGCTCACTGTTTGCAAACAATGTGCCGATCATGGTCGCGGGGGAGGGTGAAGCAATAATCCACCGCAGTCAGGAGTGTCTAAGCCCGCTGAGCGCGGGCTGCATTGTGTTGGCACCAGCCCGTTTCTTTAATGAAACGAAGCCGTTTGAACTTCCCTACTTCGCATACAATATGGCAGGGATGACGAACCTATGGCACGCGTGCCACAGGCGGCACGCGAATGTTTTATTATGAATAGAAAAGTGATTATACAAAAAATTAAAACGTTTTAGAAATAGTATACAAAGATTCAAAATATTTTACAAATAGATATATATAATATTCAAAAACAATGACGACATACCCATTCCATGAAAGTATTTTTGTGAGTGTGGTAAGATTTGAAAGGTGTAATTTATTATGAAGTTTTCAAACAAGGCCAAACTGTTACCTCAGCCCTCTATTGTGAAGAAATGGACAAGTTAAATGCGACGTTACATGAAATTAGACCTGCTCTTGTGAAAAGAAGGAGTGTCATTCTTCAAAATGATAACGCCCTGGCGCACGTTTCCGATATTACTCGGAAAAAATTCAGAACCTTGGCTGGGATGTTTTATTGCATCCACCCTATTCTCCAGACTTGGCACCGAGCGACTTTCACATATTTCGCCCTTTAGAAACCCAATTAAGGAACAAAAAATTCGGCGGTATTACAGAACTGAAATCGGGTCTTTTGTAGTTCTTCGAATCTAAACCAAAGGCCTTTTATGAGAGAGAAATTTTACATCTAAATAACACTGGAAATTACTTTATATAAAAAAAAAATTACAAAAAATATCAAGTTTAAGTTTTACTACAAAAACGATTTTTTTCCGGGATTACCTAACACGTATCAACAGTTAAACTTGACAATGTTTTAATTCATGCAATTTGATGATTTCGAAATGGAATTGGTAGATTTTCTGTCGAGTTCGTTATGAACCAGGGACGGCTCTTGTAAAGGAGCAAAGTGTGCATTGTACTCCCATTTACATATTTAAGTAATAAGCGATATAAATACAAACATAACAATTCACCAATTTTAAATTCCCCGCGTGTTCCTCATAAAACAATAATGCAGGAAGCGATGATGCACAAAAATGCTTAACGAACGTATTCCGCGATAAAACAATAAAAAAACGAAGTCTGCCTTTGTCCAGGAGGTGCGGATTTCGTACTGATCCCCCTGGGTTTTAGGTATATCACATACAAGTTTGTTTTTTTGTGACGTCATCTATGTCGCTTATTAGATTTGTATGGGACATTCTTACGCATATAAGATAAGTGCACCTCTTGCCGAATCGTGACGAGCGTTCCCGAATATCCCGCAAACATGGTCTAATGCGAGGCCTTTTTTGCCATGTAACGCAGTGGAATGGCGTTACACCACTTTTTTTCACGGTATTTTCAATGTAAGAAATTATATGAAACAATTTTCACGCTTACTTAATACCTTACTTACTTACTCCATATTTGTATAATATAATTCGTTATCAAAATTAACTTTAGATTTCTGAATTTAAAAAAAATGTTAAATTTTTTATGTTCTCCGTGGCATAGGGAAAGCTGCTTTAAATTGTATTTAAATGATATTTGAATATGATTGTCTTTAGTAAAAAGCTTAACAAGAATTGAGTTTCTGCACCTTTTTTCTAATAAAGGGCCTGTGTAAGTATATTGAACATATCCACCAAGAAACGCATAACAAATTTATTTACTTTCTAGTTACATACGTATAATATTTACGGACTTCAATAATGAATACTACATACATTAAAGAAAATCGTTGGGATTTATTGAAAAGGCTGAAAATTAAAGCAGCAGGTCGTCATATGCCTATGTATTTTTCCTAAATAAATTACTGTTCCAAAAAAAATCCTTTAGCGGACATTAATATTGTAATATCAACTTACGATTTAATTCACAAATTCAAGCTTAAAAATGAATTCACTGTCATATACAGTAGGAAAGGTTTTTACGTTTTTACGGTTTTTACCGATGGATGCATTGTCGATACTTCAACATTTTACAAATAATAATTTCCTCGAAGTATTTAGTGAAAGTATTATTACAGAGTATCTGTACAATACCTTGTACAATAATTTGTATAAGTGAGCGCTACTTCTCAACTCTAAAAAGGATTTAGTCTTTTTTGAGAAATGCTATGACTCATGATAGACTAAATGCTACTGCGATGTTCAGTGTAGAGAAACAGTTGGTAACGTCAATATCGAACTTTGACGTTCGTGTCATTTGAAGTGTCTTCAAAATCGGAGGATGGATTTCTTGCATAAATAGGTGAGCATTTGTTTGCACTCCCTAATATTCTTGTCACCGGCCGCCACAGATATGGACACAAAGATTTAAGAATTATTTATGTTATTTAAAATTTCCCTAATAATGATGTTTTGAGGTTTCTACATTTTTTAAGTTTAGTCTCTTTTTTATATATTTCTTTTATTTTGCCATTAATAAGTACTTTTTGCATTTTTTACTTCAATAGTATGTGGCACGCGACATATTAATATATTGAAAAAAAAATTGGCACTCAGGCTCAAAAAGCTTCGCCGCCACCACTGCAGTATGGAAACATTTAACAAATGTACAAGGACGCACGTGTCAAGATCACATTGTAATAAACTGTTGAAACAGTGGATTTTGCACGTACATACAGTATGTGAACAAAGCGTTGTTAATTACATTATTACATATGTACGTTTATATAATCCCAAAAATATGTTTGAAAAAATGCATTAAAAGAAATCTCACAAAAAAAGGTTTGAGCACTTTGATAAATAGCAGGTGTGGCGAACCTATGGTGTGCGTGCCAGAGATGGCACGTTTAACAATTCAGCTGGCACGTAACAATTAATAGACTTTTTTAATAGATAACTCGTGGATAAGATATCTGAACTTTATTTCATACGTCATTTTTTCGACTAGCGATGGCAATATTTTCAAATTTTCTCGTCCACATTGTCATTATTTTCGGAAATGAATCCGATGAATCCAGTTGGGCGTTCATTTTACTACAAATGTGACGACAAATGAACCGGATATAAAGTATTTAATATTAAATGTACAGCAGCAAAAATTTCATTAATACTAATAACAAAGTGTATTTTCTAAACATTTTTAATATAATTTCGAAAACTCTTGTTATTCATTTTCCTCCTATTAAAAATTGTTTGGAAGGTTGAATGACCCATGATATCTTATCGAAACGTGCTGTTAAATGATAAGACTGTTTTTACGTTATGATTTTAAGTAAAAAAAACTAACTATAGCATAATAGTTATTATTCAAATAAATAATTTTACAAAAAACTGCTCGGCACGTCTGACAGTCGATATATATTATTTGGGGATTTTTGGCAGACACATGTAAAAAGGTCGCCACGCCTATTATATAGTATAATGGAGTCCTGTCAAGCAAATTCAATCTACTGATTATAGCATAATATATGAGTCGCTAAACACGCTCCCAAGGGTGTTGTGTAAATCACGAAAAAATGTTATGGGCTTTTTGATAGTTTTAAGAATAAATTAAATTATTTTGTGTCTTGTGTATTATAAAAATCAAAATATATTCTTTTACACTGTCCTTCTTTCGGAGCGCGTCCATCGTGTAAAAAAACAACGTTTTTAAGTTAGGACAAAATTTTAAATTTCGAACAGGGTCCGAAATAGGAAGAAATTTTAGACTTGCAACTTGAAAAATTGAGAGATTCTATCGATAATAGCACGTACGTACATTAAAAACTTATTTTATTGAAAAATCGCCAGGAGCGTGTTTAGCGACTTAGTGACTCATATGATGTGTATAGACTGATATGGGTTTAAGTAAACCTTTCCTATAAAAGAGCAGTTGGACATCACCCTGCTTTATTTACAATATCTAAAAAAATATCTTTGTTTAAGCAGTTACCGTTTTTTTCTGTTTATTTTAATTAAAATATTTACACATCGAAAACATATTATCAATAAAGCGTGTATTTATATTTCTTTCTCTTTCTTAATGTCACGCTACTTCCTATATATTAGTCTAGATCAGGGGTCTTCAACCTTCCACAGCCTTCGGAACCTTTCTAGTTTATAATATTCTTCAAGGAACCCAAACAGCTGCAGCAGCTATCACGACGGCGAGTTGCGTTGTACGAAATTGTTTGATTTCGGCTCAGTAGTCTGTTTCGTAAACGCATAGTCTTTCACACAAAACCCTCAAAAAATACGAAAATGCGTAAATGATTGGATCTCATTTTAAAGATGATATAGCAGGTCACGGCTTAATGATGTAAATTAGAAAAATAAATCGACCACGTTTTGGAAGGGAAACTGACCTACATTTCACTGGCTGATATTTAACATATCGACGGTGTTTTGGTCAATTGATGTAACCCTCAAAATTAAAATTGTTCAAGGGATAGTAAAAACTGTTTTTATCGAAAAAATTATATGGTGAGTGCGTTGTGAATCTTTGAAATGCGCTCCTGTTTCTCGTGTTTGCAGATATGGGATTATACGTATGGAGTGTCGGCATAATAGTGACTTACGTCATGTAGGGGGGTCAGTATTTTTAAACTTAAAACGGCTAAAACCAATGTAAAATAATGTATTCCTTCTAAAAAGTAGTCAATTTATTTTTCTAATTTACATCATTTGCCCGAGACCTGCTCTATCGTATTTAAAATAAGATCCAATCATTAACTAATTTTCGTATTCTTTGAGGGTTACATCAATTGGCTTAAACACCATCGATTATGTATCTGCAAAGCCGTGTTTGAGAGAGAATAACGCCTAAATATGTTTTACCTGGCGGTAAGCGCTTTGCCCTGACGATCAGATGGCCCCAGGAACAGATCTAATTTATTTACTTTCAGTTTGAGATCTTGCACATAGATGTTCGCGGTCGTTTATCCTTGATGTGCTTAACAAGTGTGATTTAACAATGATTGGCGCAACGGCAATTATTAGCTGCCATTACATATTTGATTTTTTATTATTTTCTTAAAATACGCTCGAATACGATGAAAAATATATTCAAACAGGGTTATTTATATAATATTATCTATGACTAACAACAATGTAAATAAATAAAGCAATTGGTAAAAAGTAATATGACAAGAATTTACAGATAATCGTACAAATTATAAGTAAATCCAATTATGTATTATTAAAATGTTAAAGACAATTAACAATTACTAATCTTTCGTTAAAAATATAACCTACTAAGCTGTATGAAATGCCGATCGATGAGCGAAATGGGCCCTGTCCATTATGAAAAATTGTTATTGATACAAATTAATGTATTTTTTTTTATTATGAATTGCCGTTCCACCTAGAATTGACAGTTTTTAATACAAATATCTTGTCTTTTTGTGATTTTAGGTTTAGTATAGCAATATCGTGACATGTGAAAATCACTGTGTACAGAGATAATTTCAAATACCTATGCATATTAAAAGCTATGATATAAAATTCAAACAATCATTTTCTTGAAACAAAATTGTCTAACGTTGATTTCAGCGACGTATTTAATGTAATATAAATCAATTTTTTCCAATTCTTTGATATCGAAAGTGCAATCTTTCAATTTAGTTACGAAAGAAAATGTATGCTAACGAATTGTTACTTTATTTATTATTGTTTCCCAATAATAGATATTGAACTCGGCGAATGGTGTAAAAATGTAGATATTCATTGAATTTTCATATATTTAAAATCCGTGAAATTTACAAAAAATGCGCTAAAATAATAATGCTTTACTTTAGGTTTTCACTTATTATCACACGGAGAAATCTTACCTTTTTTAATTACCATAGCATTCCGGGCCATAGTATGTACATTGCACTTCATTTCTCGTTTTATTTTGGTCATTTGAACAATTGGAGCAGTACTATTTCAACTTTGAGGCGCGAAAAAATATATCTTACCTATTATGGAAATATTAATCTGTTGCGAAATATAGGTGCACAATATTGTTTTTACTATAAATCATGTAGGTATTTAGATGTATTAGTAGTTTTTATTGACTTTAAATCCGCGTTTTCGCTTAAGCTGAGTGCACTCGCAAAATGCGCGCCGTGTTAATTTTCAAGATTTTCCCGCGACGTGTCTATGAATATAATACCAAACTTATTCATGCAACCAACTGCACCATTAATATTGAGAATCTGCCTATCTATTTACGAAATCGATCGACAAAGAATGCCGTATGGAAATATTTATTTCACACAAACTTGCTTTGAATCAATTAATGAATTAGGAAACATTTTTTTCATGAAACCTTATCGATTTCATTTATGAAAAGAAAATCGATTTAATTAGTCATGAATATGCACTTAGTACACCCATGCCTCACTTAACACGGTTTCGTTTTGGTCGGATTTAAATTAATGAATACGTATTTCTTTAATTTTTTTAAAATATAGCCTATCAGTGATGGGTTATATTTTAGAAAAATGGAAGAAATTTTTTATTGGAAAAATGGGTAATACGCTATCACCATTTTTCCATAATAACATATATTTCCATACATTCGTGAGACTCGCTTAACATGGTGATCCAGCAGAACTGAACTTCCGTGCTAAGCAAGGGACAGGTATATTGTATATGTTATGTTTTGATAATTTTTCATGACATTTCATTCCAATAACATATGTCTCTGTCTTTCATAGTTATTATCTGTAAGAATATTACATTGGAAAGACACTGTTTTGTAATAATCACTCGACGTTTCAATACCGCTACAGGCTCAGGTGTCGGAATGAGATGGAATTATGATGAATGAAAGAATCTATGCTATCAAATGCTTGATCTTAGCAAAGATAATCCATATAAAATATAGAGACCTTACGTGATTGAACGTTAATCATAGAACGAGTGGCCCTTGTGCACATCAATTGCACAGGCACAAAAATTCTTCAAACACATTGCCATAAGTGCTGGAAGCAAAGCATTCAAATAAAGCCCATTACCCCTATTGATATTATGGTGGTTGCTATGTATCTATTCAAAATGTGAATCTCTATAAAAAAAAATTTGTTTGCAGAGCGATGTGCGGCCGCTTAGAAGGCACTCTTCAGAGAGTCCCGCCCCCCTTTCGTCTGAACAAACCGAAACTCGCGCAGTGCAGCTCTTCGGAACAACGTCGGGCTATCAGGGCTCCCTCTTTCAGTGTCAATTGGACCAAAGGTCGAGAGGTAGAATAATCCTCACATGCTGCTTTAAAATACCACCGTATAAATATATTTGCTTTTGGGGCGACAATATAATGGTTCAGACTTACTATTCCATATGGTGTGTTGTATGATATCAAGGAAGTCACCGAAACCTTAAATTATATAGCAATCTGATGATCACAAAAAATAATGTATGCCAATGTAATAATCATGCTAACCAATGTTTCAGTCTGCTGAAGTGATCAACGCAATTACCGGAAAGACAGAAATGGGTGAACCTTCAAAAATATGCAAGCAAAATATTTTTAAACGTTGGTTAAAGATTGCGCCAGGCCTCGTCCCCCTTCCTGGGTCAGACCTTTGGAGAAATGGCAATCCGTCTCACAATTCAATACATTTGGATTCTAATGTCAATGAGCTCGAATATGATATAATTAAATCAAAAGCTCTACTTTATCAGGTACTTACTTACTCTTTTAAGATCAAATTGCGTAATTTACTTTATAATTTCCACTCCTGAATTATTTTTGCATGGTTTTATTAAACTTGCTAAGCAGTTGACTGATTCCTAATTACCAATGAATATTTGCTTTTTGAACACATTTTCCGTCAATTTGCTAGTGCTGTATACTGGGTGACGAATCCTCCCTCATTAATCTATAGTATTTTCGGTATCTAAAGAATCCGAGTCTATAGCAGCCATGTTGATTATTTTCGACAATCATTTAGTGTGAAGGTGCTTCGAAAGAATCAAAACACACTAAGTTACTCAATTTGTGGACTAAAGTTTTTAAATTGTCTATCATCTTTTGCCAAGCATGTAATTTTGATTAAATTTTCACCATTTCTAAATTTATAGATGCTACACTTACCTATTGATTTTCGGCAGTCGCATTATTTTTATTATCTGTTAGAAATTAAATATTTTGAAATAATGCTAAACATTACGAAAAATCTGTAGCCATAAATAATATTGAGCTCAAAAGTCCATTTTTCTTTGATTCTCATCCTGGAATAGATTTCAATAGTATCACATGCCCACTGATGAACTCAGTAAAGATGTAGGCCCAAATTGAAGGTTTAAGCCAGGGACCCGAACCGGAACCAAATCGGATATAAGCCAGATTTAATTAATAAGTTGTATCCAAAAAAAAAATTCTTATCAGTTGATAATGCTCGCGATGAGCGAAACCGGTCCTGATCATTATAAACATATGGAAGTAGTACAAACAAATTGTGATTTATTTTTAAAATATAATGCCTTGCTGCCAAAAATTGACAGTTGACAGTTCACACCTTAAATGTAATTTAAATACGAGCTGAGCCGAAAAACGGAACTGAACCGATATATATTTTTTTACTGAACCGAAACGAAAAAAATAAACGTTCGTGTCCCTGGTTCAAGCTGCTAGATAAGACTAAAAATTAAAACAAAACGAATAAATTATTTTATTTACGTTTTTTATTATATATTTTAAATTTTCTACAATTTACACACTATTTGAATTAATAAATATTCCTCTTAAAGATATATTACTATTATATTATTTCAAAAATAAAGTTTTTACATTTTTTTCTTGTAACTGTTATATATTTTCAATAAATTTAATAAACCTAATTTCACAAATAATAACTGATTGCTCAAAGGGTTCACAATTTTTTAATAAAATTTCCCTATTTTGCTTAAGCATAATATTGCCTCTTGAAAAAATTAAAATGTCGCACCTCTCTTTGCTTTTAAAGACTTCATTATAAAAACTTTTTTTTTTATTTTATTCTTTTCAGAACTCCAAACAACGACTCTTTGAAGCATTCCAAAAAGCGAATCTAGGAAAATGGCTGAAAAAACCTATGGAACAAGATCAGTTTCAAACATTCGAAAGTTAATAATTCGAATATCTAAATTTACTTAGAATAAAATTATTATGCATAAATATTGTTGTATTACTCTTAAAAAAATATATACCTTTGTGTGTATATTATTCGGCCAAGAGTTTTTTTGAGAATTTCTACTGGTTACCTAAATAAACAATAGTATTTATGATACTAGATGTATTGACATTAATATAATATGTTATTACTTCAGTGATGAACTAATAAAAATTACGAATAAAGGTATTAAAATGTTCATTTATTTATACTTTTCCATACCCAGTACTGAACCCAAACCAATAAGCGGGAAAGTGAGCGAATAAACAGGCTGCCATACTTAACCATCTATAGGTTAAAGCGCAAAAACGGTTGATATATCGACCACCGCCTTTTACGGTTATAATTCATACGGTGCCCACAGAAATCGACAGAAGACGATATCGATTAAGTTCTTTGGTGTATAAATACCCATAAACTACATACCATAAAATAAATAGACCATCCAACTTGAAGTTTGCACTAATCACTCGCAAACAATTATTATACATAATGGTTGATAAATCGGTGAACGGATAAAATCGTACAGGAAAAAAGCAAACAGGAAAAAACCGGACATGGAAAAAAGCGAACACGGAAAAATGCGGAAATGGAAAAAAGCTAAAGAGGAAATAAGCGGACATGGAAAAAACCGGACACAGAGTGGAAAAAGAAGTATTCACATTTAAAATACGTTTCATGAGTTTTTCAGCTTGAAAAAATGTTAAAATCAGATTTTTTATTTTAAATAACCTCAAATAATACGTGATGACCTCACTTGTCGCTCTCGCTCTTCACAAGAGAGAGACAGCCTCTATCTCGAGGGAGATAGAGCTAGATGGATGGGAAAGGGAAGTTTAGGTCGTCACCAACAAAGTCGCATTCGGTTTGTATGTAAGCTCCCAGAGCCTACACATTTATTCACAAAAAACAACACGCAAATACCCACCCAAGGGAAATACATAAACAAGACACAGTAGAGAACCGTGTTTATGAGGATGAGTTGGAGAAGCGATACGACCCCCCAGACGAGGGCGGTACTACTTTGTGTGCTCTACACCCAAACAGGCGACTGCATCTCCTCGAGGTCAATTGGGATGGCGTAAAAGAGGAAACCGCGGCTATCAACCGGCCCAACTAGAGCAATACCCAGTGCCGGTCTACCCACCACTAACAAGGTACAATTACGAGGGGAGGGGCGGACAGGTCGCTCTAACCAAGCACCGATACAATGCTGGCGCTGCAAGGGGCACACTATGAAAGGAACTGTCCGGTCTAGCCCAGACGTAGTTGACAGGGGAGACGTGGGTGCCTGGGAGAAGCCGCGGTCAGGGTGGCCCCAGCCCAGGCAAGAATCAACTGCCTGGCGATCCAGGGCACCCCCTGTAGCTCCCCGCCTGCCAGCACTACCGGAAGTGTAGGCAATGTAACAACTATAAATATACATGTATACAAGCCATCATCGACTGATAGACAGCCGACATTTACGCAAGGCACTGGTCAAGACAGGTCGTTTCTTCAACACACTTACGATCGGCGGGCCATTCGATTTTAAGAACATCAACCGTTTTCATTGTCACACTTATCGGGGCGGGGCAGATGGGCTGTTTTCATTGTGCGATTATATGTCAAGTTTTTTTTGGACACGGCCTGTTTTCATGCTGCGATACATTGTGATTTTTTTTATAATTTGAGTATTTCAACATGTCATTTTGTCAAGGTTTGAATGGTATTTTTGTCGTTATTTGTTCAAATATGAGCCTTATACTGGGCTGTTTCCGGAATTTTGCAAGATAACACACCGTGCACCCCATGCCATCCTGAACGTGCAAATCCAGGAAGGAACATCCATTAATAAGTTATAATATCAACATTCGAAAAACGCCAAAACCTTATATATTAATTTGGCCATTGATTCGTGTAAAAAATAGAAAACATGATATGTAATATTAAATCTAAACTTTGGGAATGCTTGAGATGCTTTAACAGATTCCGCCTCATGGTGCATTATTTAAAATTGATTAAGAGGTTCATATAACAATTCCTCGGTTCAAACAATATAAAGATATTTCCGTGTATAAAAAAAGCTATTTTTTCAGTTGTTACATATAACTTTCATAATTAATATTTTAAGAATTACATAAGATTGTCAATCAATGTAATGAAGATACCAAATTACTCACTTATTTCTGCCACTTAATATTATTCAACATGAAAAAGCCGTATTGATGTCTCAAAATATCTATTCATTTATTAGGATGTATTGTTACATATCTAATAGAATGTTTTGCCAGTTTGAATATTGAAATAATGCGTATGTGTATGGTGGCTGGCTATCGATTTCGGTCACTTCTAAAATTCTTCTGATCGTCAGATTGAAGTAATAAATTTACTGTGAGCTCTTAAGACACCGTAAGAAAACGAGGTGAAATAACCCCGTTTGACGGTATCGTTAGATGGGGTTATTTCGTCTATCGAGTATAGTGCCGCCTAATAAAAAGAATTTTGTTTATATGGCCTTAATTTATTTAACACTCGGGTAAACAAAATATATATGTCGTAAGTTATTGTAAAACTTTACTTTTGTGTGCACACACCGATTACAAAGATAATGTTTTATAACAACTTACAGGACATTTCAGATGTTTAAATGGTTTAGTGTGATCAACTAATGGTTTTGAATAAAGTTATAAACAAATATCTTGTCTACCAGTGTTAAATAAGTTAAGGCGATTTAAACAAAATATTGCTTATTGTATGGCATTATACTTGGTAGGCGAAATAACCCCAGTTGACGGTACTGTCGAAATAGGTAGGTATATACGTTTATCTATAGATTATGTTATAGTATTCCTTATTAACAAATAACCAGGTATATATTTAGTAGGTAGCCATCATAAAGTAATATATGGTAGCCATATTAAATGACGTTAAGCTATTGACAAGTTGACGTTTCTACAGTATGTAAGCAATATGGCAGAAAGTTCGGCTGCCAGATTGGCAGCGGGTCGAGATTTGGTTTGTACCGCGCATTACACTAAATTTTAGATAGTTTCTGTGCAACTTCGTTTAACTACGATGATATATATGATTTACTCTTCATTCGCCGTGCAGTTCTCTTAATATGACACGTCATCTCTAGGCTTCAGAGACCGCAGACTTCAGACTTCATAATATTCATAATAAATTGTTTTAAATCATTTATAAATACCATAAAGATTACAGATTAAACTGTCTTGTACACATTCATGTGATTATTTATACCATAATATTATGCTTTCCCTTTTTCATCAATGTAAACCACCGATATGTTATTGCACAATTGAATATCATCTTATTTGATTTCTCTTTCAGCTGAAAAGCTTTCAGGCAAAAAAAAAAGAAGGCGATAAACCGGATACCCCATCAAAACACAGCAATGATTCAGTTCAATCGAATGCTTTTCTGGGAAAAGTCAATGCCACAAATATGCCGCATCAATTTTCATCTACTATGGAGAATCAAAATCATAAGACGTTGGTTGAAAATCTAAATATATATCCTGAGAGCAATTACCTAAAGGATACAATAAGAAACCTGCCAACCTCTAATTCAGTGGATTTTTTTGACCAAGTTCAGTCTTCTACTAACCCTATGCAAAGAACTCAAAACATAAGTGACAATAACATCACATCGGCCAACAATCTTCCGATGGCCGGAGTGTTGTTCGGAAATCAAAGTGAAAGAACTGCTGGTGACTTTCAAGCGCATAATAATAACATAGCACATGAACAAAGAACCCCTGATAACGGTTTAAGTGCTCAAATGTCTTCCGGTCAAAATGAAAATTGCATAAACGCTCAAAAATCTCTTGTCAACAACATCGCTGATAGCGAAACCGACATGAAATCATTGGTAGAGATATCACGTCTGCAACAACAGCTGCAATTTGCTCAAAAATCTGTTGAATTTTTGGTTTCTGAAAAGAATGAAATGACAGCCAAAGTCAGCAATCTAGAGAAATCGATTGCCAGTATGAAAACTCAGACAGAAGATGTTTCGGGACGATTGAATATATCGAGGCATCGTGCGTCCCACCTCGAAATGGAATGTTCGACTCTGAAACAAAAGAATAAAGAAATAGAATTGCAGTATTCCGAAGCTCTGAAAGAAGTTACAAAACACAAATCCAGCCAATCTACATGCGATAATCGTACAAAAGAATTAGAGGAAGAGATATTGGAAATGAAATCGCTCATGAACCACAAAGTGTTAGAGAATAAAAATTTACTAAAAATCGTTGAAGATATGACGTTTCAAATAAATACGAATGAATTGAAACTCCAACAATTAACTCAGGGCGGCATTCAGACCATAAATGCAGACGATCAAGCGTTTCGAGCTCAATATCAAAATATGGAGGATGAAGTGAATAACCTCAAACATCAAGTAGATGAACTGGAGTATGAAAAAAAGCAATCGAATTCAGAATATCAGCAGTATGTGCAGCAGTTAAATAGTCAAGTATCTTTCTTGAATGAAAAGCAATATGAATTGACTTCAGAAAACGAAAACCTACTGAGCCGACAAGCAAATTTAATACAACACGTGGACGAACTTCAAAGTAAATTACAAACACAGCTGGCGAACAGTAATCCTCAAGATAGCAAACCTCTTCTGTCGGGTGATTCATTATTAAAGGAAAAATTTGACAAATTCGAGTTGGAGAATGATCATTTAAAGGTACATAACAATATCTCTCGAGTGTACACCAGATAATTTAAATATGTAACAAGATAAAGTGATGTCGAAATCATCATCAAGACATTTTATATCCTATCACACCTTAATACTGTCATAATTTTATGCCGAAATATTTCTAGCAGTCGTCAACAAATGTGTAAAAAAACAATTTTTTACCCATTCGAATCTGCGTACTTCATTAAAAAAAAATTTTTCTTTGAATTATGTCGAAATTCATAAATGTCTCCATCGAATGGCTTTAGTATCAAAACTAATAAGTATATTTCTCCCATGAGCAAAACATAAAATTTCCTATTATTGATTAACAAAAACAGTGGGTGTGCATGACAAATTTTAACCAGCCGTATGTGCTAAGCTATTGACTTGTTATATAGCAGTATAAAAAAAATGCACAGTAAGAAATACAGGATGATAATGACCTGCCTTCAGTTCTTATTCTTTTCTACATTGAGGTCACCGTCTCCCGCTTTCTGTGAATGGCAGGGCAGGCTGAGGACTTAGATCTCTCTTTTACCACATAAAATGTGTTTTTCTCATACCTATGAGAAAAACATACTTTTCGGAATCAATGCCTAAGGTTTTTTTTTTCAACGTAAATAATGATGAAAAATAGATTGAATGTTAATATTACAAAAATTAGTACAGCGTATTAGTTTTGTTTGGCCCAGTCTCTATGGATAATTTTCATAGGAAAAAAGAAAAATAAATATTCCTTGATTACACATGATTGATCAAATAAATATAGTTGTGTAAACAACACAATTTGGATGTATTCTATTTGAAAGTAATTGTTTTCAGGAAGAACTTAATAAAAAAGAATCCGACATTCGAAACGCTGAGCAAGAACTTCAAATATCGAGAAACAAAATAGAAGAATTAACAAATTCAATCCATATAATGCAAACAGATAGACCTGACGCAGCAAAACTGAATGCTGCAAACGAGAGTGATAGGTTAGCAGCACAAAAAGCAACGGCACAAAATACAAAAATGAAAATTCACCTTCAAGAGCTAGAAGAAGCATTTGGGAAAATGGTAAGAGTTTATTATGTGATTTTATCAATTAGAGATACAAAAAAGGACCGAATTAAAATACCTCAACCATCTATTATACTTATTGTGTATTTATTGTCACAAAATTTTATTTCAGACAAACAGTAAACTTGAAATGGCTGAACTTCTGCAAGCTGAAAAAAATTTAACAAAAATGCTCACTTTAAAATTGGCCGAAAATGAAGAAAAACTCAAAGAAATTCAAGTGAAAGTGATTGCTAAAGATGAAGAAATGATTCGACTGCAGGCTTTATCGAGTGATCAAGATAAGGAAATACAGAAACAGAATAAGTTACTCGAACGAGTGGCCCATTCCGAGGCTGACAATCAATCCCCTGATACACTCCGAGCAGAATTAGATTCTGCAAGAAATCAACTAGCATTACTCATCGATGAAAATAAAAATCTCAGGCGTGTCCAGAATGGTGATGTTCATAACGAAGTCGAAACCTATGATTCATCTCTCATAGAAAACCATGACCACGATAGTCTAAAACACAGAGATTATGTCAATAGAATGCCATCGACAGAAGCTATGGAAAAATTACAAAACAGGTTTACAAAATTAATGAAAGAAGTAGCTGATTTATCTGATGAAAAACAGGGCTTAGAACATCTAGTCTTGCAGCTTCAAGGAGAAACGGAAACTATTTGTGAATATATAGCACTTTACCAAAAGCAGAGAAATGTTCTCAAACAGCGAGAGAACGAAAAAAATCTTCAACTGAGTCTTTTGGATAAGGAGCGTCAGCATATGAAAGACAAAATTGAACAGGTCAATGAATTGATTCAGCAATTGGTCTTGGGAAATAACAAATCGAAAGACGTCGATCACCTTCCGACGTCTGGAAATGTTAACAACGAGCTGCAAACTGAAACATCTCTGACTGCTGAAAAAATCATGGGGCTGCTCACTGAAATTAAAAGTAGCCACCTTATTGAGCCCAGTGAGACGTGTTCCGGGTTAGAAAATTTTAATCCCTGTCCGTGGTGTTCTGGAAAATTAATCAATGTGTGAACTGATTCTAAGTTGTATTGATAATTAAAAATTTTATACCATTGCCAAAAATATATCTCCATTCCAATGGGTATGCCTTATTACAAGTTTTCAAATTATTAATGAAAGAGCAAACAATTTTTTTTTAAGCATGTAGTGTGAATTATTCAAGTTGCGTGATTGAGAGCTCAGTTTTTATAAATATCTCATATTTATGCTTTATGGCTGTAGTTTGCATACATTACCTATATTTTTTTTAATTGAAAAGCTTTTATGTTGTCATCTGATAATAATAAAATTGTATGTCATGACATACAATGTCTAATTTATGAATCAGTCGAATGATTGTTTTATCTATCACGTTTAAGGTTTTTAAAATATTTCTCTTATTGGCTTAGTTTGTGATTACTAATGCCATTTCTCTGCATGGCCCAGACTGCATCTCGGTTTAGTAGCTATAATAAATAATGATTCTTTTGACACTTATCATGTCTTTAATTCCTGCACCTACATTAAGACAAGGTACTTCTAGTTGATGAGGTTGTGTAAAAATATATTTCTTTAATTTGTAAAATGTCCCCATTATTGAGATTCACCCGCTTTACAAACTGACCGATCATTTGTTCTCTCATAAATACTGGGTGATAATTATTTTTATAAACTTATCTCCTAAAATATCTGCAAATGAACTTCTCCGCATTCATATTTTATTTTAATATAGATATCATCACACTGTAGCATTTTGAAGGAAGCCATAAACCCATAAACCAGAAACCCACCTGAGTCTGGTTTAATACATTCAGTGCTAACAACACGCAACGCGTTTCGTTGGTAATTAGCAACTACGTGGTAATCGAAAGGGCACTAATATCTAGGTGATTAGTGTAGCATTGAATGGGTTAATGGTTTCTATTTGATTTTTTTATAAATGGAAAATCATGTCCCCTTTAAATATTTAATCAATATGTTTTGGGTGATTTTAATAATAAAATAAAGAAATATGTTTTAAAAATTATTGCAACATTCAAAGAACCGCCAATCAAAATGCTGATTATGTTCAATGGGTTAAAATTTAACATAATGAAGAGTGAATTATATTTCTCGCTGACCCACACAATAAAAATTAATAACTTTTATTATATAAGCGTATTAGTATTTTTGTACAAAGTACTTTCCAAAACTCAACTTCATTTGCAGAAATATGATTAAATACCCTAAAAATAGTGATCATAATTAGTACTGATCATAAATTTCCAATATTTAAAAACCTTCTGAGATCGTAAAAACGTTTTATAGTATTACAAGTCTTGCAACTATATTTCAAAAGTAGCTGCAAAAAGCTGCCATGTTATTTATTTAGTATTTAAAAATATATTTTTCTCTTTCATTATAAGCCTGTTTGTGTTATATTTACATATATATGCAGATCAGTAATTTACTTCCAAGAATTGTCATGTTTACCTGACCTGGGCATGCTGCCCATTCTTCACATTAATTAATTGTTGGTTATAAGAGAATCACTTTTTTAAGTTTAAATTTCTTTTTCACGGCTATAAACAATGAATGGCTAAAAATAGCGTTTTACTTGCGGCTCGCAGTTCATTTTGAGTTCCTAATATGGCCCTTCAGTTAAAATGTTTGCCCATGCGAGATTTATTTGATGAAGGTAAACAGTATTTTGTTCAATTGCTTACATTACGAGTATTTTTGCTAATCAATAAGGTGCAACTTTAAAACTAGAGTTAACTGCCATAAGAATCGTGTGCGTAGGTGTAAAGAAAAAATTAGAATATGACATGCAACATTGGTTTATCTAAATGACTGCTGAGATATTTTTGAATATAATATTGTCATACAGGAGAAAGTGCAAAATATTGCATTCACATTTGATGTAGTTTTTTTTGCATTTGTAGGTATAGTTATTTTGGACATATTTTTCTGCCTCCTGTCACATTTGTAAGATATTAAAAAGTTCTTTAGTACATTTTTGTGAAAAATGCACTTGGTCACTTTCTCATGTATGATGTGATATAACTCGTTTTTCATATTCCACTTAGTTTTGCACTTAGGGGATGAAATATCATTATACCTCAAATTACAATAACAATTGATATCATGAAAACAATATCTAAATTTTTTTGTATTATAGGAATAATATTGTTCGATGTTCACGATTTTTTTTTATTTTTTACAAAAATTGTGTTAAGTGCCTATCCCACCATTCATGTGAAAAATGTATAAAATAAAATATTATTTCTATCATGCCTTCTTTAAAACGTTGATTGTAAGCTACCAAAAGAATAAAAATGATATACACCCAATCCTCTTTTTACACGATTTTTTTGGATGGCAACGTTTTTTTTTACGCCTTATATTCATTGTTACGCGACTTTTTCTTTATAAAGCGTTTCATCAGTCAGCAAAATTCAAATTTGAGCGAAATTGAACTAGTCCGTTCAAAAAATTGCAAACAAATGCATTTCGTCACTGACAGTGAAAGCAGCGAGTGAATCCAATATGAAAGTTGATGTAATTTCATCTGATTTAATTTGTATGTTTATATTAACACGATCACTGTGTATGTAATACCTAATTTAAAACAGAGTACATCCAATCTTTTTTGACGCAATACATTGGTTTCCGGAAATGTTATATTTTTAGATAAAATTATCCTTGAGAGTAATTTGATGAAAATTATAAAAATAAAGTTTCATTACTATGAAAATCTCTTCGTATTTTAAATTTACCGTGGTTGCAAGAACGACCATTTGACATATTAGGAAACCTTCGTCATTCTGATATTTTATTTATATTTCACGCACATCAGTTTCCCTATTTCCCATCTATGATAATTTAGCATTTTCACATTCGTAATTAAATTCTTTATATGACATATAGTAAATTTTTGGGTAGAAAAAGAGTAGCATGCTATAAAGCAGTGCTCCGCAACCGGTGCGCCTCGACACGGTCCCGGGTGTGCCGCGGCGCGGAGGTTCGAAAATGAGAAAAAATCGAGCATTTTTATATGTATCAAAAAAACATTCAAGCCACTCGGTTGCTAAAATCTCCTTTTAAATTATTCTTATTGAAACAAATATTACATTATTTTCAAATTTAATGGAATAATTGTATAAGTGTTTGCACGGATAGTGTAATTCCAATGATGGGGAATAAATTGGCGGTTGTCTCGTGTATAAAAGGAAAAAATCATACCGTGCATTAATTATACATTGCTGCATAAATTGGAACGCATTGGTAACAAAAAATTTCCTAATGGAATTATTACAAGCAATGAACGAATGTATCAAAATAATACACATTTTCAAACTATGAGCCTTAAATACGCACTTTTATTTTGTTGTTGTATCACACAGAATGTAAACACAATACCACTGGCATAGCAAGGGGGGTCATGAAAAAATCTGTAGATAATAAACAAATACAAATTGTTATGATTTCTGATTCGCTGACAAAATATTATATTTCCTTTCTGAAATATCTAAGAATAATTATGAAGCCTCAATGTCAAGGGAGTAAGATGAAATTGTTGTCTGGTGAATCACAAGATGCTGAATTATCATTCGAAGCAGAATTGGGGAGAGAAATGTTTTCTTCACTGGACAATGACATAAAATAACTGGGATTTCAACAGCTTTATAATCTTGCTGAGAAATATGATTTTCTTACTCCATCAAATCTTTTGAGTGAAAATTATGTGTCAGTTAAATTAAGATCATAATGATGATCGGGAAGAATTCAAAATTATGTTTCTGTTTAACATAATGAAACAAATGTGTGGAAGGATGGCAAAGATACTTTAACAATCTTTTGTAAATTATACAAAAAAACAATTTTATCCTCTCAACTGTATTGCTCCAGGAGTTTTTTGAAGTTGAAATTTATAAAAAAACTATTTAATAGACAGTGAGCAATTTGCGAATAAAATTAAATTAATTTACGATTTTTATGCACAATATATATCTACTTATGCATTGTACACAAATATTTTTGTGTTTTTATATTGATATTAAATTTTTCAAGATTGTAAAGATATAGTACATATTTTTCAAGAAATTGTTTTTATACATAAAAAAATTCTGCTTTCGGGGGCGGCAAACTCAAGGACCACTCTGTGGCACAATCTCTAGCTGCGCCACTGCATGAGACTATTATTGAAAACAGAAAGATTATTTCAGATTTGACCAAACAAAAAATGGGCCATACTTTTTATCCACTCAACTAAGGTTAAATAATGTTTAGTAGTGAAGCTAAGTTAATTTTTTTAGTTATACTTTACAGTGCTTTTTTCTAATTTGTAAATGTCCCATCACTTTGAAATAGTTTAATTGGCTTTTTTAAAAAATATTAGCCACTATTCCAAATTCATCAAAAAAAACTAATTTTGTTTTTGAAATTTACATATCTTGGCTTGCAGTGTGCCGCGAAATATTTAAGAGTACTTCTGTGTGCATTGGGTTAGAAAAGGTTGCGGAGCACTGCTATAAACCATATTCACCAATGTTCTTATTGGTCTCTGTAGGATTTCAATTATAAAATTTCACTATCTCATAAAATCAAACTGGGTGGAAGAAATACAAACTTTGAATTAAAAATAAGTTTTATTAGGTGTAAAGCATGTTACAGTAGTTTATGCTTTGACAGCAAAAGTTCTTGGCCTATTTTGGTAGTTCCTTCGAATTTCTTTGCGTGTCTTCAACCCAGACTCACGTTTAGTGAGGGCACGTCTGATAGCACGAGTCTTCTTGGGCCTCAAGTCCAAAGGCTTGAACTTTTTGTTTTTGTAGAAACTCCTCAAGTTCTTCTTTTGCTTCTGGTGCATAACAATGAATACACGCGCGATAGCTTTTCTCACGACGCGACTGAAATAATAAAAAATAATACATAATTAGCATGTCATCATTAAACCATTATTCCAACGTTTCCTTTCGTCACTCACGAATATTTTCCATATATTTAGCTTCATAAAAGATTGTTCTACTCTAAATCATATAATTTTGGATAGTTTTCGTTGAAAAATAGGCTATATAAGTAACATTCAATAGAACGAAAATTTTACTTATTCGAATAGTTCATTTAAATTATTGGTGGAGCCCGGTCCTAGTGGCCCCTAAGACGAACCCTTGACGTCACCCATCTCGCAGTGATTACAATAATCTTTAGGTTAATATGAAATTTGCAGATATACAAATCAAATGTTCAGTGAGTTTTTGGGAAAAATAGAAGTGCAAACAACAATGAGTAATTCCAGAAGAAAACTTTACATTGTAATTTACATAAAACTTGCTTTATAAGAAATAGTTATTAATTTCTGGGAGCACGCACACACGATAGTTGTTTTGACAGTTTGGACACATAAAAAAATTGTACATACATCTTTGACAGCTTGGAAGCCGCTCCGCCGGTGACTTTTGAAACCCGAAGGTTTGTAAGTTCCGTTTTCAACTCATCGAGCTGCTTGGTCAAATCCTTTTTCTCCTTGGTCCTGAGTTCGGAACATTTGACTTTACCCTGAAAATAAATTCAGCACGTTACATTAGGAACTTCGTAAACAAACACATCAGTGAGAAAATATGGAAATTAAACACTTTCTCAACCTGATTTGAGAATAAATACTTTCAAAAATAAGCTAGAGCTTCAAAGATTATTTGATTACATATAGATTTCTAAATATCGCAACATTCGCTCACCATTTTGGATGTTGGAAAGAACGACCAACGACAATAAAGAAACGTTCACCTATAGACAATTTATGGCCATAAATAGACCATAGACAAAAAACTTAGAAAAAAATATGTTCGTGGATACATACGACAGCACTATTTTAATATGCCAAGTAAGCATATATCGATGCCCCACTAGATCACTGTAAGCACACCGGTGTGCGGTTTTCGTATGGGTTCCACACGCTATAAGCCTACCGGTGGGTGCGATGTTTTTTTAACCATGAATTTAGGTTATTTATCACTTTTGAATATATAATATTGGTTCACTATCTTCTGACAGCTAGTAATATGTACATAACATACCCAGATTCACAGATTTAACAGAAGAAATTCAAAGAAAATCATATTAGGTAGCATCAGGGTTGCCAAAACCAAAGACATGTCGAGATCCAATACGTAAAATAATTCATTTAACTTATCAAAGATTGCCACTGTGAAATTATTAAAACAAATTGAATCATTCGGAGTATAGGGAACTATCGGAGAATCGTATCTTGTCAGAGTTATCTAAACTCAAACGCCAATCTGCATGTTAACAAGAATGATGTGGGTCACCCAACTTTGTTCTGCACATGAACTCGGCTAAGTACGAGTCCAAAAAAATTCTGTTGGTGCCGTCTTTTCTTGTAGTCCCACTTGAAAGATTCCACATCCTTTCCACTGTTTGAGTGTTAACAAGTGTCAAAGGATCCACAACATTATACCGATAATTTACGGTTTGATGGCTAACATGGCTGGAAAACCACTAGCCTCAATGCATGCATATGCCCATAAAGTAATATACTATATAACCTAATATAAGGGTCCTCTGTCTTCAATGTAAATGAAACATATACAATGTCTCACCCAGCAGCCGAGTATCGCATAGAAATATGATGATATCCATTATGACTCTGCGTAGCATGAATATGCAATAATGTTGCGTATTCAATCTGGCACTGCTTTGAAAGCTGTTACACTCATTCTGAAATGACAAAATCTAACCCAAGTATCCATTGGAAATGCAAGAATATGCTTACACACTTACATTCCCCACCCGTTGGATGGCGACATATCAAAAATTTATACAAATAAACTGACTTTCTAAATACTGCCCTCGTGAAATGTTGGCGCGAAATCAGAACTATGACGTGATTCGATGAAGTGTATGGTCGAATTGATAAAACACACGTGCAAAATTCACACATTCCCGCCAACACTCACTCGCAAAGGGTCTCCTCCTTGAGTGCCTTTTTTAATTTTCCGAGGGTTATATTTTGTCATTTTAACTTGATATGAAATATTTAACAATTTATATCCAAGACGCCCTAAAATTTTAAAAACGGTACGTCCACGCCGAGGAAGGTTTCAAAAGTAAAAAATTACTCACAAAATTGTATTTCAAAGACTCGCGTATATTATATTTTCAAATAATGAAGATATGACACAAAAATGCTCAAATATATCTTAAAATGCCTCTCCAGCAAAACAGTAATCCGAAAAATCTGAAAAATCGGCCGAACCGAAAAATCGAAAAATCTAAAAATCTGAAAATCTAATAACCGAAAACGCGTGCTTTTGGTTTGCCTTCCGCATATGCCCACCAACAATTAGATATAATCATAGATTTTGGTATCACACATTGTATTATTAGGGGCATTAATGTAGCAGCTGATTCATGTGGCGCTTAAAGCAGGAAACTTGCCAAGCGACAAAAACCCCTTTGTTGGAGTAATATTCTCCTATTATTGTTTTTTCTACGTACAAATAGACTTTCGTCGATTACGACGATCATGTCCGACCCCCCAATTCTATTACCATTGGCACTTATGTGTTCAATCTTCTAAGCACAAACTTCTCAATTGTTCCAAACTCATCCCTAATTTAATTGTTCTCTACAAAATCTAACACTAGCCATTTCCTTGGACCAACAATTTTTTAATCTGTCTAATGGCAATTTTGAATCCTGTAGCCATGTGCCTTACTGTATTCCTGGCTTCGATTTGTAAGTTCGAATTACAAAATTACATTTTTATGTCTTTCCCGCACACACGTTTGTGTTCGTGGTATAATACTGTATTGCTTAAAGAATTCTGCTGCGGCTTTATCGTCATGTTTTTTACCTGTAAATACCAATTAGAGATTCATGGCTTTCGATTCTATAGAAATTGTGAACTTTATAATGAAAGTTAATGGCTTAACTCAATGAGTGAAACAAAAAAAATATGGCTCATCTGGTGTCTATTGTTTTATGACTGAACTAAAAAATATGTTTAGTTTAATTGTAAAATACTACATACTTAAACCAAATCATTTATATTGTAGCATAATTATTTGAAGGGTCAATTTTCTTATTGCAATCGGCTCTCATGAAGTATTTACCCAGGTTTTGATATTATATTTTAATTAAATATGTAAAAGTGCAATGACGGAAATGTAATTCGTCTGACGATCTTTTAGCGCTTTACTTCAATATTGTTTGGTTCCATAATATATTTACATTTTTTATCACTCCGAGTTAATAAATAATATGCAGCACAAACAACATATTAATTGTTACATATAATTATTCTGTCTACCACTAAATAAATTTAGTTCAAAATTGAGATTCCTTGAATTCTGAGATCCAGGGTAGCGGACCCTGAATCTTATCGATATAGAGCCTGAAAGTACTTTAATTTTCAAACAATACCCTATCTAAACAAATAAAGATTGTCAAAGATAATTCTTTGTCGACTTATGTGAATATTATTAGGATATGTTTATTTAACAAATTTTCTTGTTTAATTAAAAATAAGCTTTTTTTATTATCTGTTGGGTATTTCTTTTAAATACATATTAATGAAATAAACATTTATTTTAGTTTCAATGCACAGAGAGGACTAACATCATTTTGCTTGTCGATTGAAAAAAATCATAATCTTATATAGTAAGTCACTAAAGCAGGGTTTCCCAAAGCTTTCCTGCGATGGAAGACTTTTGAAATTTAGGCGAAACACCATGTTTATGTTGTTGGTGTCGGTAATATCAATAACATAGTTCATTTGTTTGCAGCTGTGACAGCATATAAAACTATTTCAGGTTTTTGCGGAACACCTGTCCGCCTTTCGTAGAACACAGTTTGGGAAACCCTACACTAGGGCATCCAATCCAAGACCATTTTTCTGATCCCGGGATCCGATAATTAAAGCCAGCAAGGGAAAAAGACAGGTATTCATGTGTAAATAAAATTTAATAACGCATTCCTCGATCTACGCAGTAGATGTGTTCAGAAATAAACCATTTAAATGAAAGCCGCGAAAAAAAAGATGAAAAAGTCCATCTATATATTTTATGAAAATTTGTTTGTTTGTCCTCTATGCATTCCTTTATCATTCATCTGATTTCGATCAAATTTTGGTGAGTTGTGTTGCACACACTCGTGAAGGTTTAAATCTAGAGAAATCTAGAAAAAAGAATCAAATACATATACACAGAGACATCTCGGAAAACCTTCCGATTTATTCGTGTACGCACCAGACAGAAACAAAAAATATTGCGTACCTATAAGCACTTAATAAACAGAATTAAAACACACACAGTTTCTTTCTTTGAATGGCATTGCAACGCATGCCGGGTACTCACTAGTACAAAATAAAAATAAAACCACGTGAAAATGGATTTGGAGCTCATACAAAATGTGGGAATATGTTTCAAAAAAAGCGTAAAAGAACGTAATTATGTAATATTGTCAGGGCTTTTTTTTAGAAAAAAAAGGTGCTGGAACTCACTTCTTATTAAGCTTATTACTAAAGAAAATTATATTCAAATAAAACTTAAGGCATATATAATACAAAAGAATAATAATAATGGACACATGAAATCATATAAAAACAATGTTTATTTATTTTTGAAATATGTATTTCTCATTTGATTTATTTAAATGTTGAGATTTTGTGCATCTTTTTATTTGTTGGACTCGAATAAATTTGACAAGGTGGGCTAGTGGCCCAATTTCAATAATATTATATTATATTTATTACATTAACAATGAGAAAAAATACAAACAGACCCATAATAATCAAAAGTATTTTATAGTTAATCAAATACTATATATCATTATGAATATTCTTATTTAGATATAAAATTAGTTTTAGGCATGAATACAAATATTTTGCATTGAAACATATTAAAAATCACTTAATTATCTAGTAAAATAAACACATATCTTCATAATTATGTAATATTAAAATGTTGTTTGAGGTTACAAATGCTACATAATATATTAAATGGAATACAAAATAATATCAAGATATAATATATAAAATGATAAATGTTAATGAAATTCTACAAAATAAATCATAAAGTTTTACAGAGAGTTAAATCTTTAATCATTTGTTCTTAATTCATTTTGACACTTTGAGTGTATAAATATTGCCGAATCAGCCCAATAATCTTTGTGTTTTCAATAAGTCTCGTTAGTCCTTTGGAACATTTTCAATGGTTCTAGTCGTAACTCGCTTCGCCAGTGTTTGAACCCGTTTTATTTGTCAGAGCAGGTCAATAACATTCATTTCGACCTTTCATTTTTTGTTTAATTCATTCAGATGCTCAAAGGTGTCAGCAAAAGGAAGTTCATCCAATGATTATTTTAAAAGAGTTCTGGCGTGTTTTGGTTAAGTAAAAAATAAATTGTCTCGAACAGAGTTCAAATAATGTTACCAAAACTTTGCCTCGGGACAGCTAACAAGTGTGAAACAATCGGAATATATATTTTTTCAAAAAAAGTGTATTATTTTGATACATTCATTCATCCTTTGCAATAATTCTGCTGGAAAATTTTATGCCACCGATGCTTCCAATATAATATTTGATATGCAACAATGTGTAATTCTATAGCAGGATTTTTTTTTGTTTTACACGAGACAGACTCCATTTTATTCCCCATCATTGCAGTTGCACTGTCCGTGCAAACACTAATACAATTATTCCATTAAATATCAAAATAATACAATATTTGTTGAGATCTTGGCTTTAAAAAAAATTCTAATACGAAAATACTTGATTTTTCTCATTTCGGGCCCACTGTGCCGCAGCACACCTGGGATCATCTCACAACGCACCGGTTGCGGAGTACTGGTATAGACTATATCGTCGGTGTAGTGGCAGAAGATGTTAAGTCAAAAAACCTTGTTTTGAGATATTCGACTTATAAGAATATCTTGAAATTGAAGTCTCTCTATTTAAATATCTTAACCATTATTTATTGAATTTACTTTATTGAGATTTTGTACACTTCCATGTATTTAAATGTAAAATTTGATATTGAAATTCCATCAAGCACCCTCAGTCGATGTCTTAAATTACATTATTTATTAAATTAACCACTCCACAAGATTCATTAATCATTTCCCAATTTGATATAAGTATTGGTAATTCCTTTTTCTTTGTTATCTATAGTTTTTGGCCTTTAATAACTGTGAACGAAATTACCTTAATTTCTTCAAATTACTTAAAAATACATGGAATGCTGAGGTTGTTTTTTCAGATAGACCATCCTAAAACCTATTATACTGCATTCGTAACACAACCCTGCCTCTATGGCGACATTTTATCGAGAATCCTGCTATTGGTAATAAGTCACTGCCGGGATTACGGGATTGACAACTTTGTTCGGGATCCCGGATCCTGCGATTGGAAGCCCTAGTCTGTACCACATTTATGTAAAGCGGTATAGTTGCTACCGTTAAATCTGGCCTGAACCATTTTTTTCAGTCATACACACAAAAAAAAAAAAGAAAATATACCTATAAGAAGTTTTATATTTTATTCTTTACAGTTATGCTAAGGTAGGTTTTACCATATATGGTATCCTAAAAGAGGACATGTCTTCCAATTCTACTTAAAAATAATGTACTCCATCCATCTAAGAATCGGTCCACCTATATCCTACATTTCAAATTGGTTAAAAAACGTATCTTTGATATAAATATTTTGGTGTGGCATATCTTCAGCACGGAGTGTGATTCTCCATGTTGATAACACTGATTTTCACACCCGAGAATCCATTTAAACTGTCTCCTTGACCTATGAATGCAGAATAAGACTGTTTTTATTATATTTACGTACAATTTACCATTATTTAAAGTTACTTAAATAATAAATAAATCTCTAAATATCATAAGATATGCCTAATATTGTTTCATGTTGTGATAAATATCAAAATTGGTTATGTTGACTTTATAAAACTTGTTTATATAGCATGCTTTTTTACGTGCTGTACCTAAAATATAATTTTAAATGTAATTCCACCCAAGTATGTAATCTTTCAAACTCCTTCACTTTTTACTACGCAAATGCAAGGAAATTTGTTTGATGCAAGATGGTGGTAAGCAGGCGCGTGCCGTGCTGTTCTCTCTTTCTCACTCAATCACATGTAAAGTGAAGGGTGTGAGTGATATACATGGGCATGCAGGCGCATGCTCTTGTATCCTACTTGCTCATACAAGTGAGGTTGTGCGATAGAGATAACTCCACCACACGCCGCTGGTGGCAAGATATTGTGTTTTACCCCTTTGACATAAATTATCTCTTTGCTTTACTAATGGTAATTTTATTTTGAAGCATTACATAAAAAACATTTAGTAGGAGACCACAAAAATAGTAAAACAAAATAAGTAGATGTGAAATTTATTCAGATATTCTAAAACATTTAAAACATTATCTCAATATGCAGATCCTTAAAAAAGATTAAACAAGCATAAAAATAATAAATATGATACAAAAAGCGACATTACGATGGCTCTTGCGGAGCTGATTTCGCAACCATTCAAATATACACAACGGCCAAAGGGGCTTACGAGAGACGAGAGTTCGTTCGGCACCCTGAGGACTATTCGAAAACTCGAAGCTATCACAGAAACGATAATGAAATAAAATCGCAACGATGAGACCTTAACGTTTACAGACTTACAGAAAATACACAAGATTCCATGGAGCGCCCTTTGAGAGGCTCTCATTTGAGGGCACTGTTCACACTAAGATTCTTTATAAATGTTCATTTTACATTCATGAATAAATAACATGATTGAAAATTTTTACGTTGGTGTCGTCATCGTATTTAAGCGTAATTTAGTGGAGGACCGAACGTCGCTTCGGTCAAACGGGAGGGGGTTGCTGTTCCTCTTGCTGCTGTCGCAGGAGACGTGCTGCGGCGGCCGCCCTGGCAGCTGCAGCTGCTGCCTGTCTCCCGGCACTCGATCGCAATTCTCTTTTTCGTTCTGACGGTTGCTCGGTCTCTTCCCGGGGCCTCTTACTGCGGGGCTTTCTTATAATAGGTTTTTTACCCGAAGCGTCAGAGCTGTCGTTTGCCGGTTCTGAAGACGAGGCGTCTTCAGTCGACGGTCGTTTGCATTCTTCTTCTTTTGTTTCGAGTACTTTCGGAGAGGGACTTCGCTCTATCGGAGGTTCCGGTGGACGCGTAGGCTCTGTTGGTACAGAAGCGGAGACGGATGCCGGACGCGGTCGGTCCTCTTCCGTGAGTTTTCCGCCTCCTCGGACTACCGTCGAAGGAGCTATAAGATCTTCTAGATCCATATCACCGTCACCTGGATGGGCGCTTTCAGTACGGGGGATGGTAACAGGTTCAGTCCGGTCTGGAATTTCTTCCACAGCAGTTGACGGGACTTCACGAGGTGGCAGAGCAAGATTCTCCGCTTCAGGAGTTGGAGTTTCCCGAGACTTTCTCGCTGAAGGCACTACTGTAGGCCTACGTTCCTCTAGGGACCGAGCCATGAACTCAGCAGAAGTTTTACTTAGTATCTCGAATGGGTCCTTGGTATCAGCCTCCCGCCGCTTGGGAGCACCAGGGCCAACAAGGCTAGCACTGAGTGCACCGGAGGCCATTTGCTCAAACAACATCTTACTTATATCTGTTTCTTTTTTATCACCCTTGGCGGATTTCATCAATTGCTCCTGCACAGCTGCAAATTCTGGAGGTAGTTGCGGTCTTGTCGGATCTACAGTCCGTCGCTTATCTACTTTAGATGAATCTGTAGCAGAAGACACTCGACGATCGGCTGCCTTTAAAGCAGCGTCATAAGCACTTTTACCAAGAGACTCTAAGAGATAAGTGTCATGAGGCAGCAGGAGGTGTTGTAATTGTGCCTGCTGCTGTCTGTCTAGGGAGGTCTTTTGATGGTGTCTGGAAGATGTGGCGTGCGATGTGGATGACATTCCAGACCCCCGAGCAGATGAAACTTTTCCAGAAGTCCGTGCTGTTCCCGGTGATGAAGACGCATGAGAAGAAGATGGAGCAGATCCTACACCTAGTCCGCCGTTAAGAAGGCCGCATTGAGCCAGGGCATCATAGGCTGAAGACATTCCTGACTGAACTCCAAATGGATTTAGGCCTCCGAGACCGAGAGGGGGATAGAGCAAGCCGTGGTTTGGAAAAAGGAATGGAAATTGTGATGTTCCACCACTGGAAGTACCCTTACCACTTGAAGATTGACCTTCCGAGCCTTTTCGATTTTTACTCTTGCCGGCAGTTGAGCCGGAATCGGCCCCTGCCGCAGCTGCTGCGAGTGCAGCTGCATCCATTCCAGAGAAACCAGGAAGACCAAGTCCAGCAAGATTGGCAAACATGTTTCCGGCTCCCGCATTACCGAGTACGCTGGGCATGCCACCGAAGGGTGCCAGCAGTGGGTTGGTTTTAGGGTCAAAGCCGCCAAGACTAGCCAAAAGTTTCGGATCCAGGCCACCGAGAGTTTTAGGATCGAATCCGGCCAAACTCGATAAGGTACCAGCAAAGGCCTTAGGGTCAAATCCACTTAAGCCGGAAAGGGAGGATAGCAGCGATGAGTTCAGTCCGGCCAGACTTGAACTGGAGAGGCCAGAGAACTGACCACCTGCCGAATCAGACATAGGGGGACGACCTTTCTTTCTTTCAGGCGGATTAGAAGCAGGCATGGTGGATGAAGCTCTCGGTGGACGTGAATCCTGTGACAGTTTCACTGTCTCCTTCACACCCTCAGTCCATTTGGGGTCCATGTCGTACATGGGATTTTCAGCTATCCACTGCGGCAGTTGCTTCAGTAATGGGGCTCGCGGGCCACTTAACCGCTTTCCAGATAAACGGTGGACCACGGGTACGCGTTCCTCTCCCGTGAGGCGCTTCAGATCGAGGGTGGCATCTTGCCTACGGCGTCGCTTCTGTGCCATGTACTCAGCCAAAGCATCGCCGGCGCTACCGACTGCGCTTTGCTCTGCAAGCCATTTATTGACCTTGGCCTCGTGAGAATACGGACTAATCTTGGAGCCTAGGTCTGCCGCTTTGCCGAGGTCTGCTATCATAGCCTCATAGGACTTTCGCTGCGAGGAAAGGGTGGCAGCCGCTTGCAACTGTTGCTTTTGTTGTTTGAGCAGCGCACTCTGCTGCGCCGAGAAGTCTTTAGGAAGTTGGGGCGATGGAATACTGGTCACAGAGACCGAGAAAGGTTTCAGAGGCGGCGCAGGAGATGAGGAAGGAGGAGCTGCAGGAGTGAGGGAGACACTCGCTACCACGGGATTTTTCTTCGGCGGATCAGGCGGAGGGGTCGCTTGTCCTCTGGCAGCAGATAGTCCAAGAACTATTTCATCCAATTTGCGACGTTTCTTTTCTTTTCCCACAATTGGTTCTGGCTCAGGCTAAAATAGATACAATTGGATTCATAGTATACATCAAATGGGAATAACTGAAGACCGACCTACATATCTACATGGGGTGTGAAATCGTGATGGGTTATCAACACATCGACTGTGGAAAGGAAAAAGGACATAACCCACACCAAAAAATATTGTGTATAACTCACACAAAACGTGCCAATACACCATATTTATATAAAACTATATATCTCGACTCTAGACAGAGAAAAGGACTTATCCCTCTGTCTTTTCAAAATATTTTTTTTTCGATAATAACAATGCATACAATTCAATACACGTTTTGTTTGGGCTATACACAATATTTTTTGCCCTACATCCTTGTTCCTTTCCAGTCAACATGCTGTTGGTTATTAACATAAGTTTGTTCCTATATTTGTTTATGTAATATCTGTTCCTTGTAAATTAATAATGTCTGGGTTTTTTTTGTATTTAATAATTTTCAAAAAATGTTTTTATTAGTATTATCGTTTTCAATAATTATTATTAGTGTTACTGTTGTTATGTTTGTGTAATGCATGGTGTATTGGCGTCAGCTGTAATGTCATGCATTTCAATTTTTTAAATTTACAATAAATAAAAAAATTATCAAAAGAAAATAAGCCTTAGACAATCATCAATAAGTAAAGCTATTTTGAAAAAAAAAAAATTCAATTATTATACTATAAAATTCATATAACTACAGTTTTCTATACATTTTAATATGTATATGGTATCATTAAAATATTCAATATAATATTTTTACAAATAGTGGAACTTACAACATTTTTTCTTTTCATCAATTTACTCAGCATATCATCTAGTTTTCCTTTAGCAGGTTGCGGGGCGGGGTGAGCAGGCACAGGTATAGGAGACGGGGCATCAGGTTTCTTGGCCATAGAGAAGTCTTGCACTTCACTGAGGTCGAGAGGTGCAGATAAGTCCACCGGGTTCGATGCGGAAGTAGAGAGAGGCGAAGGACGAGGAGCAGGGGAGGGAGAAGGTCGCTGATGAGCGGGGGGCGGAGGAGGCAGAGGAGCAGGGGTGGAACGCCGCGACGAATCACTCGAGTCATCTCTTTCCCAGTTCCCGCTGCCCGTCTTCGCACTCAAATCTATAACAAAATATTATACAAAACTTAATGACACTCACCACATTATGCAATATTAATATTGCATGCTTTCTGAAAAGTTAAATTAATTTTAATAATATAATGTTTAAGCTTACTCTGTGAGGCAGAGCTCAGGGGTGGCGTGTTGAGGAGGGCGTGGAGTTTCGGACGTTCCGTCTCAACATCTATGGCGATGTGATGCTTGCGCCGCTTGGACTGCGGCGGTTGGGAATGCGAAAGTGACATAGCTAGGGAATGGGCCAAGGACGGCTGAGGTAGATGCGGAGAAGGTTGAGCTCTACGGGGAGAGGGGGACGGCGCCGGCGAAGCGGAGGGAGCCGGAGAGGCCGAAGGAGCAGGACTGTGGGCGAGAGGGGGAGACACGGCAAGGGAGAGTGCGAGAGAAAGAGAATGAGGTGCCTCGCATGAAGGGGCGCGGGTGATCAGCGGCCACTCGTTGTTCTGCACTGCGTGTACGATGTGATGTAGGCGGGCCTCGAGAGCGATATCTTTAAACCAGTGTACCGCGGAGAGCGGACGATCTCTTTCAGGTTCTGCGGTGACGAGACGGGCAAGGGTTTCCAGTTCGGAAAGTGCGGAAGAGCCTTCAGAGTTGACGGCTTCTTCTCCTTCCGCCTTCCTCTCGGTCGGTCCCGAGTTCCTTTTGCTGCGTCGAGTGGACCGACGATCGCCGTCTTCTCCTTCGAGATCGTCTTGGACCGCTGCATCGTCGTTCGACCTCTCGACTTCTGTTCGAATCTTTGCTTTCGCATCTGACCACTTTCTAGCGCAGTCAGCGAAGGGCAGTTTGGGATCGCAGAATAGTTTGTGATATGAGTCTCCCAGACCTTGCCTGAGAAAGAAGGAAAGAATATTCGAAATTTACTGTAGAATTAAAAAATATCTTGTAAGAGGTATCGCTGATTGAGGCTAGATTGCTTATAAAATCACCGAAAAACAATAGATAGATTCAGTTAACGCGGCATTTAATGTTAACGAATGTCTCGGATAAACAACAAAAGTAAAGATAAAGCAGGTAAAGAAGAGCACCTAGAAGCTTGTAAAGATATTGTTCAATTCTAAAATTAGCAAAAACAGAAACAAAAACGACTACAAAAACAATAATGAAAATTTTTGTGCTTGTAAGTAGCACAGTTTGCGGAGTTACAACTTTTGCATTTCATGTCGACAATTTGAAACAGAACTCACTTGCAAACACCGATGAGTAGAAGTCTGTCATGATGTCCGGCCACCCACCACGGGGGAGTGTCTTCATTCCGTTCGCAGTGAATCATTCGGGAATCTAGCAGGGGATGACATATTATTTCCTCTCGCAACACTCTCAGCAGGTCAATTCTGGGAAAATAATTGCAAATATTGTAATTCGACTGTTAGTATGACTATAAAAACCAGAGTGCCTTTGGCAAACAAACGATTGTAGAAATAAAATCATAAATTGCTGGATGCTTAATGAATTTTTGTTTTTAAAGGCTTGAGACACTGTCGTAAACTTTTCAGATCAAGAATAACAAAAATTAGGAAATTATTTTTTTTATATATATATCAGGCGCGTGCAGTAGCTTTATCTCTTTCTCACTCAATCACATGTAATGTGAAGGTGCAAGCGAGATGCAAGGGCATGCAGCGCATGCTCTTGTATCCTTCTTGCTCATACCCAAATTATGTTATGCGATAGTGATAAGTCCACTGCACGTCAATGATATATATATATATATATATAAACTGCAGAGAACACTCTTGTCAAATATGAAATGAATATTCATTGATGTATATTTAAATCTATCTCTACTCTTAGTATAGTAGTCAGTCCATCAACTGAATTATGAAGTTAGTAAAGAACAGATCCAAGCGACCAATCGCACACCCAATTTGATAACCTTAACTTTATCTAAGTCTCTTTTTAAAGTCATTGGGGACATTTTAGGTGCAATTCAGAATAAGTTACGATTCGAAATATGAGGCAAAAATGAACACTGACCAACCCGGCAAGATGACTGACTGAACAGTCTGTACATAATTATGCTCACTAGGCGAGTGACAATGAATGTGGGATTATTTAACCCCTAGCTGCCAAAATCCGATATATAGGCATTTGCTACTTTTGCGAAAATTGCCGGATCTGTTGAATCTGATGTTTTCATTGAAAAAGTATCCAATACACATTCAACAATTTAAGATAATTTAAGACATCGAATGAGGGTGCTTGATGGATCACAATATCAAATTTGAATTAATGAGATTTTGTATACTTTCAACAGTTTGTAGGGTATTGTTTCAGGAGTACAATATGCTTGATATTATGACACATTTTACTTATTATTTATTTATATTAGAACTGCGGCGTACTTTAGATATTAACACTCAGGCAACCAGCAGTTTCGCGCAAAACTTACACGAAATCCCGAACATTTCGCTAGCGAATCGAATTTTTCGAATACATTGCGAAAAAAATCATATCTTTATAACCATTTGAAGTAATTCCTTCAAACAAAGAAGTTTGGGAAGCGTATAACGTTGTGTATAAAAAAAACAAAGAAACACTGATTCTAAAATTAGAATAATATAGTGAAAAAATCAAATCAATCTTTGCATTTATGTTGACTCCACTTATCAAGACGTGAAATAAAACAAAAATCTGAAACACATAAAAATGCCTAGGCTTATGTACGTTTGACAAGTTTGCGACAAAACGAAAGTCATTTTTATTGCATCCAGGAAACCTCAAACTAAGTAACTTTTGTTTGAACTCACATATTATTATATGTTGGTATTTATGCGTTGTAGGCTATTCGACAGTAATTTCATTGATGTACTTACCTTTTTTTTCCGTATAAATTGAAAAATATTTTATAATGTATAACATATAACTGACACCACAAAAACAGTTTTTTTAATTTGTAAACACGTAAATACAGTGCAGGTAAGATAAATGCTGAAAATAAATCGTGATCACGGAAAATAAGGATGTGTACTCTACAAACGATATATCCACACTAAAATATATTCACATAATAATCCGGGATACGAAATCACCTAGAGTATGAGTTTTTTTTTTTAATTTGTGACTGGTTAAAAAAATATTATCATAAATAATATTCTAATGTAAAGTTTTCTGAAACAATAAATATTATATTTCAATGGTTATTTTCAATGGTAAATATAATAAAAACTCTACACAAAGAATCGTAGCGTTTAATCACACCCTCATGAATAACATAACGAAAAAAATTATTCTCAAGCAGTCTGTTTCGGGTTAGCAGATTGCGAATCGTCGTGCACTGCGTAAAACCGCGCCAGCTCGCGGCCAGGTGCTAACTTAATACGACAATTTCCGCGGCAGCGCGGGACCTGTTGCCTGAGTGTTAATACCGAAAGGCCCAGTACCCAGCGGTTAACATTGGTCTTATAAGGGTGTTTGGCCAGAACTATAAAAAATTTACTTCACATGCGGGAAAACGATAGATCGGGGTTCCACTGTAGATTGAAAAATCATATTGTGTAGATCTCTGGTTTGGATCCTCTGATCGCATGGCATGATAGATACTACAGACTGACAGTGTACCGAAATTTTGTTTTTTAGTAGAATAATAATGCTGGCTACATTTTAACAGGTAGTAAGCAAATGTGTTACCGATATCTGTTATTATTATGCTGGAAGCTTTTTGAAAAAAGAGACGGTGTTTCGCTCAATGTGTACAATAAGTTTGTGCATATATTTTAATGAATTGATTTCGTATATCATATGTTATAACTTTTAAAAATACAACAAATATTTCTTAATTGAGAAAGCATTGAAAACCATTAGATTAAGTCTGTTCCGGAAGTTTCATCATAGCACTATTACCAAGCCGATTTACCCATGGGTTTATTTGAAAATACCAATATTCTTGAAGAAGATGTGCTAATTTTGAGAAAAATAATTAAAAAAACAATCAAACATTAGTACACCAGGCCTACTTTTTAAGAATGACCCGGTTCTCCAAAATCTATGCATCTAAGCCATTTTCATCTTTGGAAACAATCAAAAATTTAATTCTTTAACACACTTTTCGTAATGGTCACTAAACACTCTGGTGATTCAGGCCAGAGAGAAGCATAGTCGCTGATTAGTTTGTCTTTTTAGCTTAGATAATTTTGTTAGAAAATTCTGACATGAATGATGTTTTAGAACTTACTTCATGTATATACTCAAAACGCCAGAAAAAGCATCTCTAAAAAGATTTGCTCAATGTAATAAGTGTTGAGTACCTAAAGTTGACATCACATAACACTCATCGGAATCAAGATTTTTTTATGTCACCTCTCTAACGTAGTGATGGCGCGCTCTTCACTGATAGGTTCTGCGTTTATATCGTGCATGGGCATCTCCTCTTCGGAAACATTCAACCCGCAACGTCTCTTGCACATAACCATGAAGGCTTTGAGGTAGTCGGTGAGAATATCATCAGACTTATCCAGGTGCGATATGGCTCTGAAGCGCCCCCACCTGAGACTTTTGGATGCAGGGTCGTACTCCACTCCGAAAGAGGCCGCCGTCTTGCAAAATGCGTCTTCTTCGGCGTGCGACCAGCGCCATTGTATTTCTTCTCTCTCCCTTTCTCGCACCATTTGTTCGATTTTCTCGCGTCTTTCCATTTTCTAAAACATAGATATAAATATGTTTACAAATGATCAATAACTTTAGTTGAGTTATTCGAGATTTTAAATCAACATATAATTGAATCTCTAATACTCTACTAAGGTCATATTTATGTTTCACCACCGATCAACAGAACCATAATTAAAACTGGTAGTGAAATGGTAACAAGTACCCTGGCTCTCTGCTGCATCCTCAGTTCCTCTTTCTTATAATTTCTTTGGTAGGAGGTGATCAAACGACGGAGCCTGGTGTTGAGGTCTTGCATAGAAGGCCACTGGCCTTGCACCTGCGGCTGAGAGGGCACGGGCACTGATGCCATGCCGCTGCTGCCTTGGGTGCTGTCGTCCAGATCGCCAGAGTGGGCAGCGGGAGAGGGCGGCATCGATCCATCGGACCCAGGACTCTCCCTTCCGCCTCTCGCTCCACCTTCTTCATCCCCTCGTTCTATTATGCTCTTCATCATATCTTCGTTTCTGGGGTAACATAAAACTTTAAATTATGCGAGAACTATGTACACTGTAAAAAATATATTACTTCCTTATCTTCGAGAGATTCAATACCTTTATTTATAATAATTATAATCACTCATAAGAGCTGGGCCATATACAGTGGAATTGCAGATCCATCGCTTGTTCAAACACATAATATGATAGTACTACTGCAGAGCAAAATGTTTTAGAAGCTTAATTAAATGTTAAATTCTGGTCACGGGGCTCTACGTTCTTTGAGGTCTGCCTAAATTTGGTAAAATTACCTGGTCCGAACCTTAATATCACACTTGTTACCCGAACCTGGCCCGAAACGCAGATTTATTTTTCGTAGCTCGAAAAAAGTTCAATTTTTTGATTTACAATAATATTATTAATATTCATTTTAAGCGAATCAATTTGATTTACTAATCATAAATTGACTATTACATTGTTTCAGATTTAGCTTCAATTAGCTCACACAATTTTATAGGTTTCCGATGGAAGTATCCGATGACGCCATACTTTTCAAACAATAAATATAATTGTTTCAATCTGTTCATAACAAAAGTGCAATAGATATTTTAAATTATTATCGCCGCATGGCTGAACCCGAAACGTGTCCGAAATATTTTTCTGAAAATTAAATTCTTCATTCGCCCAAATGCGGCCCACCGACCAGGCCAGCTAGAGGCCCGTGCTGACCTCTAGTGCATCTATATTGAACACTTACTTTGGTTGTTACTGTTTGGGGTAAAAATGTCTTATAATATTGAAGAATTTTTACTATTTATTATTTAAGTGAAATTTGTTTTGCTCCTAACTATTGAATGCTATGATGCAATCGATGAGTATTAAAGATAACAAATAATTGATTAATAATAAATCTTATTATATAATTACACTTTTAAACTAAATCGAAAAGCATTAATATTTATGTTTTTCATGGAACCAACGGTTACTTTGAGTAAATTCATTTAAATTGAAAAGTTGTGACTGCACTTGTGTAACTTAGTTTGACACATGTTTCTTTGATTTCATAAAACAATATCTATATTGTATATGCAACCAGCCACGGAAAGGGAAGTAAATTTAAATACGGGGAGCCACCCCACCCCTCCTATTCAAGATATTATTTCCCAATAATTCTGTAAAATTAATTCTATTATTGATTTTCAAGAATCCAATTTCATTTCCTAATCATTTAAGATGAATTATTCTTATATAATTATATTTATCAAAATCATGGTATCTTTCTATATTATTGTAAAATTTTGAAAAATAATACTTTATAAAATACCTTTAATTTCGAGTTTGTGATTAAGGGATTGAAATCAATAATTTGTACGATACTCATTCAGAAGATGATTCTCAAAGAACACGAAACTTGTCTCAGAGTTAGTTAGTTACACAATAAGTGGAACAGCAATGTTCTCAATTCTGAACGTGTTTTAGAAATTTGGATAAAACATAATATCATATTAAACAAACTTTAAATGGTTCAAAAAAATAGAGAGGAAATATTTTCATTCGACAATTGGATTTTCATCACTGAATATCTTTAGGAAGTCAGTTTTGATTCGCAAAAACTGTTTAAAATGAATTGCATGGTGAATTATTGCATGATCAAAATGTACAGGAGAAAATGTTAACGTTTTGAACATTTTAATTAATATACAACGAATTTCAGGTTTCGAATGTATCATAACCGCAGATTGCATCAATATTCAATGTCCAATGGGTTATAGAGACAATTCATGATCCGAATCCGGACATCCGATGCATTGCAGTCCTATTTAAATAGATAAATCTGTTACTCACCGATTAATCTCAGCGACGGGGTTAATTATATTACCATACAAACAGAGAGAAAAAAAGATTCGGGGACATTCCATTCAAATAGAAAAGGAACTCAGAGCGATGAACCCAAAAAAATTACGAGCATATGGCGAGCGACGAGCAACGAGCGGGAAACTCGTTCAACTCGAATGTTAATGTTAGAAAAAAGTACAAGTTCCCCCATTCACAAAACATTAGAGATGAAAGATAAAAACATAAGTGCAAGCGTAAGTAATAAACAAATGACAAAAAGTATTATCGGACAAGCTGCGTGAGGGGAAGCGCCGGCGGGGAGGATCTTACTTGATGGTGATGCACTCTGCGTCGTCGGGCGGTCCCAAGCGCTGCACGAACACCAGCTGAGGGTCGATGCGCATGGCCAGGTAGTTCTCGTAGCCGTGCAAGTAGGTGCCCACCAGAAGGGAGACGTCGCGGGAGGCGTCCCACCACGGCCGCGGCGGGTGACTGTCAGCGGGGGGCACGCGCATCGGCAGGCCACTGACACACACAACACACAACTCTGTCACGATGCGGCCGCGGCCCGGCCCTCCGGACCCGTGCCGCGCGGCATATTAAACGGGAAAGCGGGAAATCAAACAACCCATAGGAAGCAATACCGTGTGAATATATATAAGGATTATATATATAATATATATTATAAGAAAAAATCATGCAAAATGACGCATGACCCGATACGAATGAACGGTTTAAGATGAACAGCTAGCTCAAAATGAGAATCATTAAAATGGTTATAGAAGCGAAGCGATACGATCAAATAAGATAAAGGGGAGTAGTCGAAATAGAACTCACCCGGCATTCACTCCCTCGCCGATCTGCTGGGCCAGATCTCCGATGACCTCATGCTTTATGTAATACATGAGCCGCACTCGCAGCAGCACCCTGCAATCATACTTCAAGTTGAGTTTTGTCTCTAAAGAGAGGAGCTAGAGTTGGATAGAAGGGGAGATCTGACAAGAAGTGTGTAAAAAGGTAAAGCTCACAACACTCACTTGTTTGCGTGTCGGAAGAGATGCTTTTTGTAGCTACTTTCCAGGTATATTTCACAATCATATTTGTCAGCGGAACTCCAATGCATGGGATCCTCCCACTTCTGCAGGTTGACTTTGTTCTGCTCTTTTCCCTCTTTGCATTTGAGCTTTTTCTTGGCGTTGCGTCCTCTGGGCACCGGATTGTGAAGGCCGCTGTGGTTTCGCGATATGGTTACCTCTCCGTTTTCAGAAGGCTGGATGAGGTCCCAAATAAAATTTCTAATCTTTTCGTCGCCCTTATAATAGCGGAGGCAGAATAGAATCTGAAAGATATTACGATGCCGGATGAAAATCAAGCTCATTCAGACATTGGACATTATACAATCGAGAGCACAATCAGAACAATTTGAACTCAGCGAGAACCTACATTCTCTCGGTATTAGCATGGTTGATCATCATGAAGAAAAATAATATTTCCAAATAAAAAAAAAACTAAAAAACTTACATAATAGATATATTTTAATAAAAACTGCTGACTCAATCGTTTCTATTATCCGCTGACTTTTGTAAAAGTTCTAACAAAATAAAAATTAGACAAAGCAGTCAGCTTTTATTATTTCCTGAATTGATTTGATTTCTATATATATATATATAATGAAATTCTTTATGGATTTTTATTTTCTAGTTAAATCAATATTCACAACAATTCCATCCCCATCACAATGCTGTTGTTATATAATATTAACGATTATTAATTATAAAAGTATAAATGTTTTAGAAAAATAATAGGAATAATATTTACAATTATCCTGGCGCAGTCTTCGACGTCCCCTGTGGCCCAACCTCTTCTGAACTGATTCTTATCGAGAATTTCTTCCCACCGTGACCACCTGAAAACAGCATAATTCATTTTCTTTTAACTTGCACATTTTTGTAAATGGGCACCTGGAACAATAGACTCTAGCAGGAAGCGGGCGTATTTTAGTGATTTGCGAAAAAATATATTACTCTCTTAAAATCAACACAACTAATCCATTCGATATTTTCGATTGAAAGCTTCAAGGGAATCATCAGTGATATGTAATCTTTCAAAATAAAAACACTCCAATTACATCATAATTTCAATATATTTCTAAACTAAATATAAAAACCAGTTATTAATTCAGTAAATTGCACTCCACATGTTATCAAACTAAAATATTAAACACATTACATATAAAGCATAACATCTTTAATTATACATATTATATCGACTTAAAAGGCAAAAGGACGTATCCCTTCGTTTTTTCAAAATATTTTGTATACAATATAATAAACGTTTTGTGTGGGCTATACACATTAGTTTTTTGTATGGGTTAAGTCCTTTTGCCTTTCCAAAGTCAATATAATTCCACAATAAATAATAGTATATTCTTGCAAGTCCACAACTTAACAATCACTGGAAGTATGAAATTTGATGCGTAAATATTCGAACCTCATATGCCGCCTTTATTTAAATAATAAATAGTTATTATACTCTGAATGTTGTCAGAGTATAATAACACGTGCAGTTTATTGCCCACTTGTTAAAAAAGGGACCACTTTGAGGGTTTTGACTTGTGAATCAATCTTCGAGCTCTCATTATTTTGTGAAGACATTTTTGTATTGACAACATCTAATACAGTATAATACAGTACAGACAATAATATATTCGAATAAGGAAATCGTTTAATAAGTTGGCTTTGTTTTTCTTTTAACCACTAGACCGCTAAAAGCCCACCGGTGTGCGGTCTTCGTATGGGCTCCACACGCTATAAGCCCACCGATGAGCGCAATGTTTTTTACCATGAATTTACGTTATTTATCACTTTTAAATATATAACATTGGTGCGCCATCTACTGACAGCTAGTAATATGTACATAACATATCCAGTTTCGTAGATTTAATAGAAGAAATTCAAAGAAAATCATTCAAATAAAATCAGGATTGCCAAAACCATAGACATGTTGAGATCCTGTATGGAAATAAATCATTTAACCCATCAAATATTACCACTGTGAAATTATTGAAATAAATTGAATAATTTGGAAAATCTTATCTTGTCAGAGTTGTCTAAACAATTTAAGAAATAAATAATTTTGCATAATATCAGACATCACCTATGCGACATTTTAAAAACAGATAGATATGAAAATAATGAAATTGAAGATGTATTTGAAATGCACTGGAAATGTTTTTTTTACTTAGAATGAAGGTTACTTTGAAACAAAAGTTCAAGCATTCGATGATAGCGTGTCTGGATGGAAAATAAATATGGACGAAAAAAATAAGGAATCAGACTTTTTCAAATACATCGATGAAGATGTTATTATTCAATTGGTTGATAAAACTAACGAAAGGTTTGTGAACTGAGCGCCTTAGTAATTGGGTTGATACTGGTGCTAACAAAAATATATGTTTTTTTATCAATTTTTTCATTACTGCCAACCCTTTGCTGCATTTGGCAATTTATTCTGATAATGCCACGAGATCGTTTTTTCTCACTGCTACGAATGATGAATTTTACAAGCGAAGAGGAACACTAAGTTGGTGATCCAATGAAGTGAAAACCAATTCTTGATGTTTCGACGAAAAGTAAAGTATTTAAGGTTTTTTAATCGCTTTAAAATTATAGAAATTGTTCGCGACAACCCTAATTACAGATTCTTAAACACGTGGCCAGAAGCTTCCTGATAAAGGAATTTTAATAAGATTGCTTTTGGCGAGGTCTAGTTACATAAAGGAACCATAATTGACATAAATAGAGTTTTTGTAATTTTTAGCTATGTAAAAATTTGCTGCATACAGAGGCGGAAAGGTACATTTTTCGTAGCTGTTAAGGGTTACAGATTTTATATTTGAACTAGTCAAATACTGCTGTAGAGATGCTGTCATGAGGCACATTAAATTCATAATTGCGTCTAGATATGAGTGTAACATGTGTTATAGTATTATACGCAAAATGAATATCTTCCGAAAATTCATATCTACTTTTGATAACCATTACTAAAATATCAGAGTATTGTTTTTACGTTACGATAGTGTAATACTAAAATATCAATTATAATTTATTTTTGCAGAAGTATTGTTTAAAGGTAAAGATAGTGTTTTACTATCAAGAAGATTCTTTTTCTTGTTGATTTATAAATATTTAAGTTTGGTGATGTGCATTTAGAACAGATTTATTATAGGTTGACACTATTCCTTAGCAACTGTGAAACACGAGCGTACGTATGTCAAGAAACAGTTTTGTTATTAAAAATACAGTGGAAATAAGTGGCCACGGCATGTTAAGCAGTTCAAAATAAATCGGTGGGAAAACCTGGGAAGGTATAAGTAAAGTTTAGTTAAACGTAAAAATCTAGCAAATAACCAATAATTCCCATCATTTACAATGCGGAGCAAAATGCCGCAGATACAAAACAATCAATTTTTTAGTGTAGCCAAGTTACTCGTTATTAAATAGTTCCGTATTTTTTTATTAAGACTTTTTATAAATATTTTTAAAATTTTCTATAAATACAGCCTTAACATTGTAGAAAATCAATTTCAATATAAAATTGTCTTTGTATGTTTTTACTCAATTTTGATTTTCCCACTTTTTATGAAAGCATATAAAAATATTTTCAAGATTACTATCTTAAGATTATTAAAAATTGTATATCCATTTAAGTTTTAACACATCTCTGGCGGGAAACGAGATCACAGTCCTCAGTCCACCAATCACCGTTTGCGGGAGACTGTAATAAAATTACCAAAAAAATTACCGCTGTAGCAGGAGACTGTGATCACAGTCCTGCTTATTATATTGTGATTTTTATGGTTTACACTAACATATGTTGACTTTTTGTTGAAAATTAATCATACGAGTATAAATCGGGACTGTCCCCACTCATATTCAGGTCAAGATCGAAACCACATGTCAAAACATATGATCCCGATTTATTTCATTTTTTTTATACACCTTTTAGTTTACTTAATTCAAATAAATTAGTTGTGCTTTGGAAGCTTTCGTGTGTGGACTTTATATTCAATCTCGTTTTTATTTTGCTGATTTTTCGAAACCCATACGATAACGGGATTGAATAATGATAATTCAGATCGTTACATCGATGATATACTTGCAAATAGTGATTTTTCAGACAATGAATATTTTAGTGATAGCAATATTCCAATAGGAAGACCTTATTCTGGACCTAGAGTATATCGTGTAGTATCTAGTAGTAGTGAAAGTGATTCTGATCTCTTTTACCAGAAAGATTTAACGCGTCGCTCATTAACTTACGCTCAATCGACACCGCCAGAGATGTGTTAATAAAAATATATTATTTACATAAAGTTTTCTTTTCATTTATATCTTTAAAATTTGTTAATAAGCAAATAATTTTGGTTGAATATGGCGACATTCCTAACGCGACGGTGGCGCCCTCACTAGCGGCCAAGTTATATTGGTACATCTATAGGATTAGCATTGCAAAAAATCTGGGAATTTTGAAATGGCAAGGAAAACCCCGAATGAAAAAATGGGAATTAACTGTCAAATATTATTTTTCGACATAGTGAGTCTAGGTGCAGTGTGTGTTTCACCGAGTTTAATACATAAAAACAGGACCGTTTCAAACTGATAGCTCACCGTAACCTCAAATTTGTGGTTTCAATGTTGGCAATACATAAAAAATGCCAAGCTTTTAAAATGTGTTACCGAATGCTAAAAATGATATACAGTTATCATCTTAATTTTTTTAAACTAATTAGAATCATAAATTTGTATACATTGATATTTGTAAATATGCCAGAATTTGAAAGGTTTATTTAATCGGTAATGAATCGAAATTTCATGTGTACTATAAGTACATTCACAGCAAACGCATAGGGTACAATGAATTCTCCCTTAGATGTAATGCCCTGCGAATTACTCTTTGATAAAATCAACTACTTTGTGTGTAAACATGGATTTTCATTTTACACAACAATTTATTTCTGCTTAATAAGAATACAGGAATACAAAAGCTGTTTAAAATAAAAAAAAAAACATTCAATCATTCAACTTTTATTCCCTTAAGTTAAAAGATTTCCTTTCAAATAAGCACCGTCTGGCGGAAAGAGTTCGAATGGCATTTCGGAGGCATAGAATTTCAGTTTTGGCATTGACATAATTGGAAACACACGGAACAGTATGCTCATGACGGAGACTTCTGGCGGTATCAATTTTACTTTTTACATGTTTGATTTGCAAGACAATATTTAATTTTTCATTTTCCGCACCGATGCATTGACGAGTCTTTCGAAGAATCGCATCTTGCAAATTTGTCATGTATAATTTTTGCTTGGCTAGTAAATCCCTGTGGTCATTGAGGTTCATATACAAGTGGGAAGATATTTTTTTAATCTCTGCTACTTGAACATTCCTTTCATTGAGTAAATCTGAGCACTGACGATTTTCAATGTTAATCTTTTCAAAATCAATAGGTCGCAAAGATTTCCCGAGCTCTTCTTTGTGTCTCAGTATAGCTTTGAGTTTTTTATGTCGTATTTTAGATGTGCTTGTTTCCAAGCGCGTCTTTCCTGCTTGAGCGTCAAAGAACTTCAACCATTCCACCATGTATCGAATCCATATTTCCCCGGGAATTTTATGTGAAGGGCCGGCGTAGCGTGACAAGACTTGATTTTGAAAACTGTTTTTCATTTCAGGTAATTCGTAGATTTTCATATTTAGTTCTTCCAAATGCGCCCTGTCTGCGCTGAGTGCTTTGTCAAATTGTTTGAGGCTTATTTTTAGAGAAAGTTTCACATGATCTAATTCTTTTTCTAATATCTCTATCATTTGAGACAGATTAATTTTCGGGGCCGACAAGAGCAATCCGCCGATATGGGAGTGGGAAGCAACTTTACGGTAGGAATTCTTGTGTAATGAAGTATTGCGAACTAGAATTAAAGACGCAGAGTTGGGTACGTTAGCCTGCGATTTAAAAGAGAAATCTAGATTCAGCTGAACACTCTCCAAAACTGATGGATCATACCGCGAAAAGAACTTTTCAAATATTTCATTTTCAACATTCATGAATTTATTTTGCAGAATCAAATTTGAGATTTCCTGCAATAAGTGTTCAGAGGAAAAGTCCTCTACGTATACATCGTGATTACTCATGCCACTGGTCTGTTTTAATTCTCGATTGTGTTTGTTCATGTCAATTCAAAAATTACTCACTATAGACAAAAAATTTGAAAGGGAAAAGATATAATCAGCATTATTTAATAAAATGTTACATTGAAAAACACATTCATTTCTAAGGTAACACAAAATCAATGTAAACAACTGTTTCCATAGTAATATCTTCATAACAATCAATTGTGGGGTCAAGATGTCAAGGTAACATTGAAAATGATCCATTACTTTTAAACGCTAACTATTCATTCATTTTGTGAGGATGTAATGAGAACAATGCAAATAATTTTAAACCTGGGACCCCACCCCACCCGCTTTCAAGTGTAATTAAGTAAAGTATAATTAAAAATATCATATTTGTTTATTTACCCAAATGTGAGTAGGCCACGTTCGACTTTAAAACATTCCGATCTGGCCCAGTTCCCGTACAGCACTCCTTCTCCGGAGAGCAGTCCTTCATGACGCGGAATATAATCATCGTTGCATCTTCTTCCTCTCTTACCGAGTTTGTCTTTTCGTTTCTTATTACGTAATCCCAGCCCTGCCAAAAAAAGGTCATCAGAGATATCGAAATCCTCACGCTGCATCATCACAAATCTTTCAGATTCAATGAAATGCAAAAAAGAATAAATAAATATGGAACTAAAATTTTAAATATGTAAGCACTTTCGAGGTCATCGATCGCGAACTTGAAAATTGAATACAGTCTTAAATTCATACATTATGAAAAGGAAGTCAGTAAAAAATAAATTATCATGAAGAAAACAAAATTTTAGCCCATTTTATAAATGATGAATAATAATTATAACCTGTGGTTGGAATAAAAGAATTTTATTTTTTGCGGTAAATATATTAAATATTGACCTTACATCTTTTGTCACTATATTTGAAAAGCAGTGCAGTTCAAATTGGTAAAAAATATTGTCAAGCCATTTCAGTAACATTGAACTTTGAAAACTGATGTTATGTACAAGTTTGCACCACTACAATCCAAGCTCTGATTATTATAAAAAATTATCAAAGAACTTATAGAACCGAAAATAATATATCGATAGCAAACTGAAATAAGGAAATTTCAGTTTTTAAACTTTTTAGAGAAATTAAAGTTTCATGTCGAACGAATCATTCAATGAAATGGATAAACTTTTCATTGTATTCGACATGGTAACGACCTCTAGTGAAACACGTAATCGACTTGTAACACATAAACTTGATGACGACTAACATAATTCCAACAATCCACAAGTTTGGTAATCATAATGTGAAGACTGTGTTATGTTATTCATATTCCTTTAGAAAAATAGCCTCACACAGCAAAAAGCAGTAATGTCACAAACGTTTCTTTGATATTTGAATTTAAATAAATTTCATTTTAATAATTGAGTTTCTGTATTTACATTCTCCCGTACCTTCAAGATCATCATCAGACATGTCCGGTTCGGACTCAATTTCTGACATCTCCAGAGCACCGTCGTCATGTCCGTAACGTTTAATTTGCGTCCTCCGGCGAGGTTCCGTCATCAGCAGTTCCTCTTCATCTTTTTTTTCGGTGGTATCGATTTCCGCTTTCTTCGCCCATTTCTTCCAGAAGTCAGGATCGTCTATATCTATGTCAGATCTTATACCTGATGAAGAAAAGCTCGCTTTGGAAAAAGTAGATCCTTTTTCAGCTTCCATTAGTATGACTTGGGTTCTCCTAGCGAGAATCATGTCGATGTCCTCCTCGCAAAATTTATCACCGGCGTTATCTTCATCCATGACAGCTCCGTAAGCGCCTTTCTTTAACAGGTCTTCTATCTCTTTTTTGGACAGCTGTTTCGTGTTACCCTCCTTACCGCCTTGGGAGGTGTTCATGCTTTGCAATATAGCTTTATCTAAGCCGAGCTTCATCGACGCCTTGTCAAACATTTCTCTCTCGTAAGTGTTACGGCAAAGTAAACGATATATTTTGACCATTTTCTGCTGACCGATGCGATGGCATCTGGCCTGGGCCTGCAGATCGTTCTGAGGATTCCAGTCGCTGTCGTAAATTATGACGGTGTCTGCAGCAGTCAAGTTTATTCCGAGTCCTCCTGCTTTCGTGCAGAGGAGAAAGACAAATCTGTCAGAATCAGGTTTTGAAAATCTATCTATGGCTTCCTGTCTCAAGTTTCCTCTGATTCTACCGTCTATTCTCTCAAATGGATAACGGCGATACATCATGTAGTCTTCTAAAATATCCAAGCACCTCACCATCTGACTGAATATCAACACTCTGTGTCCGTTGGCTTTGAGTTTAGGAAGAAGCTTATCGACCAGCACCATTTTACCGGACGATTGTATGAGAGCTTTATGGTAAGCTTCATGATCTTCCCCATGCGATTGCTTGTAATCATATTGGATTTGATCTTCAGCACCGTTCAGGAGATACGGATGAATGCAACACTTGCGCAGCTCCATCATAGTGTTCATTAGATTTGGAATGTTAGCGGCCGATGCGGTACCTTTGGACAAAAATGAAAAATTTCGTTCCAATATTCCTCTGTAATATTTTTTTTGTATATTTGTCAGCTCCACTTCCACCACGGTCTCTTCCTTCGGCGCGAGAGATTTCTCAACATCTTCTTTGAGACGACGAAGCATCATCGGCTTCAAAAGAGCTTGCAATTTGAGCACTTCCGATTCAGATTTTAACTGACCGAATTCGGTGAGGAATGCATCACTGCTAGAGAACTGAGAAGGCTCAAGAAAATTGAGCAACGAAAACAATTCATTGACATTATTTTGCAGCGGAGTTCCTGATAGTAGAACTCTGTGTTCTAAATGGAGCTGCCGTAAACCTTCCAAAAGTTTACAATTTCTGTTCTTCAATCGGTGAGCTTCGTCTATGACACTTAGTCTCCAATTAAAAATTTTCAAATCTTGAAAATCCGTCACTATTACTTCGAAGGTTGTAATGAGAACATTGAATTTTGTGATTTCCTTAATGAATCCGCCTTTTTCATTTTTATAGAATAATTCATATTCTTGAAGCATACTTTTGCTCTGTTGAGAGCCGTGATAGACAATAACGTTCATGTCAGTCCAACCTTCCAATTCTCTCTGCCAATTAGGAATAGTCGATAGGGGTGCAATCACAAGAAAGGGACCTCGAATTCCCAATTCCCAAACGGCATGAATAAATGTTAGACTTTGAATGGTTTTACCTAAGCCCATCTCGTCTGCTAATATACAATTACGACCATTATACCAAGAGAAAAGTAACCAATTCAACCCTTCCAATTGATAAGGCCGCAGGGTGTTGCCAGCTTTATACGTCGGAGACTCGTCTAATTGTTCCCATTGATCTGCAGGAGGCCGTCTCTTAAATTTCCACTTTTCTTTGGGCGGTATAGCTCTGAAAATTTCAAACTGTTCAATTTTGATAGGATCGATATCTTCCATAAGTTCCCACGTGCTGTCTTCATACTGGAGACTTTTCCATTTCACTAAATAGTGCTTGACAGATTCTGTAGTAGCGGGGTCGGCATGTTCCGACACATCTAAGATTCGCTCTACTTCCACATAATCAGGATTGAAAGGCTCTTCGTCCAAATATTCAAATATGTTAAGTTGCTGAGCTTGCTTTTGCTTAAATCTCTTAATTTTTGAAAATATTCTCTTGTCACCCTTGTATAGTTCTTCTTCTGTTTTCCATTCGCAGTGTAAATAGGAAAAGTTTCGATATTTCACAAAATATTCTTCGATATCTATCATAACAGGCGGTCCTTTCTCCTGACTCGCCTCATCTTTAGAATCCTGTTGAGTTTCGGATTTAAGAATCGGAATAAGAGCTACATCCTCACCATTTGTAATTTCAGATTTAATTTTCTCAGAATCCGCAAGTTGGTTATTTTCTTTTGTATCACTCGTTTCAAATTCAATTTCAGTTTTATCAACTAACTCTTCTTTGAGAGCATCGTCATCGACAATGGTATTTTCTAACAAGATAGGGGTCTCTTCCTTTTCCTGGGGTTGGCGTTCTTTTTCAGAGTCATCAGTAATTTCTTTCGATGATATTTCAATAGGCTTACTGGGGATCTTGTCGTCACATTTAGAAACGGTTATGGATTCATCATTATTCTGAGACATCTCAACGGCAGACTCTAGGATTGAGCTATCGGCCTTTGGAATTTCGGTTACGTCAGAGGCATCATTCGACGGTGTCGGTTCAATACTCGCAGGCTCACCAGCTTCAGGTGGTTCTTTTAGCTCAATTTTGTCAGCCAACTCATTTTGAAGGTTTTCTGAATTTTCGACAATAATATTAGGTTTTGCCTCACCAATTTCATCGCCAGTTTTCATTTCAGATTCATTAGATTCTATAACTTCTGTTTTCACATCCTCAGGCGCAATGACCATGGGAGGTTTGGGTGCATCCGGAATAAGTTCCCTCTTGCCCATACGCGAGGCCAGAACATATTGAACGACCATAGAATCTTCATCCGTTGTATTGATATACACATAGTTAGGTTTGCTGACAACCTCTCCTTTCTCATCCGTCTCCACATCAATAACGGGTGCTACCTTCTGAGTCTCCTTCGGCTTGGATTCTTTTTCAATTTTAGGAGTAGTGACAGCAGCAAACTCATCATCCGAGAGACGTAGCAAGACATCATCCGTGTACTTTTTACGTTGAGTGTGACGGGCGGAACGCCGCTTGGAACTGTCGCAATCCCCTTCCGGCGGAGGCGAGGGAGGAGGAGTTGTTATGAGATCATCGGGCTCTCCGTCAGATTCAGGTACGATACCGCCTCTTTTACGACGGCGGCTGCCTCCTGGAGCACGCTTGGGATTTTTCTTACTGACGATGGTGGTCGCTGATCGGTTGCGTCGGCTACTTCCGCTCCTCTTTTTGGTGGGCGTGGCAGAATTAGAATAGACATCATCATCTAAGTCATAGATGCTTTCGTCTCTATCTTTCTTAGCTGCAGCCGCTTCTTCTAGCAGTTCTTTAATTGGTATTTTGGAAACAGGAATGTCATCAAAGTCAGTGACAACCGAATCATCCATTAAAGAAGACTCGATGATAGCGGGTGTTGAGGGTGAGACTGCCGATGACGGAACATCATCTATTGGTATTATAGTATCTTCAGTTACGATACTTTCGGTAACAGTTTCTGGCATAGGTGTAGAAGTGGCCGCATCAGCTTCTGCCTCTTCGGCAATGCCGGGTTTCTTTTTAATACGTCTTTTCTTAGGAGCGTTGGGATCTTTAGGTTCTCTTTTTTTACGCTCCCTCGGCGTTTTCGGAGCCTTGGGCTCTTTGGGTGGCTTAGGCTCTTTAGGCTCTTTAGGCAGTTTTGGTGGTCTGGGTTTTTTCTCTCTAGGTTTTCGTGGAGTTCTAGGTTTCTTAGACTTCATGTCTGCCGAGTCCACTTCACCGCTGATGATAGAGTTTTCCATTGGAGACTCTCCAATGTCTCTCATTTCAGAAAGATCAGTCAAAGAAGTCAGACCAGTGCCCGGGGTGACAAAATCTTCAGAGACTGGAAGTATTTGAAGCGGCTGTGACGCTTTGATAGGAGTCGCCTTTTCTTTTTTGATTCGCGGTTTCCTCGGTTTGGCGGGACCTTTTCCGCGACCCCTCCCGGTAGTGCTGGACACTTGCGGACTGTCTATCATCGGCGAACCGTACATGGGATTTTGTAAAACACACTGCGGTCCCCCAGCGCATTTATCATTAGTCTCGTGCTGCTGAAGTATGCTCAGTCTTTCTTGCAGCCGCATCACTGTCTCCTGATTGTCTGGCGACGGTGGCATGCAGAATATTTCTTGAATCTGCTGCTGGAGGGCAGCCCTCTCCTGATGGTGCGAGATCGGCGACTGATAGACAGCGACCATCCCGGGGTGAGGAATCATCCCCGGGCCCATCGGAGGCATGACTCCGGGGAGCATCTGCCCCGGAGGAACTCCGGGTACCCTCGGTCCCGCGCTTCCTATTGCAGGATTCGAACCGTCATACTGACCTTGCGTCGGAATTCCCAATTGACCCATGTTGGGCGGCATCCCCAGAAGACTTTGCATGGGATGTGCAGCGGGGTTGAGCTGCATGTTCACATTCATCTGAGGTTGATTCATTTGCATTCGGGGCGGCATCTGAATGGCATTTGAAGGGATGACGGAGCCAGGAATAAGGTTCGGCATTTGATTTGACATAGCATTGAGCGGGGCGATCGTAGGAAGTCCAACCCCTCCTGTCGGCACAGTCGATGACGGTATATCGATCTGTCGGGCTGCCGAAACCTCAGGCATTCTTAGAGGCATTTTGGCACCTTGCATTGTTATATTGTTAAGATCTGTTGGGATCGCCCCGGGCCCAAAATGCTGGGGAGGCCCGATCACATTCGGAAGACCGACAGCGACTGGTCCAGAAAGAACAGGTCCAACGGGTAACGAATCCTGTCCAACTGATCCATTTACTTCTCGGCTTTCAGTCTCCATTGGCATTTTTACTTCTCTTTCTAGTCTGATATCTCCAGTACTGCTGGAAAATGAACTGGGATTTTCATTCAAACCTCCAGAGACACCATTGCTGTCTATGTCACTGTTGACTTTCTCTATACGTTTGTCAGAATCAACAGTAGATTCTGGGGAGTGTGAGCGTTCTGGATCAGTTTTTTCATCAGAGTCGGTAGTAGACGGCGCTGGAATGCATTCTACCGCTTTAGTGATGAGATCTTTAGACACGATATCAGATTCGTCATATCTTTTCACATCAGACATATCAGAGGGAGGGCCAGTGCGTGCAGGTTGTAGGTCTATAGGATCTTTTGGGGGGACATCGACAGACGGAGCCTCTTCGGGTTTCACGAAAGCAGGAGGAACCGGGGGAGTCAGACGAGGAGGCAAATTGAGGTTAGAAGGGATCGCCATTTCGGGTGCTGACCCATTCATGCTAGGTCTCAGAGTGCCATGCTGCCAATGTTGAGGAGATGCTGGCATTCTTGGACCGAGTGCAGGTGAGAGCGGATTTCGCAATCCCTGATAAGGATACTCGCCACCGACTGTCGCAGCCGCCGGTGAAACCATCTGCTCGAGCGCTTGCAGCGTGGACTGTTGTGGATAAGAATTAGGTATCGGTGAAGAAGTTTTTCCTGCAGCAGGTGGACGGGGACTAGGTGTACTCTGCGTATGGGGATGGGGTGACATGTTTGGTGGTTTGGCAGGAGACATAGCAGGTCTCGGTGACATTTGCGATGCCTGAGGTCGCGGAGACATCTGCGCCCTGGGTGACATCTGAGGGGAAAGCTGAGGGAGCGGAGCACGATATTGCGGACTCGACCCATCGGGGGCAGCATGCTGCTTTCCTAGTGAATACTGGCTGACATTGACATCCAGGGAGCGCTGCATAGGGTGTTGGCCATAGCCCATCGGAGGCACTGCATGGGGTCCACCTTACGGATAAGAACCCACATGTTGAGGAGAAGGGTGGGGCCCTGGATGAACAGGCATCAGAGGGTGCCCTGCTGCGCTTTGGTGAGAGACGTTTGGCAGTCCCACGCCCTGAATACTCGCGTTTGGATGCCCTTGAATGTTTTGGTGGCTGGCAGGACCGTGCGGCCCAGGATGCCCTTGGCTCTGGATGGGTGACGAACCCTGGGGAAGGGGCTGCCGTGCCTGGTGGCCTGAAATATCCGGAGCCACCTGACCCGGGTGAGGAACAACTCCCTGGAGTTGACTCGGATGCGGTATGCCCCCGGCTTGAGTAATGGGATTCGGATGACCTGTTGCACTCGGGTTCATGTGCATGGGAACATTCTGTCCGGGAGGCATTCCTTGATGTGATTGTCCTGAGTGTCCACTCGGATTCTGGTGCAGTTGTCCAGGATGGGCCAGACCCTGGTGAGGAGACTGCGATAAGTTCTGTTGGGGATGCTGGCCGGGATGCGGTTGCGTCGGAGGTTGGTTAGAATGAACAGGGTGACCGGGGTGATTGGGATGAGAGGGATGTGTGGGATGGGAAGAGACGGTTTGCAGCGGTTGCGCGGTGTGCGATTGCGGTTGGGTCGGCGGTAGCCCTTGATGCATGTGAGCGTATTGGTGAGGGGCCATTTCCATCTGATGGTACGGCATGTGCTGGGACAGTCGGCCTGGGGCCTGCTGCTGCATTGGCAAATATCCCTGGTAAGCCTGGAAAAATTGATTAACTTGTTCTGAGTCGAGTTACACACTGAGCCTTAACAATGTCGAATCGACAAGTCTGCATAATATGACAATCATCATTAAATTGAAATCACGAATTACATTTGTCATCGTATTTATGAGGCATATCCAGCAAAAACGAGTTTTATTTTATATACACCATGGATTAATATTAACATGGTTAATTATTGAAGAATGCATTCGCAGTGCCAAGGGGTTAAACGTGGCTATATTTTTTTGGTCATGTGAAAATTGTTGTTGTTCAAAAGATAGTTTTGTCACTATATCAAGATTGCAAGGGTTATATTTTTTTGATGCAAAAATACATTTTCATTTTTTTTTTCTTACATATCACTTTGTGAAAATGGTCCTCAATTATAACAGCAATGTTATTAGATTATAATCAAACAAATTCAAATGAGATCTCCTTTAATCGATGCAGTTTTAAACAATTTTTCCATGTATATGACATTGAACAAGACCAGATAAAAAAAAATATTTAAAAAAATTAAACATTACTTTTTGACTCCATAAAACTTTCACTTCGTTCAATTCAAAAAAAAATATTTAGAAGCAAGCTAATATTAACAGTAAATAATTTCATTCCAACTGTATGAAATAAAGAGAACTGACCGGTGGATGTTGCATATGCTGCTGAAGAGGTTGGTGAGGGTAAATATGAGTCGAGTGCTGCTGCTGTTGCTGCTGCTGTTGTTGCTGCTGCTGAGAGTAGTGAGGCTGCCGCTGCAAGTAGCCGCCACCTCCGCCTGCACCCTGTAAGCCCAACTGTACACATTCACAATATAATGATCGATTATGAAATGATTGTACTTCAAGTGATCGCTATCATAGATGATTTCATTCAATGCTTGACAATTTATAAGACTGTCACCTGTTGCTGAGGATACTGATGCAACTTCTGATGTTCGTACGGATGAGGGTGTCGATAAGACGCAGAGGCCGGCGGATATCCTCTCACCGTGGCGCCTCCCCCTCCTCCGGCCCAGCCGCCCATCTCTGCCATACCTTCAAAGACATTGATAAAACCCTCAAAATAATAATTTTTACCCATCGATCGTAACAAATAATTCAAATCTTGGTAAGACAATTTTGTGGTTAACTTGAACATGATTCAACATTTGGACTTCATATAGCAAGAAGTGTAGTTAGATGAAATTAGCCCCTCGGGGATGTGTGCATTGTATCATGTTTCGAGTTCCAGGGAAAAATGACTTTTTAAGCTAGAAACAAAATCGACACCCTGCACTCTATCATCCCCACTTGAGGGTTAATGAATAATAAATAAATATCTGAAACAAGAGAAGTAAATTCGCTATAAATGAGATCCAATAGGATGTGCTAGAACCCACCGTGATGCTGCTGCTGTTGCTGCTGTTGCTCAGGCGCCATGGCATACATGGCATCAGGCGCAGGGTGATGCGGATACTGTTGGGGAGGGTAGGGATGGGGATGGGGGTGAGGATACTGCGGGGCAGCCGGAGCTGGCCTCTGTTGGCCTCTTCCCCCGTAGCCTCTCGTAGCCGCTGCCCCCTCCCACCCTCCTTCTAAATGTGGAGAGGGGTACTCTGGTCCTCCGAATGAAGACAACTTTTGCAGCGGGGTCTCTTGTTGCACACCTTGCACCTGAGGATATGCAGCTGCTGTGTACCTGCTCAGAGTTAAAGTTCTTTTGTTTAATATTTTCATAGGTTCTCCAAAATATGCCTGACACATTAACAAAAGAATTTTGTAAAAAGGTTAATTTTTGGAAACAAATCTGCAGCCATATAATATTGAGCGTAAAAATTTATTGCGATTCAAACCCCATCCTGGAATCAACATCAACAGAGAACCAAATGCCCATAGACGAACACAATAAAGATCTAGGCCAGAATTGGAAGTAAAAGCTTCTAGATAATTATTTGAAAGTAAGAATGAATTATTTCATTTACGCTTAGAATTATTAACATGCGCTTTGAAATTCTAGAAAATTATTCACTACATGATATAATAAGTAATATTTTTCACAGGTGGACCCTGCAAAGGGTTAAATAAGTGCACATGTTCCCGACACGTGGTGTTTATCAAAGGAGTATTTTTTTTTTATATCTCAAAAATTCTAAATATGAAACTCTACCAAGCATTCTTAGCTTTGTATGTACTTCAAGTTTAACTACTATAGTGAAACATGAATTTGATTTATATATTCCAACAGGCAATAGTTTATTGAGGTGATAATCAAACAATTTTACCCTGGCGCGTTGGCTGCATCTCGGGGAGGACCGGTCACGGGAGCGCCTTGATCGAAATTGTCCGAACCGAGATCCGCAAGGCCATCCAGCATTCCGGTGCCATCCTCCCCGAACAAATCGTAGGAGTCCATCGCTCTATGTGGAGCATTTCATCCGGCCAGTGCACCCAGAGTCCATACCGACCGTGGCCATCGCTTGAGTCCTGCCATTCATACATATATTTGTTAATCATTGTAAAAAAAAATTATAGACATTTCAGAAGCATACCCGGTCTACAATTGTGGGACAGTAGAAGTTATCTTAAATTATCTGGCTAAATTTTCATATTTTATATATTATCAACTGAAGTTCAGTTGATAATGCTCGTGATGAGCGAAACCGGTCCTCATAATTATAAATATGTGGAAGTAGTACAAACGAATTGTTTTATTTTTTTAAATATATAAAATAGTTCAACTATTATATTAATACAGATGACTGAATATCTCACTCAAGGGGAAAAGCTATACGCTTATGATCAAATACAGCATAAAGCGACACAACCTTTCCCTTAGAGAAGGACATTGGTACGAAAATATTTCTTTACGGTGAATCTAAATGTACATTGGATTCTATCATGCATTGCAACAGACAGACCATTCATCTCCTTTCAAGGCAGTGCTGCAGTTTGAATCCCTGGTTTTTAAGGGTTTGTACATTCAGTGTCAAAGACCCTTTCCCTATCCACTTCATAATTTTGATTTGCTAACAGCAACAATTAATAAAATAATAGACATACACCCGAATGACTCGATATGGCATCTGGATAATAAAGACAGTGCGTTAAATATAACGATAATTTGACTTTTTAACGAGACAATGTTTTGACAATATTTTTTTGAATCTGGCATGAATCTGAAAATTTTTATGGTGTTAGGAAGATGTTACTCGCAAATGACACTTATATTTTAAGATGATTGATGTGTAAATGGCTAAAACATGGCCTACTTCCTATAACTCCTTAAAACAGAGATATTTTCATCAGAACCATGCCACTACATGCTTGTTAATTTTTTTAATAATATAGATTTCGCATTTTGAAAATATTTCAACCAAATGTATATATTCAGTGACATAGTCATTCAGAAAGTATTCCACATACATAAATAGGAAATTTCTTTAATTTTGCTTAGATTTCACTATTATCAAAACAATTCATATTTAAATATTTATGGGATAAATGATATCGAAATTGTAAACCATCAGCTAGTGCAATCTACAATGTCACTTTTCAAAATCGACTTTGCACGTTCACGCAATGTGACATTAATGCTATATGTGCACGTATCAAAATTCATTTTATGTCCAGTTATATTTAGAGAAAGGTAATTTATCATTTTGTTGAATATGTGATCATAGAAAAGAATAAATCTTTTTGAAAAAAGAAAACTTTGACTAGCGCTTCACTCCTTAGAAAAATCTTCAAAATGCATGGTAATTATTTGTATGTGTAGAGTTTGTGATGAATGGATAGAAACCACAAACAAAATAATTTTAGAAATGAGTAGTTTCCTGTCACATGTAAAACAATATCAACTTTCATGCGATTCTAAGCGATTCATTTTCAAATCTCTATTATTTACCATTACATACTTGTATAAAGTAAAGTTTTAAAACCAACAGCCTTCCTTATCTAAGCCAGAAGGTGCAAAATCTACAATTTTATGAATTCTAAAACGAAAAATTCTATCTCAGTAAATTTGAGATAATAATATCAAAAAAAATACAGCACAAAATGAAGCAATGAATTGGAAATCAAAAAATATGATGCGTATATCACCGTTCTTCTGTAGACAACAGGTTGATAAAGTTAATATAATGATAAAACTGAATCAATTTCATTGGACATGAATAAATATCCATTAAATTCAATATTATTTATAAACTGATACAAATCAGCAAGACCTATTGATCAACCCTATTTTTTTAGATGTAACGGCATGTAAGAGGAAGGGTATTTTAAAGGATTACTCATCAGTAAATTACACAGAATTCCATTATAACTGACACAGATACCAGACACAATAATACAGCCTTCAACTGAGCCGGATGATGTATGTGTGTACGGAGTAGAACGTTGTCAATGATAGTGGTATATTACTGATCAGGACATTACAAATTATGTAAATAAAGATACTTAATTTAAAATATCTTCTTAAGATAAATAGAACATGTATAAAAAGATCATAAGAATGTAAATTACATCAATATATTTGTAATTATTGTACATTTTCATTGATCGTCTTCATCATACACTGGGGTGGGATATAAATATTAATTTAAAAAAGTAGAAAATGTTTTGTTCCCATTATGAATAATTTTCCATAGTTTAATGCAATATGAAGCTATCATTTATTTATTTATGTATAAATAGGCAAAAAAATGTTGACCTTTATTGAAAGAGCTAAACCTGCTAAATAATTTGGAGGTGTAGAACAATGAACTCAAAACTCATCTGACGTTAGTTGTCGGCGAAGATGTAGAGATGGCGACTGGACACTAATTATAGAAACGTACACAATCCTAAATGGTACGATAAAAGTAATCGGAATATTATGTTGTATGTATTTAAAATGTGTAAAGATGAGGAAGTATTTCAAAAGTAATACGTAAAACATTTGCTTAATTTGTAAAATAAAGATGTATAAATCACCATTGAATTAATTGGTCATTATTCTATAGGAGTACTCACGCAACCAATCATACGATATCTTACGAATGTAGAATGGAGATGAAAATGGAACCGTAGCCAATGGCGACATAGCATTCTTGCAAAAGAAAAATATGCAGATAATCTCAAAAGTCGTAGCATCATAGTATTAACCAACTTCAAAATCAATACACGGAAAAATTATTTTGGAGAATATTTTTATTCATACACAAATATTTTTTTGAATATTGATACTCACAAACACTGGAGCGTCGGAACCAAGAAAACCACAAAATGGACACCGCTAAGTTGTCAAAACACACTTTGTCATTCCAGAAGTAAAACACAACCTGACATACCGTTCACATCACAATATATACATAAATTCACTCACAATATGATGAAAACAAGTCCAGTTTTATTCATTCAATCTAAACGCAAATTTGATTCGGGTCTAAAACCCTACGGTCGTCCAACACTCCATTTTGATTCGTGTACCACAGATAAAAGTAGTGAAAAAGATGTGGGTAAGTATCTAGTGTTGTTAGGTCCTAAAAATTTAAAGATCCATATAGACTACCATAAATAATATATGTTCCTTCTGCATTAAAAAGAAAAATAAAATAATACAAACCATCGGAAGATACATCATGAAAAAAAATGTTTGTATTCAAAGCTCCTATATATCTTTATACATCGTACAGTGTAATTTGTAAAAAAAAAAGAAAAGTTCAACGTTGGCTGCTTAGAAGTCAAAGACCTTGACTCAAGATTCTAAATTTATAAATACGCCAATTTCTTTTGAAAAAAATTATATCTTAAAACAATCCAAAATTATTTTTTAAGTATTTAAGATTAATAGAAACATCCTAATATCAGGTGATTAACACTCGTTTATCGCAATCCCGGCGAGTGCGGATTTGTTATAACGCGATCGATTTTATTAATATTTTTTTCCAGAATTTGCTTGGATTTGACACTAGAACGTGCCAGAAATCGTCATAATGAGTGGAAACACACGCGTACGATTTTTCTTGCCCGCTCGCATTCAATAAAACCACGAGAGCGAATAACATTTTTACCTCCAAATACCACTTCCGTCTTTCAGCCTATAAATCAAAGTGCAATAGAAACATTTAAGACCAATTATTTACGAAAACCCATACGCTAACTCATTTAAGAAAATGATGGAAGAGATAAGTATGCCATGCAAGATTAGTGCAGAAAATCTAATATTATGAAATCTCTCAGAAACCTTAAAGAAGAATGGAAAGAAGTTAGCCAGTCGTATATGAAGTGTGCTTGGAAAAGTGGCTTAGAGAAATTGTTGAAGATTAATGGAATAAACTCGCTTTGGAAAATTGGGAACAAAATAATTATAGTATTTAAGACATCGACTGAGGGTGCTTGATGGAATTTCAATATCAAATTTGGATTATTGAGATTTTGTACACTTCCGTTCGAGTCAGTTCGAGTCCATTCGTGTGCTCGAATGCCTGAAGATGCCGAAAGGTGAAACCCGGGTCGTGAGTGACAAAATACATGAAAGTGTACAAAATCGAATTATAATATTAATCATAATGGTGTACAATTTATAGAATTAGATAACACTTATTTTAAAACCGAAGCATTTTTACGTATGCCAACATGGTATCTACAAATTTGAGATTACGGTGAGCTATAAGTTCGATGATATTTATAAATGAAAATAAGCAAACAACTTTATTCAATATCCAATCACGTATGACATATATGTATACTTGAAGCCAACACGAAATATTTACCAAAACGTTCCTGTTTTATGTATGAAATTATTTCGGTGTTCAACACAGTCATATTATATGTGTAGCTGAACAATAGTATATTACTTTATGAGCTGAACTCAATATGTTGAAAAAACAATGAATGCCATTCAAAATTTAATTAATTAACTCAATCAACCTTTTTTTGATATAGATTTAACTGATTCTTGTAATATTCTAATTATTATGGAAGTAAGTAATAAAAACAAATAAGTAAATTGTAGTCATAATAACGTAATAGATGCTTTAATGATGTTTTTTTATTCAGACTTGATATAGTAGGTAAAATTTACTATTTTGATAATGGCAGCCTGCTGTAAAAAATTTTGTTCACAGAAGCATAGACAATACATAACAATCAAAGTGTCAAGTTGAAGTGTCAAACTAAACATAACCACGTTTCTAAATATTCAGACAAATTTGAAAAAAATATGCCGTTCAAATCACAAACGTTTTATGAGCTCAATTTATCTGAAAATTTCGATTTTACAAACTTAGAAATTTTAAGCCGATGTTAGTATGAATCCACTTCACGGTCAATAATTATGTATATGTATATTGTGTGTGTATATGTTAGACTATCAGATATTTACCCTATTCTAACCTATATTTTATCATTTCGCGCAGTGTTTGGTAAAAAAATTGCATCTTTAGACAATGTCCACTAATACGAACCTTTACCAACTGCAGGAAAGGTAAATTATGATTTTTTTAATTGTAAGAATTGTGTCTTTTGTTTTCAGTGGGATATAAAACAGTTGCTATAAATCAAATTATTGGTGAATCAATTTTTGAAGCAAAAAAGAAGACTAAAAAGGGTGAACCTCGGGATAATATAGATGTAGTACCCCCTCCTATTGTAATTGCAGAGGTAATCATTTAGCCATATGGTAATATTTAAACCTTGAACTTATTTTAGTTGAGTTTAAATTATGAATCCTATTTGTTTCATCAACAACATGGAAAGAAATAAACGTTATTATATCTTTCAGTATTTAAAAATTTTTTTTACTAGAACCTTGTTTGATTGGATGTCCTCGTTCAGTCCATCTGAGACATTTCAAAATACCAAAATAAGTTATAAGTTTTTGACTACTTTGAACAAACAGTGAGACAATCGTACACTTTCCAAAGTACAGTTTTAATAACTAGTTACAATTAATAGCACGTTTTTTTAAATGATATAAAATAAAAACAAGCATTATCTTTATTTTATTATTTCTCTAAATGATTTGATATTTTAGTACTTCTTTTCATACATTTGAAATAACTGTGAAATCGAGTAGACAAGATTTAGTTAGCCCCTTTTAAGCTATTTTGTGGTTTAGGAGTTATTACAAAAGAGAAAAATCATGCATTCATATCTACTTTTTGTAGAAAATTGGTGAAAGAAGTGAGAACAATTTTTATTTTTGGATTGTTTTTATTTCAGGACCTAAAAAGTGATTTGAAAATTCTTCACAGGCTTACAGTTGAGTTTTCAGAACTAAGTGTATGTTTGAAATTGGTACGTTTTCTTTTAATACTTTTTGGGATTCAATTCTTATTTACATATTTGCTTGATATTAATTTAATTGTTGAGTTGTCAACGTTATTGGCTTCAGTTGCGCTGCTTCCGGGCTTGAATCCTTGTACGGACAGATTTTTCAATCGATTTATGGATTTCTGTTCAAAGGCATAGACGTATGCGATGTCTAAAATTTCCTTTCACATGGGTGGGATTGAATTTTAGACATAATCGTATGGTCAATCCTTAAAAACGGGCCGTAGGTTTTGCAAAGTAGAATAATTTGATAGCTTGAAAATTTCCAGAATCAGTCGGAGAACATTAAAAAGTATGACCTTCTGTCTGTGATACCTACATCCAATGCAGCTTATAATCATGCTTGCACGACAATGGATGTGGACATTATTTCATTTACTCCAGAAAACAGATGCAATGTAAAAATGAATAGAAAATTATACAGACAAGCTGTCGATAGAGGTATATTCTTTGAAATCATGTACGCGCCAGCATTGAAGAATTCAAATTGTAGAAAAAATATCATCCACAAGGCTCATTTGTACCACACTATTGGAAAGTCAGGTAATATTTTGATAACAAGCGGAGCAGAAACTGAATTCCAAATTCGAGGACCATACGACATTATCAATTTGTATCCTTTTTATATTGTTTTTCTTAGTTGTAAAGCTTGCATACTCCATTTATAGAATCAATTACGATTTCTCACTATTTATTGATAATAAATAAAGGTTGCATATTATTTATTAATATTTCAATATGACATCTCGTAGTATTATTAACTTAACTATAGGATATAATTTAACATTAACACAATTAAATACATGGAAGTGTACAAAATCTCAATAATTCAAATTTAAGTATAGGAATCATGTAATTTTCAAAAGGTTTAGAGATTTTTTAATCTTTTAAGCCCCAGAGTATTGATTTATCAGTGCAAACATAATTATCATATGTATCATATAAAAGTTGACATATTAAACATATTTTATATGATAAATCGAAATTTGTTTTAAAAGATCGACGTTGAGAGGCTTTTAAGTGTAATCTCAACTGTCTTAGGTTTATAGCTTATTCAGTTTCCAATTTTAAAACCAAGAGCATCCACTTATAATTTTCAAGATTGTAAAACATTAAATTACATTTTTGTTTTCAGTAGAAGACACCAACGTTTAGCATTGGTGTCAGTATATCACAAGTGAAATTATGTACCCAATTTTTCTTCAGTGCTGCCCGTCAACTTTGCTATTGAATAATTTCAAGTTCTATGTTATAGCTTCCGTATACTAATATAATTTGGAAGGTTCGTTTGCAGTAATGAATATTGGGTCATTAACAGCTTAATGTCCTCAGACTCGTATTTGAGTCCTTGAAGAATAGTCCTACGTCATACATTCAATTCTATTGAAAAAGTACAGGTTAAAATCGAGTTTAATTTTAAATGTCAACGAGAGATGGTGGTATACACATGAATGCATTATTTAACAAAAATTTAACTATGATTTTTTACTAAACTATGTAAAACTACCCCTAGATGGTACACGTTTACTTTTTTCTGACATGACTTTTTATAATATATTTTTATTTTTAAATTTTGTCTGGTTTCTTTCTCTGCTTAGCGAGGATACACATATGTAGTATAAGCAGTGTATCACTGATGCTCAGATGCACAACGTGCACCCTGGGGCCCCTGTGACGTAGGCACTCACTATCGTAGTATTGGTTATTATTATTTACACATTGCGTAGTGATTTATTGAATGGCCCATATGGCATTTTTTATGGTGCTTGAGTCATTATGATAACCGTTTCCTGTCCCAGGGTGACCTGTAACAACTGCAACAGGGATGATATGAGAAGAGGGGATTTTTAAACTTTGGTTATTTATAACATCAACTTAAATATATATATATATTTTTTTTATTTATTGCAAATTTAAAAAATTGATAAAATATTTGTTTGATAATATTTGTAGCATGATTTTATCTTCGTTCTTAATTTTTCATAGATATTATTGTGGGTCTATGAGGGCAGGTAATATAACAATGAGGTTCAATGTGGATTATTTGCATATAATAATTTTTATAAGTACAAAAGATACAGTATGGGTAGGAAAACCTTTTTTTCCCCACTTCTTCATCAAGTAAAATAATCTATTTACAGCTAAATTCATGAGAATAGTGTACTTTTCCATGGTTTAAATCGTTCTTACTATCTGGGTTTCACCTTTCGGCATCTTCAGATACAATATAAGTCTATCGATGATGTAAACACAAGTTGCAATTGTGTATTTACCAACAACCCATAAATGATAGGTGAAATTTGTTATTATCCATAACATATATTTTTTAAAGATTTTCTAAAACCTAGGTACCTTGTATTTAAAGAGTTCATCCAATTAAATTCTCTCACATATGAACATAAAAGCAAAGAAAATATTGTGAAAAAAAGATTTATATATTTTAAAAAAGACCTTTTAGTGGATTTAAGTTTTTTTCACTACACCACAAAGTATGCAACTAATAGATATAAAACCACTGCTCAAATGGCATTGATTTATCCGGCGAAGTATCTGGAAGCCATCAAATCAAATTTGGTTAAGATATCTCAATTGGTTTACAAATTATAGTGAATTTTGTGAAATGACAGTTTTTTGGGGATTTTTTTACAAAATCACGCGGCCGCCAGGTGAAATTCAATAAAAAAAACATGCAAGGATTAAGCTATGAAGATATGTCTCGTTATACAGTATATTATATATATTTAAATTGGAATATAGCAACATATTGACCTTAACTTCACTGAATTCAGAGGTCTTATTTTAGGTTTGAGTGAACAGCAATGCAAAAATTCCATCATAGAGAATGCTCGGAAAGTAATTCTTAGAGCAGGTAATTTATATTATTTAATTTTATTTGCAATAAATTTGCATTGATATCGGCAATTACTCGACATGGACACAATATAGATGCAAAATATTTGATTATTGATTTCTTGATGATATTTGATGTTCTTTCTTCAGAATCCTTAAAATTATAGGTGTAGTTAGAAATATAAACAGAAATGCCAGAAATACTATTTTTAAGCCATTTTGTAATTTGTTTTGCTGTTTTTATTCTTCCCTTTATTTTTGTAAAATAAAACTATCTTCGTTTCATTGTTATAGATGCACGAAAAATGGGAAAAGCTGCAGTGTTTGTTACACACAAAACTGATGAAGAGCATCTTGCGCTGACAAATACCGAAAGAATCGTCAATAACAAAGATTGTTCAGATCCTAAACGAATGAAAATGGAAACTGTGTAAATAAATCACACATTAAATATGCACAAACATAATTTATTTTTTAAGTGGTTACATCTAGTACATTTTTTCTAGCACAATTCATAGTACTGTTCATTTGTACCTTTTATAATAAATCGCTCATTTACAAAGCTAACACTGCAAATTAACAATATTTGAAAAAATATATGTCTTAACAATTTTGGAGGGAATTTAATAAAAGTGCTTGGAAAAATATGATTCATGAGCGCTGAATGTTGTCATGTTTTAAATTATTTCATCTTAGGTGTTAAATACTGTGAGTTAAGTATAAATAATTATTAAAGCATTGCAAAACAATCGAGAATATTAAAAACATGAATGTATAATACATTTATTACGAAAAACATAATATATGTATTTTGTTGGACAAGTACAGATAGAAGCACATTTATGGTGCATACCATATTGATTTCTACCGTAAAATTCTGATTTCATTAATAAAGTACATTTACAAATACGGCATAAAATTACCACAGTTTAAATTACTATTCAGCGAATGAAACTTTAATACATAAGGACTTAGGAATGACTGAAAAATTTGTAATGTTCTTAAAATAGTATTTTTTGTTTTTTCAATTTGTAGCATTAAATTTAATGATGCACAAAAATATTTCATATTAGATTTTCTTTATTTCTTCCATCCTGCATTAAATATATTCATAAATAACAGAACTAAACCAGGCCCAGTCCCCTACCCTGTAATTGTGAAGTTTATATCAACCACATCCCATTTAACAAAGTCTTTTTAAAAATGACTTTTAAGATGTTAATTGTCAATTTTTGGCGGGAAAACATTGTATGTATAAAAAGTCTTTCATTTTTATAAATACAATCACATTCAATCTGGAACAGGAAATTATTTTTTCAAATTTAATTCATAGGTTTGCTGGAACCAATCAAAGGTGAATATAATAATTATGTGGATATTTTAAAATCAAACATTTATAACGTTATTATATTAGTTTCCGTTGAATCAGCACTGCAAAATTTGTATGCAATTTTATTTTGAAAAAACCAGTGTTTTTCTTTGTCAGTCTTTGCGGAGATTGTTTTTCTCTACTTTATCTTTGTAAAGCTTTTGTGTATGAACACCGGTAGCCGACATTAATTTATCGCTCTTCTGAATAAGCTCTCATGCGTACATTAAGAACCGCAGATTAAATATGTTTCGAAACACGCTAGTAACATCACCCACCAAGTAAAAATATGTACCGAAACTGTCACCGGTATCGCAAATACATTACAGTTTTGTGCCCATTGTAGTCAAGTTTTAAGTATGTGTGGGCGTTATGTATAAATATGCAGTTTTTCATATTTAGTAAATGGCTATTTTCAACATTTATGAAACTTTAATAAATGTAAACTTATTTTATGTAAATGAAATTAAAGATTCTCCTCTGTTCACTTCAACATTCATTACAGCTCAGATTCATCATCGCAAGTAGGGAATGTATAACTGTCTTAATGAAGAGCGATTCTATACATGATTTAGTTTATAATTTAAGACATCGACTGAGGGTGCTTGATGGAATTTCAATATTAAATTTGGATTATTGAGATTTTGTACACTTCCATGTATTTTGTCACTAACGACCCGGGTTTCGCCTTTCGGCATCTTCAGGCATTCGAGCACACGAATGGACTCGAACTCAGTTCGAGTCCATTCGTGTGCTCGAATGCCTGAAGATGCCGAAAGGCGAAACCCGGGTCGTTAGTGACAAAATACATGGAAGTGTACAAAATCTCAATAATCCAAATTTAATGATTTAGTTTATTGTGAGATACATGTTCTCAGGAACATAAATATTTAATATGAAAAATTTTTTACTAATAATCACATGGCAATTTACCAGTGTTGCTTGATCACATGATAAATAAGAATTTTTGTTGCTTAATAAATGTTTTCAATAAAGAGTAAGTCGATGCGCCGATGATGGATAGATAGGGACTGATCAATCATAGAATTATTTTCATGCAATTGTTGCATATTGTTTATTTTACACAGCTGAAAATTTCCATTTTATCAAAAGTTTATGTAGTGTGGGTATACCAATATTTTATGAATTGCGGGTGGATAGATTGACGAAAATAATTTAAATCCACTAAAACATGGGGAGAAGACTGGCAGACATAATCAAGTAAAAAATAGAAAAAAATCGACATCTTATTCCCATAGATTTATAATATAATATATCAGTTACAATAATTATTTAACTTATAACTACATAATGATAAAAATTTACAATATATTGATGTACACAATAATAATATAATATTAAAAAAATCCATGCAATAAAATAAATGAATTTATAAGGTTTTATCACATTTTCTAAATGAATATTAAATATTGGATGACCTAAGAGAAAACAAAGGGATGACTTTTCTCAACCGTGAACTAATTATTTTGGTAAATTGAAGCTTTCAATAATTACCTATATTTTATTGAAAATTATTTTTTTTTCAATTTACACCTAACATTCGTAAAGAGAATTGTTACGAAGCATGAATGTATTCTTTGAATATCGTATAGCCGTCATATTTGTATGCTCAACTAGTATCGTTTCATATCTGAGAAGATCGGCTTGTTTATTATTTATACTTGTATGCAATTGTTTGCTATCAAAACAGCAGTCATATTTTCATAAAATTATGAAAATTGATTTTCCAACTGAACATCAATTACGAGATATTGAAAAAAGAGTTTCAGGACAACACACTAAACAAAAATACATATGGAATAAGCTGGTAGAATAGAGAGATAGATATTGGATATCAAACTATTGGAAGATCAAATTAAATTTCAATATACAAATGGTACAATTAGTAGGTATAAAATGTCTTTATTCAACCTCTTCTAAGAGCAATTTTTTTTTACGTTCAGTATTGTTTTTCTGATTTAACATCAATAAAGTTGGTGCCGCAAATTCAATAAAATATAGGATTATCAATTTCAATATCGTTGAGATGAATTAATCAATTACGGTATAATTATAAAGAACTTATTTTAACAATAGTTTGATCTCATTTATCATAAAAAAACAAGCATACGAGAACATTTGGATTGACCAACGAATGATACCTGAATGAAATAGAATAATATTGGAAGCAAACAACAATACATTTAGTAGAATAATAAATGACCAGCGAAAAGACAGCATACTTTGTTGAATTTAACGCTATATTTAGTGATACATGTACCTAAAAGGAAGGCAAACTAAAAAAAGTAACAGTTTGCGCACGCACCCATATATAATACAATGTGTTTAAGGTACAATTACACTCACATGTAAGCATACATATACCAATAATTGGTTTTTATTTTGAAGCAATTCTGCTGTCTAGTATTTATTTTCGGTTTATATCATAACCAAACCAATTCCATCTATGTCAAGCGATCAGACACTGCAGTCCTAGACTGACATGTGTACAACAAACAACTGTTTTGGGAGTTCAGACGAATGTATATAAACAATGCCAAATAGGCATAGACGTTCTAGTAATATGCCTATCGACAACATTATGTGAGTCTAATTTTCACAAGAATTGGGCATATATATGCCTACTTAGAAAGGAGTGTAATCATACCATTACTGATCCAAAAGGTCCATAAATCGAACAAAAGACTAGCTGACGTGATCCCATGTTGATAAGATTTGTTATAGATTGTAATGAGTTAAAACTGTGAAACATTACGTCCACAATTTTTATTCACTAATATTTTCTAATGGCCTCAACTGCAATGACGTATAAATTGAAGAATGATAAATTTAGAATATTTTTTTTAAGGAAAATTTTCACTTCTTAAAAATCATTAGTTTTAGAAAGGTGCATAAACTTTATATGTTTATATATATATAAATAGTATTTAATCTACATACTTGTATTAAAAATGATTAAATATCTTTGTTTAAAAGATATTTTTGGAAAGATTTAAGCTTAACACACATCAAAATAAAATTAAACAATGCAATGTCAATAAACCATTTTGAATAAGAAAACAATTTTGGACCGAGAAATGATCCAATCGGTTTAATATGTTTTTCTGATGATTTATTGCAATGATAAGCTCATAATATTTATTTGTGAATAGTAAGTAGATAATTAATATTTCAGGTAAGTAATTAACATAAAATATGTTTTGCAGAAAAGCAGTCTTCCAGCGGAGTTGTTATTTTTTCTATTTTCTTTCTCTTCAGATCTTTTCATGCATTTCACAAATTTTGTAAAAATCTAAATAAACAGAACACCCAGAAATTACCCATTGTCTATGAATTCACATAGTAATCTTTACATTATCTGTCTACAAAAAAATGACAGAAGAAATAAATACAATTAGAAAAAAGAAAATAAGAATCTAAAATATGAACTTCAGTATTGGTACTTAAGTTTCACAATACTTCATTTCTTTCATTGGTCAACTGTAAACTGTTGAATTTTTGCATAAAAAGTAGCCCTTACTGTAAAATAAGCACGCACATAAATTCATGGAGGTGTTTTCATGAGACTAGTGGAATGTATCTTTCGCGCTACGATTTAAGAGACAGACCCTTTCAGTTGATAGTCGGTTAGCAGGAGCAATTATCTTTGGGGGCTGGCTGATCACTCAACGGCCTGCCGGGTTGTGCGGGTTTATGCTGAACACCTGATTCGGCAGCATTAAGATCAAGACGTCCGTCTTGAATGCTTTGGAAAATTTTCTTTGCAGTTTCGAGGAAGGCTTCTTCTACATTTTCCCCCCTAAGGAACAGGCAATAAAATTTGTAATCATGTGATAAAGAAATCAAGAAATGTTTCATAGCACAGAATTTCATCACATACTACTAAAAGAATTGTGGACATTTTTTGTTTGTTCGGTCATGTTCATAAAAATCACAATATTCATAATGTTATGTTGATATATGAGATATAAATCAATCAAAAGAAATATAGGAAGTATGTTTATAATAAATAATAATGTTTTACTATTTTTAGGACCCTTTTTGTTTTATTTTTTTATGGCGTAAAATAGTTCAACAGCATAAGGTATGCCACAAAATATAAATAGTGCAACCCTCATCAAATAAATTAGTATAATAGCCTAATATCGAGCAAATAGTGTGAAATAAATTAACTAAAACCATAATTTAATAACTAACTAAGGACAATTGAAAATGACCAACGTAATAATATTATATAATTTAATACATTGACTGAGGGTGCTTGATGGAATTTCAATACCAAATTTGAATTATTGAGATTTTGTACATCTCCATGCATTTTGTCACTAACAACCCAGGTCTATGTCACTAATGTCAATTCGAGTCCATTCGTGTACTCGAATACCTGAAGATGCCGAAAGGCGAAACCCGGGTCGTTAGTGACAAAATACATGGAAATGTACAAAACCTCAACAATTCAAATTTGTAATAATATTATTATTATTTATTTATGAAAACTAATATATGTCATTGATATGCAAAAAAGGAAAATTAATATGATTCAAAATTATGCCAATGGGTTAAACAAACAGACTGGTTTGAAGGATATTATATTTCTTGATATAGAAATGACATTGTTTGAAAATGATAACATCACAGCATAATACTATGTCTCCCCAAATTTTTACTTTTGTAAACACAAACCGTGAAAGCCTAAAAACTAGTGTGTTTGAATTTGAATAAAGTACAAATTTTGTAAACATGGAAAATAAAAGTTGCTCACAGCTTAATAATTAAAGTTGTCTCTGAAGTATATTCATGTACTTACGTTTTAGCACTGGCTTCGACAAACATCAGACCGTTGTCATCTGCAAATTGTTTAGCTTCTTCGTAGGTCACATCTCGTTGTCCTTCTAAATCTGATTTGTTACCAATAAGGAAGATGACAGTACTGGGATTTGTAAGATTACGTGTGTCCGTCAACCAGCTGCTCAAATGATTGTAAGTGGATCTAAAAGATTAATACAAGTTGATAATGCTCGTGATGAGCGAAACCGATCCTGATCATTATAAACATGTGGAAGTAGTACAAACAAATTGTGTTAAATTTTTGAAATAGAATGCCTTTCCACCAAGAATTGACAGTTAACACCTTAAAAGTGAAGTGCTTCAATAAAAAACAAAATATAAATATTCCAGTATAAATCTTTGAAATTTCACTTGTTGTGTAACTATAGGTGGGACACATGTTTCACCTCTTTGAGAACCAATTTCAGGCCAGGTTTATTTTGTGATTTTGAATTGTTCCACATACCAGAAATTAAGAGTGGGAGAGGAGGAAAATACAGGATTAAATTACTTAATTGGCGGGTGGGAGTGGCGCTGAACAATATATAGTAAAGATCGATTGGTATTCAGATTTCAATTTCCAAGACTTCTGAGGTCTTCAATATTTAATCGATGCGAGTACATATATGTCTTCATTATTATACTTTTAGCACAATATTGTCATTTCCTATGAGACGATTTTCAAATTCAGAAAAATCATTAATTTTAAGCCTTTGACTGCTGCACAACGATAAATCGTCGTTTGTGATAATAGCGAAAATTGCTAACAATGATTGTCGTTTTTGTCATAATGATCGAAATCGTAAATTTATTCATGAACATACTACTGAGCAAGTGCGTCAGTGGTATGAAACATATTTTCACCATCACCTTCGATGTTCGTTATCATTTTGCAAGAGTTTAAATAAATTGAATAGTCAATAATAAAAGAAAGAAGGTTTTCTATAAAGGGCACAAAACCATGGCATATTGCAAAGATTGCGTGTGCCTCTCGCTCACTCATCTACCCATTTCAATGAGCAAGAAAAAGAAAGCTTGCTGCACATTTAATTACATCTGGAGCAGTGCTGGTGTGTCATTATGTAGTCTTAATGGCTAAAATAATTATGAGTGCAGAGTAATCAATTTCATGACATATCATTATTATTGTGTCCTGTCTGAATATAATGCAACCAAAATATAAACAAAAAATGTAACCAAGCGGTTTTACTTTGGTTTTTTCGTTTGTTGTTATTACGGTGTACCACACGATATGAGTTAAAAAATAATACGCTTTCGCACAGTCAATTAGAAAGATAAGGTATTTAAAAATAGTGAAGTTACTATTTTATCAACAATAATAATTGGTAGCATTTCTCGCTGAGATTTTGAAAAAATCATAGCAGCCAAAGGGTTGATGCTTCTTTTATACAGCAATTAGGATTTTGATATAGAGGGTTATTACAGACAAGGGGTATCAGTTAAGATCGAATGTCAATTATATAATAAAATAGGGTTTCTTTAATGACAATACCATAATAGACAAAATCGGTGAAGTTTCCATAAAAAGATTAAAATATGAATGAGTGAGTGAGAAGTGGATTTGAGTACCTCAAATTTTTAACGAGGACACGTTAAAACAGTTGCAGCTTTGTAATGACCTGCATCATACACAAAAAAAAAATGTATGACAGTGATGGCTCTTAGATTTAAGCATGAATACCAATAACATGTCCATTATATAGAGATTTTTCTACACTCATTTATTCTAATATGAACACTTTTAGCTGTGAAATACATGTCACATCCAGTTAACAAAGATAGTAATTAAAATTTGAAAAAGAATTTCAGAAATCCCCGAATTCATCGAAAATATTATCCCAGATAAGTTGAAAATTAAAATACCGTCGAGTAATATCGTAGACCATGAGAGCACCTGCAGCGCCACGGTAGTACGAACGGGTTACAGCCCTAAATCTTTCCTGGCCAGCTGTGTCCCAAATTTGTAATTTGATCTTTTGTCCTGAAACTTCTATAATGCGTGTACCGAATTCCACACCGATGGTGTGGGGACAATCAGCCATGACTACAAAAGAAAGTAAGAATAATATAAAGTTTTGAAAAAAATTAGTAAAAGCAAGTTTAATTATTTAAAAATAGTCATACATTTCTTTTCCGTGAATTGGTGTAATAAACATGATTTTCCAACGCCCATGTCTCCGATAATTATGTATTTGAAGATGTAGGAATAGTTATATGGTCCAGCGGACATCTTGCTGGCTGCTGTAAACAGATTGGTTTCTTCAAATGCATAAAGCAGGAAACACAACCAGAGAACAATATTCGACATTAAGAATTATAACGGAGCGAAGTGTAATTTGGTAACAGTTCAAGGATTTCATGTAAAATCCAATGTTAATAACATAAGAAAAGGATAAAGGTTTAGAAGATTGTGTCTAAGTATTCTTTATGGACATAAAATTGATAAATAAACAATAATAACTCACATTGTAGAAGCTAGAATAAGATAAAATATTAAGATACAGTAGTTAGGATAAAAGGATAATAATTATTCTCAGTAAGTATCCAGGCACATCGGAATGTCAATCTCCCGATGTAAATTATTACTGTGTAATGTAGAGATAAGCGGCATAGGTTCTTCAATTTAATGTCAATTGAAATTTTTCACCATTGGAAAATTTCACAATATACCCGCTTGTAGACTTTTGACGAGACGTAGAAAATCACAAAATATCAGAACAATAAAATAATGACAACTGACGTTCCAGGTGTGGACACAGTTATTGAGTCATTTTTATAGAAAATTAAATTATTTTTATTCTACGTATACTCATACGTTCATTATACTTGAGCATAGTATTAGAAAATTTTTTTAGATTCCTTATATTTTCACTTCTTGAAATAAACATTTTAAATCACATATTTTTGAAATAAATATACTTCAAGGACAATACGTTGATATTATTTGTAATCATAAGCAATCTATTTATATTATCTATAATCATAGCTATCATATATTGACTATGAATATTGTTCACACTGGCAATGATTGTGATCTATTTTGACTTAAAACTGACAGAAATAGGTATTTATAACCTACATATCTCCTCTGATATTCTCATGGAATCATCTTTTTATAAAAAAGCTGCTGAATATTGGTCTACAGTTCCAGCTACTCTTGAAGGAGTACTTGGAGGTTTTGGATTTATATCTAAAATAGACATAAATGGCTCAAAGAAATTTTTGGATGGATTATTGGCATTGGAAAAATCACCGAGTACATCACATGCGCTGGATTGCGGAGCCGGCATCGGTCGCATAACAAAATATTTGCTGATTGAAATCTTTGATAAAGTGGACCTAGTGGAACAGAACTCAAAATTTCTTGAAGTTGCAGAAACTTTGATTGTCGAGAAGAACAAACTGGGCCAGTTGTATGCTGTCGGATTGCAAAGCTTTAAGCCAACAAATACATATGACGTCGTCTGGTGTCAGTGGGTTTTAGGACATCTCGAGGACAACGATTTAGTCGAATTCTTCTTGACATGCAAGTATGAAAGTTACCTCATAGTTGATTGTGTCGAGTACCATATTAAATATGATATATTTTATAACTTAATCATCGACTAAATGAAAAAGTGTCGGTCTTCTACTGTACATTTTTTATTATAGTATTTTTAAATATTTTTGTAGCTCCAACCACCTGAAAGGTCATTGAAAACATGACCAGCTACATTCAGTCTTGAGCCAACTTCCAATTTAATAATATCTTTCTTTTTATACATTTTTGTAAAAATATTACATAATACTTTTGTTTTTTTTACAGAAAATCTTTGAATAAAAATGGAATGATTATCGTGAAAGAAAATGTAACATCTTCTGGAAGTCTTGAAAAAGATGAAACTGACTCGTCAGTTACTCGTCCTCTGAAACATTTATTGTCCATATTCAAAAAGTCAAAGTTGACAATAATCAAAGAACACAAACAAACAGACTTCCCTAAGGGAATATATCCTGTTTATATGTTTGCTCTTCGACCGAACATTAAAGGCGTAAAAGAAAATAATGCAATTGATTCTAAATGTCACTCTGAAATAAAAGTTGAAGACAACTCAAATGACTTGATTGGCGAACAATTAAAAAATTGCTCATTGATAGAAGATTTTAACTCGCTCAATGTTAAAAGCAATACGAATACTGAAGATAGTGTAATATCGAGCGCAAGCAGTAGAAAACAATAAAGATTCGTCGGTGGATAATAGTAATCCAATATAAGAGAAAATTATGGAATAAATGAAATACAGTATTTGAGAGATGGCTGAAAAGTAATTTATTATGTAGAAATTTATTTTTTAGGATTAAGTTATACACATATATTATGTACTTCCAATGATTATAAAGCGATTATTGAAAATACAACTCGAGATACTTTGTTCAATAACGAAAAGAAATAATGTTAATTAAATGATGAAAATTGTTTAAAATTTGTCATTTGCTATAACCACGGTTCCACTGTGTGAATGTTTCCATGCTAGCTGCACTAGATTTAAAAGCCAAACGAAAAATATTTTGTAAATTCATTTTTTCACTTTTAAGAGGTTGGTTGGGGGCTACTACTTTGAACTTACTCAATTCATTCTTTCTGTAAAAAATTTCCCTGTTTTTTAGGAAGTCTGTATGTCCCTCTATTGAATGAACACAGTCAAAAAATGATAATAACCGTTGCCATTTTCCCAGGTTTTTAGAACATAAATGAAAGAAACCCGCCACTTAATTTGAAATGAAAATCTTTCACAAAAAAATATGAAAAAGGCATTGATTATAATAATAACAATTCTTCAATGAAACGGTTTATATTTCATAAAAGTTATTTGGTATAAATTCCACACCAGAGATCTTCTTTTCTACACTTTTTATTTTTCATAAAACTGTACACAGATGTGCGTTTAATCTTAGTTCTATATTATCACAAAATACTTAAAAAGTATAATATCATTGGGTTACTGCCAAAAGATTTGTAGTGCAATTTGATATTTGTAAGCCAGATTTTTATTATTTTTTGATTATTAACTGATGAAAGAAATTTTTAGTCAGAGAGAATTATTAAAGACCTTGCTGAGGTAGCACTTCAAAAAATATATTATATGTCAAGAATTGACAATGCACAATCCCCTTTTTTGCAACAGAGTAAAACTTTATTACATAAAGGTTTTTGATATTCACCAACTTTTGGCAGCAACCCAAAAATACATAAAGATAGGATTTGGTCCCGTATGGAATAACGTAAATATTATTTTCAATCAAAAATATATCTCTGTTTAGGGTTGCGGAGTCTTGCGTAAATAGTTGAGACCAGAAGGAAGAACAACTGTGGTGATTCCACGCGGGAACAGGCTATTTATTTCATTGGCAGGAACAGTTGGTAGTACCATACAATCATCACCTTTCTAAAACAAAAAAAAAGTTTTGGAATAGAATCATAATTCGTGCCTAAAAAAGAAATATATAACATTTTATTTAATTGACTTGATATAATATGCAATGCAATAAAAACGGTATTATCTTTATAAAAAATAAATCATAAAGTATCTGCTGAATCCATTGAAAACATGATAAGATTTTTGTTACAAGAAAGTCAAATATAAGAGTCAGAGGTATGGAAAGATTTAATTTTATGAGAATGTTCACAAACTAATATCACTTTGAATACACACAGTATAAGTTGAGAAACATGTGGATATGTGTGTAATGATGGCGTCAAAATAAATTAAACAAATTTTAGGGGTTCTGTTTTGTCGTACTATATAGAAGACGTGATGAAATATGATTGGGAAACAACTTTTAAGGTGTTAACTGTCAATTCTTGGTGCAAAGACATTATATTTTAAAAAAATAAAACAATTCATTTGTACTACTTCCACATATTTATAATGATCAGGACCGGTTTCGCTCATCACGAACATTATCAACTGAAGTTCAGTTGATAATGCTGAATTGTTTTATTTTTTTTTAAATGATTGGGAAACACTGATCTAATCTGTTATTTTCAATTGCTAATTTAGTGAAAATTCTATTTTTAAAAAATCATACCTGCCAATCCACTGGTGTCGCAACTTTATTTTTATCTGTTAGTTGCATTGCATCTATAGTCCGAAGGATTTCACTGAAATATGTCAAAGACAAATTACACTCATTACAAATGGCGAACACAAAATTCTGTGTTATTTATTGGACTGCCACGACAAAGTTTATTTCTACAATAGAGTAGTTTACTAGAAATCGTTTGAACATGTTACAAATTTGACTCGTATGGCAATCAGGTGCAGACTGTGGGGTGGGTCTTGCTAGCCAAAGAGAACAAGTCTGTGTAATGTGTGCCCAAACCTTATTGAAAAAAGAGTCAGGGTTTGGAGATGCTTCTCGAGTACCATTTATGCATTAATATACAGAAGTTTTCAGCCCCCTTATATAATAAAACTTCTGATAAAAGAACATAGGTAGACAAACCAGGAGTCCAAGTTTTTAAATTGTAGTCATCAAAGTAATAATTGGGGCAATTGAAATACAGAAATGAAGTAATAAAAAGGTATGATCAACCGAATCTTAAAAAGTATTCTTATGAATATCTTTAACATACTCAAAGTTACGTCCTGTGGTAGCTGGGTAAAGAATAGACAGTCTGAATTTCTTATTGGGGTCGATAATGTAGACTGCTCTCGCTGGTAGAGCTATTCCTTGAGAATCTTTCTCGTCTTCATCCAGCATCCCTAAGAAAACTGCGAGCTTCCTATCGCTTCCGTCAATAATGGGATAAGGAAAGCCTTCACCGCTTTCACCTGTAATGAATTAGTGCTTTGCATCATAAAACATCTATATTTAAGAATGTCTAAAAATTAAAAACCAATAAATAACATTTTGATTTTTAAAAAATATGTTTTGCTTTAAAAACTGGCTATATAAGAACTCTTGGTTCAAGTTAAGGGTCCTATAAATAAACAATAATGTGACAAATAGGTATTTATCTGCATACAATAAGTGATGCAATAATTACATGATTTCATTGTTATTTACAATGTAAAGATCGTAATTATTTCTTTATGTAACTACAGTTTTTCTTAAATGGAGATAAATACATTATTTTTTAAAATGTATCATTAATTTCTATATATATGTATCCAATTCGAGAGTTGGCCGTAGTAGGCCTACAATATTATAAGAAATATTACTCATTTTCTATGGATTCGGCGGTAACTTTGTGGAAGTTAATTTTTAATATAAAATTAAATTAAAAATTGATAACTTAGTTATTCCACTTAGTTTATTACCAACGTGACGCGTTTCGCCTCCTTAAGAAGCATCTTCAGACTAACCGTATCCCAAGGTTATTTATTTCTAAGGTAAACAATGATTTTAAATCTTAAAGGGTGGGGGTGGGTTTTATTACATTCTACTGGACGTGTGGAGGGGGGTAAGCTATAAACACGGTTACACTATATACAAATTAATTACTGGCACCTGGATTTGAAAAACCCAAAGGGAATAAATTTAATAATGGCGAGCCGCCTGTTCTGTTTAAAATGTTGTTTACTAATCCTCCATTACTGTTAATGGTTTTATTGATTTCTAAAAATTTTCTAAACTATTCATTTTAATACCTTTTTTATTTACACGATGGAGTATTTCCATGTTATTATTTTTATTAAAAGTATGATCATTTTCAATTAAATGAATCGCAATCTCTGAAAAATTACTACTTTTGAGACATCTGATATGTTCTTTAAGTCTAATATTAAAGCTTCTACCTGTCTGTCTTATATAGGAAGCTTGACAGTCTTCACAAGAGAGGCAGTATATTCCACACTGTGACAATGATTCTATTCTATCTTTATTGTTCAATAAGATTTTAACTAAATTGTTAACTGTATAAAAACCTGCCTGCAAGTTATCCGGTAACAGCTTTGACATTTTTAATGATGTCTCCAAAATAAATGATTCTACGCCAGCTAATTTAATTTTATATTAATATTACTCATGTTGAGATGACATATTAATAATGACAATAAGCTGAAGGACTCTTGCATGTCATGGGAGGAAGCAAAGCGATCGGCGGGAGACAGGGAATCACGGAGGCACAGCGTGGTGGCCACATGCTCCACATAGAAAGCGAATATGGTTGAAGAAGTAAATACATAAATCTTGTTACCTGCATAAGCTTTGATGTCATTGATCCACTGCAAATGAGATTTGACTGAATCACAAGATAAAGCAAGCGGTTTCACACCACGCTTTTGGAATTCTGGCATCAGGTTCACTACTCGAGCTAATTCTGTAGTGCAGACAGGAGTAAAATCTGCTGGATGTGAAAATAAGATCCCCCATCTGAAAAATTTGTAAACTGTTAATCTTTGGTGAAATTACAATATGATTTGAAATATCTACGGTTTAATAGCAGTTAAACCCTTCAAGCCCAGGTGACATGCACAACATGTGGATCATAAACCACTCCCAGGGACTGGCGCGTGCAGGCACACGAAAACAATACTCTGTTCTATCATCCATTTATAATACTGAACGTTTAACGATTTTATTCAAATAACTATAAAGTGATTTAGGTTAAAAGAAAGAATAACTATAAAGGTTAGATTGAAGATTTAGTGGAGTTTGCATTCTGTTCTAATCCCTTATAGAATTATGTTTATGAAAGCTATATATCTAAGTATTATTTAAAATAGTGAAATACAAAAATATTTGACCCTTTTTCTACCTTATTTGGAGCTTTTTAGCGTTACCATATATCGCCGATCTGAAAGTAATTACTTTAAATACAGATGATACAATAAGGAATAGGGCAATACTAGTGGTTAGCTAATCGCTACCACTATACTCTTTAGCCGAGCAGTCAACATTGTTGGCTTCAATTACAGTGTTTTTCAATTGAATTAAGGATTTGTGTCCGAAGGCATGGATGTTTATGGTGTCTAAAATTCTCTCCAACCCATACGTTCCTAAACTTAGTTTACTGTAATAAAACTAAATTCTCTATGCAATGAACATGTAATTAATTAATATTCATATTATATTTTGTGGGAAACAAACAAGACAAGCAGAAAGATAATCAATGAAAGATGTGTTTGAAATTTTATTATTTTTATGGTTTTTGTATTTTTTGAAGAAAAATCCATTATAATAAAATTTTACTGAACACCGATAATACATCAAAGATAATATTAAGTTATCGAATGTATACATGTGCATTATCAATATTATGTCAGCACTAAATTAGAAGTAAATATGCTCTTAACTTTAAACTATGTATAAGTATAAATCTATGTTTGTATCGGACATAAATAATTAAGTTAAATATACACTGATACATAGACAGTGTATTACGAGATATTTTATTACGAGTATTCGCCGGCGCGGAACGGTTTGAAGGTATTTAGAAAGCTTTTAACTTACGATTCTCCAAGCCATTGGTGAAATTTTATCTCTCCGATCGTAGAATCGGCAGTGAAATTTGGAAATGTCTTCCCCAAAGTTAACATCTTGGTGTAATCTTTTGATATAGGTTAGGTAACTGTCAAGCTCGAGAAATGTGTTAGACCTAATCATCAAATTGAAAACAAGAATATGTAGCACAATTTATCTATTTTTCCAAACATTCAGGTTGCATTAAAAATATCTCCTTATGGACATTTTTCTAATCGAATTAATAATCTTCGGTTATTTTTTTTGCTGATGGTGGTCATTTATAGTGTTACGATATTTTATCAGCATACTATTTTAGTAGGTATAGCACGATTATATGTAAACATAAAAGAGCTGTTGTTCATATTATAAAATTGTCGACTTCTTTGTTATCGACTTAAATTTGACATTAAAAATGAATTTCAACAAATTTAGGTACCGTTATTATATTAGGTATCACTTATGTTATTCGACCTTATCATAAAATATGGTATTTTTAAATCTGAAGTGAATTAATTCAATTTATTAATTTGTAGATAAATACCTACCATGCCCGTTGAATATTAGCAGTTAACTGTTGTTCAAATTAAATAAAAAATGTATTAAAGTGCCTACCTAGGTTCTTGGTTAATTAATATTATTTTGACATTACCTAAGTAGGTACTTGTTTAAACGAAAATAATTGATAAATGCAGATTGTGATTTTCATTTTTAATCATTGGATATTTGAATTTAAATCAAATTTTATATAAAATATTTATAGTTGAATATTTTCATTACCTATCTACTTACCACATAAAAAGGTCTATACCTACCTACATTATTTTATTATTTAACGTCAACTGGGGCTATTTCGCCTACCAAGTATAATGCAGCTTAATAAAACATATTTTGTTTATATGGCGTTGACTTGTTTTAACACTCGGGGAGGCAAGATATTTGTATATAACTTTATTAAAAATCATTTGTTGATTCCACTGATCCTTTTAAACATCTAGAATTTCTCGTTACTTATTGTAAAATATTATTTTTGTAATTTATGTGTGCATATAAACACAAAAGGAAAGTTTTACAATATCTTACCAGAAATTCTAGATGTTTCAAAGGTTCAGTGTGATCAACTAATGATTTTGAATAAAGTTATAAACAAATATCTTATCTAGTCGAGTGTTAAAATAAGTTAACACCATAATATAAGCAAAATATTTTTTATTAGGCGACATTACACTTGGTAGGCGAAATAACCCCAGTTGACAGTATTGTAAAATTTACAGTTTTTTATTTCAGCTGTTACCGGTAACGAGATCATTGACAAAGTGCGAAATAGGTAAGTAGGTAGATATTCCTATCATTTTTGACAATTCAATTATTATTCCCTCAAAACTGGATGTTTCATAGAAACTAGGTACCCAAACAGTATACTATTATTTTATATAATAAGTCAAATTAAGTGATGTTAAGACTGGTAAGAAAGCCCAATAGTATATTACTTTATGAGAAAGCCTAAGGAAAAGCATCAGGTTTATTTATCATTTCGAGTCTGCTGTTTATATACAAATTCTAGTACCTACTATACAAGTATACCTAGCTTTATGAATACAATGACACGTCAAATGAACTTTAAACCGGTTTTTACTTTCTATTCTTGTTTATGTTAATAATTTGTTAATAACGTCAATATCGTATCAATATGCTGAAATGTCACTTCGTGATAACAGGTTATATAGAGCGTTCTTTTCAAGTTAAAGTGTTTAGACATTAACTATAGATCTTAACTGCAGAATGACTTATTCCAGGTGTACTATAGCTGACAATAATTCAGGAATGATGTTGCGAACAATTGGACAGTTGAGAAACGAAATTGTAAGTAGGAAACTATTATTCACATACACTTATAATTTAAATACAGTAGATAGCAATTACACAGCTGTTAGACATTTCTACATAATATTTTTTTTGCTTGAAAATTGGTTGCAGCTCAATGCTATTAAAACAGGATGGAGCAGTGTTAGTAAAATGAAAAAGCTAAAAACATGGAAAATATCTTTATTAATAATTAAAATAAATCTTGATTACTATTTCTCTACACCCCTATGGTTTTGGCTGGTCCTGAGCTACTTTACGTGTCATCATTTCTATTAAATTATGAAGAAAACACAATGATTCAATTGAGTATGAGGGGTTTCCTACTTACTCAAATGTACTTACTCCCTATGGCCATTGAAGACGAACACCCTTGGCTGACAAAATTGCTGAACATTAATTTGTATGATTGTTTTTGAGAAATCTGACCATTTTTTATGAGTAGCCAAGAATTGTATTTTGTCTTATAACTTTTATTTCTTCCTCAAATTTTCTTATTTGTTATTTCTGTGTGATTCATTATTTAATAACAAAATTAAAATCTAAACTGAAATGTATTCACTAATCCATTAGGTGTGTTTTTCCAATTTATTCAACTACATCAAACCATTTATTTTTCTATGAAAACACTTGCGTTGGTTGTGTATCACGTATGTAATTTCTCGATTCAACATGGAATTGGTTTTTTTTTCAGTTCGGATTTCGTGTTCTTAACTCGCCAACATTATCAGTTTTAAGATTGTCATCAAACAATGCACAAATTTTACCGAAGTTGCCCGTACCACCACTTCAGCAAACTTTGGATAGATATTTGAAATCGCTTAAGCCGCATCTGAATAATGATGAGTTGCTTGCAACAAAGAATGTGATTAAACAGTTTGCAGCGGCCGGTGGAATCGGGCATAAGTTGCAGGTAAATTAATTGCTATCTGTCTAATATTATTAGCTGTTGCTATTAAATCTATGTACAGTAAACTCCCGATTACCCTGGTTAATGGTCGGAAAGCATGCATGGATTATCAAAAAACACGATAATCCGAACTATTAGTGATTGCAATTTACTGAAAAATTTTATTTACCCGTAAACGGTAAGTAATTTCTCGAAATACCGGTTTACCGGTATTGACCGGTAAATAAAAAATGAACGCGGATGTAATATAACATTACCTTATCGATGTAATATACCATTAGGTGTATGCATTCATATTTTGTATACATCTAATACAAATTCGCAATTAAAATAATATAGCAAATTGAATGTTTTTATTGAATTTATTGAAACAAATTTTTATTTTGTAGGGTGTAATAATTTTCTGAATTAAAATGAGCTCTCAGAAAACAAAGAACATATTAAGGTATTAACCTTCATCTTTAAGTATGGGATCTGAACTTTTTACATGTTCCTCCTGCAGTTGAAAGCGTTTGTTCAGATTCAACACTAGTTGGTCGGCGAGTTATGCAATATTTAAATCTATTCCTCGATTTTTCTCAAATTCAAAATTTCGATTTCAATAACGTTGTGTAAATTATTTTTTGGTTCACCTACTTTATTCTTATCATTAATTTTTATATTTTTGTTATTTATTGCTAACTGAAGATTTTGTCAATGTGAATATTGGATGTATTTCTATTTCATTTTCATCAGTGCCGTTTTCTTTAGTAATAATACCAATCTCATTCTTATCCTATGAAAAATCATGCTTGATTATTATATCAATGATTTTCGTCATGATTGTGGCTTTATTTGTTATATCAATTATTATCATTACATTGATATATCATATAATATATCAATATCATTGATTGTATCAGGATTCATAAGATAATTACCTGTATCCGAATACATCGTTCTTTACTTTATTCGTATTATTAGCTGTTCTCTAAGTTCATTTGCGAAAAATGAACATTACTTGGATATTTTTGATGGATTTTTAATTTTATGTTGTACTTAGATGGTTTTTTTTTTTTTTCCGTGTCCGCTTCCAATGTAGAGAATATGGTCTCCGAGTGGAGGTATTTAACAGAATTTTTCTACCAGAACTACTTGTTACTCAGTTGCTCAACCTCTCTTTTTTCAAAGAGAGTATGGGTTACAAGGATAGGACTATGACAGGACTAGTGGTTAGCTAATCGCTCTCGCTCCGCCCCGTGAGGATGGGATGGGTGGGAAGGAGGACTCAGACTACGAACAGAAATCCATAAATCGATTGAAAGATCAATCTATGAAAACCTTCCGCACCGGGAATTGAACCAAAGACATCCGTAACTGTAGTCAGCGACGCTACCAACTGCGCCATGGACGCCGACATTAGATGGTTTATTCTGTTTAAAATTTTAGTAATTTTGGACATTATTACTGAAAATAAACTAATTTTAGACTACCTAAACCACAATGTGTTGTGTATTTGCATTGATTTTTAAGGTTCGCGATAAAATAATAATATTAATGAAAAAACCCCTAAATCGATGGGTTGAATTAAAGATGTAACAGTAGGTGGTCAAATTTTTTACTGAAACATCACCAAAAGCTTTATTTTATATAACATGACACATAAATTACGTACTGAATTCATGTTCGGATAATTCGCACATGACTAATCGGGAGTTTACTTTATTAACAAACTATAAACCCATTGTGAATTAAAATATATGTATAAACCATTTCAGTAGTATTGCAGTGGGTTTTTATATTTCGCCAGGCTTGTAATTTCAATTAAATTATTTCTTCATATCTATCAGTGATTACATATCTACATATAACTACACATATCCAGCAGTAATTTTTATCACATCATTTGTTTCAAATTACCAAAAATACGCAAATATTATTGAAAAAATTAAATATTTTGAAAAATTCTGTAGCCATACCATAAAAGTCCATTTATATTTGATTCTCTTTCTAAAATCAATGTAAATTGTGTTGTATACACCAGAATAATTGCAAGTATTATTTCCCCAAAAAATTGTTCAATTGGTTATTGATCATGCGATAATATTTAATTTATTTTATTGTGATGGATATAAATATTTTTTTTTCAATGACAGGTCAAATTTACCTTGTTATCTCATTCCCCCGTTACCATGTGTTTATCTCATTCCCGCATTGAAATTTTCGTCATTTCACATATTTTTGTTGCCAAAGAGAAAAAATTTTAAATTTTTAAGAATATGTATGCAGCAACATGGACATGTTTATTCAAAAATTTCGGTTTTCGATATCACCTGATTTGAAGCCAGACTAGCAAGTCAATGCTAAGGAATTTTGAGTAAAAGAATATATTTCATATTCACATAGGGACAATCTTTCAAGTCAATAGTAAAATCAATGTCAAATAAATATGTTTTTTTTTGCCATAGTCTCTTTTGGAAAAGCGTGCTGCTGTGACTGATAATTGGCTGGCTGATTGGTGGCTACAAAGTGCATATCTAGATTTTAGATGGCCAGTTGTGGTTTACTCAAACCCGGGTCTGGTTTTTCCTATGCAAAAATTCCAGAATAAAGATGAACAACTTAGCTACGCGGCTAATATGATTCTTGCCGCCCTCGATTACAAAAATCTAGTTGATAGGTACTAAAATCTACTTCATTTTTATTTAGATATCCATAGCTTCTCAAAAACTTAACTTAACTTGGTAGTCATTATCAAATATCCTTTTGTTTTTTTTCTAGTGACGGTATCCCGCTTGAAAAAATGGGCAAAGACCCATTGGATATGGGACAATACAAAAAAGTATTCGGCACTTGTCGCATCCCAGGACTCACTAGAGACAGACAATCTTTTAACAATTCGAAACATATAACTGTTTTACATAATGGTCATGTAAGTAATGTCACGGGACATTGACAGTGTGAAAATAATCTTCATTTTTCTGTTTCTTTAATCCTTGGTAATTCCAATAAAAATATATTTTAGTTCTTTACACTGCCACTGTGGGGGGAAGACGAGGTCATTTTGAATGCAGATCAAATTATAAGGCAATTGAAGAATATTATCTCCGCTTCCGAAGAAAAAAATTCAAGTCCTATTGGAATACTTACGTCTGAACACAGGGATCAATGGGGGAAAGTTTATGAAGAATTAATTAAAGGTAATAATTTTTTTTATCTCTTATGTACCCCAGTATAGTATTTAAAATAAAGTTGTTTAATGACTGGAGCTACTTTGACGACAAGATATATTTTTTAATGAATTCAGTGTGTACCAATTATAATATAATGTAACATACAATTGGTGTTTGTCAGCAATTTATGAAAACTTTTTCCGTAGATAAAACGAATGCATTCAATTTAAAATCAATCGAACAAAGCATATTTGTGCTTTGTTTGGATTCTGGCTTAGACGGGGCTAATAAACCGGATTGGGAAAGACAGACCCAAGCTGCCTCTGTAACAATTCACGGTGGTGGTAGTTCTCGCAATTCTGGCAATCGATGGTTTGATAAAACTATTCAGGTAATATTTGTAATAAGTAATAAAATTTGTAAATCATAAGCAATAGATTAGAAGATTCAACTATAAAATTATCCATTCTTCAGTTTATAGTGACAGAAGATGGCATTAATGGGCTTAACTATGAACATTCACCCGCAGAAGGACAGCCTATTGCTATTCTTGCAGATCATATTGTTAACTACTTGTGAGTATTTTTGGAAAATTAATTCTAAGGGACGGAAACACTATTCAATTTTATACTCCCACTGTCTCCAAGGATGAATGTTTTTGTAATAAGAAGTGAGGAAATATTGATAAAACACTATTAATAGTATATATATTGAGAAGGTCCGGGTCGAAGAGGGGCGAATGTTTGGTTATCATCCTTTGGGAGGTCTGGGATCTCAAGCACACACCATTTCAATCCAGTTCATCTCTTATTTAATTAATGAAGATTCAGTGGTTTATTACACAAAAATTACCAGTAACACAGAATTGAGTCTACATTTACGTTTACTTTTTAACTCATGTATTTACCTTTAAGTTATAATGAAATTGACGCAACAAACGATTTTAAATTTAAATTAACAGCTTACTGGCCGCATGTTTTTTTATTGAATTTCGCCTGGCGGCCGGGCGATTTTCAAAAAATTCGCAAAAACTGCCATTTCACTAAATTCACTATAATTTGTAAACCAATTGAGATATCTGAGATATATTTGATGGCTTCCGGACACCACCGCATAAATAAATGGAATTTGACCAATGGCTCTATATCTGTGGGTTGCATACTTATGTGGTGTAGTGAATTAAACTTAAATCTACTAAAAAATCCCTGTTTCTCATATCATCCCTGTTGCGGATGTTACAAGTCACCCAGGGACAGAATGCGGTTATCATAATGACTCAAGCACCATAAAAAAACCATATGGCCCATTCAATAAATCACTACGCAATGTGTAAATAATAACAACCAATACTACGAGAGAGAAAAAAGTAAACGTGTACCATCTAGGGGTAGTTTTACAAAACTGTGCGGTAAAAATATTGTTTTGTTAAATAATGCGTTACGTGTATACCACCATCTCTCGTTGATATTTGGAATCAAACTCGATTATAACGCAGTATTTTTTTAATATAAAGGAATGTGTGACGTAGGACGCATATTAGAGTCCGCGACCAGTAACCTGTTAAGTCCAATTTCAAAACAAACAAAAACAATTTATAATGACTGCGATGCTGGCCGGCTCCCTTTAGCCGAAGCCTCCGGAAAGCCGACTGCCAAAAACAAAAATTAACTTCACACACTGTAGGCTTATCCCCACTTTGCCAATAATAGACTCGTCCAGCGGGCAAGTCCGTTAACAGCGCCTGCTTTCTAATTTTTAGCTATAGCCCTAAAACAACTGATTGCTTTTAACAACAATAACTCGGTTCGACTATCAAGAATCATTGCCATTAAAGCTGTGCGCTGTCAGTTATGGATCCTAATAAAACTTAAGCTTAACAAACAAAACCAGGGTGTGTCAATATATATTGATAGACACTTGATTGTTTACATCAGCTAGAAACAAATATCTACATGATGCTCCATGAACCTTTGTGACACAGTCTTGATTTTTATTATATATTTAAGTCATTCAAACTGTTATGTTGCAATTACAAACCGAAGTTTTATTATTTAATCAGTTATCTACAAAATGGTGCGAAAATTCACTTTTGACACGAAAATCAACAGGAATATTGATTAATGTTTTAATACAGACTATTTGAAATAGAAAGATATATTCGTTCGCTCATTGAGGAAAAAAACATAGAATAGATCTCTGTTATATACACCCGAACCCTGATTTACGAATTAGATAGTTTCCAAAAAAGCAGCATAAATGGAAACCGCATGAAGTCGAAGTATGAGATTCACAGAAGGATAGATTCCAGGACATCTAAAATTATATACATTGAGCCCCATATTTCAGAAAAATTTAGAGGATTTATTCCAAAACACTGCGTAAAAATAATACATCAAAATAGATTAATAGAAAATTTGAACATTTTTATTTATTATTTTTACATGTCACAGTATCATTCACTGCTCTTTTCTAAAGCAACCATTTTTTTCCTAATTGGTCTAATGTCACTCTCATTGTCACCGTATATAGACATCGCAATTTTCAGCTAAAGCTCATTATTTGTGGAAATCTTTATTTAAAAAATCTGACTAATGTTCTTTTTTTCATATTTTATCCTTGTGAGCATAAATATTTTAAAAATCTGGTTGAAATTTGAAAGCATGTTAGAAGTTTGGATCCATATTGATCATTTGTATTGTATGCATTTTTCTTATCCGCGTTAAAGTGAAACAGCGTAATCTGGGGTTTGAGTATATATGTTACAATTGATTCGCACGTTGTGCACTTCATGCGGGCTTGAGGGTTAGTATTGACAGTTGAATGTTTTACATTTAATATTTTTTCATAAGTTTGTTTTATTATGTTTGTTACAGATCTCAAAGTAAAGCTTCTGGTAAACCACCTTCCAGTTCCCTTAAAAGCATTCAAAAGTTGGATTTTACAGTGTCCTCTACAGTTCAGGCTGCAATTAATGATGCAAAAAAAAACATGGATAAGTATGTTATATTTTTTTTTATTTCACCTACTTACATTCAATATTTGTTTGCAAAGTGAAAATCTGATTATATTTTAAATTGTTTTAATTTTTTTACATTACAGATTGGTATCAGGATTAGAACTGAATTGCTTTACTTACAAAATGTATGGTAAAGATTTTATTAAATCTCAGAAAATGAGTCCTGACAGTTATATTCAAATGGCGATGCAATTTGCATTTTACAGGTAAATGACATGATATAACTTAAAAATATGATAAAATAATAAGGCTCGCATTTTTCTGGTCAGAATTTTAATTCCGTTTCGGTCGTAATTTTTAATACATTGGTCAGAATTTATAATAAATGGTCATAATTTATCGGTCAAAATTACAGAGGGCAGAAAATATAATAAATAATTTATTTACTAACCTTTTATTCTGACCATATAACAATTTTATTCAGACCGCTCATATTTTTATTCTGACCAAAAGATTATTTAAATTCTGACCATTTAATTTGTTATCTAATAATAATGCATTTTGCATTTATACACTTAACCATTTTCCAATACACATCCGAATGAAGCTATCAGATAAAGCTTAAAGTAATGTCGTATTTTAAATGCTCCAATTTGAACCCCAGTCATCTCTAAGCCATCTCTATTTCATCTAAGGAGTTGTGAATAAGTACATGTTGGTTTTCATTAAGTGACTATTGGGAACTTATCATGTCGTAAGAAATCAGAGGCTTTCTACATTCCATTTTAAAATCGCATAGGATTTCCCATTGTAAAAATATTTAATAATTGATAGTGTGGTGTAACGAATTGGGTTGGAGTGTTTTTCTTAGTCCCATCTTATTACCATCCACACAGCACTTTTTAAAGTGTAAAAAAAATTAAAATCAGGAGGTGACAAATACTCTTGATTGATTTCTTCAAATAAATTCCCCAGGATTTTTCAAAAAGGGGATCGAAAGTTGAATGGGGAGATAGAAACTACTACTTAATTAATTAAAGGGTGGTGAGCTGTTCTATTTTTTTATATATTTCTTACTGTATGAAAATACAACATTACTTTTAGCTTAAATAATATAATTTAGGTGCGCAAATTTCAGTAAACTTAAATTTTATATCTTAATTTTTAAATTTAATATACACTCGTGTAATGTATGTACTGTATAATATGATGAAAACTAGTATTTCACAATTTTTTATCAATAATCAGACAGATAATTTGAGTAGACATTTTCAACCCATCTCAGAGAAGACTTTATTATTCAATTTGTATTCTATTTACAGATTACATAATGTTCCTGGAGCTCAATATGAATCTGCCGCAACACGTAAATACATCGGCGGCAGAACTGAAACAATTCGATCTTGTTCCGAAGAATCGGTGAACTTTGCAAGGACTATGTTGGACAAAAACGCTTCTGTTCAAAATAAAGCGCAGGCAATGCAAATGGCAATCAAATCTCACAAAGATTATTCCCTGCAGGTGTGTTCAATTATTCACAGCTTTAATGAGCCACCGAATTATAATGATGAATATTAAATATTTTTACAAATAAAATGTTGATACAGTTAAGGGCAAAGATTACATGTTTGAAAGGAAAGATATTTAACATATATTCTTGCATAGCAGAATGAATGAAACATACTGTATATTCTCAGCTGGTGATATAAAATACCCAATAACTTTAAAAATTTCAACATGAAGTATTTTTGATGAAGACTGGTTTCAAGCTTATCAGAAACGGTTAGGATAAATGTGTAAAGTTTGATAGAGCGTTTGTTAACTAATATTCCTACTTCCCATTACATTACCCAGGAGTGAGTAGGGAAAGACGGGTTGAAAATATGAAATCGATTAGAGAAATACAAAAGTAATCAATGATGTTTTTTCCTTTGGTTACTTTGGAATTGTGTTACGAATACTTCTTGGACCACTTTTTCAAGAAAAAGGTTTTGGCTCACTGTTCAAAACAGTCAAAAAAGAGATATCACTCCACAAACAGCAATATGTCACAGCCCACCAATTGCTATTAGTGTTGCTTACAACATACGTTAAATGATGGTCTAATGCAGGGGTTGTCAACTTTTTTATGCCTACTGCCCACTTTTGCTTAATTTTCGTGGTTAAAATTTCCCTACCGCCCACCAACATCGCTATATTTCAATCCAGTACATGGGTGAAAATATTTTTAAAAGGAATTGAGTAGATTTGAAAAACAAGTTTTTATAACCAACATTTTATTGCAACAAAAAAGAGTGTGTATACATATCGACTGTGGAAAGGAAAAAGGACGTAACCCACACATATAAAATTTTACAGGAGCCACGAAAAGCGTTTTTTTAATGATTTTCGGCCAAAATCAAAATATTAAATATGCACAACCTTGAGTTGCATGAAGACTAATAATCAGGCGTTTGATTTACCCAATCTGATATTAATTTAATAAGTTATTTTAGAAAAACCAATAAAATTGATGGTTACGTCTTTTATCCTTTGACAAAAAATATCAACACCAATGTAGTAAAGCATCTTACAAACTTTTTCCTCACAAATTTAAAATGACTTTTTGAACAAACATATAGAATTATGGCAGCTAGTACACTTCTGCATATATTTAAAACAGCTTAGTAATGCTTCATAATTAATTATCTGGGAATTTGATTACTATAAATAATAAATCACATAGAGTATGTAGCATAGAAAAAATGTTGGTTATAATTATATCACTACAAGCCTGCTGCAACAATTTTTTTAAAATAATGCATGACAGTCCTTTTACTATTCTACTATTTATTTACTGCCAGTTAAGTTAAGACATAGTTTATCATACATTTTGTATCAGTATGTCATATTTATTCCATTTTACGAGCAGTGTAATTTGAAATGTTCTTATGACTAAATTACAAGATAATCGAATATTATGCATCGTATAATATTAGAACTGTATATAAAGCAGCGAATACTAATAATATTCTTCTATTGAAATGATTTCAATCGTAAATATAAGCTTATTTATATTAATTTCAGGTAAATAGATTGACACATGACTTTGACAGATGCATAACCTAAAAACCGCACCGTGATGATTTTAGTAAATATAGCAAAAATTGTGTTGACTTTCTCGTCTAATATGAATAAGAGATCATCGACCTATGATTTAATACAATATGAGTATTGTTGTAACAGGGTGGTTTTATAACAATATAATTGTAATTTACGCTTACTCTTCATTTGTGCGACATAGAAATTTCAAAACGTAATTGTGAACACTTTCCTTTCTTATTTGTATTGTTTATACCATTCATGTTGACACCACACATTTTATGAATATTTTTGGTCCTTTCTGTTGCCACTTTTATGTAGTGACTTTATTTTAAACACTTTGTGATGAGATGACTGTTGAAATATGTATTAACTGTCACACGAGTAAGCGAGTACTGTAAGCTGCTTAAGTCTTCTCAATAGTCAAAAACTTGTTCAGCTGGCCGGCAGAGGTTAGTAAAATTGCAAGGTTTCCCATACATTTGTGACGTAAGATGCTTACGGCTTTATTCCTCGCCGTAAAATCTTACCTGAGCGACAATGATATTATTGATGTGGTGTAAGTCCTTTTTCCTCGCCGCAAATATCAAAGTCCCTCTTTTTTTCAAACTTAAAATCCAAATTTTGATACTAATTAGGCATTTACAGCTTAAACCCTTTTGGAATAACGTTTATTACATTGTGATTATCGAAAAAAAGCTGTATTAAAAAAACTGAGGGTTACATCCTTTTTCCTTTCCACAGTCGATATATTGAAAAAAAACAAGACATATTAAAAATCAAATTCAATACCTAATGAGAACCTTGAGCCTGATGCTGTGTGTCTAAATCATTTATGTCTGGTTAAATCTCTTCTTCATGACTCATCTGAAAATCACTGAAAGGTCTCCTCTTTCAGTGATTTTAAGACGATTTCTTTGTTTTGTCATGATGTTATTCACCACACTTAAACCTGATTCAATAAGATAAGATGTGGGAAAAGGTATTAAAATATCTTTCATTGTTTCTAACATTTTTGGATACAAACCAGGCATTTTTTTATTTTGCCAAAGTTTTTGGACCTCGGAAATATTGAAAATATTTTTGCTTTCTCGTCATATTTCAGTTCCGACAACTCTTCTTGATAAATTATATCGACTTCATCTAAATTTACGGTGAAAGGATTTAACATCCATTTCTGGCGTTTTGTTTTATCAATGATAATTTGATTTATTGTTCTATTCCAGGCTGTGAATGGTTTAGGGGTGGACAGACATCTGCTGGGATTGAAATTAACTGCTATTGAAAACGGTATTGAAGTGCCGGAGATTTATTCTGATGCAGGATTCGTCAAAAGCACACACATGCGTGTATCAACCAGCCAGGTATGTAATTTATAATTACTCTGTTCTTGTGTATGCCTGGTTGAATAAACATATAAAAGTAAGTATTCAATTAGTCACGGTCAATTTATTAAGAAGCTATCATATCTCATCATCTAACATTAAGAAGGGTTCATGTTTAAAACCATTACAATGACGTAATGAATTTAATGTCATTATCCTTGGATAATGATTTTTATCTAAATATGGTAACTATTATAACTAAAATCAACATTTTGCAGATATCCATATTTGGCAAGTAATTGACTAGGTACATTATTATTGCACAAAGAAGGAAATTGATCAATATAAAACAACAACAGGTTAATAGAATTCATTTAATGAAGACATACTGGCCATAAATGTTTCTTTCATAAATGCCCAAATATTTGTGCTTTGAAATGAATATCTTGTTCAGAATATACAGTATATCATATTTTTTACAGGTGGCCCTAAAGTGTAATGGATTCATGTGCTATGGCCCCTTAGTGCCCGATGGTTATGCCACATGTTATAACCCCAGACCCACCGACATAAATTTTGGTACTTCTGCGTTTAACGAAGACAAGGGAACTAGCGCTGTCAAGTACAGGAAAGCTCTTGAAGATTCGCTGACTGATATGCATAATGTCTTACTAAAGGCGACACCATCAAAACTTTAAATCTGTGATCTAAATCAGTTCAATTATATCTTTTTGGTGCTGGATTATATACCATTAGTATTGACAATGTACTGTATTATTTTTTAGGTAAAGAAACGTAACAAAATATTTCACTGATTTCTTCAATGTATAAATTTTGTAATTTTGTAATGTATAAAAAATAAAAAAAACAAGCATAATCAATTTTTTTAAAAATTGTTTTTATTTTTTAATAATGACTGAAACTTAAATAAACAATATTTAATCTTAATGTATTTATATATAGAATTTGTGTGATGGATTTAAAATAATTGTAATTAAATCTTTCTTGTATCCGATAAAACTCTTACAATCGCACCGGCACCTCCAATCTGGTAAGCCTTCTCATGCCAGAGTAGTAGATGACCGCTGGAGCCTTCAGAGGGGTACTCAAAACCTCTGTATAGATATTTCATAAGTACATCTATGAGGTCTCGATCCAACGCTGCAACTGCTTCTTCTATCTGCATTGATTTGATTGCAAGTAACACTTTCAGCGTAAGGGCCAAGGCATTATCCTGAAAATAGAAATTTACTATGTATCAGTAGGTTACTGGGATTTCAAATACGTATAAGACGTTATCAATAAAAAAAAAACTTCACAAAATAATGAGTGAAGATGAACTGTATGCCGATAAACGATCAGATTGTTCCTGGAATAATGAGCTCGTAGATTGATTCAAACGTTTAATTGTTTCTTCGTAATAGCTGCCACGCCCATTAAAGACTTCCCTTTTTTGACAAGTGGGCAATAAACTGCACGAGTTATTATACTTTGAATGTTTGTGTATTTATTATTTAAAAAATCAGGCGGCAAAACCCCTGGCTAGCAGTAACTAGTAACAGCATCACTTTTAAGGTGTTAACTGTCAATTCTTGGTGGAAAGACATTATATTTTAAAAAATAAAACACAATTCGTTTGTACTACTTCCACATATTTATAATGATCAGGACCGGTTTGGCTCATCACGAGCATAATCAGTTGATAATGCTTTATTTTTTAAAATATAGTAACAGCAGTTGCACCAATCTTCAATCAACAGTCTGTAGTTCCCATATAATAAATAAGGAACTATGATAATATATTATCATACATATGTAAACATTCATACTATATAATATAAGTATTTGGTAATTTTTTACCTTATTAAGCAGAGTTTCAGTACATAACAGAGTTTTAGAATTGGTTTTTGGCTGTGACGGAAGTGCTTATCTCATTCGAAATGGCAAAAGCAGTATTATCTAAGATTATATTGAAACAGAAGCTTAGCAGTACCAATTATATTGTTCTAATTTATAAAAATCAATTGCAGTTAATGAGTAATTCTTTAAAACAGTGTTTCTGAACTGATGATCAGCGGACTAGTGATGGTCCACTGAAATTTTCTGACAGCAAATAGTTGTCATCTATTTTAAAACACATATTCCAAAAATTTCAAGCAAAACGTTAATTCTTTTATTAAATGTGTAGCAATATTTCACTTTTTTCTCGAGCCTAGCAAGTCGAAGTATTCACATTCTGTTATGTTCTAAAAAAATATTCTAAACTGGTATTGTGCAATATGCAGTTAGTTATATCGATTAAAAATAGAATTTTCATGCCATATCGTTGCTGTTCTGGAAGAAAGCACTAAATCGAAAAAATGACATATTGAGTTAGTTACACCAAAATGTTCCTTATTTCAAACTCTACCATATGGAAGAACATTTATTTTTATAAATTATAATTATTTTTATAAATTATAATTCGTGCGCTCGAATGGCTGAAGATGCCGAAAGGCGAAACCCGGGTCGTTAGTGACAAAATACATGGAAGTGTACAAAATCTCAATAATCCAAATTTGATATTGGAATTCCATCAAGCACCCACAGTCGATGTCTTAAATTAGAAAAAGTATAACATTTCAAAAACTTCAAAGTACAATTACTCACAACTAGTGTTTTTCAGTTAGTGTGTTCTTTTAAAACAACGACGATTTTTGTATTTGCTATAAATACAACTGTTATAGGCATTATGAATGGTATAAAATAAGCTTTAAAAACCATTAAACAAAATATAACATAAGTAATAAGTTATTTTTGCGCCAGCGGTCCGCGGAATATTTCTCTTATTTGTACTCGTCAACAGGTGTAAAATGGTTGGGGGACCACTGTTTTAAAGATTTTACCTTGACTTGTTGATTTTTGGATCCAAGCGGAGCAGATTGGAGAACTGTTCTTAGTGCATCAATATGTTTTCCTGTGTGTCTAGTTAAGGATTTATTATAAACGTAGAAATGGGAATAATTAAACGAGGCAGAGATTTTTATGTTATCAGTCACTAAGATTTTTCTTTAATCTCTCGTACAAACATCAAGAATCAATCGTGATACTTAATGATAATTAAAAATAAATGTACACAAGGAGTCCGTTTGTTACATTGTTTTTAATTACATGATAAAAATCAAATATCACGTTAAATGCAATTTTCCTTACTATTTTGATTTGATCTTTTAACATTGCTCTGATTGAAATTCTCACCATTTAAAAATACACAAAGCCGCAAAAAAACTTAAACAAAAAGGTGGTGTTATATAATAATTTTGGGAAGCTGTAAATTAATAAATAACTGTAGTGATTCCGTGATAGGTAAGCTTGAGAGTAGCATTCATATCTTAGTTCATATTTTTATTGAAAAAAATATGCACTGTGTCAAGTTGTTACCTTACTTTGAAAAGGTTCTAACTGACACTTTTGCCTAAAATGACTTTTTGATTGGAAAATGTTGTATTAGTCACATTCTACCATATACGTTGATTTCACAGTCATACATTGTTCAATGAGGGAGTAAGCAGTATTTCGGAGTTCTATCTACACAGTTTTTTTCATAAATTTATTTTATATGGTTCTATGAATCGACATAACTAATTATTATCATCTCACAGAAAAAAAATACACATCGCAGTTTTTTTGAAAAGGTTTCCACGTCATGTCGAACATCCTTCGCTCAATGGTTGTTGTGTATTTACCCTTTACTTCTATTGTTCTTTTGATGTCGTCATTGACGAAAGTTAGCTGAGTTCTTTCAAACATTCAAAGTAAATATGCATTATTATTTTGTTGTATTATAATATTACTGTTAGCTTATAGGGCTCAGCAAATCATGATAATATATAATATTAATAAATATCTCAAAAATCAGAACATTTTGTTTGATAAAATTGAAATATCCAATGAAAGCTTGTCAAACAAACTATTGTTGTCAGTTCTAATAAAAGCTTAATACACTCATTATTTTCTAATATTCAGGCTTAAGTTAAAATAAATTATATAAAAAACAAGTAAAATATTTATATATGTACATATATGCTAACTCACTAATTAAAAATACATTTTTCTTTCAAAATACAAAATATGATCAGTCAAAACTTCAAACGCTCATATCTCAAAACATGGTCAAGTGCAGTTAGAACCTTGTCAAAGTAAGGTAACGAAGTGTCAACTGAATGACACACCTTAATGATATTGAGTAGTAGAAAGAAGAAATCCGGAAATCAAAAGGTTCACGAAAATCAATAATATAAAAGCTGAGAATTATAGACATAACATTTAAGAAAATGTGCGATAAGATTGAATAGATGGAAACATTTTCAGCTGTGTATTCTATCATAAATGTCGTTCTTAGTTGGTTACTTAAGCCAACCACTTCACATTTTTAATATTGAGTCTATCGAGTTATATACAACCCCGATAGTTAGGCATTATATTTCGTATGTGAAATATTCAAAATTGCACTATTATGCATGGTATTTGAAAAGGATATTGATTCAAAAGAGACGTTATCTCTGATTCATCTGGACCGGTAGGTCCTCCTTGATCAGCATCATCTTCCTTGAAATTATCCTCATTGAATTGATCCACATCGATTTTTCTAAACGCTGAGCTAGACGTATTCTTTGCCATGTCTAAATTTCTTTTTATCCAGCACAAGCTTCTAATGCACAGCAGAAAACAACCGTATTAACTTATTTCAAAATCCTAACATTGACAGATACCACAAACTAATAGACAATAATAATACATTACTCATTAGGCTTGGCATATTTTCAATAAATTATTTATACAATTCAAGAGCATTCGGCGTTTTTAACAATGTCAATATTATTACTTTGTATTGGAGAAATCACAATTAGCAAATAATTTTATTTGAAATGCAAAATTTTCTTGTCTCTATAAACTACATACAATAAATATCTTAATCCTCTTAATACCTAACAAAGATTACAAATTACAAGGTAAATCAATGGCATTGTCCAAAAATATATCAATACGGAACCATCGACTGGGGTTATTTCGATTACCAAGTAGGTATAATTTCGCCTAATAAAAAAATGATTTGTTTATATAGCCAAAACTTATTTTTAAACTCGGGTAGACAAAGTATTTGTTTATGACTTTATTCTCAATTGTCAGTTGATTACACTGAACCTTTTAAACATCTATAATTTTTCATAAGTTATTTTACAACTTTACTTTTGTAAATAGTGTGTGCATATGCAGTTACCTCAACTGTAAAAAATCATCATTTATCTCCCAGAAATACAAAAATTGCAATATTAATATTTTTACTCTGCATTCCATTATATGTTAGCAATTAGAATACATAAAACTATTAAAATAAATAAAGTTTTAAAGATTTTAAATACGCCAGGCGGAATTGTACCGAACAGCGAAAGAGTTGTTTTGTGATTATACTCCTTGGGTAAGGTCATCAAAACACTTTTAAGAAGTATAATTTTTTTATAACAAGAAAAAATGCATTTTTTGCTCTTATTTATTTATACTTTGTTTAAAATTTATGCTACAATTGTACTGTAAATATTAAATCAGAAAATGGAATGTGAAATTTCCCACAGACTATTTCACTAACTTTGTTTGGTAATAGAACCATTTGATATATGTTTCAAAATTTAAAGTTGCCTGGATACTTTATTTTTACATTTCTCGACAAAATTACAAAAAACAAAACATAAAAAATGGTTTCATAAATTATTTTGTCCTACTTTATTAATAGGCACATTAACAGGCACAACACATAGGTTACCAGTATTCCGAATATAGTTTATGTACATGTTTTTTACTCGCTAAAAGGTTTGTTTACATGGGTCCTGTAAAAAGTCACTGAAAGTAGCTGAATGAATGATATTTTGATGACTGACAAAATACATCCCTAGTAAGTATAAAAATAGAAAACTAGATACCTACGTAATGTTTTGTAATATCTTAATAAATATACATCTGCGAATATAAAATTTAAGCAGGGAATCATTAAATTAAATATGTAACGTAACACGCAACGTATAATTAAAACTAAAGCTACGTTTAGGCAATATAAAAAATTGCATGTGGCCGGCTAGATTTCAGGATCTATGATGCGGCAACGTTTACAATAATGTCATGGCAATGTGTATCTGGCAACTTTTTGTTTGATGTTGCATAAAATGTTTTTTTAAACAGTTTTTATTAGTTTACTACTCTACTAGCTACTCGACTACAATAAACTACTCATACAGGAGTGTTATGTTCATATGACATACATTCATCATAAATTGATTGAAAATGTAATAAAATATAATAATAAAAACAAAACGTGACATCGGGAATATACCTGAAGTCTGTCGACAGACTTATACAATTTGACAGATCTCGAACAGAGACGCATATATCGAGCAGAGTGAGAATAGAATAGATTTACCCTGACAATATTTCCGTAATATCGATTGCTTTCGATATTTAAAATATCATCCAATCATACTGCCGGCAAGTATGTGTAATATGGCAATGTTGCGGCAATAGTATCGTGTTTGGTTGTTTTATATACGACCACACATGGTCGGCAGCAAATTGCCATAAAAAGTTGATCGTTTACAAGCAATTTAAAGCTTCAAAAATCGTCTGAAAATATTAATCAAAGACTTTCCATCAATAATTAAAATAAAACCAATCTTATTAATCAAAGTAGTACTAAATAATACAAGTAATTGCCATGATTGTTTGTTTACATGGTCCTAGTTGTGCAAAGAAAGATAGTAACCATAATATATAGGTACATACACTACATACTCATTTCGTGTAAATCCGTTCGTAAAGCAATCATTTACATATTGCCGTAACAATACGTAACATACTGCCAACCATGTGTGGTCGTGTATAGAACAGCAAAACATGATACTAGCGCCCCAAAATGGTTGACTGGCCTGACACTACTGTCGTATGCTTTCGCGTGTTGTCTCGTATTACTTGCTGGCAGTATGATTGGACGATATTTTAATCATCGAACGCCATCGATAATATGGCAATATTGTCAGGATCCATCTATTCCATTCTCGTTTTGCTCGAGATCTGTCAAATTGTTAATTCGCTTCGACAGACATAAAATACATTTTCGATGTCAAATCTTATGGTTATTCTTATATTTTATTACATCATCAATTGCTTTACGATGAATGCATGCCGTATGAACATAAGCTGCTATATGCGTAGTGTATTGTAGTAAGTAGTTGGCGGAAAATGCTATGTCCCGTTATATTGTAATCCTAATATAAACTGTGAGAGAGTAGGTAAAACGAAACAACGAACATCTGTCTCGCTCGCCGCTCGACGGAGGACGGTGTAGGAGCGGGGAGAAGCGGGGTGCGGGCTTCAACACACTTCAAGGCCCGCGTCCTGGGACAAGGACAAACAAAGGACAAAACAACGGCTCCTTCGTCTTCCATTAAAACCCCGGTCGTTTATCCGTATACTCTTCTCGTTTATTTGCAATTAGTTTCAGTTAGTTAAGACAGTTACACAACAGATTTACACACTTTAAATTAAAATCTGTAAGTGGTGTTACTAAAACCGCCGCTTCGCCGGCCGACGACGACTCTCCTCCGGGAAAGGTCGAGCCCCACTCACGCTGGCAGGGTCGCAGGCCCTTCCCCCACTTCAAACTGCAAACCAACAACAGCAACTAAACAAATACGACACCACTCTTAAACGCCTCAGGAGGGGTATTACATTTTTAAATTTTCATTAACAGGAAGAGTCTGCAGATTGGTTTTGAAGACCCTGTCCGCCCCATAAGTACGGGGCGGTGTCAACTGTTTAAAATTTTGGGACATTTTGAGATGTACCAACTGGACCGTGGGACCTGCCAGAGACTTCTATGTTAAAAAGGTTCAGATTACTCCAGGACCGTTGGAACCCCCCGTACATTTTCGATAACTTAACTAAACCTCGCAACTCTTTTTCTTTACATGACTAGAGACAACAAAACTGTGTGTGAATTATGTAATTATTTCGCAGGCTAAAATGATAACGGTAATAATATATTATATCGACGGTGTTTTGGTCAATTGATGAAACCCTCAAAATTGAAATAGTTAAGCAGAGAGTGAAAATTCTTTTTATCGAAAGCATTATATGGTGAGTTGCGCTATAAATCTTTAAAATGCACTTCTGAAAATTCTCATGTTTGCAGATACGGGATTATACGTAGGGAGTGTCAATGTAATAGTTGCTTAGTTTCCGGTCAGAATATTTTAACCTAAAACGATTAAAACCAATGATGTTTTTCGTACAAAAAGTGGTCAATTTATGTTTCTAATTTACATTATCCAATCATTAACTCATTTTCGTATTTTAATCTTAAATTTGAATTGTATAACACTAAAATGTTACCGTGTAAGCAAAAAATATCTTTACAATGATTTTATTTTACCGCTATTGGGTTACATACTGAAAGTTTTTCATGAGCGTTGCTATTGGTTCCTCGCAGTCTGGGATTTGGAGAGGAGGTTTAATTATTGGACTTACTATTTCTTCGTATACGCTGTAGGTAACGATGTAACTCTGATCGGCGACAGCTATCTTGTGTGATCGAAAACTTTCTGTCACATCAATAATTAGTGGTTAGAACTAGATCAGTTGTCGACAAGCTTTTCAGGCATAAGAGCTACGTCAAAAGATTATGTTTCACAATAGATCACTCTGTTCTACATCACTCTGTAAGTTGAAATAATTCTTTGAATCATATTCGCATGTAATTCATATTCGGAAACATTAAACATAAAGTGTCGTTCGACATTATTTTTCTCCGGTATTTAGTGTGATACTGAAGTGGAGTGTCCAAGGCCTTCCAGATAAAATTTGAGGGCCTGACCTCATACCATTTATATGTATAACCCCAGGAAAGACAAATTTAAGCAAGAACTATCTGGCAATTTATATTAGGTTTAGCCAGCCTATTTAGCCGCTGTAGACTTTTGACACATATATAATATATTTATGTACACGTTTTAGATTATTTTTATAATTGTAAAAAATTATCATTGTCCTTTTGCTACTTTCATATCCATTGACTTAGAAAAAATGTCGAAGTGAAATCGATGTACCTATTGCGTAAAATGTTCAAAAATTCCATATTGATGATTTCTGCAATTCCGCGAGTTTTGAGCTCAGTTTAAAATTGAATTTGCGACCACGCTTCAGTAGTTTTAATTGTACTATAATTTCTTTTGTGATTTAACATTTTTTTTGAATAATTTTATTTGCCTAACTACATTCTTAGTGTCCTCTTCATTAAATTGCCATACGATTTAAAATTAATTCTATATAGAAAAACAGATAAAAATTTCCACGCTCGTCATCCCATTCTTAAATTTATGTAAGTTTTTTATGAAAATGTTCTTCGGCATGTGTTATTTCAATTTGATTTGGTTTAAATTTAACGTAACGGTGCAAAGTGCAGTTATGGTAATTTAAATTGAAGCTCTACACAAAAGCCGGCATTATTTTTATAAATTTAATTCATCCAAGTCAACGGAATTTTACTCCAACGGTATTGATAAGTTAATAGAAAGATAGGAGGTTATAAAAAACTATGGAAATTACATAATTGATTAAAAAAATAATGAAAATTCAATTTTTTTTTAGTTTATTAATTTTATTTGAAAAAAACTTTTGCATCAACCCAATATATTGCATCCAAAGAGAAATGAAAATCCACAATCGCGTAATTTAAAATACATAATAAACATTTTTTTTTGTTACTTATGAAATGAAAAAATATATTTTTGCAATATGCAGAAGAAATGTTTTTTTATGAAATGGTAATTGAGCATAATTATATTTTAGTTTAGTCGACGTCCGTGGCGCAGTTGGTTGCGTCGTTGGCTACTGTTACGGATGTCTCAATTCCCGGTGCGAATGGTTTTCATAAATTGATCTTTCAATCGATTTATGGATTTCTGTTCTTAGTCTTAGTGTTTATGATGTATAAAACTCCCTTCCCCCCACCCATCCGATCCTCACGGGGCGTAGCGAAAGCAATTAGCTAACCACTAGTCCTGTCCTAGCCTTTTCCTTCTATCCCTACTCTCTTCGAAAAAATAGAGGTTGAGCAACTGAGTAACAAGCAGTTCTCATAGAAAAATTCTGTTAGGATACCTTTATTAAGATACCATAAATATGCTCCACATTGGAAGCGTAGATGGATTTTTTTTTAGTTTGAATAGGAATCGTAAATACGTCCAAAATCGACCATAAATAGCTCCGCAATCGAAACGTTGGCCGGCCCTGCTAAATAATTTGTTAAATACCTATCATATGAAAACAAAATGTATTCTACATTAAAAAATAAGCGACAAGCTGAGAGTTGCAGTGTGTTATGTGGTAGATAGATACTTATAGCATAAAAGTGAGCTTGAATGTTGCTCAAGTGTTTTGGAAAAAGTATTCGAACATTCCAAGTGAAAGGGAACGTATTATTATTTCAAGAGGGACAATGCGATCTATATTGCGTAATACTTATTGCTACACTCACCCAATTATTAATACTATCAAAACACTCGATCTACCGGACGAGCTACGAATATTCACCGGAAAACATTTTTACACTTGCAAGTTAGCTAAGCCATTGTCATTAGGTGAAATAGCGTAATTTTCCGATTGGTTTGTCGACCGTGCCAAATCTAAGCCTTACAAAAGTATGTTGATGACAATACATTAAATACTTTTAAGGTTTTAACTCACGATTCTTCAAAGAAAGGCATTATAGTTAGAAAAATAAAGCACAATTATTTTCTACTAATTCCACAATTTGATGTAGATGATCATTATTAGTACATTTATTATTTTCTTAAAGACTACTATAATATCATATCACTCGAATACCCATTTCTCGTTGTTCTCAAATTAAGTCATCGTATTTACCTAAAACTATAGATAATGAATTCCTCATTCGCATATTTACATTTTTTCTGCACCACTCATACATAAAGAAAACGCCCTAGAATCATTATTTTTTCCAAATACAGAAACCATTCACCGATAATAGAGAGAATACTGGAGTATGAAACTGAAGTTTTGTTTTAAAAATAAAACACAATTTGCTTGTACTTCCAGATGTATATAATGATCAGGAGTGGTTTCGTTAATTTCAACGGATGGAAAATAAATTAGAATTAATAGCCGTATTATAATTTAATTTTCATACTATTGAGGAATAAATTAAATGCGTAATATGCTGTTGAGGTTAGGTTTAATAGGTTAATAGGTTTTTAAAATAATATTTCCATTTATTTGTATTGAATAAATATATTTTGTAATGCTTTGTCTATGCGTTTAGGAAAAAAATAAATGCAATGCATCATTTCTTTTTGAAAACGGATATTCGAAGAACCAGTGCTACGGTGGCAAATAAGCATCACAGAAGATCAATTTTCTTCTCTTACGGCGCTCAAAATTGAGTAATGGGTTGGGAACCGGGTATCGGCGGGGCTATATTTCAGTATAAATAAAGTATTACCAGTCTTTGTGGTCCACGGTCGGAACAAATTAAAACTAAATTAAATTGCGACATCGCACCGAAAGTAATAAAATAAATTGAGTATGTTATGAATTTGTATTGTAACGATGATTAGAACGTAAATTCCAGTAATGTATAGAACAGTTCTCACTTGTTTTTCACATGCTAGAAAAATGGCACACCCTAGCGTTAGCTTTGGATATTTATTTTATTCGATGTTTAAAATCTTCCGCTTTCAAATCGCTTGTCAAAATGTCGTTAGAATTTTCAATAAAATTTTTCACCGTACACCAAAAGCCGCTCTAACTAATAAAAAAGTCAGTGAGTAGCAGATAGTAATAATTGTTTTTGAAATTTTTTGCATACAAAAATTTTATAATTTAATCCGGTTATTGCAGCGTTAGAAAGAATTGAAAAGTAGTCTTCGTACGTTCGATAAAAAATATGTAACAAGTCTATTGCTGTCAGTATTGATTATCTAATAAAAATTGATTTGAGTTAATTTTGATACTTTACAATAATATACTGATTGCTTCTATTATATAATTTAGAATGTGGTCAACTCCCATTTTACTTAAAAATGCTGTCCAGTTCAAAACGAAGCAGCACGCCTACTCATACATTTATATATAAACCCCTAGCATTATATGGAATAATTACCTATTAAACAAAAAATTATTATTAACTAAACCCAAGAAGTAATGAACAGAAATTTTTTATCGTAGATATATATATATAACATATTTTAAGCGAGTTTAATTAATTTATCTTCCTGTTTAGTTTCTATTATTTTTATTTTAGTGATTATGAAAAATTTGCAGTGTTAACATTTAAGATTCTGTCAATGGTCAATTCTATCAAGTGTTCGCAATACAAAATTATTTATCGAAACTTTTGTGATTACCTAGGCTAGCCAGATTTTGAAAAAGCCAATGGTGGACATTTCCGATGGAAAATATAATACAACATACTGAGTAATTTTATAACTTGCATCATACAGATAAATGCATATAGTGGCTTCATGGAAACAATGTTGAAAAATCTCAAATATAGTTTTTAATGCATTATGGTACGGGTCAAATAAGAGTTCCGAAATCTTAACCGGAACTATCTGTCTGAATGCTACACAATCTAAACAGGTCCAGTAAATGCGTCTTGCTGACCTATACATAACATATTGTATTGGTGAATTAATGAATCTTCATAACGACGCTGTTAAATAAAACCTTTGATTGCTTTTCAAAGGCATTGTTTCGTTTTATTTTTTCATTACATTAATGTTTAATTTGCATTATATTGCACATAATAAATGTTGCTATTTCTGAAATTTAAATGTTATATATTCTTTAAGCTAATACACAAACACACGGGAAATGAACTAAATAAAATGGATTAATCATTAACCCAAATTAACACAAAACTCTAATCTAAGTGTTTGCAATGTATATAACAAGTAAACTATACTAAGAAGATTCAAATTAAATTAATAAGTGAACTCATTGAAAATTAATTCATTTATGGAATAGCATTTTTATGTACATAATTAGTTCCAAAGCCTTGCAAGATAATTTAAATGCAAATTGTTGAAATCAAATGCAGCAATAAATTCAACTATGAAAAAGTAAGCATTTGTGTTTTATTTACACAAATTGATATAAAGAAAGGAGATTACATATAATTAATTATTTATAATCTACATTTAAACTGCTATCTAGACATTCAAATTACTGCACTTAATATGTGTGGCGCACAACAAATCTTTAGCAAAAAGTTTTGTGTTTTTGAAGATATTTTCAATAATTAATTGTTTAACATTTCACCGTGAAGCACAGTGAAGTAGTCCAACGTAACATTACATTTAAAAAAATAATATTTAGAACGTCTTTATTATTATATATGCATTGGCGGACTGACCATATTGCCAGGGTACCTGATGGCAAGTTATTTGGGAAGGGGGTGGGGGGGGAACAAATTATTTTTTGCCCTGGGTGGGTCCTCGCAACCAATATTTTCAGACCCAGTCCGCCACTGTCTTTATGTATTTCCATAACGCATTTTGCTGTTTAGAAAATCATTTTTTTTCAATATATCTGGCATTACAGCTGACAGCCAATGCGTCAAATATTTTGAAAATTAGAAAATCATACGAGATAAACTCGATGAGAAATTTTACAAGTTATTCATGTCCAAGATCACAAATTTAAATTGAAAAAATCTTAATTTGAATTTGACCTTGCTGGGAATTGAACCAGGACCCACCTGATCGCTAGGGCAAACACTTACCACTAGACCACAGAGGGCGACAATCATCTGAATCAATGAAAATATTGAAGATATTTTAATATGGTCAGCCTTGAAGCAAAGATTTTATTATGAAATTATATTTTTGGCATTTAAGAATTCAAATGAAAGTTCTACAATAAGGAATAAAAGGTCTTGTATCAAGACCACAGTAACAACTATTTTACAAATATGGGGAATGCGATGATGCGTTGTAGATAACATTATATTATAATATATTGCATTATGTATTATCACTTTTAAGGTGTTAACTGTCAATTCTTGGTGGAATTATATTAAAAAAAAATTTTTTTTATATTAAAAAAATAAATAAATTTATGTATCATGTTTTTTACCGCTTTATTTGCTCATATTTACAGTGTAATAACATTTGTGTTCTAGTATGTAGCACCAGTAAAAATAAGGGCTACAATAATTTATTGATTCGCTTTGTGAATAAGATAAACAACCGAGAAATGTCCAGATTTTTTTTGAACCAACAGTAATTCGCTAATGCAAAAACACCTATACATATCGTGGGCGTATTTAATATAAACATTTTTCTTTAAAACTTGCATAGCTATTATGTATTCGACGAACCAGTTTTAAAGTGTTGTACAATGACCTGGGAAATCTACATCATTGAAAGCAACAAAACATACATACTTAGATTTTTAAAAGATGTAAAGTAACTGAAAATGTATGTACACTAAACTTATATTAATAGTTTTTTTGTTAAATAATTAATACGTATTTGCAGTGATAGAATATTTCCATATTGAAGTGGTTTAGATTAAACCAAAGTTATTGGTTATTATATAATTTAAGACATCGACTGAGGGTGCTTGATGGAATTTCAACATCAAATTTGGATTATTGAGATTTTGTACACATTCATGTATTTTGTCACTAACGACCCGGGTTTCGCCTTTCGGCATCTTCAGGCATTCGTGTGCTTGAATGCCTGAAGATGCCGAAAGGCGAAACCCGGGTCGTTAGAGACAAAATACATGGAAGTGTACAAAATCTCAATAATCCAAATTTGTTATTGGTTATTCTAAATTAATTTTCGCTTTTAGAAAGGAACCAATATTCTTTATTTATTATAGATTAATTCGTTACTATGAAGCTTAGAAGAAACATGAACTCTATGGTGACATAAAACATATTATTAGTCTGAGAAGATTTATTGTAAAATACACTGTATCGGTATATATATATATTAATATTACAGCCTTTGATATTAATTCTAACTCCCCTAAGAAAGAGAAAGTAATAAGTCCCCTCCCAAGATATATCATATATTATGGATTCCTAATGGCTAATATAACAGTGATTATTTGACACGGAGAAAAAGAGTTAGGAGAAGACTAGTTTTATTTAATAGATCACTTTAGCGCCTGTTTTCAAAATTGAGTAGGGTAGAAACCGATAAAAACATCACATGCATGAGACGATGTATATGGCCTAAAGCAGCAGGCTCGTCACCTCTGCCCTAGGACGTCTAGGACGCTGGAACCACAGGTGGGAAGAAATGACACGCCTGAGGCATGTCCTGAAGACGCCCGCAGTCTGAAGTCAAAATATATTTGTATATGATTAAAAGAGATTATGAAAATGGATGGAATTGATGTTTACAAAAAACTTATAATTTTAAAATAAAGATTTTTTCCAATGTGATTAGAGTATTCATCATGGTCATTGTGAATCGTATCATTGAAAACTGATGGAAATTTTACTTTATTTCTGCGTTGTAATATTGAACCGCCTTTAGAATCTAGGTGATTGCTAACCTTGGCCACTAAACCAAAGTCATGTAATAGCTCACGCAGTATTCTGGGTACCACAGTGGACTACAAATTGAATACTCAGACAATTTTACCACAATATAAATTATTTGAAAACTCATTTATAATATACCGTGAAAGGTTTCGTTATATTCATGGGTAAAATATTTTTCAAATTGCACCCATAAAAAATGTTCGCTTCATATAAACTAATACTTTAATTTTCCGCATTAAAATACGTATCAGTGGAAAAAACGGCAACATTTTGAAATATAATATAACTTAATAAACTCACAGTACACTTTACAGAAAAAAATTGTATGCTGTTAAAATCGTTAAAGTTTAATAAATATCAATCCTTGAATGTTTGTTAAATGTGGACTATTTATTTCTCGCTTAGTAAGATACCGTAAATTAAACACCGTTTTCGTATGAAAAAATAAGAGATTAGTCTCTGACATTATTAATTTAATCGAAATACAACTAATTATATACCAGGCGCGTGCGGTGGTTTTATCTCTTTCTCGCTCAATCACATGAAAAGTGAAGGTGCAAGCGAGATGCAAGGGCATGCGGCGCATGCTCTTGTACCCTTCTTGCTCATACCCAAATTAGGTTGTGCGATAGAGAGATAGTGATAAGTCCACCGCACGATGCTATATACATATATAATTTATAACCCACGACGTGTCTTTCCAAATGCAAAATTCCCTTTCTATTTTTTTTGTCGTTTTTAGAATTATTCTTTTCTCAATATAGTCAATTACTATAATGTATACCTAAATACGTTTTATAATGATCGATTACCTCTCTAATTTTTGCCTAACCAATTTACTTTTACAACTGTGACGTTAATAAAATTAATCTACTTGCTGTCACTGTCGTCCATGTCGCATTTGGATTCACGAAAATATAATTAACCAGATTTTTTAACCTAAGATTTGATTACTTTCTCTTTGAGATAAATGTACAGATAAAATATGCATTATATAATCGGTACTACGCGACGTAAGGCACTGATTTTTTTCTAAAGAATAAACTTTATACCCTAGAATATGTCACAGAAAGTAAATATCGAAAAGTTAATCGGTATTATTTCTTCGAAAGAAGTTGTTATCTATGTTAATTTGGATAAAATAAACGATAAACCTTTGAAACGACATTATTAAAAGTAATGACTAAAAAGCATAGCATATTATGCTTTTTATATAGCCTTGCGGCAAGAGCTCTTTTTAATGATTTGAAAGACTCGTATCTTGACAATCTAAATAACAGATGGTGATTTTTTATAAAATTTGAGATTTAGGAGATGGTTTTTTGTACTTTATTCCCGTGTATATATGAATTGATGTCAAATTTTTATTTTTTGGCACAATTTTCTGTACATAACTAAAGCGCTTCAAGCCCACTACGTTTCATCGCATCGTGGGCGTGAGAACATTGAAAAATAACTAGTTACGACACAGGTTATTATTGTATACACGATGCAAGAAAATGAATAATTATCATTGACGTGTTTACTATTTTTATACAGTATACAAGGAAATGTATGGTTTTTCGTTTCCGGATAGTAGATGTATTGTTAAAATTAGAATATAAATGATAAATGCAGAGAAACAGAAATTGAAAATGGAAAAATCAACTTTATAAAAATCGTAGATATATATAACTTCTGACTGTTCAGTATTTTCAAATAATAATTATATTGACTTTTCACTTTAAATGATTAAGCTATGGATCGATGTATTCAAACGAATGAAAATACTATTAAGCAAAAGAAAATATGATTTTTTAAGAGGCGTTAACCTATGATGTAAACAACAATTCACATTGAAATAGGTAAAATACTATTGACCATAAATATAATACTACAGATTATTAAACATTATTGGGAAATTTAATAAATTTAAGCATCGACTGAGGGTGCTTGATAGAATTTCAATATCAAATTCGAATTGTACATTTTCACGTATTTCCATTCGTGTACTCGAATGCTTGAAGATGCCGAAAGGCGAAATCTGGGTCGTTAGTGACAAAATACATGGAAATTTACAAAATCTCAACAATTTAAATTTGATTATTGGGAAAGGTGGTCGTCTGAGATGTACAGAAAAACCAATGCCCTAATGTACGTATAAATAAACCTATGAATAAAATGAGCGTAGCTCATACTTCACAAGAACAAAATTTTCAATTGATCAATTGTGACAAAAGACAATTAATGTGGGAAAAGTTTAGATTGAAGGACAATCCAAATCTTGATATTATGTATGACATTATTTTGGGAATTTGAGCAACACGAATGATTAATGCGAGGTCCGGGGGTTCGATAAAAAGCAAGATCGATATTTCATTGTATATATTATAATAGATCACAGTAATGTATCATCAACTTTACAAATAAAAACGCAAATTTCATCACATGAATATTAATGTTGATTTTTAAGGTTTGCTAACAATTTATCACTTCCATAAGAATAGCATTCACAAAAAAATTAATTCATAAAAATGCACAATATGACAAAAAAATATGTGGCATTAATATTTACGCAATAATTTAACAAAATATTATAGGATTTTTTAATCCCATTTTTTGTACCCATTCCACTATTTTATATAATGATCAGGCTCGTGTCTAGTTAAACTGGTTTGTTGAAAATGCTCGCTTTGAGCGAAATGAGTATATACAATTATGGAATTGGTACAAAAAACATGTGTTTTTTAAAATATAATGACTTTTCATCAAGAATTGACTTTTAAAGTGATTATTACACAATGATATGTTTTATAATCCAATCGTCTACGATTATTGACTGTTGGTATATTATAAACCAATTAATGCTTATATTGTTAGTTTGGGATGATATTTTATGATGGTTTTCGTTTCGAATGGATTAAATTTAGTGGGGTTACATAACAATGATCAAACATGACGATCCGGAATAAACGTAGATGCGTGCAGGTATGATTTTAATTTGACTAAAAATAGTGTTAATCCAAATTATACTGCTGATTTATTTGTAAAATCCGAACGATGTAAGAAAACTTTTGCAGTTAGGATTTTTCCCGTCAAACAACAAACACGCGGGAAGTTTAATTTTAGAATTCAACTTGGTGATGAAAATATGCCGTAACGTACTATTACGAAATAAATTCGACGGGATTGATTGATTATTATGATTTGATCTCGCTCACGGCGAAAAACATTCGACAATCTAAACCGGAAGCAAGAGCGGGAAACAGGACGTGGTCGATGACTGTCTGCTAGAATGCTCACCTCTATTCAATCCTCTCTTGTACGTCTATTTACTTTCTGAGTCAAATTACTTCAGTATCGCGAAAGTACCACTCTCTTGCCACTAGAGAGAAGGTGTCAGTATATAAAGTGATAGTTCCGATGCAAAAGCATCAGTTTCGCAACTGCAATCCTTTGACATTATACTAAGAAAAACGGAATGATGTATCTGGTACGTTCAAGTGATATCAAACAGATATGTTATTTGATACGAGAGTATCTATTATATACGATAATCTTCCGCAGTCCAATGACAACGCGATCTCAGTGTCTAGTGTATGTGGTTTAGCAAGCCACATGTGTGAATACTATTTAAAAATAAAAGTTTATTTACATAAAACTAAATAAATTATGAATATTATTTTGTATGAATAATTTCTCAGGAATTTAGCTCAAGTTAATAATAAACTGTATTTGGTATTTTTGTTTATGCTCTAGATTAGAGTATTTTGTGGTTTTAAATAAATGATTCCCAAATTTGAAACGGAAGACGAAAAGAAAAACAAATTAAATAAAATACAGTGTGCGGTTACTCCATCATTCAGTTGACCTACATCAATAAAAGGAGACTTTATGTTATTTTGATATTATTTTTATCGTTTTATTTTTCTTGTTCTAGGTTGCAGCTACCGCTTTTTTGGCGGCAATCAGCGGTGCCGCCGCTTCTCATTCTGGACACTATCCTCATATTCCAGTCGAAGGATACGACGGGAAGCTGACACTGTTAGGACAGCACGTGGACCTACCAGAGATTCCTACTAAAATCATTCGCATAACTAAAACAGTTGCTATTAAAGTTCCGGTTCCATACCCAGTAAAAATCCCACACAATGTGCCCTATCCAGTCCATATAAACAAGCCGTATCCAGTACCTGTAACTAAAATAGTTAAAGTACCCCATCCAATACCCGTACCCGTTCAATCTCACTATCCCTCATCTTATCAAGGACACGGCGGCGGCGGCGGCGGTGAATATCCTGGAGCCGGTGGACATTACCAAGCGCAACAATTGTCTTCATACGACGTCCAGGACAATCTTTCGCACGACGATTCGGGATCTCAAGGATACTCTGGCGGCGGTGGGGACGGTGGAGGTGCTGGATATGACTACTCTCACGGTGCGGGCGGTCAGGATCTTTCTCAGGCCTATAGTGGCGGCGAACAACACGAGGAATCCAAACAGATAGCAATCCCGACAGCATTCCACGGCGCTTCAAATTCCTACCAGCAAGGTCAGGGCTCTTATCAGCCATCTGCGTCATCGTACGCACCTCAGGGAGACTCGTATCAATTACCCCAAGATTCATATCAAGTGCATCCGGAACCAGAGTATCAACAAATGGTGAGTCCCACGGGCTACCAACAAGGCGGCGGCGGTTATCAATTCGCTGGTCTCTCACATCTTCAGCAGGGATATAATCAAGGAAACGGATTCTCTCATTAAAGTACACTTCATTTTTTGAGGTTGTGTTGTAATTGTACTAATGTGATAAAATCAAAGCTGTTATTTGAGTTATCACTAATACGATTATATACATACACTTTTTAATAATTTAAATATTTATTTCAGACAGTCATTATGTTACTTCTGATTTGATGTTACTTGTTGACACTGTTATTGTTATTAGATGTTTACGTTTTATTATTTTCTTGTAAGGATTTTTATACTTTTATAAATAAAATGTTTCCCAGTTGAATGCTCTGTCTTTTTAATGAATACTATTTATTACACGATATCATTGATAATTTATTCTCATTCAATTCGTAATCATTTTAGCCTAATAATTTGGTTAACTTTAAAGAAATTCAATCATGAATAGTCAATGACTTTACTCTACATCAACTATTTTTACGATAGCTTGGCAATGAAAGTAAAATGTTTAATGTAATACATTTACTTCTTTGGTAAAAAAACTTTATTTTTAAAACACAAAATTTTAAGAATAAAAACAGATCTGGTATGCTAAAGACTTTCACATTGTCATTATAAAGAGATGAACAAAAATATTCTTCTCGGATTGCTAAACAGCAATAGTACTGTCACTACAAATACTTGCATCTTGGTCAAAAATGACGCGTTTCACCAAAATGTTAGTTTAATAGGAGTATTTTAACGGTGGGTGCATCGGTGATTTTCGTAAATTTTTATTACTCTATGTTCATTCATAGGAAAATATTGGTTATTAAAAATGCATTATGTCAATTATTCATAAACTTTCGTTTTATCACATATAAAGAATGTCTATTATAATTGGGAAACTGACAAAAGAAACTTCTGGTGATATTTGTGACGGGTTTCTTCGTTAAATTATTTACAGTTAGAGAGTGAAGATATGAATTTTATTTTTAAACTAAGATAGTATGCATAATTAATATTATTTATATTTGTACCTGCTGTAGGATAGAGTGACGTTAAAATTAATATTAGCTGCGATGAGCACGCTTCTAATCACTTTCATTTCACAACAACTTTTTTTTACTTTATTTTATGACATTGTTACTAATTAAAGCAAAGGGAATATGTAAATAAAGCCTCAGATTGCTATACGAAAGTAAGGCATGCTGATTATTTGGATGCGTTGTATAAAAAGTAGATAGTATTAAAGTTATAGTAGAAAAAATGAAAATTTACATTGGATGGATATAAAAAGTTAATAGCCAAATACTTAAAAACATAGTTGTTTTAAGTGGCGATATACAACCAGAGACAACTCGATCACCTGAATTAATTCAAAGATACGAAACATCAAAGCTACAGAGGTAACATACGTATATCTCTAGATAATTAAATAAATATTTCGTTTAACCAATTAAAAAAAAGACTTTCTGACGACTTTCAAATATTGAACCATATAATATTTTACAATAAAACTACTGGCATAAAAATATTTTATTACTAGTATGTTTTTGAATAAGTGCAGATAACGTTTTAGCTCTGTGTAATTTCTTTTTCAATATCCCGTGAGACGGGCATGAATTGAATTATGTGTTTTTTAACTAATGGGTAGGGTTTTTTTTGGCGAAAAAAGTATTGCAAAAGCCAAAAAATGTTGTTGACGAATCTTCTTTTGGTAAAATAACAAATGTCATCAAGATATTTAATACAGAATTGATATCTTGATGATCAATTATTTGTCGTAGATGATAGAGATCTAATAATCAAAGGTAATTACAGATAAATTTGGACAAACATGTTATTAAATTTGGATTATTGAGATTTTGTACACTTCCATGTATTTTGTCAATGCGGATGATGGGGTTAAACTGTTGCATAAAAACATGGGGGATCATAAATTATTTTATCAAGAAATTTTGGAAATTAATAGAGCCCAGTTAAATTCCTTGCCAATCTTGAATGAGCAGCTGAACCTTCCTAATTCCCCGCTATTATATCCGATACATTGAAACACCTAACAGATGTCACTAAATGTGGAATGATTGTATATATTTACCCATTCGTCGAATTACATCCCGTCAAAACCCACAATACTATTATAATTGTAAAATCACTGGTATTTCTAAAAGAAGTTGAAAAGCGGCAATTCGCCACTCTGTTAATATGGTGTTTACAAAATAAGGATTAGGGAGATTCCCGAAATTTTAACTCAGGTATCAGTGTGGCTCTCAGACGTATAATATCTTACCTCGTAAATAATATTTGTCACATTTGTATCTTCTATATAAACGTTAGACACTGTTTACTGTCTCTCAGTTCGAGTCCATCCGTGTGCTCGAATGCCTGAAGATGCCGAAAGGCGAAACCCGGGTCGTTAGTGACAAAATACATGGAAGTGTAGAAAATCTCAATAATCCAAATTTGATATTGAAATTCCATCAAGCACCCTCAGTCGATGTCTTAAATTAAACATGTTATTGTCTGTAAAATCATGTTAAATAATCTTAACCGTATGAAACTATTAGATAAATAAATGTAGTTATTAACAATTTGAAACGGACACAAAAGTACTACTTACATAGATGCTCAAGGGGCTTTTCAAGTCATACATAATGTTGAATCGGTCTGGGTCAAACGTGGATAGATCTAAAACAGTGACATCTGTTGTCATGGGTAAAAGAAGTAATCTTAGTCGATATGAATTAGTAATTCTTCATAAAATCGAACTTCAAGAAGTTTATTATTATCAAAATCCTCCTTCTCCGTGTTAAAGTTTAAATCAAAATCGTTTATATCCAGCGACATCAATTCGTTCAAAACTATAGTAATCCTGTGATATCTATTTAAAGCAATGGTACATGTATATTTTGCCACGATTCGTGTCAATAATAAAATTTAATAAATATAGTTAGGATATTCAAAACATCAAAGTTGTTTAGGATTTTTATTATTATATGATTCTACGAACCGTATATTAAATAAAGCTTGATAGGGCACCAATGGCGTCTTTAAATATTGACATATTTTCTTTCACCGATAAATTAGTAAATGCTATGTTTTATTTTGAAAACTATTTTAAAAATGAATGAAAAGAATTTTCCTTTTAATACATAACACTTTTGAATAAATTACAAAGTATTAACAATAAATAAAGCTTTTTCCTCCATCGAACGAATATTTTCACTAAAATTTTTGTTGCTCACTTTTATAATCCAAATTTAATCAAAAAAAAAAAAAGATTTACAGCATGCCAATCCTTTTCTGCCTTGAAACATACCGAATATTGTTAAAACAATGCCATTCTCTAGAAAATTTAATTGTGGATAGGAAATTGGCAAAGAAACGAACATTGTAATCAAGGAAACCGATAAATAATGCAAAATACGAAGTAATTTTACTCTATGCTTTGTTCTAAGAAGGTACTCCCCTTACGTATAATCTCGTATGAGAAAACATGAGATTTTACAGGACCACAATTCAAAGATTCATGACTTCATGTATCTTATTCAAAATTGGGACAGTGCTACTATTTTAAATTTAATTTTCCCTGTTGTTTGATGCCTACCCATAGAACTGAGTGCATAGACAACGAAAATACAAAAGACATAATATATAATCACATATTTGGCACTGATTATACGTACACACTGATTACTGATGGCAAGTGATTATACGTAGAGAGTAGAGAGTGTCGATATTATGGTGACCTTTTCATATTGATATTATATAGTATTTCGAGTAAATTATCAGCTTCCCTAATTCCCATGTATGAGAATTTGGCAATTTCTTATTCATAATTAAATTTTGTGCAGAACTGCATTGATTTAAGGGCACTTAGTAAATTTTTATGGAGAAAAAGAGTAGCATATCGTCAAGCATATTTACCAACTAAATTGTGGCTTGAATTTCGTTTGTATATCCACTTTTAATTACCTACCTCGGTTGATGCCAGAGGGTATATTACTTTTAATCACTTCAAAACTTTATTTCCTAGAAGTATGTTAATGTGAATAAATTATGCAGCTCTATCATATGAATGATTAAAAGAAAAAAAATATTAAATTTTTTAAACGGCCTTAAGTTGTTCTAGAGAATAAAAATTTTACCAATATGTCAGATTGCACCGATACAAATACAAACATCTCTTGCTTAACACGGTACTCGCTTGACACGATTTTCATTTTGGAGATTTTTTTATTAAATCTTGCATATAATCGCATCTGCAATTACCGAGATTAAAAAATCAACTTCAAATGCATGTTGGAAAGCAATCTGTCCCAGCATAATTATGGTTAATAATCATATTGAATCAAAGGAACACATAAACTTGGAAATTGTTGATATTGCACATTTGATAGGAGGTGAGGGATTGGAAGATTTAGCTATCAATGAAATTGATGAAGTGTTAGAAGAACGAAAGTTTAATGAAGAAGAATTGATTGGTATGGCTACAACAGTTCCTACTGAAAGGAATCGTGATACCGAAAGTCCAATTTCAACGATTACTACAAAAACAATAAAGGATGGATTACAAATGGCAAGAAATATAAAAATTCATTTTCTAAATAATAATCCGGATATGGATCGAGCTTTAAAATTTCAACGAAAAATGAAACAATGTTTTTGCGAGATATGAAGAGATTTACACGATTTTTTGATACGGAAAATGACGGAAATATAATCGAAGGAATACATAAAAACACTGATGATGACCTTCAGCCAAAAAGAAGAAAAAATCCCCCAGTGATAATTTCAGGTGATAGTGAGATCGAGTAATATTCTTTTATGTTTCAATAAATTTTCAAAAGTGATATGTATTTATTTTATTAATATTTAAAAAAAAAAAGAGCCTATCCCCTGTTTCCATACATTTGTTAGTCTCGTTTTACACGGTTTCGTTCAACACGGTGATCTAGCAGAACCTATATTCCGTATGAAGCGAGAGGTGGGTGTACTTATAGTATTCATTGAAAAAATGATAATATATCATTAAAGTTAATGAGGTAACTACATGAAACATTCTTAATAAATTTATGCTTGGCTATTAAAATGAAATTTATTAAGTGTTCTTTCCGTATGCCCACTAATATTTCAGTACAATCTAGAGGTCCGCACGGGCCCGGACTTGGCCGACGTGCCCTTGCCCGGCCCGGCCCGAGGGGCGGGTTCAGGCGAGTCAAGACAATTTTGATTCAGACACGGGCTTAACATTGGTAAGGAATTTAATTTTCAGAAAAAATATTTCGCAACATGAGAGAGTCATATGGCAATACTATTAATTATGAATATCGTTGAAAAGATGGAAACAAAAACACCTATTATTTGACCACCTACTGGCATTTTCAAAATTCGTAACCCAACGCAATTAGTAAAAAATGAATTTTGTCATTAAAAAAACCGAACTTTTTTCTGGCTGAGAAAAATATACCTGAGCTTCGGGTCGGGTTCAGGTATCAAGTGTGATATTGAGACTCGGGCTCGGGCTGGGCTCAGGCTCGGACCGGGTAATTTCATAAAATTTCGGCCCGTGCAGACCTCTAGTACACTGTCACCCAAGCACAAATACCACACAACTGTAATTGCTGTAATCAACAATATTAGCATAATTTTATGTGTGAAAAGTTGGTCTGTACTTTTATTACCGGTCCTCAGTACCCTTATGCAGCAGGTATTTTGTTACCACAATAATTGTTGTTATTGGACCAATAGGGTCAGTGTTTTTCAAAGCATCTGACCGCAGACAGGATTTGATTATGAATATAATCAACCAACATTGTTGACACCCTTACCCCCCCAGCTAGCTATCTATTCTTATTATAGCTATTTTTCGAAACCGTATGTTTATGGTGGAACAGCAAGTAAAAAGAGGTAAGTATAATATTAAAGATAACATGAATGAAATTTATGTATATATATTATATACTTGGTAGGTTGATATTCTTCGGGGCCACAGTTTCGAGCGATTATGTTTGGTAATCGTCGTAGAAATATCGTAACTGCAATTGAACTACCCAATGGTGGTGAACTTAATAGTAATGCAAATGACACGACCAGCATTCTCTTAGATGCCCTAATACCACAGGACAACCCTGCTCTTGATGACGATCGCAATAATAATAAATAACCTCCTAAAAAGAAAGGCTTCGGGTCCTGACTCCATAGAAAATGGACTAGCATAAAGATTCTGGCTCTTTGCCTCGCATAAATTGACCACATTATGAAGCAAAATGAACAGGGGAATATTCCCTGATTGTTGAAAGAAGGGAATTATTGTTGTATTTCTTAAAACATATAGCCGAACCCCCAGAGATCCTAAAGTTTATCGTTTATTCAAGCTTCTTCTCATTCTGGGAAAAGTACTCGAAAGATTGATATGCAGCAGGATTAAGTTCCACTTGAAAGAAAACTCCCCGATCCGAAGACAATTCTGGTTCAGACAGAGAAAGTTCACTGAACACTTTGTACTAAGCTCGATGGAAGCTTCAAATAAAAAATATATCATTGTAATATTTTTACATATTGCGGGTGCATTCGATACTGCGTGGTATCCGCTAGTTCTAACAAAGCTCCGACTTCGGCAGTTACCTTGAAGCCTATACGTAATGATACAAAACTACTTCAGCAATAGAGAAATATTCTATAACTCCGGCTAGACAGCCATCAGCAGAAGGACCACCATAACCTGGCCCTGTTTTGGGGCCTCAGCTGTGGAATATTCTGTTAGATGACTTGTTGTCACTATCCTTGTCACCAGATTGCACAATCATTGCTTATGCTGAAGACGAGCTTATGATTGTGGAGGTGTCTTGAGTGTGCTTCCGCAGGCGTATTAACCAATATTATGGATAGAGGAAAGGTCAAATAGACTTTTGTTTGTACCAGTGAAGACTGAACCCCTTCTCCTCAAAAGAAGGACAAAACATTAGACATTTTGAAACTGTTGATCAGCATCCGGTTGGTACAACTTCTGTACGCGTATCGATCCAGGTACTTTCGTTTCATCAACATGCTAAGATAACTGTCAATAAGACTAGTCTGCCTTTCCTCCGAATATCCAGACTAGCCGACTAAAACCATGGGATCTTAAAATAGCTTACGGGGCGATTTTCATTGGGATCACTGATACGCGTATAGTGTATGGCATCATAGATTTAACATAAGCTTCGTTATGAAAACTTTACTTAGTGGACAACGGCTTGCACTAACATCATTAACAAAAGTCTACAGGACGACGTCGAAGGATGCGCTTCCAGTCCTGGCGGGGGTGCTACCACTGAATCTCGACATTCAGTTGTATGTAGTGATTACTCTTTTAATGAAGGGAATTGACACATATATATAGGGCATTCAGATAACCGTTCCTCCTCGCCAGGAGACGCCTGAGGGTCACAGAAAATGAATTTCGAACAAGAACTGTTTGCTGTGATCTGTCCTCATACGGGTCCAATAGGCCACGCTGACTTGATAGCAACCAACTTTTCGGCATTCGAAAACTTTACTAATTTATTTTGCGTACACCTTAACCTTGATTCCTCCCTAGAGTCAAGATAGCGCTGTGGAAGACGGTGATGAGACACAGGCTGCACATACATAACGGGTGGTAGTGGAAAAAACCAACTTGTTGTTGATATCCAAAACTGTCCTCGGGTAACTATCAACTAAATTTTATTAAAAAATAAATGATGAATTGACATTGTTCAATACATGTTTAAAAAAGTACTATTCGATGAGTTTTGAGAAATACTGGTTAATATGACGGCAATAGGTATAGGTACTTGCGTTCAGTAGTTAATTCTACATAAAGACATTACGAGCCTTTCTAAAAAACCTGAAATGGTGTTTTCTTTTACAAATCGTTAATTAGCTAATTAAAATTTGAAATGGTTTTTTAGTATTTTTTTATTTCCTGGCTATTTATTATACACCAAATTTCGTATTAAAAATGTGTTGATCCAGCCATACTGTGAATTATTATTCACTCGTAACTTATAACTGATTCGACAGCTAGTAGACTAATCATCGGTGTTTAAAATAATTTAAACCTAGACTATAAAGAAACTGTTGATTGCATTTCCATTTCACTTCCGAGTAAATACAAAATTACAGTATTTCTGACTGTAGCTGGTTAATCGTATGTTACCTAAAGCAGTGTTTCCCAATCGTTGGTATGTGAACCGATGCTGGTTCGCAAATATTGTCACCTTTCAGAGTCGAAAATTCCAAACAAATTGTTATTTAAAAAAAATATTTAAAATAGTTATCATCTTCTGAAATATTATTTCTATATATTATATAACTAAATAAGTATATATTGCTTTCTCTAAATTCCAGAAGATCTATTCTTACTAACCGATGTATGATTATTTCAATTTACAATAAAGTTTTCATGACAATTTTTTTTTTGTGTTAGCAATAAGACTAATGTGTCTTTTATATCTATATGTCTTATATTTTGTAAAATTAAAAAAAAAATGAATGAAACAGGACGTAAATATTTTTGTTATATATTTTAGTTGGATACGAAGCTCACCTTGTGAAAATTAATTTTTAATACAAATTTAAAATTGATAACTTTGTTATTCTACTGGTTGTGTTTCTAGTTTCACGTGTTTTACCACAGTATTAAGATTAATCTCAAAGAAGCGAAACACGTGTCACAACTAGTACCACCATCAGTAGAATAATAAAAAATACTAATTTTAGTTTTACATTAATAGTTTTTATTTTTTTGTTACCCGACCGTGAAATATTAATTTCACCTTTTTCACCGGTCCGTACGTGTAAAAAAGTTGAGACACACTGATTTTAGGTATTGTGTAACAAACATAGCGTTTTTAATTCGTTGTTTTTATATAATGATAAAAAAATAAACAGTCTTATAAAATATGCTACAATTATCTGGAAAATATAATAAATACTTCTGTGTTTTTTTTTATAAAAGTTAAATTATACTTTGGTTTCATATCCAATATGTATGGCAGAACATAATTATGTTACTATCTTTTAACTTTTATATACCATAAAAGGCACCGCTTAAATAGTATTGTATAACATGAATAACAAAGAAAATATGAGAAGAATTATATAATATTTGTAATACTAAATAAAACACTCCAATCACGCGCAATATACGGCCCAAACAAATACATTTTAGAGAGGCTGTTGATTGTCAAGTAGTACGACTATTATATATCTTAAGAATGTGATGTATTTGACATAAACTCAATGAAAATTCGATCAATCGTTTATAATTTAGAATAATAAGGCTCATAAGTCACAGATTGGATACGATATACCTACTTATTAACGAAATTGGTATGATGTTAGAATGAAAATTATGCTTTCTCTATCCAATTGATTAAGACAGTCAGGTCGACTGTATTTTTGTAACTGCCGTAGATGATAGAGATAGATCATAATTATGCAAGTACAAAAACTATCTTCGCTTTCCATAGGTTAGCGCCAATCCATGTCAATTTCGTCTCTCGATATTGACGCCTTTTTATTGTATCATATATCAAAGAAAAGATTCAAATTTCTAAATGATACACAATACGCTATATAAGTTTACATAAACCCGTAGAGTGGGTGATTGTTGTAGTCAGCAGAACATTCGAGATTTTATATTGCAGTTAAATTTCTTATTCATAGAATTCAGGTATAAGTTATGTGTCAACATTTTTTTTGAACATAGAAAAAAATATTTATTTTTTGTTATAAGTCGGCTAAGATAACATCTGGTAAAATAATCAATATGGTTGGAAAAAGATATTGAAAATGTCAGTGTTGTTAAATTTTTCACACATTTAATATACTCTTGAAAATCATTTAATATAATATGCTGAGAAAAAATGCATTTTTCTAAAACTATTAAACAAAAAAAATACACAATCATCATCATACTCGAATAGAAATTTTCTTGCATTTGTTCCAAAGACAAAAATAGTGTATTTACACATTTTTGACACTAGCCAAACATAAAAAATCGTAGTAGAAAAATAAATTATTTAAAAAACGAGTTCTCTCATTATCTATTCCATATTCGTTATAGTAACTGAAAAAGCAGATTGAGCAACTGACTTCAAACAATTCCTTGTATAGAAACATGTGTTGAAAATTTCTGTGCCCACAATAATTCCTAAATAATGGGGGTTGTGATAATTTATATAAATATTTAAGGCTTAATATTGCAATATTATCATTATGTATCATGCTATTTTTCAGTGTGAAAAATATCGAAATTCAATGGAAATTGTTAACTAATGGGATTTAACAAGAACGGTAACTCGGGCACTCAACATTTATTTTAGAGAAGGTATGGATATACCGGTTGGGCTCGTTTTCAGGATCAGATAAGAGAAGACGCATCATTATATGTAAGTTCTCATTCGAGGATTTGAACCATTGGCGGTGTAACCGAGTAAAATCAAAGCCCTGAAGCGTTACCACTCGGCTACGAGACCGAATGGTAAACTTACTGTTTAATATTAAGCTTAAGAGCAATTGCTACGCTTGCTGTTATTATTATCGATTATCAAGTATTTCCTATATTTTGAAATGACGTAAACTCTGTATTTAGAAAAGGAATATATTGTTCACGGATATCGTAATATCGAATAAAATAGATTTACTAACTTGTTAAACAATAAATTGACAATTCGTGACAGGGTTCTAGAATGTTTAATTTTTCCACAAGTTCGATAACAGTATACAAGCGTTTTATAATAGAATGCAAAATAGCAGTAAATTGTAAAGGTAAATAAATGTGTTACAAGAGCTCAACGATTAACCAAAAGATATTAGATACGAATATTGCTAGATTTGTCAACTAGTTGGCAATATTAATCGATATAGTATTGTAAGATGTGAATTATTTTATCCATTATTGCTGAGTATACGACTTTATTTTTCTTAATAATTTGTTGTAGTATTGCAGTATATAGTGATTAAAATAATTATGCACCTACCAATAAAACTGCATTATCAGGGGATTTTCGGAAAACTGTTTCTGGAAAGACCGTTGAAAATAAACCACAAAAGAGATATTACGATCAGTCAGTTTTATTCTACCTATTATCGGAGTATGATTTCTATATTGGAAAAAAATATTGATCCTAAGGCTTTTTATTTATGTATGATTAGTGCAGAAAATGTGTTAAGATGTGAATATGAATTCATTATCAACCATATTAAGTACGTTGAGTTTATCGGAGAACAACGAGAAATGGGTATTCTAGAAATATGATATTAAAGTAGTCATGTATGAAATAATAAATATACTAATATTAAAAAACAGTTAAAAGAATCAAGGATCTAATGATATTTATTAAATTTATATGCTAAAATATGCTAAACTAAAATATCAATTCTAACCGGATGGACTATATAAATAAAAGACGATTTAAAAATGTATCCATTGGATTATTATAATATTACCGATGTTTTTGGACAGAAGTTGTGTAAATTGTTATTTAATTATGCACGCAAATATTGTATAGAATCAATGGATCAAGTAAAAATACATACAGTATGTAAAACCGACAAATACAGTCACTTTTTCACTATTCTGTCTCAGAATATCAACGATACATCGAGTTCAATTATCATCCATGCAATCCTCCTATGTATAAATTTTACTTATCTAGCTTTACTTTATCAGTATGATCGAAGTGTTAATTAATTGCGAAGATGGGTAATATAAACTTATGATATATAACCAATTATAATATTGAAAACTTCATGTGATAAAATAATTAGTATCGCTCTAAATACTTTCTTCAATTGAGAGATTCCTTGACAAGTGATTATAAGACATAATTATGATGCTAATGTATTTTAGTTTTTACTGCTTCATAAAGCAGTAGTTTTTTTATAACGGTAAAGTATGCCCATTAAGAGTTGGCCCAGCAAAAAAGTTATATTCTCATATGCATTTTTTGTTTCAAATCATATTTCTTTCTCCTGCTTTAATAAGTCGTTTGAGTAAGTTTAATTGAAATATTTAACGATGAAATTAATTAGTATTTAGTAGTAACCCAAAAATATAATAACTACAAACGATATAAAACTTTTTTTATGTAAGGAAAGAATACTTTCAATTTTGAAACATTTGTTTGAATGTCCGCAAGCAAAGTATATTTTTTACTCTAGTGCAGTGTCTGTCAAACTTTTTTACGTCACGGCACCCTGGGGAAGGAGGATTTATTCTGCAGCACACGAAATAAAAATGATAATCAGTTGATAATGAGCTAAACCGGTCCTGATAATTATAAACATGTGGTAGTAGTACAAAAAAAATGTGTTTTATTAAAAAAAATTACATAAAGAATGTAATGCACTTTATTACTAATTAATATGAGTAAAGAAAATCTTAGTGTAGATAAAAATACTAAGATTTGTGTAGATAAAAATACGCAATATTGTTTATACACATAAATAATGTAAGTAAACATAGGTAGTCAATTTATTATCAGTGAAAATGATACAATGATTTTCAGACAGCGTTATGTCAAAATGCGTCTCTAAATTTGATAAAACAAACACATAACTTCTCATCTACCATGTTTAGCCACTTTCGTGTTTATTATTTCATTTCCAAAAACCTTTCTGAAAAACCAAAGCGTCTAATCTGTGAGTTTTTAATTTGTCTTGACCACAGTTCTAATTTGTGTTCATTTGTCGCAGCACACCTGAGACTTCTTGCGGCACATAAGTGTGCAGCGGCACGCAGTTTGGCAGACACTGCTCTAGTGGAATATTTCCCAATTAATATTCAAATATTACACATTACCAAATCAAGTACGTCACTGCGTTTGGATGTTTGGGTTTATTGATGGTAAATTCTTTCATACCCGAATAGTAAAACTCATGAAAATATTCAATGTACACGACAGCATCCAGTTAACAAAAGGGAAAATCGTTCCAGATGATAACAAACAGTATTGTAAAATTCGTATCAAAACTAATGAGACATAGAAATACATACTATTGTATGCTATCACATGTCATTTTTTTAATAGCGTAGCTATTAATTTCTAAGTAAAAATGAGTAATATTTATTAGTTGTATGATTGCGTTTAAGTGTTAAGTGATATAACGTTAATAAGTTTAACTACATAAAGCTTTTATTATTAATTTGAAAAGGCATTGTTTATAACCATAATCGTAAATTATGTGTAGGTATTCACGCCCATGGGTTACTCAGAATTTCAATAATAACAAAATGTAAAGCGCCACTGTCGTGCAATATTATTTTTAAATGTTACCAAAAAATGCAGAGATTAAATGTAAAACAATCTTTTTAATATTATGCATACCTATATGTGGAATCATTAATAAAAAAACTATCAAGTTTAAATACCAGAGAAGTCCAGAAGGTTTAAGGTTTTCAAAAACCAAATATGACCTAGAGTTTGAATAGTTAACTTATACTCTCCCACTTCATATGTCATGATATTCGTTTTATATTTTCTATGATAACTCCATGACAAACTAGATGAAGGTTAAACAAGTCGATTCTATTTAACCTGTTTTAAAGTTTCAGCTTACAGAACAACCTTCAAATAAAGATGAAAGCGAACGTTAGGGAGGTCAAAGCCCTTATCAATAAAAACAAAGGTGTTGTTGTATAATACGGGACTTGTTATGGAGTTATGGTATTGTAGTTTTACTATAGGTTGTTGGCGATATGAAAAGATTATTTAGTACGCCTTTGAAACCATTTACAAACGTATAAATTAAATCTGAATAGTATAGGCGAATATTTACTAAAAAAATAGAACGAATGATTCTAGAAGGCACACTGATAATTGAAACTACTTTTTCAGTTTATTTATAAAATGTTTTTAATAAAGCATTAAAATTGAATTTATTGTTATGACACGCCCAGTAAAAACATTGCATTTAGGTCATTATAACAAGTAATTGACGTAAATAATAACTATGCGTTAGCTAAAAAAATAAATATGAATAAATCATCTTAAGTAGATAATAATTTGGTTTATGAAACTTGGGTAATCTAATGATAGATCATAATCAGTAGACTTATCGATTGTAAGATCGCTCAAGCAAAATAATTTTTATTTGTTACTAGAAAAAAAAATAATAATTGATAATTAATATCAACGTAGAATCTCGTAACTACACAGATTACAAATTTAAAAGCGAATGTAAAAGTAATTTAATTTAAAAGATTTTTCTGTATGAACTTCTGAAAAATATATACACATTTTTTTTTTTTATAATAATTTACTGGTGTTCGCAAAGTTTTATGTAAAACATATTTTTTCATGCCAATAAAAATGATTTCATTTTGGAAATTTATATTAATGTTACTGCTGATTTTAGGATACCAAATATGTCTTTTTTCTAAACCATGTCCGTTCTCAATGTGGTGCATACGGTCTCCTAATGGAAGAATCTCAAAAAAAAGATTTTATAGAATAACTGCTTGTTACTCAGCTGCTCAACCTCGCTTTTTCGGAGGGAAAAGGGATAGAAGGATAAGGTTAAGACAGGAATAGTGTTTAGCTAATCGCTCTCGGTATGCCCCGTTTTTAGGATCGGATGGGTGGGATGAGATTCTAGACACCTCAAACATCCATGCCTTCGAATAGAAACCCATGAATTGATTCAAAGTTGTATTTATGAAACTCGGAATATCTATATAAAAGGGACAATAAATTTACATTTCGGCCACACGGCTCTACGGGCCCGGCCTATACGGTCAGCACCCAGCGTTTATAAGGTTCTCTCTAAAGCTTTTCTTTCTTCATCTCTCAGTAAAGATATTTCCTATGTCGATATGGTATTTTGATGTTTTTTAGGACATACAAATCATATTTTTTTTAAAAAAAGCAGAAGAATTTGTGTCCACTAATACTTCGTTTTTATTTATCATTTATGTCTCGTAGTATAGATTAATTATTAATATGCGAATGAACAGATTTTTCGGTAAAACCAAAGTAAATTTAACAATAATTATTCAGCTATAAAAAGATATGCTCCATGCTCGTGTTCTGATATTATGCATAGATTGTGACATCTGCAACATACATCCTGGACAAGGAACATTTTACCAAGAAAGTCTTGGGTTATTACAGGGAGTTGATTACGTCCTACATTGTGAATTTGAAATTATTATGTGACATAAATACTAAATATGTTTTTTGAAAAATTGCACACGCCTGTATCTTATTGTTTGTTTATAAGTATGTCCAACGTACTGTATAGGTAAGTATAATATATAATTCTTTATGTACACAGTGGTACATTTATAAAATAAGTTTTTAGCAAATTGTACTCTTTGAAGGTTAAAGCTATCGGATTTTGATCCCGGATCTGAATTGCTCCAGTTTTTTTATAAAGTAAAATAAATTGACACAATTCACTAGTGACTAAGTCAACAAAATTTTTACATTGATATAAAAAGGCATTTTATGGTTATCTATTTTTAGACATGGGGTGAATAAATAATAAACAGACTTATGGCAACTAAAAAAATAATAATTTATCGTTTGCAAATGATAAAAAAAATATCGACAACGCGAGTAATAAAAACATAAAAACAGTGTAACAAATCCTAAATTGGAAAAAGTTTTTTTTATTTTTTATTTAATAAATTACACTTTATGTCGGCGTCCGTGGCGCAGTTGGTAGCGTCGTTAGCTACGGTTACGGATGTCTCAGATTCGATTCCCGGTGCGGACGGTTTTCTTAAATTGATCTTTCAATCGATTTATGGATTTCTGTCCGTAGTCTGAGTGTTTGTGATGTCTAAAATTCCCTGCCACCCATCCGATCATCACAGGGCGTAGCGAGAGCGATTAGCTAACCATCAGTCCTGTACTAGCTCTATCCTTCTATCCTTTCTCTCTTCTAAAAAAGAGAGGTTGAGCAACTGAGTAACAAGTAGTTCTCATAGAAAAATTCTGTTAAGATACCTCCATTAGACCATATGCTCCACATTGGGAGCGGACACTGGGGAAAAAAAATACTTTATGAATACTAAGCATATTTTAATTTTTTTAAATTAAAGGTTTGAATTATTTTTTAACTAAAAAATTAATAATCAGATAGCATTCTGTAATTAATACCTTCCGGCTGCCATAGCACTGCCGTAATATACTTGCGATTTCGTGATTTTAGAGTAGGGTCCTTTATATAGGACTTGAAATCTCATTAATCAAACTTATAAGTGTTGTCATTGGTGTTTTTTACTATTTAAAAATGACATGTAAAAAATTTCATCACTTAATTTATACACGTCTAAATGAAAAAAATATATTTCTTACAGTCATTTTAATTCTTAAAGTTACGGAGATATAATATTATATTATCTTATGATCATATGACATAGTGCTGTTAAATTATTAAATTCGATCGTTAGTAATGCTTTTAACCTTTTTATCCATTTAACAAAAAATTGCACGTATTTGATAATATGGACGAGTACATGTGAGCCGGCTTAAGTCACAGGGATGTAAATCACGTTTTGAAAATTCTGACTTGTCCAAAATTGATAATTACACATGACAAGTTATTAAAAGTAAAAGACAGGTAAGTCAAAATATCCAAGTGCCATCAACAGATGATACTACATATTTCATAGGTAAGCGAAATAGTGGTGTAAGTCAGACATGCACAACTGTGTGTCGATTGTTGTCTCCACTTGGTCACATTTTACGCATGTTAAAAATAAATTTTGGTTTTACATATGGGAATCTCGTAATGGACGTAATGTTTCATTTTTAAAGCTGTGTGATGAATAGAGTTTAATAAACCTTCGTTTAGGACCACCAAAGTCCGTTTAGTGCCGTAAAATGGAACAATTCAGTTTGTTGTTTATAATAATGATGTTTAAATAATTTTTGGTATGATAATATAAAAGCCAAAAAAAAAAGATAATAACTGGAACCTTGGTTTTTACGAACAACAACATTGTAAAATTGTATCTGCTGTGTATTTTTTTTAACCCGCAGAATTATTTAAATCAAAACATTGGCACGGTGTTGTGCTCCCTGTTTCGTTACATTTTTTTCCATTAAAATAAACATAATAATATATGCTTACTGATATAATTAATAACAATTTAATGTTCTAATAATAAAATTGTTAACATATAAATACTACGAATAACGTTTTTTATAACATTTTGGTGTTACCATTTCGTTTGTAGTAAACTAATCAATCTTGATTTGTCCCTGAAGCAATTACTGTTAGTTGCTACGAATTAATAATATAAATACAGCAAAACAATAAATAATTATTGTCTCTCGGCCAATGAAAGTTATTTTTTTTTGATTTACGGCATGTTAATGTGCCATAATTCTTAATCAGGCGAAGATATTTATCTATTAAGAAGTAATTATGAAATAAGGAGTTTTTCATCACGGTCTTCGGGGGAAATTTGTTGTTATTAAGCGGACGAAATTAAAAACAAATATAGTGATAGGATAAAATAACAAAGTGTTTGGTTCTACAAAATTTTCATCAGGTAGTTGATTGCTATTTCGGCTTTACGCCATCTTCAGAACTATCGACACATCGTCAAAACGATAGTTCTGGCGATGGCGTAAAGTCGAAATAGTTATCAACTACCTGATAAAAATTGTGTATAACTAAATACTTTGTTTTTTTATCCTATTATAATGGAGTTCTACCAAGTAAATGTCAATTCAATCAACAAATATAATGCAAAATAATTTTTGTCCAAGAAAATGAAGGCACTATTTCTAAGAAGACATTGCCATCTAGTGAAAGTATTCAGAGATTTTGTGAGTGGTTGGTATTTAAGACGCCAAAGAGATCGCTTTAAAATAATGGAGGGCAATTTTTAAGCAACACAAAACTTAATGATAGTTTTTAACCATATTTTTTGTAGTCATTTATCTCTTACTAAAAACTGGCAAAGTTTAATATCATAAGATGAAGTATGGGCCAATTAACTTTATTGTTTTTAATAATATTTGTAATTGAATGTGGCTAACATGCGTCTTAAAAAATGGTTAATTTGACACTGCTGTAGGTCTCTATTTTTTAAGATAATGATTTTTAGATGTATTGGGTACTTGTCAAAAAAATTTTTGTTGACAATTGGTAAAATATATTCTAAAGGATTGCTCATCATTTCAATTCTAGTCTTCAAGTAAAAGATTGTCATTTATTCCGAAAATAAAACCATTCCGCATTGCCAGGTCAATCAATTGAAAATCTTTTTTTATACAAAGTAAAAATAACGGTACATAAAAAATATTTTGCAATACTAAAACACCAACGACGTTTTAATCTTGTCATATAGTTTTCAATTAAACTCTACTTTTTAATTGATTTTTGATTCGATTGATAAAAGATTGCTAGAGGTGGCAGCACTGGTAAAGAATTATGATAGATTTCAACCGCATTACAACCGATTTTTTTTAAAAAAAAACCGCTTCAAAGATAAAATGCTATACAATTTGATCTCGTACTTTTAGATTTTATCGAATTGATTATAAAGGACAAACGACTCAACGTTGTTTGAAAAGAAAAAAAATGTTAAAATCATGACTTATTTTATTACAATGCTTGATTTATGTCATTTGAATAAATAGCATACCAACTTATCCAGGTATCTATGCTCAAGATTGTTTTTTTTATTTTTAGCAGTCATTTATTAAAAAAAAATCCAATCATTCCAATTTAATCACGACTTATTATAAATTTACACCTTTTTGCAAATGAAATAGTGTATCATTTATAACATATCTTTTTACGTTTTATGAAAAAAAATATTTTTGGAATATATATTGTAAGACAATTCTACGACTAATCATCGAATAAGGACTTTTAAGATTCTTTATAATAATAATACTATATTTGAAGAATGTGAATTGCGGTGGGGGTAGACAAAATCTATATAATGCAATTATGGGGAAGAAGAAGGATAGGTAAAGCGGTATTATATAGTGTTAAAAGAGCACTTATCATAAATTAATATTATTATTAAACACTTTTAAGGTGTTAACTGTCGATTCTTGGTGGAAAGACATTATATTTTTAAAAATAAAACACAATTCATTTGTACTACTTACACATATTTATAATGATCAGGACCGGTTTCGCTCATCACGAGCATTATCAACCAGCAACGATGCGTTGATAATTCTCGTGATGACCGAAACCGGTCCTGATGTGGAAGTAGTACAAATGAATTGTGTTTTATTTTTTAAAATATTATTATTAAATACTATCGGCTATTTATAATGAATTTTTATTGACGAAAAATGCAGCTTTGGTATTTTATATTTAATAGTAACATAATAGCAATCATACATTAAAAACAAAATAGTGAAACTTTTCATATATTGATCCAAATTACATGTATTGAGATAATGGAAAAAGCTATATTCAAATGGATATCATAAACAACATATTATTGTTTTTTATCCGAGTTTCATACAGTTTATAAACAGGTGTTTAACAATTAGATACATTCCGAGTATAGTCAGTCGAAGGATATTTAGAGACTTTTTTACTGACCCAGAAATATCAACATTTTGATTTATTTTTTTGAAGGTTATCTGCCTTAGCATTTTTTTTGTGGAATTTTTGAGTTATATAAGTACTGAAACAGATAGATAACTTTTATAAATAAATTCTTGAAACTACGTTTCATATTCATTGCTTCTTTTAAAGACAATTTTCATTAACTGAATTATTTAATGTAATTTTGATTTTCAAGATATTAACTGTAGGGAAAGCAAAAAGGAATGTTTGTTGTGGAGGAATTTCAAGTATTTATTACTCCAAAATACTACCTCTTATATGGGGACCCTGATTTCCTGTTATAGGTGTATGTTTATATTTTATGTTAAAAAACCTAGACCTCAGATCTCCAGATCAGAAAATGTTGATGAAATGCCTCGGGATCAACTCATGGAGAAAAAACATCAGCAACACTCATGTCCGAATTTATTTGAAAATGTCAATATTTGATAGTTCATATTTAACTGGTTATCGTTTGAGACCGGAATCTTCTGATCGTTTATAAGAGATTTTGCGTTTAAGCTAAAATGACGATATATAATAGCATAATATGTATATCAAAATCCACATGTGATGTTCAATTAGCAATAAATTAGCCAGGTTTTTTTAAAAGATTAACGATGTACTTACGCTTTTACTTTTATGTCTTTTGCTGAAACTATAATATTATCTAAAGTATGTTCAATAGTATTTTACAACACGCATAAAAATGTACTGTTGTAAATGTTAGTGTAAAAAATAGAAGTAAATATTGTTGCCAAAGAATATGATTTTCAATTATCTTTTATCATTGTGCTTGCACTATGGTTCCAAATATCTCACGTTATCTCATTGATCAGTTATTTAAGCGGAGTAGATCGTGGGAATAGCATTTATAAATGGAGATGTTTTGAATTATTTAGTAGCATAACTAGGTGTTTGTTGAATAAAAGTGTGTGCTAATAACTTTATAATACAGATTCGTTAGAATCATTAAGAAAAATAGGTGTGAAATGTGCTGAGATTGCAAATAAATTTGGTTCTCTTTTCGTTTTTTTATTGCATATCGTAGAATTTAATTATGGAGAAATGAAATTTTCTGTTTTTTCTTATTAGCGTTAACAAATGCCATATAACATATAATGGAAAGTACAAATTTTTTCATGTTGAATCCCAAGTGAAACTTGACAATTTTGCTATTCTCATTGATAGTGGATTCGGGACCTTATCCATACAAGGCTCAAAATGTAGACAAAACGAAACAGAGATAACAATATTAAATATTGACATGTTTTTTCATTCATATTAGCGATAATTATTGAATATAATTTTTTAAAGTATTTTTTTATCATTTATGAACCGGACCGGAAATTTTTTGACTTTGGATTATTTTTATTTTGAGACAACACCTTACTCATCGAGAATTTCACGAACCGACGCGCTCGGTCGAATTCAAGCTCTTAATCGATATGAAAAATACTAATTAGTAAACTGGTGAAAGTGAATAGCTTCAGTTCAGGACGCCACTTAAATCGAGTGCCTAGTTCATTAGTCAGAAAACTCCAAAAATATGAAATTTTAGTTAAATATGCAGTAATATGTACAATTTTGAGCTCAATATGATTCGATACAACTCAAAAGTGCCACCAAAAAATTCTTAGGCAGATAACTTTCTAAAGAATTAAACAAAATGTTGATATTTCTGGGTCAGTAAAAGGATATTTCTAAATATCATTCTATTGACTATACCCGGAAAGTACCTAATTGCTTAACACCTGTTTATAAAATGTATAAAACTCGGGTACTAATCAATAATGTTTGATTTATGGTGACCATTTGAATACTGTTTTTCCCATTAAATCAATACAGGTTATTTGGAGATATCTGAGTAATGAACTAGACCAGTACTCCGCAACCTTTTCTCACCCACGGCACACCTAAGCATTCATTAATATTTTGCGGCACACCACGTGCCAAAATATGTAAATTTGATAAACAAAACTTAAAATTTATTAATTTGTTGTTATTTGATGAATTTGAAATAGTAGATAATATATTTTTTAATACAAGCCAATCAAACCCTTTACCTTTTTAAAGCGATTCACACACCATTTTTTTGAAAATTTCAAATTATAAAAAGTATTTGTAAAAGTTGTAGCTAAAGAAATTAACTAAGTCTAACTGCTAAAAATTACCCAAGTCAAGTTGAGTTTCACTATTTTTTTTGTTTGGACAATTTAAAAAAAATATTTGTTTTGAATATCATAATTTAATCGCATGTCTATGCAACCAAATGGCTTTAATTTTTTTTTATATAAACTACTCGGTTTTTTCTCATTTTTGATGCACTGTGTCACGGCACACCTGGGATCGTCTCGCGGCACACTGGTGCGCCACAATGGAAATGTACAACAATTTCAAAATTGCAAATTGACAGAGATGAAACTTTGTGAATATAACTAAAATCATGGGTATATTAAACATGAATATATCATAATGGAATTTAATTATGATATAAGTAAATACTTGAGCTGTCAAAATAGAATTCAGCAAAACCACCGTCAATTATTTTCATATATACAATTTTTTATTTAAACTTGCATCAGAATTGTTATAAAGTGCATTGATTGATTAAAAAAATTTCCTCAATTATTTAGTCAATAAATTGATGAATTATTATCACGAATATTATATTATTTCGGTTATACGGTCACGAATTTTATAATTATATCTGTATCACAAATAAATTTAATTTGAGTGGACATGTCAATATTAATAATCATCTCCCACCAACGACATTAAAATAAATTTTGTTTTTTCGTAAATATTATGATTGGTATTGTTGTTTTAAATAAGGAGGAAAGTTTTTCAAATTTACGTGGGAACATCTCACGACTAATTTATTACAAATTTGAAATATTACGAAACAATTAAGTAAGTTTGTAATCTTGATCGATGATGACATTTTATTCTTGGACCTCGCTATTTCAATGCATTTTCTCACAGATATATTAATTGTCAAGCAGCTTTTTTGTGGTGTGATAATAAAGTGCGCCATATGATTAATGTTTTCTTTCCTTACAAAATGCCCATTTTCGTTCTGATCGAGTTTGGTGTATCAATCAATTTTATTTGAATTTATTAAATTTATTCAATATAAAGATTTTAGTTAAATACAACTGATTCGAGAATTGGATTAAAAATATGTTTAAGGTCGTACATAAATACAGGGTGGTACCTGGTTCTTTCCCTAATCTTCAAGTTCCAGACAGCTGCCTGTTATATCAGCGGTATTTTTTGGAGACGTTTGAAGTTCGAACTGACGGATTCCTCCAGAGAGCCTCAAATTTGCGCGCCTCTTCTCTCAACCGGTTATCAAAGAAAAACAATATAAATACCTTATGTCGTTCATGGGCTTAGGAAACTCTCTTAACAATAGGTGAATTATACAAAAATATCATATAATCATGGAAAGTTCATTTCTTGTTTTAAAAAAATAACTAATTTATTGTTAAGACGTCACGTTTATACGGCCCTGGATATTATACAATATTAAGGCATAATGGTAATATAAAGTCAGTGCTACGAAGAAAGTGTAACCACATCAAATACTTTACGTAGGAAAACACGTTTTATGACAAAAAACTGATTATTATATGGTTACTTAAATTGAAATTAATGTATCTCACGATATTATTTAATACTTTTGCTTGCTACTAGTAAATAAGAGATTATTTAAATAATAAATAATTATTATTTCATTTGATTTCTCTTGGATTCGAACACATGAGAGTGAAGTATATGGATCCTTACGATTTACGAAATAAAAAAAATGTAATGGATAAGAGGTTGTGAACGAGTTTTTGAAGGAATTTTGAATGCGTTCGGTGGTGGACATACCTTATCTCCATATAGCAGAAAGATCTTTCCAAGGAAGGATAATAAGATTCAATATATCATGTTTTAACACTATGAATATACAATAATGTTTTGACAGATAGATTAAAAGTGGTGTCAGTGGCTTGATGATATTAATATTAAGGTGAAAATGAAATTAATATAGTAAAATAAATTTCTTCCTATATATAATTAGTATCAATGTTTACTAATCATTACCTTTCATAAAAAAATATCATCGTAAAAAACGAATCGGTCAATATTAGGAAATAATAAATAGACGTAAGTATATGAAAACTTTGAAAGGGAAAGTATTTTAATAAGGAAGTCTGTGACTAAGAATATACTTACGATTAAATCTACCAATTAAAATGCTTTAATTTTATGTAAAATTCAACGAATATACGCGTAGCAGTGTTTATAAATGATTCAATAAATCAACGTGTTAAAGCCTGTGGGCGTAAAAGGATGATGGACTAGTAAGATTTGTGTTGTAAGATTAAATTTAAAATTCATCTTAATGTAATATCAAAATAGTTTTTTACGCAATCATAGATAAGTCGATCAAGACGTTGAACAACGGCTTAAGCACTGTAAAACATATTTTACTATTATAATGAGATTACCTTGTTATTAATAAATAAGTAGTTCTTGCGGTCCTTATTTAGGCCCCGAGCATAAAAAAATCATCGCGTGTCAACGATTATGTACGACCGTGCTAAAAGAAAGAGTGTTTTAGACGGCTCTAGTATTTTTAGAAATAAAATTTGAGTCAAGGATCTCAGTGTCAATGAACAAGGAACAGAAATTAATGATAAACGGAACATATTAATTATTATTATTTAGTCGATTAACTAAAAGTGAGAGCCACCATTACTTCTGAGATTTTTTAAAATAAAATTAATCTATTGTGTCGTGTAGTCATATAAATATCGACTAGATAAATTCGCTCGAATATATTGAAATGTTCGAATATTTTGGTACCATTCGAATACAATTCGTTAACATTTGCAAATCGGAAAAAGTAAAAAAGAGAATATTGTATAATTCAATAAAAATTCTTATGATGGCATCGAAAGAGTGTTATCTTAAGTGAGAAACAAAACTCTTATTTAAAATGCATTTTTAAATATTAAATTAAAACACATATTTATTATCATCAACTTGGGTAATTTTGCCCATCGGTCTAAGATTGGCCCACTACATGGAAAAAAATGCTGTTATAATACCATGATAATATTAATGCCATATGAATATTTTTTAATCAAACAAAGGTAATCGTAGCCCCTGGTGGTGGTAAAAATATTAATTAATGTGCAGAATAATTTGTTTTATTGTTGAATTTGTAAGCTGTCAACTTGCAATGATAAAACACAATTTTAAAACTTATTTTCAAATAAATTAGATTAGTCTTATATCTTCAGTTTGTATTACTTATCTGTAAACCAAATGTGGTAAATTTTTTCCCATCTCAATTATGTACAGAATATATGAAAGCGTAAAGAAAAGTTTCAAAGATTTTAAAATAACTGAATTTATAGCAATAGTTACAGAGTTTGTAGCGTGTGCCAAAATTATCCGATTTGGATGCAAGCTTTGGTCCACCTTGTTTTACCTATGTTTATATATCAATTATAAAAATAAATCTATTTATGTTAGTTAAATTTCATCTTGAGACATTTCTGTGTAGAACAATACCACACATAGATGCAATGGCGAACCATAAAAATACAAAAACCGTCAGAATTTGGTCAAATTTACCCAGATTGACCGTAATTACATCGTGTGCGACCGATACCTATAGATTTTTTATATAAAATGATTTTTTTAAATTGTTAAAATACCAACTTTAATTTTTATTGAAATCAGTGTATTATTTTTCGATATTCAAATAGTACAAACACCCTATTAGTAAACAATGAAATCTTGAACCATAATTTAAAAAGCATTTAATAAGATATAACAATGTTGTCTTGGTTATAAATCATGATAGTTACTGACTTCGGAGGTTACCAAATGTAATCAAGGTTTTCTATTAGGGCCAACTTATTATGGTACTCAAATAATATGCCATTATCATGGGCGTTTGAAATCTGTTATTTAAATTGCAATGGTATATTTGTTTATGTAGATTCTTAAGTAGCATTCACAATCAGCTTTAGGTTTGAACTGACTTGTTAAAAAGGACAGAAAGCAGACAACTATATGTATTTATTTTAAAAATAATTCAATTCAACTGAAACCAATTTTTGTAATAAATAGTATTTTGATTTTCAGTACATCGATCGAAAATAATTGATTTCATAATCTTGGTTAGTGAACTATATAGCAAAGATTTTTCCGTATCAAAGTAGGACAGTAAGACTCAATAAATTGTAGCCAACCAAATATTTTTTGTTAGGTGGTTTTTAGTATTTAACGTACGTTAACTATGCTGAAAAGTCACTGATATGTTGAAGTTTTTTCTATCTCCGGAATTAACGTTTTAAACTCAAAGACTACTCCAACCTCTATATAAGCCATGGTTTCCACATGGAAACATGTACAAGCTTTTATACTTGGCAACATGTTGCATTTTTTATGATTCCGAAATTTCGGGATCGACAAATTTTCAATCCTGGGATTCGTCATAAATCGTAGTTTCATGTTTTAAATTGTATATTTAAAATTAAATCTGTGTTAATTTATCATTATTACTTTAATTGGAATGAATATATAATTTAATATTTTTTTGGGCATGGGAATGGATTTTTTACTGAATGAAAAGATTTTATTTATAAATGGACCTTTTTATGAAAGTAATGCAAAAAAAAACATATTGTCAATATTATCTGTTCCTGTTTATGGAAGTAACGAACGATGTGAAAAGAGGGGGACCGCAATGCATATAATGTATTAAATATGTAGGTACTATAAAAAAAGTTCGTACATAAATAAGTAATAAAGTAAACGTTATAGTTAATTAGGAAGTATTTAATTTCAAATATGAACTACTTTTTAACAGTTACAGTGAATCTCAAAATCCCGAGATAAATATTTAGACAATCCCGGGATTACGGGATTGACTGATAGACTGGGATCCCGGGATTGGAAGCCCTACACGTTACGTTATGCACCATTATTTTTATCACTTACACTAATTTTAATGTTTAAAGTATTATGGGTCGTAAAATAATTTACTGGAAAGTTTGTTTGAATTTTAAAAGTAGCATGTATTAATACTTAGCAAGTCAAGGCAATATTGCGCAGATTTTAGTTCGAAATTTAATTTGTCTGTTAATTCTTGTAGCAGATTTATCTTTAGTGTTTTAGAAAATAAAGTTTATAATGTTGATTGGCCAGAACGGTAGTTGTAAAATAGACAATATCTTAGTAAACAATGTTTAATGATTGCAATGGTCCAATGGAATACAATGATTCTGTAAAATAAACAATTAAAAATATAAATTCTTCTGTTACAAAATTAAATAACCAGTGAGTATTTGACCGTAACCACGATTCGACACGTCTGACGTCGTAGTCAAAATATTTCACTTACTAGCCTCAGGAAATGAAATAAAAATCATCGGTTAATATGACATAACTGTGATGTATCGTCACATTCATAAACCAAGCTTGAAATACATTCCGAACATCATAATCGATTGCGTAAATTGTTTTTGGCGTTGATAAATCGATTAGAAATGCGACCACAACTCAATTATTTGTTATCAAGATTAATGGCCCGCCAAAGTTATTCTCATTGTAATATTTGAAAAATAGAGCACACGCACGTCTTCCTTCATAATATTGTTTCAAAATGAATTGATGGAAATACAACAAAGGTAAACATTAAGGTAATAAACGATTGGAAAATATTTTAGTTTTTGTGGCAATATGAGTTGCAATTCTGTTTGATTTGTAAATAATTATCATTTATTTTGACTCTAACCGTAAATATGTAATTGGATATCAACTAAATGAATCACTTATCTATGATTAATTATGTTAATCGACAAGTAAAGGGTGTTTTTTTAGAAGTTTGTTGTTTAAACTGGCAGCACTTTTTACAGTGACCACCAATTTGACAGCTGACAGATGATTTGTGCTCAGTTTTGTTTGCCATTTCACCATGAACAAACCGCTTGACCATTGTGTGCGTCGGTGAATGGGGCGAAACAAAAATTGCATTTGATCCTGACTTTTACCGAAAAAAAATTTTCAGCGTTGAGGCTCATTTCTGGTTGAATGGCTTAGTCAATAAAGAAAATTGTCGGGCTTGGAGCGACGAAAATCCAAACTGATTTTTGAAACGCCGTTACACCCACACAAATTAAGTTTGATGTGCTTTATGGGCTGGTGGAATCTTTGGTGCATATTTTTTCAAAGACGATGCCGGCCAAAACGTTACTGTCAATGGAGAAGGCTATAGATATATGGTTGCTAATTTTTTAGTTCCAAAATTGAACGGCCATAATGTAAACGAGCTTTGGTTTCAACAAGACATTGCAACATACTTTACAGCGCAAGCAAAAATCAATTTACTAAAAGAAGCTTTCAATGAGCGCATAATTTCGCAGAATGGACCTGTGAATTGGCCACCGAGATCATGTGATTTTTTGAACACCTTTGGACTTCTTTCTGTGGAGGTATGTGACGTCGAAAGTCTACGTCGATAAACCAGCAACGCTTAATGCCCTTGAAGCCAATATTCGCCGCGTTATCGCCGATATACGGCCGCCGCTTCAGAAAGTGTTTGTAAATTGGACTTCGAGATTGCGCTTTCTTAGAGTCAGCCGTGGCGCCCACATGCCAAAAACCATTTTTAAAAGTTAATGGCATTTAATAAACTTTTCAATAAATCCAATATAATGAATAATGAGCATAACCACGATTATTAAATGTTTTATTTTATTTTAAAATTCTATACCTCTAAAAAAATACCCTTTGTAATTATTGTAGACCAAAGGCCATCAAACTCTCAGTCATTAAATGCAAAGTGTGAGTAACAAAATACTTTTTTATTTTTTTACATAAAAAGTACATAAAAATAAAAATATATTTCTCACCATTGTTACAATAATTCATTAAAAATAAAATGGAAAATTACATCGCGGTTTATATAGCACGGCTCCAAGTACTCGTTAGGCTTGTCGATATACTCTTTATATGATTCATGAATTAAAATGGTACATAAAATTTAAATTAAATTTCCACAAATTACCGCCTAATACATCGAAAAAAATGATATTTTACATACAAATGTGCGTATTATAGAAAATTATCGTTGCATCTAGGGAAACATACAAAACGTTCAAAGATCTTACGGTGTTCTATGGAGAGCGAGTGAAACTCATAAGAGCTCTTTCATAAGATTTTTACTTGGGTATTCCTGGGAAAAAATAAAGAAACACGAATAAGTTTGATATGTCAAGGAATACATCTTGTGAGTAGGGTGTGAAACTGTAGAGATTGGTAGTGGCATTGAGTCCCCTAGAAAATGTTAAAAAAATATTACTGAGATGTAAATTCTGGAAGAACCGTATAAGAGTTACAAACGGTCCACGAGACGCAGTTTGACGACCTTTCTCTTAGCTAATGTATAATTACCTCGAACAATTACAGAAATTCATCGATTTACCAACAGAATATCTTATTTTTCACCAAAATCTTTTACTTTCGAACATAGTACGGTGATGTAGAAAATATTGAATATTTGTTGCATAAGGGAGAACTTTTAAATGCTAGCCGGTAATTTTCTATTGACTTGTCGTAAATAATTATTGCATAGTTTCGTTTATAGTTACATTTCTTGAAAAACATAAGTATTTAATTCTTGCATTTATGTAGCAGTAAAATATTTATTACCTATTTGTCTGTTTTAAGTAACAGAAGATATTAAATAAAAAACATTCAAACCGATGTTGAGAAATATCACGCTTTCGAAAAATAGTAATAATATTAACAAATTATTATAGAGATCGATTTAAAATGAATCAATGTGGATACTTGGCAATGTTGTCTAAAAAAATAAATTTGGCAATCTTTCATAATAGTTTCCAAATTTTGCTGAGTGACGATGCATTATTTTTTTAATATAGAAATAAAGCATTGCTTGCCACATTTACAAATATGTATTGGCATAACATTTTTGTGTCTATGACATTTATTGTGTTTAAGTGTATCCTACTAAAAAGGTTTTAATTTTATAGGAATATTGCTTACTCTGTTAAAATAATTCATTATAATATTCCTATATTAAAATCGTTAAGGATATTTCGTGTTGTATGTATAAGTAACGTCATGCATGTTTTTTTTATGTTTTCTCTGTGAGATTTTGACCGTTTTAATTTTTTTTTAACCTTATGATAGAAAATTTGCGGCTTTTAAATCGAGGAACTTTATGATTTTAGTATGCTATTTTATTATTTGTGACATTTTTATTTAAAAAAATATTGGGTTTCTATGCCAACGACCAAAAACAATGCGACCACAATAATACATAGTTTGATATATTGACAACGACAACGTCACAGTTGTTACATTAAGAAACTTTTGGAGATTTTCACTAAAATACGGCTACAGGCAATACAAATGATTGCTCTCGTGTTTTACTTACATGAATAAGCCTCATGTCATCTGACAGTTATATTCGGTTCGATAACAGTTTCTACTTTGACTGTGATAAACAGATCTGTAGCTCTGGTGATCATGTATTGAGCCGTACATGGTAGCAAGTTTTTTTATTATACATAAATAAATTTGAAAATTTGAAAGGAACAAGAAGACAAAATATTTTTTTACCACAATATTAATTTATTATTTATTTATAATGTTCTATGAATACGTCTTACTAGCTCTATAATTTAAATATATTCAAAGCATATAATTGAAATAACTGCATGTTCAATTCTAGCTGTAATTTTTATTTGTACAAGGTCGTGATATATGGAAAATGATTTATCATAATTTCAATCACAATAATGTCATAATCACATAATATAATCTCTACGAATAGACACTGCTTTATGGTAATCTATTTAGAACGTTGCCACATATTAAAATGCCATATATTATGTTTCAATATTTAATAATCAAAAACTGAACACTCGGCTTACTTAATTGCTTTATATAAACATTAGACGAGGCTATCGATATTATTTTAATAAAAAATCATTAGTATAATGGTAAAAGGAGGAATTTTGTTCACTCAACGTTGAAATTTAATTATTAATTGATCGTAAATAGAATCAAACTATTTTTATTTCACTAGTGCTGATGTCAACAAAAATAATGTTATACAACTATTATTATTAAGGTGAGAAATATTAAACTTATTCCAATCGGTTCCTTTATTAGAAGTTATTAGAAGATTGTTTGAGAAAGATTATATTTATGCAGAGAAATTGAAGATATTAAAATGATCATACCTATTTGATATAATAGGTTTTAAGATGATAAAATAAAGAATTGATTGGATATTTAATGTTTTATATTTATTAAGTAATGGTGATAGAATCACATTTCATTACGTTCGTCAGCATTTTCTCAAACGTGGATACATATTTTATAAGAAAAACTGACCATATATTTATTTACTGAATCAAAAAAAATGATCATAGTAAATGAAAATAAAAGTATTTTTCGCAACCGTAATTTACCAAGTGTACGTGAGTGTTCTATTACCAAAATCCAATCGTCCCACTGCTATTATTTAATCTCAGGTATTTTTTTAAAATCTAAAATTAACGATTTTTCATGTACGGTTTAACAAGTTTATAGTGTTGCCAAGTAAACGGTACACAATTAAAATGTATACTTATCATAAAAATATATATTTGACAAACATATTTAAATATTTTGGCATAAACCAGAGGAAAAAATGCACAGGCAACCATGCCAAAGATATGAGAAGTTATTTTGAAATAAGTCAACCAGTGGCGGCCGGTGACAAGAATATTAGGGAGTGCAAAAAAGACTCACCTATTTATACAAGAAATTCATCCTCCGATTCTTGGATTTTGAAAACACTTCAATAACACGAACATTAAAATCCGATATTGACGATACCAATTGTTTCTCTACACTTAACATCGCAAGAGCATTTAGTCTGTCTTGAGTCATGGTATTTCTCAAAAATGACTTGATCCTTTTTAATGTTGAGAAACAACGCTCACTTTCCACTGAAGTCATCGGTATTGTACAAATAATCTGTAATAACTTAACACTTTCACTAAATACTTCGATTAAATTATTGTTTGTAAAAAGTTGAAGTATGGACAATGCTCCATCGGTGACGTAAAAATCTTCCCTACTGTATATGACAGTTAATTCATTTTTAAGCTTTAGTTTGTCAATGAAATCGTAAGTTGATGTTGCAATATTAAAGTCCGCTAAAGGAAAACTTTTGTGATAATCCGAAAATTTTTCGCTAAAAACAATTTAGCTGCTACTAAATGATCATGGTATGCGAAACGATCTTTCGTTTGATTCACTAAAGTATCGCATACTTCATTACAAATGACATAATGGGGTAAGTCATTTGGTCTACGTCTTTTTGTAGGTTGGACTAGTGACATTTGGGTATTTTCTCGGATATTCTGAATAGAACGCGTAAAACTTTCGATATTCTTATTTATCTCCAAAACATCTTTCGACCTAGATTGAAGTTGCATAAAAAGTATATCACAGTGTGGCATAACTTTTGCAAAGAAATCTAGCCAGTAATTGAAATGATCTTCGTTTAAATATCGAAACAGCATTCCAGCTTGATTGATGGTATCAGCGTCTAAATTTACGGTTTCTAAGATGTGCTCCATACACTCTTTCAACTGCTCGCGATAAGTGTGCACGACAGTCACTGTTCTTATATTAAAATTCCACCTAGTTATTGGTGCTGAAGGTATTCTTCTATGAACTATTTCTTTTAAAATGTCAGCTCTCTTCGCAGATCTCGAAAAAAATGATGGAAAAGATCGTAAATTTGCAAAAAAGTTCCGAACCATAGTGTTGGCTGAAGCACTTCTCTCATTCAAATTCAATTGATGTGCATAACAATGTATGAAATGTGCGTATGGATACGAAGCTTTTATCAAAGCCTGCACACCACCTAATCGCCCACTCATCACTGCTGCACCATCATAACTCTGCCCGATTAATTGTGCTGGTTTAATGTCGAGAAATTCCAGTTCCTTCAAAATTTCAGATGCAATACCTACCGCAGTATGATCTTTTGGGATAATAAATTTCCAGAAACGTTCATGTATCTTCCCGCGCAATTCGTACCGTATTACCAAAACGAGTTGTTGCGTAGTGGCTATGTCAGTTGTTTCGTCCGCCTGGATAGCGATATATTTGCTCTGCGATATTTCATTTTTAATTTCGTTGCGACACACCTCCAAAATTGAATCTAAAATGTCATTTTGAATTGTTTTTGAAGTTCCCTTGAAAACACTGCTGCTCTCTAAGTGCTGTTTCATTGCGATGTCAATCTCTGAGACGAAATCAATAAGCCCTCGATAGACACCTGGATTATGGGAATCTGCAGTTTCATCGTGTCCCCTTAAAGCTAATTCAAATGCACCACAGAACTTCACACAGTCAATTAACCTTGATAAAATATATCGATTTTTATCTACACGCTCATTAATTTGTTTCACTGACGCACGATACCCAGCATCCAATTGGGAACGAATATCTAACGATCCCAATACCGCAAGTTGCATTTCATTTAAAATGTGATTTTGAGAGCTACCGTGTTTCTTTTATTTTGAATGATAGGTGAACCAGGTCCTTAATTCCACTCTCAGTCCAGTTAGATTCACCTCCAAACAACAGACACGGAAAACAGAATACTGTATTAAAACTAGTACAGCCACATAGCCATGGTGTTTTTTTATACGTTTCTACATTAAATTTTCGAGTAAACACTTTATTATTAAGCGTACACTTCTGAAATAAATTTAAGCTTGGCATAGGACGACCTGCTGCTTTAATTTCCAGCCTTTTCGAAAAATCCCGACGATTTTCTTTTAATGTATGAGACAGAATATGCACTATTCATTATTGAAGCACGTAAATATTAGACGTATGTTAAAGAAAGTAAATAAATTTGATGGTATGCGTTTCTTTGTGGCAGGCTCAATACACTAGAGGGCCTTTCGACGCACGAACTAAACATATGCGACAGGTCTCTGCGAGTTTGAAAACTTTCGGGAACGGTCGTCATAATTCGGCTACTGGTGCAATGATCCTGAATAACTAAAAACTTCGTATGAAAGTCGAATGTGTGACACAGATGACGTCACAAAAAAAAAAAGTTTCCTACGGAATCCCTTCCACTTAGGGGAGCGCTGAACCAAAAATTGCACCGCCTCGACGTATTATTATTAGTATTTTTTCTGGCGCGGAATACGAGGTAGCATTGTGTGAATCATCGCTTGATGCAATATTTTTTTTACGGGGAACACGCGGGAAATTTTAAAATGAGTGAATTGCTATGTTTGTATAATATCGCTTATTACTTGAATGAATAATAATAACTTGAATATGGGAGTACATAGCACCATTTGCTCCTTTGCAAGAGCCGTCCCTGAAGTCAACATTTGATTTTGAAATTGCTAATGGTTGGACCTTTTAGCCTCTTAGCGGAGTTCTTACCACGTGACTACAGAATACAAAATTGCATAAAAAATAAAATTTAATTAATATGATTCATGGAAATGTGCGTTGAAGCAGTTTGTTAAACTACAATATAATTATCCGGTTCTTCTCACACTAAAATTATGAAACGTTTATTGTAATTCATTTTTTTAAGAGAGAATAAAGACAGAAGGATATCTTTAAGTGAAGGTAGTGTAATTTCAATTGTTATAAAATTGCCATTTTTTAGGATCAGATGGATGAGAGGGAATGTAAATAGTTCAGACATCCATACTTTTGAACTTAATAAATAAATCGATTGAAAAATCAATGTACGAAAGTTTACATTGGAGATTTGAGCCCTTGACCGGGCTACCGCGTAATACGATAGCCCTAAAGCGTTAACGCTCGGTTACGGCATTTCTTTATTGCAGCGCATTATTACGCACGTGTTATATCAATAAACCAAAGCAATCATAAATATTTGAGTAAAGAAATATTATCATAATCGCTAATTGGGATTATCAGCTTTACAGACAATCAATACTTTTAATCCAGCCTTAAGCACATAACTAATATAAAAATAAATAACAGCTATTTTTTATTAATATAACATTAGCGAGCAATATTGTATTAAGGCTAACTATTTATTTAAATTCTATCAATTCTCAATTATTTTCGAATCAGTGTTTGGACAACGTAACTAAAATTAAGAATGTAGGTCGCAAGTAAAAAAATCGTGTTATGTTATAGTATAATCAAGCGAGTATAAACAATATTAACAGTAACAAAACACACTAATGAAACGGAAAGTTAATATGTAATACACCTGAGTGTTGTTGAAGGAGCTTCATTATCACACATGAATCAGTCAAAATGTTTTTTGTTTTACGATTCATATAGAAAAATAATGATATTAGTTTTTAAAATATTTATTCTACGTTCATAGGAATGTTTCATAATAACATGGAATCACTTGTAATAAAAAACTGTATTTGAGTTAGGTGTTGCTAAAAATTGTCCTGTAATGATACAATGTTGTTAAGACCTGATATTAATTTCCAAGTACCGAATTAAGATAAAGTTGCTTTATTTAAATTTCAAATGTTATGTTTTACATGAGTTTAGCTTTCTTTCATATTCCGTTATAATCGTTTGTGAGGATAGTAATGAAATTTTTTTCTGTGAAAAGGAGTGGATGAACGATTAACTGAAAATCAGTACTAGTTAAGAATATTCTTTTGAAATGCTTCACAGAGTGGAAATGGTTAAAATATAAGAGGTATTATTCTTAAAAAACCGATGCATTAACAGATATTAAATATGTGTACATTCAACAAAATGTGGATGAATGGAATTTATTTTTATTTCATTTGGAAACTAGAACATTTCGTTGATAAGAATTATAGAATATGGTTCATGAAGTACGCGTATTAAATATTTTTTGTTTACTATTATATTTATGTATCAATCACCTAACTGATATTGCCATGTTGCCTTTCTTTCAAGATCATTGCGTCACCGTATGTTTGGCACGAAATAAATCACATGAATATTTCTTCTTTTTTTTTTGTTGATTTGGGGGCGGCTTTTAAAAACCTGTATAGAATGGCATGTCTACCCACGGCACGCCTTCAATTGTACTTTTTTACTACGAGAACTATTGCGGCAATAATGAATAGTCGCTAAATCACAATGATAACTCGCTTTCTAGGCATATTATCAAATACAATGGATTTCGACCATTGTAGGTAAAGCTATTTGTAAATATATAAATTAAAAAACGCTGGTGAATAACGGTAAATTACAGTTCATTAAAAGGGATCTCTACGATAGAATTAAATAATGTAGAACGCATTATTTTGTAATTAATCAGTTTAAAAAATTAAATACAACTGATATCAGTAATTATCTTTTGTAGAAAGAACTCTGCAGCACTGAAGATTTTATTCAATTAAAACGACTATTGCGACGAAGTATGATTTTTAATGTGTGATTAGCGATTTAAAAAAAATTAAAAATTTATAGAGTACTATAATTGGCTCTACATTGATATTGACCAGGCATTTTTTTGTTGTTGTTAAAAGCTCGTTTCAGTCTATTAAAGTCGCCTCCGAAATGCTTATTGTAATATTAAAAAGGCTTCTTTATTTATACAACACATTTTCCAAAAATTACAAATTGATTTTTACAAGTTTCGTTAATGTTAAATACCATTTTATTCTGTATACAAAAGAATGTGAAAATGGTGCTGTGAGAATAAAAGTATAATATGTTGTATACAGTGTAAGGAAGGTGTCGCAAGAATTACTGCCTATAATAAAATTTTAAAACACAAAGGGATAGCAATTGTATCTACTTGTATTATTTATTATTTCCTGTAGTTTCACTGCTAAGCGATACCGCGATACTTTCGATATTAAATAGGTTGCACAAAGATTGAGAATAAAAAACGGTTCTCAAATAAACTCTGCAAGTCAAAATACTATAAATATAAAGTTTTGTATATTTGTCAAAGATACGTGTTTTCTGTCGTTATCATGCATAATATTTGATAGCAAGTGAATAAAATCAACATTAAAAGATATAGGAATTTATAGAAATGTGTTCTAGTATATTTTTTAAAAGAAAAACTCATTATATTGATTGGCATTGTATAAAAATTTTCTTTTACACTTTTGTGAAGAAATACAAAGATAATCTGGAAGCTACAGGAGACTTTGAAGCCTTTGTATCGGCACGTGTTGCCTGAGTACACCTATCTTTTCTTCAACCCTGATATATTTTGCCTCCCTAAAAAACCAATATTGGACTTTCATAAAAATAACTTGGTATAATAAGTGTGTATTAAAATTATGAATCTATTTCATATTTTACTACTCCAAGAAAAGCGATTTGACTGATGGTAGAGTTCAGAGATGGTATCAAACGTACAAACAAAAAGTACAGTGAGATATTAGTCTATTGTTCAGTGGTATATAGTTTTCCCTCATTGACCGTTCATAATTTTAAGTGTCTTAGATAGTGTCATCAAAAAAATAATTGCAGAATAAAATTGGGAAAATGCGTATTGTCTTTTATATAGCTGTGTTTTGCTTTCGTTATCTTGAAGACATTTGTTATTATTATAATATTAAGTTTTCTGAGCAATAACTACGCTTAATGTTCTTAATTTTTTGAAAACAAAAGATAAAGTAACTTTTGGGAATATTTATCATTTATCGTTTTTTCCAAATGTATTGTTAATCTTCACCAATCTGCTAAATAAAACATAAGATCTTGAATTCACTGAAGTTAAATAGCTTTTTTCCAAAAACAGTCATTGTTTTGATTAATGTATTTGTGGTTACCCTACGATAGTGTGCAGACAAAACATGTTTAATTGAAAATAAAAGTGCAATCACACCGAGCATTCAATTGTAAAACAAAGATTTGTATCTGTAGTGTAGAAAACCTTCGCTCATTTATGCAAATCGTCAATGAACTAAGTAGGCCAGACGTCATTTTTTTACATCCACTAGATATTACTGCCCAAATACATTTAATTAACTGGCAGACCATTTTAGTTATTTTGACATCTACAAGTAATGCAAGGCCACAAAATGCAGCTCAAGAAAATTATGTCTTATGTTACAAAAAAATCATTAAAAAGCACTCAAATAGTTGACAAAGTTTTGTAATATCATTCGGCATTATCTTCGTCGTATAGAATGAACGAAACCATTAATAATGCTAGCCTGGTGCATAATATTACATAAACATTCAACTAATTCAAGAGAATTACTAATCGGTAATTTATGTAGTCGTTTAAAATATTTTATTCTTTACCCATATCCACTCCCCATCATGCGGTTACTGGATTCTTTTACTTTTATTTATTAAGTATTATAACTTCTACCCAAATCACATAAGACTAAAAAAGTCAACATATTTCTTCTAAATGATATTTTTCAATGAACATCTTATAGGATACTTCTTGTTTAATAATATAGAATACGGTGATACTTGTGAGCTAACTTCATTTGGTATTTACTTATTAAATATTATTACCTAATATACATATTGTTACATATAATTAATATTTTTAATTTAAACTCATTTGCAAAAACAAAAGCATTTAAATTCAAGCAGTATTTTTCTTCATAAGTTATTACATACTTTAACTATGTGAGAATGAAAATAAAAGTCATAACTTTTGTGTTTATTTTGAAGTAACATATTGTGTTTATTTTGAAGTAAGTATGCATAATTATTATTGATGTCTCAATAAAACTATACCACTCGAACAAAAATCTTCAAGGATTTAGACTATTAAATAAGGCGTTTATTTAAATTCTTTAATAGAAAAAAAACATCTAAGAAATATTAAATTCTACAATACTTGGATTTTGACAGATTTCTGACACTGTGATCAATTATTTCGAATTCGAAAAAGAGACAAGCGTATTTTGGCCATTTTGTACTCAAGTTACCATGATAAAAATAATTATTTCGAATTTGAATCGACATTATCATAGATCAAATATCATTGAAAAGAATGCAGATATAATGAATACATATTTTATTACAAGGAAGAGGTTTTTTCAAGATAGATTATCATAATGGATAAAAGCTGTATCAATGAACTCCCGCTGTGAGTATAGGTTCTTTTAATTGCAGGTTCAATAAATCGTGAGACCAATAGCGCAGATTTTTTCAGTGCAGTTGCAGTCAATATTAAAAATGTATTTCTTGTATCTCGTATGTATTGAAACCAAGAATTTAAAATGAATATATTAATATTAGCGGTGTAAATACGTTAGGGTGTGTATAACTGAATTAAATGAATTGAATAATTTTGCATTACTAGAAATATTTTTAATACAAAATCTGACGTAGTCTAAGTAAAAATGGATAGAATAACACACATTTTCACAGTTACTTTTTGCACATAGAATACTTGAGTGATCGTACAATTCTGTATTGTTTATTTTTGACGCTTCTGAGTTTTCATTTACTATTTCCTACATTGTCAGTTTGAAGTTAGCAGCTTAAAGAAACTTGTATATCATCGTCGTTCTGGAAAAATACTTTATATTGGAAATATCAGTTCTGAGTAAATCTTTATTGATTATTTGTGTAGCACTTACAGATGATTTGACTATTTATTTTTTAAATATCGAAAAATATAAAACTGTTGCTTTTATATTTTAAAATGCTTTTGTATCTAGTTATTAGATTGAACATAAACTTATATTTTTTTATTCCCCAGCCATATTTTATTTTTATTCGTAGAAACACAGCACGCGCAGAATACTGTCAAAATGGCATTTGTTTTACAGAAATGTATAGAGTACGCAAACTAGTGGAAAGGCTTGAAAACATTACGAACACCATTACATTTGCAACAAACCCACAACATTTCAATGTTAAAAATCACGGCGTACTTGTATTGCGGTTGGGTTTATAAAGTATTTAAAATAATAAAAATTCTTAACGGTACATTTCCCGATACAAACACTTGCAGTAATTGTAAAATATTGAGTTCAAGGATGTCATCGTAATGCGATATTGTTAATCAATAAATAAATGATCGCATTGAAAAGTTCCGACAGAAAAAAAAAATTTGACTTACTCACCTAACAAAAGACGAATATAGAACAACAGAGATTTTATGCGGTATTGAGAAAATTATTGGGCCGTGGTACTTTGATAAGATTTGCACTTTCAGTTTTCAGAATAAGGTTACGAAGTCCTTGCGCCTTCATCGAATTTTGTACTTAGCAGTAAAATTACAAATACAGTTTCAATTTTCACTGCTTTTTAGTAACTGATTTCATCATAATTTCAGCATAATGCTATATCGACGAGATAGCATTGACTCGGGGTATAGTACTATAATACAGGTTGTTAATATTACCAAGAAAAATTGGTAGAGAAATCTGAAGAATTTTCTGGGATATATAATTTGATTATTAGAAAAAACCTCTAAAACAGTTATTTGACGACGATTCATTGGAATACGTATAAATAAAGTATTTTAAATATTATAATGTTGTATAAATTGCTCTTATTCGAAAAATTATAAGCTGAACGTTTTTATTTATTATATACACATTATGAAAAATAATATTTAAACTATAAAGTTGATAGCGTGTTCATTGTGAACCAGGATTTTGTAACTGCTAACCACAGTGTTAAGTTATTGCTTTTCTACAATGATAATATAAAACCGAGTTTAAGTTATGATACATATAAATAAATATGTTTATATAATTTATAATTATTCCTCTAGGAAATAAATGTAACATTGTGATATTGGCTAACAAAGCATTCATGTAAAACATTGAGGCAGCGGGAATGGCTATATAAATATTTTTCTTCTTAGTTAGTTTTACCAGTTGTCAAAACCGATTAACAACCACTTGCTGACATATAAACTCATTTATGCTGTGTCATTAAGAAGTACTAATTATAAAATATTTTGTTTGAAAAAATGGCGTTGGATGTTTAGATATATTTTAAGGCCACGATACGATACAAAAAAAAAATAGAAAAAGTTGTTTCAAATGTATAATATTAAAGATCCAGATTGTCAAGTAACCGCGATAAATTAGAATCGAGGAAACGCGATTGATTATTGTTATTAAAAAAAGCTTATGTAAATTATTCGTACCCAGAAATGCATTATACATGCAATGAATAAAATTGAATGTAAAATTTTTATTAAGTGAAAATACGAGGTGATTTCGTTTTTTTTTATTTAAATTAAAATTGGAAAACATGTCATTATAAATATAGTCTCTGTAAAAAAATACATATTATCATAATAATATTAGCTATATAATAATATAACATTATATTGGACAAACTCTCCATACACAATATCATATAATATCTAAATGACAAGATCTAGTAGTAATGTTTTACGTTTGATTTTTTATATCAACAATAATATGATCATTAAAAATATTTAAGAGGGCAGATTTAAGCAACCAATTTTTGTGTCTAGTTATAATTATTTTTCTTTAAATATAATAACATGTTAATACAATGCTTGATAATAACCTTCTACTTATCCAACTAAGTAAGTAACCTTTAAGTGTCGGAGTCTAATTAAATTTGTCGTGTGATTTTGTGCATACAAATAATGGTTGTCATCGACAATTGGGTTATTCTATATGAAGTTATTTATAAAAATCACTAAAGCAGTGGTATAACTAGTTCAAATATGTGCATTGCCAAACGGAAACAAGAAGGTTTCAAATTTAAGAGTTTTTCTTTTTCTTAATAGTATTGATAATTTAAAAAATCAGGTAAATCTTTGCGACACTAAAGTGTATGGTGAGTTTTTTTGTAGTTTATTTAAGAAATGAAAGTGAAAGAAATTATACGTATATGGGAAATGAGGCCACCGACAATTTTTGGCGGCGATCCAATTCGAAGAGGCATTTCCCAAAAAGTTAATTGACAAGAATTGTTAGTGTCTGATATTTTTTTTTTTTTTTTTTTTTCCATGTCCGCTCCCAATGTGGAGCATATGGTCTCCTAATGGAGGTATCTTGACAGGTTTTTTTTCTACGAGAACTGCTTGTCACTCAGTTGCTCAACCTCTCTTTTCTTTTTCGAAGAGAGTAGGGATAGAAGGATAGGGCTATGACAGGACTAGTGGTTAGCTAATCGCTCTCGTTACGCCCCGTGAGGATGGGATTGATGGGAGGGAGGACTCAGACTACGAACAGAAATCCATAAATCGATTGAAAGATCAATCTATGAAGACCGTCCGCACCGGGAATTGAACCCGAGGCATCCGTAACCGTAGCCAGCGACGAAACCAACTGCGCCATGGACGCCGACAATATAATATGATATAAATATAATATATTATTGGACATAAAAAAGCAGGAACTTATTAAAAAATATTCTTTCGACTTGCAAATGACATACGATTTAATTATGTTCGAGCAAATGTTTAGGAAAGAAATGTATGTCAAAATAATTAATAAGACGTAATGCATTTGATTAACTCGTTTATAACATAATTTTGAATAAATGTTTTAATTGAACGCTAGAGTGTGAAAAGATTTAAATATAGTGATTTTAATCGAATTTTATCTCTTTAAGTCAAAAATTTGATGTATTGAGTTATATTAGTCATTATATTCGAACACCGCTATTCTACAGTTCCACAAAAGTACAGCTTGTAAAATGTAAAGGCTTTCTCTCAAAAGGCATTTGCAAGGCAAAAGATATTTGCATATGGACATCAGCAAAATTAAATAATTTCTCAGTTCCATATACATACATATCGAAATATCGTATTGTAGAAATATAATTTTGTGAATCGTGGCGTACCATGAAGGAACAACTTTTCATCCTAAAGTTATAAACTTTTGACCACCTATTTGAATAAAAACATAATACAAATAATAAGCCATCACTTTTTACGAATCAGTTTAGATGAGTCAAAACGATCGGCCATATTTCAAAACTACCAATTTATAGTTGTATCACTATGTAACTAGGCCATCGATATTCCTGAAACAATACTCAACTGCCGGGCTACCGTTTCCCAGCATTCAAAGTTCGGTACGGAAGATGTTGGTTTTACGATCGATTTATAAATTTGTCTTCAAATTCAAGATGTCTGATGTTACACTCCTCTTTCACTAATCTGATATTAACAACGAACAGTGAGAACGATTACTTAACTATTAGTACTTAAAAAAAAAATAACACACAATTCATTATATTATTATACACATATAATGATCAGATATTTATAAAATATGATCAGATATTATTTAACATATTTATACTGATCATTATAAATATGTGGAAGTAGAACAAATGAATTGTGTTTTATTTTTTTAAAAATATAATGTCTTTCCACCAAGAATTGACAGTTAACACCTTAAAAGCTATTAGTACTTTCCTAGCCTCATTCTTATATTCTATCCCTCTATGGAAAATCACAAGTATGCTTCTGTTGAGATGATCCATTTGTAGTCCATATTTTTCACACTGGTAGCGGACGTGTTTAAATTATATCGACAGTGTTTTGGTTTATTGATGTAACCCTCAAAATTGAATTTATTCAGGACAGATTAAAAACTGTTTTTATCGAAAAAATTATATCGTTGTTGTCAAACCAATATCTGTTATGTGCAAAAAGTATAACTTTGAGATATTGAATAAAAACGCTTTCCTGTTAAATTTTAGCTGAGACAAATTTTTGAAAACTGATTTAAATTAAAGTTACGTGTGTTATAATGCTATTAGTCACATAGTAATCTGTTTTTTACGAAAATTGGTTAGTAGACTAGTCATAATAGTCAAAATGTCGAAATCTTCAAAAAGTGCATATAGCAGATATCGGTTTGACAATGACGATATGGTGAGTTGCGTTATGAATTTTTGAAATGCACTCCTGTAAATTCTCATGTTTGCAGATACGAGATTATACGTAGGGAGTGTTGATATAATAGTGGCATACATCAAGTGTCCGGGTTAGAATTTGGAAACCTAAAACCAATGTAAAATTTTGTTTCTCTTCCAAAAAGTGGTCAATTTATTTTTCTAATTTACATCATTCGGCCGAGACCTGCTCTGTCGTCTTTAAAATGAGATCCAATGATTAACTCATTTTTGTATATATGAGGGTTACATTAAGTGGCCAAAACACAGTCGATATTAATATCTGTCAACAGTTAAACATAAAAACTAGGAAAAGTGTGCGGTTGTCTGCGAAAATCAGTTTCAAAATATGCAGCTGCTTAATGTTAAGACTTGTGTATGAATTAAAAAAAAACCGCACTTGTTTTCTTGAACCGTGCGGTGTTAAATCAACAGGTGTATATGTGAGTTGAATGACAGCTTGTGTGAGTAAAAATAATTATTATTACGAAAAACGAAAACATTCAATGCGTAACACAAAATTTGTATGTAAAGTTAAAATTCAATAACAACTATACTTTTATTAGTATGGTATTGAAAACACCCACATAAGCTATTTTTATTTTTAAAATAGAACATATTGTAGAAAAATATTTATAATGTTTTTTAAGCTATAACGACTGTGATAATTGGAGTACTGATTAATCATTCGTAACGTTTGCTAATAAGAAATTTATATCTTTGTATATGAGATCATGATATATTACGAAATAATAATACATTTAAAATTTTAATTACTTAGTGCATGGTATCTAAATTGATTTTAATTAAGTATAACTACTATCTCCAGATGAGACAAAATAATATGCAACGAAATATTTCATTAAGTTCGTACTCATTTTTACGTTTAAGTTATTGAGTAAGTATATTAATATGCTCTTACGTTATGGTGTGTTGTTCTAATCCATATATATATATAAATGAATGTTTATTTGTCCCTTATGCGCTCCTATACCATTAATCCGATTTTGATGAAACTTTGGTGAGTTATTGTGGGCACACTCGTGAAGGTTTCTGAGAAAAAAAATATGAAATCTAAAAAAAAAACACCAGACGGAAAACGAAAAATATTTTTTTATCCAAAAGCACTTCAAGAAACAGAATTAAAACACAAACACTTTGTTTCTTAGAGTGGCATTTCAGCGCACGCCAGGTACTCGTTAGTAGCTTTATAAATGAATGTTTTGTTTATCCGTTATAAAAAGTTAATGTAGATTAAACCTAATCTCTCAATTAGAAATGGTACGTAGTTGATAAATATTCATTTTATGCATTGATTATTAAAATTAATGAAGGTCGACATATAAATGAACTAAGTTTGTGTTATTATTGCGTAATACAAATAAATGTCAGAAAAAATAAAGATTACTACAATTTTAATATTATTCAGTGCAATTAAGAGTTTTTTTACTGTGACATTGATACCAAAATCAACTTAATATTTTAGGCCGAGATTTCTTATGTAGCTAGGATATAAGGAAATGCGTGCCACTGAACTAATAATAAATTGAATAGAAAAAAAAGGTAAATGTTTTTAATTTATTTTTATCCTAGCCAGATTTGAAATTTTTCAACACTCATCTATAGAGTTCTAGATCATGATATATATTATGTATATCATAGGGTGAAACAGTGTTTCTCAATCGGTGGTCCGCACAATTTTTTTGCAGTCCAAAAATATACGAAAATTCCAGGCATACACCTTATATAAAACACGTGCAACTGCGAGTGTTCACGTAGTATTTTTTTTTATATTTTCGACAACATATGTTATAGTATTGATGTGAAAAGACTTTTTCAACCATATCAGTATTAAAAACGAAACAGAAAAACAAAGTAAATGTAAATTCAGCGCTATGTCTTTCCGAAACAATGGTGAAGGGAATTTCTATATGTTCTATTATAGTATTACCAACATTACTTGGCCGTCGCAAAATATAGCAAAAAATTATACTGCTTGTTTTCAGATTACTTCAATTAACTATAGAATGTTTACGGTATATTGTTTTTTATTTGCTTGTTCTTTCAATCTGTTTTAATATTTTAAAATATTGTTTTATTTTAACATTTAAAAACTAATAAAGAAAAATTAAATTTCTTAAATTTTGAATTTGAAAATGAAATAATGTTTTTTTCATTTTTGTCCATCTGAGCAATGTCGGGCAATCCAGCTCCTACTATATCAAAACATTTTTTTATTTCCGAGTTAGTGGTCCGTAAGTATAAAAAGTTTGAGAAACACTGGTCTAGAAATTAATCTTTTCACCATGTAGTGGTCCCATGTACGATTGGTCGTTGCCTATTATTACTCATGTTTCATTTGATTATAATATAACGCCTTCATGACCTAGACATCTGAGGCAGTTGATATATTTACAGTCTAGGAAAACTTGTTTTATATACAGAGTTCAATGGCTATGTATTGTTTGTTTTACATTCTGACTAAATATGCGACGGTTTCAAAAATTTAATAGGACATAATATTTCTGCTGAAAGTGATCAAAATTTAAATTATATGTATTGTGATTCGTTGATACGAGATGCATTCTCAATAAACATAAACTATTTTTATATTTCTTTGGTGCTCATTTTGTGGCTGGAATAAATTTACATAATGCTTATATTTCAATACAGCGCGATTGTAAGCTTATGCCTGCTTTATACATTAATTGGTAATGTAATAGTCTCAGGGTGATTTATACTGAGCTTTCAAAACAGGTTTCATACGAGAGCAGTCCCAGAAGGACCCGGACCTAACTACGAAAACACAAAAAATTGGAAAAAAATATCTTTATTTCTCTACATAGTCTCCTTTTGATTCGATGCACTTTTCCCAGAAATGTTCTATAGCATCTAGCTCCGATTTTATATTAGTTGGACTGAAGCCTTTCGAACGAAAGAATTGTATCACACAACGATTTTTTCCATGTTTACAAATTCACTAAGAGCGTTCACTATTGATGATTGTCAAACAAATACTGAACAACGTAGCGTCGTCAAACTTCGAACTTAAGTCTTCTAAGTTTGGTACTTTCTGGCATAGTCACTATTTTCAAACAATTGCCATATATTATATATACTTCAGGTCGGGTACTTCTGGGACTACCCTCGTATTTGAATGTTTACAGGTATTTGGAGATAAGATAATGGAACATTTGGACCCTAAAAAACAACGATACACCTGTTTTGTGCTCATTTCGTGTATGCCAATATCTTCCTCAAAATTTTTGAGCTATGCGTTGCTTGTATAGCGTAAAAAGAAAGTAGTATTTATGCAAAAACCTTGGAATTCTCAGAATCAGGAGCGGTCAAGAAATTGTTTTCAATATTTGTGTAAGTTTGTAAGTATAATAGTTTTTTTGTGTAAATATGTTTTTAAATATTACCTATAATCGGGTACCCGGCATGCGTTGAAATGCAACCCAAAGAAAGAAAGTGTTTTTGTTTTAATTCTGTTTATTGACGTGCTTTTATGTAAGTGGATACACAATATTTTTTGTTTTTCCGTCTGGCGGCGCACAAGAGTAAATCGGATGGTTTTCCGATGTGTGAGCAGACTGGTTATTGGAATTTATCAATTAACACCACTTGTTATGTCACACACGAACTGGCATGTAGCTGTTTGTATCTATTCGATTCTTTTTTTTGATTTTTTCAGATTTTTATTTATAGATTTTTTAGAAACTTTTGCGGGTGTGCAACAACTTACCAAAGTTTCATTGCATAGTATAGAAACGCATACGGGACAAATAAACAAACAAACATTCATTTTTATATATATATTAATAGATATTCCATCAATAATGACGTGCTATTTTTATGCATCCGAAAATATCCCTTTTAACGAATATGTGAATAAATATAAAAAATCAATCTAAAAATTATTTTTTTGGAAAAAATTAAATATAAAAATTTTTAAATAACGATAAGTTAAAGCAAATGCTTATGATATCAAAAATATACTGACGCTTTCATTAAAAATTATATTTTCTACTAAAACTTGGATTATAATTTGATAACTTATAGTTTTTCATGCTGACTTTTGGGTAATCGATCAATTCTATGCTGAATTTATCATTATATTAAGAATGTAGGAAGTCTTTTCTAAGACTTAATGCCGGAAATAAAACAAAACAACAAATAATTCAGTGCACTGTGCAGGCGACGGTTTAAGAAAACTTTTTATGGATAGTTAAAAAGCAAGAAATCGGAAAAATTTGGCAATGCATTACATTGTCAAATTATTTTTAATGGCTTATGTCGTTAGGTAATAAAATTGCATTGCTGTAATAGCCAAAAATTGATTGTATTTATACGTTAAAAACTTCACAAAGCTTTCATGATTGGTATCCGAGTTTAAAAAACAATCAACACATCTCAGCAGTCAGGAATTAATAAGATACTCAATAAAAAAGTTGGTTTTAGAGTTTTTGTATTTTGAATCGAAAGTGATTTTGATACACAGATGGGCGATTTATTTTACAATGCAATCGAATACTTTTTACTAGTAGATTAGCAACTTAGTGGCATTAAAAAAACACAATGAGATTTAAGCTGAGCACAATATATTATTTATTGTAAATTTTTAGTTATTTAATACAAAATCAATCTAACTTTAATACCGAACGATGGTAACTCAAGTTTTCTTCGACGAGTGAAAAAGCATTTCTAAACGAATTCTGAAGAGAGACCAACGCAAAGGCAAGACATAAAACTGAAATTAATAGTAATAATATTTTTATTAAAGATACAATCTCCTAATAAATTATTAATGACTTTGTATTTAAATTGTCGGCGTCAGTGGCGCAGCTGGTAGCGTCGTTGGCTACGGCTACGGATGTCTCAGGTTCAATTCCCGGTGCGGACAGTTTCATGGATTGATCTTTCAATCGATTTATTGATTTTTGTTCGTAGTCTGACTGGATGGTCTTTGTGATGTCTAAATCTCAGTCCCACCCACCCATCTGATCCTCACGGGGCTTAGCAAGAGCGATTAGCTAACCACTGGTTCTGTCCTAGCCCTATATTTCTATCCCTACTCACTTCGGAAAAAAGAGACGTTGAGCAATTCTGTTGAGGTATCTCCATTAGGATACTATATGCTCCACGTTGGTCTTATAGCCCAGCGGTCAATGCAATGAGGCGCCCTTCTTGATTACGCTGTTAACAGTTATGTACAATTAAAAAAAAAATATTTCAATAAATTCTATCTTCGGCCCGTTGCTTTGAAAAAGAGCAAAGTAAGAGCTTACTACTAATCTTTTCCAAGCGCTTGCTTCTTTCCTTTCACGAAAATTTTAAAAGATTCAATATAATAAATTGTAAACTAATTTTGTAATACATAATTTTACTTGCACCAGTAAATATTTTTTTATTTTTAAATGTAACGGATAAATCGTCAAAGTAAAGACGGTCTCTGATTTTGGTTTCGATTTATAACGGCCGTGCGTGAAAATCTGTAATGTCGGCATTATTTGTATTCTAAAATACAAAGAGAGTGCCTATCACTTTTAATCGTCATATTTAATCTAATAAATCAATTAGTTACAGATTTTATGGTTGGATTGTATTTTCTTTTGAATCACACTCTTCTCAAGATATATATATATAACTTAATACTTATGACTGAGCGAGTCGAACATGGTATTTACTACCAACTAAAGGAGTGGTCGTTTGTAAAATATTCGGAAGTAATATGATACGGGTGGCATGAAATTATTTGCGGCTTACAATGATTACTATTGAAGAAAATGATCCACTTTCATAGCATTTATAATACGATAATAATATCTTATTATTTTGAGGTTGTGTTTGTACAATTTTCATGAATATAATTATAAATTTAAAATATGTGGATGCAAAAGAATTGTGAAAGGCGGTTGTTCAAAAATCATGTAAAATATTATGATGGTAAATTTTATGGCGAAGATTTTTCGTAGTAATTTTTAATGAGTGTCTATAAATCGCAGAAAGGTTTATGGTGTTCAAAGAAAGTAAGTTTTACAATATAGCACAGGTAGGCTTTGTGTCACCTTATGAATATTTTGTATTTGTATAAAAATATTATACAACAGTATTTTTATGAACTCCCTCACGTCCATGAAAAAAAAATATTTGATGCAATAGATTTGAAAACAGGGCTGCGGAGTCGGAGTCGTAGAGTTACCGGAGTTGTAAAAAACGAGCGACTCTGCGTGTATTAATGTACTTGTTTCAGTTTTATTTATACCTATATCATCTTCTTGTCCTGAACTATCCATATATATGTATATATTATGTGTATACTAGGAAAAATTGGGCTGTTTGCCGGATTGTTTGGTTGATGTTTAATTTGAAGACCGATTACACATAAATAAGAAAGAAGGAAAAAAAACCTGACTTTTTTTAGTTGTAATCTGAGTCGAAGTCGGAGTCGTGTATTTTTTGGACTATTCCACACCCCTGGATGAAAATTTAACAACTCTTCCCAGTGGCATCACACTTGGTAGATTAGTTCTACAAATTGGGAGAAGAAACAATTTTTCATTATCACGATTCAAAAAAATATATATGATGTAATCATAAGCCAGTAAGTAGTAAATATTTTATTAAAACACTTATGCACAGGTATGAATAAATCAAAAATTGTTTTATAGTTTTTGAAATTGATTCAATAGACTTATTTTGTTTTATTGATTTTGAAAATTTATTAACGATAATTGTTAGTGATATGTTTTTTTCCAATACATATTGTATCGTATACGAATAAATCAATGCACTGAATTTTTAAGCCGTCAAATTATCTAGTTGTAGTGACCAAATATGTAATTGTAAGGGCCTTGAAATAAAAGTGACAATACGCGAGAAAAAAAAGGCCCACAAAAATAACAGGTTTCTGTTCATAAACCAGATTTTTTTCGTATCATTTAATTGAAGCATTTTTTCTTATAGAAAGCGAGTCGGCAGTATTGCCAGCAAATGAAGCAAAATGATTTTTCTTAATATTTCACACAGCCATTTTGTATATTGCTTCGATTTTGAAACAACGACACGGAATCAAATTTCGAAGATGACATTTCGATAGTTTTGTTAGTAATTGAATTTCTTTTTTTTTATAATGCAACGTGCATGAAAATAAAACTGCATTGTGCTTCAGCAACAATAGAACTATTACTACAACTTATTAAATTAAATGTAACAACCTAATGTGGCAATACGTTAACGTGACGAAATATACTTCGAATTGATGACCGGAAAATAGTAGCATTTTACGGTTTTTGTATTGTACAATGAATTTTATAATTTCATTAAATATTCCCATAAATCCGGCGGCAATGAGTGAGCAATTATTATTGAAATTTGATTTCCACGGCTAAAATTTTAATGCAATATCGTGTGCAATCACATTATGCTATATTTTATATGCACGCGATATACTATAATATATATTTTTAACAGGCGCAACGCATAACTGATTATGCTAAGTTTTGGTTATTTCTTCGTTCTAGAATTAAGTGAGAATGCTATTTTTCATTTATTTAATTTATATTTTGAACAGTGACAGCTTGTATAGATTCCACTTTTTAATCCCTTCCACTGAAATCACGAGTGACACTCGTGGCCGTATTAACCAGGCGTATTCGTTAACCACGAGCTTGATTAATTAATTATTATCTTAATTATAATGTAATAGTTGAAAATGGATTGTTACCGAAGAGTTTATTCGCAGTGGAATGTGTTACTGAGAATGAGAGACTTTTTAATTACGTTTCAAATGAAATTTATGACTGTGTACGTAAAATGTTAAAAATACACTAACATATATAGTGTCTTATGTTACAATGAAATATAAAGTATTATAGATAGGCAAATCTTTATTTCAATACAGTAAGATAAAACAACTAAGGAATGGTAAAGAGTTTTTAATAACTGATTACTAAGGCATCATAAAAGCATTGCTTAGTAACAGTTTTATACTTATTCTAAACGGGTGCTCAATTAAAATTAAAGTTATGTAATTTTATTAAATCGTTTAATAAATTGTGAGTTTAAATTGTGTGAATTTCTTTAATTTGTTCTTATATGTTTTTTTTGGGCCACTGCCAACAATTAGTTGATCCAATGCTTGTTACTTATAAAACTATCAAACCATATGGTTTTTTTATTGAAAATATATTATAATAAATTTGCGCTTAATGAGGCTTGCATAAATAAAATTATCCATAGAGTATTGCGCCACCTGGATCTACTTTTGTTTCATTTAATAAAACGTCAAAAAAGTGATCAATTACATATTAGAATATGCCACCAACTTGAAAGTAAATCTACAACTGCTAATAGCAAAAAACAATAATAATGTAAAGTTAGTATTAATACATGTCCATTATTGCAAAACAATATAAAGTTGATTAACAATCGTGAGTTAAATATTATAATAATAGCGAACCTATAAATTTGTTGGTTTGTACACCCTTTAATATAATTTTTTTGTTTTTATATTATTGCTATATTTTAGTTGCCATTATGATTAATTATTATAATGACCTTTTATTTAATATGAATGATATCAAAGTACTGTACAATTATGCGCACCCCTCTAAAGTGCACATGCCGATTAATTAGTCTAATTTCTTGGTAAACCACGGATGCATTATATATGCGAGTATAAGGTGTACTCACACTTAAGTAGGATAGAAAGATTAAAAAAATAGAGTTTATTCCCATAAAATGTGGCAAATGACAGATATTTTAGAACAATGTTGATATTATTTTTAAATCGTATAATCATGTTGATCTATCCAAGTAATATAAATAGAGAAAATTACACTTTTAAAGACTAAATTTTTTTTTATCTTGACCTCCATAGTTACAAAAATGATTGGATGAAATAGTGGCATTGTAAAGTTCAAAATTAAAATTAAAAATCGGTTTCAAGTGCTTATATTATGTTGGAATTTTATCTAAATCTACCTGTCGCATTAACAAGAAGTCGAAATCGTTACATATCTCATGTTATGGATTGTTTTCAGAATATTAAGCAATTCAGAAATTGGATCCTTTGTTAAATAATAAAGATATTTAAAGTATGCATCATTATTAAAACAACTTTTGGCCAGTCACGTTCCATTTATCTTGGTACGTTCACTTTCTTACATCCACACTGTTTAAATTGACACAGTTATACTGAAATATCATGGAAATAAACTCGCTACATCTTATGAAGTTTTGGATTCTCACAGATATACAGTTACTCAATTATTATACTGTTTGCATACTTGAATGCTTCAATTAGTTTTGTGGTCGGTAAATTTGATTCAGTGATAAGGGTAGAGTGTAGAATCGTATGATGATAACGAGCGACTGAGTGTGAAGATTACAGTATTATAACGGCATGAAGTATTTGTTAAGGAAAAGATTATCAGTATAGAAGAAGTACAGTAAATATTTTGACACCTTATATAATATATATTACATTTTTTACAAATAAAATGATCTGTTTCTGACTCCTGAAATTAATTCACATTGTAGGTGTATCCAGCAGCAGGTTTCGATACTGCTCGAAACATTACCAAGTCTTGTGATTTATTGCTTCAGTGGATGTAAATCGTGGAGCAAGTAAGTATTTATTAGCAATTCATGCAATTAGTTACAACTGTCACTGAGATGAAAAGATTTTGGTCACGAATAAACGTAACGTAACTAGTGTAAATGGGTGCTCACAGTTGCATGGCCACAGAAAATTGCATGCTTTGTACCGTATTAGCTCTAACACAATGCGATGGTTTTAACCTAAAATATTTTTTGTAAAGAACGGTCCCGATATAATATTTGGGGTCTAGTGAAAAAACAATGCGAATCATGGAAGTGTATTTACTATGGTGCTTTCACCACATGCTATTTTCTATTTATACCAAGACCTATCTGGTGCGCTTGGGTAAAGTTACAACCTAAGGTTGCCTTCTTGCCGTCATTTGAATTTATTGTTTATATTTCAATGAAAAATACGACTAAGTAAGTTATATTATAAATCCTTTTAGCTCAGACTGTTGAGTTGTATTGTAAACTCCTTTAGCTTAAAGGTTGTTGATTAAGGATTTTTGAAAGTTTCTTTTGATCTGGAAGTTTATCTATACCATTAAAACGCTTAAAAGTGTAGTAGTTTAACCATGCGCTACTAATAAACTCATTCAGCTGATGTTGACGCAACTTAAAACTGCCACTTTTTGACCGCTGTATATTACGAATGTCTTAAGGAAGAAAAGTCGGCTATATCGATTTACGGGAATTGGTAGTCATGCTCAAAGAAAAGGTGCTCTTCGTTTTGCGCAGTATCGTTGCTATATTGGGAAATTGGACATGTTAAATCAAAAGTGATCAGTAATATAAATGTGAGGGGAAATGAATAAGAGATGTTTTTTATTTATTTAACTTAATCCAGATGTAATGATTCAAGCGAATTAAATTATTAGTACTGGGTAATAAATGCTTTTGTTTTTTCCGTTTGGATCAATGATCGATATGTTGCATAAATTTTATTGATATTATATTACTCATATAATACAATTCCATATTCATTACTGACAAACGAACGCTGATTGCTACACAGAATTTCTTTTCCGCATAAGCAATTCCGCCGCAATTTTCTGTATGAGAAATTCGCGGTTCACTGGAAGTCGCTTCGTTCCGCAAAATTTAATACCTGCTATATTAACATACTAAAATTGATTCATATTATTTATTATTATTATGGATGTCGTAAAAAATTGATAGTTTCGGATGTTGCGGTTCTAAAACCGGCTCAATACAACAATGACTGTCAATCATTACAAAACATACGAGTTATTTTTTTTTTTTGTATCACTAAACTGAAATTTTAAATACACGTATGGAATAACAATTTCAATTGAATCATAAGAAAATTGTTCAATTTGTTTGATCATTTACTGGGACTCTAATAACTGCAATATTTACATTAAGATTGATCGTGGATAAAAAAAAATGGTAATTTTATTACATAAATAGGTGGAGTATTTTTTTTACAGGGGCCGAAAATTTTTATAGCTACGCCTCTGCATGCTTGTGGAAACATATTAAATTAAGTTATTTGGTCAGCTTGCAATAAAATAGAATAGTTTTTTTCGTCTTCAGAAATTAAATGTGTGTAGTATAATGTAATAAAACAATTTTTTGTTTTCTATTATTTATCCAATAAATCGTTGAATTTGTATCTTTCCCCGCATTTGTTTTTCGTTTATAATTAATCTATTGTAAATACGAAAAACTGTATAACATTTAGAAATTATGTACTAATCAAAAAAAATGACTCTACTTTTGCTCTCTCCTCAAACCCTCGAGGTACCCACACATCGTGGGCGGGCGTATTAAATACGATAGATATTAAAGCATTGCAGTAAAGTTCTAATTAGGCTTGATGAACTGTGAGAAAAAATGATTTTACCATTTCTTAAACAAAATAATAAGAAAAGTGATTATTACATAGCACAATTTGCATTGAAACTTTTCCATCACTTCAGTTGAGCTGCTCTGACACTAGCACAAAGTCTATCTGGCACTATCCAAAGCATTTATTTGATTATTTTATAATCAAAATTGTTTTAGTCAATGCCTTTTCTATTTAAAACAGCTCAATTTCTTTGAGTTTCAATTTCTTCTTCAACATTTTTCTATAGAATAGATTCGTATTTTGTAAGTTATACCAACGACGTGTTTTTAGTTATATCAAAGAAATGTTCATTATCACCCATTGTATGACGTGTGATAAACTTTTTTTCTTTACAACAGCATTATCTTGATTTATTATTAAGATTTTAAAAATAATTCTGTAATAAATATATTTCTGGAATGATATTTAAACATATACTTATGTTTTAATTATATTTAAATCTGACATACCGCAATGCCAAAAAGACACTTTTCAGGTTGGTGGTCAAAGCTTGTCGATTCGATGGCAAATTATTACTTACAAGTAAAAAAAGAGTCCACGCAGACAGCTGAAACTATTAAGAAAAGAATATAAGGACTCATAAAACGTTTAACTTGTGCAGTAATTATACGATGCATAAGAGCTCTCCAAAAACATGTTTTTTTTATTTTAAATACGTGGGATTGTTTTATCACTAAAAATAATGATGTTGCCTTTGATACTTTCAAAAAACCTTCAATATTTGCATTTATCCTTGAAAATGATATCTGGGAGCTGATTTTGACAAAAAGGCATTTTTTTGTCAAAATTGATGGTTTCACACACACACATACACTCTCTCACATCGTGTGTCATGCTGAAGCTCAGTGTCTGTTTGTGCCCTACAGGTGGAAAGATAAATTAAGAAGAATAACATAATGAATATTGTTCAAATTTGGATTATTGAGATTTTGTACACTTCCATGTATTTTGTCACTAACGACCCGGGTTTCGCCTTTCGGCATCTTCAGGCATTCGAGCACACGAATGGACTCGATCAGTTCGAGTCCATTCGTGTGCTCGAATGCCTGAAGATGCCGAAAGGCGAAACCCGGGTCGTTAGTGACAAAATACATGGAAGTGTACAAAATCTCAATAATCCAAATTTAATATTGAAATTCCATCGAGCACCCTCAGTCGATGTCTTAAATTATATGAATATTGTTCACTTTATGGTTAAACAAATCCTTGTTAAATGAAATGCATATTAATCTGTGGGTTAACAATTATTAAGTAATTGAAATACTTTGGTAAACGAAACGAACCCGTTTAGGTAAAAAGAGGCTTAGTATGTTTTTGTTTTGTAAATTTGATTAAAATAATTAGATATACAAGGGAATTAAACAGAACTTTTATTATGTAATTGTAAAATATGATAATAATACAGTTGGTAATTTCAACAGATTCGTTCCATAAAGTGTGTGAAACATTTTGTTTAACTAACTTGGCTTTAATGTTGTATCATGGACAAGTTGAATATTAATCGATGTTATTTCACTTTCAAATTTTAAGTACCCACTCTACATAAAACACTTGCGTGTCAAGAGCTTTCATAATGAATTATATCACTTGAACAAAAAATTGAGCGACTACAAAAAATATCATTGAATCACTCCGACATGTGTATATAATCATTAGTCATAATATTTAGTAAAAAAACATATTTTAAATGTTTTTATGTGAGGTTGCCCTAGTTCTGTGCAAAACGATCTGAAAAACAAATATTTGACATATGGGAAAAATAAAACAAATAGTGTAACCCCAAAAGAATAGTCCACTCAATCCTTTTGTATGCGATACTTTGGTTCGAGAAATTGACAATATTGAAAAAGAGGACTAGGTGTTTTTCCTATAATAATTAATATAATTGTAAAATTGAAATCGTATCTTTTAGATATGCGTTTTGGAAGTCTACGATGTTGTGTTGAATAAATGATAATTGCGACTTGCAAGTGCTTTTATAGTTTTTATATTCCGTTTGTCAGTTGGCGTGTGTTATGTATTATAATTTTTTTTTTGGAAATTACTGTTTATCCTCAGGCATCAAAAGTACAGAAAGGTTATAAAAAGTCTCTGGAACGGTGTGTGGCTTAGTTATCAAAAATGAAATAATGATTTGCAAATAAGACACGAATAATTTTTGGTGTAATTATGAGATTAATCTTCCGGAAACACGTTCATTTTTATTTACGATGATCAATAATAATGGCCTCTGTAAAAAACAACGCTTTTTAGCTAACACAATTAGCGTGTTGCTGAAGATTTCTCTTCTCTTTAATCCAAATTTGATTGTACGTTATGTTATACATATTATATAAACGCTCTTATTCATTCAAATCACGAATATTAATTGAGCATAGTCTACTTCTTTATGATGACAGGTGAAATAGTGTTTATTTGATGCCGATAATTGCCTACTATTTTTGATACAATTTCAATGAAATTTTAATGATGTTGAATGGATGAGTTATGGTTTTTGAGTGTTTTGACTGACCCCTGACACTAACAACTCCGACCGCTTTCGATTCATGTGGGCGATTTGACGATCTTTGTTACTCGAATGATACAAAAAAGGAAATATTACAGTTATAATATATATTACGTATTGTATAAATTATTTTATTGGCCATTCGATAATTCATTGTCTGTTTGTCATTGTGATATGTGATTTCACCTACTATTGAATACGGAAGTTTCGTAAAAGTGTTTTTTACTATCGATTTGGTGCGGTTATAAAATTAATTGAAAGAGAAATCCGGATAAAAATTATGTATTTAAATATATTGATTGAAAATAACAAAAAATTTAAGATGAATCTCAAGCAAACATATTTTTTTAGTTATTATAATTATATATATATACTGTGTCTTGTCATTTTGGATACCATGGTAGAAACTAGACATTCTTAGTTAGAGATTGTATGACTGACAATTTATTTAAATTCATTGTGATACTTCGAATGTTGAAAAAAAAAACAATGTTAATAATATTGAGAAAAGTATCTACGTAAATAACTGCAAATTTTATTTTTACTTTGATAATTTTATTATGAAAATAAACAAAACTCTGAAATTGCCGCAAAGTAATTTATTGTCACTTTCACTGCTAAATGAGTCGAGTGCAAATATTTTTACCATCGCTGTTTTTAATTACAAAATTTTGTGGTCCGTTTTATTTGGATTGTGAAATTCCTTTAACACGCCCTACAAATTAACGTTCGTAATAACGGGCGATACAAATTAATTGCAACCGAATGTGTCCCGCGGACAATAAAGAGTTTTCTTATAATAACTCTACGATTTGCAATATCACGAAAATGGCATTTCAAATGTTGCGGTATGTTTTTCACAGCTGCTGAAGTTTATCGGACACGATTTTCTTTCATTTGCAATTATTTCATGTAAGTATAGCATGTTAAAATGTTACGGAAACACTTCTATTATAAAACCTTTTCATCATTAAATAAGAAATGCAGCTTTAGGTAACACTGTTTTATTGACTAATCATAGAGATTTAATTATAAAAAAACTATAATAAATATACAACGTCACACTGAGTTGTAAAAAATATACAAATAGACTAGATTCAAATAAACATTATTACTGCTTTTATGATTGCATTAAATCAGGTCAATAAAATTAATTTATGTGAAAGTAAAATCATTAGTCTACGAAAGAAAAATTTACAATAAAATTAATAATTCGTTTTGCATATTTAAATATGTACAATATTATACATTATTATTAGAGTTTTTGTTTCACTTTTTACATCACTGCTTAGATTTTTTCCATCATATTTTAAAAAATATGAAAAAGAATAAACAAATTTTGTTATTCCACAATAAATTAAGCACTTTTCTTTTCACTTATTTAAAATTATACACAGGGTTATTAGATACTCCATCATTCGGCAAAGGGAACACTGTCAAGCTTCCGGCGAACTCGCCTCTTGGATTTTGAATTGTATTAAGAGCTCTTTGTACAGGAGAAGCTTCCGGAGTAGAGAACGGGTTTGTTTTCTGGGATGGCATGTAAGGTGGTCGTGGAGGAAGAGGGAAAGATCTGGCCAAGGCTAGGTTGGAGAATCCCCTTGATCCGGAGCCCATTGCAATGCGACCGCCGGGTAAGGCGCTGTATCCCAATCCTCCGGAACCAATGGCCACAGGTCCGTGCTGGGGAACGACAATCCTGGTAGGTCTCGCATTTGGCACTGGTAGTCTGATGACAAGTCCGGGTTCGGCAATATAACCGGGATATTTGTAAAACAAATTTTTATTCACGTCCGTGGTTACTCTTCTAGGGTACTGGTATCCCGGGCCGTGCCTTGTGTTCGGGTACTGTGGGAAGGGTGGTGGTCTTATCGCGGGAGGGATGAGAAAATTGAAAAACCTCGGCACGGGCTCTTCAAGAAGTTGATTGCCAACGGGTGTGGCGTAATTGTATCCACTGTTTACAGGAGTCCACACAGGTTGTGCTGCCGGTAATGGTTGGTAGTTCACTTGTTGAGGGGTGAGCTGAAGACCGAGCGATGTGAAAAAACGGCTGTTAACGTCGGGTTGCAAGTCTCCGGCAGAGAGAAGCTGCTGATGCTGCTGTTGAAAGTCGTTAACGTCACCTTCATTTCCGTATGACAAACCGTCGCTGAAGACTCCTCGCTTTTCGATTTTGGCTGGAGAGTCTGCGGCGAAACTCCATGCCACCAGTGTACATATCACTGATATCTGTGAACAAACCACATTTAAAAATATATTTATTCAATAAAACATTTAGATTTCTATTATGCAAAAAAACACCAAATTGTACCACTTGCTACCTATTTCAATTTATTTAAAACGTTATTTTAATCACATAGTCAAAAAAACACGAATAAATTTAAGGCTACAGTTATAAAGTTGCTGTAAAAGTATTTGATTATTTTACGGCATCGAATATTCACTGAAATAGTGTCAAGCGAGATATTTTGTGTCACAACGTATAGCCGAAATTAGTCAGTAATCCGAGACATTAATTCTGGCCAAGGCGGGGCGAGCGACCCGCTTATCAATAATAATTATTGTGATTACAAATTATTTATATAAAAAAAAGACTTTGAATGCGGGATTGGTCCGTACCGTAGTTTTCATTTTGGGACCAGCGCGTGGTAGTATCGTGCAGCGCACTGAAATCGTTGCGACATGCTCAGCTACTTTATATCAAGTTTACATTATTGCAAACACGCTGTTCAAAAGGGGGGAACATTGCTCCGGAGGGGGTGGCAGGGTAAACAACAACGAAAGACCAAAATTTACTTCTCTGATCAGAATCGCAAGTTACAAAACAATGATTTCCTTGCTGCCATAGCAACGAACAAAAACCCTTTCTACTTCCCGGTAGCAGGTTTGAACTAAGAAACTGCTTGTAGAAACGTCAAATTAAGTTCCTATTATCGGTTGTAAATAGGATACTAAAAATATGTCAACTATCGTTTCCTTCCTAATTGTTACAGAATATAATGATAACAATAAGTAACTTTTTCTATAATGTGAATTTTTATGTTATTAAATTGAATATTAATGACCTAATTCTCAAATAAATTAAAAAAATTTCCGCAAGAGAATATGTTTCGTTTTGATATAGCACATTTTTTTCGTTTTATAATATGGTAAAAGTAAAAAACTAACACGCATTTTTTTAATTCAATGTCTCATAATTTTATATATTATTATTATTGAAGTAATATTTGATATAGTTATACGTATTATAATTTGTAGCATTTATTTGGCCGGTCCCAAGTGTTTAATCCTGTTGGCTTTTCGTCCACTCGATTGCGCGGTAAAGAGCTGAAATCCCCTAGCGAAAACTTTCATATATTGGTTTTTCAATTGATTTACAGAGTTGAGTACAAAGTCACTGGTGATTGTGATGTTTTATGCACTGTTCCTTTATCCATCATCCATCCAATCCTAAAAAACGGGGAGTGTCGAGAGATCAACTAATTTGTCAGAATATGCTCGATAAGAAATCCAAAATATCTTTTAAATAAAGTACTTTCAGTAACCCTACTAATGCCGGTCAGACATTGCACTGACATCTAACAAAATAAAATTGACATTTTTAGGATATAAAAGATTGATATCGTTTTATAATAATCTCTTAACATTATAAAAGACAACAGGTTTGCTTGGCAGATTGCACGTAAGCTCTTAATACGGTGGTGTGTAAATTGCTATGGGTGGGTGAACCGTAATGTGATTTTTGACATTACAATCTTTTGATTGTTTTTTGCAAGGCCTTTGATTCTTATAACATGACATTTATTTATGAACCTGACAAAAAATTATATAGTCATTTTATTTTCTTGTATAATAACAACACATATTCCAGTTATGATTTAAACAGATATCGTCCCATTTATAACAAAGTCAGATTTGTGCTAAAGCTTTTAAAGGTCGTTTTAAAATTTTCGTAAATAAATAAATAATTTGCTATTTTTAAATCGTATTATAACGGAGTTATATCAATTGAATGTTTATTCAATCCATTCATATTTGAAATAATTTAAGTTTTGGCCATTTTTTTAAGCTTTAACGGAAAACTAACTTAAGCAACTGAAATTTCCCAACGCGTAAGTGTCAAAAACAATAATTTTGTATAAACGTGATACTCCTGCACTCTAGAGTGCATGCAGCCAATTCTTGAGGAATTTCTCTAAGAACATTCTTGGCAAACATTTGAAACACGCATACAGTTTTTACTCTGCGGGATACACCATGTAATAGTGTGAACCCGTAGCGGATGATGATGGGTAGAACTTTGATTACCCCAGGGCATTATGGAAAACGTGACATTCTCGTATACGCCACGATGAATAGCTACATAAAGAATTCACGACAATCAATGTTAAACTCATTACTTAATCATTATTTATTCAATACTATTTTTTGTGGTTTTTTAATGCAACGATTCTATGTATACAGTGATCTGCGGAAATTATTTCCAATATTTCCATTACTACAATACTATTGATAACTTTGTTATTCCACTTGTTTTTTTCGCACAACAAGACAAATGATGAAGTTTTAAATATGATTTTAATAAATACATATTACATTCTGACATTAAATTCATACTATTATATCAATAAATAAAGTTTTTTATGAATTTAATTTAGAACATTGGCAAACAAGACACTGATCGATATGTAGGGATACAATACTCCAACAGAGGTCAAATTGAGAATTTTGTTGCAAGAGCAAGAGAATAAATACAATTTAGAACAAGACTGTTATTTTATTTATTAAAAAAGTGCGTGAAAAATATTGTTTTAAAAATTCTCCAAGCGGTTAAAAAATCATTATGCCAATGTTGTCATATGTACATTATATATGGTTGATTATAATGCTAGTTGTTTGACAAGTCCATTTATTTCTGTTGTGCATAATGTCATTTTCATACAGAACTAAGTAAAAAATGAAATGTTTCAATCTTTAAGTCTTGCCAGAGAGATCATGAGTTCATGAACATTATGCAATGTAAAATCAGGTAAGCCGCCACTTTACATTGATGTCATAAAAAATACGGGAAACTGTATCAGATTGCACTTTATCAAAATCAGAAAATACTTGAGTCACTGATTTCTTCAATTTTCGATAGATAGAAACATTTTTTCTCTTAAACTTATAAGAAGTATATATAAATTTACTAAACAGAGTTAAGAGGGAGATAGATATCTTCAAATTATGATTTCAAAGACACTTGACAGTTATTGTTGAGAGATTCCTAAACACAATTTGTTAGTAAGTAAAGCAATATTTTAAATGCTTGATTACGTTTGTGGACCGATAAATTTATAATTGAATTATCGTTGACAGCTGTTGTTTTACGGTGCATTATTTATTTTATACATTAAATAAGTTTTCTATGTATATCGAATCTGGCATCTGTTTCTTTGTTCTCCTTAATTGCAAACAACAATGTGATTTCATATTTATTAGAATCATATAATTATTACTGGTTGTTTAATCACATAATCAATCTTCATTTTTTTTTAATGTTTGACAGTTTAATGACATATTTCAATAATCTACTATGTTAAGACGATGTTAAATGATATTTTTCTTAGCTGTGACTGCATCAAAACACTATGTAACGTTAATGTGACTCAAATCTGATGATGGCTGTATTCTTTCATCTGGGTATTTTTAAATGAGTAAAATTCAATAAAGGTATGACATAAATTTTTGATGCAAACATATAACTCGAACTACCGCTTATTGAATACGATAAAACAAAATAGTAAATAATTCAATAAAGGGAATCGTGAAAACATCTAAATAATTTATATAAAAAATATCGCACGTTTAAAATAATTAATCAAAAAATAAATTAATGGGTTATTTGCCACATGAATTAGAATAATCATATTTATTTTTTAATTTTTGTACATACAGGTTTGTGAAATATAAATGATAGTGTGTGCTGGATTGTAATATATCGCCAAACAAATCTCAGTCAGGTTAAAAAATACTCTCAATTATGCAAGCCACTATTTTATATATATAAAAAAAAAACATAAATTAATTTGTTCCATTTGGAAATGTGTACAAAAATATTATTAATCTGACATAGAAAATATTATTAAGGCATGTCATTGGGTTTGAATAAATGGCTATCGCATTCGTTGCAAATTAAGGCAAGATTTAATTCAAGTAAAAAATCTGCATTTGAGAATATTACGCTATTAATTATTTGTATCAGAAAATTTGTTGGTAAAAATTCAATCATGAACGAAAAATAAATGCACGAAATATTTTTGCTTTTATATTCATACCAATTTAACTTTTTGCTTATTCTTTGCGTTTAGTTCAAATTTTTGGATAAATTTAGAGTTTCATACATTATACAAATTAGGGAAAAACATGGTCAAAAAGACACATCCAGATTTATATATAGTTTTAGAAAATAAAAAAATCAAAATATAATACATATAGATACACATATCGGTAAAGTCATTTGAAAATATGCAGCAAGAAACGTTTCGTAAAAATACAAGTGTAGAATTTCAAGAGTTTTTTTGTGACGCATTGAAAATCGATTAACGGAACACCTTTTCTGTACATGTTTAATTGAAGGACGTATGTGCATAAATAAGTGATAGGTGTACTTATATTTAGATTGGTGAAATGATAATGTATACAATTTAAGTTTTAAGTCTAAAGAAAAAGTGTGTCTATACCAAAATACTTTTGTTGCTACTCATAAACCAAATTTTGAAGATTTTTTTATATCTTCTGATATTATTATTAATTAAAATTAAACCAGTTACGATTATCATATTATTTACATTTAAATATGAAATGTATGGTTCACCACCCAAGGTCTGAGTGATTTTTTTATATCCAGTAATTGGATACACGTTTCAGGTTAAAGTTCTAGTAGATGTTGACAACGTAAAACAAGGTAATTCTGAATTGAATTGTATTAAATTATATGCTATTAAATAATTTATTTATATAAATGCAAAAATAAAGACAGCCACAGCAAAAACGACGCATATCATATCATAAAATAAAATTGTCTCCAAATTTATGAAAAAAAAAATTTTTTTTTTCAATTATTTGTCCAAGATAAGGGAGAGGAAAACGTTTTTCGATATTTATGTTTTTGTAAAAATAGTTTTGTTTGTTCAAAAATATTGCGGAAACTTTTTGGAATTCAAGTAGTGAACCTATTGATATTATTATTGGAATGATAAATAAATATTGGTTCAAAAGTTTCATTATGTCATGGCTTTACGAAAGTGGCAGTTATGACCGCTAATAAGTAGCGGATTCAATGATTAGGTCAACATTGACAACTAATTGAAATGTTTTTACTGCTCAAAATATTGGGAAATAATTTATTTTAGTAATTTATTCGTAAAATTGAAAAAACCATCAGTTGAAATTTCTCACTTCAAAACAAGAACCTAAAAATATTGTAAATTTGTGTATTTATTGCTACGAATTGTGTTTAATATGTATATATATACAATGTATTTCTCTAAAAAAATGACAGGGAACAGTTTGTTTGTATACAGTTATTGTCTAGATTCAAATTATTTTAACAAAATAATAATGTAGAAATACTCCATTGAGTAAACAATAAAGGAGTTGAATTGAACAGTTTAGAGTTTTTATAAATTAATAAAATCGTTGACAGTAATCAATTATTAGCAAATATAATTTAAGACATCAACTGAGGGTGCTTGATGGGTGCATTCGTGTGCTCGAATGACTGAAGATGCCGAAAGGCAAAACCCGGGTCGTTAGTGATAAAATACATGGAAATGTACAAAACCTCAACAATTCAAATTTATTAGCAAATAACATTTTAAATAGAACATGTGGCTTACCACTAATAAATTTATTTCGCTATGGATTGTCACGTCCAAACAATAGTAATTAATTTTGTAATTAGTGGTGTTATGGTAATTAGAACATATTATTAACGTCATTGCATAAAAAAACATGATATACGTACTTCATACAATTAAAATTTTTGAAAGAAACTGCGGTACGATAATTGTAAATCATTCAATGATTATCAAACTATTGCTGGTTTGATTTTGAAAGATTGTGATAAAAAAATTATGGAGATACGAATATGAGATAGTGATAGAAATACAGTTAAACGATTGATAGAAAATGATGGATACTTCAAATGATTAGAAAGGAAATATGTAATGCTCAACTTTTCCTGTCCAAACCCCGGTTTTTCGAAAATAACAGAGAGCCACGAAGTATTCCAATAATCTCACCCCCGTTGATGTTTCGAGTATTTCTATGGTTTTCTTCACAAGCCAAAGGGAAAGTCCCTTTGTTTTGACCAAGTTTTTTTTCTTTAACATTACATGTGTGAGCAGTGTCCATGGTGTGCTAACAATTGAGATGCGAAGGCTGTGAAAACAGAAAAAAGCAGTACAACGGCCAGACGTCACAAAGAATCAAGAATCTGGTCAGTGAATATAGCAGGACATACCAGCACTACCTGACGTCACTGGTTACCGAGGACTTCTTGGACATTGACAATGAATCCGATTTTCAAACAACTTGATAATTGGATGGATGGATTATAGGTTGGATGAATACGTTTCAGTCTGTTTATACATACAGTCTGTGAAATCCCAATATCATGAAAAGAAAAAACAGATCATGCTAATCATCCTTAACCCCGTACAAAACTAAACAATTAAACTGCCTTTTAAAATATGGATGGTAAAGATAATGTGCACCATTAAGTCCAACCGTATTATTTATCTAAACTAATACTTCTGCAGTCTGTAGTAGTTTATATCTTACTTCTAAATATAGTTACCACTAATTTAGTATTCAGTCAGTTGAAGACTCAATTTGGTATTGATTTGATATATTTTATTATATTTGTTCTGTAAACTCATAACTCACTGCAGTGATTTTGAAAACAGAGTAAAATTTATAAAAATCTATTGCTATTCCTGAATACAATACAGTGATCAGGCACTGAATTCTGCTATTATTTCTGGCCAATTAGATATCGGAGGTGAATAAAACCAACTGTTACGGTAGATGAATAACTAAAGAATTACGGATGAGCAAACATTCCAGTTAATTCTCCGATGAAGTAAAGATGACTCGTAAACTAATATAACAGAGCTAGTATGAAGTAAAATTTGCTGTTATAAATCACTCCATCCATTGTTCTACATAATTATAAACGCGCAATAGAGATAGTAGCAATTTTTGCAACAAAACAAGATGTTGCACTGTGCTCAATCTAATGGAATTAATACTTATTTAAGTTTCAAACATACATAGATTCAATCTCATACATATAAATCAAATAAATATGTTACAAAGAAAGTCTTCCTGAAAGAATCAGAAGGAGAGAGAAACTTACATAATTATATGTAAGATACAAATAAATATAATACTTAAGATGGAAATGAATGCCATTAAAAAGTATCCTACCTCATATTGTGCTAAAATAAATGAATTTCACAATATACTTAAAATTATATTAATTGTATTAATATTTGTCGTGAAAGATTCAACACAATTCATTAAATACAGTCAATTCCTTCGACATTTTCAACTCAACAGTTCTATAAAACGTAAATGTATTTTGCAAGTGAAGCCAAAGATATAACAAACAAACTCATAAATATTATATGGTATAAAAATTCTTGAAAGTATTTCGTGAAAAATCGTATGAATTCAAGGTCGACCGTTTTCAATGTAAGTTGTCGATACAGATTAATCAATAATATCTTTGAAGTGTGTTCATTTTGTTATTTATATGCTAATTTAAAACGTTTATTAAAATTAATTTTGTGATACAAGCTGTTACAAAGACATCAATTATTACGAAAAAACATTTGCGAGTAGAGTCATTAATTGTCATACATATAAATTTAATGCGCGAACTCCAAGAAACTGTCTATAAATTTGCATTTTGTTTTTCCGATTATTTTTATGCAGTGACTTGAATTAGCGAGCGAGACCTTGATAATAAATCATATTATCTTACGGATTCTCGGACAAAAAAAATAATTTAGCTGACATGCTTCGTAGATTGTAAAAACAAATAGCCTTAAGGGAGGTTAAACCGAAGCTTAGCACATATATTTATGATTGATATAAGATTAACAATCAAAAATGCTCTTGATTTAAAAGCCTGCGTTTTTTGGGCTTATTTACCTGGGGCACATGCTCTCTCTCTTAGTACAATATATAAATCTGTTTGGTTTATCATGCCTAAATGACATTAGCTAATACTAGATAAGTTGTGTAAACAATCTGTTTTTATGTAGGTATAAAATCTTTTGTTCTTTTACTTACGTTTCAATTCTGATTTCACAAGCCTAATCTACGTGCATGTATGTACATATTGCTGTGGCTTTTTAAGCAATCAAAGTTTTATTTTTATTTTAACAGATATATAAACAGCTGTTGTTTGTTCGTGCCTTAAAGCAAACTTTAGTGACTCAATTGATATACTATTTTGGTTCCGTTAAAAACGAAATCTGGTTTCACTGTAAATAAATATTTTATTAATACAATTTTTTTAGCATAGTTTGAGTTAATGGTACCTAATTATAAGTAAGGAAAAAAAATGCACTATATTTTCCATCCCGTATGATTCTTCTGTTACTATGGTTACTTGATTAATAAATGAATCTGTTATTTCTTATTTTATTAAAGCAAGCAACCGGTTCGATCACTTTTTGATATAACCCTTTTCCCAAATATAATAACTTAATTTTTTTCATCGACATTAAAAAAATATTCATGTTTAGACCATGATAATGTTATTATATTAATATTGTAATAAAAAAACAATAATCTAAAATAATCTATCAGGTGGTGTTGACTGTCAATTGTTTGTAGAAAAAAAACACATACAAATATTTTTAAGCAATAATTCCACAATTGTATATGATTGTTTTACCCTGCTTACAAGGATATATTACAATTAAGAAAATAGTCATTCAAATTATTAAGTGCAACAATTTTCAACATTGTATTCTATAATAAATAAAAAAAAGGTTGTTAATGGTAGACAACAGTTTAACATACTATAGTATTGACTATCTTGACATGTATTCGGTAGAACAGTATTGTGCTGGGATAAAAAATCAGCGTGTAAACTATAGTTACATTGTTACATATATATAGAGACTACAAAAATTGACAAAACTTGTCGATAGTTATTTCATTATTATACCATCGGCGCACCTATGATTTAATGGATTTTTGTATGCTTCGATATTTGAGAATCGTTGAAATCTAAATACAATTTTATGATAATTTCAAATATTATGCCAGATTAAAAACACACTATTGGAAAGTTGTATTACTTACCGTCCCTCTAGATACATGCGGTCCTTTGGGTATAGATTTCCCTTAGCATTGATTATTCAGTTCGTGCGATTTGTTATACAGTTGCAAAATAAAGTGCTTCCATACAATTGTGCAGTAAAGATTGGCTAATTTTTTAGACTTGCGTCATTTATTACTTTTACACTTTCAATCTAAAAGCAAGGAAATACTTGGCTGTAGAGACTATAAAAACAAAACTATACGCTTCTTCCCTATAATTATTTCATGTCACGTGAGATTTTTTACACTGCAAATTAATGTATTTCGCTGTTGCAGCGTTACACCGTAATAAAAAGTCAAACGAAATGGAGCGTAAAGAATATCGAGCGGTTTTTGTCAAAGCCTACAGATTAGATTCACTCAACTTTTTAAGCATTCATTGATTTAGTGGCCACGATGGAAAAAAAACCGACGTGGAGTTAATGTCTGCGCCTTTCCAGTCTGTTGGCTATGAGACAGATGTGAAACTCTTATAAATCACCAGGTAAATGCTCCCCGATTTTCCGTTGTATTAGAAGCTATAACTCACAAGTATGGAAGTTTTTATCTCAATAAAGCGATACTAGCTTTGTATTGCTTGCTGCATTAAGCACATTTACCGTAACTAAATTTTTAGCAAGCGCAATAAATAAACGTAAAAAAACATAACATATTTTTAGCGGTCGCTATTAATAGTTTCCAAATGTACATAAATTAATTCAGATATTTTCTGGCAATGAAATGAAAAAATATTTTTAGTTCTACAAAATTTTATTAGTTGGTTAATAGCTATTTCGGCTTAACGCCATCGTCAGAAATACATCGATATTTTATTCTATTATAATGGAGTTCTACCAAGTAAATGCCAATTCAATCAATATATGTTTTGTTGTTTTATTTAGTATAGTTCCCGTTATGTTTAGAATACTTTGCAGATTAAGACTACTTTTTCATTTTCTAGGGGAATCACATTTTTTGATGTACTTATCGCAAAACAGTAAAAAGTAATATGGAATTAAAATCAGTTAGAATATTAAAATACCTTAACTCAAGACGTCATAACTGATTTTAATAAGTTTTCGCAGTTCCCAGAGTTACATATTTCGAATCGTAATGTGAATTATGACTTCAATTACGTAGTAAGTTTCTCAAAGATTGTAGCAATTATCCAGCTCAAAAACAAATGAATGCACGCTAGCTGTCATCTACGTTTAAAACTAACAAAACTGATCTGAAAAATCTATTGTAATAAACAAAAATTAAAAACCATAGAGAAAAATCACGTGGCGCTTCTGCCAAAGAAATCACATGCAAATAGAATTTTCATCAGAGCATAATTTGAAAAAGGAATGGATTAGTTTGGTTGCATACTTAAGAGATCTATGATATATTTATTATATTTTACTAGACAGTGAAGGTATACGGTCGATTAATTGTATTTTAAGTTGAACTTGTTGGTATAACTTATGAAAATAAACGGCTACAACTAAATTTAAAATCAAGGTTAATGATACAAATGGTAATAATCGATTACTCATAAAACCTATGGAACAATGAAGATTTAAAAATCGATTAATTTATATTTTAACGTTTAAGTAAAATGAATACAAAGTTATGTATAGGCTTTAGATCACTTTGATACAATTGTTCAAAGTTAGATAGTAAAATAAGATAAAAAAATTCGTTCATTATTTTTTTAATGATTTAAATGAGGAAATATTACATATATAAGAATATAACTTTTTAAATACCGCATTAAGAAGGTACTTAAATAGATAATAAATAGTTGTGTTGTCAATCACATATAATTAAGCAATATATTGTTCTAGTAAAAATAATAACTAATAGAAATCAATACGATAAAGATTTTTTTTATTAAACTTAAAATATTCTTACATTTTGATGTGTTTTAAAAGAAAAGTTTAATTTCAATGAATTTGTTTGTTTAGTCAGACAAAAGAGACTGAAAAATAAATTGAATAAGTAAAAATAAAAATATATTATCATAAAAGAAAGATTATGTCAGTAGATGGAAGATCATTAGATAATAATAAACATATATAATATATATTAATAATAAATATATAAAATAAAAACCACCATAAAAGACAGGATTTTAAACGATTAGAAAAAATGAGGGTTAATGCCATAAATAACTATGTTTTATGTATCAATTAATAGTTACCTATTGATCGATATATATTATATTGATAGTGTAAATAATATAATATATAATAGTGTATACACTGCACACATTAAAAAATATTTGTTTGAATTCAAATTATATTATTAATGTTTTTTTTAATAGCAATTGGCAGACCTACTAAAGTCTTCCGGAAACATAAATAATAAATTCATAAAAATATGAAACTTTGGTCAAAGCAATACGTCGATATTATGAACACAAATTAATAATTTTTCTGGTTGTTTTTTTCTATTTATATATTGTGATATTTTTTCGCTTACCGCAAACTCAGTCGTGTAGGCATGTAATATTTATTATTCGTAAGGATTGCCAAAAATCATTCAAAGTATTACCATAATATTTCGGTAATAATTTTTATCGTTGTACAATAATAGCTATCGAGCATTTTAATAATTCTATAGCGCTTAGTATAATATTGTCACTTTTCTCAGTCTCTCATCTTTTTCTAGCAGCATTTTCTCATTTCTTTCAAAACCACGGTAACTAAACATAACCGATCTATTGATAGCACTGTTGCCGAAAATTTGATTAATGGTAATTTAAGCCGAGTCTGGCTCGTCTTTAAATTACCTAGTATATGTACCTTCATACTGATCTATTAATATAATATATACAGTACTGTAGTTGAAGGTTATTATATGTGGTTATACGTTGGATAAATTCTTCTATAATCTATAATTTAAGACATCGACTGAGGGTGCTTGATGGAATTTCAATATTAAATTTGGATTATTGAGATTTTGTACACTTCCATGTATTTTGTCACTAACGACCCGGGTTTCGCCTTTCGGCATCTTCAGGCATTCGAGCACACGAATGGAATCGAACTGAGTTCGAACTCAGTTCGAGTCCATTCGTGTGCTCGAATGCCTGAAGATGCCGAAAGGCGAAACCCGGGTCGTTAGTGACAAAATACATGGAAGTGTACAAAATCTCAATAATCCAAATTCTTCTATAATCGTAGAAATAGCGTATACCTGGTTAATTCAAAATATTCTACCATGCGAAAAAAAATAAAATGCATTTTGATAAATAATTTTACAAAATTAGCTAAAAATAGCAAAGCATTTACTTCCACAAGAATTTTATCAATTTGTTGATAGCTATTTCGGCTTTACACCATCGTCAGAAGTATGCTTAAACTTAATTTAGAAATAAGTTAGAGAGAGCTTAAGCATAGTTCTGTTGATGTAGTGAGGCCGAAATAGCTTTTAATAAATTGATAAAATTCTTGTGAAACTGTATATTTTTTTTATTTTTACCTAATGATTATAGAGTTCTAACAAGTAAGTTTCCGATTCAATCAATAATGCTATAAAACATTGTAAGTGTCCATTTGAAATTCTGTGTAGGTAACCAGTGTGTCACCTATTATTTTGTTACATAAATATAGGATTGCGCATCTTTGGGAAAATCAGTCAGGCTTTTTTTAAATTGTTAAAATTGGAGGATAAGGTAAAATCCATAGGTTTGAAAGCGTTATAGCGATCTTCTTATTTACTCCAAAATATGAGAAAGGTGATTAAATTTGTAAGTTAACACTGTTTATACATTATGCTATGATTTATTATATCTAGGAATGTTTCGAAAGAATTTTATTTATTCAAGATAATGTAACAACAAAATATAATACATTTGTAATGTATTCAGAAAGTGTATTACCGGAAAATCAAACCAATAATATAGGTATAGTATCATTCATATACTCGCATGTATAAAATAAAATCAATCAATATCATGGCGTACATTTTTCGTTAGGAATGTCTCGTAATAATTGACACATCTTGTCGGACATGCTTTACACTTTTTACAGGTACGGATTAAAGCGAACAAAAAGCCAGAATCGATGTATCTATCATAATTATATCTAATAAAATAATAAGCAATAAAGCCAAGTTATGAATGAATTTAATTTAATTAAATTGCCTAGGAGCAAGGTTAAAAAATATTATGCTGAAATTTAACCTACCATTTTTATTTGATATCCATGATTTGTTTTAATACGTTTTGGTCAGCAAGTGTTTCCATGTTATCGAATGATCGACTTTGCAGAAAAAACGGGTCATAAATGAAAAACATTAGCAAAACGTAAAGAATTTATTTTATTAAAATGTGTCATATTATTTGTTTCTTGGTTAAAATAAAAACAGATTGAATTAAGATAAAACTTTGATACTTAAAGATAGTAAGCAATATTGATGTTTAAAATAATCCAATGATAGCAAAAAGAAAAAAAAAACATTTTCTCACGAATTAAAATTGATGGAGTTGATTATGAATGATTTAACTTTTAACGATTTTATTTATCAGCGTACAATACAATTCTTGATAGCCATGTTATATTTTGCAGGTCATTGCTATTATTTGATTTCTTCCCGTATTGTGTCCATAAGTTCTGATTTATACAGACCCATTGCGTGTTTTATTGTTATTCAATGATGTAAGTACGGTCGTGTTGTTTTTTTTTTTGTTGTTATATTATCATAATGTTCTTTGTTTATATCCGTGATTCATGCAATTTTAAAAATAGCGGAGTACTTTCAAAAATCCATATAAAATATTTTCGCAACTCTGAGGTGACGGTACAACAATTACTGTAATAAAGTAAAAGTATATACATTTTGTCAAAGGTGAGCTTGGATGATACCTTTCGAAATGAGATTATAATTGATCATTGCGTGTGGTCTCACATGTTGTATTGCTTAATTTAAATAATATGGGTAGACGTTCTAGTAACGTGTGAAACACCATTTTTGTAACACATGGTTTACATACTAATAACTATGAGTGCCAATGATCTCTCGTATTAAATTAGCTAATTGATCAAATAATTGCGCCAGCATACTCTTAGTTCGATACTGGTTTGCGTATTAGAGGTATTACCGATTTCTTCTGGATGATTGCTATGTTATTAATATTATTGCAAGTCATTATTTTATAAATGCAACACCATTATCAATAAGGATATAGCAACCAATTGATTTAATATAAATGCTCGTTTTGGTCTACTTAAATAAAATGAAATTTGTACCTAGATTGTTGTTCAGATAGCAAATATTATACACTGTGATATTATCACAAAAAGTTTTGATTGTGCAATATTGCTACCAAAAAAAGAATTGTAGTATGTTATATATTATTGGTAATTATTCCTGAATAATAAAATGAAAAAGCGTAACTTTACTAGCCAATACGTAAGAAATCTACAATAATATATTAAAATATTTATGGAATGATGTGAATTATCATTAGTATTTTTGACAGACCCATTAAGAGATAAATATAAAGCCTGCTGAAAGAAAAAATATTGTGAAATTTCGTTTTACAAATTATAATTTGTGCGTGATTATTTGGTAGCGGTATTTTATTATTTACGATTCACAATCATCAATCACCTGTGATTTCGTGTCTGGTTAATATTCAAATAAAACATTTAGTCAGGTCATAAAAATAACCAGATAAATACATTAAGAAATCGTCGGGGCGCATATGCTTGTAATCAGATGGTCTTGAGAAACTGAAGGACCTTTCACAATACATGTACTATTAACGTTTTCTCATCGCTGTTACTTTACTGATATTTTTAAAAACCATTTCCCGTCGTAGTGGAGCTTAAATGAACCCTCATCGGAAAATCAAAAGAAGTTGCTTAACGATAACAGCTGCAAGATGCAAATCAGCAAAGACAGTAAAGATGAAATTCAGTCGCTCAACCCGTTTCTAAAAGGATGGTAAGAAAACGAGAATTAGCTTAGATTTTAGATGGTAAACCAATCACTTTCGCTCAGACCTGAGGATCTTACAATGGGTGGGTTGTAGGGATAAAAATATAGAGAAATTTATACATTTAAGACATCGAAAATTTATGATTTATGAGGAAGTTTGTGGGAATGTTTCAATCGCCTTTGGGGATTAAAGCATTTGATCGCACAACCGAGTGAATAATAACCCAAGGTAATTGACCTCTGTGTGGCAGGTTTTTACGTTTACGTTTTTGAAACGAAAATGTTTTTTTTTGTACAAATGTTTATCGATTGGAGGAGGTATATGTTAAAATACTACAATATAATGTTACGAAAGCATCCTAGTTACACAATTGCGATAGAAAACGTGTGTGTATGCATAATACAGGCTATTTAAATTGTTTCTCGGTATAAATTAATATGTACCATCGTGTAAAATCGTAAGCAATATTTTATATTCCACAAATACCGTATGTGTTTTGCTTGGTTAAAATGTAAATACCGAAATAGGCCCACGGAAGTTTTGTAGGGAGTGGGGACCGTTGAAGTTACATCATTATTATATATTATCAATATAAATAATCGAAAGATTTGTGGTATGTTGTCGAAATTCATATGGGCCGGTATCCATGACAATATATTTACATCTTTGGCGTGATCTCTTTTTTATATAGAAATGCACATGTTCGTAAGTATGTGACATTAAAGGTTAGTAAATTACGTTCATTTAATTATTAATTATAGACATCTGTTTTTTGAATCGTTTACCTATAATGGCTTTTCGATTTTGCTTATATGGCCAGTTGCGCAAGTAACTTTACCGTGAATAAGAACCTTGATATGACGCTATACAAGGCGTCATCAAAAGCTCACTACAAAAAGACAGATAAATGAATAAAATATATTTTTTTTGTAGACAAAAAATTCTTGAATTGAACAAAATTGTACAGACAATAGATTTCGAATCATGCACAAGCATTTATCAAAACTAATGTGAATAATGAAGCTTGTTTTGCAACTTGTAATTTTTTTTTATATTAAGTAAGAAGTTATCATTATTTGGCTTCTCAATGTACTCTGTGAGTGATAAATGCTTGGAAATTATTGTTGTCATAGATATAAATTGAAAAACGTTGAAAATATGTTAGTTATAATCACATTATCACATTCAAACATAACGAAGCGTAGCACATGCGTACCGCAAGTGTCGCGGCTTGGTGACCACTGCACCACACGCAACCATCATACTCGTCGTAATAAAGTCGTGATGAATCCAAAACAAAAGTTACCATTGAATAAGAAAATTTATTCAACTTAGATCTTGAAAGCACTAGGAATGTTCTTTATATGGTTTAATTGATTAATGACACATAAATCAGTTTAATAATACCTTTAAAATCAAGCATATGTGTATTAATTGAATTAAATTATTATTTTTTAGTTATAACCTAACTTCAGCGTGAAATAATGTGTCGATAATAACAGTGTGTTTGTATGTCCTTCGCCTTGAACGCCGATATTGTGAGACTATTTAATGATGTTTACCTTACGCCAGATACATAACATTATAAATTATGCTTAAAAAAACTTAATAATATACCGTAGAGGGTTCGTAAATTTACGGCTATCGGGTACCAGGACCGTAGCGCCAGGTATATCATTGCGAAGAGTTTTTTTCACCTGTTACGGAACTGATATTTTTTATGACGGCGACATTTAATTTATTGTCCAAAGCGTGGAGTCTGTCGAACACATTCACGTTCACTTTCCGTTTGATGATATTCACGATTCTATGGCTAGTTATGAAACGATCGGTTGGCTATAAACGAACGAGTTAGTCTCGAAAATTGATCCATAAGAATCGATTTACAAACGCTATATTTGAAATCTGTGATTCCCAAAGTGGTTCCTACGAACCCTCAGGGGTTCTTGTGACCGCTGAGGGGTCTGTGGCAAATTAAAAATAATTTGGGGGTGCGAGGAAAACGTCGAGGGGTCCACGAAAGGTTTAATATAAAAAAAATATATGATACAATTTCATTATTATGAAAGTTGAAATAAATAGCAATAAATAAATTAGTAGTGATTTGTTGGGTGTTGGTCCCTTTTGCAAGCATAGCCACAAATTCAGATGTATCCATACTAATACTGAAGCAATTTGTTGAATAGTCCATAAATGAAGAGCGGGAACCAATGCTTGAACAAGGTACCACAAATTTTGGTTACAAAAACAGATACCAATTTTATATCCTGCATTATGGATCACTGCAGAGAGGTTGTTGATTGCTTTCCCGTCTTCCTATTTAATAGAAGGTGGACTTAGTGCAGCTATGAACCTCATCATACTTAAAATATAAAAACGTTTTATTTGTATATATATATTTTACCACCATTTACCATTTACCATTATTACTCAACTTATTTTTCTAATTAACATCATTTGGCCGAGATCTGCTTTGTCGTCTTAAAAATGAGATCCAATCATTAACTCATTCACTTTTTTTAGGGTTAAATCAATTGGGTAAAACACCGTCGATATCATTAAAAATATATTTACATGTCATGTAGTATTATTACGACGGCTTTTAAAGAATTCCAAGTGTGTTATTGTAGATATTTTATATAAAAACCAAAATTTTATTTATTGTTTCAGAATTGTAGAATTGGAGAGGGGTACAAAAGCTTGGATGGCTCACTGAAAAGGTTCCCATAGTCTGCAAACAAGGAAATTTGATTCATAATAAAATACGTCATTGTATGGTAAATGCGTTAAGTCCGATCAACGTGAAACCTTGACCCATTAATTTTATGATAGTACATATTTTACTTGAAAGCGAATTATTTTGATACAGGTAAATGTGCTGCGCAATCATATTGTTTTAAAGGCCTATTACTTTTAGATCATGATTTGACATTTAGGAGTTACCACTTGCTGTATTGACTCTTGCCCTTCTATACAAATTCATAAATTAGAACAGGAAAGAGGAAATTAATAGAAGAAAAAGGATCATTTTTAACTCTTTATAAGTCATCAATTGAAACAGACTGTTGTCTAATACTGTAAATCCGTAAATTCAATTTAACTTTTAAGACCAATTCTTTAAGGAAATGGATTATATTAAAAAAAACAAAACACTGATTTTTGTACTACTTCCACGTTTTTATTATGATCAAAACCGGTTTCACTTATAGAATCGTTCACCATTCCTGGTCATTACAAAAGTGTGAAAGTAGTACAAAGAAAACTGTTTTTTTTTTAATTTAAACACACACGTAACATTCATAGTAGAGCAACTATTACTAAACTATTTTTAATAGATTTTCAATTTACATTAATTACATTTAAACTATTTTTTTATTACAAAATATCATAACGAGATAACACGCATATCATGTTTTCAATTTTATTACATTGTTTTTAAATAAATATATGTATATATTTTTACGAAATTTCGGTAATTGCATTAACAGGTGTTTTATTTACATTTAAATTAATTTCTTATAACGTTTTTCATTATCGATGCGTATTGTATGAACTCTTTGTGGAGCATATCAAACTATCATTTAAGTAACCGAAAGAATATAATGATGAGATTGATGAGGCAAGAAACTCTATGCCCTACGCTTCGTGCTAAATCAGGGTTTATGGGAAGGGATAAAAATATCTCTGACACCCATGCTTTTGTATAGAAATTCATACATAGATTGAAAAATCAAAGTTTGAAATTGGCCACTCAAATCGTTGAAAAAATATTGAACGTAAGTGATTGGCTATGGGACCCGCAAAATATAAATAAATAATGTAAACTAGTAATTATAAAAATATTTATTACATTTTCGCTGTTCACACACTAGTTGATGCAAGAAAAATTGTCTGTCGATTAAATCTAAAGCAGGTATACTTTATATTATCATTAAATAATTTTCCCATTGAAAAGTATTATTATTATGCGACAAGCAAGTGTTGATTAATGACGTTCTGGATTTCACTTTACGATTTTGAAATTATCTAAGTACTCCAAAATGTTCATATACGAAATAATAAAAAAACAGTAATGTCAGAGTTTAAACAAAGAATTTAACACATGAGAGTTGTCAGGCGATGGTGGTAAATTATAATTTTTTTTTTAATTAAAAGACGTATTTATAACAACTTTTATAATGATGAGTTTGCTTGCGCTGCTATCAAATCAATTTGGTGTCAGGTAAATAATGTTGAAAGATTCTTTAACCAATACAATTTAATTGAAACCGATCGTTGCACATCCTCTGTCGAAACATGTTCCATGCTTAATTTTAATTTTAATTCATGTTACTTTGTTTATATTTTCGCATATTATTGTACTTTAATATTTCTTTCATTTTTATAAATACGTGTTTAAATATATCGAAATTTCTTTCTAATAAAAATAGATGCTAAAATTTTAAAATCAAAATACCAGCAAAGGTAAAAATATATGCTCAAAATATGTGTCTCTAATTATTCCGATTGTGAAAATTGTCTTACAGGAATTTTATTACAGAAAGTCGAAGTCGTGGAATGGAGTACTAGATATTATTCACAGTTATTTTTGATACAATATATAAGTAGATACGATAACGATCGGGTAAATATAATGAGTCACGGAAATGATAAAATTGATTTGACCCAATTTCGAATTCGTAAGAATAAATTTAGGATTAACTTATTTTTTAATGTTCTTTCTCATACACACAACGAACAACGAAGAAACTGCAATATAATAATGCTTCCGCAAAAGCAATTTATTTAATAATAGTTTGATCCGTTGCTGTGAAAGTTGAACTTACATTTTAAAAATTCTATAATATAATTATATCTAGTTACTCAAAGTATTTTGTTATTGACTATATGTAAGTGCAGCGGCTAATAATATGATAATTGACAAAACTCTCTCTGACTTCCGCTAGTTAAAAATACTCTTAACTTACATAACCTTGGTTAAATAAGTTTATGATGTGTATATTTCACATTTTTAATGATTATCATTGAACTTGGATTTACTAACACAACACAAGGTGAGAATAAAAATATAATATACAATTGTCTTTCATCGTATTTATTTCATAAGAAAATAACGCGCTTATAAATATTTACGAAACTGTTTTAAATTTTTAGAGTATCGAACTTTTAAGCTTCCAACTAGAGCATCCAATCTTGGACCCTTTTTCCGATCTCGGGATTTCAGAATTCAGAATTTCTCAATCCCGGGATATCGGGATTGGTCATTAAGTGTAATTTCATGTGTTAAATTGTACATTTAAAAATTAATTTGTGTCCATTATTGCTTCAATTTGAATGTATATATTTTCGGGTATTGGAATGGTTTTTTTTGTTGATTTGAAATCATTGATTTACAAAAAATATTTAAAAAAAGACAATGTTGAAGATAATTTTATATTTCATTTTATTTATTGCATTATTATAATAAGTTTTACCAAATGATATCAACAAGAGGACGCGTTCTTCAGTTTGACTTTAAAATATTGTCCTCCATTCATTTAAGAAACGGTATTAATTTTTCCTTTATTTCAAATTGGTTAAGAACGGCTGTTAGGAAATAAGAGAAGGAGGGAGACTAGAATATATTTATATTAATTTTACAGGTATCATAAAAAAACTACATACATGAACAAACCGAGGTACATGTTGTAGTTAATCAAGACGTTTTAATTTGATATATGATTTATTTTTAGCATTTAAAGTGAATCCTGTCATTACGGGATTGAATAATTGACCGGATTCCGGGTTTGGAAGCCCTACTTCCAACCCTCTCAAGGATATGGCTTAATGCTCTTGTTATAAAAGTCGTCAATAGTTTCAAGAGTTAAGGTGAACGTCTCTCGAAAGCCAATGACTTTATTAAATTCAAGGTAAATACTAACTGTCATTTGTAATATACGTATATTGTCACTGAAATTTATTGAACGAGTCCTGTTTCTCTCTCACTTAAAAGATCATACGTTACGAATATCGAAAGTACAATAATATAAACCCAAATCCAGTTATATGGACGGGCACGGGTATATGACAACACAACAAGAACAACCGCACCATCATAATGTTTTTCTTGTACTTGGTCTTGTGCTGGTCAGAATCTATTTTACATAGTGTCAGCTGGTTTTTTTTAACCCCACATCGGTCAAAAGCTCTAATTTTACCACACCGTCCAAAAACGGTGAAAAAATCCAATAATAATTTCAGAATGCCCCTAATTATTAGCTTCACCAGATTTTTTTGTAATCATTTAACAAATAAGTTATTAATAGACATGGCATATAATTATGTGTGATTGTTTGTAGTTGTACTTGGTATTAGTAAGTAGACCCAGCACCCCTGCCCCACTCCACTACAGGAATATTGTGGGCAGTATCATAATACATGCACTATCCATAAATATTATAGATCACTGGTTCACAAACTTATTATGCCAATGGACCCCTTCTTAAAGCAGAAACCTGACCATGAACCCCCAAGAAGAATAACTTTACATGACTGCCTAATAGAAAAACTATAAAATTAATTTGGATGTGTGGAATGGTAAATAGTGATGTAAAGATAAAATATAAATACAACATTTTGATATTTGAAGTATGATGAGATTCATACCTGCACTAAATCCACGTTCTACTAAATAGGGAGACGGGAAATCTATCAACAGCCTCTGAAGAGTGACCCATAATGTAGGATAATAATATATAACTGTTTTCATTTTTTTTACCAGAATATTTGGTATTCTTGTTCAAACATTGGTTTCAGCTCCTCATTTGTGGATAATACAATAAATTGCTCCTGTTTTAGTATGGATTCATCTGAGTATGTGGGTCTGCTTGCAATAGGGTAAAACACCCAACAAATCACTACCAATTTATTTATTGCTATTTATTTCAACTTTCATAATAATGAAAATGTCACAACTTTTCGCGGACCCCCGACGTTGTCCACGCACCCCCAAATTATTTTGAATTTGTTATAGAGCACCTCATATAGATAAATAAGAATAATATTATTATTTTATTATTTATATCAATTACAGTCAGGTGAGACAAGTCAGTCAGATGCGTAGAGGGTATGTACTTCTCGAGGACCTTACGAGCAACTGAAAGAAATAATTATTGAAACATTTCATATATCCATAAAAAATACATTGGACATGATTACTGTAAATTTTAGTTGGTTTTTTGACATTTATGGCTATTTTTATAAATTATTTGTTTAAATTTATGTCTACAAAAAAGAGGTATGCTTAAAAAATCATTAAAGTGGAAAGTGGCCACTGGTGACTTTACAGTGAGGTCTCAAAATCAAAGGCAAGCTACCGGCTTCAGTAGTAATTTAAAATAATAAATATGGAAGAAAATTAGTAAATGCATGCCAGAAAACGTATATAAAAATAATACATGGCAATAGTTCAATCAAATAATAATATGGAAAAACCCATATGGCATCGCAACAAAAAACATCACTTTCACAGCTCTTGCTTCGACATCCAATGTTTTATTTCTTATAAAAAGTCACCTAGCTATCATAGACGATATTATAGAGTTGCACTATTTCTTTCTTTCGGGCGCATTCTTTGCGGAGCACTCTTAAGCATTTTGTGACTAATCTTCGGTTTTTGTTATTCCTATCCTTGAGAATATCTTCTTATTGCGCGTAACATGCTTTATAGTCAAAAATCGAAAGCAAGATCAACGTTTCAATATATATTTATAACAATGATTGTTTTCTGGCGGGCTGAAGAATTTCGCGCATTATATAATGGTTGCTTCATTTGTTTCACAAGTGTCACTGACATTCTTATTTGATTTCAATTATTCCAGTTTAAATTACCACGTTAATTAAGTGTTTGCGTATTCTTTTCGTTCTCTCTGTCATTTAAATTTAAATCGTATAACTCGTTTTCTGCGTGGTTTTTCAAAAGAGAATCATTTATAATATTAACTTGTTAATTGAAAATGTGCAAGTTTTTCGATTTGCGCCGCAAAACATGTTTTATACAAAATCTAAGTAGAATGTTTCACATCTACAGATTTTTTGATGATGATGTAAATTTCTTTCGGCAAATGACGTTATATGCTTTTACAAAAACTACAATCCAGCTCACCACTTCTTACACCATGACCTGTGCCGTCAGTAACGGAAAGGTTCGCGCCCACGCCGAGAAGTAAAAAATGTGTATAATGTTCCTGCAATAATGTTTGCAGATAAGCTTTTTTAATCAGGTTTTGGGCGTATTACAATACAGAATAGTTAAATCAATGTTTTTGGAAGAAATGCATACATATATATATATATATATATATTGGCAAAAAAATAGCAGGTTGCGGAATATTTATTTAATTTAGAATAACCTTGAAATTAGATTTAGGTAGGCTGACAATAAGAAGTGATTAACACTTAAGAATAATATTAAAAATAATTACTATTTCCCGAATTTTAATTAAAAACTAGCGATCTATGAAATTATTTTTAACAGGTAGAGTGTGAACTGATATCACTACGAATATTTCCTGTTATTGTGAGTATTTTTTATAATTTTCTACACAATACTATAAAATTGCAATTGAAAAAAAAGATTTGTATGGTGTTGAAATTCAATTTGATTAAATTATAGTAAAATAAAATGTTTCCTAAATTATTATTCAAGTTAAATATTAATAATCGGTTTCATCATCCATGGTTGTAGATGCAACACAGGAAAGAGGGGAGGTTAGCAATTCAAATATATAGTATTATCACATAAATTCAGGAATCGAATTCAACTGGGGTGCACCAACCGGCTCTGGCGCGGCGTTCCAGATCATGAAATTCGCAGAAAGTAGCAAAAAAAATCTGTTTATTTGTAATTATTATTGCCAAAAAAAATATGGGGATTATGAAAAAACATTAATAAACAGTCGATATTTAAAAAAAAATATTATACTATATATCGAGAGTTCCGGTTTGTGGAATTTTCCATTTCGAGGTTTCGTGGTTTGGAATAGAAAATAATAGAATGACCGTCGGCCATTTTTTATTGCTTTCAACAAATTAAATTACGTGAAAAACAAGTAATTTTTCACTATTTACCGCAAACCCTGCCATCTATCATAATATTTATAAAACAAAAATTCATGTTGAATTTCATTTATTGGTTATTATTTACATAATAATAAATATTATTATGTTTTTTAAATATTCGAAATATATATCATTTTGGTGAATTTATTGGCTATTCCACAGTCAAAGAGCAATGATATATTATTGCCATCTGTTGGCGATGTGAACTGTTAATCAAATAATATAATAATAATATTATGTATGGTGGGAAATATATTTAAATATAAAGTGTTTAATCTAAAAGGCAGTAAAATAACCGTAATTAAAAGAACACATTTATTTGAAACATACATTTAAAACAACATATATTATTTTCTAAGCTTATAAAACTCATTAAAATTAAAATTTCATATTGGTTGATTTATATGATGTAATACGAAAAATGGCTATCCATGTAATAATTTAAAGGTATTAAATAGCAATTTAAATCATATACATCGAAAACTCCATCCGTTATGATCTGGAATTATTTTTAAATTAATCAACAATAATTAACCACTCAAAAAAATAACTTTAGGCATTGTTACAACTACAATTAGATAGAAGTTAAAAAGCATTAACATGCAATTCGTAAAATGTTGAAAATAACATTGATAATATATTTTTTTAACTTTGCGCCAAATAATTTAGAATCCCGAATTTAAAGTTGTATCTATATAGAATTCCCAGTAGGATTCTTTAATCCAATATCTATGATACATTCACTCTCAAAATGGTTTTACAATTTATATTTTATATGAATGCATTTAGAGACAACATATATACATATAAAAAAATAATTGTTGAAATTAATGACACAATTTCTTTACCAGATTATGTACTTGATTTGGCGTGTTTATGTGTGCCTACCATTATCGATGATATACACAAGGTTCAGATTGGACCCAGTTCGTGAAATTCATGCAAAGAAGTGCGCCATTTTGTAAAAAAATATTATGGATTACTCACAGTTTTCTTTTTTGAAATATCAAGCTATTTGGTTAAAGAAATTTTCCATTTCATCCCCGGGCATAGAGCTAGTCTCTTTAATCATGCCAAATTTTGAGGGAATGATCAACACAATATGATTCTTCATAATAATAAAAAAACATTGACACTTTTATTCAATTGTTGGCAAATAGAACAAAGCAATATTTTTTTGATGAATATTCTAATTGGACTTATTTATTATTAAGGTATGAAATTTAATTATGTCTAAGTATAAATACATATTTGGGACGATATAATCTACATGTTTTCATATTTTCCTATACACTAATCTCTATTTTATATAGAGGTAAGGCAGTATGTAAGAGGTGAGAGCCATTTTTTTTTGTCTTTATCTTTAGATATATAAACTTTAGTTCAAAAATAAAATAAAAGTTTGCGAAAAAAGAATCTAGGATTTTTGTTGTGGCTCTTTTTTTTCAAGAAACTTTAAACAAATAGCAGCACACGAAAAATCAATAATAAAAAAATAAGAATAAGCTTATCTTTGGAATGAATTGTTTCACAAATCATAATTTTTGAGGCACATCTATCAAGGCTTGAACTCCTATCTTGAGTATGCTAAACTTACCAATTAGAAAACATTGTTTTTGACAGTTTCAAATGGAGTAATTGTATAAAATTTTTGCAATGTTTTGTGTAAAAGTGATTGCTTTTTATAAATTAAAAAAGTCTCACAAGAAATCTTTTCAGTTTCATATTAATTTATTTTGAACAACATGGTGCAAAAAAATATAAAGTCGATATTCATACTAAATTAATTACCCAATAATCGGTAGAACAATTATTAATAATTTAACACATCAATTGCTATATAAATATACATTTTTTGATTAAATACACAATATTTTATTTCTTTGCAAATAAAAACTAAATCATTCGATAATGGATTAATTTGTAAAATTAAAGGGTAAAAAAATTTCTCATTTTCAGTTAATATTAAAATCAACATTATGAAGCTTCATATGATAATACCATATATTTTCCTAATAATTGAAATGAAAACATATTTCATTGGCAAAAAAACAGTTAAATAGTTAAAGGCATGTCATAATTGTGTGGACAGACATTTACAGAGTATTGAATAACAGTTAGTGAATTAATTTCAAGTTTATTAAGAAATCTCAATGAAAGAGAATTTTTACAGATCGAGGTAAAGAGATTTTCTTCTACTTGTATTTTTTGGCTGATGCCATGGAGTAATAGATATTATAAGTATATACATCGTCCAGATTTTAAGAATTTTAGCTTGGTATTTCTTTTAATAATTACTGTTTTATAATAAAATAACACGTGGTTTCATTAAATTAACGATATCAATAACAATTATGTAAATGAAACAAACCTAGAATTTTGTCTTATTTTATATACTATATTAAGAAAATAATATATTGATAATTAAGTTTTACATTAATAATTACAATTTATTTTATACTTGTACTTGTCATTGGCACATTTATGAAAACAGTTATGATTAAATAAAAAGGTACATTGTGAGTGAAAACTATGGGTTTGTAGTAACAACGGCAGCAAATTTTAATGGGATTTTTATGAGTTCTCTTGTTTGTCATCATCATCACTGATATTCATCTGCATGGTCTCTGTTTTAATTGATGGTGACTTCAATAAACTGAAAAACAACAATAGAATTAGTTCTGAACAAAACAAGAACCTATTAACCATTTTTATGGTGTTTTGTGGTCTATTCTTGGTGGAAAAGCAATATATTTATAACAATAAAATACAATTGTTTGTGTTTAATATGTTCAAATGTCCCAAGTAGGTCTCGGTCATTTAATAAAAGTATGTTTTACCAAAAAAAGAAAGAATCTATTATCAAAGAGGACTGAAAATATTGTAATTAAGGTTATACTCAATTGGTTAATATCATTATCATGTATTTTATGATAATAATTGCTACAAGAAAAGGCGTAGCCAAAAACTAATTAATAATATTGACAAATATGCCTACCTTTTGTCTATGGGAGTTTGTGAAGAATAGTTTTGATTCTGATTGGCCAGTTTCTTGATTATTGGAGTAAATGAAGGACATGGGTCTTTTGAAATTGAGCCTCCTTCATGATCTACTAAACTGAAGTCCATACGGTGCAGTCTTGATGATCTGATAACAATATTTGAATATGCACTATTAGCACCTATTGCTATCATAAAAAATCATAATAAATGGATGTGGTGAATTAATTTATGGTTTTATTGATCATAGCTTTTTTTCAAATTATCCCTTTGATTAATGGTAATAAAAATAAATAAAGAAATAATTAAATTATAAAGTAAATTTGACAGGGTAAATGAAGATATGTTACAATGTAAATCGATAAGGGAAATATAAAGTAAAATGAGAATATTATTAATTGGAAAATAAGCATGATCCTAATATTATTTTATTGCCTGTATTAACTATGTACCTTTGGCTCTGCTGACAAGTGGTTGTCATGACTGGTTTACTTTTCATAACCATCTCCAACCAGTTGTCGCTCTTCTTTTCAACAGATAATGATTTATTGGATCCCTTGTAAGTCATGTTGGATGGTGGCCTGAAATTATAAAAGGGATTTTTGTAAATATTTTGTTCGGTTTTAGTACAGCGTAAATAGTTGTCAATATGATTATATGTTATTTATTACGTAACAGACTTAAAAGTTTCATTAAATTTCCCGTTTTCATGCTAAAAAAAATCCGTTCGGTTTTATGTAGCATTAAGTAATTATTTTACATCATATTTTGTGTGTAAAACCTGAAATACATATCAAAATATGCGAAATTATCGAAAGACGCAGGAATCGATATTCTTCATAGCAGAACAAGCTCGAGACGTGTCTTGGTGCCGTTCGAAACAAAACTGTTGCATACGGTACGTCGTGCATCTCGGATTGTAAGTATATTATGCTAATTGTTACTATACTATAATTTTGTATTTTTCGATTGTAAAATTGACCAAGTTTTCAAATTATGATTAATTATATATAAAAGACGTAAACTTTAAGGTATTTTTAATTTTCAATTATATGTAGAACTATTTTATTTACAAATATCAAAATTTTCAAATTTTTGTATGATCTATTTCACAGATAATTTAAAGGTTTAAAGGCCGAAGTTGCTCATTATTACACCATGGATGCGTTTCTTAACAATTATTAATGCTCAAATTATGTAACTTACAATGGTGTGAACTGAACCAAAGAATTGGTATGTTTGTTACGGTTGAATCTGAAAGAGTTATCGTGTTTTAAAGATGTTGCCGTTTTACTGCAGGTCGGTGTATCACTCAGCAATATCTCTTGGGTCGTATCCATAGATTCCATAATGGAAAATTCAGAATTACCTTCTATCTCACTGATTGAAAACTTCAATGTATCTAAAAATTAAAAAAAATCTCATAACTATGATGATATGTAAATTGAAAGTTGTGAATTAATTGAATCAATTGGTGTGCTCTACACAACAATGGGAAGTAAAACTTACTTTTGTTGATTGGTCCTAAGCGGTTGGCAATATTATACAATATATCAGCAGTCCAAAAATTGGGAATACGGACAAAAAGTTTTCCTGAATCAACAGGCAGATGAAAGCCGAGACGGTGTAAAAGAAGAAGAAATGTCTGATTGTGTATTGCCGTAGACTGCTCATTATTCCATGGTATCAAAGGAATAGATTGATTGACAGCTGTAAATAACATTTCAGAGGCGTTATGATTAATTCACAGAATATTTATCAAGTGGATTGCTTATAATATTGTAGTTTAATATTATTATACTTACAGATATTATGAAATGGTATAGGTTCAATCACGTGATCAATATGACCAGTCGTGTCATTGTCATTCTGAGTACATTTTTTTCTGAGTGCTATTTTAGCATAACATACTTCAAGAAGTATTTTCTGTAACCAAACTAATGCTCTCTTCATGGTTTGCTTTTCTAAGGTGTTAATTAGTGTTTCGACTTCATCTCTGGGTGCAATTTTCTCTTTGTTTTTCATGATGTCATTTAAATTTTCTTTATCAGCTGCAGATGAACCAACTTTACCCGAAGCCTTCTGTTTTAAATTATCGCATTCTTCGAGGGTAATTATGTTCTCTTTGTATAACTGTTCCAAAACTGATTCGTGTGATTTAATAGAACCATCGTCTCTGTATAATGAGCATATGTTTTCAATGACATCGTCACATTTGATGCTTCGCAGGTAATTCCAATTCAGACTATCAATTTCCTCTCGAGACCAGCTGCAATAAATTAAAAAAAACGATTTTCACAATCATTAAATTTATTTTGAATGCTTTCAATACATATTCCAAAACATTTAAAAGCTACAGATTATCTTTTTATTGGCGTTAAGTAATATTTTTGACATACCTTTCGAATTTAGTTTTTACGATGACTTCATCATCTAGCATTTCTGTGGAGAGTGTGGCTGTTTCCATAACAGTTGATCCTGGTGGAAAAGGCCTAGGAGTCTTAGCAAATGTATTGATAACATAATCAATAAGGTCCGACCAATCCTATAAAATTCACAAAATCATGATACATCATTCTTATAGTACACATTAATACACACTCAGTTCTGAATTGAAAAGCTGCTTGTCTAATTAATTATTATTGCATTGAGTTTGAATCATTTCAAATCAGTACTAATTCATCTTATTAAAATGACTTATTATGAGAATGTAGGGTGGGAGGGTCGCTGGTTACCTGCCTATTGTAGAGGTCAGGAATCCTTGAGATCCCCGAAAATAAATAGATGACATCAATACTTACATCACATATCTCAAAATCGGTTTTCCATATTAAGGAAAATATTTTCAATATTTTCGGTTGAAACAGAGTTGAAATACTGTCTAAATCACTGCCAATGTGGTGCATGATTGTAAATATGCAATCGTTCACAAACTCTCCATTACTTCTGAAATCTTCTAATAGCAAGCTATATTGATGTATCACCTCGATTGTAGCAAACCTGGTAAATAAAATAAAATCATTTATGACAATGTGGCCGAGAAAGCTAACAATCAACTATGAGACACTAAAAACATATACCAGAAGCAAAAATTATATTTAGTCATAGAAATTTTTTAACAAAAGGAAATTTTATATGGTTTGGTATACCTACGAAATAATTATAAATATTTTTCTCAAAACAAGCAATGAAAACCATAATTTCTTTAAAAAAGCAGGTGATATTTTGTGACAGCAATAATGTAAAGACACGTTTATAACAAAGTAACACATAATAAAGTTTTTTCATTTATGTATTTAGAAAAGTAATTCGTTTAATCATAACGTTGACTTAAATATAATTGCAGCAAAGACACATAAGGTTCTTTATTTCACATAAGAGATAATTAATAATTAGGAAAATTTTATATGTATTTCATTGCTACGTATATTCATAAAGCAATAATAAAAAAGATGTGTAAGTGAACGTGTAAGTATTATATTATGCTAAAATATAGAGTGGCTTTCTCTGACGGCTTAGATGAAATGTCATAAAAATAGCGACCATACCTCCGCAAATCTTTCTTATAAAGAAAGCAAACCCGATATTCAGCCGTAGATATGTATCCGCATCCGAAAAGAAGCTGCGCCGATACACGCGGTCGCAGCCAGGGACACATATCCGATATTGTCGTTATATAAAAACCCATTCTTCAGCCTAATACTTCAAAAATATCATAAAAGAAACACATTGACAATAAAAATAATGCTGATGCGTGAATTACATGATTGACCTACATTGTAATCTAAAATAAATCCATCACATTGACGTCATATAAATAAATGTGTTAATTTTCTAATATAAATGTCTATTCTGTGTAAGTGTAGTTTTGTACGATATTTTGCTTTATTAAATTTTCTAAAGCTGAGAAGGTACGTGAGTAGTTTAAATTAATCAAGTATTTAATTTTGCACCTATACATATTTACACAACGGGAGCGTAGCTTTAGTACTTAACATCGTAAAATATCCTACAAAACTTCACAAACATAGAAAGGAGAGCATTTCATTGAGCAATAATAATTATAAATGTAAAGGTTATATTATTAAATAATCTTTAGTTTTACTTAAGATGAATAAAATGAATAATGAATTTCATTATTCATTTCACACATTAAAGTATCACACTATAAAAAAATATTGTTTTACAGATATATATTTAAGAATTCTAGCATGAATGAAATACATAAGAATCTAATTATGAAATGAATTTTGATTTGAAATGAAATGAAATCTAAGAATTGCGTACACATTTAGATAAACAAAAATCGCTTTGTTTGCATTGATTGCTTGGATTGTTAAAAAATCTTTTAAAGCACAAGGGAGATGGTTTTCTACTAATGAACATTGTGGCTACCCGGAAAAGTAGTGAAATTGATTTTATTATAATATAGCTACTTTTATTGAGAATAATGAATTTAATAATTTTTCATTCTTAATCCGATATTTTAAATACTTTATAGATGTACTATTCCTTTCTTACATACTTTGATGAGTGGTAATAATTATTACAATATTTTTAATGAGATCTTCTAGATGATTTGTTGTTTCACAGTTGAAAAATTCATGATATTGATGTCTACAAGATGTAAAAAAATAATGAAATAGCTCACTGTCGAATATGTTCCACCATATTGATGTTACAAGTGTTTCCTGGAAGTTTTGTTGCATTTTCCAAGAAAAGAAGTAAGACATGATTGGTCACTATCAAATCCTAGAAATAAATTTTACATATAAGAGATTAATAAACATACAAATATTAAATTAAAAAAATAGCAGTAATTTAATGAAATAAATTCCCTAATTAAAACAGGCTATATAGGAACACTGAAGTCGTCAACTATCAATTGCATACGAGAAAATTGTATTTTAAAAAATCATGATAGTTCAAACATTAGATAATGTGAAAGTATTTTTCAGTGAGATGTTCAACGTATTGTATTTACATGAATGCTAAATATGAAAGCCTTTTTCCTGACTACTGATAGTCTTCAAAAAATAAAATAGAGAGCTCCATACCAAATTCTGAATTTAAGCTGTTGCTTTTAAGGTTTTAACTGTCAATTCTTGGTGGAAAGGCATTATATTTAAAAAATAAAACAAAATTCATTTGTACTACTTCCACATGTTTATTAAGCTGTTGCATTTTTCTTTGGTAGTGGAATTTGAGGACGGAAAGACTGTTTGTTGTATATGAAGATACGAATTAGGTTTACCTGTAAATATTGCTTATCATATAAGCCAGGCTGGTAATGTCTCAATAACAGCACTAAAAGACATCGCAAGTCTACCGATGACGCAATACGAATCTGTAATTTCATAAGGCTTTCTCTGTCTTCACTGTTGAGATGGGAAACTTTTTTGTAGGTATCAATAGTTTGAATAAACTCTCTTATCGCTGTTACAACCTGAAAAAACATAATGTAAATATGATACTCCTGCTATTAAGCTCTATGAAAACTTTTAAAAGTTTAAGCTATGCTGTAATGCAGACATGTGCAAAAATTACATTTTTTGCCTGAGTGAATGCAAAAGAGTGATTTCATGTTTACTTGTTTGTTTATTTGTAAATAAAAAAATTACAATACATGCCATTACAGCTGACGCCAATGCGCCATGCATTTGTACATTACATGCGCCATTTCGTGCTGACTCCTATTTAAATACGAATATAGATAATAATATCTTTATAGATAATCTATATCTATAAGTACAGCACTTTCATATTGCTGTCTTATATTTTATCATGTAATGCAACAGGCAAACTTAAGATTTCGGTTGTAAACAATCAATATCATTATATCATTCCTTCTATACAACAATTATTGTTTATGGTAACACGGTAACATTAAAAAAAAGCCTAAAAAGTATGGCTAACTTACCAAATGTATTCTTCTTAGACAGGATTTTAGATCGCCGTTTCGTGTCTTCGATGAAAGTTGAATCTGTTCACATAGATTTACCCCTTCGTATGTAAGATATGAAATTATTTCAAATGAGAGGACTTGATTCACATGTTCTAGGTCAAGTTCCAGCTGTGCAGCAAATTTTAGAAAGTAGGTCAGCAGCCAGAAAAAGTGAGATGTATCGATTTGTAAATGTACATCAAACAGAAGCTGGGTGTATAGAGATTTTACTAATGTCCCATAACCTTTCAATAAAAAGTCGACGGTAAATTCTTTAAGGACATTTGATATATCTTCATCAGATGGAATGTGATGTGTTAGTCCTTTCATATTGATTCTGGAAGCAAAAATTACAGAAGACTTTATCGATTTGGTATCACAATTGATAATGTTATTTATTGAATTCTTTTTGCATCCAATATAAAACAAATATCTCATAAATTAAATGCATAAGAACTCACATGTTAGTTTTGCCCCTTTTGACTAACTTTTTTCTTCGTTTATCTTTTTTATCTTGTCCAGAGATGTTAGATCTCACTTTTAAGGTTAACCAATGCTTCTGATGGAATGGTTTTCTTCTCGGAGCTTCTTCTTCATTGCTTGACGGAGATATTGACTCTTGGTTTTGAGTCACATAGCCGCAGTCAGAATATTCAGAGTGTACAGACATGCAATCTTTTTTAGGCGCACTGGGGCCACTGCACATCTGAACAATGAAAGAAAAAATACATTAAATATTTAAACATCAAACCTTTAGCTTTTGAAACCCTTTCAGTCACTTATTTATCATGTCCATTACATATTAATGCTGTAATTCGATTAAAAAAGATTCTGGTATTTATAATACTGAAAATTACTAGTATTATAAATACCAGATGACAGTGCCAACAATTTTTCAAAGTGAGACAACAGACAGAAAGAGAGAGTGTGTGCTTGCTGCAATACAGATAGTCAATTAAGATAAATATATATGTTAATGGTATTTGAATATTTTGCTACTGATAATTATTATGACTATAAAAAAATCTCACCAGTTGCGATAAAGGAGTAGGAGGACCTCTCTTGCCAGGTCTGCTTTGGATGAAGGAAGTGTTGATGTTCATCTCAGTATTCTAATCATCCGCCATAAAGAGCCGCATTAATAAGGGATAAATGTATGAGTATTAGTGTTTTAAGAAGACTTTAGTAGTAGATATTGTATAACAATAACAAATAAATTTTACTGTATTCTTTAATATATAATTAGGATCCTACCTTTGTTTCTGTCTCATCATGTTTCTCATAATCAGGAGATCTGGATGACTGAGTTTGGTGTTTATTTCCATTCAAAGGAAATGTGGTTGTTCGGGTGGATTGATTTTTTTGAATGTCTGTTGATTGATAATCCATTTCCGTATGGCAGCCATTCCCGAGTTCAGTTTCCAAGCTATGTCCACTTCCTCCGCTATCAGAAGAGTCCGATGTGGGCTCAGATGTTAATATAGTGGAAGAGTCGTCGCTTCCTAATAAAAATAATCAAATTATGATTGTTATTCAATCAATAACGAATTCTAAATGAAACGGATAACTAAATAAATCAGATTTATAATTCAAGACAATATTAATGACCTTGATCAGGTGATGTATTGCTTTCGTTGTCTTCAGAGCTTTCAGATATAGATGCTTCAAACCAAATATTTAGTAGTTTTTGCAATGTGCCAACGTGTTGATCCTTAAAGATGAGTGCAATCAGTTGTACCATAGCAATACTCCAATTAGACTGAAAATAATATCAATATTACATTTATATCAAAATGTAATGGTTTTTCATGTTATGGGTACATCTGTTTGTTTTCAGAAACGTCTGTGTGTGATTACTGGGCCTCCCATAACACGGTTTTGATATGGCGCGTTTGATAAATTGTGACATATTGTACAACACGCTTTAAATAACACAGTTTCAGCATGTTCTATAGAAAATGATCCTATAATGGAAAGAAGTTCGAAGTTCAAGAAGGAATTACAACAGATCTTGGCTCCTTATCACGAAATACGTAAAGATTTATACGCTAAAAGCAAACAATCGTTTTTTTTTTTCAAATCTTGTATGAACTTTATACCTCGTATAACTCGGATTTGTATTACACGACGTTTTTGTGGAACCATATGACCGTGTAATACGAGGCCCAAGTGTATTTTGTTGACATAATATCTACTCAAAAATAATGAAGTAATTACCCCATGGCTGCTTGCTGAAAGCTGCAAAATAATTTTATCAATACTTTGGGTGAAGATGTTCCACAGAATTTGATTTTGAGATGATGCCTGCAAAGATGTCCCTTGTCCCTTGCGAATTTCTGGGATATGTAAAATATTTCGCAGTAGCAGAAGACAGTTGTTGATGTTTTCAATGTGATTGAGTGTTAGTTGTTCCTCATTCTCTAAGATTAGACTTATGTAATCCAACACTGCTTTTGTCGCTCGGCTCTCAGTGAACGCTTCCTTACTGGATATTAGTATATTGCTTAATTCATAGATGGTGTGTCTGCCGACGTTGTTCTTTGACATTTCTTCCACACATAGCAGACATTCTACTGGTATAGTTAGATTTACTAAAATCTTGATGGTCAAGTCGACAATTTGTGGGTTGTTTTTTACATAGAGAAGGATGGGGACAAAATCTTTTTTTATGTTTTGTCCAAAACCAACCGCACGTCGGAATGTTCTCAATCTGCGATCTTCTCCTAAAAGCTTGTTCAAGATGTCTTCTAGAGTTGCTGTGATCAAAATAATAAATTTTATTTAACTATTATAGCTTAGAAATCAATATTAAAGAAAAAAATTCGACAAATGCTTGTTGACTGTTGGATTTATGACTTGGTTATACCGTGATAATAAGCGTGTGTATTATCCATTTAAGGACGATTCACATCTGCAGACACGCCATGTCGCACACACATTCACCTCTCTCTCTTTCAAGAAATGCTTACTGGTAAAAAAAGAGACAAACGAGCTCACACAACAGATTATGTGAAAGGTGAATGTGCATTTGACAATAGGTGAGTTAAGATGTGAACGGAAATATGTCGTGTAAAATGAATAGAAAGTTACGCCATTAAAATAAGCTGAGTTTTATTCACTCAACTACAGTAATACTGATGCTAAAAGGTAGTAGGTAATTAGGTAACATGTTTGTTTATCTCGATCTGTGGAAATGGTTCATTCGAATAGAGGAGGAAGATATTATTAATTATGAATTTTTTCCACCATAAACTTTTTATAATTTATATTGTAGGCCTTGATTGATACTTTATTTCATTTTGAGAAGAAAATTCCTTTATATATTATTTATGATAACTTACTTTGACAGTCCTTATCAGGGTGATAGGTGTCTCCCTCGAGGTATCCTAGTGAACCGAAGACACTATGTATTTGGGGGTTTACGAGTACCCACTCCATGTTTACCTGTAAAAGAAACATTATGATCATTTATTATAAATAAACACATGTTGCGGGACATGAAGAAAGTATGCCTCTCGGTGTTTTTAGAGGCATAACTGTTTCGTGTTTTTGAATTTGTTTAATACCTGGGATGAAAATATTTCTAAATATTTACATGTTTGCAGTTAGCAATATTAATTTCAAATTCGATTTGATAAAACATGTGTACAGCAGAAAAAAGTTGATTACATCTCTAAATAAATAAATGAAAGCTCTGATATCAATTATTAATGCAATTAAAATTTTTATACTTTATATCACCAATGAATTGAGCTGACAAAAAAATATGTTTATTTGTGCGCTGGTTACCAACATAAATTTTGGTTGTTGCAATAGAGTAGGTAAAAGTTATATGTTGTCGAAGTGCTACATTATTAATAATTATGAACTATAGTGAGAGATTACGAAAATATTTTAATGGAATGAAGCTATGTCCCGTTTTAAAAAGTAGTTTTTTCACGGAAAAAAATGCTTAATATTTGAAAGTACCTATGCCAAGAATATTCAATATGTGAAAGCAAGAAGTGCTAATAATTAATACCTTGAAAATATATACTATTTCGCAAAAACTTTCTATAGGTAGAAGCATCACATAAACAATGACTGTTGTGATGTTTACGTAGTCAATCGGCACAACCTAATTTCTTAGCGCCCGTTCGAAACATGCGGATACGGCTATCCAGAATTGCGTAATTAAGAAACTCTGGAGGAAAATTTCCTACATCGGGCATCGTGACAACGGAAACGCGTTGCATGTGACAACCGTCATACGCAGAGACGGATCATCCGATGTCAGTGGGATACCAGTCGGACTGTACATTTCGTATTGACAATGTGATTTTTTAATTGAAATCTCGGTATAAAACACGAATCGGATTTGTGTGCATCTGTGTAAAAATAAATGCTTATTCTATAAGAGTTAACGAGAAAAATTATAAACTGAAAATATGAGTATTTATTTTTCTTTTCTTCGTAGCGGTAAAATATTAGATTAGTTATAATTAGTGAATTTTTACTTAGCGTAATCTAACTTTCAGCCAAAAATATAATTAGAGTATACGATTTCAGATCCCGTAGCCAATATCAATGCTGTTATGCATTCTTCCAAGGTCGCCGAATGGAAAACAAAGGTATGGAAAGATATATGATATAATATATATATATATATATAATACATTACATTGTATTCTAAATTCCAATCATTCCTAAAGCCCGTTCCCCCATGTTAGATCCGGAAAGTTGGTAGTAGAGAGAATGCTTAGCTTAATACTAGTCCTTTTATAGCCTTATCATTCTTTCCTTACCTTCTCCAAGGAGAGGTTAGGCGACTGACCTACGTCTGCTTTTCAGTAAAACAGCTTATGTTAAGTTGAAATATCATAAGTATAAATTGGTAAAATTATGAGTATTAGGAATGGACATGATTTAAAAAATATGATTCCGATTTTTTAAATGTATTTTTTAATGTATATTCAGTAAAACGTTTGAATGCTAAACATTTTAGAAGTGACCATTTTTGATCCTAATCGTCTCATATCCGCTATTAATAGCCATTATTTTCCCGACCGACAAGTAATCTTATTAAATGTTTTTTTTACTCAAAATAGAACAAAGTTTTTCTTTAATAAGCCTATAAGCTTCTTAACTGCGTGTCTTATGTACGAAACAGACTTACATATTATAATATATCCAATTTGTCGATTTTCCAAATCCGCTTCTGATGACGCTCGCCTTTGTGTCATTATTACGTGGCGTTGTCGACGTCGACGCCATTCGCCTGATCACGGGGCGCGGCATGTGCCAAGTCTTCATAGTTTAATAGTCAACGTGAACGAGAGAAGGTTCCCTAGCATTTTACAAGGCTTCAATAAAAACACTTGCAGATAAAAAAAGCTCTTTCAACAAAACGTTTAGGTATTTAAACAATAACCCTCATCCAATGCAATGAACCGTGACTGCTAATTTAGATATTGTAGATAACACGTTTGAAAAAAATGAAAAGTGAGATAATAATATTGTGTGTGTTTTCTGAAGACAGGAGTTTGATTGACTTATATTATAAAATATTACGTATAGAAAAACCGTGAACATTTCTAATACGTAACAACGCAAAATATATATCATATGTTATGTATGATCTGTAGGTATTATTCTGCATTTCCACCAAAAAATGTACCGGCGGGCGGTGATCCGAATTGTTTTCTAGTGAATACTCAAATGCTAATTGGAATATGACCGCAATGACCAAGTAATGTTTCGTCTTTACATCAAAAACGTTAATAAATTTTGTGATTTGTGTATTATATAAGTACAATATTTTTTGTTTTTACTACAAAGTGATAATATTCTTTTTATTTATAAATATATCTGGGTGGTTCTTAAATAAATATCTATCTTATTGTAGTAGGTTTATGTAATAATATCTCGATCTTAAGGTCCCCTGAGTAGTAATTTAAGATATTAGTTATATATGTATAGCGGTGTTTCACGCTTCTAGATTGCTTTTGCTAATGAGGAAAATAATCTGCTTCTTTATGGTCGTTGTGGATGTTTAAAAGAACTGGGACATTCAAATGGATTCAATTACGCTGAAATTAAATATGTCCATTATATTTGTATATTGGCTGTAATGTTGCAAAATAAAACATGTTTTATACTTTTAATGACTCGCTAGCCGTCTGATAAACCTTCGTTAATAAAGTAAGTCTGATATGAACGAGTGCATTTCATTATTAATATACGTAAACAACTTGCATTCGTAGGTCAACTAGTATGTAAACAATAATACAGTTATAAACGCAATATCTAATTCCAAATGTACTTACTTATATTATTGATATTACAATGCAGCTGTTCTCCACTAAGTTGATAGGTGGGGAAAGATGATATATTAAAGAAGTCCAGTAAAGACAGTTAAGTTTTAAATTACATAGTTTTTCTTTTTATATTCTTCAAAAAAAAAGCGTTTCTTTAATTAGATATCTGTTAGAAAATATTGAGTTTGATTAGCAGAATGATCGACTCCATAATTACTTCATGTTGATTATAAATATGCTCAGTCAAGCCCAATATTCCAATATAATGAGATTATGTTTTGTAACTTTGCATAAAATTATTTGAATACAAAAAATGCATTATTCATACGAATAATAATGTTTTTTCAAGTAATCAATGCGATATTATAATTTCTTTTTTCTTCAATATTGTGCTTTATTAAAATTTAAGTTATTACTTCGAACCGAAACGTGGGGTCGTTCAAATGAATATATTGAATATTATAATACATGTGTGTATAGTAATTCAAATGGCATCTCATGGTTTTTGAATTGTTACGTCCAATTTATTGAGTGATTACAAGATTGTTGAGTAATTAAATTTACAACAGCCAATGAAGTGGAGAATAGAATCAAAAATTATAAAACAAATGCTAATATGTATTTGACATCACGAATTAGTTATGTAAAAATGTCACAAAGTTCTTGTCTACCACGAGGCTGAAGGCATGCAAAAGCTATATTATATCATGTTCCATAACATGCGATACTATTGTGAATCAGTAAAATGGAAACGCATTGAACAGAATATGAATTAATTTATTCAGCGTTATTGTAACTTGAAATAAAAATAGATGTGGTTTAATTTTATAACAAATATATCTTAACTTTTAAATATTTGTTAAACTCATTATGTTTGTTTTTTCGTCTTTTTCTTATTTTTTTTTTTAATATTCATCATTTTGGCCATACGCACCAATGTATGTGTAAATCACAAATATAAGTATGTCTATTTTTTTGAAGATATATTTTTCATTTTTTTACCATGTCCGTTCCCAAAGTGAAGCATATAGACTACTAATGTAGGTATCTCAACAGAAGTTTTTCTGCAAGAACTCTTACTCAGTTGTTCAACCTCTCTTTTTCAAAGAGAGTAGGGATAGAAGGGTAGAGCTAGAACAGAACTAATGTTATTTTTAGGATCGGATGGGGGAGAGGGATTTCTGGATATCAAAAACATCCATGTCTACGAACAGAAATCCATAAATCGATTGAAAAATTAATTTATGAAGGTGTCCGTACCGGAACTTGAACCCGAGACATCCGTAACCGAAACCAATGACGTTAACTACTGCACTATGGACCCGACATTGTTATATTTAGGTATTTTAATTTAATCTATACTCACACATTACCGCCATATTTATCACTGTATTGTAATTTAAAACAATCAGATTTCAAACAAAAACAAAAATACGGGGGCTGTGATTAATACTAAAAATAAATATTTTGATTTGTATGAACAAGTGTTATAAATAATCATGTAATATGTGTTTAAAATTAGAATTATATTCAAGAAGCTATTATCATTTGTTTGGTTTCGTTGTAAAATTGACGATTGTTCTAAATTTAAATAAGTAGGTAACGGTATCGTCGATAAAGTTGAACATTTTAAATCAGCTTAGTGCATGACGTAAGAAGTATAGATGAGCTGGATATAAGGTGAAAGTCGCCATTTTTGTATTTGTTGACGTCATTGCGTGCTTATCCAATTACAATGTACGTTTACATATTTACAGCAGTGCTTTGGTGACAATAAAAATTCTTTTCGTAAAATTGATGTCACACATAATACAAAAACAACGATCCAGCTAACCTATACTTTTTACACCATGAGCTTAGTGTATCTATATAAATGAATTGCGTGCTTCATGTATTGTAAATAGGTTGACATGCACATGGTTTTAACATGTGCTTATAGTTTTCATAGACTATTTTTCTAGACAGCTATAAGTATTATAATATTTTTAGCAGCTAATTATGATCATTTAACCAGATTTTTTATCAAACAAAACTCAAGTAGGTATATTGAAGAATATTTCAAAACTAACGTGACTCTAATAAATGTGGCATTTCAACATGAAAGAAACGTAACAGTTTCGGTGGAAATGTTTTTACGGAAACTATCTGGAAATATTTTACTTGTACAATATATAATAATCAGTAAAAGTTGGATTCTTTTACAAAGAAATGTTTATTAAATTTTGAATAATTCGTAGAGATCAACGACCGACTATAAATCTGACTAACATTTGAACATATAACACACACTAATAATAAGAATAATTCGTTTAATCGATTTGACAAATCTGTCTCAAAATGTTTGTGAATGAATCAAATAATTAAAAATGAATTCTTTGTTTCATATTATATTTAAAGGACCATTTCTTTAAGACATAAAACACTTTTTGTTTTAAATGAATACTCTATAGCAGCGGTAGGCAACCAGAGCCCGCGAAGAATTTTTAATGTGACCGCGGTGAATAAAAAATATATTCTTTCACTCATAATTCTCCCCATCTATCAAATTTATGATAAAGTACCCTTTGTCATAAGCTAGCCATTTTGAGTACCCGTCCAGTTAAAAGGTTGTCGACATATGCTCTATAGTCTATGGAATTACTTAATAATAATATATATAACTAACTATGTGGATGTATATTATTCATAAATAGTCGGCCTTATATAACGATACACTTACAAAATAATAGGAAAAATGAAGTCATACAATATAATAAAATTAATCAAAGGGGTTGCTTGCGTGGTTTTGCGTAGGTGCAAGGTATTATGACAATATTTCTATTGTTTCCAGCTATGCTATTGCTAGGGAATCCGGTATGAAAACGTGCTAGAAGCGGTGACGTAGTTACAATGATTTCAAACCATTTTAACATGACTTATTTTTTTCGGTAATACCTACAATGCAAATCGCCTAAATTTTCCCTTATTTTTGTGAACTGAATTCAAACAAAGCTTACGATTTTTTAATATTGTATGGAAATCACTTTGTACTACAAACTACGATCTTGTATTACTGAAAAGTTTTCTCGGTCTGGCTTCGGGGCTACGACGTTTCGACACTTGGTTCTTTTGATTTTGATTATTGCATATGATTTTCTCATAAAATTATTAAACACATTGAGAATAAAACCTGCAATGGTTTCTAAAGGTCGGGCAAAATTCACAAGTTTGGGGTTCTGATTAATTTTCACTGGTAGATAAATCTTCAGCTCAATGTTTTGTCATTGTTTTTATCCTTGAATGGTCATAATATTTTGCACTGGACATTTTGTTTTTCGTGACTCTTTATGCAACAATTAATAGATTTTTTAATATTTTGAATTCCTGTTATATTAGTGCTATAGTATTAGCAAGTTGATAATCCATTCATGGATTAAATTGACGTTTAATGTAGAGCTCTATTATTATACGACAAAAACAACAAAATATGTTTCAGAAGAATTATAGTGTAATATAGTGACGACGATGGCGTGATGCCAAAAAAGCTAGGTATATTACATGTTTTTTAATGAAACCAATACCAGCTTGCTATGTTTAACTATATTATAATGTGTACATTTAGTTAAGGAGGTTATATACGTTCAAATTATTATAATTGAAATACATACAACAACACAAATATGATCAAAAAATTACCAATATAAAATACGGATAAATAAAAATACATATTTATTTTATGAAATGTTTTATCGATATAGCTATGTGCTATATTTAAATATTCGATTACTGATAATACTCGATTTCTACTGCCCAGTAATGGTAGTTGACGATTATAGGGTCGGTGAAGTATTTAATATTGTTTTTGTATCCAAATATCATTATGTACCAAATGTGTTTTTTATGTACATTGCGAATCATGGATCTTGTTGTTTATTCAATAAAAACATAGATTTGTGTGAAATATTTATAGAGATACAAACCTATGAAGATGTTGATAATACGCGTGCAGGTGGAAATAAACTATATAATAGTATTCATTTATAAACCAATTCTTTAAAAAAATATAATATAATCAATACAACAAATTATTTGAATTTTTACAGTAATATTTTCGATGAATTTGGCGGTAACTTTGTGAAAATTCATTATTAATATAAAATTAAATTTGATAACTTATCGTATAGCACCAGACTCGTAACTATTAAAATATCTAATTATTTTTTATTAAAAGCAGAGTATTTAATTAGTGACGAAGATAGTATATTATGTTTATATCTATGTGTAGAAAAGTGATAGTTTGATGAGACTTTTAACAAATATTGGATGAAGCTTTGTAACATTCATTTTGGTTAGGTTCTGGAAACAATAAAAAGTGTTGTTTTTAACTCACCTGCAAGGATATCGTTTAGAAGAAAAGTAACAGCGCATTCTCCACAGGTTTGGGCCAGAAAACACCGCCTCGGAAAACACTTTTCGCAAAAAGTTTATGTAGATTAATTTATCTCGCGGAGTATTTAAACCATACACAAGAAATGTAATTCGGCAAAATATTTATTCGCTAGCTAAATTCGCAAAATTAAGAGCAAACTGAATTAAAATGCCACAGACAATTGTTTCGAGAATTTATTCAAGTATTTTAAAATGGTCTCAATGTTCTCTCGCGAATCGCTAGCTTCGAATGGTGCAAATGAAGCTAACATTCCCGATTTGTTGTGAGTCGATACTACTAGTTTCACGTGGAAATGCAACGTGACTTCAGCTGCCGACCGTGAGATACAACACGAGCGTGGTGTTATTTTCTCTTTCTGGCGCACTGCGCTCCTAAAAATTACGTGTTTGCCGGGACAAGTGATTTCCCAAGATTTCAATGTGATACAATATTCCTGTAAAAAAATAACACGCGTTTCATACGGAATATTGTCGATGACTTCACAAACTTCTACCAAATTAATGATATAAGAAATTAGGCGTTCTCGTCAAGTCTGTTATTTCACAGATTCGTTTAAATATTTTCTAAGAAATGAGAGCTTATTATTCACAGTTATGAGAAGTTGCGCAAATGTGATGCACGTTGTAAATTATTTGACTGCATAATAACGGGCACATGGATGATGCCATTGGCGTAACAGTGATTTAAAGACACCGATGCAAATTTTTCAACAGGACTCCGTTCCGTAAATTTTTGTTATCCCAATTTTTGCCCTCCTACTTCATACAGATAAATATTTGATGACACCGACTCCGAAAAATGTTCACTGCAGCTGTTCCACAATAAAATAATGTCAAACATTTTTTCACTTAAGATTATACCATTTTTTGCATGCATTGTATTATGTTTATAACCCAAGTGATTAAATGATGTAAACTGCAGTTTCATATAGCTATTATTTTAAGGAATTCACTTTAATACAAAATTAACTCTTTCTTGGTATTAAAGAAACTTCCTAGTCCTGTTTTTAAGCGATTTTTTGGATGACACCGTTCTTTATTTACAAGCGATTATTACTTTTAAAAGCGTTTCATCTAACGAGTAAGCAAAATTCAAATTCGAGTGATATTTAACAACCCGTTCAAAAACCCGACAGTGAAAGCAGAGAGTGACTCCAATATGAAAGTGAATATAATTTTTATGTTTATATAAAAACGATCTCTCCGAATGAAATATCTCATGTAATACAGAGTAAGTAGGTACCTGCAAATTCATGATATTTTCGAATCTCTATAACTTTGTTCAATCAAAAACTATTAACAATTTAATCACTTCCACAAAACACGTGTCGCTGGCAACATATCCTAATCAGATGATGTAATTTGAGCAGTCATCCTCGGCGGAGTGAACTAAAGGCGCGTTCAAACATTTTTGCATTTTCTTTTTTGTTTAATTTAAGGGTTATATGTAAATAAAAGACTTGTATACACGAGTTTGAAAAAACAATTTTAGCTTTCAATACATTTTTGAGGTTCAATTCATTAGGGTGTTTTTTTGGAACCAATATATCAGATTATATAGAAGTAAGGATTTTTGTGCGACAATTTCTGGAACCAATGTATCGCATAAAAAAAGGATTGGGTGTATTTGAACACTGAGGTCAATTAATTAGCATACTTTAGATTTAATCAATTTGATCTTTATATTAAACTATGTGGTCGGGATACTTGGTGCTAGTTTTAGTACATGGTTTTTGCTTTGAAGTCCTTAAATGCTGAAGCAAAAACTAAGTCATATAATATGGTGTGATAAAAATGTACGAAAAAATAATGTTTCGAGAATTAATTTCTGTTAAATGCCGGCTCACCATACAGATTTTTTTGATGTGTCTTGCTCATCCTGTGGTTTTTGTAAGAATGCCGTTCATTTCGTTTTTTGAAAAATATTGCCTATTCAAGGAAAATGAAAATATGTGCCGGCAATAGTAACCTTCTCAGCAGTTTGTTAAAAAACAATATGGCATAAAAATAGTTCAACTTTTATTTCCTCATAGAATGAACATTTTATTTTCAGTACTCACCCACCCAGTGGCGTAGCTAGTAGTTTTGCCGCCTAAATATAAATATATTAAGATCAGAAGATTGCGAAATTATGATCGACTTTAGATAGGAAAAAAGGATATAACCCTCAGTTTTTTCGATAATCATGATGTATACAACGAAATACACCTTTCGTGTGGGTTAAACATAATTTCTTGAAAAATATCTAATAATTTCTTACAATTCTGTGATTGTTTACAAACGTTAAATTTTTTTATTAGAGTCCATATGTTTTTAAAATATGTCGAAAAATCTATTAGTCATTAAAAGAAATATACATACTATTGATATAACTATAAAATTATTTATGTTCAGTACATTAATAGTGAAAATAATAACTCCTTTCTTGTGCTTGTTTGTGTAGCAAAATTTCAAAAGTATATCAATATTTGGGACTGGGTCTCCGTAATTATATATTTGAATAAATTGCAAAAGTTAAATGTAGCCTTCGCCACTCTTCCACATCAGTGTTTCATTATGCATAATACCAACAGCATCGTAATTGAATTTTTCCCGATCAATCATCATAATCTTGATTTTATTGACATTCGTAATTTTCTCTCAAATCCCTTTTTCTTACTCCATCAAATGATGTAGTAAGAAAACCATATTTCTCAGCAAGAGATGAAGCTGTTGAAATCGCAGTTATTTCATGAGTCACTGCCCAGTGTAGAAAACATTTCTCTCTCCAATTCATTTTCGAATCACACTTTTTTGAATTGTTTCTACAGCACTGTATTGAGATAAACTAGACAATATTTGACAACAGAATTATTTATATGAAATGGTATTGAACGATAAAAATGCATTACCAAATGCAAGTTCATTTTGAAAATCACCATGAGCATGATTGATATTGATGACAATGAAACATAAAATAATTACATACCACCATGCAATAAGTATAATTGATAGAAATTCTTTATAAAAAGTTGAAAAAAAACAACATAGTATTTGAGCATCACTCCATCAATAGTAACTTTAGTTGTGATGATGGCGTGCTGCCAAAATAGCTTTCGACATATTGACACCCCCAACAAACAACTCATTTTTTGTCATTTTGGAGGTGTGGAAAAAAACATGTTATTTACTGATAATTTATTGATTTCCATTAAGGCTTTTTTTAATGTAAATCAATTCCAAGCTGTTCATTTTTAATCAATAATTTTACAAGCTTTTATTTCGTGAGATTTAAATGTGAGTTGCTGCTTTTTTCGTTATGGTTATTGATTTTGGATTATTTTCGTGAAACGAAATACATACTTACATTGCTATTACTTACCTTATTAAGAGTTACATTAATAAAAGTGCATCTCGTTGAATATTGGCAATGAAATAAGTCGACAAACCCGTGCAATTATATTTGAAGATAAAAGAACATTTTTATGTTGACATTATTTTATTATAAACAATGATAGTTACATGTTGCAACAACTTTAAATATTACACATAATTTTTAACAGTCGCCTACGATAAAACCCTTCCCAAATCACCATCGTTTAATATATATCAAAACATAAAATATTTCATATCATTCAGCTATTGTGCTTATCGAATGCTTTTTACAATACACATTTGCTATCGCAGAAGTACATTCTTTATAATTAAATTACTACATTTACATGTTATATATTTATTGTTAGGTACTATAATACACTAGACAAAATACTTTTGAAAAACGAAACGATTTTCAATGTTGAATATTAATAAAATCCAGTATCAAGATATTTAGAATGTATTGGCACAAGATTAAATTAAAATTCATAAAAATTTGAAAACAGTCTTTTTATATGGAATTCGAATATTAGAAGCGACTCAAAATTATTACAGTATCTATTAAAACATTGTATGATGCAGTTTGTCAAAATCAGGGCTGTGGAGACATTTAACTGTACGTTCTTTGACTAACCTTACCATTCCGACAACAATATCACAATTAAAAAGCTTCAACTGAATTTATTCCAATATGTGATCGTATGGCTATGTACATAGACAGTCGTAATTTTACCAACCACTGCAATAAATAGTCCTTTTTTATGCATTAAAGACCGTCGACTCGCACATCATGTATTTTTGCCAGCGTTTATCGAATTATTTAGTATTTAAAAGAGGGGGCACACTATTTTTGACAATTCAGACACCGCCCAAAATACCATATATAAATCCACGATTCTGTTTCCACAGCCTTGAAGTACTGGTAGGCATCAACCAGCAAAGGTTTTTATGTGAACTTGACGAAAGTATTATATCTACACCTATATACACTTTATGGATCAGGACAAATTTTGTACAAAACACAATTGAATTCAGTATTGTGTAAGTAAATATTTAGGCAGCATAAGCTGCAGCTAATTGTTAGTTCATTTCAACATTGCCTAGATGTACAAAAAATAATACAATTTTATTATATGTCTTTAAAAGCCTTTAAACGGGCAATAGTTTTTTATTACACTAAATAATTACGTATGCACATTTGTGTATCAAAAACTCTTTATGAAGAAATTTTAAAGTAAATAGTTTAAAATTATACGTTCACATGATTCAAAATTGACAGTAAAGAATTCAGGGTGATATGTTTGGAAACCATTAATGGTCTAACCTACAAAACTAACATAACTTGTCTCACATAAAAATTAAGGAATACTGACGTTTAGTTTGATTTTGCAGATGACATTCTCTTACATCTATATATCGGCGTTCGACAGTGTATTCAATAAATTAATTCGTTTACAAAGTCCCTTCAATTTATTAAAATAACGACCAACAGTAAGGGTGGTTAAAATAAAACCACAATGATTCTCTGATGAGTGAACTTTAAAGTAGAACAGATAAAAGAATTTTATTATTTATCAAGGACAATGGAAATTAATCCTCTTATAGGAGTACTTGAACCTTTTTCTTCATTTCTCTTTATATGATGCTGTAGTAACTTTATGGTACTACAACATTATTTTGGTTACAGTAATTTTTATTATGTTGCATTGTTTTTAATTGAAGCATTAATAACAAATCCTGATAAATGGTAATATTCTTTCAACTGCATAAATATCAAAATATTGTAAGATAAGAAACATATGTACCGTATCGTTGAAATTCAGTTTTATGTTAAATCACTACCAATACACTATTTTAAATAATGTGCAGGGTATTGATGTAGATATCTAAACTGAACATAGTCCCAAAAAATGAATATGAACATGTATAGAACAAGAAGTATTATTGAATACATGTATTTAATCTGTGAATGTTATAAACAATAAAATCAGAAATATTATAGGAATGGTAAATACTGGCAAAATATACAGGTAAAGAAATGAAACAATATTATTATTGCGTAGATTCTTCACCAAACTCTACGAAATTGTGAACTGCAAGAATTACACTATTAATTTTATTTTTATACTAGAAATTTTATTTATACAAGTCTGTAAATATTAAGACACTTAGGGTTTATCAGGCCATATTACTTCTTTTCAATCCACTGAATTACCGTTGTTTTTGGAACGTAGTAAAAATCCAAACAAAAATAGTGTCCATAGACAACAGCCATTTTGATAGTCTTCTGACACTTGTTTAAGGTTTTTTCAAATTATTTTATGCGTAGTCATATGCATTCAGAAATCATCTTTGGATTTTACAAATCGGTGAACATATTGCCGGAATGCCTTGTGAATAGAAAATGAATCATTACTCGCATTTGCTCTTTACAGTGAGCATTATTTGGTTGGTTTGATGGATAAGGTACAATGCAGTGACGAATACAGCATTTGCTCTGAAAAAAATCAATCCTGTATTGAAACTAAGTGGTATAAAAAACAAATCACTAAATACCACATGGGTTAAAATGCAATGTGGTACGTAGAGTATTTCTATGACATTCAGTGTTCAACGATAAATAGTTAAAAGGATTATAATAAACATTTCTCCTGAAGATTTTTAGACTGAAATATATTTGGTTTTCGTAAAATAACTTCTGCTGTTCATTAGAATTCACAAGAGATGTTGCAGTTTAAAAAAAAGAGGATTTGCAAGTTAAAGCTAAATTAGTGCATTTGATTATCATAAAATAATATGTACAAGATTTGAATTTTAGCTGTTCAAATTTTGTACAGTTGAATGCATGAAGATGCCGAAAGGGGAAACCTGAGATGTTAGTAACAAGACTTATGGAAGTGTACAAATCCTGAATGATTCAAAGTTGATATTTTAGTTTCACCGAGCAACCTCATTTGATATTTTAAAATATGTATTAGGTTAGAGTAGATATTTGATCATTATATCGTCGACTTGGGTAAACATCTGCTGTTTTTTCACAAAATCACTTTTTAATGCAGTTTTATTTGCATTCAAAACGATTCTACCTGCATTTAAAAAAACCTTAGAATTGTCCGTAAATCCATCAAAATTTAAATTAGAAAAATTTTCTATCTGAAAAAAATACCGGGTGAAGGAAATCACAGTCTCTAAATCGGTTGTCTCTTTCATTGATGTATGTGGACGCATAAGTGTATTTCATTCCGAGAGTTACATTTTCTGAAATCTTAACTTTTAGTTTTTGCAGATAGAATTTTGTTTACCCAAGGTGACAATATATTGTTGAATTTTAATGAAGTAAAAACCATAGATCTGGCATGGCATATAAAAAATCTATCCTAGAGTATTAGTTATGTGGAATAATAGAACTACTTACTGTCCTTCTTTGAAGTACTCCTTGAGAGTATTTGAAAATCTTTTTGAATATTTCACAAATTCTCGTTTACGCTGTTCTAATGCTTGTTTACCAGCACCCGGAGTAAAGCCAGCTACTTCATTTACGGCATCCAAAAGTTTCTTTATTGCAGATGCTATTTCTCTGTGAAAAAGAAAATATATTATTTGGTATTTGACCAATATTTATTAATGCACATGTGTCCGTGCCCCAAATCTGACAATGACGAATCCGCTATGGCGGCATGTCAATAAAGTGTTTTTTTAAAATATTCTCAGTGATTTTTTTATAGCGATTTCAATCAAGTTAGAATGAATAATAAGAGGTTATTACATTTATCTGAGAAAGATGTCGCGAAATTAAGACGGCATGCGTAATTTCAACATATGTTTTTATCTGAATCTTTTGATGCAAGCGATATTTTTTTGTCGCATAGGGTAATAAATCTTATTTATTGAATGCGCTAGTGACTGGAGGGTGAACAGTGTTATGCATGATCTGAAGTGTTTATTTCTCAAATTAGTACTCGCTTTTATTTGTTTGAAAATCAAGGGCGTCACGTATAGTTTACAGTTTTATATTTGAATAGATTGTCGTTGTTAACAATACTTACTAGTATATTATACCGATTCAGAAGCTTACAAATCTAATGTGAAGTACTCTAATGAGTGTAATGAAAATTAGTATGTATCGATTTACTATTTGAATTTGAAGTTTGTGAAATTATTGGTTGACCAATTAGTAGGAGATTTTTGACAAGGTGGATCTCAAAGGCGCTCAACTGTTCCTACAGAAGACCGACTTGCGGATAAGTTACATACCCTGCTTTCCGGGACCAAGTAAGATTGTGCAGTATGTTCAAATAGAAAAATCCCAGGTGGTAGATCAGAAACATGACTATTTTGCTAGTGCTGCATCAATAAGCCAGGATTACATATAAGAGATTGCTATTTGAAATACCACATAATGAAGAATTACAAATAATATTAAAATAAGGGCAGTATATTCATTATAAATCTATTTTATGAAAATAATTACGGAACAATTTTTTTTTTGTTTACATGTTTTACATTAATTGATTTTTTGTATTTAAAATATGCTTTTTATTGAAAAACGTCTTGAGTAGGCGGTAGGCACATACAAAAAAATGCTTGAGTGGTAAAGGTTAAATTTGATGCGGTAGAACCTGTGACCTTCTGATCACTGAACGGACATCTCTAAACACTATTAATTTTCTATATAATGATTATTTCCATGAATCACAATATTGGAATGAATTACTCATTTATTTTATCCCAAAACTGATAAGCTATAATCTTTCATAAAACAGTACATGTAAAATACAGATAAGGGCATGTATGGAAGAGAAGTTTGTATACCAAATCATACAAATTTTCAATGCTTTGTTCGTTATTTTTAGTAATGTTTAGGTAAACAAAAATAAAAAATAACCTTTTTCAAATCATTAAAAATCAATAACATTTGAATATTATGCCTAGTGTAGGCATAATATTGTTAATAATGTGTTTATAAAGATTCACAAAGGAACTTTTTATGCCGCCTAGAGTTGGTTATCTGATTTCTCAGTTATTCGATAGTCATATATTCTAAATTCATTTGTAGATTGAAATATTTATTTTTACCAACAAAATTGATGATTAAAATTAGGATGCCCAAAAAATTCATTTTATCATATTTTCTATATTATGTTGTTACAGAAAAAAAATACCTTATTTGCTGCAGATTCTGTTTAGGTAATTTTGTTAAGATAATCAAAAGTTCTCACTTAATTGTTTCCAGGAAAGTTTTTCTGTCAGTTATCTCATCAGGTATACGGCTAAGTATCTTTTTGAGGGCGGCAGACTTTTTGTTCAGTTCTTGGAAGGCATCTTCTGTTCTATTGAGGCGAAGTTCCATAGCTATAACAGACAGAAGTATCATTACCAATAAGCACTTTCAAGGTGTTAACTGTCAATTCTTGGTGGAAAGACTTTATATTTAAAAAAATAAAACACAATTCATTTGTACTACTTCCACATATTTATAATGATCAGGACCGGTTTCGCTCATCACGAGCATTATCAACTGATGATTACCAGTAAGTATTTAAACAAGAACTACCAATAAAGATATAATGGAGGATATAAAAAAGCTTTGTACAACTGACATATGTCATTTTGGAATATGTATTGAGGCGAATGATGGGTTCTGCCATTTATTACGAAAAAAAATTATATTTCATACTTATAATTTCCCTGAAATCTAATATTTGTGATGACACTTGCTACAAAGGCTTCTTCACTTCTCAGGGGACATTCATTTGATACAATATGTCATTGATTTTATACATTTATAAAGATCTTACCATCTGCCTCTGTGGTACTTCCTTGTAGCCTAAGAATGGTTTCATTGATATTGACAGAAATATCTGCCCGTCTAAGAATTCCTGCCACCAAATCATATCCCAAACCTGGGATAATAGATTCAGCTCTCGCTAGAGCGACTCCCAAGGTCTGTGCAGCGCCAACATCACTTCTTTCCAACTGAATTTAGACATAATGGAATTTAATATAAATATAGACTAGGACAAGAGGTATATGCTCGATAGAAGAGCGTTCAGATACAGTTTTGGGTATAAATAATTTTAATTTGTTAATGATTATCACGTAAATATAAATATTTATTATAGGTTTACCTGCGTGAGAACTGGGCGTATTAAAACTGGAAGAACAAGCGAAGTCACAGGAGTTTCATCTCCCATTGTCATCCTTATAATTAAGTTGTGTGTACAATATATAATAATATAAATCAAATACAATTTCTATGTGAAATGTTTCAAATAATCGTAAATTAACTCGACCCTAGCCCTGTCACCATTTATTGCTGTAAGCAGATCAATGCAGTATTGCTAGTTTACCTGATATTTATATTATATATATATTTGATTTTTATTATATATATCTGAATATTTTGACTGATAAATTTTTTGTAGATCCACAATAATCTTAAGCCAAGAAAAACTATTTTACATTATCATTAAATTATTTAAACTGACAAGAAACCTCACGTTCATGTAAAGAGCACATTGCTTTTTCCAAAAAGTGTGAATTGAAATTATAATAAAACTAGGAAATCGAAAATATAACAATGTTGACTATTTTGATAAAAAAGATAAAACACAACTACGTTGTTCAATGGTAAATAGTTATACTAGACACGGCAATCAGGTGATACCAAAGAATATGTGACAAAGAGGTTAATATAATAATAATATTTATGGTGAAATATTTCATTCTCAAACTCTATTTATTCTCTACGGCTTCGCTCAGCTTTGCCCATAGATAATATACTATATTAGATAATATAATATGCCCATAGATAATAAAATATCTATATATAATAGCTTTGCCGCTGCAGGTTGAAGTTTAAGAGGTTATGTTTTATTTGTATCAATTTTTCTATAACTTTCGTGCCATATTTCTCGTTGGGTTGATTGCTACTAAATTTGGTAGCGATTGCCGTGTTTTTTAAAGGAAGTAAAATTTAGAAACCATTCGATTTGGATAAACATTGTAATAGTAACGTTGAGGCGGAAATAATAAGTTTACAACGTACGTATATTTCTAAATTTGACACATTTTTGTAATTCTTGTTCCTTATGTAGCGCAACTGTTATATTACATACTTATAACCTACTTTTATACAATTTATTTGTGTATGCCATATAATGACAACATCTCAGGTCGACATCTCAATTGCAATATTGTATATATGTTTGGTGTCATGTTTTTCTAATATTTCTAAACACAATATATCACAACATTCAGATTTAGAATCGTCTTGTGGATAGCGGCTTGTTATGACGTTGACCCACCCAGCGAACCGAATTCATTTATGATGTGTTATAAAATTGTTTTTATTTCATTCAGATGGTGCTCAAAAAACTTGGACTTGGTGGTAAAGATGAGAGTTCAGATGATGCTAATGCCTTGGAAGTAGACGATTCTGAAAGTGAAATGAGTGCGTTCGATGAATCTGGTTCTGACGGTGATGGCAAAAAACTTTCTACCGCCGATGGTATGTTTACCCTACGCCTTCATTCAATAGTAATAATAATATTGTACACTCTTTCAAAATTTTTATTTCATACAATATAAACTGTAATTACACGAAAGATTACTCTATAGCAGTACTCTGGAACCGGTGTGCCGCAGCGCAGAGCGTCCAAAATGAGAAAAAGTCGAGTATTTTTATGAGAAAATCATTAAAGCCACTCGGTTGCTAAAATCTCCGTTTAAATTATTCTTATTGAAACAAATATTACATTATTCTCATATTTAATGGAATAATTGTATAAGTGTTTGCACGGATAGTGTAATTCCATTGATGGGGAATAAATTGGCGGTTGTCTCCTGTGTAAAACGAAACAACTCCTACCGTACATTAATTACACATTGCTGCATAAATTGTTAAGCATTGGTAACGAAAAAATTTCTAATGGAATTACAAACAATGAACGAATTTATCAAAATAATACACATTGTCAAACTATGAACCTTAAATATGCACTTCCTCAATTTCGAGGGAGAAAGAAGATATTGTTGTCTGGTGAACAATCACAAGATGCTGAATTATCATTCAAAATAGAATTGGAGAGAGAAATGAAATAGTGTTTAGTAACTCATAAAATAACTCTTTCAACAGTTTTATAATCTTGCTGAGAAATATGGTTTTATTACTCCATCAAATCTTTTGAGTGAGTGTCAGTTGAATTAAGATCATAATGATGATGATCGGGAAGATTTCAAAATTATGTTGCTGTTTAACATAATGGAACATAATGATGTGTGGAAGCATGCCAAAGATTGAACTTTTGCAATTTATTCAAAGAAATAATTTTATCTTCGTAACTGTGTAGCTCTGGAAGGAGTTTTTTGAAGTTGAAATTAATAAAAAACTATTTAATATAGACATTGAGCAATTTGCGATTAAAATTAAATCAATTTACAATAATTAATTTTTATGCACAATATGCATTGTACATAAATATTTTCGTGTTTTCATATTAATATTAAATTTGTCAAGATTGTAAAAATATAGCACATATTTTTCAAGAAATTACATTTATACATAAAAAATATTCTGTCTGCGGTGCAATCTTTTCGCTTGTGATTGCTAACATAAATTTTGAAAGAAAAATCGAAGAGGGCGGCATACTCAAGGATTGCTCCGGTGGCACAACCCCTAGTTCCGCCACTGCACGAGACTATTATTGAAAACAGATAGACTATTTTGGATTTGACCAAACAAAAAAATGGGCCATACTTTTATTCACTCAACTTAGGTTAAACAATGTCTAGTAGTGAAGCTAAGTTCATTTCTTTAGTTATACTTTTACAATGCTTTTTTTCTAATTTGTAAATGTCCCATCATTTTGAAACGGTACAATAGTTTAATTGGATTTTATTAAAAAACATCCTAGCCACTATTTCAAATTCATCAAATAAAAACTGATTAACAAATTTTTTTTTTTTTTGATATTTACATATTTTGGCTTGTAGTGTGCAGCGAAATATTTATGAGTACTTAGGTGTACCGTAGGTTAAAAAAGGTTGCGGAGCACTGCTCTATAGAATGGTGCCTTGGTTAACTAACATATTTTTATGACTAATTAATAATTAATATAAGGTAAACGGCTATAATATTGACCTAGACGGCTATATCAACCTATTTCGTAAGTAATTCGTTAGAACAGCGAGATTTGTTCTAGAAATTTCTAGAACATTCTTTCTAAATTGCCGTTACAATTTCGGCTACAAATAGTCTACATATTTTGTTTCCAGTTATTCATTCCTTTTTGGTAGGTCAGTGACAGTGCACGGACGTACAGGAATATGACAATTTTATCAATTTTGTTGTCAAATAAGCTAAGGAATTACATATTTTTACACTGCAATTTTAATTTTTTTTAATATAAGTGTCATGTTTAATATTTTTAAATGATTTAACTATTTTTTTTTTATATATAAGTGCTTAAAAGGATAATTTAGTAGCGGTCAGAATTATAAGCATGCATAATTATTGGATGTGTGTATTATTGACCTACGGTCAGTATTTTTTTTAAGAACTTTTAAGTAAAAAACTAAATTATTAAAAAAGAGTGTATTTTAATATGCAATGAAATTTGTTTTGTGTTGAAAATAAATAATTAACTTAAGTTTTTGTTAACCGAATTCTGACCCATACTTATGTTTATAGTTTTGTGTAGAAATGGAGAATAATGTTTAGGTCAACATAACATCCCCGAGTAGGTCAGTAATGTGTTCAGTTTATATCCATATTAAAGCTACTTTACGATCAAAGTAATTTGAAGTTTTTTCTTACCTTTTTGGAAAAAAAAAGAAATTCATTAATGAAAAGAAAGTATAATTTAAGGATGCTTGATGGAATTTCAATATAAAATTTGAATTATTGAGATTTTGTACACAGAGGATCAGTTCGTGTACCCCCTACAAAATGTAATTTCCACTATTGCTGAGCCGGAGCTTATTAATTCTAGGGGTATTTATTCCGTTAGGGAAATAGCTGATTTGAGAAGGCAGTAACTAGAGCGTGATCATAAAAGTGAAAACTTTACAGTATTCATTGCAATACAAGAAAGTGCAAAATTTAAAAAAAAAAATTGTTTTCTATATTAAGCACAAGTACATTTACTATTTATTTTGCGTAAGAAAAATCGCTCATTGTTTTTGTTAATAAATTATATATATATCTGAATCCAAACGAAAATGTTTATTTATTTTATATTGAAATTCAGTTAGGTCAATAATAGCTTCATCACGGGTCAATATAGGACACTGAAAATTTTTGCTAGGTCAATATAGCATGCACATTGTCTTCTTAATTAATTTGTAATAATACTAAATTAAAAGTAATTATCAACGTGCAAACACCATTTTTCTGTGACAACAAATTAATTTTACCAATTAATATCAATGCAAAAAATTTTACACCATTTAATTTGAGAAGATATTAAAAAAGTTACAGGCTTGAACATTAGTAAATGCGACGCTTAGGTCAATTTAATAGCCGCTTACCTTACCATTTGACAAACAGCAATATGTTGTATCCCACTATTAAAAGTATTTGGGTTACCACCAGTGACAGAGAATCGAGAAATTGATTTCCCAATCGAAGATATTGATTTCTGACCGAAATTCAAAATGTTCACGAGTTAATGACTATAGCTCAAATACTATTTTTGTTTGCTCAACACATGCTACCAAAACTGTAAAATAAAAATAATCTAATGTAACCTCATTAACTGTTTGTAAACAAATTATCATTCAAATAAATAAATATGATTTCTTAATTATAGCCGATGAAGCTGACGAGGATGATACATCTGAAGCAGCAGATGAGGAAGTAGACGAAGAAGATGAATTAGTCAAAGCAATTAAAGCCGCTAAAGAAGTAATCCGTGACCACCCTCCTGATATTCTTGTAGAAGATGGTATTGTGGACATAAGCTTTCATCCAGTTAATGACTTGATAGCTGTGGGAACCATGTCAGGGGATGTTTTAATATACAGCTATACCAATGATGCAAATGAGGTGGTTGCCACTCATGAAATACACTCTAGTGCCTGCAGAGATATTGAATTCAGCGAAGACGGAAATGTTTTATACAGTGTTTCTAAGGTGGCTTTAATTGATTTTATAATAATTAGGTTTAAAAGTCAACTCATTGTGCATGTTACTCTGATTGGCATCAGAAAATCCTCAGGCATTTTGATGAATTATTATGAGAATAGTTCGTATGGTTACCAATCAGTGTGTTAAAAGAAATAGATTCATTTAATTTTGGTTGTTTGTAAGGATCGCACAGTCTAAACTATAAATACTGTTAACTGATTTTTTTTCAGTATCCATATGATCATAGCACCATAATAGTAACGGGGCCTAGTTAGATTTTAGGCCTCATAAAAAAATAGAATTTCATATTAAGCAATATAGAAAGGCGCGTAATATTTTTACCTATACCGCAGAAGTGTATATAAACTTGTCACTCGATTGTGGCATATAATGCATAATTAATTGGAATCTAGGCACCAGAAAACTGCGGTGACACTTTGGAACCCAACTCAGGCCACTTTGTAGGTGGGAAGTATTCAGATGCAACTCAAAGCTGATAAGTTGGGGTATGCCGGTTGACCCTACATTGTCACCTTATTGCGTTACCCGTATTAAACTAAATGTGTTGAAAATGTTTCTTTTTGAATGCATAATATGGGTACTACACGAATTGATGGATGAATGTTTTGTATTAAAACTCCACTTTCATGAGTAAATTACTTACTCAGGAAATATTTCATTGCAGTAATAGATATTATTGATGTAGCATGGTTATGAACTGTGTGGGCCATAGAATATAAATATACAGAAAAGACAGTGGTAAAAATGTTTAATGCATTAAAAGAAATCAGCAATACATATAAGCTACAAATGAAATGTAAATACATAAACTGCAGTGAAATACAGAGACGGTTCAAGCTTTATAGCATTCAATAGCTGGCTGCAGCACAGGAAATTTCGTGAGCACCATTGGCCAATGCTGGCAACAAAAGCACGTGAACATGAACAGAAACTCCGTTCAGGGCAAATGTCAAAAAAAAAAAAATGTTCACATGTGAACCATCACTATATATTCTAAAAATAAAACACAATTTGTTTGTACTATCGTCAATTGATAATGTTCACGATATGTGAAACCGGTCCCGATCATTATAAACATGTGGAAGTAGTAAAAACTAATTGTTTTTTATTTTAAAAATATAATGCCTTTCCACCAAGAGTTGACAGTTAACACCTTGATATAATTGTACATAATTCGCTACACAGTGACTGATACTGAGAGGCTTTCGGCGTATATTTTGTCCGAACATAACGAGTTAGTATTATAAGACATATCGATGTTGCCAATGCTAAATTTTTAAATGATGTTTTAGGACAAAAGCATTATGATGACAGATATGGCAACTGGAAAATTAAAAGGATTTTTTGATAAAGCTCACGAGGAACCCATTTACTGCTTAAGTATCATTAGTGAAAACATTATCACCACTGGTAAGTCAATAAATATTCAATATTGATCAAAATGTGCTGCAGAATTTTGTTAGATTATCCTGAATTAATTTTTATGTCTTTTACTTTAGACTTAAAATACATGCGATATCATGCACTGTGGTCTTAAGTGGGATATTATTATTTCCCTTTAGAAATGTATTTGTATTACAGGCGATGATGATGGTGTCGTTCGAATGTGGGATGTTAGGCAGAAGAGTACGAATTCCATTTTCTCTCTCAAACTGTCTGAAGATTATATTTCTGATATGATCACCAATGCTGGAAATAAATATTTAGTGTGTTCAAGCGGGGATGGTTCTCTGAGCACCATTAATATGAATGCAAGGTTTGTCTAATTTACATTTTTTATTTAATAGTTATACTTCAGTCGAATGATGAGCTGTGAGAATCAGGCTCCTCACCATTAGCTTTTCGAGTAGATCGGTGTTGTATTGTGTCATTTAATCTTAATAGAGATCCACATGCCGACACATGAATGTAATAAAAATCTAGGGTTGAATTTGAAGTAAAAGCTTCTAAATAATTATTTGAATACTAGATTGAGGTGACATTGAAATCAAAAAATAAATGTTGTTCTTATTTCAAATAAGAATAAATATATAATATTAATTAAAGTAAAATAATTAAAATTAATAATCAAATAAATCTATAATTTTTCTCAACTTTGATCATTGTCAAATTGTTGTAGTTTAAGATCTATGATTTGCTTTATCCTGTGCCGAAAAACAGTTTTTACACTAATGTATCAAGTGGTCTTTTCATTTACACACTATAATATCCATGTTGATTTTTAAGTTAAAATTGATTTTTGGGATTAAAATTCAAAATCAATAAAATAAATTCATCATTTCGCCTGCGACATCTATGCATATTTTTGTTTTTAGCTGGTTATAAACTATCAAAGTCTCCCGATATGGTTTGAATATTAATTTCACCATTAATATTATTTTCATCATTTAAATTTCGTCCCTTACGTGAAAAACGAAAAATTTTGTCTGGTTCTGAGGGTTGTTTCGATGTCATTCGATGTCATTCGCTACATTGAATTTATGTTTTAATATGCAAATTTTTAAATATTCACAGAATAAGTAAAAAAATAGACTTGATATTGATTTAATTCTAATTTTTGCACTTTCGGCTTACGATCTTCTTATTTATGGTAATCTATGTACATATAACATTTTTTCACTATTCATGCATTCGGTACCAATTCTTATTATAAAATCACTTAGTGGATGCTAATGACTTAATCTGTAGTACCCATTGACTGGATGGTATCCTGATTCATAATGCATCTGAATTATTTATTAACCCTTGAAGGCCAAGGTGACTTCTTTTTAATGTTTTTTAATTTCCTATTCAGCTGAAATGATAAATTAGATGACTACACACAGGATTAAATAAAAATTATTTACACAAATTTTTGAAAAATGTTTTATTTTTATTATTCATAATTATTGACCAGCATGGAACAGAATTAATATGGCTATTCGACTATTGAATATTCATTAATACATGCATATGAATTCTTTAGTATTATAGAGGTGGGTGTTGCTTGTTGAATTATAAAATTATTCAACTCGTAGGTTCGACCTTTTTTTTAAAAGTACATTTCAATTCTTCACAAGGAGCACATATCTGCTAAAATTCACAATTTTAGCTTTACGACTTAACTCCTGGTTAGTATTGTGCTGCTGTTAACACCGAAACAATTTGAATAGAATATTTGTTTTTTTCATGGCAACACATTTTTCATGGCAATTCCAAATATGCATTAAGCATGGGAATTGTGATGTCAGATATGAAAAGAGTAAATAAGTAAGGATATAATAAGGTGATTTTACCATTGGCAGATTAGTTTTTTTGGCTTTAATGAAAAACATACTCTTTTTAGTTAACACTATATTTTATTGGAGGTCTGGTTTAACATTTTTTCTTGAAACTATTATTCCTTAGTTATTAATTACTAATAAGGGAGTGGATATGGTTAAAATTTGTCATGTGTTTTTTGTTTAGAGTAAAATTTTGGCATTTCAAATATTAAAATAAAAATGGTTTCATTGATTGGTTTAAATAATGTTCATATGAAAATATATATTTGTTTTGACAGTGTTAAGTCATCCATTATGTAGAGCAAGACCACTTTCGAAGACAATAGCCAATTATTGTAATTTGTTCATTTTGATATGAGCTGGACACTCCCCTTCTGATGCATTGTACTTTCTGTCATCTCATATTATTATCCTTTTCAATGTAGACATTTTTTGTTATGTTTGCTTGTAATTTATTTTATATTCCCATTGTCTTTGTTAAAAACTAAGCAAATGAGTTTTGTCCAGTCAAGTGTAAAGGCACATGATTGCTTTAATTCAACTTGCATTAGTCATTTCATTGTTCATATTTTCATCATAATTTTTTGAGTGCTTTTGTTAGATTTAATGTTCAATCATTGGAACAAGCTTTGAAAAGGGGAGATTATCAACAGACATTTTATATTAAAAAAAAAATACATTTTCTTGCCACGCTCCTGTATAATGACGTGTTTTCTTTTTATTTTACAGAAAAATATTTGTCCAATCCGAAGAATACGAGTCAGAGTTGACATGTCTCGGATTATTTAGGAACGAGACAAAAATATTGGTCGGTACATCTAAAGGCAAAATGTACCTTTACAACTGGGGAGAGTTTGGTCTTCACAGTGACGAATATTCAGGACCGAAACAATACATAAACTGTATGGTGCCTATCACGGAAAATATTGTGGTCATGGCCGGCGAGGAGGGTGTTTTGAGAGCCACGCATCTTTTCCCTCACAAGCATCTCGGTGTGGTCGGTCAGCATAAATTGGCTGTCGACCGCCTTGATATTTGCAACAACGGCGACTACATAGCATCGTGCTCCAATGATAACGATATCAAATTCTGGAATATTTCGTATTTCAACGACATGGATGTGAACACTTCATACAAGAAACAAAACAGGAGAAAAGACCTCAAAAATAATTTACCATCCAGTAAATTGAGAAATGTTTCAGATTTCTTCTCAGCCATGAGTTGAATGCACAGATCATGCTTCGATTTATGTATGTGAAATATGAATTGTATATATTTTTTTAATGCTGAATTTATAATGAATGATAAAAAATTTTTTTGATGGGGCAGTTCAGAACATTTTAAATGTATATTATCATTGGTACTACAATATTTGAAGAAGTTTCTATACATAATGCAGTTTACTTAAAATAATAATATGCAGTGCCTTTAAATTTATGTTTTAATTCTAGGCAAGAATGGCACCTTTCTTTGTTTAGTGTGCAGATCAAACAGATTTCATATATTTTAAAAAATAAAACACAATTCGTTTGTACTACTTCCACATATTTATAATGATCAGGACCGGTTTCGCTCATCACGAGCATTATCAGTTGATAATGCTCGTGATGAGCGAAACCGGTCCTGATCATTATAAATATGTGGAAGTGGTACAAACGAATAGTGTTTTATTTTTTAAAATATAATGTCTTTCCACCAAGAATTGACAGTTAACACCTTAAAAGAGATTTCATATAAATATTTATAAAAAATTGCCATAGGAACCCTTAAAGGTGATGTGCATCAATTATTTTTAGTGTCTCTGACCAGAAGCAATGTTCATACATTAAGAAATCTTCATAGATCAAAATAATGTTTGCATTATGAAGCATCCCCAATCTAGCTGAAATAATAATCAATTAAATGCAACAGTTTTGGTTGGGATTGCTTGAGATTCAATTTTTTTTTAAATATTCTCACTTTAATATAATAATAATTCTAAATATTATTAATTAAAATTATTCTTAATATTCTTATCGAGATTCAAGATGCAAATAAAATAATCCTCTAGAATTTGTTACACGAAAGTTATTGAATCTTGAGTTTACAGAATAATTGAGAAATTTCCACCTCTGATTATATATATATATATATAAAATAATTATTTCAATGTAAAAATGTTATTTCAGTTTTAAAATTTTGTTATTGAAAGAGAAATGCGAAAAGAAAATTATTTTTGTTAATTTAAATATTATCTCGTATGCACACTCAGTTGTTAATAAATCCTTGATAGCGTAAATTATGGTTTTGTGGGATATTTACTTGATTTGGGATAGGATTTTTAAAATTGACTAAAATTATTTTGTTCAGGATGCAGTTGTGATCCGTGATAATTTTCTTTAGATTGAATTTATGTCATAATATTTTTATGTACTACTATTAAAGAAATATGTTACTCAATTGCATTTCTCGTTTATTTTCATTCCCACTTATAACCTAATCCTTTATGAGCAGCCTTGATTATTCTTCTGTGAGATTAAAAATCTTCATGTCAACCAAGTCCAGTGATATAAAAAGATATGTTTATAAATTAGGTACCCTACAATTTCATGCCAAGGGTCATAGGATGTTATGAAAAAACAATTTCGGAAATAATAAGACGCATGTATATTGAGAGAAGACAGTGTTTTTTGTTTTGGCGTTTTGGTAATGGATTTGGACACGGTTTCGAAATTTCATCGTATAATGTAAAGCAGTGTGTCTTTCTTTTTTCTGTGTTTGCCTCTTTTTTGTATGGAACATATATTATCCCCGTGTCCAAGAAGGATTGAGTGTAATTTTGCACAATATAAAGTGGCTACTACCAACCTTTGGTAAGATGGTAAATTGACTCATTTTCCTATATCCAACAAATTGGAAATATCAAAATGCTATTTACAGATATTGCGATCACAGCCACTTAATCTAAGAAGAGATTGTGGTTAATATAATTTTATTGGGTACTGAGTCGTAGCACATTATAACTAAATGTGACTTTTCTTAAGAGTAGATTGTTATTAATTTATTGGCTGTGAGAATAAATATGAAAGTTAAAACAATGATGGTTAGTAATAGCCGAGTATGCAAGTTTGTCAATTTACTTTAACTCAGCGGTTGACAAGCCGCAAGCACACTCAAGCTGCCACCTACTAATATTTTACATCAGCTTTGTTACATTTTGGATTGTGTGACATCTATTAAATTTTTATATAGTTACTACAGCATGGTGACTAATTACCGGTGAACAGTAGGTTTTATTATATGGATCGAATGTATTGCTGTTCTGCTTGAGTAGAGTGACCAAAGAGAGCATTGGTCACTCGTAACTCAAAAGGCAGTTCACGGGTGTACAGGAGTCTTCTGTCATCTGATTATGAAAAATAAGCTAAGGATTACCACTACATCTTTTGTTAAGTTATTGAATTTTCTTTCAGCATTCATAGTTAAATTTTGAAAAAGCGCTTGTTAAATGGAGTTTTGTTAAATTTAGAAAAAAAAATGGTGATATCAATCTATTTCTGTTTGTCATTATTTAAAATGTTTTTCAAAATTAAGCATTGGTTGAGATGAATAAATTTACCGAAAAACAAAAAAGGGTCACTGTTTAAGCACGCTACTGGCACCTTATCCACCCTATGCAGTAAATGTTTAGTGGAATAGTATATAATGCTTTAATCAACTGAAATATTTTTTAAAAATTTTATGAAAACCATGAAAAAAATATTTAACATCTTTTTTTGTTCATAGATGTCACTCTGAACCATTTCTCTCACCCTTAATACAATTTATTTATATTGATGAGACTTAAATCTCTACCTTCCTGCATTTTTTTGTGGTTAATAATATAGTTATAGTCCATTCCAATATGAATCATGTAAGAAATGTTTTTTAAGCCAATGTGAATAATCGAGTTGTAGGTATGGAGTTTTACACATACATATCGACTCTAGAACGGAAAAAGGATGTCACCCACACCCGAAAAATATTGTGTATAGCACAAACAAAACGTTTATTAAATTATATACATTGTGATTATCGCAAAATTTTTTTTTTAAAGACGGAGGGTAATGCCTTTTGTCTTCCTACAGTCGATATTATATATATACCAATATGTATAAATATAGCGTATTAACAGGTTTTGTGTGAGTATACACTATGTTTTTGGTGTGGGTTACGTCCTTTTTCCTTTCCACAGCCGATATATATTTCGATGGATCAAAGTGTAGCAACCTGAGATGTTGGACATAATAGTTATTATCATAGTCTTACTGGTAGTCGAAATCTATCCACAAATAGTTGATTACACTAACGACTTCGTTGATTAATCCCGTTTGTCATCTAGAGCCACACCTTTTGTTCACCTTGGATTTAAAAATGACGGATTCCATACGTGTGGTACGCTTAGAATTTCTGATTCCATATCCGGGAGTTCCTTTCGACTTTATTTATATACGTACATTAATAATTAGGCGTGTGATTGTTTCAACTCAACAATGAACTATCATAAATATAACATAACTATGTAGTTACCATTAATATGAGATTTAAATCTTACCTTATGACGTGTGTCATAATAAAATATTTTACAATAAAATATTATCTCGACAACTCTATTCATTTGAAGATAACAATAAATCTATCACGACACGTTGAGCAATAATAAACACAATTTTTATCAGTACGCGGTTCGTAGATATCCAATAAGTAAAAAATGCGTATTGTAATGGAGGAGGCGATGTAAGCAAAGAAATATTGACCGTTGGTACTATTGCTAATGATAATACGATAGTTTGCAAAAAACATCAGCCTTGAATAATCCTGGTATAAATAATGATAATGGTGGAGTGCTTCTGACGCAATGACCCTGTGCATGTTCTGGCAATGTGAAACCATACATACTTTGTTTGATTTTTAAATTATTAGGTAACATCAATTTTTAATCTAGTCTTACTGCGGTCATCATAAATACTGAAAGCGGGTAAACAACCACTGTCCTAAAATAAGGATACAAACTGATGGTCCTGTATTAACGGAATATTTTTTGGGGGGAATATAATATTTAGCTAACGCAATATTTTCTTTTTATCAACTTAGAATTCATAAAAAAATATTTAAGAATATATATATAGCTTGGATATTTAATAAATACGATTAAGGCTTTTTTTGTCAAGTAACGCAGTGAAACGGCGTTTCGGCACCTTTTTTCACGGTATTTTTAATGTTTCAAAATAAATTGGACGAAAAAATGTTCTCGCGTACATAATTACAATTCATATTTACATAATTCGTCAAAATTAGCTTTAGATTTGACATGTCTAAAATAAAGAAAATAAAATAGAAAAGATTGTTTTTTTTTATGCGCTTCGTGGCATAGGAAAAGCTGCTGTACATTTCATTTTAATGATATATTATGAATATTATGTTCGTAAAGAGCTTGACAAGAAGTCAGTTCCGACACCTTTTTTTTAAAAAAAAGCCCTGAATACGATGTATGCATCAATTATTGATTTATAAGATATATAAAAACATGTATACATATTCTACATTTGTAGAAATAATAACTATTTCACTCAGCTGTCAATCAAAAGTAAACGATATTTGTTTTTATGAACGAACTATTTTGGAATTTTCACAGATTCGCCTACGATAAACGAATCAGTTTCTAAAATTATTTATTATTCCTATAAAAACTACTCCATCACTGCAGGACTATAATTAATATTCGTTGAAATGTCCACTCGGCCAAATATAATAAAATGTATAAATGGATGACTCATTTTGACATTTATTTACTTCTGTAAAGTTATTAAGTATCTGTTATATATTATCACTAAAAAATTGCCCATTCATTCGGCAGGCAATCTACCGGCTGAAGGTAATTTAAAGAATGCAAATCGATTGGCGTGACATGTTACAGCTAACTCAACTGCCTGGTTGATATTTTTTTGCTGCCGCTGATACATATATAATATATAGGATTCTTATTCTGACAGATGTGATTGTTTCGCCCCCACATTTCAAAGCACGCGCCACTGTGCCACACCCTGGCGCCCGACTATACATACTTATAATTTGTTCACTATGTCTTGAGCATTTGAACTTTAACTCCAAAAAGATAGATGACGGCTTTTAAAAAGCTATAATACAACCTTACCTTAAGACGAGTGTATATTACTGAGTTATATTAGGAGAGACATTCATTTCATGTGGTACAGAAAGTCGTTGAGTTATGACTAATACTTAGTTAAGAATGTTTTATTTGAATATTTGAGGATATTTAGCGAGATTGTATGTCTAAATTAATTTCTTTATGATATGACTTTAAATAATTATTTTTATACGAATCCATAAAATAATTCGAATTAAAATTAATGATGTAAATACAATATCTCTGTGCGCTTATTAATATTCTTGATAATAGTCTAGGAAACCACACATTTATATTTATTTGTATGAAAATCAACGGCAGATTATAATTTGGAGGCCTTGTTTTCAGACAAAAAAGCGTCGCAAAATATTTTCGAGATTTTCATATAACGTATATAAATATAGAAAATATCTATTTGCAATGTCTTCTAATCACAAATATCTCATTATTAATGCTGAAGGCGTTTCAATGAAAGCATCGATTGAAAGATATATATATTCAACAAAAACTGAAAAATTATTGCGATATTATAAGAATTATTCCATGTAGAATAGAAATGAATAATTATTGAAAACTTAATTAAAAATATGTGGGTTATATAAATATAAGCTATTTTTGAGGCCCCTAAGATTTGGAGGTCCAAAGCACTCGTCTCCTGCACTTATGGGGTATCGCCCAATCCTCTTGATGCGCAGAAGAGGGGAGAGAGAATAATATATTGTGATTCCAATACGTCTGTAGTTAAACTAATAATGAGAAATAACGAATAAAGATACTCTGGAGATAATGTAGACGTAGGTGTTTGCAGAGTAAGTCCTCTGCGTCTTTAAAATGAGATCCAATCATTAACTTATTTTCGTATTTTTTGAGGGTTATATCAATTGGCCAAAACTCCGTTGATATTGAACATTACAAATTAAACGATCACTCAAAAGTGATTCGCGGCTCTAATTGATCACCTTTCCACAATAAATTCTCAAGTACAAATAAAAATATTATATCGAAGACAATGTTCTATGAATATAAAAAATATAAAAAAAGAATTGTTTCGGCGAAAGTTCAAATTGATAATATAATGATCATTGATCATAATGTTGCAATATAGAAAAAATCGCTCCGAATGGATTCAAAATGAAAACAATACAGACTAAATTGTTCGTTGTATTTTTTAAAGATGAATTAGGTGAATAGAGGAGCATGCTGTTTTAAGCGATGGAGGTGTAAAAAAATCTACCGTTACAAAGTGGCGCAAACTATAATTTTCAGTTTGTGTTTTTAACACCTGACTATTATTAATGTTATTATTAGATTATTTTGCTAAACGGCAGGTGAGATCGCAGCGGGGGTAAGTTATATAAAAAACACTGGGCATGCGCTGTATTAATCAGAATAGGCAATTTAAAAATATATAAACACTGCGTTTTTAATAGATATTCCAAGATTTATTGCAGATACATGATATGTATTATGCAGAAGAGAGAGATTATGAGAAATAGAGTAACTTAAAAATATATTCAATTGGCATTTGAAACAATATTATATACCTGGTTAGATTTTTGTATTCTATTTTGCTCTAAATAATAAGGCGACAAAAAACTCTTTTATGGCTATATTACATTTTTTTTACTAAATATAATATGTATGAAAATCATTCATATAATCATTTATTTTAGTCAATTACAGTAGCATATACATTCATTTTCATTAAATACAAACACATATGAAGTTTGAATCGTGTACTCGAATGCATGAAGATGCCGAAAGACGAAACCTGGGTCTTTAGTAACAAAACGTATGGAAATTTATGGAATTTGAAAGATTCTAATTTGATATTAAAATTACATCTAGCACCCTCAATTGGTATATTAAGTTACATAATATGTCGTAATAAGTTAATCAAGTAGATTTCAAGTTTAACTTTACTTATCGGTCAATCTGTCAGACATTTGTTAGTCACAAGTAAACATAATGTAAAGTAAAAATAATGGAACATAATTATTTGAATCACAACACAAGTTCATTTTATTTTTTACTTAGCGTTTTTCTCTGCGATATCTGCATCTAATTACTAAGCTCTTATTTTCTATAATCAGGATTTAGAAAAACGGAAAAAGAGCTCAAGCTCATGGAGGAAAATCAAAATAAAGGATGTAACAAAAAAAGGTTTATGAATGTACACGTGGATATATTTTTGAAAACCATATCCGCTTCCTATTCGGAGAACATGATCATCACACGGTTCCTCCAAGATTGTCTGTCCCTTGCTTGGGACTCCCAGGTTATCCCAGCGTCCCGTAGCTGCGCTGTGTACGTACTATGAATGATCATCAGCAGCCTTCTAGGGCGACAGAATCCATCCGGTTGTAGAAGAGACAGGCTGGATTCAGGGGCATTTTCAGCACATGTCCAAGCCAGGTCCATCGTCGCCGTTTTATTTTGGACGTAATAAAAGGCTGGTCAGTTCACGTAGTCACACGTAGATATGCGATTAGAAAACCCGCATAATATGAAGGTGAGATCTTTTGCATGATATTTCTACTTTTAAATTTGTATCCGATATTAAAAAAATCGTGGCGATCCCAATATACCGTTGCCGATTAATATCAAAATTTTGTTTTGCACCTTCAGTGTTATAATAGCAGTGATTAGTGATATATTTTTGAAAGCTGCTTTCAGAATTGATAGACTGCCTTACCTTTCGGCACCTTCGCTAAGCACTTGATGAGAAGGTTAATCGTATTTTTTACACTCCTTTTTCTACTGATAAAAAGAAACCATAACCAAGAACTGCTTTAAATCACCCTGTCATCATATTCAGATAGAATTGAATAGGTAAGTATATTTTACAGAGTTTATTCAATTTCATATGTATGGTGATGACCATAATTTTAACGGTGTTTTATGTGAGATCGGGTTTTAATTTAAGAGTAACTAAATATATGTAGTGAAAAAGATGGATATTTTGCGAGAACTTTCTCTGAATGTTAAAATGTTTTTCGATCTATGGAGTTTTTGCTGAAAATACTAGAAAATAATAGTGATTAGTCATAGAATTAAAATATGTATACATAATGTTTAATTTTATTTCGCTTGTTATAAAAATAGAGAAGCATTGATGACTTTTTTCAATATTTAATTTACGTGACTAATAGTTTAATGATCAGTGGATTTTAAATACTGGTTGTCGTTGATCATAAGGTTATTTCGCAAAAGAGTGCCACTTCATAAAACAATAAAAGTATTCGCAATATAAACAATCGGATAATAATCTTTAATAGCATTTTAGTGCCTCAATTAGTTTAAGTAATGACACGTTCATATTTTCATCTACATAATATTATTGATACTGAGTACTTTTGCAATTTACACGAGAAGACAAACTAACGGCTGTCAATATGAGTAATACAACATTTTAAGTAACTTATTATTCGTAACAATGAAGGAGAGTCTGGGGTCCAAAGTAACGGAACATGGGCGTAATAACTTTTACAAATAAGAATGAAAATCAATAATTTATATTCTACTGCGATGTCAAATAAAATATTGAGGTCGTGGATAAAACCAGGATTTTTCAAATTTCAAAATTCAACAATAATTTTGACGTCAATTGATTTCTGTTATTTATAAGTATATATTCTTATAACATAAACACTGCGATTTTTATAAACAAGGTCGTATTCGAGATATGATAAGGAGAGTGGTAACAGGAAAAGATGAAACAATCATAGATATCTAGCGTACTTTGAAAAATCAATGTATGTATGTTTCTATTTAAAGATTCGAACACTTGTCTGAAAAACCAAGTAGGACAAAAGCCTTCATAGATTTGGTGATTGATAAAACTCATCTTATATATTTTTTTTCCAGGTAAAATAGAAAAAAAAATAAAACTTTTTGTGTTATAAAATGGTTGCAGGTTTTTAAAAATAAAGTGGCCATGTTACTTTTCTCCACATATTCCTTTACCGATTGTAAAAACTACAATGATTTCAAAATCGATTTTAAATTTAGTTGTCACTTGCACTTGACAGCTTATGAATATTACTTAATAATTATTTTCGATTGAAAATTTTTAGTTTATTCCATATTGATGATAATGATAGCTGTCTTTTCGTAATTCAGAAACGTAAAAGAATTAATTACATCAGGTATGTAATGTATAACTTCACCCAAAAATCTTTTAAAATCCCCATAGGTTGTTTTATCGCAAATTATTGCGAATCGTGTATCGATTGTAATTTCCGATTCTATGATAAATGCATCAGAAATCGATAAGCAATTGGTGGCTGGGGCCATAATTCATGTCACCACAACTAGGTACTGCGGTCTTTCGGATGGCGGGTCCGGCGCCAAGAGTAAATACACATTGGTTGAATTGAAATCAGTGACTTTCTTGAAAAGGGGGCATAACAATAATATAAATTACATTAGTCAATAAATACAATATTATTATTAAGAAGATTTTTATGTTCCAGTTAACATAATCGTTATAATATAAAACTATTAATTAACTTGATAAGTTCTAAATATATATAAATGTCTACTTAGTTGAAAAATATAAGAGTGCCAACATTATTTATTGGTTTACCCCTTTTATTTCTTCAAAGGATTATTTTCGAATACTTCTGCTAGATCTATTATAATGTAAATCATTGAAGCAGATTTAACAGTGGATTTTTGTTAATATTTGCACTAAAATGTACTAAGAAATGAAAACAAGTGAGCTGAAAATATCTGATAAATTACTGAAATTCTTGAGTACAAATTCATAACTTAATTTGAAATTATAGTCGTGAAACATCATAAATATTCATTAACATCATGGGCAGAAGACGAATAAAGATATAAATCGTAGTCTTAAAATAGTATTGCAAAAATAGTGACTTGGTATTGAGGTTATACTGAGTGAACACTCTGCCATCTTTGAAAAATAAAAACAGACCAAAAGTCGGATAATATTGTCGTTATTCATTTAAACAGTTCATTATATTTTTATATGAATATATGGTTTTTATAGTTTTATGTAGCATTTTATTTCTTGAAAAATTTAAAAGTTCACTTATACACTTTTATTTGAATTATGCTACTTGTCAAAAATATTTAATTTTAAATCACGATACACATTATGTCACTTTAAAATTCATCACGATCAATAAATCTAGATAAGGAGTTTGCCTGGAAAACAGGTAAGATAAAAAAGTATAACATTGTTGAGACGCCCGCTAAAATTGGCGTAATTAGTATATGCTTGAGATATGATGTTCAATGAAGTTATTGAAATGTAAATCTAAATTAATTAAGAACTTTACAATATGTATTCATAAAAATGTAATCTATATTTAGACAAGTTAGCCCCTTTTATATATTATAAATCACATACTGTGTGCTTAGAATTTAATTTATGTGTGTTTAGATCTAATCAAAGAGATTCTGAAACGTAGGTACAATATCGTATGCCAGACTTAACCAAATGAACGAGTTATTATTAAATGATATTAAGTAGGTGCATATTTATTCGAATCATCCATGTGCACCTTAAGGCAAATAATTTGTAAGTCATGACTGCCCCTGGTGGCCAGTGGCAGGTCGCGGGGTCGACTCCCGCCTCCATTGTAAGGACCAGACTCCGCAGAGCACGACGTTTCGACTGGCTACTGAAATTATTGCGTTTTGTGAAGTTTCGAAACTTCGAACAATGCAGTAAAAAGCCTACATATTGTTAACAGTTTAACAATAAAACACCATTGACATGTGTGAACTTGTGGTAAATTATTGTATTCAGCTGTTTCAAGGGATAGGTGTTACATAACCACTAGGCTTTCTTTCGTAAAAGAAAATTGTCACAATAACTATTACAGCATTAGTAATATCAAGAAATAAAAAAATCGGATGCATGAAAAATCATTTAAGAAACCCATTTTATGTGGTCTTAGAAAACGGAACAAATCTTTTTTAATACTGATTTGATTCAGGGAACAGTCATGAAAGAATTATTGGTTTCCTTTTCAACTTATAGCCCTCGTAAAACTTTTCCAAATTTATTATTACGTTTTTTTAGTCATTTTAGACCTAGCTCAGACAGAAAGAGGTTAGTGTTGTGAGTTCAGCGTTCTTCATAATGTATGGACTTCATACAAAGTGCGGCCACGGAGAGCGGTCAATTCGAACGCGGGTGGTCTTGAGTTCTATTCTCGCCGACGTAAATAACTCCGTTCCTCTCTTTTCCTCTCGTATAACTGCAATGTCAGATATGTCGGGTTCAGAACAATTAATCGGTTTAGTACGAGAGAGAGAGAAGATTATTGTGACTTTTTTCATACTAATTATAAAAACAGTCAGGTGAAAGCGGCAAATGTTTAATAAATAAGTAAATGGATTACAATAATCTATTGTTATTATGTACCTGCATAATTACTGGTTAAAATACGAAATAAATTTCCCCAAATTTATAAGTTATCAACATGCTCTTGCCATTTAACCAGAACAATTTTTATTTATTGAAAAGACGCGAATACCAGTGAGTTGTGAATTGCGATAAATGAATTATGCGTATCTTCTTCTTCAGATACATGAAGTTTTTCTTTTTGTTTTAACGCAGTTTCTCAAGCAGCTGGCAGGTTTAACGACATCAACTACAGTATCTACGTGTAATTAAATATTTTTAAAAATGTCTTCCATTTTTGAACCAAAAAATCATCTGGACTCTCTACAGTTGCGAAAGGTCTCATCAAAAATAATATTTATGTCTCAAATACCTTTGGGTTCCACAAAAGTAATACTTCGATTTCGGAAGATATGTTACACTTTCAGAGCTTTTATAAAATGGAACGCATGTTTGATAAGTTTGCGGTCCGAACTCGTATTGAACGCGACCGGTCAACGGCCGGCTGAACGTAGAACTCTGACCGCTTTGTATGCGCCCATCTTAATGAGGTTTATGTGTGAAAGAAACATTATAGAACATAACTAAATATTAATTTACAAATATTAACACCTGATTTTTGTCAGATTTTCATTACGTATAATAATTTTTGTTGTGTTCTATAAAATATGAAAATTTTTAACAAGCAACTTGAATTATTAGGAACTCTAGAGGTTTCATTCGTATTTATTTCAAATTTTATCGAACCAATGGAAGACGTGGGAAAGATGAATTTAATAAAACTATAGATAGAAATAAGTTATATTTTGAATTACTGCTATAACTTTTTGTAGTATTAATTAGTATTACGTTTTATTGTAAGATATGAAATGTTATTTGGTATTTTATTCACGTTGTGTTCGATGATTGAAATCTGCAAAAAAAGTGAATAGAAATTAACAGACGCCATTCTGTTGATTGACAGCTAATGTCACTTTACGGTGTTAAACGAATGTTGCAAGAATATCAATAAGACTTGTTGAAAGTAAGACAATCGAATATATTGTTATTTGAAATGTATTATAATAGGACGCTAATGAGAATATTATTTACACGTTACACGTTTCATTAAAGGACGTAATAAAAAAAAGTGATCGAACTAGATCCTAAAGTGGTGGATGATATCACGAACTACGGAACGTGTCCGGTCTTCGACAGTTACGGAAATATGAATCGGTTGAATTTTCGCTGCATAGCATTAAAATAAATAGAAAAACCTGTGGTAAACATTGTTTTTTCTTAAAATTATTATTACTATATTATTTGGTGGCATTTTGTGAGATAGATCAGTAGTTCCTAGCATTCTAAACCGACACTTCGTTTTGTTCCAGAACCCGTTTCGCGACCGCAATATCAGGACTATTTTTTAATTACAAAAGACACAAATACATTAAATAACCATTACCGTAAAAGCTCTTGGGGAAAAGGGTGCTATGTACAGTCTATTTTGACTTTTTCAAATTTCTGTTAAAAATCGTATTTTCCAGGAAACGATTACCAGCTACGAAAACCATAAATAAAAAATGTAACTTTACGTTACACATAAAGGTAGCTGTAACGATTTTTGAAATAATGTATGAGTACGGGAGTTAGTGATATTTTTACAGTTTTAACACTTAATTGTGTATAGTAATCTGAAATGGAAAGTTCAGCTATTTATTGTCTCACAGCCAGTCATAAAGATGTTATATTTTGATTAATTTAGATTACATGTTTATGTTCTCGAGTTGATTATTCTATTAAAGTGTGATATTTTATGTATTCTCTTCATTTGTGGTATAATATTAAACCACTGAATTTAACAATAATAATAAATAATTCTCATTAAATTCAAAATGAAAGACAAACTTAACGCTCGTCTTTATTATTCTGTATTCATTTACTTCTTTTTGAAAATGTGGATAGTTATTTTTTAAATATGATTGATGTGTTTTGACGAAAGATCGATTAGTAAAAATAATACAATAATGGCTGTACGAAATGTGAAAGAGCAACATATGAAAAAGTACGGCATTAAGACTAATGATATCGCTGTAATCACTTCTTTTAAATTGAATGATTTAGTGCATTTGATAGTTCATTACATTGCTGCTGTTCGCTCAATTAAAAAAAAGTTAATGCACTTAGATCAACGCTATCTCAAATGTGAAAATAATTATTATAATTAAGGCTCTTAATTGAACGTAGACAAGTGTATTTAATGAACCGGCCATAATCAAAAGTACAAAGATTCGGACAGACAGTTTCAAATGAACGATTGATCATAATGACCATGATGTATGGTGTATCATTATTTGGGTGTTTGACGTTTGCTGTCAACCAGTATTTATTTAGTTGGTTATGAAGATACGTGTTGAAGGCGACAGGTTCAATAACGAATTTCTTGTATAGGTGTACATAATAATACGACTTTGATTAATAGTGGCGATGCTTAAAATTAGATAGGTCTGTACAACGGATGTTGTTCAGGTAATGCGTATGCATACAGGGTATTCATGAGTCCACTAAATGTTTACGACATCAGTAATCGCTAGAATTTTCGTTGCGGTAAATTTATGGCTAGAAATCTAGCATGAAAATTTGCATGCAATATTGAAAAGATAAGATTCTTAAAAAAAAGGAATTCGTTTATATTATTTGAAATTAATTTGAAACTGTGACACATTAAATAGTTTTAGTGGGTATTACTGCATATATTATGTGCTGTTGAAGTTGTTTCAATAATTTCGAATCGAATTTAAATATAAAACGTACAGTGAACGCCGATCTATGTTTCAGATATAAAAGATATTTTTTATACATAGTAATAATATTTGTACATAATAAATAATAATTGTATGAATTTGAATTTATTTGCTGTCTCATTATAAGACTACAAGAATGACTGCACTTCTCGTTCACAGAAATGGTTTAGTTTAAATAATAGATGTTGCCATAATTGTAATAAATACGATAATTTCATAACATTATTTTACTTCAAGCTTAGAAAATCAAATGACCTACCTAATTACCTAATCAAATAATTATCGATGAATATAAGTCTATGATAGCTGTCAGTGAATTGTTTGATTGGTAATTTTTTATAATTAAATAATCCTATTGACTTTTCACACTTTCACCTCAAGGTGCTGTGCTGTACCTTAAAGCAGTGGCGTAAGTAGCGCATTGTAGATTAATAATTGTTCAACTTTTACCGATAAAATAAGTATTGATAGTGTGAAAGCATTCTAATGTAAAATGTTAATATAAAACTATTACTCGATCGCAACTTTATACCGCCACCTTGACAGCACATTAACATTATTATTTATTTGGCGGTGATCAATATAAACTTGAATATTGTATGTACTGATTTAATTTCAAATTTTTTGATATTATTTTAATCTTTATGCTTCTAACAATTGACAATCTCAGAGTATCGTCATTTATCGGACATAGAAAATACTTTTGTCATTTACTCACAAATAAACAAAATAACGTAAATATAATGGCTCACGAGCAACGAATGCCAGCGAATGATAAAATATTCAAATTTATAAAGTTTTTTATTTAACAATTAACATCGCTACATTTCTTCTTATTTTGACAAAGATCTTTTGAATTAAAATGAATTTTGTGTAATTGTCAGTTGATAGTTATACTTGAAAAAAAGAGTATGTTGGTAAGAGTAACAGAACACACTTTTTAGACAAACCATGTTTTGACAAAACGAGGGTGATCTATATATTTATTGATTGAATTGATATTTACTTGTTAGAACTCTATTATACTGGAATATATAATACTATCTATATATTTCACTAAAAAAAAAATAAAAAAAAAATTAGAAAGTGATTGCTATACTGAAATAGGTATTTTTATAAAATGTGAAAATGTACATTCACCTTGAGTATCTTCAAGAAAATTTATGAATATATATATTGGCTTATATTTGCTTATTTAGAGCAGTATATATTGTAATAATGTGTTTACAATATATAGTAATTCAATAAAGAGTTAAGCACGATACTGGTTGAAGCTATTGTTGTCAAAGTGCGCGGGTTAAGCTCACCTGCCACATTCCAAAAATTTTGTTTCATTGTAATTCTATCAAAATGATAGACGCCTATTATTGTGGAACAAGAGATTGAAATTGTGCTCGGATCATGATGCCAGATTGTCTTATTTCGCCGCCAATTACAAATGTATCAATATATTGATTCAACACCATAATTTAGAATTCGTGTATTTCATAGCTGCAAGCATCTTCTTCAATATTTTGCCTTGATTTAATTTACAGGACGTATGTATATATATATATATTATGTACGTTAGAACGTTTGACTCATTAGTTACTTGCAAGAAAATTGAGTACTGGTAACTGATAATCATAATAGATGTCTAAAATATGCATTAAATGAATATTTTTAAATGTTTTGGTCGTCCCGACAAACGTTAGAAACATTTTAAGATCTTTAGTTTCGCATAATAAAATATATTATATTATGTATATAGTAAACAGTTGACCAGAATCACTCGGGCGACTGCGTGTTTGTGCGAATGCACTCGGAATTGCGTACGCTTGCATTCTATTTACAGTACACATTTCCCCCGTTTTTATTAATGTTTTCCAACGAGAATAAGACATTTATTAGATTATTAATTTTATTAAGGTGTTTGTGATTGTTTTTCAAATTTTGTTGCCGTTTTTACCCATAATATTACATATTGGATCACAGTGAAGTATTCATATAAAAGAGCAAACATTATTACGTTATTACAATAGTTTAGTAATGGAATTAACTGCCTAACAGTACAAAGAATACTAATTGAGCTATGCTATGTTGGATAGGTTGCAAAAAAAAAACAATTGTTAAAAAAATGATAAATTGATGATGTTATCAAAAAAATATTTTATGCGAAAGAAAATTTTAATTTTCTTTTAACAACATGGCAAAAACAACAAAGTATTCAGTTATACAAGAACTTTCTTTTAAAACTGAACACCTTTTTTGCCCTATTATGATGGAGTTCTACCAAGTAAATTCCAATACAATCAACTAATGTTCTAATTTACGTATCAAGTATCAATGTTGTAGGAGTACAAAACAAAGAATGTTTTCTCAAGGACCATTCATAGTCTTTTTTGGTTCTGTCTAGGCTTAAATATTATTTTTTCGTTTAATTTATTGTTAAAAGTCGAATCTTTTGTTGGCTGTAATTATTTCCTGCAGGCGTTTGGACGACGCTTTGTTTTTAATGCTTCGATCAGAATTTTCTCTAGTGTTACCACTATCGATTACTAATAAATATTTAATTACGAATATCTGCGGGCGTCCACCGGTCTACCGACAGGCACTCTCAACTTGAAGGTTGCGGACGTCGACTGTTTCATTAATGAGCGTTGAATTATGGACAAAATTGTTTTTTGACATAGTTATTTAAAACATGTGTTTTATTATTTTTGAAACAATTTATATAGTAGGGAGGCTTTTTATATGGTTGGAAAAATTACAATATGAAAAAAATGAAAGTATGTAATCACTATCACATCGCACGCCGCTGATATTTGTGACGCCGAAATAAATACATATTGATGTAATAAGATACATAAAGATTTCTTTTATACACCAATCATAAAGCATGGATTGATTTTTTAATAGTGATTTCATATCACGATATTCAATAATATATATTATAATATAATAAGTGACTTATAGTAGATATTATATACTATACAGTACAAGTCACTGTATTGGTATGGACACACTAAGTTGACTTATTATTTTAAAGATAACTTTCTGATGTTGATTAAATAGCGCAAATTTTGTTGTGAAAGTAATTTCCCATGCATTTTACAAACCTCAAAATGGATGAGTATATAAATTTGACAGTATTTAGTGTCATTACTAATTAATTTTAAAATTTAAAGGTTATAACATTATAAGTAGAATGCAGAATTATTTTTAAATCGATTTCAATCCCTTGAATGACATGATTGCAATATCAGTGATGTTTGTCATGAAACAGTAATGATGGATATTTACATCCAATAGAATTATTTTATTGTATTTAGTCAATCGATTAACACTATTGTTAGTTTCGATATTCCTATTTTTATTTAAAAATAACGTTACAGCAAGAGAATTCGCAGTTTTTTTTATAAGAACCAGCTAAATACAGATTAAAAAACTAATTTCTTTAGACAAACGAATGAAAAAATACATCATAAGTATTGAAGTGTTTTTAATATCAATCAAACTAAAATTGTCATTGATATTACTTTTTTAAACTAAGAAAGAAAATGTCTCAAAGATCAAAAATCTATAAAGTATTTATAGCAAAAAAATAAATAAACTGACAAAAGAAATTGTATAATTTAAGACATCGTCTGAGGGTGCTTGATGGAATTTCAATATCAAATTTGGATTATTGAGATTTATAATGATAATGTGTTGTTTACAAAATAAGGATTAAGGCGATTCTCGAAATGTTAACTCAGGTATTAGTGTGGATCACAGACGTATAATATTTTATCTCGTAAATAATATTTGTCGTATTTGTATCTTTTATATAAACGTTAGACACTGTTTACTGTCTGTCAGTTCGAGTCCATTCGTGCGCTCGAATGCCTGAAGAACAAAATACATGGAAGTGTACAAAATCTCAATAATCCAAATTTGAAAAGAAATTGTGGTTTTTATTGTTTAATCAAAGATGTCGTATAATTTTCAGTATCCGTCACAGTATGGAGTGTTACATAAATGATTCCAAAGACTCAATCCTTGGTGTTGATCTCCTCTGGCATACGTTAGTCAGCAAATTAAGGTGAGTAGCCGACGTCTACGGCAGGTGTAGATAATTGTCAGACGTGGTATACCGCCGGCCCCGGAATCTCAGTTTCACAATCGCCTTGGCGCTCTCCGTTTTCGAACAATATACCATAATGAGACCTAATTTTTCTTAATCATTCCAGGCTGGAATCCACAAAGATGTTAATGAGTATTGTATTATTATCTATTCTGAAGGTATGTATTTTGTAACTTTGTTGTGGTCGACATTAGCGATATGTGCACAGGTGTACAATTCGTTTACGATTTCGCATTGATTGTTATTAATAACTAATTAAAAACGTTCATAATATAATTCATTGTTTCGTAATTTTGTTATTTGCACGTGAAATAATAAATTAAACGTTTCTCTTTGTGGTGATTTAAATAATGGCAGAAGTAGATCAGATTGTTTAATTGTACTGTTGAAATATACCATTCATCACAACATTTTTTCTATTTAAATTGTTAATTAACCATATCTACTCATTTAATGTAGTTGCATATGAAATATAAATCGATTTACACGTATATTGCGAGATGATTGAAAGTAGATTGCCTGTGATTTTGTATTTTTTTTACTGATAACGACTATGCTATAATTTATGACTATGTATTAATCAAATTCTGTCGCTCATATAACGATGCAAATGAGTGGCCAACGCTTTCAACCGTTCGATATATGGCGTCCATGGGCTTGAACTCCAGAACCAACATGTTCATGCATTTATTATCAACCGATTTGTGTTCAAAGGCATGAACGTATGTGATGCTAATTCACACTCATTCAACCCTAAAATCAAGGTGTAGTGACGGCGATTCTTTCTTTAACAACTAGCTTTTCATAATTTCATCCTTCTATCCTTACCGTTTCTGAAAAATAGAATAGATGTTAAGCAGCTGAATAACACTCTCGCAGTAAGAATTAAAATAAATAATACGCGTACATATGTCTGATATAAGGAGCATATATAATTATGTAATTAATACGAGAAGTAGTTCCAATCAGAGTACATTAAACAAAAGCTGATATCAAAATTGGATTATTGAGATTTTGTACACTTCCATGTATTTTGTCACTAACGACCCGGGTTTCATCTTTCGGCATCTTCAGGCATTCAAGCGCACGAATGGACTCGAGCTGACAGACAATAAGCAGTGCCTAACGTTTATATAGAAGATACAAATACGACAAATATTGTTTACGAGATAAAATATTATACGTCTAGGATCCACACTGATACCTGAGTTAAAATTTCGAGAAACACCTTAATCCTTATTTTGTAAACAACACATTAACAGAGTGGCGAATTGCCGCTTTCCAACTACTATCAGAATTACCAGTGATTTTACAATTATAATAGCATTGTGGATTTCGACGGGATGCAATTCCATCAAGCACCGTCAGTCGATGTCTTAAATTATAAAAGCTGATATATTTACTCTAAATCAAAACTCAAAATCTATGAAATTTAATAAAAATCATACTATAATAATTTTAAATGGATGATTTTATAATTCACTTAAGTCATTTCCGTTTTATGATTCCGATGTAAATCTTTAAAGGCAATGCACATACAATAAGAGAAATATTTTATAACATGACTATGACGTCCTTGGAATATGTTTTATTGTATTATTTAATAATATGAAATCATAGACAGCACAGGCAAATTATAACAGCAAAGAAAATTTCCACGTCAATTTGCTGTGATTAAAAGAATATGTTATTACAAAATTTTATTATAAAGATAGGATTTAATTATAGAATTAAATTAAGACGGAAACATAAAACATTAAGTGGGTTCTAAATATGCTCATATAGATGGTTAACAGCCAAAACATCTTAAGCAACATTTTGTCAATTTTACAGGAGAAGAAAAAAATGCCGTGTAATGTCAAAAATCAACATTTTTTTTATTTTTTCATAGAACAAAAGGTAATCAAAATGTCTATCGTCTGACTTGTTTGCTTTTTCTGTATTAGCAGTGAATAAAATAAAAAAAAACGTTCTTAAGATGTTTTGGTGGTCACAAAATTGTGAGATTGCCAGATATATTTTTTTAAATTTTGATTATTAAATTTTTTTTTAAAAAATGTGAAGCAAATTTCATTACATTCTCTCTTTTCATCACGTTCACTCTGATGAAAGTTAATGAAATTTTTGGGATAACACTCTAATTAAATGATTCATTATAATAATATGCATATTAAACGTCAAAGCTGCACAAGATGTTGACATGCGTTGTTTCGTACTCTCAAACCTGTTGGTTAAGATAATTTACAGTTACAGTTTCAAAAAAAAGAGACACAAATATTTTTTGCTTAAGACAAAATGTATATCTTGATTTATTATTTTACCTAAAATAAATATTTTGTCAGTAAATCAAAGACATCTGTACCATTTCGAAAATGTCAAAAAGTGCATTTGGCCCAACATGTTATAATTGAGAATAGCAATGTTCTCGCGATACTCGCGCCTCTTATGGTCGATGGGAAGAACAAAGTGAGTAAATATAACTGATTAATACGATACGGAATATGCAGAAATTATCATTTAACCGATAATAATAATTGTAAAATAAGAGAGTTAATAAATGCTGTTGCTATTGAATTTCATTCATTCAGAAAACATTTACTAATTGACCCGATCTCCGGAACATTTGCGGAACGCTTCCTGACTTTTTGCTAGAGAAACATGGATCCAATGAATATAACAATAATTATAACTATGGCTGCAAATCGAAAATAACAAATATGAATCATTAAATCTATATTCATTTATTTTCGATTGTTGAATGTTTCCTCAAGATATTTCATTTATCTTCTATTTTTAGGCGGCATTTTTTTTGAAATTACTGTATTGAATTATTGTGGAATGTGACTCAAAATATGACGAAAATTATTTTCTATAGCTAGAATGTTTATTGATGAATCCAAATAATGTATTATTTATTAAACAACTTTAAATTTCACGCTATTAAGACTCATTATTTAACTTATATCTTTACTAAATAACAGAGAATACAATTTAAGACATCGACTGAGGGTGCTTGATGGAATTTCAATATTAAATTTGGATTATTGAGATTTTGTACACTTCCATGTATTTTGTCACTAACGACCCGGTCAGTTCGAGTCCATTCGTGTGCTCGAATGCCTGAAGATGCCGAAAGGCGAAACCCGGGTCGTTAGTGACAAAATACATGGAAGTGTACAAAATCTCAATAATCCAAATTTAACAGAGAATACGTTTATAGATTTCTTTGTGTACCTGCCGGTCACAAGAACTCCTCCCAAATGGTGTTTAGAGGCGACGTGAAATTTGCACATGTCATTTTGACTGCCATTTCTAAGTTAACTGTGATATTATCAACATTTAACTCGAAAACCAAATATTTTTGGAGTCTCAATCTGTAATGAAAAAATCAACAGAAAAAAGTAATAGCAAAAGAAGGTCGTTTAGCAACCGCTCCATACTAAAATATTCCGTAAGTGACAGTTGAGATAATAACGTAGACGCAAATATTTGCATTAAATATTAAGAGTAAAGTAAAAATTAAACTAATGCACAATTAATTTTTGTCATGGACAATATTTTAATAATGATTAATTGTATTGAAGTATTTTTCATTGTGTCCAAGGAGAAGTGAATTAAATATTGTCAATAATTATTCTTCGATAGCTTAGGTCCAGTCGGTCGGCCTCCCTCGTCAATAATAGGTCACGGGTCGCACAGTAGGGGTTATGTTATGATTTAAGAATATATTGTATCACCGTTACGGTTATTATGTTTTATAACTCGGCGGCAGTTTTAACTTTCTCTTTCAGAATCTTGCATTCGTCATTGTCCAAGATGTTCAGATTTTATCTGACCCTTGTTGGCGAGTTGTTCACAATGACATGTATAATGGACTTCAGCCACAGCTTTTATTGCTCCTGCCATTTTATTAAAAAGAACATTTACATCTGTGAGCTAAAATAAAGTCAATTATTACAAATATTTTTGTAATTTGTAGGTATATACTAACTTTATTACCCGTTTCTTCGTAGATTTCTTCCTCAACTCATAGCTCGGAGTGAGAAAGACGTAGCGAGATAAATTCACAAAAGTCCGAATTACAGTAATTTGTGTAAATCTCATGACACCAAGGCACCCAGCCAGTTAGAGAGATTAATAAATTATCACAAATGAGCATAAATTATTACATTGAATCTTGTAATAGTGTGAATAAAAAGCTTTACGACTACTCAATTCACACTTGATAGATATTGATATTTTTAGTGATTCTTATGAAGTACTTCCATTTTAATTTTTCTGTTATTATTAAAAATTGTCTATGTTACTTGAAATAAATAAAGACAGTTATAAAATTTTGTCGAAGATGTTTTAATGGATTTTTATTAATGCCATGGAAAGTTTTAGTGCTTCGACTTTTTAGCAAGACATTATTAAAAAATAAGTGAGTGATGAAAACAAAACGAAGAGTGATCGGCTATTTCAGGTCATTGTATAAGTCTCTATAATATTATTCAGAACCGCTAAGATTTATTACAACTATCCACTAATATATTTTTAAGAAATACTATGCCTTTGCACAATGATGCATCTCGTTGATTCATCGTTATTTTTTTTTTAATTCGCGTTCCTCCACTGATTACAAACATTAAATTTATTAAATCATATCTCAGTATCCGACCCGCCAATTGTGCATTTTACTTTTTAATTGCTGACTAGAAAACATATCGGTTTTTATCGCTTTAGTTCCCAAGGCATGTGTAATCAAAAAGCGAAGAGGAAAGTTAAATAAGAAGGTATTTGTGCTTAAATCATAAAACTGCTCGGTTATATGATTCAGATACAGAATTTATGTAATAAAATCAAAAGGTATTCACTGACACAATATTTATTTGTAATTTGATGTTTTGTTATCGTAAAAATTGGGTTATCAATGCAGAACGATTTCTTGAGAAATATATCGGTAATTGGATTATATATTTTGAAATGAAATGCAAGCTTCTGGTAGTACACATTTCATATTGAGATATTTTTGTCCAACTGAAGCCCCCAGTGTGTTCCCATGTGATGAGTAAGCAGTGACTTCCCTCAACATTTCTCGGATGTTACTGTTTTCTTTGATACGTGTGTTTATTCTGTTTTAAGGGCTTTGAATACGTGCCGCATTTAAAAATCGATGGTATACTACAAGTGCTCGAAGAAATACTATTGACCTGAAAGAAGGTGACATTTTATAGGGTGACGCAGACTATAACGACTCAGATAATGTAATACATATAACAGAAGACGGTAAATGCATATTATAATGAACATGCTTTTGATTGTCATTGTATGACTTTTTTTATTGTAATAAATTTCTATTTATGTTTTTATCATTAGTACTTGAAAATAACGTAATATATAATCAATAAAATACGGTTTTTGGCCTCACTTACGTACGTATATTTTTGGAACAACTACTGTTAATTAGACTGTAGATATCATATGTATACATACTTTTATTTTTCAGCAGTTGCTGTGACTCTTATTGGTTTTATAGTAGACGAAACTCGCCAGAAACGTCCATCAACGCAATGACTGCTTTGATTTAACGCATTGCTTGTATGCGGCATAAAGGCTATCAAAAATGCGTGGAACTGCATATTCAACGACCCCACCATGTTGTTCAGGCGACTGTTCCATTTTGTATTTTGTCACGGCCATTTCGATGTCAGATTTATTTTATTGATAGCGAGCAGGCGAGACGTGAGACGTCCTGACTCCGGATTAAGTTATCTGCACCACTCGCGAGGGCATTATCCATTACCTCTTTCTCTTATTGTATTCGTTCAAGTCCGCCCAAGATGCTGTTTCGGATAGACTAATGCAAAGTGATCGTTAATGCAGTTTTCAGCGCAGGGACATACCACATGAATCCCAACAAAAAGGTTAAACTTCATATATGAAAGGGTAAAATGAAAAGTGGCTACTGTCTCAAATTTAAGATTTTGAACTATAAGTTATGAGCTATGACTGCCAGATTAACTGTGATCTCTTTTATTTAATTTTTCACATAACATGGAGGAGAAAAAAATAAAGTAACATTTTAATCAAGCGAACTGGCTTCTTTCCTTTTTTAAAATTCGAATGGGCCAATATTTCATTACCTGATCGAAACAATTTACTGAAAAAAAATCAGAGTGGCAGATCGGTTTCGTATCAAGTCAATGCCAAATCTGTTAGGTAGTGTTACAAAACGAATACTTTTCGTGTGAAATGGTCAAATTATATGGCTAATAACACGGTTAATTAAAAATAATAAATGACTATTATAACTTTAAGCTCGCTACGTTAGATGATAAATCTTATCAAGTGATTTAAAAATATTGATAAATGTCTAAAGTTTTCTCAATTAATATTTCTCCACTTGATCCCTCAGATTGTGCAGCCGTATGAAGTCATTCATAGTCAAATACTATTATTTCAAAATTTAATGCATCATACAATATAAAATTCATACAGGTCTGCTATGCCAACATGCATAATTTTGAGGGCATACTGAGAGTAAATATATTTCAATCTCGTAGATGCAAACAAGACATAGGTAATGAAATCAAGATGCTCGTGGTAATTAAAAATTTGAAGCAGTTTGACGCTAGTAAACTGGGCTGTGGTGCCGTATGACAGGATAGAATGTAGGTATTTAATTGTAGAAACTCACGACTTAAAAAATACTGACCGTTTATATGTAGCACTATTATGATTTTTAAATTTCGTTATTGTGATATTTCCTTTTAATTTGTGGTAATCAATTTTAATTTCTGTTGATATATATATATATAAAATATGGGGCACGCCTTTGTGGGTGCAGTTCTTTTCTTAGTAACTTTTTGTGTCCATCACACTGCTTTTCAATTGTTTCTTTTATATCACTTAGCGTAACTGTATTAAATTCGCTCATTACGAATGACAGTTGCATATGGATTAGATTTAATCGCCATTTTGATAATATGACGCTTCTGAATTTGGATAATGCAATACAATCGAAACCAAATACCCTTTAAATTTTTTTCTCGCAGTGAATTTTAAGAATTAAAATTATTCTTTATAATTTATTAGACAGTTATTATGATATTTATTGGTGTATAATATATAATTCGTAATATTTGTGTTACAGACATTTATGTATTACGATATTTTTTATAATTAAAACACCTCGTCTATAAATTATTAATATCAATTTTACATTAATGGATACCAACAATTTGATAGTGAATTGAAAGAGGAAATAATAAAATGAATGATATACAATATTATTTTATTGTAGTTTTTTCGAGAATATAAGCAGGTTATTATGTAAATATTTACTCGCGTAAAAGCTTTAATATAAACAAATATGATTATTCGAAAAGCCAGTTGACATACTATTAGAATAATAATGAAATTCGAATCTCTACTATATAGCCCAAAATACATGTAGAAATCTGTATGTTTGTATGTCTGTCGATCACAACAGCTCCTCCCAAACGGTGTACAGTAGCAACGTGACATTTCCACATGTAATTCTTACTACAATTTTTAGTTCAACTGTGTTATTTTAATAACTTTCAACTTTCAACTCTCAAATTTTAACCTAAAACTGAAAACGATGTATTTTTGACATTTACAATACACAATAATAAAATCAATAAAAGCCGAGAAAGGTTGCCTAGAAACAGCTTCATACCAAATATTCAGTGATTTTCATCGTCATAGCGTCGTGTTGCTTAGTAACTATAAATATTTTATGTTATAAACGTCACAAATAATAATTGTTCACGTTTGAATCGCATAATTTGTAAAAAATCAAAAGATTGAGCGGAAAATTATCCATAATATAAAATAATAAAACTTAAAACAGTGTCATCCTGATTTCGTGTCTTTAACGCACCGTTTTTAAATGCAGATAAGCAAGCTATCTGTCGATAAGTTCTACCGCACAATAGGAAGAGTGAAAATGGGATAATTTATGTCTTATAACATTGCTATTTTCAACTTTTAACACTATTATTATTTGATGGACTATATATTATGCGTGTTACTAGAGGTACCGTCGACGGTAATATTTTCAACTATCAAACAAATTTCAAGATTAGCTAGCCAACATCTAAATGACTTAATATAAACGTTCACCATCTTGGAACGAAGTCGGTTAAAAAATGCTTGTAACATTATATAATACAGGATCAACAAAAAATGATGTGGAATTTAAACACTATAAGCCCGAATATGCATTTTCAACTATTTTTTTTCAAAGTTGATTACAGGTGTGATATAACCGTTCGTTATATATTATTTATCAAGCTTACTTCAATACTAAATTATATTCATCTCAACTCTTAATAAACTAGTATTTTTATAAAATACCAAACCAGGTTTCAGTCATTTATTTTCGGAGATAATAATTTTGCTACATGTTCCGAATAAACTGTTGTCGATCACTACACAGGAAATTTAAGTGCATTTCGTGTATCGAATTGAGAATCGCCTACGACAGGTTTCGCAGTCAGATAAGTGCAGCAATGCATTTTGTGTCGCGAAGGAAAAGTGTCGGCGACACGCATGCACCCAGAAAAAAACAAGGTGCTCTCGTGCCGCAACAGATGGCGTTAGTGTGCTCGTAAATACACTTGATACGGCAGGTTAGCGTCTCGGATGTAATAATGTTAAATCACTGCGTTCGAATTTTGAATAAGAACAACACAACATTCTATCAGGCCGCGAAGCATAGAACGTATCGACATCATGAAGCAGATATCAAAGAATTCATACCATAAATTTTTTGCTTTAAGCGATTATTTCTTGACTACAATAAAATTGATGTTATATTATGTACAGATAGGCTGAACTTACAGGTGATTTTCCAGAATAAAGGTGTATGAAAGAATTTTTCGATGCCTTTACATAGATTAGTTATATAATGTAGATAATATTTATTTGTTCAAATACTGTCCAAATTGAGAAACAAGATTCGAATTTACACTTTTTTTTTCAATTCAAGTGTTTTGACAGTCATAGTCTGTAAATAGAAGCATAACGGTGTTCATGAATTTTTTATATACCGTTTTAGGAATCGCTTATTTAAATTTTGAAAATATGACCGATTAGACCGTATGATTAGTTGTATTCTAGTGAATTTAAATTATTGTAAAGTTCATTAAAAAATAAGAAATCAATTTTTATCGTAATCTCTACATCTTACGGAGTGAACAAAGTTGCTTCGAATATATTTAGACGATTACTAGTTTACAAAGGCAAACTTCTTTTGCGATATGACCGATTGACACAACACCCAATCGTTGCCATTTGAATAATTTTATTTGACAATGTTGTGACTGATAATATCTCCGGATTCATTGTTTCATTAATCCCAATTTATCACGTCGATTTGTCAGGTGTGACCACACAAAAACGGCCGTGAGTCAATTGAAAATATGGAATAACAACAACATCGGCAAGTAGCAATGGACAAAAAAATGTTACGAAAAACAAGACACCTTAAATATGTAATTTATTTAGTGCGTATTGTTTGAATTATCTAAGAGCAACAATCAAATCGAAATCACACTGTCAATAAATTGAATTCTTTAGATACGTCAAAATAAATCAGTGTTAATGCACGTAATCTGATTGTTTATTTAATTAATTTGTGTAGATATTTATCGAAATGGTCATTTCAATCTGTTTAGTGCAACGTTTTGTAACTATCTCTGATCAGCTAAGGCTATCGCTGTTATAAATAATAAATCCATATAAATACAACTTGGGTTAGTCAATGAATAAGCCCGAAATAACAAGATTTATGAAGAGCAATCTTGAAAAATACATTTTTATAACAATTATTACGTAAGAAATATTGCGAAGTCTATCACTTAATTCAGATATTTTTTTCGAGAATGGAGTATAATAATTATTTGGAGATGTTTTTTTTACGATTTAGCAGCAAGGTTTGAATTGTTATATTCCGAAAGTTTTCAAAAATCTAAGGTCAAGAACAAACTGAGCTTTGCCTTTCGGTATCTTTCACAACTGTGGAGTCATTTAAAACCAACGGATTCTGATTCGATATTGCGTGACTCTAAGCTGTCATTAAAATAACTATAACTCTAAAACTATTAAACTAATTTAGGTAAACTAAAAAGGATTATAAAAAAAAAGATTGTTTAAATTTTATTTAAACTTTATTCACTATTTTTCATAATTTACATAATTTTAAATTAATGTTAAAAAATTAAAAATTTTAGAAATTACACCAAAATTAAATTAAAACTCTAAAATTACTAAAAAAATAGCGAATCAAATTATAAAATTACAATTAAAACCTTAAAATTAAACAAATATTAAATATTTTTTTTCGTATGCCAGTTTCTAAAAAATGTTGTCTATATATGGACCATCTTTAAACTTCTGGCATGTAAATATCGACGATCCCGAAACGGGGATGTTTGCATTACTTATTATGACAAAAATATGTTTATTGAATGTTAAAAAAAAATTACGATTCGGTATCTCAAAGTCATTATTTATGTAAGGTATAAATCAGTGTATTCCGATCGCGAAATGTATCATTATCAAGGGTTCCGTACAGGACTGCTGGGCTGTTAAAATTTAAAGAACGAAAGACGGTTTTATATTTTGAAGCGTACAATTATTATACGTCGGCCGTAAAAATTAATCCAAGATATTTACGATTCGAAGATAAGAAAAAATAAAGTCTATTGAATATTTCTAGCATAATAGCTACACGAATGCCAAAAAAAACACTTGCCATGTTCTATTAAACTATTGTCTGTGCATTTCAATGACTTTATTATCTACTTGAATGCCACTTGAATTGATATTACAATACTTTCCCAATGTATAAGATCCTTCACACACGAGGCCAGACCCTTCCGTGCTTTGTGTTGTGTCACCGAATAAAAAAATAATACAATAAGAACAACATTACGAGTAATGAAATGATTATTCAGTAGTGTCCCATAAACGTGTACAATTATTATTATTGTGCTAAGTGTATGGAATATGTTACAGTCACAAGAAGTGTGTCTCTGCCTCATGCCACACAAAGCGTACTTAACCGACGCTGCACAAAGTTTGCATGCCGTTCGTATTGATAAGACGCGGTGTAAATTTATTCGACTCGCTTCAGGCAGCATCTATTTCGCCAAGTGCGATGAAATCCATTCGCTCAACTTGGATAGCTTAATTGAGGATATTACTTCCAAAAATCACTGACTACCGCTACACTTATTCCGCTATATATTTCATAATAATTTTTCACGCATATAAACTTAAAATTTCAAGGAAGATACTAACGGTATATATTGTGAATTTACGGCGTACTGCCAATGTGCCTCTAGAACCTTCCTTTACTTATATTCTAAACTTTATTTCTCAGGTGTGTCAGTGAGTATGCCAGTTTAAAGTTTCTGTCTCCCTTTTCTTGGTTTACTATTCAGTTGCAACATGTTGCAAGCAACCCCGTGACGTCAGTTGCATCCCACCCGGTCATCTTGAATTGAATTACAACCTCAAATTTTTGTCTTTGCTCTAATATTAAATGTATTTAAGATGGATACATATATTTTACAGTATGTCAACAAGAAAACATATAGCACAGACATGCAAATTAATAAAGTGTTAAAATAGCAGAAGACATTTACCTTAAAAACAACAGTCCGAGAGGTGCGAAAACCATTTTTTGATATAAATCCTGTCTGTCGATGATTCAACTGATTTTTAGACCTAAAAACGTGTTACACTACTATCTGTCGTATAACTAAAGAAGTTTGTTGACATGTTGATTAACGGAAATTTTAGATCGATTGTTGTCACCAGCCCCTTCTTCCCCTAGTATGTGAATTAATTAAAAATTTCAATTTGAAGTTGACGCATTCATTGTTTTTATTTTTGATGAGGCAATGTCAAACTGGCTATAAAGTTTGATGTTATTGGAAAGTTCATTATGCTTCATAGTAAATTTCACAACCAGATTTTCTAGATTGTTAATAGTTTTCTGTTTTATTAAATACGATGGGTTATAATTTTTTATCATGCATTAGTTGATTTCATAAATTCAGATGCTAATAGAAAGGATTGTAAAAAAATACTTTTGACCAAGTTTGACTATATTGGAGAACTCACCTTGTTATTACCAATACATTTTAACTAGTAAAGTGTACGACTGAAATAGAAGAGATATTTTATGACGTATGTATATTATAGCAATAGATTCGAAACAAAAATAATAAATAAATAATTTAAAAGGATAAAATAAATATATATTAAAATCTGTTTTTTTATTAAAATAACCCTAAGCAAGAAAGATAGTACAAATTCGATTCATCCATACTGCATATCACAGTATTAATTTGATCTGGTGAAAAGTTAGTGTCAGAGCTTACTAATAATTACGTATTGTTATTTTTCTGCATACCTATGAAACATATTTATGAATAATATACACTGAATCCGTATTGTCATTGATAATATTAATAGCATTTCACAATGAACATAATTGAAATATTTTTTCTTGAATGACAGCATGCCAAAGTGTTTCATAAAAGACAATAATAATAAAATAATGCTTAATGTAGTTATAGAGTTGAATACCTTCCTTGATATTATTAAGCTTAAAAATGTAGTTAAATTAGATTGTCAATGGGTGACGTGATGGAAAAAATCATAGATGAAGAAGATGAGTAAAAAACAGATCACTTCGAGTTTATGATTGACGCTAACGTTTCATTTAAAGTGATATATTTATATTTATTGCTATGAAAAAACAGCAGTTGAAATTTATCTGCACATTATATTGTCTTACTGAAAAAAACTTGTCCGAATGTTGAAAACGGCACGGATAATTTAGGTATTATGTTGAATACAATTTATATTAAAGTTTGTTCTTTATTTTTAAACGAAAAATTATACAATGAAAACGTCATAATTCATTTAGGAAATGAATTCAAATATTATCGTAAAAACTTACTTAATCTAAATGAGCAATCAAAACACGCGATAATGAAAATTATTTAAAATACAGAAAAAAATGAATTAATTGTTAATTTCTCTATATTGTTGAAGTCTACTTACTAGATCTATTTCATCTGGGGGAAAATTTAGATATACTTAGAGTCCAGTTTCTTCCTTTACTGATTTATTTACGTTTCCAAAAAAACACTATTATTTCTTAAACTATCAGAAAACATTATAAACAGCAAAAATATGATTTATCTTCAACCACAATAGCTTAGTAGTAAGGTGTCATATCGTAATATGGATGTGTAATAAAGGGTTCGAGCATTATTTTTGTATTTTTTCCAAATGAATCAATGCACTGTGGAGTTTTGATATCTTCCAATACTACGTAATTCTGAATCGGAGCGTAGAGAGAATCAGTTATTAATAATTTATTATTAAATACTTTTGTTGAAATGTTTCATCTGGAGCACATATTTGCAAGTGGATGTTGTTCTATATACAATTTTTCATATCTCGTGTAATTCACGATAAGTTGTCGTTTTAAATATCAACCGAAACAGGTGAATAAAATGTGATAGAAGTAAGTTTTGCTAAGTATCCCATCGATAGTAAATATAGTGACATAGTATATTTAGTGGGCTACATTTGAAAATTTCAGAACTATTGTGGTATATTTCCCACTTAATTACAAAAAAATGCGGTCGGTCCAATTATTTTATTCACACTATATAAGAAAAATACCAATCTCATTTATTTATCCATCAATCTAATTTAGTTCAATGATTCATTATCGATTAATTGGACAGGTTAAAACGCATTACAAGATCAGGAACACAATGCGCGATTAAAACTTTTGTTGCGATTAAAACGTGTACTGGAATATTTAAGTGTTTTTTTTCTCTTATTCATAAGCATGTAGGCAAGTTGGTATCTTGAACTGTATAGTTGCAATTTTTGCCTGTCATTCGTCAGAGACAAACGTGTTAGTTTGAAAGTGAACACTGATTGGTTTATTTAATTATTATTGATAGATACAAATGACACAGTTAATTCCTTAACATGTACCATACAGTTCCAATAAACAATGGACAATATGATAATTAAATATAAATCAATCTTGGCAATAAGCTGTTACAGAAGAATGTTGCCACTTTCAATTTTTTATACAATATACAGTGTGTGTACAAACCTGAAGATATTTCTAGAATGGTCAAGATTTATTTAAGCTCGATCCGATTCTGATACAATAATATTGTTGAATAAATAATAATTGCAATGCAAGAAAGAGTGACAGTAGGATTGTACGCTAGCTTAAGAAAATTTTACGAGCTGCTGGGATTACACAATTTAATAATATTATAACACATTTATAATAATAAACCACAACTTATGGTTCTTATTCCACATTATATAGTGTATATCCACCGGGACGGTTTTTGCTCAGCAATATTTTCATTTGTTAAAATTAAAAAATAAAGCATTTTCCAGAAAAGATGCGTTCTCGTAGACCAAAGGACAAAAACCGCTCCTGATAATTTTATAAAACCGTTTCTTTGATCATTCCAGGAATTTAGCTTCTAAGTAATATAGAATGTTATTCGTATTGGTAGTTAAAATGATTTCGGTCTCCAAGCCTATGTAAGTGAGATTTATTCATATTGCGTTGTTGCAGCCAATGGTTTGAATCTCCGGGTGAAATCTTTAGTACCATAATTTTATATCAATACATGGATCTGTATCTAAAGACATGGATGGCTATGATGATCCTTTTCCCGTCCATCCTTCTGATCCTCAAAATGACGATTCCATACTTTTTATCATTTCTTTTATATCTACCTTACACCCTTATTTGTTCTGAAGAAAGAGGTTGAGTAGCAGATGAAAACGGTTAAAAATGATTTCAAATTATGCGTAACTTACATATTGCGACGTGCATTGTAAAGTTTCACAAACATTTTAAACAGGAAAAAAACGAAAAAATATTAGAAGTTACAGCCATATTTCTTAGCCGTGAGGTCTCCTCTAAGTAGCTCTTCTACAACAATTATAGGAATAAGCTGTAAGGATTGCCAAAACAATTGAAGATGCCGTTCTGCAAATCATAACTTATTAAAAATAGCTGACAGTATACAGTACTGGCCCATGAAGTTCCTTAGAAAGAATAGGATATAAAGTTAATACTAAATCTTAGACTTATTATTTATAAACAATCTATTGATAGAAATTAATGAATAACGTTGCTACTTGATTTTTAAAATTCATACTAACGTTAGTATTCAATGTAAGGTGCACTCTTTTCTCAAAAGTTTTAGACTTTACGTGTAATTTAATGTTACTAAATCAAGGGGTCCCAATTGGTGAGACATGGAATGTTTCTGTGGATTCACTGAAAAGTTATTTAAGTAATTCGGAAAACATGAATTTTGATTTTAGTAAAATACAAAACCTTTGAGAATTAGCTAATACAGGTAAGTTGCCATTTGAACGCTGAGTGAGTTGCAAACCTGGGTTTGGAAAGAGAGTCATGGAAACATTGACCAGCTTGATTTTTTTCCAGTGCAATTAGTTAGCTATTTTATAATTTGAAGGAAAAGGAAACTGGGCATCTTGAATCTGTTGTAAAAGAAGATGTTGCACTGGTACAAAACATATTCTTTGCTTTCCTTAATGAAGGTAGAATCTAAACGTATCGGTCATATAAATATATGTTGTGTCTAATGAATTATCATCATGCTTGCAACTGAAACAATGACACCCAAATGATGGCTATGCTGAAAGCCAAAGGGATTTTAACAATTTGTTTATTTAGTTAAAATGCTATTTGAGTTTTATTTTATTTCCCTTTAAAATTTTATTGGTGGAGTTCATTTACAGCGTTACTTTATTGAAGACAAGAAGTCGAACGAATGTAAAGAACGTCTAAAGACTTACGTTTACTGGTAGGTTGCTCAGTTTAAGAATAAAATAAAAAATACCGTATGTATCGGGGCTAAATATTGTGTAGTTTTATTCTAAAATAATATTTAGTCGTTATATTAAAAACGCGACTTTGTGGCGTGTGTTCGCAAAGTGTTTGGATGTTATAAAAGGAGGTGGTGATGTGAAAAATGTTGGGAGCTCGTGTACTTTAGGTATATAAAATATCTTATAAGGTATCTAATGTTCGGACAACAAACAATTAGACTTGATTTTATTAAGATTACAGCCACACTTAATCGTGATCAGCGTTGGATATAAAAAAATTAGGAGATAAAGAATCATAAAACAGTGCCACATATTATAAATACCATAACATTCATAACTGTTACAAAAGAATGTAAGTAATATGCATAAATTAAAGTTTCGCAAAAAGTTCAATGAAAAGAAATCATTCGGTTGTGTTCGGAGATTTTTTTTCCAGTATATATTATGTAAAGCGGGCGACTTTGTTCCGTGGTCAGCATTAACAGTTTGTGAGATTTTTATTGATACCAGACAATTAAACGATTATGTTTTGCTTCGAACATGAAAAGGCCATTATGGGTCATTTGAATCGACCTGTGAAGCCTACCGCCGCCTCATCAACACCTTCAGACTCAAATTATAGGCACATTATACCTAATTGTAAGTACAAAAATAAATAAGATCAATAGAAAAAATAGAGAACAGGTTGAAGTTATTATCTTATCAATATAATCGTCCATTATGACATTTTTAACTGCAAGTGGAAAGATTAAGAATAAATAATGTTAATAAAATACATACATATATATCTTTTTAATGATCATATCTTTTAATTAAAATACCAGTTCCTTTTAAATAGCATTGGTTTTTAAACACCATATATTTATTGAGGTCTTTCGTTAATTTTGGAATATTATTATTAAGTCAGATGTTGAAATAAACGTGCGATTTGTTCATAATTAATGGAATCAAATGTAAAATTTACATCAAACAAATATCACTAAAAATGTTGAATTAATTATGAAGCTTAATTCTAATTTCAAACCCAAAATACCACTGGACTAGAGAAAACGTTGCAGATTTTTACTTCTTGATTTAAATTAAAAATTAGTTGGAAGGAAGGTGTCCCCTACTGTAAGGTATTTTAAAATTGAGCCTTTTCTTATACAAATGCAAGTCCTGAATTTTAATTTATGTTGTCATCACAGCGTTTTACTCCTTCTTTCAAAACGTATTATTGTAAAAGGTGAGTAATTTTGTATAAAAAATACTAGATGCTTTTGAGGTATATTAAGAATATTTAGAGATACCATGAGGGGGTCACACCAGTGTCAAAGGTACAAAAAGGCCGTACACATGTAATTCCAATTTGTTACTAATTAAGTTCAAAGCATCTCTTAATTAAAATTTCTACAATAATAAGAAATGCAAATTTGAATCGTTGAGATTTTGTACATTTTCATGAACTCTAACTGACTCATTCGTGAGCTCGAATGTCTGACGATGCCGAAAGGCGAAACCCGGGTCTTTAGTGACGAAATACATGGAAATGAACAAAATCTCAACAATTGAGATTTAATATTGAAATTTCATCAAGCACCCTCAATCGATATCTTAAAATAAGAAATGCAACATAAAGCGGCGAAGGTTTTATTAATTTTTAATATACTTAGAAGACTTTTAATTTTGTTCACATTAATATTAAGTAATAAAATATATACATAAACAAACAAGTTTCAATATATAGCGGCCGATCACATCAGTAAAATTGAAATTTGATAGATTTTTGATTTGAACTTGTTTTCAGCTGAGGTTAATAAGCTTACGACTCTTACGAGCTTTGTCGCTCACAATTTTTGAACACATTATACTAAACTGATGGACAAGATAGGTCTGAGACCTCATGTAATTTTTTTATTGCACGGTGTACGAATGTATATCAAATAAGAGCTGGGACAAAATATTGATATAACGGGATTCGAATGATTAATTTATAATAATGTATTTCAAATAGGTAGTGCTTATTGTAATATGACAATATCATTGTTGATTAATTACAAGTATTGCTTTGGAATCAATTTATTTACTGAATGATTGTATAATTATTTAATTTATTAGCCTTTGGTATGGTATAATATTGAGATCAATAACGTAATTCACTGAAAGGGTATAAGTGTAGGTAAGAATGGAACTGTGGGAGGCCATCAACCTGTCAAAACAACTGTTTTTACTACACAGCGAATTCGGACGACAGCTCTGGGCTATACGAACTAAATAAACAAGGTGTCTCAAAAATATTGAACAAAATATACAATGTTTAAAGGATATTGAAATTAAAACGAATATATTTCACTTGCTTATCGATAAAAATTAGAAAACAGCTATTTAATATTTCTAAAGTATTTTCACGCTCATAATGTTTCGTATCAAACAATTAATACTTGTAATACATTAAGGTGAGTAATCCAGTTTCTTGTAAAAACAAATAAAATTTGTTTTGTACTGTTTCCACATTTTTATAATGATCATGACCGGAAAAATGTACAAGTAGTACAAAACAAATTATGTTTTATTTAAAAAAATAATGCTTTTCCTCCTAGAATTGACAGTTAGTATCTTAAAAGAGATTAAATTTAAAATTGACACATTATTCAAACATACCTATTATATCAACATAATCAAAATTCAAATTACCGAATGAAAGGTATTTTAGAATTTTATGAATGATTTGACACATTAAATAATTTCATATCATGTAATCGACGCATAAAAATGCGTAGAAAATTTAAGTATTTTAAAAATTTTTGAATTACAATCGGATTTATTACGGATTTCATTCAGATTATTTTTATTATTGCCAGGATATGTAAATATTTTATAGAAAAAATTTTGACCACCATCAGTATACCGTAAATATATAATTATTGTAATTATAATATTTAAAAAAAAATGTTTGATCGAAATTACTGAAGAGTAAATAAAACTAATACAGATAAAATCTTAACAACTCAAATTTGATATTAAAATTCCATCAAGCACCCTCAGTCGATGTCTTAAATTAATACAGATAAATTATCTGGTTATTTTATTATCAATTTCATTAACATTGTAGACCGACTGAATTTATTAATGCATATATATTCAAAATATAAATATCGATTAAATTTAAGTACGAATCGCAAATGAACCGTGGGAATTAATAATTAAAACATGTTTTTTGTAAATGAAACGAAATTTACTGTGTGATGTTGTTTATGGAGCAGGCTGTATTATTACAACTATGGCATACTACTGAGGAATGCGATGTTACAGATTTGTGGAATTGCGTCGGCCAGTTTCTTTCTAAGTCGCGTGAAAATTTCGGCTCGAGTATCGAATCGTAGTCGTGTGTGATCCCCTTATCGACTCTTGGGAAAATGCAATGTTACGAATTCTCAAGCCATTTGTTTGTTGGCTGGTACATCTTCTTTTGTTTCTGAACATAATTTATGAATAAGTTGTTTTAAGGCAGGTGAAATTAGCATCTCCGTTTATGTTTTATGATAGTACACTATCTATTGGGATTGTATTTTTGTTTGTTGCAAAAGAGACGATGTATTAATAATCGTCGGTCGGATGGATCAAATATATTTGTGAGATACTTTGAACAACACAATTTAAAAGAAGCAATGATATTCTTTTATTACGCTTTTAATATTTATTAATAGTTTCTTTCTCTTAAGCTGTTTATCCAGTTTATTTCTTGTAAAATACAATATACTGAGTGTATGCTACAGCGCTAATTACTTTTTATTAATTATCTAGCGCATAGAAACACACACTTTTGTGGTTCGGCCTATTTGTGTTTTCAAGATCGCAGATTCACTCGAATGTCATAATATAATGTATAAGTAACATTTTTCTACCTTTAAAATAATGTTACATTTGATATGCTAAGCTATTTATGTTATAGTGGTCTTGTTATCTGTGACTGTAGCCGAGTGATCAATGTTGTCGGCTTGTGCATTCGATCTTAAAACTGAAGCGTAGTGAGACTGATTAACTAACGTATAGTTCTGCGTTAGTCACATATTTCTATTCTTAGCCTCAGAAAAAGACAGGTTGAGCGTTTAAATAACTTTTGCTGAGATGCTTCTACCAGGAGTCCATATGCTCAACATTGGGAGAGGATATGGTATATAATAATAATAACTTATAGAGTCTACTATCTGAGGTTCAAACTAGAGAAGGTATTTTTTTTCTTTAATGTTATGTTTTTGTAAATGAATTTTCGTAAAAAAATGTGAAAGACTGTGGTATTGTTCTTCCTACGTTCCACACTCCTAACAGTTCTGATTGGATGTGAAGTAAATGGTTCCACAATACATAATACATACACAAATTACAATAGTTCCTCTCTTTACTTGGTAATTCTATCGTTAAAAAATAATACTGTTGAACTCCATATCCTCAATGTTTTAAATATATCAGTCGCGATTATTATTAAATATAGTCAGTCATTGTTAAATGTTTGATTTTTTGGTGCATACCTTATACTGTATTTATATTTTCTGTTAGACAACAGAGGTACGATCTAAAACATACGTAAAAACAATCGAATATAAATTTGTAAGATTTTTACTCTCCTGTCAACATTATACTGGCAATGACATTAAGAAAAATATTGTGTCTGTTCAAATTTTTAAAGAGTTTGTTCATAATAAAACATTAATCAATTGAATAAGGAACTACTACGGCAGTATTGTGTCCTCGAATAAATACAATTCTGATACGGTACCTGAGATTAAGACAAAGTATGATCTTTCCTTGTGACAAATCCACCTTCACCTACTGTATGGAATGCGGGTTGTGTTTTTACATGCATATTAACATTTGCCTACTGTTTGGTTGTCACATATATTTGATGATTTATGTAAGATGAAGAATTTGTACCACACGTATTTCTTTGTAAAATTCGCAAATGTAGATATACAAAACATTGCGTGATATCATGTCTTAAAGTTTAAAGCAATACCATAATGTGGTGCAGTAATTAACATCGTTGGCTTTGGTTACGGATATCTCGGGTTCAAATCCTTGTAAAGATAGAAAGATGGTGATAAAAAAAGTAATGTTTACCGATACTGAAAAGGTGATAAATCGGTTTTTAGTTTTAATTTTAAAGCGTATTTGTCGAAAAAACTGTATTACTAATAAGTAAACAAATACAATATGGATATTAGTGATTACGGTACTAATCCTAGTATTTTAAAGATACTTAATGATAGTATAGGCTAGTACCTACAACTAAGCTAATTTGTAAGTCAGTTTTGTTATGATGAATTGCATTTCAGTGAGATCGTTTTACATACTTACTTGTATTACTAAAATTGCTGATGTACTAACAAAATTTTCTCTGGATGATTTCTTTTGAAAGTGTGAGATTGACAATAATAAATAATGAGCGTTGAGCCGTTGGATTGCCGCTAAGGAATTTAGCCCTCAAGTCGTGAATTGAGGCGGCCATAGAAATCTTTTTGATAAATTGCCACGCGTAACTTACGATATGATTCTTATACGTATTTGATATGCGAGTGTTTTCTATGAGAGGTGAGAAATGACCGCATAAATTATGGCTGTATCGATACATAGCTGGCTTACGATGTAAACCTGCTAACTCACAAAAAGTATTGTTTTTCTGAAATAACAAAACAACTGTGTTGTATTCATATAGTTTGATACTCTGATGTTTCTTAATAAAAGAAAATCTATAGGTAGAGTTATCAAATTTACGTATTGGATTACAGCTTTTGGGAGATATCACTTTTACTTGCATCACAGTATTTTGTTTTTTTTTTAATTTAATCATTTAGTTTATACAGACAATTTATTATAGAATCATACATATTATATAACAATAATTATATACAGGTGGAAATGCCGCCTATCAAAATTCATTCAATTCGCTTGATGTGCAGACAGAGAAAGAGAGTGTGAGGGTATTTTAATGTTATGTGTTGCTATATGGGCTACAGACTTACAAGAAAATTAAAACATATGTATATTTTAATCTCATTTTTACCATATTATATACTGTTATGTATGAAAAATTAAAGCGAACCTAAATTATTGTATGCATAAAGTTTATATTTATTTAATAAATATAACCAAAAAAATTAAAAAAGTTCTTTAACTTAATATCAACAAGATTCATAACTTGGGCATAATTCTGGGCATGGAATACATCGTTGTTGAATTTCTGGAGTAAGACTACAATATATGCCTTTGTGGAGAATTCGAATGTTATGGCACGGATCGAAAAGCAATCTGTTTTTTTATTAGTCATGCGGCGATGTAAAAAGTTCGCGGTACAATTTTTGCGTAATGGAATATAATCCTCAAGTTGCTACTAACACGTTAGCTCCGCGAGACGCGTTTTCCGCGTCATAAAGTTTTTTGTATTGCTGCGGGAAACGCGTCATTCGATATATTCAACTTTAATCGCTCATAACTAATAATTCATGTTTGATTCATAATATTATTGAAAGGATTTGATTAATTTGTTACGAAAAACCTTTAGGAAAACATCCAAACTTGTTTTCGCGTAATTGTTGATTGGTCAGTTTCATGCTATTCTTTCCATGACCTATTGTTAATTTCCTGTCAATCAGCCCCGCCACTGGGCATATTTTGGTCATATTCCCCCCGATGCAAATGTGTTAAAGAATCTGGTAAGAGGATTAGGATTAGGATCTGGTAAGAGGAGGTGATTAGCAAATTTCTAAATTCTCATGTTCAGTAAGTTGAAACTGTATAAAGTCTAAATGTAAATGTTTGAATGATTGAATTGGCATTTACTTTGTAGAACTCCTTTATGATATGACTAGGTGTAATTCCTCAAGTTGCAATAATGTAACGATATCTAGTTATGTTAATACGCTCACCTGTATGGAGTCTGAGTATATTATTTCCGAAGTCTTAAGGGCTGCGGTAAATCACACTCATCACTGACAGGTGAAAAAAGTCTAACTTTTCTGACGTCTTCGTTTCCGCTTGAGATGATTGATTCCTTATATGTTTACTATGATCAACGCTAATTCAAAAGTGTTAAGATGTTTTACAGAGTTTTCATGTTCAACATTGGTACTGTGAAAACGGAACAAATGAACAATTGGTAAAAACGTGTTTCTAAAGATCGTGGTTCAATCATTTGTAAAAAAAACACCTCGAATGTAGAATACTTCTTCTTGCTCACTGATAATTGATTGACAGAAAATAAATAATAATAAAACTGAATTGATTTTTATATGGAAAATCGATAGCAAGAAGAATCTTCAATATAAGTCAATAATCACCAGGTGACTGCACTTTTGGCCGTCGCAAAATAATTATTTTAATATTCGAGTTTCTCTAGAGGTCATCAATATATCGCAGAATATTAGAACTGACTTTCGATAGAAGACGTGGGTGCATCTAATACTCTTTTAACAGTACCATTTATTTTTATTTTTCATTGGATTTACGGTAACTCTTGTGCTTGAAAATTCTTTTAATGAAACACGTGTCACACAGTAGTAACATGACCTTTAAGAAAGATATCAATTTTGTATTAGTTTCTTTAAAATCTACCATTATATTATTATATTATTACTTAGATTATATTATTACTTGCAGTGCGACGTTCTGTTGTTAATATTTTTCAATGAAAAAAGAAACAGTGATAGCAGTAAAAAAATAATTATTCGTGACCTGTATCCTTTATTTCACGTGTTTGTATACGTATATAATACACATAAACCATAAACATTTCAACTCAGTAATATGGTAAATGAGAAGGGTATTCACAATTATTTTAACAGTAAAGGAATATGATCGAATCAAAATAATTGATGTGAAACTGATCGGAGATCTTGCAAATCAAATTAATACGTTTCCAGATCACGAAAAGAAATTATTGCTAACACAATTGATCGGTTCGACAGATGTAATGTTTTCCTCATTTCGAAATCCTTAATATCGTCCGAATAAAGAATTTCGGCAAATTACAAAATCACGAATCGAAAAAATCGAAGCACGCAGACACTCGCAGATGAAGTTAACCCGATTAGGCTTATAATTTATGGAAAGTTCAAAGGCACGTGGGACTGGGCATTTCTCATCTGATGGCATTTTTTCTCTCGTCCCGAACAAAACGTGATGTACCGCTGAGACCACAAAAGAGACCGACGCCCCTCGCGCACAATAGCCAGTCACGATGCCTCTATTAATGGCCATCTTTATTTGATAAACAACTGTAATTAAGATACTTTGGATCTAATTGTGGACATTTGAATCGCTCGGCGAATGTCGTTGTGTAAGGTTTCGCGGGAACCAACCTGCGATGCCAAGGATGAGTCGCATCGTGTAGCTTTCAGTACAGGGCGACTGGAAAGCTCAAACTTAACGGTTAAAAGCTCACGTTCTAAATCCTTCAAAGGTTTTTTTGGAATGTATTGCTTGCGTTTGAAATGTTAGAAAAACATTATTATTGTATAAACAAGCGCAACAAAGAATCATCGCTTCACCTAGGATATATAGCCAAAATTTTAATGATTGTACCCACTATTGTTTGATGAAAGAAAGTCTCAAAAAATAAGTTATTAAAAATTGGATGAAGAATAGATCTGATATATTATACTGAAACTACTGTTATTATAAAATATTTTTTTTTATGTGTACATGTTTATTGATTTAAAGAAATCATAGAAAACATTATATATATTGTTGTATTTGAAAAAAGTAATTGAATAAAAGAATGCTTTAAAGAAGTAATTATTATATTTTCAAAATACAATTGACATTTATTTATACAAAAATATTTTACTTTTTGCATGTTGGTATGTATTCTACTGATTAAAGATTATTAAAATGATACTGTGAAAATACCAGTTATTGATGTTCTATTATCAATCATAATTTACTTATTTATTTGAAATAAAAATATAATTCTAAAAAAATGTTCTAAATATTTACTAATACCATGTTTTATTAAATTTCATATAATAGAACGTCATAGGTTGCATCATAATTATTACCGATTATAATCAATGAATAATTTCAGCAATATTATATAATTTGGTAATCTGACCCAATAAATCGATTGTCAAACATTTTATAAATTAATTACTATCTGAAATGCCAAATCGTTTTGGGAAAGTTTTTTTAAATGCCATCGAAACAATGAAAGTATTGTGTGGTCAAGCATTTGTTGAAATTTCCCAGTACCGAATAAATCATATCGAAGATGAGTTTCCTCAGGGGTTTCGAAATTGGGTGTCGTAAGAGAGTGGTATAGATAAAAAACGAATATTGGATTATAAGAATTTAATTTAAAACAATCTTATGAAATCTACCAAGTACAAATTAATTAACAGAATAATTTTATTTGAAATTTTTGTAATTTTGTGGATATAAAATTTGAATTGATAACTTTAATATTCCACAGTCCGAAGATGTTTTCCAAGAAGGTGAAACACGTGTCACAACTAGTAGCATACTCAGTTAATAATTTAAATTTTATATTATTTGACAATGATTTGTGAAAATCATTTAGCAAGTATCAACGTTGGAGATGGGTAAAAAAATCCAATATTACATTTATGGAAAAAAATATAGTAGACTTATTAAGTATAATATTAAAAATTGTTGGATAAATTGTTTTCGGAATTTTTATGGCTTATCACAAAAAAACTCGATTGAAATAATTAAACATAATACAGGAGAATAATCATTATAAATATGTGAACTATATTATTTCAAAAAAAATGTCTATCTCATTTAAAAAAAAACATCTATCACAATCAAATCTCAAAACACAGTATGAATGTTTCGACATTTTTTTATGGAGTTGCATGTTTTGCGCTAAAGAAAGTGTAGAGATAAGAAGCAACGATTAGGACTGTTAGTGCTTGAGCCTGGGTTCCAGTCCCAGCAAGGTCAATATCAATTATAGATTTTCTCAATATTTTAGATTTTGGATATGGGTATTTGGTGTGTATGATGTTTTTTTTCCTAGAGTTGATTTCGAGTAACTTTGAAAAAGTGTCATTTGAGTACCTAATGTGATTTCAAAAAAGTTAAAATTTCTGGTGCCTTCCTTGTTTAGTTGTAATGTCAATTTTTTAATTGTGGAAGTAGTACAAATGAATTGTGTTTTATTTAAAAAAAAAAGTTTAATACTACTTTCAAGTAAATTTTATTAAATGCTTTTGTACAATTCCACATTTTTTAAATTAAAAGAATTCTAACGCTTTACATTTACAATTTGATGGTATTATTTATTTTGAAAATGTTTGGAATAGTTTCATTGTATGTTTTGGGAAGCCCACGATTTGTGAAATGATATCGGGCTTTGTGATAATATGCATATTGCTAGAAGTAAAAGTTTTGCGGAAGAATTTCGAAAAAAAACGTGACGTTCCCAAAATGGAGTCTGTAAAATTAAAGGCACCAATTTAATAATTCAATATTAATAAAAGTAAATTTCAGCGAAAGATTAAACAAAGAAGTACTATGACATCAAATTTGAGTTGCATTTTTAAAAGCTTTTAACGTCAAAAGATCGTCAGATTAATTAGTTCCAACCGAAAGCAAAATTGGCTTAGTTTACTGTCAGCTAAAAATTCTATGGAATATTTCTTATTTCCTTTTAACCATTTTGGATATTTTGGTGATGGTCTTCTAAGCAATAGCTAAGTTTTGTCGCCATTTTCTTAAACACGGACTCGCTACAAACTTTCGGTCGAATAAAAATGATTCCTACGTAAACTGTAAAGTAGGAGACTAAGTAATCAGTTATTAGCCGGTAATTAATTAATTAATTAATTAATAATCAGTAATTAAACTTCATTCACAATTAATATGCGGGTGCATGCAAATTCATTTTCTTACTTAATTAATTACTTACTTATTCCATAATCTTGATTTTTGTTGTACATTGTACACTTAATTTTAACTTCAGTAATATAAACTAAAAAGAAATGCATAGAGTAATTTTAGTTTCTCGTTTTAAAATGATTCGTCAGGGTCGTCAGGGCATTTTTTGAAACGACTTATTTTTAAATCACAAATCAAAAAAGATATTTTGAAGAAAAGATCATCGCGATTGTTTGGTGAATTGTTCAAAAGTCTTTTTATGAAGTGGTGGGATAGATAGTTGATGATTGGAAGAATATTTGCTAGCCAATAATAAATTGCTCTACTCCTAAATTTTAAAGTGCAAAAAATTGTCACTAGAACTATAACATACTTACAGAAGTTGCTGTCGTGCCTGTAGCCGTGTTGTCATCTTCGTTCTTTTCAAAATTTTCATGAATTCGTTTGTCAGTCGGTATATGGCTGTGTTTCCAAAGGTATGGATATCTGTGATGTTTATATATTCCTTCTCATTTATTCGATTCTAAAAATGGGACATAGTAAGTGCGACTAGCTAATTATCAGTATTGTTCTAGCCCCATCTTACTATCTTTATATTTCCAAAGAAAGAAAGGTTGAGTGACCGAATAACAAACAGTTATTCTAGAGCGAATTTATCGTGAAAGATTCTCTATCCGTATCCGTATGCTTCACTTTTGAAGTGGAAGTGGTTCAAAAAATTGCTTTTTATGATTCTGTGTTACATATTGTACGTGTTTGTGCGTTGCAGAAATTATGCAACTTTAATTTTTAGATGGATTAACGTTTCCGTTCGTGATTTATAAGTATTCTTATGATATTGGGACAAATTTCATATGATTAATTGTAGCAAAAAAAGAAATGATTTTGTGTTGTCACGTCTTTGGCCGTCTAAAAGTGTCCGATCACCAATCAGTCATCCTGAATCGAGACTTTGGTAATGGCGATTGTTTGTACGCGTGACTAATTGAGACATTTATTGAAATCAGTTATGAAACGATGTTGCACTACTAATCTGTTCTAAATAACTTATGACATGCGTGCGAAAATTTGGCATAGATAACCGCTTACCGTTTAGGCATACCAATCACGTTGTGTAGACTGTAGACACTGAAAAAGTACGTTTAAAATCATTTTCAATTTAAACGAGTCTCGGTTCTACTGCAAAAAAACAGTAGTTTTACTGTTAGTAATAGTAAGCTGCAACACTCATGTTATTATTTTGTTTGTATGATTGAATCTATAGATGTAACATCTAGACTAGACCTTTGGCCAATTGTATTATTGCCATCTTGCAAACATTTCTATCACAAAATTCCCATACTAACTCCTTCGAGGTCTGATTCTTTATTGATTGATATTGTAATAGCAATACTGTTGATTTTAATTGCGGATTTTTTTATGTATGAAATATCAAAAAACAATCCTGCATTAAGTAAAATATTTGGATTTTAAAAATAGCTAGAGAGAGTACACAAAAGAATAATTCTGAGAAATTGACAAAAGAATATGCACGAGTGTTAGCTCAGGGCCACGCAGCAATTTTAGAAACCCTTCGCACTACAATAAAACCAGTTCAAATTGAATATTTGAAGTGATACATATATGAATTTTTTACCATATTCACTCCCAATATAGAGCATATGAACTTCTAATAGAGCTATCTCGACAAAAAGTTTTCGACGAGAACTGCTGATTACTTAGACATTCAACCCCGTTTTCTAAGATCGGAAAACACCACCATACAATATATTGTGGTTTTTGCAAAAAAGTTAAAGCTATCTTACAATTTTTTTATTACGGGCTGTTTAGCCTTGGATTTTCTGGCCAGAAAATTTCTCGTCTTAGAGAGAACGTTGATGTGCACCATGAATTAGTATTTTTGGTGAAAAATCTACATCCCTATTTTACAATCTGAAATAAAATGTTGCTTATTTCTGTACCAAGCGGGCTTCTCTTTTGTTTCTCTAACATCTATTTGTTATCAAAAGTTTGTCAACCACGTCTGTCTTATCAGCTAGCAGGCTGGACCCCCGCGTTGATATTAACTGAATTAATAAATTACACACACGTATCGGAAAAACAAGCTTCTGATATACCAAAACAGTAAGCTATTTGGTCTACAGATAAAAGTATATTTATATATTATCATAATTACATATTGATAAAACACATTTTTTTACGATAATTTCCAAATCATTTTGTGACGTATATAGCGCGACACGATTTAAATCAAAGATGGATATATATTTGATTCAAAATGTTCCCGGTCACAGATCCATCCGTGTTTTAAGGGTTGGCTAATATAAAAACATGTTTTTAAGGTGTTAACTGTCAATTCTTGGTGGAAAGACATTATATTTAAAAAAAATAAAACACAATTCATTTGTACTACTTCCACATATTTATAATGATCAGGACCAGGTTTCGCTCATCACGAGCATTACGAGCATGTTTGAAGGTTTTAAGTTATAAGCTAAGTAGAATTGAATTAAAACAGTATTGTTTAATAAATAAAAAATAATCGTGAAAAAAAACTGATGACTCTAATAGTTGCACGATGTAATCAATTGTCATATAACAATGTAATTAATTTAAGCTATTCTAAGATATAAATTTGCAATTGCAGTGTAGATGTCGTCTTATGAAATTGATTTAAATACTTTTATTTATAATTTAAGACATCGACTGAGGGTGCTTGATGGAATTTCAATATTAAATTTGGATTTTATTTTGTTCGCTCCCAAATGGACTCGAACTGAGCTCAGTTCGAGTCCATTCGTGTGCCAACCCGGGTATAATGGAAGTGTACAAAATCTCAATAATCCAAATTTACTTTATTTATATTGGATGTCTTAATGACATTGCTTTTATGTTCGCTCCCAACGTGGGGCATATGGCCTCCTAATGGAGGTATCCCAACAGAAGGTTTTTCTATGATAACTGGTTGTTACTCAGTTGCACAAACTTTCTTTTTTCGAAGAGAGTAAGGATAGTGCTAGGACAGGACTGGTGGTTGGCTACTCGCTCTGGTTTTTTAGGATCGGATGAGTAAGAGGGAGAAAAATAAAGCTCCCTACGTTTTTTATGTTGTATTAAAACCATTTATATTTTATTTTAGAAAGAGCGCGGCATTTAGATGCTTGTTTACAGATATCTAAAAATATTGTTTGACATAAAAAAACTTTTATATTTAGGATTTGTGCTAGCAGTAGTGCCGTGAGCAAATCGTACATATGATAACCACCACGTGGTAACATAAATTAGTAACGGATTATTACTACTAAGTCAAAGATTATGTTATACACCAGTAAAAGGCGTAAAGCATAAAACGATATAATAATTATTATTGTGTTGTAGACAACGAGCGCGACAGCCACTTTGCGCAACAAAAATGACCACTCGCCAGAATTATTCGAAAAGACAAAACAACTTTCGATTAAATTAGAGCTCGGGAGGAAAACAATGCGAAGCCGACCCTCTGAGCCGGGACACATTGATATGGCGTCCAACTGACGGCGTTACGTCGCTGGCCATGGGTCACACTCAGCGCCAGCGAAGCTAAAACTATTTGGAATGAATTTTTTTTAAACCAATTTCCTATGCTTCAATTTTTTCACCCCATCCTCTAGAATCCGACGTCATATCTACAAAAGTCCTTATACTATCTGTAAATAACAAAAAATGTCAGAAAATACATTTGCGAAGACTGGTTTTCATTCAGTCCTCTAAATATATTGAAAATATAAATAAAATAAAATTAATAAGCTATATAGAAAATAAATGATTCGAATAACCATCGTTTTCTTTACAAAATTATATATAAATCAAAAGGTGATAAACTTTTTCTTTGCTTTTACTTTACTTACTAAGGTTTGTACAACGTTTAGATGTAGCTAATTGCCAAACAATGCTTATCAGTCTTTTTATTCAGTGTGTGATTGATGGAATCTTCAATGTATTATACATTCTTTACATATATATAATTCAAAAAATGTATTTATCACATTGAATTTGCGACTGAAATAAAATATCAAAGGCAATAAAAAGTAATAAAAAAGAAGAAAACATTAATTTTGAGTTATACTTGCTATTCCTATTATTAAGTGATATTTCAACTGAAATTACTGTAGTTAGTGATTGTTCCCTTTACGGGTCATCATTAACACTTTTGCGTAAAGATAAGCCTACTAGTTTGTAACCGTTGCATACGCAAGCGTAGCTATTATTTTCTATTTAATCTAAAACACTGAATTCAATAATAAAGGTGAAAAAAAATGTCAAGTGACACAACTTATGTTTAAGGCTTTGAATTATTAAGCTTCCCGTCGTACCTTTCAGCTCTACAATAATAAATTCTCAAGTCTGCTTGCCTCTTTTTCAACAAGTATGATTCCAGCACTATCGAAGACCGTTGGGTAGCATATAGACCATTGGATGTAGTTGTTGGAACTGAAGAATGCTGGTATGTTATGGGAGCAAGCAAAGCGATTGGAGGTTGATAGTTACTCCTGCAGACGGCGCATGGTGGTGACATATTCGACACAGCGAGCGGATATGGTCTAACAAAAATAAGAATGTGTAAAAATTAAAATTATTCCTCATTTAAAATTTTCTCCTGAACCCTTTATGACTTCACAGTTTTCGAGTCTTTGTCAGTAGGCAATACGTACGTCAGTCCGTCGTCTCACGCTGCGCTCCACATTCGGTTGTCATGTTTTCGAGTCCAACGTACAGGTGTAGCGTCAATCGTGACGGGGTTACAAGTCACCAGTGTAATGCTACGCCGTATCCCGTAGTCCATGTTTGACCGTGTTGTTGGAGATGAGGTCTTAAAGACTTGCCAGTCTCGCCCGAAACCTATGGAGAATGGCGCGATGGCTATGAACCGCAGGTGAAATATAATAGTCTTAGCGTCAGTCATACTCAGTGTGATTGAAAAGTATTTCAATAATGTGAATGTATGTTTTGAAGATAAGCAATTAGAGATATTTTTATTTTGTTTATACTACTTCTTATGTAACAATGAAACTTAAACTATAGCCTTGGCAGAGAGAAGTGTTCAAAATAATGATTGGAATAATCACTTTAATTCATTCTTTTCCCATATGTGGATTCTTTGTACTGTTGTGCAGTTGCAACTTTTAAACACAATTTAAAAAGACTCCATATGGATTCGTCTCGAAAAGGATGTTTATTTTTTCATTCTTTTACACTTATCGTATTACAATTATATCCATTTCCTCTTTAAAAATAGTAGTTAAGCGACTGTATAGCAACTAGCTCATATTTAACACCGTTGAAATGCTCTAAATACAAAGCTTTATACTCTACAGTGAAAGTGGACTAAGTGAAATCATACAGATAGCATTACGAAGTCTTCTTGTTGGTGAAATATCTTTGTGATAAACATTCAGATTCAGGCATTAATGTGCACGGTTAGTAAAAAATGTATATGGATTACATATAAGAAGAATTAAGAAACAATAGTATCACAACGTCGAAGAACTATATTGATAATGATCTGAATTAAATTTGGATTATTGAGATTTTGTACACTTCCATGTATTTTGTCACTAACGACCCGGGTTTCGCCTTTCGGCATCTTCAGGCATTCGAGCACACGAATGGACTCAAATGTGACAAAATACATGGAAGTGTACAAAATCTCAATAATCCAAATTTAATATTGAAATTCCATCAAGCACCCTCAGTCGATGTCTTAAATTAGATAATGATCTGAATTAATTTGTATATATTATAGACGATATAATTATATATACACATTATAAGCGAGCACTTCAATGCTTGAATATGTCGAAATGCAAATCACGTGTCGTTAGTGATAAAATATATGGATGTGTACAAAATGCAAAAGATTCAAATTTCATCAAGCACCCTCAGTCGATATCTTAAAATATAACATCTTCGCGTTGATGATTGATAATCTAAATTATGTATTTAATCATTAACGCCTCAATACGCGTTTTACATCACATTATCCCACCATCGCGACTTGGGCATTCCAATTCTTGACCAAGAAGAATGAAAGCCCAATTTATTGTATTGACCAGTCCACTACTGGATCAGACAAGTTAAAGCATAATTCATTCTCATCTATGTTATAGTAGCGCACCGGTATCGTATTCTAGTTATCTGCCCAACTTGATCAAGTAAGAATGTTTTCAATATTTTTTTACGTTTAACAGTACTGGCATTATTATTTATTGTAAATATTATGTAATAGCTCTTTTGTATTTGTAAAACATTTTATTAAAATTGTTTGAAAAATACCGCCATTTTTTTCTCTATTTACGTAGAAATCGTTTTGCCTGTTTCTTTCAAAATAACAAAATCTATTTAATATTGAACGAACGAATTTGGCGGACAAGCGTTGTCATCGATCAATTGATTAGCACGCCCGTACACAAATACAATTCGTTTTTCGATACAATTTACTCAAGACATAAAGAACTAAGAAATCTCTATTACCGACATATTTATTTACGCAACGTTTGAAAATTACCTGATATTTAGGTATTAACTTGTCAAACTAGAATTGCTGAAGTTTCTTTGAAATAAATCTTCCTCAAATCAGTTTAATTGAATGCAATGACACGCGTTAATGGTTTTTATAGAAGTCTATATTAATTGAAATATTTAAATATTATTCACAATTGTTTGAGAGATGTTTAAAAATGACAGGTCTAACGATAAAAAGTCACATTGGTATGGATCGTTCCATTTAAAGCAAATGAATATATCTGATAGATTTTTATAATCGATAAAACTTTACATCAACTGCTAATTGTTTTGGAGAACATTTAACTTTAAAATGCAAACGATTATCTAAAAATATTTTTTGAAAAACAAATAAAACACATAATTCATTTAAAGGAAAAAATACAGGAATCTAAGATAACCTTCTTTATATCTAGTACGTCTTTGCAATCGATATTTTTAGTATTTCAGCTATCGATTGTTTGTTTTTTCTAAACTAAGCGATTTGACTAAAGTATTACGAAACATCAGACATGCAAATATGTACAAAACCCATAATTTTTAAGGATTCTTTCATAGTGACTTCAATTTAGTCCAGAATTTGTCGTTTTTTAAGCTACGGAGGAAAATGATAAGTAGTGACGAAATTTTCGTTTGTATGGTAATCTTAACTAGTTTGATTAGAAATAGTTTATACATTCTGTAATATTTCCTTATATTGTATACAATAGCAAACGGATTATAATCGATTATTTTATGTACCTCTTGAGACATAAAAATCATTCAAATCAATAGGCAATTATACAAAGTACATTTGGTCCACTTCCATTAATTTAAAAAATCTACGCAATAAATATTTCTATAAATCATATTATATGAGATACAAAGTATTAATATCATCAGTTGGGTGTGGTTAGTAATGGCAATCAATGCCTTATTTATATAACTATAAAGAAATAAAATATTATATTGAAACGCCCATTTTTATCGCACGCTAATTGCAATTGGTTTTGTTTTTTCAAAGTATGTTATGTTTGAAAAAATGCCTAAAATCTTGAGCTATTGAAAAAAAAACGAAAGTTACAATGCAATAAGTCGTGATCTGGCGTTTGCTTCGAATATTGACATCTTGCGTACAACAAGCACTTGTATTTTTAAAGCCCAACTGTCAAGCGTATTATTCGCTATGCAATATACAGACTAGAAAAAAAGATTATTCTAGAGACGGATTTGAAAATCCAATAGCATTGAGGGTTTCCGGTCAATTTGGCCTTCTGCAATGTTTTGCGTAACAACTTGATTGAATTTTCAAATTCCTTTTACTTTAACTGCCACGACGTAAAAATAATATGGGTTATTACATGATTGATTGAAACTTCGAAGCTTTCGTGTAATTCAATTATCTAAATTGTACAAAATAAATATTTAAAATATCAACAAAAATAAAATCGAATACAATGCTGAATGGTACGTATTACAGGTTTGGTCAATAAAAATTTGGAAAATAGCCGATGATTGTAAAATAAAAATATGTTTGACAAAATTCAAACCTCGAAAATAATAAAAAGACATTAAACATAATAAAAAAGAGGTAAACATAATCATTTTTCAGATAACAAGTGCCGAATGAAGATAACCAATCTTTTGATTCCCAATCAGTTTAGCTCTTTCAGATTCATCGGTCGATTAAGGGTTAAATCAATAATACTACATTATTCCAGTTAATAGCTGTTGATCCGTGGAGGGTGGTGGCAGGTACAACGTTGAAAAAAATGTGTTCTGGAAAAAAAATGTAGTTTTCTTATTGTATTTAAGGATCTATTCTGTATAATTTAAGACATCGACTGAGTATACTTGATGGAATTTCAATATCAAATTTGAATTATTGAGATTTTGTACATTTCCATGTATTTTGTCATTAACGACCCGGGTCACTTGTCAGTTTGAGTCTATTCGTGTACTCGAATGCATAAAGATGCCAAAAGGCGAAACCTAGGTCGTAAGTGACAAATAACATGGAAAAGTATAAAATCTCAATTATTCAAATTTGATCTATTCTGTAATTTGTATATGTATTTTCCTGCGTCCCCCCTTTTGGCGTATTTAGAAAATTTATATTTGTTTAGCGATTTTTTCTGATAAATGAACTGATTAAAATACATAATTTTATGTATAAAGTTACAATGCATATTCTTTATTATTAAAAAAATATATAAATACAATACCACGAACTCATGAGTCAATGCAATCGGCGTATGGTTCTTTGAAAGTAAAAAATGTGGACCTCCTTAGATATAGAATAACAATTCAATGCTTATTTTTAAAAATATTTTTTGATTTAATATTATGCTACAATTTGAGATCTATCAATAAAAATTACTCTCATTTGAGCGGTATGAAATACCTCCACGAATTAAATAAATAAACGTGGCGTATAAATTGAATAAAATATTTTCAATTACAAAAAAAGGCAACGGATACCGAAATACTACAAGGCAATTAATAAATAAGATTTAATAAAATCGAGCAAAACATAATTTAATTCCGGACAGGAAGGGGGCAATTAATCATTAATATACCGTAAAGATATGTTTTATTTAGCCATTAAGAGGCCGTTTAATTAACCATTATATAGAGATTGTACAGAACCGAGCTAGAGCTGCTCGCCAAATCACTTGTCTCAAGGATGTCATGGGGTCAAGATTTTTTCTTTTCTGTAAGACAGTTCTTCTGAATTATGATACTTATACAAAGAGTTCGCCTTCGTTTCGTAATAACTCTACCTGTCAATTATATCTAAAATGATATCATACACCTATATATAAAAAAAAGCATTCGTGACATTATAGATTCAATAAAAATATTTTATTTGATGACATTTAGAACTGGCAGGCCTTATATATTTGTCATTCAATGACGCAGTTATTACATCTAAATAATAATATCGCTTGTTATATTTTCAGGTTCGAATTATAAAATAAAATTTAATGTGATTCTGAATTGAAATGAAACTTATGTGATTTACATATTAAGTCAAGATTTGTTCATATTCACGACATAAATAAAAAAGAAAACTTTAATTTGTTTTAGATTTCGTTTCAATAATTGTTTGTAGGAATATAATAAATTAATTTATGTATTTTTTTTATAAATGTTTGAATAATACTAAACATTTACTTTATATTATTTACAATATTTGTATTGTAAATTTTGTCTTAAAATTCTGAGTAGTATGCATATATTTTAAAGTATATAAGAATTACATTTTTAAAAATTTTGTATAATGTACTGCAATTAATGCTTAAATATTTTTAGAACCACCCAAGGAAAACTAAACATGTTAATCGGTCGACTGCCGAGTAACATTTGGTACCTAAGTTCTGATTAGGAATATTGAAAATGATGTTAAATTTCTAAATGAAAAAAGTTGAAATTAATAATTTGGTCCACATCTACTTACCTTTAAGGTTTCTGTTAAGAGTCGATTCCAGACTAAAAGATAAAAGAAATTAGAAAGACCGTTGCGTCAGCTCCAAATCAAATGTGATATTTAAAATTTAAATATTGTTATTTTACTTTGTGAGATATCAAACTGTTGTCTTTGATAAGCAAAAAAAAATTCCAATAAATTCAATTACCATAGATGTACTAATGTAACTTGGACGCTTGTGACGGTGCTATCGTCACGTTAGGAATGTTGCCATACTCAACCACAACTGAAATTTCAATAAATTCCAAAACAGATATTTTAGCAACGGTTATTAAAAGTAGACAAGATATTTGTTTTGCATAAAATGACAATTGGAAAAATTTATTGTAGACTGACAATTCTAGTTCCAAATTCGGTGGCGGCCAAGTAATGTTGGTAATACTATAGCAATTAAAGTCGTATTGGTTACTTTGGGTTTATGATATTACTATGTGATGAAAAAATTAGTTAATTTTTTCAAATAACAAAATATTATGGTCCAAATCACAGTTTATATTTTATTCATAAGACGGTGTCTTAGCCGTTAGCTGTCGTTTTAATAATGATGGCAGCACAGTCACCGAAAGTGTAGCTAGTCTTGAAAAGGTATTCAATGATTTGTTGAATTAATTCATTACTAAAGTTATCCGACGTCAAATTGTTCGTGTACATATTATCGTGATAAATGGATTTAAATGCGATCATAAAAACTTGCTAAACAGTGTGTTGTCTTTCATTTCATATTATTTTATATTATTAAAACAGATTTAAAAATTTTGAGGCCTGTTTGATGTTAAACTAAATTGATAAGATCAAATAATTTCAAATCAAAGTTCATTTGGTAAAAAAAGACGTTAGACTTCACAAGACCGCAGGGCGCTATCCCATGGTAGCTTTATTTCAAAATAATTACGATTATTTCATTGATACGGCATATTGATTTTTGTATCTTAATGCATCGTCTGCGAAACACATTGTACACGAATTATTTCAAATTGAAAAAAATATACACATACAAATTCGTTTATTTCAGTTATGTTTATTTTCCTTATGGTTTGGGTTACCAGAAGACATGTAATATTACATATTTGTAAGCACGCCAATATGAACGTGATGAAATAATGATAAATATTCAATTTCTGTAATATTTTCAACGTTTTTTTTTTGTAAAATATGATTATAAAATACGATTTTTGGATGTTATATTTATTGTCATAATTCGCACAATTTATTTCCATTTACCATCGTGTACGTCATTCAAACTGTCCATTCATTTCTGTGTTCCACAGTCATTTATAAATAATTGTTTGTTTTGATAGATTTATCAAATGAAATTATGCGTTTACAAATCAAAACGTGAATACCTCAATGTCAATTTGTTGAAAAATAAAATAAACTATTTCACATGATGCGTACTCCCTATATACAAAAACTGTCAACACCGTTTTCCTACTAATTTAAAGTCAATTTTTCATGTTCAGAAAAATCTTTCTTACGTTCATCAGGTTAACAAACCTGGAAATGGGTAGATACATCCTTGCAGGGAAAAATATATGTAACTAAGCGTGAATCGTCAACCAATAATAATTATTGTATTTTATAATCATCACCTTTTGTATTGCGAGACTTTGGTTTAATAAAACAACAAATATATGATGTATTTAAAGTTTATGACATAACTAAAATAGTAGCACCACTATTAATTTTTAACCTTTATATGAAAAGTAAACGTGACTGTAAATATAAGAAAGCGGAATTTTAATCAAGTAAGTAAACAAACAGATACTAAGGCCATATGGTCCACATTTGGAACGGAAATGGTTAAAGAAAAAATATTCAAAACCTATGAAATTTTAACAATTTCCTCATGCTTACCGTGCCGGGAGAAGTAATCCAATATTGGCTTTAGCTTCAAAAACTCCTTCATGTGTGCGTATGCAGAGTGACAGTCTAATTACTTGAATGAACTTTAGCAAATTTTTGACCTAGAACGAATTATATCATATGTTAAGATTTACCCACACAATAATAAAAAAACCTTACAGCCTGCAGGTCATATGTCTCTGACTTTTGCCATTTTAAATTTGAAACAAACAAATAAGCTAACTAATATTTAACTAATGATCAATAAAAATACTGTGAGATTATTAAAGAAATATTTGGCTATTAATAAAAACAAATTTGGTCTAATTATGACATTATTTCATCATAAAATTTAACAAGCTGAACAATTTTTACTTCATGTGAAAAAATATATGGGTATCTATAATTTATATTTAAAACTTGGTATTAGCTCCGATAGTCTATTGTGTAATATGTATTATATCGAAGATAAAGAAAGTTACATCGACTGCAAAAAGTTGTCGTCAATCAATACAAGTTTCCTGGATAATAACAGGTTCGGTTAAACTTTTTGACTGAAGGGCCATTTTGAAAATTTTAAATGAACGGCGGGCCGCATTTTAAATTCTGTTCTAAGATAAACGTTATTTATTAGCGTTGAAAAGGAATTGCAAGATACAAATAAGTGATTCTCTAATGAAAAACATTTTTTGGATCGCGTAACGAGCCGCAAAAAATACCTGTTGGACCGTAGTTTGCCTAAGTCCGCTGTATAACAACCTATTAACATAACTGAAAAAACTTTGAAAACCTTTTTACCACGGATAATTTGTGAATTAATTAAACATCCAGTAAAAATAATGATTGAATATTGACAAAATCTATTAGTTCTGAGAATCAGATGAAAATGGTATACTTCGTATGTTAGTTATGATGTCAAATAACGGTAAATTAAAAAAAAGTGTATACATACATAAGTTAGTACATACTATTATCAATTGAAGCCGAAAACGGCAGAAGTGCGTGGATAATGCGTATCCGTAGCGAATCTTCCTCTGTGTTGCCTTGTTAAATAATTCATCGTGAAATAAATTAGGATTCCCTAATGTGGAACGGCATTTATCTGTTTCGTGGTGGTGCGCACAGCGCGTTGTATGTCGGTACCCTGTGCCATATGGCTGGACTCCCATCCCACTTCTGCATAAAATAATAATATTAACACTATGGTAACTGAATGATATAACAACAAAACATATTGCATATATAAGACAATATTGTTCATCATACAAAGTTATAAATTATAAAAAATAAATTATTCATACAAGAAGTGCTTGATAGAATATATGTCAAGGAATACCAACAGAATCCATTTTCAAACTGAAATATTTGTCTAACTTTTTAAATTAAAGCGAACAAACCATCATGATATCATCGTTGTTCTGGAATAAAACACTACATCGATAAAATGACATATTGTGTTAGTTATACCAAAATGTTCCTTATTTCAAACTCTACCGTATGGAAGAACACACTTATTTTTATAAATTATACTTTTACTCAATAAAAATTTTGTCCAAACAAACAAAATGAAAAAGGTATAGCATTTCAAACATTTGACAAATTTCAAAGTCCAATTACAGAAAGTATTTTTCAGTTAGTGTCTTCTTCCAGAAAAACGATATCCATCAAGATATATGCAATCAAGTCTTCGTTAAATGATGGATTATATGTTTGATAAATATTTATACAAAATTCGAAATATTCAAAAGAGTTTCCCCGTATGTAATACTTACAAAACTCTTTATCTGTTTCAAGATTTTAATTTTGTTAAAACAAATGATTGAATGGTTGCTGTCAAATTTGAAAAAAGAACATTGGAATAAAACACATACTGGTAATTCACACAATGCTCTTTTATAATATTATAAAGTATTATCCTACATATATTTTAAAAAGAGAACAATGTGGTTAAATACCCGAGACAAATAATTTTAAATTGATTCGATTAAATATAATTTAGTAGGTATGTAAGTTTACACGAAGTATGTAAACCAGCATTCATTAGAGACTGCTTTCTTTATTTACAAAAGACATGACATATCGATTGTAAAATTAAATATCCAAAGAAGTGGCAATGTAAATAAAAAGATTATTGGCGGCTTAGCACCTAATTATAACTTTATTCTTGTTGTGTGATATACCTTAATAACTAAAATATTGTACACATAAATGATGCGAATTGACCAAGCCAATTCAATTGATTAATTGGGACATCTTTTACAAATTTCGTACACAACAACTAATATTATAAAAATAGGAATATCTGTATGGTTATAGAATGGTTTATTTTATAATTTTTATAATCTCAGATAAAGTATTCAAATCAAAATTAGGTTTTAAAAAAATAAATCGATCTCGAAAGTGTTAAAGCTCGTCCGTTTTGGAATAGGTACCGCTTTGTTTTATTGAGCTTTTTTTGTCTTTGTTTCCAAAGTAGGGCTCGTCCGTTTTGGCCCGTGTTTGGTCGTGTGCCAAATGTCCCAATTTCGTGATGTACAAAACTGTTTGCATTATAACAGAATGAAATATATGGCCACTGCGGTTTAAGTGGGTTGGTAAGGACCGGTGAATTACCTGCTACAGAACCTTTAATTTATTATGTCTATGATTGTGTTGTTCAAAGTGGGATACTTTTTTACAACACCTGACACTCTTTTCAAGACACGATCTTTTAAATTGTTTTAATCTGTAACTAGTGTGTTTCGAGGATTTAATTCATGCAATTCATTCATTTATATTGCTAGGTTTATGGTCCAGTGGTCAATAAACAGTTTTTTCAATCGATTTATTGATTTCTGTTTGTAGGCATGAATGTATGTGATTTCTAAAATCGCTTCCCATCCATCTGATCCTAACGGAGCATAGCGAGAGTGACAAGCTAACCATTAGTCCTGCCCTACCCCTATCTTTTTATCCCTACTCTCTTCGAAAAAAGAGAGGTTGAGCAAAAGAGTAATGAGCAGTTCTGTTAGAAAAAAATTGTTGAAATACTCTCCATTATGAGGCTATATGCTCCGTCCTCAGCATGATTACCACCACCGTTTATTGTGGAATTTTTACCACTTAGAATATTTGTTTATGAATTCGACCTACTAACTGCATTTTACTTTCATAAAAATAATGTCCATCCAAGAATTGATAGTTTGCACCAAGCGTTATTAGAATTCATAAGGATATATTTTTTTATTAAAAACTAGCTTTACTACCTGGCTTGAGTTCTGATTGTATTTTCTCAACTCATAAAAAAGGAAGGACTGAGAGACGTGAAAATAGCCGAATTCATTAACCGGATTTATCAAAAAAATAAAAAGATTATTCAATAGGTTTTGTGTGACGGACAGATTCGAGTATTTTGTAAATTATAATTAAGATTTTAAAAAGGGAGTATCGAATAGTTTTTATACCAATTTAACTGATACTCTTCCCTAAATAATAATACATTGACAAGTGTATATTATTATTTGTGGTCCAAACAGACAAGCGTTTGCCATCAGTTGCAAAAATAGTAATTAATATTGACAAAAAAAAATTATACTTGACCTGATGGCGCTGGTCTATTGCAGCAGGTGACCATTCGTGGGCAGGAGATGAAGGTGCATCTATATCACCGTATCCACATTCAGCACCATATGGGCAATGATATGTTACGGTTTCGGCCTTTTAATTCATGACGAATGATTCTCAAATGTTATACCACTGAACTATTTTGTTTCACATTTATGCTTAACCATATCCTCTGCCAATGTAGAGCATGTGAACGCTTGGTGGAATATCTCATGAAGAGTGGTTTTTCAATCAAATAGGAAGAGAGATTTGCACTTCAATTTGATATTATTTTTGTCAAAATGTCACTACAATATTTATGAACTAATGGAATTCAAAAAAAGATCAAAAATTATATAAAGTCAAATAAATGTTTTAATATGTCTACGCTTATTTATTATTATATGTTACTGCATGTTGATGTTAAAGAAGATAATTCAAAAAGACACATGTTCCCTACTACTGTCATCTTTTGTTCTACCCACCATGAAGGAGCTAATAAATCTTTTTATGAAAATATTCGGAGTGGTCTGATATATAATGGTATTTTTTTTAATATTAAAAAAACATTTACAACGGGTACACCAAATTAATACATAATTTTAATTATGTAAGTGATTCAGATATGTAATGTGGTAGTATATTAATTAGATACTGTATGGAGTTTCCAAATATAAATATTTTGGAACCTCAGTCACAACTGGCCCCTTAATGGGTAAGAGATGTGGGGTAATTAAGTAAACGCGACCCGAGTGTTGGAGCTATGCGATAAACTAATCAATTAAAAATGAACCTAGTAGATCGGCAGAAAAAAAAATGTAATAATGTTCATCGTGCGAACATCTGGTTCAGTAGGGGCAAGAATTTACCATTACAAAAAGTTTCTTCCGCTTGAATTTATCCACTTCTATTTTATGGAACAGGATTTGTGGTGGAGTTAACTCCCGATTATTCGAGTGAGGATTATCTGTGCATGAACTTAATAGAGGAAAAAACGCTCGCTTTCATGTTAACGCGTCTATAACCGCATGTTTGATCGCGTGTGCGTGAATCTACATCGAAGCTTTCTGAAGAATATGGAGTTGATAGCCAAACGGCTCGTGATGCAATTTAACAAATTTACATGTCTTTGAAAATGTTGATCGAGAAAATATTAATGATTTGTTAGAATAAGATTTGCGTGATTCAGGTTTTTAAATAATGAGCGGACATTATTTCCAATCTCATTCAACCACAAAAGGAAAAAAGATGAGGCTGAAAGTGAAGACGAATAAATTATCAAATGCATTAATTGTGACAACACGGCATTGACCTCTGTTAACTCTTTATTGGAGAACATCGACCAATGGGAATTCGAATATAACGATATAATAGCTTCTAGGAAAGTTCGAACTGATGTTAGAAAATCATTAAAAGATTCTTGCAAATATAAATCAAAATTACAGATTTTCTTAATAAATAATGAGTATTAAACGTATTTAAATAATTGTCTGGTTTTATTTTCAAAAGATAAATCCATAATTCAGATTATCCGTGTTTTCTGTTTACTTCACCATTAGCACGGATAATCGGGATTCTACTGTATTCTCATAATAAACATCCATGAACACGTTTAAGGAATTAAATATGCCATGAAATAAGTAAGTGAATAGAATAAGTACCAGCAAGCGTTATTTTATTAAAATGTTTTACTTTTGTAATATTAATTGATTGCCATCTTTTCTGAGTTTGTTCACTAAAAAAATATTAGCCTATATAATTGTTATTTAACTGAAACATATCACAGCTACCAGATATCATTGATTTAGTCATTTATAAAATATATTCTATATTCCTTATCAAAAGATTACCGATTTCACTCTGCCAATTATTTGAAAATTCTATTAGCTGGGTGAAAATGGTCGGTTGTTTATTGTGGACTATTTATTTATACTTCGTGTTTTTTCCGCTTTATATTATGATGTCTTTAAGCAAAAAATAATTTATGAAAATATTTGTTTACATTATTACTAAATATTGGACGTCATATTTCTCTATGGGGAAATCATTTTGTGATTTGATATACTTATTTTGAAACTACGAATTTACAGATAAGAAGTAGTTTGACTTTGTATATAACGATGACTGGTTGTAGACCAGTAATTAAATCTGCCATTTTACAGAGAGTAAGGATAAAACGGTTAGGTCAGGAGAAAACTAGCTAATTGCTCCTTCTACGCCCCATTTTTATGATTGGGTATAGTGGAAAGGAAACATAAATCAAATACATCCATTACACTATTTTATATTCATACGTTTATCATTGAAGAATTAATGATTGAAATCCACGAAGATATTAAAAAAATAATATTTAATTGTAGTGGAGCACGTTTTTAAGGTGAGAGAATGTATCAAAGGACTTTCATTTTTACTCAGCATCGATAGGCTTTATTAATAGCACATAAGGGTAGACAATAAAACTAAATTAATTCAGATGCTAGTTTATAAAAACACTTTAAATGGCTGACAACTGAGTCACACAAGGATTGTTGAAGCTATTCTTTACCAATCTAATGTCAATATGTATTACTTAATCAATTTTCGTGACTTAACAATTTACTAATTTAAAATGTTAAATAATTGAAAAACTAATTGCAGCAGAGAGAAAGCTCTTTCTATGGTTCAATGAGTTTGAAAACAATTTATGTTTCATTAATTGAATCAATTGAAAAATATGTCAAATTATAATTAATTAGACGAACCATTTAATAATAATTAAGAACGAACTAATTTTATTGAATTAGGATACTCTATAAAAACCTATATTAGTTTTGTAAAGATGAACAATACGAATAATAATTCATTGGTGATTTCAAAATATACTCTTAAATAAAAAAAACTTCAATGGTGCCGTGGTATGATTCTAATTTAGATTGGCGTGAATAATGCTTATAAATTGAAAATTGTTTTCAAAATCATGTTACAAGATATTATTTGAAATATATGTTTTTAAATTTGATGTTCAACGGTTAAAATATTTTTAACGTCATAAGATTATCGTAGTTATTTAAATGAGGTTGAGACATAAATGTAAACTCATATGAGATTTATTTTAAGCTCTAATTTCTTTGAATCGATTCCCATTTTTATAAAACAAAAAATTTTGTTTTTTTAGTATATGTAGATAAAAAATCTTTATTTATTAATTACTTATTCATTTATTTATCATTGAGCAAAAAAATCTTTCTTATTCATAATGATATCGAACTTATTTTAAAAACCAGTTTCTCCACGTTACAGTAAAAATCAAAGTTGACCAAAATGATTTCGGCAAGAATATGTACAGAAAAATTTCTTGTTTAAATTTTTCTGTTCAAATCCACATTTGCTGCAATCGGTCAGATTTGATATACACAAAATAAAATACATTTACGTAGTAAAATATAATTGAACATTTATTCGATAGTCGTATGAGTTTGTGTTGAAATGTGTAACAGATTGATAAAATGAACCATGCTAGAATAATTGATATAAAGTAATGCACACTCAAATAAACAACCAATAAAACAGGGGGTCTTGCATGAGTGGTTATATAAAGATATTTTTTGATATACTAATATTGAAACAGCAGTGATGTCAATAAAATTTGAATAAGATTATATTCGAAAGCTTGATAATAATTTTTACTCTATTTTATGATGGTAAGTTTTTCAAACCTTCTTGTTACGATTATAATATAATATATTTTCAAAAGAAGAGATTGTGATATGACGGAAAGATTAATAATATGATTTCTTTCTTATAGGTTTCAATTAAGATTGGGTACAGTACACTACTAAAGTTAACTATGTATTGATCGTATTGATATCACAGGTGGAGTCATTTAATTCATTGCGGGTAAATTTTGTCTTATACAAAACATTTTTATATGAATTCAGTAGTAACATATTTTGTTGAATAAACGGTCTCAAATCTCAACTACCACTGGCAGATTCTGGTCAATTTCTATGTATTCTAGTCTATAAAACATTTTTCATTATTTATCTGGCTGTCTTAACGTAGCACATATTATTGGGCTTGTGCACGAGTGTGTACTTACGAGAGAGGCTGATGCATAATAGTAGCAAGTTGCAAACGAGTTGTAAGGTTATATAGAATTTACTGAAATATTTCATATTTACCACAATACACCCTTTGAAAGTTCTTTAAACATAAAATAGTGCCCGCGTATGGAATCACGGCTTCCTGTCGATAAAGGCATTGTTTAAGGTTTGATGAAATGTTAACACTTTTATGATGCGTATAATTTGTACAGCTATCAATCTTCTTTCGTAATGAGATTGTAACGTATCACATGAAATGCCACCCCGCAGAGGCCCTGAATTAGACTTCAAACACCTTGGGCTGAAAAGCAGTCGTTTGGCGTCCGCGACTTGAATATCAATCGATTCTGTTTGCATGAATAAAGGCATCGTCAATAATCACGGATAATGAATTCAACAGTGTAAGCTTTCCATATATGGCCAACAATCGAACAGAAGCAAGGTTTCATAGAAACAATTAGACGATTGTTATTGCTACTTTATCAGTATGGGTTCATGATTATTTAATTATCAAAACACCATAGTACATAACTCATTTTACTAAGATTTTTAAACTGACAGTTTTTATAAACATTTCAAATTAGTGGAAGCAACCGATTTATAAAAGTAAACCAATGCAAAACGACATAATATTTTCAATATTGCGTGTTTGAAGTTAATTGTTGTTTTTTATTGTGATTTTAGTTAGTTATAACAATACAGTTTAGTTGTATATGCACGTCCATATTTTTGAAACGAATAGTCGTCCGACTTTCTTACAATATTCAGCAATCGACGGAGTTTGGGATGTATGGTGTTCCAAGGTATGATCTATTCATAAAAATGATTTCTATTGAGGATATCTTTAAATATTTGGTTCGTTGGCGTGTACTTTGAGTAAACTCAGACTTAATCACAGTGATTACCCACTTTTTAAAACGATCGTGAATAAATACCATGCAAAGTTGAGTCAGAATCACCTTTTTGGCCTTCTAACCAGGCCATTAACGTATTGTTTTCTAATGTAATGGCTTTTTAACGGCATACGTTTACATCATTTCATAAAACATATTTCTAAATATATGTTGGGCGCCACAAACAGCGGTCTAAAGGCGGATAATGATGGGTTAACAAGGTGCCAACAGAGGCGCTGCGGTCGTTAATGACAGGGGCGCATGCGCCGCCGCCGGCTAGACAAGGACGCCGACATCAATGGCAAGGAAAAAGGAATGCGACAGGCATAGTGCTATAGGCGGGAAAATCTTTTCGGTTGTTCCTTAGTTAACTCCAGGTGCAAAGACAATATCGATTATCGATTGCACCTAACCACTATGATTTATATAATAAAACACCTTAAAAGAATTGATTGCTCTTGATTGAATTTCCGAGATATTTAAACACAGGTGATATCTTAAATAGCATTGTCAAAACATAGTGAATATTCTATTAATTGAACTATTTTTAGTTGTATGCTGTAGTCAATTATGTACACAAATAATGTAGATTAGGTTAATAAAGAAATAGTAGTTTCTATACATCTATTTTTATTGCACAATATCGAGAGAGCCAAGTGAAGCCAAACAATGCGCTTATTCAATAAAATAAAAAAGATACTAAAAGAGTGAAGTGTTGTTTACGAGATCAATTCCATTATACCAGTAAATACAAGATTCCTGGTGAATGAAAGACATTGCACGATCTTTTGGATCTTTTCGTTCGAGGAGAGTTGGTTCCTACTAGAAGGTCGTGCGCGCACGCAAACCAATATCTGTGACCACTGTTTCTCAATTCGTGTTGACTGCAATGTCTTAATAATTCAATTTCTATTCCTTATAAAAATATAACATTTAAAAAATATTAAATAAATTCAAATTACTTTTTACTGATTTATATTCAGGAATCAGTCAGACCTGTCATATTTGTAAATAGGTATTCGTTAAGTTTACGGCCGTAGTATTTATTAGTTAATGGAGGGGATAGATTTTAAGATGTTAAGCCGTGTTAAATAAAAATGATTTGTAGTTTTTGGTGGTCACTAAGTTTCTAGGATTCGATGTAAGTATGCCTGGAGAAATTTTTACATTGCTTTCTTCTGATTTTAATTTTTTCCGAGTACTACTGCACCGCAAAATATACCAAAGTGTTATATTTACGCTTTTGAAAATAATTACCCATATTGAGGAATATCGATCGAATAACGAATATCGATATTCAATCGTTTAAATTAATGGTGAACTGGATTTCCATTAAATTTCTATCAATATAAAGAAACATTGCTTATTTATAAAAATGATTGAATAGTGATATTAATCAATTGAACGAGGGTAAAAATAGTAATTTATTTATTTCTATTTTTATTCCATATCCACTCCCAACGTGGATCATATGGTCTCCTAATGGAGATATTTCAACAGAATTTTTCTGTGAGAACTGCTTGTTACTCAGTTGCTTTACCTCCCTTTTTTCCGAAGAGAGTAGGGATATAACGATAAGGCTAGGACAGGACTAGTGGTTTAATCGCTCTCACAACGCCCCGTGAGAACCGGAGTGAACGGATGAAACCGTACAGGAAAAAAGCGGACATGGAAATTTATCAAAAACTCAACACTTTCAAACAAAGATAGAACGCAACAAATGAATCTTTCGTCGTCGGACGTTCTGAGTTTCTGAAAATTATTATTTGACGTTATTGCAAATTAAAAATCTGATTTAACATTTTTTCAAGCTGAAAAACTCATGAAACGATAGGGAGTATTTTAAATGTGAAACTTTTTCTACTCTGTGTCCACTTTTTTCCTTTTTGCTTTTTTCCTAGAACCGAGAATCGGATGTGTGGGGAGAGTTTTTTAGACATACAAACACAAACAGAAATCCATATAACGATTGAAAGATCAATTTATGAAACTGTCTGCACCGGGAATTGAACTCGATTTATTTATATATGAATTGTTTAATATTATTGATAGGTATTTCGGCAGTACTACATTGAATATTACAATTCTGATTAGCGTCTGTGTGAAATATTTTATAAATTATACTATACAATTCTTGTAAAACTAAATACAGAAGTGTATTGCAAACTAATGTTATATGGCAGTAAGCTAAGCTTGAATTTATTTTTTAACCTTTTGAAACCATACTATTGTTAAAGCACGCGTATAGGTATATTGTTATTACAAAGCTAATTGTTCTGAATTATGCCATAAACACGACTTTATTGATAAAAAGGGTAATTTACAAAGAGAACAGGTATCTCGGTGGAGGGTCTTAATAAAAAAAGGCCACACATCCAAGGAATTTATGCAAGGACAACTGAGCTTCGAAGACCAATTTTATTTAATTGCATTGTAAATAAACTCAAATTCGAGAATTTAGCATTGATTTTATTTAAAAAATTGCACATTCAAACATGCACAAAATCAATACGAATCAAAATTTTACTGCGTGATTTTTACGCATTTTCGTCAACCATGTTTGCTATTATGAAAACGTATTAAAACCGATATTTTTTGAATAAAGTGTGAGATACGGCATTCAAGAATTGAGCAATCACTACTATAATTATTAGTATCGGCACTGAACATAACGTAAGCCATGACCGCATCCAAGAAACCATTAAAACTCTTCATTTGCTGCTGAGAGATTCTTCTAAGCTTCTAGGCATCTCTCCAACCTTTCTATGTATATTTATATCTAAGGTAAATTAAATATAACCATTCATTTACGATTACCATAAAGTTGCGTTTATTTTTTTTGCTGTTCTTGTCGACCAAACAGAAAATACGTCACTCGCTAGTATTAATGTTATTTACCATTTCATTGTCTCGTTCGTTAATTGACAGCATCCTAATGATGTTAGTTAACGTTGTTCTGTGACGTTAAAACAATTCGAGCTCTTCAAAATATCCACAGCAAATGATAAAGTCAAGTTCAAAATCGTTTTTGTTTTTCAAATTTGTCGACATATTAGTTATCAAACATTTTTTTTTAATTTACAAAATTCGATTATGTATGCGTTGAAAGATTAGTGAACACAATCTTATTGAATCAGGTGTATCAACTAAGATTAACGATTATTTCGTAATGTAACTCAATTACGTATTCTGAATTTATTTTAAGTCTGTATACGAAAATCGAATATTGGACAATTTTATCTTGCGATTATTTTTGCATTCACTCTGCAATCAAAAAGTATGGGTCATGACCTGATACTTAATTAATTTACAATATTTAGTGCAGCAAGTAATGTAAAAAAACACTCTCAAACATCGCTCAAGATGAAAGTGTGCAATTTTGGTACCTTTAAATATGGGCCATTGCATAGTAATCTAATATTTATATAAATAGAATTTTATTTAAGTGACGTTTTGACATATTTTTCCCTAAAGAGATGGCAATGGAAAATATAAGAATGCTATGTTAAGTGGTTTTGAGGTGTTTCCGAAATACATTGGTACACAGATAAAGGGCTTATAAAAACTAACAGTGGCCGATTTACAGGCACCCAAATATCCTTTTCGAGCTGGGCTACGTTCCAGGTAACACCGTTAAAAACATGTTTGAAAGAATACAGATAACAGAGATTAACTTTTACTTTCAACGTCTTGCTTACGATTTTTAACGAACAAATTTTTTTTCAAAATAAATCGAAATGATTATAGCCATTTGTGTGAAAAAACAGTTTCAAAAATTCGTTCACTAAGAAAGTACTGAGCTTAATAATTATGTATATGCAATTTTTTAACGCTTGTGATTTACACAAGGTGTCGCTAATTTAAAACTATTATATTTTTAATCCTTAATATATCAAAAAATTAAATACATTGTATTATTTATTTACAATGTGCCATTTATTATTAAACTAAGCACTTTTAAAATTCATCAATAATTTACGTAAGCAATTTAAGGATTAGTAGCTCGTTTTTAAAGTAATATTGATTATAGCTTTTTACCAATAATAACTCTGAACGAAATTGGTTTTGATTTCTTCAATTACGTAAAAAGTACATGGAATATGACTGATCTTGTTTTTTTTCAGACGATAGACCGTCTTAAAATCTATCGTACTGCATTCATAACTAAAAACAGCCTATTTTCAACTTTTCAATTTTTTTGGAGATTTTTTACAGCACGTCATAATAATAAATGAAGTTTAATGAAGTCTTATTAAATATGTCAGTTATTTAATTGCACAAGACGAAGAAATTTGGAGAAAAAAAAATGAAGTACAAAACTTCAACAATTTTGAATCTGTATATATTGCAATTTATACTTTTGTGCTGATATATGAGTAAAATTTATTTCGTTCTTTTGAAAAGTTTAAAGATTCTTCTCATACAAACTAATTTTATATATAGACACAATACTCTTTGAAAATTGATAAAATTACCGATATCTATTAGTCGAATCCTACGAAGAAAATAATATTCAACTCTTTATTTCATCGAATTTGCGAAATAAAACAATGGGTACCGCAGTGGATTCCCTTATTATCAAACAAGTATCTTTAACAAGGAGAATTTAAAAAATCAGAATCATGAATATAAATGCATCACGAATAACCAATTTCAGCATCGACAAACTTATCGTTGGATTGTTCGGCCGAAGACTACCGAGGTGGGTTTTATTGATTACGGCACTTCACAGTTATTTTGTATTTAAAAAAATCTCTATTAGTTTGTTTCTACACGTAGTTTGTTGCTCGGCATTACTGCAAAATTGTTGACCCGGTTTTACCTAACATTGCACAATTATAATTGGAACAAAATCCCAGGGTGACCATACAAGATATTATATTACCATCAATGTATTTTCATATCTAGCAATCAAGTTTAATTGCCTGTCATAAATCATTACTTAGGCCAAATTGACTGTAAAGTAATATTAATGTTTAACTAATTAGATAAGTCCATATTGTTCTCAAGCACTATGCTCACATATCAAGTGAGCTTTTTATGAGGCATAATTGCTTTAGAAGGTATGTTAAGTCGTTGATTTCATTACGAAAATATAAAATGTCAAACTATCCAAATAGCTCTAAAAGAAGAATATAAATATCGATTAATTTACGTAACACACAAAAAGATAAAACCCAAGATTGTGTGTATATTATGAGTCGTGGTTTATGATGAATTGGTGAAGTTGCCTCCAAATTTTTAAAAAAATAATTATCACACTAATTTTGCTCCTGTACGAATGTATTTTTTGAAAAAATATTTATACCTTAGTGTTTGAAGAAATAGTCTAGTGTACACGCTTTATGACTTTGCACTCCGGCTCTAAGGTCCGACTCTAGGATTTAGGATTACGAGATCCATACGCTGCTATAGAATCACGGGATTCATACATACTAATAAACTGACACGCTCGGTGTAGTATACAGAAAGCGTATCAGTGTACCTGGCTATGGGATTACGCTTATAAAAATAAGACATTTTCAAATTGCTCCATAGTACCCTATTTCAGAGTCTGAATTTGATAATACAGTGATCGCAATAGGATAGCAAAAATAGACACCATGTTATTATTTAAAAATGAAATAATGATATATTTTTTTAAATAAATAATTACAGTACTTTTCATAGTGAATATTTGAAAAGTGACTTCAATTTATCATATAATTGTAGTAAAATTGCGTTGGACAACAAAACTCAGATAATATAAATATAATCCCGTTGTACATCTTAATTGATTCAAACACCCTACAATCGATTATTGTTTAAAATGTGACATATATAAACATTTATATTTACAGATATAAGACATATAAACACTTTAAATCAGATCATTATTTGGCCACCCTAAAACACACTTGACTCCGTTGAAAATATTTCGATAATTATTCAATTTTGAATGAGCTGATAATGACTGCAATCTTATTGTTTGCAATACTACAAAACGTCTAACAACATCGATGACATTTCAAGGTGTTTCAGCAAAGAATGAACTGCTGTACTTTTTCATTTAACGACGAATCGGTGAATGTCTAATCCGTATCTGACATAGAATTAGGGAGATTGCAAAGAGAACCTGTTGACTGTAATCTCAGATAAGAGCGAACAAAGTATGCGGTTAGTTTATAGGTCGCACATGACAGTGATATAACATTTTCATGGGCTTCCTGCAAAACAATTCGTAGTAGATACGAACCATGACTGGCCATTTTTTAAGAGGTCATTTGGCATTCTTTAGATACATATAATAAAAAAATTGCCATAAAAATAAATCACTAAAGACTTGTCCTACTATGTGTTAGAGATAATCGATTTTTTACGGAATACATTATCGTCGGTAATTTGTATAGTGAGTTACTGATTCGTTTGTTTAGTTATTATTGAGAGTAATAATAAATTTTACTGTCATGAATATTTTCAGTTCAACTCTATTTGAATAAAAACAAACTTAACAAAACACACATTTTATTGTTACAATTAAAGTTCTTTATTTCATAAGCTCTGCTTTGAGATTCAACGAAAAAAATTATGATCCATTTTTTGCTCAGGTATCATTATAATTATTAATGTTAAATGTTTTACAGCATTTGCTATTTATGTCAACAAAAAGTTTCATGTGTAGTGAGTTGAATTGACTTTATATATACGCTGCGGAGTTGTCTTAATATCTACAAACTCCGACTCGTTTTTACAATGTTAAACTAAGTTTTTGTCTGAAATTTCTTTAAACACCTTCGAGGAACCAATATGACAGCGACGATTACTCAAAATCATTTTTTGAGCGCCAAATCTTGTGATTTTACAATTTTAAGTACGATATATTTATTATCTTGTCTGTTAATATAATAAAATACGCGTATTATTTACAATACTCGGATGACGACGATGTGTTGCGTCAAAATTGACATCATAAATACAACAATATAGTACAATCATCTCGTATTGATATCTCTCGAGCACTATTGAGCATGTTATACGCTGAAATAAGAATATCATCTGAGTTAATCTGCACAGGTATTGTCTGGCGCAGGCCGCCTCTTCACAAAACAGTGTGATTGTGGAATTGTGGTATGCAATTCACGATATAATGCGGAGACATAAAGCGAGGGAGGATATTACATCGCAATAAATCACATTCACCTCTCGTTTTCTATTCAACCAGACTTCAATGCGTCTGCTGAAAGGCTTGGAAGAGTAATAAGACCAATAATATTCAATACAATTATTTACAATCTTTTACAATATATTGAATTGGTAATAATGCTGAATATACACAAATAGAATGAAAATAATTGAGTTGATATTTCATATTAATTTCAAATCAATCTTTTTGAAATCAAAATTGAAAGCAGTAGTGTCTAGTTCAAATTTAATGCTGCAGCCTCAGATTGGTAAAGTGAATAAAATAAAGTTTAAATATAAATACGTTTTACAAAACAAAAAATCTCATGTAGTCGTTTAACGTGTACGCTCACCCTATGGATCAATGCAAGTGATTGTTCTACGTAAATAACAAGATTTGACTGAAAATCTACATAGCCAGATCGAACGGAATGTGTTTGAAAGCAAAAACGACACATTATATTTGAACTTAATTGTGTACGAAATGGGCTGAGAAGAATATCTGATTTCATGTTCCCCGTTCCCTCTGACATTAATGAACTCTTGGTACTCTCAGTGATAAACATCAACCTGTTGTATCCAGCCATATTCTTTTCGTCCTTCTTAAATAACCATTCTGATAATGCATATTTTTCAATTGTGTTTTAAACATAATTATTACTAATATAATTGAAATGTTATTAAAGTGAGTGAACGATGAGTTTCAAAGCTTAGTTGCTCGTTATTATCATAGGAACTCTAGTTATAAACTGACACAGTGATTATAATTATTTAAAAATACTTATTTCACTTTCAACCTGTCTTATCACAGTGTCAGAATTAAGTTTTTATTTTTATTAAGGTCATTAATCCATTAAGAAAATCAAATAATTTTTAGTACCATGAATTTGGGTAAGTTTGCCCATCGGTCTAAGATTGAACCACTGCATGCAAAAAAGAGCTGTTATAATACCATGATAATACTAATGCCATATGCATATTTTTTAGTTAAACAAAGGTATTGAATAGCCCCTGGTGGTAAAAATATGAATTAATGTGGAACATTATTTATTTTATTGTTGAATTTGTAAGCTGAATGATAAAACACAGTTTAAAAACTTTTCTTGAAATAAATTGGATAAGCCATATTTTCAATTTGTATTACTAATCTGTAAACCGAATGCTGTATATTTTTCCCATCTCAATTATGTAGAGAATATATGAAAGCATAAAAAAAAGTTGCCAAGACGTTAAAATCACTGAATTTACAGTAATTACAGTGATTATTTGTATCGTAGGCCAAAGTTACCCGATTTGGATGAAAATTTTGCCCACCTTGTTTTATCTTTATTTATATATCAATTATAACAATACATCTATTTATGTTTATTGAATTTCATCTTAAAATATTAGTTTATTTCTACGTATAACAATACCACACATAAATGCAATGGCGAACCATAAAAATATAAAAACCCTCAGAACTGGGTCAAAGTTACCTATATCGGCCGTTACGTAATTATTTAAAAAAATATATCAGCACCAGTTTAATCAGTGAGTGAAATCTTTCAATTGATAATAAACACAGTTGAAAAAAACAATATTAAAACTAATTATTTAGGATTTTTTAAAAATGGATTTGTATTTGTCTTCAGTTGAAAAGTCTCAATCGTTGAGTAAAATCGGCGCTGATCATATTAATAAATTGCGTTATATGTAAAAGGAAAATTGTTTCATTTTTATAAGTAAAATGTCTTCAGCGAAGAATTCACTGTTAACAACATTCAAGAGATGTTGCAATTTGTAGCGGAATATAAACTTATTGTTGAACGATTTCTATAGCATGCCAGAAAATAGTATCCTGCATTTTGATTTAAGTTTTAACTAAAGTAGTTAGCCCTTTTACTGCATATCGTATGCGCCTAGAGCGTGTGCAATTCTACAGGTGTTAAAAGTAAACGGGTAGTAGTTAATTTCCTTTTTACCTTCATAGTAAATTGCGTGAAGTGCTATTTTAAACACTTGAACTTAATTCTAGTTGAATACAATCATTGCGGATTCTTTACACCAGAGATAAGTAAAATTAGTGTGTAGCGGATAGATATTTTACCTATTTAATTAGTTTAAGTTAGGTGGCTATAATATACAGTCATCAATGCAAAATTTTGAAAAAGATCTAATCCGATTTTTGTATACCAATTTCACATTTTGGACACGCAAAGTCGCAAAAATTGTCATAAACATGTTCAAAATAGTTAACGATGACTGAATAAACTGAAATGTCGTCAGCGACAGCACCTCATCTTCTTTGAAAAAAATTAATAAATATAAATTCTAATTATTATTAAGAGAAAATAAAATGAAGCATCGTGGAAATAAAGTAATGCAAAATAATTTTCGATACTAGTTTTTTCTATGAGAAACTACAAACAACAAAATTAAAAACTTTACACCCGACAAAGGTAATAACTATTATAAATAATATAACATTGACTTACTAATGATCTTCGGTGGTAGCCGTTAGAAATTAAGGAGTTCTGTTGAAGAACGGATTAATAATAAATAAGTAGATATTTTGAATTAGGTTGTAAATGTCTTACATCTGGCATGTGTAATGTTGAGCTATTTGACTATTCGAAATACACTTCCAAATATCGAAATGTGTATGTTTTGATTAGATGCTCTAGTGATCGTAGATTGAATATTTATTTTTTACATTAAGAATACCGATATGTCATTTTAAAACATATTTGAAAATTGAGCATGTAATAATGATAGATTATATTTTTATTTAAAAATATAAACAATACATCCCACACCACATAATGTCGAACAATGGATAGTTAAATTATATTATTTAAATGAAATAGTTTACAGTGAAATAATTGCTGTGTCAAATTAAAGTATGGATTTCCATATAACAGGACAATTTCTCGAAAAAATCATTTCATATTAATTGTAATAAATATTGTAAAATACATTAAATTCTTGAAACTGCACAAGACCAAGTGCACTGATATACCTTGATCACAAATTGCTGTGTGTTGAACAACACTTTATAAAGATGGAGGTCTCCAAAGAGTAGAAAGGTGTTACTTATCAGTAAGCATAAGTCTTGAAGTCGCCAGGGGACATACTTCGCGCCAGGTAATAGAATATGTAAGTGGCCAATTACCCCTGGTTTCCACTGGTTTTGTATAAATGGAGTAAAATAAAAAATGTAAAATGTAGCATATCTTATTGAATTTTTTTGTCATAAATAACTCTGACTATATGGAATATACATTTTTTGAATTAACTAAGATTTGAATGTAAAATTATAGATATAGTGTTGAATAGGTGTATACAGAAAATTTGAGTTACACAAATATTTTTTAATATTGACATGGTAAATGATACTCTTATGTATATGAGACAAAAGTTGCAAGTCCTTTTTCTTTTATGGCACGTGACGTATGAACATAGCTTTTTTGATTTTAGGACTTTGTAAATATATCTTTTTGTAACTGATTCCACGTGTAAAGATATTTTTAAATGAGAAGAGCAGAGTGAAATTTGCTCTACGAAAAATAAGTTATATTAATTTATTAAGTGTGTTGTATCGCTAACTTATAACTTAATTTTTTTACTCTATTGGTTTTCTATTGATGTTTGTTGGACACAATTTAGAAGAAAACTGTTTGATCACGTATGTTGTGTAAGATACATCAAAAGATTTTGTGATTTATTTTTCACTAGTAACACCACAATCTTTTTCATAGTTTTCTGAAGATCGATTTAATAAACGCGTTGCCAGTCAATATTATCATATACACTGGACCAATTAATTCCTATTAAACTAAATAAATAATGTAAGGAATCATTGGTCAAAATGATGAACGAATCGTTAAATTTGTATGTACAAATACCGATATTAAGATTGAAATTGAAAGTGATTTGATTGAAAGACGTGATCGGCATTTTATAAAGATCTTTACTTGCTCTCGAACTGAATTCTATTCGTTAGACTTACAAACAGGAAGAGCGTTATAAAATCACTTTGCTATTTGTTTGAAGTGATTTAAATTGGGTTATATTAGATAACGCCTAATGAACTTTTGTACGCTCGCATATTCATGTTTTATTGAGAGAATTGTATTACATAAAATTAAACTCACTTTTAAACGCAAGGAAATAAATCAATGTATTTTTTGACAGATAAATTAAAAAAAATTTGGATAATTTTTAAGATTTGCTTACACCATTGTTTGTGTCTTTAATTGCTTAAAAATTATTTGAATTAAATTCTCGATTCAGACCACTAACAGTACCAGTATATAAAAATACGTTTTAATTTTTCTATCTGTATCTATGGAGAATTATATGAATCTAATAGCTCTATGCATTTTAATTTGAATAAAAATCTAATTCATTGTATTAAATGTCGATTCCATGTGAAAAGGCATTATATGTAAATAGTGTTAACTGTTCATGAAATCAATTTCAGACGATACACATAGACCAAAAGATTGTTCATTTTTTGAATGAAACTTTCTTCGATATACTGGTACAATTAAATTTATGAATTGAATATTGATAAGAAAACGATAAAGAATAGCGTAGCGTTGCTAGAAAAAATGACACAAAAAATAAAAAGAGGTAAGCTTCATTTTTGCGGCGTGTTTGAAAGTCTAATCAATTTGAAACGCACTTTTTTTGTTGTATTCTAACGATAAATGATTCAATTTTTTAGTTATAGCATGCGCTCAATTTCACCCTTTACCTCGCAGACTGATCAAATATTTAGACCGTGTTAATAATAGAAGGGGTGGAACAAAATCGGGTAATTTACCAGACCTTAATAAATTACATCTTTTTATTATATACACGTGTAACTTGCCGCAGACATAACGTATATTGAAAATAGTTCCACATAAAAGAAACATTTCATTTGAGTCAAAAATCTTTATTTGTTGTGTTAGTTGTATAATATATATATATATATGATAATAATATAAACATATAAAGTATATCTAAATATAATAAAATATTTGGATTTTAAGAAATTGAATATTGTAGTATAATACTTTTTATCATAATAAATATGTGGTAAAGCTTTCGTGGTTTGTCATTAAATAATTACTTTTAGATATCATTGTATTATAATTGGCGGTAATCTAATGAAATTTTAAAACCATTGCATATACTTAAATTCTCGAAATATAATAAGACTTGAAAGAAATTAACTCACTCTGCGTATAACGACACAAAGTTAATGAATTTATTATAATTAGCCATTTTTTTCCAGACATATGCTACTAGAAGGTTTTTTTTAAATATTATTGTCGGTGATTATAAGCTTATAAATTCATTATAGCTTTTTTAAAATTACTATGACAATATATAACTGAAAAATGAGCGATTTTGAAATAACGTAGGTACTCTTTAAAAACAATTTGTTTTTTTTGTCTTGACTTATTACCATGCATAAACAGACAAATTGATTCAAAAGCAGATTAAAACAACCCTTTACGAGAAAAATACAGACAGATAACTTTCTCTTAGCATATCAAATCAGGTAGCGGCTACCTGGTAGGTAATATATTTCATTAGTTGGCCGAAAATTGAAAATTATAAAAAACACCGATTTATTCAAGATGATATGGCATTAAGTATATGTAAAAACAATCAAGAGGGAAAAAACAAATAAAAGGAGGTGCCAGATTTTATCGACAGACGTGTTATAAAAAAGGCCCGGTGCATTGTGCTAAATGAAACCGTTTATTAAAAGTAATTTAAATCAAAATTTAGAACTCTCGTTTATTTCATTTTTATGATGAAAAACGCCTGAAAAAATAAAATACAACACCGACCACAAGTTTAAAAATGAATTGTTTAAAATAAATGTATTTATTTTAATTGTTTAATGAATAAAAGCAAGAAGTAAGAAAGAGGAATTAAGAAAGAGAACATAATATTATGCAATACTTGTTACTAGGTACCTTATATGAAATAATACAGTAATTAAGCATAAACTCTGCATTTAGACTTCAAAAAGTTTTTGTCACAATAAGTCCAAATTCAGATACTTAAATTGTGACCGTATTATGTGCATGTAATATATTTTCTCGTCAAGCTGTTTTCTTTTTTTTACCATTCTCCTTGATTTTATTTTAAGAAAATTGAAATTTGGCATAAAATTCATTAAATAACTTTAAGAATTATGTTAAAATTAACAAAATTTTGTATGCTTGTTCATAACCACAGTAAACTCGATGATTAATGGTGTTTGTAAAAGCTGACATATAATTACCGAAGAGAAAGATCTGAACAGAAATAAAATGATCGTATTTCAATATATAAATGCCATATTTACCATTGATTGACATTGGTAGACTTCATTGAAGAAAAAAAGAACAGTTCCGACTGTGAAACCTGTACTGTTTCGTGAAGTGTTATTTTAATGTCGGTATTTTTTTCTAATTTAGAAGAGTTTCTAGCGTATGTAAGATACGTCATAACAATATATTACTGTGAGTTAATATGAACAATAAAACACGTCTAAAACAATCCATCACAATAGAACAAGTTCATCATGATAAACTCAGTGGGTCAATGAAACGAGGGACATTCAACTACAAATAATAAAAAATGTGTAGAACAAAGAAACAAATTAAAGAAAAAAGTATTTTTTCTGTTGCCGTAAGCTTATTTTTTTATTTACAACAAATTCTTCTCCAGCTCCAGGCCATTCTGCCTTCAACCTTTCCTGTGACGCCTAGCCTCTCATGATTGTCGATAGGCTTGTGGGCGATTTGACAAAAAAGCCTAGTAGGCGTTTTGTATAACCGACAGAGAGTCAATCCTTGATTTGTAGGTCGTTCTGGATAGATACGTTTGTGCGCTTGACCGTCTATAGTATACGAAGCATTCTTTTCCAGTACCACATTTCAAATGCGTCAAGCCGATTTTTGTTTTTCGCTTTTAGAATCGATGTCTTCACGCCATAAAGGTATACGGGGTAGACTAGCAATCGTAATAGATGCATTTTGGTATGTTTGGCTTTTTCCTTACTTTTCCAGATTCTCTCCAGTCTAGAATTTGCGGCCTTAGACATCCCAACTACAAATGAATGTAGTTGATTTTTATATAGTGCGTTAAAGATAGTAAATAACACGCATAAAACTGGTGAGTAACTTATTAAGGATGAAAATAAATTTACATTAATATTTAAATTACATATTTTTATTAAGTGCACATTTTTATTTATAATATTTTAATTATACGACTCTTTTTCAGTAATTTTATAGAAGCGGGTTTTTAAAGATTTCAAAAAATTAAACTGGCAGTGATAAAATAGTTAGGTTTATTTATAAATAGCACGAAAACTAAAATAAAAAATATACACATTAAACTAAATAAACACTATGGTTAGTAATTTACTTTGAAGCATAAAATAATTTATTAAGAATAAATAATAAATTGTTGTTTATTTTATTGAAGCACCTTCGATTATTCCATTATAGTGGTTTGCTTTCAAAGTAATTTAGTGCACGCAACTTTGCACAGATAATACGAAAGCTTTTCCGCAATAATGCTTTAGATTCAGGTTTGATCACTCCTTAATCGCGTAAAGAGAAAACTTGGCGTTCAATCATAATAAATGTATAATTCTAAACACATTATGATGGTTGCCTAAGAAATCTTACTAATCTGTGATGTATGATGAAATTATAAACAGGGTTGAGAAGAAAAGAATAGGAACAAAATATTTGATACATTATAATAAATACCAATTAAACAAAATAAGAATGTACAAACGTGTTAATTGTATTTTTATAAGAAGTGGAAAATGCTATTATAATCAAACAATTGAATTCGTTAATTAGGAATATGATTTCAATGTTGAATGCGTGACGCAATTAAACATGAGGACAGATAATTATGACGATGATGTTGATAATGCAGTTCAGAGTAGATATTTCACACTCGACGAGTAGTGACAGACTGATGATCCTTTTAATTTATTCTTCACTCGTGTCCTTCATTTGATAATTTTCACATACGTATACTGTTTTCTTTTACAATCACATATTTGGGAATATCACATTTTGCAACTCTGTAATGTGAAGTGATGACTTGATATAAGTGTCATTTTATGGAATCTTTTTCTTTAATAACTAATATCAATTCGTCAATGACGCGACGTAACGCTCTGACACAAACAAAACTTTTCCTCGAATATCACATTTCGCAAATCGGCAGCGTTATACATCACTGCAGGTAGTATAAGCTATTTTTTTATTTTTACGTACATTTATTTTTTGCTGTTTTATCGTATATCAAGGCCAACTATAGGTACGATATAAAGTGGTGTTTTTTTTTGTCGCAACAATTTATTGAGAAATGTATTTTTGTTTAGGAATGGCTGCCAGGTAACTTGAATTAAAGTGACCTTTCAACCAATTACCTAAAAGTAAGACGATAAGAATTGTAAAGATAAATATGAAATCATTGCAACCTATACGCTAGTAAATGTTTTGAACATCTGTAAAGTATAAGCCGTATAATGTTACACTTTACGTTTTTTGTATAATACACAGAGCGTGTCAGTGTATTAGTATGTATGGATTCCGTGATCCTAAAGCAGTGTACAGATGTATGAATCAGTATGAATCCTAGAGCCGTTTATGAATTCTGTGATTCTAAATCGTAAAGTTGGAATTTACAGCCTTAGTGCAAAGTTACACGGCATACACTCTACCTTGCGATTAGTCAATTAATGAGTTGAAAAAAAAAAGAAAAAAAATAATGGAAAAAAACAAAAATACTATTTTATATTTTTCCAGCATCATGTCGATATGGGAAATGCTTACAGGACGCGATTGAAGCACGATGGTCATAAAATTTTGGAATTCACTGGAGACATCGGCGGGTGGTAAAGACAGCAACCCTGCGATTGTGTCCTGAAAGGTATCGCACATAGGTCGTATGGCGTTGTGAGATGTGGCAGGTAGTTGGCGCACGCCTCGTATGCCAAGGACCACCCACTGTTTAATGAGTAATTACTTATTAAATGTGGCCGGCAACGCTGCAGCCAGCGGCAACCACAATACCCGCCAATTCATGTTTATTAAATCTAACTTACGCAAATTGATACAGCATCATCTGAATCTCGAGTGTTTGAATTACAGTTTTCATGTCCGTGATTCAATCAAAATAATCTCTGCCGGTCATTATAATCGTTAATGAACGTACCTGACGGAAGCAATATTAGTGATATATAATCTATGTAAATACATTTAATATTGTTTACTGTCAATTATTTACAGAAGGCCATTACTGAATTACAGTGAAACTTTTCTTATATTTTTATTTTGGCAGGATCGATAATCAAATAGTGTATTTAAATTAATTTCTATAATAGCTTTAACCTTAAAATATTTTTAATAATAAATTGATGTATAGCAACATAATAAATTATTTGTTTGATGGATTTCATAGAGTTTTAATTAAAACAAACTATCAAATAGTTCATTCCACTTGCAAAAAGTAAGAAGACTAGTGTGAATGTACAGTACATTTAATTTTTTTTATTAAATACCGGTTTTCTATTGTATTTATATGTATGTGTGTATAGACAATCTCAATTTTGATAAAGTATTTTTTAATAGGATAAAAATATTAAAGTATTTAGTTCTACAGAATTTATGACGAAATTAAGCGTTAAGCCGAAATAGCTACCTAATCAACCACCTAATAAAATTTTGTACAACTAAATACTTTGATATTTTATCATATTATAATGGAGTTCTACCAAGAAATGCCCATTCAATTAAAAAGTATTTTCCAATTCCAAGCCAATTCAAGCAATAAGAACGTAGTTCTGAGAATGGCGTTAAGCCGAAATAGCGATCAACTACATAATAAAATTTTGTAGAACTAAATACTTCTGTATTTTATCTTATTACAATGGAGTTCTACTAAGTAAATGCCAATTCAATCAAGTAGTATATCTTAATATTAAATTTGGATTATTGAGATTTTGTACACTTCCATGTATTTTGTCACTAACGACCCGGGTTTCGCCTTTCGGCATCTTCAGGCATTCGAGCACACGAATGAACACGATATTTTAACACTAATTTACTGTAAAGTTCAGTCAATCTTGCTGTACTGGCAATATTGATATAATTTAATATTGAAATTCCATCAAGCACCCTCAGTCGATGTCTTAAATTATATCTTAATATGTTCTATGAATCCGCCGGTTACTTTGTGGACATTCCTTGATGAATATTCAATTAAAACTGATAACTTTGAGTATTTGTTATACATAATATGTTGTGTTGTTAATTAATTAAAAATATGAAATCGTAATACGAGTTTTATTAATATAAATAAGAATAAACGTTTTAATAGAGAAAAAAAATTAAAAACAATTCTGTCAAATTAAAAAAAAAAAAAAAAGTATTTTTTATTGAACATAAAAACATCACAATGTTTTTAAAAAAGTAAATATATTTCCATATGATAACACAATATTTTTCAATTCGATTTTAATCACTAGTAAGGTGGTCATAAAATACTATACTAAAACAGTTTTTATTTTAATCAATTAATAATTTTAATAGATCGGAGTAAAAATACTTTTAGCCAAACAAGTAATTGTATTCTTGAAGCATTAAGCTATGGTAATAGTAGCGGATCATACCCTGTAAGTTATTGCTATGAAACATATTTCGTAACACATAATTAACACTTCTCAGAAATATCAAGTAAATGAAGCGGTCACAAATGAATCGTGCAGGCTATGCGTATTAGTTATTATTGAATGTATATAATAAAAAGAACCAATTTAGTCATTCTTTTAGTCGGGTTATCAGTGATACAATTAAAATTGATCTAAATTAAAATATATACCATTTGACAGGAGCGTAACGTCAAGTAATTTGTACAACATACGAGAGTTATTAATTTTAAAATCATTAATGTGCAAACTCCCATTAAAGCTTGTGTTAATCAATCAATACTGAGAGTAGTTTTTTTTAATGATTTTGAATTAGAGTTAATTTTATATCGAATCCATTTTATTTAAAAAAATAACTTATAGTTAAATAAAGTTTAGCATAGGTACGTTAATTTGCTGTCATTTAAATTCTCATCAATGATTTTGAGAGTATTTTACGTTGAAACTTTAATTATTGAAATATCAATAGGAATCAAAAAACATTTGACTTTTAAGTTGTTTAAGCATTATATTGTAAAAGTAAAACGTAATTTTTATACTACTTCCATATTTGTATAATGATCAGAACCGGCTTAGATAATGCGCCGGTTTTTCCAAGAAAAAATGCTCAATTTTTTCTTTTAAATGTATGTTGTGTCTTTCTGTATCTATCTTTATCTTTCAAACTTCGTTTAAGTTCGTGAGATTTTTTATATTCTATAAAGATAGTCTTGTGAATAGGATCATTTAATTAGATATTTAAGATAAAACGTGCATAATTATTTATGAACACAAACAGTTGAACAGTTGTTGCTGTGAAAATACCTCACATTAATTGAAGTGATACCTTTTCTTTCGTAATTGGCCATTTTTCACAGTGAAAGAAAACAAGAGCCAGTATTGATATCGATCAGCCCAGTAACATCTGACCCTAATTAACTTCTAATTTGATTTAAATGTACAAAATTATCCAACTCCGCGCAATTAAAAACAGCTCAGAAGATTTTAACATCCGATACGATGCTGTTTGGATTATGTATTGATGCAGAGGTTTCACGATTTTAAGAGGGTCATTAGAAGATCTCAATCATTTTGAAATATTTGTAATATTGTTCAATATATAATAACTGAATCTACAATATATATATATCCAAAGCCGTACTGATGCTATTTTACCATAATAATAGTTACTTATTTTGAAAGAAAATACTTCTAAATCATTCAATTGTATTGAATTGAAATGTATGAATACAATATATTTATATAAGAAAAGCTTTTACGCTCTTACAGTTCTTATTTATAAACATTATATAGTATTTACAATTAAAAATGTTGTCTATCTAAAGCCACTGCTGAGCGAATTGCAAATAATTGAGTTCTTTATCCAGCGATAGATGGAGACAAGTCGAGTTAAAGAAGAAATAAATATAAAGTTGTTCTTTAAAAAAAAAATGTATCTCACAGTTAATTAGCTATTGGCCAGATATTTTTTATTTCAAATAATTTGATAAAATATCGGTCACTTAAAATCAGCTCGACAAGAATTTTTTATCACATCCGCTCCCACTGTGGAGCACATGGCCTATTAACGGAGGTATCTTAACAGGATTTTTTTACGAAAACTGTTTGATACTCAGTTGCTACAGAATATACAAAGATAGAGGACTAGTGGTTAGATAATCGCTTTCGCTACGCCCCGTTGTTAGGATTAGATGGTTGGGAGAGGATTTTAGACAAAAAGTTAAATCAAAACCAACCATGACCTTGTTAACAATTGAAACCGTATTCTACTGATCGCTAGTGGACACATTTCAGATAGCAACGGGTGTCTAGTACAATAATTGTGATTAGTTTGACGTAATTACAAAAGTTGACTTTATGAATTGTCTAATGAAAATCGGTTTTTATGCACCTGTGGGTACGTTTTCAGTATCAATATTAATTTTAGAGTCTACTGAAACTGTAGCGTTGGAAAGATTTGTTAAAACTGACCACTTTTATGAAAAGATCAATTAGTTATCGTTGTCGGTAAAATTTTTTATATAGTATTTAAATTTGAATCACAGGTTTTGCCCTCTGCCAACTATATCATGTTTTCACCATAAATATAGCATATAGCTCAAAACGATGCTATGTTGTGACATTCATAATTCTACCATTTATGCCGTTACTTAGTAGATATTCTGCAAAATGGCATGCCAAATAAACGGAACGAAATATTATTGATCGAGAATTCCGTTATCTTATCTTTTCATTCAATATTGGATACAATTTTTAAAAAGGCGACCTCCTGATTTTAATCATTGTTTCATAAATTAAAAGTGCACCGTAAAGCTGCATTCAAAGGTGGCGGTCGTGAACTATGTTATACATTTGTCAAGTAAGACATTTTAACTTGCACAATCTCTTGGACACCGACTGGCACACAAAAACTTACGATGCGATTGTTATCATTTTCTAAATATTAACGTATCGATTTTTTACAATGGCAAAAATGCGATCAATAATTTTGCAAGTAGATTTAAAATGAGAATACGATTAGTGTATTGCAATAAATCCGCATTGATCATTATGGCAAAAAAGTTGTTTTTTTTTATATAAAAGTCGTCTAGTGTAAACTCGTTACTGTATTGTTTATTGCACATTTAATACAAATATTCAGGCATTGTCAATTTTGCAATGCACGTTATTTCATACAGTTGATCGATCAAATTTGGTCGTTGTGGTTCAGTTTAAGCGCTTTAGAGCTTCCGTTCTACTCGGTTACGTGGTCAAGGTTTTGAATTCTACAAAGCGAAATTTGTATAATTAATATTTCAATCGACTCTATATAATCCTGAAAACGTGGCGTAGAGAGATCGATAAGCTTAGTAACGCCTCATTTTGAATTAAGGATTCCAACTATTCGTCATAACTATTCGGACATCAAATAGTAAAACTGAAACTATTAAAATATATTCGAATAGTTTTTGAAGTATGAAAATAATATAAAAAAACCGATTTTCAAAATTAATAATATAACACAAAATCACATGTATCAAGGTGGTAATTTAAAAGCACTTAAAAAAATAAAAATCACATTTATTTAAAGTTTAAATCAATGATATACATACAACATTTTTTAAAATAACTATGTATCGTTATAAACTTCAATTCGTATAAGGTATTGGTTGAATTAGCATAGTTTTTAGAATTCCAATAAGCTGTTTATTAAATTTGATATAGATTAAAAATTGATTTCGGAATCACAGTTCTGACGATTTGCTATTTTTTTTTCATTTTAAAAAACAAACAATAATAATTAGTTATGATATTTCAAGCATCTAAAATTAAAGTCATATTTTTTTTATATTATACCAAAGATTTTATATAATGATTTCTAAACACCTTACATGCATAGTGCTTTGCGGAAGAAAAATAGACTCACTTCTTTGACATGAACTTGACTAACAGACAACATATTTTTTGCCTAGAAAGTTGTAACATAAGGATCTTGGCAATTGGAATATCAAATAACCTTTTTAAAACGATTGTTAATTTAGATTCTGTCTTGATTGTAACTCTAAGAAAAACCGCACCATTTGAAGTCCCGATAAAAAATAATTATTATATTACCTTTGATGTAATATATTTGATAATGTTTCTCATATGATTAATGGATAGTTAAGTCGTTTTTGTCTTGCCTAATGGTAATTAACGAGATATTTTAGACATACCTAGTATTTATCCTAAGTATATTATAGTATTAACACTAATATCTGACAAAGTTGAGTGTTGATACCAATAATTTCGGTTCTTTTTTCTAGCGAAGAAACACTGGGATGATTATGAGTTCATGCATGATGTAATATATTATGTAGAGTGGCCATATTTATGAAATAAGAATAAGGGATATGTCCGGATAGAATTTATGTTTTCAGGTTTTATGTAAAACGCAAAATTCATATCAACAAATCTTTTGTACGTCTTTAATTTCGTTATAAAATAAAACTAACATTTTCTTCACTGTGATATTATCAAGTAGATTCCACTTAAGTGTCCTTTGCATATTGACTTTTTCTGTGTTATGCGTATATGATGCAAATAAATAGCTACAAAATTTATGCAATTATATTTTTAGAACAATGTTATACAATTTAATTATCTTTACGATTTACACAGCATGCAGATGGTCAGTTTAACAGTATTGGATGGTGAGTCGAAGACATCCACAGCGGTAGCATCTCAAGAATTTTCACAAAAAACGGCTTGTCACACTCTGGCGGGGCATAATCAAGACTCACCTAAGCAGCCTCATGTGGACTATGGTGGTGGTCAATTTTGGCTACTGGGTCAGTTTATTTGGTGAAGAATTTTCGTTAAATCGATTATTCAAAACGAAACATCTATTTTTCGGGACAATGTTAAAAAACGGAACGTGTCCGGTAATTGCGGGAAGTTCTGGCCACCCTAAATATGACCAGACTATTCACACACCTCTTAAAATATTATAAAGACCATTCATCTTGCAGTGCTTACGGTTAATAATGGGATTCTGTATGTACGGTCTCTAAAACCGAGAGTGGAGAGTAACGTCTTTGTGATTCTGGTCTAATCTGAATGCTTACTCAGCGATATCCGGCATCTATACGAAGTTGCAGGTGAATGGAAAACAAGTAGGCATTGTGTGGGTGGAACAATCATTATAACGACCTCTATACTAGATGATTTATATCATATTCAAAGACGATAGGCTAAAAAAACTATTTATGATTCAAATGGTGGATATGTATTATTATAGTTTGGTTCATGATGCATAAAGATAAAACATTGACAGTCAAAGAACTGAAAATAAAAGTTGTTTTTCTGACTATACAATAACTTAATATCTTCGATGTTTAATTTTTAAAATGAGAATGAAAGACTTAAGCAATAAAATTCATCTAGAATGATACGCACTACATAACCATTTTTGATATAGTTTAATTTAATAAACTCAACTTAATAGTCATTTAGCCAATATTCAATAAACTCAACATAAATACGTATAATATTGTATGGTTTTATTTGTATATATATGTGATAAATTAATCCTGTTCCGACTGAACCGCATATATTTCTCATTTAAATCATTATACATAAATTTAAGCCATAGCTTTATTGAAATACAATGAATTCATTATATTTCCAACAATATGAATTATTTCATTTAAAAATAGACTTAAATACGTTTTCGTACCTTAAATTTATTACGAAAGTCCAGTTGTTCTTTATTCATGATTTGTATTTTTATGCTATATTTTTTATATAATTTTACTTAGTTTGAAATAGATCTCTTTGGAAACAGTAATACCTATCAAACGTGAAGATTATTTGCAATCAATAATAACTCATTTTGAAATGAATTCTATAGGGAGGATGGAGATGGATTTATTTTGAAATAAACAGAAACCCTATTAATCTTTTTCAAAACATCGATCGGGCGGAACAGGTAAGCGATGTCGGACAGCAAGCTCGCGCGCATTTATGTGATAGCCACACTAAACCAACAACAAATTAAATGCTTATTCCTATTAGTTCATGAAATGTACACGATCATTGTCCGATTCCAGAGAGATGAACAAATATAAATTTTATCTTTATGGTGGTAAAACTGTGAATTTTGGGTGAATGTAGGCAGCATATTAATCTTTTTATATCGAAATTTAATAAATCCATTATAATGCAACGAATAAAAATTGCTTGCTTATTAATTAATTAATTTTCGATAACACGTGTGACAAAAAAACTGCGCGTCGACATAAAGGCTGCGGCACGGGGACAATCATTTTGCCAACTCGTTGTATTTAATAATTAATTTAAATCACAGATGTTAAAAAATATGAATAAAAGATTCTTATTGTTTTGAGGGAAGATATATTTAGAAAATATACTCAATTACTCACCAAATATATTAAGACTTAGTTATTTAGACGGTTTCCTATTTGAGAAATAGTATTGACCTTATTTTGTCCTTGGAAAGTATTATCTTTTTTGGTTTTTTACGATAGAAATATCAAGCTGGACGTAGTTTATAAGAATTAATGATATTTATAGGTTCTAGGATAAAACCGTAAAGGAAAAAAGCGAACAGAAAAAAGCGAACGCGAAGAAAAGCTGACGTGGTAAAAACCAGACGCGGAAAAATGCGGACATCGAAAAATCCAGACCCGGAAAAAAGCAAACAGGAAAAATATAATTTTATCTGTTCACCATATTTATGATATTTTAATATTTAAATATTTTATTAAAGTTGTTATCACGGATAATTGATATATTTTTAAAATTTAAATAATTTATTAAAATATCAATTTAACGATATCAAGACTATTTTGCAATACAACTAACTGTATTGATAATAAGCTAAAATAAAATATGAAAACAACAGATTTATGTGTTATGTATGGTCATTTTATCGAGCACCAAAAGTAAACGCAAATGTGTGCATTGTTATAATTTTAAAATGGAAAATAAGCATAACATATTTTGAAAAATAAACTTATCAAGATCATCAGTTGATAATGCTCGTGATGAGCGCACCGATCATGATCATTATAAACATGTGGAAGTAGTACAGATGAATTGTGTTTTATTTTTTTAATATAATTCCTTTCCACCAAGAATTGACAGTTAACACCATTAAAAGTTAACCATAATTATATTTGATTATTTCATTGTTTGTCTAGTATGAACACAAATAAAATGAAACTAATATTTTGCACCTCAAGTGTATAAAACACTAACTGCAGTTTAATTAATAAGCCAATGTATGTTTTATTATTTATTTTTATTGCAAATTTATTTTAAAACGGGTCTTATCTGTTTGCTTTATGTTATTCATTGATTGCATGCCTGATTCTTGGATTACTTATGCATTCGTTTAAACCTAAATGGAAAACATCTGACATAGCTTCTAGTGTCCAGTGTCTGACTTAAACTACATTTTTAAAATTAACATACCATAATTTCACCTTAAGCTTTTAAGAAAAACATCAAAAATATTCATGAAAGCATTTTGATGTAAGTAAAAAAGATGTTTAATGGGCTAGATGCAGTTATTTGTTTGAAAATTTATTTTCAGTCCGATAAAATTTTTTATTTATACATTTAGATAATAGAATTAAAACTTACCAAGTTCACATTCAAAATATGCATATTGTTATAAATATATAAACACGTGAAATTAACGCAAATTAAGGTAGCCGTAAAATGGTAAATGTAAATGATTATTCTTTCAATACACGACATATAAGTTGATATAATTTAAGATATCGACTGAGGGTGCTTGATGAAATTTCAATATCAAATTTGAATTGTTGAAATTTTGTACATTTCCATGTATTTCGTCACTAACGACCCATGATTCGCCTGTGACCTGTGAAGTGACAAAATACATGAAAATGTACAAAATTTCCTAATTTGATATGTGTTGATGTTTTTAAACTTTTTGTAGAATGTAGTATATTGGTTTTATTAATATTGATGACTGTAGGAGCTTGATGACACTTCGATATAATATTCGAATCATTAAAGTTATTAACGATACTATATGTGATACATAATTTAATATTTGACCATCAATTTATCAAATGTATAAAACCATTCAAATGTGAATTTTGTATTACAAGGGAATTACGATGCACTGCAAAAATAAAATGCCGTTTTAAAACAGTTATTTCATAATAATTTTTTAGCAATATATTTGTTGTTAAATTAAAAAATAATTTTTTCATCGTACCTTTTAAACACAAATATAATTTTCAGACGAGAAAAAAGCTGTTCCCATCGTAAATAATATTTCTAATGTATCATATAAATTTATGAAATAATATAATTGAAATGAATCATGTACAAAAAAACGAATGAACACCTTCTTCAGTTTTATACGTAATAAATATTATAAGTTTCCTAATAATTAATATCTGTCAGGATTTTATTGTTAATAAAATATTACCAAAACAAATTAAACTTTTGATTTATTGATTAAAATGTTTGATATGTATAATAAAGATATAATTGATTATGAATACGGTAAAACATCAAAATGCAATTTAAAGTAATAACTTGTAGTCACGTTAAAATCATAAAAGGCTGTTGTTTGGAAGCACTTCCGATAAAGACGTCGCCGTTTTGCCGACCGTAAATCGTGATTTTTGAATGAAATTAAACACAAAGATCAAACAGTGATTTTCAAAATAGCTAAATACTAAAAGAGATGTTATCTTAATGCGCAATAAAGCATAATTTATATCTTTTTCACGATCGCTCGCTTTGAGACAGAGGTTGACAACCAATGGTTAATATTGCATAATATCCACGTGGTATAAAAGTATATTCTAATAATGTATTGTGAAATTAATTTTTGTAGTAGGTATTTCATTTTAATAGATCACCATTCCTTCGATAAATCTTATGGACAAGATCAGTAGAATAAGTAAATCTCCCCCCGATGTCGACGACTATATATGCAGTAAATAATTATTTATTATATTTGATTGTTTATTTATTTGTGTACGGTTTTTTTTAAATGAACGTCACGTATCTAGCTTATTTTTACAATAAATTAATTCCTTTTTATCTCCAGAATTACCTGCCTGCTTGAAGCATATACTAGTATTAAGTCTTATGTTCAGAACGTCTCGAAACTCAATAATTGTACCTAATATGTATTATAATTTTTAAAGAATAAATTTCTTTTGGAATGTAAAGTATCTTAAATATATTTCGTAGCTACATTAATATATAATTAAATCTTCGCCCTAACCGTGTACAATTTTGTTTAACTGGGATAATGTTACAACACCTTCATCAAATACTTTTTTCGCACTCCTTTTATAAACCTTTTGAATTATATTCTTCAAATATGCTTAACAACGTTTTTGATCAAATCGGCTCTTTTTTAAAAAAAAGTTTTAAACGGCTGCCTAAGATTCTGGTAGCCCGCGGAAAGTGTGATGAAATTATACGCTTGTAAAGCGATGTAACTTTCAAAATTACGCCACACAACATCATTGGTGGGCTTCAAAAGATAAAACGTAAATCTTCATCACCTGTCAAATGCGATGAACTATTGAAAACTGTAACACATTGTGGAAAGAGATCTCTTATCTTAATTGTATTCAAAAGCGAATATTCTAATGTGAAACTAATTCCAGTGATTGGAAATGTACAATACAATGGAAGAGTGAAATATTTTTACGTAATTTTGTAGTTTTATCTCTAATTGACGTTTTTATACAAAGTTTATGTTCATTCATCATACTTGTAAATCGCTTACGATACAGTGATAAACGATATACAATTCGTGAAATGCTCTCAGTCATTATGCTAATTTTTAGTTTAACCTGAAAGGTGACATGCCAATATTCCATCACATGCATGTCGGAAAAACACGAATTTGTATTTATAAACGCTACGAACTTATAACGGGTTATAAATAATTGCACTTTGTGTTAGATAGTATTGTTAGACTTGAACTTTTGCTTCGATATTTTTCACTCTAGATTAGATAGTATTAACTTACTACACTCAAACTTTGATTTTAATAGTTTTAATTTAGTCACGGATTCTTTTAGCAAAGTGAGTTAAGTTGTAGTAGGTTATGTTAAAGTTGGTCTGGTTTGGTTTGTGTAATGTATTTTAATGCGTGGAGCAAAGACAATATAGGCAAGTATTAAAGAATAAGTGACATTTCATTACAGCATCGTACAACTATCGATTTCAAAGTATGGGTATTTATATTGGGTGCAAATAATTTATATAGATATATATGACAATATTTTTTCATAAGTGTAATATATTTCTTCAATGTTAAAATATGTTTTTATTATGTGGGATCACTTTAGTTTTAGTGAAAGAATTTGTTTTTTGGGGAATGTATTTGTTATAAGTGAAAACTATTTTTATGTAAGTGAATATGATCTAAACAAAAGTACATTTGATTGTTAACCATTGATAACACGTAGCGTTTCTTCTTCAAAATAAAATACCTTAAGTGATATGGTACATAAAATATATGGCCTGCATTTATTGCGTCAGTAGCTGTTTAAAAGTTTGGTCAGTGAGAAATAATAAATGCTCAATAATTAATCAAAATGGTCAGTAAACATATCGTCAGATAATAAAATAAACAGTCAGTAATTTACATAAAACAGTCATTTATTAAATTAAACCGCCAGATATTTATATAAAACGGTTAGTTTCTTAATTAAACGTAAGTTTGGGTTAACAGTGACAAATAATTAACTGAAGAAATCTATAATCCACGCTCGAATGGTCTTAACTTTATTGAGTTCTCTAAACACACGTAGGTGGTAAATTTGATGAAGATGTGTGACAGCAAGCCGTCAAGTCGTTAGTTAGTTAATGACTACATAGTAAGAACAAGAGCACGTCGGACAACTGGATGGATTGAATATATTATATGAGTAGCAAGAATACATTCATATAAAAATGTTTACTAATATCACTTTTAAGGTTTTATCTGTCGATTCTTGGAAGATCATTATCAACTGATGAAGAGCATTGACTAACATTAGATTTACTTGCCCTGCTCCACCCACCACAGCTCCACCACTTCCCATTCGCTGAGTGTATACGATGGTTTCAGTTTTATTTCCTACACTTTCCTGGTGGCGTACAGAAATTCGATTCATTTAGACCAGTGTCTGTCAAAATTTTTACCTTATTGCACACTGGGGAAGAAGGATTTGTTCCGCAGCACACTAAATAAAAATGACTTAAAAATGCCGCTTTTAAATTTATAAAACAAAAATGTAACTTCTCATACACCTTCTTTTGCCACTGTCGTTTTTTTTTTAAATTTAATTTTCAAAAAAATTTCAAAGCGTCTGTCTTGGCTGTGAGTTTTTAACTTGTCCATAGTTCTAATTTGTCTTCATTTGTCACAGCACACAGTTTTGCAGACACTGCTCTTGACTTTAGAAATACACAAAAATTATATGAGTTAAGGTTTAATTTAAGATTTAAGACATCGGCTGAGGGTGCTTGATGGAATTTCAATATCAAATTTGGATAATTGAGATTTGTTACACTTCCATGTATTTTGTCACTAACGACCCGGGTTACGTTAGACACTGTTTACTGTCTCTCAGTTCGAGTCCATTCGTGTGCTCGAATGCCTGAAGATGCCGAAAGGCGAAACCCGGGTCGTTAGTGACAAAATACATAGAAGTGTACAAAATCTCAATAATCCAGATTTGAGTTAAGGTTTACTCATCTTTCATGTTTTGCCATTTTTTAAAAACCTGGTAGTTTAGTATAGTATTATGCAGTCAAAAACATAAACAGTCGTTGACAAGATTATTTTTACATAAAATACAACCTATTAAAATAAATAATTTAAATGTTTAATATTTCACTATTAATTAAAAATATACATATAACTGTAACTTAATTACATACTAATAGTCTCACAGGAAGTTCATTGTGTGTCGATAATTCTTTATGATGATTTTTTGTTTCGTCCCAGTAACACCAAAATACTTTAGCAATTCATTATTCATTATCTGCCTATGCAATTTCGAAGTGATGATGAATTTGGAATAGCAATACAGGTGTGCGTAGGAGTAAGTCAATAAGACGTTTGAATGATTGGAAAGTGTTTGTACCTTCAGTTTTGACCTCTTAAATTTTTGCACCCACTTGTCTATATCAATCTTGCCATATTGATCGTGATATATGAAATATAAGCGCGGAATATATGTAAATATTGCTAAAATAAAACTTAATACTAATTGATATTTTTTTCAACTTAAGTAGTTAATAAAAGTAATGTTAAATTTGGATTATTGAGATTTTGTACACTTCCATGTATTTTGTCACAAACGACCCGGGTTTCACCTTTCGGCATCTTCAGGCATTCGAGCGCACAAATGAACTCAAACTGACAGACAGTTAAACAGTGTCTAACGTTTATATAGAAGATAAACCATACATTTTGACAAACAAAACGATATTTTAACACTAATTTACTGTAGAGTTCAGTCAATATTGCTGTATTAGCAATATTGATATACTTTAAGACATCGACTGTGGGTGCTTGATGGCTCAATAATTCAAATTTGATATTGAAATTCCATCAAGCACCCTCAGTCGATGTCTTAAATTATAAAAAAAGTAATGTTATTAAAAAATAAAAGTATGGGCTTTAAATGCCACGTAATTATATCATAATATAAAATAGTTTACCATTCTCCATTGAATAAAAAAACACTGTATGAAGTAAAACAAAAAATATACATCATATTTTATTTATTATGAATAATTTTTTACTATATTATCGTGCAATCATCATTTATTTTTTGAAAATCCGTTATAAAAATTACGATATAATATTTAATTGACATTTAATACGTGATTTCCCCGCTCTCAATGATTAGTATATAAACAGAATTTAGAGCGTTCTGTAAATCTGTATCTTAACCTACACATCAGAAAGGGTAAAAGTAAGAGTTTTTGCGTGCCAATCGAATATACGCATCGAGTACTGAAATCTGCAGAAATCGTCTTGAAATGGGGTATACGAATCCAAGATAACAGAACACAAAGGTGTAGTGTTAGCTACTATTGGGTGATTCAAGCTTTCACGGTAGGCGATAATAGTTTTTTCCCATTTTTACAAATTTTAATCTTCCTAAATTATCGAAAATATTGCTAAAACTGTGTCGTTTTGACTTCAAAAGCACGCTTTTGCAAGTTATATTAAATTACATATTAAAACGTCGAATATAAATATCATAGAAAATATTTCACCGGATACTCGCAGACGAAGGAACAATGAACAAGGAATGACTTTAAAGCATGAAAGGCAATATTCAATAGTATAGTGAATAGATGGATAGAATACTACTCGAAACATATTTGATATTGTAAGGGCCTTCAAAAATGTATGCCCTGTTTTGAGAGACATATCGTTATTAATAAGTTTTTTGTATTGCGCAGGGGAACGCGTTTTTTGTCTCATTTGATATAGGCGACATTAATTGCTCATAAGTAATACTTCATGTTTGATTCATAATATTATTATTGAAAGAATTTGATCAGTTTATTACGAAACACCTTTAGGAGAACATCCAAACATGCTTTCTCGTAATTGCCGATTGGTCAGTTTCATGCTATTCATTCCATGACCAATTGTCAATTTCCTGCGAATCAGCCCCAGTACTGCCGTATTTTGGAAATATTTCCCCGTTGCAAATGTGTTAAGTATGTCACTGGGCCAACAAAGTTGAAGGGAAAAAAATGGTGGATAAATACGATCCGATGGTGATTATGAAACACTTAATGATTGCGTAAGTATTATAATCGTATCGGGTGATGTTTATCGGTATAATGCTTTACTATCAGACGCTCGGCTCATTGGCCAAATGACAAAAGATTTCCTCCGAAGGCGCGATCTCATTTAACACTGCGGGGGTCGGCCGCACCACTCCCGAACAATAACTCTACCACCTTTAAATGCGGATCGATAAATAAACGCAACCTGCTAACTGTTCGGAGGAAATGTTCATGCCAAGTGAATTATTTTATTGCAAGCAACAATAATGCTGTAGATGTTAAGAGGAATTTGTAACGTATGAACTGCCCGTTTTCTACAGTAAAACGGTATTGTTCGAAACAAAATATATTAAATCATATTTTCCCAAAAAAAAAAAAAACAATTCACTTTTCAGATGCACTGAATTCACGTATGAAACATTTTAAAATTATTTTGCAGATACACAACTTCTTAAGTCAAATTCGTTCTTGAAAAGACCGAAATCCATAAAATTACTTTAATATGAAATTTACGATGCTATATAAAGATATCGAATAAAAGTATAACATTAAAAGAAATAAAAACTGCAATTGTACAGAAACCATTTTCCATTTGATAATTCATATTTCATGTACGTAATTGATCAAGACCAGAACCAATTATGTTTGAATAAGCAATTAAAAATGTTTACACAACTTACAATACGAAATTTATAAGTAAAACCGGTCTTGGTTGATTTAAAATGAGTTTTGTTGAATTAAGATTTGACTTTAAGTATATCATTATAATTCTGAAATAATACAGTAAACAAGTGAACATTTTTTATGTAATATTGCTATATTTCTGATAATGTTAATTTATGTGTTTGAAAAAAAATTAAATTCATTACGAATAAAAAAACTGGAATGATCGAAATCTGTATAAATATGCAACTTATCTTCTAAAAAAAGTTTCCTTGAAGCATCTTCCTGCAAATTTTCTATTAAAAAATAAAAGTAAACAAAAGTATTGATTTAATTTCAGATCGTCTGTAAAATTAGGTAATATATTATTATATCTTACATTTTAAAATATAATCTAATGTTCTAAAATCTTGTTTCGAAAGATCTATTTATGAAGCATTTTAAAAGATTGTGCCAGCAAACTGTATAGATATTAGAGGTCTGCACAAGCCCGGCCCGTGGGCTGGGTTCGGGCTGTAAAGCTAATTCAGATTTAGACTCCTGTTGCACCTGGGTAAGGAAATTAATTTTCCAAAAATATATGTTGGACTATGTTTGGGTCATGAGTCAGCCATAATGCAATCCTATTCATATCTTAAATATTTTTTCACATGTGTTATGAGTATCGTTGGAAATATGGAAACAATAACATGTATTGTTCGAAAAGTATAAATGAATTACTGTATTGGAAAAAATAGGTTTTTTTCGAGATGAGAAAAATAAATCTGGGCTTCGGGTCAGGTTCGAATAATAAGTGTAAAATTGGAACTCGGGATCAGGCCGAGCTGAGCCTGAAGTTGTCAGGCTCAGACTGGGTAATTTTATAAAATTTTGGCCCGTGCAGACCTCAATAGATATCAAATATTATAGGTTGTAAATTTATTAAGGCGTTGTTAATTGTGTCGAACTGGATTTCCTATAGATTAATAAACCCTAATTGATACGTTTGATGAAAGTGAATCACGAATTGTTTTAATTTGTGTAATTTCATACAAAAATAAAGCATGCCATGCAATTATTGTTATTTATTATATTGTAATAATCATTAGCCTTGTGATCATTAAACACGTCATAGCAATTAACATGTTAGTTTCCTATCTAAATACAGATAACATTCGTTAAAGAAATTTGTAAAGTATCTTGATCTTATCGACCTTTTTGTTGGGATCAATTAGCCTAAATGCGTTTGTATTGTAGGATTAAAAAGATTGTCCGATATATTTTAAAAACCTCCATTCAAATAATGGAATGAAATGATGTAATACTTCACTTAATATTGAATATTGTATTTCAATTGATGCTTTTTGCACGTATAAAAATACATTTATCAGTCAATATGAAATACATAATCTCCAAAAAACGAATGCTATTTACGTCACTATCTCTATCTACTTATAAAGTAGTATCTAGATTAGTTGACAATATATTTTCTAAATATTGACAAAACATAACCATTTTTAATCGATTTGCAGTTGATACGATATGCACTAACGTTGTTAAAAATCTTTAACTTTATTCGCATCAATCGAAAACTGTGAATTTTCTTGATCAGTGAAAATCTATGAAAAGAGAGACTTTACATATTCTAACATTAATACCTGAACTACCACGAAGACGAGATAAAAACACTACTGCATAGTGTTGCACCATCAGGTGGCATACTGAATACATGCCTTAACCATGCATTCAAAGCGGTTGTAGGTTACAATATAAAAATAAATAATATTAAAAAACAGTTTTGTTTCTCATGATCAATTGATCAATCAAAAACATCATTCGTATTTTTGACAGAAGAAACCAAAGGAAGAAGAAAAATCTAGAAAAGATGTTTTTGTGTAATTTCATAGAAGTAAATAATATTTAATTGAGAGTTAAATTTATTGTGTTGGATTGGTATACTCATATATGAATATTATACAGAATTTCCTTCGTTGTTATAATCTAATGTAAATAGTAAACACGAGTCGTATGATTTAACCTACATATTGCCACTGATGGATATGTATTATGTCTCAATTATTGATTTAGTCTAGATAAGTATCATTCTATTTTCAATGTGAATAATTAAATAAATCAAAACTATTAAAAACTCTTGTGCAACAGTCCTACTTATTCAAGGATGGTGAAGACATCTTATTTTTGGTTGTTTGTTTAGAACAAGCGTGTTATTATAAATAATAAAACACAATACTATTTTTATCTCATTTTGAATCACCTGTACTCCCATGAGAGTTTCTAATAATCCACTTGCTTCGTGGGTAGAACCAATAGAATTATTGTGTGGTGTAGCTTACAGTGGCGTTCATAGCTTCTGTACAATTTTTGCAGAGAAAATTTAAAATAAAAGTAATATCTCACTTAACCGGAATGGATGAGAAATGAGAAAACCTATGAATTAATATTAAAAAATAACTTTATTTTTTAATTTAGAATCGGATAGGAACGAAACACTGCCTTTTTCATCTCGGTGCTCTTTAATTATTATTAATTGAATTCAAATGATTTCGGTAGAACATTTTGAAATGGGAAAATAATAAAAAAGTATTTAGTTCCACAGAGATAATCAAATATTATTGATAGCTATTTTAATACCTATAGTAAGACCTATTCCACACACCATACCAATATTCCTCAGAATATATTTTTAGATAGAATGCGATTGTCAAATTGCTTACGATACTTACACTTATTTTGTATTTTTAAAACGATAGAGATGAGACATTTCCCGATTAAGCTAGATCCGATTGTACGACTGGTTTGAATATTATAAATTTTATCTATTATTTGTAAGATTTGTATATGTATTAGTTTAGATATTCTGTATAATCTTTTTCTTTTCCTTATTTCATAACCATTCATAAAGCCGGAAATATGAAAAGATATTTAAATAGAGTTTCCATTTTTAAATTTCATGGAGAATCTTTTAGACTTAGTTTAGTATGTACCTACTGCTTGTTTAATTTAATTCATTTAAGAAAAGAAAACAAAATTTTCAACAATTTTTTGAGGATGTAAAAATCATCACACCATATTGCAGATTTTAATTAATTCATTTAAGTTTTATTAGAAATAGAAAATATAATATATAGATCTTGGATGATTTTGGACGCTACTGACTTTACAACCTGTGGTTACAATCATAAATAAAACAATCGGAAAACAACAATTAATACCAATAATAAATTGCTCAATTGGTATGATTGGCTTTGAAATGGACTACATTGTTTTTTTATTGAAATACAATAGTTACAATATCGGACAATTTTTTTTGAAAAAAAATGTTTTTACAAACTATGTTTATTGGACGAAAAACGTACTCACTACATTGTTTACAAATTGCACTGTTATTTATGAAATATTGAGTATTTCACAATTTAAAAATTAAGATCTTAAAAAAATTAACTCGATTTGTTAATAAATCGTGGTATAATTTTAGAACTTCAATTACCTTTTAGTATATATGTATATGATCTATTTAAATAGTTTTTTTAAGACCTGAATGAAATATTTTAGGCAGGTACATAATATGCGGTACATACTTTAAATGAAGTGCAAAACCAATTAATAAATTAATAAAAATTTAAACAGCATACAAATAAAGACACTTTAATATAACATTTACGCTGGTGGTTAAGTGGGTCCTTGGCTATGTAAAGCACTATTATCATTCTTAAATTAAAGTAGAAACCTATTTTCAATGGAACCCGTAATGTAATCTTGTTTTAAGTATGATGCATAATAAATTTTGAGTTATTTTATTGAATGTTTGTTAAAGGAAATTTGGAGTAAAGATATGAAAAAATTATGTTGTTTTTTAATTTTAAAAGTTGTTAATAACGATGACGATGCAGAGGTCAATCACAAAATACCATGTCCATCAGAGTTAACCTTCTAGTTTCAACCTCCGATATGATAGTTCAAAGTGAACAGACACTTCAAATAAAAGTCTATTCCACGATATGAAGCGAGCGATATCTGTGAGCTATTTTTTTACATTTAAGATATGTTTTATAATTGTATTCGTTTGGAACTAAATACTTATCTATTTTAGAAATAGCAAAACATTCAGTCCCACACTAGTTATATTATATATTTGATAAATATATCAACATCATGCCATCGTAAGAAATCTGTTTTTAATTAGTTTAATACTTACAAATTATCACATTATTCAGAATATCAAAAATACCATTAAATAAATTGACTAACTATTGTGAAAAACGGTTAGTCTTTTCCGCAAACGCTAGGTTAGATGGTCTTGGAAATATAAAATAATATAACCAGTATTGAATAACTAGAAACCATTTGTAAGGAATCGTTACAGTTTTATTGTAATTTGATCAAACGAATGTTCGAATATGACAATATAATATAACTGAAAAGGTCCGAAATCATTGATATTATAGATATATTTTTGAATATATTATATTGCATGAATGTGATAAAAATATGACATGCCTATAAATCGCTTAATTTAATAATATACGTTGAAAAATAGTAATTTAACGTAACAGAATACCAGACTACAATACGAAACTTTCTTACATTTATTCATTTATTTGTATCCAAACCTGAAAAAACTGGGTGTATTTACATAGCGCGGCTTTTTAACTTGTTTTTCATAACAAGTAAAAATCCCATCTCTGCTAATTTTACAATTTCATTGATATTAAAAAAATATAATTATAAAAAAGCCCAAAGAACTATGTAGACGCTTTAGTGCTCTGCCAGAGCCAACGCGTGACTGCGGGGCGGGCGCGGTGTTTGAAGCTTTGATGCAAAACCGCTCAAGACAAGACGCGCAGTCCCTGCGCATTAACTACTTTAGGAATTCAGTATTTCAATTTCAATACCGTTATTTATGACGGGTACGGTTACTTTATACATACGGTTATACGAGTATAACTATAATATAGACAACACTTGAAAAATTATATAGACCGATTAACCGAATAAAATAAGTATAAATATATTATCACTTTTGAGTTTGAAGCTGTCAATCCTTGGTAGAAAGGTATTATATTTATGAAATTAAAACATATTTTTCGTAATAATTTTATAATTTTATTATATAATCTGGTCATAGATAAGAAAAAAAAATATACATTAATGTTATAGTATAACTACTATGGCTAGTACTTTATGTACAAAGCGTTAATGCATTACTATATCACGGCATGGCGTTAAAAACGTCGTCAACGTAGTTGAAAAGTTCAAACTATTATTCGTCTCACGTAGCAAGTTCTTCTAGCGTCTGGTTGATCAAGCCTGTCAAGAAAAGCTTTTTGTACCGAGGCCGTGGTCATACAAATGTTGAAGGCCATTTCGGATCACCTGGGTCTGGAAAGGTGCTTTTATTATTTGTTATTTCACACCTTTGATTTGACAAGTTGATGTTTATAAACGGTCGTGCCGGTGGCTTAGATCAGTGTTTCACACACCGTTGATTTTTATAATCCCATACATCAATCGAAACAGAATCTTTATGAACATTAGACACTGTGAAAAGATGTTTTTTATATTTAATATAAGTGTTTATATTTTTGTAAAAATATTTTGCAATGACATATTCGTTATTTATGTGTAAGAATGTATAAAAAGATATACTGCTGTACATAAAGCTAATGTTTATACTACTTGAAATACAAAATATTGAGAAAAATGACACTAGTGGGACACTTTTGATGTATTAATGAATGTTTGTTTGTCCTGTATGGGTTCCAATACCATTCATCCGATTACGATGAAACTTTGGTGAGTTGTTGTGCACACACCCGTAAAGGTTTCTGAAAATCTAAAAAATAAAAAATAAGAAAAGAATCAAATAGGTACAAACAGCAACATTTTAGTTCGTGTGTGACATAACAGGTGGTGTTAATTGTTAAATTCCAATTGCCGGTTGCCTGGAAAATTTAAAGGAGAAGATGTACTGTTGCCAGGCATCTCATGATTTCGACATATATGTCAGTCGAATTCAAACGCCTGCAGCTTCCGGTGCGACTTTCATTTTAAATTACCATCTAAAAAGTATAGGGACAATAGCTACAAGTGTGTTAGCTAAATTTGAAAATCCTGCTGTATGTGGCCTGCTCACACTTCGGAAAACCTGATTTATTCGTGTATGCACCAGACGGAAAACAAAAAATATTGTGAATCCAAAAGCACTTTAATAAACAAAATTAAAACACAAACACTTTCTATCTTTGAGTGGCATTACAACGCATGCCGGGTACTCGCTGGTATGTTATACAAATAATGATGAATTCAAATTTAAAATACAATAATATTTGTTCTCAAACAAAACCTTTTCCATGTTGTAACATGTTTTGATATTCGTTCACCATTCAGGCAATTATCTTTATAAAGTTAACAAGCATTTTTAAAGTAAATGACGTGGTTTAATTACAATTAATCCATGCCTTTCCTAGCCTCGTGCTTTCATCCTTACCTTCTCTGGAAAATAGAAGTAGATCAACTGTTCTCTCTAGATGCTGCATTCAGAACGCATATGATCCACACTAGGATCGGAAATGGTTGATATAATATAATAAAACATTGGTTGTTTATTTAAGAATGTTGAGAACTCACAGTAATAATGATGACGCAAAAATCATTAGGATGCATAAAAACATTATTAAAAATGCAAAAACACTTATTAAATCTCTCGTATAAATAAAGTATTCAGTTGTAGTGACTTTTTATCTCGCTTTGCATCCGTATCCGCGATCTAGGTCGATTAATTTTGGTGTTTATATTAATCACATAACAACTACTTAACCGATGAGATTTTTATCTGACTAGAAATACATTTATTTTCTTTAAACAAACCTTGCTTTATGTTATTGGTGTAAAGTGAAAAAGTTTAATTTTTTTATATGAAGGCAAGTCCTGGATAAATATAACGAAGTACAGTTTTTGATTACTTTTTATTATTCGGAAAATTAATTCACAATTGACATTATCAATAAAAATAAGAAACCGTTTCACTAATGGTTACGTAAGCATTTTCATCATCAGAATTTTTACTAAAATACTATACCATATTGGGAGACCGTCGAGTTCTATCTATACGATGAATTGAATGGAGCTCAAATATGCTGGCAATTTTTAGAAGGAAGCAAAGCGATCGGTATGTTGCAAGGAATCTTTGAGGTTCCGCGTCGTGGTACTCCACAGCGGATATCGTCGTTGTTCTGGAAGAAAACACTAACTTAAGAATACTAGTTTTGAGTAATTGGGCTTTGATGTTTTTGAAATTTGAAATGCCTTTTTTTCATTAAGTTTGATAAGCTAAACTATTTTTAAATAAGAGTATAAATTATAAAAACAAGTTTGTTCTGCCATACGGTAGAGTTTGAAATAAGGAACATTTTGGTATAACTAACTCAATAAATCATTTTTTCGATTTAGTGTTATCTTCCAAAACGGGGACGATATGGTCAAAGAATAAAAAAAAACATAATTTCAGTTTGATAGTAACATAATAAGTTTCAAATAATTTCAATGATTTGGAGATTTGATGTTTGATTTGAAGTAAAAAAAAATTTGCTCCATAGTTAGTAGTAAGAATTTTCATTTAGCGAATCAAGATTGAGTAATCTCGTATGGTTCTAAAATATGGAGATGATTCTTAATATACATTTGTTTTTTCTCTATTGTTTCATAAGTAACGATTTTGCTTAGTTTTTTATCAGACCAGAACTGTGAGCTATTTGTGAAATCTCTTATCCAAAATAAACAGAATGACTCTGAGTTTATTTACACGTTTATGTAATTTTTTTGGGGTAGTTAAATTTCTTCGTTAAAATGTTCTGAGTTGTCTCATTCCCTTATGTTATGTACGATAAAACAAAAACTTGCCGTTTAAGTCGATCAAAGTTTTCTCACATTTCTTTTGAATCATATATTGTTTTGAATATACACGTATCACTTAAATATAATAGTTACACTGCCGCGAAAATTACATATTATGAAGTGTTAAATGTATATTTCTGATAAAATAGACAAACGTGAAGAAATTCTTCATCCATAATAACGATGATTAACACATTAGAGCGGTATGTTCTTAGCACTTACGTGAGTATTTTATTGCCGGCACCGCTCATGTTACAGGTTAACCTGTTAGGAGCAATTAAATTTTGACTCAGTCACGATTTCACCTACTTACCCCTACTGTCATCAATAAATTTACTTAACACAAAACATAGCGTAACAGAGTTAGTTACTACTTGCGCAAAACATTAAAATCAGGATAAGCGATTCTACTAAATAAACTATTTCAAATCATTGTTTCGTGATAAAGAACAGTGACGGTCTTTAAAACGATTAAGAAATCTCTTGAAGCTTTTAAAGTGTGAATATATTTTAATTAAATATATGATATATCGTCATTGTTTTCGAAGAAGACACTAACTGAAAAATACTAGTTTTGAGTAATTGGATTTTGAAGTTTTTCAAGTGTTTAAAATCCTATTCCGGTTGTAATTAAATACATGGAAGTGTACAAAATCTCAATAATCCAAATTTGATTAATTTTTTTATTTAAAAAAACAGCTAATACACCAAATATTTTGAAAATTAGAAAATCGTACCAGATAAACTCGATGGAAAGATCACAAATTTAAATTGAAAACATCTTACTTTGATATTGACCTTGCTGGGAATTGAACCAATATCCACCTGATCGCTAGGGCAAACACTTACCACTATATCACAGAGGCCGACAATATACACTTATATAACACGGTTGTTGAATTGCGTCATATTTTTCTACAACACTCTTTATATAACACAGTTTCAACATTTCTTTATAGAAAATTATCCTATATAATTATAACAGAATTATAATAGATCTTGAACCCTTTCCACGAAATACGTAAAGATTTATACGCTAACAGCAAACAATCGCTTATTACAGAATTTTTAAAGCCTAAATCCAAAAATACTTCAGAGTCCTCCGATAATAAAAACTCACAAACGATCTCGAAAAAAAGTCGAACATATAGAATTGTAAGGATTTTAAGATTTTTTCAATACATCCGTAAATGCATATTTTTTCGATTGTTTATTAAAAAAATAAAGGATATTAAGAAACTTCGATATTTTTTTGGAACGCTTACCCTAATTTTGTATGAACTTCAAAAATCGTATAACATGACGTTTTTGTGGAACCATATGACCGTGTTATATGAAGCCAAAGTGTTGTAAAATACAAAAAGAATTTATATGTGATGGTACATCGACACCACTGAATATAACAAATAATACAAAACGTTCAATATAATAAATATTGTAACTTGCTTTATGATGATGACTTGACAATGCTTAATAAAATAAAACTTTCGAAGTCGTAACTTTTGATACTGTGCAGAATTTAATTGAACCGTTTTCAAAGTTTACACAACACATCAAGCGCATATTTATAAATTAAAGTCTCAAGCATTATAAAATGCTAGTTAATAATCGAAAAATCTTTAGCATATGAAATAAATATGTTTCAAATTAAATATTCACTTACCAATATTTAATTTTCCTACATTCCTGAAGTATATACATTTATTTGCAAGGTTTTTATAAAATAAACGAACAAAACTTCAAACGTGGAGACTTGTAAATCATATGTTTCAATTAGACTTTTTGATGATATCCTACAAACTCTTTTTTGACTTTCGTAATTAGTTTTCGTATGGAAACTAGATTATATTTATGGGACAAGATTGTAAAATTATCTGTAGGCTGATATGATTGTGGGAATTTGAAAATAATGTACATACTTTTTCTTGAAAACATACTTGTTAATAAAGATTCATTGAATCTATATAAGTCATAGGATTAAGGAGGTTTTTCATTGGCTTACAAACAATAGAGACTTGCAGGTGATATTTTAATCACCTCTGTCTATTGCGTCGTATACTTTGACTCAAATATATATACGCTCTACGCCATGTGAATTTCTTGTGAAATATCTACGAAATGTATTCAATTATTTAAAATAATATTGAGAATAAATAAATGTTAAAAATATATTAAAAAAAAATAATCGGAGTTTTAATATGTGCATCGTACACTTAAGATTTTATAATACATGGTAGTTAAAGCTTCGCAATCCGATGCCTGTAGAGTACCAAGATAAAAGCATGCATATTTTACACATCTAATTTGGCTACTTATTAACTTATGTTTATGAATCACAATACTTAGTTTTGTAATTATGAAAAAAATGCATTTCATTCAATTAATAACTAATAAACTTATTCAATAATATTATAATATGAGCATGAGTATGTTATATTACATAACATTAAATTTAATGACTCTGATTTTGATTAATAATGCCGACACCGAATGCTTAGAATGGCATAAGTTATGTTTCAACATTTAAGTAGCTAATTATACTTATGAATGCTTTCGTGCTTAATAATTGAATGATTTCAATACTACAAATGGTTTTACAGCCAGCTAACCTAAAAAAAAATACGGAGTTATACGAGAATTTAAGAGTGTAAACATTACTTAATTAACTATTTTTGAGAATAAATGAAACTTTATGGAACGTAAATTTTAATAATAATTTCAATATCTTTCATTTATCAAGTGCACCTAATGGTAGTCCAAATTTTTCTTTTAAATATTAAAATTAATATTATACTAAACACTCAATGATTGTTCGATTAATTTAAAATGTGGTTTTGGAGTATTATAGCAAAAATGACACAATTTTTACTAAAATAGCATCTAAAAGAACATTATTCTACAACAGTGGTGTCCAAATCAAACAGGTATGGGGGTTACATTTTAAATTTGAATCATTCGGTTAGCTAAACTAACTAAAAGACTGTATAATGTTTGAGAGATATAATCATTACATATCATTTTCAATGCTTATTAAGTAGAATTTTCTCATAAAAGTATTTAGAATTTGATTGATGATTATGTTTTTATGTCGTGTTAAAATTTGAAAATCGGTTCAACGTTGACTAGAAATTTATTAAAAGAATTGTTATTTATTCCCTCTGAATCGATTTGTTTCCAAAATCTATCACAAGCTAATTATTGCTAATTAAAAATGGTTTGGCGATGTCTGCTTTAACAATTTTTAGAAAAAGAAAAAAGATTTCCTTCTAGACAGCTAGAGAAAATAACATTTTATTAGCCATCGGCACTCTTAAAGAAGTCTAAGGAACATGTCCACTAAATACAGAATTCACAAATCTATCACGATTAAAAGAAATGTGGCTTATGATGACGTACGATATATTATGCAAACTTTTAAGAATGAATCATAGTTTTCTGAAAGCAAATTACGTCACATGATTACATTTATACTGGTGATTTACATTTTGATTTTTTATATGCATTTTTAGATTGAAGAGAGGTTTTTTTTTATTTTTATTTTTTAATGTCAGCTGAACCTTTATTGATTTATAATGTATACATGAATAAGGCAAACATAACAGAGGTACAGTTAAAATACGCTTCTAACTACCTGTAAGTTTCGGCATATCTAAATTTGCTATCTGTGCTGGTATCTAAATTCACCTAATGCTCTAGTCCGGACGAGATCAAGTCACGAATGTAGACTGGACACATTCAATAAGTACATAAATATTTTAAAATTTCATTGTGTTGCTTAGTCAGAGCCGGCTGAGGTGCTTTTATGCTTTGTGACTAATGCGCTGATTTATTTACGTTCGCTACCTCGGTTCAACGTTGTAATAAAACGGGGTATTTTTATGGGTCAATTTTGATGTGACTTGAATTTTTAATGTGGTTCGTAGAACTACAAAATAGAGTAAATAGTAGCAGATTTCGACTGACCGAATACAATTCTTGGCTTGAATTTAGGCCTTTAATTTAACTAAATAAATGTGCCTTTCGCAAACTCGAGTGATATAGCTTTAAAATCCATGGTGCGATTAAAGGATTTGAATATGTAAATATAATTATACAATTTTTTTTATTTAGATGATGTGTGATGTTTTATTCAATTTTTGGATTTAAAATAAAAAAAAAACGAAAAAGAGTCATTCTTATAAATTGAAACACTACAATATGATAACGAGAAAAATATGATTTTTTTTCCTGTAACAACATTCTAATAAAATAGAAATGAATGGATTAGTCTTATCAGGTAAAATTTTACTCGCAATTTGATCAAAAGTTAAAATGTTTAACTGGTTTTCATAAGTTAGTATTAAATAATGGCATCTGTTATTATGCAGTTACTTTACTTCATTATGTGTACGATTTCGCTACAATTTTTAATGCATATAAATAGTATAAAAACAAACTCTTGAATAAAAACGAGAGATTACAATAAGGATTTTTTGATGTGTTTACGTAAACACCAATAAATTAATATTTTTTAAGAGTTTTTTAATTATATATTACACATTGAAATAATCAACATTGATACATTACATGTCGTCATGTATACGGGTAAAAATTATAACACTGTTAGCATTCAATTCGGTGCTGTATCCGAAAAGTCATCGCTTAGACGTATTACCTCAATCGATTAGCCAAGGTTTCGAATCACTGAGTCACTTTCATGTATAGAATTCCAGACGGTTTGTGGATTTAAACCTATAGGCATTGATATCTGTGATATTTATTTCATATTCTTTCCCACCTATCACTTTATCCGATCATAAAAATGAGATCCAAAGTGAGCGCGTATCTAACAACTAGTTTTATTTTTTAGTACGATTTTTCTATCTTAGCTCTCTTCGAAAATAAAGTTAGAGCAAGTGAATTACAGCTGATTATTCTAAAGAGAATTTTTTGAGAGAGAGAGAGAGAGAGAGAGAGAGATTCCACATTGGTAGAAGAGAACAATAAATCAACACTATAAGATGATGCGTATTTTATATACCTACCATTCAAGTTATTTATTATTATCATGTTCGCAGAAAATTATTTTAATGATTATTTATTTAAATAATGAACGTCCGTATAATAAACAACATTCAAAATAATTGGATTATTATAATATCACATCATTACTCATACTGTTATATTTTACACCAAACTCTTTCGAGCAAGCCATGATAAGTATATTGTATCACTGCTCAATGGCTGCCGGGCCAGGTTTGCGAAATTCTTGTACTAAATTTTATTTTATTAGATTATACCACCGTTTTAATAAACTTCGTAATGCCCAGGTAGCCCATAGCTCTGGTCGGTATTTATGGGTTCATATTCCAATTGACAGAAACGTGTTGTCTTATGTATTATAACCAGATCTGATCTCGTCGATATGTTTATTTGATATTGTAGATATATTATACTTCTGATACTTAATGAACGGTTTTTTTACGAAGAGTTCTTGAATATGTCGATGAATTTACAGTATTCATTCTCGATCGTGTTGCTCAAAGAATTTATTCTCTTTTTTATTTATATTCATATTGTAAACTTCATATTATTAACGGTTGATCCTTGAAACAAAGACAGTATACTAGAATGCAATTACATTCATATTTTTCCACAATTATTAGTTATTCAACATTATTGAAGAGCTTTGTGACTGAAACCCATTTGTCAAATTTACCGATTTTTCAGGAAAGGCGAAAAACGTTCACGTGGTAATAATTTTCCATATTTAGACAATTAAACAACTGAGAAGACACTATTTTGAATGACAATGTTATTTCAATTTTGTAACACACTCTCAGATGCCATCGACCAATGGACTCAATAAACTGGTGTTGAAAAAGCGTAATTTTTAAGAATCAATGTGTTTCATTCCGGAAACATGATAGTCTATCAAAGATTCGTAAATTTTGTGATTTGGATATCAATAGTAGTCAATTTCACAAGTCGAGCTCTGTCAAAAAGCTCTTAAATTGCTATCGCTTACCTAGTGATCATTTTCGTTCAATAATTCATCGAATTTACATTAATAATTAAGAATTCCTGCATAGTGAGGTATACACAAACTATTGTAATTAATATAGTTAATACTATTTCTAGCTATTTGTGCTTCACGCCATTCCTCCTTAAAAATTATAATGCTCGTGATGAGCGAAACCGGTCCTGATCATTATAAACATGTGGAAGTAGTACAAACAAATTGTGTTTTTTTTTTAAAATGTAATTTTCCTAATTCTCTGAACCTTCCTAATTCTCCGTTATTATATCCTATACGTTGAAACACCTAACAGATGTCACTAAACGTGGAATGATTGTATATATTTACCCTTTCGTCGAATTGCATCCCGTAGAAACCCACAATGCTATTATAATTGTAAAATCACTGGTATTTCTAAAAGAAGTTGGAAAGCGGCAATTTGCCACTCTGCTAATGGGTTGTTTACAAAATAAGGATTAAAACAGTTCTCGAAATGTTAACTCAGGTATCAGTGTGGCTCTCAGACGTATAATATCTTACCTCGTAAATAATATTTGTCGTATTTGTATCTTCCATATAAACGTTAGACACTGTTTACTGTCTGTCAGTTCGAGTCCATTCGTGTGCTCGAATGCCTGAAGATGCCGAAAGGCGAAACCCGAGTCATTAGTGACAAAATACATGGAGGTGTACAAAATCTCAATAATCCAAATTTAATAATGCCTTTCCATCAAGAATTGACAGTTAACACATTAAAAGTAATTTATAGTAAAGTACTAATAAATCGTCAGAATCATTGTTTTTACTGAAAATACATTATTTTAAATAATTTATTATTGAATTTATTTCCTTCAAGTGGTTGTGACTTTGATTTTTATCTACAATTGCTTGTCGATTAGTACTCATTAACATCATTTTGTTTCATATGCTTTGTCAATAATTAGTCTCACATATGAAATAAATTTACCCAATATTATCATTTTTGACCTAGCATTTTTTTGCCGAAATGACAATGATAAAACGAAACAAATATTAGTTGTTTTTGATTATATACACAAACACTATACTCATAGCACACATATTTGCAAATTCAGCCCATAACTATTCGTGCATGGATATTTATATCAACAGCAATTTACAATTATAAAAGCATTGTTGGCTGGACAGATTTGACAAAATATTGCGAGGTCAACAGAATTTATGTAAAACCATCAATAAAAACGTCAATACTCTCACTGTACAATTAATAATATTGTCATTATAATATGTCACTTCAGAAAATAAGCTACACATACAAAGATACATTGACCTTATAACGCCTGTATGACAGAACGATTTTTTAAACTTAAATGTGCTATGTACTCCGGTGTTAAAGGAAATTTATCACTGCTTGAATTTTGCTACGTGTGTTGTTTGTCTGTTTGAGGATTATACAAAGCTACTTTTGAGTGGGTGTAATTTTATCGAACTGGGTTACACATCGATGAGGTGCATTATGATTTATTCAATAAAAACAAACTTTAATAACAGTCTCAGCTTTCAGGTGCATACAACATATTTTAAAAATTGACTAGTATCTAAACGATAAAACACTCGATGAAATATGTATTGAAAATGAGATTCAGATCACGACAACCTAGAATTACGATACATCGAGCCGTTGCAAGTCATGCACTTCCGGCTTCACCATAAGTCGAAGAGTCTGGATTTAAGATTTATTATCATTGTTCGTTTCACCGGCTTCTGTATGATGAAAGATACTTAATGGTATCTGGATATAGATGATTGGATCTATCAGTAGGTAAATTGATCCATCAAATCTCGTAAAAGATGTAACATTATACTTTACACGTGCCCACTACTGATAATGTTACTATCATAATGCCATTCAAAAACTGTACCACTTATTTGAAAGGGATTAATATTTAACTGTTAATGATTGGTGAAACAAGAATATTAAATATATTAAACACATACATGACTAGATCATATTCAAAATTTTAATTAAAGCTGTCTATAGTGAACAACTTTTTTAAAACCTGCCCAATTACAGTGTGGAGCATATAGACTTCTTACGGAACAATATTTGAGAAAATAGAAAAGGTTTTTGAGTTGATCAAGCTTTCCTTTTGGAGAGGGTAGGATAGATGGATGTAGATACGACAAGATGCGTAGTAAAACAATGGCTCTTTACGCTGGAAAGGTGGGTGGGAGGAGATTAAAACATAAAAAATAATTATGCCTTTAGACAAAAATACATACATCAATCGATACCAATACACCACGTAGTAACGAAACTGGCATGTATTTTATCAAGACGAGGAAAAAAATTGTATTTATCTTATAAAATCATATCCTCTTATGTATAATAATGTAGATATACCTATAAAAAGTAAGAAAAATCATCTTTATTTTTAAATGATCAGAAATGACAGCTGTGTAGTTATTGCTTTATATTTAGAAAATGATTTTAATTTGACATTAGACATCAAACATTTTGATATTATGGCATATCCGTAAATGAACGGAATAATATATTGTTCATTTAATAGCGTATTCGTATATATAACTGAACTTTCATTTAAGCAAATTATCTTTACAGAATCCATCCTTGTATGGCGGGATAATAAAACATTTATTTGACTTCAATCACCCAGGAAGTATCTGTCAAGTCGTTTGGATCGTGTTGTAAATACTGATTTATGAATCAATTCTAAACTAGATGATCATAAATCATTTTAGATATATAAGACGTCATTTCCAATCGATTTAATCTAAGCTGTGCTTATTATTTATTTTATGGGCAAAGTTATGTGCAAAATTGATCGAGCTTAAATTTAATTCCTATGTTAAAAAACTACGAGAGAAGGAAAGACACTTTTATTTGGAAGGTAATAAAATAAATATTGTATGATACCATAAAAAAACTTATATTAATAGAACGCAAATTAGTGTATTAACCAAGCAAACCGTATTTGGGTTTAATTATAGTTAATAAAGCTATAATAACATGTTGGGTCCGTAGTGCAGTGGACAACATCGTTGGTTGCCGTTACGGATGTAGATACCTCCAATATGAGGCTATATGCTACACATTGGGAGTAGACATGGTAGAAAAATAAAAATAACTGAAAATCCGCAATAATTCTCTTTAACTAAAAAGTTATAGCTTCTCTAAAATAACTAATTTACATCAGTCCTAGGAAAGAGTTTATTTGTGAAATACTCTCCTTTAAAAGTGGAAATAGTTTTTTTATGAATGAGATATGCAGGATAATTTAACATTTAACTCTTCATTAAAATATACATTTCCCAACAAAATAAATGTAATATTCATTTAGTTGGCATTTACTTGGTAGACTACATTTGAATAGCGTAAACAACGCAGAGTACTTGGTTCCACCAGATTAATAAAATATTGTTTATAGCAATAAAGATGATTATACAGTTTTTATATCAATAAATAATATGCTTTTTTTTTTGATATTTGGTTTTTGTTACAGAAAAATAAATTAGGTTAACTAGAGTTAGATACGGAGGGTGAAGTTTTCCATTTGCTTTAGGATGCTGCGTCATTTTACAAAGCTTACACCTGGCTCATTCAATTTAGCACCCTCCCATAGCTGAGTATTTACAAATAGCCGTATAAAATTACAAATTAAAAACAAATCATTTTGAATAAAACACATCCCTCAAAAACTTCTCTTCGTTCAGTTTACCACTTGTACATTTCCCACATAATGCAATTATTAGAGCTTTCCCCACGGGGATGAAATGTGTGCAAAGTGTTATTTTCCCCATATCAATATGTTTTTGATATATCATCTGGTGTATTCATATGGACGTATTGAAAAATGATCTGCCATAAATGGTGACGCCTAGGTTATTTACATTATTTATTTGTGGATAGTAAAAAAGAAATATGATTGCATTTACTACACAAACGTATTGGGTTTATAAATGTACATATTTTTAGGGTCGGATGGATGGCAGGGAATTTTAAATATCACATACATCTATATCTTTGGACAGAGACCAAAAAATATATTGAAGATTCAATTTATGATATTGTTTTCACTGGGATTCTTACATGTGAGCATCGCTAACGAAGCCAATGATGTTGACGATTTAACCATGAACTCAAGAAATCGTATCTTAGTTAACCACTTATCCTGTCTAAGCTATATCTGTATTTTATATGTATATTTTATTTAGTTTTTATTAATTTAAATAAAGGATAATAAAGCCACGTGACCCGCTACAGAAATATTAGAGATTTATTAATTATATACACACTTACTTCCATTGTATAACATAACATATACAAGTGTGCCATTAGGGGCTTGGAAAAGTAATATAAATTTTAAAACAAGACTTTGCAAGAGCTAAATCAACATTCTATATGTGGTTGCCACAAGTCATTTTTATTATATATATAATAACATATTACATTGTTTATTGTTTAATAAATAATAATATTAGCGTGTGATTAAAACATCAATTTAACGATTACACATTTACTGTTATTTTTAATATCGTTGCCTTAAATTGATTTGCCGCTTTTAATTCAGCTAGACCAATTATTTATTTTAATTAAAATATGCAAATTAGTCTTATTGATATAAGTAACGTTAATTTTGTTTTAATAAAAAAAAGGTATTTCGTAATTGCCAATCGACAAAAAAACTGATTGTTATCACAACGTATATTTTTTAATACCTCCAATGCCATATTGACCTAATCATTAAGGTTAAAGTACTTTCTAGTAAATACAAATTTATGGGTTAATATGGTAGCGTTTTTAAGCTCATACGTAATATTTGTTTTTGTGGTACTTCGTCATTAACAGTTAAAACTCTCACGTGTCAAAAATAATGTTTTTTTGTCTTTTATATTTAATAAAAATGATAGCAGTGACACGTTTAAGCAGAAAATGACTATGTTACTTTATTTGTAAAATACTTACATGACAAAAAAGTAGAAGCAAAAAATACTAGAAGAGAATTTAGCAATTCCTCAATGTTTCAGAAAGATTTAAAATTTAAAAGATATATTTTTACAAACGTCAAAAAAAATGTGATTCCAAAGGAGCATTTTAATAGTAGTTAATATATGAGAACTGGTTGTTATCACATCGTCCAATCCATAGGTAAGTCTACCACTCCGGTACTGGTTTTACATATTAATTTTAATTTACTCTTTTTAAAATACATTAATAATAGTTGTTCGCCATAACTAATCTATCATCGTCCCACTGCCGGGTCCGATCTCACGAATTCGAATCCCATTGCTGACAGTTTCATAAATTGATTTTTCATTCGATTTATGGATTTATGGTCAAAGGTATGGATGTTTGTGATGTCCGAAATTCCCCCTCACCCAATCGATCTTTAAAAACGGGGCGTAGTGAGAGTGATTAGTTTACCACTAGTCCTATCATATTAACTGAGTGACAAGCAGTTATCGGAGAAAAAAATCTGTTCAGATATCTCCATCACGATATATGCTATATGCTCCACACTGAAAGCGAACATAGCTTTAAAAAACCATTGTAAAATATTTAATATTCGGTTTTAATCCTAAAATACAAATACTCTACTTTCCAGATTTTTTATAATAAGGTAATAAAATAAATGTATTGATTCTCAAGTGACACAGATTCCTGCTTTATATGTCGCACATTTTATGAAAAATATTTTTTTCCATGTCCTCTCCCTATGTGGAGCATATGGTCTCCTAATGGAGGTATCTTAACCGATTTTTTCTTCGAGAACTGCTTGTTACTCAGTTGCTCAACCTCTCTTTTTTGGAAGAGAGTAGGGATAGAAGGATAGGGCTAGGACAGGGCTAGTCGTTAGTTAATGCTCTCGCTACTCCCCGTGAGGATGGGATGGGTGGAAGGGAGGACTCAGGCTACGAACAGAAATCCATAAATAGATTGAAAGGTCAATCTATGAAAACCGTCCGCATCGGGAATTGAACCCGAGACATCCGTAACCGTAGCCAGTGACGCTACCAACGGCGCCACGGACGCCGACACATGGTATTTATTTATTTGAAACAAAATGGTGTGCTTTTTTATGTGTTCATAGCGAAAACAAAAAAGAGTTTTTTTTATATTTCGTTGGCATTGTGTGCATGTTTTAGTAGTCCATTTTAATTTATTTACTTTATTGAATTAGCGGCGTGCGTTCCCCCGCATAATGTCAAAATACAAAAGAGCCGACGTTTGGCATAATGCAAGTGTCAATCCGCTGTTCACACGACTTCAATTGCATCTAGTGGCTAAAAGTCCCTATCAAACGATGCCCCATATCAAATAACGACTTGTGACGGTTCATTACATACACGGTCAACTACTGGTTACCAAAGAAATAAACATGATATCTATTCAATTTTTCTTATGGGATAATGCATTTTTGAGATATTTAACTCTTATACTTTTCCAGCATTTTTGCGTAATAGCTCGGGTTTATGATACCATTGAATAAATTTTACTTACTACAAAATATTCTGTATATATTTAGTAAAGTCTAAATGTCTTGGACCAAAACATGTTACGACAAGTCAGTTTTTAGAGAAAGTTTTAGATCATTTTCTAAGTATATATTTAGAAGAATAAAAACGTTTAACTACTTAACCTCTTTAATACAAAAGTCAATTGCATAGATGAATTGATCAGTATTTTGATATCGACTTCATAATATATTTTTAGTGTAACATTGTAATATTTTCAGATATTAAGCGACTACTAGAACGAAAAATTCTAAAATAAAAAGCAAACAACAATTTTTTCAACAACGTTTTTCAGTAAAAAAAATACACACATATTGTCTTTCAGCAGTTTTATCTGTGAAGTAAATTCATAATTAAGTACTTTTTGATGTGTAAATAAATGAATAAGAATTCTGAAACGTGTCTCGTTACAAAATAGAATGTCCTCAATAACCTAATATGGTATATGATACAAAATAATTTAAGTCCGCATCCATAGAAAATCCAACAATTTATGTTCAAAAACTGGTAACTTACTTTTAAACCCCCCAGTAAAAGTGCTGTGTAGTATTTTTGAACAGCGATGCGGGGCGAAATGGCGAGCGCGTGTGCCGACGGGTTGCATATTGCAACGCACCCGCTAGTGCACTTAATCCAGGGATGGTTTTATTTATTAAGCGATGCTCTTCTTTTGTTGTTAGCAGGTCGGAGTAGTTTGCAGGCAGGGGTTGCGATATTCCCACACGGACTCGTGGGAGAAGATCGCTTGTGGGAGACAATATTATTTTCTCCCTGTTTGTTTGGTTGCGGTGCGAGAGCTTGATGCTGAGGGTTATATTTCAGAGAGATTATTGATTCTTCTGGTGATAAGGTTATACTTTATTTTAATTGAATTAAACATTACCTAATTACCTGAGCCACGAGCATAATAGCTAGTCATATTATTAACGAAAATTTCAATTATTCAAATAAACAAATCTCATTACTGAAATATGTGATACCGAATATATTATAATTGTAGAACTAAATGTATTCCTCCAAAAGAGCCATGGTTAAGAATTTCAATTGTTTATTTAGTGTTTTGGAGACACGGGTGCATTTTTGAACAAAACTGTACACTTTTAATGTTTTGTTTTGTATAATAGATTTATTATTTCAAGTAGTTCGATGCCGAGGCCTACTTACTCGGCTCTGTGCTTACTTTATTTGCTCCGGTACTATTGTAGAATGATGTACGGGCTGTTCAAATATTAATGTTATTTTTAAATAGAATAGAATGTATAGATATATAGCTCATTGGATGAACGCATCAGATATTAATGTTATGAAAAATTTTCTTGCTAATATGTCATTCAAAAATGCATTCGATTCTATAGATAATTTTATAGCAATCTCGTACTAAATATGGAAACTATTTCAAAATCAATGCACTGAGTTCGTGCTTTGGCAAGAGTTCCTTTATCTGAGAATGGCATTTGTACAATTTACAAAGTGGTACATTTTCAGACATCTCCTACTGAAGTAATTAGCCACGAAATATGTCGGTTTTAAACTTTAACGATAGTGCATTTGAAACTTGAACACGGTATGCGTATTAATTGTTGCTGTATGAGATTCAGCGTCAATGAAATTTTATTGCAACACCTTATATGAGATTTTGCCAAAACATCGTGGAGAAATAAATCATTAACAAAAGTTATGATTATTATTGGAAAAATCCTAATAGAAGAAACGTTCAGTTTGTGAATGTTTATATTGTCTCTTAATTTGAATATTTTAATATCAAAATATTGTTTACTCATTCATAACTTTTCCTTGATATTTTTCCGATGAAAAATAAAATTGCAGTTTGCAGTCAAAGTACAGTAAACTGGGATAGTTATATTCTTAGCAGTTAATCGTAACTCTCATTTCAACCTTTGTATGTTATGATATTAATTATTCGATTAAATATTCAATAAAAAAATACTTTCTTTGAAATTCCTGTTTTTGTTTCATTCCTCAAATAAAATAATTTAATTACAAATCCATTTTGCCCAATAAATATTCAGATCAGTGCTCGAGAATAAATATTCTCGAATGTAAGTAGTATCCAGTTAAAAAAATGAAGATTTATTGTTAAGACGTACATCGTATTATTTACCACAAAAAAAAAGCGATTTAAAAAATAACAATTCGTTTAAAAAAAGTAGTATTTTTGAGGTATGTAAGAATGCATTTCTAATCTATTTAAAACGAACTTTTCGCGATGTTTTAGCGGATCATACGAATGTTTTGCAACAGTTATTTACTGAGATAAAGATAAATCGAAGGAGAATTCCCCACATTTATTGTATTGCAACGAATGCCATTCGTAGATTGTTGATACGGTAATCTGGCGTAGATTTTTCTGACAAGTGCTATGGTTTATATGGTTAATATGGTTCACTACAATTATTTACGTGTTGAAATGGGATCGCTTCACACTTTGCCATATTCAAAAACTATTGCGGCGCAGATTTTAATGTTGTATTTAATTGACATTTTTGATCCATCTAATAAATATTGTGATATTAGTATATTTTATTTTTAATTATCAAAAAGTTACTAAACATTATTAAAATATTGTGCATTTTCTACTGAATTAAGATTAGGAATCATCTTTATGCTAAGATGGTATAGTCTCTTTACTAAAGACATAGAACAAACCTTGAATTTGACCGGGCTCTGTAGTGTAGTGGTGGGTACTCCATGTATCGGTTGGAAATCTTTGTGTTCAATTCTTGGCAAGTTATAATTTGAAAATTGATTTAAAATCGAACCTTGAATTCTAAGGCATAGTTAATTATAATTTATTTTATCATTGTTTTGCGCTTGAGCGGCTGAGTTTATCTTAAGGGATTTGATATTAAAAATATATGGTGCATTGGAGATTTTACGTATCAATTATATTTTCAAAATACAGGTAATTCTCGAATTACGACGGTTCCCACTTACGAGCAAAAAATCACTGAACGCTATGGAACCATTGGAAGAAAATGACTAAGCGTACTTACATTTTTTTATCGGGTAGACATATTAGTGGGTATAAAATGAAACTATTAATGATCCATCACTCGAACCACCCAATAACCTTCAAAGGAATCAATATATGTTACTATTGCATTACCGTAAAAACAAAAAAGGGTGGATGGCGCAATTTATTTTCGAAGACGGGTGCTTGAATTCATTCCTAAATTAAAACAAAAGTATAATTTGAAACGAGTTTCAACGCAATTCTTGCAGGCATACCCTTATTTCATCCACTTGCATTATAAATCAAAATTTGATTTTCAACGCAATTCTTGCAGCCAAGCCTTATTCCAACCACTTTTTTACAAGGCAAATAATAGAATTGTGTTCACAAGGATTTATTCCGTATTTTATTTATTAGCAACAGAGGATTGGTGAGCCAATTTGTGATAATGTTGTTTGCCGTTTGACAGCTACGATGTAAGATTTGGAAAGCGCACTCTGATGTGTTGAAATGTATCGTTACAATTTTTGGTTGTAGCTAATTTATTTCCACAAATGAAAGTGACGCCTCTAAAACTGACCTGAACGGAACAGTATTTAATTTTAATATTTTGTATGCAATTTGACTTGAACGAATCTCGGTCGTAACTCGAGGACAACGTGTATTATAAACACCGTTGCTTTGCTTCAATACGATTTATTTTTTTAATAAAATCTTTTAATTTATAAATTAAAAGTACCTATTTCAAATATAAAAATTAGAGAAAAAAAAATAAAAAAAACTAAAGATGAAAAGATATATCCTTTTGTAATAAAAAAATAGTGCTCTTATGCTTGTATAATAATAACGTTATAGTGTCTGATAGAAATACAATTTTACAAAAAAATGCATTGCAATCTAATTAACTGTTATTTTAATTACACACAAAAAGAAACAACATTATTTAAAATCGTGTTATGCCTTGCAAGTTTGGTATTTAAACATGTGATTTTTTGCAGTAATATTCATAATGAACTTATAATTAAGCATATTACCAGGATTTGGGCGCCAGTTATATAAAGATAATTATTATGTATTATGAGCCAGTGAAGTATTCGACTGATTAAGAATAAACCATATTATACTATGTAGTGTAAATTTAGACGGCACCAAAGATTTAGTATATTGAAATAACCGCGTAAATTTTCGTATGAGTTTTCAATAAATTATAATTCCTTTGCTAAAATCACTCAAGATATATTCATAACTACACTAGGTATTTAATTTAAAATGTCGATTTCTCATGGGTGTTTGATGGAACTTTGATATCAAATTTGAATCGTTTAAATTTTGTAAACTTCCAAGTTTTCACTTCGTTGGTTCAAGTTTACCCGTGTACTTGAATGCCTAAATATGCCAAAGTCGTGACCTGGATAGTTTTTGACAAAACTTACAGAAGTTTACGAAATATAAACGATTCAAAAACTATCTTATATTGAGTATAAATGTTTTTATTTTTTAATTTCTTCAACTGACAACATGAAACATCATAAAATATTCTGAATAAGCATCATCAATCTTTTATACATTGTATTATTAATAATAAAATATATAATATTGCGTCGCCTCTGGAATACGAATAAATTACCGTAAATAATTTTTATCACCTTGTTAAGTTGAAGAATTTATTGTTATTAGCAGTGCTTTAAAATAAACGGAAACGGTAAAAAAAAGTTTTGATACACATTGTAAACGTTTGCCATTTTGTTTTATTGGAGTCTCGATCGAGCGTGTGTTGTTTTTATATTTGATTCGTGTAAATCAAAGATGAAAGGTGAAGTCATCGAGAATAATTATTGCTTCAGATGTGCAATTAGTTACGGATGTTGACTTTTTATAAGTGGCTGTGTATAGACACGTACAATGAACTAGCGTATTTGAGTTTTACAACTTTGTTTCCGTTATACATATCAATACATTATTTCAATCCATAGTAAAAATCTACAGAAGTTATACAGAAGTTGCATTTTCTGCGTATTATTCAAATAACATATAGGTAACGCGATTTTTTAAAGAAAATAATAAGCTCTCTATATAAAACATATCTTTTTTAAAATATTTAAAAACGGTTATTCCTCTAGGTGATTATTTATCTGTCAAATTACGTTTCTTATGGGGCGCTGGAGAGAATAGTTGTTAGCTATTAAATTTAAAAATACTTTATATGAAATTCATGTCATTTGAATCTAAAATAATCGTGTTATAGTTTTGAAGTTTGTATTGGCTATATGTTTTTATTCGGAATTCGGAAGTATCGATTGCATTCCAGGAATTCTACTTATCTTTATATCTTTTTACACCACTTAAAAAAAGCTATTTGTCAACTACCTTAGCAGCTTTTCTCATTACAATAAAATATGTCATGTTTAAAAATACTAAAAATATTCAATATGGAAATCACAAACTTTTTTTCTGTCTTGTGGCAAATTAAATTTAATTGAAAAAATATATCAAACGGTCTTCATTATTAATCATATATCATTTTATCACCCCTATTCAAGTGTCACTATAAAAGAATCAAGCATCTATGATTTTGATTTTTTTGATTGCGTTACTAATTTTAATTATATATAAACTTTTTATTTAAAATTCATAATTCCGAAAATCCCAGAGCAATAGTTTCCAATCTCGAAAATTGCGATATTCTGGGATCGTAATCCTTTTTCAAGAAATCCAATTATATATCTACTATATCTTAAGCAAACATAATCGGATTACTGTAGTCGCGTTTGTATCCAGCGTATCAATAACTACATACTGTGATTATGCAAGTGAATTTGTGAACATTTATGTAAGCGAGTAAAAAGATAAAACACGATAGATAAAATGGGTACACCGTCTGAGCAGGCTTCTTCCCCCAGGCTCCCCCACACTTTATATTCCTGACGCCTTCCATCGTATATTTTCTCCTAGTGCTCTATTGATTATTTATCACGCAAAGATAACAAACGATTTATGATATCGAATAAATATTTGCTCAGGCGTTCGTTCCTTCGTCGTATGCTTTTTTGGTTTTTTTTTCTTATGTGTGCACTGATACTAGTATCATGTCTCGTCGATTGCCCTATTTTATAACCGTATGCAATGAATTATTAATCACAAAACACATAAACTATTTATGAGCTCAATATTACGACAAAAATATTTTTTTTGAAAACGTATTTTTTGTAAACAATTTTGAAAATTATTATGGAGTCGTGTTTCGGACTATTGTTCTATGAATTTGCGTTTATGTACGAAAGGGCTTACTTTTTTAACAACTATATCATCATACTGATTCTTCAAAATATATTTAGTGACGTGCTTATAAAATTATGCATATGAGATAGAATTGAATTAATCGGATTTGTGAAATTCGTAAGTAAAGTAACGACTCCACGTCTAAGAAAATAAGTCTTTTAATATGTACAGAAGAGGTACAGTATATAGTTGTAAAGTTTGTCAGACAACTACCATATATTTTTGATTCACTCTGCTTATCTTAGATTCTCAAATAGTTGCACAAACTTTACATCGTATTATTTTGGAAAGACACCGTGTTATTGGTGGTGGTAATAATTTGACAAGAAACTGATGCAGATTTCATCTGGAGGGTTCTGAATGATGGAATTATGATACACGAATAAATGACACGAAACGCTGAAATTGGAATTGATCATCTGTATGAAATATGAGGACCTTACATTATATTCAATGTATGGTGATTATCACCAACCACAACTCAGTATCTGCCCAAGATAAAATCTATTTAGATAATAATCGGCAGAACAACGTTACATTTTCGATTTTTTGATAGGAAATTAAAATGTCAAGTCATGTTTTAATATTTCGTTTTAAGCCCCCTTATCAAGTCATATTATGTATAAAAAATGCACAGATTTTTCTTAAAATTGGATTCACTTTGTTAAACTTTGTGTTAACTCTCATTTCTTGTAGCAAAGAAATTGTATTTTGAAAATAAAGCACAATATTTTTTTAAAGAATTGTAGTGGTTTTCCTCGTCACGAGTATTATCAATTACTCTTTTGTGATAATGTGTGCAGCATTTGAAGTCGTTTAACTTTATAAAAATGGTGCATGGTGGAAAAGCCCGATATTTATCGACTTATATTATACTAACTAAAAGATGATTATGTGATAAATAACTACATAAACAAAAAAATGAAATAGCTGTTTTACTATTATCATTATATACCATGTACTGCATACTAATTGGTTATTAGTAGCTTTGGTTATTTTTGAAGTGAACATTACTTAAAAGCACTAATTTATATATCAATAATAAAATAAATAAATAATTGTTTCTTATTCTTTTTATTGTAAGTGAACTAAAACTTGAAGAACATAACAAACAATATGTTTGGATAAAATTGGTGTACGTATTTAAATAATCTGTTTATAATATTTTACGCAATAAAATGTAGGAGGGAAATTCTCAAAATGTCATCGTTTTACAGCAATATAGGTATAAAATGTTGCCAACTGTCACATAGCTGGTATAATTGCAATTATTGATTATCTCGATCGCAGATAATGGGTTACCGAAGAAGATTTTCCATAGTGTTATATTCTCATTATACCGAATTCAACCCGTTTATAACGTGTAAAACATTATTTAAATGCGTTTTATTTTAAAAGTTTTAACAATATTTGGTAACTGAAATTACTTTTTGAATTATTGAAATTTTGTACACTTCCATGTATTTTGTCACTAACGACCCGGGTTTCACCTTTCGGCATCTTCAGGCGTTCGAGCGCACGAATGGACTCAAATTGACAGACAGTAAACAGTGTCTAACGTTTATATAGAAGATACAAATACTACAAATATTATTTACGATATAAAATATTATATGTCTAGGACCCACACTGATACCTGAGTTAAAATTTCGAGAATCGCCTTAATCCTTATTTTGTAAACAACGCATTAACAGAGTGGCAAATTGTCGCTTTCCAACTAATATTAGAATTACCAGTGATCTTACAATTGTAATAGCATCGTGGGTTTCAACGGAATGCAATTCGACAAAAGAATAAATATTTACAATCATTCCACATTCAGTGGCTTCTGTTAGGCGATTCAACGTATAGGATACAGCAACGGGGAGTTTGGAAAATTCAGCTGTTCGTTCAGAATTGTCAAGGAATTTAACTGAGCTCTATTGATTTCCAAAATTTCTTGATACGATAATTTATGATCCCCCATATTTCGATGCAAAAATTTAACCCCATCATCCGCATTCAACTTATGTTCTCTAATAACAAGTGATTTGCGAATATCGAAGTATTTTTTTAATCTAAAGGCAGCTAAATGTTCTGATACTTTTTTATCTAATGTATTTGTGATATGTGCATTGTAATTTATAAATGCCAGATTGGTTCTTAAAGTGGACTCTATCTTTATTGTTAATACGTAATTATCCTAACGAATTTTCGCAATAGAAGGCCTCTCAATAGGAATCTCAATAATTTGAATTTGATTATGAAATTCCATCAAACACCCTCAGTCGATGTCTTAAATTATGAAAGTACTTTGATGTAAAAAGTTCACAGTAACAAAATTACTTTACATTGTTTTTATTCTAGTCCACTTCCAATGTAGAAAATTTGTTCTATTAATTGAAAAAATCAACAGAAGTTGTTTCAGAAAAGCTGGTTGTAAGTGAGTCACTCAAAATGTCTCTTTGAAGTGGGTAAGGAAAGAAAAAATGTAATAGTTGGAGAAATAACTAGTACTATTTACTAATTGTCGTTTTTAGGACAGGTGAATGAGTGAATGAAAAAAAAATGAAACATCATCGACATCCATGTCTTTAAATCTATAAATCGATTGAAGAATAAATGTATGAATATTTCTATATGATTGAACAATTGACCACTTCCGATGGAACTGTCAAATATAGTTATTTTAATTTCGTTATAAACTTAAGCAAATGAATAAAATGAAAATCAATTTTTCAACCATACGCATTTAAGAATATTAGTATTTATTCATAAGTATGTAGCGTTATTTTTATTCATTATAAATGCTGAATGAATAAAACACGGTTTCCCTATACTTCAATAATTCTAAAATCACTTTAAAGTGAGACATTTGCATATTTATTGACTGCAAAAATAGTTTAGATATTTGCATATCGGAAAAGTATACATGCAGATCAACCATTATATAATTCTCTCTTTAGAATTGAGAAGATTCATGTCATTACCTACACAAAACACGCACACCCTTGTTGAGCTCATGGTTGATTCATCAGCCGATAGTATAGGGGCAGTAACTCCCCCAAGAACTATAAAAAAGTGTTGAATATTATATTTTATATATAAGACATACGAAGTTCATCTAATAAATGAAATAAAACTGTATTTATAACACTTGTAAAACTTTACCAAACTCAATGTTTGGTCCACTCCTGGTTGAGCTCTAGAGAATACGCTTTGTAAAAGAAAAAAAATGATCAAGTTGATCTCCCTTGAGACTACAAAATAGTTTAAGGTTAATGACTACGTAATCATTATATTAGAGAGATGATCATCAGAATCAAATTGCCTGTCGCCAACATCCAGAATGCTTTTTAGGTTTATTATGATAAATTTTCGCAAATAGTCATTGGGACTTAAGGGATTTTACTACCGGTATTGCGGAATTTTATATTGAGTAGTGGTACAAAAATAATTATAAAAATGAGTAAAAAAAATATTCACGAACAACTGGGACCGAAATAACGGTGTACATAATACCGGCATTTTTTTTAAATTACAATGATATTAAAAAGGCTGGTTTGCCAATGCTGCAATATGTAAATATTAAAGATTCTAGAATTGGTCGGCGTCTGTGGCGCAGTTGGTAGCGTCGCTGGCTACGGTTACGGATGTCTCGGGTTCAATTCCCGGTGCGGACGGTTTTCATAGATTGACTTTTCAATTGATTTATGAATTTCTGTTCGTAGTCTGAGTCCTCCATCCCACCCATCCTGTCCTCACGGGGCGTAGCGAGAGCGATTAGCTAACCTCTAGTCCTGTCCTAGTCTTATACTTCTATCCCTACTCTCTACGAAAAAAGAGAGGTTGAGCAACTGAGTAACAAGCAGTTCTCGTAGAAAAATTCTGTTAACATATCTCCATTAGGAGACCATATGCTCCACATTGGAAGCGGACATGGAAAAAAAAAAGATTCTAGAAAATTTTCTCTCAAATCACCCTGGAAGGGTAATGAACATTCATATGATGATTTTTGTGGGAGTTAACTGTCAATTCTTGGTGAAAAAGCATTATATTTAAAAAATTAACCCCAATTTGTTTGTACTAGTTCCACATGCATTATCAACGAGCATTAAATAATGCTCGTTGATAATTCTCGTGATGATGGTGCTGATCATTATAAACATGTGGAAGTAGTACAAACAGATTGTGTTTTATTTTTAAAATTCATAGGATGTACTCGATGGAGCTTCGAGACACTGGAAAGGCTTAGGAGGAAGCCGAGAGGCTAGCATGGGATAGATGATCTTAGAAGCACAGTATGGTTACGATATTCTTGAAGTAAGAAGCGGAAATGTTAAAAAATACTAATATTGTATTCCCAAACTACGGTTTTTTTTTAATTTTTAGCCAATATTTCGGTATTTAAAAAAACAGCCGGAATACTGACATCTGGCATCGCAATCCCTTAATCGAGAGTAATTCCAATACATCAGAAATTTATTGTAATATATTTTTCTGGTGTTAAGCTGCTCAGTTAGGGTTAAGATAATAGCTTAAAGCGGTGATGCTAATAAACCCACACACATTGTGGAAACATGTTCACCATCCAGCGCCGGCGACAAAGTGTAGCAGCCACAACTCTTGCGGTCGATCGAGCCGCTGGCGTGATGATACAGATTACATATTATTGGCTCCTTATCTATGCACCGGGAATGCAAACTGCACAATGCACTGTGCATGGGCACGAGTGTTTCTGGGTGCGCGACAAAGCAAAAACCGCCCACGTGATGCCATAGGAACACGGTTTACGTGCTTCCAACACTGTACTCAGTTTCCTCAGTGCGATATGCTTCTATGACAGAATATCATTACGCTATGCTTTGAATAAATATTCAAGATACTACGCAGTAAATTATTTAATATTATTAAACACTCAATTGATTATTACTTAAGTGGGGAGTAGAAAAAATCACATTTGAGACAATAGCATAATTCGTAAAATTACTTTTATTTTGAGAAAACATTTCTATGGCAAATATGCTAGAGATACAGAAACGAAAGAAAGTTCTCGTGTTGATCTAGAATGAAATGACTAGTCGCCACTGGTAGGCTTTCAGATGGGATAAGTGTAGGGCAAAAAATAGAATCTGAACAACTCAAAATACATGATTGGAGTAGCACGACGGTTGAAAATGAATAATTTAAGAGGTCGAGTAACGATTTTGGCTAGAGCGTTAAGGAAGAAAGAAACGATTGGATAACTAAAGAAATTTTATTTAATTTAAACCTTGAGATACCTGCTCGGCCTTATTTTGAATAAAAAAAACATGATTCTCATGGATTAATAAATTTATGTTTGCTAGATAAAACAATATTTAATGTTTTTTACGGATAAATAAATTGGCTTCAGCTGTAATGCCATGCATTTCAATTTTTTTTATATTTACAATAAATAAATGAATAAATATGTATCATTGATTTATCCTATACCAGTATTTAATCTAGTCAACGTTTTTTGTCACATGGAATATGAATTACGAAGAACTCAAAGCAATTTAGAAAAGCGTTTTCATAGCAGTCTACTTGTAAGCTGCAATTTTAAAATATGATTCCTTTAATTGTTCATGCAACCTAGATATTCCTGAAGCATCAACATTTCTGCTATCCCGCCGAGCAATACCTGTGCAATACGAACAATGATAAAGTGCATCTGAGTGCATCGCACGCCACGGCGCATAGATAATTGCATAGGCTACTTGCATGAATCTGTCATCGACTGTCTGCAACCAACTGATATAGTACCGTGATATATGAAACCACGTACCGACCATCCAGAACAACGTGATATACGAAGAGCTTGCTTTTAGAATTCGTTCTGATTAGACATGCACCGACTACACGATTTGGTACGAAAAATATATGCCAACTTCAGCCTTTGCATAGATCTTCCAATATAAAGTACGGCTATTAACGGAAAAATATATATCATATTAATTACAAGAGAAAAAAAGAAATATTCTTGTATTTTACAAGAATGTAAACTGAATTCGACTTACTACAACGATTCTTATTAGAAAAAATATCAACAATACCTTTTTCCTACATTTTGAAAACAATACAATAAACTTGAAACATTCAGAAGTCTAAAGAACTAAATGGATTGATAATTTTGTATCATATATCAATAGAGTTCTTATTAACAAAAGGCAATTCAAGCAATGAATACAGTCTGATTATTTGGTTTCTGTGCAAAGTTAATTTTATGAAATCATCTAATAATTTACTTCGATGAAGTGCATTATTTGTAATAGTAAAGTGAGTCAAAATTTCTAAAAGATATCTATAAAACTAAACAAACAACATAAAAAACACAATTTATTTTGTACTACTCCACATTTTTATAATGATCAAAGCTGGTGTAGTTTATAGTCAACTGAGCATTATCAGTTGATAGTGCTCGCGATAAGCGAAACCAGTGTTGAGCGTTATAAAAATGTGGAAGTAGTACAAACAAAATAATGCTTTATTTTTTAGTATATAATGCCTTTCCACCAAGAATTGACGGCTAACACCTTAAAATTAAATGCTTTAAGATGCTTAGAAGTATGGATGTGTTGACATTTTCCATCGATGCTAATATGTAAATTAAAAATATAGCAGACAGTTTATTGCATCTATTATATTTCTGACAATTGGATTTTTTGCTCCTCACAGATGAGCTTCAACGCCCGTATTTAATGATTATTTTAATGAACTTTTGTAAATATCGCGTATTGAATTAGTCATAACCTGCACGTCATCCAAAACACCATATTGCATCCCATGACAGATGACCACTGTCGAAAACCGCCCCTAATAATTAAACACAGCGGTAATCTATTCAACTGTTTTCAATTAGTTTATATTGCGTGTCTGCTTTCAATATTGAAGTAATCGAAATTCATTTGTAATACGGCAATACCGACTATGCAAAATATTATTAATTATTTTTTAGATGATATTGGAAAATGACAAATTTCAATAAATTTGATATTCATAGATTGTTTTACTCATTTTAAATTCATATTTTACATCTGTTCGTTTTTTTTCAGACAGTATCTTATGCAAAACAATTAATTACGTAAAAAATAGCGAAGTCTCAATATTTTTAACATAAGATATAATCTCTTGTATAAAAAGATATTTTTATTCGTTGAAAATGTTACACATATCACTTCAATGTTGCAACACATTGAGGTGTTTATCAGAGAAATATAAATAAAAATTAACAGTTTTGTCATCAGATTAATTAAATGCATTTTATTTTCTTGAAATATCAATTATTTTAATGAATTGTTTTTATTAGAATCGCCGTTATAACTTTGGTTTGGTTGCATTTCTTATTTCAATTGTCCATGACTTTTTATTTTGGTTCGTCAAAATCGTATTTATTATTTAGATTTATTTGATGACCGAATTCAATTATCATAAAAATATCCATAATAATATTGTATTTGATTTAATACACAACTAAGGTCTTCCAAATCTTCCAAAGGATATAAGTATTTATGACATATACAATGCGATCACAGCATATATAAACATTATAGCAAGAATGCAATATTTATTTAAGCGTGTATTTTTTATAATTGATTATAAATATTTACAATTGCTGAAATTGGATTTAAATGTCTTTTTGCCGCATTGTTTTTATTACATCATATTCTGTGAAAATTTAATTCGAAAAAATAATCAAAAAAACCTGGGCGCAAAATCAACACGAATTGAATTTTAAGTTTTAATTACAGCTCATGGTGTTTAGAAGTATAAGTTTCTTTGATAAAAAATGACAGTCGCCATTTTGGCCTCTGTTGACGTCATTCTGTGCTTATTGAATTGTACAACCTACTATGCTTACAACAGTGTTTTGGTGACAGTAAAAATTTGTCTCGTCAAAATTACGTCACATATTTTACAAAACTACGATCCAGCTCACCTATACTCCATACACCATCATCATAACCATAAATCGGAGCTACAAACTTTCTAAAGGAATTTTATCATTATTTTAGAAAACAATGCCAGTTTTTCTATCCCTGGTCTAGATAAAAAAATGAAGACGTATTTTCAATTAATATAATGCATCAAATTCTGATCAGTAAGGTACATATTCTGATATGAAATATGTGGTCATCAAACACGCACGTCATTCAGACTTAATGCATCAAAAAGACATTAAAGCGTTTTCCACTACTTAGCGGGACAAGCGACTGCACGTGATTGCAATTATTGCCGGCCGCAGTAGAAGCATATACATGGGTCGACGTTGCAGCGATGCAGCGGGTCGCGTGCCACGCGTCGCGTCACATCCGCCCGTGCGCCACGTGCCACGCAAGCGTCACATGTGACGCATTTCATTTTCCGGCTACACCAGGGTGGATTTTTTGGGGAGCCTTAAGCCACCTATTCAAAGGACTTTTTAATACATCGAGGGATGATTATATAAAACTTCCAAATTAGATTTGTGATTTAATTCTTAATACATCCAGCAATTAAATAGTTGATTCTCCAGGAGAGAAAAAAAACATAAATAAAAAAGAGAATTACTTGGCGTTAATAAAATGAAATTTAAAAACAAAATATATCTGGCATTACAGCTGTCATCCAATGCGCCAAATATTTTGAAAATTGGAACATCATACGAGGTCAATTCGATGAGAATATTTAGAAATCATTCATGTCAAAGATCACAAATTATAATTGAAAAAATCTAAATTTGATATTGATTTTGCTGGAATTGAACCAGGACCCACCTGATCGCTGCGACAAAGAGTTACCACTAGACCACAGACGCCGACAAATTGTTGACATTATGTTGCCTTTCTTTTTTATTTCTATCCATAATAGACATTTAACATAAGTAATTAATAGTATTGAATTGCCTATCAAAAATTGGTATTAAAATTAACGTATAAAACAAATCCACGACTGGTTAATGAGTAGTGTAAATGTAGTGTAAATTGTGCCATAAATTTCATAAAGTAAAAAAAAATAATTTTTAAAGAATATTCTTCATTCTTCATTGATTTGAAAAAGATGGTGATTATAAAGAGTCGTTATAATGGAAGAGTTATTTCATAAATTAATCCTATAAAGTAAATTTACTTTCTTAGACGTCATATTAAATTTATAAATGTGATATATATTATATCATCTTAGCAACTAAATATTTCGATTTTAATGTTTGACTGCATTTTGAGATTAATTATATAAAAATGGGCTAAAAATAAAGCACACATAGTTCAGAATATGATCACACACTTCATGAGATGAACCTAGTTCAATTACTATTAATTTTATTATGAACCATTTTGAAAAATGTTTTTAATTCTTGCTGTAAGAATCATTCGCATAACACCCAATAAAGAACACATACATACAGTCTTTGTTTATTTGTTGACTTGTCTCGGTACCGCAGGTTTAATAAGTCTTATTATCCTTTGTGATACTTGACATTGTATGGCTTGTTTATTAGTATATCCTGAATCAAGTGACGCATTTAAGAACTTGGCCAGAATTGCATAATGTCGCAAAACCAGTACTTGAAACCCAGACCAGTTCGACAGACTTGAATTTATTTGAAGCTTGCTTGAGAGCTGCATGATTTGGATGAAGAAATAATGCTATTTGTGTCGTTTGATATGATTTATGTGTCGCGGCAGCAGCTGTGAGTCACAACTAGCTGTCGCCAAGACATGTGCAAATTTAATAAAACAATAGTAGGCCAACGTTATTCATAGACTTTTGTAAACAAACCTCTAAGATATCGGTATTGAAACGTTTAAAATTGATAACTTCTGTGTCACACCATTGATTTGTTTCATTACAATTTAATTATTCGTTTAATGTAAAAGAAAAATATAGACACTGCATTTCCGCTAATGCCAATTCAATATGCATTTGCCAACTATAATGAAAAGAGTACACGAAACAAGAAAATCAGTATCATAGAATTGTAAAAAACAAAACAGATATTGATTCTTATTAGCAATTATTACACCTTGTTTCATGTATTCACTGAAAAAACTTTTTTCAAATCTTTACAAAAAAGGTGTACAGCGAAATTATTTTTACATTATAAAATTTAAATAAACTTATGCATTTTAGGCTTCATTTAAAACGATGGGAATATACTGTGTCTTACCTACTATTAAATAATAAAAAAACGATGAGAGCATAAAATTTTGTACGAATAAATTTATTTGAATACCATCTTCAGCAGCTATAGATTTAAAAAATCTGCATTAAAACATCCAAAATATTTATGTTTTAAATAAAGATAGATAAGCAAAAATGACATCAAAAAGAGTTAAAAGAATATTCCTCTGCATAATTAATTAGTTATAACGTATTTAGTTTTCTTTTAACAAATATATAAACTACATGATTTTTGTTTGTTCTGAAAAGAAATAATAATGGAGAATAGGATTGAAGATTTCCGTTAGAATATCCGTTCGTTCAAAGTCCCATATGCTGTGTAAAACGAATTGATAAAAATAATTTGACCATGACAAGAATAAAATGTGAGTTCATACAATAGGTGGAAACCGTTCAACGTCTTCGTTACAGATGGTGGTTGATTAACTTCTGCCCTATATAATGTTTTGTTGATGACAACCATTAAAAAATCGATTTGTTCGATAAATGCGGTTGTTATAATGTTATGTTTATTTCAAATAACAGTCAAAGCAGCAAAAATAATTAAAAAATCATTTCCTGGTCTCTCACAAAATTATTGTATATATTTATATAATAGTAATTTGTGATAGACTGGGAAATGCTTTTTCTGTAAAATAGAAAAAAGGTAATTAGCATACAACCACAATTCTACAGATAATGACGAAAAGTTGAAAAAACATCATTAATGAAGAAATATCATTTGAAGGTATATCATGACGAAATATTTCCAGTTACTGAAAATCAATTTACATAATATTTTCTGAAAGTAAAATTTTATATTTGGTTCAATTACTAATATTTTACCTAACCAATAGTTCTATTCTAGTCTCATCTTTATTTAATAATTCTCACCGAAAGAATAGAGGTCGTCTAAGCAACAAGAATTACTCATAAAATAATTTATATTGAGATGAGCTCCATATGGAGTCCATATGATCCACACTGGGAGTGGACACGGTTACAAAATAATATTGTATTTTTAAATTTATTAATTCATCACTCCGGAGAATGCAATTTGAAACTTTAATAAGCTGTTAAACTTCCATCAATTAAAGAAAAAATATGATGAATGGTAATTTTAGGACTCTTTACTAACTGCTCGGACGTCTAATGGAACAATTCTACAGACGGTGCTTAAAGAATTTTTTTTTACACTTGGTTACTTAAACTCTCTTATGAGCTAGAGTAATAATACGAGAAAGGAATTAGATTCGCTTTAAATTAATAACTAAATTATCTACACATTCTAGGCATTGAGCCAAGCTATGAAAGTTCTCATTCGAACCCTTGATTGAATAACCGAGTAAGACGGAAGCCTAAGAGTGCTACCACTCGGCTACGGTGACCGACAAATTAAATAATTATCATTCGAAACATAATTCCGATAATGCGGAAAGTAATACGTTACATTAATGCGAGTCTCACTTTCCTTAGACGTAGTGATTGTTCTTAAAAGCAAACATGTTTTAATCGATTACGCCATTGTAGATTATAAACTCTGCATCAAATAAAAAAAAATACATCTGTACCTGTGTCTGCACGTGTAAGTATTTTTAACTAATGATCAAGTCTGATAAAGCTGGTTTTGCTAATAATATCACTCTAGACCAGGGGTGGCAAGTAGATTTGTATTATCTCTTTTAATGTGTTACCTATCGATTTTTATTATAAGTATAAATAAAGCATCATTGCCAATAACAGGAGTGGAGATAAAAATAAAAGCATGAAATACATTAATTTAATAATATATCAATTGTAGATCAACCAAAGTTGTAGAAGTAAACATTTGTTTTTTGTATATGTTTTTGGCCCTATCCTATAAGATCCTCTGTTGTTAGTAAAAATAGTATTTGTATAGATTCATATTTTGATAAAAATTGCGTAGAGCGATACTCAAGTAAGGTTTTATTAGTTTAATGTGTGCCATTTAATATTTCTTTAAATATCATAAATAATATGATGCATACTAGAGTGAATTATTTGAACCTACGATCGCGGTTACATCTCCATTTAAAATCAACACCGCATGAAAAGTACAGTAATGTAGTTTTTACAATAACTGGTTGTTCAGATTGTTGGACTTAAAAACTCCGGATTTTAGCGGTAATAAATTAAGAAGATTGCAAGCTGAGGACGAGAACGACTAAGATGTTTTGAGATTGATTATTTATAGCCATTAACAATTGATTACTAAAGGCCAAATTCATTAAAAAAAGAAGATATTTTCACCGCAAGTGTGATTGGTTGGCAACGCCTTTTCTTGGTGTACAGTGAGTACCAGAAAGTTGATCGCAGTTAGTGGCGCTGTATTTAGTGCCGTTTATCAAGGCAATATGTCGGAAGGGCGCGGCCGACACCGTAATGAGGCCCCCGCGAGAGAGCGACCGCGGTAGCCCATTGTCTGGGCCCCATTGTCTGAATCAAGCCTGAGGTGGTTAATTGGAGGCCGGCTTGGAAGCAAAATGCTAAGAAAACAATCGCGAACGAGAAAAAAAAATCGCAATAAATTGACCCTGCCGAAGGACTGCCAACCCAATTATTGTAGTCAGAACTGTTTAGATTGAGACGTTGTGAACAAATTAGTAAAATCAATAAGACATATATTATTTAAAATGCAGCTGAGTTTTTGAATGATGTCAAAATAAATTTTAATAATCATAAAAGTATTGCATTTTATTTATTGCGTATAATTGTATCACGCATATTAAAATATTACATAAAATAATATGTAAGGAATCAGTTTAATTAGTGTCATAATTATTAAATATGTAAATTTCAATCGAAGGTAGCAAATTAAAAAAAGAGTATTTTATAGTCAACCACAAAGATAATTGGTTTTATAAAATATAGTTCAAATTTATCGAAACATTTTTAACGTTAACGTTTTAAATGACTGCTAAGTAAAAACACAGTATTTTCACAAAAAGGACTGTGTTTTTAATTATAAAGTCAATTTAATTTTAAATAAGTATAAAACACTTTGACCTTTTTTTAGTACAAAATATATCAATTTTACACTTATCATTCAAGTATTTCATTTTGAATTTTGTTTATTGTTTTGTCTTCACTTTTATGTTTGGATTCTCTCAGCATTCGGCACCATATATATCCTTTTTAGAAAAATTCAAGAAGACGACCATTTATTTATATTGAAGAAAATATTTGAACCAGACTACTTTTCAATGAATCAAAAGTTACTATAAACCAAGACGAAGAAATTGTTAATGTTATGACTGTTGTCATAAAACAAGTTAACTTTCAACTGCTGAGTAAATACCGTTGAGTAATTTTTATATGAAGCTCTATCGCCTTATCATAGCTTACCGCCCAACAGACAATAATACCTGTTACTGCTGGGTACCTACTTAAATTATTATCTCAAGTTAAATACGTAACGCACAAAAGTCTCCGGTTACCAAAGATTAACTCTTTCATGTTTCAGCTATAAATCTGATTCACTTTCCCTTTGAAAACCGTCACAGGACTCCACGGTGTGGCTAACAGTTCATAAATTATTAATAGTCTAGTTTAAAGTGTTCTAGAGCCAACAGGTGGTATTTTCTTTTATCGTTGTAACAAATAATGGATTGGTATATTTTTTTAAATTCGTTTGCCATGCCTAAAGCTATTTGCTAATATTTAGATATTGTTCAAACAAATAAAACGGAATGAAATTTAATCTGTAATAGTTTTGGGTTTTCTTTTACAGCAGCTTATTTAAAACTCAACGATTTGATATTTTTAGGCTAACTTCTGTTAAATTTATTTATTTGAAACAGTACACGCAAATTAAAATAGTAACAAACTTTTACCGGGACCAAATACAATAAAGTTAGGTTAAATTGATATTTATATTAAAATAAAGTAAACATTTTTTTTTAAATTAATAAAATACACATCAATACAAACAGATTTAATTGCAGAACAAGACTAAGACAGAAATGTACAGTATTAAGTCGGTAACTTAAAATGTTTATATCTATCGGGAGAGAATTTAGATGTCGCAAAGCTCTCAATACCTTCCAAAGCTCATTTCTTCTTCAATGCTTTTTTTCAAGTATAAATAAATATCTTGTCAAATTAAACTATATGCAAATTTACGGCATAAGGATTTCATCCTTTTTTTTGGTATCTATATTTTACTGAACCTTAATGTGTTTGATACCATTGATTATTTACCGCATCCACAAACGTCATTTTAATTAAATATTTTTTTACGAGTATTATAATTACTAGAGTAAAATAAAAATTAGTAGCATGGTTACTTGAGGAAAAAAATTACGATATTTTACAATTAAACATGGTCAGATATTATTTTTTTCATTTAATATTATTGTATGAAACTATCCAGCGACATAAAAATTTGCAGGTATTATATATCGTTACGAGGTTAGCACATTGAACAAATTGGTGCCATTTTTTTGACGCGAATCCATAAATTCATATTTATAGAGCAACTGTCAAAAATGAGTCCAAAAACGGTATTAAAAATAGTAATTCAATTTGTTGTGAGCGTTGCTAATTAGTTTTCGAACAGGTAAGTAAATATATACATTAATCAAATAGTATAATATACGCTTTAGCCTTAGACAATAATTCATTAAATTGTGCAATATTGAATTTGACTCCGGAATAATTGAAACTACTTCATTGACCGGATGAAGGAGGAGCTTTGCCACCCCATTCATAAAAAGAATTGGTTATTTGTATTGCTTTCTAGGTGATTTATCGTACAATTTATTTAATTAAAATTTTTGTTACGTCTAACATGTGTATGGACAGTTATGATCACAATTCAAGAGGGAAACATTGAATTCCTGGTAAATTTCGAACAAGGCACATAATCAAATAGAAATTTAAAGTTACTACAAGCTTTACTTTTCATTATTCTTGAGTAAAACTTGACTTAATCCGATATTTTTTTTATATTGTCCAGTCGCTAGTCACTAATAATACTTTTTTTTTAATAAAACACAATTTGTTTGTATAAACCGGTTTTGATCATCACTTGATGATGCTCATGATGAGCGAAACCGGTCTTGATCATTCTAAACATGAGGAAGTAGTAGTACAAACAAATTTCGTTTTTTTTTAAATATAATTCCTTTCCACCAATAATTGACAGTTAGCACCTTAAAAGTGACTTTTAACCTTAATTGAGTCGTATAGTATCAAAAGTAGAACTATCTATTATTTGAAGTTTCAAGATAAACACGGAAAACGTTTTCTTGGCGTTTTTGAGTTTTTTCAGTTTTTGAGTTTTTTAATGTTTTAAATTTGTATGAGCGGCCATATTGTGACATCACTTAAGGGTAACTTTGTAATGGTCGAAAGTATGATTTACCAAACAGTTCACTTTTTCAAAGCTGTTAGTCGTTCTGATTTTGGTAGCAAGCATCATTTTCTTTTACATTTTTATACCACATGTACATGATTTTGATACTAAAATTTTATTTCTAGCCATACACTATGACCTGGTAGAATAGTGTGGCAGCATTAGTTCAATTTCGACAAATATGGGATAGTTCTACTTTTGATACTATACGACTCAATTATACATTCAAAAAATCCACCTTTACAAAGTTATCCATGAAAAAAATGTAGCACTGTATTGTTAGCCAAGTATTTATATAAAATATTGCTGTTTTCTTACAGCTTTCCCTCACTAAATAATATTTTTATATGTGTGTTATCTCGTAATGAATTGTTTCCTTAATGAATATTTAATTAAAAGTACTCTGCTGATTCAGTAGGGGAAAAATGTTTGAAACATTCTTTTCATTGACACTTTTAATCAATATATTAATTGAAAAATGATTAACTAATATTACTTGGTATTCAAATATAGTCCCACGAGAAGAGTTTATAGTCGTGGAGATTTGTAGTAATTGAATTTAACACTGAAAGATTTTTTTTTGAATGTATTCTTTAATTAAAAAAGAAATCGAATTTTAGAATACACATTAGTGCAGTAATTAAAATAAGTTATGTGTATCGAAATGTTCGATGAAAGTTTTAGTAATTATTTTTAAGAAAGACGAACAAAGCATTTGGCAAAGTGTTGTTTTTATTAAAATAGAGTGTACGGTATGTGCATTGTATGCAAGGTATGTGGAGCAAGTAATAATATTGACCATTAGTACGAATAATTATGAATAATTAAAATAATTACTGCCGATAAATAATTAAATTGAGTTTCTTCCTTCATATATTAGCAAGCGTCGAACAATATTATGATGTATTGACTAAGGAGTATAAAAGAACAGAGATCGGCAACGAAAGAGTCTTTGGTTTGTTATAATATTATCTTTATAAGAATAAAAAAGCTTTACTGTTTGGTTATTATTATGGTAACTAATTCTTTCGTTCAACGAGTAAACTAAAATTAACGAATTTAGTTACTTTCCTTTTGGGTGCAATTCTGTGACTTTACTTTCAAACCATCTATCACTCTCCCTGATCAATGGCGTATGGTCCTTTAAACTGCCACCAAATCATCCTAGTGAATAAAAATAAAATATCACTCATATAAACTCGTCTTATAATAGCGATTAATGGCACAGCATCCTCATAATTATAAAGGAAAACACCTTTTGTGTATTTGAATAGAGATTGTTATAGTAAAATTAACTTTTCATATAGAAAATTATTGTTCATACAAGAGTTGATTTGAACCAAGTTATTTAAATCTTTTCTAAGAGTACAATATCGAATTTTGTGGAATCAATAGATCGTAGAAGTTTTTGATATCCATACTTTATTTATTTTGCTAAAATCCGAGCCTATTACAATAAGGTATAAATAAAGGTTCAAATATGAAAGTTTTTAGTTCTACTATTTTCGGATACGGCTCCGAGGATGATATGAAGCAGAAATAGCAATCAGCTAAACTTCTAATTAAATACTTTGATATTTTTGAGTTATTACGGTGTAGATCTATGAAATAAACTTAAATTCAAGCAATTAACATATTTTTTACAATGATTGATTTCGTTCAAGTCACGGTTTGAGTAAAAATGTATTGTACTACAATATATTAGTATATAAAGTGTATAATATAAAAATGTATCGCCGTACACGGTTGACTTTGTATCATACTGAAGATCTTGTCTCCTCAGTGATACATTTAGTGTACATATTTATAATATATTGATTAATATAGTATTAATACAATAAACGAGTAAATAAGTGAAGTCATCAAACAACGGTTAACTTAAATATACAAATGCACCGTATAAAAATATACTGTACACTATTTTTACAATAATTACAAATGATAAAATAAATAAATTATATCCTTTTTATATTACTTTATTATAAAACATATTAATGATTTAAATGATGGCATACCTCTGAGTTTACAAAATTGAAAGAAACGTAATCAAACGGAATTACTTACGTTGTTAATAATAATTATACCGCCAAGTAGTTAATGTATTTCGTGACCGGAGTAGGCACCTGTACGCTTAAAATCATCGTAGAACTTTGAAGTCGGTAGTTGGTAGTTAGTACTCGGTAGCCGAGTTCTGTTAATTAAAATTGATAACCATCGCAAGACTTTTCTCACCTAGTGGAATTGTCTTAAAAACACCTTTCAAAGTAGATTCAGACGAAATAATAACGATAACAATATGCCACAAATGACTTACGTTTAATATAATAGTGAAAATGGTCTAAATGACTTAAGAAATAGATTCAATTACACTACGAAAATTGTTTGGTTAATTATCTTTTACTGTGTGAAAAATAAATAGTTTTCATCTAAAGCTTTATAAAAACGCAACGAAAAACCTGAAACTCTGCGTTATAATAGCGTTTGAATTGAAAGCATATTTTTGAGTACTTATAAATTTAATATAGAGAAATATTTATAAATTCAATTTATTATAACCATTTCAGTGTCTAGAGGCTGTTTGTATATTTTTGATTGTGCATAGTATAATATTAGAGGTGTGAAAAAATCCGTTTTAAAATCAAAGCAATAATTAATTTTCATTTAGTTTTATCGAAATTTACGGTTCTACGCTATGACGACTTGAGAAGAAGCAAGAAGACTGGCCGGGGACAGAGAATCTTAGAGGAACCGTGTGATGGCTATATGCTCCGGTAAAAAATACACCATTGATACTCTCAAACTCTTGTGTTTTACGGATTTTTGATAAAGTATTTGATTCTAAATGAGATTTAAACTAATTTGTGGATATTTTTTTTTGAATAGTTTTTCTAAGCACTTATCCTTCTCCGTCGTACGGGGTAGATTTCAAATCTCGTTGTTGAAACATTCATAAATTACATTTTATACTACTTAAAACGAAGTAATAAAACATACGTGTGCAAGATTATCCATAAGTTTTATTTATAAAATACGATTAATTTTATTGTAAACTGCTTAAATAAAAATGGTTGAATATCTATTGAGTTTTGTTTGTAAGTATGAGTTTTTAAATAGAGTTTCCTTAAGCAGTGTGTATTTTGTTTAATTATACTACTCGTCCTGTTGGTCATAAACATTATGCAAAAGACAATTTAAGTTTAACAATGCTTTGATTAAACCATCTAAAGTTTCGAAATCGTGCTGCGTGCGTTTCGCATTTCAGATTCAAGCCATCTTACGTATTATTTGTAGTAACAAGTCGTAAACGTTATTTGCTTCCTTACTTTGTATAATTTAATTGTGGTAATCGGTCCACATTACTGCAAGTACATTTTACTCCAGATGTTTATAAATGTTTTCTCAGCTGTGATTATTAATTAAATTTATGTTTTTATCTGAATATATCAAAGAAATCCCTACCACACATTCGATCCTCAAAAACGTAGCGTAGTGAGAGCGATTAGATAATCACTAGTCCTGTACTAGCCCTATCCTTCTACCCCTTCTCCATTCGAAAAAAGAGAAGTTGAGCAACTGAGTAACAAGCAGTGTGATGAAAAACTTCATGCTCCACGTTGGGAACGGACATGGTCAAAAAAATATATGTCAAAGAAAGCTAAGCATCCTATATATTTATATTATAAAGCATTCAAAATGTATGGTGTTGGTTGATTCTGTGGTTAAGATTTAAGTAAGTTCATTAAATTAAATAACGTTTATTAATGTATTTATATCATGAGGAATAAATCAGTGTTTCCTTTTCTTATTAAAACTATCGCCCCGCACCCATAACTACAACAAAATTATTGATTAAGTTTCAAAATTACGTTGTTATTTATGTATATTTCAAGTAAAAGATATCTTCAAATAAGTATAAGATTATACCTAACTGACTTTAGTGCAGAATAACTCACAGTGCAGATACACTGATGTGGAGGAATAAACTCGACTGTATCATCGTAATACGCAATGATCCAAATCGGATTTATTCACGTTACCCCCCCCCGTTCCTGACCGCATGTTCTAAAAATATAAATACGTCTCCGCTAAAAATACTATTCAACGTCCGTGGTTTAATAAGCTCTGATGATTGGATAATGGTATGCGGTAGTGAAACTGCATTCACAATGATGCTGGAAGAAGTGAACAAATTATTACAATAATTTGATATGGCGAGATTAAAACTTCGCATTTGTTGCTGTTTTGCCCTATATGAGAATATTATTTTATCATAGCAAGTGTTATACAAAATATGTTTTTTTTTGTGTTGTAGAAATTGATTTTGATTGTGCACGGATATGATATGTACATAAGGGTATCAATACATGTGTACTTTACTGATACTTAATAAGACTTTACATCACTCGGCTTACATAACAAAAGTTTTTACTTAATTACTTATTCACCGGTCAGTACGTTGTTAATTCTGAGATATATTTTGATTGTTAGCTTTTTGTATAAATTTGACTGATCTGTCTTCTAGCAACCTGATCAGTAGATTCAACCCTTAGATATTGTTTATATTATTATAACCGCTGAATATGTACACGGACAAAGTTGTTCGATTATAAGGTATAAGATAAGAAAAAATGTGATATTTAATGAATATTTTAAATACACACACTAAAGATAATATCGATGGTGTTTTGGCCAATTGGTGTAACCCTCAAAAAATAAGAAAATTAGTTAATTATTGGATATTAAAGACGACAGAGCAGGTCTCGACCAAATGGTGTAAATTATAAAAATAAATTTACCACTCTTTGGAAGGGAGATTTTATTTTACATTGGTTTTAAGTTTCAAAATTCTAACCCCCCCCCACTTGACGTAAACCACTATTATATCGACACTCCTTACGTATTATCCCGTATCTGGAAACATGAGAATTTACAGGAGAACGTTTCAAAGATTCATAACGCAACTCAACTTTTGTTTTCGATAAAAACAGTTTTTACTCTTTCCTAAAAAATTTCAATTTTGATATATACATATCACAGTTTGTTCTTATTATTGGTTTTAATTGGCTACTTTGTATTATTAAATGTTTAAATAAAATTATTACAGTTTATTACAGTTTGATGTCGCAAGGCTTGAAAATATCCCAAATATGAGTACTTAGAATTAAATTAATCTTAAATTTAAAACATTATTGTAAAGGGATTTGAGATTCAATCTAGAAAACATGTTGTAAAAAATATATTTTAAACATGCAGCAATATATGAGTTTTGAACTGTATTTACTTGGAAGTAAACGTTTTCATGCATTTGTAGTATAACCTGTCTGTATATATCCATTGAAAACGATTAGATCTGGCGTACACTTGTTAAGATAATCGTGACCTGTGCCACCGAACTGTACTACTGACTTCTGAATGAACGCAGAGCTATTTTTGCAATAGAATGAAGCGTACTGATGGTCTCATAAAAGCTTTTTAATAAGAGATGTACTGATTTATCTAAGGTATGCAGCATTCAATTTTGTAATTCACGCAATAAATCTCCACGCAATTTTTTCGAAACTATCTTGTGTGCCTGGTATATTGAGGATCTGCTATTATACCTTACAAAGATTTTTTTTTAATCCATTTTGCTAAATATTGCAACTATGACTGTATATGAAAGGCTAGAACATTAGGTGAAAACATGTATCCAGTATTCAAAGCATGGTTAGCTTGTCACGTGAAAACACGACTCCGGGACTCAACGTGTTCACAAAACTTATACGTATCGACGCCAAATTTACTGACAAAAATCTCCCCTTAGCATCTAAAAAACCGAAAAACTTGTCTCGAATTATAACATAAAAGTGATATAGACAAATTATCCGATTTTAGTAATGTGCCCTACAAATCTATTAATTTTGAGATTGAGTGAATTATTCATCATATATTGTCAAACCTGAATTTGCTTTACCTTAAGAGTTTCAATTTATAAAGATTATAAAAAAAATTCTGCGAAATATAACCATTAGTTGAATAATAGCGATAATTTTGTGGATACTTTTTTAGTGGAAAATTATGTAGGTTTTCTATGTATCCCTTCATTCATGTCTCTTACTTCAAACCAAAATGTGTCGGAAAATATTCATATTGGAATTAATTCCGTAGCCAGAAGGTTGAAAAAGGGAAACATAATATTATCACAAATATGTTATACAGTAGTACAGGCCATACATTTAAACCTTCAAAGCTATTAAGTTATGGCTTACAATTAAATGTACTTTTGTTTAGATCATATTCACTCTCATAAAAATAGTTTTCACTTATAACAAATACATTATACAAAAAAAAATTTTTTAACTAATAATAAAATGCTCCCATATAATAAATTATATTTTACCATTGAAGAAATATATTACACTTACGAAAAAATATTTTTAAATAGATAAAATAGTTTCCACCCAATATAAATACTCACACTTTGAAATCGATAGTTGCACGACGCTGTAATGAAATGTCACTTATTATTCTACCCTATATTAGGCCACTTATATTGTCTGTCCTCCGCGCATTAGAATACATTACACAAACCAAACCAGACCAACCCTAACATAACCTACTACAACTTAACTCACTTTACCAAGTGAATACTATCTAACACATAGTTCAATTATTTATAAACCTCAAGTTATTGCATGTATTTTACATATACCAAAATAAAGTAGTGAAAAGTGTTTTGAAGACTTTTATCAATTTGTATTCTCTTGTATGGAAATATCGAAATATATCCATACTAGCTTATTTCCGAAATTTTGTTCACATGCATCATTTTTCCTGCTGGTCATGGAATTATATTTAAATTGATGAGATTATATTTTTCATGTGCCAATCTCGCGAAAATATTTTTTAAGACCTGATAATATATGGGTCCGTGGTCAAATAGTCAACGTCGTTGACTACGGTTACGGTACTCAGGCTGGAATCCCAGTACATAGGTGTCTATGATGTCTAAAAATTACGTTACACCCATTTGCTCATAAAAACGAGGCGTAGCGAGAGCGATCAGCTAAGCACATGTCTTGCCATAGCCCATCCTTCTATCCCTACTATTTTCAAAAAACGTAGGTTGAGCTGAGAACTGAGTAATGAACAGTTTTCATAGAACTCTTCCGTTGAAATAAACTCCATTAAGAGTCCATATGCTCCACATTGGGAGCGGAGATTTATTTTATTATGATTTTTTTAAATCAAAATACGGTTATGTGTCTACTGGATTTAAATTACAAAAACGAGAATAAATATGTAGGTATCCAGTATGAAACTGACCTGTAATAACGTAACATAAAGCAATGCTAGATAGCGCAACCTCTCCACATAGATAATCGTTTATCGTTATACTGTTATATGGCAATAAAATAGAATTGCATGATATGGTATGGTAGTTTATTTATTGCAACGGGTTATAGTATATAACTGAAAATAAGTAGAAGTGTCTATAATACGGAGGATGTAGTGGAAAAGAAGGTTATGAAGTCAAGTTTTCCCATAGCACTACTGTTTTGAAGACCCAAGTGCTATATCCGCAATACATCCAGTTCTATGGAGTCGGAGTCGTGATTAATGATGATATTTGAGACGGATTCGGGGGCGCCAGAATCAAAATTCTGCCGTAATTATCTGTAAAGTAAATTTGTTTTATGGTGACAGGTGTAATATAGTTACTTTTGTTTTGTATTAACGTGTTTTGATACATCGATGTTTTGAAACGTGTCCAGTGTATGATTTTCAAGGTTTATCATAAAACGGGGAGAACATGATAGACACACAACGGTTAAGAAAAAAGTCTTGTTATTATCACAGTAGAAAATTGAAACTTTATCGTACGAAGGACTCAAGTGTCAGATCAAAGACGGATATAAAACTGTTACATGATAAAATAACATTATGTAATGAATGAATTACGCACGCAATGGATTTAGCACTGCAGTAATTAATTGAAAGAAAAATTATCTACGTACTATGAAAAATGTGTTAATTTGTGAGATTAATTAAACATATTTATGTATGAAAGTAATGCTGTAATAAGTAATACACATGGGCCTCGTATAACACGGTTTTATGCAACACTGATTTGATATAACACGGTTCCAGCATTTTTTTTTATAGAAAATTATCCTATAATGAAAAGAAGTTTGAAGTTCAAGAGAAAATTACGACAGATCTCGGCCCCTCATTTCAAAATATGTAAAAATTTGTACGCTAGAAGAAAATATTTGCAGAATTTTTAAAGCCTAAATCCAAATCTAAAAGGAGTCCTCCGATAATGATACTCACAACTGATCTCGAAAAAGAGTCGAATATATAGAATTGTAAGTGATAGCGATGATGAATCAATGATCTATTATATGTTATTAAAGTTTTTTAATACGTAAATTTATATTTTTTCGATTGTTTATTAAAAAAAATGAAGAATACTATTAACAAACTTCGATATTTTTTTGAAACGCATATTCGAATTTTGTATGAACTTCAAACCTCGTATAACACGGATTTTTATTATATGACGTTGTTATGACCGTGTTATACGAGGCCCAAGTGTATATGAAATAATGACAAACGTAAACTTAAATATAGTCGCTTTTTCAATAATTAAGTTTCCTTGTTTATTTTTCTCACACAAAAAAGTCATCATTCAAGAAGCATATTTTTAGGTATAATTTATGTGTAAGTTTACTCAAGTGTGGTGAGGTGTTATTAATATGCAATACCTCGGATGTATATCGACTGCTTAATAAAACTGATAATTAATTATTCGAGTCATATCCTGTGCTGAAAAAATATTTAAACCATTGTTTTTCAAACGTGTGCCTTTCGCATTGAAATAGTATGCAGGTAGCAACGTTTTCTAATAACAGCTGTCATTTTATTTTTGCAAACGTACATAAAATACCAAGCGATAAAAAACAATCATCTGATAAAAATTATTTTTAAATTACACCGTATGGTTTTTAATTAGAAATTATCAAGTTATCACACGTGATTTCATATTTAGGAATCGCCTTTCTAATTTTGTATAATTAAAGAGATTTACTTCCCTACAGGTTGTCAACCTGTAAGTATTGATGTCTTTTTGTCCGTATGGTAGTGCGCGTTCTGCTGCATGTCTATGGTCCCTGTCAGTATTGCCATCCATATTGATTAGTTCCTACAAATATATACTGTCAATTTTTGGTTAATTGAACCGTTTGTAGACATTACTTCTTATTGTCAGGTTAATAGATTTTTACTAATTGGTGTTTTGAGTTAAATATTTAACAAGACACTATTTTAAATAACTAAAGATCGATTCTATTGAAGCGGGCTTAAGGTAAAAAAATGCCCATAAAAATTTTAAATGAATTTTGCGATTTTAATTTGTGTCTTTAATTTAACATTATTTAAACACAACAATAGTATAGTACAGTGCTTCCCAAACTTTTCATACCACGACCCTCTGAATCTGAAAAAATTATACACGGACCCCACGATCAACTATTCTCGAGCTGTCCACGTAATGTGATCATATTTTAAAGATTTAGCAAACAGCGTTCTTATCCAATTGTACTTTTGATCTTCATTCATGTTTGGGAAATATTTTTAAGTATTGATTTTATAGTATTGATTCGGCCATGTGATCAAGTATCTATAAACTTTTTTATTGGGGTCAAGAGTGATATTTCATTTGTTGTGAGAAACTTATTCAAATCTAAAAACATCTCCGTGCATCCTTGACTAATAGATTTTCACCACGACGTAAGCTTTTGTTGGAAAGAATGAAATTTTATATTCATGATCAAAATGTTGCTTTCATTTCCCTGAAGTGAAAGATTTAATTCATTGACTGGTCAAAAAAATCTGCCAAATGATTTGCAAAACACATCCACTTCTGATCATGAAAGAAAAAAGAGAGCTCTGTTTTTTTTGTTATAAAGAAAAAATGTTTACAAATAAATATTTGTACTATCTACTGAACATTTTCACGAACCCCTGCGAAAATCCTGCGGACCCCAGTTTGGGAAGTACTCGTATAGTATGTACGACTTGAGTAGTTATGTTTATTTTTGTTGATATATTTAAGTCAATTGAGATATTTTTTGAATTAATTTGACAGCTCTGAAATCAATCAATAAAAAAATCTTTACCATTTCTCGGCAAATGCGGATTCTCTTCAGTCGGATATAATGAGTAAACAGTATCGTAATACTTCAACTGTGTTGCTCCCAGCATATATAATAAAGCCATTATTTTTTATGAAGATGAGTCATCAAGGAGGACATCACTGCTCCATTTGCGGCATCATTTACATTCTGTTGTTGGGCGCATTGTATAATAAACCAACCTGAGATGCGCATCTTTAGGTAGTAAAATAAACATCATCTCTTTTTAGCAAGCCAGAGATGAATAATTTCTACTCATCGTCGTACTATAGTATGTAAAACAAACTTCCCGACTCAAAAGGATATATGTATTTCCTTGTGCTATATGATCTCTCTGTGATGATACTGTAAATACATTTCTACTTCTGTTTTAAAACTCTATATCAAATACAATAAATGTCATCATTTTTTTGGATATCGTCGTTGTTCTGGAAGAAGACACCAACTGAAAAATACTAGTTTTGAGTAATTGGACTTTGAAGTTTGTCAAATATTTGAAATGTTGTTTTTAAACAAACTGTTTTTAAATAAAAAAATAATTTATAAAATAAATTTGTTCTTCCGTACGGTAGAGTTAGAAATAAGAAATATTTTGGCATAACTAACTCAATATGTCATTTTTCCGATTTGGTGTTTTCTTCCAGAATAACGACGACATATCCTTTTGAGATATGATCGTATGCATATATATAATTGAAACAATATTCGATATTATTTCGAATTTAATATTCTATACATTTATTTAATCCAGGGGTCTCCAAACTACGACCCGCTAGCACCACCAATCCGGCCCACTGTAGCGGGGCACACACGCATAAAAATAGTGCTGAAAGCGGAAAAAAATCTACGAGCAAATATATGCAACTGATCAACCAAATTTTAAGTCGAAAAGACTTAATATAAATGTATAAATCAGGTAGAAGCTAGTTTTCTCTTTGTAGGCTATCGGCTATCTCCACCGCAATAAAGTGTTCTTGACACTTGCCCTTAAGTGCCAACCAAAATTCTTGGTATGATGAGCTAGATAGGTCTTGTCCCTTGGAACTAAGTGGCACTTAGGCTAAAAAGTTTGGAGACCCCTGATCTAATCCACGGTTTATATAAATTGAATCATTTGGGAATATTTAAGAATATCATTGACGAGAACTGATCTTCGGTAAAATGCCAAACGAGTCTCTTGAATAAAAAAATAAAAAACTTTGAATAAATAGTTTATTTGATTTACTGATTCAAAATTACGGATAAGACGTAATTTGATCGGTATAATGCAATAAATATAATGTAGTGTTTTTAAATAACTCCATTAAATTATCAATTGAAAGGAATAAATAATAAACTTCAGAAAGGTGCTAAAATATGCATCAGAAATATTGCCAAACGCAACGCGAAATGGAAGGCCATAAAGAGTTCGCCTTGAATTTTTATAGCTTTCAATGGAGTAAAAAATCAATCGAAAATTGCAGGTGCCGAGCATTGTAAATTTGACTATACATTAGTTTTCTGAATGTGACGTATATTCGAGGATTTTTTAAATTCAATTGATGCGCTACATTAAATGACTATTTTTTTAAAGCTTTGTCATATTGTATTGAATGGTGTGAGACTGTGGTCTGTATGTTTTTGGTAGAAACTGATTAATAGAAAATATGATTTGTGGTAAAATTTTACCTGGACCACTAATAATTTCATTGAAGTAGTATAAGTGATTTTTCTTAGTCAAAAAATTGAAAACAGCTTAATTTTGATAATACTGCGGCATTTTTAGTTGAAACCTCATTGACAAAACTTGTATTTAGTTGTACACATTGCGATTATTATAAAAAAATAAGAAAGACTGCTTCTTAAAAGGATGGAGGCCAATATTTTAAAGTTGAATTGAAGAACGTGTCCTCGTTTTGGATACCATCAGGTAAAACCTACCATTATAGTGCTATAAATAAAATATAAAACCTGTATTTTTTTTAAAATTTTCTTCTGTTTATAACTGATTGCAAATTAATAAAAAAACCATTCCAATGCCCAAAAAAAGTTTTAAATCATTATATTTATATAAACTCCAATTGAAGCCATAATGAATACTAATTGAATTTTAAATGTAAAACACTTAATGACTAATCCCGGGATCATAAATAGGGTCCGGGATTGGATGCCCTAATATTGACGTTCTTTTGATAGAGTAAAATATGTTATCACAAGAGAAATAAAATTATTCAAAAGTCAATGATCACGTTTCTTGAATCGTCATTCACGCAATCATATATCACAATCGACGGTGTTTTGGCCAATTGTTGTAACCCACAAAAAATACGAAAATGATTGAATTTCATTTTAAAGACGACAGAGCAGGTCTCGGCCAAACGATGTAAATTATAAAAATAAATTGACTACTTTTTGGAAGGAAAACATCATTTTACATTGGTTTTAGGTTTTGAAATTCTCACCCGGCCACTTGATGTAAGTCACTATTATATCGACACTTCCTACGTATAATCCCGTATCTGCAAACATGATAATTTACATAAATGCATTTCAAAGATTCATAACGTATTTCACCATATAATGTTTTCGATAAAAACAGTTTTTACTCTCTCTTGAACAATTTCAATTTTGACGGTTACATAAATTTGCCAAAACACCGTCGATATGCAACAGTTCGATTCGAGGTCCACCAAAGACGACATAAATCAACCGAAAAAATATGTACACATTCCTTCAAGATTTCTCTTCTCGGTCGTAATATTGATTTAAAGCAATCTACCAAGAAACACCATCTTGGAACTATGGAGTATGACAGCGTTCCATTTATTTTCGGCTTCCCGTGAAATGGTGCAGCGGCCGCTGGATCAGGCACCAGACGGAGGCGCATTCTGCGATGCCATTTTACGACGTCGGCTCCATCATTCACTTTGAAATAAATGTGGAAACAATTAAAGTATGGGTTTTGGAGGTTTTACGACGTGCATGTAGGCCAGTGGACCTTATGGAGAGGTTATTGAACGCGGACGGCGGTCATCTTTTACTGCAGGTGGAGGCCAGATTGTTTCCTTAAATTTTAACCTACTTACGTTTAAATTACAAAGCTATAAAAGTGAAAGATTTTAAATTTGCAATTTACAACAAAGTATAATAATTTGAAGTTTATGTGTGCAACAAATACTACAAAAAGTTTTATTCCAGCCCATCTCACATATTAAAACATTTCCACGATTTGTTTCATGTTTTTTTTAAATTTAATTTTCATTCATCTGTCGACAATATGCGTTTCTATGTGGACCCTATGATTCATAATGGAGTATCTCAACATTAAATTTGTATACGAAAACGGAAGGATGGTATAGAAAAATTCACTGTCACGCCCCGTCTAAAGATTTGATTGAATATGAAAATCAAATCAAAATACTTGCGTGACGGTTACAAAAATATGTTTTATAAACACCTAATTCTCTTTTCGCACGGTCTAAGAAAACTTACCAATTGTTTTTTTTTACAATGGTTTTTATAATTTAAGACATCGACTGAGGGTGCTTGATGGAATTTCAATATCAAATTTGGATTATTGAGATTTTGTACACTTTCATGTATTTTGTCACTAACGACGCAGGTTTCGCCTTTCGGCATCTTCAGGCATTCGAGCACACGAATGGACTCGAACTGACAGACTGTAAACAGTGTCTAACGTTTATATAGAAGATACAAATACGACAAATATTATTTACGAGGTAAGATATTATACGTCTGAGAGCCACACTGATACCTGAGTTAAAATTTCGAGAATCGCTTTAATCCTGATTTTGTAAACACCACATTTACGAGTGGCGAATTGCCGCTTTCCAACTTCTTATGGAATTACCAGTGATTTTACAATTATAATAGCATTGTGGGTTTCGACGGGATTCAATTCGACGAAAGGGTAAATATATACAATCATTCCACGTTTAGTGACATCTGTTGGGTGTTTCAACGTATAGGATAGGAAACGTCTATTTTGCAAGTCGGTGAATTTTATGATGCAGATGTTGATTACTTATTATTGTTTTGAAACATAAATGTTACTCTTATATATCGTGATTTTATTCGGTTCATGGGTTTTTTTTTCTTCAATATATCTGTTCACCGAATTTAATAAATGAATTTCTCTCCTATTTTGTTTTTCTTGACATGTTACGAATTGTTTGCAGTCCAGTCGTATCTTATTAAACTATTTTTATATGTAAATAACAATTATTAAATTATGTAAATAACAAAATACAAATTATTTTTGAGTGTTTTAAGTAATGAAACCTATCTCACATTTTTATGTGGACTCCTTATCTTTTTTTACACGGTAGTCTCTGGGACGTATTCCCCGTGCAAAAAAAGAATCGGGTGTATTTATAAAAGGATTTACCAAACTCAATATTTAAAACAAATATTTACGTTCGCGTTACTATCTCAACTGTCACTTGCAGAACATATTAGTATTGAGCGGATGGTAGGCGACTTATTATTACTTTTTTCATCCTGCATTGAAACGTTAAAAATATTGCGTTTTCAGTTGAAGTCAAATGTTGAGAGTCGAAAGTTGAAAATTACGCAGTTGAACTAACAATTGCAGCTAGAACGACGTGTGAAAATTTCACGTCGGTAATGTACGCCGTTTGGGAGGAGTCGTTGTGACCGACAGACACACAAACATACAGATTACTGCATTTATTTTGTGATATATAGTTGAGAAGAACATGTAGAGTAGAATGAGAAATTAAAACATTAACAACAGAAGATGGCGCGGGGCAAAATATCGAGAGAGTCGACGGCTTCAGGTACTTGGTGGTACACATCACGAAAGATGGCAATCCGAGTAAAAAACTCGCGATCCGATTAGCTAAGCTTAAAAAATGTAAGTGTTATTCTTAAATTCTATTAAGCAAGAATTAAATATAAAATATTGTAAATATGAATCTTTATCTGAATGACAATATTGAGGAATGATTGTATAGCTTAATACAATGTTTTATTTCATCGTATATTGTTATACGTACATGTAAATTAATATTTAATAGCTCACAATTTTGTAAGATTTTGTAAATTATGTATACCGTTAAAAATCCTGTTACAACGGCAACTGTGATTTGCCAATCATAAAAATCAGTATGTTCATAAATTTCACTGGGAAAATTCATCACGCAAGATTTAAAAGTCTTTTATGGACAGGAAGGGGGTTAAGTACGCGGATCTGGCGAAAAAGATCGTAAACCAAGTACACGAGCGTACGAGATGATCTCAGATGGGCGCTTTTAACGAGCCACGATGACAAATAATCGTTTAAATTTACCAAATTGAGCCAAGTTTGTCGCTGGGAGCATACCAATGGTGGATACTTTGAAAAGTAACTTGTGATTTATTTTTTTAACAATATTACGCATTGGTATTTAAATATTATTTGTAACATAGGAAAAACCTTAGGGACCGTCATAAACAGTAAACGACACAGCATGTTATTTATTCATTTATTATCGTCCGAAATTGCTTAATGAAACTTCGCGTTAAATCGTTCAAACTATGAAGCGAACGTTATTTTTTGAAAATTGTTCAAATTTTGTATATTTCCATGTATTTTGTCATTAATGACGAGGATTTCGCCTTTCAGTATCTTCTGGCATTCGAGTACGCAAATGAACTCGAGCTGACAGTTTAATAATTTATGACCCCCATGTTTTGATGCAGTAATTTAATCCATTCATTCGCATTGAACGAATGGTCAGTTTTTGGTTTTGTTATTATCAGGCCTAATAATGAGAATTGTATTAACATTGCCTGAAACGATACTCAACCATGTTCATTTATTCATGATTAAATATTATAGTGATGATCATCAATATGAAAACTAAATCCTTTGTTTTGAAAATGAAAGCCGTTGAACCATACAAGTAAGCGATTTGAATGAGAGTACACTCGATGCACGATCTTTAGATAGCCTCTTGCGGAACCGAATGTTTATTGTTTTATTTTTTTATTCACCTCATTTTTGGGTTAAGAAATCGGACTTGAATAAAATACGCTACTGGAATGCAAAATACAGTTAAATATTTTAACAAAATGGTGTGTGAGTTATACCGAAGTAAATGAAGAAACAGTGTTTTAAGTAAGAAAGTTCTTATTCCTTTGCATTCAACTTAATCTCATAAAACGGGGAGAATATAATATATTATTATAGCAATGTTTATAGCTGTACGATTTTTAATTATTATCGTAGATCATAAACATTGTTTAAAGATGTCGAGATTCCGAAAAACCTATCACCTCTATTTACATTTGAAGAAAGTTATGCCAGTATGTATTTTGAACATTATATACTCGATGGCAATTATAGAACATTTTCATACACAGTATAGATACGCGTATGAACCGCTATCGATTTGCTAGTTTCTATTTTCGTTGCAGTGTTTCGATAGAGGTAGCAACACAGTCGCACACGTATGAAAACGTGCATAACGTCGTTAGATGGTCTACTCATTTTTTTAATATTGGAGATGAAGTCCTGAACCCTGGTAATCATTATTTTAATACTGTTAATTAGAAGATATGTTTAAAAATAACAGCAATCAATTCCGTTTAAAAATTATATTAGTCCAATAAAAAATACAGTTGAATATTATATAATTACTCATCTTCCTCTAAAGGTATGTAAACTGTTTTAGTTTACAGTATTTTACTATTAAATGTATCAAATACATTTCGATGACTTTTATAAAGTAATACTATAGTTAAAAAAAAATGTTGTATTTTAATAATTTTAAATGCTTCACTGACGAGCTATTTCTATAATATATAAAAATCTGGTTATGTAAATATCTTTAGCAGTTGCTTCGTACCTCTCATGTTCCACAGAACCAATATACTAGCATACTGTTTGACTATAAAGCAACTGGAAAAGTGTCACGTTCGAAACTAGTCAATAACCTGTATCTGACAGAAGCAAAGTGTTTAGCTTATCAAATCGTATGTCGTACACATAGTTTATTTGAGGAATTAAAATTTTTATAGAAAACTAGAAGTAAAATGTTATCTTATATAAAATAATATAAAATATAAATTAGTGCCAGATCCATAACATTCAATAATCATTATAATATTTACACATTTATTTATGAGTTACGTAAGTCAATTAATCACGTTTTTATGTCAACTACAATCAGCTTACGTAACTACAACCGTTCGGTTTTTGAAAATTTCTTTATGGTTCAGATTATAAATTAATAAAATGTTTCAAATTGTTTGGTAAACTGAGATAATTTTAATCAAATAGTCAGTCAGCAGTGGTAGGCGACGAGGATGAATACAATGTGAGAAAATAAATTCTCATGACTTAACTGTTGCAATTTTATAAAATAAAAAAAAACGCTAAATACTTATGCTAGTGACATGGTCATAAAACATATTAAAAAGAATAATTTCAATTAAACAACTCTTCAGTAGGAACCATTATGTATAAAATTTAAAAATAAGTCTCATAATAAATACCATTATTTATATTTGTGTCGTAGAACACGGATGCCTGCCTCATTATCTTTACTTAGGATCTCTTGGGATTTCTCCCTCTCACAACAAATTAAGAATGCGAGTGGTGAATCTTTTCCGTCAAAATTTCTTCCTACTTTATCCTTTGATTTATTAATACTTTAGAAGTTTAATATGTTCCATAGGGCAGGCCAGTGAGGACGACCAAAGGCTTTCAACAAAGGAGCACGCCAGTTATATTCGTTGCTTTGCTGAAGAAGGCATTTGAGATTATGAATTTGGTCCACCGGGTAAAAAACCAGCCTGTTTTTCCGTGAGGATCCTGTTTCACGCAAAGACTATCTGCGCCAAGACCTTGTCAGGTACGCTGAACAGCGCTATGCCTAATAGTCAGAGCAGAGTGGGTCACTTTTTTGTGAATTGTGATTATCTCACCGGCTTTTAAAATAAAAAAGCGACAATGCCCGTGGTTTGGATATGTGCTGTGGATGCTTCAGAGGAGCCCAAATCCTACCTGTCTGTTATCCAAACTGGATGTAGTCCGTTGCCCTGGAAGGCCGCTAATGAGCATCCATAAGATGTTCTCGGCGGAGCTATGAGAGGCCGGGATGACCTGGGAGGAACCAAAAACACTGGTGGGGGACATAAAATCTTTGAGGCAACGTGTGGTGGTCATATGCTTCGAGTAGGGAGCGAACATGTTTTAAAAATACATTACAAATAGTCAAGGGATAAAAATCAAAATCTTCGATAAAGCTATATTTTAACGTTACATTTAGTCTGAAAACGCTTTTCGAAATTGTCAAAAATCTAAAAACAAATAATAGAAGATCAGCATGTTTAATCCAAATATGTAAATATAATACGATTTGACTATGTACATAAACTGATTCAAATTTTAGCATGATATTTTATTATTTACAGCAAAATTATTAGTAGCTATTCTGTTACTAGTTTAAGCGATACAATAAGTCATCTACCGTAGATAAGATAAGTTATGCGAACTCGTTAGAGTCACGTAAGCATATTATATGCGATAGTCGATCGTTCCTCGGGACACTTTATAACTCTAGTTTTTGATATATTTTTCGTCGTCCAACATTATATTATAATGAGTTTATTAAATTTATGAACCTTCTACCGGTTTAACAGGTAGTCAGTGTACGCCAAATGCTGACGGTTGATATCTTAATAGTAAAATACGGAATATTTGTTCAGTGGTTATCTTAAGTCGAATAGAAAAAAAATTCAAAACGATTTTATGGAATTTATTATTTAATTAAAAAATAACGTTTCACTCATCGATTAAGTTAATTGCGTATATGATAATTAAAAGATATACAGATTTTTTCTAAGTTTTATCAGGACAAGGACAAGATTAGTACAGTATTTAGCTATGAATTATGTTGAATTACTTCATTGTGTTTATCGTGTCACAGTTTTTCAGCTTGACTAACCTTCCAAATTTTCATTATTTTATTATCACATAATACTTTCTTTTATATTGGTATAATTTATGATATCTACTGAGTGTGCTAATAAATAGACTTCAATATCAAATTTGAATCAATCGTGCATTGGAATGTCTGAAGATTCCAAAAGGCTACACACGGGTCGATAAGAACAAAACTTATGGAAGCCTACAAAATTTTACCGATTCAAAAATCTAGCTGTTGATCTTATTTGGTTACTGAATTGAGACTTCGTGAATACTAAGCCTGAAAAAATAACAAAACAACTGAAATAAGTTTCTAAGTTTTAGAAAAATATGAAATAGAAAAACGAAAATCGATGAATTGACACAAAAAGGATAATTTCGTACTGAATCAATTATAAAGTTTATGACATGAATTTAAATCAAATATTAAACAAATAGGTACTTCAAATTGTATATACAATTATTTTTCTCTAAAAAACGTTTTTCAATTAGTTATACAACTTTTACAATATGGCCTTGTAATCAGCTGTTTTAATGATATTCGTTGGTATTCATATAAAATAATTACGAAACCATAAAGAAAACTATTTATTATATATTCACCGAATAAATACTCGTTTTTGATCCATATCGTATTTTAAATTCATTACAAATTAAATATATCTCAAAAAATCGGATATCATACATAAACTTGATTCACATGACAGAGAACTAGGTATTTTATTTCCAGTGACTTGTAAAAATTTAAATTTATAATTGGATTTTTCAGTGAGCTGACAGGTGTCTCAATATTATTTTGTCTATCACCTTTGATATAATTTATCTGAAATATTATTTTTCGTTCAATCTCAGTTCCTGGAAACGAGATAATAAAAACATTCTATCTACACCGATGACCGAGACTATTCTTGTCTATCTCAATTCAATTTGAATTTATTTAGAAATCATTCAGTTATCTTATCATTACATACTTGGTATAAATTATTTGTGTTTGAATGATGAGAAATTTATCGGAGATAATATTATTTTACTTATTACACAATATTGTTAGCAGGTGCTTTCAAGTTTCAGGATTGGGTAAGTGTGAAGGTACTTTGTTTATATTTATACCAATAATGCGTTCTGTATTCTAGAATACAAAAGTAAACTTGGGTGTAAAAAGTGTTAGTCGGTGCAATTTAACTTGTAAATCTACGAATGGATGTATTTTATTTTTATCTAATTCGATCTCTTGCTTCAATACATTTCGATATCGTTAACCAATAAAATAGTATAAACGTAAAAAGTATTGAGAGTAAAATCGCAGTATATATTTGTTATATTTCATTGCATGAAATATTAATTATTTAATTATGACGACAGTGTAAGCCTAATAAGTTCTAATATTTTAGACACTTACAGAACAAAAGAACCGTAGTAATATAAGTAATAACTATAAAACCGATCTCATGTTTCCAGATTTGATTTGATGAACGTAATACGTATGTAAAGATAAATAAACTCTCATTTAAAGAGAGCTTTTTTTCGCAGCACCAGAAGATAAACATAATCTTTAGACACACATTTTGTAGAAAATATTCTATCGATATTCTCTTTATGGTTTCATTATTACACATAACAATAGGTAAATCATACATAACATTCTAAATCCTAGATTTTTAGAAATTAATGAGACATCGCAAAACGTGTCTTCACTTGGTTGAATTTATTGTTTTCCTTTTCAATAGATTATGACAATCTTCAATCCCAAGGTTTGTAGGCATCGGTCATTTTTTGGTTAGGTAATGCTGGATAAAATCTCTGAATTATTAGTATTTTTAATCTTTTCAATATTTTGTTAAATTCATACTGGTAACATGCAATATCTGTAAAAAAATGCGTTGTCACGCATAATTTGTTCGTGTTGTATTTTTATATTAGCATCATATCATATTGTAAGCATCTGATTTTTGTATACAAAACATAAGTTGGTTTAAATGTAAACATCGTCACTGTGGTTATCAAACTGAACCGTGAATATGAACTACATTTATGGTAAGATCAACTGTGAACAATCCAGCTGAGAATTACAAGTACATACTGTGAACTTAGTGATGGCTGACACTTGTTGATATAACCCTTATCGTACCAATAACCAGTAAAAAAATATTTTATACACTTACAAATAACCATTCATATTTATTTTAACATCTGAAGGGTTATTAAGAGCGTAGTGGATACATGACGCTGCAGATTTACGAAACATTATGCTTGTGTCAGTATTTTTGTCGTGTCAGCAATACAGACGACTCAAATTGACAAATATAAATAAATGAATAATTATAAAAGTTAATGTATTTGAAAATGCAGTCAGCGAAATCAAGCAGTGACCAATATACGACGCGGATTCTGCATACGTTGCGATAAATGCGAACGCTCTGAAAAGACAACTCATGATGACTAAGGAAGAACACAGACAGCCGATCACAGTATATATGAACAAAGAAGAAAGGACCGGATTCATTCGCCCGTTGAACGGGAGATATCTCGCCTGAACTGCGTAATCGTCATCGTCATCATAATTATCATCAATTTTTTTAACCATATCCGCTCCCTATTCGGAGCATATGGCCATCACGCGGTTCCTCCAAGCTTCTCTGTCCCCTACCAGTCTCCTCGTTTCTTCCCAGGTCATCCCAGCGCCCCGTAGCTCCGCCGAATACATCCTATAAATGGTCATCAGCGGCCTTCAAGGGCGACGGAATCCGTCTGTTTGGTGGAAGAGACGGGCAGGTTTCAGGCTCCCCTGGGAAATCCGCAGCACTTGTCGAAGCCAGGTCCATCGTCGCTTTTTTATTTTTGACACAATAAGAGGCTGGTGCGTTCGCTCTCTTACCTCCGAGTTCCTGACAAAATCAAACCACCGTACCTCTAGTAGCCGTAGCCGCAAGCATCTGTTTTCAATGCCCAGTATACGGTTACTCTGTGCCTTGGTGAGGTGCCATGACTCTAAGCCGTAAAGCAGCACAGTCAGAATGCATGCGTTGAATAAGTGGCACTTGGTTCTGATCGAGTACAACCGTGAGTCCCAGACTTTCCGCATTGAGTTAAAGGTTACTCCAGCTCTCCCTAATCGGATTGCGAGCTCTTTACGCGGATTGACATACCCAGTGATGTGTACCCCCAAGTACCTGAAACCGTCGACTCCTTCGATGTCTTGCCTGGCGATCGTCAGAGGGTAGTCTGGGTCCAGACAGAAACTGTTGCAAAGCACATTGGTTTTACTCGCATTGACTTTGCGATACTAGTTGCGATACATTATCATCCATACCTACAGTTGAATCGCGTTGAGCATAAAACAATTGGAAATATATTTCTAAAAGAGTGACATGTTTATATGATTTTATTTTATATATGTCACGCTCCTGTTTTGTGTTTTCTCAGTGTGATTTTCTTCGATGTTCGGTTTTTATAATTCTGATTTTAGAAAATTATTAAATTATTATCACTGTTATTTCATGCTCGGCAGATAAATGCAGCTATCTTCTTCTCAGTCTACTGAACAGTTGAACTACCGTCTTTGCAAGGCAGAAGCTTCAAGACTATTTAACTTATGATCGTTAAAGCATATTTTCTTTATTTGAAAAAGTCCAATTGCCATACAAATTGACAAAGATACCGCCTTTACCAAAATTTACCTATTCGGCCGCGTTAGTCTCAATTGGGCCTATTGTTTCTAGAGATTTGTTGATTTACTACACGAGCGTGATAGGGTTAGAAAAGCCGTTGAGATCTCCCTATTGTTCACAGTTTATTGATTGAAATGTCACGAATGTTGATCGACTGCGGTAAATAAATAACAAGAGTGTGATTCACTTTGCCGACGACAGGTGTAGGGTGTTTGATCTCACAGACACGAACGATTACGTGCATGGATTTGGGTTTAGACTATTACAGGCTATGCTGCAATCCACTTCAACAATGTAAATTATTTCTTTGATACCTTGAGTGCAATAATATTGCTTCATGCTGATATGATGCGTTATGAAATACGGTTAGTCACAATTTGTTTAGTGTTCTAAAATAATCAAAGGCCGTCTTTCATATCTAAATACAATAGAGATGTAGTGCCCAATCGGCACAAAAGATTAACAGGCGCCAAGAATATTCTGATGATCATTGTATCGAATCCTTGTATGGTATACTATTTTATAGACGCATGGAGGTTGTTTGAAAGTATAAAAATATTTTGTTTATAAGTACAGTACAAAATATAATGGACTTCAAAAGTGAAGAATTAAGATTCACTTATAAGCAATGTTTTTTGTATTACTTGCTTATGATAACACAACTGAAGCAGTTTTAACAATAAACTTGCCGATCAATGATTTTACGTATCCGCCTCGCAAATCCTGTGAAATTAATTTGTTAACTCGCCTAAACACCTTGACGTAATACGGTTCTTCATAAGCTGAAGACGTGGGAGAATTAATTTAGCCTAAAATAAAAAGTATCGTTTAATTTGTGTCTATGTAGAAATCGTACTTTACTATGTGACAGAACTTTGATTATATCGGACACCGATGTATATATATATGGCTTAGATTATGGAGAGGTTTTACTGTTTTTATTGTAGTTTAATTACAGAAAATAGAGATCAGTTTTTTCTACAGTGAATATTATTTATATAAATAAATAAAAAATACGTTTCAATCGTGTTGTTTATTTAATTTATCACGACCTCACTCTAAAATAATATTTAATGCTTTATATAAATGAGATAGTTTTGCCTATTGTTCTAGAAAATTTGTTGGCTATGTTTACGTTGACTAAGACAAGAGGAATGAATTCTAGCTGTCATCAACGAGATAATTTTGAAATCAAAACATGTTTTAGAATAAATACTAATTTATGAATATAAAGGAAATCCTTAAGCTAAGTTCAAAAAATAATCTGTTTAAAAAATATGTAAAAATTTTCACATCAAATAATATAAGAAAATTAAGTATTTAGTATACAAATATTTACTTACCTTACTGCAAATCACCACTATTAAGTTGCATATTGACATTTTTTTAGCAAAGACCCAGTTGTCGAAAAGGAAAACGTTTGTCTTCGTTTGAAAATCGTAGTCATTTCCTAATATTTTTCACTACATTTTACTTGACCAAATATATAATAATTTAAATTTAAATTATTGTGAAGTAATCTGAAAAGTATTTTATAGAACAATTTAATGATTTCTTATGAATTTTCATCACATTTACTCCGGTAAATTTCTTCATGATAACTTTTTAAAAACTATACTCCAGATTACATCGATAGATTCAAATGATCTGTTCACAAGGAAGATCTTGATTGTGGATGGCAGGTATGTATAATATTTTCTCAAGTGCCATGCCAACGGAGTTGAATCAGAACCAATAAGAAGGCATCACTCAGCGAATACCGATACGATGTGTTTATATCTGTTGTATTTCACAAGATGTCGATCAAAATATTTAATCTTTGACGAGCATTTCATCGGAATGACCATATATCAATGACGCCTTTTTCTAACATAACGCACTTGAGGCGAGCGCGATCACGCATATCATAGACAAGAATTCCAAATAGAAATTTAATATCGTGCTATTTTTGTTTATGAAAAAAAAGGAACATTCGAAAGCACGGATTTTGTTTTTTCTAAGTAAGCTGTCATAAACCGTGTAATATAATTGTATGCAAATATTTTGCGTTTATGAGTTTCAAAAACGTCCATTATGTTTTGTAATATTAACGTTTTAATGATATATCATTAAAATCATTTTTAAAACCATGGAGATTATTTAATATATATAGATTTGCTATAACTAGTTTACTTTCATTACTTCATGGTTACATATTTTTATGTTTTAGTTTTATGTCCGTTTTAATGCATGCCATATCTACCTGCTATTTGATTTATTAGGTTTATTTATTATTAATCAAATGTGTATGCTTCTAATATATATAATTATGATATTTAATCGTACCTTTTAAAGAAACAATAAAAGTCACTAAGTAAACATTGAATATTAATAATGTTACAAGGGTGAAGCATTATAATTATCCAATAAATAATGAACATATATTTTTATATTAATAATACTATAAAACTTTCCCAAGTCTTAAATCATAATAATTAACGTCACTTTATACATTTTGTAAAAAATCTTTATATCAATTTATTATGATTCTATTTTCATTATCATTTAAAAACGAAATATTTTTTTTCAAAAATAATTTGACTGTAAATTGGTTCATTTTTTAGAGAACTTGATTCAAATCGAAATGTTCTAATGGTTGTTGTCTATTGCTAAGATTTAATTTTGAAACTTTAATTTATGCAAATCGAAGAGTTTGATGCTTTTATTTCTAATTCATGATCTATGGTACTAATAATGTTAAATTGATGGAGACTGCAACCTTATTAATCGATATGGCGGTTATTATTTTTCCATTTAATATTTTTAATTAAAAAGAATTTCTAGATTATTTAAATGCATAAGTAAGAAGTAACTTGCTGGAGAGTGTCATTTATTATCACCATTGTTCTGTGCTTAGGGCAAGTTTACTCCGATAATACAGAAAAAACTGCTTCTTATATCGTGTCGTCAGGAACATGTTAAAAGAAATGGAAAGGTTGTATACAAATGATATCGTCACGTACAGCATGAAATATATTTTTTCGCAAAGAAAAACTTGTTAAATTATATTTTGCAAAAGTACTCATATGTTATGAGAAACACATTATCTTATGCTGAAGAAATTTACGATTTCAGTGTAAAATTGTATTATGTTTGGATATTTTAGTCCATTGTGTTTTTGGTTGCTATGCGACTTCAACATAGTTTGTGTTGTTATGACGAAATCACAGATGTCAAACTTACACAGTAAATTTTTGGCATGGGCAAGTGGCGTCACGTACAAATGATGCCTCTAGTGGTTTTCCTTATATGAATCACCATCCAGTCATCATCTGACAGCGATCTCCAAGCCCTTTTAAAAGTCCAAAGCTAACAGTTCCCAGTTTGACTATGATCAGCAAAACCACATGAACATTCGAGCAGACCCCGAAGAGAGCACTACTAGGCAGCTAAAATGAAATTATAATATATGTGGGTGCATGGGTGCACACAGGGGGGCGGTCCAGTAGGTCCGGACCGCCCCTAGGATTTGAAAATATTTTTTTTCTCCATCCCTTCTCTTGCCTAATGTAATACAGAACGGCTTCGTATATCTACTTGCTTTATGACTTATTGGAATGAAACAATCACCATTATATTGTTTAAGCTATCCCAAACAAAAACAAAATATTGTGGTTTTGCTTAGTTTTCACAGACTTTTGATGTTGAAATTGTACGTGACTCGTTTCCGCGGATACTGTTTATTGGAAAATGTTATAAAAGGCCCTTTGTATCAAGAGTTTTGTAGGTTCCCAAGCCATGGGTTGCGACCCCAAACCTTTCTGTAAACAGCAAAGGGTTTTATGTGTACAGCAAACTTGATTTTTTAAATATGATGTTACTTTTACTTATAATCGGTATCTTAATCAGGTGTGCAACTTATGATAGGAAATATAAAAGAAGCTTTGATGTAAATATATGTGAAATTATGTGGTAGACATAGCGATTGGTTTAGTTCGTAAAAACGCTGAAAATATTTTTAGCTCTGGGGCAATTTCGTTTTCTTTTCTAGTAAACTTTAATTCCATGACCTTTATTATTTTTTTTAGTTTTTGATATATCTACTTAACTCCTGTGTGGTTGTGGTCTTCTTCCTAACGTTTTGAATATGTAAAATAAAGCTTCCTGGGAAATAAGTTTGTTTCTTATTAAAAGCAAAGAGCGACAACATTTGAAGTTCTGTCGCTGATTTTGATGTTTTAATCATAATTTTCATTGTAAAATACAAACTACCGAGTAAGTAAGTAGATTAAAAAAAAAACGAAATGCAGATTGACCTTTCTTATCACAAAAAATAGACCCTGAATTCGAAAAAAAATTCTGTGTGCGCCCGGTGTAGATTTGTATTGAAGGTTAATTTAAAAAGTGATCTGTTTCAGAAATGGCAGTTCTGGTAAATCAAAATAAAATTGAAATATTTAAAATTGCATTATTTCATAAATTCACCAAGAATTTATAGGAAATCAAATAAATTTCCAACCAATACAAAGCAATTCTTCGTTCATTTGAGTGCATTGTGAATAGTAAATACCAATTAAAAATCACACGAATAGACAATTACAGGATGCAACAGCTTCATTACGAGAAACTTACCGGAATACCTATGTCCATATATTGTAAACTTCGCAGCTTATATCACACGTTATTCATTCAGCACGATATTATGGCCGCTTCTTGTTGGTTTAGGAGCTTGTTTTAGCGCTATCTCGCGGTGGCAAGTTGCATGCTAAGATTCCATTTTCAAAAGCGGCTGATAAGAGCGCGCTTCGCTTTCGCGGTGAGGCTTTGGTGTTGCCAACTGAAAAAATTCCCCAACTGTTATGGCGGGAAACGCAACAAGGATCGCCTTATCGCGTCGTGCAATTTGAGAAAAGCAAATCTTCGCCAGTGTTTATGGTTGTTTAGGAAATGTTCATGAAACGCATTTGAATAATTTCCCAAGCCGCCGACGCGTAGTTATTTAATATCTCGCGCATTTCACTTCACTGTTTTAAAATGAATGCATCCAAAAGAACTTAAATCTTTTCGATGATATCAGATATTCCCTATTATGAATGGTAGATGAAGTCTCACGAAAAAGGTGATTTAGTAAGTATAGAATGATTTTTGTTCCCAAAAAAATACTATAGTGATAGTTTTGGAATACAGACAAAATTGTAATTAAATTAACTTAAAAATATAATTAAATAGTTTTGATTTCAAATTTTGATCCTGCCGACGACAGTATAAGTGGACAACTATAAGAAAGGACAAATATTCTGTCATCGCGCCCCGAACTGAAAATATCTCTCCGGAATCACATAATCGTCACATTTAAATACCATCCTATACCTAAAATTAACTTATCTGTATGTCTGTCTATAACATACAGCAAAACACTGCGTTTGGTCAATATACTCAGACAGAGAGAGGGTGTTTGTGAGTGTTGAGAGATTTTTACCAAGTGGCACTGTCACCTGGTGTATAGTATTATTTGTGTTTTCGTAATAGTTAAAACAAAATTTGTCACAAACAAGGAGTAAATAATTACTGTTATAAGATTTTTAATGAAAGTTGATGTTCAAAGGAAATGAGATAGCAATTAATGTGTTTTCCTACGATAGAAATAATGTACTCTTAAATGACTTGTTTCCGTTTTAAATGTATTGTAAATAAGATCTTTTTCCTGTGGAAAAGCAGGTAGTTATCGTATCTTAAGTGGGTGGCAGCTCTAACTGCTACTTGACATGAAAGGCTTCAAGCAATTTCTATTATTGAAACAATTCTATTTATATTTTGGTTGCGTGTGCCCAACAAATAGGTTCAGTTATTACAATCGTTAAACGTTTACCTCTTAGAATCATTATCATTCACGCAAAATTCTTACGTAATACTACTATTTTTCTTAAATTGTTGAATATTTCTTAATTGTTTTAAAAAAGTAAATTTGGAAACAATGTAACTACTTTTATATTTCGAATATTTTTTTTTGATTTTAAAATCATCATTAATATACTATATTCGCTCTTTCAAACAATATTTTTCTTATAGTTATTATTATATATAGCAGAACGCTGACTGATCTGTGATATAAGATATCGATAGGATAAATAAGTTATTAAAATTTAGTTAAATCCATCTTACTGTATGTTGGTAACATCTCTGTTGAGCAGGTTATGGTAAGAATACCAATTTTCCAATCGTTCAGTGTGTAGTGCCTAATGCAGTTTACTGTTAGAAAAGTTTGCTGAATACTTATTTTATGATGTCATATTAAGCAAATATAAATATCATACCTAGTCTCGTATTTCATTAGTGATGAACTGTTTATCAATCGTTTTGCCTCTGGGAAGGGTGGCTTCCTTCTTCAGGTAAAAGGGTTTCTAGAAATACATATTATTAAAAATCTACACCAATGTTCTTTAACGGTGGCGTAAATTCAACCACCCTCCCACCCTGTCATCTCTCACAATTCTTGTGAGATGCATGAGTTTATTTCTTCACAATGTATCCATTCTCTTCTGAATTCAATTCAGTTCAATAAATTTAGGTCTTCATATCAAGAAATCCATTGCATGAAATACATATAGACAAAATGGTAATCTTGACAATTTGCTATAACTTAGGAGGGGATGATGTGTTCAATAATATAAAGCAACACTGACCTATGCTAAGAGTGGACATGGCTTAAGTATAAAGTACATTGACAAGGCAATTTATTGTTGGTTTTGAGACTTTACCGCAGTCATCGTTTCTTTGATCGGGCTCTTAAAAACGATGAATCGTGGTACCATTGTATTTCATATTCAAATAATTGAAAAATACAGTACATATACATTAGATTATACTAAATTTATTTATCTTTAATTGATTGGATAAATATAAACGTTAGTCGATATAATTTAGAGAACTTCAGTTGTGGCAGTACGTTATTTAATGTGTACCGTATGAATCATCAAATAAAGTAGAAATTCATCACGTAGCGGGAAATGCATTTAAGATAATATGATTTATTCACCAGTGAAACAAATATTTGAAATTTGATAAGGCTTGGATGATAAGAACTTGACATTGAAATTCTCTGATAAAATTATAAACTTGGTTTTCTCGAAAAAAGAACTTGTTTAAATAGTTAGCAAATAAATCATCTCGCCGCTTCGTGATACATATTGCAGGTGCTTCGCGCATTAAGGCTGTTTTCCACGGTAACATAAATCAAAGAATTTGTAACGAAGAAATTTGTCACTGGACCATTAAAATGTCTCTTATCCTGAAAAATTGTACTGTTGACTTGTGTTATAATAAATTCTATAATAGATTTTTGAGAGTCTTCTAATGTTAATTTTTTAAATTCACAAAATTTTTTTAAGAATATATTTAAATTATAATAAAAATATCATTAAGAATAATATGTATGCATGTCATACGAAGAGTATTTTGAAAACTGAATCAGCAAGAAGCTTCAAATATTTGATGTTTTTTTTTTGTACTATATTATATCGACGGTGTTTTGGCCAATAGATGTAACTCTAAAAATTAAAATTGTTCAGAAGAGACTAACAACTGTTATCGAAAAAAATATATTATAGTGAGTTGCGTTATAAATATTTGAAATGCACTCCTGTAAATTCTCATATTTGCAGATACGGGATTATGCGTGGAAAGTGTCGATATAACAGTGGTTTACATCAAGTCCGAATTTTTAAACCTAAAATCAATGTAAAATATGAGAAGACCCGGATCTAAGAGGGGCGAATGGCTGGTTATCGAACTCCTGGAAGGGCTGGGATCTCAGACAAACGCCATTTCAAATTCGGTTCAACACTTATTTATTTTCCATCGAAGATGCAGTGGTTTACAATACACAAAATATAATCTTAACACCTAAAATCGATTCTACATTTACATTTACTTAACAACTGAATTTACTTTAAGTTATAATACAAATGACATGACAAACGATTTTAAATTAAGTCCAATGCAAAACGAACACAACCAATTCACATCGTCACCTGCGCCGACCACGAGGTCGGCAGCTCACCTCCACTCGATAGATCGTAATCGACTGTGTACTAATACAATTCCAAAAACATCGTCGGAACTACCCCCCTGCCCGGCGACTATTGAACGACTTGGCAACAAGAGTCGGCCGATTCTCCGAATTATTGTCGTTACCGCTGAGGGATTTCAGTTCTTGACACTAATGAAACTTCAACTTAACAAAAAAAAAACCAGGGTGTGTCAAATGATGTTTCCCTTCCAAAAAGTGGTCAATTTATTTTTCTTATTTACATAATTTGACCAAAACACCTTCGATATGTTTTAAATATTGATAATATCATTATTCATGCAAAATTACTTAATTGTATAACTTTATTTTTGTAGATTTTTTTTGAATTTTGTGTTTTAAAATAATTAAGAAAAACATTGTACTGATTTCGAATAAAGTTATGTCGATGTAAATTAGTAAATAATTGAACTGTAATAATTATTATTCTCTTCACAGTTATATCATCTGAGAGTCAATATTGATTAATGCAGTATTCAGTATTCATCTTTATCGGTAGAGATGATACTAGGGCAAATAAAGGACGATATTATCATACATCCTTATCTTCTTCAGACAGGCGGTCAAGTGCGGCCAGATCCGGTGACAACTTAAGAGAAATGAGTACCTTTTTATAACTGACATTTAAAAATATATTTGGCAGTACAACTGATAAAAGCCAAGGAGCCAGATATTTTGAAATGTTTAAATGACAAGAAATAAACTCGATGATAAATTTTAATGTCAGTCGAGATCGACTCGAGAGCAAAGACACCACAAGCACTCATACAAAAAATCTCAAATGTAAAATTAAAAATAATTAAATGATATTTACACCAATTGGGACTTGAACCCATGCTCATCTGATTGCTAGGATGCATTTTCCAAAAGAAATAAAAAACTAATGGAAGTTGATTTGCAACATAAATAGCGTTACGTAATTTTCAAATAATATACTATTATATAACAGCCAACTTAATCACATTTTTTTCTGGTTTATATTTTAACTTATGAATAATGTAGATATATTGCGTGCAAAAATGTAACTTTCAATATTAGTTAATTATGTAAAATAATCATTGTTTTTTTCAATTTAACCTGCAATTATCAATTGTGTTAAAAGAAAAAATATTTAACTTTCGGTAGTTTGTGTTTGTATTAAAAAATGTGTAAAAGTTTTTCGTCAAAAAGATACAGCATCATAATATTATAAAGAGATCATTTATTTAACTGATTATAATGATTATAAGTATTTGACGACATGACTTTTTACGAAAAACGTTTTAAATTCAATCCTTGCATGGATTGAAATGTTCTGAAACCATAGACATTCTTATTTCGATTAATATGTGTTGTTATTTTGATTTTGTTATATAATATTATGCGTGCATTGTACTTGGATCACGCTAAGATAAAAATTGTATTGAAAAATATGTGAGGGGCAGAGAGATTTTTGAACCTTCCTCAAACAAACTTGTATTAGGTATCCACCAGACGGTGTTATCTGTTTACAAAATGGTAGACATGTTTTCTAATACATACATTAGCAGGAACAGCTCGATAGGAGTTCTGGTTTTCAATTATTTATACACCAAATATGTATTCAATGACATGTAACAAACAAAGCTTTAATGATAGCCAATTGGTAAACGATAAGCTTATACTGAAATTGTAAAATATTCTTATTCTAGCATTTAATAATATTGACAAAGTCTTGTTTTAATATTCAATGAGTGGGATTGTCTATGACAAAAATTTTTAAAGACATAAATTACAAATATCATTTTTAATACTGTACACATTGAACCAATAATGAACTTTAATATAAACACAGCATATAATTATTATATATTACTTCTATTTGTAATTTATATAATTCAAATGAGGCAACAAAAAATTGTGAACCATAATTATAAATGAATAGTTACGAAAAATGTAAATATGTACCATAATTCATCTGAACACTATTGAAATTATGTGGACTATTTTTAAAGATAAATAATATTAAGTAATCAAATTTAGAATTTATATAAATAATAAATTTAGAATATTATGCCCAAGAATCTCAAATATTATATCGAAAAAAAAACCAACTTGTATTTGGTTATTTATATATTACTTGCTCTGTTGTGGTTAAATTTGTTTTCTGTTCTTGTGTGGCAATGTGGAGCCAAATAGTTTGCTGCGTTATTGAATTAAGTCATGATTAGGAGATCGAAATGGTGCACACTTATCAGAATTTTATTATGTTTTACTAAGGGACACGACGTGTAGGGTTATTATTATTATATCTGTAGATTACTTTAGACTGCGATTAAATGCAACATATTGAATAGAGTAAGATGTTAAAATGACGAGACGTCAAATGTTATATAAATTCCTATTTTAAATCGATTTCTGTTCGAAGGCAAACATGTTTGTTGTCATGTTTAAAGTTTTTTGTCGGTCATTCGATCCTAAAAACAGGGCGTAAAAATCCGCGATTAACTAACCATTAGTCTTGTCCTAGCTATATCCTTTTACCCCAACTCTCTTGGAAAAAGTGAGGTTCAGGGACTGAGTAACAAGCAGTTCTATTAGAATAAGACTTTTGAGATAAGCTCCATATGCTCTACGTTGGGGGTGGACAAGGTTAAATATATTTATATTATTGAACTAAGAAAGCTATGAAGCACTTTTTAAATAGCAAATATTTTCAGGAAGATTTGCAAATTAAATTTTTTCTTAAAACATATAATCGATTAACTTGCCAGACCGTCGAAAACGGTTTCCCGTAGAAAACATACTTTGCTAGTAGTGTCATAGTATTCTCAACCTTAACGGTAAATCCAGTGTTGCCAACACAAGCAAAGGATAATTCGTATTATTTTACGAAAATCATAAATAAATTTTGCTTCAATTTTATAAATAAACGACAGATTTTTCGATTAAATTAATTTAATTTATGCCACCACTATTTGCGTACTTGATGATGAATTCTTTTAAGCAAATGATTTAATAATCTTCCAATAATTAATAATATGTTTTATTTTTCTGTCGATAAAAATGTTCTGTTTCGTTTTGTTTCTTCAAATATATTGCTATGGACAAAAATTATTTTCCCAAAAAAAGAATATCAGGTTGAGGCCGTATCATGAATGACTTTCACGATGTCAGCAATTAATTAGTGTCTATTCAAACACCCTTCTAGTAAGTTTAACCGTAAAATAAGTTTGTTTAATAATGATTTTGCAACGAAGAAAGAAGCAATTTATGAAGATATTTTTTTGACCATGTCCCCATGTACGCTTCCAATGTGAAGTTTATGGAATCCTGATAGGATTATCTTAACAGATTTTTTTCTACGAGAACTGCTTGTTACTTAAGTGCTTAACCTCTCTTCTTCGAAGAGAGTAAGGGTAGAAGTAAGTCACTTTTAAATACAATGTTGATAATGACCAGGACAGGTTTTTCTCATCTCGAGTATTTTCAACTGATCAGTTGATAACGCTTTTGATGAGTGAAAGCGGAACTGATCATTATAAACATATGGAAGTAGTAAAAACAATTTATATTTAATTTTTAAAATATTCTATAAGTATATGGTTACGTCAGGCTAGCGGTGAGCTAATCGCAAAGCCCCGTTTTTAGGATCAGATGGGTGGGAGGAAGTTTTAGACATCAGAACCATCCATATATACGACCAGAAAACGACAAATCGATAAAAAAATCAATTTATTGAACTGGTCGTACCGCAAATTGGACCCGAGACATCCGTAACCGTAGATAACAACGTTGACCACTGCACCACGGACCTGATATTAGTAAAATAATTTTTATTAATTGATATTTTTTAATCAGATTGAACGTCATCACAGCTTTTAATTGAATTAAATCCATGAATAAATATTTTGTTATATCAGCGTACAGTATTTTCTATAACTGTACATATAATATAATCTTATTAAGATAACATATTAGCCAGTGCGATATTTTTGATTGTAATAATTACAATTCTATTATTTTAGAAAATGCAGAGACAATTATTTTTTATAAGAAGTTGGCAGCACTCTAAAAAAACAGCAGTCTAAGGTGCAGACAGACGGAATAAGTGCACAGTTAATTAAACAACACAATTAATTGGCTGGCGATTGTATCTGCTGACCTGGGACCATGTTTCGCAAGTCTTGTTTTGCCCACGTGTTTGATATTAATTGATACATTCTGAAAGGCAAGGCTTGCTCCTTCAAGAAGAAAGGGGCACAGTAACGCACGGGGCCCCCATGGCGCGAGCCCGGTGACCCTCTTGTTGGCATGTCACTTTCGATACATAAACATCAATAAATAATATTTCATAAACAGGTAAATTAATAAAGTTGGTGCCATAACCATGACAGCAAAAAAGCTTTCTTATTAATATAGTTTATTTTACTTGACGCAATTTCACTTACTTAAAACGCTAGATGTATTTGATATTATATAATATGATTTATTTCTATTTACATATCTGAATATTAATATTACTCTTAAATGAATTATTTTTATTTCTAACCATCGTGGTATTTGTAGTGTTCGTATAATTTTATGGTATCTCTTAAGGATTCTTATTCCTTTCTAAAATATTGCTTTAATTGATAAATATATTATTATTGAAAAGAATCGATATTTGATAAAGACTGATATGAAATTAATTCACTAAAAGAATGCACCATTTTGCTGATTGAATATACTTTATTGCTAGCTATTGAAAGCTATTTATTGTTGATAACCAGAACTTTCATTGTCGAAATGGTAAAAAATTATTACTCTATTTTTTATTTTAACCTGAAAAACTGTTATGACACCCCAACATTTGTATCTCATCATTTAGGGGAAGATTTACGGTGTGAGAGACTGTGCCAGAATTATATCTTGAATTAGGTGTTCGAATGACTGGTTTCACCTCAACACCTTCAACAGTCAAAGCTGTCAAACAACTTAAATTTTGTTATATCCAAGCTTATAATTACGCTTATTATGCGAGAAAACATCTTTGTGATAGTAATTACTTATGCTTTAAGTAAGTTTTCAATATTTAATTGAATACGGAAGTTATAGTTCAAAGAATAAATAATGTTTCAGTTAGAAACGATTTGACTATTTTTGTATTACTGTTGAATTATTTTTATATTGGGTCAAGTTTAAATTCGTTCTGTTAATATTGAAAATTTCTTGTGTCAGATCAAAAAAACAGTTTCGTAAATTGAAATAAATGAGATTAAAGTAAGTAGATAATTGAATTTAGTTCCATTTCAAATGGTTTTCAATAACAAAATCACGAAATAAATGCATGATGAATAAAAAAATTCAAGGATTTTCGCGTATTTTATCGAATTGTTTTGACTGAATTATATGGGGATTGGTACATTGTGACAAATACTGATTATTTATTGTAGAGTTCTCACTACTTTCGTGCGGTATAAACAAAAGGAGTCGACATAACAAATAACATAAAGGCAGGTCACTCGTGCGTCTTTCTGTTTGATTATATCACGTATAAAATTCGTTAAATGTTAATGCGATAAACAGTAAATATCACCTTAACCCCTAAATTGTAATTGACTAGAACAAAAATCACAGAATTAAAAAAAAACTTAAAGATTTTGTATGAAAATATTTTTTTTGTTTCAATTGATTTTTACATCATTTAGATATGATGAAAAATTTCAATATGTTGTATTTAGTTCTACAAGATTTGACATATGTAATACTATTTATAGTTAATAACTTCTGCCAAAACTTTCCGTTAGAGCATCATGAAATGGTTCTACAATGCCGTGATGCTAAAGAAAAAATTGAAAATACTTAACATTCTTCGTATAACTAAATACATTAGAATTTTTAAAATTTTATTGTTGCGAATTTTGATATACTTCTCTTTTGAAAACAATCTGCGTAAATATTAGATACTTTGAATTGTTATGAAATGTTTTAATACTTAAATAAAAACATTAGCATAGTTTATTGCTTAAGCTTTTCAACAAAGCAGGCATTACATTCCTTAGTTACTGTGCTCTTATATGACCGAAATATGTTTACATAATCAGTATTGAAAATAAGTTCGCAAATTAAATAATTGGTTTTATCGTAAGGCCCTATGATTTTTTAATTCATCTGTACACCTTAATTCAGTTCAGGATAATGAAAACATTCAGTGAATTTGTAATAATCTTTTATTTCAACACAGTTTTTCCTATCATAATATCAGATTTTTTTTTTTTTTTTTTAAATCCATGTCCGCTCCCAATGTGGAGCATATGGTCTCCTAATGCAGGTATCTTAACAGAATTTTTCTACGACGACTGTTTGTTACCCAGTTGCTCAACCTCTCTTTTTTCGAAGAGAGTAAGGATAGAAGGATAGGGCTAGGACAGGACTAGTGGTTAGCTAATCGCTCTCGCTACGCCCCGTGAGGATGGGATGGGTGGGAGGGAGGACTCAGACTACGAACAGAGATCGATAAATCGATTGTAGGATCAATCTATGAAAACCATCCACACCGGGAATTGAACCCGAGACATCCGTAACCGTAGCCAGCGACGCTACCAACTGCGCCACGGACGCCGTTACTATCATAATCTGACAGTGAAATTTTATATACCTTGTTTTTGTCTATTGCCTGAATTCAAATTCTGTGTGTGATATATTTATGTTATAAAATTTATGGCAATTTTGGCATATTGGAGGGTTAAAAAGTATACGTTACCAATAAATATCCAATACATTATCTGTGGACGTTTAGTTTTTAAGATACGCTACGTCCTAACTTCACAATAGTAATTTATCATTAATCATAACTATTTCAAATATTTAATATGTCAATGCAAAGAAAGTGTCACGTTGTGAAAACTAATCGTGAGATTTGACCTGGTGTTATTTCGACCATGCCACAAAATAATAGAATATAGATCAGTTACAAAAACAATGAAGGTCTTTTGTATGTCAAACGCATCTCACGAAAATATTTTTTCGACTAATTAATTATTAATTCAAAGAATGTATTACGAAATAAAGAAATACTGATGTATTTGATGTGGCATGTTGTAGATTAATGCATGCTTCACGTCAAATATACAATTGAAATATACAAAAAGTTGCAAGGATTTGTGATTCAAAGAAAGCAAATATTATAGCAAAACCGCCAATGGATTTTCCTTGTATAAATTTTACAAAGGCTTGGTTGGGCTACATGTTATTTTTATTCTTAAGTTGGTACATGGGGGAGGTGTATATATTATAATATCCCTTTAATCGTGTTGATTTTGAATGAATTTCTTTCTTTGAGTTCATCACAATATTTAATTTGAAAAATTACTAAGTAAAAAAATACTTGTTTTATTTATTATTCATCAGATGTGTAACTAAAATAAGATAAAAGTAGTCTCTTGATAAAGATGAATGTCAGTAAAGATAAAGTATAATATTTTATTGTTGAAGTTGACGCACCACAACATTTTCTTTTTGAATATATCTATTATAAACATAATATGTTTTAATTAATGAATAGTAAGGTATGAAAAGGAGGAAAATTATTCACATTCTTAGTAAGGCTTACAGAAAGAAAATAAAATTATTCTTTAATAGTCAAGTATAAAGTATTCCAAACTTGTATTTTATTGACCTATCGTTCATTTCCAATGGCATTTTTTATATATTTAACTTTTAAAAATCGGGAGCGTGTTATCAACGCGCCCGATATTTAAAATTATTAACGTCACCGTAAACTTAATTATTTTGTAACTACATGCACTTGAAATCAACTTGAAGAATAAAGACATCATCAAAAGTCGTAGATTTAAAATGTTTTGACCAAGAAACCTACAAATCGATGAGTGGTGCTTTGCCGTTAGACTACTAACTATTGTTTCCTCTAATCATTATCAACTTATCAATTTAATCACTGATCTCGATCACTCCTTATCCCGCCCTAGAGTCAATCAACTAAGTGGCTGTATCTCAATACTTCCTAGAGAATTCCAAAATATGAGACATCGTTTTGGTTGTATTTGTACATTAGCGATATATACATAGACCAGCTCGGATGATTGTGAATGGTTTATGATCATACACAATAAAAATCTTGTGATTATTTATTTTGTAAATTTTATTGATAAAAATATTGCCATAGTATTTGCAGTCCTAAATGCTTCATAAAATAAAGGATTTCAATTGGTGTTGACTCTTAGCTCTAAACTATCAAATGTCTCTGCTAACGGTATGATAGTTCCTTTCATAATATTATATATAGCATTCAATAGAAACATCACGTCGATAACTGTTCATTTGATTTATCATCTTTAGATACACGATAGGAGCTTGCAAAATATTAAAGCTTCTCAATCTTTTATGCGTAAATCCATTTTATTATTTTTATAGTGATGCTTGTTATCTATGGAATACAGTAACGTAACCATATGTTAATAAAAATTATTACTGCAGAAATACTCCATCGTGTAAACACCGTAAACATTATATTAAATTAAATTATATTAAAACATTACATTATATCAAATCACTGTAAAGAGTTATGAGTTTGAGGTAGTTCTTTTCTTTTACATTTATTTCAAGTGCAATAAAAAGGTTGTCAGCTGTAACTTTCTGTTATAAAATTTAATTTTCTTCAGTTACCGAGGCATGATCAGTATTCAATTACCATTCGTTACAAAAATGGCGATAAAAGAAATCTGCTATTTGAATTCACGATATTAATTGTACACTTTGTGAATCGTAGTGGAAAAAGACTACTCAAATTGTTTTACCATTTAATTTATAGTTGTTGGCGCGTGTCAGGAATGTGATTGGCTTCTGGCTCGTATGTCTATGTATTGTGTTTTTGCTTCTAACCAAAAAATTTCAAAAAAATAACGACATAAAAAGACAAACATACCGCCCTGTGAAATATTGCTTCCTATTAAGCTCCATATGGCTTAGATGAAGCAGATGCCTTTCCCATTATTATCTTAAAATGTCATTAATATCAGCTTGTTTCAATTAAAATTAAATTTAGCTGTTTCATAAGCCAGAAAGTGTGAGAAGGAAGGTAAGAACCATAAAGAAGAAATAAGATTTTTTTTTTAAATGATAAAAATCATTCCTTAATAATTTTTTTGTTGAAGTAATTTAATGTGCAAAATCAATTTTCACCCGCTCCCTCTTCCCCTTCTTTCAAATGAGCTTTACAGCATGAAGTAAATTCAATATAACTTAGTACAATTCAAGAACATATATTTATTTATCATACGTTTCCATAAGTTAATTGGTATCTCCGAAGAAAATGCTTGACTGAAAAAAAAATTCTTAGCATGCGTGCAAAAGAATGGGTATTGTATTTATGCATTTCCACCCAACCTCTACACGCACCTGATAATCGACTGACAAGCTTTTGAGATTAGATACCCAATAGTGATTTCGTCACCCCATCTATGTTTAGCGACTACATTACAACCAGTTCAAATTATCGTCTTTTGTTGAAATTTTCCACATTGGAAACGAAGATAGGTTTAAAAGTATATTTATGTCTTCTTTAGAAATCGATTTTCCACATTGAAGTTCAAAAAGAAAACGTATTGATAGATAAACGTGTGTAAAATTTATTTTGTATGCTTAAAATCAATGAATATTTTTAAACTGTATCTGGAATGTTAATTATATCCGGAAAAGTTCGAACATGTAACATAATCAGCCACACTCTAGCCAATTATACTATAACAAGTAAATTATTGCTTTGTCAATAAGTAAGTATAAGCAATCAATAAAAATTAGCATATCTAATTAGATACTACCCGGAAAACATTTTCCAGCATTTTTTTTTGATTAATATTTGGTATTAATTGCTTATGTAACACTCACTCTTGGAGTTTATAACTCAGTCATAAAATTACACCTGACTTTGAGTTTTTTTATAGTAAATTCTGTTCAAGTTTTTCTACTAGCGTCTACTTGACAAATCCGGTATAAAAATACCAACGTTTTTTATACAAGTATCAAATGATTCCATAATACAATACTTATCAATTATAATTGTACCTTTATTAAAAATAATTAACGAGCAATTAATAATATAAATTAAGTTTTCGTTTTTCCTATTTATTATTGGTGTTATTTTAATTAGCGGTACAGAAATGAGTTGTAGGTATAATGATACACGACTTATTCACAAACGAAGAGGGATAAAAATGTTAAATAAAATCATTAAAATACTTAAACACCAATAGTTTTATATCAATATATTTTTGATACTCATTTCCATATTTATTTTTTGATACAATCGGTTTTGTAATAAATTAGTTAAAACTAGTTTATCCTATTTAAAAATCTCGCTTTCAAGTATTGCTTCATTTTTATTGCCATATCCACTATCATAGGGCCTTTTAAATTTTATTAGAGTATTTTACTAATTCGTTACATATCAAGAGATCGACCTCTCTCAACAGACTACGCAAGATGCACCCATCTCCCTTTCCCAGTTTTGAGCATATGAACTCCTAATGCTTATCTCAACAGAAAATATTATAGAGATCTCCATTTAATTCAGTCATTCAACTATTTTTTTTCGAAAAGAGTGAGAATAGAAGTATAAGGCTAGACTAAAGGTAAGATTATCGCTTTCGCAACGGCTCTTTTTCAGAATCGTATGGGTGGGAAGGAATTTAGACATCACAGATATTCATACCTTCGGAAAAACATCCATAAATTGATAAAAAATATATTTTTTAAAACTGTCCTTAAAGTGATTCGAGTTAGTGAACTCTACAACCGAAGCCAATGACGTTGATCACTAAACTACAGGACTGGAAAGATGAGGAATGGATCAAATTATACGAATCAGGATTAGCACCCTAAAATGAGTGTATTGCTAATAACGAACATGTTCGTTAAATTTTAAGCATTGCATTTGATTACAGACTAGCAAAAGAGCGTACTATTATTTTGAATCAAATACATATTAAATATAATCATTTAGAATATTATTGCAAATAATTCTGTGTTATTTCTAAGGTAATATTAAAAAAAAAGTTGACGACAAAAGAACTGAACTGCTTGAGAATATCTGATACATATTATATGTAACCAATTATATCGTGATCTATAAATCGAATTACGGTTTGGATACCGTAAATTTTAAGTAAAAGGTATTTCTTTATTGTTGGTTCATAAATGAATCAATGTTTTGATTGTTGTTTTTTTCATAAGAATATAAAACAGTTGACAAATCCGGTATGTCTGTCTATCAGTCTGTCTATGCTTCATATGTGGTCCACTGGAAAACGAGTTTCGGCTGTGACGTGACTATTATTAATGACATTATCTGGTTGAATAAACACATACATTCATGGGCCTGAATAGCGATTCGCCATACTTATGTATTTTATCCGAGGATACAATAAAAATATCGACAGATTAAAAAATGTCCTCTTACAATATCATAACGTCCAAAACTATATTTCTTTTTTATATTTTACTAGTACCTGGCATGCGTTGCAATGCCACTCAAAGAAAGAAAGTGTTTGTATAATTTAAGACATCGAATGAGGGTGCTTGATGAAACTTCAATATCAAATTTGAATTATTGAGATTTTGTACACTGCCATGTATTTTGTCACTAACAACCCGGGTTTCGTCAGTTTGAGTTCATTCGTGCGCTCGAATGCCTGAAGATGCCGAAAGGCGAAACTTGGGTCGTTAGTGACAAAATACATGGAAGTGTACAAAAACTCAATAACTCAAATTTGAAAGTGTTTGCGTTTTAATTCTGTTTATCGAAGTGCTTTTGGACACACAATATTTGTTGTTTTTTGTCTGGTGTGTACACGAATAAATCAGAAGGTTTTCCGAGATGTCGGTCCGGGCCAGGCCTGATTGCATTATGCCTATATCCTTCTCGCAAGTACAAGCAATAACTTGACAAAGTTATATCGGAATCAGATGAACGGTATGGCAGTGCATAAGATACGACTAAACCAAAATTGATTTTTATATATTAGATAATATCAACTACCATAGCATCCTGACAAAACACTTTCAGGGCTTGAAATCTTTGCTTTAATGAAATGGTATCGATGTATGTGATAATTTAATACTTTTTAATATGTAAAATAGTTGCCGTAGAATTGATCTTAATAGCGCGAAAGAAGATTAAAGTAAATAAGTTCTCGTTGAGTTAATGCCTCCAAACAATTGCGATGCAGGTTACGTGGTGTAGTGGTCAACGTCACTGACTTTGGTTACAGCTTTCACGAATTCGAATTCCAGTAAGGGCAGTTTCATAAATTGATTTTTCAATCGTTTTATGAATTTCTGTTGGAAGGCATGGATGTTTGTGATATCTAATGTTGTTTCTCACCCATCCGATCCTAAGGAGGCATAGCGAACGTGATGTTTTAACTACTAGTCTTCTAGCCCTATCCTTCTATCACTACTTTTTACTTCAGAGATAGTTTAAGCAACTGATTAACAAGTTTCCATTGGATGCCATATGCGGCACAATGAGAGCGGAGATCGTAATAAAAAAAATTAGATACAGAAACATAAAATCGCTGGCATCCGTGGGGCAGTTGGTTGCGTCGCTGGCTACTGTTTCGGATGTCTCGGGTTCAATTCCCGATGCGGACGGTTTTCATAAATTGATCTTTCAATCGATTTATGGATATCTGTTCGTAGTCTGAGTCCTCCCTCCCACCCATCCAATCCTCACGGGGCGTAGCGAGAGCGATTAGCTAACCACTAGTCCTGTCCCTGCCATATCCTTCTATCCCTACTCTCTTCGCAACTGAGTAACAAGCAGTTCTCATAGAAAAAGTTCTGTTGAGATACCTCCACTAGGAGACCATATGCTCCACATTGGAAGAGGACATGGAAAAATAAATAAATATATAAAATGTCTTAATTAAACATAAAACATATTTTTGTATTTAGTTAATCTGTTAAAGGGTTATTTATTGGCTTTCAAACTTCTTCGTTTCTCAGCGATTTCGTGCATTAAGAATCCAGTACATATATGATTTCCAGATGATTAGCCAGAAAACTAGGAGCCCGCCTCGCGGACTCCACATAATAGTTTCAGCACGAAAATAGAGGAAGGAAAAAAAATGGAAATATGAATTATTATTTGTCACTTTTAAGGTGTCAACTGTCAATTCATGGTGGAAAGACATTATATTTTAAAAAATAAAACACAATTCATTTGTACTACTTCCAAATATTTATAATGATCAGGACCGGTTTCGCTCATCACGAGCATTATCAACTGATAAAAAAAAAAAAAAAAAAAAATTTTATTTGAGTAAAATTTCGTCAATTGTCACAATTTTTTTTTTACGAGAACATTGTTATGTGATTTTTAGATATTACAGATATTTCAGAGGCGTTTAACGTTGTATAACGCGTAACGTTTAATGTTGTCGCTATTAAGTCAAACAAATGCTGATAATATGAAGTTGTGATGACTTTCTGGTTTAAATCAATTCTATTTTAATCAGACTTGTTAGTGATAATATTTATTGCTTCATCAAAGGGTGCATAGGTAGTCAAATTTGATGCACCATTATTTCATATGGTGTAGTAGATATATTATGCCTCTAATGACGCAGGAAGCAAGACATATTTTATTTTAAATAATAAAAACAGGTTAACTATGTTCAAAGGATGGATAGCGTTTTTTTAAGATATGGAATTAGTTATTGTTACTTATGTGGTTTTAAGTTGCACGACATGGTGTATAAACCACGTGCAAACGAGATGAATTGTGATTATTGAACTAGAAATTTTGATATAAAACAGAACAATTTAAATATTCGTTTTTTGATTTTGTCAATAAAGCTTTTGGATTATTGAGATTTTGTACACTTCCATGTGCTTTGTCACTAACGACCCGGGTTTCGCCTTTCGGCATCTTCAGGCATTCGAGCACACGAATGGACTCGAACTGACAGACAGTAAGCAGTGTCTAACGTTTATATAGAAGATACAAATACGACAAATATTATTTACGAGGTAAGATATTATACGTCTGAGAGCCACACTGATACCTGAGTTAACATTTCGAGAATTGCCTTAATCCTTATTTTGTAAACAACCCATTAGCAGAGTGGCGAATTGCCGCTTTCTAACTTCTTTTAGAAATACCAGTGATTTTACAATTATAATAGCATTGTGGGTTTCGACGGGATTCAATTCGACGAAAGGGTAAATGGAAGTGTACAAAATCTCAATAATCTAAATTTGATATTGAAATTCCATCAAGCACCCTCAGTCGATGTCTTAAATTATAAATAAAGCTATTATTTAAAATAGGAATTAAATATTGTTCGCTTGCTGTGAGTCTTCGAATCTGTATTACTAAGAATTTATATTGGGTTTAATCAAATGTTAAAACAATTTGTAAATTATTGTAATTTAAAAACATTTAGTAACAATAATGAATATATATACGCAACAGCATATATAATCAACCTTGAAGCGTAAAACATATCGCTGGATTACATTTGAAAACCCATGTTGCTCAATTTTGAAATCTTTAAACATAAAGATGAATGTGGAAGCGAAACGATGAAAACGAATTATTCTTAATTTTTTATGCTCAAAAGATAACGAAAGTCATAGTTTATTATGTTACTATAATTAAATATCTGTTTTATAGCTAAGTGAAAACGGTCCTGATCTAACGATGAAATTGTAGAATTGTGGAAGATTACAAGTTTTTTCATTAGCTTCTATTGGAGTTATTACCTAGCAATAAAAATATATTTGAGCATATCATATGAGTATTTCTTGTGAGAATTAATTACTTCCAAAATAATTATTTGGTATTAGACGGGGCTGACGCCATGGTGATCAGTGATTACAATACATCTGGCGGAAGGAGTTGGAAGCTGCCGCCGTCTCTACAGGTCGGAGGACCTTTCATAATTCGATTAAATGTGCGGTGAAAAAAAAACAGGTGACGTTCCCTACTTCCTCTGGGGAACAGCGTAAGCCAGGAGTACCAAACGCTTATTAATTAATTCATTTTTTCGACTCCCAATTGAGCATTTTGATAGAGTTTGTTTTTATGATAACTGGTCGGTAGTCAGTTGCTCAACCTCAAATATAATTTCAGTGGTTGGTAGGAGATGATTGGTTGTAATTAATTCACAGGCATCGAGACCTTTGATTAAATTCTATAGATCAATTGAAAAATCAATTTTTTAACGTTTCATTCTTATATTTGAATCCTCGTGCCCCCGCAACCAAGTGTACAAAAGTCAAAGTTGAATACTTGACCATGAGACCGATAAAATACCGATAAATTAGACAACAAAAACCACTTGAATGTTCACTTAAAAGTAAATCAGACAAATTGGTTTTTACAAGCATTCGTGTAATCAATAAAATATGACTACTTATAATATTGAAAACGTCTCAGTTGATTAAAATACTGTTTTATGTAGATTCTATTAGCTGTCTTTTTAGTATAGGGCCGAAAAGATGCCAGTGTAATCCCTAAACAGTATTATCTTTTCACTCAATTGGTAAATCAACGTCAACTAAATTTTTTATTTGTAAGTTGTATCAAAACTTAAAGAAAATACATATGTGGTTCTATTGTTTCAAAATTAATTAATGATACATTTAAAAGCAGCTGTTTTAACTTGTCAAAATAAATACTAAAAAAATAAGATATTATATGTAAGACCAAAGGTAGGCAAAAAAGCATTCTTTGTCAAATGTAAAAATCAATAAACTTTATATCAATAAATTAGCCATTAGCTGTCTCATACAAAAAGAAGCTTAAATATGATTTTGGTACAATCAATGAATGTTCGAATAAAAACCGCCTTTTTTTTAAATTGGAAGATATCACTATAACAAAAAAATGTGAGGAGTGAAGACATGTGCCGTATGACATATGGTTCAAAGTTCAGTCGTTGGATACCCCTGAATTAGGTTAATGAACTTCATATTTTGTGGATTTAATTCAATGTCATGAATCATGGTGATGTGTTTTAACGAATGCATATGCAGCTTTGTGGGTGGATGTGTGCACATCTGTTCTCGTGCCACTGATTTACCACATATGCTTAATAAGGATGTATTTGAGTACCTAGCAACAGTGCAGCACAGGAAACAAAGGTTGAAAAAAGATATAAATTACATTTTTTCACTGATGCATTTTCAATTACAGCTATAAACACGTTCAACAATATTCATCTATCTTGAGTATTTAAAAAAAAAGTAATCAATGTTTTTTGTTGAACATAATTTTGCTTAACATGGAAAAACAGCTAAAATGAGAGTTTTTCATGACTTTTTATTTTTTGACTATGCCGACATCTCGCAATAAATTGCGAAATAAAAGTGGTACTATAGATGTACCAATTTAACTTGGCCAATAGTGAGGGTGCCACCGTCGCGTTAGAAATGTTGCCATCAGAACTGAAATTTCAATAAATTCCAAAACTGATATTTTAGCGACGGTTACTAAAAGTAGACAGGATATTTATTTTGCATAAAAAATCAATTGGAGAAATTAATTCTAGACTGACAATTCTAGTTCCACATTCGGCGGTGGTCAAGAAATGTTGGTAATACTATAGCTGCACTGACCAACGGCAGGCAAACACAACGAATGATCCGATAATAACTTGAAAATACTAAATTTTGTGAAATGTGAATTAAACTTAGTTGTGTTACTGTATCTAATAAAATGTAATTTATTACGCAATTGTAAAATGGCATTCGTTTCGAAGGTAATAAACAAAGTTTGCTTCACTAATAAATTCAACGCTTCGGAAATTTTCATCTCATCAACGCTATGTTTATTTAATTTTATCGATGTAACAATTTAAATAAATGTTTAATCTTTATTAACTACCATCCGAGTCTATTAAACATTAATTTTAATTACGGCATACTCTGTTTAAGTACGGCAATCTGTTGTTTAAACCCGAAGCAATAGTTTGTATGCCAGTTGTAAACACAATGTTGATATTTTGTTGGGAGAACGCGAACCGCGAAAACGGAGGCAATTTATGTAGGAATACATTATGCCGGGGAATTGGTTCTCCGTAGGCCCTAAGTCAGCAGAATTCTTCGCGGAGTGGCTTGTTAATTAGGTTTCGAACACGAGGTCCGCTACCTTCCAGGCTGAAGATTAACTGCTGTGCTAAGATTAACCGATCACGGAAGATAGAAATAAGCGATGCAAGTATTTAGTGATAAATTTCTCTCTACGATTCTCGTAAGGTGTGCTAGGATTGCGTATTAGTATGAGTACACCTATTCATTAATAATGTTGATTGAGTAGCGATCGACATGTAAAATATTACACGAAATGAACTTTCATAGCTTTCAAAATTAGAAATATATCATTGATTAGTATAATAATTATAATATTATCCTAATAAGATTGTATTATTATTTAAATATTTTTATGCGTAGGTTAGCATAAAAATGAATGTTTGTTTGTTCGTCTGTTCCATATGCGTTCCTTTACCATTCATCCAATTTCGATGAAACTTTGGTGAGTTGTTGTGCGCACACCCGTGAAGGTTTATGAAAAAAAAATCTAAAATCTAAAACAAGAATCAAATATGTACGAACAGCGAAATCTCGGAAAACCTTCTGATTTATTCATGTACGCACCAGACGGAAACAAAAAAAAATATTGTGTATCCAAAAGCACTTCAATAAACAGAATTAAAATACAAACACTTTTTTTATTTTATTGACATTGCAATGCATGCCGGGTACTCGCTATAAAATGAATTATCATCCTTATTTATAAAAATCAAATTGAAAAATATGATTCTTTTATTCGTTTTGGCAAAAAATGCCAGTTATGTCATTTTACCGATTCATACTTGAATTGATTGAAATTCTCTTCCGTGATAAAAGAAAATTAAATGATTTAATTTTTCGGATTCAATTATTTGCAAACCAGTGTATCACACATAATCTGCAACATTTTTTTTTATCTTGATCTAATTGAAGTATACGTCACAGAATTTCGTTTAAATTAAGTGAAGTCTAAAGTCATTTTTATTCAAGATATAGTTTATTTGTAATTATTTCAATTAAACCTTGTCAAATTTCATGGTCTGCATTATCGACGAGCATGTATATCCTTGACACAATATTATGTAAAAAAATACAATTGTTTTATAATATTTATTAACACTAATTTGCGGTAACCGTTAATTTATCAGAAATGCGACGAGTCAATGATTCCACATTTTATCATTGTACCTACTAAAATCTTGCATATTAAAACTTAACGTAACCTAATAACTATAATCTTTCACAATCTGCTGATTAAATTAAATAGGTAATATTTAATTTTAGTAATTTTACTGAAACAGATTTCTTAATATTATTATTTTATGAATTTTACTATTTTATTGTATAATATTTCTAAATTATTTCAAAGTATTTTAGTAGTTTGATGTAATTTCTGATATTTTTTTCAATGTGACAATTGTAACGAATAACACATAATTTGACAAGATAATATGTATGAAGCAATCATTTATTTTAAAAAAGATATTGAAAATGAATTTTGAATTTCTTTGTGAAAATATATTGGTCGTTTGTAAAATACATTTATCACTTTTAAAAAACCCGCAAAATATTGAATATAACCGAAAGATCTCACTGTGTTCCTTGGCTGACGAAGTGAGGTAAAAATCGACAGAAAATTTGTCTGATATCAGGTTCAGTTTAAGATTTACGGAAGACGTTCTATTAACAAGATGTCACGTGCGCGTCAATAAAATCTCTCAGCGGCGTATTTATGTGACAGTTCGGTCGAGGAAAATTTATGCCCGTCCGTGGACCGCCAGCCGAGGCGATTTCTCCGTGCGTCAAGTGGCCGACGTACTAGAACCCCTAGGCCCAACTGCACTTGTTATAAATTAACATTTTTTTACAAGCAAGTATGTGAGTCCAATTAGATTTTGTTGCATATAGTATTTATAAAGTAGCATTAATTAATGCGAGTAATACAGGTATTGCAATGCGTATAACAACAATAATAAGTTATTGATATCGATAAAATTGTATGATAAATTCACTTGGTTGAATCATATTATAATTTAAGATATCTATTGAGTTATCGATATTTTTTGTTACTGCCTTAGTAATACTATTACCTAATTTTCTAAATTCCTTTTTATAAATTGCTTACTAACTGTCAGTTCAAGTTCAACCCAAGATACCGAAAAGCGAATCTCGGGTTGTTAATGAGAAAACTTATCGAAATAAAACAATTTCCATTTTCAGAAATCCATTGAGAGCTACGAAACGAAAGCTAGTATGCTAATGTGGCTATATTGATGTATGCATCATAAAGTAAACGTTAGCAACTTACCATGAATCGATTAATGAAAAATAAATGTGGAGATAATGGACCATGATAAGGCTGTAAATGAAGCACCGCTACGTGTGAATATAATTCGCAACACCTTATGTTGAATATTTCTTTAGTTATACGAATTTATTGCCATGCACTTGTATTAGAGGTCTGCAGGCCCGTACAGACCACTAACTTGTATCCACCGATAGACATTAAACATGATTCACTTAGGCACTAATCGGACACTTAGAGTTGGTTACCCTCTCAGATTTGAGTTTCCTCATTTGAATTGTATCGCTGGGTAAATATATTTTTAATTAATATTAATATTCTTTTATTCGGAATCGAAATACATTCATTCAAGTTGATTCAGACAAAATAAAAATACCCCTCCTTATAAAAGAATCACAATTCTAATTTAATTGAGCGGCAATGTATTTATTTATTCGCTCTTCCTGCTGTAAGAGTGCTTAGAGATAAAACAAACGACTCGGGATTCAATTTGTATTAAATTCTTTGCGAGTCACTGTTGTCACAGTGTAAGAGTAGTAAAGAATGTGATTCACGACTACACTATTATTTCCACGGAGGCGAAAAATTTTTTTACAAAAATAAATATTTACGTCAGTGTCTGTCAATTTTTTTTACCTCACGGCACACTGAGGAAAGAGGTTTTGCTCCACGGCACACAAAATAAAAATATTTAAAAAATGTAATGTTCTTTATTAATAAATATGAATAAAGAAACTCTTGATGTAGGTAAAAATACATAATACTGTTTTATAAACATATATAAAGTTGCTATATAGTGGTGGTAAATTTTTTATCAGTGAGAATGATGCAATTGATGCATCGAAAATAGATGCAGTCGATTTTCAGACAAAATTATGTCAAAAAGCCTCTCTAAATTTAATAAAACAAACACACAACATCTCATCTAGCATCTTTAGCCGTTCTCATTTTTTTGATTTAATTTCCGAAACCTTTTCTGAAAAACCAAAGCGTCTAAGCTGTGAGTTTTTAACTTGTCTTATCGGCAGTTATAATGTTTTTTCTTTTTTTGCGGCACACCTGAGACTTCTTGCGGCACATTAATGCGCCGCGGCGCACAGTTTGGCAGACACTGTTTTACGTGTATGTAATATGTTGCATGACAAATTTATCGGGTAAAAATTAAAAATATTGTAGCATTTGCTTACAGATGAAAGTAACTTTTACTTGGTTGCGTTAGTATCATAAAATTACATGATATGATTTTTATATATTCCTAATTTAAGCATTATAACACCAATTTATTAATTTATAATTCCATACAAATGTGACAAAAGTGTCATAGGGAAATCTCTTGGTATAATATTTACATGTAGCTTCAGTAAAAAATGTAGCTAAGATAGCACGATATCAGATAGGTATGATGAACTTGATGCAGACCTAGAATTTTGTATTCCTTCAAACTGGAATATTGCAATAAATTTGTGCAAGAAAAGGGGAACACGGTCGATCGCTATAATGCGTTTGATAAATAGCGTTTGGGAGCAAGCGGGCGATCACACCTACATTCCGATAGTTTGCACTCGAAGTGTGGCCAATGGCAGTTTGCCATTCACCGATTGATAGGATTATGGTTTCGTACACCTGTGGTGTGGGATTTTGCCATTGAAATAATTTAAAAAAAATCATTCATCAAAATGATTGAAACTGCATTATTTATTCTAATATATATAAATATCATTTGGATTTTTGATCATCTTTGATTATTAAAATGTTTTCCTGAAAAAATGTTTGACTAGAATTGTTTATTAAGAAAAGTAAATTCTTGATGACGCCATGGAGATTATATTTTTAATGATTTCAGTACAAAATACTTAACCGTACTTCCGAGATCATAATCATTATCATTATTTCAATGGCAATTTTAATCATATGACAGCTTGAGACAGAATTTGGCTTAGACTAATAATGATTTTCATTCTGTTCTATCATTGGAATCAATTTTTATATTACAGAAGCCCTCGAACACTTCAATAATTTAATTCCGTTACCAACAAGACGAAACACACACAAATATAATTTAAAATAAGACAGGCTAATCTTTTCGATAAACGAATCGTTCGTAACTATTGAAAACAATACTTTTGGTATTTTTTAAAGACTCTCGTTCAAGCGTGATAGGTGTTTCTAATATTGCTATTTATTTTGTGCAGCTCTTGCCAATGCTAAATTCTTACTCATAAAATATTGTAAGGTGTCAGAAGAGCGCCACTGTAAACTGCAACTGAATCGATCTATGTACAATAAAATTGCATAGTTGCAACTTATATTTATGATTTACTTTTCACTATAACTTACAATCGGAAAATCAATTTCGAACAAGATCATACATCACAATTTAAACCACCTGCAATTTTTATGTATGAACAAACATACAGGCAATAGTTTTATACATGAAAATATTATTTTATTATAATAAACTATTTTTTTTATATGATAAACTCAACATGACATCACAAACCACACCTTAAAGTTCGATCTTAAATGCATAAGTGCTAAAATCAATTTTTGATCAAATAGACCAATCTGCTAAATGAGTCTGAGACTTTTTGGTCTTTAAGCGTAATTTTTGTTGCTAGATTTTACCATCAATATAACATAAGAAACTGAGAAAAATGCGCGAAATGACGATTTTGAAAACATACCAATTCTTTTTATTATTATCAGTTGTTATGCGTCTTATAGTTGACATATAACCAGATATACATTAAATCAGTGATTCTCAAAGTTGTTCTTACGGCCTCTCAGGGGTTCTGGTGACCACAGATGAGTCGGAGGGTCCGCGAAAGGTTTAATATTAAAAAAAATAGGGACAAATTTTCTTTATTATAAAAGTTGAAATAAATAGCAATAAATAGATTGGTAGTGATCTGTTGAGTGTTGGACCCTTTTGAAACTGCTTCCTACTAATACAGGAGCAATTTGTTGAATAATCCACAAATGAGGAGCAGAAATCAATATTTAAATAAGTATACCACAAATTCTGGTAACAAAAACAGATAAAAATTTGATGTCCTCTTTTATGCGTTACTGTACAGAGGCTGTTGATTGCTTTCCCGTCTTCCTATTTAGTAGAACGTGAAGTTATGTGCCGTTATGAACCTCATCATACTTTAAATATCAAAATATTTTATTTATACTTTTTCTATTATGCAGTTACATAGAGTTACTTTACTTGAGGGGTTCATGGTCAGGTTGTTGACAGGTTAACATCTGAATTTTTATTCAAAATTGTCGAATGAATATAAATTTGACAATATGTTTTATTTATAAAAATGTAGCCCAAGTATTAATAAGTAAAAAAGTATATGGCACGGGCTTAATATTTGTCAATGAAATTATTACTTATATGCAAGAGGACAACGATAGAGTTAAGCGAATAGTTGATGGGAGATTATTGTGAAGCAAGTTACTCTTATACACGTAGTTTGTTGGTGGCGCAGCGGCCATGACTGCATATCAATTTGTAAGTGATGCATGACTTATGTTGTCTTCTATTCAAATTTAATACTTTAACATGTCATTAAACAGACTGCTTCAAAATGAAACTGCTGTGAAATATAATATTTTTTTATTTAAAAACAAAAAATAATAGATCTTGCCGTCATACAAGAAAAAGTGACCTAAATCATGTTGAAAATTGTCTAAAGAACTGTTCGACGCCTTACGAACTTAATATTCGATTGGAAAAAAAAATTCAGTTTAACACACCTATAATACCCATGATTTTATAATACAGAATGATGTTCAAATAGTCTCTTAAACATTTTACTAATTAACACTTACCCTTTCTCCTGTTTTACTACGATATATCTTCCAGTAAACGAAAATAATCTTGGAAAAATCATATCCATTATTTAAGTAAAAATTCGATAAATTAAAATGCATTTTCATGTTTTATAGCTCGACGGTTTCACGGAGTGATTCATGGTATAAAAGAATATGACTATAGTTTCGACGATGTTGTGAAGTAAATATATCAACTATAGCTATCAACTAAATGCTATAATTTGTATCAAATTTGGATTACTGAGATTTTGTACACTTCCATGTATTTTGTCACTAACGACCCGGGTTTCGCCTTTCGGCATCTTCAGGCATTCGAGCACACGAATGGACTCGAACTGACTATAATTTGTGTTGAAGTAAATCTCACTTCCACAAACTGGCTGACAAGAAAGAGTAATAGGGTAAAATATTGAAGCATTTATTTCTAAAAAAATTGTAGAACTTAATACTACTACTCATATGTAACTCTATTGAGTTCTACCAAGTAAATGCCAATTCAATCAATAAGAAACGGTAAAAAAAGGTTGTAATAGTATTTTAACATGGGTGCTAGTGACAAATTAATCTCGCACATAAATGAAATATATATTCTTTACCTATTACCCATACCATTCGATTGTCGTGTTATAATAAAATATTTTTGATTGCGTTGAGTTGAAATAAATTAAATTATAGGTACGACAATTACAACAAACGGAGTAAAAAACTAAATGAGCAAGATGGCAGGATTTAAAAGATTTTTGAAGCTTCCATTTAGGTAGTCTGTGCTCTACAGATGCGTAGGATGAACCCCACCCGATACACCGAAGGAGTTGAAAGATTGCGCTAAACAAGGAGGCGAGGACTTCAGAAGTGAGGAGGCGACGGTAGGTAAAGCCCAATGGGACACTACTGCCCTTGGAATATTACAAGATGGACTTATTTTTTTTTAACTTATAAATATAGTGATTCTTTTGAACGATTTGAAGTAGCATAGTCGAAGAAAATGAGACTATTGATTTTTTTGTGATAAAATAACCCTTAAAAAATGCTACCAAATAATAATAATTATTAAATCTTGTTATTATCAGAATGATACTCTTAACACATTCGCAACGGGGGAAATATTACCAAAATACGCGGTACGGCGGGGCTAATTCGCAAGGAATTGACAATAAGTCATGGAAAGAATAGCATGAAACTAACCAATCGAAAATTACGCGAAAACAAGTTTGAATGTTCTCCTAAAGGTGTTTCCTAATAAACTGATTAAATTCTTTCAATGATTTTATGAATCAAACATGAGTTTTTAGTTATGAGCGATTAATGTCGCCTATATCGAATGATGCGAAAAACACGTTCCCCGCCGCAATACAAAAAACTTTGCGACGGGGAAAACTCGTCCCCCGGAGCTAAAGTGTTAATAAAAGCATTTTTTCCAAAGCAACCTAAAAAAATCGTGTAAATTATTATTTTATTTATGAAAATGCTACTATGTCTTAATAACAGAAATACGTTTACTCGTAGAAATTGTAATTTAATATTCTACTACGTTATTTACATTTTTGTTGCACGGAAGTCCAACGGTTGCACCGTAATCCCTTTGAAAAAAAATAGAAAATTAGATGAAATTAAGTGCCATAGAATACATATTATGTTTAAGTCTTTGATTTCAATAATTTATCAGGAATGATTTTTGAAACACTATCTTTACGTCATAATTTCTGACGTCTTTTAATTAAAAAAAACTCATTTAAATGACCCTAGTTGAGGTTGTTAGTGGTAAGGCCAAGAAATTTAAAATATCATTGTGGTACGGCTATAAACGGACAGCACAAAGTTATTCAAAAAATGTATTGGATTTAAAATCGATTATATGACTCAATATACTGAAGATTTTCATGTAAAAGTTATGTCATGCTATCGATTACGTTTTCTTCCAAAAACATAAATATTATCTAACATCGTGCAATATTTTTTATAATCGTGTAATAGACAAGAATTATTGTAATATTACTTTATTCAATTTATCTTTTCACAACGTTTCAAAAGATGTTTTTAAGGCACGGTAATTTTAAGCACCATACGTTGAGTCACGATGTCATAATTTCCAGTGAGCATCTTCTACGTAAAACGCAATAATAAGAATCAAGATCAATTTCGTGGAATCGGATTTTGTTTCCGCGTCGCACGACGTTCATGTGACGTAATTGATTAGTTAGTGTTCATGTCGGTAACAACGACATCCGTCGAGATTGCGCTACGCATCTAGTGATGTGTTTGTAGATGCCAATCAAACTTATACACCGTGCGAGATTCCATCATCACTCACTTCACAGCACTACAATCGAATCGTGATGGACCGCGATCTAGTTTATTCCGTGACAACTAACACAGATGTCACAGAAATGTTTGAAGATTCTCAAGTTACTTGTTGACATCTACGAGTTATATATTTATAACATATTTTTTAAGCCAAATGTGCAGCATATGGACTCATTTCTACAAAATATTTGTTAACAATAACTGCTTGGAAACCAGTCGCTCAACGAATTGTCTCGAGAAGGGTACAGAAAAAGGATGAGGCTAGGATAGGAGGGTTTTTCAAAACCAGTTAGGGGTGGATGGCTGCGACGGAAACATCAAATATATCGCTATCTTTTGGATAAAACTCCATCAATCAATCAAAGAATTAATGTATGAGTGATGAAAAGCCCAACAGTTTTAACCCTTCGACTACATACCGCAATATGCTAAATTTTATCAGCTAACAGTTATTTCTATAAAAAAGGGCAAATACTCTCAATTGTCGAATATCGACTGCTTAATGGGCAAACCAGCTAACTTCAGATGGGGAAATTTTTCAGAATACAAAAATCTTAATAATTTAACTATAGAGCAGAATTTCACAATTCCAATACACACTTCGTTACTTTTTTGATTGTTAAAGTAGTGTAAAGTTTTTTTATTTGTAATAAACCGGTCTGTAGAGTAAGCAGTCAATATGTATAGTTTTGATTTTTTGGAATAATGAAATAAGTAATTACTTTTCTTTTAGTCACTAAAATTTTAGTTAAGCCAGTGATTTTGAATAGTTCGTTGAACAGTGATACAATCGTAATTTCTCTGGACCGAGTATCGTAGAGAAATTCTGAATTTAAAAATCAACAATATCCATTAGAAAATCAAAAGTTGAAACAATAAAACAAATGAGCGGCAGCAGTTGAGAAAATTTTCAGTAAGTGGTTGTGATTTTAAATGATGGGTTTTAGCAACGAAAATATTGTGAAATAACTAAAATGATAATAAGTGTGTCCCTTTTAAAATTATCACTCGGCGTTTTCATTTTGTAATTTAGTGAACTGTATAATTTATTATTCTTCGTGTTTAGTATTGAATCAAATACTAACCTCTAATAAAAGAATGTTTACATCGTTAGTTGTAATTATAGTCGCGCAATTATCAAAATAACCCAATAATAGCATTCTCTTAACATTTATTAGGTGGAGCAAAGAATACATGATTGATGAGGAATAGATGATGAGATAGACAAAGATCTTCAGTTTTAATATTCATCAAATGAGAACAGCGCTAATCGAATTTATGTAATTATCTAACTGCATATGTTTTCCTTTAAACGAGCTTCTGCCAAACAAAGCAAATTGGATTACCGGCGTGTAATAATCATGGATGCTTTGCACTAGGTAATATAAAATTTCTAGAATACAATAGTTCCCAAGTTGGCGTGCGCGCTTATTAAAAATATAATTGGCAACATCAAATTTTACTTGTTAAAGTAGTATTTTTCATTAAAAAAATTTCAGATCTAATGAAAAAAACTATATATTGTACAAATTATTCCTTATTCTCCATCGTTTCATTTTAACCGTCTGAGAAGAGGATAGGTTGACCGGTCAAATATATGAACACCAAGTTCTTGTGAAGGTACGTGGGTTCAGATTCTCCATTACTTAAGAATTAGGATATAGTTGGGAAAAAATAACATATATATCTATCATCTGACACTTTTTATTTTGTAATCGAATTCATAATTCACTCAAAATATATATAATTAAACAAGTCGGACCTTTAAACCCTATAATATGGATGTTTCTGAAATCTTTTTGGTTGTAGCGGACCAAGGCTAGTCGCTCGACATTGTAATTGGAGCGAACAGTATGAAGAAGGACGATAGTAAATACTTATTCCTCCAATCATCAATGTCAGACATCAACATTGTTTATTGTAGAACTAAAATGTTACATTGAAAATGCTTGACAAGGTTAGTATACACATTAACAATAAATATATAAGTATGCAATTAATTTTCATTAAGCCTTATTTATATTTGCAGCTATTCTGCGAAACTATTTGTTTTGACTCATGGCATCAATGGGAAAAAAGTTGAAGAACTCTTTAGTAACTACGTAGTATTGTTTATGTTGTAATGAAGAGCAATTATTGCTTGAACCTTGAAATTTCACCTTTGCAACGGTTTTATCTGATTGAACGCTGCCGAATATCACGATTAGAAGTAAGTACTTCAAAGAGATAAATGTTTTGCTGTAAAAAATGTTTAGATATCTTCACATCTAAAAATTTTAGATAAATTTGTGATTTTGAAAACTGTTCAAAACAGTTTTACAAATGAACTTTAATATTTTCATAACAAGAAATTTATTATCCTGTAGCTAATTGTATAATATGTATATTTATATCGTCGATCTCTGTTCTATGTAGAGTTGTGGTAAAGGCTTTATTCTAGTGTCATTAGTATATAATTCAGAATTGTCATATATCTGAGGCTGTATGAGAGATTCGCATCCCATATTCTGGCAATATTTACTGACACTCACCGGTAGCACTCAATTAGGGAGTTATTATTGAAGGGGTTTTTCTTCACAAAAACATTTTCATCCGTGGAAAACTCTCCGTTGATGACCGAAAATCCTGATCAAAATATGAAATTGTGGGAAAAGTACTTTGTTATAAATTATACTGCGTGTCAATAAATATAATGTCTTAAGACGGACCTACACTCAAGTGCCTTATTTTTACATTGTTAAGTAATTATAATAATGCAAGACGAAAGATAATTTTAATATCATGGGATAATGAATGTCTTTACTATGTTAAAAACCAGTTGTTTTCTAGGCGCGTTGCTCACGCGGAAATATCAAAATTGAAGCCGAAAGATCGTTAAAGTGTTGGCAGGGTTTCGCGAGAGTCTATTTCAGCTGGGGGCATTTTATTTTGTCATTAGCGGCTTTCGCGTTTGAGAGTGAAATATTGTTGCATAATGTTTTTGTGTCTGCAATATGAACAAGTGCAGGGTACTAGCTGCAGGCGGAGCGACCCTTTACTCTGCGGACATGCGATGCATAAAATACGGCGCCTGCCTTTATTCGACTTTATTCACAGTGGCATTGCCAGCGGAGGAGAGAACAATCCGCGCGCAGATAGATTCAACATATTTTTTTCAGAGTTGTCCTAAAGACCATAACAAGAAAAAATCACATTGCACCTATGATTAAAAAAGTCGTTAACGAAAATCAAATGTTTCACTGGAGCCGAAAAACTAATTCGGCAATGTTAGAATCAAGTTTTATTCCTCTTTACTCTGAAGATTTCCGAATTCTTCAGCGTCCGTGGCGCAGTTGGTAGCGTCGTTGACTACAGTTATGGATGTCTCGGGTTCAATTCCCGGTGCGGATGGTTTTCATAAATTGATCTTTCAATCGATTTATGGATTTCTGTTCTTAGTCTTTGTGATAGTCTAAAACTCCCTCCCACCCATCCGATCCTTACGGGGCGTAACGAGAGTGATTAACTAACCAATAGTCCTGTAATAGCCCTATCCTTGAGCAACTGAGTAACAAACAGTTCTTAAAAAAAAATCTGTAAAGATACCTCCATTAGGAGACCATATGCACCACGTTGGAAGCGGGCATGGAAAGAAATTTCTTCGTTGTAAATTTTATTTGAAATTAAGAAAGAGTCATTTTGTAGAAGCATTAAATATATCTTAACACACCTTATCTCGTAAATATTGCCTTGGTGTAAATATGAAATAATGAATACTTTTAGCAGGGGATTGTGAAGATTTTTGTGAATATTCTTATGAGCTTAAATAAACATTATATGTACTCCTTATGGAGTATCTCAGCAGATGTTATTTTAACACATTCGTGGAGACATCTGCAATTGCAGTCATTTTTTGAATACTCTGTGGGACACGACTGCAAATGCAGACGGCGCGGCTGACTTATTTTTTGACAAGTTTAAACTTGGTGTCCCAGTATAATACAATAATACACTCTGTCATGTGTTCTGTCCCTTTCGAGGTGTGATAAAATATTTTTAATAAGTGGTACCCTACACTAAAAATCTAATTTGCTTTTATATTTGCCCAATGAACACTGGTAGTTATAGTGAGATGGTATGGATAAAAAGATAAGGCAGTACGAAAGAAATAGAAGTAAGCTAATTGCTATCAGTACGCCGAAATATAACTATCGGGTGGGAGGTGTGTGGGATGGAGTGTAATCACCACATACGACATACGACCATGTAGACAAGACTACCATGATTAGCACGACGGATACGCTCCATAGAAAACACAGAAAGAATTTAAAAAATGGGTCGTAAATCTTTTAGGACGTCACTGTTCAGTTAAAAATAGTACGATGAATTTCATAACGACACAATAACAATTGTTTGCGTTAAATAAGGTGGTATTTATTAATAATATGAGTGTCTGTCAGTTGCCGAAGGAAACATTTTACCTTGGATTAAATGGGCTGTTTGAATAATGACCGATGAAAAATTTTGTAGTATATATAGGGTTATTATTAAAAAGAAATAATAAAAAATTATTATAACCATTTGATGCTTTTTTCAATGAATCGTTTGACACTACATGAAATAATAAACACTGGGTTTTGAAAAGTTCATTTCAATATAAGATTAATTGTCTCGATTGATTTTATATTCTCGGAAGATTTACATTCCTCTGCGTTATATATAATACCTTTATTGATGATCTATTTATCCATAATTAGTGAAATATAGTAAAGTATGGAAATGTATTAAAAAAATATTTCTAAGCTTTTAAAATTTATCTTTAATTGCTTTTATTGACTTATTTTTTGCACAAAGTTCAATATCTTCATGTTACCTATTTCCCTTTGTAGAGCTTTTCAAATAATCACACTATCGTATATATCAATTAATTTTATTCGTAAATGTTCACTAGCTGGTAGAAATCAGTAATATTTTCAAAATAAAAAAATATGGGATACGTCCCGTATATAGGTCTTTCCACCCAACATAACAACACATAATATAAAAATAAAGTATCTACCATTAAGACATTCACGATGTTTATAGCATAAAACCTACTCTTCTGGAATATTATAGTGTTTAAATAGGTTCTCGAATTGCCAGGAGAAAAATTAAATTTCCTTTCAGGTTTTTTTTATTGAAACCATCTTTATCACAATATTTGATGTAAAATATACAAAGGTATTTATTGCTTGGTTAATTTATGAAATTAATTTGTAGAACGATGTCATAAATATGATTTAATAATTCTACGTTAATATTTTATAATCATTTTTCAATGCATTAAATACTGTACTAATATGTTTTTACATATATCTAGAAAAAACACTTTATTTATCAATTGTTTATAACTGTAAAATGATATATAAATCATGCGCATATTTCCTTGTTTTTTGATTCAATAAATGATATACAGTCTTAAGCAAGACCGATCTAATAGTTATAAAGTTTATTAACACATTAAAGTTAGTGCCAAGACCATAAATTATCTCTTACAGAAGTATGACAGCTAAATGTGTTGTACAAAATTGAAATTAATAATAAAGACTGGAAGTATTCTCGCATAAAATTGATACAATATTATCAACACTTCTAATGTTTATGCGTGAAGAGGAAATGTATATAGCCGTACATTATCAGCTCTTTATCGCTAAGTATATTTATACTGTTTCATTACAGTTGATTGTTTTTGTAAGTTGTAAAATTTATTTTTATTGAAGCTTTACCTATGCCGTATCTTATAATATAATTTTTGAATCGGACACAAAATACTTGTCAATGCATTTTTATCAGAGGTTTGTATATTTCAAATTTGATTATAACTATATAATAAATATAATGATGTTGTTTTCCATAAGTGAATTAAACATGCAAGTCTTAGAATCGATTGATGAATTGTTTTTTGACCAAAACGCTACTTTAATTCGTTATGACGTAAGTGTTTTACAATTAGGATTTTTCGGTTCCATTATCGTTTCTGAGTTGAAATATTAGTTCTAGTTACTATACGATGTTTCAGTCAATTGATGTAACCCTTAAAAAATACGAAAATGAGTTAATGATTTGATCTCATTTTAAAGACGACAGAGTATGTCTCGGCCAAACGATGTAAATTAGAAAAATAAATTGATCACTTTTTGAAAGAGAAACATCATTTTACATTGGTTTTAGGATTAAAAATTGTGACCCGCCCCACTTTATGTAAGCCACTATTGTACCGACACTCCCTACGTATAATCCCGTATTTGCAAACATAATAATTTACAGTAGTGCAATTCAAAGGTTCATAACGCAACTCACCATTTATAATGTTTTCGATAAAAACAGTTTTTACTCACTTCTGAACAATTTCAATTTTGAGGGTTACATCAATCAGCCAAAACACGGTCGATATGTTCTTTGAAAATACTCGCTTATAATTACAAATGCTAAACGCGGGGAGCGGATTGCGTAACAATATATATATACGTAAAACATGGTTATTTGAAAAATATTTTACAACCGCAAGTACGAAGCATTTGTTCAGTTGTTTTTTTAATATATTATGTAGCCTAATTCAATATTGTTTTATTTTGCAATAAAGTACATCTATTTCACCTGCTAAGCCAAACACCTGTACCACTAAGTTTTAAAAAAATCGACATGTTTATTTGGCTTTATAGAATGACATCATCATAAATCAATATAGACAAGAAATGTTTTAAAAAATGATGTCAAGAGAAATTGAAACTACAATAAGGCGTATCCAATTTTATGTCATTTAATTGACAGATTTATCTACAGAGTTCATCTGTTTTCCGTCGAAATGTCGCAACCGAGCTGATATAGCTATGTCAATATGAATAAAAAATATTATGAAGTAGTATGCATATTGAAGGACGTATGTGCTAATATTTTTATGTTCGTTTCCAAGAAGATTATATTCAAATGGTGGCTTTATTTCAGATAAGGTGGATTATGGATAAGGTTTCCAATAGGTATCTCTGTAAGAGAACATGTCCTCTTTTTTAACACAGTTCTTTATTCTCTATTTTTTTTATATTATACCCAGAATGTCCTCTCTTTCAATTTTAAAATTTCGACTGTTCGGTGTATTTTGAGCGTGGTATATAATTAAAAATATATTTCATGTTTAGAATTTTACAAAGAAATAAAAGAAAATAAGAAACTTTTGCCCCAAATTAGCTGTGTAAATAGATACAGGAACATAAATGATGAAATTGAGAATAAGAATGAAAATGATTAAATTTAATAATTGATTTTTAAGCGCACTTTTCATGTTCCTAACTATTATTATGTACGTATGACATTTCAAACATTTAGCACACTTCAATATCTAATTACTAAAAACTACTATTTTCTTCTTAGTGTCTTCTTCCAGAACAACGACGATATCGTCGCTGTTGTGGAAGAAAACACTAAAATGAAAAAATTACATATTGAGTTAGTTATACTAAAATGTTCCTTATTTCGAACTCTACCGAATGAAAGAACACACTTATTTTTATAATGTATACTTTTACTTAACAGTTTTATACAAACAAACAAAATGAAAAACGTAAAGCATTTCAAACATTTGACAATCTTCAAAATCTGATTACTCAAAATTTATTTAGTATTTTTCAATTAGTGTCTTCTTCCAGAACAACGGCGATATGTATGAAAGTGGAATAAGTCGTATAATATTTCGTTTGATATAATTGGACTTTTGCCTAAATTCGTTTTAAAAAAATATTTTGATACCACATACAAATATGTCTGTCTATACATTATGATTCTTAGCCTTGTCGATATAATCATTCCTGTAATGGTAGAATTTTACATTACCTTGTAAAATAATGGTTTTTTTGGTACCTTAAATGACTTATTTGAAAATTATACAAAATAAACATTTTTTTGATAATGTTCTCTTTTTTCTCCATAACACTTGACAACTAATTTAAGTATGGAACCATTTCACGTATATTTCAGAGATATTAAAAATTTTCGTTTTGGGTCAAATAAGATTATTTTCAATATTTTATATTAGTCCGATGCGACATGATCGATTACCTTTGCTTTTCAGAAAAATACATATTATAAGAAATATGACTATGATTAAAATAATAATAAAAATAATTAAGTGTATGCGTGATATTCGTGTTTCATTTTAGTAAGTACCCTATTGTTGTTTTCTTGTAATCTCCATATTAAATTTGAAAAGATTTAATGCGTAGAAATAGAGGAAAGGATATCATTTCTTACCATTGTACGACAAAAAAAAACATTTTTCTTAATAATTCTCATTGTATCATAAAATCGTGCGTTTAAACTTTCACGAAATATTCTTTTTTCTTTAATATCACAGTAAATTGGGTTCAAAAAGGTGAAAAACAGACAACTGAACGCTTTCTTATCTGTGGTACTTCATGAAAAATAAATTAAATTTACTACGCACGACCATTGTACAACAAATGATATTATTTCATAAATTGATACTGTCGTATTTCATCTTTATTGCGCATAAAACAAATCTTTTCTAGCTAATCATAAAACTATTAAATTATATATACTTTAATTGAAAAAAATACTACAGTTACATTTCGATAAATATACCATGCATAAAGTAACACTTATAGTCTTATTCTAGAGTCTAAGACACTACAATATTCACTTTTACATGCTTTTTAAAACTGGCTGAAATAGAAATAGATGATATTTAATATGAAATGAATTTTATGAATATGATATTTAAGATGAAATCCTCGTTACTCAAACTATTACCATTAAAAACTTTTCTTTTTTGTTTATTGGCAATTTATCTCCCTCGTAACTATAAAATGTCAGTGGATGTGCACATAGTAAATGATAGGAAATGTTTAACCCAGCAAGTCCATCTGCTGGCCTCCCCGCGGCGACTATCGGGCAATGCAGCTTTGGCTATAGCTAATAGCAGTGGGCAAAAGGCGAACCTACCGGCTCCTTAAAACCAGTCTTCTGACTAAGGGAAGGAAATCCCTGACAGAAAAACCGGGTTGAGCCAACCTGTAGAGCCCTTGTGGCTCAGGCCTCGGAAGCGCAGGGCTAATCACCCGGTCTTCTTAAATGAAAAGATTACGATACCATCAACGCGAAAGCCTCGGACGCTTAGGCCGGCTAATCGACGACCCAGCAACGAAAAGGACGTGATACTATCCAACAACTACTCTATGAACATAGGCGCATACAATGTGCGTACTATGCGTACCCCAGGAAAGGACCTACACGCCACTCGCATCATGCAAACCTATAAGCTTGATGTTTTAGGGCTGAGAGAGGTGCGTTGGAAAGGCGCCGGGAAAGAGTTGTTGGAGGGCGGATTTACAATTTTATATTCAGGTCAGGAGTAATACCATCGCCAAGGGGTGGCAGTATTGATGTTGAGGAGGGCAGCCCGCTGCCTTGTCAAATGAGAACCCATCTCAGAACGACTAATACGAGTTACCTTCATTACGACTGATAGCACGGTAACTGTCCTTCAGTGCTATGCGCCTATCAAGGAAGCCGACACACAGGCAAAGGATGCTTTCTATGACTCTCCACGCGGCCATCTCCACAATCCCCCGTAGAGACCGCGTGATCGTAATGGGGGCCCTCAACGCAGGAGTCAAAACGGTTCCTTTGCTTGGCCCCACAGTGATGGGATGGCATGGCCTCGGTGAAGCCAACGACAACGGTGAGAGACTCATCAAGTTTGCAACTATGAATGAGCTCACCATTAGGGGTACAATCTTCCCCCACAGAGACATCCACAAATACACGTGGACTTCTCCTGATGGTTGCACAAAAGCACAAATTGCAACTTTCTCTACAGCGCGACTCACCGAAGGGAACTTCTCGATATTCGAACCTATAGGGGTGCCGACATATACAGCGATCATGAGCTGCTTGTCGTCAGAATCAGTCTCAGACTTAGACGTACAGTACGGCCCCCGACTCGAAAGAGGATCGACGTCGAGAGACTGCAATTTTCTCGAATTCGGCTAAAATTCGACGTCGCTATGAGAAAGAACGTCACCAACTGTGTGCATGACGGGGAAAACCCCCGACGCGACACCATCGAATCAGAGGGTTCCATCATCAAAGATGCAGTTGCGTTAGCCGCTCATGAGGTGCTAGTAGTCAGGAGGAGTGGGCAGCCAAAGTGGATGTCCGACGACACATGGGGGAAAATTGAAGTAAGAGCGAGGCTTAAAGCACTGAGGGACAGTGAGACAGACCCAGACCGGATTGAGGATCGACGGACAGGCTATCGGTACCAAGATAAGATAGTAAACAAATCTGTGCGACTCGATAAACGCCGATTCATGGACAACTAGATTGAAGCAGCAGAGGCGGCAGTGCGCAGAAATGATACAAGAAAATTATTTAGAATCATGCGTGAAATTTGCGGTAGACGACCACCGACCCCCGGGCCCATCTGTTGTCCCAGCGGGGCAATAGAGTCAAGCGCGGAGCGTATTAAAAAGATTTGGAGAGATCATTTCTGCGGGTTGCCAAACCGTTATCCTGCCTGGAACCCCTTTGACATACCCAGCGAAGCCACACTTGTAGATATCCCCCGAGCACCAAACATCCCCGACCATGCACCGACGCACGCTGAGATTACCTCAGCTATGCAGCGGTTAAAGAATGGGAAGGCGCCGGGCGTGGACGGTATACACCCAAAGTTTCTCAATTACCGGGGCATAACTCTGCTCAGCGTGCCTGGCAAGGTTTTGGCTCAGATAGTCTTGGCGAGAATAAGGATTCCTGTAATATGTATCCTCAGGGAAAACAAGGCCAGTTTATTTAGTAAACTATAACCATTTTTAGGATGACTTACTTTTCTTTCCATGAAATGTCGTCAATGTGGAGCTAATTATATTTTACATATTTTGTAAAAATATTATTGTTCAATATTATTCGTGCGTACTATTGTAAAACTTATTGCCTAATATTTAAAACAAAACAGGTGACAGAAAATAAACATAATCGTCCAGCAGTTTGGCAATGGCTGATGATGATAGTTTTGCACGCTTATTAAATAAGTTTATAAAAAAGTGTTTACAATATTGAGTGCAATAAAATAGTATACGGCAAGTTATTGATCAGTAATTGTGGTGGTCTAACGAGAGAGAGACTTGCTTCGATTGAGCGCACGTTCCGCCATAAATCATTTTAGACTTCTGTTTTCCCAATGCGCCCGCTCGATATCTTTTAATATTACCAATATAATCTTTGATAATAAAATTTAAACTTACATTTTATTAGCCGTTATCGTACGTAATAGAAATTGAGCTTAACAAAATGATCATTAAAGATAACTACACAATGTAAAGTGAAATATAGACTTTTCTTCTTTTGTTGATGTTATTTTAATTACAATATGTCTTTATTTAAATGTTATTATATGCTACTGGTGTCATGAGATGAGAATTATTGCATTGGTATGTCATTAGAAGAACAGGGAGTATAAAATTCACCATAGAAAAACTAAATCGTATATCAGAAGACCACAAGCCAAACTTACCATAAAAAAGTAAGTAGAGATCTGACTGTTTATATGAATATTTTTTTGTCTTATGGAAAATAATTGATGGAGCCTGAAAAAATGATTCTATGGAACAAAATAAACAGGACTGTGATTTAATATACAGCTAAGGTGGAAAACAGTCGTGTGATAGGCTAGATCTTTTATTCCACTCTGGTAATGGTATGTACAACAATTCATTTTTAAGTGTCTTTTTTTAAAATTTTTCTTCTGAACCGACAGCTGAAAGTATGTATTTTCATTTTTAAGTTGTGATATTTGCATAATAACAACAAATATGTATCGTCAAATACTTGTATTCATATAGGAGATAATTTTATATCTAATCGAGACGAAAAAAATCACGATAAAAATTTGCTCAATAACTAAGCTAGAACGACTCGGAACGTCTATTCAATAACGACAATGTTTGAGCAATTTAAAATTGTAACAACAAACCTTTTTTTTTATTACCAAGAATGATTGTAAATATCATTTTTATCCTGCACAAAGCATTGGCTTGATGCCTTTCTTACTAACGTATGTTTACTTTTTGATGTGAGCATTAAATATACAGTACGTTACCGGAATAAAGAGATTTTGTAATATTTTTTCGCGTAATCGTGAATACATAACAAACCGTTAATCCGCATCAAATCAAGTGATCTAAAACTATTTTTTGGATTAACTATAATGTATTTGTATATCGATTGTCGGTACAGGTGATTTTATCAATTTCCTGGTAAATGTTGTGAATTATTATTTATATCGACTACGTCTTGACTGCAATACTTTTTTATAAATAAATGGTTGGAGTCCCTGATGAGATAAATCATCATTCAACTTAACCATTACAAGCTCTTTGGCCAAACTACAATAATTTTAATGATTGGTTCATTATCCTAAACTGAACTTCTTAAGTTTTAATATATTAGCACTCTTGCATATCAATGTTACTGGAATCGATTACTTCGGTTTCTTCATCTAGCATTTGGATGTTCAATGACTTTTTACTCTTTTATCCATTCTAAGCGAAAAGTAAATCTCTTCGTGATAGAATCATACAATAAACAAAAATTTATTGCGTCAAATTGTTTATTGTTTATTTGCATTATGTATTTAATAATAGACACATATAACGTTTGTATTACTTTAAACTGTAGACTGAGATAAAATAATTTGTACAAATTAATAGTGTACGATTAATTATGCATTTTTATTGTCTTGTGAACCTCTTTGTAATTACTAATACTTATTGATTTCAGTAGGGTCGTCGAGTGACGTCGTATGATGCAGAGTCAAGTGTCATAAGTGTCAAGAGAAGTCGGGAAGGACAATCAGTCCAGAGGTCGTGCAACAAACAAATTAACTTTCGTGCAAGTTACTTCGCGTCACGATTGCATCGTGATCTACTCGAGTGTTACAGAATCGCAGAAAGCGAATCGCGTTTTCATCCATCAATCAGGATGACGGTGAATGACGACGAATTACATCACTTACGAAGATGTTTGTCTTTGCAAAATTGTATTAATTAATTTCTGCAAAACGCACAGAAAAAATTTTGATAGTTTCTCAAAATGAGATATTTACAGAACAAATATGAAATTTATTTGAATGAAACCCGCATATCAGAAAACTAATCATTCTCAAAAATTAGCAAACTAATTAATTAGATAATTTACATAAATATAAGTAAGGTAAAACAAGTCAAGCAATTTCAGTAAATGAAGCCGATTATATCTTATTAAAACACAAATAATGGCGATATTATTCACTGCGGAAAGAATCAATTTTACTTGTAAATGGGTTTAGTTAAGTTCATGATTATCAAATATTTATTTTTATTTCAATAGCTATCAGGTACAGTGATTAGAGCACCTCATATATAATCGATGATTGTGAATAAAAATCACTTCTGGGCTTTGATAATTTCTCATCCAAAACAGTGTATGCTGATTCTAACTCATTAATTGTTTTAGAGGAATTGAGGTAAAAGCGCCATGTCATATTGGCAATTATCAAATATATCGGTTTTACTTTTTTATTCTTCAAGTAGTGTATAAATATTTTAACACGATTTATGGATATAAAAGTATTTTTTGCAATACAATATTAAACAATAGCACATTTCGCGTTCTAAAAAACGAAATTGAACAATACGAGTACTAAAATATTATAGACAATAAATTTCAAATATCATAAATATTTACCGTTCATTGTAATAATATATTATTGTGGGCTTATTTCATAATACTAACAAGCATGTATAATTAAATGTTTATATCATTATAATCAACCACAAAAAAATTAACAGCCACCCAATTTGACTATATTCATTCGTGTTCACGCGGAGTTAAGAAGCTGAATATTTATATCGACATCGATTTCGATATGTTTAAAATAAATTGCAAAGTTGGTTCTTTTGGGCGTATTAAAACAGTAGGTATGTAATTTATATTGGCCGTACACAATATCACAAGCCAAGACAGCCAAGTCGTGATTTCTTTGCGCTAATATCTTTGGTGAAACATTCTAATTAGAAAACTACAATCGGTGGAGAAAAAAATCGACCGTACCTGTTTAAAAACTGGTTGCTATTACAAAATAAATTAGATTTACAACTGTCATCTGCGCAACATCATAATATCAATAATAACTCGCCAATAGAAACCGTTTTATGATTCTTACATAGTTGAAAATGACATTAATCATTTCATAAATCAGAAATATTCCTTTGCGATTATATGTAGAGTAAGTGTTAAGATCACGCTATCATATTAACGTCGTGATATTAAGGTCGATCTCAAAGCAGGTGATTTTCATTGAATGATACTATTTTATACCCTCTTTAACCCATTTTTAATGGAAAAGGGGTTAGTAAGTTAGCTTTTGGCTAGGCCTACCTCTGATGCTTGATTGATTAGCTTAAATTAGAACTACTGTTAAAATACTTATGAAGGATGTATCAATATACGAATGCGGTAAACATAATTATGAACCTTTAATATACTCACTGTTAGAAGTAACGAATAACTTTCCAAAAAAACAAATCAAGATTTTCATGAGGTACTGTATATCTGGCATAAAATGCCGAAAGTTCTCTTATTTCGGCGCTCTTTGGTATACATTAAAACTTGTAATTCAGGGGTTTACAGTCTCTTTTGCTCCATTCTCACTTTCACCAAGGCTTAGAGTATAATTTTCCCTTTCCAAGATATTATCCATCTAATAATATCTTAGCAATCTTAAGTAAAAAAAAAAAAAATTTGAGAGTTGTTATAGGTTTATAGAATATACATTCTTGAAACTGTAGTAGTGACTGGAATATGAGGTTCATGTAATAAATAAATTAATTAATATAAGTGACATACCTGCCTGCAACAGTTTCATGGGGGGCCAAAATAGTAGGTGAGAGGTTTCTATTATATTTTTGCCCCATTGTCATATCTGATGATCTTAGTCGCCGGTGAGCAAATCAATTCAACTTTTGATAATTGCATAATGGCAATTTGCAATAACTCTTAATGTTATACGACATAGCCATTGTATTGTTATCGTAATAATTTAATGTCATTAAATATGAGATATCAAAGACAATTAAGAAATACGCCTTTTAATAAGCAACAATGATTTTATACTCGTTGAATGTATATATATATATATATATATATATCTATGTTAAAACGAAAGTACGCAATGTTTGCGTTTTTATCGATAAAACTTTAGGATTTAAACTATTTTATATCATTTTTTTAAATATTATTTGGCATTTTAACAATGTGGCTCTACGAATTTAATTCTATTCGATTGCCCGAGCAAGGGTTCGAATACTTGAATGCACACTTCATGGATTTGTTGCGAAATGCATGTACGTCCCTTATGATGTTATCTCTTCCCATCCACACTTTCTTCAACCACATATCGCTATCTTACCTTCTCTGAAAAAGAGTGGTTGAGAGACCCACTTACAATAAAGTTATCCATTAGGTAAGCAGAACGCTTAAAAAATTGCTTTATCGGAAATTATCAAATTTTGAATCGTTATTGAATGCAAAAAATGATTGTAGACTAAAGACTGTCAAAACTTATTGTCGGCGTATATATGTATATAATTTATACTCATAAAACATACTTACAGAATGATTTTACCCGTAAATGCGTGTGAATTATCACTATAATTATGCTTGGCCAAATTAAGCGTTAGCATGATTTTACCATATAGAACTTAACACAATACAATCATATCTGATTAGAAATTATTCCCTTTATTCTTAGTTTGGCAATACTATCGTTAAACAAATATGGAGCTGGCTCAATATGAAATGAAGGCAAGTGTTTAACGAAAGTTGTTTTCCACTCGTTAAAATATTTTTTACTTCAGAATGATATTGTGTATAAGTTTATACCATTTATTAATAGAATGATTTTTGAAGTGTGAGCTATTATTATATAACAGTTAAAAAATGATTAAATGTCAATATTTTATCAATTATTCAAAAGCTATTATCTTAAAAAAAACAATGAAAAATGATTCACTACAAAATCTCCGTGGTATTTTTATAATTGTGACAAAGCAGCTATTACAACTTTTAAAGTTAGGTTTTAATACTAACAATAATGTGTATTATTGAAATAAAATAAATGCCTAGTTTTGAGAAAAGACTTTTCATAGCATTTTTAAAGCTTATTTTTTTTACACCTTTACGTCATAGATCATAAATATAATTTCTGTTATTCATTTGAAAATATAATTTGTAAAAGCATTTATGCGATAATCAATAGATCTATACGTCAAGCATAGCAGCGACCAGGATGGGTCAAAGAAACAAACATAAAATTTAAATCCGTAAAATTTTCATAAGCTTTACAGTAGTTAACGTGGCGTCATAAAAAAAAGTGTAGAATTTTAATTGTAGAAGAATTTTGTTTATAATTTCATTTTAATTTCAAAAAAATGTCGTCCACTATATGATGAACAAAACAAATAATTTTCCACAGATTAAGATACATTTATAATTCATTATGATCGTACGTCTTTCCTAGGTTAATCTATACGCATATTTATTCTACAATAGAACTACTATAACAAAGGATTTTTTCTCTATAGGATTGCCGCTTACCATTGTAAACATAAAGCCTTTTAGGAATATTACAATCATGATAAAGAAAATGATACAACTTGTTGTAATCACTATGTTTTCTTTGGTCAATTTTAGTTATAAACGTTTAATAAATATAGGATAACAAACTGATGATCTCGTATGATTTTTATGTATACTTTTGAATAACACTTCAGAGAAAATATGACAAAGGAATAAGTATAATTATATTAATGTTAATTTCTTCTTCGCAGTCTCTTAGAATTATATTTTATTGTTTCTTAGTTAAACTGATTTCATTAAATTTGGATTATTGAAATTTTGTACACTTCCATGTATTTTGTCACTAACGACCCGGGTTTCGCCTTCCGGCATCTTCAGGCATTCGAGCACACGAATGGACTCGAACTGACATACAACTTAATACATGGAAGTGTTTTTAAGGTGTTAACTGTCAATTCTTGGTGGAAAGACATTATATTTTAAAAAATAAAACACAATTTGTTTGTACTACTTCCACATATTTATAATGATCAGGACCGGTTTCGCTCAGTTCGCGGTTTCAGTTGATAATGCGTCATAAACCGGTCCTGATCATTATAAATATGTGGAAGTAGTACAAACAAATTGTGTTTTATTTTTTAAAATACATGGAAGTGTACAAAATCTCAATAATCCAAATTTGATATTGAAATTCCATCAAGCACCCTCAGTCGATGTCTTAAATGATTTCATTAAATTTGAGCTGTTGAGATTTTGTGCATTTCCATGTATTTTGTCACTAACGACCCGTGCTTCGCCATTCAGCATCTTCAGGTATTCGAGAATAAATACATAGATAAAATACATGGAAATGTACAAAATCACACCAACTCAAATTTTATATTGAAATTCCATCAAGCACCGTTGATGTCTTAAATGATTTCATTAAATAAAATGTCATCATGACAGAAAGCGTTGTCAACAGTTGATTAATGTTGAAAGGAAAATGTGGAATTGATTAGTACGTTTCTACTATATAAACATTTTTTAGCATATTATTAAAACGTCAATAACCCAACGACAGTATGAACGAAATTAAATTTATGACTATTTCATAAATCTAAAAACCAGAAAAATATATTTGCTATCAAATCTAGTTGCAAAATCGAAGTAATAAAATCAAGAACAGTTAATCAAATTACGAATAAAAATTTTCCGACAATTGATTTTTTTGCCAAGTAGAAACAGACAAAAAAATTCATCAGAAATTTAGTTAATTTTTAACACATTAATACATTATCTTGTATTGCTAAGAATATTTTCCAACTCAAATACTACATTCGGAATGATTGAATAATTTATGACAAAAATTAGTCACAGTGACATTTGGCTGTCTAAAATGTGTATACTGTTAATAATTATTAACTATTATTTTGTATTCTTAAGATATAAAAACAGTCAGTCGCAGTCTTCCACACGAGCAGTTTCATTCTTAACCCAGATTAATTAAAGTTGGCGTTGTTTTACGAGACATAAAAAAGTGTGCGGTCCACATGAAATGTTTCGATCTGCTGATACTTATGGATGTATAAGAGCGGATATTGTCTATTATTTGTCTTGGGTATATCGTCACAGGTGTTATCCACCGGCGCAAGTGTTGTGTAGCATTACAGTTTTTATCGGAAACTTTCATCGGTTACAGACTTAATACCAATGCATATATCACTTCTGACAGATCACGATGAACTGATATATTCTAGTATTTAACTAAAATTCAGCCCACATGTACAACATATTACTTCCAAATTTATTGATAATTTGTCAAGCTAAAATTAGTCAAAATTATATTATTAGAAATGGGAAGAAGACAGAGCATTTTTAAGCAATTCGTCTTCTCTTATACTCATCATTTCTTCTCCTAAGTGATTACCTGAGCGCTAAAACTGCATCCCATTCTCGTTAAATACCTACTGCTAATATACACCATCTGGCATCTATAAGTACAATAGAATATTGAAAGCGCCCATAGTACAGCAAAAATATTAAAAAAAAAAAAAAAAAACACTAAAGCAACTCGTTTTAATTTATTTAGATACGTTGCATTAATGAATACCGGTAGCGATTACTCATAGAGAGAGTTGTATTGTAGTTCAATTATTGAGGATCATTTGATTACTGATATTCGCTTTGACATAATCGATCGCCTGATATTATTTTATTTATTTGTGCGATAAAAAACGGTCCGACAATTAGTTCTACTTTAAGGTGGGAAATCTACATTAAATTTCAGCATGCATGTTCTGTATAATGTATAATTTTCTTACCTCACCTCCACCTACTATGCATGTGCAGTTGCTGTTTCTCGGCAGCCTTCCATAGAAAAAAAACGAATTTACTCATTTTGTTTTTGGTTCAATACAGAGCTGGATGAAACTGATCTTTTAACCATGTGCTGTGGTACTTAAGACAAGAAAACATAGAAAGAAAATGTGACTTTCTCAGCCATTTAAGCGATATTAATTAAATTTGGATTATTGAGATTTTGTACACTTCCATGTATTTTGTCACTAACGACCCGGGTTTCGCCTTTCGGCATCTTCAGGCATTCGAGCACACGAATGGACTCGAACTGAGTTCGAGTCCATTCGTGTGCTCAAATGCCTGAAGTGCCGAAAGGCGAAACCCGGGTCGTTAGTGACAAAATACATGGAAGTGTACAAAATCTCAATAATCCAAATTTAATATTGAAATTCCATCAAGCACCCTCAGTCGATGTCTTAAATAAGATATTAATTAAGTATCCTGTGTATCCATATACTGAGAACCTGCCGTTTATTGTAATAAATATAAAGTATCCCTTTCTTTACTTAAAGTTTTTCAAAAACACGGGACACATATGTAAAGATCGGTCAATAACCAAATACAGAAATTAAGCGAACAAAATTTAATAGTCATATTTGCGATATTCTGAAATGTTTTACTGACAAAAAATATGCATACGTCACATATTTTCGTCGAATATGCTAAATTTTAATTCATACTTCACATTTCCTCTAGTCGTTTATTTTGTTCAGTTCTTGAGTTCAGAAGAAAATTAGTGGAATCAGCATTCAACGGTGAAGGCCTAACGTTGTTGAGAATTGTGTGTGAAATATGTTGCACAGCATCGCGCAATTCTCGCCTCCGCTTGGCCGAACCATTATAAAATACTATATAGTTTTTTTTTGCATAACTAATTTTTATCATGATATATCTATCCGGATTAGTATAGCAGGTGGTTTGCAACCGGTAAGATTAGAGTACGGGATTGGAATGGCGTTTTTGTCGAAAACTATTTCACCTTTGTTTTATTTAATCTAACGGTAAAGGTTTTAATTTTGACATTCACCCACAGTTAGTTGCTATAAACTTGCCGTTAATTATTGTAATTGTTTTTTTAATTTCAAAAAATTGAGCAATAAAATTAATTCTTCTGTAGATATAATTCCGTGTCCGTGGTGGAGAGGTCAACGTTGTTGGCTTCGGTTACGGATGTAAAAGGTTTGAATCCCAGTTCGGACAGTTTAATAAATTGATTTTTCAATCGATATAAATATATGGATTTATGATCGAAGGCATAGATGTTTGTGATGTTCAACTTTCTCTCACACCCATCTGATCCTAAAATCGGGGCGTAGCAAGAGTTATAAGCTAACCACAAGTCTTGTTCTAAACCCATCCTTCTATCTCTATTCTCTTAAAAAAAAGAGATTGCTACAACTGAGTAACAAGCAGATCTCAGAAACAAATCTGTTGAGATACCTCCATTAAGATACCATATGCTCGACATTGGGAACGGACATGCTTTTTTAAAAAAATTACATAATTACAAATGATTATTACCTGAATTGATAAATTTACTTATTTTTGCGTCAAATTTTACATAATTATTTGTTTAAATTGTTATAGTTGAACATGGTAAGTAGGTAAAACAGCTCAGAGAAAGCAGTCTTGTTTTTTTTCTGAATAAAAATGATGGAATATATATGGTACACATTTTTTGTCATTACTTATTATAACGCAAGATGTGTTAGTTATATTCAATTAATTGTTGTACGAACTTTCCATTTACACACATGTTTCCAGAACACATCCTGTCCATAAAACAAGATTATAAGATAGACAAATCAAAGCCCAATCTTTGTAGTCACTTGTTCGCCTGTATGAAGATATCAAATTTTTTTATTTTAGTTTTACTATGTCCACTCCCAATGTGGAGAATATGGACTGCCAATAGAGGTATCTCAACAGAAGTTTTCTACGAGGACTGTTTATTACTCAGTTGCTCAACCTCTCTTTTTTGAAAAGCGTAAGGATGAAAAGATAGGACTGGGATGTGATGGGTGGGAGATATTTCTAAATATCAAAAACATCCCTGTCTACAAAAAGAAATTCATAAATCGATTGAAAAACCAATTTACGAAACCGAGATTTGAACTCAAGCCATCCTTAATTGAGGCCAACGACGTTGACCACTGTCCCACGGACCCGACTCACATCTATTAGAATCGTAATTGTCAGTCATTTGTTTTCTTATCCTGACATTGCTTTGTCGATAGCATACAGTTATAATTTAAGACCAAGTCATTTGTTTTCTTATTCTGATTTGTCTATAGCCGTCACAAAAATAATAAGACACTGAGAATCTAATAAAAACTAATTTGCTTTCTTCTGGTACATCTTCTTAGTCAACAGTTTAATACAGGGGTGACAAACCTGCGGCCTTATGGGGTCTCAAGTGCAGTCTTTTGGCTAAAATAAAAAAATACATAAATAAATAAATTTAAGTGTTTTCCTTCATTTACAAAATAATGTTTATACATTTTCTATATCTTGAATGCGGCCTTTTGATTTTAAGATAAATGAATGCGGGATTGTAACAGAAAAAGATTCGCCACCCCCGGCTTAATCAGCCAGAGTGAGTAAATAAATAAATAATCGTTCAATAAGAATAATTATAATTGAAGGAATTTATTAAGGGTATATTAATTTATTTATGTATATACGTATATCTACATATCTACTAATACCATACTTAGTAGCATAAAATAACATGTTATGTTCTTATCAGCACTAAGAAATGTTTGAAAAGAATAACCGTGCTTCCTAATAAATTTACTTACAGGCTTATGCCTAAGTGAGCAAGTGTATCTAAATGATTTAATTCGCTCCCTAACGAATATAAATTGCAATTCCACCAGTCACAGTCGCACAAACTGACCGCCGAGGAACTATATCCATCATTGGAGTACAATTTAATTTTGAAAGTGGGTGTAATGTGTTTTAATACTGGTCAATCTATATATCCATCTTCGAATCTGCTCAAATAGCGAAGTATCAAGATGGAATGCGACTCTCTAATATCTTGTTGTATAAATACTTGTTTATGGGTTATAAATAGTTGCACTCTGTGTTAGATACTATTAACTTGGTACAAAGGTGCATTTAATTGTAAACCCTTGTGCATTATCATAAGACGTAGATTTTGATCAAAAATAGCATTATATTTCTAAACTGAAAAAATGCGCATCATAAATGTAGTTACTATGGAAAACTGGTAGATTATGAATTGTAAAACACTATCAAATCTATATGTTTCTTCTTTATGAATGTTTTCGAAAAATATATTGTGAGGTTTATTTGTTGAAGCTTTTACGTTAACGTCACTGGGTATATTCGTCGACGCATTCCTTGCACTTGATCTGGCGCATACGCAATTGGATACGCGTTACGTTACGTGTGAATTATTTTATTATTTACCTGCGTCTTTAAAAGGTGGTTAAAATTAACTTCCATTAAAACTATTCCTCAATAAGGAAATTTATCATCCGACCTGACGATTTTTGTATCATGTATCAATACTTTGTAATAAATACGATGGTATGTTGTTAAAAAGCTGATTTACATACTGCTTCAAAAAATATTAAAAAAAAATCGGCTCCGTGGCGCAATTGTTAATGACGTTGGTTACGGTTACGGATGTCTCGGGCTCCAGTCCCGGTGACTACAGTTTCATAAATTGATATTTCAATCGATTTACGGATTTCTGTTAGTAGGCATGAATGTTTGTGATGTCTAAAATTCCCTCCTACCCAGAGTTCCGAGAGTGGTTAGCTAACCACTAATCATGTCCTAGTCCTATCCTTCTATCTCTACTCTCTTCGTAAAAGAAAGGTTGAGCAACTGAATAACAAGTGTGTCACTTAGAATAGTAATGGTGTAACTCCAAAATTACGAAAAATGAGTTTATACCTCAAAAACGTTCAAAAGATGTTATTCTATTAGTTAAATAATGGTGCTCCTCCTAAATTCTTTGAAAAACTGTGTTTTGTTTTTATATTCCCATATTTAACGTTATTTTTCAGAATAATAGTGAAGTACCTGCAATATCAGAATAAGTGTGAAGTGTCCTGACAGACTTTACTACTACACTAACGTTTAAGTTCTTCAGTTGATTGACAAACAGTTATTAATGGTTGTTATTTGATCATAAGAAAATTTTACAAAACCTTGATTTTCTCAAAACTTCAAAACTGGAGTTACACCATTACTATTCTAAGTAATAGAAGTAGTTCTCATAGAAAACTTCTGTTGAGATATTTCCATTAGGAGACATGGTAAAAAAATATTTATATATTATATTACGCTTACTTATTTATAAATATTTTTTTTGAATTGATTGATTGTTGAGAAACCATGTTGAAAATGATTTTAGTTTTCAATCATATCATAGAATTTTCGACTATGAAGCTTATAAATATTCAGAATACTGTTTTTCGCGTATTGAAATATTAAATAGATAAAAAATTAAGGGGTCTTCACCTGCAGTCGATATTTTCATAGCAATGACTAATAATAACTGTTGAATTTCCATACAATATATGTAGTTTACTTGCACCTGATCAACATTATCAGCTATTGACAAGAGGCAGCTGTATTTTCGTTGATATGCATAACAATGATTTCAACAGTTATTTCAATTATTGATACATTGATATCAGTAATAAACCTAAATACATGTCGGAAAATAATCAAATACCACATCCTCTGTCGATAATTCCAACAGAGAATCACTTGTATTTCTAGTTTTGGTCCCAAATGTACTGACATTCTGCTGAAGTTCTGCTATCAGTAACGTGGTACTTGAAATTTCAACGGGGTGCTTGTGTATCTGCGGATGTAAAGATTCAATGTGATGTTATTTGATAAGCATATTATATAGAGAGTAATATGAAAGATAACACGTTTTACAGTTGTAAGCACTTGTTATTGATATGGTTTAAGGTAGACATTTTTTTTATTTGGCTGTATTCGTCAAACAATATATAATAGCCAGGGCTTATTCGCCACAGTTAGGTAAATATACATACCACACCACGAATATATACGTTTATTAAGTCAAAAATTATCATATTTTAAGTTAACATTGCAGTTTTATTCAGCATTTTTTGGTTTATTTATTGCTTTAACCTAATAACTCAAATAAAATGTTTAATGCGTTGTAATTGATAAGAAATTGACTGCCTTACTATATTATTAAGATATACTATGGTATTGCATCAATGTGATGTATATTTTTGGTGCATTAGTGTATTATTTTTATTTCAATTCAATACCTAGGAACCGATTCGAAAATCAATTTGATAAAAAAATTTATAACTTCAGACGCTGATATCTCCAACTTTATACATACATTTGGATTTAATGCACTAAGTCCTCGTGGTACGATATATGGACATGTTTACAATAATTCTGAACTAGTTAATAAACTTATAAATTATTGTATAGGTATAATATTTCAGTTAATTAAAATGTAATCAAAGTTTCACAATCGTTATTCTTACCATCAGTTTGGTAAGTTTGACCATTGGTCTAAGATTGGCCGACTGCATGGAAAAAGGTGCTGTTACAATACCATGATAATACTAATTCCATATGAATATTTTTTAGCTAAGCAAAGGTATTGAGTAGCACCTGGTGGTAAAAATATGAATGCACATATTTTGTTTTATTGTAGAATTTGTAGGCTGTCAGCTTGGAATCATAAAACATAATTAAAATACTTTTCTTGAAATAAATTGGATTAACCATATTTTCAATTTGTATTACTAGTCTGTAAACCAAATGCTGAATGTTTTTTCACTACTCTCAATTATGTACAGAATATATAAAAGCATAAAGTAAAGTTGCCAAGACGTTAAAATCACTGAATTTATAGTAATAACCGTGATTATTTGTATTGTGGGCCATTATTACCTGATTTAGATGAAAATTTTGCCCACCATGTTTTATCTATATTTATATATCAATTATAACAATAAATTTATTTATGTCGATTAAACTTCATCTCAAGACATTAGTTCATTTCTATGTAGAACAATACCACACATAAATGCAATGACGAACCATAAAAATACAAAACTCCTAAGAACTGGCTGAAATTTACCCAGAATGACCGCACTTAAATTTATTTTAGATAATATTGATAGTTAATAATTTAAATGAAAGGTAGAGATTTTATTTAATCTAGTTACATATTAATATATATTGTTATTATAGGAACATATGACTGTCGTATCTGTGTTTGGAATATGTCAAAAAATGGCACATTAGATGTAAAAAATGTTTTGTTGTAAACAATTCTAACGTATATATATAAAATGCTATGATTTTTGATAGTCCTTAACTATATATATTGATCCCTGGATCCTCTTTCCTATATTCCTATTTTAGTATTCCTATTTTTGACGACGAGATTTTTACTATTCAAATTATATGAAATGTTTTAAATATGTATATGTGATTAAGGAAATGTATTTGGATTTATGAGTAGTGAAATAAATATATTTTCCGTCATAATTTCAATAAAATGTTTTGAACAATACGAAATTTTCCATTTTTTATTTCAAGTTCATATTTACTATTGTCACCTAATTTTTGTTTTAGTGTAGTGCCTTTAATTCATCGAAACTCACAAATAACGAAGTCAATGTATCATTCATTTAAAAACATATTGATACCGCAGATTGCGAATTCAAATACTGAAAATTGCCTTTTTGAGTTGATTAACAATTCTTTCAAAATGAATAAGAAGACAATAAATAACGCGTAGATTCTATTATTTTATATATCAGTTAAATATGTATCGTAGATATTTAGTGCAATTAAATACAATTTAAGATACTTTAAGACATCGACTGAGGGTGCTTGATGGTATTCAAATTTGTAATTCAAAACTTTTTTATGCAAAAAACAATATTAACAAATTGAATTGTATCAATGAACATTTTTTTTTGTAATTCGTTTGTCATAATAAGTAATTAACGTCATATCTCAAATGATAATACATATTTATCGCTTTATGTCTTATGCCAAATATTATGATTCATTCTCTTTCATAGCTGAATGTATTTTTAATGATTTGTACGATACAACATAATATAATAGATCTAAATAATAATATTAACTTGGGAGAAACGTTATCTTCCACTTGTCAAAAAATGTACATAAGAAAGGGGAGCGTTTTACCACGTCCCCAATATGTAAGTGAAGTTATATGTGAAATCGAATTATCAGCGTGTGAATTTATCGGACTAAATAAACGGTTTACTTGACAGGAAACCCTTATTACCTTAAAGAGTCGGTTAATTATTTTCAATCACGATCGAACCAATTTCCTGTAGGAGGGACAACCGTTTTATTCACTGGATGTCTCAATTTGTTTGTGATATCATTGCAAGTGGAGATACTGTTAACATTACGGAAATATATATTTGTACATAAATACTTAATAATTGTAAGAGTATATCAACTTATAACATGTAAAACCGGCTGCGTGTAAGAGTTACATTATTTGAACGGAAACACGCTAAAAGATTGTTTAAAGAAAGACACAAGTTGTTCTGTACTACTTTCACATTTTTATAACGATCAGGACCGGTTTCGCCCATCGCAAGCATTATCAACTGATAAAATTTACATCTCTGCAAGTATATTAAATTGAGTGGTGATAATGACAAGGTATATCAAACAATCGGTTTGAGATCTATGACAAGAATTTACAGTCATTCATACAAATTATACAAGACCGAAATTAAATTGTCTACAATTAAAATATTAAGGACCTATTACAAATCAATAACTGATAATCTGACAACAAAAATTGAACTACTAAAAAATAATTCATAAATCTTCTTTCAAGACATCGACTGAGGGTGCTTCATGGAATTTCAATATAAAATTTGAATTGTTGAGACTTTGAACATTACTATGTATTTTTCATTTCCATTAAGATGCCAAAAAGCGAAACCCGGATCATTGGTGACGAAATACATGGAAATGAACGAAATCTTAACAATTCAAATTTCATAAATATTCATTAGCAGAAAGACATGTTGAAAGGGAAAATTTTACTATTCTATAATTTAATAACATTTTATGAAAGATTAAAAAGCTAATTGACATTAATACGATTACATGCGTTTCCAGCAAGAATTGACAGTTAAAACCTTAAAATACCTTGGTGAAAATTATATTGAATAGAAGTATGTTTTTACATTATTAAATTCGTCTCATTTTTACGTAAATATATGAAGTAAACTTGTACCTTGTACTTCAGAAATATAAAAATGTTTTTGAAGAATTAAATGACATAAAAACAAATCAATGCAAATAACAGTATGAGTTTGATTTGGCATGCATTTATAGTTGTATTGTCAAATAATCAATGTCTCTCTGCGCTTCTTTGGTAACCATACGTTTTTTTCTCTACAGAATAGTCGGCTATATTGATTTTTGCGATTTCTTGAACTCGTTTTACACAACCGTCTTATGAAAATTAGACTTAAATTGCGATTGGTGATCAAACAACCCTCTCATATACTTACCCTCATATAATAACCAATTATGAAAAGGGGAAATCGGGTGACTCACTGACTTTATATCAATAAAGCTTGTAATATTTTCGTTTTTGGAGAGTATGCATTTTCAACTGAATTGTGGAATATGGGGTTCTTTTTTTTTGATATTTTAACTGCTGTAGTAACATTGTACAATATATTATAGTAAGATAAAACTACTAAAAAATTGTTCGACGTAAATTTAACGATTATTACACATTTTCTTCAAATAAATTACAGCACGGAGTCAAATAACTTAAATTTATAACGATTATTACCATTTTATTATAATGTAATATAAAAAAAACACATGGTTAACAAACATCTACACATATAACGTTTAATTTAAAAAATATATTTTAGAAAACATCTCATTTTGAAATTAATGAGTGTGTTTTTATTACCTAATTTTATATAAATGTTTATCCACCTTACTTTGCCTCCACTTGTATACGAGAAAGTGCAATAGGAAAATAATCAACATTCCAAGAATAATAAAGCATTGACATAGTTAATTATTTTTTTGGTTCCTAATTTAAATCCTAATTAATTTAACCATCTTATGATTCAAGCTTGATCTAAAATATTTTTTTAATTTGTTTATTCCGTGAAGTGGCCGCAATCAAAAAAACAAATAAAATATTTTTTATGAGTAATCAATCAAAGCAATCTATGCAATCGATTAAATAAACTTTAACTGTTCCACCTAATAAAATTAAAAAAAGAAATTATACTGTCTATGTTAAATTTTATAGTTTGACACCTAGAACTGAAAGTGTCCTAATCTCATATTAAATCTCTGTAATTGATACAATAAAGACAGTCGATATCTATAGACCTAATTAAAAATGCAAATGGTGTTGGCCTCCAAGACACTGTTTCTATCATTGGGATTACATAATGTATGTACGTTGTATGATTAAATGTACAATGATTCTCAATCTACGTAATTTTACGACTTCCTTCATGCTTCTATATTTCATTGAAAATAATTGATTTCCCCCGCTCCCAATGAGCAGCATATGCTATACTAATGAAGCATTTAAACATATGTGTTTTAACTAGAATCGGTTGAAAGTCAGTTGCTCAATCTATATTTGTATTAGCATGGTCTATGAGACGACTATTCGTAAACTAATCACTACCTCTACGTCAAGTTTACCTGTTTGAATAAAAGGTGAACAGGAAGGAAAGAAAATAGAACAGACTTATATTCCGCTGTACACAAGTCCATTTATAGATTGCAAAAAAAACAATTTATTGTCGTTGTTCTGGAAGAAGACACTAACTGAAAAATACTAGTTTTTTGAAGTTTGTCAAATGTTTGAAATACTACACGTTTTTCATTTTATGTGTTACTTCAAAACTGTTTTTAAGTAAAATCGTAATTGATAAAAATAAGTGTCTTCTTCTATATAGTAGAGTTTGAAATAAGGAACGTTTTGGTATAACTAACTCAACATGTAATTTTTCGATTTAGTTTTTTTCTTCCAGAACAGCGAAGATATGTGCGACCAGTATAAAAAACTTTAAAATAATTCAAATATCCATATTTAAAAAAAAAAAAACTGTCATATATTCTCTATGTAAAAAGATTGTGATGAAAAGACATAGCTTTTAAAATATTATTAATTCTTGACAATGAACCAGGCCATCCTTCACACTTATAGAGAGTCACATCCGAACACAACAGTGGTGACTAAGAATCAACCATTGATAACTTCAAAGTGCATTATTTAAGAATACTGTTTGCATAAGATATTCGGAAACTTTTCAAGAGGGAGAAATCTCAGGAGACAGTAATACAAATTAGTAGCAATTTATAATGAATAATAAAATTCTTATATAAATGTATTATGTATGTAATTATTTACTTCAACATTAGCAATCAGAAATATAAGCTATTTACGTATGTATGTACCTTACGTGTATAAGTTTATTAATTCTTATTATTTTTTGTATGAAATTCGACTTACGTCCAAAGTAACTAAATGGAACCCCGTCGTAAGTCGAGAACTGACTGTATTGATAATTAAGACTGAAATTAGTTGAGAACTTCTGCGGGTGAAATAGTAATTGTTTTTTCGTCATTGAAGTAGTATTTGTACTTCTAGTGTAGGTACAGAGTGGTACAACCGATTATTCCAGATTACACATATTATAGAGTGTCCACTGCGGTCTCATTTAAAGAAAAGTCGTGACTTGATCTCGAACACTGGTTGCCAGTTAGTGGCATACGGGTTTTTGTACACAAGATCCGGTAATAGCTTTTTTTAAGGCGTATTAATAAAACATTTCATAGCGGATCGATTCAGAAAACAACTTGTCTCGCAAATTTCGCGGCTATTTGGCTACCTATCGTAAATTAAAAATTAATACGCGTTTCTTTCTGAAATATTGTGAAAAATAATGTCATTTTTTTGGAACAATGCAGCTTATCGAAATAATGACTTTATTTTTTAAGAAAAATATAATACAAATACAATGGTTTATAAATTATTTATCTCTAAATAAGGATTTTTGTAATGGTTAATTTTAAGAAAACTAGCTCTGATGAACAGCTTAGGCTTTTTTTTCAAAGATAGTGAGATAAAGAGTGTAAGACGATAAAAGTATTATAGCAGTAGAGGTATCGTTTGGAAAATACCTGATATTTTTATAGTCCACATTATTACTAAACTTTCCTTATTATTTGTTTCAATTTATAATCGATGTAAGCCATTTGCTAGATTCTAACGCACGTTTATATGTGTAATTGATGACTTAAAGATATCAATTGGTAAAACTTGATTAACAACACGTGGTGGTGCAGTAGTCAACGTCATTGGCTACGGTTACGGATGTTTCGGATTCAAGTCCCGGTGCGAACAGTTTCGTAAATTGATTTTGCAATCGATTTATGGATTTCTATTCGTAGGCATGGATGTTTGTGATATCTAAAATTCTCTCCCACTCATCCAATCTGAAAAATGGGGCGTAGCGAGAGCGATTAGCTAACCACTAGTCTATCCTATACTCTCGTCGGAAAAGAGGTTTTTGAGCAACTGAGTAACACGCTATTCACTTAGAAAACTTATGTTGAGGTACTTCTGTTAGTAGGCTATATGCTCCACATTGGGATTGGACATTACAAAAAAATGGAAGCAAAAAAAATTAAAATGAATATAATTTAAGATACAATTTAAGACATCGACTGAGGGTGCTTGATGGAATTTCAATATTAAATTTGGATTATTGAGATTTTGTACACTTCCATGTATTTTGTCACTAACGACCCGGGTTTCGCCTTTCGGCATCTTCAGGCATTCGAGCACACGAATGGACTCGAACTGAGAGACAGTAAACAGTGTCTAACGCTTATATAGAAGATACAAATGCGACAAATATCATTTACGAGGCAATACATTATACGTTGAAACACCTAACAGATTTCACTAAATGTGGAATGATTGTATATATTTACCCATTCGTCGAATTACATCCCGTCAAAACCCACAATACTATTATAATTGTAAAATCACTGGTTTTTCTAAAAGAAGTTGAAAAGCGGCAATCGCCTTCGGCAATCGCCACTCTGGTAATATGGTGTTTACAAAATAAGGATTAGGACGATTTCCGAAATTTTAACTCAGGTATCGGTGTGGCTCTCAGACGTATAATGTATTGCCTCGTAAATGATATTTGTCGCATTTGTATCTTCTATATAAGCGTTAGACACTGTTTACTGTCTCTCAGTTCGAGTCCATTCGTGTGCTCGAATGCCTGAAGATGCCGAAAGGCGAAACCCGGGTCGTTAGTGACAAAATACATGGAAGTGTACAAAATCTCAATAATCCAAATTTAAAATGAATATGATTATGTTATATTGAAGATTTACCAAACAATCTTTAGTCGATAGTAAAATTTACACTCCGTCGTAATTTAAGCTCAGTCACGCAAGCTTAAAACCAAACTATTTCAATAATTACTTAGATTAGTAGTTGAACTTCAGAATATGTTTTATAGTGCAACTGTTTTAACGATTTAATTTACTAGACACGTCTAGATTTTAATTTTTAATTCGGTGTACAATATTTAGTTATATGTTGTTTGGTATACATGTAAAAAATAAATATTTATTTATAATATATTATCAATTATAGAGATCCTCAAAATTGATACAATACATATATTAAAAGTATCAAATAAAAGCAATTAATAGTCGATCCAATAATTAAAATGTTGGTGGTTTATATGCGTAAACTTCTACCAACTAAGCAAGGCACTATGTATTAAGATATTTGATTGGTAGTATTTATTTTGATTATTTTCAGGTTTGCAGAACCACATAACAGCCTGTTTTCCAATGATAATTGTATTGGTAATATAAATTAATAAATAATATTACATTGAGTATCGTACGTGCTTTTTTATGCATAAGTTTATGCGATGTGTGAGTGTATTTATCGTTCTGGGCAACTGTAATAAATATTATACATTCGTGATAAAGATGTTCCTAAGTCATTGAACTTTACTATGCAAAATTAGATTTATGTAATATTAAATATTTGCATAAGAGTAATTAATATAAATAAGGATGCAATTATGTTCGTTTTGCGATTGTATGTTTTGAAAATAAATGATATTTATTCACTTAAGAACCGTTATAATAATCCTCATACATATGTTTAACCATTTATACGCTGAATCCATGGTGTAATATTTCTTACACCTTGCTCTTAATCTAGAACTAAAGCACGTGGCGTTCTAAGTTGGGGAATTAAATGCTGAAGACATAATGTATCTGTATACACTTACAAAAATATTTGACTATTTTTGTTAAATTTGCATACATATATAAAAAAAATTATGTTTAACTTCTATTTTCGTTATGAAAATAAATATAAATTTATTTTTATAGCGGAACAAAAGTATTACCTATCTCTGTCTGAAGTCGGAAGATGCTTTTTAAAGAGGCGAAACGCGTCACGTTAGTGATAAACCAAGTGGAATAACTAAAAAATAAAACACAATTCATTTGTACTACTTCATAAAAATACAAACATAACAGGCTTATTTATATAAAATTGAGTGTAAATATAAATAAGCCTGTTATATGAATAATTATATAAATAAGCCTGTTATGTTTGTATTTTTATCAGTTGATAATGCTCGTGATGAGCGAAACCGGTCCTGATCATTATAAATATGTGGAAATAGTACAAATGAATTGTGTTTTATTTTTTAAAATATAAAATCTTTCCACCAAGAATTGACAGTTAACACATTAAAAGTGGAATAACTAACTTATCAATTTCGATTTTATATTAAAAATGAACTTCCACAAAGTTACCATAGAAAATATAAAATATATTACCTATCTTTTGAAAATTACCGTGTTCGATGAGCATTGATTTATGTGACGCCTTTGTTTTATAAAGAACCAGCGGTCATAAGTTTATATTGTAGGCTCGTGCAATAAAATATCTAGTGATTAATAATTGCAAAAACTACATTATGAATATTATACAGAAAGCCACAGTTGACGTTTTCAAAATTTTACACTACCATATTTCAACAATTTTATGAATCTTTGAAAAAAAACTTTTTATTCATTACCATCAATTTGAGTAAGTTTGCCCATCCGTCTAAGATTGGCCCATGATAATACTTATGCCACATGAATATTTTTTAGTTAATCTAAGGTAGGTAGCCACTGGTGGTAAACATGTGATTTAATGTTTTGAATTTGTAAGCTTTCGAAATGGAATGGTAAAACACAATTTAAAAACTTTTCTTGAAATAAATTGGATTAGCCATATTTTCAATTTGTATTACTAATCTGTAAACCAAATCCTGTATATTATTTTCATCTCAATTATGTACAGAATATACGAAAGCATAAAGAAAAGTTGTCAAAAATCACTGAGTTTATAGTAATTACAGTGATTATTTGTATCGTGAGCCAAACTTACCCGAATTCGATGAAAGCTTTGCTCACCTTGTTTTATCTATATTTATATATCAACTATAACAACAAATCTATTTAAATTAATTAAATTTCATCTTAAGACATTAGTTTATTTATATGTAGAACAATACCACACTATAAAAATACGAAAACCCTCAGAACTGGGCCAAAGTTATCAAGATTGACCGTAAGAGATATATATCACTGTAATATAATTTGAAGTTATGTAATAATCTTTAATTACAGACAAATAGTATCATATTTACGAAAAATCATCGAAATACAGTGTAAGAATTCTCCCCACTACCACCTGCATCGATTTATAATATTGTAAGATATGTATAATACAGTTATAATAAATTGTCACAGATAAAGAATCCGGTTATTATGAATGCGGTGAGTTTTATCTCCCCCAAAATTAAAATGAGATAAACATATTTCAATACACACAATGATGTCTTATCATAAGAAGTTAGGTATAATATTTATAGGAAAGCAACAGAGAACGTTTAACAGCCAATTTATTGTACTTAATATAAATCAAGGTTGGCCAACTTGTTTGGATTGACATTTGTATTTAAAAACTATTGACGAGCTACAGGTTAGAAAATTAACACCGCTTAATGACATCGATTTGAATATGGTATCAAACCGTGTCGGAAAAACATTAAAATTTGTGAAAATATGAAATGACAACACTTGTACATTTTATATTATAAAAGACATTGTTAAATAGGAAGGATCATAAGAGAACTCAGTTTTATTGAAATTTTGTGAATTTAGAAGAATTGCTTTATGTGTTATTTGAGTTCATGTTAAATAATACAATTCAAAAATAAAACATATTCATTTGAGCTTTTAACTTGAAAAGCTCACCAATCACTTACTATAACTTAAATATTAAATATCCAGACAATGTGGTCTTTGACGTTATTGCATTATTTGACTACAGTAAAAAAATTACATAATATAAAAATTACATGCTATATTTACTGGATGTTCTTTATATTACAGTATTTGTTTGTAGTGTGTTCAGTTTTTGGTTAATTATAAGAAACTAAATATTTTGAATATTTTTTTAATTTTCTTCCAAATTTATTTAGATGATCCAAAATTGTGCATTCAGGTGATAGGTCACATGTCTAGACAGGCAGTTTAAAACATGCATTTCGATTGAAATTCTGTTCACATTTAAATATTATTTGGTGTGAAGATGATACAATAAAGAGTTGCACATTTGAATTTTGCGCATTCCACCGGGTTCATAGAAACATATAGAAAAAATTATTCTTCCCTAATAGTCAATATGAAATAGCTTCTTCTTGACCAAAACAATAATTACTATAAGCTTTGAAGCTAAATACTTCACATAATATATAGCTAACACTGTAGGTCGTAGGATATGACAAAACTAATGTTATCGACAAAGTTTATTACTGATTTCTAGCAAGTTCATGATTTTGACGAGCATAATGCATATAATGTAATCCTGAGATATGCAGGAAGACTGTGTGTGATCTACTAGTCTCACTGGGGAGAGAGAAAGCTAGATACGGGCATAGCTGTAGAACTGTTGCGTTGCGAAATTTTCCATCGACCTGTTGCGTAAACCGTATTTTCAGTAGAAAAAAGCGTGTATCTATTTATCATTGAATATGTTTAGATTGTCAGTAATGTCAGTGTTCTGCAAAAGATATTCCGTAAGCAAAAACAAGGCTTATGAATCATATTATTTTCTAGAAATTTTCACGAGCAATAAAATATTGCAAATCTACGCCACAACTTTTGAGTGACATTATAGTGCGATAAGCTGATTTTACACCAGTGTAGATAATATGTCACTCGATAAAGTGAACGATATACATATAGATACAGCTTGCTATTCTGCGCATTTCTGATGGTCTGTAGACAATTCTTCAGCAATTGATTTTTATGGTGTATTATAGTTTATTTTCCAGCGTGTGTTTTATTCCAAAGTTTGATCATTTCATGCTCGAAATATCTGACTAACTTGCGCTAAATCGTAAATAATAAAAATAGTTTACATTATTTTTTAATAAAGTAATATAGAAAATAATTTAAATATAATAACGATTAGACTTGGACTTTTCGTTAGGCGTAGAGTAACGTTCCTATGTAGACTTTACGCGTGTTAACAAAACATGGAGATGGCTTAAAACGGATTGTGGGTATGACAGCATGAGCAAGTGATATATTATGATTCAGGATTTTTCAAGACCCATGCTATGATAACCAGTTAACTTCTAAAGGTGCCAATGCTTTCTCGATATCGTATTATGAAATAAGTGTGTTATTTTACATTGTTAACTAAAAAAACGAGATCAACAAATGAACATTGTAAAACCCTTCATAAATTTAAGTGGTAGTTTAGTAAGAATTTAAATAATTACCATGTGCAGAGTGTAACGCAAAAGTGTTGTCAAATATAATATATAATAAAACCTTCTTTGCCATTTATACCAAGCACCTGAAGTGGATTCGTTGTTAAACGACAGGGTGTTATAAACTAACCAGAATTGATTTGTTTGTTGTATACCCGGTGAGCATTGTAGGTATGCGGAAATCGCATTCGTCTATAAGATTGATTGTATAACATCTTGCATTTATTGGTGGGTCGAATGTCTAGGCGAAAAAGTCTTATGCATTATTTGATTTGAAATTCAAATGTAGCATCCTGATCTTCTTCTGCATCTTGTTACAATGCCAGACACACATTATTCACATGCACAAGAGTCAATGCCCATTTGATTTTTAGCACTTTAGACACTACATTTTTAAATGATTTTAACACTTTAAAAAACAAGGTCACCCTCACGCAATCAATAAATAATCAAATGGAGGCGTCAAAATATTTTATTTTACGGTTTATCGATTTGTAGCTATAGGGTCAGAGCTGTTCATCTTGTACAAAAATATATGCAGTATTAATCAACCGTTTTTTACCTTCCTCTAATACCCTACTGAAACTAGAGCGGAGTCTGCGTAGCGAACTTCTATATTCATGGCTACTTAATTTGATATCGTGGATACAAATTTAGTATTTATCTCCCCTTCTTACTTATGCTCATCAATGTATGAGTATTAACATTACATAATTTAAGATATCGACTGAAGGTGCTTGATGTAATTTCAGCATCAAATTTAAATCCATCATTTTTTTTACTTCCATAAATTTTGTCACTAACGACATGGGTTTCGCCTTTCGGTATCTTCAAGCATGAACTTGAACTGACAGTTAGTAATCAGCCTGTATGATTCATATACATAAAAAAAGAGTTAAGGAAAACAGATTGTTTATTATTAATACTAAGGATCCATTATAGCTCCTAAACTTAGATATTAATTTGAATTTATTCTAATAGTGGTATGATATTAATGACCATTAATCTTAATTGGGAAAAGTATGCTTTATAATATAGTATTTTATGGACTCCTCATTAAGCAATTTAACGGAACGAATTTTTAAACGATAAGTGATTGTAAATTAATCGTTCAATTTCAATTTTCAGAAAAGTTCAAAAATAGATAGAAGTATGCAGTAATGAGAGGAGTTGTTGTAAGTCTAGCGTTTTCTAGGTATTAAATTTTTTGGGTACAGTATAGTAAAAAATAATACAACGGCACACGTCCGTTCTGTTTTTTTAAATGATGTGTAAATTTTTCTTTGGCGCTTCAAACCCTTGTTAACAAAACATCATTTTGACTGATTCTTTGCAGTCTTACATATAATTACAGTAGACCCCCGATAACATGATTACGGACAACTCGTTTTTTATTAAAATTTGGGACTTTTTCTTTATAACACAGTAAAATAGCCGCTTTAGCCGCATGAATATTTTCTGATTTTTTATGTCTATGGCGGTCCCGATAGCCTGCTTTCAGATAGTTTGCCTCCTATCTACCGTGTTATCGGGAAGTCTACTATATATCAATTCTACTGAAAGAAATATTATTTTTGTATCAATTAAATTTTTCAGAATACCGAAATATTTGTTGGGCTTTCCCTTATAATTTGTTGCTTTGTCACAAATAAATAAAACAAACGCTTACAATTAAATACACTTTTGTTTAGATCATATTCACTTTCATAAAAATAGTTTTCACTTATAAGAAATACATTCCACGTAAAACAAATTCTTTTACTAAAAATAAACTGATCTCACATAAAAAAATATATTTTAACATTGAAGAAACATATTACCCTTATGAAAAAATATTTTCACATAGATAATTCACTCGATATCAATCCTCGCACTTTGAAATCGATAGTTGCACGAAGCTGTAATGAAATGTCACTTATCCTTTACTACTTGCCTATATTGTCTTAACTGCAAGCATTATAATACATTACACAAACCAAACCAGACCAACCCTAACATAACCTACTACAACTTAACGAAGTTTGTTAAAAGAATCCGTGACTAAATAGAAACTATTAATATCGAAGTTTGAATGTTCTAAGTTAATACTATCTAATCCAAAGCGCAAAGTATCGAAATAAGTGTACCAAGTGAATACTATCTAACACAAAGTGCAATTATTTATAACGCTAAAACAAATATTATTTTCAACAGTATCAATTGACAAGTAAACTTTACATTATTTTTTATTTTAAATATATTGGTAGGTAATTCATTGACAATGTTAATTAAACTGTTATTTATGTCTATTAAGCGATCGATTGCTGTATCATATCTAAATCTAGTTGTCTAATATCAAACCATGTTAAACTCGATTATGCCTGATTGACATAATTTGTTGACATGCATAATTTGATATAATTGACGTTTTACACATATGGCTTATTTACATTTTAGCGATAAGATCTCTATCATTTATTTTTGCCACTCATATTCATTCAATTCAAACGGGGAGATTCTAAGATAGCCTAAAGAGTAAATAATTCTTGTCTCATAAAAATTTCGTCGAACAAATAATAAAACAAGATTTATGCAAAAACATGTGTTGCAATGGTCAACGAGATTTTTTTCTTGAACATTTTATTGATTGTTAATTTTGATTTTATTTATTACTGATTGTAATTCTAAAGGATGTTGACACAGGGCATGGTTGACATCTACTTTGATATAAAAATTAACGTTTTGCGAATTAAAATATATGTATAAATGAACATTTAATGTAAACATAATTGATTTCTTCGTTTAAAGGATCCATAGTATCCGTGACGACAAGTAAAAGTAGCAAATATCAAAAGTACTAAAAATTAATTAAACTTTTCACGCTAACAAACATCATCGTCACATTTCGTTACTGTGTGCGTTGTTATATTTGCATTTATAAAGTGAAATTACAATTCCAAATAGCGAAATATGGTTTTATGTAGTATTAAATAATTATTTTACGACATATTTTTAGTGTAAAACCTAAAATATATATCAAACTATGTAAAATTATCCAAAGACGCAAGAATCGAAATTGTTCATAGCAGAAAAAACTAGAGATGTGTCTTGGTGCCTTTTGAAACAAAACGATTGCACACTGTACATCATGCATCTCGGAACTTTCCATACGGCACAAGATTCCTATAATTTATACATTAAATTAAACGGCCTGTATCAAAATTATCTACATAGAAAATTAAACTAAGTAAACTGACACAACGTGTGAATTTTTCAATCTTTGTTTATTCAAATTTTATCCATTAAAAATATATAAAGAAAGAAAGAACTCTTAGGTTACCAATGATACTATGCTAGAAGCTTCAGTCATGTTTTCCCACTATATTTCAGCTATGGTAAAAACGATGATTTATACGAACCAAGTCATTCCAAAATTGAAGATCTGGCTTAGATGTCATAACTTCATTAATTTTTTGCTTATATATATATCAGTAATTAATTATTATTCTTGACTCTAAGCAAAACGTTATGAATTGTTGTAATAAAAAGCAATTACTGGTCAAACTCACGACTTAAGATATTGTCATAAATTTATTCCATGAATAACAGCAATTTAAATACTTGTTGCATCCCAACGTGATATGAATCAATAGTGATAATGTAAAGAAAATGACCAGTCGTACCAATATCAAATCTATTTAAATTTAAAATACGCCTCTGAAAAGTGGTTTACGATCCAGAGATGTGTGAAAAAGATTATTCCTATTGGAAACCAATTACTTGTTAAAAGATGTCGGCATGATGAAAATAGCTCTCTAATCAGTTAAATCTATAACAAGTTGTTAATATTCCGCCAATATTCAAGAATAAACACTATATATCAAAGGATTATTAGATTTAAAAGGAAAATAGTTGTAAGTGCTCAATAAAGTAAGACATCAAAAAGAGTTTTTAATGAAGTTTTACCAGATAAGTTTTTTTACTTCAAATTTATTTAATAAGTCTAAACTGTCCTAGAATAATCTGTTTAAACTAATTCCTTCTCATATCACAGAAAGTTCCCATAGAATCTTTATTAGACTAGACAATACACCTATTTACATGAGAGGCCTCTTTCTTTTGATTTACCAGATTGTATAATAGGGAAGCCTTATGAAAAATGCATGACTTATCATGAGAATCACCCACGAAATAAATATGAATGAGGAGATCTTCCCTGACTGACTTTTGGAGGACAAGCTCACGTCCGCGACTGTGGGTCAAAACATCATGAGTCTATAATTTATTTATGTTACGATTATTTATTTCGTCTGGAAAACATACCGGATAATAATTTTCCTCGTTGAAATAAAACAAAAATCGGTGACACCATTTATGATAAATATTCAGTAGCGATGGCGTGGCCCTTGACAATTGACTGCGAAGACAGGTAGGTGCGATCTAAATATTTTTGAATTATTTTGACTTTAAGATTTCATTACGGAAGGTTTTTCTTGAGGCCATAAGGTGAGATTTGTCATTGAATAAACTATTATTGTACAGACTGACCGAAGGAATCAACAAAATTATATTTCTAAATGTGACATAACAGTGTTTTGGCTTACTTATTTATATATATTCAAACATTATAGTTCAGAAAACAACTATTCTTTCTGGACTTGATTGATTGACAGTTTACAGTTTACCTATATACCATTATTGGCATTATTCCTTCCTCCCTTGATTATAAAACCTCTTGTTAAAAAATAGTGTGTGATTGTGTTTAAGCAGTCTCATTTGTTTCTCATTCCTTTCAATCATTTCTTGATTACTTCTGCAACCTGTTACTGAAAACTGTGTATAGAAATCATTCTAGTTAAAATACTACGTTTCGATTCTTTCAATAAAACATTTAATTTCAGACCTAGGCTAGGTTTTTGTGGTATATTTTCTCTCCGAGTTCTTTTTATTCACATTTTTTCATTTCTCGTTAAACAATCCCAATTGATTTGGACCTCTGTGTCGTATTAGCAATTTACTGTGTAGCGTAATGTTGTTTTTTTTTTAAATTTGGATTATTGAGATTTTGTACAGTTCCATGTATTTTGTCACTAACGACCCGGGTTTCGCCTTTCGGCATCTTCAGGCATTCGAGCACACGAATGGACTCGAACTGACAAAATGACAAAAAAACTTTAGTGACAAAATACATGGAAGTGTACAAAATCTCAATAATCCAAATTTGATATTGAAATTCCATCAAGCTCCCTCAGTCGATGTCTTATTTTGTTTTTTTTTATTTTTCCTTAATTTTTACACAATAAGACTGGTGAAAAAATTGCGTATGTGTTCACTTACTCAAACCAAAATTTACCAAGCAGATTTTCAGCAAATGTGGCAAATGAAAATTAAAGTGAATATTGGTATATAGAGATAAAATTTAATATATGTATATATTCTAATATAATTAAAGACATCGACCAAGGTGGCTTGATGGAATTTCAATATCAAATTTGAATTATTGAGATTTTGTACACTTCGATGTATTTTGTCACTAAATACCCGGGTTTTGCCTTTCGGTCTCTTCAGGCATTCGAGCGCACGAATGGACTCGAATTGAAATATATATATTCATATATTTGTGTGAAATGCTAAGCCTACGCTAATCTTACGAATTGTTTTACTCATTTTTAATTGCATTATTTAAGCCCACTTCAACCCTAATTCTCAATAAATAAACCTAACGGGCGCGACATACTTATATAGAAATATGGTCAAAAACTAATGTTAGGCTAAAAAATATGTTGCGGGTTTAATTCATAAATGCGTAATGTTTATTATATCTAAGTCGAGACATAGGTCATGGTTAGCTAAGTTGGCTATGAGTTTTTTTTAAATATAGTAACTTTGCTAGACATATGTCCGCCTAAAGGCACCTCTCATCCTTCCGTTGATTTTGTTTCTATGCAAACGCATGTTGGGTGAATTTTGGAGATTAGCATTTATGTCAAGTATCGAAGTAGTATTAGAATTAAAGACCTTGTCACCGTCTCGTCCCGTTAAGGTGTACATGATTCAACAAAGAAAGGATTTCCTGGTATTTCATTTAATTTTTGATGAAAAAGTCTGTGATTTTAATTACGCTATAACAAAAATATTTATTAACACTTCAAACACGTGTAGTTTTCTATATTGTTGATAAGGTATTTAAATGTTTGAAAAGATGTACGCAAAATTTGTGGGCGAGAAATAAGACTGCTGACAAAAAATAAAGCTAAAAATTCTAACAAAATAACTGAAAGCACAATTTAAAAAGAGTATTCTGATATGAATACATTTAGTGCGTTAGGCCCTTATTGTATAATAGATCGGTTCGGGTTAGGTGCAAAAGTTTATTTATAACAGTGTACTTTAGATACAATATTCTGAATAGATTCGTTGTGCATAATACAATATGTAATTGTATAATATGACGGAGTCTGAAGCAAAACGACTACTCTCAAAACTTTCAGTTTTTTAACACTAAATGCCGGACCATTGTTTTTATTTAACAACATTATCTTTCATATAACAGGCCACAGTATTAAAAACTGTTGTAAATCTTGGTTGGAACTTAACTATCTTCTCCTCACTCACAAAAGGAGTGATAATTTCATTACAAACACATCTTAAAACAACGTCTAAAAATCCCACAAAAATAATAAAAAAACAATCTTTTAAATAATGGACACACTTTTTGAGGCCTCATTTCGTTCAGGAATATTGTAATATAAATTTACATTGAATATCCATATTCTAACAGTTTTTTATATCACCTTAAAAAAGGTTTTTTATCGACTTCCCACAATTAAAATAAATATGTTAAAATATGTGTAACTCTTTATTCTTTGGCTTGAAGTCTCAAACAGATATTTTATGACCGACCGTAGACCATTTTTTATACGAGCCACAGGTTTCATCGAACAAGGATGATGGGGAATAAATAGTTCACTTTTTTTGCATTTCATCATATATATCAAATTTAAATGAAGTATAAAAAAGACAAGACATGGCACGTAATTATCTAAATATAAAATCTAATTTCAAACATAGATTTAATTTTAAATGCTCTATTTTAAGTCGATCGAACTAATCTCGATTACGATTAAACATTTTGATTTCCATCGTTTATATAAACGTATACAAATCCAAAAAAATGCTTGTGTTTGTTTAATGTTACCTACTTACTTCGCATAAGATGTTTGTCGCCTAGTAAATTCAAGTAAAAAGTAGCTCACAATCTTAAAAATTATTATCACTCTCTAGTTAGAACAAACTTAGTTTGCGGCTCCATCAGGGCACATTCATAACTACAGTAATACTTTTTGCCTTTCAGATGCTTTCGAAAATATCTTCCAGTAAGCTGAAATGACCTACGGAGAGATCAAAACATGGAAACAAGATGAAATCGTATTCTAATTGAGCCTGAAAAAATACAAGAATAAAAAAATAAATTATTGTATCAAGCGTTATGGCCATAATTGAAGAAGATGTTAGAGCACCGAGTTATATATTAAACATATCAAACTAAGCTACACAAGTAGTGATAAACCTTCTAGTTAATTAGTAATGACAAAATAATTGTCTACCAAATAAGCACAGTCCATCGAATATAATATATCTAGTTTTTCAATTCCAATAATATTACTTAGTTATTTAGCTATAACAGTTAAATAAACAGGTGCAATTTGACTGCAGGTGTGGGTGATTTTCTTACCGTTATACTGTATTTATTTTGGGTAACGCATACAATATCTATGAGCATTGTCAGTACGCAAATAATAATAGTGTCTAACGGATTCCATAAAATCGAAGAGTGTTAAGGGTTATTCTATGGCAATGTATAAAAATACCTAATAAAAAAGAATCACACAAAATCGATACAATAAACTTCACTTAGATTCTAGATAATTATTGGTGTAATATCTATAATTCAAAATATTTAAATTCTAAAATGCTTTGGTACCTGAATACAAATAATATAAATAACGATCGATATAATGAAATTTATGATAAACACATAAAATTTTTGCAATATTATAATTTTATAGATGTACGAAATTCCATTTAATAGTTTAAAGCCATTTTATCACATAATATACCTAATCCTCGAGCAATTTACAAGTGATCAATGCTGTTTGGCTTTCGTCAACTGGGCTACGCGGTCAACTGTTTGAACCCCTTTCACGGAATGGGAACATTGATGCATTGATTTTCAACCGACTTAATTTGTGTTCTAAAGGCAGTAATATCCATGATGAAAGCGACACTTCGAGATAAGAAAAAAAATAGTATTTTCCTAGCCCTCTCTGACACGAAAGAGGCTCAGCTAATGTCTTACAATAAGTTATGTTTAAAAACAGAATTTTTTTAAGATGCCCTTTCAGGGGACGATATTATGCTTTACATTGAATGCGAACATGTTTTGGTATAATAGGCCTGGGAAAACTCTTTGGCTGAAAAGCCACATTAGAAATTCAAATTGAATGACGGGCTGCACGTAAAAATACTGTTTTTTAACATAGAAAAATAATTGATTCTCTATTAACCAATAATTGAATGACGCGAATGGGCCGCACAAACATTAACATACACCATCGTCAGAAGCATTTTTTTTACCCTATTATAATATGGTCCTACCAAGTAAATGTCAATTCCATCAATAAATATTTAGAATTAAATGTCTTGTTCATTGTGAGTTTATGGTGTAAAAACTACGAAAGGAACGACAAAATGAAGATTATAAAAAAAATAATAAAAAAAACAGATTTAGTGCATTTAAAAAACTAAGACGGTTGAGCTTAAAAAACTCGAAGCTCATATTCACATGGGATAGGATGTAAAGATGCTGCATGCACCTGATCGCCATTCAAACAACATCCTCGAAAATATCTTTCGTTTGACTGTAGTTGGTACCGCTTGCTACCTGTTTGTGTGAGACCCAAAGGAATATGAAACTTGGCGCACCACGGTAATAGTAAAATCACATTTATCATTTCATTAGTCTCTTTTTACATATTTTTGAAATAAATGTTTTTTTTAATTAAAGCTCTGAAACCATTATTTTTAATATTTAGATATTGCGGTATAAATATTAGATTTATAACATTGAATACATACGCATGTCGCTTGTGAAATACAATTTAAATGGTCAAATCGAACATAATATTTTTTTTTTAAATATTTTCCCGCTATGCAATGGCAGTTTGAAACCATAAGAGCGATAAATACCAAAAAAATATTGTTCATCACGCTTGACGACGAAAATAAACAATGTTTTTCAAATGACATCATACTGAAAGTTCAAATTTATTAACATTTTTTTGAGGCGTTGAAAATCAAAAACCGATAAGTCTATAATTTATTAAAATTTAACTAAAAATACATACACGTAGTTTAAATATTTAATGAAAAAATAACTTGCAAAACCTGTCAAAAGCATTTGAAAAATATTTTTAAATCTTTAATGACATGCAGAATCCGATAAACTTAATAGTTACAATCAAATGTCAAAATATCCAATTTTGTTTCGCTTATATTTATTGTAATTATCGGTTGACTCGCTACTAAAATATGCATATTTTTATTCATTGTAAATAGTCATAATATGATAAAAAAAAAGTTGTTACTAAAAGTAAAAAAATTACGTGAACCACAAAAACGTCGTTTATTGCTAATATTGCGAAGTGGACATATCAGTTTTTACTTTTAAATGCTTCTATTAATGTGTTATTTAGTACTGTTTTACTAGGCTTATCTCAAAAAACAAACCATACTAAATTAATTATCTTTAAAAAATCAAACACATGATTGATTACGATGACTCGATTATATAAAACGATATGCAAGCCAAAAGTTGTAATTCTATATTTAAAAAAAAACTTTAAAATTTCGATGCTACCAAGTGAAGCAATACGCAACTCACCATGTAATAAATATTATAAAATATTCAACCCTCAGATCTATTTAAAAAATAAAATAGAGCAATAATACACTCAAGGTCCGCAAGAGCGAAGCGTATTAGGACTGATATCCTGACGTCTCCCATATTCCAGACAGGACATCCTGTCAGCATCCACTTGCTGAAACGAGAGAGAGGTTTTTTTTACCATACATTAAATTTGTTCAGTATTGAATTACTCGGCAAACAAACCTACACATGCTACTCTATCAATTTATTCTAAAGATGTTTTGCCTTCAAACACTTGTGCAATAGTGTAGAAACGTATTTCATTCAATGAACATAATAGAATTTGATACTGCAGATATGAAGAAGGATATTTGCTTCGTTTTTAATTGTGAATGGTTTTAGAAATACACTTTTCTTAAAGAAGTTTTGTTGATACAATTTTACGATGTTTATTTTGATATAATTTTACGACATTGGATAAAGATTTTGCTCGTTCACGGCAGCAGATAGTTTTTAAAACAATTGATATTATTAAAACCTGCTTTACCGACACTTGCAAGATAGTGCAATAAACATTGCGCAGTTTATTTTACATTGCTGTTATAAATAAGTCTATATTAAAAAAAAATTACTGTAGTTACCCAACCAAAATCATTTTTTTTACACATCCAGAATGTATAGTAAATCAAATTAAAACAAGCATTGTATGCAAAGGATACAACTGTGCTGCAATTACGAAACAATTTCTCAATTTAAATATGTCAGTTCAACAGGATATATGTAATACTCTAGGAGCGGACATGACATCTATAAGTAAATATGAAAAGAGAAAAGGAAACAAAAAAGCACAATTACTGATTGGGTTTCGACGTTTCTTGTAAAGCAAGATCTGATACATTTTATGTGTAATATTGCAGAGTTATAAACATATTTATGTGAGATATACTTAAATGACACTAAAATTATTATAGTTTTTTTCAAGGTATCTATAATATTAAGGACATATTTAGATATATAGAGAAAGAGAGTCTGAATTATAGAATGACACCTGTTTTTTTTTTAAATAACCTGGTTTTAAAAAGAAATAAATGTAATAAAAAATGATGAAAGAATCTTGACAGTGTTTTAGAAAACTTCGAATGAAGAAAAAAACAAACAAAATCTGTTCTCTCGATTTAAGACGAGCTCGCTGATGGCTGAAATCTTACCGCAAACATAATTTTAATGGTTTTCAAACTGTTTCTTGGCAAGTAATGGATTGATTGGAAACATTGTGAATTCATTCATAAGAAGCTATAGCTGTTTTTATCTGCAGAGTAACCAAAATTTTCATAAGTTTAAAGTGTGATAATTCATTAAATCATCTTAAAGAAAAAGAAAACATCGTTTCGGCAATTAGAAAGGTGACGATTGGAAAACCGTATTTATAATATTTTTTAATATTAATTCACGGCCATATTAAAGAGTATGTTACAATGCACGCTCATAATATTTACTTAAAATGATTTTTGTGAAATCGATAAGTTATATTACTGGATGGAGAATTCTTTTGTACATAAGTTACTAAGCCATAGCTTGTGAATAAATAAAAATATTAGCATTTTTGGTCGGTCTCGTGGTAAGAGCTTTACCCAACGATCAGATCAGTCTGGATCAATTCCCGGCAAGGTCAATACTGATTTCAAATTTTTAGATCTTGAGTATGGTGGTGTTTGTGATATAATAGGATAAAATAACAAAGTATTTAGTTCTACAAAATTTTTATCAGGTATTTGATAGCTATTTCGGCTTTACGCCATCGTCAGAACTATACTTAAACTTATTTTTGCTTAGCTATATATACTGTTTAGAAGAGATAGACAATATCATGTCATCTCATGTATTCAAACATCATCTTGTTTATTTTAAAATTAAATCCTTCAAGGTACTAATTGTGTTTTTAGAAAAGGAGCTTATGTGGTATCTCTTCTAAACAGTATATATAGCTATGCAATAATAAGTTTAAGTATAGTTCTGACGATGGCTTAAAGCCGAAATAGCCATCAATTACCTGATAAAAATTGTGTAGAACTAAATACTTTGTTATTTTATCCTATTATAATGGAGTTCTACCAAGTAAATGCAATCAATGCTTGTGATGTCTTTTCTCCTTGTGTTAACGTCAAGTGACTTATCTATCTCACGTGATTTAAAATGTTCAAAATATTTGGCGCTTTGGCAATTATTAGTTATATATTTTAGTTTGCTTACTTTAAAAAAAACTTTTAATTGCTCTGTTCCGAAATTGTGCCTTAAATGTAAAATAGTGAACATGAATTACAATACATATTTAGAGAAATGTATTTTCGTGAAGCATTAAAATTTGAGAACCTATATGTATGTACAACAATGCATTGTATTGTAATCTATATCGCTGGCAAGACGGATTGACGGACAGTTCACAAAAGACGTTCAGCATCCATTGACGTCTCCCACAGGATCCTTCATCTCGATCTCATCAAACAAGAGAGCTGGCGCGCACTTCTTCTTTAGAAGTGTCGTTTATGTCTTCTTTGTGCCCACCTCACCCGCTATTGTGTAGTTAATAACTTAATATTGTTTGCACTCATTGTAGGCGAGGAGAAAATGGTGAATGGATGGATGGGCCTCGGTCGATTGTTTGGTACAAGAACAAAAAGCTGTATTAGTTTTCAGGTGTATTTTAATATCGAAGCTTTTTGTGGTCTACGTAAGCTTCCATACAATTATCTGAGCCTTGAGATACGAGATACTGTGATCTAAATTTGATAAGATAGTATACACACATGTTTAGGCGAATAGAATTTGTTTTGAATACCTCAATAGATGTATTTATAAATCATCTGTATTATCTTAATTCAAATGATATTAATTGAGATTTTTCTTCAGACATGCGCATTTAAAACGCATCTTAATACATATTCTAAATTATTTTTACACATTTGAATCGGTTTGCAGTCTTATAACGTCAATTTAAGGCAATATATTTGAAAAAAATATAAATTGTGGTACCTATATATACTGTATATCTTACTTACATACTTAATTTATTAAATATTAATTATAAATACTTTTCAACAAGGATTCACCAAACATTTACAACACATATATTATTATATAATATAAGACATCGACAGAGGGTGCTTGATGGAATTTCAATAGCAAATTTGAATAATTGAGATTTTGTACACTTCCATGTATTTTGTCACTAACGACCCAGGTTTCCCACTGAGGCGATTCTCGAAATTTTAACTCAGGTATCAGTGTTGATCTTAGACTTATAATATTTTATCTCGTAATTAATATTTGTCGTGTTCGTATCTTCTATATAAACGTGAGACACTGTTTACTGTCTGTCAATTCGAGTCCATTCGTGCTCTCGAATGCCTGAAGATGCCGAAAGGTGAAACCCGTGTCGTTAGTGACAAAATACATGGAAGTGTACAAAATCTCAATAATTCAAATTACATACATTATTTTTATTTCACATAGATTCCGACAGTTTTGACATAACCCACGTCAAATTAGTAATTTTATGGAAAATAAGTGTTGTACTAATGTATTTTTGTAATTAATTTATGATGTTTTAAATTCCATAAAATAATATAAAGTATTTAATACATGTCATAATAATATAAACAATAGGTTTATTAAGTTGTGTATTCAATATAAAACATAATCTGAAAATTGATGCATTGTGTATTGATGGAACAATATGTAACATAAATGAATATTAATTTTTTTAATGAATACAAATAATATAAATAATAATAAAATCATACATTTTAATTGAAAAAAACATTCTCATCCAATTTTTAGAAGTATCAAATATCACCAACATAATTCATTCATTAAATTGTATTCATTGAAAAAGTATTGCAACAAAGAATAGATGGGAACCTCGATCATTCGTCAAAGCAACCTTACACGTTGTTTTGGAGTCTGGATCTTCGTTCACCTCCCTTTCTCTCTTCCTCCCTTTATCTTAATTCTATCAAGTAAACAAGTTCCCAAGAGAACCATTTTTATTTTTGAAAATAAAATTTCAATGAATAGAAATAATAGAAGAGCAGGTAGTAGCGACCCTGTTTAAATAGATCGTGTTGTATTTAATACAAGATAGCATGGATATGAGATTCTAAGTATTTTCTTATGGGATTAATTTTCAATAAATCTAAGGCTAGTTTGAATATAAGCGTACATTATGCCATATTTGATTAACATGTACGTAGATGTATTATTATTATAATATATTTCATTATCTCGGTACATAATATTTTGAAAAATTCAGTTTTTAGCGATTATTTATAAAATGCATTTATGTTTAAGTGCGAATATAAATATGCCACTTATAGCGATTCATTTCACCAATAATTCATTTTTTAACCAAAAGGTAGACATAAAAAGCAAAAGATATATTTAGCATTGTGCAATCTATAAAATTCAATATTTTTATTTATTTATTTGTAAACTTAAAAAACTAAAATGCATGGCGTTACTGTTGACGCCAATGTGCCATGCATTTACACAAAAATAACAACAGTACAATAACAATTATAAAAACAATAATGAAAATAAAAACATTATTAAAATTACAAAATACAAAGAGAACAAGATATTATTAATTTACATGTAGAAAATATTTAGCGATCCAGAGTGCTGAAAATATCCAACTCTCTAGGTAATTCATTGATCAGCCGAACGGCTCCTGCAACTGGTGACTCAAATGACCGACGCGAAGAACAAGTTTTAAGAATAAAAATTGCTTGTTTATGGTTTCAGCCACGTTTAAGTAATGATCAGTGGTAAATAATTATCTTTCAAGTTCTGGGAAAAAGGTTGAAAAAGTCGTGGAAGTATTGACTAAGGAAGGATCCTTGAGAAGGAAAATAAGTTTAAAAAAACCAAAAATATATTACAAATACTGTAAGCAAGTTAACCGCCATTATTTTCCCAAATTTTATAACAATAGATTGTTCAATTATATGTTGTTGACAAATGTTATCAAAAATATATACGCCAGTGATATATATTAAAACATAATATATATAATATTAATTTATAATATTGAAGAAGCAATGCATTACCTAAATATCTCTCTTGTCGAGAGTGAAACAAAACATAAGTCAACTTTACAGTGCCCGTTAACAATTTTTAAATATTGTTTATATTGTGATAATATCGGTTTTTAAATCGCACTAAAGGCTAAATTTTGTTAAATAAAACACCCAACAAACACGGAAACTTTAATATAATTTCATCTGACAGTAACATGTTCCATTAAACATCGCAAACGATCACTTCAATATTGTCATTGTTATAGACATGATATGAAAGTGTTCTATGTTCAATTGATCATTTTGAAATCAGTCGCTTAATCATGATAACAATAAAGTCCTACAAAGTCTTAAATATAACCACACCTTTTCCTAACTGACATATCATGCAATTATTACATTTGATATGCTGTAGTACATTATTTAGCGTCTTGTAGTACTGCATTGTCGTAATTCAAACGGTTCTCCCTCTCTAATTAGAATGTAACCTGCAATAAATAAGGATGTCACAAAGCAGTGCAGTAGATAAATTATTACATACGTTTTTATACATTAAACAGTCCAACCGTAGATTTCAAAGCTTACAAAATAATATCATGATATGAATTATAAATGCGAACTGTTTAACCGAGCAGTAATGGTTTTTTAATATATCGAAGACAACAATCCAAAAGGGTGAAAGTCCGTTTTGTATAGTATCCATTTCTTGAAATACCATCAGTCCTTCTTCTTCATTTCTACTCACTTCTAGGTTATATTTTCTGAATGTTATATAGAAAGTATATGGTGTGCATAGTGGCTGAAAATATATCGAATAATTTTCGTGCGTCACTGCTTAAGCATTATCCTATTCAATATATTTTAAAACTACACTTTATAATACTATTATTTTAATGACAAGTATTCTTATATGGAAATAAAACTAACATTTTTTATTACGTAATATGTTTTTTGATTTATCTATCTTTATGTTAAATGGAATTCTCACATAAGTTGATCTACGAGAGCTATTAGCTATTGAGCCACTTAACCACCTTAAGACAAAAGGATTGAAAGAGAGCCAGTAGTTAGTTAATCGCCACTCATTGTTTTTATAGGATTGAGTGGGTAGGAGGAAATTTAGGTATCATAGACATGTATGTCTTCGATACGAAATCCATAAATCGGTTGAAGAAATAATTTATGAAAGTGTCCGTACTTTGATTCGAACAGGGACATACCTTTTTTGCAATAATTTAAATTAAATTACTTAAATAAGATAAGAGAAGTAGACAATCAAGAAATTATTTAATCAAATCATGATGAAATATATCGAAACTTTTTGCGAGATCGGCATGAAAAGGATTTACGCCGTGAGGCCTAAAAATTCCTGGAATCGATCTTCTTTACTTCTTTTGGCACGAAATTATTTAAACGTAAAAATATATTTTGCTCGCAATGCATTCTTATTAAAAAAATTACAAGGTGCATACTGGAAGACATGTATAATAGTTAATTCTTTGAAATACAGAAGTGCCAAGGTTTGGATCAGCTTGGTGTGAAGCTAATTGCAATACTTGTTCTTATTATGAAACAATTAGATTGATTTTATTTCTCTATGAACTGTGTACGTATTCCTACAGTTTTTATGTAAAACAAGTATTTTTTACCCGGCTTCGCTCGAGATATGGGTCACTTATGTTAGTTCATTTAACATGTTTTCTCTTTCTTTTGGGCTCACTTCTGGCAAAACTTGTAAAATGAGGAATACAATGTTTTAAGTTTCATAATTTTAAATGATGATTATCTTCCGCTCAATCTTTTGATTTGTTACGATTCGCATGAAAAGTTATTATCTGTGACATTTATATTATAAAATTTACAGTCGCAGCCAAAACGACATGTAAAAATTTCATGTCGTTACTGTACAGTGTATGGGAGGAGTTCTTGTGCCTGACAGCCATACAAACATACAGATTTCTATGTGTATTTTGTGCTATATAGTAGAGATGAAACAATTTCTTTGATATGTTGAGAGAGAAAGAAAGAAGAGTGGAGATATTATTAAGTTATGTTAACATTATTTTTGATTTATTTATGTATAAAATATATTCACCTCTTGAAACGTTCAGTGTATAGGTACCTACTCTCATTAATTCGACCAGAGGTGATCAAAGACAGCGTCATGCATATTTTATGTACAGGAATATTATTAAGCTTGGAGAGACTTGGTTAGCAGCAGACATCATAATGACATGTCGTAGTCAAAGACAATGGCCGCCTACGCAGGATAGCCGCCCACTTTATCGACTCGACGATCGCAGCATCGTATCGAACGATGGGCGACTTAAGAAAGTTGAAAGACAGCGAAAAAATTACTTTAACACCATATTTTGAGTGTATTAGGTGATAACGGTACTACGAAATGATCAATGTTTAAAACTACTATTATTATACCGGAAATAGGTAGCACAGTGAAGGAATAACTATAATCTTCGTTATTTTATAAATTAAATATTTTGTATGTATGTTATCTGTGTATCTTTAAATTTACACCAGCAAGCACTAAACATTTAAAATAAAGCAAAGAGAAACTGTAAGTGAACTAAACTCTAAAACGATTTTTAAAATATTATATTTATTCACACTACTTGGATACAGATTTTTTATGAATGTTAAATTGGCGAATAAGAATTTGCAAGAAATTTTTTTATTTTCAATATATGCTGGTGTTGAGCATATCGATACTCTAGGTTCCAAACTGTAACAACTCAAAAAGCATAGTTAGTCTTTGTAGATATTAACAATGTGAGTTTTCATAAGATTTTCGTAGTTCGTACAGTTTGCATCTGAAGCAATAATAACCACTGTCATAAAATAGCCACTTGGTACATTTTGGAACCAAAAAATATCAGTATTTTAAGCATTTCCTCATACTTAACTAGGAACTGTAGATTTTTGACTTTTTAGACTGTGGTTTTCATTTGCTAGTAACCAGAAATTATACGCATTCATTAGTAACACTACCGTTGGAAATGTAAATGGTGGAAATGTTGTAAAATAATTTAATAATCTTTTGCTTCTGTAAATTTTTTTTTTCATGTCCGCTCTCAACGTGGAGCATATGGTATCCTAATGGAGGTATCTCAATCTATGAGAACTGTTTGTTACACAGTTGCTCAACCTTTCTCTATCGTGAGGATCAGATGGGTGGGTGAGGAGGGAGTTTTTCGACATCACAAACACTCAGACTACGAGCAGAAATTCATAGGTAGATTGGAATATCAATTTATGAAACCGTCCGTACCGGGAATTGAACCAGGGATTTCCGTAGCTGTGGCCCACGACGCTACCAATAGTATGACCCATTAAAAGTAATTGACGCGTTATGAATGGCACATTTATTGACAGATCTTAAATACAAATACCTCTTTTGCGCTTAATAAGTCATAATAAGATAATGCTCATAATGAAAATTGTAAAGGATAACCATTGTATTTTTACATATGAATATTTTAATTAAAGAGCTTGTTTCGGTTTTCTTACAAATGCCACAATTTCACGATGTATTTAAAAGATACTATATAGCTAAGATGAATATGTTTTGATACGAAAATTTTCAAATGTTAATGGATATTGTTCAAACAATAAATATGAAAATTAAATAATATAACCTGTTAAGAATATTCTATACTTACAAACATTCAATTAAAATCAATGATATTCGAATCGCGTTGTCAAATCCTAGTGTCTGTATGTAAATAGGTCATTATGTCTTCTAATATTCCGAATGACGTACATAGGATGTCAGGTAAACACAACAGGTAAGTAGGTGTGCTACTAATTATAGTCACTTGAGCAAACAGTGTTCTAAAATATTATAGTTTTGCACATTGTAATTCAATGAATACGTAGTGGCTGTTGTAGGGTGGAGCCGCTCGACGGCAAAACTTTGCAGATTAGTTATACACAAATATCAGAAAGGTGGCCTATTGATATTGAAAATATAGAAAAAAACATATATTGCTTTGAATGAAAATAAAAAAATGACGAACAAAAAATACGTATGAAATACACCTACGAATTGTCAAATAGTTAGCTACGAAACAATTTCCTGGAATAGTTGTAAAGTTTCTCCTAGTGGTAACTCTATTTGTGTGCGCATTAAAAAATTTACGGGAAAATTCTTCAGATAATTGAAAAAAGTATTGGATTGTGTTTAGGGTGTTAAAACCATGAAGGTTAAAAAACGTTAAGCTTTTTGTTTTTATTAATGCCAAATATTTCATTTAAGGTAAGATGTCCAAGCATCCTCAAGCGCTCTATTCGCTATACCAACAGCAGACGGTTAGTAGTAATAGTGTTATAAGGTATATCAATTAATGAGATCAATTAATAATTTTTATCATTGATAGATGTCAATAACACAGGAGATTTCATTTATCCTTAATGCGAAACATGTCAAGTTTTAGAATATATTTATAAATAAAAATAAAGATACAAAAGCGTAAATGACCATCCAAAAAATTTAAATCCCTCCAGATAAATTCGATTAGAATAAAATGTGATCGAAATAAACTGTAATAATATTATATTACATGATAAATTGAAAGAGATCGTATAAGGACGAACCAACTTGGAATCAAAGTGTTACTATGGAAGAGAAAACATATTTTCTAAACATTATTTATATATTTGAGTCAACTGTCCTGGATTATTCTATTGCAAGATCATATCTGGGTAAGGCTTAAGTAGAACATGCGTCGCATTCGTGTCGTATTGTATTTGGATCGAGATTTCAATTTGTTAATTTGTATATTATGGTTACTTGTTACGACAATTGTATTCTCGCGGATTGTATTTCCGTAAAATTATCATCGGGTATGTGGACTGGCAAGTGGTAGCGTGTATAGCATGCTTAAATCGAATTACTTTTTCCTGCACGAAGGTAACTGTTTGTAATAATTATAGAGAGATTAGCTTTCACAAAGGCTTCAACTAAATTCCAAAAATTCTATTGTATATATCACGATACATTATTTATATAGCAATTATTATTAATTCATTGTCTTCTTGCTAGATATATTTGGATCTCATGTAAAGTGATATTCAAAATAAATATAACAATATATACTATTTTAGAATTTGATCATAGTTTGATCATTTTAAAATTTTTGTTTAGCAATTTGTATTCTTAGGACCAATATTTCTACCTTTATTCTTTACTGGGGTACAATTAAATATTAAGAATATCGGTTGAAAATGTGGTTGATATAAATTTTGATCTGTTTTGAATATTGTTAATTTTATAATATAAAAGAAAGGTTTTGTTAAGATGGAAGAGTCACAATTATCACATCGTGCAAGTTGTCAAATACACGTTTTGAAGATTTTCAATGTTCCCAATATTATCAATGATATATGAGTGATTTGTTTAATTAACTCAATACATACGAATTTAAGCATTCTTTATATCTGGATTGTATGTGTTACACTATAAATTTTGTAAATTTTATTGAATAATATTTACTGTTTGAGTCGATAAATAACATATGAACCTAAGTACACAAGATTTTGATGACAATCGATTCTATGTAAGCCGGGGAATATTTTGAGTTCAGAACAATTAAACTAAAGTCTAGTTTTTTCGTTGAAAAGTTAGGTTGAACATTGAAGTTTTTTTCAAAAGTGCCAAAGTCCATATTAAAAACCTGTTTTATTTTTTAACTACTTGCTAGCAACGAAGATTCAGCGTTACTTTTTCATAAAGTTTGGTAGAGAAAGCATTGCAGGCGTCCCCATCAAATTATCGGAATATTTCGTTTACTGAGATCAAACTAAGTGAGAGCTTTGAAATTGTGTTGGGGTAAATTTTCTAAATGAGACGAACAAGTATTTATATACATTTCCATAAAAATAAACTCACTATTAGCCTTTCCGTACTCATGGTGTAACAATGGGTTACTTCGTCCTTTAAACCGTAAATTATGTGTGAAATAGGTCATACAAAAAATTAAAAATATTTCATATTTGCAAAAAAATAGTTCTACATATAATTAAAAAATAAAAATACATTACAGTTTACGTCTTCTTTCTATAATTAATGATAATTTGAAAAGCTTGTCAATTTTACCATCGAAAAAGACAACATTTATAGTATAGTATAATTTTAAATATAGTATAGTGACAATTAGTATAATATAGTAACGATCCGAGATGCCTGACCGTACCGTACGCAACCGTTTTGTTTCAAACGGCACTGAAACACATCTCGAGCCTGTTCTGCTACGAAGAATTTCGATTCTTGCGTCTTTCAATTATTTCGCATAGTTTGATATGAATTTCAGGTTTTACACTTAAAATTTGATGTAAAATAATTACTTAATACTACATGAAACCATATTTCACTTTTTTAAATTGTCATTTCGTTTTATAAATGCATCTATATGACAAAACCCAGATGGTAACGCAATGTGACTGCGTGAGATCCGAAGGGATTTTTTTATCATGGAAACGAGAAGGTTAGTAAAAAAGTCAGTTTTGCTCGTTTCCTTAAAATGTATAAGTTATTTACATATATATGTTGTTTATTTCAGTGTTTCGGATAAGAATTGTTTTTTAGGTGAATATTGTTTTTCAGATAAAAAATAATTCATTGAAGCGATACAGAATTCTGTTACCATGTATTCAGAGTAAGAAATAATAAGATTTTGGAAACTTATAATTGTCATTTCGATTTTGTCGGGTAGATAAAACAGTGGCTGGAAGTGTATTCCATCAAGCCTTGACCTTATAATATTCTAAACAATATTGAATTTTTAGACTTTTAATCCATACGAATAAAATTAACAAATACTGCATTGTGTTTGAAACAATGTTTAAATTAAGGATCGTTCGCATGTTTTCATGGTCACAAATCAAGAGCGCGTCGCGGTTGTAATGACATGGGCGTATCAGATAGTCGAGATTCTTATACATTATGAATGAAACTAAAATCTATTCGACGTCACCTTAGTAAATCCGTCGGGTTGAGACAAAACGCGATAGCGGCATCACCCTATTAGCATATATTCATTTTTTCTTAAGCAGTGCCTTACTTTCTGTATACTAATCGGGGGTTTGCTTAGTGTTAAACAAATATAAATACATCAAATATAAACATTCAGTCTAACCGTGTTTTTCTTGCCTACTGGTACAACGTTTACTTCTATGTTGTTTATAATAGTCTTTATATCCCTTTCTCGCATGTATTCTAACTAATTTCTTTCGGACGGTTGCGTGGAGAATATTTTCTTTACTTTCTATTAGGGTATTTATTACTTGAAACATCGATTTGTTTGTTGATATTTTAGTCGATCACCTGCACCGCGGGAAAATGTCTGGAATATAACTGGAGGGGGTGCATAGTAAACTTGACATTGCATTAGCGATCCTTTTGGAGGCGTAAGCTGAATCGGAGAGTTGATTTTTTTGTCAGTGTCGATAGTGATGGTAGAGACCATCTAACTGCTAGAAAATTGTCAGCTTTTAAATATGTAAATAAAGAATCTTTCAATTAATCAGGTGACGCTGCATCGTGCATGGGCTACTGTATTAGCCAAATGTATTATATAGACTCATACACAAAAAGATTTTTTATTACTGATCATTGAATGCGTCAAGTTAAAATGTTCTTCTTTTAAAAATTACTCACTGACAATTGTAGAATTACGATTCATCCTGACTAAAATAATATCTGCGTGCGTCACTGTGAGTAAGTGAATATAATTATTGTTATATCGAGACTTGCAAATGCGAGGTGTAATAAACAATTAACGGCACCTTCCGCGTCTGCTAGCGCCATCTGTGCGACTTGGCACAGCCCCTCCAACTAATTCCTCCTATTGAATTTAAATTAATAACACGCTTTTGTTCTCGAGTAGTTACTCCGACCTTTTTATAAGAAAGCGAGTGGGTAGTGCTCTTTAGGACACCCTGTATTTTGTTGTCATCGAAATGCCCTGCCAATAAAATAAATTATTTTTATGTGTTTTGCTTTGTCACCATCGAGAAAGTCTTTACGGTATTTTCTGGCATTTGAGACCACGGATGCACTCAAATTCTCTTGATTATGAAATCAATTACGTTCTTAGCATTTTTAATATCACACATTTTTCTATCATCCATTATCGATCCTCCAATAATGATGTTGTATGTTCAAGATAAAGCTTATGATATTTATTCTTTTTTTAATCATTTTCGTCGTTTTCCTCACTGATGAGGATCGCGACCTCCACCTATCGCAACAATGTTTCCCTTGACGATCCTTCACCACTCGCTTCTGTATTCCGCTGCTCTGATGACCATCGGTAGGGAGAGGCCCGTGTTGTCCTTCACCTGGTCAATTTAGCGAGTCGGGATCCTTCCGCGTCCCCATCTACCTTCGACCTTTCTTTGAAGATGAGCTTTGTTGGTAGACTTACAGGCGATGTGATCAAAAAAACCGAGTAGACGTCTTATTTATACGGCCGAGAGTCTATCCTGGATTTGTAATTCGTTCAGGATGGATGCAGTTGTGCGTTGGGCAGTCCATAGGATTCGAAGCATCTTTCTCCAGCACTACATTTCAAATTCGTATATCCTTTTTTGTCTTTTGCCTTTAGAGTCCATGTCTCCACGCCGTAAAGGCATATGAAGTTGACGAGCGAGCGTAATAGGCGCATTTTGGTTTGTTTGGTTATTGCTGTACTTTTCCAGATTCTCTCCAGCTTAGACATTACGGCTTTGAAGATTTTTATTACAATTATTATAAAAGTGAAGGTTCCTATAAATTTGAATGCTAGCACAATAATTATTGCGTACCTTTGTATTTAGTTCTTATGAAAACAACAACATTGTTTTCAAAAACCTCCCAGATATCTTTGAGTATTTCCGGATTTTAATAGAAACCTTTACGTAGTTGCTTAAACCTTATTTCTGGTTTGAAACGAGCTCAATAGTGACGAAATTTCTTGACAGTTGTTACTAAATCTTCTAATAAAACTTTCTGTGAAGAAGTGTGACCGCTTCACAAAATTATTTGTTTGTAAAAAGTTGAATAAATAAGCGTAACAGTAATTTGACCGAAAGCTGAAAGCAGCCGAATTTATTGTCAACAAAACTCGAACGACGTTAATTGTGTCAATATTTTCGAAGATGCTCCATCTATTGTTGAAAAATTATAAACTAAATCATTCAGGGTCTAAATTGATCAAGGACCCGTTTGCTGAATTCAATATTTTTTTAAGGAATAGGTAGAATCTCAACCCTCTATGCTTATACATAATATGGAATGAGTATTTTCGTCACTAATCAATTATTAATTTAAAATAATGTTACTCTTATTTTTATACATCATCTTTATTAATTACTTTTAAGGGCTTAAACAAGTCATTTCTTTTGTATTTATGGAAGTATATAAGTCATTATATTTTAAAAATGAAACAAAATTTGTTTATATGTTTATAATGTATACAAAAATCTCATCTTTATGATGAAAATGTGCAGGTTTTCATTTTTTCTGTTCATGCTATTACGTAATTTGTCGATATCTTTTGAATCATCTATCTCAAAATACGTGGTAACGAAAATGCTATATTTAAAAAAAATCATATCTATACTTCTAGAAATAAGATTTCTTCAATAAACGTGAGCTAACTCTCTTGGTTATTGTAGGACCATTAGGTAGGTATAGAATTAATTAAAAATGTTTAGATAAACGGAACTTATAGTATATTGCAAATATAATTAATAATTTTAACCGATAGTATTTAACGTGGCCGTAATTCTATATACTTACATATTTAGTAAATTATAATAAATATACAAGGATTATTGAAAATTGTTTCTGCTTGATTCTTGTTGGATTCTAGCTCGTCTTGAGAAGGAATTGGATTTTGACTAAATAATACTAGTTTGAGAATTGAGATATACAAATAAATGTCATTTTTTAAATACTGTAATTTATTGGTAAAACTCGCAAGCAATGCAGTTCTATTAAATTATTTTAAAACATAATGAAAGACACTTACTTATAAGTATTGAATATGATACCGCAGGGACATTTAGGTTTTAAATTTGAATACAAATTTATAAAATATGCTGATATGCTGTTGATTTATTTTCTGTTGAACACATTATCACGAACACTTATAATAGAATATTTAATATGTCTGAATCACAAAGTAGCCCAAGTACCGATAAATTTATATGAAGAAAAAAAGGCACGAGCGATAATTCATTCGAGAATTTATAAGCGTGGGCTTTCTCATAATGGGAAGACATAATCCCATTGTAATGAATTCATATACAATTATCGTTTAATACGTCGAATATTATCTGACAATACCCGATATCTACGCAAAAACATTTATGTTTAATTTTGTAGTACATTCAGTTTCATCAAAATGTCTGAAATGTTCTCGTCATCATACAATTTTAGCAGAAAACGAATTGAGTGTATTTTTTGGCAGAAAAACAGACATTACTTTCTATTTAAAAATGAAATAATTAAAAACTTGTCAAAGCATATCGTTTATATATTTTTTTTATTTCAATAAATATTTTCCAATGAAGCAAAATAGTGTCATTAATAGTCACACAAAACAAATGACATTCGCAATATATTTTATATACCACAATAGTTACTTTTCCAATCGGTATTTAAAAATTCAAATACATGTGTCATATTTTTTCTTGTCACTGTTTGTATGATAAAGTTATTTCTTTGAACATAAACTTTTTTTTGATTTCAAAGGAAATATAACCTGATTGGATTATTTATACTATAATAGTATTTTAAGCACCTTTAAAATAATATAAATACTCACAAATATCAGCTATCTTTGTTTAAGGTAATATGAAAATTAAATTAAAATATCATAATGGAATATCTATTTGAAATATTATTTTGCAATTAATGTATCGTCCTATGGATAGGTATGCTGGATAAAACGGTAGAAGATTCTATTTTATTATAATCTGTCCTGAATACGTGTATCGGTAAAGTCTTTAAAACAGTTAAATAAGCTTTCGAATTGGTGAATTAGAAGAGAATAAATATTACATGAATGTCGGGAAACGTTTTAAATTCACATCGATAGGTATACATTTATTTTCTGTGTTAAAATTTGAGCGATAAATATTGAATCTAAAGATACAATTATAATATTAATTAGTATTGTGCTAATAATGAGACTGCAATGATACGAAAGCATAATTCCTAATCAAAATGTTAGATAAGAGATATTGTCAGTTTGTATTGAACGTGCATGTGTCAGGTATGCGCAGTCAGAACATTGTCATTCGGTGTGGCTTGTATCGTTTCACTATCAAAATCACTACAACAGAATAACTGTTATTATAACATTGTACTACACTACCTTATTATTATTTATCTCCATCTACGAGAAATGTAAACATTCGTTACAGCTCGTGCTACAATTATATTGTCGAGTCGCGTTATTTATATTTATTTTTGAATAATATAGTCATTCGATGAATCAAATTTGATTTATTTTTATAAAAAATATATCCGAAAGCAGGGAGTCAGTGAGATACGTATTACGTGGGTTTTACTTTCACTGTAAATGTTTAACTACTATACAAATAGCTTGAAGCTACTTAATGAATTATTGCCCAAAATATTAGCGCCTGCGAGGTATTGTCGTAATTTTCGGAAGAAAAAAACATATTGAATTAGGTTATATTATTAAACATGTTATTATAATAAATTATTTACTGTCACCAATAGGCATTGCAAACTTAGTCTATTTTTCAGATCCCGTGCGATCTGTCAGCATTTTCTCAAAACACTTGATGTGAACAAAGCGCAGATAGATAGAGAGAGAGAGTGCTTTGCACTCAGCTGTAAACTTTTTCTCAACACTTATACTCTCTCACACACACTCTCTCTCTGTGCATGCGCTGACAGAGAGAGATGTGGAAGAATTTAATTCTTTTGAATTGGTTACATGGCATTACAGCTTATTTCAATCGTTTACGACGAAAAATTTTAATAGGCACATTCGAGGCTTGATGATTAAATCCATCTCAAACCCACGTACCAAATATATCAAATTTAAATGTTCATACAACAAAAATGAATTTGTCAGGACTTCAATCTAGAACGGAACTTTTACTATTACGCTACATAGTTCGATTTGACAAGTGATTTTGGCTATCAAACTGTGGCCTTAGCCACATTTTATCCATCTTTCAAACCTGCTTACTCTGAAAAGAGAGATTGAAAACCGATTAAGACGTTAACCTTATTACATCTAAAATATATGGTTTTTTTTGTAAGCTATTTCATTATTAATGTAATATATTTCTTTATTTATTTATACCAATCAAAGTATTTCGTAAAAAACGAGTCGTGAGAACAATTATTTAGTTGAAATAAAGTGAAATAAAAAGCACAATTTAATTATTTTGCAGTCCTTGATTGTAATTCAATGATTCATTGCACATTTGAAAGTTTATCAGTTTTTTAAAATTAGCTACGTTCTGTGAAAAAGTTAAATGACATTGACAATTTTCCACTGCAAAATATTTAATTACGTATAGGCTTTAATTGGATTTTGTATTACTATTTGTACATTTAAACTTTTTATTATACATTTAATTCTCCTTTACATGTTAAGCTATCGTTTGGTTTTATTTTCGTTCAACTTATCACACGATTAAAACTTCCCAACATCGATATCAAATTGACATCGATTTAAGATATTATAGAGCAATATCCAAACTACAGCCTGCCGGTATCCGGCCAGCCATAGTTTCTTCACACATATACGTAGTGGCGAAAGTGGAATAAAGCCACGAGCAAATTTATGCAACTGATCAACCAAGTTTTGTACCGAAAGGACTTAATATGGTTTCATAAATCTGGAAGAAGCTGATTTTGTCCTAGTCGGCTATCGGCTTTCTCCGCAGCAACGAAATGTCCTTGACTCTTACCCGTAAGTATCAACCGAAATTTGCGCGTAATGAAAAATTACAGTATGTTGGTTTGATGACCTAGCTAGGTCTTGGCCCTTGGGACTTAGTGGAGGAGTCAGTGTGGCTCTTAGGCTAAAAAGTTTGGACACCCCTATTATAGAGCATGATTTTGTAATGTTTATGATACATTTTATTATACAGAGGATTTTGGTTGTCTAAGTTTCTGTCAATTGATTTAAACATGAGGAATATCTAGTACATTGGCCTAAATATTTACAAGAATAAATAATGACTACCTTGCCCTCCTCCTCCCAGCGTTGATTTCCCATTCGTTAATTTTATACGGCAGTATCCTGTGGCGTAACAAACGTTAAGCGTATCTGCAGTTTTTTCCCCCTTGGTTGGGAGTGTCTTTGGGACAACTGCTCGAGACTTGGTGGCGTTCACTTAAGTGTGCAGAAAATCAATCCCTCCCTATAAATGAAAAGCTTCTATGAGTTGTGATCTACTTGCTCTCCATATGACGCCACAAATTTTTTAAGGGACTCGTAATTTGCCATGAAGTCAGCGTGGCCGATCGGTCCAATGGAAGGATGGACCAACTTTCGCAGTTCTTCCCTTTCTTCATGCATTAAATGAAAAAATAAAAAATGACTAACACAAAAAATGTTGACTTTCTAATTGCTCCATCAATGAATTTAGATCCAAATAATTTATGCCAAAAACCACCATGTTACGGCGACCAACAATTTTGGAATTATCTTTGTCACCATAATATTATCAAAACGTATTTTTAATTTTTCTTTGGTGTAAGTAAGAAGTTTAAATCTTTTTAACAGAATTAATAATAAATCACATGTTATTTTGGCGTTTAAATAACAATAATTACAATGAATGAGAATCTTGTTAATTTTCAATCCCACGCCCAAAATTTATCTCGTACACCTGGCTGCAAAGTGTCAAGTACAATAGCAAATAAATAATCACCCACCCACCACACCACACCATTAAAGATAAAGTATCACCCCTATCCGAGTTGATATTAAGGGGGGTGGTAGATGGATTCAACAGAGGGATGTTCGCAGTTCCCACACTTTTCACTTGCGATTGCTCTGCAGTCACCCGCTTTTGTGTTCCACTGCGGGAACTGATTTGATTCACTTGTAATGGGCTCAGATAGTGGTATAAATAAATTATAACACTAATAGTAAAACATGGTTGGTGTACAGTCAGTAAGCCTGAGAGTTTTTTTGTTGTAGAAAAAAAATGTCATGTATAAATATTTTTTATTATTGCTTACAATTTTGAGCATCGAATGTGTCGTAGAGATTTATCGATGACTGAATTTTTTTTAAAACCTACTGACTCCGATTTAAGCGTTTTTTTCTGTAATTCCTAGGAAATATACTTACTAATAGGACAGTAATTATCACCAACAATTATTGTCGAAGATTCCTGCCGTCATCTTTCTATGTCGATAGACTATAATTGTGATATAGGCTCTAATAAAAAAAGTATATTCCTACACAAAAATAAGCAATCTGCTAATGTTTGTGGTGGAATATATTTTAATACAATATTATAAATTATGAATGTTTGAAGCGACCGATATCTGACGACTATAACTGAAATTGAATCACGCAGCCTCCTTTTACTCTGAGAGTGTAAAAACACAATGTTAGGAAAGCTTTAAAAGTTCACCTACACCTTAGCACGCAGATACAATTTCATATATTCATTGAAAATTAGTAAGATGGATCGTAATCCCGGATCAAAGGATCAAAAAAGAATTAGCATTACTACTAGGCCACGGTGATAGGATATTGACGATGTCAGATTGAAGACATAATTTTATGTAGTGAATTAATACCACAAGTGTGTATCTTATAGTAATCTAAAAATATTATTTTTTTAACGATGTCTAATTCCAATATGAAACATAAAGACCTCCACAAGTTTATTTTCACAATAAATTAATTGTTGGTTTATACAATATAATATATATTAAAAATCCGAACATTACCAATCCCGTTTGTCATCTTATTTTTTCTGCTAATATCAGTTTCAGCTTCCAGTTCGCAAAATACCAATCAAACCTGTTCATAAAAATAAACACTTAGCTCTCTCCCTTTTCAATGCACTGCACTATAATCACATTTGTCTCCTTACACTCACATAAAAAATAAATAAATTAACAATATCACTGGGGCTGCAAAACTCGTAATGATTTCACCCCTCAACATAAAATTGCATTCCATTCTTCTTCCGCATTTTAGTCGTACGTTTTATTTTCCATTGTTCCTTCGCTCAGCTTCCGAATGGTTCGTGAAGTTTCATGGGAGCTTTAGGGGAAGCTTTTCTGGGGGGAGGATCTGGGCCGTGAGACTCGCGATTGGAACAATTGAGTCCGGAACTGCGAAACGATGTTTTCCCACAGTTATTGACCGGTCACTGGGATAATTTTTGGCATTGAAATTACAATTTTTATCAAAAGATCCTCAGATATATAGCAATTCAAATATAACGAGCTGCCCTAAACACTGATATATTTATCCAGTTAGTTTTGCCAGTTCGATAAACAATCTATTTGTATTATTATTTTTTTACATTACGTTTACTGGCATCTTATTTTGTCAAAGCTTGAAATAACATATTGTATTTGCGAATAATCTCATGAAATTTATAATTACCAAAATACTATTATTAAAATAAAAATGCAAAACATATTTTTTCATAATTTAATTTGCATTTCCGCTGAAAAACTCCATTATAATAGGATAAAATATCAAAGTATTTAGTATATACAAAATTTTATTAGTTAGTTGATAGCTATTTTGGCTTAACGCCATCGTTAGGACGATGCTTAACCTCATTTTTGCTTGACTATTATACTGTTTACAAGAGATAGGCAATATTATGTCATGTCACTTATTCCAATATCATAAATATTATTTGAAATTAAAATATATAACGTACTAATTTTTGGAAAAGGAACTTATATGGTATTATGAATTTATCGTTAGAGTAAATGCATTGCAATTTTATTTTATTATGCGTAATTACGTAGAACTAAATATTTTGATATTTTATCATACCATATTTTTTCACTTATCCTACACATAAAATGGGAAAGGTTTATTTTTTTTAAGAAAATGTCTTGAAAGAGTTGACATTTATGTTAATGTAATCAATGATTTTTATATATCTTTGATTTCTTGAGCAATAATAAATGGCACAAAAAATAAAACACTATACGAAAATAACTATATGTAAATTAACTATTGCGCTTTCTCATAAGGTATTACGTAATATTTCATCAGTTTTGCAACTTAAGTATGAAGAAGTAGCTCATTTCTGAACGCGAACAATAGTTATTAGGTTACTACATAACTAACTGGATTAGTGACATTGACAACAATTAATATTCTTTCCACATTCAAAGTTGATGTTTTATTCGATCGATAAGAATAGACGATAGCAACTTCGTTTTCTGATTTGGGGTGATACAAAAAATATTCCATCTAGTACTGGAAAGTCCAAATTTTTTCGCTAAAAAAGCGTTTTGAGGCTATTTTTTGTTTTTGTATTTGTTGATTTTCAATTTTATTTGGATATGATTAGCTATTACTATGGCTATATTATAAAGAAGGATAGTCAAAAGTCAAAACGGCCAATTATGCATGTAATATATTTTTATTATCCGAATTTGTTAATGAATTGTGTGCAAAGATCATATGTGATAAATGCGATGGTGGAAAATCATTTAAGAACCAATTGTTTAATATACCTTGTAATTATTTAAACTAAATTTTATATAAATAGCCTTGTAAAGATTTTTTTTTATCAATTGATAATGTTTGTGATGAGAGAAAACGGTCAAGATCTTTACAAAAATGTCGAAGTAGTACAAAAAAATTCTGTCCTTTCCACCAGGAATTGATCACCTGAAAGTGATCGCTCAAGTGATGAAGAATGATCGAAACAACACGTTCCACCCCCAGCAGTACTTAATTGGAATAACAATATTAAATTTAATCTAATAGCTTGATTAAAAACATAAAGCTTTACGCATAATATCACAGTTTACAAAAAAGAAATCCATCAATAAAATAAAGGTCGACTCCGAAAAATTGTATTATTTTTATTAAAAAAACACAAATTCTTACATTATTGCTAGCCTCGCTCTGAATTTCTCAATATTTAATTTATAGCTTCATTTTTATCATTCATTGACCAATACATACTGCCATGTTCCAAAGTGGACTGTGATATTATTAGTGAGTATATTAGTGGTTGTAAATATACAAATGACATTTTTATTATTCGACCGATTTTTTCTTCTACGTGCTTAGAATGTTTGAACGTAGTCCTAAATATATTTTTTTTACGTTTTGTTAGTAGGTATGATGAAAGTTTATAGCATCATGGATAAATTCATATTTAAAATTACACAGACGTTCGAGTTAATAAATTATCAATTAAAATGTTTTTACTGCCGTGTTTTTTCTATATTAATTATTTTCCCTCAGTAATATTAAACTAATTGCCATAGTTTCAATTTAAAAAATGATGTACTGTAGGATAAATTTTGTTATATTGATTTTATATTCCGTTATTTTATCGCAGAACAATTGCTAGTCTCTCGGTAAGTCAGTAGAAAAAGATAAAGCTTACGCATAGAAAGTGAAAACGAAAATTGACATTTGGTAATAAATTAGGCCTTTACCTACCGAAGTAGTAATCTAATAAAATTCTGATGTCTTGTTGACAAACGAATTTTTTACAAGAGCCATCGTCAGCAAGAATCTAAATATTAGTTCAAAGTTGTTGTTAGTAAGAAATCCATGTTTTGACGCTTTGGACAGTTGTGTGTTTAATAATATATTAGCATTATAAAATGTGTTACACAGCCGTAACGGTTTTGTTATAAAAAGAGACAAGTAACAAGGCACAGCCCTGGGGCTAGGTGCCAGACACCTTACACAAAATGTTTACGTCAATTACACATTAATAATTGAAATTAAAAAAGCAAATCGATTACAGAAAGTCGTGATTTGCGTCTTTTTGCAACCGCCGCACCACTGCAAAATTTATAAATGGAATTCTTCGATACTTGTAGGAAGTAGATGTAATATTAATATCTGCCGCTTGGATGCAATGGCGTACGTTTTTACTTCAATAATATTATCAGCTAATAACTTTTTTCCAATGTGACATGCGATCGTCAACCATTCCAATGTTACTATTTAATCACTTCAATGGTTTATAAAAGAGTTTTTAAGAATCATGTTCCATTCAATTCCCATTAGACGGGGTGAACTCATTGTATGCGTTGTAATTTGTCTCTATGACACTCTCTCTTTTCATTAAAATTATTTGTATTTATTATTCAATTTCTTGCACACTAGAATGCATGAAACCAAGTCTTGAGGAATTTCCCTTCGGATATTCCTGGCAAAAAATTAAAAGACGCATAACATTGTTACGCTGTTGAGTACACTCTTTAATGTGAGTGTGAAGCAGTAGAGGAGGGAGGGGGTATAACTTTGAGTACACTAGGAAAATATTAAAAAATACATTCATCAGCTCAATGGAAAGAATAATATCACTTTTTAATCCTTTTCAGTGGGTTTTACTGGTTGGAATAATATCAATAGGTACTCTTAATTATTGCATTTATCATTAAATTATAATTATACAAAATAAGTTTGGATTGAATATCAATATGGTGAATCATTTGTCCATTCTGAGGAAATTTAGCAACATGGAAAGCAATTATATTAATTGATCATTTTAATTCTTACGGTTTTGTATTATAATTTTAGTACTGTGAACCATATTAAACAATTAACAGGTTATTTTTACGATGAGAATACGTATATATATTGTAAGCTTTGATTATTTATATATTAGAGACTAGTTTTACACTAGCAGTCCACTAGTGGACGTCTCTGTTTGAATAATCCTTATATTATAGGAGAAAAAGATATGTACATTCAATATAATGGTTTAAAATTTAATCGCGTGCTATGGCAAAAAACTAATTACATATCAGCACAGCTATCGATTAATTAATCAGTAATTAATGAACATTTATACACTGTGCACCAAAGTGCCGTGCTGGGTGTATCTAAATATTTGTATTGATTATAGTAATTACTTCCATCACTCTGGCATCTGAATGCAGATTATTTTATGAAGAGCAATTAATTAAGACTGACCGCAGCCAAAAAAAAGTATTCGAATTGATTTTCAATTCGATTATAATTATTTGAATTGTATAATTATTCTCTAGGTGTTATCTGTATTTTAAATAATTACAAACATATTGAGCATGTTACAATATCGCGATGAAATGGAATATGAATGCAAAATAAAAATTGAGAAAACCAATCACATAGAATGATCTACAAATTAAATATTTTTTAACAATACTCAGAAGTATTAATCAACATAGCTTATCTGGAAATGGCAAATTGAATTTTACTATCGATCTTCTGTGAATGGTTACATACTATTGTGTTATATATGCAAAAATAAGATTAAAATGAAATTACGTTTGCAAGGATAAGAGTATATTAAAAAACTACGAATCTGTGTTACTGTATTTTTCTTATTAAAGATAACGTAATACTTTCAAAATATAGGCGTTCACCTATTTAAGAAAAATCAAGTTGATTTCTAATTAAACGAGATTTTTTTATTAGCTATCATAATATTAAAGCTATAAAGGGTATTTTGTATTCGACTGTGATTCGCAATGACAATCAACTATGCCCAAAACTAACCTTCGCAAGAATTGATCTTTTCCTGCAAGTTACTTTGTTTACAGCTGTATGTTGCAATGTCCCTACATTGGTATCAAACAGTAACGGACAGCTAGTTTTTTTCATAGAAGCTTATAAATTGTCCATTGAAATTTTCCATGACATGTTACGAGTTTGTTAAAATAGTATGACTTATGAACACATTTGGTTCGTCAAAATAATATATGTGAAAAGAAGAATATGATACCACTTCGCATTCTATTTATGGTGTGAACGCAGGGCATACTAAGGATTTACAATTAATATTTCGTATACACCAATCATCGATACAATTTTGTCTCTACTCCATAGCTTTGCATCAAGATTTGTAATAGCGAATCTTGTCATGATGCAAACATTTTCGTTTTAGATAAATGATAAAGTCGTTTACAGTTCCAAATCATAAAGCTAATAAATATAATAATTGTATCTAGATCAACTATTTCTACATCGTTTATAGGGGTAGACATTTGACAGATACGTTTCGGTGATTTGCCAATTCAGTGTAAGAAACACGTAATAAAATATAAATTGAGCCACGCGATATTTATGGTGTGCTTAGGATAGCCCGCAGCGGGAATCGGTAAACTTTTATTTGTACACATAATTTAATTTTCCAATTAATAATGTCTCCAAGTGACACCTAATCTGCCTCAAGTCTAAAAATTAGCTGACAGGTGTACAGGCGTAACTGATAGCGGCAACCTTGCTTAATTTATATCAAACAACGCGTGTTATTTAATTGGGTTAATTAATTTTCCTAGTAAAAACAAAATAAACACATTGAGAATTTTTTTATGCTGAAGGATTTTCGAATGGTATATTTGATACCTTTCTTAACAAACACTTAACGTGCCATTTGATAGTTTTATATGTTTTTACGCTACGTAATACATTTAATTCATTTTTTATATCTTTTATTACTCACCGTAGTTTTTTACTTAATCAATTTGTTAGGTTTACTCAATTTAGGAGAGCACTATGAGATAACATAAAATATTTAGAAATCGTGTTCTTAACTTTTATTATAACAGAGACTTAATTTAAGAATAAAGCGGCTGAGAACCTGTGTGGGCGATGGCCAGTGAAACAGTATTGTCGTCCGTCCGTGTATAAGGCAGTGTAGCTTCTGTCCTTGTATAGACTTCTGTTTATCTTTATCAATTGCCATCTCAACTGGGTTGCCATCCGTATTGATTTGTTCCCAACCAAATACATTAATAAAAATTGTTTGTTGATACTCTTCCTAGTAATTATATAACTAATAATTATGCATTGATTTATGTTTTGATATGATATGGTAAGATAGTAAGGGAAACAATCAACACCTTCATAATTTATAGAAGGAAAAATACTATTTATTGAAAAGATACAGGTCGATACATTGAAGATAACATAATGGATATAAATTACTCTTGAGTTTCATTTACGACTTGTAATGTTTTTAGTTATTGGAAAGAAAGATCTTCCATTCTTCCAAAAGATATGTGGAAATTCTTTTTTGTTTTGTTTCTCAGCTATTGCGCTTGACAAAATATTATAGGCGTATAAAGTGGTACAGTAAGCAAATCAATACATTTAATAAAATCGGGGATCGAGCCTGATACCTCAACTCTATGATATATATCAAATTTGGATTATTGAGATTTTGTACACTTCCATGTATTTTGTCACTAACGACCCGGGTTTCGCCTTTCGGCATCTTCAGGCATTCGAGCACACGAATGGACTCGAACTGAGAGACAGTAAACAGTGTCTAACGTTTATATAGATGATACAAATGCGACAAAAAGTGGCAATTCACCACTCTGTTAATATGGTGTTTACAAAATAAGGATTAGGGAGATTCCCGAAATTTTAACTCAGGTATCAGTGTGGCTCTCAGACGTATAATATCTTACCTCGTAAATAATATTTGTCGCATTTGTATCTTCTATATAAACGTTAGACACTGTTTACTGTCTCTCAGTTCGAGTCCATTCGTGTACTCGAATGCCTGAAGATGCCGAAAGGCGAAACCTGGGTCGTTAGTGACAAAATACATGGAAGTGTACAAAATCTCAATAATCCAAATTTGATATGGAAATTCCATCAAGCACCCTCAGTCGATGTCTTAAATTATATCTATGATATATGTCTAGTATTATTGTTAGTATACCAAGCAATTAAACTACAAAATTTTGTGTACTTTCCAGATATAGATTATTAATTTTAAATGGTTATTTTATAGTTGAGTTGTCAGTATATTTCTTCTTTTTCTTTACATGAACGTATTCTCTGTTAGCTATTGTATTATAATGGTGATCTCAGTAGCTCTTAATAAGATAATCAGATACTATTATTATATTTTCATGGATTTGATACATTTGATCAAGTAGGTATTACGTACTACATACTTCTTCGATGTCTTAATCTGTCAGTACATAATATATTATATGTAAATATTAGTAGCTAGCAGCAGTCAGTGTTGCCATTCTGTGTACCTAAATGTATCATGTTTGTAAGTGTGTCCAACTTTCTTTTACGACACTAAATTCGCTGAACATTTACGACGACATCTCGGCGTAGAAAGCCGATCGCGCGTTAAAGTTTTCTAGTAATAAATATCCAGATCGCCGCATATTTCAGAAATGGCAGACTAACACGGCTATAACAATAAAGCGTTGTGTGGATAAACAAAGATATTAAATTGTGGGCCTATATCACGACAAATGCCTCGCCATGCTACTTAGGTGTCGGCAAGATAAGGCACTGCGTGAAATATTAAAATCCTGCCTTCGATCTATCGGGCACGGCCAGCTCGCGCGCCAAGTTTCGGGCCACCATAAAATTTCAATAAAAAGTTATATTTATTTTACAATAAATTAGTTTTAATCAAATACAGTGAGAACAGCTCAAACTCAAATTACGTTGATATAAAATACATAAATTGACTTTCAAACATTTAAATTTTTTCTTCATCTCATTTTTAAATTAGGTTTACATTAGATATAATCGAACCAATTTTAGACGAGTACATATTGAACATAATATATCTTTGTCGGCTAATTTAAGACTATTGATACAATCTATCACATCGCTTAAATAAGACAGTTCATTGCCTGAGAACTACAAGGTTCTAAGTGAAGAAATCGACACTTAGAACCTTATTTTTCTTGACTATAATTTTATTAACACCATATTGCGTCAAATAAAATGATGCCTACTGACATCCGATTTCTGGAGGTTGTCATGTGTTCCATGTAGTGAGCGAAGGTGATTTGAGAAGTGAAGATAACTTAAATAATTTATATTTTGAATTCTTTTTTATTTTTAAATGAATCACTTCTAATGGTTGTTAAATGGGATTTGGCATCGTTTTGGTTGTTTAGGATATCCAATGATTACCGACACTGATCAGATGAATACCTGTCACATGAATAATTTTTCCCCTACATGGACTCAACTTTGAAAATAATGTCGAAGTATAAAAATCGAGCTAATTTTCACTATTTTTTAATTGCCAAAAACACACTTTACTTTATTTGAAAAGCTTCGAAAATATCTAACACAAAATATAAATAAAACTAAAAGTGATTTTAAAATGTTGAACTGTCGTTATAAATTTATGATAAAAGGACGTTTCACAAACGATATTTGAACGAAAGGAATAATATCAGGAAACATAATTATACCTCAACTTTGCTGTTACAAATATCATAAGAACGATTAACATTCTTTTGACATAGATTCATTATCATTTTTTATACGGATGACATTGTTATTTTTTCTGTTTAATTAAAGATGTGATGATATCATTTTAAGCATCGAGCTAATAGCTTTTATGATTAAGAGGTCCGAGGTTATATTTCAAATCCTGGTTACTCTATTGAGCCGTATTAATTTACGAGGTGTACTATATCAAATCAAGCAACACCCAGTGCATTATTCGTTTCCTTATTGGAGTGATGGAAAGTTGGTGTGCTATATTCAGTATAATCTGACTGGTCATCGAAATCCGCGCGGGAGATTAAGAATTAAAAAAAATCGCGTGGGTAAGTAAGTAAGATATACACAACAAATGTATCGTAAATAAAATATGTTTTATTAATGTTTTTTTCTTATATCTATTATATTGTTGTTTAATATTTTTATCGATTTGATTTATTATTCTTATGTTCTATTCTTCTTATCTAAATAAACTGATTACTATGTGAAATATGGTCAATAAAAATAGTTTTATAATTCTATCAACTATTTAAACTGATTGTAGTGACCCGTGCAGTAAATCTTTAACACTCCTGTTACAATGCGACTTCACAATCAAATGTGCAAATAAAGGAATGTAAATTAATTATGTATAAATTTTAAATAATTTACGTATGAGATTAGATTTGAATGCATATAGATAGATCATTAATGTTTTTATTTCTTCGTATTTTACCCAATCCTAAAGTCGAAAAGAAACATAATGTCTCTGTAAAGAGGGAGCTTACTTAATCTGTTCCATCAACTCGTTTTCTATGGGGAACGTGGCATACGAGTCGTACAACGAAACATATCGTATATAAAACAGTTTATTCCCAAATTTTCGGGGTTTTTTCCTGCCATTTTAAAATTCCCGGGTTTTTGCAATACTAGTTGAGATACATCCATTAGAAGGCCATATTCTCCACTCGAAAAATGCTAAAATAAATTCATCTGTATGTATAAAAAAATCGATGCATTATAAATCAATATCATCAGCCTACTGGCATAATTTGGTAAGCAAGAAAATTGACAAAAATCAGGTTAGTGCACGTTGAGATTTTCGGATATCAATTCTTTGTCTGAAATAACTCGGTACTAGTTAAGGACAGTAATGCTGATGTATAGGCAGAAAATTGTCTATTAATCCTTAAATTTATTTGTGTCAGATCGGCATAAATACATCTATATTTTGATATTATAATCTCTATGTAACATAAAATATTGGAGCTTAGGAGCTTTATACTAAAAGCTCGAGTTTGATTTGATGCTTGTTCAGAATTATGAATTTGTTACTTACCAAGTTCTGACACTATAGTGACGATAGAGCACACTGGGCGTTAATCTGGTCCGTACCGCTCACTAGTGGGCGGTTAACGTTTCCATGGTGGGTGGTGGGTAATTTAGTTTTTTTTTGTCTGTTTTCATCGAAACCATCTGTTAAATTCGACTCACGGCTAAGTTTACTTGAAGACATTTTGAAGACAATTTGTCACGTTAACACGACGGCCGAGGGTAGGGGTGCATAGGGATGAGGTCTTTTCTACCGAATAAAACCAAAAATATTTGTTCTGGCCTAACGGTAGACCTTCAACTTGTTTGTTTGTAAGTACAGAAATTTCAATTTTCAATTCACACTGTTTTTTTAATATTTTGATATACTCTTTCTATAGTATAAATCAAAAATTGGATTTAAAAGGTTTTTTCTCAAATCCTTCATCTTCTATAAATTATTGTATCGTTACACTGGATTGAATTACTGCGATGTTGGTGGACTGCAAGGAAATATTATTACAAAAAGTATGCAAAATGAGCGGCAGGTATAAAAAGGTTGAACACGATATAGCAGCTAAGATAAGCGATGTATTTATTTATTTAAATTGATCAGTTTCAATGCAGCAATCTTTAGTTTTAATTTAAGACATAGACTGAGGGTGCTTGATGGAATTTAAATATCAAATTTGAGTTATTGAGATTTTGTACACTTCCATGTATTCTGTCACTAACGACCCGGGTTTCGCCTTTCGGCATCTTCAGGCATTCGAGCGCACGAATGCCTGAAGATGCCGAAAGGCGAAACCCGGGTCGTTAGTGACAGAATACATGGAAGTGTACAAAATCTCAATAACTCAAACTTTAGTTCTAAATGTATTGATCGAATTGGTAAAATATCTTACATTTTTACAAATGTATCATTATATAGAAATGTAAATTAAATAATATATAATCGGTCATAAAATATATGCCTACATTTATTAACTCACCGATTCCATGTTTATGAAGCGTAGTTATTAAAATTAATTATTATCCGAATAATCGGTGCGAGCATAAAATACCGGTACTACATTCGTTAGTCTTCTAATACGATAATGTAGAAATGCATAAATCACTGTGCGGACGTGAAAACCTCAGCAATTTATCGCCGCACCAGTCAAGCGAGCTAGTGGTTACTTGCTACCAGCTACTGCCTCTGTAAGAGGCAGTTGTCTTATTTGTATGGAAGTTAATTTGATAGGATCAGGTAGAAGATGTGAGCGCAGTGTTGTTATTTTATTATTGAATTTAACGTTGCACAAAACGCTACGTAGTTCACGGGTTCGAATCTTATAACAGACAGTTTCATAAATTGATTTTGCTATCGAATTATGGCTTTGCGTTCGAAATTATGGATGTCTTTGATGGATAAACTCCCTCTCACACCAACCCGATCCTAAAAACGGAGCGTAACGATAGCGATTAGTTAACCACTAGTCCTATCCTAGCGCTATCCTTAGTATCTCCGAAATAAAGATGTTTGCGATTGAGTATCAATTAGTTCTCGTACAACTTCGGTTGAGATAAGCTCCATTAGAAATCCATATACTCTACATTGGGAATAAAAACAAACTTATCAAAATAATATCAATGTATTAGTTTTTTTATCGATAGCAATTTTTAAATTTTGCTATCGATGTTTTGACGGTGATGCGATATGGTACTTAATACCAATGAGTTTGAGAATTTTTGTAAGTATGTATTTTTAAACACATTTTTATTTTTTTCTCACAATCATAGTATTCCATTCATTAGTGATTGCTCATTTCGTCTATTATTGTTTTCACTAATATACGTATAAATTTATTAAGGTGATTTAATGATAATTTATATATCAATCACAATAATAAATCACTAAGTTACCTATCATACATTCATATGTCAGCTGTTGACGAGTGTCAAAAAAAATACATGCTTATAATTCGGAATACTGTCGTGATTGAGCAAAAAAAAGCTATGTGAGCAGCTGGTTAATTTTCAATCGTGATTTGAATAAAATAAAGGCGTATACTATTTGAATTTTCATCCATGAAGATTTCTTGGCAGTATAAACTTTAATTTTAAATTAAATAATATTGTTTGTATGAATATGCTTATCACGGGAAAACATGAACATATAATGGCATAAGAAGTGTTAAGTAGATTATCAATTTTTATTTTAAATTTTTTTAATAATATGAATAGTGGAAAATTATTGAGTAATAAAAAACAGTTTAACTGAAAATAAAGAATTAATATATAATTTGCAGTTGCTTGGATAAAAAGGTTTTGTATAATTCCGTATTGAGTCTGAGCAGCGAAATCAATGATTAAATAATTTTGTTCTCGTTTTGCTGTCGATACCCTATCCATAGTATGCATCTATAAGAGCGATTTTAGAGGAAGGAGTGATACAGGTACATACTTCACCACTCAATCCTCTTAACGCCCGTCGCCGCTGACTAATAATAATCCTTTAAATAATTGCCTCCTTGATTAGCCGGCGTCTACCGACTGGAACAGGTTATTTCATATTCAATTTGAACGCATATTATCTACTTACGAATAAGTAGCAAAGGTACTGTAAAATGAAAGTAAGGAAAAAGACTTTGAAATATGAACACTCTAGTTGTCTAATGCGAGTGAGGAGATGGCCGTTATATAATAAAGAAGATTTCCGGAAGAGTTATTTTTAAAGATCAATGAAGCTTTCATAAATTTAACAAAAATATTATAAGGCTAGTAACCGTACCCGCCAAAGGTAACTGTATTGAAAATGAAATACTGAATGTCGAAAGTAGCTTGTAAGTCGGAACTGTGTGCATTGAATAACATTTTATTTTATGTACACCGCGAGCACTTACGTCATGAGAAAATTTCATATCTACATGTGATATGTGATAATAATAAAGCGTCTACAGAGCGTTCTGGGTTTTTATATAAGATAAAAAGAATTTATGATGTGGTTAGGCGCATATCAAATTAAATCATCGATTAGCACTCGTTAAAACTGCTTCAGCTGTGTAATCAAGTGGCAATCTTGCGCAAAACATTGTTAAGAGGAATTAGTAGGTTTTTCTCTCATTTTGCGAAAATCGTTAATCGTTTTCCATCGCCTAAAAATATGAAACGTCGAAATTTTTTTTTCTTTATAATAATTGCACTCTCAAAGTATTTGCTTACACTATTGCACTTTTATTTAAATGATAATAGTAAATTTTAAAACCTGACTAGCAAAGAGTTGATACCTGTTTTTAAGATATGATTTTATTCGCTTTACGTCGTGACTAGATTAGGGTTTATTTTAGATTATAGAGACTTAACGTCTGAGACAAAATCGTAGAATAGAGTATTTTTAGGTAAGTGATGCGAACGGAATTTACAATTTATTGAATATAACGATTCTATAAAGATTTTTGAAATGTACCTGAGAGTTCGTTTTCTTGCAATTTTTCTGACTGATATTTAAAGCAGAATTATAAAACGAACGTATAAGTGACGAAAAACGATAGACGATTTTTGCAAAATGAGAGAAAAACCTACTAATTCCTCTTAACAAGTGACGACTTGGATAGCATGTTATATAGAATTAACACAAAGTTTTTAACAATTTTCGGATTAGACGTAAAATTTCCACCGTTTTTATTAGATATTACGAAACTATCGTGAACCTTTTATAATCTCAATGTCCATCGTTGTTTAGCAAAGAATTACTTATCTACTAATAAACACGGAATTTTATTTGACAAATTTGTTGATATACATGTCTTGTAACTTAAAAATCTATATCGTACCTACGTATTGTTATTCTATTCCCTTATATTCTATGTATGATGTGAACATTATCAATGAATCGCCTTACGAATATTGACCGCACTTGCTTATTTCAGAAAAATCCTTACTGCCATCTACCAAAATATCAAATATGTTTGGTCGACCTGTGCTTTTAATTCGAATAATATTCCAGTAATTAATCCACAACTTGTATCATAAACAAAACAGCCGCAGAAATTTCGGTTAGAAATGAATAAAGATAAGGAGTCGACGATACGTGACCGCACCTGACGCTTGTGCTTAGTGCGCGGGGCGACCGGTGTGGTGCGATGCGTCGCTCGCTCGTCACCGTTCGCTGCCTATCTCGTGCCATGCCCTTATCTTTCAAATCGCGAATTCTATTACAGGGTAGATGGATAGGACAGTTTTCTAGTTTATTTGAGACTCTAAAAATTTGGTATCATTTGTTGTATTTTACAAAATAAAGACGTGCATTTGGCTTTTTATTAATATTAAAAAAAAACAAGTTACATTTATGAGGTTGGATGTAAGTCAATTACTCACCTTTTATTTGTTTACATGGCTGTGGAGTCTATCTGTAAGTTAATCACTCCTTTATCATAAGTCAACCACTTTAGCCAATTGAAAGAACTCTCTCAGCTTAGCTATTAGATTACCAAATTACGTTTTTTTAGTAGTAATATTTTAGGTGATTACGATGATTTTTCTCACCAAGTTGGTCATAAAGAATCTGCTGGAATTGGTTAAAATTATCTTGCGTATTATAACTAGCTTTTTACCAACGTTTGTTGTAAAAAGTCTAGCTCTACCTAATCTTTTCTTATCTCTTCGAATGAAAACTTTTACTGAGCTATATTTACGAACATTGACAATTACGAACTACGCTAAGCTTCTGGAATGATAATTATAATGTGTATAATGTAAGAAATAAAAGAAAAACCCTTTTGTTGTACTGAAATTTTAGCGCTTTCGACAAAACGGTATTGATATAAAAAAGAATCCTTAGAAGTGGAGTTTATTCGTAAATCATCATATGTATTTATTGATTATTAAACGAATACAATATCAAACAACATGCACTTATATTTCTTTGATAAGTCTGTAATGCGCTTTTTCATATACATACTTATATATTATACAAAGGTAAATGAACTAAAAGCTGTATTTTTTTCCATTGTCTTTGATAAGGAATTGACGGTTATCCCGCATTTCTGCGACCATAAGGTATTCGTCATTCAACGTCTTGGTATGTTGTTTTGATCAGGTGTGAATGACATGATATAGTATTTTCTATGGACATGAAATAGTTTTAATTCATACGTCCCATAATTTAAAACATTTAATGCATAAATGTAATTGTCTATTATTTAAAAAAATAAATCGTGCATATTAAACGTAGATATCTTTCACTTTTATTGTTTTAATTGTGAATTCTAGCTGGAAACGAATAATGTTTATAAAAATTTCAGACCAAATTGATCATTAGTATATGATGAATTGTATTTGTCGAGAACTGGTTGCAATTCAATCGCTTATCCGCTATCCGGTAAGGATAGAAAGAAGTATGAAAGAATTAGTAGTCAGCGTAATCGGTCATTACAGACATCTATACCTTCCAACGTAAGTCCATAAATCGTTTGAAAGATGAATGTATAAAAGTGTTCGTTCAGGGCTAGGAGCCCTCCAACATAGCAGTTGAACAGAAAAAAACGCCCAAAAGGGACCGTTCGAGTTCAGAACCATAAAAAAAACTCTAAGATAATAGTAAAAATTATATTTCAAATAATGTTCATAATAAAAGAGTTCAATCTATAGGATAATGGATCAACCATTCTTTGTATCTACCATTTAAGTACACAGATTTTTTAGCAATTGGTAACATTATATAATAATGTTTATAGAGTTTTCAAACCTACCTGTAGTATAAGAAAAATGCTATTGCGATCGTTAGCTTCTTACTAATTTAATATTTAAACAACGATTTTTTACGATTCGCTTCGTGGACTAAAAATCCCTACAATACGTTCTATCATAAAGTAAATTTCAGCGGCACAAATGAAAACAATATCAATTTCGGTTACAAAATAATACATCAAGTCATCATCGTATAACTTGTTTGATTCGTCTCATATCGTTTCACCACTATTTGTTTGTCTTTTGTACAAAGCCATGGTTTGTTACGGTGGATAGATATGAGGTAGCCAGTGCAACATGTGGCCGTGGGGGTAAGTCATGTGTGACTCAGGGCGCGTGCCTCTGAATGCGCCCTCCTGCCCTTCCAGGGGGAGGATATAGTTAGGGGTGATTAATTTTAATTGAACTTAATAATGTAAAATGCGGGATGGTTAGTACTTGCTACTCTGTTAAAATCGTTTATCAGTAACAACTTTTACGTTTAAATTATACATGTATAACTGAAATAAAGAAAAAATGGATTACTGTTCATTTTAGCAATGTTGATATATTTTGGATTAACTCTAAAACAAATATTATATTTCATAAAATAAATCAAAGGGTAATGCAATTTTATTGATAACGAGAGTGTAGAAAAAAATTAATTGAAAATATACTATTACTTATATTTGTGATATTTAATACCATACAGAGAACAAATTTTCCATTAATACTCAAAAGTACTTCATATAATATTAAATTATAAAACTTGGTTTATGGTAAAAACGGCAATTTTTTGTATAAAAGCTACCGTTTTGGAAAGTTTGGTGAAAATATTTTACGTAATTAGTCAATGCCAACAAAATGATATTTGTCATATATTAGTAAAATTTAATTTGTATTACTTTTTTAACAATTATAAAATATGACAAGATCCGATTTTGCTTGGAGTTGATCACTCGTTTAGCGAAACCGATCTAGACAATATTACAAAAATTTTAAATGGGTACTTAACATTTTGACATAAATAATTTACATTGAAATAGCACTTTTGAAAAAATTAGCAATATTATGTCAACTTTTCATCATGGATTACGTTAATGTTTTTTACTATCAAAACAATAATTAAATCAGATGTCGCTGATAAAATCCATGGTCAATAATGAAATTTTATTTAAAATGTGTGTTTCATTGATACTATTAAGTTTAATACAATTTAAACAGGATATCTATCATTCATCGATATGTAGTTATGCGCCGCCTAGGTGCGTGCAAATCTGGTACATTTCAACTTTATGAATCACCATAATTATCTAAGGCATGCGCAGTAGAGACTCTTACCGGTTGATTTTAATGACACCCCGTCGGTATACGAACCAGAGTCCTTCATTATCACCGACATTAGACTATGATTAATCAATGGCCACACGAATATCGATAGGTTGTAAAAATTACCCATGAGAACTGAAAACAAAAAGTAAATACATGTTTTTTTTATATTGTATAAAAATATTTAATAATTTTACGTTTTTCTTTTTATGTGAGAACTAGTCTATCAGTTCATTTTACTAATATAATTTTGCTTGACACGTTCTATTGACAAGATTTTTAAGCTATCACATTCCATAATTCACATTCAAATATATAGACATATATAATATATATTAATTTGATAAAAAGGAGAAGACAAGTTTACCTGTAGTCCTGCTCTAGCACTATCCTTCTATCCTTAGGTATTCTCTTTGATAAAAGAGAGGTTAAACAACTGAGTAAAAAACTGTCTGCAGCTTCTGACGAGGTAAACTTCAATAGGTGTCCATATCGTCGTTGTTCTGGAAGAAAACACTAAATCGAAAAAATGACATATCATGTTAGTTACACCAAAATGTTCCTTATTTCGAACTCTACCGTATGGAAGAACACACTTTTTTATAAATTGAGTGCGAAAGGAAAAGTAAGTTAAGCGAAGATTATTGAAAAACGAGTTGAATATTCTAAAATAACTACAATACATACATACATGCATATAATATAAAAAAAGAAGAGTCTGAGTTGGTAAAATTCATGTTTAAACATCACATTTTTCAAATTTGGATTATTGAGATTTTGTACACTTCCATGTTTTTGTCACTAACGACCCGGGTTTCGCCTTTCGGCATCTTCAGGCATTCGAGCACACGAATGGACTCGAGTCAGTTCGAATAATCCAAATTTGATATTGAAATTCCATCAAGCACCCTCAGTCGATGTCTTAAATTATATCACATTTTTCAACAAATTTCATACAAATGCAAATCTTGTTTTGGCTCTTCTGAAAAGTACCAATTTTAGACTTAACGCCCTTTTCCTTTTGCGCACACAATTATACTTTTACTTAAAAACAGTTTTGTACAAACAAACTAAGACATCGTTTATGCAAAATATGTAAGTACATAAACAATAATTCAAAAAAATATTTTTGATGTGGGGTTTTGGTTGAGAAATATATTAAATGCAACAAAGTTATTATATTTAACGAGAATTTTTAATAATATGTTTACATTCCAATAAATCAATTTAAAGCCAAGCCCTTAAAAAGGTCATTGTATAAAACCATTCTACGGCTTCTAAATAACAATAATTATTATCATAGTTAACTCCATCTAAATATGGTAACTTTGCTATGCAAAATATAACAAAAGCGCGAGTGACCTTCTAGTAAATATATTTTTATTGTTTTATGGAAAGCTTCAATGGATAATTCGGTATGATTAAGGTCAGTTTATAACTATGTAATGGATACCTGTGGGTAATCAAGAAACAAGTGTAATCTGTAATCAAGTGTGGCTTTATAATGTCAGAAGTTACGTAGAACTAGCTCAGGCGGATACCTGTGTTTATCTCTAATCGTCTCAGGATATTATTTGAAACACCTGATATCTAGTTGCATTTTGTTCAGAGTATTTCAATTATTTATAAAGCACGTACCATAAATAGCCTCATTTTGTACGACAAGGATTGAATGTATCAGAACAATATAATCAATTTGTAAGCTCGCCTTTATAAACTCGTAGAATATATTATTTGCATCGCATTTGGATTTCGTGCCTACCTTAGATTATTAAAATATCATAACAAAAATATTCGTGATGATTAGTGTATGTTTATTCTTAGATATGAAGAAATGTTTAGTAATTTTATGTTCTATAAAAATTAAACTTCCCGTTTTCATGCTAAAAAAGTTCCTTCGGGTCTCATGCAGTTGCATTTCGGTGCCGTGTGGGTTTTGTCATATAAACGAATTTGTAAAGCGAAAAGACAATTTCAAAAAGTGAAATATGGTTTATGTAGTATTAAGTAATTATTTTACGTCATATTTTGAGTGTAAAACATGAAATACATATCAAACTAGGCGAAATTCTTTATATCAGAACAAGCTCGAGACGTGTCTTGGTGCCGTTTGAAACAAAACGGTTGCATACGGAACGTCAGGCATCTCGGATTGTTACTATACTATAATTTTGTATTTTTCGATGGTAAAATTGACGAAGTTTTCAAATTATGGTACATCATACAAAGAAGGTGTTAACTGTTATGTAATTTTAATTTTAAATTATATGTAGAAATATTTTACTTACAAATAGCAAAATTTTAAATTTTTTTCATGACCTATTTCACAGATAATTTTAAGGTTTAAAAGCTGATGTAAATCATTGTTACACCATGAATACGGAAGGGTAAAAAAATGGTCTTTGGGATCTCTGATGACATTTAAAATCTAGATTTGATGATGCCATGGTATCGAAATAATCATGAATAATGTACAATTTTAAATACCCAGTTATTTTGTACCGCATTATATTGGAATAGGTACCGCCAAGCAAAAACCAATTTAAGCAACGTTTAGTAACAAATTAGTAACTGAATTAAAATCGGACAGAACTTTCTTCAATTGGAGAGGGTTTTCTCAATGAAGATAAAAAAACAGAAAAATTAATGATTGATTTTAATGATTTACACTTTTTTAAATTCATTTTATTAAAATAAAATAATGAAATTGACTTGAAAAATATCTTGATAAAGTAATAAAGTGGTTGTAAACTGTGATAGCAAGAATTGTATTTCGACAACGTAGAGTGAAAAGATCGTAAATCCCAAAATTTTATCATGAGAATTAATTTCAACATAAACATTTTCATCATAAAACTAGATTTGAAATAATAAAAAAGTTCAGTTGATAATGATCGTGATGAGCGAAACCGGTCCTAATCATTATAAACATGTTGAAGTAGTACAAATGAATTGTGTTTTATTTTTTAAAATATAATGCCTCTCCACTAAGAATTGACAGTTAACACTTTAAAAATGACTAAAACTAAATATAAAAAAGGGTATTTTTTAGAAGAGAAACAAAATCTATCAATCATTGTTGATGTATAATTAGTGTTAGAATTTTATTAATACCTTATACGCACAAATGTAAGATGGTGTGGAATATTTCAATTTAAAAAAACATTATAACGTATAATATTTACATTTTTATTCTTGCCTATCAAGTTGTAGATTCTGGAGTTACGAGCTTTGCCCTACATGGCTTCGATATGTATATATATCTTGCTTGTTTTCTTCGACAGGAGAAAATCATTTATTAAATTATTTCAAAACAAAGAGTAATAACATCGAATGGAGAAGAAAATATATTCACATAAACGTTTCGATTATATCCGGCAATGGCCAGAGATGACCTTTGCGGTAATTGTTTAAACAATTGCATTTATTGGCTTTATTGCAGTTAGTACCACCTGTTCTCATTTATTTTCAAATAGGAAAATAATTGATTGAAACTGTATGCAGACTTTTGAGAAAGCAAGGCTATAATGAATGGGTATGTAGCTATAATGTAAAATAAAAATGTTTAGTAATATCGTGACATGTTTTTCCACATTTTTCAATCATTTTCTTGGCGCCAAGACAATGGCGTTAAAATAAGGTCAGCGATAATTATTTATCCCTTTGAAACCAGTTATTTAGTTAATTGAAAATAACTTTGACCTTAGGGAGTGCAGGTATCCCCGCTATTGTTTCTTTATTAACTGAATATACTGAGCTAACTGTAAGTTCTGTTCATTGCACAACTGACTCGTTTCATTTTCTAAAAAAACTGAATGCAACTGTTTTTTAATTTTTTCACAATTAATATCACATCGTGTTCGATTTTCGGTTCGATTCGAACAGTTATAGTAGTTATATATTTTAAGTTGTTATTATTATTGCGTTTATGATAAATATAATATAAATTAAAATCGTAAGGGATATTTCGGTGTATATGTAACGTCAGGCATGATATTTCTTATTTTCTCTGTGCGGTAAGGACCGTTTTTTAACCGATTGGTTATTGTTGGCCCCATCTTTTAAGTCGAGTAACTTTATTATACCTGCAAAAATGCTTTCCTACGATTCTATTATTTTTGGCATTTATATTGTTCTTTATATCGGGTTTGCTATAATAACAATTAATACGATATCAAAATAGTTAACGATGCTATGATAACATCACAGATGTCAGATAATGTAACTTAAGGGCATGTGCTCTGGGATACGACTATGCGTAATAAAAATATATTTTTGATATCTGGTGATCCCGTAGAAGGCATCTAGACGAAGAAAGTATTTATAATGTTTGTGCTTTTTATGCGTTTAAATGATACACAAATTATTATCTTTGTCACTTTAAAATAAATATGTATTCCTACAAACTATTGATCAAGTCTATTTAAAAATCTTTCATAGATTAAAGGGATTTCAGCCACCGAAGTTAGATATAAATGTAAAGTCATATCGATATACTTGCGAGGCGAATCCCATAGCAGAGCCTCATTAAGCACTTTCAAATAATTTCCAAGTAGACATACTTGCTATGTGCTTTAGTGAGCTGAAATGAATGACAGTGTGTATGACACTAGGAAAGCTTATACTAGAATATTATAAGTTGAGGTATACGGTTTACACCACAGGTCGACGTGAACGACGTAATTCTCTTCTCTTATGTCGAATTTAAAGTCACTTAAATTCAGTTAGAATTGTAAAGTATAATTATTGTATTTGAGTTAGTTATAACGTCATTTAGAACGTATAACGAGCACACGCCACAACCGTTTTATTTGCACCCTAACATAATGTAATGTATTCTAAACTTGTACACGTTTATAAAACCACTAACATTTATTTAGCGATTGATGAATATTCAAAAACAATGACCGCCTATGCATCTTTTTACATTGAATATAATGTTTTAAGGTAAAAGCATGACACATGCGGGCACGCGTCGTTAGAACACTATAACAATAATAATATAGTAACACAACAACTTACTTTCCATCAGCGTTTTATACAATTAAGGATAATAATAATTACTGACCGTGTGTACGGTAAAGTAATATTCTAATAAGGGGACCGCAAACACTGTTGAAATTGAAGGAATTTAAATTAACACTATTGCGATCTAGAACAAAATTTCTATCAAAAATTTTCGATTTTTTCAATTAACAAATATTTTTAAAGATTACTTTTCAAAATACGTGTAGGAAAAGAATCAATACAGATTACAATACTGGCACATAAGCATAGACATGGGCAGAAGCCGTACTACCGTACACGGACGGACGACAATACTGTTACACTGGCCGTCGACGGTAGCTCTATTCTTAAATTAAATCTCAGTAATTATAAAAGTCAGAAACACGATTCCTAAATGTGTATTTATTCATGACGTGTAGTTGTCAGATTATTGAAAATCCTTACCTCTTTTTTCCTATAAACGTTTCCGTTACCCGATCCCACCTTATGACAACTTATGTTGATGGGCAGATATTGTGTTAAAATATTAATTAATGGCTGGCTATTAAAGTTTTGAAATCCAAATTTATCCATCTACATAGCATGTTTTTTTAATAATTATGTAAACTTATAAATGGCGTATAAATTAGTGAATCTTTAAAATTTTTACACTTCCCTTGTTAAACTGATGGTTATAAGTTATAACTATATATGTTACTACATGGCTGTTATTATTTCTACGTTATTTATAATATCATTCCATCTTAATTAATCTCAAATGAGAAATTGAACGATTGACAAACAATTAGTTATCTTTTAAATGCTTACTCATAATATACTATTTAATTACAATTTATTTGCTTTGATTTAGGAAGTCAGTGTGACCGTACGATTGAACAAAAATTTTGTGAACCAAAGTTTTCAAAGATCATTCAGCGAATGTAAGGCTACTAAACAGCGTTATAATATGTTCTATAAACTTATGGACGCATACTGTGCTTGGGTATTATTGTTATTCGTAGTTTTAAACAAAACGGAAGTAAAGTGCTTGCAAAATGCGCGGGAGTTTGACGCGTGCGCGGCGCGTGGCCGGAAGCGTACCACATGACGCCAGTGCCCCGCTTCGTTGACTCGACACTTTTAATGCTAATGTCGTGTAATTGCTCGACATTTTAAGCTACAAAATGGAATAACTCATCGCTTGACCCGTATTAAATTATTGTGATGTCCTGATAAGCGCGTGCTGCATTATTTATAATGTCCTAATTAAAAAATAGCTAATTTCTAAAAACATTAGATGTTTATTATGACATAAGGCACTTACTAGAAATGGGACAAGCATTATTTTTAAATTACTCTTCAATTGAAGTTTTTTGTCAACTATATAAAGCAAACAGCAGAAAAAAATTGTAATACATTTTTTATTTTTTACATTCCTTCAAGATATAAAACCCATATTACTGTCATCATATCAGTTGTTTTTTTTTTTATTTATTTTTGTATTTTTATCGATATCGGCACCCTTTTGGAAGCATATGGCCATCACATGGTTCTTCCAAGATTGTCTGTCCCCGCCAGTCTTCTTGCTTCCTCCCAGGTCACCTGAGTACATCCAGCGACTTTCCAGAGCGACGGAATCCATCCAGTTGGTAGAAAAGACAGGCAAGATTGAGACTCACCTTTGTCATTCGCAGCACATGTCCAAGAGAGGTTCATAGTAGCTTTTTTTAGTTTGGACGTAATAAGGGGCTGCTCCGTCGTCTCTCTTACCTAGAAGTTCCTGACAAACCACCGTACTTCTAGTATTCGCCGCAAGCATCTGTTTTCGAAGCACAGTATACTGCTACTCTGCGCTTTAGTGAGATGCCATGATTGGAAACCGTAAAGCAGCACCAGCATCTCTTATTGCCCTCATAAATATTGACAAAAATAAATCGAATTTAAAGAGTATAAATGAGAGACAAATCGGATAGTCATTCATATTCAGAAATTATACCATTATCGTACAGGGAAGTTGACATACTGAATTAAAGATTACAGCTAATGGGCTAATTCATCGCTATATTTGTTAAATTAATTATTTTTATTATCATTAGCAATGCTTTGGTTTCTTTAACCTGAAATAGGTCATGGACTCGATCAAAATAAATATATATGTGAATATAATTAGTTTGTAATCAAACCTAACCAATTTCAAAGATATTTTAATGACACGAAAGTAATTAAAAAAATATTAATTAGTATTAAATTACAATATGCACTATCACTAGCGTCAATTAAACAATAAAATATTTATTAACTACCACGTCTATGTCCTGGTCGACTAAATATACTCACTCAGTATTCAGAGTTCGTAGCAAATGTTTTTATGTCTAGTATTAAAATTCTTTTCTACGCGATATGAACTGAATAAACGACTGGCATTCAAATAAATCCACCTGATAAAAATCTGGAACCAAAATCTTAAAACACGCATAATTAAATAAAAAGTTATTTATCGGCGATTAAAAAGCTACTCTAAATTAATACAATTAGCCACACATCTAAAACACGTACTCAAATACTTTTTAGTGTCTAGATATAAAATATATTGATGGCATACATTAATTAGATTACAGGTAAACGTACAGTGGCGTATTAAAAAAAACTGTATTAATTTAATTCAATAAATCGAATAAAAATATCTGTGATAAATGAGAAAAATAAAAGTCAACCCGGTTGATCCTGCAGACGAGCGGTCAATGATGTTAGACTTACGTACATTCTGTTGCTCGGTCACGGGTTTGGATCCCGCAATTCAAACTGTCATATATTTATTCATCAACAAATTTCCGGATTTGCATGCGAAATAATGGCGCCCAGTGATGTTTTCATATTCCTCCGTGTATCCATTTTCCGATCTTAAAAATGAGGCAACTATCGGGATAAAGCCTCGTATCCAATATAGTGTATCCGTGCCTTTATACACAAACCAATTGATTGCGCGTGGAAGCGTCAATGAGCTAAGCGATTTTTCAAACGCTATCCTAAATAGTAATTTTATATTTCTATTTTTTATTTTTTATTATAAACATAAAATATTAAATGTACTTGTATGTAATTAGTCTACTGATCATCTACAAATGCATTCTGCATGCTGCTATTTTAATACAAAAAATGTTGTGTATAACAAGAACTACTGTTATCTTATTGTGTCTCTATTGTACTATATCTTATCTTATTGTGCCATATTGATGAAATCCCATTTGCCATACCCATACTAATCGTTTCCTAACTACATAACTTATTCTTTAACCAATCTGAAGAGATAAGTCGAGCAACTGATTAACCACGTGCTCTCTTCAAACAAGCTGTTTTTAATATAAAATTTGTAACATTGTTATTCCACTGGTCACTAACGTAACGCGTTTCGCATCTTTTAGTAGCATCTTCAGACTGAAAAAAAGAAGCTGTTTTTAGATGTTTCACTAGCAATCCATCAATCATATTCTCAAATTTATCAGATACAAGACACTAATAGAGCCTAGGCAGTAATGCTTAACACTTTTACACTCTTTTATTGAAAACCGTTATGTTCATCACAGTTACCTGATATTGTTTTTATTTTTATCCTTTCTGACATTTACGATGCTTGTTATGTTAAATATCAACGTAATAGAGATGTATAGAAGAAATACGAAAATTATTACTTTCAGCTTAAAGGCGTTAAGCATTACTGCCTAGGCACTATCAATGTCTAGTCTCTAATAAATTTTAGTTTAAAAGTAAGTCTTGCATATGCTCTAAATTCAGAGAAGACATATTTTCTTTTTATTTCTTACTTAATGATATAATATTAATATGGTAATTTTAGTCAGATATTTAAATAAATACCAAGATAAATAAATAAAACTCGCCACTGCATCTATCTAACTTAAGATAAGTAGTTATTGGATAGAGAGACACTTTGATGAAAACACTGATTCCGTTGCCTTTATCGATGTGAATGAACTGCGACAAATAAGTGTAAAATAATGTATTAAGTGCTTCCTTTACATAACTCGTTCTATGCTTCTGACATTCAAGATTTGACATCAATCATTCGATAAAATACGCAAAGTCCGAAATTCTTTTTAATGTCAGTGGATACCGTTTATGGGTGAGCGACTACCGTCCACTTCTTTCTCATACAACAAGTGCTTAGTCGATTTTTTTAAATTGACGATTATCAACGGTCATCTTGTGATTTGACAGTTTTCTATTTGGCATTTGAGCAGACTAAATTTAAAGTACTGGTTTTGATGAGAAAATATGCGACAGTTATTTCACATTTAAATAATGATAGTGTACAAATGTAATATAACAGTAATATTTTAATATACTTACATATTATATAATATTATGTAAACATAACTCGTAGTCTTCGTTAAAACAGCATGTGTTTCGAATAATTACTGTACTACTGGAAACAACAAACACCAATTAATTGTTGTAGATTGTCAACGAGATGAAATATACAAAATTTCAACGATTCAAATTTGATATTGAAATTCGATCAAGCATTCTCAATCGATGGCACTTATTCAATAACGTGAAATTAAAAATGTAGGAAAGTCGCAGCTGTTATTATTTATATGATGGATATAGCGATAATCGAATCTTATTTCTGTGAAGTGTAGAATATGACCATTACATAGAATGTAAGATAATTCAATTATTTTAATTGTTAATCGAGTAGTGTGTCTGGCTTGTATGATCAGCACAATATTTCCATAGTGTAATTTAAGACATCGACTGAGGGTGCTTGATGGAATTTCAATATCAAATTTGAGTTATTGAGATTTTGTACAGTTCCATGTATTTTGTCACTTAACGACCCGGGTTTCGCCTTTCGGCATCATCAGGCATTCGAGCGCGCGAATGCCTGAAGATGCCGAAAGGCGAAACCCGGGTCGTTAGTGACAAAATACATTCAACTGTACAAAATCTCAATAACTCAAATTTGATTTCCATAGTGTTTTATTCAAAGAACATATTTTTTCAGCTAAGCTATTTCAAGCAGAACTTAGAGTAAACTTTTATGCACCTGTTCCATATAACATTTTTTTAGGATTGGCTACTTTTTGCATAAAGGTCCGATTGGTACCCCAAAGGGTAAGATTAGCAATGCTTATTTTTATGGAGACCAGTTATTAAGAACATTTAAAAATCTCTCTTTTTGGAGAAGGAAAGAATGCAGAATTTGAGGAAACCTTTCAGTATGTGAATGCGTCAAATGTATGAGTACCTACATTCAAAATTCAAAGTAAATGTAGCTTTAAAAAGCTCCTCAGCAAAGCTTCGTTACCATTTTCACTGATCAATAGAAGTAATTTTCACATAAAAATATAAATTAGTGTACTTTGAAAAGTTAATATTTTCATTCAGTATAATTAATAAGTTATTCGTCATTCATTATTTCAATAACTAGTATAGTTTAGTGCATGTTAAAACTTTGTCTGTCAACGTTAGAACTATTAAAATTAATTTATTTTTGTATGTCAATGAGTTCTTGAAACCTGGAGCCACATTGTATTTTTAAATGTATGTTGTACTGGTATAAAGTATGATATGTTTTGAAATAACATTGATATAAGTTTAATAACAGAACAAAGCCTCGGTCACTTGATTTGGTTCAATTTGGTGTATCAGTTTGGTTTGGCAGTCGTGACTTCACGATTTGCGATATATAATACATTCATACATACTTCTCATTTCAACAAAGTGCATTTATGAAGATTGAAGAGGTGCTTTCTACAGACGCATTAAATAAATGCACCACCAATCAGAATATTTCATCATAACGCGGTCGTTAATCTTTTTTTTAATACGTAATATAAACTCTTTCGTCTGAAAATAATCCACACGACTTTGAGTTATATAATCTTTTGACTTATTAAATATTCATAATTTAATAACAAATATTGAATTTCAATACTTCACACAACACCATATTATGTTGAACATTGACTCTCAAAACATAGAAATTTTCAGTTTTTTTATATATTTCCAATAGAGCAGTGAAATCTTACTATCGCCTGCTCTACCATACATTCCGATTTCTTTTTTATCCAACTGAAGTGATCCACTTCCACTTAAAGCGGTCACTAGATATATATTGTTGGGTCATAATAACAGTACACTTTCATTTCTTCACAAACAACAAATATACCAATAATGGAGTCATCCTTATCTGCAGAATATTGGAGACTCCAACTCCACTTACATTACCATCAATCCCTGACTACGAATTCACAGTATTTGTATTTGCCATATATCAAATACACAAGTATCGTTTTTTTTTAAATTGATATGTCATAGTATAAAAAGGCTTACAATTAAATAATGCCCTTTTGCTTAGACCGTATTCACTTTCATAAAAAATATTTTTTACTTATAACAAGTAAATTCCACAAAATACAAATTCTTTCACTAAACATAAAGTGATCCGACATAATAAAATATATTTTCACATTGAAGAAATATATTACACTTACGAAAAAATATTTTCACAATAGATAAAATAAAATTTGGATTATTGAGATTTTGTACACTTCCATGTATTTTGTCACTAACGACCCAGGTTTCGCCTTTCGGCATCTTCAGGCATTCGATCACGAAATGAAAGGCGAAACCCGGGTCGTTAGTGACAAAATACATGGAAGTGTACAACATCTCAATAATCCAAATTTGATATTGAAATTCCATCAAGCACCCTCAGTCGATGTCTTAAATTAAATAGATAAAATAGTTTTCACTCAGTATAAATACTCACACTTTAAAATCGATAATTGCGCGAAGCTGTAATGAAATGTCACTTATTCTTCTACCATATGTTAGGCCGCCTATATTGTCTTTGCTCCACGCATTACACAAACCAAACTTTAATTTTCTAAGCTAACTATCTCCATTCCATCCAATGAGAGTGCAGTATTGTGCTGTCATGGCCACCAGAGTTTGTTTACATATCATGGTGTAAGCATCTGCTCTACGTATTTGTAACTGTAGAATGAAAACGATTTTTTTGGGTTTGTCAAAAAAAGCCTTACAATTAAACGCACTTTTGCTAAGATCATATTCTCTTTCATAAAAATAGTTTTCACTTATAACAAATACATTCCACAATAAACAAATTCTTTCACTAAAAATAAAGTGATTCTACATAATAAAATGTATTTTAACATTGAAGAAATATATTACACTTACGAAAAAATATTTTTACAGAGATAAATAGTTTTCACTCAATATAAATACTCACACAATAAAACTATTAAAATCAAAGTTTGAGTGTGCTAAGTAATACTATCTAATCCTACGTATCTAAAAAATAAGTTCAAGTGTACCAAGTGAATACTATCTAACACAAAGTGTAATTATTTATAACCCGTATAAAAAGCTACAATTTTTTTCTTGAAGTTGATTGACTATGACTTGTGATATCTCTGTTACAGGCAGATCAAATTGTTTGAGATAATTTTTTTCCTCTTCAAATTGACCAAAAAGATGTCACCATGATAACTGTATCCAAATCGTGAGTATATAAATCGTGGAGTGATAACGGTATGCAAGCATTAGGTTTTACTTCACGGAAAGGTTAATAATTTTGGGATTTGATCCAAATCATCTTTTATATTAGATGATATGCCAATGACCTTCATATCACGAGAATGCCACCACTTGCGGGTGTGTGACCGTGAACGGTGGCAGAGATTTTGCACTATTAAATGTCACTTCACTCTCCACTGGCTATCTTATCGATAGGAATACTAGGGTTAACACTAATTTAATGAAAATTTATATTTAATAATACTTTTGTCGGAATAATACAATATTACATTTATGCTATGGTAGAAGTGTACTTTATGAAACGTTATAATTTGTCAGTTAGATAAACTCTAGAGCTTTGTGTTACTCTGTTGCAAGACCAACGGTTCTAATCATATATTGGACTATTACATGCATTGATTTTTCAATCGAAATATGCTCCACCCCGTCTGCAAACGGAACGAATAGCTCAGCCTTTGGATTTTCCGCGCAGTGAACCTATCATCTTAGAGGGAGCATTGATTGTGACTCTTATATTTTCAAAGAATATCTATACCTTTTTAGGAATATGTGCTTCCGATGTTTAATGCTGAATGATTAAACCTCAGGACGGATGATTATAATGGTGATGTCTGTAATGCTGTCCGGAATAGATGTTACACGGTCGGAGAATGGTAAGGGACTGACGATCCTTTTTCTATATTCTTCTCTCGTTGTATTGCGTTTTCCAAATATTGCATTTGATGATTCCCACATTTTCAGACAGTATTTACTTATCTTCGCACTCAGTAATATTACATTTCGTGACTGCTGTTATGTGAAATGATGACTCGACATATGCGCTGGTGAAACACTTGAAATGTCACATTTCATAAATCCGAGCGTCATTTTGCCCTAAACATTGCTAGATACCACCAAAGAGTTTCAACCCTGCTAGCATCTCCTAATCAGTTGGTTCCCTGTCTTGGAAGATCGTTAGAGACATGTGAAGAAACTAAGCAATTTTCGGGTGATTCCGAAGGCGCTACGTGGTAAACAAAGAGCGAGAGGAATTCATGTTATGGTATTTTCAGTTGAAATAATATATATTATTGATTCGGTGACTTTTGACTTTTTGGGAGCCCTATTTTATAGCACACAACATCAAGTCCAATAAATCAAACGAAGCGGATTATCTCAGAGGAAATACTAGGAAGAAATGGATCGTGATGTTTGACTTAGAAGAAATAGGAAGCCACTTTAAATATTTTATATGAATTCTGAATCTAGATATGGTATAAGTTTTGATTAGTTTGTGTCAATATATTGCTACAGCTTCAGTATTGAATGACAAATGCTGTGGTGGGCTTTTAACAAAGCTTTTAAAAGTCGATGTGCGATATCAATATAAATTATAAAAGCAATTGCGTAACATTAATTTCGTGTCAATTTAAATGCACTCATTTGTCGAAATTGAAAATGTTCATGTTAATCGATAGAAGGATAAAAGTAAGGCAATTATCATTTGCTAAAATATATCTATGTGGAGTCCCATATACATGATCGAGAGATTTTAATTCTAATTTTTCATTTGTTTTCGAAAATCCATCCATAGTTATATTATATTTTTATTAAATGTGAGTATTAGAAATCAGAATCTAGGATGTATGCATTTACAAATCTAAGAAGGGTTTTTTACTGTAGTAAAGATAACATGTGGATAAAGAAAAAGTATTCTTATCGCCATCTTCATTATTGTTTTAATACAGTAGCCATATTACCACAAAGCATACAGCTTTTTATTCACAAATACTATTTTTTTTGGAAAACTTACATAAATAAAAATATGATAAAAAGTTGTAATTAGTAATATATGGTGGAGTAAACCATTTGACAAGATGTTATTCGCCCTCGTATGTGACCGATATATTATCATTTTTCTGGAATAATTAACAAATATTTGACTTATGGGTCGAAATATGTATAAATCAAATATTTTCGAATTAACACAAAAAACGTGGGCAGGATTGGAACGAAAACTTCTAAATGATTTCTTTCTTTGATTGATTTGCCTGATGGCTTAAAATAATTTTGTCACATAAATATGATGTACAAATCATTTTTTTTATATTGAAAAGCTAAATTTTTAAAGGTCACTGCTATCACGCATGGCTATTGACATATAATGTTTTTAGATATGTTTAAGTGACCAACCGAACAGACAAATAAAAAAAAGATAGAATTAAATCAATATAAAATTTTTATATTACTCTGTAAGCACTTTTAAATCCATAAAAGCCTTATAAATCAAAACACTTAGTGGTTGAAAGCAACAGGTTACAGGTTCAATGTTCTCTACACGTCTAGTAAAATTAAACGAATAAATTTAATTCATAATAAAAAAAAATATAATCATTATGTCTATAACAGGTATTATATATTTTTTCATATATTCATGTTTATTTTAAACTTCTTTTGAAATTGAAATATGTCGTTGACATTTCAATACAAAAGGGATAATAAATAATTTAACGCAAAGGCTAGATACTAGCAAAAGTTTTATACTACTAAAATAAAATAAAAAAATACGTACATTTATTGTATTATTAATATCCAGCAGCGAGATATCTGCAAATAATTAAATAAACAATATTATGAATGAGTTGTTTTTTTTAAATAAACTAAACATTTAAAAATATTAAATAATGTCTATCTTATATTTGAAACAAATATTTCGCCATTATAAATTACTACAATTAATGGTTTGAATAGGAAGCTTCCAAGCAAACTAAGTATTTGCAAACATATTCTTTAAAGATAAAACAGTTTTCAACAGTTAATCAATGTATCAGTTTATCACATTAATTTAAGGCAATTGTTTTTTAGCAGCTTCAAATAGCACCTTACGTGCAATACTGAATCCAGTTGTGAGTTTGTATTTATAACATTTATAGTATTTTATTAATTTTCTTCGAAAAATATCATCTTTGCGAAGCATACATTCTTCACGACACTTACTATCTGCAAACATGCTTAATTTTATTATATGTTTACTTATGATTTTTACGTTTATTGAAATTGATCACAGTAACAAAGTATCACAAATTTTATCCGGTTAATTACCTGCTGAATTCGAATGAAAGTATGTTCCATACAATAATATTATTCGTTTGAACATAATTTATTTTTAAAATACCCGTTAGTATCTGATAATACTAATTTTAGTTTCTCTGGCTATATTGATATGAAGCGGTTTATTTTAGAACATGCTAGTAATTGATTAGTTGCAATTCTCAGGTCACTCTTCAAATTAAGTTTATATTCCATGAGAAATAAAAACGTCAATCTCTTAAACAAATTTTTGTCAATAAATCTAAGCAAGTGACATTTTACAAGTATGTGGCCAAGCATACCGTTGTATGAACTATATTAAATTATTGATATTAATATTAAGTATCAGATATATTCAACTTTTACAACAGCTTGTATGCATTTTTTAAATACAAATAATGAACGCATATTCACAAATAATTCTAGTTAACTATTGCGTGTAGTCTGTCATCATGTGTCGATTTGATTGCTGGGTTCTTCGTTAAAAATATATAATGACGTTCTTTGACGTAGTTGGAACTAGGAAGACTATAATGAAAATTTTTGGTGAACCTGATATTTAAAAAGTTGGCAAAGCTGAAGGGGGCTGTTTGTATATAACATACTAGTGAGTACCCGGCATGCGTTGCAATGCCACTCAAAAAAAGAAAGGGTCTGTGTTTTAATTCTGTTTACTGAAAGGCTTTTGAACTAGAGGTCTGCACGGGCCAAATTTCATAAAAATACCCGAACCCGAGTCTCAATATCACACTTGTTACCCGAACCCGACGCAAAGCCCAGATTTATTTTTCTCAGCCCGAAAAAAGCCCAAGTATTTTAATACAGTTTCTTCATTTATACTTTTCAAAAAATATATATTATTGTTTCCATATTTCCAACGATAATTATAGCGCATGTGAAATAAATTATTTAAGTTATGAAAACTATTGCCTTATGGCTGACTCATGACCAGAGTATAGTACGAAATATTTTTCTTAAATTTGAATTCCTTTCCCGAGTCCGGCCCGAGCGCAAATCTGAATTGTCTTTACCCGCCCGAGCTCGGCCCACGGGTCGGGCAGGGTAAAGATCCGCAGCCGAAGCCCAGGCCCGTGCATACCTCAATTTTGGATAAAACATATTTTTTGTTTTTCTGTCTGGTTAAGAGATGTCTCTAGTTGTACGTATTTGATTCTTTTTTTTAGATTCAATTTTTTTTCTTCAGAAACCTTCACGGGTATGCGCATAACAATTCACCAAAGTTTGATCAACATCGGATGAATGGTAAAGGAATGCATAGAGGACGAACAAACAAACAAGCAAATCTTCATTTATATATATATAAAAATAGATAGAGTTAGGAGGTGGAAAGAATGCCCAAGAAGACTGTCGGCGACAGCAAAACCTGATGATAGAACACCTGCAGGGAGTTTCAGGTTGCGATGGTTTCTCTGTGTCTTGTTGTTATTGATGATTGGAAGAGATTATGGCTCATATAATAAATTTGGAATGAGAACTAAATTTAATTAAATTAATCATAAAAAGATAACAAAATTACACAGCTTCAACTGTTTCAAGGAGTACTAGTTCTAAATAGTTCCTAAAAATTCTAAAGTAATCAATTGATAACGTATGACCTTAATATTTGATCTGTAAGAGAAAATGTATAAGATTAAGAATTGGTTTCTTTAACAATACGATTTAAAGTGTTTGCGGCATGTTTTCACAAAACTATATAATCTATAAAGACAAGGTATTGCTGGTAGCGATAATTTTTTGATTAATTTGTGCACAAAAAAGGTATTTTTAAATTACTTACTGAGTCAAAATTTCCTTTATGTATATTGCAACATAGCACGAATATAAGACTAATGATGCTTAGTCGAGTTTATATTATAAGACCATACACTTTTCAGCTATACCATACAATGCATACAATACCATATAATTCAGTACTACTTCCAGTCACTGAAAAAAACTGTTTAACAATAAAGAATGATAGCTATGCGATTGATATTTAGAATCAATAAATTATAATTATTTATTAGAGCTATGTTCCATGAACAGTAACGGATACTTTTCATGGTATTCCTCTTATATAAAATGTACCTAGTCTGTCCAATAAATTCCCCTGGCTCACGGCTTTTGCACGATTTGTCTTACTCGCTCAATAATGCAAACAAGAGGAGCGTTGAGTGAAGCGATTTCCGAGACTTATGGCTGTGTGGTGTTACATAAAAAGATGGACGACTTCGTGACGCCCTCGTCGCGACTCTTCGTCATTGTATACAAAAAGTAACTGTATTCTCTTCACGAACCAAACATAACCTGAACACTGAACACCAAAACAATTATTGTCGATATTTTATAAACAGTTGTATCTATTGGTATTCCATTATCTTATAAAACAGGTGGGTTTTATTTAGGATATAAATTCATATCCATCTGTCTGGTTAGATTTATTTAATCTCTCCTTTACAGAGTTTCTTATGACAGTACAATTCGTTTCACCAACTTTTTGTCTATGACTCGTTCAAGTCTAAAATAACACTTTTAATTTATTCATATTGTGGTGGATACAAATGTTGATGAAACCACTAAAAGATGTCATGTATTTTAGCTATGAATTTCACTCTTGCCTATCGTGATTCAATATTGAAATTATGCCCCATTCTTGCTCAACACACCTTATTGTTATCAAAAAACATTTCAACACAAACTATAAAAAATAAGTGGATAAACACATAAACTACACTAATCACGGAAGCACCAATAAAGACATAAAGCACTTGAAGACAAATGGAGTATCTGGGTGGGTTAGCCGATTATCATACATTTGATTCAATATAGTATTTCAATGTCCTTTTGTATTCGATTTTTACAATGTTTCATAAGTTTTATGATATATTTTCTGATAACACGTTTGACTTGATAAAATTTATTGCATAGTCTTTATAAGTAACAGTTATAAATAAAGATATTTTATAAAGGCAAATATACGCACTGTTTGTCTCGTAAAAATTGAATCAGACAATATTATCTTACTTCTGATTTTAATTGTGTAAATATGAAGCTCTTACATCCATTAAAAATAGCCATCACGTGGTTCAGATTAATGTCTTTAGCGAGAGGTAAATCCACTTCTGGTCGACAGTTGCAAACTCCCCGAAATGGACTTTCAATCAACCATAAGTCACGTGCTCTACAAAAAAATTGGGACGTTCTTATATTGCGTATATAGTAGTATACTAGTTTATTAGTGTAAGTGGGAAAATTTGAATTTACCTTTGTTCATATTTTCGATCTCAAGCTAGGACAAAGAATGATTTAAAAAAAGCTTCTTTTTACTATAATAATTATGCCCATCAACGAAGTGGTCCACTCTCTTTGCCGTTTGTCTTATTCAGTTGCAGCATCAAGTGCTCGAGTCCCTGAATGGTGATTTTCATATATTGTATTTTAGGATATTTGTGATAATTTCTTTCGTGAGAGACCTGAAAAGGATTTATCTGATCGAATGATAGCTATCAGCTTTCATATAGAAATTCTGTTACCCTTTTTAAAATAAACGTTGAGTAACGGTGTGATGGTGTTCATTTTCTGGTAAAATACTCTAGATCCTAGAGTTTAGTATAGTGGACTCCTAATAAAGTATTTTTCCACATGTAAAACACGAAAGGCTTAAAATACGATCTAATGCAATAATGAACAAACGATGCAATTACTTCTGGAAGAAATATAAAAGACAAATAATAACAATATAAACAGAGAGTAATTGACTTTATTTGATTTACTTATTGAATATTGAAGAGCTTTTGTTACCTAGCATAGCTATTAATTTTAATTACTGAAACCAATCTGATCCAATTGAATTCGCATAAATTTCTACCAGAACACTATTGACGTATTATAATATAAAACGCGTTTGTAATTACTGTTATCGTATTTATGCGTGGGTAGTTTCCACAAGTATTCCTATACATTTTAAGATTGATCAGTATAAATATTTCAATCTGAGATATCGGTGTAGGTTTCAAACACTGACGCCTATTCGGAAAGCTATAATCGCCTAATTCAATCGAAAATATAATACATATTACGTTATTTTCATAATAGTTGGTTGATGTTAGTGTATAACTGAATATCAATCAGGTTTCGAGTATTTCTTCTTGAGTCATTGCAACTAACCAGAAAGTGAACAATAACGATCACATAATTATCTTAACGACGAAATACTTGTATCTATCAATATTATAAAAACTTCCTAACGATGAACCCTAACATCCTAAAATTTAGACATTATTTATTGTTTTATTTTTATCATTAAAAATTTTTGTTCAGTTAATGGACTTTTAATGTAACTAAGATTAGTATTTACTGATTTGTAAGAGGTACTTAACATTTTAATTGTAGACTATTTTTTTTGTTTTATGATCAGTAATTTCTTGTCTTAGTTCATGAACCAACTGTTTTGTATACCTTGATTTTTAACACTCAATTTTATATAATAGCCCTGTTATGTTTGTATTTTTATCAGTTGATAATGCTCGTGATGAGCGAAACCGGTTCTGATTAATATACACATGTGGAAGTAGTACAAATGAATTGTGTTTTATTTTTTAAAATATTATGCTTTTCCACCAAGAATTGACAGTAAACACTTTAAAAGTGATTATTTATTGTACTTACAACTCAATGAATGAGACTATTTTCAGTTTACCCTGTTTTTCCATACTAAAGCTATGATTCGTGAAGATAAAATCTGAATCTTAATAATTCCGGCTGAAGCTGGGTAGTAAATCTAGCGTTAGGTAGTATTGGCTGTAAACAATCGTCAAATAAAAACTATTATTTTTCTCGTAGATAAGGTGTATTTTATTATATTTTTGTTTTTGGCCGTCGTTGTATTGTTTTTTGCAATATTGTGAATATACCTTAATCTTAATGTAATGAGTATTTTTTATGAACAGTTATTAATTGCCATAAAAGCTTCATATAATCAACCATTAAAACACTTCATATAACATGTTAAGATCATTATTTTTTTATGTAAAGAGTTGTTTATTTAAGCAGAAAAACGATTAACGTAACCTTAAAAAATAGTTAATTATTAGGATCAAAAAAAGCTGATGATAAATGTATGTGTACCAAAATCGTTAAATCGTGAAATTCATATTAGCAAACTAGATACGATAATGGGATTCCAATAAGTGCAACTCTAAGAGATTAATAATCTTATATGACTAGAATGAGAGATTTAGTAATAATAAAGCAACCGAAACAACATTTGAATCTTTGTTGTTAAACAACACTCAGTTCTTTGTCAGTGATTCAAAACTTTCTTTACTTAGTTGTATTAATAATTCGCTTTTTATCTTTCTGTAAAGTCAATTTTAAAGATAATATAATATAATAAGACAAGTAAATAATAACGTTAAATCGGGAGATGGAAAATATAGTAAAATTTCAAATCATTTCTTTGCAAGAGCGTCATTGATAGGTATCTGCACTATACTAAAATTTATCTAACACTTTTATAAACATACGCATTTCATTTGCGCAGTTTTGACTGTACGTAATATGAATAAATAAGTTTGGGAAAAACTAAAAAAAATCTCATTTCTATACGTACTTATCCTCATTGTTTTATTGATAAGGGGAAAACTTCAGCGTCTATAAAACGGTGTTATCTATAATGACAATAATTGTTAGAATTTTGAAAACTTTTCAATGATATTCCACTAACCATCTAAGATGTAGAAGGCACAGGGCACCAGTGGTGTCCTTAAACAGTGACCTATTTTTTTTCAATTAATTAATTCATATCGATTAAAATGCTATAATTCATTTTGAGCACTTTAATAGCTTAAAGCCTCAATCATTTTTTTCTAAATTTTACAGAGCTCAATTTATCTGTTGTTTTTTGAGAATCCAAATAATATAATGAAAGAATGTATTTAATTTATTTCTCATAGTCACTGTCACAAAAAGTGCGGGTTTTACTTACTAATAATAATTCTTAAAATCATACTGGTTTCATACACTGATCAATTATATAAACGTATAAACAGATTGACAAGTGACTGAAATTGAATATGAATTGGCATGGTAGGGAAGATTTATACCCTAGCTAGATTCTGAAGTTTCAGGGGTCTCTGTTGTCATTTTCATCTACAATGTACATCTACTGATTGGTAATTTATTAAAGTGTTAACTTCATTGTGACCATATGTATAAACACAAATTAATCTTTAGTTCGTATGTTTCAATTCACTGATACAATACAATAGTGCAGATAAATAATACAAATAGTTAGGTAAAACATCGACAGAAGCATTAAGGTAAGCGCACGCTGTGCCGCGCATGCGCCACTAATTAATTTTTCTCATAGACATTTCCGCGCTCACCGGTATTAATTATTTTGTATACAATTTGAAGTTATCTTGCATCAAACAATTATTTCGATGTGAACTTTCATCAGATTCAGGGATAAAAATCATCGGTCGACGATGTGGTTAGAAATTATATGATAAGCTAAAATGCTAAAATATTAGGTATTCTAAAGCAACGAAAAGAGTAGTAACGATTAATTCAATTAGTTAAAATAATACTTTGATAACAAGACTCTTAATTAAAAGATATGAAACATTAAGAATGAAAATCAATTCAATCAAATTCTTTTAACGCGACAAAAACATTTAACATGAAAAAACTTATCTTGCCCGAAAAACAAAAAAAGAAATATACCAGATGCGGCGTCGTCACCAAATTGCATACTTTATGACTTTGTGGCTTTACAACACAAATATTCGTTTTAACTACTCTAAAGGTGTTAACTTTCAGTTCTTGGGTGAAATGCAATGTATTTAAAAAAAACACGATTTCAAAAAAATGTAGAAGTAGTTCACAACAAATTTTGTTTTTTGAAATATGTATTTTGCAGTAATTTGTGTAGTGTTATTGATGAAATACAATAATATATAATGTATTTTAAGACATCTACTGAGGGTGCTTGATGGAATTTCAATATCAAATTTGGATTATTGAGATTTTGTACACTTCCATGTATTTTAAAAAATAAAACACAATTTGTTTGTACTACTTCCACATATTTATAATGATCAGGACCGGTTTCGCTCATCACGAGCATTATCAACTGATCATCAGTTCGAGTCTATTCGTGTGCTCGAATGCCTGAAGATGCCGAAAGGCAAAACCCGGGTCGTTAGTGACAAAATACATGGAAGTGTACAAAATCTCAATAATCCAAATTTAATATATAATGTATTAATGATTTAATTTTATTTTGCATATAACCCATATATGAGTGTTCTCTCATCTCTGGATGGCATACATGGCATCATGCAGCAATTGATCAAAGACCATATACTTATTTTCCACAATTTTCCGTATTATTATAGGATGTAAATAATATTTTCGAATGGTATCCTTCCTTTTGGAATCAAAAATGTTACTGGACGCTAATTTGATGTTTTCATAGTGCTGGAATTGTTTTCAAAATTAGAACGCTTAACGATCATAAATAATTATTGCATTTAAGTGTCTCGATTCGAATTCTTATTGCCCTTTATGAAAATCTCTCGGCAATATGAAAGTTATCTACCAATTCGATTTTTAATGCACCCATCAGAGAGCTGTTGCGCAATAAGTAAGTTCTTGTTATCTGCGCAAGTGTCATGGCGTCGTGACCTGTCCTTTGCCGCTCATTTCACCGATCTAAATTGCGCATGCTCGATCACAAAGAAAAATATATGGATAGATTTTATATGAATCTCTATAACGAGGGGAGGGAGTATTTATCATATAAGGTTTATAGTAGGAAAAATAACCACTTTTTTGAATTGCAATTATTTATGTACTTGCTAACATTAAAATAAAATAAAATATTTTTAGATACCTAATATAAAATGTCATTTTCATAATCACGAGATGTTTATATTTTTATTATTAGGTAAGAAAGTTGTTCACTAAACATTATAAAGAATATAAAAAAAATAGTTTGTTTTTTTTTATTTTGTTTTGACAATTACTTGGTAGAACATTATAATAACCTAAAGATATACATCTAATTCCATTCCTTTTTTTAAATTATGTTTGACATGCTTTTAAGTCAATTCGTTTAGTTACTAAATGTTTTTCATAGTTTAAGCTACAAATACCTAATATGAGAAATATATTGGTGAATCTGCTTCATTTGGCTTGAGGAAAAGAGTGGGTCATATAAATAAATGTGAGATAGAAAAAGACATACATATGAAGTTCTATACCACGAATTGCGAATTTGTTGGTTCTTGAATTTACTTCCAGATTCAATTAATAATACCCAATGAAAAAATAACTGTGCACCAATTACTTACTTAAATATAAAAAAAATTTCAACCTATTCCTCATTCTACTTTTTTTACATTTTACAAAAAAAAATATTGTTAATTGGGTGAGTGACCACTACTTTTTTATAGTAAAATAACTTTTTGTTTTTTTTTCACTACATTTTAATAAAAAATAAGACCTCCCCAGAGATGGCGTCTGTATACAACCTGGCGTAATTTTTCACGCACATAAGCGATGCATTCTTACGACGATTGGCATGAAAGAATTTTTCTTACCGTACAATATTTACAATTCCGATATTAAGCGAAAACAGTTCTTAGACACACGTCTATGTAGGTTGATTTTCCTTGACCTAAAATTATAGCACTTAAGGTAAAATGAAGGCCGAAATCTATTGTTATGAGTACAATTGCATACAGTTTTCATAACAGCAGCTGTTTCTTAGCTTTTGTCAGCTTTGATTTTGTTTATTTTTATGGTTTTTGGCGATGCGCCACCGTCGTTTGATTCAAAGATGATGTTTTTCAACCAATTGAAGAAAAAAAGATTCGTTTGTCAACAGTTTTCTATAACATCTTACATTAATAATCTCATTAATTGATTGGTAATTGGTGAAAGAATCCACCAACAAAATCAACTTATATTTAAAACACATAAGAGTATTGTCAAAACTATTTAAAACAAAAAATACTGATTAATTTAACCAGAAATTTACTAAATCTTTAACTTTCATATCTACTACTAGTATAACCGTACCGATCATAGATGACGGTATTGAAATTCAAATACTGAATGTCGAAAGTTGCTAATACGTCGGAACGCTTACGAATGCTTAGGTAATGAGAAAATATCATACCTACATGTGATATATGATAATAATAAAACGTCTGCAGAGCGGTATATGCTATTATATAAATATATATAAGATTCTGGAAGATAAAATTGAGTTTGCTGTATACTGTAACAAAATTGTTTGCAAGGTTTTTCATGGCATACAAAAAATATAAGCTAATATGTGATGCTTTCTGTTAGGAAACAATATTTAGTGAGTATATTTATTTGAAATTAAAATTTCTTAAAGACTTAATTTAACTAAAAATGCGAACATAAAAATATGAAAACGTGTAACCCAACAGTGAGCAGGGATTGGATTTTGTATCCAGCTGACAATTAATTATGGCTGAAATTTATGATTAACATTTGGAAGAACAAAAATGCACTATTCGCAATATGTGTGTCTTACTTTACGCATTGTAATGGACGTAAAGATATGTATCATTTTATGACATTATTTCAAGCATTTTAATAAAACACTAAAATGGTAAATAGTCAAACTTTTTATGTGTTTTTAGTGGTGCCATATCGTTCCCTTAATTTGAAAAGGTTGTAACTGACATTATCGCCATAAATTACCCTTTGATTGGAAAATGTTGTATTAGCCACATTCTACCATATACGTTGATTTCAGAGTCACATATTTTTCAATGAGGGAGTTAGCTGTATTCCGGAGTTCTATCCACAATTTTTTTTTTCATAAATTTATTTTATACTGTACTATGAATCAATATAACGGCTTATTATCATTTAACAGAAAAAAATACAAATCACAGTTTATTTAAAAAGGTTTTAACGTCATTACGAACATTCGTTTAACCCTTTACTTCTATTGTTCTATCGATGTGGTCATTGACGAAAATTAGCTGAGCTCATTTAAACATTAAAAGTATATATGTACTATTATTCTGTTGTATTATAATATTATTGTTAGCTTATATGGTTCAGCAAGTTATGATAATATATAATATTAATAAATATCTCAAAAATCAGAACATTTTGTTTGATAAAATTGAAATATCCGATAAAACCTTTTCAAACAAACTATTGTTGTCAGTTCTAATTAAAGCTTTAGATACTGATTATTTTATAATAGAAAGACTTTAATTAAAATAAATTATATAAAATACAAGTGACATATTTATATATGTAAATATATGCTAACTAACTAACTAAAAATATATTTTTCCTTCAAAATACAAAATATGATCAGTCAAAACTTCAAACGCTCGTATCTCAAAACATGGTCCAATGCAGTTACAATCTTTAAAAGTAAGGTAACGATATGTCAAGTTAGGTGTGATATAAGCATTATGAGATTCTGATATCCTTATCTGCGGTCGTGTAATGCGATAAAAAGGATGGTTTTGCGTAGCGAACCCGTCCACCCTATGGTGACAGATGATCCACAAGCGGCATGTCTCAAAGATGATAAAGAATCATTGAGTTTCTAAAAAATATCCCAAATCTTCCGATTACATTAAATGTGACGAACATGGCATGAAAAACACATGTCTCGGCACCTAAATAAATTCTTTGCGAGCTTTTTACGCGGCGCGTAAAAAATCCACATTCTCTTTTTGTCACTCCGTCAAAGTATAAGGAGATTATTTTTTCTGTTGGCTGCACTTGTGTTACAAAAATTTCTTTTAATGATGCAGATGGATCTTAGGGTATGATTAATTGTAAAAAGAAAAAAGTTTAGTCATTTATTGAAGACATACACCAAACATATTTATAACTCATCTATTTATTTACCGATTAAAAACACAATTGATCACTAACATGTGTCACTTAGAATAGTAACGGTGTAACGCCAAAATTACTAAAAATGAGTTTATACCTCAAACACTTTCAAAAAATTTTATTCTATTAGTTTAATAATGGTGCACCTCCATATATACTCCTAATTTCTTTAAAAAAACTGTTTTTTGTTTTTATTTTCCCATATTATAATACCTGCAATATAAGAATAAGAGTGATTTGTCCAGACAGACTTCTTTACTACACTAACGTTTAAGGTCTTCAGTTGATTTACAAACAGTTATTAATGGTTGTTATTTGATCCTAAGTACGTTTTACAAAACCTTGATTATATCAAAACCGAGAAAACTGGAGTTACACCATTACTATTCTAAGTGACACATATATAAATATTAAAGTATATTCTTCTTCCAACATTCTCCGTTTCCATTGCAGATCACGTTGATTAGTAATAAAGCATCTTAACAGAAGATGTCATACGAGAACTGATAGTTATTTAGTCCATCAAGATATTGTTAGGAAAGGACTAGTACCTACTTAGTTAATCGCTTTCGCTAAACCCAAAAGACCAAATGAAAAATAAACAAAAACGATATTTCATACTATGAACTTCCAAATTATTTATTTATACCTTACTTCTGGTAAGTAATTATTTAATAGTATATTAAAATCAAATCTAACCAAGTAAAGTTAAGCATGGCATTTATTTACTGTTGTAAATAGTATTTGTTACATAACAAAATTGGACTTTACCCAAAAAAACCTGTAAAATAAAATTTACCTAACAAGCAATTGCCTTCTTTATGATCTGCCTGTCGGCTTGTGATGGTTTACCGTAATTCCTTAATTGATATCCGCATTAATGTGGGAACTCACCAGCTTATACAATATTTATACTGCAAAAGGTATCACTTTAGCGGATTAACTAATACTTAGTCAAAATACCCAACAGCTTATGGAAATTTGAATACTTAAGAATAGAAATTTATTTTTTTATTTTAAATTTAGAGTAAATGGGTATCCGTTGGAAAATACATATATTATATTTGATATGTAATAAGTTAGTAATATTAATCAAATCACAGACAAGGTGGTATTAATTTATAAAAATACTTATATTATGATCAAGACGCTCTGTTCTTGAGCAACGTCAGTTCAGATCATAATAAATTGTGTTATGTTCTTATATGGCATAAAATATCTTCCCTCGGTGACTACATGTCTTAAATACAAAATGTGGTGTTATGTATACATGCAGTATTTTATGGGCGATGTTTGATTAAATTCTTTACTGGTCTATTCACTTGATTTTGGAGTATAAAGAGCACATGCTAAGGTACCATAAAAGATTTTCGTTCTCAATAGACAATTCAAACATTCGCTTCTGTATGGAATTTGATGCGTTGAATGGAAACCGGCAGGGCGCGCGCCGACAAGCAGGCAGGTACGTCTTATACTTGCATATGAAAAAATGATAGCCAGGGAATATTAAATTCAACCAAAATAAATTCGCTTCTCAATGGCATCACCATTTTACTGTTATAATAAATATTATAAACGTTATATCGTCGAAATGATTTCAATCGTATGTTTATATATTTAAGGAAAATGTTTTAGAGAGATGAAAGTCAAGCTAAATTGCTACAACCATATTCGCTTGATTTCATTTTGAATCTGTAAACTTAGAATACCTATATTGCTATCTCTTCAAAAATCACATATGAGTTGGAGCAAAGATAATTGATGTCAGTATGTTTTTTGTTCACATTTGAATTGTGAGGCAAAACAATTGGCTTACAGCTTGCCCTTGCATAAATTAATCTCTCTATACTAAGCCGATCGCAAAACAGAGGCTACAGTCTTAATTTAAATTACTTCGCAGGTGTTAGTTGTCAAGTTTAGGTGGAAAGGCATCAAACTGATACAGTACTACTTCCATATTTTTTATAATGATCAATCAAAATGCAATCAGTGAAAACGGTACTGATTATTATAAAAATATTGAAGTAGCACAAAAAAATGTGCTTTATTTTTGAAAATAGATACTATAGTTATACTTTTAAAACTCGCACTTGGTGGTCGGCGTAAAACATACAGGGAGCTAAAATTTAACGACTTTACATTAATTTTACACGATGATTGAAGAGATGTAAATTTGTATTTGATCACTATATAGTACAATCATTGAGATAATTACTACTGAAAAATTTATCTATCATTTATATTTACGCAACAATCAATAATAATGTATAAAGGTTCCATTGAAAAAACTTTTTTTAAATAAATTTATCTGTTATAGTTTAAAACCACTGCTTTGTATGTCCCCAAAATATTATAAAGTACCTACCTGCGATCGTGGCCGCAGATATTTTGCATCAACTACCATTATATGTAAATAGGGTCACCAAACTTTAATCGAGAAATTTCACGATTGTCTAACAAACTTAAATTGAAATGTAAAATGATATTTATTAAAATAATATTATGATCAAAAGTAGGCACCGGAGTATCATGCAATATTAACACTATATATTTTTGTACCTGAGAGGCTAATAATCCTATTTCAATTTAATCTACTTTACAGGAAAAGCAAAAAAGTGTTTCTAAAACGGTTTTTATTTTATATCTATTAGCATAGTTGCTCTCTTATTGTTTTTGTTATTTTGCAGTTGGATAGATAAAAGGCTTGGAGAATTTCATTTCTAGGTAAAATCATGATGTATTTTAGGATTTAATGGACATGGGATTGCTTACTCCTTAAATTCATTGTGAAATAGGAGTGATTTTAGATTTTTTACAGAGAAGTCCTAGCAAACGAATTTGATGTAATTTTTCCTACATCATTGGTTGAAGTCTTACCATTATATTTCATTGACTTTTTTTGTTTTTCTTTTGAATTACTTTAGTGTGTTATACATACCAATATATTGCATAGATGGATATTTAAACCATTAAACATTTCAGAGAGGTTTTGCAAACGATTGATTTTATTTATATCATCACATATTGAAGCTTAATTCGAAGTTTTATAATGCTGACTTTAAGGAGTAGCCTAGTTATAATAATAATCCATATCATTAGAATTTTATTACCAATACTGAAAAAAAACTTTTGCTGATTCTGAATTAAATATTGTGAAGCAATAGTTAAAAATATTTTAACGTTTGGTTATATTTCTGACTAAGAATTCATTTTTCTTTACTTGCGAACAAGAATGCATCTATCATCTTGGTGGACCAAATGCATTGCAGTGTGTTGAAGAAAAGATCATTTCAGAAGGGAAGATAAGGTAAAAAGTGCAGGTGATTTATGTTGTTTGCGAGCAGATGAAAAGTAAAAGCAATTCGCGGAAGAATAGCTTTTCAAAAGAATGACATATTTTGGCAGGTGATAATTTTTCCTCGATATTTATTTTGGATAACCATTGCTCTTTTTAACCGATGATTTAGATTTACATCATTCTCTAATATTTATATGAAATTTTTCACATATAACCGGAGTCATGGATCAGAAAAATTATTGTTTCACTTTGTATTATGTTCTCAATAAACATCTTATATGACCTATCTGCATGTATATGTTTACTTACTGTTATTTTTTTTTAAAAAAGCAGGTGCTTGATGGAATTTCAATATCAAATTTAAATTGATAAAAATTTGTACATTTCCATAAATTGTGTCACTAACGACCTGTGTTTCGCCTTTTTTCATCTTCAGGCATTCCAGTACATGGATGAACTCAAACTGTCAGTTCTTCACAGCTTATTCAGTTTAGAGCTTGGCGTGGCTGACGAACAGTTTGTTACTCTAACACCAATCTTATAATATTATATTAACATTTACATTAACTCGATGACTTATTCCTAAAAGACAATTTACCAGGAAAACGTAAGCTATAATTTGGGAGCAAATGTTGGAAAATAAACAACCATTTTTAATTATCGAAAAAACTTGTGTACATATTTTTGAATTATGATATAATAAGAGTCACATTATTAGTTTGGCATTATAGATAAATGTTCCAATTTCCAATACACATTCTTAATCTTTTTAAATTACAAAAAATATGTAATAATTTAGATTTTGCCATTTCTTGGGTTATTTATATAAAAATAAAATAGTACTAAACTCTAGAAGAACTTTGTTAATCCGATAACTATTTCGGATACAATTCGTCGTCAGGACTTGTAGAGAAATCTCAATTGAAACTCGCCCAGTAGATTTCCTTTACTAATACATAAAGTAATATTTACGTAATAATAAGAGTAAGGTATATTTTAAAAGGGTATGCATAACATAAAGACGAAATTATATGTAATAATTTTGATTGACGAATCATTCAGATTAAAAGAATATTTAAAACCATATTAATAATATTATGAATTTAAGCGACTTAGTATGGTTGAGGTCGCTTCAAAATTATAATAGCACATTTAAAAAAATGATTCATCTTTTGATAACGCAAGCGCCTGACAATCGAAATTGTACCGATATGATAGTTGTTAGAACTTTGGTTTATAAGTTTATAGCTAAATATGTTAACAATGTCTTGTCTTATGGAGGGGAGGTAATTTAATTTTTGTCAACTGGGTATATCAAAATTGATAGATACTCTTAATTATTTTTTATATCACGCCGTCAATGACTAAAATATAAAGAAAAATAGATAACAAAATACCTGAGCCTAAGCTTAATAAAACTGACAATATTATAACATAATACAGTCAAAATTTACTTACATGGTATGACTAAAGCTTTAGTACAATTACACAATATTGAATACACTAGTTTATTATATTATTATCATTCTTCCGTCTTCTGGAGGTAAATAAGCACGTGTTCACATCCATGAAAGGGTTCTTTGATTTACATTATAACTTAACACACATATGTCTATTACCAATCCTATGTAATATGTATACAGTACCGATAATATTTATAGCACGTGTGCAAGATCATAAAGAAACACTTTTTATGTCAATTGATGATGTTTGCTCCAAATAAACAGGCAATGATTCACATTCTAGACATGCGTTGAATCAATCGATCTCCTAATAATATAGACAAAAATAATAAGCTCAGATGTGCAACTACTTAGATTGCTTATTAAAATTATTACGCTTGCAATTCGATATTCAATGTTTCAATTTTTCTATTGTGTTTGTAATGAAATGGGTGGTGAAAACAATAAAATGAATAGTAATTAAAACTGTCGAAGCTTATTACATTATATATGATAAATAGCTAGCAATTGTATTAAACATTTGGCGGAATGAATAATAACATATATAAATGAAAGTAAAGAAATATTCGCACAAATACAAGAAGGTGATGTAGTAAATTACTTTGTATGTAAATAAAGGTGATTCTATTGATAAAAAAATGTTGTTTGTGATGACAATATTGAATTGATTAATAAAACAGCAATTTATTGATACCGTAATACTCCAACAAGAAAATGTTGTTGTAACTCGTATTTTAGCAAGTACCGACGTGTTATCCGCAAAAAAATAGCATCTGTTGGATGTAACTATTTTTCAGCCTTTGGGCAGGTGGGCCGAGCGGTTGTTGGGTCCCCCAAAGGTCGCGTTCCCCAAAAATCCCAGGGGGGCTGGGGTCGATTTCTGGGCTGCCCCAACTGACTGAACCTGGATAGCCTGAGTATGATGACAAGGTGTGCAAAGCGTCATGTTGTAATTTTTTCGTGATCTCTGGAGGAATGAGTAATTAACTCTGCCTAATAGGAATATACCATATTTTGGAAATGGTCGGTAAATTAAAATTATGTTTAGGTTTCTTACAAACTATCTAATTCGAAGCCCATGAGTATATGCCAAATTTTCTGAAAACAAGAACATATTAAAAAAAAAAACATTTATTTAAACACCGATAAAACTAAATTTTAAAAATGATGGTTAGATGTTTCGATAGAGTTCATTTTCTATTTCAAGATATTTACTGACACTATAAATATTCTTACAGTTATCGAAGAATCAAAATAATATTTGACTCTAATACTATGTTTTTATTTTATTGTTTTATAAAGATAAATTGTAACTGTTATTTGCAAAAAATAATTTTCTAAAGATAACATAAATTATCGCGCTATTGATACTATTGGGCAACTAATTATTTGGTCAGTATTTCAGTCAATTAACAGTCAGTAAATATTAAAGAAATGGTCAGTAACAAATGCATAAACCGGTCAGTAGAAAAATAAAAATGGAAAGTAAATGTTAAAGATACGGTCAGTGAATATTAAAGGAAGGTTATGTTAGGTTAGGTTAACTAAGTAAAAAAAGATAAAATAATAAATTAGGTTTAATTTAATAACTGATCATTTTATAAAAACTACTGACCGTTTATTTTATTAATTGACCGAGTGTATATTGACCATTTATCGAATTATTTACTGACCTTTTTGATTAATTACTGACCCAATAAATACAGGCCATTGCATATTATAACTTTCAAATAATGATCATATAAACAAGATTTTGTGTCAATTGGTTGAAAATTATCTTTATCAATAATGAGTTTCATTCTAAAGTATTTGGCCGTTCAAGTCAAGAAACAGTTATACTGATATTGTAAAAATATTAGTAAGCCGTTTATATAGTTAAAATATTAGTAATATTAGTAAACCGTTGTCTAAAAGAATACATTAATTTACAACTATGTTTAAATATTCGGCGTATTAATAATACAAAAATTTATCTATAAACATAGTCTAACTAAAACGTATCCTATAGTTTAAATGGACAAGTTCAACAACTAGGTAGTATTGTGTTCATCCTTTCGTATTTTGGTATGGCTTTCGATACGTTAGAAACACACAAACTCATATTTCGAAAAAAAAATGATTCCATTACGCACCAGTTTTTTCAGCCTAATGAATCTTGAAAAAGAATTGTTTTCTTCTTTCTTGAAAACTTGCCTAAACAAAGATAAGTTTTGGTTCTAATTAGCATTAATTTAAGATATTGACTAAGAGTGCTTGGTGGAATTTAAATATTAAAATAATTTTAACGATACAAATTAGATTAATAGTCATATTAATGATAACGATGATTTATACGATTTTTGTTTTTTATGTAAGAATATATAACTATTTTATAAGCGTAAAAAACTGTTTGAAACGGTTTCGATTTAATTTGTAATTTAGCATTACATTGTCATTTGCGATCTTGCAGCTTGGAAGCTGCGCGAAACAAGGGCAGCGCGTGGGCGGCGGGGGTGTCGCGTGCCGGAGCAGATGCATTTCTCTCCCCTATGTGCACTCTGATTTTAGATTACTGCATCTTGGTTAACGTACACACCCGTCGAGTAATTCCGTTTCTACCGTTTAAAATGCACCGCATTTTGGCATGCAATTTTAAATAATAATTTCTATTCCGTCTGCCAAATGTTAATAGTTTTCCGAAAAATATATACACTCCTTCTTCCAAATATTAAAAATATTATTGGGTTTATCAAAGAATATAAAGACGTTTCTGATTCATTTTTAAAGTCCTTTTTCGTTAGTAAATTTAGCCTAACATTAAAAAAATCAAACCTATGAAATATTTTTTGTGTGTGAAAGACCCTAATATATCACCGCGGTTTGAATGAGTATGTCAGATAACGAGTTATCACGAATTTTAATCACTTTATACAGCCAAATCCTGATTGAGCGACTTCGGTGGGCGTACCCTGTACAGATCATTGAAGAGTATTACTCAAAAATATTGGTAATAATTGCAAGACTACGGACGTTGAAAACGATTTGGGCTTCCGATGCTTTCGTAGGGTTAGGTTGAAGTCTTAAGATTTTTGTTGAGAAGGACAAGACGCAAAATGGGTCAGGCAGACAAGAATGATCTCAATTTTTGGTTGAACAGACAAGATGATAATTGTATTTCGTAATAATAAAACATATCCGATGATATGTAAGAGAGTAGAAAACAGCATTACTCGCCATCTAGACACTTAAATCATTATAGGGTATTGAAAGCAAGTAGGTTGAGTAAATCTAACCTTTCAAGTAAGTTATTGAAAATTTTATGAGACCGAGTTTTATATTTATCTTTAGTGTACCATCGAAATTAAGGGGGTGTGCAGCCCTCTGTAAAGTTGTGCTATTTTTGTTGAGCTAAGGGGGATCATGAAATTACCCACATAGTGTATGATGCCTTACACACCTTGCCTTGCTTGAAATAAATTCTCGCTGTCGAGAAATCGGCGAAATAATTATTTACCACGACGCACTTACCGTCAGAGATTTTTACTTATTAGTCAGAAAATTAAAACGGAATGACACTTTAAAATGTTTTTAAAATAAATCCGTTCCTTTAATTGATGAACGACACTGACTTATTATTATTTTTGACAGAATAGTGGCTTAAATTGTCTTCAATGTTTTATTTCTAAAAAAGATTTATTGAATGTGTTTTATTGTAAAATGAATGAGGTATCCGAATTCTCATTGTACATCATATTTTTAAATTCGTATAAATCCATTTTATCTTCAATACTCAACTGCAAAAAAAGTTGTTACCAAATTGTGAAATATGGATGGACTGTTTTATATATAACGGCCAATGGTGTATTCATTTCAGACACTGTAGCCAAGCTAGATTTTTAAATACCCAGCTGTGCTGAGACAGACTATGCTCTCCATACATTGTTTTAGCAATCGATTTATGAATTCCTAACTAAATGCATGAATGTATATGATGTTTTCATTTCTTTCCACGCATTATAGACACATTTAGAAACAAAGCGTGGAAATAGCGATTACTACTAATCTTTTTCTAATCACATCGTTCTATCACTTTTTCTAATCAACTTTGTTTATCGATCACTTAATTGGATAGTATGAATAGTACAATATTGTTGAGAATTTCGCATTATTATTTTTAACGCCATTTAATTAGCTTGAGGTGTACTTGTGAACAAACATGACAGTAAATTATGAGACACGTATATATATGCTTATCTATTTTCTCGTGACGAAGATTTACAGATCACAGAAAGATACTTGTAAACTAATAATATTGTGCTTCTCAGAATATCGTTTCTGAATAATAATTGATCCTGTTTTTACATTACATATTATAATTTTCTGTCTCATTGAATTAAATTAGTAATTTTGTATCCGATCACACGATTTTTTACTACTTACTTCGATTTTAAAGCGCTGTTTTTATTGTATCATGCATGTATGAAACATTTAAATTTGTTTATAATGATTAACATTTCAAACTGGTTTCTTTTCAATGATATAAATGTATACAATATTTTTAAAATAAAGTTCTTTATTTGGATCATCTTTATACTGTGTTTAAAGCCATTAATTCAAATATAGCCATAAATCTCACATAAAAATTTCAGATTTCAATCAGATCGAATAAATTAAAATCGACGATAGTAATATCGAGCGGTGCATATTAAGGGATAGTTAAATAGTAAAATGTATCTAATAATTAATTCACAACGATAAGTATTATTAATCGCAGGTAGAGATTATAAAATATTCCAAGGGTTTCGTTCGCCAAAAACCGTTAAATACCCAACAAAATATTGAACAATAATGCCTGAGATAAAAACTGGATCTTTGTGGATGTACCCAAATGTGACCTGGAAACGAGTTCAACAGATAGATTCAGAAGATAGAAAAACGTAACCCATGATCTCCGTCAGTTATAATCAACATTTAATATAAATTGAACAATACAATAACACAGATTTTATATTTTGAATGTCGTACTAATTAGGCTTGTGAAATACTATACATATTTTTTTACAATTACAAACCAGGAATATCTTTTAAAATATGCTTTCAATCTATTAATACGAATAATAAATAAATACTGCCCTTTTAGTGTAAATTTTTCTACGAACATATATTTTTAAATTACTTGTCAGTTTTAACACAATTAATTCTCATTTACAAAAATAGAAATCAATGAAAATAACAGTAGCCAGTTTTAAACTAACAAATAACACTTTTGAAAATTAATTGAATCTTGTTGTATATCTTTTAAGTTTATGTTTTTACCAATAATGATAATCTTTTTCAAAAATGTTTTATTTGAGAATTATTTTTATTGGTTATTGTATCCACACAAAATTGATGATAATGCAGCAATACCGTGTCTTAAATAAAAATATGTAGGAAATTACTTCTTGAAATATATTTTCCCAAATGGTTGTCCATCGCTCCTAAAGGGGATGCACTTCCTACTTCACACGCTTACACCAACTTGCCGGAATGAGTGTTTCCAGTTCCCACGGCAACTGCCACTTGCCGATTTTCTTGAGAGAGATTCGAACCTGACCCCTCGGCCTCACATCCTTTACAGTACCCCAAAACTGTGGCCAAAGTTTTGTTAGTTCACAGGCCCACGATATTCGATGAGAAATTTATACATTTTCTTACAATTTTACAACAATAACTCGATCAATCTGAAAGCGTTGAGAGAAATAATACTGCCCTCTATGATAGGTGGGGAAAATAATATAAAACCGTTAGTTAAATAGAAACCTATGAACCTTATTTCCGTTTTTTTAAACATTTTATTTTAAAATACAAGTAAAATGCGTCGTAACAGTTTATGATTTTTTTCGTAGAAAAATGTGTCGTGAAAGGTTTTAAGACATTATTATTTGGTATGCTTCATATAATATGCAGGAAAAATATTTATTTAGAAATATCTGTGGGAAAGGGTATATTTTTTAACCATACCCGCTCTCTATTTGGAGCATATGGTCATCACACTTTTCCTCCAAGATTCTCTGTCCCTCGCCATTCTTATTACTTCCTCCCAGGTCATCCCTGCATCCCGTAACTTCACCAAGTACATCCTATGGATGATCATCAATGGCCTTTCAGGGTGACGGTATTCATCCGGTTGGTAGAAGAGACATGCAGGATTCAGGCTCCCGGGAGCATCCGCAGCACATTGTCCCAACGGTAGAATTACAGTATGTATTCTATAATATAATATTATAACTTCAAAAATAAGTGTGAAGCTTACATTATACTGTGATTATTTACTTCACGATAGAGGTCTGCACGGGCCCAGGCTTGGCCCGTGGGCCGGGTTCGGGTGGGTAGAGACAATTGATGTTCGGGCTCGGGCCCGGCCTGGGTAAGGGATTTGTTCTTCAGAAAAATATTTCGGACTATGTTCGGATCATGAGTACTCTTGATAACTAAATACTGCTGATAACAAAAAGGCAAGAAATAAAATAATATATTACGTTTCGAACATCATTGGACACAACAGAGTCATTCAATCATTTTATATTTTGGTAACCTGAAACTGAGCTCATAAAATTGTATGAGCTCATTTAATAATCACCGATAGTAAGTTTAAATAGTAAATGAATAAAGTGTGATTTTATTCAGTATCTGCTTTCTATTCATTTTAAATAGTCGACTGTTCCGTGTGCCGAAATATTCATTTTAAAAAAATACAAAAGATTCGTTAAAAATGGGTTTCAACGATATTGAAAAGTGGTGACTGTGGTGATGTGTGGAAATCATTCTATGGAATAATAGATTTTTCTACATGTGAAAAAGTTGGGTAGGTACGTTAATCAATTTTATGCTACTGTATTTTTTTAAATCGGGTTTTTTCGGGCCGAGATATATAAATTTCGGCTTCGGATCGGGCTCGGGTAACAAGTGTGGTATTAAGACTCGGGCTCGGGCAGGCTCGGGCCTGAGGTGAACAGGCTCGGGCTGGGTAATTTCATCAAATTTCGGCCCGTGCAGACGTCTACTTCACGATATCAATTATTATCCGATTAAATAGCATTATAAGTATTCAAAATATCACAATTTATTTATTTTTATGATGATTTTTATCGTTGAATATTTCGGCATCATGAAAATTATTAATACTACAAGTTTTAAAATCTTTGTAGAATAAAATGAATAGTTTTTTTACATCATTCTAGATATTGAGATTCATGTGAAACATGGAAACGAATCGCCTGGAAGTAAATATTTTATTACGTACTAAGAAAAGTACTTTCATACTAACTTATAAATACTAAACATCATGACGTTTTTTATCAGTGCTCCGCAATCTTTTCTCACCCACGGCACACCTAAATACTCATAAATATTTCGCGGCACACTACAAGCTAAAATATGTATATTTCATAAACGAAACATACAATTTGTTAATTTGTTTTTATATGACGAATTTGAAACAGTGGCTAATATATTTATTAATAAAATTCAATTAAACTATTTAACCCTTTCAAAGTGATGGGACACTTGCAAATTAGAAAAAAAGCATTTGTAAAATTGTTACTAAAATAATTACTTTGCTTCACTACTAAACATTATTAAACCTAATTTGAGTGGATAAAAGTACTGCCCATTGTTTTGTTTGTCCAAAGTCCAAAATAATCTTTCTGTTTCCAATAATAGTCTCGTGCAGTGGCGCAGCTAGGAGTTGCGGTCCTTGAGTTTGCCGCTCACCTCCACTTTTCCTCCAAAATTTATGTCAGCTACCATGACGGAACAGATTTTTATGTATAAATATAATTTCTTGAAAAATATGTACTATAGAAAAATATCATATTTCGTCAGCGAATCACAAATCATAATTTTTATTTGCATTATCTACGGAATTTTCCACTCATTTTCAAAATTACTCGATTTTTTCTCATTTTGGACGCTGTGAGCTGCGGCACACCTGGGATCGTCTCGCGGCACACCGGTTGCGTAGCACTGTTTTAGATTATACCGAATCTTTGTTTTCCTGCGGTACTCAAAGTAATATTCCCAACACCCGATACTTATTTATAGTGTTACGTTGGACGTATTTCATAGGTAACACAGTCACGTAGAATGCCTTCAAATGCTAACCAGGAGTATTTTAAGATCAATTTACCAAAACTAAGTTGATGTACACTAAACTGTTTACCAATATTACTAAAAACTGAATAAACAAGTGGATGAAAATGTTATGATAAAATGTTTTGAGTAAATTAAAGTCTATTTTTTTCGGTTGTGGAGTAGGGACAATTTAAGTATTGATGTGTGTAAATCGTATTTGTTAAAAACTTCTCACTTGTCAGTTATTTAAAACAAAATGACAGAACATTACATTTTTAAGATGTCTGATAAGAACAATCAAAAACAAATTCACTTATGTCATGATTCAAAATTGTTTTCCAGTTTTCTTTTTGTTGAACTATATAAAAATACTCGATTTTCCAAAAAAACCCTTCAAACTGTATATGTCAGTAATCTAGTCTTGTGACCGATGATTGTAACTATAATGCTTTTATATATTATAATACTGTGGTCTTCATGGAGAGTTGAATAATTACTTTGAATAGGCAAGTTGTGGTAGTAAATTAATGTTAGGTAAAATGGGAAACTTACAATTAAGATTAGTGAATAATATTGATGAATTTTTCTCATTGAAAGATTTATCTGTCACGTTGCACGTAAAATGCGAACAATTGACCGAAACGTGGTTCCCATCCTCCGACCCGTACACCGTCGAGAATCGGTTACAATAGCTAACTGCCCAAAATCGAGATCACAGTTTGATCCGTTTCATCTCATGAGCAATCTCAATTTTTTATTGTTTGATAAAACATTGTCCTCACGAACTTGATACTTGTTATTTTATAACTGTTTCGCGTTAGTTACCAACCAGATATTCTGTGACGCATTACAAAATAATGTATCCATTGTTATATTTTTACGATCAGGTTTGCGCAAGTTGTGTGAGGTATCGGGTTCCGGAAATCAAAGGATTTTAAATGCTCTGAAGGGATGCAAGTAAAAAGTATACACCTTTATCTGAGAAAAGGTTAGTAGCTGTATATCGATGTATTCCTTAATTCAAAGGGATCAACTTTTTATTAAGATCGCGTCAATACACACTATACAGTATCGAACATGAATTGTAATAATATTATAATGGTATCAATAAGCGCAGTTGAGCTCATTATAATCAAACATAAATATTTTGAAGATAAACATACATGAGAAAAACATTTATAAAATCATCCAATTCCATGAGTATGACCATTGAGCCGATTTCACAAATTAAATACCCCTCTCAGAGGACCTCTGAATTAAGGCAACGGACAGTTTCGAAAATTATTTTTTCAATCGATTTATCAATTTCTGTTCGTAGGCATGGATGTTTGTGACGTTTAAAATTTCCTCCCACCCATCCGATCCTTAAAAAATGGGGCGTAACGACAGCGATTAGCGAACACTAGTCTTTTCTTAGCTCTATCCTTCTATCCCTACTGCCTTCGAAAAGAGGGGTTGTGTAACTGAGTAATAAGCAGTTTTAGTAGAAAACTTCTGTTTAGATTCAATCATTAGTAGACAATATACTCAACATTGGGAGCGGACATGGCAAACAAAAACTCATGCCAGCTCATGTCATAGGTTCCTAACTAAAAATAGCAGTTATATATATTGTTATCAAATAAAAAAAATTTGGTGATGCTTTTATGCTCGTTGGCTATAGAATTAACAAGATAAATAAACTTACAAAAATATTAATTGATTAAATTCAGCTTGCTTGTACATATCAATAATGAAATCAATGCATAACATTATAAATATTTAAGATAATATAACATATAACCCAACTCCTTTAATATATTTTATCGATAAGTTGACATTACTAATATTCATTTTTAACTATAATTTAGAATTGATGTACTAAATATTCTGAATGATAAAAAAGAAAGGAAACGGTTTTTGTTGATTTGCTCCAATTTCAATAAACATCCCTAAAATTATTCCGGAAGTCGCATCTGTTCTAGTGCGTTGACCTTCTTTCAAATAATCCAAAAGACGCGGGCATTTCCATAAATATTATATATCACACAGCTCCGAACAAAAAATGGGTCTCCTAAAAACAGGTAGCCCGTCGCGACAAAAAAAAACATAACGGAAACTCAAATGAATTTATGATAATTTCGTAAAACAGAGCAAAAAATTAAGCGGTCTGGTTTTCGAGACGTGATTTGGATGAAGGGATCGTATAAATAATTTATGAGATAATATTACCTTGCAGTGCAAGATGCTAAAAACATTTTTCACACGACCTCTTTGCTAAAAATGAGACATCGAGGATTGTTTGTTTTTTACTAAATTATGCAGGACATTGTTTTTTTATATTGCTTTACCCTACATCTTTTTTACCGTTTTATGTTTGATCACATTCATATAATCTTATTATTATTCTGAATTCGCATATTTTAAATATGTTAAGAGACGGGAAGTTTTTATTTAATTATCTGGTGTGTTATTCACTCATTTTTTTAAATATCTTTATCAGCTACATATGCGAAAAGTTTTTAACCAATCAGTTTGATGTAATCAGCGTCAATATATTTAAATCATTTCCTTAAAATTAAATTAATAAGTTTGTTATAGTATAATCTCCTAAACAACATACTTTAAATCGACCTAAATAAGTCGGTCTCTGAGATCTAGTGGTAAAGGTTGTACGCTAGCGAGCATATGGGTCAGGGTTCAAATTCCGGCATGTTCAATGTCAGGTTAAGATATTTTCAATATAATATTTAAGATCTTGGGTATTTGTGATAGCTTTAAATTTAAAAAGACACAATCCGCTGTAAACAGTTTTTCACTGGTATTATCTCTTTATTATAAGGTTATATGTGTTACTGTTTAGATATACGCTTTAGCATGTAACCACCGATCTGATTCTTCTTATAGCTAAAATTTATTTATCAATTTCGATAAAGTTTTGTTGAATATGTATTGATAAATATAGGTATCACCTGCTATCAATAAAAAAACAAGTGGTTATCTGTTGATATTTTTCAGTATAACCAATAGTTTTTGTAGTCTATATCAGTGCTAACAGTCCCAAACTGTGGGTTGAGACCCCCTGGAGAGGGTTTGTAGGACTTACACGGGGAGCAGTAAAATGTTTCAGTAGAGGAACAAGTATTCATTTACGCATTTTTTTCTTTTTACATACGCTTATATCTGTTATATAAGAACACGTTATTCATGATTTTATTAAAATTTTGGCTGTGGCTTATTTTTTGCCAATTCCGTGGGACGTGGAACGAAAAAGTTTGGGGAGTACTGATCTATGTAACGAAATAAAATCAGTTTATGCCAGGAAGTCTATATTATAATATACTGTTCTGGCTATATATTATGAAATTTAAACGAGTTTTACTTTAAATATACCAAAGACATGTAAATACAAAGTATCTGGAAATACGATATAAGTGTACCATTATGAGCAATCGCGTCAAATCAAAACAGGAACGTCCATTGTGTACATTACCATTACCTTAATAATATAACCTTTTTGGTGCTAATGCGTTAAAAGATTTACCAGTTGTTTATAAATTCGACATTATTAGTTCGAAAAATACTGACAATAATATTTTACAATTAAAAAAGTTTCAGTCTTCACCAAGCATTAAGCTAATGAAGCATTTTTATTGTTACAATGATTACTGAATCGTTTTTATGAGCTTCTTCATCCATGTCTGCTCCTCAAATGAAGCATTAGGCTAGCACGTGAAGCGTCCTAAATTCCTTTAGTTCTGAAGTCTTATCGTAACTCCTCGGAATACACCAAAGTAATGGTATTCAGTGATCCACCAGGACGCAAAGCAAGGCAGTCGGTTTGAAAAGGTGATATGCTAGGCCTAGATTAAGATATGAGTCGGGGCAGATTAAGCATCGAAAACTCCAAAAATTGTCATTTTCTCGCAGCTAAGAAAATGGCTTTTTTATATGGAAATAGAATAATTCAACAACACCGTTGAATATGTAATAAAAGGAATTGCTGCATTTTTTTTCATCTCAATTGCATCGACTTTAAACGTTTGATCAGCACGTAGGTTCTCATATACAATAATTTTCGAGGGCAAAGGTGATATTTTGGACCCTCCGGTTGTTCATTTTAACCAGATCTGAAAACACATAGGAGGTTTAGCACATAAATGATGAAATCATAAAAAGCTTGCCTATAAAAAATATTCCATCTTTATATAATAAATTTTTTGATGTAATTTACCATCTCTATTTCAAATATTTTTTCCTTTTATTTTATTCGTTAATTTTGTCCGTTATATTGATGTTTAACTAAAGTATTATATTCAATTGTTTGCAAACTGTTTCCACTTGTTATGTCACAACGTAAGAACGGGGTAAGTTTAGAAAGGAGATATGGTATTAAATTTTTTTTTTTTTTTTTTTTTTTTTCCATGTCCGCTCCCAATGTGGAGCATATGGTCTCCTAATGGAGGTATCTTGACAGAATTTTTTCTACGAGAACTGCTTGTCACTCAGTTGCTCAACCTCTCTTTTTCTTTTTCGAAGAGAGTAGGGATAGAAGGATAGGGCTATGATAGGACTAGTGGTTAGCTAATCGCTCTCGTTACGCCCCGTGAGGATGGGATTGGTGGAAGGGAGGACTCAGACTACGAACAGAAATCCATAAATCGATTGAAAAATCAATCTATGAAAACCGTCCGCACCGGGAATTGAACCCGAGACATCCGTAATCGTAGCCAGCGACGAAACCAACTGCGCCACGGACGCCGGTATTAAATTAATGTCATATTATTCGATAGCATAGAGCAGGTTAAGAAGTAAGCTACGCTTTTGAAGTTAGCAAGCAGGTGTTCAATTTCCCCATAGAAGGGCGCTGGTTACCACGCGGGTTTCATGCAAAGACTTGTATTCCAATAACATCAACGTTTCCTAATCTTGATTTTATGGTGAATATTAAAAAAGAAATGACATACAACATAATAATAATATTTTCATTCGTCACATCCAGGGTTGTGTTATCAAATAAAAATCTAGCGACTTTTTTAAAAAATATCAACTGTTTTTTTCTAATCTATAACCTTATCGCAACTCATATAGATGGTCGTAATTTCACAAACCACTGCGACAAATTAGCTATTTGACTTACGTTGACTTACTCGTATAATATATGTATTTTTAGGGGGGGGGGGGGTTATCGATTATATAAATGGGCCGATCTGAAGACGTCAAACTACTTAAAAAAGAATGTTTCGTAAATATGCTTTACAACAAGCTACGCCTGAAAAAATCGTGATAAAAACAATGAAATTATTTATGAAATATCCGTAATTAGGTAGGAAACATCAAACATTTGAATCAAGAAAACTAAACAATAAATTGTGTGAAATAAGAAATATTTTTTGAAAATTTTACCGTCGTGTTTCAAATTAGCTCTATGGTTTGTTATAAGAAGTTCGATTTGACATTTGATGGTGACTTTTTCATAGTGATATTGAAATTCCTATTTCTCGTTAATTATCTGATTTGGCATTTTCCTATTCATAATTAAATCTCCTATAAAATTTCATTGTTATTAGGAGCATTTAGTAAATTTTCGGGTAGAAAAAAAGTTGCATGTTATTAAGTATATTAAACGAAACTTTTTGTAAACTATAATACGCGTAATTTATGTCGTACGTATACAAAATACAGGTATATAGTATTAAATACCGGTATTATCAATATTGAAATCCTTAGAGAGTACAGATAGTATAATACAAAGTTAAGGTAACACTGTAAATACTGCTTGGTGAACGCTGATTTTAAATAAGGGAAACTTGAGACTGAAATAAATCTCAGTGCTACGAATGGCAGGTGTGCTTACTTCCGAATTGTCGAACATACCGGATGATTTCTCTAACCAAAATCAGATGATCCAATACAAGTTAAAAAGAATATTTTTTAGAAATAATTAATAAACATTTAATTTCACTAAAAGGTAGGATGCAGTTATTACTTGTTTTTAAATTATTATCGGTATTCATAAACACTGATTGATTTTATATAAGTATTACTACAAATATGCATAACTCTATGTTATTTTTCATCACCTACTGGTCCTTATCATTTCATAAAACTGTGAAAGTAGTCCAAAAAATCTTTTTTATTTTAATAAATACTACTCTAACCACAAACAAAAGTTATCGCCGAATCAATCGAAAATATGAATATTTCTTTTTTATATGGATTGAATTAGCTTAATTCATGCTTATATAAAACAGTGAATTTTAAAAAATACAAGCCCTACCAAAGAATACATATCATTAGAAATAACAAAATTCTTAACTGATATCAAGAATTTCCTCACTGATTTTAGTAAATAAGGAAGAGTTAATACTCTTATAAAGAAAAAATAATGATGCATTTTATTTGAAGTCGATGTATCTGACCAAGAAAATATTTCAAGATATACTAAGTTAGACAATACTCTTAATCTTGTATTAAAATGTATATGACGTTATCATAGGCGCTAAAAATGTCGACTTGTGTTTCAGAAAAATCTTCACTAAACGTAACATGACGTTTTAGCGATATGTGTAGGTACATAATATATTACCAACTCACCTGGCACGGCAGTAAACTGTTGTTATATTGAAAGGAATAAATAATTTCTTTGTGTTATATCAAACACGTGCTTCCTAAGAAAGAATTGTTAAGAAGAATAGAATAGAAAAGGCAGCTGCGAAATCAAAATTTAAGTCGCAATTTTCAAGACACCAAGCAGCGTTCTATAAAAGTCTTAAAGCTTTTTAGAAATCAGTGATATTCAATTTACGATTATGTTTAAAAACTCTTTTTCTTCTTCGTTATCTTCAAATTAATAAATTACGTACATTATAAACGTAAATATTAAAATATGTTCATCCAATATTATTATATATATTCACTATTACAATATGCGGATCTTGTATGCTCCATGAAAGCGTCCATGTATACTATCGTAAATATGAGATGATACAAAGATTGAGCATCATTGTTTTATATTGATATTTATATATATGTATATATATTGGAGGTCTGCACGGGCCCGGGCTTGGCCCGCGGACCTTTACCGGCCCAGCCCGTAGGCTGGTCTCGGGTGGGTAAAGACAATTCAGATTCGGGCTCAGGCTGGGCTCGGGTAAGGAATTCAAATTTTAAAAAATATTGTCGGCGTCCGTGGCGCAGTTGGTTTCGTCGCTGGCTACGGTTACGGATGTCTCGGGTTCAATTCCCGGTGCGGACGGTTTTCATAGATAGATCTTTCAATCGATTTATGGATTTCTGTTCGTAGTCTGAGTATTAAAATTATCTTTGTATTATGACTGAGTAAATTATTTTGTTTTAGGAAATGCGCTTAGATTATTTAATTGTCTTCATAAAAAAATTAATATGAAGCCAATCCTGCTACAAATACTTTGAAACTTTTCATATTTAAATTTCTCACAAGAACTACGCCACTGAAATAAGGTTTTTTTGTGAATAATTGATCAATTATGAATAAATCTACCAATTATTATGTGATTCGTATTAAAAAAAAATGTTTCACGAAAATTCTCACTTGTCATGTTCAACCAATATTGTCTTGGTAAAATACTTGCATTTTTTTAAATTACCAGATTAATTATTATTAAGACAACATTTGATATTTTGAGAAATCATACTTTATAGTATTTCAGCACAAGCGATGAATCATGAGGACATCCTTGACACGCGATTTTAAGATTTAATGCGTAAGCGATATAAATGTTTCATCGGGATATTTTAGTATGACAGGCACCTCTTCGAAAACGACACACGGTGATAAATCACTTCGCACAAAGGATAAGTGTATAGGACCTGTAGTATTTTTTTCATTTGGTATTTTGTCAAAAGACGCGGCAAAACTGCGCACCAGGTGAGGTGGTATAAGAAAACCAAAACTGATGCAATACCTCATTACTCATTAGTAACATTTTTTAATTTTAACAGCTCAACTAAAACAAGGTGATAAAGATGTGAATAGTAGTAACAAATAATAATCACGTAAGGACTAATCCAAGCCATGTGTTTGAATCGAAAATATCATCTTCGTGTCTATAAAATAAATCGGATGGTTTAGGCGGGTAAAAGAAGAAATATACATATTATCAAAGCTTTTTATTATTCGGTTATATAGGAGGTATTGTATTTTTCGAACGATCAATGTCATTGATGATGTGATGATGAAATATTTCAAAAGTAATACGCAATAACATAACTTTTGCACCTAAATATATGAGAATATCTATTTATTTAACATAGCTAGAGTTAAGATTTTATTTTGCGTAATATTGTGAAGCAAAAAGAATTTACTGTTGATATTTAACGCTAAAAATTATTTAACTTTTAAAAATGCGTAATATAATAATGTAGTGGTAGAAAACGTTAAATGAAAAAACCTTGTTTTGAGATAATCGACTTTTAAGAAAATCGTGAAATTTAAGTTTTTCTATTTGCATAACTTAACCATTGATTAGTAAGCCAAAAACTTCATGAGATTCGTAATCATTAACTAGTTCGATTTAATTGTTGGTAATTCTTTTCATAATCAATATTAATTAGAGCTTTTTACAACTTATAACTGCTAATGAATTTGACTTGATTCATATTGATATTTTCAAATTAGAGCTTGGTTTTTCCGACGACAGACAATTCTAAAATCTATCGTACTGCATTCATAAGTCAAAACAGTCGATTTTCGACTTATTGCCTTCTGTCACATTAATACATGCTTCGTAAAAGTTTATTTATCGATACAGATATTTGAAATAATTTCAGCTACTAATCGTTGCAAATGGATTCTTAATGTTAGTTGTTTAACGAGACATGATTTTATGTCAGTCGTTCAACATCTCTCATTGCAAAGCATCAAAGAAGAAAGATAAAATTTAATAAAATACTTGTAGTTAACTAATCACTCTACCTATGTTTCGTTTATCAGGATCAGGGTGGTTAGGAAAGAAAAAATATAGACATAAATACTTATGGATATAAATACAGTGATAATTCAACGTATTTAGGTTTGCATGCATGGTTTCTATCCTGTTATCCCACAAGCATGTGTATGAAGTCCAACAGCATTGATATCTCGGCTACAGGACTAACATTAGCGAAAATTTAATTTATTAAAATATTAAACTATCTATGTACATACGGTTTAGTATGTTATTATTTGAAATAATTCAGTTATTTACAATAAAAAATGCCATTTTGCGATACGGATTGCATAATAATGATTGCAAAATACGTTATAAAAAACAAGTTGTTTTGAACTATTTATTGTTATTTATAAATAAAATTTATTTACTTAAAAAAACGGCGGCAGCTATTTTTCTAAGAAAGTTTAATTAAAATAATCTAAAATATTTGCTGCCTTTGAATTATTCCGCATATACTTACGTAAACATTGAAAAAATCGCAAATGTTGTCGAACAAATACTTACAGGTAAAATTTATAGTTACGACAAAATCAGGTAAAACTTTCGGTCGTCTTTCCAAGGTATAATTCCTTTCACAAAAAAACTTTTTTTGAAGATCGTAAAATAATAATGTGCTCCATTCAACATTGGCATTTCATTGTTCATATGAATGAACATCTCTAAGAGTAATAACTTATTATAGTCGTCTCTTTCGATGGCATTACACTTTGTAAAGGATTGACAAGGAAATATGTTTTGATATATTTCTACTGTAAGTTATATGCTCACAAATTACAACAAGTGCACTATATGGAGTTTAAGATGTATTCTTTGAGTATAATAGTTTTTTTTTGCGCTAAGCCAGAAGATAAAAACTTTGGCAAAATCCGTTTGAAAAATTCCTTACAGGTACAAAACATGAAATATCAAAGGTGATATGTTTTACGACATATCGTTATTTTACGCGCAAAATTTTGAAGTCTTATGGTATTTTTCATCTTAATTAAAATATAAATATTTAAGACTTGATTATAAGTAAGGTCTTATAAACATATAGTTTTGAATATAAAATTGAATTTCTGAAAACTTTATCAGATATTCTTACCAATTTGTAATATGGTAAACATGAAGTTTTGTTATAACTATTTTATTAAAACTGTAAAAGATCTTTCATACAAAAAAAAACAATAAAAACGTCATTCAGCATCATTTCGTAACAGAATTCTTTTTAATAGGATTAAATAACAAACTATTTAATCCTATTATAATGGAGTTCTACCAAGTAAATGCCGATTCAATCAATAAGAATTCTTTTTACATATATTTGGCAAACATAGCTCATTTAAAGAATTCATTAAATATTAAATGAAAAAGCTTTGTATATAATATGGATCGCATCATCTTTTTTATTAAAAAAACAAAACAGATTTTCATTGGTTGAAAAGGGTGACTTTGTGGCATATAATTTATTTAGTTGTTTTCTACATTTTTTCTGCCATAATATCCTTCCAATTATTATCATTAAGCAATATTTAAGGTTAAGTAACATAAAACATTTATCATATCATTTTATTGAAATTTAATATTCATTGAATTATCATTTATTTTCATTTCCGATAACAATGCAGTAGGAAAACCATTTTTTTTAACTTTTAAATAAAAAATCAATAGTCAATTTTCTTATGAGAATATTATTCAAAGCTAGTTTTGGTTTGAGTACAAAAATACTTACGTAGGTACCTATTGAATCTCTTTCCCCTCAAATATACCGTTATCTACTATGTAAGAATAAAAATAACTTGAAGGCGTACTTATGCTAGTAAAGGTACATAAAACAACAGTTAAAGGAAATCTTCCGGTATTCAAGGGGTGGATGGCTCATCAAAAGCACCCTCTTAATGAGGGACTTGCACACGTGGGCAAGACACGTGAGCCAGTGAGTTAAATCAGCCAATTGAGTCTTCGGGGGAAACATGACCCGTACCTCGAATGGGGGTGGATTTCTGGATTTTCGCTAAACTTAAACTGTTTTATAAATAAGCATGGAATCTATTTTATTTTATTGTAGTAAAATCGGTATTAATGAACGCGTAAAACTTTGAAACGTCACTGTAAAAATTATATAAAACATTTTAATTATAATATTACTAAGTTTTAGAAATCCTTAATGGATATTAAGGCTTTTGTAATTTTACAAGTCATAAGTAGGTATTGATTAACATTTATTAAGCAATCTCTGGCAAATGAAGCCAAAAGTATCCATTACAATAATTGTAGTAATCGTTACATTTCATGATGATTCGAAATTTAATTTAAAAAATAAATTTACGATTTCATTATTAATAGAAAGTGGCGGACGGATTGAAGATGTGAATGGAAATAAAAAAAACTTAATAGAACATACCGGAGTACATTTTTAATCAACTTGTAATGGTTTGAATATCAGAGGAATTTGGAGACAAGTTATTTGATTAGCCAATTCAGTGTGACGTAGGTAGTAGAAAAGTTGACGATGTTGGGACACTTACTCTGTATGCTCTTGTGATAGAAGAGATGTAGAAGACATGTTCACAAATACAATAATTTTTTCGACTGAAATTTATAAATCATCATTGAATAATGTTTTAAGTGTATTTATTAATGGGAGGTTAATATATCAAATCGTAACTTGTGTATTAAAAAATAGCATAATTATGAATATTTCGTAAGATATTTTATCTGTGATGAAATTTTGAAATATCAAACTTTGAAAAGCGTATTTGAGAAAATAGTGGCGCGTGTCCCGGAAGTGCTATTTTAAATGTCGAATGAGATTCGTAAATGGAATTGTGAGGGAAGAACAAGGGGGTAGTTTAAATAAAAACATAACGGAAATGAGGACTCAAAGCGGGTTTTGCAGCACGTTCCTTTCATTGCATTGCACTTCTACACTTATATTTTTATAAAGGTATCGTATTTAAACCTACATTCAATTTATTAAATTTGAATTATTGAGACTTTGTACACTTCCATGTATTTTGTCACTGACAAGCCAGGTTTCGCCTTTCGGCATCTTCAGGCATTCGAGCGCACGAATGGACTCGAATTGACAGACAGTAAACAGTGTCTGAAGTCGATGCCTTAAATTATTAAATTGTATTTAAAAAAAATGAAATAGGTGCGACCGAATGTTTTAAAAGCAGAGGAATATACCAATTTCAAAATGTGAGCGTCGCAATCATAGTCAAGAAGCCAATATTTTCAAGTAAAAAAATTACCATCGATATGTATTTATTGCAGTTTCACTCTCATATAAGACAAAACTGATAATTTAATCATCATAAATTACGTTGTTTTAATCAGACATCAGACCTGTAGATTCGGAGTTAGTATTTTAGATGGAGTCAAATAAATTTATTTTACACCTTTAACACAACATAACTTATTATTGATGTTTTTTTAATTATATAAACACAATGAAGATCATTTTACGTGTTTTAAATTACTTACTTTTTAGTCTTAAATTATTAAGGGGAAATGTTTTAATTTCATTATTTAGTTGATTTTCGATTTTACATCTCCATTGGGAGCATATCAATTTCAATCAGATTAAGTATATTGTTCCGTATCTTTCATTTTTATTATCCCTATGTATATTTTTCTTGATTAATCTGTCTGTCTGTCATTTACACAAATCACAACACTACCCTTGCGAACTATCCGCAGACACAGCGAATGAGAAAGAGAGTGTTTTGACCATTCCATCAATATGAATATTACTTTTATAAACATCTAACACTTACAGACACTTGATACACGGTGCATATGATAATTTTTATTGAAATATAAAGATAATGTTTATTTGTATATCATTACATTATTCAAAGATCTCATTGTACTTACTGGCTTTAGTGAAAATATTTTATACATTAGATGTACCTACCAATAATTTGACCAAAATAACCAACTTAGTTTTTAAAATTTATCAGCCAGATTTCAGCAGTTCAAAGGTGTTCTACCACAGACTGCAGTAGGCACTTACCTGTGGCATGCTTTGAAACAGTTGAGTGATATGTAAGATTAAATTGATAAGATGTTGATGTTATTTCACCATATTGTTTACATAATCAATTATTTTCTGCATCGTTTCTCGCTGTAGTTTGATTCCATAACCAAGACCAGATTCGGAAAAACATCGTTAGTCTTAATTTAATTTTTTTTGTAAGCACGTTTACCCAGTGAATTTTTTTTTTTGATCGATAAGCTGTGTTCTCAATAAACTTCTCAAACCATCTTCATTCATCAAAGATAAATATTTTCGATAAAGGGTATTTGCACAACAACCAACCGCTATTATATCTGAACAATGTTTTTAGGACAACGCTGTTTTTGCGCATATGGGCTCAATTGTAAAATAAAATTACCAAAAGTTTCTAATATAATATTTAATGGTAGGAAAAGTTTGCCGGGTTTGTAAACGAGTGATCAACGTCGTTGTAACATTTTTTAAAAATGAATTTTTGAACGGTTTATGGATGTCTGTCATCACTTTTAAGGTATTAACTGTCAATTGTTGGTGGAAAGACATCATATTTTAAAAATAAAACACAATTTGTTTGTACTACTTCCACATGTTTATAATGATCAAGACCGGTTTCGCTCATCACGAGCGTTATCTACTGATGATAATGCTCGTGATGAGCGAAACCGGTCCTGATCATTATAAACATGTGGAAGAAGTACAAAAAAATTGTGTTTTATTTTTTTAAATATAGATGTCTGTCATGTTTAAATTTACGCACACCCATTCAATCGCAGGAGAGATAAGCTTGCTCAAGTCCTATCATAGCTCCATCTTTTTATCCTCACTCTCTCTAAAAAAGAAGCTGAGTAACTGGATAACAAGCAGTACTAGTTAGGGACAATTTACTAGTTGTTATTCTATCCGGTAAATATTAACAAATAGGCGGTCGTAATCGCTCAAGTTTTGTTGACTACGTTTTTTCTGGGTACCCCAGCCCGGTTGAGCACATAAAAGAAACCGGTTGTAAAAACAATAACCGAACTAAACTGAGTCGGGCACGTGTGCTTCCGTAACGTGCACCGGTTCTGCATCTGGAACATTATTATGCACCGCTCAGTGGTTGAAATTGAAAGACGTTGGCTGAGAAAGGGTTTTTACGATTCCGTTAAAAAACTGTATACATGCTTAACATTTCTACGAATTCTACAATTAAGTAAAACTTTAATGTATCATTATAAAATTCACTCTCTTAATTTTCTAAATTGTCAATAAAAAATTTAAGTCACATTGTTTTTTGAGTTTTCTCAGTGAGTTTGTAGTCTTATTATATCTAAAACAAAATCTAATTCTAAACCAAAATATTTATTAGTAATCTTTTTCAAAATCAATTGTCGCAAAACACGTACGAACCACGTATATATGTTCAACAAGTGAATACTAATTCAGGGATTTAATTTTTCTTTTATTTGGTAGATACGCCGACAAATAATTATGATATTATACGTTTATTTGAGACAAACAAAAAAAAATGATGAACTCAGAGCTCATAGTGTGGATTGAGAGATATCATATTTACCCACATAAGGAGCGAAACCACGGAGCTATTATATTAAAGTATTTTTGAAACAAAATATTCACTAAAATAATCAGAAATATTATCTAAAATTTGAAATGTGTATTTATTCTTTTTGTGTCGATATTTACATTTCAAGCACTGTTTTTACACAGAAAGTACTTACTCTTTCAGTGATCTTAGGGCGGTACCCTCATTTCCGACATATTCAAATACATTTTATTCAAATCTGGTGCACTTCACCCTCGCAGTACATGAGTCTTAATTCGGGAAAAACCTTACTACTTATTTCTTAATCTTAGGGGGGAAGTACAAGAAAGGTGGTAATTTTAGTCATCAACGACATCAAAATGTTACAAATATGTAATGTATATAATTATATAATAAGAGAAAAAGTATTTAAAAAATATGATGGATCAAATTAATACAACTGCAATAGTTTGCCTTATTCACAAACATCTTTATAAAATACTTTATTAATGTTAAATTATTAAATATTTCTTAAATAATAAACGTGGAGTGATTAAAATTGAGACATGTAAATAATTTGGTATCTGTTCGAATATGCAACCAAAATGGCTTATTTCTATGGTAATTAGGTACTGTACTATTCGATCATAGAAAATAATCTGTCAATTTACCATACTCATTATGAGATTATCTTATAGTGATCATGAAACGCATAATGGTCACATTTTCTGCATTACGTTTTTTAAATTATTAACTCACAATTCAAGGAAAACAAAACAGCGTGACTAAGGCGTATGAATAAAGAGATTCTTCGGCTACATATTCAAGGTTCTGCAGTTTGTTTATTAACCTTAGATTCAGGGCACCACTAGAAGAAAAATGCATATATGTATTAATTTCTCATGCAGCAAAAAATTTGCCGATATATATATTAAAGGATAATAGTCATTATGGCTTCTTAGTTTTTTTTATTCTACTGAAACTACACCAGTTTACTAAATAACTTATTACTAGGATGGATAGATATAGACACTATTTATTTCCCATCGGACTTCCTATCCACGTACATGTAATTAATATTGTAATAAATAGTATTATTGTTGTGACAACACTTTTCCACGCCCAATAGGAAGAAAACATCTCACTCTTCGTTTTGTCATTTAATTAGAATCAATGTCTATATAAAGGTGGCTGCACAACGACAGCAACACGCGGGAGCTACAAGCGGCAGCGACGTACTCTACCAATGGTTTTCAATGGGTGGCCTTTCGATGACGATTGCATTTACGCGCGGCAGATCATGTTTTGACCTGACACGTGTCACTGTCGCAGACATCGAAGAGCCACTTTAATAAATACAAATCTTATGATAGTGTTACTCTACAGATGATTTAAACACTTAAACACATAGAAACACAACTAGTGGAATCAGCTTTTAATTTTAATAATATAATAAAAATGAATTTCCATAAATTTGTCTCTGTTAGCTATAGGCTTACTTTTGGAAAATTAAAAAATACCTCTCTAAATAATGAGCGTAAAGCTTCAATAAAATTCCAAAAAAACTATAATTAGTAGATAATTAATTAGTGATAACATGTTTTATAACTTGTATTGACTTTCGCCAGAAGTCTCATCACAATACAAATATTTTTATACAAGACAAACGAAAAAAAAAACCACAATGACATCTAGAAAGTGACTCAAAATACCTGCCTAAATTTAATTACTGTAACAAACTATTATGCATTGTCAACATTTAAAAAAAACTATTTTAATTGCTCTTATTCGATTAAATCGAATTCATTAAAATTCTATTCAATGCCATTTATATCAATATTTAATTAATATTTGCATTGCATTGAATACGTCATTATAAATTATAGATTTTATCTGCTTGTAGAATTGTTTTTATCGAGTGCATTGGCACTTAATAAAAAAAAACTGATTATTGGTTTGATTGATTTATATTATTTATCTCATTATTTTATCACACAACATGAATTGAGAATATTCAGATTTTATTTTTACAGTGGCGTGTATCAAATAATGCATATATTGATTCGATAATGATTTTAATGGTAATTCTTTTTAAAAACAGATGCGGTAAATAACTTAGTTTTCAAAAAAACATATTTTTATCACCTGAGTTTCACTTCTTGACATCGTTGGGCCTTCAAAAATACGGATAGTCATCAATTGATTAAAATGAGATGTTAAAGATCCGGTGAGAATACTCAAATGAAAGTCTCTGTAACAAAACACACAATCACACTCTATCCCTGTCGGTGAACAGTCTACTTAAGAGTATTGAGCGAATGCGAATAGGTGGCACTGACAAAGGTAAAATTTAAAATTAATTATAAAAATTGTTGATGGTAGTAAAGCTTATGAATTATCACGTGGTTTCGTAATATTTATCTCTACTACTATCAAAAAGACCATAAAGTATCTTGATGTTTTTTTTTATTAATTTCTTCTTCGAGGCGCTACTGAAAATAATTATTAAATCATTGTAGGTGGTCACATTCGAAAGTACAAATTACGTATTTATATAACGTTATTTAATTGTCGTCATTCTTAAAAACATTTAATGAGATACTAAAAATGAATTGAAGTAAAATATTTGTGCGGATTGAATAATATTGATGCAATTATAAATTATCTGACATTTGATAGGTTTATATTAAATTCATTTTTTCAACATCACTGATAATAAATTTAAAAACTTAAATCGCATATATATAAAAAAATGCATGATAATAAAAAAATACGCGCTTGATCCATGGCATTGTAAAATTAGCAATACATAATTCGACGGTGTTTTGGCCAATTGATCTAACCCTCAAAATTGAAATTGTTCAGGAGAGTAAAAACTGTTTTTATCGAAAAAATTATTTGTTGAGTTGCGTTATGAAAATGTGAAATGCACTCCTGTAAATCCTCATGTTTTGAGATATGGAACTATACGTAGAGAGTGTCTATATAATAATGGCTTACACCAAGTGGCTGGGTCGGAATTTTTAACCTAAAACCAATGTAAAACGATGGTTCCCTTCCAAAAAGTGTTCAATTTATTTTTATAATCTACATAATTTGGCCGAGACCTGGTCTCTCGTCTTTAAAATGAGATCCAATCATTTCGAATTTTTTGAGGGTTACATCAATTGGCCAAAACATCATCGATATGTGGAAATTGTTATTAATATTTGACTATTTTAAAGATTATACAGTAACAACATATTAGATAACTTCAACATATTAACATCCCAGACTATATATTATGTAAAATATATATGCAATAAGTATAATTATAATTACGATTGTCTTGACGCTCTCAGGGCGCAATGGGTTAACCCTACAGAGACTGCTGTTTTTCGATGATCACTTTCAATGGAATATGAATTTGTTAAATAGTTTATCTAAAATCAATGAGAACTAATAATAATTTTGGTGAAAGATGCGATGGATCAATTTCATAAGATTTTTACTGTGAATAGAGTAAAAAAATTATATTCTCAATAAATTATGTCCAGGTTCGGATTTAGAAAAAATACCGAGTTAGATGACAATACGGTATTTACCTGCATTTAGATATATGTATGGCAGAATCTATATATTATACACACATGTATGCTCTGAGTTTGGTTAGGTAGCGGATACGCGGGATACGGTGCATAAAAAAATTGCACCGTTATTTATTTATTCATATAAAAGTCCAGGGTACTTGTAACAATGCAGTCGGGTCGATCTGGCGAAATGTAAAATGCCGTCAGTTTCCAACCGTCATCAGTATCAGCTGCTAAATCTGTCGCGTGCCCCATTTCAAAAGCTGAACTCTGATTGGCCGACCGGTCTTGATCAAAATATATGACTCGCGCTACTATGAAGGTATGTAATACGAAATCACCGTGTAAGGAGAGCTAAATTGATGAGAGATACAGATTCTCAAACTGTTAACTTTTATCTACTTCTGATAAACTAGCTTTTATGTCGGCTGGTTATTTAGTGCACAACATAAAATATGTGCCCTCGATAATATATTATGTTAAAAAAATGTAGATTTATTCTATGCAAGTAGTTTACATATTGAGGTACTTTTACAATACAATAAAAACAAAGCAAAACTTACTAATGGTACAAAATAAACTACTCAGGTCCATTAATCTGATGCTGTTTGAGCTCAACGGATTAACGAGGAAACTTAATTTAACGAGAACTGATCATGAGTCAATCACTTGATATCCTTTTTAAAGGTAGATAATAAACAATATATATATACATATTTAATAATAAAAGCCGGTTTATGTTTTGAATACATACTTATATAAAATCTTTTAACTAGTCGTTATTTGTGTTTCCAGTATTCTTGCGGTAAAATTTGATTTGTATTGATTTTCTACCAAGAATCCAAGCTCTTGAAAATACATCAGGATTAATTGATATTATATGAATTTAATCCAGAGACGTGGGTTTATAGGAATCTTTCAACCACCCATATTTTATCCCATCTAAAAATAGAATATACAAAAGCGATATATATGCTTGCAAGCAGTCCTCTCTGCACAATTCATCCGGCTATCCTTATCGTTCTTAGAAAGTGAGGATTAGTGGTTGAATTACAAACAGGTGTCATTCGATAAAATGTTTTTTGAAATTCTTGATACTTCATACGCTGCACATTAGAAATAAACCATGAATTATGAACCATTATATACCATGAAACATTAGAAAAAAACCATCAACATACCTTCAGCATTGGTTAAAGTAGAAAATTATTAATTTAGCGTGAAAAACTTAATGAATTAAATTAATTGTGCATATAATGACGTAATCCGCGTGACAGTTTAAGCATCGTCGAATCAATCTGTACATTCTAGTTTTCATAATGCATCAGCAAATAAATGCCTGCAGACATGTGCCCCACACAAAATATGAACCTGGCACCCCGTGCACACTAATGCACCGGTGGATGCCCTCACAGATTGTTATAATGGGTGGATTTATACGGTGTATCGAAATGTAGCAAAGATTTTATTCGACTATCAAACCGTACTATGATATTGAATAAAATAAAATTAGTAATAATAAAACTGTTCCGGAAAATATCTTAGAAAACTATTTCCATTTCCCAAAGATTTTCTACGATATGTTTTAATAGTTAATGTATTTTTGTCACCAACATTAGAACAATAAATTAAATAACACATGCTTATTACACATAGCCCGTAAATATTATTTTATAATCTCACTTAAAATGAAAACGCAGTGATACTATTATTTCCACAATTTCACGTAATTCTTTCATACCGTTAATTTCATTTCAAATTAAAAACGATATATCCACCAATATTTTTAGGTTTATACACACATTTCTTTTAAATAATTCGATTAACAAACTGAATTTAAGAAAAGTTCATATTTAATAAGTAAATTAACTAACCAAAGAAAATTTTTCTCTGTTCAGTCTCAGGTTAATTTCTCTATTATGCTGCATTAATGTAATGTATATTTCATTTTGTCTATTAAACTCACTTTATTACGTTATTGTCTATGTATTAAATATTATAAGACATATTTGGATTATTGAGATTTTGTACACTTCCATGTATTTTGTCACTAACGACCCGGGTTTCGCCTTTCGGCATCTTCAGGCATTCGAGCACACGAATGGACTCGAACTGATATTGAAATTCCATCAAGCACCCTCAGTCGATGTCTTAAATTATAAGACATGTTTTTATTGATCATTATACTAATTATTGTGCGTATATTTGCCTCAGACCAGCTAAGTGGTAGTTAAGCCAATATTTTATTTGCTTTTATTGCACTGTATGTTACGATAATAACCTCCATTTTCCGTTACTATCATTTTGTTTAATATGTGTTGTTAACCTTCCCATTTTCATGCTAAAAAAATCTCTTCGGATCTCACGCAGTCATATTTTGTTACCGTGTGGGTTTTGTCATATAAACGCATTTATAAAGCAAATTGACAATTTCGAAAAGGTGGTTTTATGTAGTATTAAGTAATTATTTTACCTCATATTTTGTGTAAAACCTGAAATACATATCAAACTATGCGATATTATGAATCTAAATTCTTTATATCAGAACTAGCTGGAGACGTGTCTCAGTGCCGTTTGAAACAAAACGGTTGTATACGGTACGGATTGCATCTCGGATTGTTAATATACTAAACTTTTGTATTTTTCGATTGTAAAATTGACGAGGTTTTCAAATTATGATTAATTATACAAAGAAGACGTAAACTGTAATGTATTTTTAATTATATGTAGAACTATTTTATTTACAAAACAGAAAAGTTTTCAATTTTTTGTGTGACCTATTTCACACATAATTTAAAGGTTTAAAGGCCAAAGTAACTCATTGTTACACCATGATTACGGAAGGGTTAAGTTGTCTCGCTATTTTATATAACAGAGCCTAACAGTCATTTAATAAGCTAACAATGGTTACTTGTTTAACGGAAAATTCTTTACGTTAAATTTAGAAATAATGGTTGAAAAACATAGACTAAATTTTTTTTTTCCGAAAAATTCTAAAATAATTGTTAGTGTCAGATATTGTATAAAATAAAAAATACTTTCATCAAAACAATTATTTTTAATCGTGTAGTAACACTTAGATAGACTGTTCATATTATTTATCGGTGGTAAGTAGGTAACAACCAAAAGCAGATGCACAGATTTACTTTCAAAAATTAATGTTGTTACCGCGGTGATTTTTTTTCAAATCTATTAACAATAGATGTGCAAGGCATTTTATGAAAAGGTAAAACCGTACGGCTCGCCAACCGTTCATTTGTTATAAACCTGCTCAATACAGCCATTTTGGTTGCATTGTATTACTTTTCATGTAGGTATTTATAATCTAAATATCCAGATTATTAGACCACCTTTAACCGCTCTACAGGGTTAAACGTAGAATTAAAAATAGAAATAGATCATAATACAATATATACGCAATGTGTTGATGTCTATGAAAAATATGTGCTTGTTTTGAGAAATATTTCGTTGCACTTAACTTCTATAATTATTTATATGAGATGTTGTATTTTATGGGAATAAGAATTATCAATATTTTATCCTGCGATATAAATTATTATTTTTTGACTATGCTAGATAAAAATACACTCCGATACGCACTGCAATTAGTAAAGATATAAAAAGTAATGTGTAGAAACAGGGTAAATTAGGTATATAGGAAATAGATAGCTTTGACCGGTGCTTAAATTTCAAGAAAAGTGGTAAATTTAATCCATTTCCAGCATACAATAGTTCTTGAGATGGCGTGATGCCGAATATATTACAAATAATAATATATGTTAGAATTGTTATGCAAAGCTTTGTATATTACTATTTTGTATTCTATCCAAGACCCTGTTATTTTAATTAGAAACAAAGTATCGCCTATTCAATTCTAAACTATCCTATAAAGCAATTTTTCGAAATATATTTTTTCCATCCATCGAAATTCTATGAAATTTCCTACATTTCTGTATGTAAATGCAAAATAACCAGTACTTTTTCAATGACATATTGGATATTTTTTTTTATCCTAAACGCCAAACACTAAAAATTCCTCCTTCAAAAGTATACTAAATCCCTAATATAGTATTGAAACGTAATAATAGTTTGAATTCTTTACTTTTTAAAAATCCTAAGCGCCTAGGACTATCTTTCAATGTTTCGATATGAAGCAACTACAATCGAACTATGTGTTCGTAATTTCTTAATTTGGCTCTCCTGCACATTTAATGGCTTGGCATTTATGAAAGCTTAGAGTTGAATAGTCGATATTAACCCTTCCGTACTCATGGTGTAATAATGCTTAACTTCGGCATTTAAACCTTTAAATTATCTGTGAAATAGGTCAGACAAAAAATTGTAAATTTTGCTCTTTGTAAATAAAATATTTCTACATGTAATTAAAAATATATTATTTTTTACGGCTTCTTTGTATAATTAACCATAATTTAAAACCTTGTCAATTTTAACATCGAAAACGACAGCATTATAGTATAGTGTAACGATCCGAGAAGCATGACGGTACGTATGTAACCGTTTTTTTTCAAACTGCACTGAAACACGTCTCGAGCCTGTTCTGCAATGAAAAATTTCGATTCTTGCATGTTTCGATAATTTCGCATAGTCTGATACGAATTTCAGGTTTTACGCACAAAATATGAGGTAAAACAATTACTTAATACTACATAAAATCATATTTCACTTTTTGAATATGTTTATATGATAAAACCCACACGGTAACGTAATGTGACTGCGTGAGATCTGAAGAGATTTTTTTATCATGAAAACAAAACAAATCATACGATATTTTCGAAAACGATAAAAATAATTAAATATCAGAAAACCATTGAAACATAAAATGGATTATTTTTTTATTCGTATCTTGTATCATCAATTTTAATGGGTTAATGCTTACAGATTATTTGAAATTTGTATTTCTCACACAATTGTCAAAAAAATTGTTTATCAAAAATATCAGTATATTTTTAATGTTGAAAAGGAAGCAATTATTCGATGTAAGTATTAGTTTACTTGTGTTGATGCATTCAATTATAATTGTAGGAACTGTCCTTGAAATCGTTTTTCTAATATAATTACCAGGGAGAGTCCCGAATGCGTAATATAGAAAGTAATGTTATATATTATTTATAATAAAAACACATTTTCTATTATCTTTTTTGAATTAATATTATAAACACAATAAAATCGCTATGAGTATGTGTGTGTGTAATAAGTACACAAAAGCGCATCAAAATATTTCACTGCACATTGCGTTGCATACAGCTCGTGCAGATGCATCATACTTTATTTTATTAATGTATGGTGTCCTATTGAGATCGCGCATGCGTCAAGTACCCCCCTCTTCCCCGTTCTGCAATGTCTGGAAGGGAGAATATCATATGGTGACAGTTGGCAAAACTTGCACCCCTGATTTGTGAATATAGTAGTTATTAAGGTAAAGGACGGCTCGTATTCAATTAATATTTTTTATAAACATAGATTGCCGTAGCATCCACATATTTGTATACTGTAAATCAATCAATATGCACTATGAATTAATTCTTAAAATTCTTGTAGCACAACTAAATCACTAGTAGGTAATTAAGAGAGATGCCATTTTATTTTGTAAAATATTTTATTCCAAAATTTATTTCTCATTGTCCAAGATATTTGTGACTATATCGTTTCAATTGTGTTAACTCAAGTTTCAACTAGTTATTGAAATGATTTAAAGTGTACATGCCCATCTTTGATAAGCGTCAGGATATATTATCGCACCAAACTTGGATAAACATTGTATTCCTTGGTTCATTTCACATTATTTGTGAACAACGAGAATCTGATCACCCAAGGGATCTGAGAACTGACACAAAAAGCCTACACACACCCAAGAACTGAATGATCAAAACTACATTTAACGAATAAGTCTAAAAATTTATTTGATTACGTAAGTGGGAATTTTCTTTTGAGGGGGATCTATATATTTTATTGTAATTTTGATGTTATAGATATCTAAAGAAATATATGGCATTACAGATAAAAACCAAAGCGCCAGATACTTAAAAAAAATTATAACATAATAATGGCATAAGAACAACTCAAATGAGAGATACTCGAGATCAACCCGAGGAGAAAAGACATCAAAAACTTCTGCTCAAGTTCTAAGATTTAAATTTTATATTGATCATGCCAGAACTTGAACCCAGACCCACCTGGTTGCTAGAGTAAAATCTTTCAACTAGTATACAGAAGTCGGTTTTATATAATTATTTATTTAAATTTCAAAAGCAGAAGAAAAGAAAAGCAAGAAGCAAGAAAAGAAAATAATTGGCAAGATCCAAGGTATCTTTAATAATCAAAAACATTACAGTTGAAGCAAAAAAATGTTTTACAACAAATTTTTTATTTAATTATTTCATCCCGCGCCTTTTGCAATCCGTCGCGCATGTCATCAAAAATGGGGTAGGTAGAGGTAAAATTAATACAAAAAGCTCGCATACCTACACGCGCACAATGGTGGTGCGTAACCTTCGACGGGCATTCATCCACATATAGTACGGGGTCGAGATTGGGGCGCAGGCTTATTGTGATGCTAGGGCCCGGTGCTGCGGATCCTTGGCCCACCTGCTCGCGTCGGCGAGGCACGCGCCCCGGCAGATGCCGACGCAGCGTCTCGAACGCCCCCGAACACCGCGACGATGACTGCCCGCGATCCGGATAAGGGAGGATTGTAAGCGAAATCGCGACCCCTTGACATGTGTGCAAACGTCTGGTGGGATGGGTTTTCCGTTAGGAATATGAAATTTGATACTACATTGATTTCATATTAAGGGTTAGTCAAATTATTTGTTGTGATCCGTTTTCTTACAAGATAACTTTAAGATATTGTAAAAGATGCACACATAATTGACTCTGCTAAAAATAATAATATTTGAAACGTACAAATTGAATTAATAAACCGTTTTATTTTCGATTTTATATCATGAAGTAATTGTAAGAGAACAGAAACAAAACAAAAAAAAAAGTTTTATTTTATTATTGAAAATTCACAAATTATATAAATATATTTTTTAGACTAGTTTAATTTTTACTGAACACATTTTTTGGTGACCGCAGTTTTCATTTTTATGATACATAAATAGCTGTTAGTATTATCGACATCCGACACAAATATGATCCTGTATCTGTAAACTTGAGATTTTACAGGGAAGCATTTCAAAGATACATAACGCAATTGCAAAGTAACGACTACATGTATTTTCTTCAAAATTTTGACACCGCTTCTGTTTTAAATCTAATTCTCACTGTTGTTTGATGCCAACCCATAGAACTGAGTGCGTATTCAACTAAAATGCAAAAGACATATAATCACATATTTTGCTCTTACGTCACTAAATGTAGGAAGCGTCGTTATGCTATAACTATATAGTTAAATAAAACACACATATAATATAATACAAAGCTTTGCAGTAGTTTTTTTTCCTCTATACAGTGACAAAAGATTAAAAACTCTTATAGTCAAGAGACCATTTAAATATAAACATTTGAAAGTAGTAAAGTTTCTATTTTAATAGATATCTCAGTTAGGTGAGTAATCAATTGAGGCTATATTCCAGTAATAAAATACGCAAATGCTTTTGAAATGATAATCTTCAAATCCCTGTCAATGGCAAGTTGCAATAACAAAAGCGCTATCCACCTTGTATTGTGGAATAGTAAAACCGTTAAATATAAAAAAGTGTGAAATTAGCATACCCTACTTATTTATACATATCCTGTGGCAATTCTGAAGCTGCAGTGTTCATAGGCACAATCTCATTGCAAAACATTATTGCATTGTTAGTAATCAAGCTTGCAATCTGAACGAAAGGGGGACAATAATTATTGCTCTTACCCCTTAAACAGAGAGTTCCAACTCACGTCAAAAGATTACCATTTCTGTTTTAAATAATTAAAAATGAAAAATCGGTAAACAAATTACGCATGTTGGAAATATTAATCAACACTGCTATTAAAAATTTATTGAAATAAATAATAGTTTTACACTTCATCTATTTTGGCTACTCCTTACCTATTATGATTCATCGTTACTTTACAAAGAAGGGTTTGTGTTTTTAACAATATTACATAATTGCTGGAACAAATAGTTGAAAAACGTAGACAATTAAGATTTGTGAATTTTCTTTTTTTTCCATGTCCGCTCCCAACGTGGAGCATATGGTATTCTAATGGAGGTATCTGAACAGAATTTTTCTATGAGAACACTTTGTTACTCAGTTGCTCAACCTCTCTTTATCGATGAGAGTAGGGATAGAAGGATAGGGCTAGGATTGGACTAATGGCTAATCGCTCTCGCTACTCCCTGTGAGGATGGGATGGGTGGGTAGAGAGGGAGGTTTTAGACAACGCAAACACTTAGACTAGGAACAGAAATCCATAAATCGATTGAAATATTAATTTACGAAAACTGTCCGCACAGGGAATTGAGCCCGAGACATCCGTAGCCGTAGCCCACGACTCTTCCAACTGCACCACGAACGCCGTCGTACTTTAAAAACTTTAATATTTGTTTTGATTTGTAATCGATTTTTAATATTAATTTTAATTAAATAAAATTAATATATGTTTTTTTTTTCAAATATTGTCAGATACTATTGTGCAATAAATACACGTTAATCAAGTCACAATTTTAAAGTTATTTTCAAGCTTAAAATGCCATAACTGTGCATATAAATATAACTATGCTTATTATAAATTTTGAAACATCAGTGTCTGATTTCTAACCTTACTACATCTGCTATGCTTAAAATTCATATGTTATAATTCAATTATAAGTGGCTCATAATATGTAAATATGTTAAATCAAAAAAATGTTTGAATGCCCTGAAGAAGTGATTGGTGTACAAATAAATACACTGGACTATTCATATTGGGCTGTGAATATTGTTAAGCACTTTGTTCTCACCATTATGCTACAAGTGCTTATTAAATGATCACAAAGCTGAATTTAGATTTTAATTGAATCGTATAAGATATGGCAAAACACAAAACTCCAAATACACATTTCATTATTTTAAATATGAAAACGGGCGTTAACTATTAATTCTGAAGTGTTTATTTGAATGCAGTACTATTTCTAAATGTTCATAATTTATTATTTAAAATTTATCGTACATTTATTATTGTTCAGAGTGTTCACACTCATAATTAACACATAAAATAACAGAATAATATTAATGTCAATATTTCACATTTATGTTTTGTACTAAAGCTATCATGTCTTCTTTTTTACTAGATCATTGTATGGATTTGAAATCGAAATTAATAGCCTATTTATGACTAAAATCTAATCAAATATACATTTATTCTAAAGTTAATAAAAGTTTGTGTAGAGTCGTAGAATCGGTTTTTTAAAGTTTATAGACAATTAAAACTGATTAAAATTAATTGAATTTAAAACTACAGATTGTAATAATAAAACTATTAGTTAATAATCACGGTTAAATAATAAATTAAAGTAGCAATATAACATTAAAATCTTTTACTAAACAAAGCAAAAATATTCATTTAACTAAAAAATATATAAATGCATTCCTGGTATTAATTGAATAAATATATACGAAATTCCAGAATAAAGGAAGTACTGGTTCTATAATTATGTACATACAAATATTGTTTTATAAAGAATCAAAAATCAATTTATTAATAAGCTATCAGCTAACGAGCATCTGATTTGAGTAAAACGAACGGAAACTTCGCATTATTTTGTTCCCAGGTGTGTTGGCTTCTGTATGGTAAGCCAGAACAAGAACACCTGGTTTGCTCTGGTTCCAAATAAAAGGTCTTTTAATAAACAGTTGCTTTCCGATAATGGTTTTTATATCGTGTTGATCCTTTTTGTTAAAATATTGTTTGTTTTCATTAAATTTTACGATCAAATGATCTTTTATAATGGATTGTTGTTTTGTATATTATTTTATGTTCTATTAATATTTTTTTATCTGGAACACGAGAATACACAATAATGATATATAGTATTATTAAATAGCATTAATGCGTCCCTTATTTTTTGTAGGAAAAATTATATTTTCGAAAGATCACCAACTAAAGACATATTATGTATTGTTCCTACATATAAGTATATCTTTTATACATTATCAAATCCTTCACTGATGGCATTTATCTATGGCTTTCACTTCTCTCACCGTTTTCCCTACACCTAGAAAAAAGGAGATTTAAAAAATATGCTAATAACCATCTATTGTAATATCCTTTTACTTTATGGCAGCAAGGAAATGGACTTTAGAATGAAATTGGTAACATCAGATAAAGCTGGTACTGGTCTCTATTATTCAAATATTATTGACCTTAGTAGCAAATACTCTGCGTATTGATTGCAAAAGTTTGAGCTTCGTCATCTGATATGCTAATATTAATATTTCGTTTTCATTTTTAAGGTTAGACGTTTAATTTTAATCTAGGTATTTAGTTGTGATTAGTGCATTTGCCTTCGAGTTTATCCTGTAATTTTTTTTGTATATAACGACAATAACATTGATCGATAGTAATAGCACAGTTTTATGCCATGTAATGGATACCAAATTTATTTTTCGAGAGAAAAAGAATAATTTAGATTTCATACTAAATATGTGATCATGTATTTCTGATCTTTCAGCCAAGCTTAACCAGTACAAATTATGTTGGCTTAAGTAAGTTTACAAGACATTGGTTAGTATTAGGGTTTTCAACATCATTTAACGATGACAGTATTGACAATTTTATAAAATTGTGGAATATGTATACAAAATTTTATCTCATGAAAATTTTACAAGATGAACCTAGACCAACAACATCAATAACAGTCGTTCATCATTTTCAATGGTTAAGATGTGGGTATAGTAGTTACTAGTTTTATAATGTTTTAAAAGTAACTTGCCTGAATGTACTAATGCATTAACCTTTCGAAATACCCTTTAAGGAAAATAAAACAACCACCGAGTCACCCGATATCAAAATTACACGCTGTAATGTGTACTGCGAATTTTAATGTTATATAATAACAGTAATGGCTGCATACTTGAAACGTTAACCTATTCTTAAAATAAGCTTGATATAATGACAAATAAAGAGCATATCAACGGATTTATTATTGTTCGTTATATGCGGCCATTTACGATTATATATTTTTTGATCTCACGAGAAAAAGTGTTAGGCTTTGTAGTCATTTAATTGGTTATTTGAACCGGTAAAGAGCCGGTAAATGCTGCAATTACAGGTGAATACATTACAACTTAAATGGAAACGAATACCTAATAGGCCCTTTCACATTACTGAACAACCAGTGGCATGCGTGATACAAATTAAAGATTTTATTAATGTTAATCATTTTCGGAAAATGCTGTTCGACTACAATAATAGTAGTTTTAGTAAATAATATGTAAGTGATCTTGAATGGAATTTGTTATTGTTTATTCGCCACGACCAATTCATTAAAATATTCCTTATTTCATAAAACATATTTTATTTCAAACAGGTATGTAAGGTAAGTTTTTTCCATGTCTGCTCACAACGTGGAGCATATGGCCTCCTAATGGAGGTAACTCAACAGAATTTTTCTATGAGAACTACTCAATTGCTCAACTTCTCTTTTTTGAAGAGTGCAGGGATAGAAGGATAGGACTACGACAGGACTAGTGGTTACTAGTGGTAAACTTAGTTAATCGCTGTCGCTACTCCCCGTTTTTGAGGATCGGATGAGTGGGAAGGAGTTTAGACATCACAAACATTCAGAATACGAATAGAAATTCATAAAGCGGACAGTTTCGTAAATTAAAAGATCAATTTATGAAACTGTCCGCACCGGGAATTGAACCCGAGACATCCGTAGCTGTAGCCATCGACGTTACTAACTGCGCCACGACACCGACAAAGGGAACATAGGTAAGTATATTAATAATAGAAAAAATAGCTTATAATGTGATAAACAAAAGCAATGTTATAATTTGTAAACGAATTGTCAAGTATTATATATAGCTATTTCTGGATTATTCGTAGTGGTGATGGTACTGAAAATGGCCTAGTACCAAAATATAAATTGATTTTATTTCAAATCTACGCATAACAATATACGTCGCCATTTTTTACTCTATTACTCGTTATTGACTAATTTTAGTATGAAAAAATACTTATTCTTTTATTTTATACATATGTGCTTTACTAATGTTATATGTACTGACTTCAAAATGGCATTTGAGGAAAAAAAATCGTTATTTTTTAGGTGAAGACGTTCGATTTAGTTTATAATTTAAAAAAACACAAACGATAAAAAATTCTATATAGGGCAAAATAAATAATTTCGCCGGTGTGATTGATGAAAGCAAAACTGAATCCTGTAAATATTTCACCTGGTTTTTTACATCTGGATATGAGAGCAACTAACGTCTAACTAACAAGTAAGTCAATTGTTGGTATTGTTGTATAAATAATATCCTTGGCCCTTTCAGACAGTTCCGGTTACTTTTAAACTGAATATGGAAACATAACTGAGTAAATACCTAATAATAATGTGTATTGATCATTCTCACGGAAAACGCATATACTTAAAGTATGTATATCAATTACTAAAAGGCTAATTACAGCTTGAGTTTTTTTAATGATCACCATTTTTTAATACTAATGGTATCCCATGTGAAGTATTTATCATGTATAATGGTATTAAAGGCGTATTGTTGACATTTTATGTATTTAATGATCAGGAAGTTTAATTCTTTAGTTTTAACACAATTATCTAAGCACTGATTTACTTTAATTGAAAATGATTTATTTATTACGTACAATCACATCTCAATGCTACTAAGTGTTGCCCTCAACGCAACCTGCTGCGTCTTCACACCTCTCTTACAGACTCTATCGTATTAAAACCCCACTAAAATATATTTTGAGTATTCCTATTGAGATACACTATTGATATTAAACTATTAACGATATATTAATTAGCTGTTGCATTTTAAGTTTCTGGAAATTTCTTTTATTTCACAATTGGTTGGCTTTGCCAATTAGCTTTAAATATGCACTTAAAGTGTTTCTATTACTATATTAGCTTAAATCCATCATGTGGCACTAAGCAGTTATTATTGGAATCAGAAACACCACGACCAGTGATCAGAGCAAGTCGTAATTGAGTACCGAGATATAAAAGCAGAAAGCTGAGCTCGGATGAAACATTGTCATTGATTGGCCTGCCGCATACCTCCATTAGGAAGCTGGCTTGTTAGGGGCTTAGTTGATCTGGTGAGCTTTAATGTAATCATTTGTAATTCTATCGCAGCTACCGCACTTTTCTTGTTATAAAACCATTTCTAGACGCATAAAATATTGCGTAAAATATTTATCCGAATTAATTTATATTGCGTTGAAAAAGATCAGTTTAATTCTGTTACTACTTATATACTACTTAAAATACTACTATATTGGTAAATATTATACTTTTCATAATTAAAAAGAAAACTTTAAAATAACGATCAAATTTATCAACGGTTTTAATGAGATATTGTAAATTCGTGAATCTAATTTTAATATTCTGTACCATGTTTTTGAATACATATTGTCGTAACCAGTGGGAACATAACGCTACGCTAACTCAAGATAATATAAAGTAAAGCTTTTTCTTTTCAATATTATTTCATTTTCAAAATTTAAGATATCGACTGAGGGTGCTTGATGGAATTTCGATATCAAATTTCTTTCATTTCCATGTACTGCGTCACTGACGAACCGGGGTCAGCTTGACTTCATGAAAATGAAATGCGAATTCCGGGTACATGGAAATGTACAAAATCTCAACAATTCAAATTTTATTTAATTTTCAATTCAACTGGGATTCATAAAATAACGATTCATTACAATGTATGGGTACAACATATTAAATAAGCTGAAATAGCCCGGTAGACAGTTTGTATTAAAACGATTGAAGCGTAACTACATATACTATAAACAAAATACTATTTTTTTTTTAATGCTTTGTTAAAAAGCACATCCTGGTGTATTTAATCATATTATTTATTAAAACTGTAGTTCACAAAACCTTGTGGCAACCATTTAATTGGTGCTATATTTTGCCAATTCAAAAGCGTTCTTAAATTCACAATAATTATTATATCTGCGTGTATACGGAGCAGATTAATCGTCCGACACTCTGACACCCTAATGGGACGCGGTAATTGGCATATTCCTAAGTGAGTTATCAGACAAGGTAAGTCTACCTGCGCCGCTGCTGAGAGACGAGCGCCCATTCTCGCAATTACCACATTACTAAATCTGCATAAACCGTGAATAACGAGGTGACTTTTATGATTCTATTTGTACAATTTTATTAAGGTAACACACGGATTGTACTTACGCAGCGGTAACAGGTTATTAAAACTATCTTTGCAAGTACACATTAACTGTCGAACGCATATCACTCTGTACTCTTAAGGAAAAATAAAGTTACGTCTTGTTTGTTTTAATCAGTGGTATAGTTCGAAATAAAGGTGGATACTTCAATACCCTCTACCCACAGTGATACAATTTTCGCACCAAGTTTCCAACAAAACGTTTTTGAAGATATAGTTACATTTTATTATATTTACGTTAAAATAAATAGTTATCAACCTAAAATAAAATACTATATGTAAGTATGTGCAATAGCGTTTACAAAAAATACCCCTAAAATATTACAATATGTGTTAGAATAATAAACAATATTTTCAAGAGAACACATTTTTGGTTTTGTAAAAAAAATGTACAATTAATATTGAGTAAAGTTTCCAAATCGCCTTGAAAAAAGTGTAAGCGCCGACTGCACCTGTTCTCCCCCCTCTACACAACTGCTTTTTATGTATCTAAAAGAATCTCTCAATAAATTGATGCCATTTTTGTGTGGATGAGATTTATAATCCAGGATGTGAAATACTTACAAACACCAACTCAAATTAATATTATATAAAAAATCAAATAAAAAAAGGCTGACTGCAAATTATCAGATATATTAATTATGATTGCCTTCTTTATGAAGAAAAATAATCCTGGTGCGAGAGTTTATACAATTAGAACCTGGAGACGTTGCAGGAAATCGTAATGATCTACATAATCGTTTGTTTTGTTGTTAGCGTTTGACGTTTTATATAAATAACGATTTATGGTTAAAAAAATTAACCAATGGTTTGTTGTTGTTCTGGTAAAAAGTTATAAAGAAAATATTATGTATACAATTTCGAGTAAATTGATGACAGATAGTTGTGAAGTCAATCAATCAACTGTATTAGTGAGCAGTGTAATGTAAAAACATTGTAAAAAAAATAATTATTATAGATGTTCCAATTTAACTTGGCCGCTGGTGGGGGTACCACCGTCGTGTTAGGAATGTTGCTATACTCAACCAGAACTGAAATTTCAATAAATTCCTAAATTGATATTTTAACGATGGTTATTAAAAATAGACAACATGTATATTTTGCATAAAATGGCAATTGGAGAAATTTATTCTCTACTGACAACTCTAGTTCCAAATTCAGCAGCGGCCAAGTTATGTTGGAAATAATTAGCAAAAAATACATGTAGATCTCGTTCCCTTCAAATGCAGAATTTTATATTTCATGTTTTGATAAATTGATGTATTTTGCTAGACTAAATTTATTAAAAGACATTTTTTTTGGCCTGTAAGAGAAAGATATACTTAAAGCATCCAAAATTTTCCTTTTATTGTTCCGAGACGATAAATTTATACGACCACTAACAACACCGCTCTAGTTATTGAAGTTTGCTACGTTTTTAAGGTAGAAAAAAATGCCGCAGAAGATATTTCATTATTATTGTTATTGAAAAATGAAATTGCTTTTTCATTGACCTTTATTTCCAGCTTGTTAGCCAAACGTATATTTATATTAAGTCGTAACCTGTCTTATAAACGGTAAAAATAGCAACAGAGTTCATATTAAATAATAAAAGCCAGCCCAAGTTAAATCGTAGCCTTAATCGTAGATTATACGTTGCCCGATGCTTTTCACCATGAAATTACATTGTTTAAGAAGTAACGTGTGGTTATCTTCTTAAAAAGGTGGGAAAAGGGTAAACGGTTTGGTGAGCTTTTTGTCTTGGACCTTAAAAAAGGTAGCGCCGCCGGCAAAAGCTCAGTGATTACAGGGAGCCTTCAACACCGCGAGATAATTTGGCCCATCGTTCCACTCTCTAGCTGTGATTCTCAAAATATATCCAGTAAAAAATAAATATCGTGAAAATCATTATGTTTGATTTGGCACATTCTCTTCAACAAGAAAACATTCTACCGTTACTACTTGTCCAACTAGACAAAGTTTTTAATTTTTTAATAATTAACGTTTTCTTCTATATTGTTCAATAACACATTATTCATGAACGGAAAGATACATGCTGGTGATTAATTGATTGAATGTAATGAGATTTGTTTTTATAAAATGTGTTTAAAAACAAAATGTATCAAGAATGATTATACTTACTTTTGTAAGTATTTTTGCAGTCATAATTACATCAAATGACTTTCTTCCTCTACTCAAAATAGAGCGTATAGAGCGTACATTTATCTATCATTTAAATTAAAGAAAAACCGAAAATATTCATAACCTCAGAAGGATGTGTGACGGTTACAAATATATTATATGTATAAAGCACAAAATAATCACGATTTATGGGAAGGATCGGGAATCGAAGTGAAGAAGAAAAAATGTGTTTTTAATTGTGTCTTTGTCTAACACAAGACGGTACTTTGATACATTTTTTGTTATAAAATACACCGCAACATAAAATAAACTTTTAATATAAAAACGAAAGATTTTAGTATGATCATTATTGTAATATCATGCTACTGCATATAAAGGGAAACTCATTTTGAAACTAAATTGTATTAGTAAGAGCTATAATCATAATATTATCTTTGAAACACCGGCTCTGTGGACTGGTCATGAACAGGTGGTAAATCTAGCCCAACACCCCGCTTGTACAATTTTATGTGTTATCATGTTCGGTGGAAACATTGTTGGAATAATGTTATGTTGTATTGGAGTTAGCGGCGATATCTTTAGTGAAATGTGCCTAATAATGTTAACTTATTTTGGCTTTCATCGCTATAGGCTGGCCATAAAGCTAACACCGACTTTATGGTTACACAATGTTGTCTGGAATATGGCAGGTGAAGTTGGAAAATGTAAACGAACCAAAATGTTTAAAATATTTCAATAGGAGTAAATAATTGCGTATTTTCAAGACAAGACATTCATTTGCTATAAAATTTATTTTGCCTTCTAAGTCTCTCATTCAATTAAATTAACAACTTATTCGAAATATCTGCCATACAATAATATAATCAGAAAAAGTTTAATATTTCAACAAACTGTTGTTATTGATTCCGAAAAATCTGTAATTTGGCCAATCTTAAAAATGTGTTTTAAATAATTATTTCTACACTTCTAAAAATTAAATTTAATTAATTGGAAACGTAATCATTTAGCATGATTAGTATTTATATTAATTATATTTACTAATTTTTTTGTAGTTTGACTATCTTTTAAATTAGAATTTATATTGTGAAATATTTTCTAACACTTATACACATATACGCAGCTGGGTCCGTGGTCGAGTGGTCAACATCGTTTCTTCAACACTTCTATAGCGGTGTTCGCGAGCTTGAATCCCAGTACGGACAGTTTCAGAAATTGATTAAAAATCAATTAATGAAATGGATTTATGTATGAGGTATTGTGGTCTGTGATCTTTAAAATTACCATGTACTTTTGTCTGTGGACATGGTTAAAAAATCTTCTTTTTCGAAATCAAATTGGACAAAATTTAAATTTCTTGGAGCACTGTAATGAAAAAAAAATGGAAATCAACTATTACAAACAGTTTTTTTTAAAACTAATATGCAATCCAACGAAATATTATATTGTCAGAATTCAAAAGAAGACGACAGCAAGAGAAGTAGATGTATAAATTTATTATCGTAGTCAATTTATAATCTAATAATAATATCTGTTGATAAAATTTATATTGGTTCAATTTTATGTTCTTATCCTTTTCCAGTAAATAGTTGAACTGCTGACTCACTCACATCTTTACTGAAGTGTCGGTGTTTGACTTTGTATAGTGATATTAAAATAAAAACTTCATGGACGTAGTTCATCGCTGCACAAATTTTATGAATATAAATAATTTATTATCATATTTAAAATGTAAACGTTATTTTGAAGATTAATATTTAAACAATATAATTTTTAAAAAACCATTTAGCAAAATGATTTGAAGTGTTTTATTAAAATTACAAAGCATTAATACAAGCTCATGCCATTATTTGATATTTAAAAAATCTGATCAAGCAATATTTTTTTAAACCAATGTCCGCTCCTAATGTTGATTTTTATTTTAAATATTGACTTTTACCGGCTACTTATATGTAATAGCTTACAGAAGATATTTAATTAAAACTGTTATTATAGTCATAAGGATTATATCTAAATAAATATGTAATATAGACTTGCAAGTGAAAACAAATTATATATTCTTTTCCTAATTCCACAATTATTATATCAAATGATCAAGTACGGCTTTGTTCATTGTAAGTAATTTATGAATGAATAATTCTGAATTATATGTGAATGAGTAATATGAAATTTATTGAATTTTTAATATAATTTAATTTAGATAATTTATTTTTTGATGTTGTTTATTTTTTTATTACAGACATGCGATTATTTATTATTATGTGGTCGTTTCGTTAATCCTAATTGCTTTTCATAACTATTCACCAATACTTATTTTGCATATTTTCTTTTTAGCCATAAATAATTTTCATCAACTGAAAATGTTCACAAAGTGCAAAATCGGTCATGATGGTTTGTAATAAGTGTGTAATTAGTACAAAAAATTTGTGTGTTATTTAAAAAAAATGCCTTTCCACCAAGAATTAAATAAACGCAATAAAAATGATTATGTGAATATAATACATAAAGATTCTACACCACTGTAAAGGCATATGATAGTAAAGCCCCCGTGCCGATAGATTTAGAATAGATTTCTTGTAATTATATTGACTTAATGGATCTACGTGTCCCAGGGTGGGTACTTATCGCGTATAATCAGCATCTATCAAATTTATTCAAAACACTATTACACGATGTAGACACCTGCCTAGACCGTGAACACTATCGGACGGTCACTCCAATCTAATGAACGTACATTCTTCATACTACACATTTCAAAAAAACAACAACAAAAACACACACGTTCGTAGAAAATTTTGAATCGTTTCACTTTTAATATATGATTATATAATATTAGTAAAGAGTTCGAATCAATGAATAATTAAAAGTCTTACGATAAAGTCATTCTGAAAATGCTACTCAAAGAGACGAAACACACATTTACACAACACTTGGATTAACAAAGTTATCAATTTATTACTTTTACGTCTCTGTATGATTAACTTTTTTTTCACCCATTTACGCTTTTAATTTGGAGCATTTGACTCCATATGAGCAGGAGTTGTTTAACGCTAGCTGATTGTTATGCGGTACCTTAACTTTTTTTTCGGAGAGATTATGAACAGAAGGATACAGTTAAGAAAAAACAGAAAAAATTAAGGCGATAGTGTATAAAAAGTTCCATATTCCCCTCTTCTATCTATAAATAGCGGTAAATTCTGACATTTAATGATGGAATCACAATCAGCCTATTTAGTAACAGTTCATCCATAAAACAACACCCATACCTGAAATTCATATATACCGACTAATGAGTGAATTCTGATGTGGCTTAAATATTAATTAATAATGCTGAATACAAAAACAGTGTGTCATTAAAGTATATAGTTTAAAAAAACATATATTGTCTTTGAATTGTCAACATTATGTTTGTATTAAAAAATAAACGTGATTGTTTGAGCACGTCTTTTGCTTTGCTTATGGATATATTTATATTGCCTTGTAGTTATAATTATATTAATCACATACAGAAAACAGTCATTCCTAATTGGCAGGGTTGAAAATTATTGTAAAAAAGTCTTTAAAATCATCGATTATCCCTAAACTTTGATTTACATAATAGATTGATGGATGTTTTATAAATTGGTCTCGTTTATTGATAATAAATCTTCGTCAAAGGTGTATTTAACACAGGTTCTAAAAAAATACCTGCATTCATATTCAAAACTACCATGTGAGGTATGGTGAGGGTTCAATAAAATTCATCTGCCTTTTTAAAATCGTTTATGCAACTCAGAGGAAAAGCAATTGATATTATTTATATCGTAATAATGCGGTCATAATATAATAGCATAGTGAAATAAAATCTTCTCTACGATATACCTAATCGTATATAGGCATCTGGATTGTGGAAACATATCTCTAACAATTAAATTAAAATCTTCTGTAAATAATTTGATTTAAAATACATTTCTTTACACGGCTCGTTTTATCGTACTAAAGACTAAGTTTGAAACATATTAATTTTTGAGAATATATACAATTAATAACTCTCTTTTTCAATTTCAAATTTGACAGAATTTTTTTAACACTGTACATTACTAAATATGGCAATACGCAATGACATGATTCAATGAAATCGTATTTTTAAGATTTTCTAACGACAGTAACAATGTTGTTGTTCTGCAATTTGTAGAATCTTAAGTCACTTGGGGGTGGTATTTCAATCAAACTGAGACAAATGATGTGATTGGTTTTAGTTTTTAACATAATATGCATTTGGGTTCTTACAAATTACAATATTTTTTTTCATCTTAGCTTTATACACTGTTTCTTAACCTTTTACAACCGCGGACCACCAAAAAATCAAAAAATGTTTTGAGGACCATCAACATAATAAATAGTAAATGTTCATATAATTGATTTTTTATTCAAAACAATTCAATTTGCAACACCGTATGCTGATATGAAAATATATATTGATAAGAAAATCTTTGTGGCCCACCCAAAAATCTTCGCGGACCACCGGTTAAGAAACTATGGTTTAAAATATCTTGCCACTATATATTCTTTATCTACAAATAAACAAATATTCATTTGAGATTAAGTCTACTCAAGCTTACGTTCAAGTTGTATTAAGATCAAGTTTGGCTAGGGATTTGAGCTCCTTTTTACAGAATTTGAATTTTTGCTATCCAACGTTGTGTCTTAAATCGATTGGATAACCACCAGTTCTCCTTAGCTTATCCTGCGTTTGTATTGCATCACTATTGGTGTCTTTAATTCTCTAATCTATATAATTAAAATTCATTACTTTTAAAATATTTTAATTTGAGCTTAACATAGGCATCTAATTATGCGATCAGTAACTTGTTGTGTATATGGTCAGTAAGAAATAATAAATGGTCAATTAATAGATATGTTTGTTCAGTAAATAATTGCCAAATAAATAAAAGTTAGGTTATGTTTAATTAAACACTGACATTTTATGTACATACCTGACCATTTAATAACGATTACTAACCGTTTATTTGATTGACTGACTGAGTGTGTACTGAACATTTGTCGAATTAGTTACTGACGATTTTTTAAATTCACTAATTAAAGATTGAAACAGTTACTGACCCAATAAATGTATGCCCTTAAAATATACTGTGAAGTGTAGCTGCAAACGGTAAAGGATTGTAAGAGATCATAAGTCTGAGCAATACTTAAAATAGTGACTTTTTAATCTATAGTTGATCTCAAGTGACGTTTGGTGGTTTACTTGAGAAATATATACGAATGATATTTTTATCTAGCCTAGATATGACAAAGACACACTATTGTAAGTATATAATTTACAGGTTTAAAATATATTTTATGTCCTAATCCATTTATATAATGATAAAACATGTTCCATATAAGATATTTTGAATAATGTGACAACACTTATTCGTATTGTGAAGCTGCAAACAAGATCGTAAAAGCTCAATGATATACAAGCTTTTGTTTGAAATTTTATTTGATACTTATGATTTGACTTTAAAATTCTCTGAGATATTTTCTTTGACGGCCGACTCCGTGTAAAGTGAACTAATTTATTACACTCTCTCAACTTTCTTGGAACTGTATTATGTGCTTTTTGGTTTCCGACATAAATAATAGCATTAGTTACACATTAATCTGTTATTTTTGCTTTTTGAGCGCTGTCTTGAAACACTGAATACTGCTTTACGGTATATACCTAGTAATGGGTTGTTGCATGTAAAAGCTATAATAATTTGAAGCAAAAAAGGTTCTTTAACACATTATATTTTAAAATGTATTTATGTGACCCATTAAAGTTTTGTGCTATAAACGTAAGGGGTTGACAAGAAGTACATCTGCTATTTCTTTTAATTTAATTGTACAAAAGTTTAAAGAACTTAATTTCCATTGCATTAATTATCTAATTTATTTTATGATAACACCATGGCATGCATTTATTGGGTAGGTAACTAATTCTATAAATGGTCAGTATATACTTGGTTAGTTAATTAAATAAACAGTCAGTAATTCATATAAAGTGGTCAGTCATTAAATAAAAAGTTCAGATATTTGTGTAAAACAGTCAGTTTTTTAATTGAGCCTTAACCTAAAGTGTATTTATTTGGCAATAATTTACTGACCAAACGTATTTATCGAATTAGTTATTCACCAGATAATTAGTTGCCACGATTAATTACGGTGCGTGAAAATTTAAAATGTGTTTGAAGTATTCGATAATAGTTTTTATCGAATGTCTCGTATTATGGATATTTAAACTGGGTTGTCGCTAAAGATTTTTGTTATTAACAAAATTATTTTTAATGTTTTCGCTAATGTATTGAGCTGATGATTCTTCTCTATATATATTAACAGCTAAATTCGTATCTACACCCTTTTATAAGTCGAAAAGCTAACCCAATTAAAGACAAATCTTATCTTTAATATCAGCTCGACGTCTCTGGCCAAAGCCAATGATGTGATGTAGATCTAGCTTGCAATATTATACAATCGTCAAAGGTTAACCCATCTTAAATCGAGAACTGTGGATAAACAGTATTTGCGAGTTTACGAAGACGCTTCTATTAGTGACCACCGACTAATGACATTTGAATTGAAGCAAGGCCTAGCACTGGCTAACACAGACACTGTCTCAGCTGCACTTTTCAAGAGGTTTCGAACGCGACACGATAAATGGCAAGAATTTGATAATGCACTTACCAAAAAACTAGACCGGGCGGCTAGGAATCCGGTATTAGATCTGCAGTTGGCTGCTTCGCGACTGACGACGGATATAGTTAATGCTGCTGATCGCACTATAGGCCGTTGCAAGCCGAGATATCGAGGACAATCACCTTGGTGGACGCAGACCCTCTCTGACCTCAGGGTTGTTCTTAAAAAAGCTAGTAGGTCACTCCAAAATGCTCGCCGGACCGAAAGCTCACCTGCCACAATTGATCTCTTGACAGCTACGCATAGATCAGCACGATGCCGTTACCGAAATGCTATACTTCGGGCCAAAAGGGACCATTGGAGAAGCTTTGTCTCTTCGCTGGGAGGCTGGAATCCTTGGGGTCCCCATATCGGGCAATGAAGCTCGATTGCAGGCCGAATGAGATTGTTTGCGGTATCGAACGACCTCACGGAGATGGTTTTACCAGCACCCAATCAGAAACCGCAAAAGTGTTGCTGGACGCGCTCATTCTTCAAGATGATTCATCCTCAGATAATGAGCATCTAAAACAAGCCCGCGCTTTAGCCACTCTTCCGCTTGATACCGCCCACTCAACACTGCCCTCTGAGGAGGAGATTGGTAAAATCATCCAGTCGTTAAAATCTGGCAAAGCTCCAGGTCCAGATTGTATCGATAACACTCTTGTTAGACGATCCTGGGCCTCGCTGCGCCAGAAATAACAAAACTTCTATGTCAATGCTTCACTAGTGGCATTTTTCCCGACTGCTGGAAAACAGGGATACTTATAGTCATTCCAAAATCTGGCAATCGGTTGCCGTCAGACCCAAAAGCCTATCGACCCTTAACACTTCTGCCAATTTTTTGGCAAAATTTTGGAAAGACTCATGTGTTCCAGAATTGAGGCCCATCTGGCTGAGATAGCACCACTATCTAAAAATCAATTTGGGTTCAGACCAGGCAAGTCTACAGAAGATGCAATCCGCACTGTACTTGCCACTGCGAAATCTTCTCCGAACAAATATGTTCTGGGGATATTTTTGGATATTGCTGGAGCTTTTGACAGTGCTTCTTGGCCACTTATTCTGCTGAAACTTAGACTGAGATTAATCCCTGGAAATATATATGCTCTAATCCAAAGCTACTTCAATGGCAGATCGGTTCTTTATGAAACTGGTCAAACTATATTAAAACGGAACACCACAATGGGCTGTCCACAAGGCTCCGTTCTTGGCCCTTTGTTATGGAATATTTTATTCGATGATCTTCTATCGATCTCTCTTCCACCTGACTGCAACATTTTTGCTTACGCAGATGATGCCTTACTCCTGGTAAGTGCGAACAGTCGCGCAGCACTAGAAAAAACAGCAAAAGAGGCGCTTTCATCCATTTCAGCTTGGGGTATCACCAATAAGCTGTCATTTGCTCCCAGGAAAACTGAAGCTATCCTCCTTAAGGGTGGTGTTGCACTCAGTAGACATAGGCCTCCCACTATCCGCATGGGAAGTACCACGATAAAAGTTTCTGAAAGGGTCACTTACCTTGGAATAATTCTGGATGACAGACTTTCATTTGCATACCATGCCAAAACATCGGTAAGCAAGGCTACCACTGCTTTCTACCGAATCTCCCGTTTAGCTGGTAGTAACTGGGGCCTGAGGGCTAGTGCTCTTAAAATCGCTTACGAATCCATTTACATGGGAATTGCCGGCTACGCTGCTAGTACATGGTACAAGCGATGCGACCTTCTGTTCATCCAGAAAATCCTTCTAAGCGGCCAACGTAGTGCGTTGATAGCCCTAACTAAAGCATACAGAACTACTTCAACAGATGCATTGCCTGTCCTGGCTGGTATACTTCCGCTAGATCTACATATTCAAATAAGAGGTGCAACAGTAATGCTACATAAGGGTTTTGAATCTGAGATGGGGGATTCCTTTACTGCCTCCTCCTCGACTAAATCCATACATTCCTAATGTTCATAAAATTGCATCTCGTAGTGTAGCAATGGATGCTGCAATGCGGATATGGCAGAATCGATGGGATAACTCTTCTAAGGGCAGGCATACTTATAAATTTTTTCCGAAAATAAAGTGGCGAATGGAGATAACCAAAGTCTTGACTCCTGATTTCTGGACCAGCCAATTCATAACTGGCCATGGTCACTTCGCTGCCAAGCTCTTCCAGCTTGGCCGGTTGGTAGATAGTCCACTATGTAAATGTGGCAATATGATCCAGGATGCTGATCACATCCTTTGGGAATGTCCAGACATGAACAACGAACGGGAAAAATTGCTCAAGACGATACGACTATCAGTCGGATCTGTCGGCCCCGTCGGTCATGCCGACTTGGTTGCATCTCTGACAAATTACAAGGCATTTAAAGAGTTTACGGCGTCTTATGGAAAGCGATTGGAACGCAATTCCTTAACACATTAAACCCCTTGTTTTACCTTTTCTTTTTTTTAACACTTATTTTAAACATAACCTACTGCACACTAGAGTGCATGCAACCAAGTCTTGAGGAATTTCTCCTCGGACATTCCTGGCAAACATTTGAAACACGCATAACGTTGTTACGCTGCGGAATACACTCTGTAAGAGTGTGAAGCCGTAGTGGGTGGTGGTGGGTACAACGTTGAGTACCCTAGGGCATTTAAAAAAAAAAAAAAAAAAAAAACAGTATTCAAGATTATATAAGTAGTCATGTTTTTTAAAAAACGAAAAAAATGTTAATGTTTGTTTACATACTCATTTCAAGTTTGATTAAATGCATTTTTGCAAAAAAGAGAAATTGATATTTATTCAATTATCGCAAAAAAGTAACTGTAACTATGTTTTTGCATTTCAATATTTTGAATGTTGAAATTGACCTTCAGTTCCGTTATTTGAAACAATAACCTTTATTTTTTTTTGTCATAAGTATTATAGCATTGTTAAAGAGAAAAATAAACATAAGATTTTATAGAAATCATGACTGTAAAAATCTAATTTATCGTTTAAGCGAACAGCATGGGAACAATTCACTTACTGAGCATCCACCACCAAATACGTAAATAGTGAAAAAATATACCGTCGAAGTGTTTAAATTTCGAAGTTTTTACGATTTTCTATGACTTTTCATTTGGTGATGTTTACTGATACAAATTGTCTTTATTTTTACTCATTCCTATCACTATACTTGTTCTGCGTTATTTAGCTAATCATTAATCTTCTGACTGCAGTTAAAATACTCCATGTGTGCTTCACCCACTGAACAGACACTATCCTATACATAACATATTCATAATTGTATTAAAAAATACTTGTGTTCACTGCTAATTGATCGAGTATAGAAATGTCAGCAATACGAAAGTTTCCTAGCTTGAAAGCCTGTATTAATATTACCAAGATATAATAAATTCGTATTTATTGATTTCATTATATAATATAAATAGGTACTTGCAGTAAGAATGTGGAAATAGTTGGTCTTGAAAAATCACTTGTCAATATTAAAAATTAGCCTTCGTCTGAATTTATTGTTTGTTTTATTTGAATTGCAAAATGCATTAAATGTCATGCATCAAAAGTGCATTTGTTTGCCGACATTATCAACCTTGAAATTATTATATGGAATTCCTAAAGGTTGTGACTTAATCAACAATTGATAGACATTATTATTTTGTGATTGACAATTAAGATACCGTGATATTGGCACACCATGTCAAACATATTCAGATATTAAATTTGGCATTTTTTAATAATCATAATCTGCTTACCAACAACTTACTTATATAATAATATCTGAAATGTCTTGGGATAACGCCATGTGTTTTGAACTTTTCGGATACAACCAGTCTGACTGTCACATAAGTGTCAATATTATGAATTGTCGTCACAATCGAGTTGAATTCATTAAACGGATTTCTTTCCAAAGTGGTGTAATTTTAACTTATTATATTTCTAGCCATAGAAATGAATTTAAACCGTTATACTAACCCGAGCCAAATTTTTCCAATTATCAGAACGTATTCAGGGCTTAAAACATGATCTTATTTCTTATTATAGTAAAAAAATGGTACCAAAATCTCCATTCATTAAATGTACTGATGTAAGGAAATGAAATTTAAGATTAAGGGATGGAATCATCTCTCAGTATGCATAGAAAAAGTCACAAAATTTACCGTAGTAGAAGAATGACAAATTGTTCATGCATGGGCAGTAGAGTTTCTGATATTACCGTTGCACAATTAAGCATTACTTTTACATTTATATCACATAATTACTACACTTCAGCAAGCGAAACGTTACTGCGAAATAAAATTATTATGTCATTTAGGAATAGATGAAGGAAATATTATGTGTACGAACATAATATCGGCAGTGTTTTGGTCAATTGATGTAACCCTCAAAAAATACGAAAATGAGTTTAGGGTTGGATCTCATTTTAAAGACGACAGAGCAGGTTTCGGCCAAATGATGTAAATTAGAAAAATAAATTGACCACCTTTTGAAAGGGAAACATCATTTTAGATTGGTTTTAAATTTAAAAGTTCTGACCCAACCACTATTATATCGACACTCCCTACGTATTATCCCAATTTCTGAAAACACGAGAATGTATAGAAGTGCATTTCAAAGATTCATAATGCAACTCACTATATAATGTTTTGGACAAAAACAGTTTTTACTCTCTCCTGAACAATTTCAATTTTGAGGGTTACATCAATCAGCCAAAACACGGTCGATTATTATCACTGTCAGTGGGTAAAAAAATACCTACATAAACCGTGCCAGAATTAATTCCTACTTTTAACAGTTTTTTTATATTAATCATTATTCAATTTTTCCGTGGCCTTATTTTTGAGGATATTGACGATAAGGAATATTCTTCCAGATTAACTTCTTAGCATCTAGCAGCAGTTTGTCCTGTTAATGCTTTTTCTTTTACTTGACCAGTTATTATCAGTTTCTTTCTTTCGTGTATTTTAAACTTGGAAAAAGCTGACGTGTTTAATTGTCGTTTTAAATTATAATATAAACATTGAAATATTCATATGGTAAAATATTTTAATCTAGAAAAATCAATGTGTAATTAATACCACTTAATAACGCATCCTACTTTTCATATTTAAACATTGCTGACATTATTTCAGACAGAAAAGGATTAGAAGATTGATAATTTTAAGAAAGTAATAATTATTAACGATTTTCTCTTCATACTTGAGTGAAGTTCAACCCTGAACAAGATGAAAAAGTTGTGTTATCAAAATAATTAAAATTGAAATTACGTTTAGTGAATTAGTACAGTTTGAGTGACACAAGTTCAGTATGCAGTTGATCTTGAAGTTGCTATATTTAACTCCACTTCGCATTAGTTGAAGGTGTGGTCCTACTCCAACAGCTTTTATGGCAGGCATAAACGAGGTGATACTTAAAGCATAAAACATTAAGGAAAACATAAACTGTAGTATTTTATTCGACATAATATTATAAAAAGCTAAACACATGTCAATTTGATATCGTAAATTAAGTTTTATTATGAATATGTTGAATTTACTCGTAATTTAATGATATTTTATCCGTAATTACTTCTAATTCCAGATCTGATTACCCAGTTCTGTGGTTTGACTGTCGATATTGAAAATAATATTGATAAGAAGTAAGTAGATGGACTCAAAACTAAAAGAAACTAAGTAGGAGTCATTTTATTAATATACAGTAATATTATATTGCATATCGATACCTCAGTTCCAAACTGTAACAAGTCAAAAATTTGCAGTTTTGATTTAAGTTTGAGGAAATGCGTAGAATAGCGGTATCTACCGGTTCCTAAGTGGCAATCTGTGGTTCTTTTAGAATGACAGAGGTTATTATTAATACTTTAGATCCACACTGTAACATCATTGATATTTAAAAAAATATATAAATATAATATCACAGAAATAAATATATTTTTTGCCTATTCTTCGAATTTCATTAAAATCTACAAAAAAATACACGTGGAGTTGAAGATTAAGCCTGCCCAGAATCTTGTTTCCGAATTAACTGTTCTTTTTGAGTTGTTACATTACAAAATCACAATAATTCAAATTTGATATTGAAATTCCATCAAGTACCCTCAGTCGATGTCTTAAATTATATCAATTTTTGAACATTAAATAAATCTACGATATGAGATGGTTTGAATAGAAAGAGGATTTCTTAAAAAGTTGAAACATTAAATAATGTATGAGTATTTAGTTAAATGTCTCATTAAAATGATAAAAAATATTTGCTTTCAAAATATAATGAAAAACACCTATGATTTATCGTTGGAGATAGTTACGCTGCCCATTAATTTATTGTCTTTCTCTTTACTCTTAAATATTAAATCGAAACAAAAAAAAATAAAGTCGTAATAATAATAACTACAACCGTCATCAGTCAATCAAATAAGAAAAAAATTGACCCGCTGAGAATTTTTTCGAACAATAGTAATGGCGGTGACTTTTTCTACCTGTAACACCAGTTACCACAAATAATAAGAGTGATTATTGAACTGAATTTTGGCACCATTTGCCTGAATGTTTAGTTAACTTCTGGCACGTTCAAAAGCAACCAACCAAAAATTACAATGCTTCAGATTGTCATATTTAAAATACAACATTGCTCTTTATTATGGCCCATGATGTTGTGAAGTAAATTCATAAATATTTGAGAAAATCATGTACATATCACAAAATAAATAAAAAAATAATATCACATCTGATATTTCATCAAAATTTCGAAAGCCATTATTTTTTGATATTTGACAACATATTGTAATTCTTGTTTACGTCTGTAGTTAATAATATTATAACATCATGATTTTTGAACATATAAAATAATACTACTTACTTTGCCAGGGTACAAATTAAATGTGTTGGAGGGGGGCATGTACACCTAGAATTAACAATCACAATTTCCTTAACATTATTCTTCTTAATAACAAGATGATATGCATTAGCAAACTTTTTATTGTATTACAAATTATTTCTCTATAATTCATATCTATATTACACCTCTTTTGTATAAAACCTGCTCTGCACCTATCAGTTGAAAATAGTTAATATTAATCCGGTCTTTTTCAAAAGCGGGATTTGTGTAATTATGTCCCTTCAACGTCTCATTGTTTTCTCACTAAATAAAAAAAAACCGTCCAGTATTTACAGTGTACTAAATGTAATCGATTTCTCAATAATAATATTATTGCCTATGAAGCTTTGGAATTAAAAGTTATTTTTGACGAGCATTATGAGCATTATCGATTCTCCAACCGAAACAATACGGAAGTACATTTTTGGAAGACTAATATTGTCATAGAACTTTAACACCCTTTCTCTAACTCTCTTTCTCTCAGGTGTATGTACTTCCTTTTCGTGTAGATGTTGGTTATGTATTGAATGTTCATAAAGCGAGTTGCTACAATTGCGTACACTCACACGCATATGAAGCTTACCTGCTGTTATGAACCTGTTAGAGACGTGAAATATATATACGAATTAAACTAAAAGGTGCTCAAAGGGATCATGGGAAAATACGAGAGTCAATGAATGGTAAAGCGTTTTTTCTCATTCAATTTTATGAATATTGATTTACTCATGTGTGTGAACCATTAAGCATCTTTTGAATTTGTATTTTTTGCTTTACAATGATGCTTGACAACATCTTTAGGTTGGTGCTGAATACGTAATTCTCAGTAGAGCTTTGAAAGTAACATTTGACATATGTTATTTAAATAAAACTATACATTAAGTTCTGTTTAAAGTAATTAACGTCCACTCAAACTTATTAGAACTTGAGCGTGTACCGATTTGGCTTGGCTAAAGACTGAGTAACCAACAGTCTTCACAAAATCACGGTACAAGATCATTAATTCACAAAAACAGATGCACCTGTTCCTTTGCCACTTATTAATTTTTTGGCGATTTTCATTTAAATTACTGGACACAACATAACATGGTACTTTAACTGAGGATGGGACTCATAAAATGTTTAACGTGAGCAAAGATAGTTCAATAAAGTATGTACTGAAAACAGTGTCTTGTTAATGATTGACTGTTTTAAGGTTCATCCATAAAGTAGACAAAAATTAAATTCGTTTCATTGCCTGAAGCGAAAGTAGCTCTGTGTACGTACAGAATTATGAATTAAGAATAATCAGTCTATGAATATTCTTATATATAGATAGCAAGATCATCAGTATTGGCATGAAGCCGAATATAAATTAGTTTAGATTGTTTTAAGATTAGAAAGATACAGGTGGACCAACATAAAGGATACAATGATTGCTATGTAATTAAAATTCCTTTGTAAAATCAATGGGTAGTGTACTTGAGAGGCATCCTAAATTTCAATAAACACGTCACCAATGGAGAGAAAAAAATAAAATTTAAAAACACAATAATTTTACTTGGTAGAATTCCATAGTAATAGGGTAAAATATCAAAGTATTTAGTAGTACAAAATTTTATATTAGTTTATTTTTATATAAGATAGTTCTGACAATGGCAATAATCCGAAATAGCTACCAACTACCTAAAACAATTTTGTAGAATCAAATACTTTGATATTTTAATCAATAATAATAATGTTATATTCAAAAATCTACAGAATCTTGAAAAACACTTGCCAAATAGTGTTCATTGATCTTTTCTAGTTTGGTATGGAGCAATGTAGCTATTCTTATATGTTTTGAATATTAACTATGACAATATAATCTCTTATAAGATGTTATTAATTATTATAGTTTATAAACAGATACGTAACCGTTAAAAGCTTGATGTTATTTAATTAAACATCGCAACAGATACAACTGATTGCAAAATGTGATTTGTTTTGACTCATTGATCGCAAAGTACACCCCAGCCGTTGTCTAGTCGTACAATAATATTACCTGTTTTATAAGTATTTAAATCTTAAATCCAATTGTCAGATAAAGTCAATTGGTCTCGTTTTAGCGAGTGTCTTTGAATTACTAGATTTCTACTTGAGACATGCTTGTAAGCTTTCAACTTACTGCCGGTGATAATAAACTTGCTTTGCACTACTGCTGAATGATTCTATAACGACTCTGCAATCTGTGGTAAAATAGTCGACAGAGTTTCTACAGTCGATTTCTAATAGCCGATGGGCTACCGTTCTATTATTTTTTAAGGATCTGTGAAAATAAACTAATCATTCAAGAAACGGACGCATATGGGGAGATGTTAAAAAATGTATTTAAATAGTATACGAAAGAGTACGTTTTTGTATAAAGAAAATTCATTTTATTGATTAGAAGTAAATTTAAAAAAATATCTAACGTTAAGCGTTTTGGCTGTTTAAGAAGTATCTTCAGACTTCTGAATACAGATATCTGAAGATGCTTTTTAAAGAGGAGAAACGTGTCACGTTAGATAAAAAGCCAGTGAAATAACAAAGTTATCAATGTTAACAATATAACTATATGTATCTATATTATAATGCACTTATATTGATATTAACTCCATTAGGAGTACATTTACTCCACATTGGGAGTGGATATGGTTAAAAATGACTATCAGGACTATATGTATTTAAATAAAAAATACTATTCTTAAACAGTTTTGTAAGAAACGTAAAATAACATAGAAAGAAAAAGTCCGCAACCAATATTACCACCTTCCTGACAGTACTTACTAACCATAATTTCAGTAGATCAGTGTACTCGGTAATCTATAGAAATGGTCGATATTTTATGACACGCTTGGGTTATGTGAATTTATTTGAAAGAGTAACAGCATATTCGTTGCTCCATCAAGCATTAATCAAACGCTCTACAAGTCTAGAATCGAGTACAATCAATATAATCGCGTAGTACTTACTGACACAACAGTGGTAGACGGTGAGTCATATTCAAATATTCAGGTCTTAGTTCACAAACTCAAAGTTGTCCAAGAAAAACCGAAACCCGCCCGATGATCAATAATTTCCCAACTCGGATCTGGCGCCGCCTTACCGGATCTTTCAATAAACGGTCTCACAGGAATTCGTCCAGATTTTCATTCGGTTTTGATTTCATCAATAATAATGAATGGTATTAATAGTGAAAAAATGCGATCCAGCAACGTTTTGAGAATCAAAATCCTTGCATTTTTCAAGTTTTTGAACACATTTGAGTTACTTCTTTGCATAAAATAAAAATTGATAGCTTTGTTATAACAATTATTGTATAAAAGTCTCGTCGCATAATTTAATATCATTTATAATATGATTAATTGATTACGTATGTAAGATAAATTAAGGAAAGAAATAAAATATTTTAATTTAAAAACTGTGTACGAATTTTCATGGGACGTATCGCATAAACCTGTAGAAAATTTTCCTACAAAACCAGATATAGCGCTTTATTATGATTGCAAATTGCAAGTAAAACGATACATTATTCGGTATTAATATACTAAGGTAAGTAATATGACACATATTTATTTTTAGAGTGATAATATTGTGAATTAAATCCTATACTATTTCTTGAGTGAAAATTAGATGGTAAGAGAAAAAATGTGTATAATACTGACCTAACTTAGCTAGAAAAAGAGAGTATCTGCAGTTTTGTCAATTATGAGAAATAGGCATAACATTGTTGATTGCATCATTAAACTCAACTAGTTTTTTTCGGTTTACAATTAAATAAATTAAATATTCACTTTCATAAAAATAGTTTTCACTTATTACAAACACATTCCACAAAAAACAAATTTTTTCACTAAAAATAAAGAGATCCCACATCATAAAATATATTTTAACATTGAAGAAATATATTAATTACACTTACGAAAAAATATTTTCACATCGATAAAATAGTTTTCACTCACACTTTGAAATCGTTAGTTGCACGAAGCTGCAATGAAACGTCGCTTATTCTTCTATCCTATATTAGGCCATCTATATTGTCTTTGCTCCAAGCATTACACAAACCAAACCAGACCAACTCTAACATAAGCTACTACAACTTAACTCACTTTGTTAAAACAATCCGTGACTAAGTGGAAACAATTAAAATCAAAATTTGAGTGTGCTTAGTTAAAACTATCTGATCCAAAGTGCAAACTTTAGAAAAAATAAATGTTCACGTGTACCAAGTGCATACTATCTAACACAAAGTGCAAACTATCTAAATAAAAGTTCCAGTGTACCAAGCGAATCCTATCTAACACAGAGCGCAATTATTTATAATCCGTTTTTTTTTAATATTCCTATTAAATTGATGAATTATTCATTTTTACAGCGTTAACTAATTCTTGACGGAAAAGCATTATATTTTAAAAAAATAAAATACAATGCTCGTGATGAGTGAAATCGGTCCTGATCATTATAAACATGTGGAAGTAGTACAAACAAATTGATTTTTATTTTATAAAATATGATTAGCTATTTTCATTATTATTGATTAATGACATTGGACTAGGCAGATTTTGCTAATGAAGAGTGAATTTTTGGTTACGAATCGTTGATCTTTTTTCCAACCACACGTAAAAAAATAAACAATTTGTATTTCATTAGAAACTAGACATTGCTATATAAAGTTGTTACATATCGACGTTTTGTTTGACACATTTGTTTTAACTAGCTGCAATGTTAAATATTTTCTTCGTATTTAATAAATTTAATGCAAATATTAAATTTATCCAACCAATATAAATCCATTTAAGAAAAAAACAAATTCTCTTAATGTTATTGAAAGTGTCAAAATTATACAAAATCATTTCATTGCATAATTATCTGAATACCAAATCAATTTCTTTACTTTGATTGTTCAAAATGTCCCATAAATCTTAAAAAGAAACATTAAAATTGGTACAATAAAGTTATACAGTGCCATAGGGTATGAAGTGACTTATTTTATTGCTTGATAAATTATGTTTTAATATACATCTATCGGGAGCTAAGAATGTGGTAGGAGGTAGAATAAAACAATAGACTGCAACCACGTCAATCTGCTTGATCTACTCGACAGATAGTAGGCAGCGAGCACGCGCCTCGGAAATCTGCGCATTACGTATGAAATATGTTGTAAGATGTTCTATAGGTTTCATGTACTCCTGGTATTTTATTATAAATTACCAAAGTGATGTTATCAAAATAAAACAGCATGTACATATTATTTTTATGCGCACACAAACGGCGCGATATGAGTTGCTGAGTCGCTAAACACGTTCCTGGCGAGTTTTCATTAAAAAGAGTTTTTAATTACATATCGACTGTGGAAAGGAAAAAGCACGTAACCAACACACAAAAAATACTGAGTATAGCTCACACAAAACGTGTATTAAATTGTATATATTGTGATTATCGAAAAAAAAATATTTGGTCTTTTCGCCTTTCTACAGCCGTTATATTATATTTTTATACGTAAATATAGTTTACTAGCACGTTTAATGTGAGCTATACACAAAAATTTTTGGTATGGGTTGCGTCCTTTTTTCCTTTCCACAGTCGATATGTGTTTTATCAACTTTTCTAGTCGCAAGTCTAAAATTTCTTCCCATTTCGTCCCCTATTCAAAATTCAAAACTTTTCCCAAGTTAAAAATATCGTTTTTTTCCACGATCTCGATCCTCGTTTTACACAGTCGACGCGCTCCGATAAAACGACAGTGTAAAAGAGTTCTTAATTTTTCCTTATACATCGGAAAACATAAAATAACATACATTATACTTAAAACTATCATACTGCTTATACCAGTTTTTCGTGATTTACTCAAAACTCTAAAAATCATCGGGTGCGTGTTTAGTGACTCATATGTGAAATGTATTCGAATTAAAAAAATATCAGTCATAATTCATAGCCAATGAATTAAAATTACCCTTAACTATAATTATGTATGAAAAAAAATTAAGATTATATCAAAGTATGAACTTCCTTTCCGATGCTTCTTTCCTTACGCAATCTTATATCGTTTCTTTACATTTATAATGAAGTGATTTCATAATTTTACTACAGGCTGGTGACCGAAAATAAAATCACGTAGTAAAATACCCAGTGGCGTTTTATTGTAAATAATTCTGATAAATTTAAGCTGTTAACATTATCTTATGATAATTTCGGTAAGCGCTCTCAGGATTCAATCCTACTATACTAAGCTGTGTGGACATGGGGTGAAGTTACTTAATGGGCACATTCATAGATTGGTTTATAGATTTTTGTCCAAAGGCAAAAAAATTTTCGATGCTTGTAATACTTCTCACATATTTCCAGAACAGTGTGTATATAACTGATTATTTCTAGGCCCATACTTATATCATTTCTCTCTCTGAAAAGATAGGTTGAGTGACTGACTTACAAGCAATTCATTTGCGGAATAGATTAATACAATAAACTCCACACCAGTTGCGAATATGCTTGAAATATACACTTTATTAAAAACTACAATTTATTAAGACGAATGCTATATTTGACAATGTTAATTGTTGTTAGTTGTTTGTTCTTAATTGAAAATGACACAAATAGGATGAAAATAACAATGTTTTCAATTCTACCAAATATTATTAGTTAGTTGATAGCTAATTCGGCTTCACACCATCGTCAGAACTGCGCTTAAAATTAATTTAGCTTAGCTTTATATACTGTTTTAGAAGAGATAAACAATGTTAAGATATTATAACGGAGTTCTACCAAGTTAATGCCAATTCAATCACGAAACAAATTTTCAATCCTTTTGATAATGACTATCGGTAAATATTCTAATAACGCTTTCAAAATGGAATCAACAGAGACTTTTAAATCTAGATATAACGACAGTTAAAGCCTAAAGTACTATTTAAATGTATATGTAATAAATTAGATATGCTGAATAATTTTTTTATTGCGAATGTAAACAATAGTATAAATTTATATGCAGGGGAAGTGGAGTTTCCATTAAAGGTTAAATAGTAGTGTTTACATTTTGAAAAATGATGAGAGGTGTGTTTAACAACATTTCACAATTTTCACAAATGACCGAAGCCAACGACTCGGCAACCGCTCGGCTACTGACATGTACTTTTTTTTTTTTTCTACCTTTACTTTCCTACTAAAACTATTATGTGGAGTACGCGAAGCGGACTCCTAGTTTCCTGGCTGAAGTTAGTGCTTTAGTGTTAGTCTTTATGTCCCTTTCCCGCATGTAAGCTAGCGAAGTACTCCTATCTAAAAAGATTCTGTCGGCTGAGGGCTTTTGTGTGGGGAAACACTTAAGAAAACCCCTTACGAGAACGACTGTCTTTGAATCATTTAAAAAAAGCGCAAGACATGTACTAAACCAATGCTTCTATTTATACTCTTTCCGAAAAAGTGCGCAATCATTTAAGCATGGGACATGGTTAAATAATAAGACAATATTAAAAACTTGTCGATCCGGCGCTACTGTGTGGTATTTAATGCAGTGATCTACCGGCCAAGAAGCCTTTGTGGGGCAGTCGAGGGGAATAAGGAGGCATGACACCCAGTGGGTCTACACCACCCATGTTGCGGTGATGATTAAGTGACCTGAAGGGGTAATTGATAACGTAATGATAGCCATTAAGTCGAGCACCGCGCACGCGTGCAACTTTTTCGGCCATTTTTCAGATAATTTGTCAGACAGTCTGACAGGTGTTGCCGGTTATCAGCTTGGTTCTGGTTAAAGAGTACTAGACCAATTCATATCATTAGTTTTTTTTTTTTAATATATTTTGATTAATTATTTGATGAAAATATTGAAAAGTTTTGTGTATCACGACTGCTTAATTTATTTTATTATTTTGGTTAAATTTTTAATGTGTTAACTATCAATTCTTGTTGGAAAGGCATTATATTTTGAAAATAATTTTTTTTGTACTACTTTCACATTTTGCCAATGATCAGGACCGGTTTCGCTCGTCACGAGCATTACTTGGATTAATTTTTTTTTTTTTTCCATACCTCTACTTTCCTACTGAAACTATTATGTGGAGTCCGCGAAGCGGGCTCCTAGTTTCCTGGCTAAAGTCAGTGCTAGGGTGGGTACAGACTAAGTCTTTATATCCCTTTCCCGCATGTAAGCTAGCTCCGTGCTGCTGTCTAAAAGATTCTGTCAGCTGAAGGCTTTGTGTGGGGAAAACATTCAAGAAAAAACCCCATGCGAGAATGATTGTCTTTGAATCAGGATTAATTTTAAGCCCGTTCAATTTAATATGCTGTTCACGGAGTGTATTAATCGAATAATACGTAAATAAATGAGAGCTCTAGTATCATACCTCAGAATCTCAATGAATGCTTTTTATTGGGTTATAAATAATTGCACTTTGTGTTAGATAGTATTCACTTGGTACACTTGAACTTTTATTTCGATAGTTTTCACTTTGGATTAGATAATATTAACTTTGTACACTCAAACATTGATTTTAACAGTTTCCACTTACTCGCGGATTCTTTTAACAAAGTGAGTTAAGTTGTAGTGGGCTATGTTAGGGTTGGTCTGGTTTGGTTTGTGTAATGCGTGGAGCAAAGACAATATAGGCGGCCTAATATATGGTAGGAGAATAAGTGACATTTCATTACGGCTTCGTGCAATTATCGATTTCAAAGTGTGAGTATTTATATTGAGTGAAAACTATTTATCTATGTAAAAATATTTTTTCGTAAGTTTAATATATTTATTCAATTTTTTTAGTGAAAGAATTTGTTTTTTGTAGAATGTATTTGTTATAAGTGAAAACTATTTTTATGAAAGTGAATATGATCATTGCAAAAGTGCATTTAATTGTAAGCCTTTTTTTTTGACAAGCCCAAAAAAATCGTTTTCATTCGACAGTTACAAATGCGTAGAGCAGATGCTTACACCATGATATGTAAACAAACTCTGGTGGCCATGACAGCACAATACTGCACTCTCATTGGATGGAATGGAGATAGTTAGTTTAGAAAATTATAAGACATTAAAGAATATGAGATTAGAAAATGAAAAAAAAAATTTCAAATTAATTTCAGATGTTAGTTTATAAATTTATAAAGATATTTTATAATTTAAATGGTAGGTGTGAACACGAAGAATAATGCTGCTCATTCATAACTTATTTTATGTAAATGCTGGAGGTTATGAGTTATTATACTAGAACTCCTCATATATTATGCAATTACTATACAATTGTTATTTTTCAGTATCATTTAATTGCTTTTTAGATACGTTTAAAAAAATGCTTTATTTTAAATGAACATTCGAAAATATGTATTGATTTTTTTAATACGCCAGATTTTTCATCAATAGTGAAGCAAGATCCCAACAGCGGTAACGTTCAGATACAAAACTATAATATAGAATTCAAACAAACCCGACAGAAATAATGTATTTTCAACGTAGTAATTATAAAGGCGGACTTTACCCTTGAGTCCGATATTTCTAGTATTGAGTTAGCACGTGAATATTAACCAGTATGCGGGTTGCGCAACTCTTCCACCCAGAGAAACAATGATCACAATATTTTGCCTTCAGGTGATGGTATAAACCCGGCGAGTGAATTGTGGGCCCAAGACAATAAGATTGCCGATTGATAGTGCCCATTTTATTCCATTTCGCTTACTGCGTGTCGATATTTAATTTATAACAATTGATCGGTTAACCAGTTTTTAATTAATACTGAAAGGTATATGATTTTTAATTTGTATGATCGCGTGAAAAGTAGTTCATTGATTCCTAGTGACTAAACTAGGCTTAGAGTTCGCGGGTAAGCGATACAAAAATGACAGAACCGAATTAGTCACCCTTCCGCACACCACTTCCCGAAACTTAATGGCGGAAATTTTTAACATTAGCTAGCGCCATAATAACGACATACTAATGCTGCACCTAAATCACCTAAAATATTAGCGCCCTTTATCTTATTTATATTATAGCCCAGACCTGTCTGTAGGCGTTCTATTATTATCACATATCACATGCAGGTATGAAATTTTCTCATAACCTAAGCGTCATAACACAAACACACCCAACAATGGACACAGTTCCGACGTGACGCAAATTTCGAGGCAAACAAACAAGAATAACAATATATTGACTGATAAAATTTAAGTTGAAATAATAAATTTGAACCATTTAAAAATTTGAAATTCCATCAAGCATTCTCAGACGGTGTCATTAATTAAATTCTTAAAATGTTAATAATAAATTAAAATAACTTATTTATAAATAAAAAAATGATACAGAGTCAAAATTATTATATATGCATGCATTTTAATAGTAATTAGATAGTCATGGCGCATTTCCATAAGCACATGATAGCTGAATTCTCAGCATGGAGGATAGTTTCTAGTGTTTGGCGAATACAAGTAAAATGTGACATAGGTTCTGTCTTCTAAAGTTCAAAGATAATATATTGAACAAAGCAGCACATACGATAGTTTAAAAGTAGTAGCTTTTCTAGATTTGGTTTGACCACTGACTTGCTAAGGATATTCCACGTAAGCCTGAATTTTGTGAAAAGATTCAATGAACTTTCGGTTAGCATGGGTGGAAGCAAAGTACATATTTTAGGTTACTTTGTGGTATTCAAGTATTCTATATTTGAAGAGAGTTTGGTCAAAGTCATGGATATGTCGTATTTATTGCTCTAATAATATTGTTTTTACACCAACCAATGAGAGTTTATCCTAGTTTTGAAACGATGAAAAACTATTAAGTAAACCAAAGAAAATTTTACATTTGCTTTAGGTTACATTGCAAAAAATACGTCTACGTCGAATAACGGAAAAAGTAACAAATAGAAGACTTTCCCTACGAAATTAATATTTGACTGACATCAGATAGGTCCCTAAATTCGACTCTGATAACAGTACCCAGTAGTTATAACTAGGCGACGTATGAATTTTCGTATTGTTGTTTTGGCAATTTTATAACGGTTTAATAAAACCACGTTATCTTTCTTTACTTTCGCCAGAGGGTTATAAACGAAATACATAATTTTGGACGAGGATATCGTAAATATATTTTTTTCTCGACATACTGTCAAACGTACAAACCGTTTCGCCATATTTATAAATTTATGTGATCTCATTTCGTACCATATTTAGCAAGATAATCTTGCTTTAATACAAACACTCGAAACTTGTAAAGTATCGTAAAACTCACGATAGATCATTGAGTATGGCACACTTCGAGTAGACATACTTTTTATAGTATTTTATTGTACCATGAATAGTGAAAAACTTAGTATTATTTGTTTCTTTGACGTTGTCCACACAATTAGTTAATTGAAATATTATTTGTTTTGTAGAAAGGATATATCAAACGGAAGAATAACCAACCAAATCATTGAATAATTTAACTTACATCTTAGCCATCTCCAATCTTATGTTCGATGAAAGATTTTCTTAGTATGCTTTTCCTTGCCACGTATTAACGTATTTTAACCAAACCACCATTTAGTAACGTGGATAATGACAACTACCAAGCACCTGCTAAATGAAATTCTCTCTAGTTATTTCTCGCCATCTTCCACAGTCTGCAGATTTTCCTTCTTGCGCACATACATTTTATTACAAAATGCAAAATTTAAATGTATCCAACACAATGTATATAAGCTTTTGCTGATTGATTGGTTGGAGTTATATGGTTTTATATTACGTAATTGTATTGATTTTACTTTAATTACTTAGATTGTGAATTACTTTACTATGAAATATTAGAACATAAGTATTATTTAGGTTACTTTAAACATTAAAAACACTTTATTCTCTTGTCCGAAAATTTGTTAAGATATACAAATTCGGATTCAAATTTGAACTGTTTTACCTTTTGAATTGTTGCAAAAAACTTGGACAATTAATAGATTTCGTTAGTTAACTTATTTTTTTTACTAAAGTAACTCTAATGAAAATTAAAATATCATATACTCACTGACAAATTACAACAGTACTGTTAAATTTAATTATGATTCATTTTATAGATGCATTTCTCCGAAAGACCTTTTTAAACTTGATTTACTTTTGTGGTAGAGTTTTTTTATCTGCTTGAAGTATAAGGTACGTATAACAAAAAACATAAAATGATGCAATTCAAAAGATATTCTTCTTAATCAAAACTATTGAATGATTGGTTGAATGCATCCTCCTCTCTTTGAAAAGAGAAGTCAAACAATCAATTTTTAGCCAGTTTATTAAAATAAAAAATGAGTTAATATAATATATCACATAAAAATAGAACATAGTTAACATTACTACTGAGCGTGTTATGAATAATCAATCACAAGAAAATATGTACTCTCTTGCAAAAGTAATAATTTGCGACTTCGCGACTTCATCTTCATTGTATTTTCGAAGGACGATAACAAAACAAAACTTATATATTGATACTTTGACTATTCAATCACTTGATCTTTATTTGATAATCGTTCATGTAATTACTGAACTGATGTGCTAATCACGAAACGATTAACCTGGATAAAGTGAGCAGCGGAAATATACGTTCGGAGTACTACATTTAATAGAGATTGTCATATTATGGCAATTTCCGTACTGACATTTCTGAAGTGTCGTGAATTGGTTTTTGAAGTTTCATCTATATAAAATAGATTATTCTTGAATGCTCACTATTAATTTTGAATAAAATCCAAAACTTTTGAAAATAATATTATAATTATGACTGGATTTCGTCAATGGCTCAGTTATTCATTCAAAGAATATTTTTGTAGCAGCTTTCCCCTTTAAATACTTGTATATTCAGACTGAAGATGCGCTTTACATTTAGTAACACAGCTTGTGGAACAACTAAGTTATCTAATTTATATTAATCATTTTTATTATTCCTTCTTGAGCTTACAGAGTTACATAGTTTAATTGATCTTTAAATTTTTCTTTTGCATATTTTTATCTGAATTGTTGTCTTGTCACAGTATTTTTTTTTGTATCAAACACGTATTTCTCAGTAGTTTATAATTTGGGAAATAATATAAAGCGATTAATAATTATATACGTATGAAGAATCAAAAAGCACAAACCGATAAGTCAACATTTTGTCAAAATCTAACAAAAAATATGTATTTATACTATTTAAAAGTCATTTCACGTAATACGTTATGATAAATAACTTTTAAAACTGGATAAATTTTATAGTTAAAATTCAATGCCGATGCGCCCAATTTTATTCCGTCTATATTTATTGCAATTAGCGATTGACTAGCTAGTAAAATATGCAAACTGTTCTAAATTGTAAATATGTACAATACGATGAAAATAACTAAGGTATCATTAAAACTAATAATTTATAAGTGAAATACAATAATTTCGTTAACTGTTAATATTTCTATGTGGACATATCGGTTTTTGCTCTTACACGCCTCATACGAAATGTTCGTTAGAAATAAACCCCCGTTCAATTGCGTTCAAATAGGTGCCTCATCAAGATAGATGATAAACAGCGGGATAGTTGAGCTACTGGTTGTCGTGATGAATCCGAGCGAAGACCGATGACCAGATTAGGCGACAAAACTAATATTTTCTTAACCGGCTTACATTGTTCGCATATTTCTTTCGATGAGAATGGCCATACTAAATCACGCTCTAACAGATAACTGTCTAAGAAGCACATTGCGATATTTACCTGCTTAATATTATGTGTATCATAAAATTAATATACAACCATCAGGGCTAAACAAATAAAAGAAATACTAATATTTGGCGAGAAATTTTGGCATTACAAAAAACATATATATAAAAGTAATAGCATTTTCTTCAATTTTCACTCATGTACAAATTGTGATTTTATGCATTTTTTGATATGCAAAACTTTTGAAGAAATCTGTCAGTATACTTTATATATATTTAAATCTCAATTAGTTTTATTAATTTAGATATTTACGTTTTCATTAATTTACAGTAGAGAATCATTAGGCACACTGAGTAACATTATAATGTACGAACCGCAAATTATTAATTAAAAATATAAACCAACGCTCTTCAAATAGTTATACATATGTATAAAACCATATTTTAAAAATAAAACACAATTTGTTTGTACCACTTCCATATGTTTACAATGATCAGGACCGGTTCCGCGATCAATGATGATTAGTTGATAATGCTCGTAAATATGTAGAAGTAGTAAAAACATGTGTTTTATTTTTAAAATATATTGCCTTTCCACCAATAATTGACAGTTAAAATTGATAGATATAACAATTCTCAATACTTTATATGAAATTTCAAGATCTATTTCATCTACATAGAAATTCAAGACAAAAATGATATTTCCTGTAATTTAAGATACTGACTGAGGGTACTTGATGGAAATTCAAAATCAAATTTGAATTACTTTTTAGGTGTTTACTGTCAATTCTTGGTGGAAAGACATTATATTTTAAAAAATAAAACACAATTCATTTGTACTACTTCCACATATTTATAATGATCAGGAACGGTTTCGCTCATCACGAGCATTATCAACTGAAAGTAACTTAGATAATTCTGAACTGAAATGATAATGCTCGTGATGAGCGAAACCAGTCCTGATCATTATAAATATGTGGAAGTAGTACAAATGAATTGTGTATTATTTTTTAAAACAAATTTGAATTGTTGAAATTTTGTACATTTTCATGTATTTCAGTTCAGTCGGTTCGAGTTCATTCGTGTGATCGAATGCCTGAAGATGCCGAAAGGTGAAACTCGGGTTGTTAGTGAGGAAATACATGGAAATGTACAAAATTTTAACAATTCAAATTTGACATTTCCTCTAATTTTACATTTTTCTTTATATAGAAAACGATACTTAAATTATTGTTTTTAGTTAATATCATGTGCAGTAGTCAAACGCAATGATTGGTTAAAGATTACTGGGAAATTTAAAGAAATATTTAAAAGTCTTTTGACTTGATTGAGATTGTAGTAGTAGCGAATGGTGATTATAGATAGCATGGGGTTTCCATATATATTTAAGTGATTACGACATTGAACTTGCCTGACAGACAAATATTACCATTTACTACTAAATCTATCAAAGAGATCTCTCCAAATCACTTGAGATGCTAATGATATTGTCCAGTAAAAAAATATTGCCAAACTCGAACGAAGCAAGATCGATGCCATCATAAAAGAGGTGAATTTATAATTGCAACAAGAACACGCGATAGCGGGTACACCCCACCCCGGTGACTGTGATAAATTGATTTAAAAATTTTGAAGTGTATTTTATTTATTTATGTTTAGTTTACCTATACACCGCTTCTGAAGCAACACTTTAGTAATAATTACGGCTTAGAAAATCTCATTCAGGCTTTTGAATAGACTTATGAGTGCAATTTGGCGTTAGACTGGAATTAAAAATTGTATCGGATATCTTTAAAAGCGTTTCGCCTTTCACTGGAGATGTTAGTGGCAGAGATTTCGGTGTTTGAATAGGCCTTGTCAATTAAACGGACGAACAATCGGTCTGATATTTCATTATGGTTTCATCAGTGTGCATTTGTGATAGTGGGACGTAATAGCCAGTAGACAGCGCGATAAGCGTGCCCAGCATTATCCACTTGACACCGAATCGGACTAAGCATGGAAGCTTGCGACATCGAAATAATGCCGCCCTGCCACTGGCCAAAGTGAAAGACATGTATCCCCTGGCTTCATCATGGATTATCTAATTTTGCTCATGCAATATTTTCTAATATCTGAATCAATCTCGTTATTGACATCTCATTACGCCTCTTGAGATTGTATAGGACATTGTTGAAATGGTTTGAATGAGTGATTTTCTGAATTGAATTAGACCGATGCCTAGAAGTCATTCTTACCTAACGCTGGCGTATTTTTGGGAGTTCCGTTTGGTCTCGTCATTAATTTAAGATAACAATTTAACATTTAGAAATCGTGAAATTCATGTGTCGATTGTTATTTCTAATATTTCAGAGTGTTATGACGGTAAGAATTTTGAGAAACTTTTACACACTATACAAATATAACCATAGTGCCATGGTATCTTTTACCATTTTGTAGGCAAAATAGGAATCTGTTGTTGGCGTTGGCTCATTTAATATATATTTTTTAAAATTAGGTATTTGCGATTTCAACCGCATATAAGTAGTGTGGTCTTCTCTTATATTAGAATATAGAATATTATATAGAATATAAAATTTATATTAATTTAAAAAATAAGACAGTATACAAAATGGATAACTTTTCGTAAATCGAAACCACAAATTAATTAGAAAACCATCTAAAATCACAATGTGGCAAAGATTCCATTCCCTATTCCAAATTCAAAAAATATAAATATGTTACATATTTTATGATTTATATCGATGTTAGTCCCGTAGTTAGAAGTTGGTAGTTTTGAGATATGGCCGATCAAAGCTTTGACTCATCTAAACCGACTTGTAAAAAGTGATGGCTTATATTTTTATTACTTTTTTGGTTGGTAAATAGTTTATATTTTTAGGAATAACACAATACGATATTTCGATATGTATGTATATGGAACTGAGAAATTATTTAATTTTGATAATTTCTATATGCAAATATCTGCTCTTTGAAGAACGGTGTTCAAATATAATTGCTAACTTTACTCAAAACTTCATTTTTTTTACTTATCGTCATATGGAACTGGGCAATCATTTTACTTTCTTCACAATCAAATTTTTTCACCGATATCATCACAAATCATCATCAACTCAAAATTCACAAATCAGTATTTAATAAAACAATCATACAACATAAAATATATAAATATATATCATATATTTTTTTACTTGATTCGTGATAATTTCTTTTTAATTGAAATTATGCTTCTACTTTTGTTGTCGGCCAAAATAGCAAAGCGTAATGAGTATAAAAGGTAAAGAATAATAATGCATAGATAACGAAAACTTTACAATAATAGTTTTAGTCAAACTTTGCCAAAATACACTAAAAGGTTTAGTAAATTCAATGATTTTTTTTTCACAGAAATACTAATCATGATTGATCTAAATTATCCATCATGCGATCCATGATCGGCCAAAGAAACTCTCTTTCTGTTGTGAAAAGTGAAGTCGTGCCGGAAGAGAATCTATGTGGACAAACGTTTTCATGAGATGAATAATTTTAAACAATAAGTCAGCACGATCTACGCTACTGTTGTGCTACAGTTCAAACGAATTAACTTGATCGAGCGTTAAGTAATCGGGAATGAATATCGATGGAGATACGAAACAGTGACGCCCCGTAATAGAATGCTTATTACTTATTTCATCAAAGTTTAAGTGAAGACTGCAAAATAGATTATTTTTTTACAACTAGCGATTACCAGTGAAATCTTTCGTCATAATCACCTCGTACTATAAATCAAGTTGAGTCTACGATAGTAAAAGTCCAGCAGTTATGGTATTTAATCATTATTCAGAATATTGAATGGAATTCTGTATACTTAAAATTTAATGAAGACATCTCTATACCTACTATACAATTGTGTATGTTACTCTATGTTACTGTAGGTAATCTACATATATAGGCTAATTGACAAAACTTAGCGATAATAAACACATTTTCTTGTTCCTTGTATACAATTCTGTATGGAAAAGGGGGGCAGAAACTATCGGCTTATGTACCAACCCGACCCATGTAAAATATTCTTAGCGTAAACTGATGGTATTGAGTATTCTTGCTTTTTTGCTTAATAAATAACCGATAATAACTGATATTTCATAGACAAAACAATTCAAAATATAATAACACAGATTTTCAAAAAGGAAATCAGGTAGATCAATGCATTTCCAATATTTCTTTCTAAAACAGATTTCAAGTATTTATTGAGTAATTACTTAATGTTATTCTTGTAGAAATTGGGTATACCGTACATCGATTACTTAGTAGTGTGAGTGGGTGAATATTGATATAATTTAAGACATCGACTGAGGGTGCTTGATGGAATTTCAATATCAAATTTGGATTATTGAGATTTTGTACACTTCCATGTATTTTGTCACTAACGACCCGGGTTTCGCCTTTCGGCATCTACAGGCATTCGAGCGCACGAGTGGACTCGAACTGACGATGCCAATGCTGAAGATACCAAAAAGCGAAACCCGGGTCGTTACTGACAAAATACATGGAAGTGTACAAAATCTCAATAATCCAAATTTGAGTGAATATTGTTTAAAAAATTTAAAATAGTAAAATAAATTTCAATTTACCTTAATTGAAAGTCAAATAAATAACGTGTTTGCAAATAAAAGTGTTAGTTTCATCGTTTTTAGTAATTACTTACCTATCCGATTTTATTTGTCATTTTAAATATTATACATCTTAAAATTACTTTTAAGATGTATAATATTTAAAATGACAAATAAAATCGGGTTCAAATAGGTAAAAAAGTATGCATTCTGTATAGATGATTCATGATGAAAGTCAAACACTATTAATTTTACTCAATACTGTAGTAAATAATTATATTTATGGAGCTTTAATTTAATTGTTTATTGTATTATGGCAACTGCTTAAATCTTAAATCAACACTGAATAGAGTATGGATTGAAATAATTCAAGATTTCGATCAAGAACCGCCTTTGGCAATAACTAACTCAACTCTTTGCATGGAACAATTAAAACGCTGGACATACAAATACAGATAACTTATTAATTACGTCTGGCTCGATAATTTCATTAATACTTATTGTAACTTTTCCAGAAATGGATGCAAGCCTTACACGTGGGCAACGTTACGTTTTGTTCTCATTTTGAGTTTATTGAGCAATGAATGGTGAACTACCGGTCATGATAAAGCAAGTAGATAGACATCGCGTGTTCGATTATCCGCAAATTCCTCAACTCCCCTAATGGCGTACCTGCTGATTTTGTGATCGATCGCCGGAGCTTTACAGCGTGTCGCGAGCCATTTGATCTTTGAACAGAAAAAGTAAACCATTTCTTGATGAACTATAAATAAATAAATTAAAAATACGAATATTTGAAACAACGAAATTCATGGATGGTCAGTATGAACGTCATACATTGCGGCTTATCAAATGGCTTAAATAACAATAACATCCGAATAGAATTAAAAGCTTCTGATGACAAGCTTCTGATTACAAGTCTATCTATAGTTTGAATCAAATTTGAAGCGGCATATATTATAAAGAAATATAATCTTAAAGATTATGTTATAGAATAATAAGGTAAAAAATGAAGCAATGTAACAGTAAAAAACGGCATGCAATTAAGCAAGATCTGCAATTATGCATTTTTTGGTACGAAGGTCGCAAAAGCTTACAAATTATCTAAGTTACTTTCAGTTGATAATGCTCGTGATGAGCGAAACCGGTCCTGATCATTATACATATGTGGAAGTAGTACAAATGAATTGTGTTTTATTTTTTAAAATATAATGTCTTTCCACCAAGAATTGACAGTTAAGTTACTTAAACTGTGAAAAGTCCCAATTAATTGACTTCTTAACGAATATTTTTATTACTTTCACGAGTATACTATGCAATATTTATATTGAGGTGCTATAAATATATTATTAAACATATGAAAAGAAGTTTAGTCTTACCAAGGTATAAATTCTAATGGTAAATTTCAAATTGTGTACGGTTTATTTTTAGAAAAATCATCGCACACTCGATGGGTAAAACTAGCTGTGATTCTATGAAATACAATTTTATTCTCTACTAATAAACATATTGTATAAGGTAAATGTACCAGTAGTTGACCTTTTTTTAATAAAAGTGTCCAAAATAAAAACGCAGAAACAGGATTGCTTTAAATTGTAGAGTTCAGACAGTTGAAACCATCTTTTGTCGGATTGAGGAACTAACATATCACCATATATTTTATTGGGGTGTCATAGAGTCCACTTGATAACAACATTTTATGCATTAAGTATTTTATTTTGAATTTCTTAAGGATATCAGTGAACGTAAGCATATGCTCTTGATTCAACCAAGTGTGTGGTCTTACAGGAAGCTCTGAGGCAACACTGATGAAAGGTTGTCATGAAACCCTCTGATTAGACATGGTCAACTACTGGAACATTCAATTTTTTAGATGGTCAACTACTGAAACATTAATATGGTTGTTAAAAATTGAATACATTTTTTGTAACAGACCCTTTCGTGATTTTTGTCTTATCATATTAATTAAGACATTTGATCCATTATGAATAAATTTGTTCGTCATCATTCGGTCTAATGCTAAACGTTAATCGTTATTTTTGTCGAGTTTTTCTCGTAAGCGGTCAAATACTGTAACCAAATTTGAATTGTTGAGATCTGAAAGAACTCGAACTGAGAGTTAGTTTGAGTTCATTCGTGTACTCGAATGACTGAAGATGCCGAAAGGCGAAACCCAGATCGTTAGTAACGAAATACATAGAAATGTACCAAATCTCAACAATTCAAATTTGATATTGAAATACCATCAAGCACCCTCAGTCGATGTCGTATATTATGTAATATAAATAACTGGTACGTTTACCTTACGTAATAAGAATTATTTTCAATTACCAAATAATAACCATTTTTAATGTATTTGTCAAAATATACATTCATTGGGAGATTAACAAAGTGACTCAAAATTAGTTAGAGGAGAAAAGTCACCCGAGATCTCGTTCAAAATGAAGTAGAGGCCGGCTTTAATAAGGTGTTACAAAATTATAAATCTAGATATAAAGGTTGATAGTCACTTTTCTGTAGCACGCCTCGCCAATCGAGTGGAGCTTATCGGCACTGGCCGTTCGTTGAGAGGAAAATTCAATCGGTAGACGATTAGGCCACAAGTGAAATACTCAGAATTCAAGTAGCCACCGAATAATCGTGCAGTCATTTTGCACTGCTCCATTACTCTGTTATTTTCGAGACATTTCAATAAACCCAACGGCATTTTAGCCACATTTTTATTTCGAAATCACATTTGATAAAATATTAACCCATGGTTCAGAGAAAAATATTTGGGTTGACAGTCAACCGTATGATCGTTCTGACAAGGGCAAGATCTATTTTAAATGTGTAATACCACTTCGATTTAATTTTGAAATTGAATTGTTTAAAAAAGCTAGACTAATTTTTTATTTGCTAAAAAGATTTTAAGCGCGTTGCCCAACTGGTATTATAAGTTTTATTAAAACTATTCTTTCTATCATTTAGTAAAGCCAAAAGACGTATAATTACAAGCTAAATTGATTTGATAAGTAATAAGAGAGAAATGTTTTTTGGTAAATTTAAAATTGGCCAAGTGAAATGGTGACAAAATAAAAATGTTTAAAATTGGTGGATCTATTAATCAAAAAATGAAAAAAATTCTTTGTGTTATATTTATGGGAAAGAATGAGGTTGATGTGTAATAGTACAGAAAATGAATAAAGTAAGATTTTTATGGATTCGGCTGTAACTTTGTGGAAATTCATTTTTAATATAAAATTAAAATTGATAACTTTGTTATTCCACTGGCTTAATCACTAAAGTGACGCGTTTCGCCTCTTTAAGAAGCATCCTCTGACCAACCATATCACAAGGTTGTTGATAAAGACAGTGGAATAGGAAATTTATCAATTTTAATTTTATATTGAACATAAAAGCGCTCATAATAAATAAGCATGGCGTTATATATATACTTATAGTTTACTCGGGATACTTAAGGATCGGACACGGTGGAAAAGATCACACACATCTATGACTTTGAATAAAAACATACATTTGAGTTAAGTAGTTATTATTCTACTCATATGTGGTGAAAACTTATTTTTGCATATTTTATTATTTAACAATCCAGTAACTGATAAAAGCAAACCTAGTTAGGAGATTAAGATATTGACTGAGGGCTCTTGACGGAATTTTACTATCAAATTTGAATTGTTGAGATTTAGTACATTTCCATGTATTTCGTCATTAACGAGCGCACGAATAAACTCGACCTAACAAACCTTGTTAAGGTTACAAAAAAATGGTAAATAGGTTAAAATTTACTGAAAATTTTGTAACTAAATATATATCGTGTTTTTATAATAATATACAAATGTCTTTGATTTTCTTATTAGCTCTAGATAAGAAAGAAACAGGAGATCTTGTTAAAATTTTGAAAGATAAGTGTATTAAAAATCTGCTGTGTCTTTATTCTGATCGACAATCACGTTGAATAGAAATTATTCTATGAATCTCTTAACCTTTTAATTGAAATAGTTCTTTAACATTATAAATATTCACAACATATTGTGTAAAGCAGTATTGACATTAATGGTAATAATATATATAAGCAATACTTAAATTATTTTTGGTGAATACGTTACACGTAAGTAATTGGGGACCTAATCTAAAGACATGTAAATAAATATAAAAATTTCCTAATATCCCATGTCAAACAATTATGATTTATTTAGAGATATATGGAGCGATATACATCGCTCATGCATCAGATAATGTGATGTCAATTTCAGCATCAGCACCAGCGACGCCGTCGAATTATGTCAGCGCAGCTTACGCCACTGGCACTGGCAAATCCACGGCGCTGGAAGTGGTTGAAATTTGAAATCAATCGAATGTCACGATCGTCACAATATGTCCAGAGAAAACCCCACTATAAAAATATTGTAAGAGATTATTATATTAAATATTTAAAAAATGATTAAATTCGTATATTTTTCAATTGCCCCATGTTTAATTAAAGGAAAATGAATGGATCAATTTAACTATAATAATTATAACTTAATATTATTGAGTGTTGAGCGATTCGTAATGTACTTTCATTTTTTATTTTCTAGTCTTTGGAAACGATTTTAGTACTTGCTAATTGTAAAACTATACGCTTTTTATAGTATGATTAAACAGATACCCAACAAATGTATTTTTGATGATCTTTATAACTTAATTAAACAGTGAAAAGATTTACGATTATCAAATACAACGTTTAAATTGATAACCTTATTATTTCACTGGCGATATTAGTAGATGTGACGATTGTTTCGCCTCATTGAGAAACATCTTAAAGCTAACTCTATTCTAAGATAGTTATTTGTGGTGATGATCGCCATATTTTACAGAAGCAAACATTTTACACTGTTAGGGCTCAGTGGGTCAAGAAATAAAAATAACAAGTATGCTTACAAATAAAAATAATATTTTTTTAAGGCGTGTAAATTCTTTAACGCATTTATTGAAAGATTTATTGTGGGAAATTTATCCAAGTTGATATATCAATATACACGTCGTTGTTATTCCTTCAGTAGCTGTATTAACACACTCTTCTGTTATAATCTTTATCTTCGCACTTTTGCAATCACAATACATCAATATTTATAAAATTAACTTTCATAACGTAAGAAGTACTATATAAAGCCATTTGGGAACGTGAATCAGGGTGCTAACTTTGTGTTGTAAGAGTTGTAAAGTTGCGTAATATTTTTGCAGCATGCTTGTTTGAGTTTATCTATCTTGCAAATTAAAATCTTTGAAGTATGCCACATTATGGTGTAAAACAATCTCGTGCAATAATTATAATGCATTTATACAATGTAAATTTCAGTTCTATCAATAACAATACAATAGCTTCAAATCAGTCTACCCATAGACAAATCTCACGTTTCAAAATATTCGTCAGCGTAACAGTATCGCCGCGAGTTGCGATACACATTCGGTATTATTATTATTGACAAGTGGCTTGACCCGGTCGTGATGCCTCGGGCAGGTCGTGATGTCGGGAAAGTTCGCCTGCGACGCCTCGAGCGGGCTTCGGAAGGATTGCGCAGTTGAGCGTCGAGACGAGAGGGGCGTCGCGGCGTTGATTACGTCACGAGTGAGACAGTTTGGTTTGTTGTCATTTCATGCGGATGTTGCATTATGCAAACATATTACCGTTAATCACGTAATTTATCTACATGTATCTGTGCTCAATACTTAGCCGAATGACATAAAAATGACCTACTTCTCCTAAAAGGACACTTTTTTAAATAATGTCTTATAAAAATTTTGATCGTTGTTTTACGCAATTATGCAGACACCTAATTGTGTTAGCTTCATTCGAACTAAAAAAAGCGTAAATTCAATAAATTTATCACTAAGTAATCAAAAGTAAAATTACAATGATATTTAAAATCTGAAAATATGAACAGTGCGATTTATGTGGATAAAAATATCCCACGTGTAAACAGTATTTTTATTTGTAGGAAATTCCACACCCAGTATGAAGTATTGCATAACATAAATCGATTTTTTAAACAGTTTTTATTTCAGCAATAAATTTAATGCGAGGGAGTTTGGTTTTCAAGAGTTACAATGTAGGAACAGTTATTATTCGTTCAAAACCAATGTAAAAATTGATGTACTAACAATGATAAGAACAGAAATAGTTGTACCAAAAGCTAACTTTAAAATATTCACGACGTCTTATGGAGAGCGAGTTGGTCTATACTCATAAAATCTTTTTCACTATTTATGGCACACCCCTTCTTTATACATCATATCGGACGCAACCAAGTCAAAGGAAAATTTATGACATGGTGGTGAGTAAAATGTTAATTAGTTATATAGTATATATATATATATATGAATCTAATTTTTAGCAATAGATAAGAACCCTGAATAACAGAAAATTACAAATCCATACTATAAAGGATACCAATATGATGTATTTATTATAAATTATTACCTGCTGTAAGGGTCAACAAATAGAGAGATAGTGTGTGTACTCTGCGTTAAAAATTCAATTCTAGACAGACGCTTGCACACACACAGTCTCTTTATGCGCTGCGTTACAGATAGACAATTAAATCAAAATAAATATCCTTATATTTTATAATAAGACGAATGTATATTTTTAATTTCGACATGATAATGATTAATAGTAACAATAAATAGGTGTTAAAAAATTTACATACATTAATATTATAAACATTATTTGTTTATAATCATTCGATTCCAAAAAAAACGTGTTTTTTATTAAATGTTATATCCTGTTTGATTATAATAAACGCAGTTATAAATCATTTATTCTATTTTTAGCACTAAAATTCGCCATATCACGTAAGTAAAAGAATAGAGTTTAGAGGTTAGAAGGTTTGACCCCGATTTTTAAGAATACAATGAAAAGAATTGACGTGAAGACAATACGGTATCAGCCTACCGGGAAACGTTTTTTTTATGAAGATTTCTTTCAGGAAGTCGGCGACGATGGAATGCTAGAACTTAGCATATTTTAACACCTATCCTTATAAAGTGTCAATAAATGCCACATAATAAAATAACGGATTTAATAATATTGTAAGACAAGCTACAAATTATTTTCAAAAAAGATATTTACTGTTGAAATTTCAACATTACTTTAAAAAATGTCTTGCCTGTACGTCGTCTGTTTATATAATCATTAATTCAATGCTTAACATCTAGAGATCTGTGGTCTAGTGGTAAGAGTTTTACCGTAGTGATAAGATGGGTCTTGGGTTCCGGCAAGGTCAATATCAAATATGTTTTTATTTCACTGCAGACATTTTAGACATGGGTGCTTGTGATGTCTTTTCTTCTCAAGTCGATCTCATGTGACATTAAAAATTGGCTTTATAAGCCACCATGTTTATGTCCACTCGCAATGTGGAGCATAGAGAATCTGATCCCAGGATACGATTTTCTACAAGAACTGCTTGTTATTTAGTTGCTCAACCTGTATTTTTTCAAAAAGAGAAGAATCGGGTGTTTACAGACATCCATGCTTTCGAACAAAAATCAATAAATCGATTAAGAAAATAGGTTTATGAAACCGTCCGTAATAGGATCTGTACCCGTGATCACCATAACCGAAACCTATGATATTAAAACACTCGTCTAATGGTTTTGATTATTATTGGCCGTTATGACAAATATTTTAATTATTATTTTAATGTGCATTTTCATTTCAATGATTTTTTGTAATAATTGACGTAATGATTATCTAAGATTATCTATGATTATTTAAGATATCGACTGAGGGTGCTTGATGGAATTTCAATACGAAAATTTTAATTGTTGAAATTTTGTACATTTCCATGTATTTCATCACTAATACGGGTTGTTAGTAACGAAATACATGGAAATGTACAACATTTTAACAATTCAAATTTGGTAATGATTACCAGTTTAAAACATTTATAACATGAATTTTACTCTTTACTTAGAGCGCCACTAACGGGGATCAGTAAAATGAAACCAGAGGCTAGATCAGTTAGCTATCTAAAATAGTATAATTCGTGAAAAAAAATCATTAAAAATATTTTAGTAAATCACTCATGTATAGTGATTGTGATATCACGAGTGATGAACATATTTAGAGGCAAAGTTAGTCAGTGAATTCAATTCATGTAATAAGACAATAATGACTTTTGTTTTGTGGATGGAGCACGCTTGCCGACTTCACTCATTTTGACTTCCTGAGGTCACCAGGGGTAAAATATACGGTGACCCTAACAACAATTAATTATTTCTGAGAATATTCAAGTTTTCTTAGATTATTATATTAAATTCGATCTACTCTTCCACTGACGTCTCCAGAATAGATAAATTTAACATTATTCAGTGCTAATCAGTAACGTAATGCTGTTCAAATCCGCGACATAACAGTTTCATAAAATAATCGTTCAGTCGAAAATTTCAGACCCCAAAAAGACAAAAGAAGGAGGCGTGACTAGAGCAGTTGTAGAACATGTCACCCCTGTAGTGGAATAGTGTTAACTATTAAGCTCTCGTTTGTGGTGTCACGGGTATTATTCCCGGAATATAAACTTTATACAGGGTTTCCAATCGATGTATGGATATTAACCAAAGACATGGAGGCCTGTGATGTTTCGTAGTTACCCACTTCCCATACACCCCCTGTAGTCGATATTGAAAACGGGGTATAGCGGCTAGCTATCTTTCTTAACACCCGTCCTTTCTTACTCTCTTCAAAGAGAGGGGTCGAGCAATTGTCTGACAACCACTTCTCTTAAAAATAATTACTGTCGAGATACAATATTATAAGGGGGAGCGAAATTTTTTGAAAAATGTAGTACTTGTTATTTAAATAAAGACTAATTAAAAGAAAAAATATATTTAGTCGCTTAAACACCCTATATTATTAATACGTGGGTATATTTAACATCACGATGATAGGCTACCGTTTTCTTAACAGAACGTTTCATCATACAGTTCTTTTGTTCAAACATTTTTAATTTTAATCGTGTACTTTTGTTTTTGCCACTTCCTAACGGTTTGTTATATCAAGTATTTATTTGTTTCATTTTAAAATAAATAGTTTGATTGACCGCTCTTAGAAGATGAACAAAAAGTTTGTATGAGTCATTGACTCGGCTCCATCAACCCTGGTACAATGAAGTCATCCAAATATTCCATTGAATTGCATTCAACTTTCACTTTACGTAATTTTATTTTATGTAAAACAATTATCAAAAAATATCGCTTTAGTCACTGGTTTTGCCCTGGATTTAGATTATATTTGTATCATCTTCAACTCATAACCAGGAAAAAAAAGACGCAGCAAGCTAATGAACGCGTACCGGAGTTAACATAATATTAAAAATGATAACTCTGTTACCTCACTGCTTGTGTAACTATTAATTGTGTATAACATGTCATTCGCCTTTTTAATAAGTACTTTAAGAAACTCTGAGGTTGCTTCTAAAAGAAGCGAAGTGAGTATTACATCTAGTTATACAACTAATTCAGTAACAAAATCACCAATTGCATTAAAAATTAGCCATACCCTTCTATTCCTACTCTGTTTAAAAAGGAGGTTGAACCACTGAGTAGGAGCAATCCATTAAGAGGCCATATATACTTCACATTGGGATCTGACATGATTAAAGAAAATCCACAAAGTTATTGCCAAATTCATCGAAAATAAGTTTTATGCTTCAGCTTTGTATTGTTAGCACGTTTACATAATACCAGTGGTCGCTGCGAGTGAACAAATAATTTATGAAAATACATGAATTTATGGTGCTGTAAACAACACAAAGGTTAAGAAATAAGATATAATAAAATCGCAATGATAATATTTATCGATTATATTTATTTAAATATTATCGAAACGATTCGCAACGGTCTCACAGGGGAAGCGATCACACCTTACCCAATTCATTTGAATTTCAATACAAATCGTGCCTCGCCAGCAGCGCCGGATCTCATAAGGCCCCATACATGTCCTGTAGCAAACGGTGAGAGGGCCTTTTAAACGTCGATATATCACCGAGCATGAAGATGCGACTACAAAGTAAATTTGCCCCGATAAATAAGTCGCGGAATGGGTCTCGCTGGACAGTTTCGCACAGTACAGCCTCTTATTTATGGGCCCACGGCCTCCGCCCGCAAGCGCATTACGGGATCACGGAAACCTATTTGCTAACCATTATAAAAGCTCACCGGAGGAATATGTAGGCGCGGGACACGAAGCTCTGCCAACATCGCGTCTAGTTAAAGCTGCATAAAGCTCTATATTACGAAATTTATTAATAATAAACATTATGGTCACTTGCAACTAACTCATTGCACGGTCCTTAAAAGCATGATTTAACAATAAATTCCACCTTAAGAGTCCTTACTATAGTCTAAAAGTTACATGACTGATGTGTATAGCACGATTATTGTTTGCAGCTCGTTTAAATATTACATATATAAATAATACAAATTCAGGTAAATAAGTATAAAGTATTATTATACGGCAGCAATGGTTCCTTTTTTCCGTTTTGATATCTAGTTTAAAGAATGATTGATATCTAATTTGTTCAGTTATTGATTTTCAATTTTCTTTTGAATACGTACCTGATTTTGTTTGTATAGTAACCATTCAGGAAATACAATTATTGAGGAATTGGTAGGTCCATGTAAAGTATTAACGGGTTTAATATAAGATTCCATAAACTAAAAAAATCTTTAGATATGATATAAAAGAAATATATATAATCAATATCAAATAAAGCACACAAATTTATATGGTGAAATGATTTTGAATATAAGACTGGGGCAACCAGCTTGTAGTTATCTTTTTCAGATACATTCTTTTGGAATGGTGTATCTCTCAATTTGAACATATTTGATTTTGAAAAAAGACTGTTTTTGCCTGAAATGCGTTTTTTCCAATTCGCAACTAGGTTCTGTGTCTCTTATTTGAAATTTTATGGGAACAATGATGCGAAAATACAATTCAGTGTTTAATTAACAATTTAAGACTATGGATATTAGAGGTCTGCACGTGCTGAAATTTTATAAAATTACCCGGTCCATATTCGAAATCTTCAAGCCCGGCCCGAACCCGAGTCTCAATATCACACTGGTTATCTGAACCCGACCCAAGGCCCAGATTTATTTTTCTTAGTCCAATTTTTTTCAATATAGAAATTCATTTAGAGTTTTTAAACAATACATGCTATCGTTTCCATATTTCCAATTATATTCATAACACATGTGAAATATTTTCTATGGATTCGGCGGTAACTTTGTGGAAGATCATTTTTAATATTAAATTTAATTAAAAATTTATAACTTAGTTATTCCACTTGGTTTATCACTAACGTGACGCGTTTCGCCTCTTTAAGAAGCATCTTCAGACTAACTGTATCGTAAGGTTATTTATTTCTAAGGTAAGCGATGATTTTGTTCTAAAAAGGGTGGGGGTGGGTTTTATTACATTCTACTGGACGTGTGGAAGGGGGTAAGCTATAAAAATTGTTAAACAAATCAATTACTGGCACCTGGATGTGAAAAACCCAAGAGGAATAAATTTAATAATCGCGAGCCGCCTGTTCTGTTTAAAATGTTTTTAATATAATTTTATATTACATGTAAAATAAATTAATAAGCTATGAATAGTATTGCCTTATGGCTGACTCTTAGCCCAAACATAGTTTGAAATATTTATCTTAAAATTAAATTACCAGGGCCCAAGCCCAATTCTGAATTGTCTTTACCAGCCCAAACCCGGTCCGCGGGCCAAGCCCAATCCCGTGCATACCTCTAACAGATATAAACAAAAACACTACATAGATATTTTATAATTTATTTTGTGTGTACAATCTACTTCATTTTTAAAACATATCCACATGAATAGGTACTTATACGCATCATAAAACGTAATATTATTGAATAGGTCGTTAAAAATAATTATTTATCATAAATTGCAAACTATTTATTATACATAAAGTTGAACCCGTATTAAAACATCTACTAAACAACACTTTAGACAATATTACGTCTATTTATAATCAATCTAAAGCATATTCTTAATCGTTTAATTAACTAAAGGAAAACCTGAAGTATCGCTACTTTCATATTGGCGTCACGTTATTATTTACTGCCGAGGTTAATTAATCCATTTTCCTGACTAAAGGTTTATTCAGATAAATAATCAGTGGTGCATTAAATAAGGGGGTAACAACAACACATATCATTTTGCATTACAAACGTATTATTCAAAATATATGCTTAAATTTGAGTATATATTCAAAGACGTTTTCATTAACCTTAACCAATCCTGAAAGTTGAATTAAAAGAGAAATATTGGATAACAGCTGGTACTTTTCTACACCGTTTCTAAATCGTAATCGATTAAGATTTATTTGTAGAATCAATTTTCTCTAGATCAGGCATGTTTGAAAGAATATTCACACAAAATTTTTATACGGATTTATACGGATTCATTTCTTTAATTTTGATTAATAATAATAAAAAGTGCGTTCGGTATGTGGTTTGGAACGATTGTTGTGTTGTTCATTTAAGGTAGTGGTTCCTACGGACCCCCAGGGGTCCCTGTGACCGCTGGGGGTCTGTGGCAAATTAAAAATAATTTAGGGGTGCGTGGACAACGTCAGGGGGTTGGCCAAAGGTCTTATATAAAAAAATATATTCGTGACACATTATTATGAAAGTTGAAATCAATTGGTAGCGATTTGTTGCATGAAGACCCATAAACTCGTATGAATTCATACTAATACAGAAACAATTTATTGAACTAGCCACAAATGAGGAGCAGAAACCAATGTTTGAACAAAGACGGGTATCACAAATTCTGGTTACAAAAACAGATTACAATTTTATATCCTGCATTATGGGTCACTCTACAGAGGCTGTTGATTGCTTTACCGTCTTCCTATTTAGTAGAACGTGAAGTTAGTGGAGTTATGAACCTCATCATACTTTCAAGACATGCAAATTAAATTATTTTTTTTATATTATGCAGTATGTTGAGTTATTTTACTTGTGGGTTCACGGTCTTAATAAGTTTGGGAACCACTAGAATAAGGAATGGCAAAAGATTCTGTCAATGCTAAATTCTATGTCATCACATACAGCATTTTCAGGCATATTATATATCTAGTATCTACCTTACGTCATAAGTATTTTCGCTGAATTTTTAAACTGCAGTAACAACAATCCATTTCGTTGTACGCCAATGACCGTTTTAAATAAAGTCATACACACAACGCCTTTGGCATCAGCCATATTGTGATAGCTCTTCCGCCTACAACGAAATTTTACTATAATCCAACTTATATGTGGGTACTCGATGCATTATAACATAATGTGCAGTTAGTAATTTACATTGGATATCTTTATTTTATATTCAACTAGACCAGTGGACACTTATACTAGGAAATTATTTATTGAAACTGTCATACTGGATACCAAGACTACTAAAGTGTATTTATATCAGATTAAACGACAATAAACTATACGATCATCGTAAAATTTTGTGACATTAATTTTACACATCCAATGTTTGGCACTTATTAAGAAAAAACGCATACTGGCTGGCAAAATTATTTTCTCTGTAAAACATTTCTATTCAACAAATTATAAATGTCAGACTGATGTCAAAAACAATTGTACAATTATCTTTTGCTGCATAATTATAATAAGCTTACAATTAAATGCACTATTGTTACTCACTTTCATAAAAATAGTTTACACTTATAACAAATACATTCTACAAAAAACAAATTCTTTCACTAAAAATAAAGTGTAAAAAAAAAAAAAAAAGTGATCTTACATAGTAAAATGTATTTTAACATTGAAGAAATATATTACACTTACGAAAAAATATTTTCACATACATAAAATAGTTTTTACTCAATATCAACTTTGAAATCGACAGTTGCACGAAGCTGTAATGCAATGTCACTTATTTTTCTATCCTATATTAGGCCGCCTATATTGTCTTTGCTCCACGCATTAGAATAAATTACACAAACCAAACAAGACCAACCCTAACATAACCTACTAAATTTGTTAAAAGAATCCGTGAATAAGTGGAAACTATTAAAATCAAAGTTTGATTGCACTAAGTTGATACCCTCTAATCCGAAGTGCAAACTATCGAAATAAAAGTTCAAGTCTATCAAATGAATACTATCTAACACAAAGTGCAATTATTTATAACCCTATACATATTATTAACGATTTTTATTATTCGGTTACATAGGAAGTATTGTAATTTTTCGGACGACCAATGTCATTGATGATGCGATGATGACATATTTCAAAAGTAATACGCAATAACATAACTTTTGCACCTAAATATATGAGAATATCTATTTATTTAATATAGCTATGGTTAGGATTTTATTTTGCGTAAAATTGTGAAGCGAACAGAATTTACTGTTGATATTTAACGTTAAAAATGCATACTATAATAATATAGTGGCAAAAGGCGTTAAATCAAAAAACACGAAGCTGTAATGAAATGACACTTACTCTTCTACCCTGTATTAGGCCGTCTATATTTTCTTTGCTCCATGCATTAGAATACATTACACAAACCAAACCAGACCAACCCTAACATAACCTACTACAACTTAACTCACTTTGTTAAAAGAATCCGAAGTGTACCAAGTGAACACTATCTAACACAAATTGCAATTATTTATAACCCAATATAATAAAAAAATTAATTTTGAAAGTAGCAACTGTCTCATTTTCTTTCCATGTTGTATTTAGTAACAATGTTGGCATATTATGTCAATCTTTTTTATCATGATTCGGATGATTAATATACATTTTTCGAATAAATATATTTGGTCATTCAAGGTAATAATTGCTAACCAACTATATATTTCAATATTTTCAATTCACTATAGATCAACTCGAGGAGAAAAGGCATCAAGCATGGGTATGCGCAAGAACTGTTTTATTTTTATTGATTCATAAGTTAATGCATTGAATAATTAATCTTAATAATTGATCTTCAATTTCACATTTGAATCATTTTCTTTTTGCGAACTTTCATATATTATCTAAGGACCATAGTTTCAGTTCGATATCACATTACCCTCAAATGCACAGATAAACTGTAATTGACTCTTAGTAAACAGTTAAAATTGCTTATAAAACAATGAAATAATGTTATTATGAAGTATTCTATACGCCAAGTCTAGGAAATATATTGCTATGCAATTTATTGAGTAATCTTACACATAAGTAATATATTCACAGGTTCAATTTCATCCGTGTTCTAATATCGTTGATGACAAATTTAAATGATTTAAATTAACTTAATTTTCCATTTATATCTCTAATCATTACAATTCAAATGTTTTGAAGGTGGCTTTTGAAGTCACAGTTTAAAATTTACAAGGGTAATAAATAAAAATATTCCAAAATTTGTGATTTTTAGTCAGTTTACAATCTGCTGGTTTTAGTATATTTCGTTGTGTTATTTTGGACTCATTAGTATATCATTTTTTAATATATTTTGGAATGTTTCTCTCCTAATTATTTATGTTAACTAAACATTTAATAGCGCGATAGTTATATTCTTCATATAATGTTGGATATAAAAACGACTGTTGATCCAATTAGATATCTAATAATAATACATACAGGTAGCCAATTAGCAGTTTTTTTTTAAATATACAGTTTCATAAATAACACTCAAACAGTTGCTGTGGCCCAAAACCTATTTGGGGTAATTAAAAAAATGAATAAGAAATAGATCGTGCAAATATTTTGTATTGTAATCAAATATATCGAAACGTTTAGCTGGTTATGAAATGTTACTAGATTTAACAGAGTTGACAATTAATAGATTGACCAGAAGTATAACGATCAATTATCGACAATTAACGAAATCGTTCATGTGTCAAGCGTTTATTTTAAATCACTTATCAATCTGTTGTAGTGGGCACATAATTATTATCTATTACGTTGTTTAACTCTATCTAAGGCACAAACACGTTACTAATTTTAAGATATTTTTTTTTGAATATATTAAATTTTATTGAAAGCTTTTTTTATACATATTATATTGTATGCTGTGAATCCTCGTTGGGATGACATTCTATACGATGAAAACAAATATATTATACACGTTCCATAATTTATTTACACGTTATAATGGGCTTTGCGTAACAAGTAAAGATTTACAACAATTAATTTGCAGACAAATCTAAAGTTAAAGTCGTTAGAAAAAAAAGTCATCCAGTGATGTAATTATAGCTGGAATGGTGGAATAAAAATATTATGAGGAAGTATATGTGACCACAATAGGCTAGATCGATGATTTTGGTGAGATTCTAGGGAAGACTTCATCCAGTAGCTGATGTCAGTAAATTGTTATATGTCAAACACATTAATTACCGGGATCGCCGATTGGCGTCCTGACTGCGCCAATCGTTATTTACTGAGACAGCCAATTTAAATACGGAAAAATTATGCTCGAGTGCCCGGTCCCAATTCCTCAGCAAATCGGTGTATGAATATGAAAATTTCGTTGACAACTTTTTATGTAATTTTGTTAATAATATAAACAAGGAGTATTTTAAAGACGCCAACATGAGAAATTTACATAAAGCGTTTCAAGTTAATTTATAGTAATTTATTAGTAGTGATTTTTTGATGCTTTATTTAAGCGAAAATTATTTCTATTAATGTGATTTTTTTAAACATAAATGTAAATAATTTCCAACAGTATTTTAATCATAATTATTTATGAGGAAACAATAACCGTTTTGTAAGGCTTGACGTATCATATCGTATCATTTTCTTTGTACGCAACGCGTTTGCTGTATAACTACTTTAAAGATTATTTAAAGGCATAAATAATTGTCATAACCATGTATCATATTTTCTAATTGAAATAACAAGCTATGTTATTATTGCAGTGGTCAGCAGGCATTGCTTCAGTTTCTCCTAAGAAATGATTCTGTTTGTAAATTAAAGCAATAACCTGGTCTCAATAATGGCTGCGATAATTTTGATGTTGACAGTTTCTGCTCAGAATGAGATAAGGCGCCAGGGAACAAAGGTAGAGCCGTTTTGAAATCCAGGCTCGTGCCAACAACATAATTTCAATGTAAATTCACACGTACTGTTCTCAAAATATTTTTACTTTTCGCAAAATACTAGTTCTGCTAATAAGTCTATTGATATCGTTATCAAACGTGATAATGTGAAATGTGTACTAGTTGAAAATAATTGATCAGAGCAAGAACAGCATTAAAATGTTTACAATAACGACTATCAATATAGCTTATGTGTAAATACTCGTTGATAGTAATGTTTAGTTTTGTAGCTAGGCTATCAAAAACAAGATCACTTTCAATAGATATATCTGCAATAAGAAAACAGATAAGTTTTCAATTCCTTTTACAAGTAAGTAAATATCATTAAATATCTTAAATTATGGCAGTGCGGTTTGTAAACAATCAAACGTTGTTAAAATAATTTTGGCTGATATATACATTTAGGATTCATCGTCAAATAAAATATCACTATAGATCGATGAAGGATTGTTATGCTGATGTATTTTATCATGTCATTGTAATGAATTAAATAAATTTTATAAGATAGTTGATAAAACAAATCTTTTAAAAGTAGATAAATATGACAAACAATAGATAAAAAAGAAATAGATTATCAGATTAATTTTTACTTTCAAGTTCTCCTTTTAATAATAATATGAGCCAAAGTCTATCAATACTAATAACTTTCGAAATTTTTACAATCCGTTGTGTAATATGACAAGTTTTTATTACACAGAGCACAAATTAATAATTCTATGTTAAGCAAAAACATAATTTTATCCAAATATATTCAAGTACACATATATCTATTGCTAAACCGGTCCCATTAAAGGAGATAAGGGATGAAATATATAACAGAAAATTCTCTTTTCTATTCAATAGGTCATCGTTTCGTTTGTTAATAATTCACTAAAAGAAAACCAATATCTTTTTGTAAACAACTCGTACATTTATTTGAAAGTGAATACATGTAGTTATGAAATAAACCATTTCATCTAAGAACATAGTCAAAATACAGTGTTTGTTCAGTAACACTCAGAAAATACTATTAAAATGTATAACGATAACCTCTTTCATTCTAATGAACAATTACAATACAAAGTATCACGGATTTGATCAACGCATATCTCTATTCTTTTATATTGTTGTGGCAGTGATTGCAAAGTGAGTAGATATAATATAATGTACCATTTTATACTATGTTATTATACTTCACTCAATCAACCAAATGCAATATAATAATATATCGATTTACATCTCGTGTGTCGTATATTATAACATTTACTTTCACTGTGAACTTTGAGTTGTATTAACGTTCATTTAGTTACAACAAACATTGATTGATTATAATGGTGCTAAAACATGAGTTCGTTTACGAAAAAAATTACAAAAGCAAGATTTATTCAGATGATATCAAATCTATTGTCTAAGTTTTTAGGCATTACAAAAAATAATATGTCGTTTTACAAATTGACTGATTGACTATTCAAAAGTTATTTATTTATTAAATGTAGGTACATAAAATTAAGTAGAATACACACCTGTATTCATTAAATACTATGCATCACAATTTAAATAAGATTTAGCTTTACTGTGATCGAAATTTTACTCTCGTTATAGCGATTCACAAACGATAACTCTTTGACCAATCTTTTTTGCCGGATGATCAAGGAAGAAATTATTGAATCATATAAGTCTTAAATAAATTCCTAACATACGATACGATAAAAATAACTTGTTGGTTTCATGGAGTGATCCTTAGGACTGATATGAATATTTGTTTGACTGCTATTTTTCATATCTTTTCGGTGATTCATCTTTACTCACGGATTGTTCATTTCGTTTGTGAATACTTAAATGATATCTTCTCAGCATTGTATGACGTTATATAAATATTATTGCTTATTCGAGTCAATGATCAGATTATCTCTTGATAGAAAACATAGAGCCCTCTTTACATAAAATTCCTACGATGAAGAAACAGGAAACTTTTATCGTTGTAAAATAGCTTATATTATATGTAAAATTAACAAACTATGATACTATATTATACTGTACAATGCGCATACATGTTCATAAAATCTACACACCTCTACATATATTTCGGTTTAAAGTAATATATGATAAAAGAATCTTCAGCGTTAGTCATATTATATAGTTTATTAACTCACCCGTCCATCTTATATTTTTAGATCACGTCGGGTTCACCATTTTAGGAATATAATTCCAATGTTGAATGTTTGACGTGATTAAACAGTAGAACGGATGATGATGATGACGATTATGTAGCCCAGAGGAGATGTTTCCCGTGAGGCGAGTGGCGACGGAATGATGGTCGGTTTTCTTTATTATTCACTCCTGTAATCTTTTCTATTCGCATTCACATATTGTATTTTCCAAATATCGCGTTTGATAAATCGCATATTTATTTATTTTTGCATTTAGAAATATCACGTTTCGTAGCTCTGTTATGTCAAGCGATGACTTGAAATAAGTGTCATTTTATCGAATCTTTTTCTTTCATACTTATTATCAATTTTGCAGACGCAACGTAATGCTCTGGCATAAAACAAAATCTTCCCTCGAATATTACGTTTCGAAGATCTGCAGAGTTATGTATCACTAAATATCTTTAAGCTTTTCTAAGTCCTTATTTCATATTCTACAAAGCTACATCGCTTTGTTAACCATATTACTTACACACAAATTAAGCAACATGATAAAAGATTTTTCAAAGAAAATTTAATCGTAATATATTGTTGCAACCGTGCCGAGTATATTTCCTTATGAAAACTTTACTTCACCTTAATATCTAAGCACAGTTATTTCTATTATCGAGATATAAATAAGTGTATTCATGAATAAACCCAAATTTTATATATCTATAATAAAAAAGAATTTAAAGCAAACAGAAAAAAAGTTTTGATCTGAATTTTCAAAATCTTGTCCTACTCATATAGCCCCATGCTAAAGATTATTTATAATAATTGCTCAATTCGAGTGTTACAACTGGGGTAGGTGAGTAACAACATTAACGCATTTTCCCTGCGGGTGAATCGAAGCATGATCAGTTTAAGAGACGCAGCAGCTTTATATCACACTGAGATGTTCAACACCGAAGAAGATGATTTATCGTTTTGAATCAATCACTACCAACAAGTACTTCAAGTGGGTTTATAATCTATTGTCACCAAATTCGTCTTCGAATAGACATTTATAATATAAATTGAAATAATGTAATAAAATCACACATTATTTACAGTACCGAACTAACAATGACCCACATTTTTTCGTGTTTAATGTCAAATGCCGCTAAAGAAAAAAGTGTCTTTATATTGAAAGAAAACATCGTGAAATTCAGCCAAGACTTAAAAGTTTACTGTGATGTAAAAGTGTTAGAAGTTTATTTGAATTTCCATTAAACAACTTTAATAATATTCAATTTCAGAATATTTGAGCGTTGAAAAACTTTTTAATTATAATGAGATTCTTTCTTCATTTGTGTGATTAAAAAATATTTATTTCGACGGTGTTTTGACCAATTGATGTAACCCTCGAAATTGAAATTGTTCAGGAGAGAGTAAAAACTGTTTTTATCGAAAACATTATATGGTGAGTTGTATTATTAATCTTTGAAATGCACTCCTGTAAACTCTCAAAGATTATATGTAAAGAGTGTCGATGTAATAGTGGCTTACATCAAGTGTCCGGGTCAAAAATTTTAATTTCGTTTGGCTAAGACTTACTCTGTTGTCTTTAAAATGAGATCCACTCATTAATAACTTTTTAATGGTTATATCAATTGGCAAAAACACAATCGAATATGATGAATACAGTAACACCCTTAAGTCACGTCTCCGAAATTAGTATGGTCAATTTTGTGGAATTTTGCAGTTATATTTTATCCCGCTTTAAGTTTTTTTCCAGTCAAAAATATTATATAAATATGCATTAAATCAACGATTTGTCTTAGGAATCGATGTTGTATTACACTTTTCGGCTGTTCAACCTTAGTACGTTGCTGAACTTTTATATTTTTTTGTCAAACCAGTATAAATTACTATATCTAGTAGGAAGCGAATTGTCTGGCGATGGATTGTAAATCTTTTCTGCAAGTGGGTGTATGGTGGACAGGTACTGCTTGTTACTAAAATACCTTTATGACGGACAGTGCGCGGGGTCAGCATTGACAGCCATTATTTTTCAATATGATCATTTGAAGAGCTATATCCGTTCCAAGGCCACGCATGCGCGCTGCAGGTGAAAACGTTACTGTCAAGTGCGAGAATAGATTAATATTATCAAATGGTTCTTAAATATCACTTTATGTTACTTTTTAATGCGACATTTAAAAGTGAAAATTGAAAACCTACGTATTTAAAATTGATCGAAGTACATTCACTACCAATGCGTAAAATAAGAACTGTCAATGGAAAATCTTAAACAAGTATATCGACGGTGTTTTAGCCAATTGAAATTGAACATTTTTCAGGAGAGAGTAAAAACTGTTTTTATCTAAAACATCATAAGGTGAGTTGCGTTATGAATCTTGCACATGGTGGAGTATTGACGTGATTTTTTGCTTACACCATGTTTTGAAACTATCCACCATGTATGCTGGAGCTACGAGTACTAAAAAAGTCTTTGAAGGGAACCCTGGAAAACAGGACAGAGTAAAGCCAGCGGATGCGATGTGAGGGAAGCGTTGTGATTTATACTGGCTGACTTCTACAATGGGAGAATACATGATGTGGCTGGATGGAGTAAAGCGCTGAAGAACTGACTTGCATTATAGAAAATAGAACAAGTTTTATTTCAGTCGGTTGACTCCTCTTTTTTCAGAAAAGTCGATGACTGGCTATAAATAAAAGTAAAAAGTTTCAAAGTTAGAAAATGTTACGTATACACTGAAGTTGAATATCAATTCAAATATTAAGTTTCTAAACTTATACGAATGGCTGGTGATTCAAACCGTATGCCTTTATATTTCAAGTCTGCCAAAGAATATTTCATTCAAATATAATACATTAATGCTCAATGGAAATACATTTTTAGTACTAACTTTAACTAATGTTGGAACAACAGAAGCAATAACTGACGCTAAATTACAGAATAGGAAGTATGCAAATTAATTTTAACGAATTGTCGCTGACAGCTTTATATCTTTTTAATTGTGCGTTTAGTCAAATATTACACAATTGACGTAAAATGTAATTAATTAAATTAAAAATGTATTGAATAATACAAGATTTTTAAGGGGAATGAGTTATCAATAAAATAATAATATATTTTGAATGGAAACAAAACATTTTAAAAATAAATCACGGATTTTTACATGACACATTATTGGTTTTTATTAATTAAATGAAATATTCAATATGACCTTAAAAATTTGAAAACATGAATCATACTCAAAATTTAGAGTCAGACGTGGGAATTTTCTTTTTTTATTTAATTTGGATATATCTTTCTTGTAAAGATTAACTTGTTCATTATTTATCTAGATAAATTATAATTATTCAAATTATCAATTTCGTTCACCTGACAGGTTACCTGTTTTGTATGCTCAGCCAAAAATTTAAAACAAATTGCTCTCTGCCTACTCATTCAAGAGCCTAATTGAGATTTTTTTTTCAAAAACATTTCAGTTTTTGTTTTAATCACGTCACTTCTATACTTATACTGTTTTCGTCTACTAAACATATAAATCCAAAAATATTTTTAACTGAAAAGTTAGTTGGAAAACATAATATGTCTTTATTCCTATCGATTCTTAACAACTTAAAGCAGCCAAAGTCAAATAGTTACCAATTATACCTCGATACTGCTTCCAGTTTTTAGAGCATTATAGTTTTTTTTCAATTAATTAATGTTTATTTTGACGGTGAAAATTCTTGTTCACCTTAATTATTTAAGTACATCTAATCTTATTTTAAGTTAGTAAAGACGTTTTATTTATTTACTGTTTGTATGAAAAACAACTCATATATCATATTTGATTAATAATGTTTAATTCGAGATAATTTAGTATAGTTAAAAACAACAATGTTAATAATTTACATTGATACCTTTGATTTTTTATATGTTATGTTAAAAATAGTTATAAACAGATATCTAGAATAAATTTTCACAAAACATCAAGGACTTTCGGAATAATTTCAAAGCAACTCTCCTTATTTTTTAGTAAACCAATGACGTTTTCGACGAATCGATTTGTTCTGATTTAAATACAGAAATCTGTTACTAAATTTATCATGCTTTTAAAGATATTTTTGCATAAATATAAGCAGTAGCAACGATTTTTATTATATAATTTCAGGTACAGTTGAATGTTTATTTTAATTGAAGAATAAAATTACAGTAATGCTGTGTCAATATATTTATTGTAAGGTACATTTCGGTCGTTTGCTTTCTCTGTACAAGAGGAAAAATTAGTAATACTGTACCATTCCAGTAACTATTGAATACGCAATGATGCACGCATTGTCGAAGCTGAAGTCTGAATTGAATAGGCCAACTGATGAGCCGCCGTTTTCGGTAAATGCTGATATAAAGGAGAGATAACGAATACTATATATCCATCACTTTAGTAAATTTCTACATATTATTATATGAAACTTTTTATATTGTGCGTTGGTTCTTAGAAGTTCTTTGATAACGCTCATTTAGTACGCGCTTGTTGGACAACATTACTAGTAATAACACGTAATATAGCTACTACTATTTAAAACATTACGCCATCTTGAGACATGACAGTAACATGCAATATGCACAGCGAAAACCAATAATTACGACGATATTTTTCGTAATAAACATTAATTTTGGAAATAAGAAAAAATCACTTTTAAGGTGTTAACTATCAATTCTTGGTGGAAAGACATTATATTTAAAAAAAAATAAAGCACAATTAATTTGTACTACTTCCACATATTTATAATGGATATCAGGACCGGTTTCGCTAAACACAAGCATTATCAACTGGAAGTAGTACAAATGAATTGTGTTTTATTTTTTTAAAATAGAAGAAAAAATGTTTTTTTGGGTAGGCTCCAGTTTCATATTTTAAGCGGAATATTTTTCATAGATAATAAATATGTGTATTGAAGATAAAATTTAAATTGTTGAAATTTCGTCACCAGCGACCCAGCTTTCGCCTTTCGGTATCTTCGGGCATTCGAGTATACGAATGAACTCGAACTGACAACAATTCAAATTTTATATTGAATCTCCATCAATCACTCTAAGTCATAAATTATTGAAAATGAATTTACAAGATTAGTTTAAAAAATCCAGAACATTTGAAAGAAATAGAGAGAAAATAGAGGTAATAAACTATTTCTGAGACTATGATCGAAACAATGAAATACGCCAAATTAATTGAAAGGAATACAAAAGTAATCATAGAAAATTTACATTTAGTAAATATTCAATATCTCATAAAAACAATACTCACTATAATGCCCGCTGAAGAAAAAATATTTTTGTCAAATTTGTATGGTGGCTTTATCAATAAATGAAAGTAAATTTTTCTACCATAATTTGGGTTATAGAGACTTCGTGCGATCAGTAATAAAAGTATTTGAAGTTATACTAAGTACGTTCAGGTAAGATTAATAATGTAATCACATTATAGTGTCTTTTAGGGAGTATAAACTTGTAGAAAATATTCTACAGTTTATACATCCAAATTTAAAAATGTTTTATGTATAAAAGCTGTCTTCTCAAAAGAAAGTAATTACTTTTCCTTTTAATATTATAAAGATATTAAAATATTTACTGATGAAATCATTTAGTCGGCTTTTCAGCAGAGCTTAAAGCTCCGTTAATTAATACACAGATATTAATAATATGAAATATCCCAATCTCCAGTTGAATTGTTATGTCGTTACTGGTGTTATGGTACTATAGTCATATCGGTCATACTAGAGGTATTATCGTATTAATATTTGAGATAATTATTCCTTATTATTCGTTAAAAAAAAACAAAATGCAATATAAAGCAGTCAATATTAAGATAAAACTTTATCCCAAGAAGACAATTAATTCTTTAGAAAAATGAATGCAATTTTACACCACACTAAAAAAATTGTAATTGATAGAAATACAAATTATCTAAATATTCTGTGGCTTCATTAAATTTTTCATATTCATTAATAATCAAGTAAAACAGATAATCATTGATGAAAATTATGTTATGACATTATACTTGCATTTATGGTGTTCAAACTCTATGTTACTACACGTTATTCGATATTTTGAAAACAATACACATTTTCAAATGATAAAAATAGTTTCAGTATATAATATGTTGAATATTAGAAGCAATAAAGAATTAAATGGTTAAACTTTTTCTGCACTTCTCTGAATTATTATGCGTCAACCTATTAGGAAACCACAGCTATATAAAAAACATTTGAAACAATATTTCAATATGTCTTGAACCAATTAAATTACATTAGAAAAGGCTTCAAGATGAACTAAATATTCAATACATCTTCTACCAATCATTAATGGAAGAACACTGCATACTTTATTAGCATTTATTCACATTATTTCAGATTTTTGGATTATTCTTCCCATGAAACTCTTGTTAGTGGTACCGTGCCCTAAACTTAGTGAATAAATAGAAAGTCTTTCAATGTGGTCAGTAAAAGAACATTATTATCTTGATGAAGTGTGAAGTCCAATTATTGACAAATAAATATAAACATTTATTATTAAAATATTTTTTCTCATTACTTTTTGTTTGCTCTATAGATCATCTTTCATTTTTACGCTACAATAATCTTATATTCTCGGCAAAGCAGGTTGCCACTATTCTATCTGAGCATTTTTCGATCGGATGTCTGCTGGCTTGCTGTGTATTTATTTATGGGATTAATAAGATACAAACACTTGTTGCTTATGTTATTTAATACTGTACTTACATCTACGTTCAGGTGGGCTTTGCTCTCATAAGCCTGTCGGATTATTTTCTACTGTTTAATTAATGGTGATTCAACACACATTGTACTGTTATAAAAAAATATTAAAACAAATACACATCCGAGAATTTTATTACAGGCGAATATGCTTTATAAACAAAAAATTAATTCGCCGTTTCAATCTTAAATGTTTTGCTTCGAATATAAATATATCATTTTGTTTTTACGTTTCATGAACAATTTTTTTTGTGAAACATGTAATTTATAAACATAGGCATGCTTTCATTTTGCACTCTTGTATTTCATAGATTGTTTTCGAAAAGCATTTTTGTCTTCCTCTACGCAGTTAAATTAACAATGACGAAGTTCTAAAAAATATGAACTAAAATTCATTCGATTTCTACTTCTGTGGTGAAGAAATTTTTGTTTTAAATCAGATATCATTTGCAAAAGACTGTCCGATTGTTCAATGTCTACTGATACGAAGGATTGTCTAAAAAAATTTAATCAGATTTTGCTTATTCGATTACGTGTATAATTATTTTTTTGTTTTTGTTAAATTAATTGAAAAATAAAAATTAACACTGTAGAAACAAAAGTTGTCAAAATAAAAATTTGAATCGATTTTTCAAATTGTGTCATAAAATTTCATCTTAGATACGAATTGTCATTTGAATAAAACAATTATTTAATATTTCAAATAAATAAATTGTATTCATGATTTCTTTATACAAGGCAAAATAGTGAGAAAAAAAAATCATTAGCATTTTTTTTATAAAACAGTGACTTACCCACCTGTTTATTAATTAAATCATTACAACCTCTCCTGTTGAATACCGATCACCATAGTCTCAGTGAGACAGAAATGGCGAAATATTGGTCAATGTTACTTTAAAATTTCAATACATTTGACAAGATGATTTCATGACAAATAATATATATCTTATCTATATATTAAAATCATCAGAGGTATTTCGTGGTATATGTAACGTCAAGCGTGTTTTTTTTTATTTTCTCTGTGAGGCTATGACTGTTTTTATTTGATTGGTTATTTTTGGCTCTATGTTTTGTGTCGAATAACTATATTGAAATTGCAAAAATACTTACAAAATATAAAATTTATTTAATTTTGTCATTCATAAAATTAATATGAATTAAAAATTATTGTTAACATGATAATATCACAGATGTCAGATAATGTAACCTGGGCATATATTTATACTGGTATACCACTTGAGGTCTTCTTTATATAATGAATCAATATTCAGTCATTCAACTGATCCAAATCAGTACCACTGTACAGTATAGCAGCGACTTTTTATTGGCAGAGATTTATTTTAAATATATCCGAAAAGGTATTCTCAAATCCAGAAGCAATAATTGATTTGTCAGTTTTTACATAATCCACAAATACAGTTATTGGTGTGCTATATATTTGAGAATAATTATTATGTAAATACATTATAAACTACATCAGATTCAAACCCTGATTTATATAAGCCACTTTCCATTGTGATAACTTCGATCTAAATGATCATGATTTATGTATCATTTAACTTTTATCTACATTTCAAAAGTACTTGTTTTGAACAATGAAATTCTTTTATTACTCAATCAATATAAATATTATATAACAGCGGTTTGTTTGCGATGTTTGAAATCTATCAAGTCTAAGTAAGCTTTTGTGTATCGTTGTAAAAATGTTTGCATCGTCTGGCGCTGCCGCTGACGCAATACGTCGCCCAATCGATAAAATCGACATTTTCCAAGTGATAGATGATATTTGGCGTTCGGATTCGCGGGTGGCATTCCGTTAGCCGCGGTCAATTTGTAGCGATTTACAGGCCGACCAACATAAATCAAGGTAATTATACCCGATGGGCTTTCAGAGATTGTAAGTAAATTAAAATGACTAATGGATTCAGAGTGGTTGACTGTCAATAATATGAAAAACTGCCACCCAACGAATAACTGTGATGAAAAAATGCAATATTTACCGAACAATATCGACAATATTGATATAATGAACAGGTCCGTCCCAAGAAAAGCTTTTAAATGAAAAGTATTGTAATATTATTACACCCGAATAAAATCCAATCATTTCTGAATAACCTTTATTTGACAAATATATTTGATGTTAGACACTACTTTAACATTATTGATTAATTCAGTTAAATTAAATAAAAAATAAAAAATAAAAAGTAAAATTAGATATTATAATACATTCGACAATTTGGGTTTCAACAGTGGATATTCAAATAAATATTCTCACACTGGACAAATACATTTTGAAAATATAATATTCATAGTGTTGTTTACACTTCATTTAAAAAAATTGTCATTTCTTTTTTACTTATGTAGCCTATTCATATAACATTTTTATAAATCGTCTCTTATGATACATATACAATACAAATGTTAAATACTACCAATTTTAAAATTCTGTTTTTATATTCGAGGTTTTTGTGACAAATAGCGTTTATTTCAATTAAAAATTTCACTCATTCAAGAAACAAAACGAAATAAAATTTCCCATTCAGGTATACTGCGATTTTGAGGATCTTAACTGCATATTAAATAATTATTATATTTATATTACTTGATTAGAGTAAGAATAAGAAAATTAATTATATACAAATAAATAAATATTGTATAAGCAGTTTACAATGCATTAAGTAGAAAGAATCCACAATGTTTAAATTGAAATTAGAACTTAATTTTTAATTTTTCTTCAATATAATATCAAATAGCATTTTTCTTTTATTTTTAAAAATTTAAAGAAACAGTACACACTGGGTGATCCAAGAATATATTGTTAGATTTGACTATTTGAGACGGTCCTGACTATGATTCAATATTAATAGTAATTTTTTACAACTCTCGTGATATCAAATGCCAAGGACGAATGATAGGCCATTCTTTCCTAGACTGGCGTTTATCATTAGATTAATTAATTTATAAAGGTTATTTATTGTTGTTAGTATATCGTTTCGTAAATAAATGACATTAGCATTAGTATAATTGACGAGTTTATGTAAGTAAATTAAACATATTTTCAGAGAAGAGCCATTTATTAAAAGAGCCTTGGGACATATGAAGACGTTGAGTGATGCCAAAGATATTATATTACTTGGTTTTGTTTTAACACCTCTTACGAATGTGTGATAATTAAGAGTTTTCCTGCAATTTATCAATACAACCTCGACATTAATGCAGTGCCATTCATAAAAAATGCAACGATATTTTGATGCACATTTGCAAAATTAAGACACATTTTTTGTGAGAGTTTTTTTGTACCCAAAGATGAATTTCATAATTGGATATATAATTAAAAATAAAAATACTTTAAGTTATCATTTCGTTAATTATCTAACTTTACGAAGTATTCATTTCAGCTGTATTATCACTATTCGCAGACTTAAGTTTTTAATTACCATCATCTGGGGCCGTTTATATAATACAAATGACGTTCCACCCGAGATAAGGAAAGAATTTTATATAAATGATTGTGTAGAAATTGTGACGTAAAAAAGCTTTAAAATAAAATCATATTATATATATTAGTTTAGAATACCACATTAAACTAAAATCGATCGTTATGCTTGCACATATGGTTCTCGTCTTTGGGGCTAAAATATTTTGTGACGAAATATGACAAATTCCAAAAATACCTGCTAAAGATATGCAAATTAGAATTGAATCAATGTGCTCAAGTTTCTGATACCAACATCTCAACAATCAGCTGTAGAGTATTCACCTAGCACTCCGAAAGTCGAAACATATCTTTTTATGCGTTAATATCATCATTAAGTATAAGGGTGTCTCATTGACGAGTAAATAGTCTTAAAACCTAAAGTATCTGTCGTTGATCGCTGTCAATGGATAAGATGGAAGCAAAGTACTGTCTTTGAAATGAATCTAAATGTTACTATAAAAATAAAGGGCTTACTTAACATAACGATAAAAATAATCTTTAAAAAATTATAAATATTTTTTTCATTAAAAATTTAAATAAATCCAGTTCATAGTTTGTGTAATAGCATTTTATAAGATCATAATAAATAATAGTATGCTGTCATATTAAGCCATATAAAATCCTATTTTAATTGCATGGAATACTAAACGTATAGATGTAAAAAAAAAAAATGCTGATAAGAAACACACTTTTTAAAACCAATTAAATATATTGAAAAAAAGTTCATTCAACACTATATAATGATATCATTGTTTTTAATGCAACCTTCAAATTCAAAAACCATATTCTTTAATTTGCTTCTTTTTACCACTCTATGAAACGATATAATTAACAATTTATTACTTTGGTTTATTTTTATAAATTACGTTTCTATATCCAAGACTGCCCATTTCTTGTAGCCCTGAGTTATTCAAGGTTAGTTTTTAGGAGTTAGTAATAAATAATAAAAAAAATACGAATCGTATCTTTAATCTGATTTTGCTCAAATCATCTATCAATTTTACATTAACGTTTTTTTCATTTCACGTTAAATCGCTCATTTCCTTATACAAATCAACCATTTCATTAAGGAGCGTACAAGTCGCAATACATTATCCAACTAAAAAATTGCGATATACGCCCACGAACCTTTTAAGAATTAAGACAATTAAAAATAGATAAAAAAGCGCCACGTAATAACAAAATATTTGGCAGACAGTACCACCTGACCGAACTTTTACCATTGTTTCGATTATATCGAGAAAAAAACACTACCTATTCAAAATCGTTTATTTATTTTCGTCAAAATATGTGCCATAACAAGCTTCGTCGATCGTTTGTAATAAAAAATCACAATCCATACACGCTTTTCGATGACTGAGAGGGATCTATAAACAAATTGATTTTAATAATAACAATCAATCATGGCCGCAGTTGTGATAATTTATTTTCTGTTTTTTATGTTTTCTCATACCATTTTTTCTACAACAAAGATTTTTTACTCAAAAGAAATATTGTAGTTTATTAAAATCAGTAAAAAAAAAACTTGATGTTTTCATCGAATATTAGAAAGATTTTTTCAAAATAATTTTTAATAAAATCCAAATAAATCTACAATTGGGCCATTGGAATTTTTTTAATAAGAACATAAGTATATCGTGTGAAGTTTATTCTGTATATTTTCCATTATTCTTGATAACCAAACCAATCGCAGTTAAGATTATAATTTTGTCTGGGTAAAAAACAACAAGAAATAAAAACAGAATTACATTTGATGGATTTTAGTAAAAATTTATTGATTTGATTTGCTCTTACTTCTAAATGCTCGATTATAACTAGGCAATAAATACATTGAGACGTAAAGTTTTTTAAAACCTAAATAAGTAGTCATTTCTGTCATTCCTGCAGTCGACTGCTAAACCCACTTGAACTATTAATTGTCTTACTTGGTACTAAGTCGGATACCGTTTATTGATCTTTCACAGATATATCTCTAACACCTTTAACGTTTCTAATCATTTCCATCTACCTTATATCCTTTTTTAACGGTGCACAAGAAGAGCGATTACTTAAGTAGTCTTTTCCTATCACCTTGAAAATAACGCCCTGGATGCGATGTGAGGAAATTGTAGAGACGGATTCCGGTAGCCTTCTAAAAATATCCAGATAAATAGTGCTGATGACCAAACTGGATAAGGGAATGCGGTAGAGAATGCCGAGGTTCAACCTGACGACTCGTTTCTGAAAAGCTAGGTTGAGCGACTGAATCATCAGTTCTCATAAAAACAAATTATAAGCATTTACACTTTACTTCACATTAAGAGGGTGCATGCGATTAAAAATAGAAAAATGTGTTATTTTTACCCGAATTGGCAGTATCAATTTTATATTTAAATTTAAAATGAATTACAAACATTGATTTTACTATTAAAAAATTACCTATTGTGAGAATTCACCAACCATCATTACAATTGTATAGTTTTTTAAGCATGTAATAACTTATATTTAATTATTAATGAGTAAGTAATAAAAAATTACGAGTATTATATTATTTTAGATATTTTTACATCGGACATTTAAGTAATTTTAAGTCGGTGAATTGAATTTTAATCGATCTACTGATTTGTAACGGCGTGATTTTATGAAGCTAGCTCATAGATTCCACTACAGGTCTTACGTGTTTTCAAAATTTTTAAATGCATCAAATTATGACTATAATAACTACGCCAATGACGTCGGCATGTTTCATATAAAACGATACGGTATTATTTTATTAGCAGAGGCTTGATTTGCGGGGCCACCGGGCACTGACCACGGGGGTTCCATACCGATCGCAACCCTATTAATTAACTTTGTATCATATAGTATGGGACCACTTTGGAAGCAGAACACAATTAAGTTATACAACATATCAAACAATATGAAAATTAATATCAAGAAAGCCAACATGTGTTTTTAACAAATAATATCTATTTAACAAATATAATCATTGTTAATGGATCAACCATTAAACTAAATAATAAACGTTATTATCAAAAATATTTGACTAAAATAATTGATCTAAAATACATTCATTTTAAATTGACAATTCATACAGAATTTTTCTGGAAACTAACCAGGCCATTTCTGATTTGTAAGTATTTAACGCTACGATATGTAAGAAATGAAGAGTTATAATAATTATAGTTTATTAGGGATGCTTAAAGTTCTCATTTTTTTAAATAAAACTTATTAACAAGTCCTCAGTTTACTAAAAATTCATTCGAATTACATAATTCTAAAATAACGAAATGACTTTTAAAACTACATTCGCTTTTGTTTAAGAAAAAATCTTGTTTGATATAGTCTGGCTGAGCGGCCATCAATACGACCTGCCATCAATAGCTGCCATCAATACGATTATTAGATAAATTATTAGAGGTAATCTATAAGGAAGGCATACGAATAAAATCTGTATATTTACTAATATACTATACTTCATATTTCCCAAAAACGTGAGAGAATAAAGTAAACATTATCAGTATAATGAGCAATGCAAAATGGGAGTAGATTAAGTCATCATTCGTCAGGAGATATATAAAAGCTGTTGTTTATTAATTATCGTTTTTTTACTTGATGGCAAAGCCCACCAACGTTTTCCTTTCTCTCTCATCCGGGATATAATAATGTTACTTATCCAAAGTAACGCAACACGAAATTAATAAATAAAGTGCAGGTATTAAATAAGTTATTGTCAGAGCTAAAACGTTCTTGTATTACTCTTGCACCGATATTTGCCCCTTGTTAAGCCATAAAACAAATTCCCGGCGGTGGGTACCTGTTCATATTTGTTTGCCAATATGAATGTTTTAATTAACCAGACATATCAGGTATGAATAAAAATATCTGTAAACTTACCGCGGTAGGATTTTAATTGTAGCTGTTAAAATATTCAAAAATATACTAGCAAATGAATAGAAAAGAATCATATTTATTTCATTGTCGGTCACATATTATGGATATTTTTTTGCTCTCAGTGATATCCAGAATTAGTTATACAATAATTATTCTAGTCAAATACGATTGAACGTAATGTATTCAATGAATTCTGAATACTTTAACCTAACATTGCATATAGATTGAACCAGAAGATTTGTAAAGAATTTAAAAATAATATAGGTTGTGTTATGTTTTTTTTTTTTACTACACATTAAAACCGAGGCTTATTTTCATTACGACATTCTTTAAGTATGTTATTATTTCAACTGATATATATTATCAATTCCATTTTTCATCAAAGCTTTGTCAAGAAACAATGCTATTGATTAGGAAAATAATACAATTCTTTAACTTCGATAGGAAAATGATGATTAGAAGCCATTTACTAAAATTTCTTGTTACAAAATAATAAAATTAAAAACTTCACATTGTACAAACATGTTATTTAGAAATAAACTTCCAATACTAATTCTTCAGTTTTCGACATTCCACTTCTTGATGCGTTTATGTGTACGGAGGTACTTAAAGATGCCGAAAGGTCAAACCTGCTCCGTCACCCTCAGAACATACGTTTTTCTATAACCTAATAATTTATAAGGAAAACACTGTTCTTTATTACTAACGTTTTCAACAACTTAACAGTATCAGTGGATTTTGGCAATATAATTTAAATGTACTTATTGATTGAAACATTCATAATCCAAAGCAAGATCGAATAATAAAAAAAATTGTATTTATCATCAAAATAACTACTTTCAATACATATTTTATGATGAAAATATTTTCATAGTATATGATACTTCGTAGCGATATATGAATAATAACTGGATCTGCATTTAAAGTATTATAAACCATTTCAAAATCTGATGCCATTAACTGGTGCCCCGGTACACTTAGATAATATTCGTTCAAGCATTTATGTATGAAATTATTTTATTGCCACACGCAGCCTGCTCAGCACTTGTTCTCGGACCCATAGTCATCGCTCATGTGCAGATAACATCTATACTTGTGACATCTGGACTGCGATGCATTCGATGTGTATGACCGTTATCTACGAGCGCCGGGCTCAAATCCGATTTTCAATTAACTCGGTTATGTATAATAATAAAATGCAGTCGTTCTGATCTTCTTACTTCAAATGAATTCTATATTTCTGTATTTTCTTAAAATGACTGCTTGCTAATATGAAATAAATGTATCGCAAAGTATGAAATACATGTCCTGTTTACAAACATATTTATTTCCAAGCGAATGTAATATAAAATAAAGATATGTAATTAAATTAGTCATGCAATAAATATTGTTTCATGGCTCAAAAAATATCTTGTCAATTATTTGTTACTAATAGATTAATTAGTAGTAAATGTTTACAGTTACATTAAAAAGAATTCATGTGTATGCTATTAAAAAAAAACATTCTAATTATATATATATATATATATATATATTATATGTGTTCTTGATGTATCTGCCATTTTTTGATAATTATCACATTGTATGCTCTTCTTGTAATTGATTCTGCTCTCTAAGTACTGTCTCTGTACTTTTCAATGTTGATGTCACTAGAAGAGCTTCAACAATTTTCATCTATATTGTCTCGAATACCGACATATTCTTCCATGTGGATGTGAGTTAGTTATAAAGAAATAGTTTTTTCAAGACTTAAAAAATATGGTTGGTTCATACTTTTCACATCTCTCGATCGACATTATAGATAGCTAAAAGTGATCAGTATTTAATTTCACAAGTCTCACAGTTGATAACTATTTTGGCATCACGCCGTAGCCTGAACAGTTTAAAGCTGGTTCTAACGATGCAGCAACGCTAAAACGGCTATCAAAAATATTACACCATTCGTGTGGAAGTGAATACTTTCATATTTTTGGATCTTTAGAATAGTGAAATTCTTATTCAATTATAACATCTTTGCAATCAAAAATTATTTAGGATGCTCCACGTTAGGAATCCAAAATGAACGGTAGGCTGCAAGTAAAATAATGTTTAGTTATATTAATTTCATAACAAAAAAGAATTTCAACATAAAAAATTGAGTGATTTTAAAATTACCAACAATTTCATGAGGTGAATGGGTGACTTAAAAATACGAGTCGTGTGGTCTGTGGGCCGTATTTTTCCTAGACCTGATATATATTTGAAAACAATCTACTGTAAGTCCTTAAAAATACATTTGCAGAAACATGTTAGAAAGTTGTTCAAGAATTAAAAAAAAAATAAACAAAAGATTCTGGAACGTTCATTACTTGATGCAATGTTTATTTAAAAATAACAAAATTGTATACTTTATATAACAACAATATATTTTTTCCAGTCGATAAACTTTCATTCTCTTTTATTAAACATACCGTGATCACTTTCTTTTTAATTCAAAGAATCTTTATTTTGAATTCAACAAAAACATGCCCACGTATAAAAAGGTGAAGTACCTAAAAATATTGAAAAACTTTGCTACAATATCTTTTTCTAAGCCATTGAGAACGGATATCCTTTACTTTTAAGAAACATTTCTTATGCAAATTACATCCCAAACGCATCCGGTGATCGTGTCTATTAAAGCCCTTGATATTTTATTTCAATCTATCAAAAATTTACTACTCAGCAAAAATACAAGTAAAATTCTTGCAGTATATCATATTTATGCTTTGAATTAATGTCTACGAGATATTTTTAAATATCAACAGGTAAATTTCAAAGTAATTATATTTTGATTACAAAACCGTTTTTTTATTTTGCTCAATTATTTATCGATAGAATCAGAAATATACACAATATATATCAGCCATTGCATCTTAAATACACAACAACAAAGTAATAAATGACTTGGCTACTAAAACCATATTGGGAACAATTTCGGATGCAGTTTTTTTTAATCATAACTTTTTTACAATCAATTAAGTACTATACAGACCTAACAGCTATATTTATAAAATGAATATTTTGCAATTTAAATATGTTTTGTTTTGTTTTATTTAAAAAAAAAATGTTTTTCATACAAGAATCAAATATTATTTATTGTCTACACCAGCTGACAAAGTACGAAATCAATGTAATTTTCTCTCCTTAGTAAATCAACATTGTGTTTTTGCTGTTAGAAATGTACACATTAACGTTATGCATTTAATGTATTTGTATGTACACGAATTGTCCAATATTATTGACTATTTCGGTATCACGTCAACACTATTCTTACGTGGATTGTTGCTCGCTTACATAAAATAGTCTAACCGGAAAGATATCGAATGAAGACATGAAAACTCCAGCACAATTGTTGTAGGGAAGGTAGGAACGTAAGATTTATTGTTAATAAGAGGATTCGAATTACCTAATTGCTTTGGGTCACAAAGGATAATAATATTATATTAACATGGTTAGTTGGTATCAGGGTAGCCAGGTTTCCAAAATCACAGATTGAGATATTCATTCAAAAAGGTCAACAGGTTCAAATGTTATTCATAAAACGTGTACGATTATCTGCAAAAAATAAACGAGCCTATTTTTCTATATACGTACATTTTTATTACACATACAAGTCGGGATTTTCATAGGCAGTTCGGAACTCGTGATTTGTCAGTTGAACTCGGGACAATTCCGCTCAAATAGGGACGCCTGGCAACGTGGCTGGAAAGGATAAAAAAATCAATGTAGATTCAAAAAAATCATTAATGTATTCCTCTTTATTATTTCAGTAAGGGCCGTAATATCGCTAACACGGAAACATAATAACAGTATAATATTTTTTTTTCCATGTCCGCTCCCAATGTGGAGCATATGGTCTCCTAATGGAGGTATCTTGACAGAATTTTTCAACGAGAACTGCTTGTCACTCAGTTGCTCAACCTCTCTTTTCTTTTTCGAAGAGAGTAGGTATAGAAGGATAGGGCTATGACAGGACTAGTGGTTAGCTAATCGCTCTCGTTACGCCCAGTGAGGATGGGATTGGTGAGAGGGAAGACTCAGACTACGAACAGAAATCCATAAATCGATTGAAAGATCAATCTATGAAAACCGTCCGCACCGGAAATTGAACCCGAGACATCCGTAACCGTAGCCAGCGACGAAACCAACTGCGCCACGGACGCCGACAATCATCACTATAAATTAATATATTGTGCTCGGATTTTTCCTCATACGGAATTAAAAAAAAAAAACGTAGCGATTCACAGTTATCTACTCGAAACTGGAATAATAGGTATGTAGTGTAAATATTGTTAATAGGTTTTTTACAGTTTAACACTACCACTACGCAAATGATTTCATTCATAAAAATCTATTTCAATGATAATTGCAATAAGTAAGGAACAATGCCTTAAGTGCTCTATCGGGTCATAATTTATAATTAAACTTTTTGTTAGTACATATACTATATCTTTTTGCCACTCCAATATACTGAGAAATGATATATATATGGTAATTCAGTTTCAACATAATATATGCTTATTGCAAGCGCACATAAAAGTATTGTACAACTTCTTCTAGATTTTTTTTGTGTTCTGATGCAACTGAATCTCAATAGTAATTATTATTTACTTTGAATCAGTGGCGTAGCATGCATCACAATATGTACCATTGAAGCATCACAATAAGTACAATTGAAGAATAAAATAATGAGGAAAAAACAAGGAAGGCCTAAAATCATAATTCGATATGACGAAAAATGTACGAATTGTTTATTACTTATTATAAACCATAGAATTAAGGAATTATGTGTGGATGCCCTTAGAATATATAAATGTGTCAACTTACAGACAGAAAAATTTACAATTTATAAAAAACTAAATCTGTAAGGCAGCTATACTCAACCTCATTTTACTCAGGCCACAAGCATATTTATACATGTTTGCTACGTTACGCGAGTCGCAACAAGGTACACCACACCTCATAATACAGATGACACTCAAAACAGTATAACATATATCCAAAAGTTTATTTAAAAATTAGTGTAATATTTAATGTGGAGACAAACATTTGACTATTTTATAATCGTGTTTATAATAAAATTACTACAGAGTTAGTACGTCTGGTCTAAGGGTTTACTCGATGCACCGTAATTATTGTAGATTAAAACATGCGGTGCTTGCTGTAGTGTGAATTATAATAATCGTGCATATTATATAACAATATGATTTTTGTCTAAATATAATAATATAAATATTATCCTTCTTGTACTAAAAATATTAATGTAAAAAATAGTATTTGGTGTCTTATATTCATAAACAAGGAAAGTTGACCAATATTAATAGTAACGCCACTGCTCTTGCAGAAAAAATGCATTAAAGTATGCGCTCAAAAAGCAATCAAAACAAGTGCAAGAGAGCTAATATTTGCATTATTATTTTAATGATTTGAAACGGGTACACACGTATCTTGTGGATGCCCTCCATTTTTTCCTCCATAATGAGGCTAAATCTGGCTTTCGGCACTCAATTTAAAACACAAACGAATGACTCAACTGTAATATGTATCCATGTTAATCAAAAATAAAAAAAGCACTTGTGCATATGATATAATTTCTTTCAAAGTTTACTCAAGTAGTTACCCACCGGCACTTGATTAGCATTCATATTATAAGACATCACAAATCAAATTCTAAAAGGCCATATTCGTTTGATTGATGAACAGTGTTTGCTATTAGTATTCTATAAAGTCGATCTCATTATCTACCAATGAGTAAATAAATAATTTGACGTTGAACCTTCGAATATAATCAATTATTTCGTAGCAGTTCTCCGAAAATTTCATATATCACGCATAACCGAATGGAATTAACAAAGAATTGCAACCGCTTTGTTTTCAGTAATATTCATTGTATCATTATGTAAATAAAAAAATTATGACTGTGTACACATCAGCTACCATTTCCTTGTGAAATTTAAGCATACAATACAGAGATAACTACAGTAATTTAGTCGCAAACTTTCAATGGAAGACAGCATTAAACGAAAAAGAAAAAAAATCTGAACTTATATTTACGAATCCGTAAAACGGTTTATACCTTAAAACCAATCCGGTAATCATAAATATTTCTTTATATAATCAAAATGTATTTGTAAAAGAGTTGTAAATTAATTTAGTTATAGCATTGTATTTATATTGTATCCATGTCAGATTTTTTAATACTTTAGTTTTAATATTATACAATGATTTATCAATCTGATATTGTTATAAAAAATATTACAATAACGCGTGCTGTATTGTTTATAAATTATTATTAAATGAATTAAGCCTTGTTAACAAAACGTAATAACACATTATCACAATATACCACGAGGTATAGTTAACCTTTTCGCGAATCCGAAAACTGTCACGCCCATCGTTAGCAGTTGAATTAACGTAGAAATTCATAATATTTATGACGTAGCTATATCGAACGTCAATACTAACAGTCAATAATGCTACAGAATTGTATTGTAATAGTACTATGAAGTTAAGTAATTGTAATATTAGAACAATCTTTTTTAAAAATACAATTTTTAAAAATATTGATATACAACTAACTGCCAATGCGCCTGATAACGGTCAAAGGTCTCAAATGTTCATAACATAAAAATCAACATTTGATGTTCACGTGGCTAGGAATTGAACCAGGAATCTTCTGACCACATCAGCTTTTATCTTTAGGCTATCTATATAATATAATATGTTGATGTATCCAACAAAACTAATATGTACACTTGTTGAGACCTAATGAGAGATATCTCAATATCTCACTTTCCTGATCAAATGATAAAATATGGCTGAAGCAAAAAACAGATCAATGTAATCAAGTGATAACAAGTCAAATCCTCAATACGAAAAAGGTGTTAATATAATTTAAAAACAAATTATGTATTAATTGTAATAGTATACAAATAAGGTAAAGTCGTTAAACTTACTATATAGTGGGCAGTTGAGATTGAAGTAAAAAATAAAACAGATTTTTTAGTCACGACGTATATATCTATTCCTGATGTTAACTATAATCCTTTGCGTACACTAGTGAGTACCATGACATAAATAAAATTATATTTATTTAGAATTAGTGTCTGCCAAACTGTGTGCCGCAAGAAGTCTCAGGTGTGCCCCGCGACGAATGAAGACATATTACAACTGTGGACAAGACAAGTTAAAAACTCACAGTTTAGACGCTTTGGTTTTTCAGAAAGGTTTTTGAAAATGAAATCAAAGAAAAGAGAGCGGCTAAAGATGGTAGACGAGAAGTTACGTGTTTGTTTTGTCAAATTTAGAGAGGCATTTTTAGCATAATTCTTTCTGAATATCAATTGCATCATTCTCACTGGTAAGAAATTTACCACCTGTGTATAACTTCATTTTATTTGTTTATGGAACAATATTGTGTATTTATTACCTACACTAAGACTTTAGTTATTCATATATATATATATGAATAAAGTACGTAATTTTTACAAACATATTTCAAGTCATTTTTATTTGCTGTGCCGTGGAACAAATCCTCCTTCCTCAGAGTACAAAATCATTGAAATAATCTCACTTACACTAATATCACTGTATCATATAAAATTGATCATTTGTTTCAGAAACAAAAGAAGATAATGTAAAGATACAATGTAAAAAATAGAAAGTTTTGTCACATCCGGGGCTAAAGGGCAATGTAAATTCTAGCGTGTTTTAGACCAACATTGTTTTTCTATACATCTGACATATATCTCGTGCGAGCTTTTTAGTATTAAATTAGCTCCTATTACCAAAGCCTATAATTTTAATGCTATTATAAAGTGTTCGTGTCATAAGTTAAGTATCTTTTTTATCTAACATTTCCGAATTCTTCTTATTAATGGTCCTGACGAGATATGTTTGGCTTATTTTAGATGGTAATTATTCGTAAACTCGTACAACGTATAATTATATTTAAAAATATCATTCATATTATTATATTAGTTACAGTTTTAATTTATACATTCATATTTTGGTGAACAAGCCATTTATTTTTACAGGTCCATCTTAAGGAGGTTGGTCACCCTCGTGTGCTATCTGTAATTAGTATATACATACACATAATGAGAAATCTTAATTGTTATTTGTAAAGATATCTATGTAACAGGATCAAATTCAGTTTTTATTTAAAAAATATTATTGAAGATATATCACAATTCTTCTTGAACTACAATTAAAAATCATACAATTACGTGCGCAAAATTGTTTCGTTACATTAGAACAGTGTTTGTCGAACTGTTTTACCTCATGGATACTGGGAAAGGAAGATTTGGTCCGCGGCACACCAAATAAAAATGACTTAGAAAATGTAATGTACTTTATGAAAATGTATGAATAAAGAAAATCTTAGTGTAGGTAACAATAAACAATATTGTTTTATAAACAAATTTAGTATAAGTATACAAATGTGGTAATTTTCTAATCAGTAAGAATGATGCAATTATTTTTTAGAAAGGATTAAGTCATAACGCCTGTCTAAATTTGGTAAAACATACACCATCTCATCTACCATCTTTAGCCGCTTGTTTTTTTTATTTCATTTAAAAAAAACCTTTCCGAAAAACCAAAGCGTCTAGTTCTATTCCAAGTTTTTAATTTGTCTTGTACACAGTTCTCATTTTTCTCCATCCATCGGTGCACACCTGAGAATTCTCGCTGTACAATAGTGTGCCGAGGCACACCGTTTGGCAGGCACGGCATTAATAAGTAACTTAAAAATTATTATCGTTGAAACTTCAATAGTTATTCGTTATTATCATTTCATAAAAACAGCAAAAGTAACATTTTGTAGCTCTGAAATTTTGCCACACTTATACAACATAATATGTGTTATGCCGTGTGAAATATGTGTTTTCATTATACATATTTAATTATTCTTTACGCATGCTTTACGGAAAGTACTTATAATTTTTCAAATATGACATTTAGCATGGAATATATTTCGACGTCGTATTTATTGAAAAAAAAATATTTTGAAAAGTCGGAAGGATACGTCTTTTTCACTTTCTAGAGTCGATATACTATATATATGTATAACAGTATAGTTAATTAACTCGTTTGTGTGAGTTATACACAAAAGATTGTGTGAGTTATACAGTCGATATGCACTTATCTAATTATATATAAATGTTGGATCAATATTTGGCGTGTGCGAATTCGAAATCAAAATACTTTTTTATAAAACTAATATTTTCGTACGATACCGTTCCGTGTTTGATGAAATGTATCAGACTCTTTAAACACATTGCAGGCTTCTTTCGCAACGCTTGTACAAGAATAAAACAATGAGTGTATAAATATTTTTAGTAATATAACATCTAAGAAGTCGAAACGCCGGTCGTGGCCGATGACCATTAATCATGTATCCACAGTAATCCAATAAATATTATTTTGTGAAAACAAACTGTGAAAGTGTAGAAGAAAAATAAATGGTAGAATACTCACATACACATCTAGTGCGAATCAAAGCAATCTTTTCAAATTAATACTAGTCGGGTATATATAATAATATTTAATTTGGCATCGTCATTTTCATATGTTTTAATGAATAACATCGTTACATAAAACAGAATAAAATCCAAGCCAAATATCTCACGAATATTTGTCTGGTCAGGTCAATGAATGAACTGTGTGGTAACTGAATTATTGTGATGCAAATTTATTTTCTATTATGCTTTACTAAAAAGTAGACTATTCAATCGCTTGTAGTATTACTATGCTTGATCTATAGAAATAAAATGCAATTTTGATTTAAAAATATTCTTGTGCGAGTATTACACTGAAATTTAATCATACCACAAGGTATATTAATCAGTTTTTAATTATTGTGTCTAGGCGTACTTAATTGAACTTTTTTGCTGCCATAACTGAGTGGACGCTTTAATGTTTTCTTCCTACTCAGTTACGTGTTCAAGGGTCCGAATCCCGAGATGGACCAATTCCTACAATGCAATTCTGGGCGTCTGTGCTTCTTCCATATCTCTCCAACCACATAATTTGATGGCGATGTGTAGAGAACTAAGCCAAATGCTTTTTGTTTTTCGCAATCATTTCAGTATAATCACTCTCGAAACAGAAGTCGTGTGACTTAATGGAGTTTTCATCATACACCTTCTTCATTCATTCATTCATTATGAGTCAATATTAGCTGAGAAAGAGTTTAAAAATCCATGTCTTTTTTAAAAATTGTGCTAGAATTTTTATTCTCTTACATTATGACCATTTAATATAAATTTTGACCAATGTATTAAAAAATGTGACCGAAACTGAATTCAAATTCTGACCAGAAAATCTGAGCCAAAATAAATTCAATAAAATCCACAGCTAATAATTAATTAGGTATATATTTAAAAACATTAAAGTTAGCAGTGATTTATAAAGTTATACTAACTGTCTTAGGGCCGCAATATGACCATTGACTACTCATCTAGCTTTGAGGAAACATTTGTACAGAAACATTGAATTGAATGTATGAGTCAGACCACCGTATGGATCTAGCTTAATTTAGTCAAGTATCATACAAAACATATTCTCATACTAAGTCACCTCGTCTTGTGTTGAGACACGTAGATCGGCTACCTTAACATTCCTTCCAAATAATAAAAAAAGACAACAATTTGGATACAAAGTCACTTGATAATGTGTGACCATGGTCAAAAAGGATAATCGTTAGAGGTATTCTATTTATAGTATTATTGTGTTGTACAATATTGATATAAAGACAAAGTTTTATGATTTGTTTAAACAGGTTTATCTTCGTTATATTATACAGAGGCGTATTATGAGTTTTATAATTCGTACTTAAATGAGATATAACTGTGCTCATATTTAAATCTTTTTTGAAGTTACTTATTGTTTTTTTTAAATATATGAGTAAAATTTTTAGAGACTTATTATTCAAAAACATGATGGTGATAGTGCGGTGAATGGAATATTGGTGGAAATAAATCTATAAAGACGGGATTAGAAGGAACTGCGGAAACTCAAATTTAAATATATTATATTATTTATACCCAATCGGAGCTCAAAGTTCACTTTATTTCTTTGATACACACATCGATTTGTCTATTTATTTGAAAATAATTTTAAAATTTTCATCGCAATATGAACAATATTTTATATTCACGCTTAATGTGTTAACTGTCAATTATTGGTGGAAAGGACTTATATTTCAAAAAATAAACCACATTTGTTTACACTATTTTTGTTGACTTAAGAATTTATATATTTTTTTAATATTAATTTAAAAAAATATATTTGGCATTACAGTTGACAGTCAATGCGCCAAATAATTTGCAAATTTGAAAACCATACGAGATAAACTCTATGAAAATTTTTATATGTCAGTCATATTCAAGATCACAAATTCAAATTGAAAAAATCTAAATTTGATATCGACTTTGCTGGGACTCAAACCAGGACCAACCTGATCGCTAGGGCAAAGCTCTTACCACTAGACCACAGAAGCCACAAAACATATTGGTTTTGTAAAATCATTTCAGATATCTTTTGACTGTTCCGGACAGGAAAAAATCTTTATTCGAACTTTACTTAAGTGCAGTTGAGAATCATAGTTAATAACCTATTTTATATTACATTAATTGCTATTGAAACTATTTGAGTGGCTTCTAATTTAATTGTGCAAATTTTCTATTTTCCCATTTCGTCACTAAATATTTCGGAATTATTTTTAAGCTCATAGCATTTTTCTCACTTAATTAACATTAAATGTGGCTTAATTTTTGATCACAGATTAACAGTTACATATTTGTAGAAAGTCGTTAAAATTTTAAATGTATCAATTTGAAAAATTATCTGCAAATTATTCTCATGTTTTTTGTACTAATTATGTTGTGTACCTTGTCATTAGTCACATATCATTTTATGTAAATAACTCTGTTTGGATTTATTTTCATCAGTTGATAGAACTCGCGATGAGCGAAACCGATCATTATGAAATGTGTGATCGGTACAAAAATTTGTTTTAATTATTTTTATACTAATAAAAGAAGACTATTTGATTACTGACGAGACGACTTAATCATCTTGTAAAGAAAATTGCAAATGTACTATAATAATCTAAGCATTTTACAAAATCATTTTTAATAATATGTCGATACAGTAGGATGGGTTCCTTAAATATCCGTTTTGACAGAATTGATTTGCTGGTAAAGATACATTTATGTTTATTAAACAAATAAATCATATTGTAAATTGTACTTTTTCAGAGAAATAAAACCATTGTTTTAAAAACGTTCACAGACAGATTATGTTTTTATTAAGTGATACTTCAACATTCCATTTGTAGACTAATATTTGACATTCTTAAATATCGATCAGAAAGTGAGTGACGCTTTATGTAAGCTTCTTATCAAATCATCGTGTACGTCTATGAACTAGGGCATTTAAAGTAAAATAGACTTCCTAAAAATACGTTTAATACCTTCACTCTACATTGGATGAGACGCTTAATCTAATATTATGCGGGTCTACTACGTGACTTAGTACCATTTGAAAGAATTATTTTAGTCTAACAATTGTTTGACTTTTAACCAGGCATTAATACATTTTACAAATTAACATTAAAAGACACCACAATATGACTGTACATTTTCCGTCACCGTAGGCCTGGTGAGTTTTCGTCATTTTTACTCAATTTTGTGCTAGAATCTCTGAATGGACATGTTCCACATAGGAGACGGATATGACAGCGAAATTAATAGTGGAAATCTAAGAGTGAATGGTGAGTATTTAAATCGCATAGTAGTGATATATTTCAATTTCCATTTCAATAACTTCCTTATAAAGCGTAAACTACTGATGTATTGTAGTTAATTTATGATTTGACAACATACTTTTGTTGGTGGATATAATAATTAAAATGCTATCACTAAATTTTATTTTAAAAATATAACTATTCGCCAAACAGAAAATAAATCATCAGCTTCAGTCAGAAACAGTTTCATCAGCTTCATAAGGTCATAAAAATATCAAAACAAAAGAAAAAACCTTACATAAAGAAAAATGAAAAAAATATGAGTAGCTTAATAATGTTATAAATTTATTTAGTTTCTTATATTTAATTTAATTAAGCGTGTAGAAGTTCAAAAGTCAATTCAAATAAATGTAAAAAAGTAAAATTACTTCGAATTACGTCATCATCTGACTCATTCAGGATATTGTATTCAGAGTGAACCGTGTATAGAAAACGTAAACAAAATTTCAATAGTGTGACTTATTGCACCCAATTTGATCTAGATGTACAAAAAACGCATCGAAATCTGATGTCATCACAACACACCGGCATCTACGATCACGCTAATAGGGTCACGACCTTACGATTTTCTTAATTTAATCATTGTATTATGGTAAGTGGTTTTTGATAGCACGATAAATTTCAATTATAATCCAAAGAAAAGGAGTGTACGAATTTTGTATTGAAAGTAAAAATATAAGTTTTTTTTTCTCATTTATCAAGCCGTCAAAGAAACATTATTTTCACGATTATACTGCTAAAACAAAGACGATGTGTGGTATAGGAAGATGATGTAATATTACGGGAACATTTTTAATTGGTAAAAATGTCTTAGGCTTGAAACGTGTATCTCTAATATGTACAGTGAAAACCACTTTCAATTGTATGTAAAATTCGCTGCCGTAAATTTAATACACTTCATTTTTTTTTAGTTTTATCGTTACAAACAATAATGTGACGAAGAAGAAGGAAAAAAAATATGGCAATATTTTATAATGCAAACAGGATATTTAACAAGAACAAAGAAAATTGTATAAAAAATTATTTCCAGAAAAAAAATTATTTAAAAAATTCACAGAACTGAAAAAGGGAAATATCTGGCTCACAACGACTTCTCGATCTCGTCAAATATCTTCTGTTGAAATACTTTGTTCAATATGTTCAACATTAGAAGCGAACATTGTCGAAATATATTTATATATCGATATGACAGATGGACCACTTGCAAAAAATCATTCAATATTTACCATTATTCATTCAAGCTCTGTGTGCAATTATGAAATTCTATAACAAGTGAGAGATGAACTGTGACCATTTTATACAAATGCGTTATCAAATAAAATGAATTTATTTATGAAATTAAATCGATTTATTTAATATAGATACGTCCTTATTAACATTTTTGTCTTTCAAAAAAATAATGATCGTCTACATATAAAAATTTCTCTTCATAGCACATGTTTCGCGAATTTGTCTATTTGCAAAGCGCACGTTTATTTTTTTGCACAGGGCAGTTGGTGGTCACCTGTCGATGGTGTCCAGCGTGTCTATTCAATAAACAAGGGTCAAAACGGGGGTGTCTTTTTTGAATACTTCTTCGAAATAGAGAGTTTAATCTATGAAAATCAATTGATTGTACTTCTCGTCGCCAAACTTGAGCTACAATATTAATTAGTCGTTTTTAACTTACTCTATAAATTAATTTCATCATTAATTCATAGAGTCATGGGTATTAACGAAATTTCATGGTAATCGCATACTGAACTTCGAAAACAGATTCTTGCAAAAAAAATACTAAAGGTTACGCTCGTTTAATTTTGTATGAGATTCGGATATCAGATAGCAGACTAAACAACCGATTAAATGGACCAAATTTAAAAATCGAAATTTGACTACAGTAAGTTCTTAAGGTGCCCATGGGAACCTGAATCCTTCCAGTCTCTTCATCGAATTAGATGGATACTATCCTCCTGGAAGGACTTATAAACATCTATAGGAGACTTGAAATAAACATAAGAGATTGGCAAGGAACAGTGAATATCTGAGGCATAGTATGTTAGAAATATGCTTCGAATAGAGAGCGGACACGACTAAATCATACTATCGAAAACCTCACACAAAAAATTAATTAGATTATAATACTCATTGTCTGTTGATCAAGGTTTTATGATATTTAGTAAAATTTATCACTCAATTTTCGTGAGCGAGTCAACAAATAAAATAGTCCAATCCCAATACAGCTATACATTTTCTGAAAATGGCACGGGCCACAGATAAAAGTGTTTCAAAAAAGATACTTTTATAATAATAAAGAGAAGATCAAGGGATGTTTTTATAGATTCGGCCACTCACTTTGTGCATGACTACCGTTGCTAAATATAAATAACAGCTGGCAAAAATTCACAATGTAGATGGACTAGTACTGACATTGATATATGATAAAGATTTGTCACAATAATATATTGCACATTACTTAAACAATAAAAAAATGAAACGTAAGCCAGCAAATTGTCAACGTCAGCAGCTGCCTTCAATCTACTGCTGGATTAAGCTTTCACATTTATTAGTCCATCAAAAGTTGACATGTACACATCCTTATCGATGCACTTGTGTGACTTGATTTGTGAATCCTCCTCATATTTAGAAAATATTTGCCATGCAAGGATGCAGGACTCGTATTCAATTTGAAGAGAGAATATTCTTTATCTTTCCAGTGATTTATCAGATGTAACGAGAATATGTTTAAAGCTACACACTTTAGGTGTAAAATTTATGTTGATAGTACAATCATTAGAAGCTCTAGTTTCTGTACGTAGAATTAATCTGGGTGGTAAATTCTTTGCAACTTAATACTTAAACAAATAAAACCGTATCGGATTGTAAATATCTTCCCATATTACATATTCGTCTTATATAAAACATACACACCATTGTACAATTGTGCAACTTGATACCAGAGGATATTTATTATTCCGAACGTGATTTTCGATAAAACCGTTTAAGAATGCATAATTTTTAATTCGTGTCATATCTATCACTAGTGTCAATGATCGAGTTTCTTTGTTGCAGGTGTTAATAATATTATCATCTATTTTTTCTTTGTGTTTTCCATAGTGGTTTTGCAAACATGTTCGTAATAATACCTTTCAAAATCTGCTTTTTGCACTTGCAGTTACAAGCATTATACGTAGTTGACTTTCTTCAGATATTTTATCAACCACATCTGCTCCAAATATAGAACATATAGTCTCCTAATATAACACACATTTTTTTTATAAGAAAAGACTGTAATACAACTCCAATCTCCGGTTTCCGGAGAGGATTAGGTATAGGATATAATGATGGCACTAAGAAAAGATATGAAGTTAGAGTAATAGTTTTAAGGATTTTATGGATGGGAAGGAATTTGAACATCAATGACGGAATACGCTTTTGAACATAATTTCGTAAATCAATCTATGAATTTTTCCGTACCGAATAAAACGAATGTGTAATATCGTATTGTCAAAACTTCACTTTAAAATTTATTTATCAATTTTTGTAAGATTTTAAAATTATAAACGATTTATTTTCACATGAAACTATTATGTTTATCTTTATCTATCGTAGTGATTAAAACAGTGATTTTATATTCCCTTTGATATGCCGTAAACATTTCTTTCCACCTATCATAAGTTGCTGACATTATTTCGTGAAATGAGACATTTTTTTTTCAAATAATATGAAAACTTGTATACAATATACTCATATGAAAATGTAGCAATGTCATGATATTGATAATGACATTCACTTTTTAAGCAAGTCGTGCACTTTATAGATTTCAGTCATTAACCTGGCGTTCTGACTAACGCATCAAAAAATTAGTAAGTGAAAATGGATAAGAAAGTAAATGTAGGTAATACTTGAAAATTATATTTGAGAAAACTGAACATTATCAAACATATTACTTATGTGATTTAGGACTTTCTCCAATTGACAAATATATGTAAGTTCATTTTTATCGGTATTTATTATTCAGAACTACTCCGATGAATGATACTATATATATACTATATCAGATAATACAATATACGTCACACGATTTTATTGTTAAATAATAGAACCAGTTTCACTGACAGTATATCGTCCCCAATCTGGGAAAAACGCAAAATTGAAATAAAAAGAAACAAAATTTTCACCTAGATTTACGCACATTTATTATTTTAATACAACAAATAAATTATCATAATTTACATAAGAATAAGCAGTGATATTCTACATAATAAATCAGTTAACGATTTTTTTTTAAACCATAGCCGCTCCCTGTTCAAAGCATATGGCCATCACGCGGTTCCTCCAAGCTTCTCTGTCCCCCGCCAGCCTCCTCGCTTACTCCCAGGTCATTCCAGCGTCCCGTAGCTCCGCCGAATACATCCTATGGATGGTCATCACCGGCCTTCCAGGGCGACGGAATCCACCTGGTTGGTAGAAGAGACATGCAGGATTCAGGCTCCCCTGGGGCATCCGCAGCACGTGTCCAAGCCAGGTCCATCATCGCTTTTTTATTTTGGACGTAATAAGAGGCTGGTCCGTCCGCTCTCTTACCTTCGAGTTCCTGACAAAATCAAACCACCGTACCCCTAGTATTCGCCGCAAACATCTGTTTTCAAAGCACAGTATACGGTATTGCGAGCAATCCGATTAACGATTTACATCATACTAAATATAAGTCGGCGTCCGTGGCGCAGTTGGTTTCGTCACCGGCTACGGTTACGGATGTCTCGGGTTCAATTCCCGGTGCGGACGGTTTTCATAGATTGATCTTTCAATCGATTTATGGATTTCTGTTCGTAGTCTGAGTCCTCCCTCCCGCCTATCCCATCCTCACAGGGCGTAACGAGAGCGATTAGCTAACCACTAGTCCTGTCATATCCCTATCCTTCTATCCCTACTCTCTTCAAAAAAAAAAGAAAAGAGTGGTTGAGCAACTGAGTGACAAACAGTTCTTGTAGAAAAATTCTGTCAAGATACCTCCATCAGGAGACCATATGCTCCACATTGGGAGCGGACATGGAAAAAAAAAATATAATATACTAATATTTAATATATTATTAAAATTTGTATTTAAATTTTAATGTCAATGTCAATTTTTATTTACAATTTATTTTCAAGCCATGTTTCAACTGATAAAATACATTTTGTATTTGAAAATTCCGATCTCAACATCTCCTCGTCTACTGCCAACAGTGCCAACAAACCAAACAGGCTATTTTCGTTTGGACTTACGCTATTGTATTATTTGATCCAAATAAAAGAAATTTCTCGAACAGGTAGAAATGATTTCCTTTCATCATCAAATAATGACAGTCACAAGTATTTTTCGTAGCACATTTTTTACAAATTCTTGCAGTTCAATAATAATATACTAGAGAATAATGACCTATATAGCTAAGCTATTGAACATTGCGAAATTTTGTAAGAATGTAAATTTGTACGGTAGTGCTTATGAGACGTTATCGATCTTTCGCACATACAAGTAAAGTTTTTGGAGACTTAATAATCAAAGTCGAAACAATTTAAAATAGAAATACATAATTACATATAAAAAATGTGTTTTTAGAAGTGTATAGGCTTCAAAAATAACTATCTTTTAAGCAAAAACATGAATATGAATTGAAATAGAAAATCTTTTGATTTGAGTGACGAGTATTCATTATTAAGATTTTTTATTTAAAAGACAGCTTGTTTAATGAAATTTGATTGAGCACACCAATATCAAAACTAATATTTTTTTTGAGAACACAGCGAATATTTAAGAAAGATAATTAGATTAATTACTTAAAACAAATAGATAACTACTTAACTTGCCCATTTGAAAAGGAAATCGGTCAGAATAATTTAAATTCCAATCACATAAATTTGAAAGATATTTTCAAAATGAATCTGGTTTGCAAGACCATCGAAAGACATTAATAGACAAACAAGAACTAAAAAATCCTTTAGAAGTGGTGGACAAGAGAACGTATGATGAACCTCTTATCGAGCACCTGCGCCATTTGTGTAGAAATAAAAATAAAAGACAAGTTTTCTCAGTATGTCACAGGTAATCTTAAATATTCTTTCTTTATTTACCACAAACAAAATAAAGCCGATTTTTAGGTCTTCACGGTTGAAAAAAACAAAGAATAGAGCAGAAGAGATTGCCAAAACATACGTATTTTAAAATAAAATAAAACAACTATATATATGTGTACCTATATCTGGTCTTGGTGCTGTAGCCGATTGGACATTTGTATTACTCGGTTGCACCGTCAAGAGTTCGAATATCCGAAGAGACACTTCCAGATATTGATTTTTCAACATGCATATTTAAGAATCGCTTATTATGTAACTGTATTATTACAGAGATTTGAGAATAGATCGGCCGTCGCTCGTCCAGAAGCACGGGCAAACCTGCGCAGCCGACGGCTAGTGAAGTAATATTGATGTCCGTCTACGTGTGAGGTAGTCCAGATTCTCGGTCAGTATTGCGCGTTCTGACCGTGTATATGCTTCTTTCCAGTGTTAGCAGCTCGCCTGTGTTGCCATTCGTATTGATTCGTTTCTTTCAATTAGCAAAGAAATAATTAGTCTTTTCTCTTTTGAGACTGTAGGTGAGTGATCAATGCTCTATTGTATTCGTCCTATTCTGTTGCGGTGTCCAAGTCTTCGAATTCCTAAATCAACATTTTCATCAATCGATTTGTGATCAAAGGCATGGCTGTCTGTGAAATGAATTTGTTAATTACAAATCCTTTTTTTATTTTTTTAATTTAAGACATCGACTGAGGGTGCTTGATGGAATTTTAAAATCAAATTTGAATTATTGAGATTTTGTACACTTCCATGGATTAAGGTGATTTTCGAAATTTTAACTCAGGTATTAGTGTGGATCTTAGACTTATAATATTTTATCTCGTAAATAATATTTGTGGTGTTTTTATCTTGTATACAAACGTTAGACACGGTTTACTGTCTGCCAATTCAAGTCCATTCATGTGCTCGAATACCTAAAGATGCCGAAAGGCAAAACCCGGGGCGTTAGTGACAAAATACATGGAAGTGTACAAAATGTCAATAATTCAAATTTACTAATCCTTTCTCAGACCCATCTTTGTTTACGCTTTCCGAAAAGGAGAGATCAAGTGACTGCATCAACACTAGTTCTCGAAGAAAAAGCTCCATTAGACATACACTATAAGGAGTCCATTTCCTCTGCATTGAGAGTGGGCGTGGTTGAAAAAATTTTTTTACTCATCCGTCTTTTTCCATCATCTCTGAATAAGCTACGATTAATATTTGTGCCACAGCAAATTTTATTGAAATAAAATGACTATGTAATTTACTCTGAGGTGATTAAAATGTTTATGGTCTGACGTATGACCAAACGTCGACAACATTGTATTCGTAAAATAATTTCAAAATTTTACGACCCGTCAAACAATGTTGCAGTAAAAATCTCGAAAGGAATTCGATCATCTTGAGAAGTCTGCCATGTATTTACCTATATATTATTTGTTCTCTTTTTTGCATACAAGAGTTATGGACAGGTGCATTCAAATAATTTTGCCGAGGAATGTTTTTGTCCACGTACGTTTGAGCTTCGTGTTTTGCATGGTAGGTACTGACTGAGGAGTAAAACACTCAGAAATGGTTCTCGATCTCGAGCGATATAAGTTGGTTCTGCATTTATATTATTACGCATCTCTGTGATTTCACTTACAATACACTTCTATTAATAGATATTTTTTGCTGTTCTTACATCACTGAAAAATACATCATTTTCCTGTTCATCATCATTAATACATAGTTATTGACGTGTTTATAATATTTATAAACTTGGGAATATTAATTAGTCGGTCGATAAATATTTTTTTCAAATAATATGCTGTAAATAATGAAAAATGTTCATCAAAAACATTATTTTAATTAAACGTAATGGTTTCCAGTATGACTTTTTAACTATGTCACAGAAGAGTATGTTTTTAGTTTGCGTTGTTTGTATCTTTCCTAGAAAAGCGTAACCTTATTTTCGCATCCAAAAGCATCAGAAATCAAAAGCTTCATTGAAAGCTTTGTAAATCCAAGCAGCAAGTGAAACCGAAGAAGTTCTGACCGTGCCTGAGCGGTAGCTTTCCTTTGATGAAAGCGACAATATCATCACTCTCTTTACTCCAAAATACAAATATTTAAAATTTACTGCTTAATACTCATGAGTAGTTTTAAAATAATAAATATTGTAAATTACTAAATAAATAAAAATTCTTATTCTTTAATCGATTATATTTCAAAACCAAAAACTATAGATCTGCAATTTTTAACATACTTATATGCAAATTTTAACATGTTATAAATTAAAATTAAAATTTTTCATTTATGTGGGGATTTGTAGCATTTTGTCATTGTAATCATACGCACTTTCAGTTTATTGTTCGAGAAATGGACTCTATAACCTACGACTAAAAATGTGATTCGAAATTAAAATACTCTGAAGTGTATAAGTGTACAAATTTATAATTGCTTATCACTGTTCATTACTGGCACACATAAAAAAGGAATCTAAATGTTTTTTTTAACTGAATCTGAATTTAGCCTCCCTTGTACCACTGGACCACTTTCTAAATCTACCTGCCCATTGCAAGTGCATTCAGATGAATGGGTAGAGATGTGAACATACGCATGCAGTTGAAAAACTCTTTTGAGCATGAGAAATGCATTCATGCACCCACTATTTCGAAGCCGGCCTTGAAAACAGACACTACGAAAATTAAAAAAATCTCCAGTTCAACTTAAAATTACTTTACGCAATAATACATCACTCTGGCAGTTCCCACAGGATTTTTGCAAGGATTATCGACTCCAATATAATGTGTATCTTTTGAAATCCAACCAATATTATAGTTGGCTTTGTAAATCAAATTGTAGAAGCAGGGAAAAATCTAATTATTGAAGTTCTACTATTACAATGAACATATAAGTAATTTGATATAAATGAATTTATTAATCATGTTTGTAATAGTATTTTCATGTTTAGATGAGTTTAACATATTTTTATTATTTAGTTTACAATTGTACTTATTGTCATTTCATGGAATGTTTGGTTTGGTCGTAAGGGGTTGCAGAATTGTTTAAATCTATGATAAATTCACGGTAGCCGGTGTACCGCTGTTATTGATAACTAGTGGGAAAACCTGTCATAGATGACGGAAATACTGAATGTTTTTTATATACACGACGGACGCTTAGGTCATGTACAAATTTCAAACCTGTATGTGTATGTGATAATAATAAAACGACTATATCTACGGCTACAGACTGGCATGAGCTATCATATATAAGATAATCAAAAGTTCTGCTAAATAAAATGTTGCATTGAAAATGCAGCGATATGTATATAACTTGACAGTAAACAGTGCTGCGGTCGTAGACGGTCGTTTTGCAAATTGACGGAATAAATTTAAATTATTATCCAGCGACCCAGACGAGAAAAAACAATTTGACACAGAACCCCCAATAAATTGAATCACCATGTCTATCGCACATGATGCCTACAGATTATCCATGAATGATGCAGTTTTGAAAACGTGTAAAAAATATGCAGCCGCTTAATATCAAGAATTATCAGCCTACCAGAGCTGGATTGAAACCAATGGAAAATTGAATTAAAACCTCATTTACATCAGCTGACTTCTGGTAAATATAGATATTTTTACAATCAACGATTTTTTTATAAATATATCGCTTTTCGACCAAGAGTTATTTACAGTTAACACCTTAAAACAATCAATAACACTTGACATTTGACAATCAATGACATTTGTTTCACTGTTATTATTTTACATAGTCGTAAAGTTTCATTGATTTGATTTTTGACAGTTTTATTTTTTGAACGAAAGGTTAATGATTTATCTTGTATTGAAAATTGTCAAGAAATCACTTTTTCCATACACCGTCTATTTAAACAAAATGTAAAACATGCTTAAAGAGTATAAGAAGAATACGGATAAATATAAATAACATATTAAATAAATAACGACATTGATAAAACTGTTTCCCTCAGCTCTTGTTAAAATAAAAATTTGATGGTATAGCATCTTAACTATCACTGGAGGCATTGTGATAAAAAATACATTGTGTTATATTTTAAATAATACGAGCTCGATGATTTTGATTTGCGTTTCCGAGAAATAAGACATGTTCGAATCACACCATTCATTTGTTTTTAATATTTGACACTCATCCAAACTTATATTGTATTAAGGTATTATTAGACATCATTTATTGCCATTGCTACGTTGAATTACTACCTACTAGATGCTTTGGCTCAAGAAAGAAGTCGAAAAATAGCTTCATCCAACTAAAAATACTAGTGTCTTAGCAAAAAATGTTATGCATTGACATATAACGCAAATTTTTTTTAATATTTAAGTGTTCAATTGCCAGTTCGCACTAACTAATAGTGTCATTGGAGTTATGTAAGAAGGGTAAAAAGATCTTGAAAGTTGGCTGATAAAAAATTGGCTGAAGACCAATAAACTACGCCAAGGTCAAATAGGACATTTGCAAGAATGCGCCTGCACTTGAAATAATGAATAATATATCAGTTTAGCTAACTCAACGACAAAAAAATATATTAGCGTACGTAAAAAATGCAACACGTCATGATACTGATATTTTCAGGGTCGAACTGACCTGTTTACTCAAACGCATTCCTTCAATAGTGAAATTGAACACTTTTTAAATGGTATTAAATTTCACAAAGTCATTTTTACATGTCTACATATAGCTAATCTTAAATAAAAATAATTAACTCATTAACGTCATTTCTGAGAAAATGAGATAATGTCAGGTCTACTTAGGACAATCGGCTCTCAAATTTCTGCTTCCATGACTTTTTAATGATAAATAACATCGTCGTAACAAAGAGTAAAATTCATGTCCACATTTGAAATAAATAATGTTTACGAGTGAAATCAAGATTTACGTTTTGATTTCAAACTAGCAGTAAACTATTTGTAAGAGGTCCTTAACATTTTAATTGTACACTATTTAATTTCGTTTATATATAATTTGTTTGATATTAATTGTAATTATTAACATTCAATTTCATATAAAGTCCTGATGGTTATCAACATGCAGAAGTAGTACAAAACAAATTGTGTTTTATTTTTAAAATGTAATGCCTTTTCACCAAGAATAATTGACAGTTAACACCTTAAGGGTGATAAGTGAAATTAAAATTTATGAATTTAACCCCTGAGTAAGACATCGGTTGAATTTTACAGACTAAATGATGAATGAAATTCATCAAACGTATTTTCATTATTTTCTTATGTGTCTTCTATCTTTACCACTGTGGTAAAATATTCATGTTTCATACTATATGTACGTATCAAGTCGCAATTATTGTAATAAAGGTTCTAATAGCACGATAAACATATTAACATCATTGTTGTCATATGGTTTGTCAAAACCATATGATAACGGAACCATTTGACAAATCTGTCGAGGGTATTCAGGAAACAATGGACAGGCTGCAGAGAAACTCGTATCGCATTGGCCTCAAAGTCAATGCGAGTAAAACCAATGTGCTCTGCAACAGTTTCTGTCCAGACCCAGACTACCCTCTGACGATCGTGGGGCAAGACATCGAGAGAGTCGACGGATTCAGGTACTTGGGGGTACACATCACGGGAGATGGCGATCCGCGTAAAGAGCTCACAATCCGATTAGGGATAGCTGGAGCAACCTTTAACTCAATGCGGAAAGTCTCGGACTCACGGTTGTGCTCGGTCAGAACAAGTACCACTTATTCAACGCATGCATCCTGACGGTGTTGCTTTACGGTTTCGAGTCATGGCAGCTCACCAAGGCACAGGGTATCCGTATACTATACTTTGAAAACAGATGTTTGCGACAAATACTAGGGGTACGGTGGTTTGATTTTGTCAGGAACTCGGAGGAAAGAGAGCGGACGGACCAGCCTCTTATTACGTCCAAAATAAAAAAGCGACGATGGACCTGGCTTGGACACGTACTGCAGATGCCCCAGCGGAGTCTGAATCCTGCCTGTCTTTCCTACTAACCAGATGGATTCCGTCGCCCTGGAAGGCCGCTGGTGACTATCCATAGGATGTATTCGGCGGAGCTACGGGACGCTGGGATGACCTGGGAGGAAGCGAGGAGATTCGCGAGGGACAGAGAAGCTTGTTAGCACCGCATGATTGCCATATGCTCTGAATAGGGAGCGGATATGGTTTTTAAAAAAATGTCATGTGGTATCGCTAATGGTGATGCCTTCTTATACACGTAAGGTTTCGAAATATGAATTGAAGACACAAGTGGATGATGGAGTTATGTTGCAAAATCAACGCATTGAGTATATAGAGTTCAATGTTTCTTTTGTATATTTTTTAACAAACTCCTACCGGTATTCAAATGTTAACTAAGGATTCATTTCCTTGCTCAATATTTATGATATATCTTTAACTCTAAACCTAATTAAAATAACTGAGAATTACAAATTAAATTGCTACAATTTAAAGAGTAAATCAGCGTTTTTTTGATAAATATAATAAAAAATTTATATTAACAGCCTTGTTAAGATTTGTATTTCATCAGTTGATAATCATTACAATAATCGAAAAAATGTGGAACTAGTACAAATCAAATAGTGTTTTATTTTTTAAAATATAATGCCTTTCCACCCAAGAATTGAAAGTTAACGCCAAAGTGATACAACATCGTATAGGCTGAATTCTATTATAAGTCAGTAAAAAAACATTGTTCATTATTAGATAATTGATGTAAAATTATTATTGTTCAATTTTAACGCAATCTATCTATTTTTAGTATGAATAAAATATCACTTTTAAGGTGTTAACTGTCGATTCTTGGTGGAAAGACATTATATTTAAAAAATAAAGACACACAATACATTTGTACTACTTCCACATGTTTATAATGATCAGGACCGGTTTCACTCATCACGAGCATTATCAACTGATGATCAGTTGATATTTCACCATCCGCATAAAGAAAGCATTATGATAAAATGAATAGGTACATGAAGGGTTCAATACTGATATAATAACTATTGTTCAACTACATCAGAAATGTACATATCTTTAACGATAATATCCATGTATAATTTAGTTAATTGACTAAACGATGGTTCTCTAAACATTTTTTTTCGATGTCCGCTCCCAATGTGGAGTGTATGGTCTCCTAATGAAAGTATCTTAACAGAATTTTTCTATGAGAAATGCTTGTTACTCAGTTGCTCAACCTCTCTTTTTTCTAAGAGAGTAGGGGGATTGGGCTAGAACAGTACTAGTGGTTAGCTAATCGCTCTTACTACGCCCGATGACGAGGGAGTTTATGACATCACAGACACTCAGACTAAAAACAGAAATCCATAAATCGATTGACAGATCAATTGATGAAAACCGTCCGCACCGGGAATCGAACCCGAGATATCCGTAACGACACTACTAACTACGCCACGGACGCCGACACACAGTGAACAGAAAAGAAGAAGCATATTTTTTTTATTATTTTACACACCTTTTCATCATCATGAACCTAAATGTCTCTATCAATTATATTTTAATAAATATCAGCCATTATCGGATCTCTGCAAGATGACACCAATTGTCTTTGCTTAATTTCTTCAGCAATTACTCTTGTAGATGTATTTTTACCCTATTGATCATGTGAGAACAGCTGCCTTGTGACAGTGAAATCAAATCGATACAACACCATGCCAGTAACTAACAAAAGTTACTAGCATGTGACTGTGTTATTATCTAAATATAAGTTGCATTATGTACTATAAATGGTTTGCATTTTGCAACATGAGTGTTTTAAAATTCAAATGCACTTGACTGGTGACACGTTAGTGGCCGGTGCAACGTCCATTTGATGACAAATAGCAATATGCTCCCGATGACAAATATATTCGATGACTTGTTTATGCACAACAAGGAAATTCGACACTTCGTCATTTATACTGGAAACAGCGCAGGTTAAAATAAACGTTTTAAGAGTAATAATATAGGTAACTTATAATATAATTATATTCCATAACTTTTAACGGAAAAAACATGAGTTATTTACTCAACCAGTGAGCATTTTCAAGTAATTAAATAATGCAATTTAAGTTAAACGACTACTCACTTCTTTCATTCTTTTAATATCTTTCCATTAAGGACTGAAAGTTAATTAAACAAAAAATATTAATAATACGATAATCGATTAGATTAATGTTTTTATGATTTTTGACTGCCAAGAATTTTTCTACCAGATCTTAGTAGAAAAATCTACATTTTACTCAAGTTTTAACAATTAAACACGATATGTATATTTAAAAATATATTTAAGTCATTTTCAGACGGTCAGTTGACAGAAAAAGTTTTGACTCACCACATGCAAGATCGATAGACATTTTCTAGTAAAGTGTGATTTTTTTACGCTCCCAACGTGGAGCATATGGCCTCTTAATTGAGGTATATCAAAAGAAGTTTTCTATGAGAACTGATTGATACTCTTTTTTTTCGAAGAGAGTAGAGATAGAAGAATAGGGCCAGGACGGGACTAGTGGTCAGCTAATCGCCCTTGAATCTAACGATCGGATGAATGGGAGAGAGTTTTAGACAACACAAACATTTATGACTAGTTTCATAAATTGATCTTTCAATCGATTTATGGATTCCTGTTTGTAGTCAAGTGTGTTAGCATCGAGATTCTGAGACTTGACGGATGTTACCGACGACAAGGATACTAGGAGAAGCGTCATTTAGGTTGCTAAAAACGTTGGGCTTTGATTATTGCTAGCCTTAGTTAAAATACACACTCTTGATATGCTCCTAAATGATAGTGAAAGTGGATAAAATAAATATTTAATTCTTTATCAATATTTTACTGAATCATCTCCGAGTAGGTAAATCTATATTATGACAAGACAGAGCCCGGTTTATATAATGTTATACTTCGGATTGTGTTTCAAAAATAAACAATATGGACTTTGACATGTATGCTTCAGCAAAATTTTATATGTCACAGTAAACGATTAAATCTTTGAATTTGAAATCTACCCAATGAAATGACAAATTGACAAAATTAGTATGCATCAAAGTTGCTTCAGTCATATCTAGATTATTTTGATGACAAAATTAATAATTATTTACATTTGTTTTCATAGTACTCAAGTTATGCTTAGTCATAAAAATATAATATCTTAATGGATACATTTTATGTACACAACCCTTTTATAGTAATTGCTTTTAATTGAATAACGCCTTACCTTAATTATATGACGATTTATAAGATCACACAGTCATGGAAATATTATATAAACTGAGAGTAAAAAAATCATTAGACCATATTAGTTTTTCAATATGTAAGACTGCAAAAATGTAAATGATTTCCGTCAAGAGTAAAAGATTTTGTGACAATGGGGGCAGAGGAGATAAAAATATCCGAGTCATCATTTATATGGACTTATTACAGTCTAGTCTAGTCTTAAGTGCGGCCTTTTAACTGAAACAAACAAATACATAATTTAATAAATTTCATTGTTTTCCTTCATGTACAAAATAACGTACATACATATTTATCTATGTTCCTTAAATGCGGCCTATTTTAATTTTAAGATACATGACGACAGGAAAAAAGTTCTTCAATCCTGGTCTAGTTCAAGTTAGAGTCAATGTTACTAATATAAAATATTAAACTACCTTTTGTAAATACACCTCTGATACGATTGGATTAAAATATTTTAACTGAGACTTTGTTTTTACTATTATATTTTGGGTCAGTTTTTAATCTTTGATATCTTTTAAAAGTATAATAAAACTAATTATCGGAAATTCATTTTCAGCATCAGTGTGGTGAATCATATCAATTATTGACAGCAAACAAATCAGTCTACTGCTTTATCGACAAAGTAAATGTTTGTAGACATCTGCTACGGCACGGATACTGATAAAGAAAAATACCTAGTTACGAGTCAGAGATGGTGTACAATGACTAATAGAATATCGAAATAGTGTATGTTTTTAATAATTAGTAGAAAAAATATTTTCATATTCTGAACTCAGGTTTTGAATAAGAAGTCAAGTGATTCTCATCCGATCATTTCACCACATTTCAAAAACTGTGAAATCGATTTTACAAATATCTTCGTTTTTTATTATTTTATAGATTCAGCGGTTGTTTTGTGGAAATTCATTTTAATTTTGTATTATCTCCGTTTTTATTAATTTTAAAAGATAATTGAAATTACGATTTTGAAGAGATCATGTTTTCCTATAAAAAAACTCAGATAGATAGAGAAACATCCAGGCTGTTTTCCATTTTCAGATTTTTTTAAACCTCAAATGACTTCTTTGCAAAACGCTAAATTTAGACTTACGAATGTATATTACTGGGGGTGTCATAGTATTTTTGCTGCAATGCAGACGCCACTGATATGCACATAATTTAAGTTTCATAAATTGTAAACAAAGTTTATTTTGATAAATAATTTTGATAAGTGCATTATAACCGATACCGATATTTGGTTAGTTATTCAAGCTTTAAATCACTTGACAAACAAAATAATTACTTTGGCATCTATTAAAAGTGTTATTGCCAAATACCCATAAAATTGCTCATCATGATAAGTGATCCATTAGTAGGTACGTAATTATTGTATTATTACTGTCATCAATATTCACAAATTAACGTAATTAAGGGTATATTTATTTCATCATCAATAACGTATTAAATTAATTTACATTTTACAAAAACTTTTTTTAATCTGAAATATAAATCTAACTTAATAAAAAATTAGCATCACTAAGAAATTTTCAAGAACCAATTCAATGCACTATACATTAAAATATCATGTTATAATGTCAAAAATATTACATGCAAATTTAATATAGATATAGCTAATAATATAACTTTGAAATGCTATCCTTAGGAGATTCACTCATAAGACTGATTAAATGAAACAGTTCATTTATTCCGCTCACCTAGTGAACATTCAACTGATCGTTGAAATAATCACGCTATTTAAAAATTCTAAGCAAAATCTGTCATGTTTATAAATATTTTTTGTGGAATATATTGTATAATAAATAGTTTTGTTTTTTCATTTTACCTTGTCACTATTTTTTCCATCAGGTGTTCACATTAAACAATTCAAAATATATGTTTATTTTATATAAGGCAAATAGTAATTACTTTAAAAATGCTAAATATGATTCATCTTTTTAATTCGATTATAATTAATAATAATACATAGATACATTTACAATTGCGAAATATTTTTCTGTGATACGATACTATTATTTTATATAAAATTGATCGGTTTTATACTATAAATTTCATAAAGCGTTCGAAAATTGACTTAAGTCTTTTTCATCAGTTGATAATGCTCGTGATGAGCGAAACCGGTCCTGATCATTATAAATATGTGGGACGTAGTACAAATGAATTGTTTTTTATTTTTTTTAAATATAATGTCTTTCCACCAAGAATTGACAGTTAACACCTTAAAAGTGATTACGTCTTTTTATTATTGTATCGTGTATTTACATAATTTTTTTTAAAAATCAAAATCGTTGTAGTATAATCGATTTATAAATAACATCTATGTATTTTATTATATCTACCTGCTTTCTCTCCACAAGTGAATATTTTCAAGTGCACCTTTAGGTTAATGAATTGGAAAGATACATAATAGATTTTTTCTCATCCTTTCTTCAGTCACCATAGTATTCTAAATCCATATGCAAAAAAAAACGATGGGAACCAATTTGGGTTAGATGCAATCTTTCAGAAAATGTTTACATTTGTAACTTTCTCACGAATTTCTTTATATCAAATTTGAAAGCGATGTTACATTTTAATACGACGAATATTGTATTCAAATAAAGGAGTATTTTTCACTTGTCATAAAAGTTAAAATTTCTATAAAATGACTTTCTTGTATGATCGTTCAGCGTAATAGTGCTTACTTTCTCACAATATGATATCAGAAATGGTTTTCAAACGATCATTAATTTCTATATATTCATTTCAATAATTATTTTCAACTCGATAATTGAAAAATTTTCTTAAAGATATATAAAATATGCGTGTATTAAATTTCAACCGTCGAATGGTCTACTTAACACTGGTTATGCATTTTAATTTTTTATTTTGAATTTATTATGAAGGCTAGAAATCAACCATAACAAAAACATTCTCAGTAGCTATTTAAGTATCTGTTAGTAAATTTTTCAAATTCATTTTCGGTAGTGTGATGATAAAAAGATAATATCGTCACCGTTCATAAAAAGTCACCAAACCTAAAAAAGGCAGTCTTGAGTTGAATATGTCACTCGAAACATAAATTTATGTTCTCTCAGATGCAAAATTCACAATACATAAGTTAGTGAAGTATTACTTAAATTCGAATTATTTGTTTTTCACTGAATGAATCACCGGAGATAGCTTCGAAACCAGATGTAAATATTAATAAGCACCAAAAAGTAAAAGTAGACTGAAAGATTTATTTAAAAGACATAATAAAAGTAAGTAATGTAGATAAAGAGTTTAACATTTAATTTTTATTCTTCCTTTATCTCCAAACTTTCACATTGCAATAACTCAAAATGGTGGCTTAAGGGTTGGTGACAATATATAATAGGCCTAAAATTCAGTTTTTTATTAATAGATATTTGAAATTATATTTTTTGTGCAATTCGTATGGTTGGCTTCAAGCCGCATAATGAAACAAAAATACATTTTTTCATATATATTGCCTTTTCATCTTCTTATAAGAAAATATCATGTCATCTTCTAACGGTAAAAAACGATATCGCATAAATATGTACTATAAAATATTTAAGGTAATGTATAGCGACTATCTGGGTGTCTATCGCATTTAATTAAACAAGGAATTTTTCAAATATCGTGCAAATAGCAAGTCATCTAATATATAAGCCCAGACCAGTTGCTATGAAATTTTCTCGTGAAGTAAGCGTATGCGATATATATATAAAAAAATATTATGCAATGCACACACTACGTAGCTACTTTAGACATTCAGTATTTCAATAGTCATCTATGACGGGTACGGTTATATTAGTAAAACATCAATTATTTCGCATGTGTTTAGACAATCAGTTGAAAAATACCTGAATTTCGATATTTTATCAGAACTGAAATTACTTTTTAACTACTCAAATAAATTACTAGAGATTTACTCTCCACAAACTCATGTTAACAAAATCTATTTCATCTTATATCCAGACAATACATTAAACACAATTAATAATAAAGGCACTGATCAAATATAGTCATAAGTCGGATGGTAGACGATGATGATGTATTTGTATGTCATGCGTCATATATCCTTTTGGTACATGTTATTCCTCGATCGCTGTAAATAAATCTTCCGTGTGTTTTCATTGATGCGCAGTATGTAGATTCTTGAAGCACAATAAAATATCGTAGAGCTATTAAATTTATGCGCCTGCGCAACCGGAACCTCTTTCCTATAGATTTTCAGTACGTACTCACCAACATCAGCAATAATATTCCATATGGGCGCGCATTCAAATACCTGCATCCGGTCTTACGTGGGTTATGAACATCTTTGTTTGAATCTATGTACATAATTTAAAACATCAGAGGTAACCTGCTGTCTGCTGTCATTTTTTGTTTAGATGTTTCGAAATGACAAAACTGAATAGCATAACTTGAAGATAGTAACCAAATCTGTAACTCAAATGAAGAAAAGTTTATTATTATGTACCAATAGTATATCAAAAAGCCTAATTCTAGATTTTGATAATTATGTTCTTAAGGCTTTTTTAATCGTGTCGTCTTCAAATGTGGAGCAAATCGAGTCCTAATGAGTTTTCTACGATAACTGCTTGTAACCGGTTACTCAGTTGCTCAACCATTATTTTTCGGAGATAGTATCGATAGAATGATAGGGTTGGGCAGGTCTAAAGATTTTAGTGAAAAAATTTAAACTTATGTTGAAGTCATCTATTAAACAATGAAAAGATTCAGAAACAAGAAGACAAAATAAGCTAGTTTATTTTCCAAGTAGAGATTACACCTTAAAGTCAATTATGTATATTTTAATCCATACAATTAAATGACAAGTTCTAAGACTTTTTAGAATACATGATTATTCGTAAAAGTACTGGTGTGAGAAATCTGGCTAAAATTTAAGACGTAACGTTTCATCACAGGGAAAAATCTATAGAAGATCGACTCGATTGAAACTAAAAAAAAACAAAGTTTTTTCAGTACATTTTACAAAGAAAATAATTGATTGTTTTTACACTATATAAACCGGGTTCTGCCTTGTCATCAATTATTTAAAATTCATTACTTTATATATATAAATTCCAATTTCATTGCGCTTATCAATTAATCTTCTTTGTCATTATGATTTTCTTTCAAGATTCATAATTTTCTGCCTTGAATGCGACTTGAACAAATATTGTCAATTTGGCAATCTTGCAATTACGACCACAGCCATATTGAGTAGTGATCTTTGTTTGGATTTATATTATAACTTGTTGGTAGCGACGAGCTTTATCTCCGCTTCAATGAGCGTGATGCAGTGTCTAGTATGTGTTGTTGGATCAGACAGGTATAGGGGTTTCACAGATCATTCGATAAACACATTTTTACTATTCAAGTATATTTCGCAAATATATAGAAATACACTCCGTGAATCAGTAGTGCTATTTTTATTTAATACAAATGGAAATTTTTTGCATTTTATGGATAGTTGACTTCACTTCAATCTCAACCTTCATAATTTAATTTCCTTAACATAATTATAAATTTTGCAGACACAAAACACATAAATGAGTATTCAAAGGATGAGCTATCTGTGCCAATTCATTTAACTAGACAGGCTTCATTCATTACTTGCCTACTGAAATTATGCAGAAAAAATCATGCACGATTTAAAAAAAACTTTCACATATCTCAATGGTTTTTTAAATAGCCCCACATAGATGTTACATACAAAAAAGCTAAAGTTAGCATACCAAATATGTTAAAAAAAACACGGTAAAGCAATTTTTAGAAATCAAAAAATGCCCGTATTTACACGTGATTTGCAATTGTGGAAGATCTAAACAATATATATCTAAAAGTATTTTAATAAAACTGGATATCTATAATAAAATAATTATGCATATATTATTTTATGTAATCCCATTTTTGGTCAAAACAGAATTATCAATTTACACTTTTAGCCAATAATAGGCATATTATATATTCAACAAGAACTCTTACATTCAGTAATTATACTGGCGATGATGATAGATATGCGTGGTAATTAGTTATTAGTTCAATAGATACCAACTGACAAACTTCAATCAAACTTGTTCACATGATTATGTTCAACTTGCTGTAACCGTCATAATTTGTATTATGAGTCAGATTGATTTCACGCTTAATGAAACAGCTGCGTAGAAGGCAGTTATATGCTTAAGTGCCTCCAAGAAGCCACGGCGAAGGAGCACCATAGGTGGGGCGTCAGTGAACCACGACGAGAGGAAATGTCATATCGCTTATTCTATGGGAAGAGGCCTCGTGAGGAGTTATAATACAGGACGTCATGAGAGGATGAACAATACAAAGAACGATTAATGTGGTGATTCAAAGGAAACTCGATCGCGCATAATGCTCAGTCAGAGGTAACCAAACAAAGAGGGAAATATTTCATTGGCCCTGGTGCTTTAGACTAGAATAATATATACACAATCGGAATTATTGAATCACATCATGACCAAAGGCACAATCAAACCTTATTATTAAATAGATACTCGCAGCGTTTCCCTAATTGTAAAGCGTTAATTCAAAATAAAACTTTCAATAAGAAATCAATACACTTTTTTTTAAACAAAAAATTAATAAAAATTTTCTCAGCTCATATTATTACGAAGATATTCTTTCTTTTATATGTGTTTAACGATATTTTCATCAACCGACTATCAAAATATTTTAAGCAGCGGTTAAAATATTTTATTTAAGATAACATATTATGGCATCTTAAATTAAAAGATGACATCAAAACAATATGAAATGAATAATACTGTTACTATAATAATGTATAAATCAATGGTCAAAGATTTTTATTGTATACATAGTGTTATTTATTTAGTAGAATTTAAAATTTCACCGAAAAACACCGATTTATAATATGAAATTATTAAAAATAAAATAATCAATAATATAAAAATAAATAGCAGTTTCGTTTAACTTTGACAACATTATGATAAAGTAATATGCCTTTGTCGGCGTCGTCCGCAGTTCGGTAGCGTCTTTGGCTACGGTTACGGACGTCTCGGGTTCAAATCCCGGTGCGGACGGTTTTCATAAATTGATCTTTCAATCGATTTATGGATTTCTGTTCGTAGTCAGAGTGTTTGTGATGTCTGAAAATTCCCTCCCACCCATCCGATCCTCACGGGGCGTAGCGAGAGCAATTGACTAACCATTAGTCCTGTTCTAGCCCTATCTTTCTATCCCTACTCTATAACAAAAGGGAGGTTAAGCAACTGAGTAACAAGCAGTTCTCATAGAAAAAATCTGTTGAGATACTTCCATTAGGAGGCCATATGCTTCACGTTGGGAGCGGACATAGATAAAAAATATATATATATGCCTAACGAGACGTATGTTTAATATAAAATTAAAATTGATAACTTAGTTATTCCGCTTGGTTTATCATTAACGTGACGCGTTTCGCCTCTTTAAGAAGCATCTTCAGGCTAACCGTATCGCAAGGTTATTTATTCCAAAGGTGAACAATGATTCTAATTATTACATTAAAAGTAAAGAAAAATAATTGTTTTAATCGTTTCGATATCAAATAAAACATACTTTTAATTCTAAGACAAATAATTATATATTTAAATATACATTGACTTATTACGTTTTAATGTTTTAAGTAGGTACTCTTCAATTACATGTTTTTCATGATGTCTTTGTTCGAAATATTAACTTAGTTAATTATTTTCTGTCGAATTTCATCAACAGTTTAATAATAACCATAGAAAACTGATAACGTTTCAATTTCACTAAATTTACGGTTTTTACAAATGTAACAAGATTAATTATTACAATTTTACGTACATATTAAATATTTTGGCTTAAGAGGATAAGTAGCATTTAATAAATACATCAAAATGTTTTCCATGAAAAAATACGGGTTTTTTTGTCAAATTAATTTAAGAAGTGTTAATTATTAATTGTATAAATCATATAATATTGGCGTTAATTGAGATGTTATAAGTCAATGTAAATATATATAAAATTATATATCTTAGAATTAAATACATGTTTTGTATGATATCGAAACGATTAAAACGTTAATAAGATTTAAATTGATATACTACTCTAGGACCAAACGTAAACGCGGTAAAAGCTATAAAAATTGAAATCATCAATAATTTCAATTATGAATCAAGCACCATTTAAGTCAATAGTAAGATGGCAATAATTTACTAAATGTTTTTATTTTGAATATTTGAAGAGTAAAAATTATAATTTCTATACAAAAGTTTTCAGTTTATCATTCATCCTGTGTATTTGAAGCTACAATAAAAACCCATACAAAAATAAGATAGAAGGGTGCATCATAATTGACTAAGATAGTACCATAGCACACACAAATACTACTTCATGCATCTTTTTTTCAACAATAATTGGCCATGTAATAGAGCGAGAGGCATTTTTTAATGTATCGTAATAAATATGAAGTCTTGAAACTTAAGGTGTGTTAATATTTCACGGTCGGTAATGGCAAGCCTTTGAAGAGAGGAATTTTGTGTTGTATCTACCAATTAAAATTTTTGACAATATAGTGTGTTCCAAAATATACAAAATCACAGAATTAATCCTATAAATACATACTAAATATATTTATTCTGAGGATGTTTCTCAAAGAAGTAAAACGCCTGAAACGCGTAAAACATGACAAGCAGTAACTACTGTCTGTCAGTTCAAGTCCATTCGTGCGCTCGAATGCCTGAAGATGCCGAAAGGCGAAACCCGGGTCGTTAGTGACAAAATACATGGAAGTGTACAAAATCTCAATAATCCAAATTTAGTAACTTTGTACTAAAGTAACCAAAGAATCTATCGAAAATTGTTCTCCTTTCAATCACGTCTGCGCTGCAAGACACAGAACCGACACTGAAATTTATCTTCTACAAAACTCTTATAAAACTAGTAGTCATGTATGGGTCGGAAACCTAATGTATAAACAAAAAACATTTAATAAAGTAAAATATCAAAGTACATAGTTAGTTCTAAACAATTTCGTCAGGAACAAAACTTAAACTTATTTTAGCTTAGCTAAATATACTGTTTAGAGGATATATGCAATATTATGTCATATCACGTATTCAAACATCATAAGATTTATTGAAAATTAAATTATTTAACTTATAAATAGTGTTTTTGGAAAGGAGATATCTCTTTTAAGCCATATATGTAGCTAATTTTAATTGTTGAGATTTTGTACAGTTCCATGTATTTCGTCATCAACAAGTTTCGCCTTCGAGCACACGGATGTACTGGACCTGATATTGAAATTCCATCAAGCACACTAAGTCGATATCGTAAATTATTTAATTATATAAAGCTAAGCTAAAAATAGTTTTAGTATAGTGCTGACGATGGAGTTAAGCCAAAATAGCTATTAACTACCTAACAATTTTTCCCCATGTCCGCTCCCAATGTGGATCATATGGTCTCCAAATGGAGGTATCTTAAGAGAATTTTTCTACGAGAACTGCTTGTTAATCAGTTGCTCAACCTCTCTTTTTTCGAAGAGAGTAGAGATAGGGCTAGGACAGGACTAGTTGCTCTGGCTACGCCCAGTGAGGATAGGATGGGCGGGCGGGAGGACTCAGACTACGAACAGAAATCCATAAATCGATTGAAAGATCAATCTATGAAAACCATCCGCATCGGGAATTGAACCCGAGACATCCGTAACAGTAGCCAGCGACGCTACTAACTGAGCCACGGACGCCGACAAACAATAACCTAACCTAACCTAACACATTACTTTTAAGGTGTTAACTGTCGATTCTTGGTGGAAAGACATAACTTTAAAATAAAACACAATTTGCCACGGAATGATCAGGACCGGTTTCGACAAACTGAAGTTCAGTTGAAATGCTCTGAAGCCTCCTGAACCCTAAAATATAACCTAACACAGTTATGTAGAATTAAATACTTTGATATTTTACAGTACTATAATGGAGTTCTACCAAGTAAATGTCAATTCAATCAATAAACAAAAAATATGTTTGAACGTTGGGCTTATATCAGAAATGGCTATCATCATCTGTCGGTTCGCATCTTGAGTTATTGTGAAGGTATTGGGAAATATTCTTGAGTCAATAAATTAACTCTTATCGTTGTTTTCTTCTTCCTCGTCTAATAAGTGAAATTTACTCGTAGACGAACAAATAAATTTATCACAATTCCAGTGATTCACTTATCTCTAAATTTAGTAATGAATGACCTTGATGTAAAATTTGAATCTATTTAAAATATCTAAATATTCTTTTTGTTGCGAACTAAATGAAGGTTCATTAACAACTTGTGATAACTTTAACGCATGTGTACATTTTGTTCGGCAGTAAAATTTACTGATTCCTAAACATAAAGCAGCGCATTATTCTCAATCGAGTGTTACATCAAATATTTGTTTTTCAGAAATATAAATAATGTTATCACATTAATGATGATAGCTGTCAATATTTAATATTTTGAATAGTTTTCGATGTAGAAAAAAGTGATAAAATAATTTAAAGCACTTTTATGAAAAAGGCTTCACCCGAAATTTAAATTCTGGTTAATTTTCCCTTGCTGATCCTCAAGAAGTGACCTGGAAGTAGTCAAATCCATCCAGATCTTTCAAGTACAATAAACTGTGTAAATTTCATGACGCCAGATGATTATTTAATGCTTAAGGCGAATAAGTAGGTTCTTCTGTCATTTAACGAAAAATTAATCGTTTTTCGTCGTCTAAACAATATTTGTTTAAACTATCGCACTTTTATTCAAATAAAAATAGTAAATTTTTCAAACCTGTCTAGCAAAGAGTTGATACTTGTTTTTCAGATATGCTTTTATTTGCTTTACGCCTTGACTAGATTAGGGTTTATTGGACGTTATCGAGATTTGATGTCTGAGACAAAATCATACAACAAAGTATTTTTAAGAAAACGATCGTGACGGAATTTGCAATTTATTGAATATAAAGATTTTTGAAATGTACCAACAAGTCTGTTTTCTCGCACTTTTTCTGTCTGATATTTAACGTAATCGCTTAGTTGTAAGGCATCAAATAAAAAAATGTAGCATTTAAAAAAAAAGTAGAATTATACTAAACATATAGAGTAACAAGAAATTCTATCATATAGTCTTTTACCAAAAAACTTTATTCTTAAAATTTGTTCTTCGCGTCAGTCATTCGAGTCACCAGTTGCAAGAGCCGTTCGGATGATCAATGCACTGCCTAGAGAGCTAGATATTTTCAGCACTAAGCTCTGGATATTGTTTACCAAATTGTTGTTCCTTGTAAATTAATAATGTCTTGTTTTTTTTTTGTATTTAAAAATTTAAAAAGTTTTTATTTTCATTATTGTTTTTATTAGTATTATTGTTTTAAATAATTATTATTATTAATATTATTACTGTTGTTATGTTTGTGTGATGCATGGTGCATTGGCGTCAGGTGTAATGCCATGCATTTCATTTTTTTTTAATTTACAATAAATACAATAAATAAAAACAATAATAAGAGTAATAAATAGTAATCATTTTTCGGGGATATGTTTTTATTACTTTCCATTGCGATTATGTCAGAGTCTGTCGTCTGCCTCGACACCACACTCGTTATTTTTTTATAGATTATATTTAAATAGTAAATAGGCGCTATTATAATCGGTGAATAATTTTATAAAATATTATTTTTTTACGATTAGCGATTTTTGCGAAATGACAGAAAAACCTACTAATTCCTCTTAAGATGAGAGTAGAGTTTTGGTTCATACTCTGATCATTACGGCCATCTTTCCGAAAAAGTCATAAGAAAGCAAACGAGACGTATATGTATTTGATCAAACTCTTTCGCCATGATACATGAATTCATAATGATAGTTAACGTCGCAAATTTAACACCACTTAAAATATTGAAGACCAATATCTTTCATGAATTTAATATATCTGATACATGTTATCAAATCACAAATTAAATTAAAAGGGCTGGGACAGTATTCAACAACATCAACTTGTACCAGATCCAACCAAACTGGAAACACGTAAATAAAAAAAACTCTCACAAAAACAAACTGGAAAAGCATAAATACACCAAGAATGATTTTAATGTGTGCATTCAAATCCGTAGCGCTCTATAATGCCAACGAGACATTAAATTGGATTTTCACCGTAATGCAAGTTGTAAATTGTATCAGGTGTCAAACCAGTATTATGAAAACAATATGACAAGACCGTGATTCGTATTGCGTGCATTTTTTATTTCTCGCATTCACAAAAAGGGCTGGGCAGCTATTAAAATCAAGACGACACCAGCCCTCGATTATTGAAAGCGGAACTTGTAAATGGATTAAACTACTTTAAGGTAATGGTGCAATGTGTACAAGTTATTTATGTTTAATTATTACCTAGTACTGTAATCGACCCTCATAAAATAGAGCACACAAATTCGTAATATATTGTTTTAAATCCAAGTTAATGTCTCAAAGATTTAAATTCTTACACAAATAGGCAAGATATTCTATTGAAAATGTCTTAACTTAACAAATACAATACCACGTGTATAACGTAAATATATCTTACAGTATTAATTTTTGATTAAACATGATTTATCGTAAATTAATCAAAATTATATACCAGGGGTGACGAATCTGCGGTGTTAAAGCACCATGCGGCCTATTAGAGTCTCAAGTGCAGCCTCTTGACTGAAATAATACATAAATTAATTAATTTATCTGTATTCCTTCATTTACAAAATACTAAGCACACATTTTGTATGTATGTTCCTTAAATGAGGCCTTATTTGATTTTAAAATAAATGAATGCAGCCTTCCGACAGGAAAAGGTTTGCCTCTCTTGTTATATACATTTTACTATTTTTTTACTAAATCATCTTCACACTGTTAGCCTAAAAATACATTCAACCAACATATTTTTCTATATTATTTTTGGAAATATTTCATGCACACATATCAATAAATATGTATAATACATAATTTATACAATCATATCCGCTCTCGATGTGGAGTATATGAACCTTTAATATAGATGGAATATATTTGAAAACAACTCGCTGTAAGCTGCAAGTCTATAAAACAAACTATTTTCAGAGAAGGTAAGGATAGTAGGATTAAGCTAGGAATGGATTAGAACTTAATGAACAGCTTTCTTTCTCTCTATACGATCTAATGGTTGGTGGGAGTGATCTGAATATGCTAGTATCTCTAATTCTATTATATATTAAGTTATACAATAATGTATAGCTTTTGAATTTATATTTCATTTACATAAGAAGGAATATTTTTATATAATATGAATCTGATCATTCAATACACTTGCTAATACCTATTTATAAAACCGTCACCATAAATGTTCAAATATAAAGATATTAAGGAAAGGTTAAAAATAATCTTTGCTGGGTTCAAAATACATATTCGTAAAATTTATTTCAACTTCACCTTCAAATGATGATTCTTCTCCATGTTATTCACAAGGCTTTATATAATATTACAGTAAGGCATAAATTTTAAATAAAGATGAGTCATACAGGAAATCTAACCCCATTCATACACCATAGGTCCGGTATGATTACATTCTATGTATTATGCCAAGGCAGGCGTAGATTTTAAAATATTACATACACCCTTGAGATCTTGGATATTTACTTATAACTAAAAACGTAATAGTAAATAGTAACAATCTAATAATTTTTTTTGTGTGTGTGGATGAAATCATTGTCGTAATACAAATATTAATCAAAATTAACATTTTTATCAGTAAAAATGCATACAAAATTTATGATGCTTTTGTGTGATCATGCGAGCACAAAATATTAAGGCATTGACATAAGCCGAAATGCTAAAAGACTAAATTCAAAAACGTATCTTTACGCTTTCTGTTAAATTATTATCATTTATTGTCAGCGAAATTTTAAGCTTCTACATAATATTTTATCAACAATCGTTTTCCGTTTTTGACCTACTAATAATAGTAGCGTGGCATGGGAGAGATGTTTTGAAATAATATTATTTACCAAAAAAAAAATAATATTGCATTATATTTTTTCGAATACTAAATATAATATTTGAAACATAAAATTAAATTAAAATAATAATTGCTCAACTACAACCCTTTGATGCAAGCGGGGAGCGTTCAAAGAAAAAGCAGCTTTTTGTTCATTCGATGTACTTGCTACACGAGAAAGCTTGCTGGTGTTTTTTATTCAAAATCATACACAGTTCCTTTGATTTGTATATAGGGGCAGGTGGACCTCATTTCGCTTCATTTGTGAGGGCAACCTGGGGTTTCTCGACGACTTTTCTCTTTTGCTGTACTAAACGGCCTAATTACACAAAGAGAATGAATGACTCATAGAACCAGACTCGTATAGCACCGAATAATTTATTTTAACGTTATGATGGCTTGTGATACAAAGATTACATGCAACATTTTTTTTTACTTTCGAAAGTTGATAATTATTAATTTAAAAAATCTTAGGTTTATGGATAATTTGATGGAAACATAATTTACGATTACCAACTCAACAAAACTCAGGTTTTAAAACTATATTTAATTTATTTAGTTTAATCCTAAATTATCAAACGTCGTCAGCTGAAAATTTGCAAATTAAATTTCCCAATCGTGGTACACAAGTAAAAATCTCCAACTTGAAAATTGGGTGGTTATTTCTTGCTATTGCGATTAGGGTGTCCCGAAATCCCAGGATCCCGGTGAATTATTCAATCTCGTAATCCTCGGATTGGCTTTATATCAATCCCAGAAATTCAGGATTAACTATAAATGCTAAAACAAAATTCATATTTAAAATTAAATACTTCCTTACTAACAACAACGTGTACCTCGGTTTATTTTTATATACATAGTTTTTTATAATACCTATTTAATTTATGTAAATCTATTGTGGTCTCCGTCTTTCCCATATTTTGCAACAGCAGTTTTTAGCCAATTTAAAATAGAGGACAATATTTTTAAATCAAATTGAAAGACATGTCCTCTTTTTGGGTAATAATGATATAAATATTTTTAAACACTATTTTGATCATTATTGATATTTTTATTGTTTTCTCTTGTTTCGATGACTGCTTGATTCCCAATAAATTAAAAAACCATTCCAGTGCATAAAATAAATAGTAAATTACACTTAATGACCGACCCCAAGATTGACAAATTCTGAATCACGAAATCCTTCGATCATAAAAAGGCTTCAGAATTTGCTCCCGTAATTGCCATCCAGCAAGTTATCAGCGAATGGATATGGAGAAGTTATATTTATCTGCACAACTCATAGGTCTTTGATCATTATATAGATAAAAGTTAATGATAATTTAAAGCGCCAAATCGAAGATACTGCCTATGGTTGGTTCTCACAGCACATATATATAACTAAGTAAATATATTCTTAAATACTAACACAACTTCGCAGGATGGGCCAATACCTAGTATCATAAGATTTCACTAATCCATTAGCTAGTTCTAGGAACCGTTACATCTTATAATATTATCTTATTTGATACTCGTAAAGAATTAAATAAAAATTGATGATCTCTGCCTGAGCTACTGTAGTTGAATTCACTCATTTCATTCAAACCATTCAACTTTAATATTATAACTTATAGTAGGTTCTCCCTATAAGCAGTGTCTTTGAATTATTTGAATAGGGTTGGTAGTACCTAATGGGTACCAACACACTTGTAAGACAGGTCCGAGAGGCCATTCACATCGCTTTCCTTAAAGGGGTAAAATATGAAACACTGAATATTATTGTGTATTTTGTGAAGTAATGCAAGTACCTTGCCCACTATTTTTTAATAAATAATTCATAATAACTACCTGTTGCATCACACTTGATTGCGCGTTAGACTAACCATGCCCCCTTATGTTACTTAATAACCTTCTTGTAACTTTTTATCCATACACTAGTCATAAATAAAAGTTCAATGTTTTATTTATCATTTTTTAGTTCAATTTATCTGTAGAGCCAATTTTATAGTTATTATTTATTCCATATAAAAACTACCAATATTCGGTCTTGAGTACTTAATATTCGTACTCTAGTGTTTATATTATGTACATCATTTCTTTAGATGATCGTTTGATCTATGCCAAAGAAACAAGAAATAGTCATTTTCAGAAATGAAATTCGTGTATATTTAAATTTTTTTTTTAAAAATAACTTGCGTTCTATTATGTTAAAGATCTGCATATGTTTTTTTAACAAATATTGTGTATATGTTAATGTGTAGCACAATAGCATCAGCTCTAATGAATAATAAATTTAAATTTCATGACCCATAAACCATAAAAGTCATATTACAGTTACTTTATTCACATAGAATTAACACTATTGCCTACTTTTATTACATTATATAACTCTACTATCGCAAGTTAGTATGTTTATAAGCAATATTCGAGCAATAAGTCTTGTGGCCATGGGCATTCTATAGCGACAGGTACTTTGGCCGACCATGGTCGTAAAATAGAATGTTTCGCGTCATGTGATCGCCGGCAGATCGACTCACGATAGATGGTTTTATTACCCTGTCTATAGGATAACCAGGACCTGACACGGCGACTATCTTCTATCCGCACATGCACCTTGTACAATGGATATATTAATGTAGTATTCTATGGTGAGGATAAAATTAAAAGTCATCGAACCTTTTGTCAGTAACAATTTCTTATTTATTATATGGAATCAACAATGATTAAAAACTAAGTGCTATTTTTTATTAATTGTATGTACATACTTAAAGTACCTTTATTTTAAAATTATATTAATGTTAGTAGGTTCTGGGAGCCAATAAATTTAAACGCATAGATGCTCTACTATAAATACTTGTATATTTAATATTTCGAAAAAAACTTTGACCGAGTAGTGCTTCTCTAAACTGCAATTCTCAACCACGTATTTGAATTCACGAAAAAAAACTGGATTTCTCAATTGGTATTTATTTCTTGGATTATATAACGTTGACAATTATTTTCAACCATCTCTATTCATAAACATATATCTTTCTCCTCTTTAGAAAGTTCGAGTGTGGTAGTACTGAGTTAGTTCTTATTATCACTTTTAAGGTGTCAACTGTCAATTCTTGGTGGAAAGACATTATATTTTAAAAAATAAAACACAATTCATTTGTACTACTTCCACATATTTATAATGATCAGGATCAGTTTCGCTCATCACGAGCATCAGTTTATAATGCTCGTGATGAGCGAAACCGGTCCTGATCATTATAAATATGTGGAAGTAGTACAAATGAATTATTTTTAATTTTTTTAAATGTAATTTAAAATAAAAACAGCAATATCAAAACAGAATGTAATAAACTGATCATCTTAAAAATATGACCAAAATACGTGCTGCGGCGGGGCTGATTCGCAAGAAACTGACAATAGGTAAAAAAAAAAAATAGCATGAAACAGACCAATCGATAAATACGCGAAAACTAGTGTGAATGTTCTCCTAAAGGTGTTTCGTAATAAACTGATCAAATTCTTTCAATAATATTATGAATCAAAAATGAATTATTAGTTGAGCTATTAATGTCGTCTATATCGCATTTGATTCATTCAAATTTAAAACGAAAACCCAGAATAGAGGCTAAGGGCATCTACTATTAGCAGTAATTCAACGAAACCAAATTTAAAACCATTTGTAAAACCCTGTGATAGTTGTATATAGATATTGTAAAACTATCTGAAATAAAGCTTAAATTTTGTAACTCTACAAATCCTGCTATATTCGACAATTCATTGTTAAATTATTCTGTTTCCCTATTTCTGATCGAATAAACTTAAAGTTGGCCATGTCTTATGCCGTAAGCCTAGGCATTATATTATTACGTGATTTCCGATACTCGATACGTTGACACTTATAAAAGTCAAACCACTCCATGTAAGACCATTTGATCAATTTGTTACCTCGTTTAGACTTGCGCTAGTAACTGACTCTGAATTAACTTCACTCTGATAAATGTATTGAGAGCTTTTATGTTTGTTTTCGCTATAACGGACTTTATTATTAGTTATTCGCAGGGAAAATTTATTTTGTAAGGCTAAGCTCACACATTGTTTTTTCGCCAGAAATAACACGCGGTAATAATATTTTTACTACATCATTTTGATAATGTGAAAAATAGAAAATTATTGAGTTTATATTATAGCTATTTTAACACCACTACATCGTCAAAACAATCCTGAATTATATGAAATCTTGTAAACTTACATACATTTTAAATTAATTTTTATTTGTATTCAATAAAATTACTCGTAAAACAAACATACTTACGATAATGTGATTGTCTTCGCCTCATATTACAAAATAGTTAGTATTGCTGTAAGTGATTCTTTTACTTTAAAATTTTATTGAACTTATCATTTATTTATTTGTAAATTAAGAATTGCAATTAATGACATTATAGCTGACGTGCGCCATGTTTTTATGCAGTAGATTTAACAAAAATTAAAAAATAGAAAAGAGAGCAATAAATATTATTAATATACGAATTCGTACAGGAAAAAAATATCTTAAAAACAATACCCAGTTTGTTTCTGAAAATGCCCACCTCTCTAGATAATACATTGATCAGCCAAACGGCCCTTGCAACTGGTGACTCGTGTAACCGACACGAAAAACAAGTTTTAAGAATGAAAAATTGTTTGGTTATAGTTTAGATCACGTAGATAAAAATTAGGACTATGTGAGTGAATAGTCATGAGAAGTTTAGGATTATTAACTCGACTCCGAAGAAAAAGAGAAAAGTGCTTTAGAATTGAAAACGATCTTCGAACTTCAGGAGAGTGAAACAACGACATTCCTAAAAGAAATTTGATTGAGGAGTACTATTTTAAGGAATTATTAAAGGGAAAATATTTAAATTAAAAGGATATGTGAAGAGTATTGAATTAGTATACATTTTAAAAATAAAAAACAATTCATTTGTACTACTTCCTCATGTTTATAATGATCAGGACCGGTTTGACTCATCGAATTGAATGAATGACACAAATGAATTGTGTTTTATTTTTTTAAATATAATATCTTTCCACCAAGAATTGACAGTTAACACCTTAAAAATGATTAGTATAATTTTTTTTATATATAAATTGATGTTAGGCTAATTTCTTTCTAATCTGAATAAATATAAATTTTATAATTATTTATAAAAATGCATTTTAGTTTTTTAATTATATTAATTATATTATATGGCGCAGCTAGTACCAATTAAAAAAACAATGTGAATGAAAGAATAGCTCTGATGGCATAAATATATACGAAAAGCATATTAGATTCCGATTTCAAGTAATAAAAAATCCAAATTCTGGCATTTTTACGAATTCAGCAAAAAATTTATTGCAAATTAACAAATTCGCAGATAATGATACTAAAATGCCATTTAAAAAACAATATATTAAACAATGAGGTCATTATATTTATTATGGTGAATATCTGGTTTTCATATCTTATCGGAGTCAAGACTTTTATTACAAATTTATATATTTTCTAAAGAAGCTTGAGATACAAAAAAATCTTTGATTACTCGCTCAAATTATCTAAGAATAATAATTTTAAAGTTGTTGTCAAAAAGGAAAACGGTGTTTTCGTCATTTATTTAAGATTATTGTTGTATATTTTGACTTTAATGCGGCCCTCCGACTGAGTATATTCCGATAAATAAACAAAAAAGTAGAACAAAATATTTTACGATAGCTTTAAAAGATTTTTCGTGCAATAACTCAAAGCATCGCCATAATTCGAATGTCCCGGCGAGTAATTGCAGTTAAACAAACTTTAATTCTCGCGGATTCCAGAATTTATTAACTAAAGTTTATCGTTAAAGCTCAGGGATCTGTGTATGTTATTGTGACTGCGACCTGCATTCGCTGTTTTCAGTTATATAGCAATAAATATCACAGCTACATCCTTTTCCACGACACAATCGCGTCATAATTTTAGAGTTTTTATAATTCACCATAACAAAACGACGCGAGAATTTTTCTCGTCGCTTGATCGACGGGAAAAATGTCAAGTGGCAACACAATGTTGTACAGAGAGTAAAAAAACAAACACTCGACAATGCGCCATCCGAGGATGTGCAAAATAAATCTTTTACTTAAAAAAGTACGCTGGGTGTTTTATATCAGAAGAGAAAAAGGTTTGATTATTTTGTTAGTAAAATCATTGTAATTTTGTATACACGTATCATTAAAATAATTATTTACTTGTAAACGTTTATTACTTTACTAACTAATTTTAATGTCATTAGCCAATATATTTTTAAAAAATCCGGATATCAACAGCGATTTTAGTTAAATAAAAAATTATTTAGTGCTTCAATAAGGAATATATTTGTGAAAACATTTCAATAAGGTTTGTATCAATATAATTTAAGACATTGACTGAGGGTGCTTGATGAAATTTCAATATCGAATATGAATTAGTGAGATTTTGTACACTTCCATGTATTTTGTCACTAACGACCCGGGTTTCGCCCTTCGGCATTTTCAGGCATTCGAGCGCACGATTGGACTCAAACTGTCAGATGCCGAAGGGCGAAACCCGGGTCGTTAGTGACAAAATACATGGAAGTGTACACAATCTCAATAATTCGAATTTTATATCAATATGTGAAATTAAAAAACAATAACTTGATAAAAGATTAAGCATGTGAAACATACGAAGATAATTTTATAAATATGTTAAATTCTTTTATAATTTATATAGTTTTGGGCGGTAAATACATATGATCAAATTGCTAATCGGATTAAAAAGGTATTTGAGATAATAATAACGATATCTGACTTATGTAAATAGAAACAGTGAGGCCAAATCACATCATGTTTTCACAATTTTATGTCACATTGGATCGATAATGCTCTTCGTTTTTAATTAATTGTATAAGAATATAACATTTACAATGTGATAATATACTCATTGACATTAAAACAAATATTTTATTCCTGGTGTTGTTAATTAAATAATTGTAGATTTCATTACTTGGTGGCATTTTTTTATTGAAACCCCCTATAACAGTACAATCAATGCTACTTATCGGGAAGTTTCGCGGACGAGGTACAGGTCATCCATTGTAAGGGACGCGGGTTCAACTCCTGGTGGAGGAGGTCAACTGAGGTGGGATTGTGGGCCTCCGGTCATTGTGTGGGTGGATGTGTGCCGTCTTTGCCTGTACCATTAGTACAAAAAAAGACATTTCTACCGAAGAAAATTAAATAATCATGCAATTTTCAGTCATCAACGCTGTTTAAAGAAAGTTTTATACGAAAATTTATTTACTCACTAGATTTTGTCTTTTTATAGAACAACGTAGAGTATTATTTATATAATTATGATAAAATATATTGTCAATGAACTTGGTATTTGGAAGCGTATTAAAATGGTTCTTAAGAAATATTTGCCTTTACCATAAAATATAGTGTATGAAATACAATGTATGAAAAAAAATTTAAGTTGACGGTTAAACAAAAGAATTTCATATAATTTACTTATATAAAAATCCATAAAACGGTTAAAAATTAATGTAAGAATTTTTCAGTTTCAGAATTCAAAACCTTGACCCGTAACAGAGTGGAAAAAGACCTATTAGCATTTACTTCTCGGCTACAAGACGAATTATACCAGGATTAATATTTATTACCTCACTCCAAAATTATCGTTTGGTGAAAATATGTTCCGTTCTGTAAATAATACTGTTAATAGTTATAAATATATTTAATTAATAGTCGCAATTCTTCGATAAAGTATTAAGTTGATGTATTAAATTACAAACACATAATTTTCCTATATGCAGCAGGTGGCAGGTAAATTCGTTGGTAATTTTAATGACGTAAGCCAAAAATAATAATTATCATTAAGGTTTTTCCACCCATAGCTTAGACAGGTTTAAAACATAAAGCACAGACGATACGTTAACCAGGTGCTAATCCAGGGCGTAGTTTTATAAATACCGAGCACATTGCACCGTGGTCATATTATTATTGGGGCGCAAGGTAATAAAAAAATTAAATAAGTACACCTGGATTCGTCACCTCGCCTTATTTCAACTGGACGATTCAGGTCTTCCCGGTGTACCCCTAATGTATATTTCGGATTTGAAAAATGATAGCAAACAATATTGCACGAATGCCGGAACTTACCGAACAATTAAAAGGATATATTTTGACTACCTGCGTAATAAAACAAAATGTTCACGAAGCATTTTGCCTCAACAAACATTTATTGTACATATTATTTATAGGAAATGCTAAAAATCATACTTGAATTTGAATTACTATAAGTATTCAAATTTCAAATATGAATTTACTGACGCCAAGTTTTTTATAGTGCTCATTCCAATGAATGGAGATTTTTGTAATGCGCCAACGATATTAAAAACATATTTTCTATGGATTCGGCGGTAACTTTGTGAAAGTTTATTTTTAATATAAAGTTAAAACTGATAACTGTGTCATTCCTCTTGTTTTATCACTAACGTGACGCGTTTCACCTCTTTAACAAGCATCTTCAGACTAACCATATCTCAAGGTTATTTATTTCAACGATACAAAATGATTCTAATTCTTACATTCAAAATAAATGGTAGGGTAGGTTTTATTCCATTCTACTGGGTGTGAGGAGGGAAAGAGAATCATTGTTTACCTTTGAAATAAATAACCTCGTGATATGGTTAGTGTGAAGACGTTTCTTAAAGAGGAGAAACGAGTCACTTTAGTAATAAAACGAATGCAATAACAAAGTTATCAATTTTAATTTTATATTAAAAAATGAATTTATACAAATTTAACGCCGAATTCAAAGAAAAATTTCATATTTTAACTTCAATTACTATAAGTATTCAAAATTGAAGTATGACTTTACCAACGTCAAGTTTTTTGTAGGGCTAATTCCTAGAAATGGAGATTTTTGGAATAAATCTACGTAATTAAAAACCATTGTTTTAATCATTTAGAATTCATACAAATATATGTTTTTAATTCTAAAAACTATCATTATATATATTTATCTAATCAAGTACTTGCTATTCTTCAATTACATCTTTAATGTGACGTCTTTGTTCGAAATATTATTTGGTTTAATTATATACGATCGGATTTCATGTACCATTAAATAATTAATATATAAAATTCGTACCCACTCAATTTCAGTAACATATTAATTTATAGAGATATTTATTTAAAAATGTAGCATGATTACATTTATACGTAAATGATAAGTAGCATTTAATGAACACATCGAAATGTTTACCATGAAAAAATACTGGTTTTTTTATAAATTATTTTATGAAGTATAATTGATTTGTGATTTATTGTGCACGGAACACTTATAAATTTGGAATTAATCTGAAATTTTAGCGTTAATTGAAATATTAATCAGGTGAACCTAAATGTGAACTGACTATAATTAAGTTGTTATTTTATTAAATGTTTTAATAAAACTTTCGTCTCAATGAGGGATGTTGACAATATAATTGATATCATGTGATATACGCCATCGATTATGTCACGCGAATATGTACCTTATATACGCCGTTTTAACGAGTGTATTTCGGTAATTGAGATTCTTACGGAAATAAAGCCGACGCTCACTCGCACCGCGCAGATGTGACAAATGAATCTGTTCACAGCTGCTTGGCTCGCGACCAAATAGCGTCCGTGGAAAAAAACAAATATTGCACAAATTTATTTAATTGAGTGCCCAAATTGTGTTTTTCAAATACTCATTAATCTTTGATTTAAATCTCATGAATTGTGTGGAAATAAGAATCAATTGAAATAATCAATAAAAAAAATATATACAGTAACCGATTAGGTGTTTTAGCATCACTAATAATTGCATTCCTTTCCGACATACGCATTTCGATTAAGATACAGATATTTAGTATTTAGTTTTGATTATCATGCTGGTATTCAACAATATTTAGAGATACAAATAACATTAATTTTAATAATACTAGTAAAACCGTACCCGTTATAGAAACGGTATTGAAATTGAAATACTGAATGTCTCAAGTAGCTAGTACGTCGTTACTGTGTGTGTATTGCATAATATTTGTTTTATTATACATTGTAAACGTTTATGTCATGAGAAAATTTCATACCGACATGCATTGTGATATTTGATAATAATAAAAAGTCTACAGTGTGGTATGGACTATTATATATAAGACGACAAAGAAGAATAAACTGAAATATGGGTATTAACTTTAAGTAGTAAAAAGTTAGTAGTTAATAAAAATATGCTTAGTTTGAAATGCGATCGATAGTTTCAACTTTCTTTATTAGAGCAACTTAAATATGTTTATTTTAATATCAAATTTTGTAGTTTTATTCAAATTGTAACATAATGAATATTTTGGATTTTAAAATTTCATTAAAATGTGAGGATCTCAAAGTCTAAATTCCAGATTAAATAAGGCGTGAAATGTCACGCTGCAGAAGTAAAAATCTGAGTCATTTATTGAATAAATAATTATATCATGGGAATTAATCTACTTAATTACATGTGGGCATGTCATACCAGTAAAAACAAATAAAATACAAAATTATGAGGCATTTAACAGGTAAAGGCAACTACCCAATTTAACTACTATTGATATTCAATTATTTCACAAAAACCCATGTCAATGCTCAATCACGTAGGGTAAAATCAAAGGTCAATAAATTATATCAAAACAACAACTTGATAACATGTTCATAAGCAACAAATACTTTTAGATTATTATACATTCTAATCGGCTTAGATTGATAATGTGTTTATTAAACTATGTGTCGACACTGGTTTCAAAAGTTCAAGCTCCATTTCTCTGATGGTTGAAGGGTCGCATAACCGTTATGAACTGATATTATATTATGTGAGCGCTTTCTTTTAGTTAATAATATGAAACGAAATTAAAACAATATATTATAGATATTTAAATGTTTTTTCTTTTTGCTTCTCTTCTTATGGTTTTAGTATTTGAATTTTTTTTATTGCAAAAGAGAAATATAAAACTATTACGCTTACTTTATTACGATTGTAACGTATGTATTTAGTATTCAAAAACGTAAACAAAGCTTTTATAAAAACATTCAAAGATTTTATATTATAAAAACAGTATGTATTTTAATGGAAAATTGTTCTTGTGAAGAGTCTATTAAAAACTTAGGGCTGTATTTTAGTATTTAGCTGAATGTATTAATTAATGCATAATATTACTTTATTTTTATTGAGGTAACTAATTATAAGGTAGAATAAATTAAGAGCTTAAAACAGTATGTGTCTAAAATATTGTTGAACAAAACCAATATTTTAAATAGACAAATACAATGAATAACATAAAAAAAATATGTAAAATATAATCGATAACATAAAAAATATTTTATGTCTGTTAATTATAATGTCGATGGTATTTTGGCTAATTCATGTAACCCTATAAAAATACGAAAATGAGTTAATGATTTTATAGATGACTGAGCAGGTTTCGGCCTAATGATATAAATTAGAATAATAAATTGACCACTCTTTGGAAGGAAAACCTCGTTTTACATTGGTTTGAAGTTTAAAAATTCTGACTCAGACACTTGATGTTAGCCAATATTATATCGACAATCCTACGTATCCCGTATCTGCAAACATGATAATTTACAGTAGTGCATTTCAAATATTCCTAACGCAATTCACCATAGAATGTTTTCGATAAAAACCGTTTTTACTCTCTCCTGAACAATTTCAATTTTGAGGGTATTTAACCCTAAAATTGGCCAAAACGCCATCGATATATATGTTCGTATTTCAAGTAATTAAAAAAAATACGAAAACTTCGATGGAAACCGAATTAAAATTTTCTTTCTTATATGACATGAATAACGAATATAAATGAGAAATTTTTCATTTATTTTTATTTATATATCTTTTATGCCGAAATAGTAAAGGCCTGTCCTGCAATATCATATTATTATTATAGTACGATAATTGTCATTTCTTAATTCGCAAATTTGAATATTAAAATTATTACTAATGCACAAATAGAATATGTACTTACCTACTTACTAAAAGTTGAGTACAAAGGTTTCCTCTTTCTCTGTAATTTAGTTGTTGTTGTTATCGTTCACAATTTTAATAGACAAGTAACATCCTGCTTTTTCATAACTAGTAAACAACATTTCCTTTAACTAATTTGCTAAGTGTGTAGTTTAATTTCATTTTAAATGTATTTTCTAAATCAATGATAATGGAATTTAAGAAATAGCAATTAAGGCAGCAGGCGAAAAACAAAACTATTAAACTTTGAACCTATCGACCACGCTGCATTCGCACAACGACTTAAATGAATAATCTATTTTAAAGATAAATTACATAATTTAATTCTACGTATTTTATCGAAATAAATGCAAGTTTTAGACAAAATAATATCAGTGGTTATTGCATTTTAAAAACGGTCTTTCTCAAAGTAGGATAATAATTACCAGGTTTGTAAAACCCATCGTGTTTATTGTGTTTGAAAGTTAAGAATTAAAACAATTCGTAATAATTATTATTACCGCTCAAATAAGTAATATTTTTTTTAATTTATTCCTGGAATAACCCCAGGTTTTATTCCGTTGAAATTCAAATAGAATTTTCAGAATTTTTGACCGGCTACTAAAGTATTTGGTAAGGACACCCCTCACCTTTGGAGATTCCCTTCCAAATTCTATCGTTTAACATAGGACCTTAAGTATTTTGCAAAAGAATTTTTAAACAAGGATAACTATTGCGGATATCCATGTGTTTCAACAATGGCCATGTATTATTTTTGTTATTAGGTTTATATTTTCTATCTGCGTATACCAAATATAATAATTTTTTTTTATGATTGATCAAGTGAGGGGTAAAATAAATATACAAATTAAGTCTATAGTATAATCGAATGATTCGCATATTAACAAGCTTGTAACAGAATTAATTGTCGTGTTAGCTTAAAAATAGTCCGAACGACAATTTGCAACGGCAAAATGCGTGTGCATTTGCGATGCGAATATATCATAGTTAGGTATTAACGTATTTATAAATGGATTTAAAATATTTTTTATAAAATTAAATTTAAGTAATTTTGACTGCTTTATATACCTGCGTTAATATACAATAGTTCCCATATTTTATATTTATACTTACCAAAATACGTAAGTCTGCGGATTATTTGAAATACCATGATTTTACTTAAATAACGCTTTTAACGACTTTGTCAATGCTTCGTGTTATCACGTACAAAATATGAACAGATGTTCAGTAATATCACAACTTCGGTTAATCTAAAAGAAAAAAATAATTTTACCCGATTTTCGTAATAACATGCCGACATGCACGTGTGCAAAAATTCCCCTAGACGTGCCTCACTTCACAAGATGTTTTGGATTTTCTAAAACTGAAAATCCTGTATAAATAATATTTTATGTCAGTTTTCAGCTTTGATAAAGCCGGAAAACCATTAAAAGCTTTACAAGTCCTTTTGCCTTTAGATGTGCCAAGGTTCTTAAGCATAAGCTTTTATTTACTAGGTTTTTTTCACACCTTAAATACATTAATGAATTTTAAAGAACTCATTTAAGTTTTATTTTATTTCACCACTTCACCGCTCATTTGTATATTATCAAAACAAGTATTTTTTACTAATATTTATATTGGGAACAATATTCTTTTTAGTATTAAGTAATAATGATAGTATGGATTGGTGTTTGTTAAAAACGACTAGCTGAGAATGAATTGTACAACTTCTGGTTTCAATGATTTATGGATAATATGAAAAATACATTTTTTAATCCAACAAGCATCATGACATCTCATTCCGATTGGATCAAATAACATAATTTCTATTTGTGTATATTGTTTCTTTATTTGAAAATATTGGCAAGCCTGTCTAGTGTATCAACCATAGTGTATGTATTGTAATTCCTAAAATATTTTTCACCATCTTACAAAGCAGCCATCAAATAATTTGGTAAGGCAACGAAAAATATCACCCTTTCTCTACTAGGAGTAAGTAATGAAGATTTCAATACAGTGTGGTGCTTAAATACACATGAATTCATGCATTTAGTTTTTATTATTTAAAAGATTAAGTGCAATAAAATTACTGATAAGTATGTGGTTAAAATTGTGCATAATATTTGTAGAAGCAAAATAAACTTATTTATATATTTATCGCTATGTAATACCAGACACTAAATATATTACCATTTGTATTATGCAATAGATACAAAATATTTATATTTAAACACGTCCACTTAATATTTATTTATTGACTTGATAGTAACGTTATTATTATATTATATAACAACGTTATAGGTATGCACTTGGATTCTATTAATATGTTATTAGAGTTTTACACAATTTATTCATTAAATAGTACAAAAAACCCACTCAAAACAAAAAGATCTAATTAAAACACAAACGTTATTGCGAAATATTGTATTTTAACTAGGAGACGACGCTTATAAATAAATTATATAAACGTATCTAACTAATATTCTTATTTATATTCCGTTAGAAACACCCATCTTCTATAATATTTATATCAATTGATGGAGGAAAGGGAAAGATTGGGTAGTTGAATTGTAGTTATTCATACTTAGATTTGCATTGCTCAACTATAATAATTCATTAAATACCTATATTAATTATGTACCTATATTTATATGTTTTAAACAATTAATGCCATACATCACTACTTAAGACTTATAATTACAGGTACCTAATGTGATAAATTAATTTAGCCATGCTTGTTTGTCAAAAAATTATATAAATTGAGCTGATGCAACAAAATTGCGGCTTAAACAATCATCTCTATTTTATTAGACACTATAGTAAGAAAATACTGAGGTACTAAGTTAAAAATCATGATATGAAATGGCATCTGGTAGGTTACTAATTTAATTATACACCTTCGAAATGTACGAACTCTTCACCTGGAAGTCAGCTTGAGTTGCCCACTAACTTCTTGAATACTTTATAGGCACCAGTCACTTCTTGGCAGATGTTGAAGGAATCAATGTGTTTGTTAAATCACAAACGCCACAAGGAAAAGAAAACCGAGTTACAACAATAATGCCAAACTGGAGGAACTCCCCTTCCTTGCAAAACCGGGTGCCTGACAAATAATAATATTCAACAAACATCATAACAATTCGTCTGCAATGTACATAAACTGTCTTGAAATAAAAATAACTAATTTTAAAATATCAATTTATACTCATACAGATGAAACAAATTACTATTAGGTGTAGGTATTATCTCGACTGTAAAAAACTGAAATATAAATTGATAGAAAATTAACGATAGTAAATAAGTCCATCTGTATTTATCGGAATTATAAAGAACATGTCAACAAGATTAATTGATACATATATTTATATTTGTTTACGATAAAGAAGTTTATTTTATTTACATGTATTTTTAACAAACATTCAGCACGATAATAAGAATCAATACTTTTCATAATTAAGATAGGAACTATTCATAACCATTAATTAGAATATAGACCAATCTTTTGTATTATCATGATGATTTAAAAAATATAATAGTCAATTAACTTCTTCGGTGTACAATATAACATAGTCCGCTTATAGATAATTAAGGATATTCTTAATAAATAATTGATATCGAAAATTATTGCATCTTATATCTTATTATTTGTAGACAAAATGAGCTCGGAGACGAATCGCGAGTAGTCCATCATGAAAACATAAATAACCGCCGTGGAAAGGCAGATGCAGTCTCCGAAATACTTTTCTTAAAGAATAATAGTAAATAAAAAAACAAATAGTGTTGCAGAATGTTGTTTTACTGCAGACAGTGACGCAACAAAAGGTCGCCGATTCGGTACCTTCGAAATCGTCCAAATCTCATACCCATTGTTCGATATTATAAAAATAAAGACTTCACCGCGAGCATGTCCGGTACCGAGGCGCGCATGACCGCCGTTTATGTAAACTTCCTCTTTATCAAACGCTTTTCTTCTGATTGGCCGTTATCATTCATGTCTATGGCACAATGAAGGAATCGTTTATCGCATGACATTTTATCAAATTTAACATGCAAAAAGCACGATCTGAAAAAAAGACCGTTGTCGTGAAACAGTAATAAACTATTTATATTGATGTACCTTCACAAAAACACCGAGATTTCTGGACATCCATGCTACTAAGCTCTTAGGTGTACACCATAATCGTAGGAAATCCCCTTCGAAGATAAACTTCAAAGGAACGTTACAATATGATTATTATCCTCTGTGATAAATAAAAATAATTAACTACTACTGTTGTTGATTTAAAATTCAAATTTACAATGGACGTTTTAAAGATATTAAAATTATCAAAATCGTAAATAAATTTATAAAACATAACAGAAGAATTAATTTGTCCACACATCTTAATCACAGTGTCAAAATGGTGGAAGAAAAAAAGCAATTTATAAGAAGTTTTGCATTTTACTGACTATTTACATATTATAAATATTGTACGGCTAGCACATGAGTAAGTATAGTATCTGTATTCACAGATTGTGGTTAATCTATAAGTTTTCAGAGAAAAAATATTTACGACGTATTGTTTATTTAAATATCTACATAAAATGATATCCGTGTTCAGAATAGTGTATTTATGTTTTCTTTCATTTAGAATAATTTGTATTAATTAATGTACTAATTCTAATATTGTTGAAGGAACTAGAAATATGCACCAAATAGTAATGTGACTAAAGTAAAATATTGTAAAGGTATACAATGATATAAGAGAGGAAATGCCCACAAAAAATTGTGCCGCGGACCCTTTTCATAAACGAGTCTCCCCTAACATCCGAAATATACGCGAGTATTATAAACACGGGGTGTCCGAAAAGGTGTTTAACCCCGAGAGGCATTCATTCCGTCACATGACACATGGCTGCGCGGCGGTAGCGCACCGGCCTCTGCGGCCACCATATAGCACCTCCACCACCTGTCGCCCCCACCCTGCCCTCCACGCTACGCCCCCCATTCACAAACACTCGCCGAGCTCTACCCCCATTGGACGAACGACCCTGGGAATTATTCTGCTATTGGCCAGACCGCACGTGCTGCGCGTACCTGGCAGCCTAGACTGTGGAGTGGGGGTAGAAGTATTTAAATAGACCTGATCCGGCTTATTTTACCATAACAGGCTAAGACGCCGTCTGCGCTGAATCAAATCGAACTCCCCGCGAATTGTCCCTTGCTGTACAAGGAAGATAAATTGAAGTTTTCAATCGACAACTTGTATTTTGTTGTGAAGTGCTGTGCCTTATGAAAAATCATTCGTGCTGTTTTTGAAACTGTTTGTTTACCTGACTCGAAATCTGTGCTTTTTGATATTTTGTGAAGTTTTAAGTGAAATGTTGGTCGAGGAAGTGAGGATGTCAAGATCCATCATGCAAAGGAATTATAGCCACTGTCCATTGAAGAAGAGGCCAGTGCCGCTCTCAGCTCGAGAGGAGCGCCCTATGCTGATCACCTCACCTTATCACGGTAGGTGTTTTACCTAATTATATTTCGCGGAAAAAATGATTTGTTGCATTATATTTATTAATATGCACAAATCCGAAAAAATTTTTTCATTGTGGAGTTTTCTTATAATAATTGTTTAAATTCGTAATAATATATCCAATTCAATACACTGAATTATTATAGGTAAATTGTTACTATTATCAATATTGATGGATGTCTTTCCAAAATAGTATATAGTACCTAGAAAAATTGTATTAGAAGTCACTTAAACAGTTGTTATACATTATTTTAGTTTCAAATATTGATAGGTACGTTTCAATTTCTTATTTAAAAAACTTGCTTATCCGTTCTTTTAATAACTTAGATATTGTATGAAAATATAATAAGATAACCTGTGTGTATATAAGATTTTATCAAATAAATTCAGTCATATTTATTTGTTAAAAAAGCAAACAGTCACAGATTAGGACCAACGGATAGTATTTAAAATCATGGATTTCTACTAATTAAAGTATAAAAACTTGCCTGTAATTTTTAAAATGAAGTCTTAATTTTTACTATTATTTATACCTATTGTGATTTTTATTCTTATAAATAAGCGTAATCTTGATGACTTAATTGTTTCGTACCTATTTGATTGACCCGTATGAAAACATCTGCATTCATACTTCTTGTACACATGAATGGGTTCTCCAGTAATTGATCTTAAATTACCTGAAATACTATTACAATGAGACAAATTTCAATTAACATAAAATATTGATATTTAATGAAGCTAACATGGAACGCCTTCCAATATTTCTTTGCCTAAGTTCGTGCACTGAATTCATAAAGCACTGATACGTCATCGGCGTAGTTGCCACCTCTTTATAATTTAAAATGCATTGGATGCACTCCAACCGAATCTCCCGCCCCGGGTGTTAATTAATTACTTTGTTATCGAACAATATCAGGCAGTGCCGCGGGATGCACACGACCAAGACCGGCGACGCGCCGACACGCCCACAAGTTTCTAATGTCTATATCTGACCAGCATCTCGTAATTTAAGTCCTCTTTACATCGCAAACAATGCACCGGTTAAATATATATTGCAAACTCTTCGGAGGTGGTCCGTAGTAATGACGTCTTATACTAACACAATAGCTTCTATCGGTCCTAGTATACTTATGTGTGAATAATTGATTTATTATCCGATATTATTTTTTTCTTTTGCCCACAGATATGGTTGATAACTCGGAGCCAGAAAACCTGAGCACTAAACCTGAAGATCTGTCTCGCACGGGAAACTATCCCAGCAAAGCCAGCTCCCCGGCTGTCGGAGCGGCCCCCCGCCCCCGTCGTTGGCAAGAGCCATCGAGGACACCGCCTCTTTTGTCGCCTTACTCTCATCACTACCCCATTCATCATCAGCAGATTACTACTCACCTTCCGCTGCAGCCCATGCAGCCGCACATTCCCGCACCCCTATCTCCTTACCTGCCTACCCATATGCCAACACACTTGGCACCATATCCATCAAGGCCTACTCCCTTAGAACCTCTAAACCTTAACACACCTGTGGAACAATACTGCTCCTGGCAGCGTCCTACCACTCCTTACGGCGCATATGTTGGATATCCACATCCGGAAGTATACAGTGGATTGTCTCCCCGTGCTGCCTGCTCACCTCCCGTTCGATCCCCCTTAATTATTTCCCCCGTATCACCGTGCGTCTCCTCCATCGCATCACCTCCTACCTCCCCGCCTGTTACCCGCTCGGAAGACATCATTTCTCCCGGAAGCGTTAGCTCAGATTCGGGAATCTCCGCCGGATCCGTGCCCCGTCGACGCCGCGACGCTTCCGCCCCTCGCTATCAATGCCCTGATTGCGGAAAGTCTTACTCGACTTATTCCGGCTTATCCAAACATCGCCAGTTCCACTGCGCGGCTGCTGAAGGAAATTTGGCGAAGAAATCATTCAGCTGCAAATACTGCTCCAAAGTATACACCTCCCTCGGAGCTCTGAAGATGCACATCCGCACGCACACCCTTCCATGCAAATGCCACCTTTGCGGAAAGGCTTTCTCCCGACCGTGGCTGTTACAAGGACACATCCGTACACACACTGGAGAAAAACCTTTCTCCTGCCACCACTGCAGAAGAGCTTTCGCCGATCGTTCAAATCTCCGAGCGCATCTTCAAACCCACTCCGAAGTGAAAAAGTATTCGTGTGCATCATGCAGTAAGACTTTCTCCAGAATGTCTTTATTGAGCAAGCACTTGGAAGGCGGGTGCCCGGGCTACGGTCCTGCATCTTCGCCATATGAATACCACCCAGAAGAACTCGCGGCATATTAGCCGAGACGACAATGCCTCCGCCGAGTGCCTTATTTATTATCGAAAAGACTGAGCGCGAGAATCGCTCCCGTCGAGGAGTGTGACTCTCGCGTGAGATGGTTCCGCGACGGTGTAAAGTTCTCCTAAGTTAAGTTAAGAAACCCCTACAGCAAATAAGTACAAATATTGTTTTGATACCTTTCGGTTTTAGTGTATCAATGAGTGACCGTATGCGAATCGTTGCCATTTCTTATTTAGATCTTGCCAATAAATTGTATATATTTTATAAACTATGTTTGCATTTGTGAGCGGTCATTATTACCTTAATTTTTAAGTGAGTTTTTGGATTAAATTTAGTATTCATTTGTACTTAGAGCGATTTGCTGTCCGAGCAGCGCTGTATGCTAGTCACAAAGGTTCTATATGAAATAAACCGTTTGTACAGATCTCCCGAAATGTAAAATTGTTCGACTTGACATTTTTCGTAGAATTAAAATATGCCATGTACAGAGTGCCTTAACAGATTAAGCGATTAATATATTTTTATAGTTTTATATTTAAAATGATATATTGTGTATCACGACGATACCGTTCCCAACTTATTGTGTGTAATCATTTTGACGTCGGAAGACGTATGTTTTTTGAGAGAAAAAAAATGTGAAAAAATCCTAAAGATAAAAAAATATTTTCTATTTCAAATAAACAAAAATGCTGACAATAATACAAATATGTTTTCATTCCACAATTTTTCCGAATTCCTTATCAAACATCCCACTTCATGATCAAATTTATTTGCTTTCGTGATTACACGCAATAACACGCACTTCATTACAAGACTCTTCAAACTGACAAAAAGGATTGGCAGTAAAGCAGAACAAATATTAAACTACAAATAATACAACAAGAGTGATTATATAATACTTTTTGCATAGATAATAGTATCTAGGTAGGTACATTGTTAAATTATATATAATCTGATAACTAATCAAACTGTACAACATATTTAAAAACGTAAGTATTACAAATAAAAATATTTTTTTATCGTAAATCCGAAATCTGCATTAAGAATAGTTCTCAAAGCTTTTTAAAGTCCGAAAGTCTTTCTTGATTATTAAAGATCTGCTGTTATAGTATTACCAACAAATTTGGAACTAAAATTCTCTAGAATAAATGTCTCCAATTGATATGTAATGGAAAATAAATATCTTTCGAAAATTCATGTCTACTTTTAATAACCGTCGCTTATTGAAATTTCAGTTCTGGTTGAATATAGTAACATTCCTAATGCACTAGCGGGCAAGTTAAATTGGTACATCTATAGATGAGTTCTTAATATTTTAATTTTTCAAAAATGTATGATGCAATATATCATATTATGTATTCATGTAAGAAAAATTATATTAAAAATTATTAACACTATTAGTATTAAAGTATTTATGTAGACTAAGTGCTCTACAAGTAAATTGTAATTTGCCGTTATAATTACTACGGTACTCACGAAGGTCTTATTTATTACCTTTCCTTATTACAGAAAAGGCATAAAGGGCATATAGCACTCCAATAATCTCGAAAAGTTCAAAGTCCCTACGTGCACCAGTTTGGCTGGAGTTCTCTTCTCTTCAGCACCGTCACGATGCCACCATATAAGGACCCCAGCACGAATTTATTACTCTTTAACTACTTACCAAGTTCAAGTTTTCTCATAGTCAATTCCTGCTAACTCCATAAAAGTGATGAATATATTTTTGTGAGTGCTATCATATATCATAAAACAATAATGACATCTCAGACTGCGTAGAAAAATAAAACCGAAAACCAAAAAATATGCTACACAGCCAAATAACCATCGCTATATGTTTAGTTCCTTACATATTCGTTGTAATGAAGTTGGTACTTAATTTAAACTTATTTTAATCATTAAAAAACTACAAATTTATTCCAAAGAAATGGAAATATTGTTCTAAATGTATGAAACGGCAGTTAATATTTTCATTACTTTCTTAAATAATATAATACATTAACTTATATTGTAGTACTTTGTTTTCTATAATTTTTAAATTAAACTTGTCCTTTTAGTTGAATATAAACGCGACATTTGCCTGTCTCGGTTGCACGGTTAACAGTTTGAATCCACGAATGAATACCCAATTGATTTTTCAGTCGATTTATGTACTCATTTCCAAAGTAACAGATGAATGTTATGTACTTATTTTCTATCCGATCCTGAAAACGACGCATATAAAGAGGTCATTTAATAACAAGTTAATTTCTATTCTCAACCTTCTATATATTATAACACATCTAAAAACATAACTTTAAGCGACTGTGTACAAAACAACCGGATCTTATTTATTACATTGACATACTTCATCTTGAGTCCATATGCTTCACATTTGGTTAAAAATGGTTAAAACACATTGAGATAAAAGGGACCGATAGTTTAATAATAATTTGAAACGGAAGACAATAAAGAACAGAAGACGAGCATTCTCAGCGAATTACGTAGCTAAAAAAATAAAAATCCAAATAAAGCCATTTACTGGTGTCTTCTTTTTAGGTAAGGCAAAAAACCGTCGCTTAGACGTTTTGAATTTGTTTATTGTCTTGGTTTTTCCTAGTAAATACATAAAAAGCTTCAAATAAAAGACAACAAGGCAACAAAATATTTTTATTTCGTGTTATTATATTATGCAAATGGAAGGCGCTAAAGTTAATTTATTGAGAAACTGGTTTTAAAGCTATTTAAATCATTAAAAGCATACACATTGTGTTTATACCAAATGACAGAATATACATATCGTTAATAAACCTATTATATGAATATTTTTCGATACTTATAAATTATTACCAATAACGATTGCAGTTAATATTATTTCTATTTCTGATACAAGAATATATTGCTTGCAGCGATATCTATCCGGCGACATTAGAAGCGGTGTGATTTATTTGATTTCAACGCGTATTATTTTTTTGATTATACGACATAAATAATGTATGTTTAAAATAAGTAAAATACAAATATTACTATGTAATTAATCATATTTTATAATTTGTCTAAAAAGGTTTCAAAAAAATCCACAGTGGACATTATTATTTATTTCTCATACTGCATTAGTCATAAAAAATACTTTAAATTATATTCTATTTAGTTATCAAGCTGTTTATAACACTATAGTAAATAAATAATGTATTATTAAAAAAAACACTTTATTGTTTTTGAATTTATAAGTATTGATTTCTTCAATGCATAAAAAGAATCTAAATAATGAAAATTTAAGTAATGAACTCTATCCAAAATAGAAACATAAATTTTAAGTCTTGACTTATCTTTTGATTTATACATGAAGTGGAAGTCTCATTCGATTCCAACAATACAAAAACCAACATCATACGTACTACTATATGTCCCAAATTACCTAAATTAAGGATACCTAAACGTTTTTAGGTTGGGAATAACATTTTTAAACATTTGCATAGATACATAATTCTAACAAGATTCAACAATAAAAAGAGTAGCGTAATTTATCACATTTACTAGGATAAAATTAAAATTGTTGGTTAGCGTGTCACAGAAAGAAAATCAACAATATTTGATAATTCCTGTAGAACTAATTAAATTGCTAATTTTTATATTTTTCGGATTTTTATTTTTACGAAAGAAAAATACTACGTCATCGACTGGTGTGAAAATCTTGTCCTACATCTTCTTGAGTTGAAATTATAACCTAAATCATATTTAATGTCAATATAAAACGTATTCAAAAAATATCCGCTTAATCAAGGTACCTAATAGAGCACTTAGTAGTAGTTATTATAACTCAGGGGTCTTCAAACATTTTAGCCTAAATGCCACAATGACTCCTCCACTATGTCCTAAGGGCCAAGATCTAGCTAGCCCATAATACCAACATACTGTGGTTTTGGATTAGGCGCAAATTTCGGTTGGTACTTACGGGTAAGTGTCAAAGAAATTTCATTGCGGTGGAGATAGTCGATAGCCGATATGGAGGAAACCAGCTTCTGCTTGATTTATACGCTCATATTAAATCCTTTCGACAAAAAATTTGGTTGAAAGTTGCTTAAATTTGCTCGTCGCTTTTTTTTCGCTTTCGGCACTACTTCTGTATGAAAAAAAACTATGATACCTCGGACTGGAATGTTGATGCTCGCGGGGCGTAGTTTGTAGACCCCTGGTATAACTTATACTACTACTAAGGATCATCCATGATGTTTATTCATTTTATTTCAATCTTAGTTGGTCGACAGGATTGCTGTGAAGCGTATTAAATGGATTCAATAAAACAGACACTACAGCTCTAGCTACATTATGCTTAAATTATATTTACGTAAAATATTAATTAAATTACACAGCATTATGTACAATTTTTGTTTAATTTATGGAACGTCATAAGTTGCAGTAATGTGAATTAAAACTGCAGTTTCATGCGCGTCTGGTAATATCGTAAACAAGTGACGATAAACCTGGCTTGGACACGTTCTGCTAATGCTCCAGGGGAGCCTGAATTCTGCTTATCTCTTTTATCAACCGGATGTATTCCGTCAGTCTAGAATGCCGTTGATGACAGTGATGACCGTGCATAGGATCTACTTGGCGGAGTTACGGGACGCTGGGATGACCTGAGAGGAAGCAAGGAAAGTGGATCTTGGAGGAACCGTGTGATGGACATATGGTCTGTGTAGGGCGCGGATATAGTTCAAAAAAGTAATATGAAAGAAGATTACAGTTCCTTTTGGATTCTAGTTTGCAATGTTTGAAATGAGTATGTTCCGAATCATTTTGGATTTGAGATTTCGTACCAGAATTTTTGCTTGAGATTGTACATTTATATGAAGGAGTAGTCACTAAAACTTTTGAGAAATGGGTCCCGATGACAAACGCATTCTTATTCGAATCCAGTTAGAAAAATAATTTATATGTTTTAGTTTTGAAAATGTTTTAGATTGGGATTATTTGAATATTTCTATTTTGCCTGCCGAGTACTCAAACATCTGGTCGCCTCTAAAAGTACATTCCATACCTAACTTCACTTTGGGTCCACTACATGATAGACTTATCTCAATTGATGAATTGAAATAAATAATTGTCGTGAAGTCACAACCAAATCATGATATTTTATAAAATTAATATCTCAAATATGAATAATTTATATATACAAAAATAAGGAATTTTTGGAGGACTATATGAAAATCTTTGGAGGGCCGTAATGTGGTAACCGCTGATATAAAGAAACTTGCTTCCTAAAAGCTCACTAATAGCGAACTGTAAATTTAATATCAATTTAACAAACTGAGTTGCAATTAACATATCGTAACCGACCGCATGCCTGTGAACTTATTTACATGAACTTACGTTTATAAACAAAACGCTTGAAATGATTTTAAGCAATAATAAGAATAGTACTTTAAACGTTACTTTTCATATGAGTCACGCAAGTCTTTACTATTAACTAAGAAGTAAGGTGGAGATGGAAGTAAGTATGTATACTGGCTAGTGAATTTATTATGTTCATAAAACGAGTGTAAGTGCACACTAACGACATCTATCAACAAGTCTTCAAACTTCTTCATTGTTTTTTTTTAAAATTTATATTGTAATATTATATAATAGGTCACTCGAGTATTTATACTAATTACATTTTTTCACAATACAATCAATTAAACTTTCAGTTCATTTGTATTTATACTCTTGTGCTCCGTTTTACCCGAAAAATGATGATTGTAATTTTATAAAAAGATTCGTAGATATTTAAAATCCACAAGGAGTTTGTTAGAATTATTTTTACACCACTGAGTAGTGCAAGGGTGTCCAACCTTTTTTGGTTTGGGAGCTACTTTTCAATTTAAAATTTTCTCGGGATCGACTTCTAGTATGATGAAATTGTATTTAAGGTTTTTTCCTTTCTTCAAACTGAAAAATATTTTTAACGTATATTTTTAACATAGTATTTATTATTATTTTTATTGTATATAATATATGCATATATAACATATATTTCATTTATGTAAAATAATATATTTTTATCAAAATTCACAGAAGTTTTTGGGATCGACCGGTTGGGCATCCTTGGAGTAGTGCAATAAAATATTTTTTGTTAAATGAGATAAGTCTACATTATGAATGGTTCCTGTTTATTTCTTAGTCGATGAATACCTTCCTACTTACGTCATTTAATAGATTGGATGCAACACGGCAAGTACAATAATTATGTCAGATTTATATACGAAATAAAATAAAACATAGTCGGTTCGGTAGTTAAGTTGCGAAGGTCGTTTGGATGTCATCCACTCGGTTGAGGGGTCTCAAATTCAAGTCACGGAACGGAAACTTTCATACATTGACTTTCCAAAAGGTTTATAAGCTTGTGCATGAATATATCGACATTTTAAATTTCATCCCACAAACCCCATCTGGACAGAGCGGTTAGGTAAGTAAAGGTATATATTATTGTGGTACAGATTGGATGCGTATATAAAGTTAAAGGAAAAAGGCATCATAACATGGTATATTGCAATATTGCAAACAATGTGTATTATTTATTTGATACCTACGTATCTTTTGTGGTGTGGAGAAATAAACCAGATATTTATTTTGCAGATGCTTTGGGAATACTGAACGATTCACATTGTATAACAAATAAGAAGAGCGGAGAAATCTCGATCAAAACGAAATAAATACACTATTACCTGTATAAATAGTAGTATTATGTCATTCCAGCTGTCAAATAAGAATATATTATGAAAATTATGTATAACAAACGCGGCACCAAGCGATTACAGTTATTAAATTGAAAAGTGTTCTATTATATCCGTTTTCTCACACTACAAAATTTATCAAAATTGAAAGAGATTTTGATGGCTTGGGCAGACCATTCTGTGTTTTATATTAAATTTATAATATCCGTCAATGCTTTCCGACTATTTTCTATGCGACAATATACATAACACATGGCATCTAGTTATTGTTTTCTTTTGGATGAACGGTATTATTTATCGGGAACCGTATACTTCTTGTCGTCAACTTGTGATCGACACTACGCACTATTGTTAATCGTACATGGCCCCCTATTTCATTTATATTACGATAAAATAATTATCAACATATTTAATTAAAAGACATCACAAAATATTACTGTTACATACAGTAGATTATTTTGGTATCATAAAATCTATATCGGGGGAAAAATGTTGGTTAGATCCATTTTCGAGGAGTAGCTCACAGTTAGCAACCTCGTAGATTTCAATTATAAGGATAATGGACTAAAAGAAGAGTTCATAGTTTTCTCAAAATATCAATCACCATCAAATTACAATGGTGCTAAAAATGCGAAAAATGTAAAAAGACTTCGTGTGGAAAGAAATACATTGACAAATCACTTGAACCAAACTCTCATAATAACGAAAATAACGAAAGTTTTAAATTGCTTTTGGATAGCAGTCATCGATCTCTCTTTCACCAAACACTTGGGATTATTTATTGAAGAGGTACAATAAAAATGTTTTCTTTATTTTGTTATATTTTTGACACCGGAATAATGCTGCTAATCGTGCAAGCCGTAGGCGAGATTCCACTTTGCCATACTGAGCGAGTGAATTAGGTATGAGATTAGTTCGACCAAATATGCGAAATCGTAAATGGCTACAAATTGTATACGTTTTGCAAAATCTTGTACAGATCTTTCGTCAGTGGGAAGGTTAAGAGTCGAGCTATCGGATATCTGACCACAAAACGGTGTCAATAAAACTTTCATCTGTATTAACCTAACTTACCTATATAAATATATAAAGCTTATTTTCAAACATATGAGTCAGGTGTGCAAAACATAAACAATATTATTATTATCATTAATACAGCCAACCGCTGCATTTCCACTATAAGACGAAGATATCTCCAACTATTCTCTTGATGTCAACACTTTTATTATTATATATCTAAGAATTCATCAGTATTTAGTTTTAAAGAAAGTATTGTGGTTTTCTGGTATAGTATACATACCTTCTGATTATCGTGGCCCAGAAACTTACGTTCTTTACTTTAACACGAAGCTTTTATTTAAAACGGGATAATTTAAATATGAATGATTATTATATAAAAATGAAGCTAAACTATAAACTATTCAATATATTTTATATGATTAAAACCCATTTCACTTAGCAAGAGGGCATTTTCAAATGATCAATTAAAAAATTTAACTCGCTAAGAAAAGCCTCCCTTGAAATATTATACAAGTTGTGAAATAATTACGTGAAATTTCATGCTATTTTCATAAATATAACTGCTTCCTACAAATAAGTATTGACAGTAAACACTGTTCAGTTGCGTATGCAACTTTATACAACGACATTCACATTTTAAATCATTGGTATACAGAATAACTTCGTCAAATAATAGTAGAGTGGCCAATGCTTTTATGCGTGGTTATTACCAATGGAAACTTACATACGTTTATTTTTAATTTATTGAAAATCCCAAATATTCGATTACCGAATATTAAAACCTTAATATTCGAATACATATTATTATTCATAATATATCAATTTCATCATGAATATGCATTCTTTTTCATATTTCTGGGGAGACGTATTATTTGCTAACACACAATAGTTGTCAGCCCGTGTCATTGGTTTTAATATGGTGTTGAGGAAAACAAAATAAATCACATCAAGATATAATGCGACGCCGAATAACATGTTTTTTGAACCCGGCGGTTAATATACCTACATACATAAAACTACTATGAACGAATAACGTTCGAATAATAAGTTCGAATATTCGAATGTCCGAATATCGAGAAAGAGACAAAGATATTCGAATCCCTAGTCCAAACACATGGTTGTTATGTTTTCATATCCTATATCCGATCCTAAGAATTGGGATATAAAGAGAGAGAATATCCAGTAACTATACTTTTTGTAACTCTATTATTCTGTATCTACCCTCGCCGCAGAGAGAGAGAGAGGTTAGGCGCTTGATTGACAAAAAAATCATCAGATACGATTCACTATTAGTAGTCCATATGATTCACGTTGCAAGCAGAAATTGTTAAAATAAACATTTCTTATTGTTTGGATTATTGAGATTTTGTACACTTCCATGTATTTTGTCACTAACGACTCGGGTTTCGCCTTTCGGCATCTTCAGGCATTCGAGCACACGGATGGACTCGAACTGTATTTGTATCTTCTTTATAAACGTTAGACACTGTTTACTGTCTCTCAGTTCGAGTCCATCCGTGTGCTCGAATGCCTGAAGATGCCGAAAGGCGAAACCCGGGTCGTTAGTGACAAAATACATGGAAGTGTACAAAATCTCAATAATCCAAATTTGACATTGAAATTCCATCACCCAAGCACCCTCAGTCGATGTCTTAAATTATCTTAAATTATTTCTTATTGTGTAATCAAATTAAGCCATCGAGTTAAATTAAAAAAATAAGATCTCTTTAATCATATACTGACTGAGCGTTATAAATGTATTGTGAAGTAAATAGGATATTTTAGATGTTTTCGGCTGTAAACTTTTGGAAATTATTTTAGAATATAAATCTCAAATTAATAACTTTGTTATCCATTAGTTGTGACACGTATATCATCTCATTGAGAATCATCTTCAGGCTCGCAAACTCAAAATAGTTTTAGTCTGAAGATGCTTCTCAAATAGGTGATACACGTGTCAAAATTAATGACACAGCCAGTGAAATAACAAAACTATCAATTTTACTTTCATGTTAAGTATTTTACTTAAAATATTTACTAAACATATCCTGGAATATTTGGAAAATCTCAGTTCGATACACTTATTGTTTTCCTTTGTGAAATTGTCACAACTGTTAAGAACTGTTATCTGCAGACACTTATGCGTCAATATTATAATTAGTGTAGAGGTGGTAACTCGACAACGAGTAATTTATAACTCTGCACCCCACGTGTATGACTCACAATAATACTTTAAGAGAGATCAATGAATTTCGATACATGATATTCATTTTACACATGAACCATCATATGCATAAACATAAATTTAATCGTTAAAAGTGCATGAAAGTTAAGCAACAGTATTCACCACACCAAAATCGGATGCTTGTTTTTTAAATATGCTAATTAAGTTTACTGCTCATTCAATTGTATAAAATATATCCTGTAAAATACACAGTGATTTTTAAATTACAGCTTCTTTCCAGTGGTGTTTAAAAAAATGATAATTTGCCAGATTTTTGAAATATAGTTCTTTATTCATTTTTTTGAAAAGATTAGGGGGTGTGAGACTTGGACTAGCACAGGACTAGTGATCAGCTAATCGCTCTCCGTACGTCGCGTTTTTAGAATTGAATTTAGACATCACAGACATCCGTGCTTTCGGAAATAAATACATAAATCGATCAAAAAACAATTCAAGAAACAATTCGTACTGAGATTCCAGCACATGAACACTCGCAACTGATGTCAATGGCTTTGACCACTCGACCAAGGACCCAGCTTAGAAATAAACTAGTCAATATCAATACTTGTTTCCATAATATACCACTTAATTCCTACATCTACAATCCTACTGAAGTTAAACTTGAGTTCTAGTTAACTGACAAATTTATCTTCCAAGGTGAATACAGACAATCCATTTTTCGCATGAAGCATATCATAAAGTTTTCTATTCAATAATTGAGCCCCGAGAGGTGAAATGGACCAAGTAATAAAATGGTGAAACTTATTTAAAGGTTTAGTTTAATGAACTTCTTACATTGATTTACACTTTATTGAATTTAAATTCTTGCAGAATAAAATACTTTTGCAGCCTGTATTTGCTTACCACACTTAACATTTATAATACCTCGTGACATGTAGAATACCAAAACGCACCGAACTCGTTTTTTTAAAAAATATCAGTTGGGTCATTTCACTTCTCATTGGCTCAACTTTACTATTAAAGCCGAAACGCAGTTACAGCGTTTGTGATTATTTTCTCAACATACACGCAGGGGTTTCAACTACTACATTCTTCAACTATCTAAATGCATGTAAAACTTTTATTTATGGTGAAATAAAAGAGTTAAGATTAAAAGAGAAATTTTATGTATGCTACGTAAGGAAGATGTTTAGAATATGTGTAGATATTTAGATAATTGAAGACGCTGGGTCTTTATCCGAGTGATCAACATTTTTGGCTTCTGTTACGCTTTTTAATACAGCATTTTCAAGAGATGAAAATTCTTTAATTTAAAAGAACGAAACCTTGAGTATTTGCTAGTTTTAAATGCGTCATAGAGTGATTGAATGGAAGCCAAATCGCATATGAACACACTGTTGATACGTAATACGCAGTAAAGACAATACAAGAGTATGTAAAATAAATGACTAGTGTCTATACACACCACCATAATATATATAAAATAGTTACCTTATTAAGTTCTTAGTACATCAGTGGATTGACTATTGCTAATAATAGTTATAATCATAATGTTGATCTTGCTGCATCCTTCTGATAAGATTTCGTCGATTGCAAAATTTGGTAAAATTTAAAATGGCTGTCAATAACATAATATGAGCGAAGTGTTACCATGCGCAATATGTCATACAGAAAGGTCAAATATTCACTTTCAAATTTTGGATTGACAATTAGTTTCTCGCAGTGATTGACCTGCGCAAAAAATATCAATTCAATTTGAACTTCCGAGTGTTCACTGCGTAACCTTTTGATTATTATCAAATCACAGTATTTGAATGACGCACGTCAATATCGATAGATATCTAGTGGTATGTGAAATATAAATCAGCAGTTTTTTTAGTATTTTAAATTAATCATGATAAATAACAGGTGTTTATTTGATTTACAACTTAGAAATAAAAAAAATTGTTTGTATACAAACAAATAATAATCAGCAATCTGTAAAGAAAACTTTATCAATCATACAATCTAGAATTTATTTAGGAGTTGTAACTTAAGTAAGTAGATCAATAAACTACATATTAATGTTTAAAAATTTTCGCAAAACGGTGATTGTTTTTTTATTTGCTTTACAACAATTTATATCGTAGTAATGTGGCAAAAAGTGTTTCTCGAATTTACAAGTGTTGTGTTAAAGTGACATCAGAAGATTGTCATAAAAAATTACATAATTTACACTTTTATAATTTTAAACTAAAGCGTTCAGTGAATGTTTAGAGTTTTTATGGAAATATTACCGACCCGCTAACCGTTTTCATTAAAATTCCAGACAACTGACCCAATTGATAAATTAGATCTTGCAACATGCGAATATGTTCACCAAAACACTGTTTTGTATTTTTTCTAAAATACTAAGAAATATGCACATTTTCAAAATTTTTAAACAAAAAAATTCATTGTTTCTTTAATACGAATAACACTTTGGCCTAAATTTTTTGAAACCCTTTTCATCACATTAGATATTGGTTGGATGTTCGCTACTCGTTTAGTAGTGTACAGTTTGTTCGGGAAAAGGAAGAAGACATCGATATATATATATATGTCTTGCGTGAATTTAAAAAAGTCAGCTTTTATGGTCTAGTGCAGTGCTTCCCAAACTTTTTCAATTCACGGCCTGTAAAATGTGCAGGAAATAAACCACGGCCCCAGACCTCAAAAACAAAATTAATTTAGTTTTTGAAAGCCTTATTTGACATTATATATTATATAAATAGACGTGCATTCTACAATCGCCCCAGGACATTTTTTATTAAATCTCGAATAATGTGTTCGTATTCGACAAACATATACACATTTAAATGGAAAAAATACATAAATAAACACTTTTCGCTTATAGTACTAGGCCACAGAAGCCCTACAGCCCCCCAGGGCCACGACTCATGGTTTTCGGAAGCACTGGTATAGTGGCAAGAATCGTACTCTATCGATTTGATGCGTCTGGGATACCGGAAAAATCAATTTAATTTTTTTTGCAATCTAATATCTGTCGGTTCCGTGGCTCAGTTGGTAACGTCGTCGGCTACGATTACGGATGTCTCAGGTTCAAGTCTGGATGCGGACAATTTCATAGATTGATCTTTCAATCAATTTATGGATTTCTGTTCATAGTCATTATTGTGTCTGATGTCTAAAACTACCTCCCACCCACCCGTTCCTCAAAAAACAAGAGAGCGATTAACTAATCACTAGCCCTGTCCTAGCCTTATCCTTATATTCCTACTCTCTTCGAAAAAAAAGTGAGGTTGAGTGTCTGAGTAACAAGCAGTTCTCATAGAAAACTTCTGTTGAGGCCATATGCCCCACGTTGGTAGCGGATACGGAAAAAAAATGATAGCATGGGTGTTTGTCACGTCTTTTCTCCTTGAGTTAATTTCGAGTCGCCTTGCTATTATTAGCTGTAGTCCCAAATATATTTTCTTTAATAATATATAATATATCTATAATCAATGTGTTGCGCAATAAAATGTATTTGAAAAAAACATTAATTTCGTACGCAAGAAGAGTCACAAAGATTAAAGGCCGAAATATTATATTATATGTTGGCATGTAGCCATTGCGACAGACAATGGCGTATGTCATAAGGCTGTCGATCGCTTTACCAGGCCATCAAATCGATTTAAGAAACAATGGCGGTGTCCTTTCTTATAAAGCGCAACACCTTCTTCCAGGGGAACATAACATAGTCATATAGATGTCCCGCTTTTTAAACATGCATTCACTAAGCTATAATATTTGCAAGGGCTGTTCGGCTGATCATTGCACTGTCTAGAGAGGTGGACATTTATTCAGTAACGAGCTTTGTGTATTTTTTTCTTATTAAATGATATGGTTATGGTAATATTTTTTTCCTCTTCTGTTTTTCTCAATTCTGTGAATTTTTATTTTTTTTGTTTTTTATTTTACGTACTCTCAAGATTATATATCGTCCTTGTTGTGGAAGACGACACTAACTGAAAAATATTAGTTTTGAATAGTTGGACTTTGGAGTTTGTCAAATGTTTGAAATGCTATACCTTTTTTATTTTGTTTGTTTATACAAAACTGTTTATAAGTAACAGTATAATTTATTAAAATGAGTATGTTTGTCCATACGGTAGAGTTTGAAATAAGAAACATTTTGGTGTAACTAAATCAGTACGTAATTTTTTTAGATTTAGTATTTTCTTTCAGAACAACGACGATATGTCAAATGCATGGCGCATCAGCGGCAGCTGTAATACATGTATTGTTCTTTTTTTAGCATGTCCAATCCCGATGTGGAGTAAATGTACTCCTTTCATACGAAAACTGCTTGTTACGCAGTTGCTGAACCTCACTTTTTCGAATAGAGTAGGGATACAAGGATAGGCCTAGGATGGGACTAGTGGGTAGCTAATTGCTCTCGCTACTCGCCTCTTTTTAGGATGGGATGGGTGGGAGGTAATTCTAGACATCACGCAAATGCATCCACGCCTACGAACAGAAATTCATAGATTGATTGAAAAACCAATTTATTAAACTATCCGTACCGGAATTTGAACCAGAGACATCCGTAATCGAAGCCAACGACATTAACCATTGCATCACGAACCTTTTCTTTTTTACAATAATCTAGCATGCTCTTGAACACATGTTTCCTCTGGAAAACAGTATTGTTATACAAATAAATAAAAGCCTTTATTATATATTATGGACGTTGCACGTTTTTTTTTATCGTACAACATTTGACAGACCTTGTGTGTAACACTGGCAATAATATTTAATACATATATATATATATATATATATATATTTGGAGCGCATATCGGATTAAATAGAGAGTAGTGAACTTAAGATTGAATGCGGGTTTTGAAAAAATGATGATTCAAGTTTATTGCTTCAATTTTTTTATTAACTATCATATAGTGCACGTCATAGTTTTCGCTCAGGATACGAATAAAAATGTAGGCATCGTGCTGTATTCCTCTGCCAGAATTTTTCTCATAGTACATTTTGATAAATTCATATGCAACAAAAGTAAGCATGTATTATCTATGTGACTTTACACAAAATACATTATGGATTAATACGCTTAGCTTGTTGTATTAAAATTATTGATATCGTTACCAAGTAGATTATGACAGTGGCTTTTATATTGTAGTATTAAATGCGGTTACTTAAATATTAAAAAATCTTCATTTAAACCTATCTGTCAATCAACAATAATTTTCAGAAATTCATAAATTGCATGCAAGTAAGTATGCAATGAAGTTTCATTGCTGTTACCTGAATAGGTCGTTTAGAATAAATTTAAACATATGAAAACGATGCATTGTCAAACACAAAATGTTTAGTATTAGATGATTTATTATAATACAATGTAATTTTATATTATTTTTCCGTTACTTTTGATGTGAATTCATTTTCCTGTGTAGGTGTCTTTTTTGAAGAAAGTTTCCATTTATATTCGTTGTAGTAATTGTGCAGTAGAATAATTTGTAAGCTATATGTTTTTTTTAATTTTAGCCAAATAGTAATGAACTGTTTTTTGGCAACTCAAATTAAATTATCTATTTTAAAAATAAAACACTTGTTTTGTACTACTTCCACCTGTCAATAATGATCACGACCGATTTCGCTGATCGCGAGCGTTATCAACTGATAAATAACTCAAAGGCATCTCAATTTTACTTGGTATGAGTTGAAAATAGTTAAAAAAAAATTCCCATTGACCTTAGTCTTATACTTCTTAGTATACCTACTGTATATTTTTTTTTTTGTAATATCGATTGAAAGGCTTAATCTTTGACGAAGAGAACGTGAGAGCATCTCAGAAAACCAACTGGTGGATTCGCACGATTAATTATCAGCCAAATGATAATATATATTTATTTTAAAATTATTGTTAAATATCTATAATTTATATTGTGGGAACGCTAATAATATGTAAATACAATTAAGGAATTTTTGTGGAGAAAATTTATTTATAAAACGAGGGCAAATATAATCTCGTCTTTTAAAACAAACTAAGTAAATCTTCACCGATAGAGAAAAATACATATTCCTGTAATATTACTTTTCATATTACGTTTTATAATTATTGAAAGTGAAGTGAATACACACAATTACTTAAGAAATTGTGATGATGTATTCACTGCAAAAAATATTATGAACTCCATAAGACCTTGCCATCTGCTTGACAACGCCAGTATTTATCATTTAAATTTCATATTCCCAATTTGTATTTAATCATCTAAATTTTAAAAACATTCGATACTAAGGTATTGCTTTTCCATCAAGAATTGACACCTTAAAAGTGAGTAAGATTATGCTTAAAAAACCAATACCGTAGAAATTCAAATGAGACAGAAAAATATTTCACCTTGTTACCTAGTTTACTTTATAGTACACTCTGTTCCTTGTTATATTATAAGCTATAAGGCAATTTTCAAACGCTGAGTAAAGAGTGCATATACAATTCTTCAAGCATTTCAAATTACTTCTTACTACAGTTATAAATCTTAACTTGACTTATAAAAATCTACATAAATATAATTATGAAAATAAATACGTATTTTTATGCGATTTAATTGCAAATAAATTAACAGTTTCTTTTTCACTTTAATAGTCTATTAAAAAATATACAATTTGGTATATAATCAATATAAAAATTATGCATTCACATATATTTTATAAATTGTTAAAGTTATATAGGTGTTTTATTTCCTGTGATTTAATAAATATGTTCTCTTACATTCAAATTTTATTAATTAAATCACTAAGACGATTTAATTATTTTTAATGATCTTTAATTATTGAAATATAATGTTCTATCGTTGTCCATGTGAAACGAGTTTTCATTTTTAATTACAACCTTAAAAATCCAAATTAAGTAGTGCTTATATTAATTAAAATTAAAAAGGAACTGACTATTCTCCCGCCATAATAACCTGTTTTACAAAAAAACTAATTAGCTACTGTACGATTTAAATATTAAATCAATTGATCGAATCGTGTTTACATACAAAATAATGAATAGATATAAATGAAATTCCTTTTTTCATATCAATTTTAGAATAAAATAAAGACAGTTAATTTATTTTAGTAAAAATATAAGTAAGTCACTTTTTGCATTGTTTTTAATATCAACATATTAATAACAATAAATACACAGTTTTCCAAATAAATTTTTATCTTCAAATTTATTGCTTCAATAGGCGTTGCTTCTTTTTGCTGCCCAAATAAATAGGTATGTCCAATCTTTAAACTTTATGTTATAGTAATTATCCTTGTTAGTATCCACACAATCAAGTGTGTTACTTCAAGATATTGAGGCATCATAAACATGTCCGTTATCTTTTTTTCTCTAACAATCGTAACTAAAGAATATTGCTGAATTTTAACAATATTCTCTAATCCGAATTCAAATAAATTATTTCTACTAAATGACGGTTCCACAGCCGAATGGTAACAATCAAGGTATTTTATACAACTCGGTTACTTGGCAATGGGTTTGAATATTTGCAGTGACAATTTTATACATTGATATTTCAATGGATTAGTTCAAAGGCATATATGTCCGTATTTTTTTATTCCTCTCCACGCGCAGTACACAAACCTGAAAATGGATTTAAGAAAAATTAATAAACTGACTACTAAGCCTTTCTAATATTTTTCTTAATATCTTATTCTATTATCTTTCTTTAACAGCTTTTAATTTTCAAAATCCTGTATTTTTATATGAATTGATTGGTAGATAATGTATTATTTAAATATTTATCTGCTTGTTACGTTTGCTATATGGTAAAAAAATACTACAAGAACTCCCATCTTGCCTCGCGTACTACAATGAAAAATAATAACACAGCCTCGTGATGATTTCCGAACTTAACCCCAACAAGCTCGAGCAATTCCATCCAGCCGCAGATTTACATACAATGGAAGCGAAACGTAAATCTGTGCGATGAATCCGTCCGCTGGGCCGGCCAGCCTGAAAACATCCGTTACTTAATCCGTTTTTCCGCATCTCTTATCGTCCGGCCCATCCCATGTAATATCAGCTGTGTCAACGTGATATATTGACTCTGGACGAGTATTAAAAAGCGTAAGAGAGAAAATTATGCAGATTATCAATGCAATGGTGCCGGTGAGTGTACAAATGTGGTCTTCAAACTATTCTAGTAGTACAATTACAAAATCAAGTTTACTTATAATAATGTAAGTGTAATTTCCTCGTATATTTTATATGATATGTAGATATTTTTTATCTAATGGAAAGTACAGGAAAATCAGATTTTTCCTTAAATTGAATATATTTTTAAAATGTGCTAGTGCGACAGTGCAGAAATTTAAAAAATAATTAATACATATTTCAACATAGCTGTCTACAAAAGATACAACTTCCAACAAACAAAGCAGTAACTCGACTTTGTTTATTTTGGAGGAGAGCGAAAATTATGATATACATATACCAATAACTGATTTCCATTAAGACGTTTATTAATATAGATGAATTATTCTAAGGTATTCATCTAAAATTTATTAATATTTCATATTGCTTAATACAGTAAAATCTAAATTGCTTCATTATATAGGTGGGTTAGTTATTTTTCAAAATCATTTAAAGTAATAAGATGTCTTACTTTTTAAAATATTTCGTTTATTTTACTTTATTTAAGTATTTCTTTTCCCATGTAACCGTTTTAATGCCATTTATAATAGATAAATAAATAACGATTTTTTTCAGAAAGAACAATTTTATTTATTAAATGACGACATATTTTCTTCAACAAAATCGCTGTTCTCAGAGAAGTATTAGTAAATTTGATTGTTAACTTTTAAAAAATATTATAATTTACAAAAATTCATAAAATAACTTCATCAATCTACACTTGGTAATTCGTTCAATTGTTATTAGTGTTTTACTTTACTCATAATAATGCACAAATTGAAAATGTATTTTTTACGAAATGAAAAGCGTCAGCTTTAATGATTTAACATAAACATCTAAAAAAAATTCTCCCCGATTACGTCAAAAGAAAACAATGCCTTCATTTCAAATAACATTTTATTCTAGAAATTCGTGACCCACAGATTGACGAAAGGTATACAGAATATGTGGTATGCATATGTCACTGCAATGGGGACGGTTCGTGCAACCTTTTATTGGTGTGTCTCATCTGTTGAATTTGTATATATTGAATAAACTTTCTAGCATCAAATTATTTTGATAACAAACTCATCACTGAATATGCACGCATAAATTTGATAACAACAATTTACGAGGTTGGTGAATTAGGTTGAGATACGGGAAATCTTTGAATTTTAGATTCAAAATATATATCGACTTTGTTTTGACTAATTGATGTAACCCTTTAAATTGAAATTGTTCAGGAGAGAGTAAAAACTGTTTTTATCGAAAAGATTATATGAATTTTTGAAATACACTCCTGTAAATGATCACGTTTACAGATACTGGATTATACGTAGGAAGTATCGATATAATAGTGACTTACATTAAGTGGCCTGGTTAGAATTTTTAAACCTAAAACCAATGTAAAACGATGTTTCCCTTCCAAAAAGTGGTCAATTTATTTTCCTTATTTACATCATTTAGCCGAGACCTGCTCCGTCGTTTGTAAAATGAGATCCAATAATTAACTCATTTTCATATTTTTTTAAGGTTATCAATTGGTCAAAACGCCGTCGATATATGATTTTTTTTTAATTTCTGCCGTACCCACTATTTTATTTTAAGATCATAACTCAGATTTTTATTTTGACAAAAATCTATTTGTATCAATTGTTAAAATTGATGAATCAGAAAGCAATAACTCACCATGAACTTTGGATCTGTTATCAGTCAAAGCAAGAAGCTATTATTGCCGTTGATAAGCTGTATGATTTCAAGACCTACAAGAGGGAGAGAGGGGTATTGGAATATACATCACAAACATCCATTTAATGCACAAAAATCTATTACAACAATTTCAAAATCATTTTATGAAACTTTCCGTACTGGGATTCGAACCTGTGAGCACTTTAAATCAAACCAATTGACCACAGTTCTAGTGGTTAAGACCCCACTTTTTGATTTCCCAATAATATTGAAAAAATTTTAATCCCCGAATATCTAAATTAGAAAAAAGATCGTAAAGATTATTAATTTTAAATAACCCTGTTCGTATAATTAGTAAATCTTACCATATATATTTTTAAAATAATTGGGTTCATTGCAATACAATGGCAGATAAGATATTTGTGTCGTATTAATGTTATTTTTATGATAATCAATACAATCCAGTAATTAAACATAAAATAACAGAGTGGTCAACAATTTGGACATTTAAGAATTCATATACTGGAAATGTATTCAGTGATTATTAATCGTTATTTCCTAATTGTGTGATTTACATGAATATTTATAATCATCTAATAAAATACATGATATTATTTTGTTGTGTATCATCAGATATACAAAACTACACTTTTTATATTAACAAAACAGAAATGATTATCACATGTTTAATGAAAATAACTGATATATAAAATAGCTAATAATTGTTCTTACCCTTTGAGATATTGATTGAGTATTAATTGTTTTAATCCATATTTCAGAAAACAAACGATGAAATACGAATAGTAATAAAAATAGTATTGAATATTAGTTCTGGATGTTTACTAACTTTTTAACCATATCCGCTCCCTGCTCGGAGCATATGGCCGTCACGCGGTCCCTCCAAGATTCTCTATCCCCCTTCAGTCTTCTTGCTTTCTCCCAGGTCATCTCAGCGTCCCGTATATCCACCGAGTACATAATATAGATGGTCATCAGTAGTCTTTCAGAGTGAAGAATTCATCCAGTTAGAAAATACAGGAAGGATTCAGGCTTCTTGGGGCATCAGCAGCACATGCCAAGACCAAGCCAGGTCTATCCTGGCTTTTTTTATGTTGGACGTAATAAGGAGCTAGTCCATCCACTCTCTTACCTCTGACCTACTGACAAAATCAAACAGTAAGCATCTGTTTTCAAAGCACAGTTACTAAATTTTACCCTAATTTAACAGTTCCTTTAATTGTTTCTTATTCGAATGAATTGGCAAAATAACATGCTTTTGGATAATCTATTCTTCCTTCGTGTATTTTTTATTTTATCTTTATGTTGACCGTCAGTTTATATTATTCTCATTTTCTAATGTGGCATAAAGATTTCACTGAAATCAAAATTCGAGTATAGGATATATGGGAAAGAAAAATAATAAAACAAAAGGTATCAAATAATTGTCAATTCAAGCTGCCTTGCCAAAAAGTGTGCATGGGTGTAACCTCATTATAGTTATGCTAAGGTTGAGCAACTGAGTAACAAGCAACTTTGTAGAAAAAAACGTCTTTTGAGATTCATTCATTACGAGAAAAAATAGATTGAAAATGAACAAAACTTAGTTATGTTAACAATTCGATATTTGGAGTAAAGATATGAATTTTTTATAATTTTCGTAATATTTGACGTTGAACATTCCTAAGTAATGTCCATTTATTTGGAAACACAAGTTGATGAAAAAGTGATTAGGACCACACCAGTTGTCGCATATTTAATTTTAATATGCGGTCCGCACACTATAGCCATCATGCCCGTAATAAGATTAAAAATATTCGGTTACTTTCAAACACGCCGCGATAAAAATATTTCGGGATCCTCAAACGCGAGCGGCGCAGATAAATCTTCACAATGTCGCTAAATGGTGACAGTTAACGAAGAGGTTTGTGTTGTGACATTTTAAGTGACGAACGCATATATTATGGGCTTTTTATTCATCACGAATATTATGAAACCGCAGAGGCTAATGATACCATTAAAATATTTGTTTTCTAATCTTGCAACCCTGGTAGATTGATGTTTTCAATACATAATTACTTTGAAGCTATATATTTTATCATTTAAATAACATTTATTAGTATCGTACAAATCTCTCCATTTTGTTTTGAAAGTTTTTTTGCATTATGATACCATTATATAAATACTTCCGTGCTTTAAGCTACATTTCTCTATCAACATTGAGGACGTGTTATTACTTGATCAATCTGAAATCAACTTTATATCGTCGTCGCTATTTAAAAAGTCGCTAACTCAAAATACTTTGTGGAGACAATCGCGATTTAAAGTAATATTTCGTTATTTATACTCTACACCATCCATATGTATTTTCCTATTATTTAAGCTATGGCATTGCGCAATGGTCAAGCTATTGACTGAATTGGCTATTAGATTTTAGGTCACACTAACTCATAAATAATATGATCCTTAAACACGCAAAAGTACTATGATACAATGACAAGACAGCTATCAAATTGAAAAAATCACGATAAAAGCTAGTACATAATTATTCTACATCCTATAGTCGTTGTTCTGGGAGAAAATACTAAATCGAAAAAATTACATATTGAGTTAGTATTTTAAAATGTTCCTTATTTCAAACTCTATCGTATGTATTAACAAACTCATTTTTTACAAATTGTATTTTTACTTAAAAACAGTTTTGTACAAACAAACAAAATGAAAGAAGTATGGCATTTCAAACATTTGACAAACTTCAAAGTCAAATTACTTAAAATTAGTATTTTTCAGTGAGTGTTTTTTTCCAGAACAACAACGATATGGTATAGCCCACCATCATTATTTATTCCGTTTACCAATAAAACACACATCAATCAGGTTTGTTTTATCACTTTATCAGAGTTAACTGTCAATTCGTGAAGACATAGCAACGTACGTTTCTAATAAAATCAGGATTTATTCTGAGGGTGTTTAGTGAAATTTCAATATATAATTGAAATCCCGATTTTTTCCGATCACAGACTAATAATAATATTTAACTGTATCGGATTACTTCTTCAATTTTTATCAACTTTGAGTGCATATTATAAAATTCTACCGACCACATACATTCAAAGTAAACTAATAAAAAATATATATCTTTATGTTCTAATAATACATTTTTTAGTGGAGTTGAGAGATTTATAGTATCCGATTTAGTTTGAAACTATATAAATAACTCAAGCTTTCTTTGCGTATATTAATTATACAGAAATTTTATATTTCTACAACCTGATAATAATTGCAACCAGGAATCGTGATTTCTCATTTATTCAGAATACGTAGATTGAGATTATAAACAGTATTGAGCACAGAATAATTTAACCATAAAATAAAAGATATGCTGTAATATAGAAATTTGGAAGCAAATCAGGCAAATGGATATTATCTTTCATAGATACACCCATTTAAGGTTCTAACTTTTATGCTTATGTTTTATAAATTAAGCGTTTATTATCAAATCTTTGAAGATCAAAGATACAATGATGCTTAGGATACATCTTATATCAAGTAGTTACATTGAGCGACGCAATTATGAAGATTTTGTAGATAGATAAAAACAGTTAAATGAAGACATTCTAAAATAATTGAGAAATAAATAATGTAAGATCTAGCCAAAATTTGATAAACCTTTTTATGTATGTTTAAATGATCAACAGAGTATAATTAAGATATTTAGTCGTGTTTATAATTCAAAAAAACTACACATAAACATGTTTATTTTAATTCGTTTTGATGATGTTATTGTTGGTTATCTAAAACCTTTTTTAATTAGTGAAACTAAGACGTCAAATGAGTAATCTATGCGCGTTCATTATTGCATATTGTTTTATATCACTGACGGATATTTAATACGTCAATTTGACTTCTTGATAAATATTCGCAACATTCTTATGTGGCAAAAAATACTGAGCCACAATTAAAACTGTATTGAAAAATTACCATGCCCCTGAAATTTGTTTATTTTACTCGGCTTGTATATATTATCTGCTGATTATGATTCAAATAGATTTAATATAGTATTTTCATTATGTCTTTCTCCCAAAGATAAACAGTACACAATATTTAATTGACAATAGTACCTACGACAGACTGTTATGTAATCCGTGTTAAATAGACTATTTATAACACGCATCCACCATGTTTTGCTCTACGCTGTTACATATAATGATCTTCGGTCTGCGAAGGTTCCTACCGAAATGTTCATAATTTAACAGTTGTTTTTTTATCAAGTCAAAACACAAGGAGAGATAATGAATGTGCAGTGATGACTTTTATGGATGTCGCATCATAATAATAAGTCCTTAAATATTCATTTTACATGAGCATATCCACATCTTCGTAACACGTCGTGACCTTGCCTTCAACACTGCTACTCCCTACAAAATCAATCGGTGGGCTTTACAGGTGAAATTAATTACGCGGAATATGTAATTATATCGTTGCTGACCGCCTCAATAACAAGTTGATTGTACGTGATTGCAGCGATCAGATCAGTGGGCACTAGGTAGTAGGATCTCGCACTGCCTACTTTGGATGCTACGCTATGATAGTGTACCGACGTCTACGCCTCTACGTGCGGGGCCGTAGGTTATAATCATGCACTGCTTACTTATAGGAAAACTTCTTGAAACGTGCGCTTATAAATTATACACTGTGTATTTGTCTCATTAAACTTTAAAGGAAGTTTATTGGATAGTTGTATCGATGCTTACTTTTATAAGTAACCAAAAACTGACCATTGATATTTAATAAACTGTTTGCTGTTGTTTAAAACGGTGATGACAACGTATTGTTTATAATTTGGGATTTGAAAAATTCAGATTTTTATTTTGCTTTTTAGTATAATAAACAATCAATCATTTTTTAAATACAACTGTAAACATCCCAAGCATAAAAGGAGTAAAAGCTCTGTTTAGCTATAAGAATTTTCCAGTTTAAAGTAAAAGTAAGTCATTTCAATCAGGTGATTTAAAAGCTTAAAAATATCGCATAAAAAATTGATTTTAATCTGAAATTTTTTTATTAAACTTTAAATTATTATCTTCCTTTGAATTGTATACTTGAAACATAAGAACAATAGTTTAAAAAATATTAAATAAATGTTCAGTTAGTAAAATAAGTTGCCATTTATCGACACATAATGTGCCGTTAGGCAAAACAATACTTTTAAAAAACGACTCTTATTCTACTTTATTATGAAAGCTTTCATTTGTTCAAAACGTGTGACTTCTTCACATTACTTGATGTAGATTGAATTTATTATTAGTAACAGAAGCAAGTTTTTATTCTTTATATTGTATTTCACATAAATATGCTGAATTCATATTCACGTTATGAATTCATCGCTGGCTTTTTTAAAATAAAAACTAATTTAATTTAGTTGAAAACAACTTTGAAAAATGTTACATACTCAAAGTTACAAAAAGGTTATTTTATTCTCAATGTACTCACCATAAATACTGTATATATTATCATCAATGTACATCGGAACTATATGATAATATAAGAAAATTAAAAGACAATTTAAGACATCGACTGAGGGTGCTTGATGGAATTTCAATATCAAATTTGGATTATTGAGATTTTGTACACTTCCATGTATTTTGTCACTAACGACCCGGGTTTCGCCTTTCGGCATCTTCAGGCGCTCGAGCACACGAATGGACTCGAACTGAGAGACAGTAAACAGTGTCTAACGCTTATATAGAAGATACAAATGCGACAAATATCATTTACGAGGCAATACATTATACGTCTGAGAGCCACACCGATACCTGAGTTAAAATTTCGGAAATCGCCCTAATCCTTATTTGTATCTTCTATATAAGCGTTAGACACTGTTTACTGTCTCTCAGTTCGAGTCCATTCTTGTGCTCGAGTGCCTGAAGATGCCGAAAGGCGAAACCCCGGTCGTTAGTGACAAAATACATGGAAGTGTACAAAATCTCAATAATCCAAATTTAAAAGACAATTATTGTGCTATGACAGTTGATTATAAAAATCGACAGTCTTATTTTACTTATAAAAAATGAAAATTTCTTATCTAATATTAATAAACCTTATTGTTCATATTAAGTATTAATGAACATCTTATAATATAAAATGCGGGTTCTATAAATTGTTTTGATTTGTGGTCATCATCGAATTACTAAGTCTATCGGTTAACCTCTCACGTATTCATGGCGGACGAATCACTTCCAACATGCATTCTAATTACAGCATAGGAAAACAGGTGTCCGCAAGAAAAAACTTATGATCTTCTACTCTCTACATGATTCTCGGGTTGCCTACATTATTAATTTATAGTATTTGAGCCAACACACCAATTTGATATGCGCTACTAGTAACAACATTACATCATCATAAACAAACGCTATTTTCATGATAATTCAAGTCGCTCATAAGGTTAAGAAATTTTGTTATAGATACATGTATACAATCAAATCTAAGCACCATATACAACTAAATATATAATGATATTGAACATGAATTAGCTAATAGTAATGGATGACATGTCAAACCGTTACAAATTAATATTATATATCGACAGAGTTTTGGTCAATCTAACTATCAAAATTGAAATCGTTCAGGAGAGAGTAAAAACTCTTTTTATCGAAAACATTTTATGGTGAATTGCGTTATGAATCTTTGACCTGCACTTCTGTAAATTAAATTATAATCGATATAATAGTGGCCTACATAAAGTGGCCAGGTCAGGATTTTTTAAACCTAAAACCAATGAAAAATGATGTTTCCCTTCCAAAAAGTGGCCAATTTATTTTTATAATCTACATCACTTGGCCGATACCTGCCCTGTTGTATTTAAAATGAGATCCAATCATTAACTCATTTTCGTATTTTTTGATTGTTACATCAATTGACCATAACAACATAGAATTATGTTAGACATTATTTTTATATATAAGCTTCTATTACCGGGATTAATCAGGACAACTTAATTAATATAAAATTATATTCATTTTTTTTATTATATATATTGAATTAATTATCTGAATAAATACACAATATGAAGAAATATATTTTATATTAATCTGCGTTAATACACAATCATAGCATTAATAATTTTTTTCAAAACCACAGCAGATTTTATTATCAATGGTTATTTTAATAAAATGAGAAAAATACACACGAATACAAACCCTGAAAGCATAAAAACTTTTGAACTTTTGAATCTCCCAAACTCTCCTCTATTGTACCCTTTACGTGAGATGAGTCGGTAAAAAATAAAAATGAATTAGAAATCAAAACTAAACATAAATTAACAATCACCGTAATGAATTTCCCATATTAATACATCGGTCCATGATTACCCTAACATAGCCCACTAGTTAAAATTGGGTATTTCTTCGAATTGCATTTTAAACCCCCCACCCCCTTCTGTTCACTCATAAGGTGGTCACTAGTCCAGATATTAATTTCTTAGACACAGCGATAAGATGTGTCCTATTTTATTTTTTATATAATCGTTATAAACTGCCTATTTGAGTTAGTTCGAGTTCACTCGTGTGTTCGAATGCCTGAAGATGACGAAGGGCAAAACCAGGGTCATTAGTGACAAAATACATGGAAACGTACAATTCTTAACAATTCAAATTTCTTAAATTATAAAAACTTTTGTTAAAAGTAATCATTTTTCGACGGCATTACGATCATTGATACTTTATATATGATAGAACCTTTGACCCGTTAGTGGGTCGAATGTAACAGAATTTCGTACTAAACTCATCCAAGCCATTATTGTTGAACCTGTAACTACTTATAAGGTATAATCATCTGTCAAATCAATAATCAATCTACTCAAAACAGAATCGGAACGAAAAAAATAACAAAAAAAAACAACACAATACAAAAATTTCACGAAGCACCATTTTACCGCTATTATCACCATATCGTGATAACATGATACTCTCACAAAAGTACGAATCTCAGTCAGAAGAGTTCTCAAGGTAAATAAATATTTAGACCTAACGGGTATTGATATCAGTGATAAAATTGTAAAGTATCCACGTATTATCTAGTGGTCAGGTTTGCCTACAGACGTGGCCTTTGACCCGCAATAATGATACATCATCCATGATCATTGTTTTAAATCACAATGGGTCCCAGACGCCTAAATTCTTCGATTAACCATTCGATGACTGAGCATTTTTTTACAAATCGTTGGTTTCATTATGATATGTTAACTGGCATCGCTAATATGAAAGCATTTTTTTTTACTAATCGCTGACACAATTTATGAATGCATATTTGTGACAATCGTGAAATTTAATTTCAATCTTCAATAGCAACATCGATATGTATGGTTTTACAAATATATTTTTTATCGAGTATAGAATACTACTTGAATGATGTTAACGCTCCTTACTCGGAGTATATGGTCACCATATGGATCCTCCAAGATTGCCACACACTAGTCTTCTTGCTTCCTTCCAGGTCAACCCAACGTCTCAGACTACATTCTATGGTTGGTCATCAGTGGCCTTCCAGGGTGACGTAATCCAGAAAAGAAAGAAGCTCGTTTCACAATATTAATTCATAAAAAAAAAAATTATCCACATTTTTATCAAATAATCAGCGCTGGTTTAACTCATTACTAATAATAATATTGTAAAGATTGTTTTAAGCACCATAGGAACACTTACTTAGGGTTGTACGTAAATAATGAACGTAAGAGTAAATCACAGATATAATGTTTGCGTATCATTCCTCCTTTTAATAATTATACATTTAAGAATAAAATAGTCTTATATTTGTTCCGCCAAAAAAGGGCACATGTCGAACAATAAGTACCGAAATGCTGTGTGGCAGTGGCTTCCAAGCTTTGTGTTAGTACGCTTCCTTTTTAAAAAAATATCGCCGCCTCTCCTCCACCCTTTTCTTTATTTCACAGAACAATACTGAAATATTTTTTATTGATAAAAAACGTATTAATAATAATAAATAGTTATTGTTTTGATGGTTATTGCAACTGACAGCTCTAACAGCTGTTCTATGAACTATGTAGTTGCAAGCGGCAACCTATAGAGTAAAATGCATTTCAGGAAAAGATTTTTATATTATGTTATACAAGTTTATTTATATCGTGTAAGTATATATTTTTTTATTTTTGTGTGTTATGAAAACAATTTATGTAAAGAATTTTCGTAGCTCCCTTTGCACTTGTCCTAAATACGTGATTTTCATTTTCAGGTTCGTAATTTGTTTACCTGAGTGACTATGATATTCTTAGAAAACAATGCACAAATTTGTCCATTTTTCGAATAATCTTATAAATTCATATAATCAAGGACGTATGTGATATCTGAATTCCCTCCCACCTATCTGATCCTTAAAGCGGGGCATAAAAAGGGTGATTAACTAATCACTAGTCATGCCATAGCTCTATTCTTCTATCCTCTCCTCGAAAAACTGAGGTTGCGTATCTAACTAGAAATCACTTTGGCTTTTATGTGACTAGTTCTTAACTAAAGAGAAAATATCAGTTGTCTGTTCATTTTTGTGGGCTCTTTTTATCTATACGCACTTTTCTGGTTAACACTATAATTACGGTAAACCATTGGCAAATTGCATTAAAGGTAACACATTTGAAATAAAGACATTTGCGTGATCGCGTGAGATGGTGCAAGTTTGAGTAACTAAATTAACACAGCATACGTGGGAGAAATGGGAGTTTCTTATCCATTATTACGGGCTGCGCATAACGAAATCTAATAGGTATACTTTCCATCAACAACAGTAAATTGCTATCTGTATGGCAAATAAACAAAGCCCTAAGCAATTGATTCATACTAAACAAGTTTAAAAAATTACTCAAGCGAGTATTACTTTTCGTTTTTTAAACTGATGTTATTTATTTTAACAATGTCCGCTACCAATGAGGATGGACTTCTAGTAGAGTTTATGTCAAGAAACGTTTTTCGATGAGATCTGCTTGTCCCTCAGTTGCTCAACCTTTCCTTTTCGAAGTGAGTGGGGATATAATAATAGGGCTAAAACAGGATTAGTGGTTAGGTAACCACTTTTACTATGCGTCGTTTTAAGCATCGGCTAGGTTAGAAGACATTTTAGTTATCACAGACAACCATCCATTCAAACAGCAATCCATATATCAATTTATAACATTCGTACTGGGATTCAAGCCCGTGAGCACCGTATCCGAAGCCAACTACGCTGACCACTCGACCACGGCCCTGGAAAAAGTGATGTTTTAGTAAAATTCTTTTATTCATACGTTTTTAGAGTTGTATATGAGACATAGAAATATCATCATTGTAGTTTTAAAATTACTTATTCCACTCAGGAACTTTGGTGGAAGTTTAGTGAATAGTTAGCTATCATTCTTCATGCAGAATATGTGTGCATCATCGGCGTGCGGTGAACTTATCACTATCTCTATCGCACAACCTAATTTGGGTATGAGCAAGAAGGATACAAGAGCATGCGCTGCATGCCCTTGCATCTCACTTGCACCTTCAGATTTCATGCGATTGAGCAAGAAAGAGATAAAGCCACCGCATGCGCCTGGTGTGCATACCGTTCTTTTTTAATGGCGTTAGCTATTGATTCATAATCCAATCAGCAAAATATATGGATCAGTATAAAATTTAATAATCTAGGTATGATATTCACAAGACCTCAACGCGTGGTTAACCATGCAACATATTCATTGTTATATCATGTAATAAACTGTCACCTTCCATACAAAAAAACCCGTAGGTAATTAATTAATCTTAGATTATCGACACACATTTTCTGACTTAAATATTAATTTTAAATCATTATTTAAAAAACATTTATAACAAAATATAAATTGTAGTGTATATTCTACTTTTTATAAACATTTTATAAACTACTTTTATACTTATAAACACATTATTTCATAAAATATTTTTTTTTATATTCGAGTCCCTAAAAAATCTTCCAGCATGGTCAATAAACATCATAAAATATTCAAAATGTTACTTATTGATTTAAAGGTATCATTAATGAACTGATCTCTTCCTTACTCCGAAATAAGTAACCAACCTTATTTCAATAATTGTGTTCAATTAGTAATATAAAATTAACTTAAAAATTGATAACTTAGTTATTCCACTTGGTTTATCGCATACGGTTAGTCTGAAGATGCTTCTTAAAGAGGCGAAACGCGTCACATTAGTGATAAACCAAGTGGAATAACTAAGTTATCAATTTTTAAGTTAATTTTATATTAAAAATAAACTTTCACAAAGTTACCGCCGAATCCATAGAAAAAAAATGTGTTAAATTAGATTTATTGACCATTTACTTTATACTTTCTTAAATTAAAAAGAATGGCAATATGTCTACCAAGCTCTGACAAAATCGTCTTAAAAACTTAGAAATCAGTATTAAGTAAGCGCAAATTTACCTAACACATAAATAAAAGATAAATGTTATTTTTTTGGCTATTCTTACAGAAAAAATAATACGTTGGTATATTTTTTTTATGTGAATTAAGAATCGGAGGAGCAGGAAGATATCACATTTATGTACTCCATCGATGCGACAAGTCACGGCGAGATGCGACAGTCTCTCTCCTGGACAGAACACTGCGTCGAGCGACGGAGACACGATTTCTAATTGGTTTTTAATTAATCGGTGAATGCATAATTTACGAGGTTTTCCGCGTGCCGAAGAACGTGGGTGTGGGGCCCACTCTGCACATTGATACTTCCAACACTCAGTGGCACACAGAAAATGCTGTAAGTAGACAACAAATGTTTTAAGCCGTGTCCGATTTCGATGTCGATCGTATGGATTATGAAGAGAGCATTCAAAATAAACTTTCCTTTCACTAAGGTTAAAAACAGAATGACGGAGCAAGGACAGGAATAGTAGTTAGTTGGTCGGTACTTTTTAGAATAGGACAGTGAAATTACGAAACACACCAATTCTTTTGACCCATTTTAGAGTAGGTAAAAATAAAAATAAGGCACAAAATACAAGTCAAATGTAGATATTATGTAATTAGTGCCAAAGCAAATACAAAATACGTATGTATGCATTGGAGTACATTTTCTTGTTAACCCTAATTGCTGCGTTGGTACGCTCATTAAAGATATACGTACAATGGACGCCACTCACTCTGTTCATATATTTATTTATGTTTGAAAATTAGTTCAACATGGTCAAAATTGTCTGACATTTATATTACCATGCTTATAGAACTTCAGTGTATATTTTGTGAAATCCTTTTTCAAGATCATTTGAATCATAAGTGTTAAAAATAGGTTATATATAGTGGAATTCTTTTTTGTCGTTCTTGCAACATTGATTTCCCAAGTTTCCCGCATTTATCGATATTTTTATTGTTTTCTTTGACTTTTTCTCATATTCATCGTTTTCCAGCATTTATTGTTTTTTAGGGTTCCTTATTAAAAACTATCAATTGGTGTTCCACCGTATAAAAATGGTAACTAGAAACGCAGATAAGCGTTTTGTTACTGCCTACTGACAAATTATTAAAAAATTATAACTTTTTAAAGTGTTTAATTTATTTTACAAGATATGCGCTTAGATTAAAATCCGTAAATTCATAAGAGTCAATGTACGAAAACAATATAAAGCACTTAATACTACTATATTGTATTAATTAAAATAAATGGAGACTCTGAAGTAGACTCTCTGTTTCCTATATAATTGATATCAAGATATGTTAGATACAAAAACAGTCTTTACTTGCTTTTTTCACATGTATTCTGGCTAAGTTCTAACTTACTAAAGATTCAGGAAAGTTTTGAAATGGGAAAAACTCCGTACGAATGCCGATTGTGAGAATTCATCATTTGATTTTAAGCTTCAAAAGTGACTCAAAGATTAACGTGAAGACCTTCTGCCGGAAAGGTAATAGGGTACAGTAATATTTAGTTTCAAGAGATCTTTAGACTCCATTATAAATCAATCTTACAATAGCAAGAAGTCACAAATAAACTACCAACTGTATAACATAATTATTGTGATACCAAATACGTCGTTGTTTTACATCTCATTATAATGAAATTTTATAATGTCAATACCAACATCAATCGATATTATTCTTGTGGAACTATCTGAAAGACTTAAATTATTGAAGATATTTAAGCTGTATCATGAACAGCTATAATAATTTTGGTTAGTGTTAGTGATGAAGTATTATAGCTTGAATGCAAACTATTTATATTCCCACATAAAACCTTGCTTTGCCAAGCACTATAAAAACGTTTAAATGCCGCAAGCCACTGCAAATAAGTGCAAAGCGACTTTTGATGCATTTTACTGCAAGTGCGGTAAAATTACGACTTACCAACGAATGGTAAGAACAAAGTTACTGCCTTCATGATTTATTTTAATCGTATTAGGTTCCTTTTATGGACATTCATTGATAAAATGTTTAAGCTTATGTTTAAGTTTATTTCTTAAACAAGAAATCATAAAGAAATAATGATTATGATTGCACGAAATCCCAATATATCTATAAATAACTAAATGAAGAAAATTTTTACGGGAAGAAAAACGTAGATTAAAATATTTTTTTTTCAATTTTAATTAACCTTAAACACTTTTACCATTAGTAATTTTATTAAATATTAAGTCTAAATATGACAAACTTTTACAATTATCCATTAGTTTTTTAATGCGGTACTTAAAATATTAGTACATTTTAATATAGGTATAACAGAGTAATAGAATGACTTATACGAGGAATTAGATAATTCACATTATTATATCGATCGGTTTATTTAAGCGAATAAGAATTTTAAAATATGGAATATACCATATAACAAAAATATTATTACTTAGACAAAAAATTTATTGTGAAATTTAATGCAAAAGAACGATTTTCTGTCGTGCCTTCTTGGATGAAATTTTATGAGCATAAACGTTCTAACAAAACATCTGAATAATGAGTGATTTTAGTTGAAAGACCAGAAATCAAATTATTCACACAGAAAATACAATACAAACTATTCTCAAGCGCGTTCGAGAAATAGAAATAGAGAAATATTTCCTGAAATAAATTATATCACTTGTTTTCAATACGCCCAAAGATAATCGAAAAATGGCTATATATAAATCATGTTTATCAAGTGTTTCTTTTTAGCGAGTCGCAAAATAATTTCTCTTTTAGATATCACGCGAGAATCAGCAAATACGTGATTTACCGTTTTTGTTTATTGTACGGCAAAGTTGCGAAGTACTTTCCACTGCAGAAGGAAGGAGGGAAGAAACGAATTATTTAATCAAAAGCAATAATTGGTCCGGGGGCGTTTTCGAGTTACAGCCCACGAAGAGAAATTCGCCCAGCAAGTGCACAGTACGGTACCTTCTCATTGTACACCAAAGGTTGCGTTTACTACAGGGAAAACGGAAAGAAAGTTATCCAAATTATAGCATTTACACAATTATTGCTGGAAAATATAATAAGTACCATAACTTGCATAGAGTTATTTTGTCAATAAAAATATTACAGAGGAAGTGATCGTTTCGACATTTTTAAACAAAAAGATAAAAATAAATCAAATATATCTGTAATTAAGTTATTATTTTAAGAATGCGCCGTATTATTATAAATGGTAATCACCCAACGTTTCAACACAAATTCAGACTTAATTCACATAATTTAATACATCGACTGAGGGTGCTTGATGGAATTTCAATATCAAATTTGGATTATTGAGATTTTGTACACTTCCATGTATTTTGTCACTAACGGTTCTCAGATTAGTCACTATTCACAGATTAGTCACTATACCTCTAAAGAAATTTAATTGTGAAAGCGAACTAAACATTGTTAAACAAATTGCCATTAATAATGGCTATGAGGCGTCTCTTATAGATAGTCTTGTATCAAAAAAACAACGTAAATTAGCAGAAAAGATGCTATATTTCGGGAACTTGTCTAAAGACATAGACCACCCTAGAATCTGGCATAGAATTAGTTATTTAGATTGCACAAGCTTTAAAATTAAAAAACCACTCGCTGATAGTGTTAGACCGGCGTTCTATTGCAAAAACTCTCTAGGCAAATTTCTTATTAACAATAAAGATAGAGTAAACTTTAAGAACAAATCTGGTATTTATAAATTACAATGCAATGATTGCCAACATTTTTACGTGGGTAAAACCACACGTACATTAATTATAAGGGTATCAGAACATTTAGCTGCCTTTAGATTAAAAAAAGAAACTTCGACATTCGCAAATCACTTGCTAATGGAGAACCATACGTTTAATGCGGATGATGGGGTTAAACTGTTGCATAAAAACATGGGGGATCATAAACTATTTTATCAGGAAATTTTAGAAATTAATAGAGGCCAGTTATACTCCTTACCAATCTTGAATGAGCAGCTGAACCTTCCTAATTCTCCGCTATTATATCCGATACGTTGAAACACCTAACAGATGTCACTAAATGTGGAATGATTGTATATATTTACCCATTCGTCGAATTACATCCCGTCAAAACCCACAATACTATTATAATTGTAAAATCACTGGTATTTCTAAAAGAAGTTGAAAAACGGCAAATCGCCACTATGTTAATATGGTGTTTACAAAATAAGGATTAGGGCGATTCCCGAAATTTTAACTCAGGTATCAGTGTGGCTCTCAGACGTATAATATCTTACCTCGTAAATAATATTTGTCGCATTTGTATCTTCTATATAAACGTTAGACACTGTTTACTGTCTCTCAGTTCGAGTCCGTTCGTGTGCTCGAATGCCTGAAGATGCCGAAAGGCGAAACCCGGGTCGTTAGTGACAAAATACATGGAAGTGTACAAAATCTCAATAATCCAAATTTAATTCACATAATTTTATTTGATCACGCAATACTGTTTATCAATTGATTAAAATTAATAACAACCCTTGATAAAGTAACGTGCATTGGTTTCGAAACATTGGATGATTCTGTAATCATAACACAGCTCCTACCCAAAATTAAAACTTAATAATTATTTTATACATAACTACTTTATCAGCTTATTTAAAGTGCCAAGTGTGAATTCAAGGTGAGTAGACATTCAATTCAATGGCATGTATCAAGATGATTATAGAGCTAGTTAATTTTCAATTAATACTTTTTTAAACCATGTGATAACATTTCTTATTTGCTTTCTTTGATCAAAACTGTGGTAAATATCCAAACACAAATTGATCTGAGCATTGATTGAGCAGATTTCGTTCTCAAACAGTAAATTATGTTGAGGTATTCCTTTTAAAATAAGCTATCTGTAATATTTACATAAAAGATATCTCTATATTTGATGATATAGGGCTTATATCATAATACCATGTATGGCAATATAACACGTAAAAACGTATTATTTTCTTACTGTAATTTCCATCCTCATTTCATCACACTCATTAAAAGAGAATGTTTGATGGACTTACATATTCGACCTCAGTGTACTACCATTCCATACATTTTTTTATTATATTTTCATAATTTTATTCTCATAATGTGATATAGTCAATATAAGTTGAAATCAAATTCAATCATTGCAATATTTCCCTCATTAGGATTAGGGATTGCAATACCAGACCAACATGTCAATACCGATATTTCATTATTACATAATAAATACAGGTAATATTCAAATATCAAAACTGGTATTACAAAAGTAAATTAAAATCAATTAAAAGTGTTCAATTAAATCAACCCAGTTATTTCAATAGTTCACATTAAATACCACCATTTAAAAAATAGAAGCATAAAGAGCTTATTTCCCTTTATTGTTTCCTTGAATTTAAATACGACTTTAAAAGTAATAGTTCAATAATAATTTTTGATTGAAATCTTCAATCAAAAATTATTCTCAAATATTTTTTTTGTTTTGGAAGAACACTCATGAAATAAAAAAAACACCATATATTGTAATGGCTAGATACCGTTGTTTTCCATTTTGAAAACCAGTATTGAAAAAACAGTTAAAATACCGGGATCCCGGTTTCGGTAATACCGGTATTGCAAACCCTAATTCGGATTACTACATTAAAAAAGTAGCTAACGTATACAAAAAGTGAGCTACCCTGTTATATAGAACTGACATTTGTTATGATTTTGTGTAACTATATATTTTTATAAATATTTACTTCTCAACAATTATTCAAGTTTTGCACAAGTTGTTTATTACAGTACTACTGTATTTTTTTATTTACCTGGTTACCAAGACATACATTGAATTTGATTGTATTTATAATACGTATTCTTACTGTTAAAAATTTAATAAAATATATTATATTATAATACAATGCCTTTTAATTTGAAATCTTATAATTCGATTCGTACAACACCGTGACTGATGATATCATAAAAACGTATTTGGCCGTTTGTATGCGTGTTTGTAGAATATTTAATGCGTAATCAAGTAAAAAAACATAAAATCTATTTTCGACAAAACAATACTCCCATAAAAAATCAGTGTGAGTTATTTGACATATATTTATTAGTAGTAGTATATTTGTATAAAAAAACTACAAAATATTTTAGATACCGAAAACAATGTGTTTATTGATTTGATCAATAGACAAACACCCACTAACCGGACGTAGATTTGACAGCTAAAATCACTAGCGAATGAGGTCCTACTCTCTGTGCCAATGCGTGCGGATTATTCAAATTATTTTTTTGTAACCTCTGTGCTCGATGTTTGCGGAAAGGCAATGAAGATTTGCCGTTCTTAATTGCAACAAGTGGGCATAATAAACAACAAACATAATGCCACACGTATAAATCAATGAAGATTTATACGAACAGGCATGTCACCCTCCTACCAATTGGGTCCACTGCTCATTGTCTCGCTGTTATAATCTACGGACAAAGGAACACAATATTAAATTCAAAGCTTGAATTATGTTACTAATGAGCTTATTTTTTGTATATTTTATTTTAAAGCTGGTGACTGCACAATAGTTTTTATTATTATAAATATTGTTACGATATACATGGCAAAATAGAAAATATTTATGTAACAGTAAAAACTGTTAAGAAAAGAAGAAAATAATAGTAAGCATCATAAATTTTCGTTGCTGCTGTGAATCGATTTTAAATCACTTTAATCAATTTGAATCAATTTAAATGCCATACTTTTCAAATATGCATTGTCATTTTCGTATTGCAGAAAATTCATCGTTATATCCAACCTTACGAGAAAAAAACTATAGAGATAATTGGTCGCCTTAGGTGATATCCTATTTGAATCAATATCGACTAGGAATTTAAGTATTCAGCGTTCAGCACTGTATGATCTTGAGTTGGGACATTAAATTTGCGTTTTTACAAACAATTTCGTTATAACTGATTTTCTCTGCAACTATCAAAAAATATAGGTATAAAATAGTGTTTACCCCTTTTATAGCTTTCTCTGTGAGGTGCAGTTCTGTATTTAATGCTGGTTATAGAAAATAAACGTTATCATCCTTTTAGATTCGGAACATAGTAATTCTGTACATTAATAACATATAAAATGCCAAAATTAAATACAAGCTTATTTGAGATTTTATAATTCTACAGAATCATTTTGATTGACAATTGGGTGCCATATTGTCACTGTATTTTTATTTATTTAATTTGTAATACTAAAGAGTTTCTGATTGAAGTTTAATCTACATATGGGGCGAAACTACGTGGTTAGTAATTAAGTACATGAATTATAAAATATTCCGTTAGTATTAATAGGGTTATGAATAATTGCACTTTGTGTAAGATAGTATTCACTTGATACACTTGAATTTTTATTTCGAAAGTTTTCACTTTGAATTAGATAGTTTTAACTTAGTACACTCAAACTTTGATTTTAATAGTCGAAAATTTCCACTTAGTCACAGATTCTTTTAACAAAGTGAGTTAAGTTGTAGTAGGTTATGTTAGGGTTGGTCTGGTTTGGTTTGTGTCATTACAGCTTCGTGCAGCTATCGTTTTTTAAAGTGTGAGTATTTATATGGATTGAAAACTATTTTATGTATGTAAAAATATTTTTTCGTAAGTGTAATATATTTCTTCAGTGTTAAAATATATTTTATTATCTGGGATCACTTTTTTTAGTGAAAGAATTTGTTTTTTATGAAATGTATTTCAAATTTGTTATGAACGAAAACAATTTTTATGAAAGTGAATATGCTCTAAAGCAAGTGCAGTTAGTTGTAAGCCGTATTAATGCTAAAAATTTGGTTTTATTGATATGAAATTTGAATGCTGTATTAATAAAACCATAACAACAATAGTCTACGCAAATGTAATTCATATTTCTGTAAAAATAAACGATAAATTACGGTATCTTAACATATAAGTGAGTCGTTGGTAAATAAACAAAAGGAGTTAAATCATTTGAGCGCATGATTTTTAATTGATTTTCAGAATATTCTCATGCTTTTTAAACGAAAAAGCTCTTGTCCTCATTAGTAAGCGAGCTTTAAGGCAGGTTTCAGAAAATATTCAATAATAATTGACGTGTTGACATCGACCGCTGATGTTTCTGCAAAAACATCATTTATCCATCAATCACTTGAGAATGCTTTTTCGCATCGCCGAGCTAATTGCGCGACCTGGCAAAAAAATATATAGCCTTAAAGCTGATGAGTTTAATCTTAATATTTTATAATATCTACACTTAAAATAACATTATTTTGTAGTCTTTATAACCTGTTAGTGCTTATCGTATTTCCATCAGTGTTTTATTTTCATATGTAAATGACCCACAGTAATTATTTTGAATGACCTAATTATATAATTTCATTACTAAAAAATAGTTGCATTGTAATTCCCAATATTTTTTTAGATCCATCATAAAACATTGAATCGTTGATTTGTGTCGTAAATATTTATAAAAATCAGTTTTATTCGATTTTAATTTTATTTTAAAAATAAAACACAATTTGTTTGTACTACTTCCACATGTTTATAATGATAAGGACTGGTTTCGCTCATCACGAGCATTATCCTCATTAGTTCATAATGTGAGTTTTGGCCACTCTCGTATCTAGATAATGTCTACACTAATCTGACAATACTAAATGAAATGATCAAAAGGATGACTATGACTAGCTCAGAGTTAAACAGCGTAAAAATGACTATTTATTGATGTATTCTATTTTATCTAATAAAAAAATAATAAACTTTTTTTTTTCAAAAAAATTCAGTGATAAAATTTTCGTCATAATATTGTGGGAAAATTCATAAGCTTTTAAGCATATCTTATGTTAATGATAATTTTTTGTCACAAAAGATATTTTTTAATTTTCTGCTTTCACGTGTATTCATAAATCGTTTTTTTCCTTTCGAAGGCTCTTGCGCTCCATGGCGGAAGTGGCGAGGCGCAGGCGCGCCGATCGTCGACACATACAACATAATTAAAATTTTGGAACGCGTAGGAAACAAAATAATGAAAGATTTATAAAATGCATCAGGCGAAACAATGTTGTAGTACCGGACACGACGCGATGAAATTTCATACAGCCTTGGCGGGCAGGTGAGCCGGTCATTAAATATTGACACATTACCTGCATACGGTTTTTTTATTATTTATTTCTTGGTCAGCCGTAAGAGAAATGGTTAATTGAACGTTCATCAGCGTTCAGTACCAGTTTTATAGCATGCAATTTTTGTTCATAATTGTTAAGCGCAACAAAATCTTTTGGTAGGATTTTAATTTATATCTCAGTATACAATGAAAGTATGTTTTTTTGTAAGCTTTTTATGGCAAACCTTTAGCAGAGAGATATGAGCTTACGTCCTGCTTCGTTCCACAGTAAAAGGATTTGAATTCGCGAATCGATTTACGAAATCACATAAAAAAATGTATAGGCTATGTAACATAATCCTGAAAGCAAATGGTAAACAAAGATCGATCAGCTGATTAGTAGTCTCCCATTTACACCACCTATTTTTCATATCCTCCATTAAGAGAATGATCGAGTGATTGTTGAACAACTTCGGTTGTTAAATCCTCCACATTGAGACTGGATATGGTTTTAAAAATACACATTTACCATAGAATGTCTGAAATATTAAATTATATTGTGAGAATTTGCAAGCAATTTTGTATTAAGCTTTGTATATTTTTTCTCGACTACAATTTTGTTTTATTATGTCACATAAAATTATAGTTTCTATATTTTACATAAAAGCTCGATAAAGTAAATTATATTTTCCACTGTATTAAGACTAATTGCATTAAACTTAATTGTTTTTTTTTGGATTATTGAAATTTTGTACACTTCCGTGTATTTTGTCACTAACGACTCGGGTTTCGCCTTTTGGCATCTTCAGGCATTCGAGCACACGAATGGACTCGAACTGAGTTCCAGTCCAGTGAGCCAGTTCGAGTCCATTCGTGTGCTCGAATGCCTGAAGATGCCGAAAGGCGAAACCCGGGTCGTTTGTGACAAAATACATGGAAGTGTACAAAATCTCAATAATCCAAATTTGATATTGAAATTCCATCAAGCACCCTCAGTCGATGTCTTAAATTATACTTAAATTAATTGTTTTTATAAACTACAAAGCGGAACATTCAGTTTATTTTTATGAATAAAAAGTTTTTCCTTTTTTATATCTTTTTTAAACAGATTTGAACAGATTATGTATTATTGTGGAACTAAAGTTCTGTTATGATTCAATTAATGAGCAAGTTTAATATAATATTTTAAAGCCTAATATGTTCGTTGCCAACAAACATTTTAGTAAAAAGTAGGTACCTAATGCAATTTACTTAAACGGTATTTTTTGTGTAGGTGATTTTTTTAAGGCACCACAGCAAGTAAAGCAAATGACATATTTATAGGAACAGGTGGTGTCGTGAAGATGCCTTGTATTAAATCAACCGTGGCGATCAAATTTATCACGCGATTACACTTAGCGTAAAACAATATTACCCGTAAAATTATAATAATTTTTTTAATGTATTATAATGAAAACGTTTTGGAAGCGAATATAGGGTTGACAGTCATGAAATTTTTTTCATTTCACTAATATGAATGGTTTTTAAAAATGAAGTCGGCTCTATTCGTTTTTATTTTTATAATTGAGACTGATTAAAAATATTTACCATACTTCCTTCTACAAAGAGATAAATTAAGGCAGTGGTCTCCAAACTGAATAAGAATGCGAGCTACTTTCAGAATTAAAAATATCTGGTCAGCTACTTATACATATTCATTCTTTATAATTTTTTATCATCGTCCTTTATCGTACCATAAATAATATTATTAAATTAGTTAAAATAAATTATGACATCGAAACTCCAGTAAAACATAAAATGCATGCTTTAATTATAACTGAAATAATCTTAAACTTTTAACGAAAAAATAACTGAAAAATATCATGAAATAAGTGTGAGGAAGAGTAAAATAATTATTAGATCACTGAATTAGGGTAAAGAAAGTCAGCGTCCGTGGCGCAGTTGGTAACGACGCCGGCTACTTTGCGGATGTCTCGGGTTCAAATTCCAGTGCCGATGGTTTTCATAGATTGACCTTTCAATCGATTTATAGATTTCTGTTTGTAGTCTTCTCTCCCACCCATTCCATCCTCGCGGGGCGTAGTGAGAGCGATTAGCTAACCACTAGTCCTGACCTAGCCCTATCCTTATATCTCTACTCTCTTCGAAAAAAGAGAGGTTGAGCAGCTGAGTGACAAGCAGTTCTCGTAGAAAAATTCTGTTAAGATACCTCCATTAGGAGACCATATGCTCCACATTGGGAGTGGACATGGAAAAAAATCACTGATGTGAATAGACTTCATTTAACGAATTGTGTATTGTAAAATGATAAAAAAAATCTCATTTTATTAACATTCACATATTATATTAACGTCTTTTATAAATTTACAACCTTTAATAATACATACATGTCTTTGACTTAGATATATGTCTTATAATATCTACAATACATTGGTTTAATCATTTTTTATTTCTTTAAAATATTTATAAAAAATAGAACCTCGTTAATTCTTGTTATAATTTTATTAATTGTTTGCTTACACTTACTTTCATAATCAAAACTTATTTTTTGAAAAAAAGCTTCTGATAAGCTCTGAATGTAACGATACATTGTTTTTTAGTTGCATTAGTTATGTCACCTTTATTTTAATATCCTCTTAAAATGACATTTCTTTCTTCAGTTTCAGCCCAATACAATTTCCAGCTTAGTGTTTTTAAATCACCTCTCAAGCCCTGTATGTATATTTTAAATATCTTCTGGGAATGTTAGGTTTGGAAAATAAATCATGTTTATAAAAATAAAAAAAAAACATTCTTCTACTATAATTTAAGACATCGACTGAGGGGTCAGGCATTCGAGCACACGAATGGACTCGAACTGAGTTCCAGTCCAGTGAGCCAGTTCGAGTCCATCCGTGTGCTCGAATGCCTGAAGATGCCGAAAGGCGAAACCCGAGTCGTTAGTGACAAAATACATGGAAGTGTACAAAGTCTCAATAATCCAAATTCTTCTACTAATTCCACAATTTTAAAATTGCAGAATTAGTGCAAAAAAGGTTTTAGTTTTATAAATAAAATAACTTAAAAGTGATGAGTCAATTTGTTACCATTAATATTAAATAAGAGAAATTTCAGTTTCCATTAAGTAAAAATTTGAACTCATTATTTTCAAGTTCAAATATTACATAGGGACGTATTGTCCTTTAAGATTTTGCGTTATTGGCCAAGATAAACTACAAATGTCTCTGTACTTCGCTAATCAAATTTTAAAAGCATTGAAAATATTAGCCCGTCTTGTATCTGGTACTTTGGTATTCGTTTTCGTCCCTTAAATTAATGCTTGAAATAAATTAAAGAACACTTTTATACATATTTACAGGTAAGTACCCAGATAAGGTAATTATTATTGTTTTATCATTGAAACAACTCTTGCTCCAGAGTAATTATTGTAAGCTGTATATCAACTAATATCAGTGTATATTAATAAACCACAATGTCCACAGTAATCATTTTTTCTATTGGATTACAAATTTGTTTATGTGTTTGGTCTTTACATGAGAAAACCAAAAATGTAGACATCACAGATGATCTAATTCATGGGCACATTTGCTATATAATAGCACGTTTATTACGACAATGCTAATGGGCCCTTGCAAATAGCAGAGATAACTTTCCATGACTCAGCAAAAGAAAATATATTTGCCGTTATAACCATAACACTTAATGACGTTATTGTTCTTATAAACTTGACTTGTATTATCGTACTTTGTACAAATAGTACCAGAAATATCGGAGATTTGTCTCAATTATCATGAAATATGAAAGGCTTAGGCGTGTGGGATCTTTCAATCTCACAATTCATTTATGTTGCCTTTATTGTTTACGCCCACTGTAAATTAAATTACTAGTGGTTTTAGCCCACCGACTGAGTGTATGGACTACTATTTTTAAACAAGAATATATTTGAAAACGTTAAAAATAAACGAACAATGTTAATAAAAACATAAAAAAGACAATACGAATGATGTACAATAAAAGTTAAATGTATAATAAGCTGATCTTAATATTAATTTTTAGTTACAACTACAGCGAATTGGTTTGATGGTATGGTATTTAATAAATCTAATACTGTCTCATAATCCGTTTTTACTAATGCCCGAACCTCCCTAAAGCAATTCTGTTTCCTCGCGACCATCCCAAATATTTAGCGATTACCAACGAATCAATGCTGTTTTTTTTTCTTTTTGACAACCGGTCGTTAACTATGCATTTCATTGCTATACCCGATAAGCTATTTATATTGGCAATAAACCTTGTTTCGCTTAGTTTGCGTTAGTTAGTATGTCTACTGAAACACCCCGGTAAGTCTAGAAGACTCTTCCCTCGACTTCCGCTTTTAGTTACGGTAGCAATACTCTTTCTCATCTGCATAAGTATGAAATAAATTCTTATTAGGTGTAACAACCTGTTATCTTTTTCAACAAAAGACTGTATAGCATTACAAATTACAACTGATATAGATTTTCTCGGTCATACTCAATTTAAACAGCCATTATATTATATAGATACATACAAGTTAAATTAGGCCATAGCTCTTTTCTCTGTGAATATTTATTAATTTATAAATATACAGTATTCTATATTACTATTACAAAGCCTGATTCTTATCACGATTCGATATACCGTAAAAATAATATATTAAACAGTATTGATAAAAATGGTCTTATGCCTCGGATGTTCATTCGGACGTATTAAATTAATTAGTAAATTGAAGAATTTACAAGACACTGACTTTACAAAATTATTTGTTACAAGTTAAATAGATCTGCTTTAATATTAATTCAAAATATTTGTGTCTAAAACAACTGAATCAACGTTATCACACCAAATACAGTCTTTATGATGCAGTTTGATCCAATTGTGGATTCTTTATAACTAGTAAGACTAAGTAAGATTAAGTAAGGTGATATCATGGTTTTTAGCTCCTCTTAGAACTCTAGTCGTCAAAGGTGGATAAAGATTCTTTTAGATATAATTTTGACTGAAGCCAAAACAGCTATCAACTATATTGTATGGTGCTTTTAAAAGTATTATTTATACATAATAATGGATTACTTCAAATTAAATGCAAATTCAACCAAAAAGTACCTAGTAAATAGATGTAGAATACAAAGTCATCAGTAATGCCACCTCTGAAACATCGCCATTTATAACCGTTGATGACAATGCTTTAAATATACCACTTAAATTAAAACAGATATCATTGAATGTTTCAAATAATTGATAGAAAAAAACTTTTAATTATATGCGTGGGCCATAACAGTTACATGGTAAACCGCCTTTATTGTATTAAATGTACCGTGTAATTTTATTTCAAAGCTGGTAATGAATTAAATACTTTTACGCCCTTTAACGTTTCTTTGCGTGTATTGAGTGAGTCTGCGAATATTATTTGACACATCGATGCGCGGCGCATGGCCATTCACTCACTCACACGGTCTACCAATATGCAAAGTGCTGCCAAACTTAAACAAAAAAAAAACGTCACCGAGCAAACGAAAACAAAAGAACATCGACGACAAGACTGCAGCAGAAACAAAAAAAAATGTGCAACAATAAAAACAATATGAGACAACGAAATCACGAGAAACCAGTTTGGTGCTATGGGTAGGAAGAACGAACCGTTGTATGAAAAATAATAGTTTCAGTATCTACACGGTAAAAAAAATATTGTGTTATAAAATTTATTAAGTAGACTTTATTTAATAGCATAAAAAACACTATTGCGTGTATATAATATGTTATATGAAAATATCGTAACGATTTTTTCATAGAAAAATGTAATTAAATGAACTTAAATATTATGGACTCGGACGTTCCAAAGTCAATATAAAATGATGATGTGTCAATATAACATTATTGTTTTCTTTTCAAATAAAACACAATTTGTTTGTACTACTTCGACATGTTTATAATGCTCAGGACCAATTTCACTTTAAAATATAATACCTTTCCACCAAGAATTGACAGTTAACATCTTAAAAGTAATGTAAATGTAATGTCTTTTCTGCTAGGGTTTATCTCTGTTAGCTATACTGCCACATATTTTTACTGTGGAGACAAGTATTTAGGATAAATAAAATGAAGTAAATCTTTTTGAATTACCAATTGTATGTTTCTTTTTTACTTCTAATATTGTACTCGGTAATGGTTTTAAAATAAAATGACATTATTTATTTGAAATGCATGCTTTCGTATTTACAGTATGTTTAATTTATGCAGCTGTGAATACGAGAGCAAATCATTTTTCCTGGTGATTACACATTGACGACATACATTTCGATCAACATATAGAATTAGAACCACTCATCCAAATCAATATATTAATTTTCAATTGAGTCTATCGAAAAATTAATAGAGAAACTTAGCACTTCCAAATATTGGGATAAAAATGTAGTGACATTCTACAGAAAGAAGTTTCCACAGTCTTTTATACAATCAGTATTGGTTACTCTCACTAACCAAACTGTTTTTAGTGATGAAACCTTTTTAGAGAAATAAATATTTTTTTAATATACCACATTTCCATTTACGAAAAGAAATTCACTTACTGAGTAAAATCATCCTTAATATTTTAAAAGAAAAAGTAGCCAAACTTTTCGATTTAGATCTACCAATTGTTAATTAAAAACATGAAAAAATGAATTTTATTTCTTAATACATTTTTTAATTATATATATAAATACTGTATCTTAATGTAGAGCACGTAAGCGTATAAGCTTCCAGAGACCATATGGACTGTGAGGCATTGAGGTGAGAGATTGAAGGTAGTCCGGATAGCATTAAGATAGAAACATTACCGGCATAACTGTCGATTAAAACTGTTGTATCTACAGTACCTTTTCTTTACATATTTTTTATATGCTTAAAAAGACTAATCCTATCACTGATGATGTTTATAATCAAAATTATTTTAGTTTTTAAAAGTCTTGATTTAATATGTAAATTAAAGTATGGCATTAATTATTTCTTAGTATTAAAAATCATTTCAAAAGGTTACATATTTTAATTTTTCATTATTATTTAAGTCACCAGAAAAAAATTCACATATATCGCATTGACATTTTTTCATGAGTCATAATATAAGGCAACGGTCGCCAACTTTTCAGACGCCACTGACCACTCAAATTTTAATCTGGCGGTCCTCTAGCATATTTTTTTCTTGAAGGATTACAAACATGTTTAAAATAATGATCATAAAAGTTACAGTATTTTATTATGAAACGGTATGTATTCATTACGAGTACACACCACACTCGCTTTCTACCAAATTACAAAACATTTAACTCTTTATTGCAATATGGCAGCTTGTAGGTATACTACACTTCTATAAATCTAACGTTTTGATTTCGCTACTGCTCACTGCCTGGGAGGAGTTCTTGTGACATACAGACAAAAAGACAGACGTGTGTATTTTTTGTTTTGTAGTATAGAATTTAGTAAAACGTTATTTCTAAGAGAAATTATTTCTTCGTTCGAAATATCTACTAAATATAACATGTAAGATAATCTGTTTCGGTATTGACTTACAATTTTAAAACACGACCCATTAAACGACAGTTTGCACTTAATGCAACATAACACCTGTTAACATATTAGCTGGCATAGTAACCAAAAGCTAAGTTATTTTTCTGCAATAATCTCAGCACGCACTTGCTGCGAGGGTCGCAAATAAAGCTCTCACCTTGCGAGAGCTTTTCAAAGCGAAGCTTTTAAATAAACAATACAGTTCTTAAACGCAGATGTATCACGAATCACGACTTGCATGCTTACGTATTCAAAAAGTATACCATTTAATATACTGCTTTTTGACAATACATATCAACTTCTAATAGAAAGAATTTTAATGCCAATGTTCTTAAAGAAAAAAAACTTTTCTTTCATTTCATTTCAAGATTTATAAAAAAAATAATCATCAGTATTTCTAAATGTTATGAGAACAGCTTATATTTATAAGATAATAAAACAATCTAAGTGGAGGATTATACCAACATTTTAGTCAAATGGTCCACATCGTTGGTATCGACCGCAGTATTCATGCGTTCGAATCCCAGTACGGCCAGTTGTATAAATTGGTTAAACAAATGATTAACATTGGGTGACAATGGGTACATGGTAAAATAAAAGTAACGTTTTGCTTGTTTTCTAGTTTTTAAAACTCTTAATTCCACAGACAAGAACATTAAGAAGATTGACATATATTATATTCATTGCTCGGGAGTTTATATTTTGCGATATGCGAAGATTTTTCTAATAGTATGTCATTGGCTCTCAAATATTTATCATCGATTGATTCGTAACAAATCTTTCCAGACAGAAAGATGACAATATAATCATTAAGCAGTTGATAAGATAAATACATATATTTGAATGGCTTTTGATTTATGTTAATTATAAATTCTTTAATGCACATTATTGTCTATATCCGCTTGTTGAAATATATTGCTTTTTCAAATTTGAATATTTGCAAACAAATATACTTTTAAATCATATATTTTTAAATGCTATCATAAATTATCATACCGTATAATTTTGATTTATATCAAGCAATAATGATCTTGTCCAAAAAGACGAGTTGTTTTGAGTAAAACACAGCAATATATCTATGTAAAATATAACGAATTTACTACCATGTGTATAAAATTCATTACGATAAACAAAAACATATATTTTAAATTTGATTTACTTTTGTATTGATCACAGATAAAAGATATGAAATATATATTAGCTAAATAAGAAAAAAATCGTTAATTATAATGTATACTTTGTAATAATAAGAGTATTGTTCTATTTTTCTGTACATTTTTTGATCTCTATCGATATTTTTTAAATCTGACAAATTTGTAGCCATAATTTTATCGCCCACTTAAATATATTAGATATATATTAAAATCGAATATGGGTCTTTTGTCTACATCATATTACAATATCAATGTGACACACGGTAACTATCAATAAATCGTTTTTTAAACCCTAGTGTGTCTAAGATAATTCTAGACAATGTTTGGTTATCAGAACACCTAAGCATAAAGGCAAGTTTCATCAGTTTTATTATTATAGCTCTACTATCAGACAAAGAATTAAATGTTTCATGTTTAATATTGCATTCATATTGTAAATTTTCGTTTTACTTCATTTTCTAATTCACAGTACTGTAATATGCAATAAAGTAATATGTTAAAGTTGTAAATAAAGGATACATTATACGAAATATAACACCGTATATCCTATGCGAAGTTTACTCCAACACTGGCTACAATAATCCTAAAAAAAATGTACCTCTTCAACTAATTTGTAACGAGAAAAAAATGTGATATGTCTATGCATATAAGTCTATCATAAATTTAATGGTGGAATATCAAAATCAAGACCATTTATATTGTTCTATAAGTTTAATTTTCACTTTTTATATTTTCTATGGATTCGGTGGTAACTTTTTGGGGGTCAATTTTTAATATATTGCACTTCTCATGTTATCACAGCTTTTGCTGTTCTATTTTTGGGACTTATGCTCCTCCGATAAGTCTACAATGTAATGAGCCCGTTGGTTTTTTGCAATGCATAAAATGTTTATAAGAGTAACATATATCTTTAGCAAGTACCTGAAAATGATGTTATAAATTTGTAAACATACTGTACTTTCAAAGGCGGCTCGCGTTTTTAATCTAATAAATCTAAGTTCACGCGTTATCAGTAAAGGCGATTCTAATGATTTTATCAAACGGAATTTGTTTATGCGCTACACACACCTTATGTTAAAAGTTCAGCAATCAATTGTCCATGGCACTCAACACGTAATAAGATCTTTTTATCTCCAAGCGTTTCTACTCTATTCCGGTATGGTATAACACTTTGTCCTATTCAAGAAGAAGGTTTATTGTTTCCCCAGGCGAGGCGTCAACACGTCAATAACTTAGTAATTCGTATCGTTTAGTCAATTTTGCATATATGCCACAACCAGGATTAACCTATGAGCAGAGCCATTAACTACTTTCAAGTAGAAAATAACTTTTTGTCAAGTCGAGATAACAATCTTTAATAACCAATTATTATTTTATGTCCGTACAATTTAACATATTATTTGCATAAATCATTGAAATGAAACTATTCAAGTTGCATATTCTGATTGAAAAACGGTAATAAGTTTTTTATTAATACGACAACGTTGTATCTTACATATGTCTTATAGAAAAAATTGTCTCGTTATGAATACGATATATTACCAAGCTACCCGAAAAAACTTACTTCCTTAACAAATCATTTATTTGTGTATCTAAATTGAAGATATCAAGCATGACCGAAGATGAATATTTAATTAATCGAAATAATACGTAGGTAGATAATATTATTATTATGAATGAAACATAATTTCGAGTTTTCGATAAGACGTTTTATTAAAAACCATGATACAAAATATGTTTTCTTTTTTAAAAATTCAAGCTGATATACATATTCAATTCATTAGTCAGACAACTCCAAATAAATTAAATTTGAGTTAAATATGCAGTTATATGTAAAATCTTGCACGCTATCTGATTCAGTACTTTTCTTTAAATACTGTTATCCCGTTTCACAAAGGGTTTTTTATTTCCCTGTGATCTTGATCAATTGGAAAGCCCTCGCAACCAGTGTCTCGTAAGAATGATGCCTAGAATACATTTTTATCATAATTTTCACAGCGCCAGCCCTCAAATAGTTATTAAATTCATACATTCCAAAGAACTTCAAGATTAAAATCGGTCCCTTCGTAAGGCAAAAATGTTTAAAATTAAAACAATCTTGACTGAGCTTTCCCAGACGATTTTGCATGAATAACATTATCTTTGGTTTAATTATCGAATAAATTATCAAAAATGTTAATATTGCTATATTTAGTTGCAAATCAAATTTTATATACATCGATTGTCCAATTTATTAGTCAGAAGACTCAAAAAATGAGTTAAATATGCAGTTATATGTAAATGTTGCTACCAAAATGCTAAAGCAGATAACCTTCTAAAGAATTAAACAAAATGCTGACATTTCTGGGTCAGTAAAAGAATATTTCTAAATATCCTTATTCTGATTGTACTCGTAAAGTACTTAATTGTAAAATACCTGTTTATAAAATGTATAAAACTCAGGTACAATCAATAATTTATTTATTAATGGAGACATGAAAATTGCTTTTCTCATTTTCTCAATATGGGTTACTTGGAATTTTCTGAGTAATGAACTGGACGATCAATATAATAATGTTAGGATTCTTACAATTTTATTTTGTAACTACATTGAAACCTCAATCTGCCGTTCTTGCAATCTTAGAGGGCCTGACAAAACGATTTACTTATGTTCTACTGTATATAATTGAACTAATTAGTACAAGAATATTATATCTTCATTCAGCAATGACATATGTATAAAAACGATCGAGTTGAGATATGTCATGAAACTGTCAAGGTTTTCTGTTTAGCAACATACTTAATTCCCTTGGCAAATATGTAGAAATAAAGTAAATTGATTGTCAAAACAGATATACGCGGCATGTAATAAGAATAGCATTTGGTCATTATTAAGATAACTGTCATTAAAAACCTGAATGCATGTCAATACAACAACAGTTAAATATATTTCAGTCATCTTTGATCCACAGTACATGGTCGTTCTGTGCAGTTGTAGTCCATAAAAATTCCGTTTAATATCCTTTAAAACGTCGACTAATGAAATAAGTCTAGAAAACTTTAAAACATTAAAATAAATGAACATCGATTGTCATTCAAATATATTCTACTCGATCGAAATGAATAACAGAGATTACAATTTTTTTTTTAATAAAGTATCCCATTCCATTTCATATCTTCTCTCATAGGTATCGTGACAGGAAAGTTAGTATGGGTACATACATAAAGTTACAAATTGACGTTTCATTTGTCTCATATTATTTTTGATACTAATAGTCGATAATAGTATCGAAACCAACGGTCGCTAAACGGTGATCCGTGAACCACTGACAGTCCGTAAAGTTATTGCAGTAACGTAATTGAAGCCATGAACCCAAAAATTTATGTCAAACAGAAACAAAAGGCAGCAACAAATATCACTGTAATTATTTTGTCATAAAAAATAAGTATAAATACCATTTTAAAACAAAAGGTGTAACTTTAATGATCCTATTTCATATAAATATATGTTTTAAAAAATCGTTTTGGTGGTACGCGAAGATCAAAGTTGTCAGTTTGGTGGTCTGTGTCGGTGAGGTCCAAAATGTTCGCGGCCGCTGGCTTAGACAACTAGACCACGTTTACAAAACACATTATAATATATTCTAATAACTGTTCTATTGCACATAAAATATGCATTTAATATTTTTTATTTAAAGGAACCTGTCTCGATATTTTAATAGTTTCATTTTTTTTAATTCGATCGAAACATTAAAACTTATCGACATAGATTAAATGTTAGATTAAATCTTATCTTGAGTGATTTTTTTTAACAAAACGATCCATTATTTTTTTTCTTTGCTAATATTATGTTAGACTATTAAAATACTATTTCACATAAAAATTGTTTTTACTAAATACCACTTCTTAGAGTATATTATGTAGATTAATTCATTTGTATAACATAAGAGTAAAAAACCGCTTAGAAAAACAACTATTTTTTTAATTGAGTCATATCCCAATGTGGATAAAATCATTTAAACGAAAACTGATCGAAAGTCTTCTGGTTAGCGTTCGCTCTTCCTGCAGGATTCGGAAGAATGGGTGAGAAAACTGGAATGGTATCACAGAATTCCATGCATTTTTATAACATCTGTAAATTGAATGAAAAGCAGTATTTAACCCTTTTGTATTCACGGTGTAACAATGAGTTACTTCGGCCATTAAACCTTTTAAATATGTGTGAAATAGGTCACGCAAAAAATTAGAATTTTGCTATTAGTAAATAAAATAGTTCTGCATATAATTAAAAATACATTATGGTTTATGTCTTCTTTGTATAATTAATCATAATTTGAAAACCTCTTCAATTTTACCATAGAAAAATAAGAAACTTTATTATGGTATAAGTAGTATTAAGTATAGTATAGTATAGTAACAATTAGTATAGTATTGTAACAATCCAAGATGCATGACCGCACCGTATGCAACCGCTTTGTTTCAAAAGGTCACCAAGACACGTCTCGAGCTTATTCTGCTATGAAGAATTTCGATTGTTGCGTCTTTTGATAATTTTGCATAAATTGATATATACACACAAAATATGACGTAAAACATTCACTTAATACTATATAAACCATAGGTCACTTTTTGAAAATGTCAATTTGCTTTAACGACAAAACCCACACGGCAATGTAATGTGACTGCATGAGATCCGGATTTTTTTAGCATGTAAACAGGAAGGTTAAACAAGGCTATTTTTGGTTTCCAACCATTTCATCTGGTAACTTATTTCTGGATACATGCGTTACCACCCGGCCACAAGAATCGGCTGGAATAATGATCAGACTTTTCAAAGGCGCTTGCAATGATTTACAACGACACAAAATAACTTAATCTTTTCATTGAACATACATAACTATTTATTTTTATTGGTTTTAAGTTGTAAATATACTGATTATTTATTAAATTTACAATAAATTATTATAACGGATCTAAGAAAAGTCAAGCCTATTGGGAGAGTCTTAAAAAGATAACCGCTTATCCACCCAGCTCACGTCGTGTCCATCATCTATATTATGAACGTGCATTGATATTAATTCGTTACAAATATTCAGTGATGTGTAAGTACGCTTTTACGCACACTACAGAAATCAACTAGTTATCTTTTATTAAAATAAAACAGTATTTCTAAAATGTGCAACGAAGATTTACATTTATTACATAACACGATTTCTTAGCCAAGTGGTGAATGCACTTCGTTGTTTTTGGTTATACAATTAAGGATTGAAATCCCTGAATGAAAATGTTCATTTTATTTCTTAGTCGATTTATGGATTTGTATACAAATGTTTGGATGTACGATTGTAATGTTTTTATTCCTTCCCACCCATCTCCTATCTGTCTGCTAATCTTGTTCCATCCCCACATTTCTATTCTTACTATATTGAATGACTTACTCACAAAAAAATATCGTTAAACGCTCCGCAGGCAACTCAGACGTAGTTTAAAAAAATGAATAGGTATTTTTTTTATTATTAACGTTTTGCATAACACCAATATCTTAGAATTTAAAGTTGCTCCATTTTGGCAAAACGCAGATTTTTAGACATCATCTATTTCACACCTTCTGAATACAGATAGATGGTAATAAACAGTATTTTTTTTAGTTAAATTGTTTGACTAATGACAGTGCCTCAGGTTTAGTTATACCTTCCAAACACCGTAAACAAACGTAGCCCTTGTTAGTGCTTTAAAAATCTGATGGGTATTTTAAGTATTTCGGGAGCAATGCAGCATTGCCATCACATCTTTCTATCTTTGTGAGACTGGATCATTTACTTGCATTAGCGTATGCGAGTTCTTCTGTATTACAATTATTTTAATATAAATTGACACTTATTAAAAAAAATATTGAATAATATACATATCAAATTTGGATTATTGAGATTCTGAACCTTCCTAATTCTCCGTTATTATATCCTATACGTTGAAACACCTAACAGATGTCACTAAACGTGGAATGATTGTATATATTTACCCTTTCATCGAATTACATCCCGTTGAAACCCACAATGCTATTATAATTGTAAAATCACTGGTAATTCTAAAATAAGTTGGAAAGCGGCAATTCGCCACTCTGTTAATGTGTTGTTTACTAAATAAGGATTAAGGCAATTCTCGAAATGTTAACTCAGGTATCAGTCTGGCTCTCAGACGTATAATATTTTACCTCGTAAATAATATTTGTCGGCTTTGTATCTCCTATATAAACGTTACACACTGTTTACTGTCTGTCAGTTCGAGTCCATTCGTGTGCTCGAATGCCTGAAGATGCCGAAAGGCGAAACCCGGGTCGTTAGTGACAAAATACATGGAAGTGTACAAAATCTCAATAATCCAAATTTGATATTGAAATTCCATCAAGCACCCTCAGTCGATGTCTAAAATTATATAAATTATATAATATACATATAATTGTACTATACATAGACTCTATATACCATCGGCGTGCGGTGGACTTATCACTATCTCTATCGCACAACCTAATTTGGGTATGAGCAAGCAGGATATAAGGGTATGCGTCGCATGCCCTTTCATCTCGCTTGCACCTTCACTCTTCACGTGATTGAACGAGAAAGAGATAAAGCCGCCACCTTCGCCTGCTATATACATATACATAGACAATTCATTTTATTCTTATACGTTATTCTGTGTTTCCTGTGCAATTTGCCTTTTTTCAGTTACATGCTTTTCACTGTACGGTATATTCTAAAACATTTTTGGACAATTTAAAATCTACCTTCTTAAATTCTAGCACGCCACTACACATAATAATATATATATTCGTAATATTATAGTTGTCCGTGCGTAGGAAGAGTGTTTACCCGCTAGATCACATAAATAATACAATCATCTTAACAATTGCTATTCGAATTGAATTGCCACTTAAAAATAATTTCATTCCCTCAAGATTATTTCTTTAAGAATTGGTCGTCGTTTCTAATATGAGGCATATAAATAAACCGTGTTCCATTCACCTGACGAAATGGTGACTTACCACACATCCCACGATCGACTTCGGAAATTATGCCTTTTCTAAATTTAGTAGTAAAAAATATAATATATGATTCAATCAAGGTACCATAGTTCAAATTATTCGTGAAACATAAGATGTGTCAAAAGAAAGCTTCATAGTTAACAGTAGATCGTAATAAGTCACTTAATAAAAACATTTTATTTGAACCTTAAGAAATGGAGGTACGATAAATATTTTCGAAAAAAAATATCTCTCAGTATTCACGAGGCATTATATTATGAATAAAACGAAAACAATACTGAGGACTGCGAGTTGTACGGCAATGTCAGTGAAGCTCAATCAATTATGTTAATTAGTTTATTTTTCTATACGATAAAAAAATATTCGGCATTAAAGCAAATTTCGAATCCTATAGATATTTGGTATTTTAAATTAGTGATAGAAAGACTCGAGGACAATCTAAAAAAAACACTCTAGATCAGTGGTTCCTATGTGCGGCCACCAAAGGATTCGTTCGTGGTCACCAACGGTTCTATAGTAATAAATATTGATATTTGTTTATTCGTATTGCGTACGTATGCGGCTCGAAAACGTATTTGTAATGAATGAATATTTTTAATAAAATAGAGATCCTTTTTTACATAAAAATCAATCGGGATCAATACGGTAACCCCATCGGGTTAATTTGTGCTGCAGTGCATTTAGTAATTCGGTCTGTTGTACGATAACTAACGCTGTTAATCTTCCAATCCTGTAATTATGTGATTACCTTCCGATTTTTTTTATAAATATGGAAACACCTGTATATTACGTTATTTTTTATTTTTCTAATTTTGAAGGGAATTTGATACAGTCCCCGAGTTAAAATGGATATAAGAAATTATATGTAAACAACCATTCATCAAATTGAAAGTGTAAAAATCTAATGACTAACATATTTTTAGACATATTTAAACCTGCAGGACTCTATAATATTATCTATAGATTATCTATAATGACAGGATTGTAAAAATATAGTACATATTTTTAAAGAAATTTTATTAATACATAAAAATTTTGCGCCAAACTTCTGTGTTGTATTGGTATATGGTTAAAATTCAAGTAGGTAATGAGTCCTTTAAATGCATCGGCCTACTATTTTAAATAACGACTGAAAAATTTGGTGCGGCCACGAGACATTTCCAAAAGACCACTGATATTCTTTATGCGGCCACGGAGAAATTCTCCGTGAGAATAAATGCACTAAATTCTATTTCAACTTGATAACAAATAGTGATATGTGGAACTTATTTTTGGTTGAAAAAACAGTATATTATACAGAAATCAATCACTATTTCTGTAACTTTTCTTTATAATTATATTTTTCACTGTTCAACGACACAATTAATATTTTGTTAATATGTTCGTTTCTAAGATGGAGAATATAGACTCCAAATAGTTCAAAGTGAGTTTTAAAATAAGGTGTTTTAACAAGAACCGATTGCGAACATCAGTGTGAGGATTTAAACATGAGGTTATGAGTGAAGAAGTGTACGGCAATCACTCTCTTTCTTTCTGCTTCTCGTTTTTTCAAATATTGGTTAGAAGGAAAGGACTAACAGCATGGAAACACATGTTTTGAGATAACATTCTTCAAGAAAACAATTCGATCGTGATTATTTTATCACTACTGACAAAACAACAATAGTCGTAAAAATATGTTTTGTTAAACCAGGAAATATAAATGTCTGAAATAAAAATATGTCAGGTGAAAATTAACGGGTTGGCAGATGCAGGTGTACCTGCCCGCATGGAAATTAATATTGTGAATACAAGATATGTGCATCTCAATGAGTTGCGACAGGTTTCTGATGCTTGCCGATTATCAGCATTTCATTTGCTAACTGCATTACAATTTTATCACGCTATCAATCTTAATGCTGAGATTTAAATATTTTATTTGATTTGATTAATTAAATAAATGGATATCATTAAATAAGCCAACATATAAGAAACAGACACGAAATCGTTGATAAAAATGTTGCGAATTAATTTTTAGAATACATAACTTTACTCTCAGACAATTTTGGCATGCATATATTATCAGAAAACACCGAATTTGCTCGGTAAGAGTATTTGATTTTAATAGAATAATGTGTAGTCATCAATGATGTGTTAATTAAAAATACGTTATCATTTATTCCAAATTCTGTTTCCAGAAATCGGTTTTTCTTTTATTTTTGTATATATTTAACACTTACTTTATGCAATTTTGAATCACACCTGCTCCATGTGCAACGCTTGACAAATCATGAAATTACGATAAATAATAAGAAATTTCACTATGGACAGATAGAATCTAAATTTGTGGTGATGAACAATGTTGTTTAATTATATTAAGATGTGGCACCCTTTTATATGTTGTATAAGAAAGCGAAACGCCTAAAATAATTTTGATGTGTTTCACACCATCACTGTACACATCACCACGTGTACACACAAAACAATTCATACAGTATTAGTGGTGGAAGAAAAGACTTGGTACCTTCGGACGAAGAACTGTTCAAATTATTGTTTCAACCTAATATTCAGTGGTTTCAGGTCAACGTTCGTTCTTCTCGTCTTTGGGGCTGTATATGGAAATCGCATTACTTACTTATGAGACCTCGAATGCTAAGAATAATATTTTAATAAAACTGTAATAGGTAATTTAAGCCAACGAATAAACTGTTTTAAATACAGGTTTACTTATTCAACGAGTTAAAATTGATAGATTTTGACATGACCTTATGCAGATTCCTGGTACATAAATAAATTATAAAAACAATGAGCCAAAAACAAAGAAATGCGCCTACACATTTTTTTCCTAACAGACTGAGTAAATGACCATGGAAATACTTTAGTATCGTTAAAGCTTGTATAAAATTAATTTTCTGCAAAAAATGCTTACATATTATAATTAGTAACTTAAATAAGTATAAACTTGTCAAAATAAGCTAGATAAATTAATGAATTCTACATATTTGAATGACCTTTAAAGAAAATTACATGATTGTATTCTTAGATATCTATTAAAAACAATCAACTCTGCTAATAGCTCTGTATTCGGATTAGTGTTTATACTACAATAGACAATTGTTATGTTTAAAAAAAGTGTGGTCGTATAACTATATTCAGGTGGGTTTTGCCATAAAAACACCTGTTTGCTCACAAACAATATTAATTATTATTATCGAGGATACTGCATGATCTAATGCAGTGGAAAAATATATTACTCGAGGCGTTTGTGCGACCATATTAAATTTAAAATCCCAGACTGGAATTCTCTTCAAACTGATATATCATTTAATTTTTAGAATATTTTTGAATATTAACAGTCCACTATCAAATAAGTCACGACTCTCCGTGTATAGAAAATAGACAGATGAGTGATCCTTAAATTAATTTCACGATTTTCATAATTAAAACATATTGAATTGAAAAATTTGAGAATAACTTATGTCTAACGAAAATCCTGACAAAGAAACGTTATCCACTTAAGAATTTAAATTACTTGACATCATTTTTTGTTCATATAATACAATTAAATTGGTATCTAAAAAATGTATCAACACCAAAGATTTTTCTCACCTTTGTTCGTATATGAAAGTCTCTCAGTCCATGAAATTCAATTTTTAAAAATCGTGCGTTAATTACTATTGTTGTTGAAAGTGTATAATTAAGTTGTAGTCATTTTCAAAATGTCCTAATTTTTCTCTGAACAATCCCTTTTCCTTTCATGAAATGACACTTTTTTAGGAACATTGATATTACTACTGAATTTTCTTTAAGCGAATCATATGTTTTGTGCAAAATGAAATATTTTCAGCTCGAACAATCACAATATTAAAACTACCATTTAAGTTCTAGCTTGGAGTAAAAAACGATTTTTTTTACTTTGAAAGAGTACAATCGAATATTGAGAAATGAATTTAAAGCCGTTAAACAATTACAAAAATAATATTAAATAAAATACAATATTATAGTTTGTGTCTTACGTACATCGCCATCCTGATTTGTATCGAAATATTTTAAATCGCTTCAAAATTACAAAAACTTTTCTATTGCCTTGCGCTTTGGTTTACAAGAAAGCCAACACGCAAAATATACCTAAGTAAATTTATGCAAAGACAAATTTAATAAAAACAAAATTAAATCATAACGATTTTGAGCATACCTCCCAGCATCGAACGGGGTTGTTAACCGTATTTTTACTTTTTAATGAGAATTATATATTTTGATTAAATTCAATTTCGAAATACAATACTTGTTTACGAAAGGAAAAGGGCGTCAAGTTGAGTTGAATATGTCGCAATAACAACGATGTATATTTACGATTACGATATGTTAAAAAAAGAACAGAGAAACCAATCGAACCAATGCTGCTGCATTAGTAAATTTAATTTTTTTGTAAATCGTCGTTGTTCTGGAAGAAGTCACTAACTGAAAAATACTAACTTTGAATGATTGGACTTACAACTTTGTCAAATGTTTGAAATGCTATGTCTGTTTGTACAAAACTGTTTTTAAGTAAAAGTATAATTTATAAAAATAAGTTTGTTGGTAGAGTTCGAAATAAGGGACATTTTGGTATAACTAACTCAATATTTTTTTTTTTTGACTTACTGTTGTGTTCCAAAATTGCGACGAAACGTTCTTCTTTTCTCCATAAAATGTTGGAATTCGTACATAAAAAAATATTTTATTTTCATAAATATAATGCCTTATCAACAAAAATTAACATTGTAAAAGTGAGTAGATTTCTCGTTGAAATATCACATTTTTTGATAACGTTTATCCTATTTTCGACTTAAAGAATTCTTGTGTATCTAATTGATTATTATACCTAATAATATGGTAATCAAATAAAATTTAAGTATCTATACAAAACACTGCCGAATCTATAAATATTAATTGAAAGCACATATTAATATGCATTAAAAAGTTTAATATCAAAAATAAATAGCCACATAATGCATATTGGAAGTAGTATATTCTACAGAATCATTGCCCATTCACAGAAGGAGCGTGTTAGTCATGCATGTATTTATAGCGCCATTTATTTCTGCTCATTAGTTTCATCACAACACACAGGTGCCACTCGACGCTTGCGCCTTAACTTGCTCATGACAGGTTTTTTTTATTATTTTATTCAATTTCAGCAGAACACAGTGTTTGAGAACTTGTAACACTACCCGATGTTTGATTGTTGAAAACAACAAATGAATGCGTGTTTCAACCAAGGGCTATGCAATCACAGTTGTAGCCGTGGATTTGTGTTATTTTGAGTGAATTTGTTGTAAAAAACTGATTTATTTTCATTATGTTTTGTTTTTGTTGTAAAACACATATTTTAGTTAACCGTCCTTAGTAAAAAAAATTACTAAAATTGTGTCTTCATATTTTTATTTTTAAACGACTTCAATGTAAAATTAAAAACCTTTTTTTATAAATACACATGAGTTTCTTTATGTCATTTCAAAACCGATTAACAACACATTTGGTATTACAGAAAATCTAAATTTCAAATCATTTAAGATAATCCCGAGGAGTAAATACATCACAGACACCCGTAATCTAAATCTAGACCATCCGGGAACCCGTAACCACCTAATCACTAATCGGAGCTCTTACAGTTTAATGTCGTATATCTTCAACTCTAAGATTGATGCATATTTAAATTTCCGTCTACCGACATTCAATAATTGGCTGTCGAAATGTATGGTCTCATTAGAAGTCGAGTACTCAAACTTCCCTTCAGATAAGATTATAATATATTTGGTGATACTTATTCAACCATTATCAAGTTAAAGCTTTAAGCTATATTTTTTCAGATGTCGATGGTGCAGTTCGTTACTCAGACATCTACAAATAACCCATATTGAGATAATGGAAAAAGCAATATTTAAATATTATTGATTTGTACCCGGGTTTTATACATTTGATAAACGGTTGTTTAACAATTAGGTACTTTCCGAGTATGATCAATAGAAGAGTATTTATGAATATCCTTTTACTGGCCCAGAAAATATTAACATTTTGTTTAATTCTTTAGAAGGTTATCTGTTTTAGCATTTTTGTGGCATTTTTGACTTATCTGAATACGGAATTTGATAGAGCGCAAATATTTACATATAACTGCATATTTAACTCATTTTTTGAGTTTTCTGACTAATGGACTGGACGATCGATGTATATAAAATTTAATTTGCACCTAAATAAAGCAATATTAACATTATTCATAATTTATTCGATAATTAAACCAAAGATAATGTTATTCATGCAAAATTCGTCTAGGAAGGCTCAGTTTCAAGATTGTTTTAATTTTTAATCATATTTGCCTTACGACGGGACCGATTTTAATCTTGAAGTTCTTTGGAATGTATGAATTTTTGAAGGCTGGCTCTATGAAAACTTTGATAAAAACGTATTCTAGGCGTCATTCTTGCGAGGTTGCGAGGACTTTCCAATTGATCAAGATCACAGGGAAATAAAAAAACCCTTTGTGAAAAGGGATGACAGTGTTTAAAGTTCAAAGCCAAACATTGATCAATATCTAAATTTATAATCATCACAAAACAATAATTTGGCATATAGTATGTGCACTGTACACCATATTTGAATAACAATATAATCCGATAAGGACCCAATTATTAATTATCAATAAGCTTAGGCTATTTTTAATTATGAATCTTTTGCTATTCTACATATTAATGTAGCTACAAGGATACATTAGTCCACTATCCAGATACGACTCGGCACTATTCTGATGGAATTTAGTCCTTAAAGTAAAAGGTTCAAGGTGCTTCAATTTTTTCCCAAGGCTATGAACCTTGAATTCAAGGACTATAAACATTTATCATATGCCAGCGTCGGTGGCGTAGTTGGTAGCGACGTGGGCTATGGCTACGGATGTCTCGGGTTCAATTCCAAGTACGGACAGTTTTCATAAATTGATATTTCAATCGATTTATGGATTTCTGTTCGTAGTCTGACTGTTTGCGTTGTCTAAAACTCCCTCCACACCCACCTATCCCATCCTCACCGGGTGTAGCGAGGGCGATTAGCTAATCACTAGTCCTGTCCTAGCACCTATCCTTCTATCCCTACTCTCTTCGATAAAGAGAGGTTGAGCAACTGAGTAACAGTAGTTCTCATAAAAAAAATCTGTTGAGATACCTCCATTAAGAGACTATATGCTCCACATTGGGAGCGGACATGGAAAAAAATAAAATAAACATTTAAGTGCGAAGAGAGAAAAAATAGGATAATAAATAATGTAAGGCCTTATATGACTTGAGATTAATATACTCTCCATACGACGCCACGAATTTTCTGAATACTTGAAATTTGCGCTAGATGTATCCACGTTAGCATATCCAAAGAGGCTGAAAGATTTGACTGATGGCCTGATATTATCGAGCAATTCTCACGGTTCATTGTTCAAACCTGGACTTGGTCAGAGGATGTGATAAGCATTCCAAATCATATTGCCGCATTTACAATTTGGCTAATCAATAAAGAGCCGAATGTAGTCAGTTATGAATTATCTCGCCAAAATGTATAAACATATTTTGTAAAAAAATAATGTGTTTTAAATTTACAAGACTAAGCATATCAAGTTTGCAGCTAGTATTTCTGATCGCTCCTCAGTACAACACGCTTTTTGCAACTGTTTTTTGCGTCCATCAACTCTATTCATTCACTTAAATCATTTTACGACTCCCAATTAAGCAAAAAAACTTGGGTGGTAATATTTTGATACACCACATAATTTATGCAGCGTTGCCATATGAAGCAAGTAGAGCCAGAAGGATATAAATGAAATTTATGTGTTATTGATTTATTATAAGGTGACTTTATGTGTACCTTAAAAATATTGTCAGTGTACAAACAATGTAAGATTTATCACCTCAAAACAAAATTTATGAAGTAAAGCTTTTTAACTTAATAAATAATAAATTACTTTACCTCCCCAATCTGAACCAATAATGGAATAATTAAATTGAAGAAAATTTACGAGGATCGGTTGAAAATATCTCCCGGTCTGCTTGAGATTAAATGGATAGAAAGTAGCAAGACTGGTTGCTAGCCGATTACTCAATGCTTCGTTTTTGAGTGATTGCAGAAAAACCCATAAAATATTAACTCTAATTACAAATTCATTTTTTCGACTGCAAATTCGTAATCCGGATGTATTGACTTAGAAAAAATTAGATATAATAATATATACACGTATTTTTTTTAAATTTGGGATTGTTTTACAAAATTAAGTAAGCAAATTTTTTCTTTAATTTTATATTTCAATTGATAATTTTGTAAAAAAAGACGTGTTTTTTGAGAGACTACAACAGGTTCTCCGAAATACAAGGATCGTATGGACATTTTAAACTGATTTTGAACTCAGTTGAATATACTCATTAATTAAGCGACGTTGTTCATGAATTTTGAATAAGCTGTACAAATTTTGTTTTATTTTTATGAAGGTGTATGCATGTAAACAATATTAGTGTTCATATTGTATCTTACATTTATTTTACACCGAGTAAGTTATACCCTTGTATTCTCGTAATAATTGTTATTCATATACAATGTTGTATTTTACACGATATAAAAAATCTAAGGTGAGGCAATTAAACGAACCGCGCGATATGTAAAATGAATATTCACGATGTCAAAGCGCCCACGCCATTGTTTTGAACACATTTTTTATTAGCTGGATTTCAATAGAATGTAACGAATATCCGGCGATTATAAGCAATTTTGCGACATTTATTCGTAAACGACGAAAGAAGAATGTCAAATGATTTGTTTATATTATCTAATTTCTCAAGAAAAAACGGTTTTTAGTTTTACGACTAGTTCCGTGTCTAATCTGGCCGTAATTGAAAGCTGCGCTGTATAAAAGCGAAACAAATCCGTTTAATTTTGCCGCCACAATCGGTCGTAAAACGGCAATAATTTAATAAACCTGTTGATTGAAAATAGAAAATGTTGTAGCTATTAACCGAAATCAGCAAACCGAAAGAATACTTTGTTTATAGCACATATAAACTAAACAAGACAATACTCTTCAATGAGCTGTTATGTACAAATTTGAATCGATAAAATATTAAAACATTTTAAGTAGTTTATCGAAATAAAAAAGTATTCTACCGTTTAAAATTTTATATTTTCTATAACGGTTAAAAATTATATGTTGACATTTGGTATTCCTAGTAACTATGAATCGATGTTAAATCTCGATATTAAGTATTAAAAAATAAGCACTTAATCAATATTAAAAAATAATCAATACACTTAATGGAAAATGAGATAAATATATATATATGGATATATTTATTTCGTTATTCTAGTGAAAAAAGATAAATGGGCAAATGCTAAAATAAGGTTCAGAAAATATGCAATACAGCATTTTGGTATAAACAAATCAAGCAAAACTTTTTTGGCCAGTACGTGGAAAAGTAAAGTTGTGAATTTCAAATATTTTGTTTTAAGTAATAACCAATTAATATATAACTAATAATAATATAACTTCAGGGCATGAGATCGTGAGTAAATCCTCGATACTTAAGAAAAAAAATGGATTTCGCTCCCAACATTGTATGTCGACCGATATACAAAGCTTTCAAAAGCGTCGGTTGGTTGTGCTTAAAATAAAATTGGGCAGTTGTAATTGGTGGTAGAAGAAGAACAACCACATAATATGTCAAAGAGGAGAATCCGCACGGGCAAGGAACAAACAGAAAAAATAGATGATAACATAACTTAGTCGAAAGCCCTATTGCTGTTCACAATGATAATTAATAACTACATTTTTGGTTGTTTATAACAACATATTATTTTGTGTGAGCGTAAGTGTTACGTGAATGTATATAGGTAAGTAATTTTTAACGCACCCCACACACACTCTCTTTCTCTCTCTCGGTGTCTGCCCATCAATTGTATTGAGCGAACGTTGACAGGTAGTACTGGCACCTAATAATGATTTCGAATTTTATAATATTGTCTTTAATTTTAATGAAAAAATATTAATCACTTTTAAGGTGTTCACTGTCAATTTTGGGTCGAAAGGTATTTGAAAAATAAAACACAAAATGTTTATACTACTTCCATATGTTTATAATAATCAGGACCGGTTTCGCTCATCACAAGCATTATCAAATCATAAAAACACAATCATCACAGGGTTATTTATATAAAAGTGAATGTTAGCAATTACAAGGTATATAAAACAGTTGGTTCATGAACTAAGACAAGAGTTTACATGACAGGTAATCAAAAAAAGGACCTGTTACAAATCAATTAATACTAATCTGAAATTAAAAATGAATCTTCATTAAAAATTCATTATCTGAGAAATATTACTCATTGGAGTTGGTTATAAATAAAATCTATCGGTTCTTCCTAAATAGATGAATCCAAGATTTTTGTAAATAGGCTTTCGTAATTATTTATTTATTTTATTTGTAAATGTAAATGACAAAACATGGCAATACAGCAGTCGTCAATGCGCTATGCCAAATATTACGAAGACAGTACATTTAACAAATAGTAATAATAAAACATTTTTTACAATTTGGAAAACATAATTATTATTATAAGATCAACGTCTGGATACGAATAAGATTTATGATAACGTTTTTGCATTACACTAATTTAGATCCATCTGAGAAGTGAGAACTATTTATTATATCGAAAGGCTAATTAGGAAATATTGCAACATTAGTTGCAGTTAAGCCGAGATAAATGTCTCAGATCATCTGATAAAGTCGATCGTGTCCTTGAAGTTTATGATTATTTATTGTAAAGCACCGTTTGGTGCGATTCCAAGGTATTATAATTGTATTAACCAACATAGAGTTACTAAAGGTAAAATCTTGTAACCCTCGTATTATAAAATGGACCAGTGACAAAATTTTACAATGTATTTTTTTATACTTCGATATTAATAATCAATATCTTATAACGAGCCAATTAATAACATTTATCTAAAATAACGCCAAAATCTGAAAGAAATTTTGTATTCTAAATATTAATAATGTATCAAAACGTCCGTACTAGGATTCAAGCCCGTGGAAGCGGCATCTGAAGACGAAAGCGTTGACTTTCGACTACGAATTCGAATACATGGATATCTGTGACGTATTTTGATGCGGACGGTTTTCATAGATTGACCTTTCAATCGATTTATGGATTTCTGTTCGTAGTCTGAGTCCTCTCTTCCACCCATCCCATCCTCACGGGGAGTAGCGAGAGCGATTAGCTAACCACTAATCCTGTCCTAGCCCTACCCTTCTATCCCTACTCTATTCCAAAAAAAAGAGAGGTTGAGCAACTGAGTAACAAGCCGTTCTCGTAGGAAAATTCTGTTAAGATACCTCCATTAGGAGACCATATGCTTTACATTGGGAGTGGACATGGAAAAAAAGTATTTTATATTCTCTCTCACCAATCCAATACTAAAAACGGGTAGTAACAGGAGCGATAAGCTAACCACTAGTTCTGTCTTAGCCCTATCTTTATTTTAATTTTTTTAAATATCTGGCATTAAAGCTGACAGCCAATGCGCCAAATGTTTTGAAAATAGGAAAGACGAATTTGAATTGAAAAAATCTAAATTTGATATTGACTGGTGCTTAAACCAGGACCCACCTGATCGCTAGGGTAAAGTTGTTACCACTTGACCACAAACGCCGACAAACTCTCTCCGATAAGGGGAGGTTGAGCGACCGACTAGCAAGCTTTTCTCGTATAACAACTGCTGTTAAGATAAACAATACAAGTACATATACTCTACACCGTGCAAGTGGATATGGTAACAAAAAAAAACACTTTACCCTACCCTAATTCGCCAAACAACCATTTCTCCACATTTATAACAAGTTGTCTTCAAAATAAAAACTGATGTAAAACAAAAATACAAACCTACTAAGTGTATGACCAGTTTGATGAGTCAGTGTATCAACGATCAATGTTACCACCATCAAGACTTCATCGCTTCACACAGACCTAACTCATTCACACCAATTTTTCATTAGATGGTAGAAGAAATAGGGCTTAGCCCGGATATCCCACTATAAGGTGTACACACCAATGAAATCATCAGTTTTACCATGTTAACATTATTACTGTCATTAGTGATAAAAATTATCTATATTTTTCAGTCTAGTGTCTAGTATACCTATTCAAATTCATTCAAATAATTGATTTGAAGAAAAAGTCAGAGCTCATATCTTGTGAGTTGATAAATATCACAGTATCATCTCGTCTCAAGGTCGTGATGTGGCGAATGATAATAAATGACCAACTTGACCGCTTTATAGCTAGCATCCCAAAACATTATTCGGATCGATCGATCGATCGATGCTGTCAATATGCAGCGATTTTACATGACAATGTTTCATTTTTTTTAAATATAATATATTATCACGTGGAAATGGTAATTTCAACAAATTTATCATCTGTATCAAAAATTTAATTTAACACAACCTATTCAAAAAAATATGCTGTCATATATTTCAAAAAATACGTAGCATTTTTCCTTGTAGTGTTATCCATTACATGATAAACATTTAAAACTAGAATTGGTCATTGTTTATAATAATTTCAATGTTCGCCCACATCCCTTTAATATGCCAAAAAATTTTAAAATTTCAATTAATTGAACAGTGCGTACAAACACTGATATAATCTTTTTAATTGCAACTTCAAGAATATTATTTTCGCTTTCTAACGCTATATTGTTTTTAAAAAAACTATGATTTTCTTTTTGACGTCTGATCTATCTTATATATATTAGCCCCGACCGCTCTGTAGACGTTTTATTATTATCGCATATCATATGTAGGTATGAAATTTTATCATAACCTAAGCATCCGCGGTGTATATAAATAAAATGTTATGTAATGCATCCACAGTTCTGACGTACTAGATACTTTCGACATTCAGTATTTCAACGTCAATATCGTCATCTATTACGGGTACGGTTACTAGTTACTAGTATCTAATAATATTATACAATATCACCGAGGTATTTGCAAAACAGTTTAATTTCTGTTAAACAAATAAAGGATCATAATTACGACACTAAATTCAAGCAAGAACTGTTTTTGTGTTTCACAGTCGTGATAAGTATGTATATTATTTATTTTTAAATAGGTTTTATTGCAAAACGAAATAAATAAATTGAAATTTTTTACCATGTCCGACCCAGTGTTGAGCATATGGCCTCCTAATGTAGGTATCTCAACAGAAATTTTTCTGCAAGAACTGCTTGTTATTCAGTTACATCTCTTTTTCGAAGAGAGTGGGGATAGACGGATAGGATTAGGATCACAAACATTATGCTACAAATATCTTAAAAAGCACGACTTTCTCGAAATGTCTTTTTATTTGCACGAATGGAGACGATAATAATACGTACCTTTATAATTTATAAAAAAAATACAAAATCCAAATAAGGTAAGTGGTCAAAATAGACTTTACCAATAATAGATATATTTATAACATGTTTGCTTCCTACTCCTTGATTACAAACTGAGTGATTGATAGTTTGAGACCCACGAAATGCAAGTTTTTTTTCAGTTTGGCTCTGTTATATTACAACTGATCGCTAATCAACCTGACAAGATGCGGGTACAGGTGCCGCCCAAGCATATGGCCCGTTCCGTGGCGACGGTTGGTGGCGCGTGGGGTGGGCAATGGGGAAAGCAACCGTCCAATTCTGCATTAATACAATGCACATCCTCCTTATCTTTTCTCTCAAGAAATAGCATAAATTAAATAAACAACCGTTATAACTTTTAGCGTATATATCTAGATTAAACATAAATTGAGAGTAATATAAATAGGCTACATATTTTAATGATGTGTTTATAGTGATTCTGATTTCTCGATGATTTTCGTTTCTCGAGAAACGAAAATTCTCAAAATCACTTCTGAAATTTCAAGTTAAAAAGTTTTTCTGAAATAGTAAAATATTGCATATAAATTTTATTATCTTATTATGTAATTGAAATAAAACTAAAGGAATGGTAAACATTTGAAATTTATTATTAAGAAATGTATGAATTACATTACATAATTGGATATTGTTTTTAAAATAACCTTTCAAAAAACACATTGAGTCTAAAGTAGAATCAGACATTCTTATCATTTTTTATGTTAAAAAATTTTCGACCGTGAACAAATGTCATTCGTTTTTGGTTGATATCGGTTTAATAAGCACTGGAAATTATAACTTCTCTTACCCGTCGATTCACGTATTTTATTATTCGTACAAAATTTTGCGTTATACAAGAAATATTGATTTTTGAAAATTTTCGAGAAATCAGAAAATTTCTCGAGAAATGAGAATTCTCGATGTGGTATTTTTCTCGAGAAGAAACACTATTTGCTTATATTAAATATTATTTTTCTATTAGTAGCATGTCGATTATATATATTTATAACACCTGTACAAATACTAAATATATGTCACATATCCCTGCCTGTTTCAGAAATTTATTCCGAATCAGAAGAGGCCGACTACGACATCTATAAGATTATCGATACTTTATCAAAATCTCCAAGAAATGAACATTTTTATTTATCGAACTATCGCAGTCAATATGCGTTAAGGATTTTTATTTGTTGATTTCCTCACACAATATTTTCAGCTGATATAGCCTGTAGTTAGAAAGTATTCAGGTAGAAGACTTACGGAAAATGATAAATGAAATAAGCCTTTACCCACACATGCAATAAATAAGTCAGGAAACTGAGTCCTCGTTTTGCATTGTGCAGAGTTGAATTTATTAGAAAAATAATGAAATGAAAAACTATAATTCCGTATTAGTGCTCAATATAAGCGTCCTTATTAAAACACAAAAAGAATTATACAATAAATAAACATAATATTTCTGAACTTCTGAAGTAACTTAAATTTAAAAAATCAATAAAAATTATGATTCTGTGAATTTTTTTAAATTTTCTTTGCCAGGAGAAAATAAATTTAGCTAATACGTTTGTTCTACTCAGTTTTAAAAGCTTTGAAATTCTGGAAAAAGTCAGTTTCTATTTTGAGCACTGTCGAAACCTAGGCATGATTTAATGACATTTAATTATAGCTTGTCATTCACATTTGGTAATACATTGTCTTAATGGTTATTTATTGATATGTTTAATAAATAGCTGAGCATATTATGAAAACTAGTTAAAAAATTATAATGATCATTTGTATCATATAAATATATGATAGTTATTATATTGGGCATAAAATTTTATGAATGATGATTTAAATACCATACATACTTTATTTGTAAAAATATTCTAAAATTATAAGTATTAAGTTATCACGATGTTATGTTTTGCATTTTATATAATATAATTATAAAACTGGGAATTACCTAGTAATAATTTAATAACAAACAGGTGTGTAGATACAAATTTAAAATGTGGTTTTTGGCTCCGCTGTTCGATGCAACATTTTTTGTGTCTAAACGACTTTTTTGCGAACACATGACTGAAAGTAACACAAATATTTATTGAAATCATCTGTTGGCAAAAAAACAAACAACCTGCATATAAGCTGCCAGTGTTTTTTTTATTATAGTCATTTGTTATATTTAATTATTACAAGCACCTTCTTTATAGGATGCTGCTTCTTTGTGTTGCAGTTTTAATTGCAAGGAAGTGATTTGGCAATTTCGTCACTATCCATCCGATGATCCAAAAATATTTTACGGGATGCAACGGAAGCCACATGTTAGCTTTCCGCAAACTTGTAGCGTATTATTAAAATCAAACTACACCATATTTCGAACGTATCAGCCGCAATCAATGAGCTTATAAGTATTTTTTGTTTATTTTAATTAAAAAATCACAATACTACTTGCTCCAAAATATCATGATATGAAAAACACTGGCTTCGTTAATCGATAAAAAGAATTCGAACAATTTGTTTTGAAAAAATTTAAAAGCATTCTTGTTAAACAATTTTACAGATAATTTGATATTAAACAAAACAGAATATTTTCGTTTCTTTTTTCGATAAACTTTTTAACGTTATACCGAAGATCAGATCTCATTTTATGATTTTCTATTTTATATCATTCCAGATAAAAATGCTTAAAAGAAAAATGTCAATTTTTATTTAATATTTAGAATGAATTTCCGCTAAGTTAACGTCAAATCATTGGAAAATATCCAACATTGATTCAATAATTTATCGAATGTCTAATGAAGGGCGGGGAATTTTTTCCATTTGGTAGGCCGCATTTCTTTAATCATTAATAAAATATAGCCAAATTAAAAAGCATGCATAAAAATGTATTTACATTATTTTGTAAATGAAGGAATACATTTTTTTTATGTATGTATTTGTTTATTTCAATCAAAAGGTCGCTAATGCATCGAAAACAAATATTGGTAAATAAATGTATATGAAAAATCGGCGTCAAAAAAACTGTATGAACTAAAAACATTGATATTTTATTGGTGATCTTGTTTTCGTATCGGTCTAAAATGGAAACTAAATACAGCAAAAATTTTCAGTTCCATTTTTTTTCATGTAAATCCATTCAGAAGTACGAGCATTGTGTTCGATGCTCTAAAACAAACAAAAGCAAGTATTCATAGAAAACCGCGAAAAACATATTCTCAATACAAAATCTTTGAAGACAGATATTCTTTTAACACCCGTTATGAGTGCAGCACAATCAGGAGGTGGATGGGCTTGCCTGTGCTTTTTATTTTTGTTTATCGAATGACTTTGCACAAAACAAACTTCTTAATGCACGAACAAGATGCAAACTAACGCATATACCCTTTTTATTTGCAACAGATTGTGCGTAAATTAAGCATGTTGCATTAAAATCTTTTCAAAATTCATCTCCACAAAACCTTTTTTTTTATTTCGTTTTTTTAGCAATGAAGGTTTTGTTAAGTGTTACGGCGCGAGCTCGTGCGCGACTTTTATATCTGGTTGATTTTGTGTTTTTACAGTTATACTATTTTTCACAGGGTTCGAATATATTTTGCTGATTTTTTTATTCCATGTCTGCTCCCGACGTGAAGCATATGGTCTCCTAATGGACGTATCTCAACAGAGTTTTCTATGAGAACTGTTTGTTACTCAGTTTCTCACCCTTTATTTATCGAAGAGAGTAGAGATAGAAAGATATGGCTAAGACAGGACTAGTGGTTAGTTAATCGCTCTCGCTACGCCCTGTGAGGATCGGATGAGGGGGGTGAGGAGGGAGTTTCAAACAACACAAACATTCAGACTACGAGCATAAATCGATTGAAATATGAATTTATGAAAACTCTCCGCACTGGAAATTGAACCCGAGACATCCGTAGCTGCAACCCACGACGCTACCAACTGCGCCACGGACGCCGACAAAATTGCTGATTTAGGTTAGGTTATATAATTACTTTACAGTTAAATTATACTGAAGGTATATCATATGTACTTGTATGTAATACAATATGATTCACCGAAAACCAATTCGACATGAAAGAATATCTGAAGTAATGAGAAGTGAAGCGAACTAACTGATATTTTCGAAAAAAGTGAGTTTTGGTATTCTACAGGTCATAAAGTATCATAAAATTGAAGTGAGCTAAGTAAAGACAGGCTGCAAAAGTGTTTTAATCCGCAGAAAGTTAAATGAAGTGTAAATTAATGTAAGAAGTTCATTAAATTAAAACTCTCAATACACAAGTGTCACCACACCTCACGGGGGCTCATTTATCCAAATACAAGTTTAGATCCGTAGTATTGCGCGTTGAAAGGGGCCAGTTGACATCTATGGTCGAATGTTAAAAGCTTTAAATTATCGACTAGATGAGTCTGGGCTCAAGTCCTGGCAACGTTAATAACAAATTAACATCTGCTCAGTCTAGTATTTGAGATCTTGGGTATGAGTATTGGTGTTTTATTTTCTCCTGGAGTTGATCACGATTGGCTTTACATATTCTAATGTGATTTCAAAAAAACTATCTGGCACCTTGGCTATTAGTAGCTGCAATGAAAAGTACTTTTTTTAAATATTTAATAAATACTCGATTAGAGTATGCTATATATTATATATACAAAATTATATAAGCCAAGGAGAGACCAAGTGTAAACATTAGTTTGTGATCCTACAATTGTAATGCCTTTTAAAGTTCTAAGTTAAGTTCAGTGGTCAATAGACCTTAACTATAGTACTGATTTGTTAATCAAAAAACCGGTAATTTTTTTTATTGACAAATTAAGAAATGTTTCTTAATAAACCTACTCAAACTTACGATAGATTTATAGACTTCTGTTCGTAGTCTGAGTGTTTGTGATGTCTAAAATTCCTTCCTCAAACCCATCCGATCCTCAAAAACGGGGCGTATCGAGAGCGATTATCTAAGAACTGTGATTTGTCCTATCCTTCTAACTTTACTCTCTTCGAAAAAAAGAGAGCTTGAGCAACTGATTAACAAGCAGTTTCATAGAAAACTTCTGTTGAGGTATCTCCATTAGGAAACCACATAATAATATAACGTACGCCAGTAATGATAATTTCTCCAAAACGTCCACTAAATTCTGTCGATCAAATTTTGTTCTATACACGCACATTATCGACACCGTTCAGTAACAGTTACATATATTTGTGGGCTGCGTACTGTACGCCAATCATCGTCGATTCACAAAATAATGGACAAAGTGGCCGTTATATAAAATTAGTAGATCTAAATGTCAAAGCTTGATTTTGTCAAAATTCGTTAATGTGATTAAAAAAAAAACCCGACCGAAACCGACTCGGTGACAAATTATCGGTAACTATTTTTTTTCATTACCGTAACCGTCTGTAACAGCAACTGCTACTAAATAATGCAAAAAGAGAAAAAATAAATAAATTTAACTTTTTTGCTGAATACTATATCAAAAATGTCATAACTCTTAAGAAAACAATTTGAGTTTAAATGAAATAATGAACGAAGTTCGATATAAAATTGTTGGAATTTGCATATGTTTCCTGAAATTTAAAAATATAACTTTACATAAATATTTATAAATATATAATCTTATGTTTTATTTCTGAAATAAAAATGAAAAGATGCTTCTTTGACAATTCCAGCTCACCTACGTCGAACGCTGAGTTTATTTATATCTTCACGCTCGAAATTCGAAGCCATATATAATAATGACCAATAAAAGTCTGGTGGGTCTCAGCTTGGGAGATAAGATGACAGGTAGATGCGCACCTAAACACAAACATTCAGGGCACGCTGGAGATTCCTAGAAAAGACATCAACGCGCGCCATCATAACGAATATCTGTGAAACCCGGGGGCGACTACCCACTAATGTTACAAGATCTGATGCGACGATATGCCACCTATAAAGAAATTACTTAATTTTCAAAAAGGTTGAATTTGACAGCAATATTAGCTACCTCTGCCACCTTGTGAACATAATTTGCAAATCAAATCACACGTTTTCAATTATATTTAAAATTAATTGAACATTATTATTTAAGGTAAAAATAGCGAAACAATTCATTCAATTACAAAACACATTCATTTATTTATTTTTTTACTTTCTCACTCAACAGTCTCTTACATTTATATAATAGAATTCTAGTAATTAAATTCCAATTCAATCAATGATTGTATATATTTATTTTCACTCACGCTGTATCCAAGCAAATAACGTTATTTTAAATAAACTTCCTGAATAATATGTAATTCAGCAATATGAGTAAACCATGCTGTGATATCTGTTGGCCATTGAGTGTATTGTAGTTATCGATTGCACTGGCACTTATTTGGTAGAACTCCACTATAATAAGGTTATAAAATCAAAATAAATACATGCATAGCTATTAACGCAAGAATATTTATTTTATATTTCTTATAGTACTAAATATTTTGCTATTTTAACATTTAGTCTTGAGACTTTGACAAGGGGTTTGATTTTGACTTTTAAAAAACGCAATTTTTGATGACTCCTATATTTTTTACTCCTATATTATGGCGAAAGTTGATTCCACTACATTTTTTTATAACTAAATATATCCGCTCCCAACGTAGGGCACAATTTTATGGACTTCCACAAGCACTTTATACACAATTTTTTAACATGGTCTAAAACAGTTGTTCTCACGGAAAATTTCTCCGTGGCCGCATAATGAACATTAGTGGTCTTTTGGAATAAACAAATGTCGTATTTATTTTATATTACTAATTTTTTTAATATGTATACATATGTATTACAATAGAACCGTTGGTGATCACAGAAAAATCCTCTGGTGGCCGCACATGAGAACCACCGGTCTAAGAGAAGGGAATATGTAAACATTTTTTTGTAATTAATGTACGCTTAAATTAAATCGTATTTTTCAAAATAAAGTCAAACTCTACCAAGTATAATATCTGGTTTCGGTCGTAGTTGTTATTGTACAACACTAATAATTTAAACAGTTTATGAAACAGAGAAACAAAAAATTTTGTGATTTCGGTCGCAAAAGAGCACACACCTGTTATTGTCAAAATAGCATAACACCTGATCGAGCACGATATCCGAACACGGCTAAAACCCTTGGACATACACCCAAAGCAAAAATAACATGAGAATTCGTTGGAAATGTTCGCTCAGTTTATTGGTGCATCAGAGATAAGCCGCGAAACAATGGAGAGGTGCAAAAAAATTTCATCATGTCAGAAACAACAGATGTCTATAATTGGCTTATTTTTTTTCATAAGCATTCTAAAGTAATGGCGTAGATGTCAACTTAATTACTTGGTATATAAATGAGAGACGAGAAATATCAAAAGAAAAAAGCGTATTTTGGCATATTTATGTGACTTTAGTTGCAGTCCAATCCGGATTGAGAGGGTAACCAATAAAACCAAAAGTGCGTTTTATAATAAAGTAGGTTTATTAATCAAATATTACATTTATTAAAAAATAAACGATGGCATACAGTTTTAGGAGAGGTAAGTGAAGTGTTCATAAACGGTTTACAAATATTATTTAATTTGAAATAGATGAAATATGGTTTAGTGCACGTCAAATCATTGGTCGGCACGCCTTAAAATTGTCACAGCATTATGATGATTTGTCTATCATTCGCAAAACGTTGTTTAAGGGCAGTGGCTCTTGCATGAACAAATATTTCCATCAAATCCAAAGTGTGTTAAACCAATGTTTTATTGAGCTTTTTTCTAAATGTAGGAACAAATTTAAATGATAAAATTTTGGCTTCAATCATCAGCTGTATATTTTTTTAAATTGATTTTTTAACCAATATAATAAAGTACATAATTCATGAGATGTTTTAAGTCCTTTCAATTTTACCCAAATAAAACGTGATGGCTCGTAAGAACCCTTACCCAGTATCAAATATTTGTAGCCATGTCGTTGATTTTTAGGCTCTATTATAGTGGGTATTACAGTAGCTCACTAGTATCATCTACTTTTGAAATGGAAACATCCTGCAATCTGCGATTGCTGCAAGTTATATCTAGATTTACGTTACAATAAGATTAAAATCGTTCATCAATTCAAACACTTTTGTTATTCCGCAGAAATACATTGAAATTTCAAACTAGGTATTGTTTTAAAAAAAAATCAATGACTATTATGTCTTAGACATATATTTAAGACTTTCTTTGTCCAGAGTCAATGAGATTCAAAAAAAAAATAATAATTCTAGAATGGGTGGTGCTGAAATAATCACGCCAATGCAATCATTTTTTAAATAAACCCGAGAAGAAAATATTTTCAAGACGGACGTCATTTCATCAAGGATTAACAGAAAACAGTAAGGTATATTTTAGAGCTAGATGGTTCGGTCTAGAAATTTGTCTACGCATCCTAGACGGGTGATGGACAGCAATAAAAACATAAAATAATTATCTCATTTAATAAAATGGCTGAAGTTATGAAATTTAATATTATTTCAAGACCAGTACTTAAACAACATACCTGCATACTTTCTAGATCAGCACGCGACGCAGAGTCGAGCAAAAAACATATTCCACTGAGTATTTTACCCCCGTTAGTCGAGTGGCAAACGCGGCGATTAATCAAGCAGCGACTTTGGTTGCGCGGGTGCCGCCAACAAAGGAAGGCGCACTTTTTTTTTAATTGCAGGCTATTATGTTTGCGAACTTGCTTTATTGAGACCCCCTGTGCTATGAAGAATGTACGCACTCTTGCTTTGAATTGTATGCAACTTGTCCGGGTACTTTCCGTATGTACGTGCAACTGCCAGTTTGAAAAATAATATAAATTAGGTATACAAAACTAAATATACATTTGAGAAATCTGACATGAATGTATACAAAAATAAGATGTTGCGTGGGTATATTTCAAGATATTAATGTGGATATTATATGTTAACTAATCAAAAAATTGTAATTTCATAATTCCTAATGTTTACTGTTATTTGATGATTAAACTAAGTTACGCACATTAAAATGATAATCAACATCAGCGTAAAAAACCAGTAGAGCATTCTTTGTCGATGTAGACCAGTGATGTACAGACTGCGGCCCAAAATAACAAGTAATCAGTGATAACATTATGTAATTAGTAAATTAAAAACAATAAAATGCATATCTCGTCTAGTTTAATATAGCATTATTTTCCAACACTTTTACCCTCTGTGGCCCTTGAAAAATTAGAAAATGGATAAACTGGCACTTTTTTCAAATAGGTTGTGCACCATTGATGTAGAAGAATAGTTCAAGAAGAAGCTTTACCCATGCTAGAAAAGATAAAAAGAAAACTGTTAAACTGTAAAAAAGAAAAGCATGCAGTTTCAACAAGTAAATATAAATAGGAAAAAACAAGCTTTTAATATATATATATCAATCATTTAAGAATACTATTCAATTTATCGATGAAAATTAATCAAAATTTTAATGCTGAATGGTTCGTACACATCGCCATGCTGAATAATCTTGTTGTACTTAATATTTTAAACATATTTTGTGTTTAAGAAAATTGCAAGTTGTATTGGCAGCCTATAGAGCTTTTAAAAATGTCAAATTAACGTTTTAAGCCGAAAGCGTTGTAAAACTTCCACAAAGTAAATAACAATATTTCAATTGAATAAGGCAACGCCGTGCACCGTTAGTATACTTAAATATACCACTAATAAACCCACTCTTTATTATGCACTGGCTGTAGTGCTGAAGTTTTGCCTAACGAAACTTCGTTCGGAAGTTGCAGTGCAGATATAATTAAATCGTCACGAGGCCTAGGTCGATAATATGATAAACATATGGAATCAGACGCTGCTAAATTACATCTCCGGGAAAGAAAGTTCTTGCTTACATCGGTTCTTTTGCATTCGTTGTTGCTCCACTCACACGGGTGTGTTCAAGATAAAACACACATACTATACGTAGAAAAATTCGAACAATTGATTAACATATTGAAATGAGGAAAAGATTTTATCAATTACGTCGCATTACTTTAATTTTTAAAAAAATCTCATGTTATTTTGCATTTTAAATAAATATTGCAAATTCCGAAATAAGATATCGTGAAAGAGCTTAGATAGAAATCTTATCAAAAATACTGCTAGATTATCAGTTGTTATTATATTGTACAAATGGTGCTTCCAACTAGTTTTTTAATTCTCAATGAGCTTACCGCAATGACAATATTGGAAAATATTAATACGGAACTCAATAAACAGAGCTTTTCTGATTTTTCTTTAACAGATATTCTTAGCTAACTTGTTTTAACAGTTATTTTAGGTTCAATAAGTTGTTTGTTTTTGCATTATCACGCTTTAATAATTTTATATTTCGATGTAACACTTCATAATATAGGATTCGTCTAGTATTTAAAATGATTATTCTTCGAATTAAATTCATAGTATTTCAATTTAGGCACAGTTACGAAGAGGTAAATGTAAGAAATGAAACATTTTAAAGACGTTCATGTTTTGGATAGAAAAAAAACATTATTATGTGAATAATTGAAGATGGCCTTACATTTTCACGTGGTCTATAAACAAGAATTTACAGACGTTATTTGTCGTGAGGCTTTGATAGATTAAATAAAATCCTTTTAAACAAAAAAGTTACTTAAACTGAGCAACCTTCTATAGAAGTGCACCGCAGTAAGGTTCCTCTCAGGTCAACAGGTTCGGAGCAATAACCATAACAGTCTTAATAGTTCAACGCAACCAATTATAAAACGACCATACAACACACCCAGCTAAATATCACAACATGTGGAAGGTGGACATTAATAGGAAGGTATCAACTTTTCAAACGGCTTAACGAGGAAGTTTTTTTGTTTTTAATCCCTAGTTACATACTACATCGCAACGGCGAAACAACTAGAACTAAACGAAAATATTTTATTTGTAACAAGCTGGTAATACGCACACGAGAAAACGTGTTTTACATTTTGTTTCAACCATAAAATCTCTTACAAAAACTCATTACTTACATTAATTATTTGTATTGATTGTGTAAAATGTAAAAGACTTAATATTCAATAAATTCTCGACTTTTATATCTCACTTCAAATTGAACTTTTATCGGAATTCACATTGTACATAATTAAAGCTTTTGGTATTTCAGTTATGTGTGCTGTTATGTTATTTTATGAAGGTATGTTGCGAAAACAAATCTTCTTGCAATGCTTTATTTTATGACGTACTACTATATTTAATACTGTTAATCCTTAGTGGAACATTGTAAGACAAAACGAAAAAGCTTTGTATGTAAAAAAATTTTAAAAATATGAAATTTTTACGAAAAGTGTTTCCATTTTATTTTCAGACCAATACATTTCCATGAAAACGTTGTCTTAGTATTTAAACGATGTTTCATAATTATTATTAATACAGAAAGAGTAAATCCAAAAAAAATATCATAACAGTAACGAGAGCTTTTTATGTTTACATTTTTTATCATGACTTTTTGCAAACTTAACAACCTAAAGATAACGTTAAATACTTTTAATTACTAGTAAAGATACCAAGGGATAAAACGTAGACTTTTCATTACTTGAGACTTAGGGTTACAAAAGTAAAGAATAAATTTCTCAAAATATTAAAGAATTTTTACGTTTCTTGCTATAAATCATTTCTTCAACAAATATTTTCAGACGTATTTTCAACAAAGCTTTACTGATTTTGGTAAAATGTCATAGTAAATAAGAAATTCATAAAAGTTTGAATTAATCAAATATGGATTGAATTATATGCATTGTGTGTTAATAAAAAACATATTTGAAAGAAATTTTAGTGTAAAGTTTTGTAAGTAATTATAACGATTTCATCTGTAGCAATCAAGATTGCACATTATACGTACAATTGGTGCTCTTAATATGTTGGAAAACATTGTAAATATGAAACGCAAACAGCATTTAATCTAAGTACTCCAATGAGGATGCCTCTGTACAAGATGGTGTATAAGATATGTTTAGTTGGCAAACTACTGCTTGCTCGTGATCATATTTTCATAATTACTCTAATAATGCTAAGCCACTGCGTTCCGTTGCATCTTGCAAGTGCAAGCGGCGCACTGTGCAGTAAAGGGTGGAGTAAAGATTAAAACTATTTGGGTAATTGAAAAATATCCAAAAAACTGACTGCTGTAAATATTTAGATGTCAAAATATTATCCTTCTAGGATTCTATTAATAAATTTTGTAATTTTTATCCAAAAATCCATAAACAAAAACTTTTATATAAACCATCGCTTACATTTATAGAATTTATTTGGCTTGACTCTATAACAAATAGTTTGAGGAGTATAACTATTTTAAGATATTAATGAAACCCTCTTCTTTACCATATTCGCTCGCTACATCGTGCATATGGCCACCATGAGGTGCCTACATGATTCTCAATAATTGCTTTGCTTCCTCACATGACATGCAAAATCCTGTTGATAGTACCCGACGGTAGTCCAGGATGCCAGAATTCCACCGGTCGGGATAAGAGTCAAGCACGATTGAGGCTCTCTATAGGCACCAACAGCAAATGGATTCAGCCAGTTTCAACGTCTTTCCACAACCACAGACGTAAAAAGGCGATTCATGTCACGTTCCTATATCTCCAAAATCCTCGCGAAATCAAACCAACACTTATTTTCAAATAGTTTAATAATTTTCAATAATTTGAAAAATATCAATGACTAAAGTGTATCGGATTTTTTTTACTAAATGCATTTACGAAAAATATAAGATTTGTGGTTAACCGTTAAGCATTTCTATTTTTCTTTCATCTTCTCGAAATTCTGAAAATTATTTTTCATAGAAAAACCAATAATTTCTTGGAACTATTAATTATTTTGAATCAATTCATCATGGTGATAGTTTTATAATATTTATTCAAGAACTATATACTTAAAATGTACATCACTCCACCCTCTCAGTAAAGTGCATTTATGCCGCAGTGCAAGCAGATGCAATTATGATTTTTAACTAAGTATCCCCCGAGTAACTATAAATTACTTCAAACAGTAAGAAAGAGATGACTTGTCGTGTGGCTATGCACATTCTAGCTACTGACTAAAGACTAAAAATTTCGTTTTAATTATTTAATTCTTTAGTAGAAACTAAAACATACAAAAATCAGTTATAATTCTATTAACTACATGTTGCGACGTAAGATAAGATATTTTTATCGGTTTTTACTCGCAATTAGTTTGTTTATTGTATTTGATAATTTCTAGCAACAAAATATAATTTTTAGTCTAGATTCTAGCCTTACTGAAGAATAACTGCAGCATTCATAAATTTTTTAGGAAGACTGCGGCCGTTTTATAAAGATTTCGCTAGAAAACTATTCTAAATAAAGTTTTACGGTGATTTTATAAATAATTATATTTGACTCTTTCACATGTAGGTTTTCTGAAATTTAAAATTAAATAAGGTTTTATAGAATTTTGATAACAAGCAAGGATGGGGAACCTTATCATTTCAGAAGACCGTATTTATTCATTTGTAGGCTAATACGACAGCATTTGAGAAAATTCAATAGATAGACTTAAAAATGTGTGTATATTATTTTGTAGATATATCAAAGATCTACAACAACTGCATATATTCAGAAAAGATCACATACAAATAAGCACTTTGCATATTGATATTTTTTTTAAATAATATCGCCACGGATTGATAATTTAATAAGGTTGAACTATTCCTTCAAACAAAGAACCTTACTAATTATTTGTTGAAATGGCGTTTACTTAGTATAACTGTATTGTAATAAGTTTTGACAGCGGTGCAAAGCCAAAATATCTATCAACTATAATCATATAATACTTGTGGAACTAAATATATTGCTTTTTTACGTTATTGGATATAAATATTTAAGAGAAAGCATACATTTTTTTGCTACGTTGAGCTTTTACAATCTTTTATCGAAACAAACAAAAGAGACCTTGAAAATGCTTTACAAGGTCATGAAGCTTTCTCACATTAGAAAATGTATTACCAATAGGTTGTCTTTTATGGAATCGTGAGAGATAACTTAATCCGATGAACGGTGATAGATTACACCTCCAAAAGTGAGTATTTAATTCAGCATATCTCATGTATTTTACTCACATTATAAAAACAAATAACATTTTAAATTGTTTTTTTTGTTAAGCTTTTAAATTTTAAATTTGTATGTAAAAAATATTTTCCATGAAAACGGAACATAATGGCGCAGAGTCAATGTTGCAAAGATCTAAAACCTGAACGACGAAATGTTTTGCAAATTTTTTCATCAATTTCAAATTTTAAATACTAATTTTGACGGTATTTTTATGTTATAATATATTTTTTCATATAATTAAGTCCAGTATCAATAATATTATTCGACGTATGGGTCAATAAACAAAGTGTTATTAAAGATGTATTTTTGTTTTCAAAACCAATCAAAAGTTTAATTAATTAAACAATAGGTCACGTATCACAAATTTTCTCATTTTTTCGTAGATGGGATTAAGGTACGTCGACCGTGGCAATCAGTGTAAAATATTCATTTGTACTGCTCGAGCAATACTGTTCGCTTCTTAAACACAGCAAGAAAAGTAATGTATTATTTTATTATGAATCATTGGGTATAATTTGTTTCCCGGCAGATGGTTCCGATACTGTCACTTTCTAGCGATTAGTTACCTGTTACAGGTAAGTGGAGTTAATAGGAGAACTGGCACATAGATCACAACGTCGATTTCAAGACTATGGAATCAATATATTAAATGCCAAGGAGATTGAGCTAAATCGGATGTGTAGGCAACAGTTGTTGTAGAAATAATGCATCATTATTTTGCCATTACTGTTCTCATATCATAACCGTATAATATTAAAGGCATTGACATTGTTAAATTATTTTTAATAGTATTAAATTATTATATCTCTATAATAGGAACAAGGGATTCCAACTATTTGGATATAGAATAATAAAACTGAAATTATTCGAATAGTTTCTAAGGTACAGTCAATCTGGTTAACTTTGATCCAGTTCTGAGGGTTTTTGTATTTTTATGGTTCGCCATTGCATCTATGTGTGGTATTCTTCTATATAGAAATGAACTAATATCTTAAGATGAAATTTAGTTAAGATAAATAGATTTATTGTTATGATTGATATATAAATATAGATAAAACAAGGTGGAAAAAAATTTCATCCAAATTGGGCAAATTTGCCCCACGATACAAATAATCACTGTAATTACTAGAAAACCATTTTTTTTAAAGTCTTGGTAACTTTTCTTTATGCTTTCATATATTTTGTACATAATTGAGATGGGAAAAGATGTACAGCATTTGGTTTACAGATTAGTAATACAAATTGAAAATATGGCTAATTCAATTTATTTCAAGAAAAGTTTTTAAATTGTGTTTTATCATTCCAAGCTGACAGCTTACAAATTCTACATTAAAAAAAAAAATTTTGCTCATTCTTTCATATTTTACCACCAAGGGCTACTCAATGCCTTTGTTTAACTGAAAAATATTCATATGGCGTTAGTATAATCATGGTATTATAACAGCAGCCTTTTCCATGTAGCAGGCCAATTTTAGACCGATGAACAAACTTACCCAAAATGATGGTAAGACTATTGTCTTAAAAATTTGATTTGAATAATTAATAACATAACATTATATGGATGGTGTTTTGGCCAATTGATGTTACCCTCTATGTTCATTTATGTAACTAAAATACGAAAATGAGTTATAATAAATACGATTCGATCTCATTTTTAAGACGACAGAGCAGGTCTCGGCCAAATGATGTAAATAATAAAAAATAATTGACCACTTTTTGTGAGTGAAGGAAACATCATTTAACATCTGATTTAGATTTACAAATTCTGACCCTGCTACTTGATGTAAGACATTATTATATTGACAATCCCGTATTTGCAAATATGATAATTTACAGGAGTGCATTTTAAAGATTCGTAAGGCAACCCACCATTTAATGCTTTCGATAAAAACAGTCTTTACTCTCTCCTGAACAATTTCAATTTGGAGGGTTACATCAATCGGCCAAAACACAGTCAATGTGTACGAAAATAATAATTTAATAGTACATTAAACCACTAACGAGAGTATTCGTTATCGTTACTGAAATCTGGAGAAATTGTGATGTGATCTTTCGTCGATTTTGTAAAATAATTCATTAAAAATTATTACGAATAGCATTTGAAATATTCAAATATCGAATAGTTAAAAAAGGAATGAATAGATTCGGATATTACAACACATTTCCTTTAAATAATAAATAAATGTTTATTTAAATGTAGGCTAAAATATTTAAGACAATGTTGCTAAGAAAAATAGTTTTATATTTAATTGAACGTACAATATTAAAATCTTGATCAGAAAGAATATATTATAAGTAAAGATAAAACTTTATGAAGTTTTAATATTTGTGTAGTTCCAAGAACAACAGTTTTTTCTGTGACCAGACATGGGCGTACAAGACAATTGTGCACTAAGACAGATACGTATACAAACAAATTTGCACAGTGACATTTGCGTATATAGGTAGATACATACGCACATTGATTGTTTGCTATAACCAAAATATATCTTTAAAAAAAGCAAAATAAGCATGTACTATCAAATAAATATTAAAAATATATAAATTAACATTGCAAAGTGATTTTTTAAATAAAATGATATTTCTTTCACTATTTTAAATATGTATATTATTAAATATATTTCAATTATTTTTTGCATGTTTGAAAGTGTGCGCAATCGTCACTCAGTGTATTCCTCACTGTGCGCATCTGTCTTTTGTATATATACGCGCATTAAGAGTGGAACTTTTTCTTTCACAAATGATAATATATAAACACCAATCATTTCCCGTAAGTATTTCAAATTGATCAAAACAAACCAGGAAATACCGACCAAGTAATAAAGCGAACAGAATGAGGACAGAATCAAAAATTCATCACGAAAAATAAGATGAAGTATGAACAGACATTTGAGTTGTACCCGGACGTCAGTAAATATCAATTTGGCAATTACTTGGCAGTTGGCACGAATCAAGTGTGAATTACAGACTCGCTGTTATTGTTTTATTAATATGAACAGGTGAAAATTTCCATCTCATGTACTCAACTGTACCGATTTTGACTTCCATACTGAATTGTTGTTTCCACATTTAGAATCTCAATGTATTCAGCCTTTGGGCAAGTTGGTTAGTGCTTTTGTCTTACTCTTTTTTACCAAGAAATGAACTGATGAGAGAGATGCACTGTTACAGCCATATGGCGCCTGCTTTAACATAATATCTTGAGGCACGGTTGTATAAATTAAAAAATGTCAAACTGTGCTCCCTTCAATTTATTATTTTTTTGCTACTAAAATACAAAACTATATGAAACCAAATAATATTTTAGTTTCAATTTTCTTCTTTTCGTTATTCTCTTGTTTTGGAAAACATTATTTATAATATATAAAAAGCGGTATTGAAAATTAAATACAAACTCTTTTCCATGTATTTACATATCGCTTCTTCAGCATTAAAGACAATAAAAATACATTTTTTTTTTATTTATGGATGCCATTTATTCAAAACAGAACCCAATGCAATAGGTAGATAATCTTTAACTTAAGAATTCGTCCCATGTGGATATTACTTTAAAAATCAAATATTTTATTGTTTTTAATTTATTTAAACTATACTATTACTTTGTCTTAGTGTGCGAGTAGGTAACACAAAATATTTATGATAATTACGAAAATGTGTCTAACTGTAATTTAAATAAACCTAGAGTCCTAGAATAACCCTAGAATAAACCATATGGTTTCAGTAAACCCCATCGCCCAATTATCCCAATAGTCGCCTCATTTCTTACTGAATATCATTGTCTTCCTCAATTTCGGTCAAAAGGATATTTACATCAGTTTTGTACCACCTGTTTTCGCGCCGATAGCTACTAAAAACACGCACGATTTTAAAGTAAATTTAAAAAATCATGCGTGCTTTTAGTAGATGTCTTTCGCGAAAACAGGTGCTGTAAAACTGACATAAATATTACTTTTAACAGAAATTGAGTTAAGGCAACGATATTGAGCTAGAGATGGAGCCAATACTGGGACCGATGGGCGATGGTGTTAATGTGACCGTACGGTCACGCTCGTCTCTGAAGGGTTAATGTTGTCAAAATATTTTGATGAAATATTAAACAGGTTTATTTTTCAACATCTAATATTAATTTTACCTCGAAATCATTTATTCTGCTGTTGTAAAATACAAGATTCAGTATCTTTATTTAAAAAATGAACTATAGAATTTATATTACAAGTCTCTAAAATTAAAATACACTATTATTAATTGTGAGTATTGTTCAAAACTCTATGATGATAAATTCGTCTTTTAGTGTGCACAGAAAGCATAATAATATTTGTCCATTTTTTAAATATTAAAATTGCTACCGTTATAAAGCGGAATATTAGTTGATAACCATACGATACAAATTAAATTGCGTTCGCCATACAAAAAGTTTGAGAATCGCTGAACCAGAGCCTCGCGCATAAGCTCAAGACAGGTTCATTTGTTGACCTCTGATGCGGTTTATAGGTACTATAAGTGCACTCTCATTCAAGTATATTTATATACATCTTTGGATGTAAAAAAATAAGGCCACATTTGAAGAAAAAATGGAATCCGGTAGCCGACATTAACTTTATGTTCATTTCTTCGTGTAAATAAAAACGAAGAGTGCTTAATTTTATTACGCAGTATAAATATTGACCTTCCAGTTAATTTTTGTAAAGGTATAAGAAACTATTTTGTTTGAAAAATAACGATGATGTTACAAATAGTTCTGAGCTATTAGTTATCATAAATATTAAATATTCTTCTAATTTTTTAATACTACTATTCATGTTGAAACTCAAATCTTAAGTAATACTTCCTAATAAAAGTTTTTCAGACCGTCTTCTTGGCTTTTCAATATTGGAGGTACTACAGTAAATGGTATGTTGCTGGATTATAATATAGCCCCATTTTAATATTATTTAAACATTGAAAAAATTTAAATTTAAACTGTATAAAATTGATTAAAATATTATTGAATAAATAGAACCATTTTTAATATAATATAATATGTGTATGACGTCGGCGTCCGTGGCGCAGTTGGTAGTGTCGCTGACTACGGTTACGGATGTCTCGGGTTCGATTCCCGGTGCGGACGGTTTTCATAGATTGATCGTTCGATCAATTTATGGATTTCTGTTCGTAGTCTGAGTCCTCCTTCCCTCCCACCCATCTAATCCTCACAGGGCGTAGCGAGAGCGATTAGCTAACCACTAGTTCTCTCATAGCCCTATCCTTCTATCCCTACTAGAGAGGTTGAGCAACTGAGTAACAAGCAGTTCTCGTAGAATAAGTCTGTTAAGATACCTCCATTACGAGACCATATGCTCCACATTGGGAACGGACATGGGAAAAAAAATGTATTACCATAGTATTAGCATTTTTAATACAATATATATAGAAATAAATGGCACATTTTATTTCCAATTAAATGTACAAAGCATACTTTAATTATTTATTTAAAAAAACATTTTTTTTAATCATCAAGTGTACACTGCTGTAGAATACCCACAGATTGTTATGCCAATAAATTCACATTGCAGCTGCAGCTCGACATATATTTAATATAAATTTAGTTAGTGAAATATTCGACATATTTCAGTCAAATAGAATAAAAGTTTATAAGAGAAAAAAAAACTTATGAGTGTTGCCACTAGCTCGCGAGTGACCGTTTAGTGATCAATGCTTTGGGTCTCTCTGTGAAACAAAATTAATTGATAAACATATCGCAAATATTAAAAAATGTGTGAAAGTCATTTGAATCATTCGTTATGTAAAAGAAAACGACAGGCACTCTTTTCTATACACATATTTGCGTGTAAATGGAACTTGTAAAATAACCGTGCGTGAGTTCTTTATTCAAACGAGTCGGATATCGTCACTGGAGAATTGGATCTCCTCTTTCGATTGTGGCAATGTATACTATTAAAATAAACACAATTCACAGGCGGTTTCTTGTTTCCTGAAAATGCAATTGGACACCGAAAAAAACAATCAGCTGTAACAGGAATTTGTTGATTATACGATAGAACACTACTGAATGCCGGCCCACACGCTACCATGACCATGACCTGGCAGTTCAGACTTTAGATGTATGATTTTGAAAACAAACGAAAGCCAGATGCATAAATGTTTTATCATTATATATATTATATGTTTACGATCTTTTAAGGGATATTTCCCATCATATGTTAATAATAATAATATATGTAACATTTCATATACAGCCCTTTTTTATCTGTATATTAGAGGAGAATTTTCTATATTTTTAAAATGTTAGAAAGTAACCATCTAGCTACTAATATTAAATCATTAGAAATCTAAGCTATTTATTTTCAAACTATTTCTATTTACTCGTTGGAAAAAACTTAAAAAGTTACTTTAAATATACACAAATTTGGATTATTGAAATTTTGTACAGTTCCATGTATTTTGTCACTAACGACCCGGGTTTCGCTTTTCGGCATCTTCGGGCATTCGAGCGCACGAATGGACTCGAACTGACATGTGTCAGACAAAAATACATGGAAGTGTACAAAATCTCAATAATCCAAATTTGATATTGAAATTCCATCAAGCACCCTCATTCGATGTTTTAAATTATTAAATATATACATTATATAGATGCTCGTTTTATCTAGTATTAATATATCTTGCTGGTTAGTCAATGTAATAAGCTGGACAGTTGCAGCATGAAAATTTATAAATGATACTATTACTCAATGATTTATTTCCTTAACATTTGTGTTTTTTAAAACCAATAAATTGATTCATATATGGACATAATTATGAATGAATGCAAATATTTAGAAGATTTACGTGAAATAATCTATGTAAATACTTATCATTAAAAAGCTATTAATTTGCTGATCATGTTTGAGAACGGGTTCCAATACGAAATCATCATTCAAATTGTACATCAGTGCTACGAAAAAGAGTAAGTATAAGGTATTTACAAAAAAATAAACATTAAGGATTTCGCCGCCTTTGTGGTGGCGTATGCCTCGCAGATCGATGAGGTTTGATAACCACAGCGAACAGGTTACGAGCTGGCTATGGCGTTCAGGTTGTGTCAGACTACGATTGACTCATTAGCGGCGGTCTCCAAATAGCTCTATATAAACTGAAGAAAAATTCTTGGTTACCGGCCCTTCATCCGGGGATTAGGGGAGAGACTGGATAGATATATGTTCAGGAATATGTTTCACGCTTGGTGAGTGGCGACACTGATAGTTACTTTCCTTTATTTTTCACTCGTATTCCATCCACCTTAGTTGTCGTATTTTGTTTTCCAAATAACGCGTTTGATAATTCTCACGTTTGCTGACTGGTTTATTTTACAATCAAATATACAGGAATATCACATTTTGTAACTCTGTTAAGTGACGTGATGACTCGATATAAGTGTCATTTTATGGAATCTCTTTCTTAAATAACTGTTAACAATTCCGCTGACGCGACGTAATGCTCTGGCACAAAATAAAACTTTTCTTCGAATATCACATTTTGCAAATCCGCAGCGTCATGTATACCTACATACGTATATAGTTAGAGCAGGATAGCTTATCATCCCTTCTGCACACCGTTTTCAAGATCGTATAATGAGTAGATGAAAACATCACTTGCATCCATGCCTTTGAAATTTTATTTTCATCAGTCGAAAATGTTCACGATGAGCGAAACCGGTAGTGATATTTACACAAAAAAGATGTGTTTTATTTTTATTGATATACCACATTCAATGATTATATTCTTTGCCATTCCGGTTTACAGGGTTCGCATGCAAAAACTTTAAGCACGAATATTAAATTATATAACTTATTGCCGTTTTTTTTAAAGTACACCTGTACTGATTTTTTAAAGTGATCTTTAAGTGTGTGTTGTTTTAATGAGAACGCGAAAACACAAGTCTGCGGGCGTCAACCAAATTGTCGATAATCGCGATATTTTTTTCTTGAGCATAATAACCAAAATAATCTATTATTAAGTAGTTTATATAGACCCATTTTATCAATTTAGATTTTATTACTATCATTACGAAAATAGAAACGAATTAACACTACGCTTAAAAAACAATTTCAAAATACCAAATTTGACTTCGTAGGTATCACGTTATTTTTGTTACCACGTCCGCTCCCAATATTGAGCATATGGACTCTAAATGGAGATTATATCAACAAAAGTTTGTACAGTACTCAGTCGCAAAACCACTTTTGACCATTAATTTTTTTATTAATTAATTTACTGTTAATATTATTCAAGTACCGCACTTGTACTTGATAATGCTCTAGTACATATTATTTAGAATTTTGTTACATACGTCGTTTATAAATATACATTTTTACACTTTTACTATTAGTCAATTTTAACTTGATGAACAAAAAAAATGTTTTTAATCATCCAGTTATGATCTTGGCTATGATAATAGTGGCTTACACGCTTAGTCAGAATTTTTAATACTAAAACCAATGTAAAATTATGTTTCTCTTCCAAAAAGTGGTGAATTTATTTACATCATTTGCCTGCTCTGTCGACTTTCAAATGAGATCCAATCATTAACTCATTTTCGTATTTTTTGAACGTTACATCAATTGGCCAAAACACTGTCATATTTAATAATCAACCTTTGATTAAATTACATTATCTTATAAAAACCTTTTTATCGTGTTGAAACATAACATACATTGGATATTTTCGAAGTATCGTATTTTAATTTCAAATAATAACAATTTTGAATAATAACAATATTCATCAAAGAAAACAGGCGTGGTTTGCCTTCCACTTTATTGAATATCAGACTAAGCCGAGTCTTAATACAATTAGAAGAATAAGATCCATTTTTATGTATGTGCTAAAATATAACGTAACAAAAGCTTTCTTAGAATATCTAAATAAAAAATGAATTTTATTTCACACCACTTGAACTAATGCACTAATAAAAATGTTATTGTATTGTTAAAGTATTAGACTTAAATCGCTTCTTTTGCCTGTCAAGTTGGAATCGTAATATATCTGCTTCCGGGATCATTACGAAATAAAGATATGATTTCTATAGACTGATTTAAGATATAAATTTAAAAAAAACGAGTATAAATTTTAAAAAAAAAACTATTCTAGATTAACGTCAGCGTAATAATAGTAGTAGCATATATAATACAATAATTGAAACGAATTCAAACTGACATCTTACCATAAACATAATCAAATATGTTATTTTATTTACCACTTGCGTGGAATTTTGAATGCCAATGCAATCAATTAGCAAACGAATTTATGCATCCGAAAATTAATTTATTCTAGTCATAAAAATTCGCTTATTGCATATTTATTCGTAAGTAATAAAAAACTTTATTTGGTTAAATTATACAATTTAAAGCTTTCGAAGTTTTAACTTATAATCTTTTAAAACTTTATCAGTTATGCAGGACAGACAAAACTTTTTCTGTTGATTTATAAGTTTTCTTTCTTAAAACACATCTAGGTTGGTCGTAACATTAGTCTCGCAAAGCTCAGCATTGAAGCAAGTAAATTGACAGTCGTCAATGTAATAAAGTAGGCGACCGTGAAATAAACGGTTGTATGTCTTCGAATGGTTGTTGAAAAATAAGTTATAATACTATTGGAAAAACTTAAATTAAAAAAATATGTTAGTTTTTACACTGCTGCAAATCTATTTGGAAATTTTATGGAATATTTCATTACAAAACGTAATAACTGTTTCGTGATATTTTTGTTGATGATTTTTTTATATGATAAGAATTTAAAACATTTTTTATTTCACTTAAATGCATATTATTTTTCGTATCTGCGTATTTATTCTGTTCACTGACTTTGTATGTTTTATCATAAAGTGTAAATAGCTCAATATAAGAATTTGTGTTAACCTTTGGGACTTAGGGTCAACTTTGACACAACGTTTTTAGCTAGAATGTCGACGATATAATAGTCAAATAAGATATACTTTTAACTAGAATTTTTTACACGAGGGAATTTACACTATATCTGGGCACACCTGTACCCAAAACATCAAAAAACTTGTATTTTAATAATTAAATTACCAATAACAATTTATTACGCTTTTACATTATCAGTGTTTCAATACAAAAAAGAGCGATTGATGAAAACTTTATGGTTTTATTATACTTATCTCTCCTAAGCGTGTTAAAATGCGTTTTAAAAAGAATTGTATGGAGCCATATGATAAAAGTTTGGAATGTTTATGTCAAAGAGATTATAATAACAATAACCGTTTGCATACTATTATAACAAGTTGACATTTTTTATGCTAACAGTATTAGCATTTGTATTTAAGTTTCTACTATGGGTATAATACTTATTATAAATCATATCGGAATACGTTACTTAATGATTTGTGATGACAGAACTTATTGTCCTCTTAATATACTTAAAGTTTCTTATAATATTGCTTGAATAATATAAGTGACTCAACGGGAATTTCCCGAAGCTAAATATTTGTTTATATTTTTGTTAATAATAGAAAAAATGATATCGCGATTAAAAAACTACGTAATGATACATTAAAATTTTGGATACTTTTAGTAATCAGCTTTTCGTTAAATCATGACTTTTTAAGCATGTTCATTAATTTGATTTATTTATTTCAATTAAAAAACAGTTGTGCTAAACCCTAGCGTTACGGTGGACAGTATGCGGATGCACAGGATACTTAATATCTCTTAAAGTAAGTGGATGAGCAAGTCACATATCCTTTTTTTCTTTCGATCTTTTCTTTTCTGAAGCACAATAATGCGTGGTTAAATGATCGGTCCCGTGCAGCTCTGCATTGGGCCAAGAATATGAGGAGTAAATTCGCTTCTTTTCTTGATCGTTATTGCGTTATGGAAGGCGGCCGTGAAAGAGCGGCTGCGTGCACATAACATGGAGGTGGGGCAACCAACTTTCGAACGACTTCATGGTTCGTAATTTTAGAGCAAAGAAGAATTTTACTATTTAGGTACTTATGCGAAAAAAACTTTTTAAATCTCTCGATAAATGTATATGTTAATGGACCAAGCTATTTCTTTTTGATTGCATTAAAGAGATTAGAGTTGATTCGCTGTATCTATTAGCAGTTTAATTAATTTTCATAAATGATGTCGAGTACGAGTGCGTGCCAGTTCATAGTAATTTATTTATGAAACTTAGTTTTACTATCTAGAAAGAATTGTCAAAAAAATAAAATATGGTTGGAGACAAACTTGTTTACATTAGCTCTATCACTTTATCAGTATAATATATCGTTGTCAATGATGAATGTCATAAAAATGACCATGTACTCGTAACATACCGATGCCTTAGAGCAGTGGTCCGTAACCGGTGTACCGCGGCACACCGGTGCGCCACGAGCCGATCCCAGGTTTGCCGCGGCGCAAAGCAAATTATTACCAATGAAACAAATATTGTATTACTTTTATATCAGTGGAATAATTTTATTAGTGTTTGCAGGGATAGTGCAACTGCAATGATGGTGAATAAAATGGGGTTTGTGTCGTTTGTAAAACAAAAAAACCTACTGTAGAAATTATACCTACATTGCTGCATATATTGGGAAGCATTGATGGCGAAAAAAATCCCATTGGAATTATTAATTAATGAATTTATCAAAATAATACACACTATCAAATTAAAATATCAATCACTACGATAATATTTTAAATTCACTAAATAAAAAAAATGAACAAATTGCAAATTTTATTCATGAAATTTAAATATTCTGGCTTGTGGTGTGCCGCGAAATATTAATGAGTGCTTAGGTGTGCCGTGGGTGAAAAAGGTTGCGGAGCACTGCCTTGTAGCGTCTTAAGCGTTAGAAACCGATGAACAGAAAATACTTCTAAAATCTGATAAAGATATCTCAAGCAAAACTTGATGTTTTTTTTTTTTTGCAACAGAAAGGAAATGTTACACCATAGAACCGAAATTCAATTAAAACTTTAAATATCTGAATTTCTTAATAATCTTATCTGCGCTTAACCTTACTTTGCTTCGAATGCCCTCTACATATTATATAACGAATCTAATATTGATAATGATCTCTTTTCAATATAAATTATCCGCATACTTAAACGTATTACAAATTAAGTGTTTCCCTGGCAAAACTAACATTGTACGATCAAGTATAAATAAATACTACAATGAAATATATTTTCTCCTACGCTAGGCATATCGAGTGACACTTAAAGTCAATTTTCTCGCCATTTAATACATGTTCAAATGGCTTATTGCTATTTTATGTTCAAAGAAACCTTTAATATTTCACTTAATGTGCACATTTTATTTAATATCACAAACTTTAAATACTAGGTGCCATATTGACCCCAAAGGCATCGCATAGCACACGTGTCATATTACCAACATTGACAATAGACTTTTACTTAAAGCAATATTTTATTTATGTATAATCTACCACAATAAACGTTCAATAGTTGTAATATATATCTATATAAAATGCATTCTTATCAGTATCGGCAGCTTATGGTCATATAATTATCTTACCACACACTTTACTTGTACTACACTTAATTTTCTAATCAAATCAATATTCTCTTAATGGCTCATGGTAGTTAAAAATACAACTCTGACACTCAGAGGATATGGTATTTTTAAGCGGTAGTAATCTTCCAAACTTTATTTGAATGGAATCAAAACGATATCATAATCAGTTTGGCTATAATTATTACATACAAATATTATACTTACTACTAACGTAAAAAAAATTTGAAACAAAATATTAACGTTACACGAATGTTTCACGAATTAACAAAAATAGTGCCACAATTGGCGAAAATATGTAATTATTTGGTGTATTTATTAGCTTTTTACGATTTGACAAATATTTTTTTCAAGCTGTACTCTCTCAAACAAGCGATATATAATTTAATACATAATTTCTGAAAATCGAAACGTACAAAAATTGCCACATATCTTATTTTCATATGTCAATCAATTATGTTGGTTTATTCAATATGTGGGATCTTTGACACTTTAATATTATTCTGTAAATAAATGTATTATTATTTTACGTATTGCATCGTTTTAACAGATTTATTGTTTACATCTAAAACAAGCCAAATTAAGATATCAGTATCATAAACGTTTCTTTCAAAATTATTGTCAGAATCATCATTGCTGCCACGTAAGCTTTTTATTTTAATCATAAAATAATTGACATATTCATCTGGCTTTCTATTTCTTGTATCAACTAAAAATGAATCGTTGGTGTAGAAAAGACACCATAGACTAAATCTGATTAATCTTTATTTAATTCAATTTATTTTATTAACATGCAAATAACCATTCAGCGATTGATACTCCAAATATCCTTTATTGTAACGTTATAGATCTATTGGTGCATAAAGAAAATTAGTACCAAGTCATGTAAGGTCAATTATATTTTATTTCAAGATCACACAGATATTATAAATTATGCCTTATCACATTCATAAATTGGCTGAAAAATTAATACATGTATGAAAATGCACATTCGGAGATTCGAACTCTTGACCACGTAACTACTCAGTAATGACTTAGAAAAGTGCTTCGTTAATAAATATAAATTATCTTATAGTTAGTTATACAAAATGGTTCCTTATTTCAAACTCTACCTTATGGAAATACACCCTTATTTTTATAAGTTACACTTTCACTTAAAAACAGTTGTGTACAAACAAACAAAATGAAAAATGTATAGCATTCCAAACATTTGACAAAGTTCAAGGTACAATTACTGAAATCTTTTATTTTTCAGTTAGTGTCTTCATTCAGAACAACGACGATTTTATAGTGATTGTATCACAACAAATAATACAATGAGACAACACTGACTAATGAAAATATAAACAGAATTGGAAAGAAAATGTGCCGTAGCGAAAAAGAATTTGACATATCAATATGATACATAATAATAAATATATAATGGTTAGTCAAATGGATCTTTATCATACAAACAATGAAATTTGAATGACGATAATATATTAATACAGTTAAATTTAGATGGTTTTCAACGGTACTAAAATATTAATCACAATTTAGAGAGTAAAAGAGCACCGACTTCACAACAAAATTGTGATAGGTTTTAAGATATTTCAAGTATTGATATAATAGTTTGTAGGCCATTCACCTAACTATCGATCAAAACGGCGCAAATATCGAAATAAAAAATGCAAATAGTTCCATAAAACGAAAAAGGATTTTTTTAATGACAATAAAGTCCGAATGTAACTTTTACGACATCAGTTTCTGACATGTCATTTACACCTGATCTACACGCAAAAGGCGTGATTTATCAAGTAATAAAATTAAATCAGTTGTTACGGACACCGTAATAATACTAAGAATCAAAATATACCTCAAGTTGGAACAGCTTGTTAGTGTGTTATAGAAATTTTTAATGAAGACGAGAAATCAACACCTTTTATAGAATCAAAAGCGAATCTCACCTCACGTTTTAATCGCATCATCACGCTTGTTGGCAGGTAGGTGACTGAACAGCTGTTCTCAACCGTACGCCACAATGATTTCGACAAATCTTTATCTAATATCTTTTTAGCATATCTGAGGATTATGTTTATAAGACGTGTGACAATATTTTGTCATGGTTCTTTCAATTCCATGAAAATTTTTGAGAAGATTAAAATTAAATATTAGAAAACAATTCATTTCATCCAATATCGTCGGCCTCTGTGGTCTTGAGTTGACAGCTTTACCCTAGCGATCAGTTGAACCCAGATATCTTTTTTTAAATTTAATTTATCAATATATTCATAAAGTATAGACGATTTTTTAACTTTTATGAATTTCATACGAGAGTGTTCATATGTCGTTTCATTATCTGAACAAAACCTACAAGTACATACTAATTTTATATTGGGAAATTACGGAGCAAAAATCCAGGTTCTGTAGTCTAGTATTCAACGCATTTGGACATCATATTTGGTTGCGGTGGACATTATATGTTTCTATTTTTTTAAAAAGGCATGGACACCTGTGATATACACATGCCTTTCCACCTATCCAATTCTATAAGAGGTGAGTAATAACGGCGATCAGCTAATCATTAGTCCATTCCTAACATCCTCCATCTACCTTAACCCTCTGAAAAAGAAAGATTTAACTACTGAATTACAGCTAGTTCGTGTAAAAACGACTTCTGTTTAGATGCTCCAATAAGCGATTTTATGCGCAGATTGGGTATTTAAAAATATCAAATTATAAATCGCTTCATCTTTCAGGATTCCACCCAGATGTTCTGATCGTTTGAAAGTGTTAAATGAACTTTAATTTTAAATATGAACGTTTCCATATCTTTCAGCGTTCAATAGTTCAGCAATCGATAATTCTTAGTCGATTGGCTTTACAAAAATTTGACTCTAAAGGGTGCGGAGGTCAAAATGCACGTCGAAATCCGATATGCGCACGCGCAACACTTATGCACACTCGTACGTATGTTGTACGTCGAGTACATTTTCGTTTTGTTTCTCGCACCCACGCCTGCGCCTGCGCTCTGAAATATTTTTCGAAAAACAGAAACCGATCAAAACTTTATACTTATGAATGCTATTGAGAATATCATGCTCCAATAAATAATACAGTAGTAGATTACATGGAATAAAACATTTGGTACTAAAATAAATAAAAAATAATCGCATTATTGAAGGAGATCACATCTACAATAAATGTTTTACATTAGAATAACCGTACATTTTATGTCATAACATTACAAGAATGATAGTTGAAGTTTACATAAATCTAATCCGCAAATCATTTGACACGAATGTAATATTGACTTTTACATACATACTTTAAATTTACAGTTTAATTGTATTCTATTTTTTTGGTATCAATAATTAACATAGATTATTTAAAAATTGACAAAAAAGATCATTATGCCTAGTCGTTACTTTTCAGTAAAAGCAAATCATTTCAGTATAGTAAGAAGTAGTTTTACTCTACTAATAATTGATTTTTGTTTATTCTCTTATTAATTTCTAAAAGCTCTAAATTGTTCATTTCATTTACGCGATGTAGTTTTTTTCCATTATTATTTGTCACTGTCAGTCAATTAAACGACTCGCAAACTGTAAAAAATTACTACTATTCAAAAATATTACATTATTCTTGAATTTCAATATTAAAGTTTCTATTTGTAACATTTTACGCACCTAATAGTGGAAAAATTACAGCACTAACATATCCGCATAATGACACACGTTTAACAGCACCGGTAATTTGATTTTGTTGAAATTATTTTGTTTCAATCGCGAAGACCATTTTAAAAATTTCCAATATTTGAACTTTGCGAAAACATACGAAAATTGATTAAACAAAACTTAAATAGCAGAACTCATGAACACATACGAAAATTGAAAGCTGCTTTTGTATCATAATATGTATTGTTGTTACTTTTTTTTTGTGTTTCCAAATTAATTCAACTGAAAATGTAATTAAAGTTTGCCTTAATTTATACGTAGGTATATGGCTAATCGGTTTTATATTATTATGATGGAATTACACATGAAATGAATGATTTTCTTACCGTGCCCGCCCCTAATGTGCAGCATATGGCATAATAATGAAAGTATCTCAACAAAAGTTTTTCTACGAGAACTGCTTGATGCTGCTTTTTCGTAGAGAGTAGGGATAGAATGATAAGGGTAGAATGGGAATAGTGGTTAGCTAATCGCTTACACTAGGCCAAAATTTTAGGATCGGATGGTTGGAAAGGAATTTTTGGAACTCACAAACATTTACGCGTACGAACCGACATCCAAAAATAGATTGAAAAATCAATTTATGAATCTCTCCGTACCGGGACCTGAACACGAGAAATCTGCAACCGTATCCATCGACGTTGACCACTGCGCCACAGACGCGACAGAATGATATAACAAACAATTTTGCAAACACAATAAATTTCAATGTTTATTTACGACAGCTTCTTTTAACAGTTATTAAAAGCAATAATTAATTTTAACAACCAATCGTTATAGAGTTCTAATAATGTGTTATTTAAAAAAAGCCTTGTATCCATCGAAGTTCACCTTTACCTGTAAAAGCTTGACGAATCAATGACACGAGGCATTGTTCAAAGCACCTTTTGCGCCACAAGCCTGTGTACATTATGACACCACTGTACAACATTCGTTTTATCTTTTATCCAATATATAATATAGGGTGTTTTTTTAGAGGTTTGTTTTTCAAGCTAGCAGCACTTTTTCCAGTGACCGCCAATTTGACAGCAGACACCTGATTTGGGCTCAGTTTTGTTTACTATTTCACCATGAACAGACCGTTTGACCATCGTGTGCGCCGCAACTTCGGTGAACGGGGCGAAACAAAAATTGCATCTGATCGTGACTTTTACCGAACAATTTAGTTCAGCGATGAGGCTCATTTCTGTTTGAATGGCTTCGTCAATAAAAAAATTGCCGAATTCGGAGCGATGAAAATCCACAAGCCATTTTCGAAGCGTCGTTACATCCACAAAAATTAACAATTAGCTGAGCTTTATGGTCTGGCGGAAGCATTGGTCCATATTTTTTCAAAGACGATTCCGGCAAGAACGTTACTGTCAATGGAGAGCGCTATAGATCTATGGTTGCTAATTTTTTCGTTCCAAAATTGAATGGTCATAATGTAAGCGAGCTTTGGTTTCAACAAGACGGTGCAACATACCATACCGAGCACGCCATAATCAATTTGCTCACGGAAATTTTCAATGAGCGCATAATTTTGCGGAATGGACCTGTGAATTGGCCACCGAGATCAATTGATTTAACACCTTTGGACTTCTCTCTGGGGGGGTATGTAAAGTCGCAAGTCTACACCGATAAACCAGCAACACTTAATGACCTTGACCCCTACATCACCTATACCTATATACGGCCGCAGCTGCTTTCGAAAGTGCTTGAAAATTGAACTTCGAGATTGCGCTTTCTTCGAGCTAGCCGTGGCGCCCACATGCCGCAGATCATTTTTTAAAGCTAATGGCATTTAATAAACTTTTCAATAAATCCAATATAATGAGCATAACAACGATTGTTAATTGTTTTATTTCATTTTAAAGTTCTATACCTCTAAAAAAACACCCTTTATTATACTAGATTTTTACCAGCCTTCGCCCAAGATAGAGGACGCTTATATTAGGTCATTTAAACATTGGCTAGCTAATGTTGAAATTATATTGAAAATTGAAAATATCACCGTGTACCGTGTCTCTTGTAACACCAACAAAATATATCCCATCAATCTATACGAATGTTGAAAGTTGAAAATACCACAGTTGACCTATAAATAAATGTCTGCCAGAATAACATGTTTGGAAGGAGTTCTTGTGACTTGTGACCGATAGACATACAGAACGATAGATGTATACATGTATTTTCTGCTATACAGTAGAAATATAATATGTAAGAAGTAAACCAGAAACTATAAAATTGAATTGTATGCTTACGATAATTGCAGACTATCGATATGTGAGTCCGGGAATCTTTATGAATGCAATAAATTTCAGGTTTTACAAAAAACAGCACTTCAATAGTGAGTTTATTCTTTACATTTAAAATAAAGGTATAAAATCTTAAAGAATTCAGAAGTTTTCAATTTTATTGCTAGAGCAATGTCGTAACTACGAATTACGACCTTCCCTGATTCAAGTTTTTCGTGTTTATCTATTTTAACAGTAAATATTTTTAATGCATGTTTCAAATCTATAACATTAAACAGGCAATTAAATGTTCAATATCGTTTTTATAAAATGAGTTGTTCTATTGAATTTTAAAATAAACGAGCAAAGATACGTTTAAAAAATTTGTGATTTTAAAATGAATTTAGTGAGCAAAATTTTAATATGAGAAGACCCTGACATATACTTTTAAAAAATAAAGCACAAGTTGTTTAGTACTACTTCCACATGATATAATGATCAAAACCGATTTCGCTCATCGCGAACATTATCATCAGTTGATAATGCTCGTGATCAGCGAAACCGATCCTAATCAAAATATGAAAGAGGTACAGATTGTGTTTTATTTTTAAAATAAAATGCCTTCCACACCTTAAACGTGGCTGTAATATACTGTAAATAACTGACGTTTTGAAACCTTTGTAGTTTTTATTCTCAAAGATTGATCTCAAATAATGATAAAATGATATTACGCTATTTCACATTGTTTCATTTCAGACATAAATAATGAAGCATGCAATGGTTTTGAAATGTCGACTCATTTATTAACACCAATTTTAAAAAAACAATGTCTTAAAAAAATAATATAGAGATAAAACAATTCTTCCTCATACTTTTTTGTTGTGAGCGTCGTATTTCTTAGATATTTTTCATCTAACATAATATGTCGGATGCATTGAATTTTAAAAATCTGTTCAATTTTTATAGCTGGGTGTTTTATACGTATTGTCTTGATGTAAGTATTCAGAATTCAGACCACCCGTTGGTTAGTCGGTTGATAGAATATCCGTAGATAACGTTATCGGACACGATCAGTTGACATATTATAATGCACAATATGAACGGAACGCATTCCCTAATGATAATCGTTTGTCAATCACACCGTAAACTCAAAACCAGTTAAGCAGTTGACATTTTATGGCCGGCGAGATGATTTACGCAAACATATTAGAAGCAATAAATTAATGACTAACCCCTCTCTTGCCAAGATAAGGAGATAATGATTTTTTCGAACTGTATTTTAATATGTAGAAACATACAATAATTTTGCACTGATGACTTATAAAGAAATCTTTCTTGTCTATAATTATAGCTCAAGTTGCAAAATTTTCCTGAATATCCGCTCTGTTTTAATGGAGATTTTAGTATTTTAAAGGGATATCATATCCGTATTTATCTTCTGAAAACAACTGTATTACATGAGCATTAAACAGCTCTATAAAAACCATCAATATAACACTGTTTAGCAAGTAATGCAATGCAACTACATAAAATTCAATATTCGTCAAAATTCTATGCTGGTAGTTTTAAGATTTTTTAAGCGGTTAGACGAGAAGTTATATAGGGCGAGTGTTCCTAATGTCAGCCGTCGCTAGTAGTTGGCCTCGTAAACTTAAAACTTTAATAATTTTGGATACATTTAAAAAAACTATTTTTTTTTAAATTCGTGTAGATAGTCTTGTCACATCTGCACTATACTCACCTATATGATGCAATACCATATATGTTTTGACAAATTCATCTCGAATATTATTTCGCGATATTCATGAAGTTTACTAGTGATGACCGAGCACTGGGCAACGAAAGGCCGACCACTGGGAGAATTAACATTTTTTTGTAAACTTCTATTATTTTATGCTCAGTACAATATTGACCATTTTATTTTTAGTTGGTTACATTACTCAATCCCTGTTCAATGGAATAACAGCGAAAAAATATGTATTTATCATTCTTTGGCTCAAAATCCCTTTTGAAAGTACGTCTGTCGCTTAACTGGCCGACCATTGGCGGAATGATCATACATAATAATTGATATAGTTAAATATTATTTGATTACTGTCGTTAAGATTTAAATCAATATTAAAAAAATATACCATAATACATATGTGGCAAAAAGCTTTTTCAAATTGAAACTCAGATGTTATACGTTAGATATATAAATAAATTTTTATTAATTCTAATCGACACATCTTTTTATTTTTCTGAAAAAGGTGTATTAACTTTCTCGATTTCTCGCTTCATGGTAATTTTACAGACTTCAGTACATTGGTGTTACGAATATTTCTTTTCTTAAAAAGCAAGTACCAAGAAGACACATTTGGGCCTTTTGTTGTATTTAATAGCACCGGTAAATGCCCGGACATGGCCCCCGCGAATTTATTTTATGGTTGTATCCCATCAAGATTTTTTTGGTTCTTTATACCAGCACAATGACAGCGTCTTAAATTATTATACACATAATTTTCATGCCAAAACTGAAAAACGATTGATTGACAATGTGTAATAACTGGTTGACATTTTGAAGACGAACACATAAATCTTAAATTTAAATACTTAAATTTTTTAATATTTTTTTTCCATGTCCGCTCCCAATGTGGAGCATATGGTCTCCTAACAGTGGTATCTTAACAGAAATTTTCTATGGGAACTGCATGTTAATCAGTTGCTCAACCTCTCTTTTTCGAAGAGAATAAGGATAGAAGGATAGGGTCAGGACAGGACTAGTGGTTAGCTAATCGCTCTCGCTACGCCCTGTAAGGATGGAATAGGTGGGAGGAAGGAGTTTTAAACATCGCAAACACTCAGACTACGAACAGAAATCCATAAATCGGTTGAAAGATCAATCTATGAAAACCGTCCGCACCGGGAATTGAACTCTAGACATCCGTAACGTAGCCAGCGACGCTACCAACTGCACCACGGATTAGTAATAGTTAAATTTAATATGCTTAAGACAAAGTTTCATTTATTCTTTTACTTTATTAACACTGAAAATATCTAGAAGATTGGCAAATAACCAAAGTTGTATGACACTATAAATAATATCGCTATTTTTTTAAAACTACGATAGACCTTTGCTACGGATCCCCCAAGGGACCCTGAATCCTACCTGGCTCTTCTACCAACCGGATGGATCCGTCGTCCTGGAAGGCCACTGATGACCATCCATAGGATTCACTTGACGGAGCTACAGCAAGCAAGGAATGGCGGGGGACAGAGAATATTTGGGGCACCGTGTGGTGGATATATGCTCCGAGTAGAGAACGGATATGTTTAAAAAAAAAGCTATAATCTTATATCATCAGTTTTGACGGAGTAATTGTTTTGTCATATGAATATGAAGATGATAATTGAGTTTTCATAAATTGCTGTTTTTCTGTGTAATCAATAATCGTGGCTTTTGATTCATTCAAATGTATTTAACCTTAATTTGATTTTTGTAAGTTTGAGAATAAAGAGTTTTTCAATAATTCCACAATTTTTGGAACATATTAAAATAAAACAAATAGCTGTAAGATGGAATTTGAATCGTATTTTAGAATCACTGGCATCAGTTATCATACCTTAATTAAAGCTTTCAATCAATATTCACCTACAGCAAAACCAGAATTTATCGTAATAATATAAAGAAATAGAATTTGTTAATAAAGACACTGGGAGCTCATTAAGATAATATTACGTCACAAGATAAAACATGTCTTATTTAAGAATTCTAAAAAGATGAATACAAAATTATTATCAAAAAAATGCCAATCAAGAATTATTTAGAATTCATTTTATGTTTCAAAGAAATAAAATGTTTTAACAGGAAAAAGAAATGAAAATCGATTGGTCCTTTCATGCCGTTATACATTTATTTCATATGTAGGTTAAAAGAATGAAAGACAGACAGTGAAGTTTAAATCGTATATTTCCATTCCTTTAGAAAGTTTATCACTCAATATTAAAACCAAAGGAAACGTGTGAGCATTCATACTTTGGCGTTCATAATGGGTCGTTAAAAATATTTCGGCAATAAAAAAATATTGAACGCATCAAATAAAATAAAATGTAACCAAAAATTCGGGCGTTGTAATAATATACATCGAAATTTCCTGTTAAAACCACAATCCCGCAAGAACAATTGGAAAATTAACATGTAGCAATTTTTTTTACTACGAATATAAATTTGCAATATGTCAATAATTACAATGATTGGGTGGAAAAATTAGTCCTTTTTTACTGAGCAATTCTGAAGTACTGAAAATTAAATATCACAAAGTAACCTCGGAATCCAAAAACACATCAATAAAAAAAGCAATCCTCAAATCCAAATATGTTTATAATATCGACGGTGAATCTTTCGAATGTACTGTTGTTAATTCTCATGTTTGTAGATACGGGATTATACGTAGGGAGTGTCGATATAATAATGGCTTACATCAAGTTGCCGGGACTTAAAAAACCTAAAACCAATGTAAAATGATGTTTCCCTTCCAAAAAGTGGTCAATTTATTTTTCTTATTTACGTCATTTGGCCGTGACCTGTTCTGTTGTCTTTAAAATGAGATCCAACCATTAACTCATTTTCGTATTTTTGAGGGTTACATTAATTGGCCAAAAGACTGTCGATATTATGTTATGTAGATGCTGCAACCATACCATTAACGATTGACAAAACTTGTTTGACTATAGCCAATAGAAAAAGAGTTCGTTTTAAGCAACATTCAATGATATCGATCGGTAATAATAAACTGTTAATAATTATTTTTAATGCATTTTGATGGAATCACGATATCTTTAGCTTGAAATTCTTGAGTCTATATTTTGAAGAAATACATGAAGAGTTTATCTTTATATATTTACGTAAAACGGTTATATATTCAAAATATTGGCAAAACACAAATTGAAATTTCCCAGTGGAATAAAATTATTAGGTACCATCAATTTGGGTAAGTTTTCCCATCGCTCAAAGATTGACCCACTACATTAAAAAAGGTAATGCTGTAATACCATGATAATACTTATGCCATATGACAATATTTTAGTTAAGCAAAAGTATTGATTAGCCCCTGGTGGTAAAAATATGAATTATGTGCGACATAATTTGTTTTATTGTTCAATTTATAAGCTGTCATGATAAAACACAATTTAAAAAATTGAATTAGCCATATTTACAATTTGTATTACTAATCCGTTAACCAAATGCTGTATATTTTTTCTCATCTCAATTATATACAGAATATTTAAAAGCATAAAGAAAAGTTACCTAGACTTGAAAACCACTGAATATATAGTAATTACAATGATTATTCGTATCGTGAGCCAAAGTTACCCGATTTGGATGAACATTTTGCCCACCTTGTTTTATCTATATTTATATATCAATCATAACAATAAATCTATGTATGTTAATTAAATTTCATCTTAATACATTAGTTCATTTCTATGTAGAAGAATACCACGCATGAATGCAATGGCGAACCATAAAAATACAAAAACTCTCAGAACTGGGCTAAAGTTACCCAGATTGACCGTACTTTTATTATTTTTGAGCCGTTATATGTAAATCTTAACAATATTAATATTATTGTCGGTTTTGCTCACACTAATTTTAGTATAAAAACAATTAATACAATAAAGCTTGACTACTTTCAGATAATTCTAACATCATTCTCAAAAACAATCCCTTAATATTTGATATATAACTTAATCTGCCGCTTTGGTTAATTAATGCTGAAAAGATAATTCTGTCTACCATCCTTGAATTGAATTAGTCAACAGAAATATTTTAACAGATAAATACATAAATGCTATAGTACATAAATAGTCAGAAATATTATAAATATCCATGTATTTTAATACGAGAATCGTCAAATACCAACCCATAACATTATGTTTAATAACCGCTGTCCTACAAAATACTCAAAGTTCTAAAAAGTGAATTCAATTATGAATATTTAAAATTAAGAGATACACATCTCTTTTGTAGAATATTTATTTTGTACGATATTGGTATAGAATAAAGAAGTTAGACTCGATAATATATTTTATTCACACGCATGAAACATGTCCTTTTTTAACATTAATTTCCATAAAGTGTTGCTTTATAGCATATTTTAACTGTCGAACACCTGACTCTGCAAGTTCTATCTTGTATCGATCCGAGAGAGTAGGTATTAAAAACAAAGAAAAGCCTCTAGAAGGATCTTACTAACAACGGCAACCTTTGCATTTCGAGGAATAAATAAATCAAACAATGTATGAAGATTTCATAGTGACATCTATATATATAAAAATGAATGTCTGTTTGTTGGTTTGTTAGTTTGTCCGGATTTTATAGGCTCCTAAACTACTCAACCGATCGCGACAAAACTTTCAGGAAGGACTTATTGTGATCATGCCGGGAAATCTATATCTATATCTATATATACATAAAAATGAATGTCTGTTTGTTAGTTTGTTGGTTTGTCCGGATCTTATAGGCTCCTAAACTACTCAACCGATCGCGACGAAATTTTCAGGAAGGACTTATTGTGATCATGCCGGGAAATATTATATAAAATAAATGTTTGTTTGTCCTTTACACGTTCCTTTACCATTCATACGATTTCGATGAAACTTTGGTGAGTTGTTGTGCACACACCCGTGAAGGGTTCTGAAAAAAAAAATTGAAAATCTAAAATTGAAAAAAAGAATCAAATACGTACATACAGCGACATCTAGGAAAAACCTTCTGATTTATTCGTGTACGCACCAGACAAAAAACAAAAATATTGTGTTATAACAAGTGTGATATTGAAACTCGGGTTCGGGTCGGCCCAGACCTGAAGATGATGGGCTCGAACCAGGTAAGTCTTTGAAATTTCGGCCTGTGCAGACATCTAATCCAAAAGCAGTTCAATAAACAGAATTAAAACACAAACCCTTTCTTTCTTTGAGTGGCATTGCAACGCATGCCGGGTACTCACTAGTGTATTATAAATGTGAATGATCTTTTTGGATAAATTACTGCTAGAAACAAATATATTGTATTTTACAATCTAATGAATGCTTTCAATATTACACACTTATAAAGATGTAAAAAAAAATTGACACTTCACTTCCAAAGTGGAACATTTCAAAAATTACAGTTCTGAGATAATTAGGAAATAAGATTTTGGTCAGGCTTAACTTTCTACTGAACTTCTAACTTTTGTATTTATTGTAACATTGACTATAGAACGATTATTCTATCTGTAAATTTTATTTAACATTAAATATGCAGTCACCCTACTGCAAGCTTATTTATAGCGGTAAAAACTTTCTATTAATAGAAATTTGCACTCCTAAGTGACAAGGAGAGCAATCAGAGGGAGACGGGCGGGGTCCATTCGCAGATCAGCTGACCCTGCGGTAGACCGCGTGCCAGTTGCCTTTAGTGCACTATGCAGTGCATAATATATGCAACTGCACCTTAACTAGTACGCTTTTACAGTGCTTGCTATGTAAAATGCATTTTGTGAACTTTGAAATCAATAAAAAAACGGTCAATATTAATAGAAATACATTCAAAAATGTAAAAAACAATCGTCCAGTTTATTACTCAGACATCTTAAAAAAATTAAATGTGCAATAGTTATATGCAAAATTTTGCGGTTTATCTGATTTACTCAGATAACTCAAAAATGCAAAAGCAGATAATCTTCCAAATAATTTAAATATATTTATTGGTCAGTAAAACGACAATTCTAAATATTATTCTTCGAAAGTACCTACTTATCAACCACCTGTTTATAAAATGTGTAAAACTCGGGTAAAAATCAGTAATATTTGATTTATGGTGACTATTTGAATATTTATTTCCTATTATCTCATTATAGGTTATTTTGAGATGTCTTAGTAACAAATACAAATGTTTATTTAACACATTTCCTTGCTTAATTAAAAAAGGTATTTTATCACCTGTAATAATATGAGAATTTTTCTTTCTAAATTAAATAAAATTTAATTTTTTCGGTGATGTCTGTGTAATTAACTGGACGATCGATATTTCCAATTATTAATTTTAACGATAGTTACTGAATTAGACCTGAATAAACTTTGAAAAATTCTATGATAATTTTTTAATTGAAAATATTCGCAGTAATGGTACGTTTACTCACGTATCTTTGCAATATTTTTTAAACCATATCCGCTCCCTATTCGGAGCATATGGTCATTACGCGGTCCCTCCAAGCTTCTCTGTCCCCTGCCAGTCTCCTCGCTTCCTCCCAGGTTATCCCAGCGTCCCGTAGCTCCGCCGAATACATCCTATGGATGGTCATCAGCGGACTTCCAAGGCGACGGAATCCATCTGGTTGGTTAAAGAGACAGGCAGGATTCAGGCTCCCCTGGGGCATCCGCAGCACGTGACCAAGCCAGGTCCATCGTTGCTTTTTTATTTTGCAATTATAATATGTAATATTTCACAAACACGTCAATTTGACGCACTTATAAGGGCGCAATAAGGTACGAAAGTAATAACATTGTATTTAATTCTACCAGAATATTTTCAGTTATCTTTTTTTGTGCGGTATCAAATTATTATTACTTCTGGAGTTTTCAATTTTTCTGCCATCAATTTCTATTTCTTAAGTCAAAATGGCTTTTAATTTAGCATTCAAGCATAGCATTTTAAGATTAGTAAATTTAATAATAGCTCTTAAGCTTAATATTAATTACCATTTTAAGCCCTGGATGGGTGGTACTGAGAGGGTGGTCTTGCAGCAACCAGATATAATGCAATGATGAGACCAGTGGTCAGCCCATGCAACAAATATTAAAAGCACCGTCCACACTTCTAAGTAATAAAAATCTTCATGTCATACAATATGCAGGAATATTACTCTAAAATTGGCCAGCAACTAGCAACCAAATCTTGAACTGTTGCTCCAAATTTAATCCAAGCAACCAAATTGTGTAGCTTAAATTACTGCGCATTAAATGGTCGTGGGTAAACAATTTCAGTATCAAGAGGCACACACAAATTCGGTATTTTTTATTTAATACTAGCGAGTACCCGGCATGCAATGCACTCAAAGAAAAAAAGTGTTTGTGCTTTAATTGTGTTTATTGAAGTACTTTTGGATACACAATATTTTTCCGCCTGGTGCGTAGAAAAATAAATCAGAAGGTTTTCCGAGATGTCACAGCATGTACGTATTTTATTCTTTTTTTTCAGAAACCTTACCAGGTGTACGCATAACTACTCACCAAAGTTCCATTGCCATCAGATGAATAGTATAGTAACGCATACGGAACAAAGAAAAAAAAACATTCATTTTTATATATAAAGCTTTCTCAGAAAAGCTTTATGAGAAAACATTACAAATGTATGACACACCCTGGTTTTTCTTAAGTATAAGTGTCATTAGTGTCCCGAACTGAAATCGGCCTGCGGCAAAGAGCAATAATTCGCAGAATACGCTGTTTCTTGTTGTCAGGCGTTTAAGAAGCCCCCGGGCTTCGGCCGCTGGACGAGTCCATTTTTACGGAAAAGGGTAGCTCCAACTTTGCACGGAGTTTTTTTTGAATTTTGGTAGACAGTGGATGACGAGCTGCCGAGTCGGACGAACGAGGTCTCGTCGCGACGAAAGTGATGTGACGATGTGAACTGTTTGTTTGTTTTTGTGTTTTGATTTGCGTTGGATTTAATTTAAATTCGTTGTGTCATTTGTATTAAAACTTAAAGTAAATTCAGTTGCTAAGTAAATGTAAATGTAGAATCTATTTTATGTGTTAAGATTTATATATTTGTGTAATGTTAAACCACTGCATCTTTAATGGATAATAAATAAGTTCTAAACCGGATCTGAAATGGTGTTTGTCTGAGATCAGCCCTTCCAGGACTCCGGATAACCAGCCGCTCGCCTCTCTTCGATCCGGGGAATTCTCATTTTGTCGCCCAACTTAGTGGCCATTGATGGTTTGTGACACATCAGGATTCACCCCCTGAGGACTCATGCTCTGAAGATGCAGTGGCTTTGAACTGTGGTTCATGGCGCCCAACCGAATTTTAACGTAACTTCGAGAATTTCAAATCGCCGAACGCACACTAAGAATCCGGACCCTGCCCTGAAGGTGGACTTCAAGATCGGGACCAGACAACCAGTCAGCTTCCCGGCGTCTTACTACGAAACCCCAGCTTCAAAGGCGAAACTGGCGGGAGTCGTCGGTGAAAGGTGCCTGGCCTCTGTTACTTTTCACGAAGCCCTACTTCTCGACTGGCCGCTCTTGACGTCGTTCGCGCTGACCTAGGAGGCCTGCTGGGCCTGTTGTGTTTTCAACCAGTGAGGCCTACCGTGGCTGTTTGTTTGCAATCCGCGAGGCCCGCTGTGCCTGTTAGAGTTGCAACCTGTGAGGCCTGCTGTGTTTGTTTTGTTGTCAACGAGTGACGCCTACTGTGGCTGTTTGTTTGCAATCCGTGATGCCCGCTGTGCCTGTTATATTTGCAACCTGTGAGGCCTGCTGTGCCTGTTTTGTCTTCAACGAGTGAGGCCTACTGTGGCTGGTAGATTTGCGACCCGGGAGGCCGTTTTGCCTGCCATGCTGCCTGTAAAGACGAGAAGACGCTAACACACCTGCCCTGCCGAGCGAGGATGCTGCGGATGCCTTCTCGGGAGAAGAAGATGAGGCCGTCTGCCTGTGTGAAGAGGAGATGCTGCCGACACACCTGCCCCGCCGAGCGAGGACGCTGCGGATGCCTTCTCGGGAGAAGATGAAGCCGTCTGCCTGTGAAGAGGAGATGCTGCCGACACACCTGCCCCGCCGAGCGAGGACGCTGCGGATGCCTTCTCGGGAGAAGATGAGGCCGTCTGCCTGTGAAGAGGAGATGCTGCCGACACACCTGCCCCGCCGAGCGAGGACGCTGCGGATGCCTTCTCGGGAGAAGATGAGGCCGTCTGCCTGTGAAGAGGAGATGCTGCCGACACACCTGCCCCGCCGAGCGAGGACGCTGCGGATGCCTTCCTGGGATAGGAACAGGACGCCTGTTGGCGTAGGAAAATTGCACCACCGCCCGTTGTGATGCCGATCGCGACATGACCTGTGTTGTGGCCTCGTGTGTGACGACCGACGCGCTGCCACGCGTGTGTTTTTAAGACTTGATTTTTTTGTGTTCTTTATTGTATATTGTATCTTGTTTTTGTGTGATTATTGCTACGCTGTCCGAACTCAGTTCATGGACACTAGAAGTATGGGGGTTTGACACACCCTGGTTTTCTTAAGTATAAGTGTCATTAGTGTCCCGAACTGAAATCGGCCTGCGGCAAAGAGCAATAATTCGCAGAATACGCTGTTTCTTGTTGTCAGGCGTTTAAGAAGCCCCCGGGCTTCGGCCGCTGGACGAGTCCATTTTTACGGAAAAGGGTAGCTCCAACTTTGCACGGAGTTTTTTTTGAATTTTGGTAGACAGTGGATGACGAGCTGCCGAGTCGGACGAACGAGGTCTCGTCGCGACGAAAGTGATGTGACGATGTGAACTGTTTGTTTGTTTTTGTGTTTTGATTTGCGTTGGATTTAATTTAAATTCGTTGTGTCATTTGTATTAAAACTTAAAGTAAATTCAGTTGCTAAGTAAATGTAAATGTAGAATCTATTTTATGTGTTAAGATTTATATATTTGTGTAATGTTAAACCACTGCATCTTTAATGGATAATAAATAAGTTCTAAACCGGATCTGAAATGGTGTTTGTCTGAGATCAGCCCTTCCAGGACTCCGGATAACCAGCCGCTCGCCTCTCTTCGATCCGGGGGGGAATTCTCATGTATTTATAAATAATATGTCTTTTAACTAGATTTTTTAAAAAAGGTACAAGGTAAATATATTCACTTCTTACTACGTAATAACTTCACAATTCAAGAACAGTTACTATCAAAATATTTCATAAACCTCAAGAGTTATTTGTTTTTTTATTTAATGGTGTTTCTGGATTTGATGCAATCACTTAACTCAACCTTTCGTTTCGGATATAGTAACGTTAAGAAAATGGGGCTCGGAAGACATTAGTAGTTAACTATTTGGTTTCTCTACGCCATGTTTTTTTAGAATTTGATGGAAGGTGGGTATGCAGGAATTAAAACATCACAAACAAATCAATGTAATTGGTGTGTATTCGGGGATTGAAACCCGTGACTTCATAGACCGCAACCTTGGACGAACGCTCCAGAGCATAGTCACTCGACTGCAAGAACAGTAAATGTTTGTAATTCCATGTAATGATTTTATGCATTATAAAAGACATTTTATATTATGGTAGTATGAAGGAGCATTAGAAAGTTAACTTTAATGCAGATCTTGTTGCCTTTCAGCCCATCAAGTCGTAGTCTTCCTCATATTTGAAATTTTAGATCCATATCAGCAGACATATGTTGTCGGTTATCACTTGCCTCGAGAAAATATTGTTTTCACATATAAGATTTCCGTCTAGTGCAAATGTTTCATGTTACGTTTATTGATATTTATAATAAAATTATTTGCAGCAAGTGTTTGGTTAAGTTAACTGTTCGTAGTTTGCGGTGAATGAAATAAATAATAGTATTATACGTAAGACGATGTTACAGATACTGCTCAAGTATGCTTGTTTAAAACTGATAAATAATTTATTACTATCGTAAGATAGTGTTACAACCGGAAAAGAATATATTTGTACTGATGTATTTTATAGGTATTTTTAAAAATAGTATAACCATAACCTTGTAGATGACGGTATTGAAATTGAAATACTGAATGTCTAAAGTAGCTTAGTACGTCGGAACTGTGTGTGCATTGCTTAACATTTTTTATATATATATACACCGCGAGCGCTTAGGTCATGAGAAAATTCTATACCTGTTTACATGTGATATGTGATAATAATGAAACGTCTACCGAGCAGTATGTACTATTAGTTAAAGATTGTTAGTACAGATTGTATTTTCGGCTTTGATTGATGAACACACGATTTTATTCCACAAAAAAGACGTGTAACATAAATCCGTGTTATACGAGGTTCATACAAAATTAGGGCGTGCGGTGTATGTTAAACAATACAGTAAATACAACAATACTTTAAATATATCAATCATTCTTCGTCACTCTCACTTAAAATCCAATTTTTTTGTCTCCGTTTCAAGATCGGTTGTGCTTTCATCACCGGAAGGATTTTGGAATTTTACTTTTAAAAACTCCGTAATAAGCGAATGCCTACTTTAAGCGATTACATCTTTATATAATTCACGGGTAAGGTCCGAGAGCTTTTCTAATTGCGCCTTGAATTTTAAACTTATACCCATCATAGGGAATATAATATTTTTTATGATGGCCTTATCTAGAGGGATATTTAAATTATCAATGGAATATGATAGTATAAGCTGGATTTCAATGACTCCACAGCCCTTGCCAATATCTGTAGTCTTTCAAATTACCATATTGAAAAACTTCGCACAGAATATTACACAGCTTTATAGTCTACAATCAGTTGTTTACAAAATTAATTTGCAATAAAACAGCCAAACAATAAATAATATCTAATGTGCGAAATTAGATAACAAGTTGCCACGTAAGTCCGGATTGGCGCCATTCTGACTGTTTATTATCCGTTTTCTCATACTAAAATTGCAGAGTAAAATTATGCGTGGTAATTATTTAAATAATATTGTATCATATTCTGACAATTTTCATAAATACATCATAATAATATTATCAAACATCTCTCTGAAGCATAATATTATTTAAAACGGTAATATTTCGGCAAATATTCTATCATATCAATAATATTTTCATTTGAGATTAACATAAAAAATACTTAACATATCAAAACTTATTTTTAAATTATGTGATTATTTATTATAATTTTTTTTAATAAATCTTTCACTTAATTATTAACAATATTCATATTCATCATAAAATTCAATATTAAACAGTTTTTTTTCTATAAATCCTTGGCAAAATGACATTTTACAATATCGTGAATAGTGACGAATAAGAATACATTGAGTGAAATAATATAATATGCTTAAAAAATAATGAAGTAAATGTTTTTAAATTCCGTTCCCTATTTCCTGGCGAAAATTTTAAGAGATATACAGTATTCAAATCTATGTATGTATAAGTATGAATGTTAAATTTTACTAAAACAGACTAGAATGCAATGTTCAGTAAAATTTAAAAAAAACTGATTTGAGTTCATTCGTGCTCTCGAATGCCTGAAGATGCAACGACGAAATAATTCAAATTTAATACACAATTTGTTTTTGACTACTTCCACATGTTTATAATGATCAGGACCGATTATCAACTGATAATACTCGCGATGAGCGAAGCCAGTGCTGATAATTATAAACATGTGGGAGTAATACAAAACAAATTGTTTTTTTATTTTTTAATTTACAATTGCCTTAATTCACGAATCTGTATATTTTTTTAAATCAACTAAATGCAATACGTTAATAACCTCATTGTTGTGACAATAGAACATAGTATTCAAAATAACAGTACACACAATACAGCGAACGAAATATAATAATGTACGTACATATTGTGTTATCTAGTAATATCGTAGTGATTGAGTTAGGTAACATTCAAATGGTTTATGTCCCTCAAGTCCGTGTGGGCATTTATCGTCTATGAATTACAATAAAGCCATATGACCTGATTTTGGAGAAACATTATCATGCGATTTAAGTCGATAATTTCCATCATGGCGCTGTGACTCACCTCGACAGGACATTCCGTCTTACAACTTGTTCCTCGCACCCCATTTGTCAAAACAATGTGTCAGTCCTATCTGTGCTGTATCGATTATCATCATTCAAGTAGTCAACGGACTATATAACTTTTTGACTTGATAAAATTGCGACAAACTTGAATTAATATTATCCATTTAGTAGTAGTTCTTAATACAGCTTTACAGATAATGTTTTATTGATACAAATCAAATGATTGCGGTCTCTATTATATTATACAATTGTTTTCATTTGTATCAACTATAGCAATTACTGATTGTTATTCTTTATAAACATGGCTCTTTTTAAACAAAGGTGACGGAACTCACTTCTTGACAAGCTTTTTACTAATAACATATCGACAGTGGAAAGAAAAAAGCTAAAACTCACACAAAACGTGCTTATACACTGTATTTATATACATAAATGTATAATATATCGACTGTAGAAAGGCAGAAAGACTTATCCCTCCGTCTTTTCAAAATATTTTTTTTCGATAATCACAATGTATACAATTTAATACACGTTTTGTTTGGGATATACAAAATATTTCTGTGTGTGAATTACGTCATTTCTCCTTACCACAGTCGATTCGTATTCGATAATATTATTTTATAAAAATAATTCACAAATTTTTTGTACGTACTAATTTCTTATTTTTGTGAAATGATCAGCACCTCTAATTTACTCGATACTTTACCAAACTAAAAACTTGTGTCGTATATACGATTCAATTAAAATCAATAAATTTGAATAGGATAAGGTATCAAAGTAATTATTCCTTCAAAATGTTATTGAATAGTTAATATATATTTCGGCTTAACGCCATCGTCAGAACCATAGTTCTTTGAAATTTTATTTTGTATAATGGAGTTCTACCAAGTAAACGTTAATTAAATAAATTTGCATAGTAAATTTCACAAGAAGATTTTTTTATCAACTAATAGCTCCTGTAATATCTAATGGTACATTCTTTTTTTCATTGTCATACTCTCAATAATTCATGCGCTTCTTTATCATCAGCCGCCTTCCTTCAATTGCAAGATGAATAACGCTTTTTCCAACATTTGAAGTACACCGTCGTTTGATATGGTTATTTCATCGATACACTGCTTTCTAGCTAGTGTTCCACTGGATCACAGCGTTTGTCCAATGATCGTCTCTCATCCAAAGAAGTTCAGCCCATCGCCTTATAAGTCTTGGAAACTTTATTACGTCTCACATCCGTATCTGTCATTGAACCTAGTGGCATAGACGTTCCAAAAAAAGATTTATCCAGAATCTTACAGTAGCACAACATGCTATAGAGAAGTGCATATTTAACATAAAAGGAACGGAATAAAAAAATACAATTATCTATAAAATATCTTTCTTTTGTAAAAATAAAGTTAAAGTTCGTACGACCGTTTAATGAATTGTTGATATGAATTGACTGACTGATGGATGTCTATGATCTCTAAAATTCCCTTTCACCTATCCGATCATAAAGAAGGGGTAACCGGAGGAATAAACTAACCACTACTCCTACTCTAGCCCTATCCTTATATCCTTACTATCTTGTAAACAAAGAGCAACTGAGTTCAACAAGACATTTTCGTAGAAAAATAAAATAAAATTGTTATAATTTAAGATGTCAACTGAGGGTGCTTGGTGGATGTCCAATAACAATTTTAAACTGTTAGACTTCAGTTCGAGCTCATCCGTGTACTTGTAATGACTATCGATGCATTCCGAATGGCGGAACCCGGGTCTTTTGTGACAAAACGTTCGGAAATGTATAAAATTGTCAGTTGTTGTATTTAGTTTGTACTAGAACTATATCCTGTTACATTATAAAATCGCCAACGATGTAATCTAAAGTTCTTATATGCCGATAATAATCAATCAGCTTTCAGAGGCAAGAGCGCGTGGAAGATTCATTATATCTCCAAGAAAATTGTATAAAGTTAAATAAATGAGTCGTTCGGTGTTGTTTTATGGATTTGTATTGTAGATTGCTGCTGTCGGTATGTTATTAGGGGCAATATGCGCTCATAGCTGACACACTATTGCGGAGAATTCCCCCAGGGTCTCTAAGAGCATTACCGCTGCACTAAATCAGTGACAGCGTACTGTACACATATTGATTGGTATCAATCAGTACGGCACGCGCCTGACATATGTATTTAAAGTGAGATAAATAATAATTACTTCATTATAATTTACTTATTCACACTTGGACTGCATAATTTCCAAACGCTCCAAGGAGCTTAACGATGAAATAAATAACATGAAAAGAAATGGGTATGTATGTTCAATCATTTTCAATTTCAAAATATTGACTATTATTACTAAATACTATCTTATTCATATTATTGATGTTTAGAATACGGTCAATATGTATAATTTTGGCCTAGTTCTGAGGGTTTTTGTATTTTTATAGTTCGCCATAGAAATTAACTAATGTCTTAAGATTAAATTAAATTAACATAAATAGATGTAATGTTATAACTGTTATATAAATATAGATAAAACAAGGTGGGCTGAAGTTTGCATCCAAACGGAGTAACTTTGACCTACGTTACAAATAATCACTTTAATCAATTACTATAAATTCAGTGATTTTAAAGTCTTAGTAAGTTTTCTTTATGCTTTTATACTTTCTGTACATAATTGAAATGGGAAAAAATATACATACATTCTAAATATGGCTAATACGATTTATTTCAAGATAATTTAAATTGTGTTTTATCATTCCAAGCTGACAGCTTACAAATTCAACAATAAAACAAATTATGTTGCACACTAATTCATATTTTTACCACCAGGGGCCACTCAATACCTTTGCTTAGCAAAAAAATATTTATATGGCATTAGTATTATCATGGTATTATAACAGCACTTTTTTCCAAGTAGTGGGCCAATCTTAGACCGATGGACAAACTTACCCAAATTTATGGTACCATATGTGCGAAGAATTATGGTCAGCTTAGTTGTACCTTATTGATAAAAACGCCCATTGACAATGAATTTGACAACCACCTTATTTTCAGTTTTTATTATATGCAATAATAAAATTTTTTTATACAAGCATTTATTTTCATTTATTCAGTTTTATACTATATGCAGTAATAAAATAAACTTTAAAATATATTCACTTTGTTTTTCACTTACTATGTATAATAAATAAGAGTGACACGTGCTCCAATTATTTGATGCCCATCATTGTGCAATTAAAAAAAAATCGGCGCTTCGTTGATTATATTCTTTTAATTATGGGAAGTGGGATTTTACCGGTGACTTGACGTAGAGTTGAGAAGCACTCGCCATTCATATTAATAAATTATTGTGCTTAAATATTTACTTTCAACAAACTGTACACTTTTTTTCCAAACGTTTAGTATTAGTTTCAGGGGTATTTCTTATTGTTATATTATAAAAAGCTTTCACAGAAAATAACTAAACTATATGCGGGAAATGAATATAACGACTAAGTCGTTACTTTATATCCATTCTGGTAATACACTATTCAGGAAACTCACAGCACAATACACATGCTCAACTTAATGACATTAGAAAAATATTGATTGGAAAAAAGCACTAGTAAAATTTATGAATAAAATATCGCTTTAATTATTGAAGAATTCTATCATTTTTTTGCTGTCCAATGTTTAAAAATTACATGCCAACATTATAAATCAGTATTACGTATATATTTTTTCTTTTCCATGTCAAACCAGCTTGCTCCGCTACTGGAGAGAGATGAAAAGTGGCTTATGTCGCCTGACCAAAGTGATTCTCCTAACACAAGTTGCACATATTATATGCGCTTTAGCATTTGTTGCGCAGATGATTGTGATACCTACAAAATGCATGCATGAAGCCGCACTCTGGTCAACCTCTAATTGGTTACAACAAACAACATGGCGAATAATAGAAAACGCAAATAAAGATCTAGACCAGGAGATTGCCTCAGATAATGAGCTTTCCCTGGTAGAAGTGTCATATCGAATCAGCGAATGAACAGACACAGAATTAAATGACACTGGCGTACAACAAATAGCCTTGATAATATTATGCCATCAAATCATTTTACTTCATAAAAAAATCGAGTCAATTCAATTTTAAGTAGCAACTTCTAATAATTTTCTTTAACATTATTATTTATAAATCAACGTTCTTCACACTACAGTGCATGCAACCAAATCTTGAGGAATTTCTCCTCGGACATTCCTGGCAGGTGGTAGTGGGTACAACGTTGAGTACCCGGACCATGAAAAAGTTGAATTACAAAATATTAAAATGTGAATTGATCGAATTGGTATTTTATTGGTAGACTTTCATTCTATTGTGTTAATTAATACAAAAATATTTAGTTAATAGCCATTTCGGTATGACGTTATCGTCATAAATATTCGTAAACGATTTTTTTCTTAAACTACATAAACTTTCAGATCGTTTTTAACAAGAATTAAACGCTTTTAAAGATACGACTGGCGGTTTTCAAACAAATGTTTCCTACTATAGTATCAATAAATCTCATGCAAAAAATAAACTTAGTTATAATAGTCTTAATAGTTTCGTGTGCAATCTTGTAAGTAACCCTTGCAACATTATTAAATTATTTCAATATCGAATACATTTAAAAAAAATTGCCGATAGGGACTCTTAGTGTGCTATTTCAATGAGAACTAGGTGTAACTCACACATTTATCTCTTTTTATAAGAGGGTGACATATCCTGCTACCAGCCAACTTCCTCCGTCAGCGGTTGTTAGACAATGGTTCCAATGATGGAACAAGAAACAAAATATAAGACATTACATTAATGCATCGAGAGGAAAGGGGTAATTGTTAATAGTATTATGATTAATTTCATGCAAAACAATTTTTAATTTACAACCAAGAATAGCGCAACAGGATTTTTCTCATTTATAATGTGATGATTATAACTTATCTGTGACGTTTTGTCATTTTGAAATCAATAGTAAAAATACACTCTCCAGCTTAGTAACAGAATTTTACATTGTTAACAAATCCCGCCTATGAAATAGTCGATAATCAATCACAAGAGAATATATTTTATCTGAACGATCTCTTCAAAAGAAGCCTCGCAGATGTAAATAGGGAAAAAAAGGAAAAAAGACAATTGCACAAAATTGCACGGGCATTTCCAATATCAATATGACAGCTGACCAACCAGTGCACTCTTCTGAAAGATATTACGCTGGGAAGCAAGTCCGCGGTTCAACTTTGTGAAACGCATGATTTGTGGTTCTGCACACGCTCACGAAAACCGGAACCTTTATCTGAAAACGTAAATTCATCTGACGTATATATAATATACAGACAATGTCTATAGAAACATGGGAACTATTATAACTAACCACAATATTTTGTGATAGAAAGCCATTTCTAATGATTTACTAATATTAAATGAAAGACTGCCATGGCTAGAAAAAATCTTTTGATAATTTCTGAAATTTAACATTTGACCTTGCTTTATTTTTTCTCTACTTTTTCTACAGTTGATTTCAGTTGACTCAATTAATTCTTCATGAAATGAAAAACATTTTCTTACAATTCATTAAAAAAATTAAATTTCAGTAGCTCATTTCAGATTGGATATGTATTCATTTACTATATATGTTTTTATCCATGGTTTATTTTTCGCAAATATATGAATATTCAGCAATTATACAATTCAGCTAAGTGCAATAATATGAAGAAATTTTATTTATTAAAACTTGTAGTAATATTTAAAAAAAACAATTTTAACAATATTCGAATATTTCTAACTCATAACATTTCAATTCTCTTGAATGGTAAGATAAACCCAGGTTCATTATTGGAAAGTATCGATCCACAAACGAAACAATACTCAACTAACAGTTTTCACAAAATGGCCTGTTTCTGCGAATGTTTTCCATGACATTGATTAATAGACATCTCGCGAGGCTTACCTCCTCTTCGCCTGACAAGTTGCCAGCGAAGCCTTCCATTTCCATGTGGAAAGAAACCTTTTACTTCTCCGATTCTCAAACACTCCTTTATTTATATATATAATTATATAATTATTATTGAATTCGTAATTTAACATAATTTTTGTAGCCATCTTCAACGGATTGCATATTGACTACCAGTTTATTTTTTCAATGTAATGTATTTAACTCTTATAATACTTATCCATTAACCTCTGTTAAAGTAAGGATTTTTTTATTTGAGTAATCAAAAGTGCGAGGATTGAAAACTAAGCTGAATTTTTCATACAATAACACATCACGAAATTGTGGTACGATGTTAATCTTATTAGGGGTTGAATTACCCGACTATCTACACCAGTAGATTAGTCCTTAGAAAGTCTCTAATACAGACAATCTTGATCGCAAATTGATTTAAAAACATTTTTAGTAAGTCTTCATTTTTAAATATGGTAATTTTATTAAATCTGACAAAATATCAATTGTATTTTTATAGAGGATAGTATAGTAAAAGGACCCTGATAACGACTGAATTTGATTCATTCTCGTAACGTTTCACAAACAAATTCAGCAGACTTACTAATATTCCAAATCGATGAAATTTAAATATGAAATATAAAGTTCAAATACAAAAGCTTGTATGCAATAAAATGCTATCTTAATTATGGTGTGCCAACTACTTGCTTTCAGAACGACATTGAAAATTGTTTGACGGGATCCTTGCGGTTTCTTGTTTTATTTACTAAACATTTTAGAGAGTTTTAAAAGCACTGGTTTGTTCTATTTATCGCTTTGTAAAGTGTTTTTTGAAACTTGTTGCGTATACATTAGGCGCTGAACTGTTAAGGAGAATGTAAGATTCGTACAGGTGGCCAACAGTGGTTCTCAAATTTCGCATAATTTGAAACCAAAAAATAATTCCGATAATTAAAAGTACTCCGGTGAAATAGGTAGGCTTTATTAAAGATTACTGTAGTCGCATTAATAATATTTTATATAAATGATATCGAAAAGTATCATAATGAAACATGGATTGAGAGCATTTTAATTATAGTGGTATTATTAAAACAAATATTGTGTTTCATCTATCTTTTTTAGGTTATTTAAAAAATATCACTGTAATATATTACTTACAAGATTTATATTTCAACTATAATTTTAATAACCGCGTTCGCATGAAATCGATACTTAATAGGCAGGTCTTATATCATCTTCAACTTGAGCAACTGAGTAACAAGCAAGCAGTTCTCTTAGAAAAAATCTGTTGAGATACCTCCATTAGGAGTCCATATGTTCCGCGTTGGGAGCGGACATGGAAAAAATATCATCTTCATTCAGGAGAAAGTAACTATACGTAAAATAGTAAAGTGTTTATGAGAACCGTTCGAATATTTTTTTAAAATTTTAAAAGCCCTGATGTTCCAAAAAAAAATATGATTTAGTTTTTGGGGATTTGTGAACTATGCATATTATATTGGAATTTTTTACATGGTATTTATAGTGTTCGTAAGATCCTAAATAGTTATTCAGTCCATTTTCGTTAAAAATACCCATTGTCACTTTCTCTTGAATTATAATGATACAGAATTATCGAATTATATGTAAAGTATGAATAAAACCATAATTAAGTATAAGTCTTCTGAATAATTACCTACAGTATGAATGGATATGTTTCAATCGATATTGTATAAAAAGGGATTCTTGAAGGTAGATGTTGAAACGGGACGATACTCTCTCAGCTAGAAAGAATGAAATTTATCAAAGCAATCAAATTATCATCAATTATCGTTGTCAATAGTTTCCTACAAATCTCCAAACTAATATATGGTATTTTATGAGACCAAATTTGACCAGGTTTGCTAAGCAAATTATTCTTTTAACAGTAACTAGTAAATATGTGGTGTTGCTCATTGAAAATTTCACTCAAGATTGATATTTAGTGAGGTTTTCATAAGCATCCTTAAGTACACGTTACACGTCCATGGAATTAAAAAAGCTCCGCTGTGAGTGAACCGCTTTGTAAGCAATAAAATGTATCAGGCACACACGCGATTCTCTTTTGCACTTGAGCACCATGTTAAATACGACAAGAAGTGTGCTGTTTACTATTCACCCAACTTAACACAGTGACACCATATATCCTGCGAATTCACATTGTAAAAAACAAAAAGAAAAATTCCCATCGAAATCAACTTTAGATGCTTCATTTTCTAATTACTTAAAATTCTTAAAATAATATCTTAGTATATTTACGTTCAACCCATGAATGAACCGCTATTTTATAAATGAATGCAGAATTTAAAGTTATTATTTTAAATGAAAAACATTTTAAGATAATATCGTTGAAATTTATTACCGTCTACCTACTATTATACATTATTTTACATTCCGGTAGTGTCATTCATATACATGTATGACATCATCACAAAAGCTTCAACATATCTTTTCCTTTTAAAGCATTTACAAAACATAATTACAATATCCTAACAGAAAATCATGAAAAAGTCTCATTTTTTAAAGACTACCATTAATGCATAGAAATAATAACTTTATGTAATTTCTTATTTGTGAATTTTCGTATTTTCACGCAAAGCAATATTAACACATTCGCAACGGGGGAAATATAACCAAAATACGCGCTGTGGCGGGGCTGATTCGCAGGAAATTGACAATAGGTCATGGAAAGAATAGCATGAAACTGACCGATCGACAATTAGGCGAAAACAAGTTTAGATGTTCTCCTAATGGTGTTTCGTAATAAACTGATCAAATTCTTTCAATAATATTATGAATCAAACATGAATTATTAATTATGAGCGATTAATGTCGCCTATATCGAATGACGAGAAAAACGCCTTCTCCGCCGCAATACAAAAAACTTTGCGACGCGGAAAACACGTCCCCCGGAGCTGACGTGCTGATATCAAAGTTTACGTGATAGTTAATTTCGCGATTTTTCAAAATTTGTGCTTTATGAATGAAAAATCTTTTATAGAAAATTCCATTTAATTTTTTTAGGCTAGCAGTTTAATTAATTTTACTGAGAAAGTTTTCTTCTAAATTGCAGAGGTATTTTTAGTACCCATAAGCATGTTTATACTTGATGTAGCGTGCCACAATTTAATGAAAACATAAAGCCTCTTTTTGCGGAACAATATATCCTCATTTCGTCTTCGTTGTCAAAGTAATAAAGTCCGTGCAGATCAACCAAATGTGAGCTATAAAATACTTTCAATCATATTTTTTCTTAATGTTCATCTATTTACCAGTGGGTGGGAGGGAGTTTTAGACATCACAAACACTCAGACTACGAACAGAAATCCATAAATCGATTGAAAGATCAATTTATGAAAACCGTCCGCAGCGGGATTTTAAACCGAGACATCCGTAGCCGTAGCCAACGACGCTACCAACTGCGCCACGGACACTGACAATCGACGATCCTCACGGGGCGTAGCGAGAGTGATTAGTTAACCACTAGTCCTGTCCTAGCCCTATCATTCTACTCCTACCCTCTTCAAATAAAAGAGAGGTTGAGCAACTGAGTAACAAGCAGTTCGCATAGAAAAATTCTGTGGAGATACCTAAATGAGGAGGCCATATGCTCCACGTTGGGAGCGGACATGGATAAAAAATTTACCAATAGTCGGCAACCTTTTTATTAATACGTGCACCACGAATGACAATGAGCACCATATCTTAATTTTGCTAGATGACTGTTTTAGGAGCTTGAATAGTTCACTTGATATCCGTTGCAAAAGTTTTTTATTTGTAAAAACGCAACGTGGTTCGAAATATTCAGATGATTGCGTTAATTAATCTCTGGGCTCTAAAATGTACGAGCCCCGGGTCGCCGACCACTGTACTATAATATCGTAAATATTGATACTTTGTTGCTTCATAGAAACTACTCATCTTTACTTTATTGGTATATTATAAAAATATTGAAATATTTCATACCGTCGTCGTTTTTACCGATGTTAAATATTTGGCTGTCAATATGAAACGAATTAATCTCGAATATTGTTGAAATTATAAATTTTAAACAAATCAGTGAATTCTTTATTAGCTTGGAATTAAAAAATATATACTTATCCTCGTAAATAGAGCTATAAATTCAACGAATTCAAGTGTTTTTTCATGTGAAAGACCTTTAAAACGGAAACCTTTAGGTATAAATACAAACAATATAATGTTTCGTTGAAGAATATGACGCGCATGACGACTTTTTTTCAATTTGTCACAAATCGTTAATAGAAAAACAGAGAAATATCAATGAACAGTAAAAGAATGGATGCATAAGACGTCCTCCGAATTCGAATGATGGCTCCAAATATAGTACAAGATAAAATAAGTAGTGAAATTTAAATGACTGAATTCAATATTTTTTATTTTATTTAAGGTTCCGTACCAGAGAGGTAAACGTTTTTCGTGCTCGAATACATGGTCAATTACCCAAAACACTGAATAAACACTATCATAAATTATTTTTTTATTCATCGCTTTACGAATTTGTATCCAAAACCATGGTTATTTATGTTCTAATTATATTTGATTTTGAATATGGATTAAGAACAATTAGCCAAATTCTAATCATCATTTTTTTCAAACAATATCTGCTCCTTTCTAATGGAGGTCTCTTAGCAGAGGTTTTTCTACGATTGCCTGTTACTCAGTTGCTCAACCCCTCTCTTCCAAGGAGAGTAGGGTTATAAAGGCAGGATGTGATAAGCTCGTTTTTAGTATCGGTTTGGTGGGGGGAGTTTTAGATATCACAAACATTCATGACTTCGTAGTGGGATTTGAACCCGTGCGATCCGTAACTGTAGCCAACGACGTTGATCTCTGCACCACTATGCTATGCTTATCATATCTGAAAAGATAGATAAAGTGATCAAATACAACTCAGATTTGTTGAAAGAAGTAAAGTTCTATTGACATGTTACAAGTTATGTATAGTATAAAAACGTTCAAAAATACATATTCTAGATCACTTCTCATCATTTGAGGTACAGACATAATGTAGCATATTATACTCTCGTGCGATCGCACACCGTCACGTCACGTGTATCGTCATTAATTTTAACGACGTAGCAGTGCGTTTTGCTTGTCCAGCTTTTGTGCCACTCTGTAGGCATCGGGTTACGAATTCTGAGCGCAATCATTTACATCATAGTTTACAATCGATGAGATACGACGTTATAAAATCTCGAAGCGGTGAATAAAATGACCGCCAGTTGGAACAATTCATCCTATGAAACAGTAACGAGCAGCATTGTTATAATTGCAATCCAATACTGGTCGAAGTATTATTGCTAACAGTAAACATTAAAAAAAACAATGCAATGTGACAGTAGAATCCTTACTTAAAAATATGTCCTTAGTTATTCACTGTGTGTTTATATTCATTCCTATTAGAGGTCTGTACGAGCCGAAATTTCATAAAATTTCCGGTCCGAGTCCGTCATCATCAGGCCCAGTCCTGCCAGAGCCCGAGTCTCAATATCACACTTGATACCCGAACCCGACCCGAAGCCTAAATTTATTTTTCGAAACTCGAAAAAGCCCGATTTTTTTAAATAAAATAATTCATTTATACTTTTCAAATAATATATCTTATTGTTTCCAAGTTCCCAACGATATTCACAGCACATGTGAAATAAATTATTTCATTTATGAATATTATTTCCTTATGACTGACTCATGACCCGAACATAGTTAAAAATATTTTTCTTAAATTTGAATTCCTTACTCGGACCCTACCCGAGCCTGAATCTGAATTGTCTTTACCTGCCCGAGCCCGTAAAAACCCTCGGGCCAAGCCCGGGCCCATGCAAACCTCTAATGCCTATGGAACAAACATAAGAGAGAGTTTTTAGAAAGAGTGGGATTTAATACGAATCGATTTAGGCCGGGGCGTAATGAGAGCAATTAGCTAATTTTTATTTCTATAATAGCCTCATAATTGTACCCTTACTCGCTCCAAAAAAAAGAATTTAAGTGACTGAATAACAACCAGTTCTCGTTGAGATGCTCCAGTAGTAGTCCATATACTCCACGTCGGAAGAGGAATGTTTGAAAACAAAAGTATTATACGTGTCATACACCACCATAGTAGAGTGATAATGTTCTTAAGTCTATAAGGCTTCCTTCCTAATTGAGGTCTTCCAGATAGACATTTGCATTCATATCTAATATCATGTATTCATGTGATCTTAATCTCTGCTTACCTCACCGGATCCTGAAAACGGGCACTGTATGAGTTTTTTTAATAAAAAGTTATCCACTAACTTTGTTTTCCTATCCGTAAAAATGAATAACCAAACATTATGAAGATTCTGTTAAAATACTCCACTAGAAGTCCATATCGACTGTGTTTTGGCCAATTGATGTAATCTTCAAAAAACTCGAAAATGAGATGATGATTGGATCTCATTTTAACGACGACATAGCAGGTCTGGACCAAACGATGTAAATTAGAAAAATAATATAAGACTTCGAGTTCATTCGTACGCTCGAATGCCTGAAGATGCCGAAAGGTGAAACCCGGGTCATTAGTGACAAAATTAGAAAAATAAATTGACCACTTTTTGGAGGGGAAACCTCATTTTTCATTTTTATCCCTACGGGATTATACCCCGTATCTACAAACATGAGAATTTACAGGAGTGCATTTCAAAGATTCATAACGCAACTCACCATAAATAAAAATTCGATAAAAAGAGTTTTTACTCTATCAATTGGTTAAAACACCGTCGATATATTGAAAAATAATACCTAGAATGGAAAGAAAAAAACAATATCAAAAATAAATTTACAAAAGTTTGCTCGTCACTTACTCGTATTCTTATCTATTGATTTACGTTGAACTTTTTTTTAATAAAATAGCTTTTTTCAGTACCTATTTTCTTCGTCTTAATTAACCATTATTGATTTTTTATTCATGATTATAAAGTTTTACATATGTTTTTCTTGTGATTTTATTTAAATTTAAATTTATAATCATGACTCGATAAGATAAATTTTAATGTGTCTATCGCTGGCATTCATATTAATTACTTAATTAAGTCAAAAGATATCCTGGTATAATGCTTAAAGTTATTCTTGCGAAAATTAAATAAATAAGAAAGCATTATATTATTACGACAATCTTAATAAAAATGACGTCAACAAACGCAGCCGAAATACAATGATAAAATATTAAATATTACAATCCATACCAGGTTTTGTAGTAGCTCTCATTTATATCTCAGATTATAGATTAATGCACTTGTGATATCATTAATTTACAACTTAAGCGATAAGGTTCATTTAACAAAGATACCCTTTAGAAAAAAGACGATAATGCCAAAAGAAAGATAACTGATTAATTACTGTGGTCTACGCTTTCAGAGAAATCTTAAAATCCATTTGGCGGACAATTAATCAGATTTTACATCTCATTGGTTCCTTTAGAAATAAAGTAGCATTTCATTCTTTTCATTACCGAATTTAAAAGTATGATAAAATCTCGCGGCTTCATTGTACCATTCACAATAACGGAGTAGCCATTATATTATTCGTTTCAAAATGTTCAGTAGTATCAGAAAGAATGTTTCTCTTATGCGGAATTAATTGTATTGACTTCTAAGCAGACATAATCCAGCCCCATCTTGCTACACATTTGCGAGTTTTACTATAGAAGAATTATACTTGACATATGATTTCTTAGATTATCCGAACGTATCATCACTATGCAAAGTAAATTTATTCCGTCATTTAAAATACCATGCAGTATAATATATATCGTTTCCAGATAATCCATGAGTTAAACTAACTAAAGCACATTCAATATATATCGATCGTTCAGTTCATTACTCAGACATCTCCAAATAACCCATATTGAGATAATAGGAAAAGCAATATTCAAATCACTTTTAAGGTGTTAACTGTCAATTCTTGGTGGAAAGACATTATATTTTAAAAAATAAAACACAATTCATTTGTACCACTTCCACATATTTAACATATATACCTAATCAATTTGAAGATCGTGACAGAATTCTTCAAATTAAATTAATTGCTAACTACACAACATTTTAGAACAGTATGCTAGGAAACTAATTTTAGAACAGAATGCTAGGAAACTAATTAATATTTGGTAACGTGTTGCCTTGCAATCTTCGTAAAAACAATTTTGTAACAAATCTACCCTGGTTTATGATGTCGAGAACGGGTACAAATATCACTGATCCAGAATCCAGACTGCTGTTTTTTAATTATTTTTAAAATACTGAATATTTGCAAATTACTAAAAAATAATTGAGAATTTTGATAATCTTTACTGTTGGTAAATTTTCAGTGTATTTTTTTCAATGAGCTTTTTTACTATTATTTAAACTTAAATAGTAATCTTTTAATTTATGTCTTTAATGTTTTATGCAGTTGAGAACGATTAATATTATGAATCATCAAAGTAAAAAAGTGGGGAGTCACGTGACGACAATGTTTTGAAATTTTTTTTCATTCAATATTCAATAATTGATATCCGGAAAATTAATAGTGTACGTGAAAAACTTAAATCAAAGCATGCTGTATAATAATAAAAATCGTAGTTATGAATAGAATCATTTAATGTGTATCAGCATTGTTTATTCAATCATTCAGAACCAAGCACTTTAAATTATCTTATCGAGAGTAATATAAAGCCTAAAAGTACCACTGTTCTTGACACTCACTGATTGATAACAGATTTATTTACTGTTAAGATTATAACAGTGTGCACTCTATTATAGTATTGTTATATAAAAAAAATATTAATCTGATAGATATCATACTGCCATTAGTGCTAATTATTGAAGTGTTGGTTATTAAATTGATACAATTATCAGTTTTGCTGTAATATCCTGATAATCTAAATTAATTACATTGATCGTTATGTTGGCATTTGAAATGCACTGCATTAAGCTATGACACTCTGGGTTTCTTCGGGCACCAAAGCCTAGTTAAGTGTAATCAAATATCTAGTAATAAATTATTATTGTAGCGCTATATTTTTTAATAACAATCCCTTGTATGAGACTAATTTAAACCTTTTGTAACTATTTTTTACGATAAATTTTTATTGTTACAGTGCTACAATTGAAGATGTTCCCTTTTTAGTTACATTTTTGCTGATTAATTTATTTTAATATTAGTGGCTGTCAACTCTTGCTGGAATCGCATACCAAGCTATACACATTACAAATAATTTATTTACCTATGCTGGTTGGCAACGCGCCAGGAATAGAGATTTTAAGGAAATGATAATAATGTTTTTTATTATTCTTTGAACTACATTGTAGGTTTTTTTACCATTTTACAAAATATTCAGTTTTATAAAGACCGGTAAAAACTCACGTATGGCTATATATCAAAACTATGTATTATTTGTAAATTCACAAATCTATCTATTCCACTTTAAATACCCAGGATATTATTAAAACACTTGAACATTCATGCCAAATCATAAATGATCGCAAATTTGCATCTATGTATGCTGAACCGGTGCATTGTTTGCGAAGGGCACAAATTCCTTCTCTTGGATTTTACAGACGGAGCTTCGTAAACACATGTTTCTATGCGGCGATTTAAATCAATAATCCGGTATGGCATGCTCATAACAACAAACGAATGCCATATCAAACGGTATCATCTCTCCAGCTCTGGCATTTTGCTACTAATGAAGGTGCATTTAGCACAGTTCCCAGGCAGTACTGTTCCACAGACAACGTTTTAACCAATCAAAGGAATATAAACTATTTAATTCAACGCGTAAAGTGTAGATCGTCTCAAAAAAATGTTTAATACTAACAATAATAAATTATTGATCATCATTTAGTATAAAAAATGTATAGTCTCTAATATCTGCTTACTATCGTGTCATTTCTTCTTCTTCTATCAACTATTCCTCTCAAATTTAGATTCATTCAGGACATAACGTCCATTACATAAACTCAAATATTCGGACAATTGTGAGCTACAATTGAAAAAACGCAACATTTGGTTGAGAGCTACAACGTTATTGCATTCTTGGAAAACTCCGGACCATCCACGGAGATAAACAGTTAGTCAACTTGGATTGTAGAAACTAAAGCAGTTTTGCTGTACGATATGTATTTTTTTCTACTTATCGTTTGTTTTAAAACTCATCACCATAAAAAATATGTTACTAAACCATATCTAAAACATTCTTTAGGTACGATAATTGATAAAGGGCTAAAAACTATTTTAATCAAATTACTTTGAAAGCTTCTAAGTCAAAAATTAAAGGAAATATTTTAGAACTAGTCCACCTACACTTGTAGGTACTTTTAAAGGGTAAATTTACCGTATTAACAAAACTCACTGTTTTAAAATCATTAGTTATCTCTATGATATATTTTTCTCAATTATATTTTAATGATAATTGGTAATAAGAACCACCAGCAATCGCAAAATACTATGAGTTTGTAATTTTTTATGCGATTTTTTATCAATTTAGGTTGAAAGTCATTATTATCAAGTCAGTATTAAAATTAATTCGATATCAATTTAGTTTTGACTTGGTGATAATATATTTTCTTTATTTGTCTTATATAGTGAAAAAACGTATGGAAATACGCAAAATTTTAAAGATTTAATCATAATCGTGTGTGTATTCAAGATTTGCCAAATGGTTAAACAGATAAGTATTTTGTGAAACCTTTTTTTTAATAACCTTATATATAAATTAAATTATAAAAAAACGTGTCATAATATGAAAACAAAAAACCTATGTTGATGAGAATCAATGCGTATGTTTAAAATATACATGCTCCGAATTGAAACATTAAAGGTGTAGGTGAATAAGTAGGTACTAACTCAAAATTCGTGTATTGCCCATTGGATGAAAGAGTTGATAACATTCGGAGAGGTGTTGAAACCGCTGGACCCGTCCATGATGGAACAGGATGCAACGCCATCGTGCTGTTGGTGATACCATCTCAAGGTCACGCCGGTCATCCTGGCGGGCGGTTTGCTCACAATAAGATTACGTCCGCAACAGATCCAAACTAAGCTATTTCGGCGCACCAATGCCTTTGTTGTGATATATTGTCAAGTAGTCTTATCAAGAAATTCATTAAAGACTATTAGGTATATTTCAAATGAATCTATCGTGTATCATTAATTGAGCCCACATGCGGAAAAACAGCGTTGTCCTAAAAGCATTGTTCAGCGATAATAGCGGTTGGTTGTTATAGAGATACAATTTATCGAAGATATTTGTCTTTAATGAATGAAGATTGTTTGAGTAATTTTGTTGAGAACACGGTTTATTGATGAAAAAATCTTTTACTGGATAAATGTGTTAACAAATAACACTAACTCTGGTTTTCCGCATATGAGCTCAATTAGTTCTTAAAAAATATTAATCAGATTTCTTCGCTCATCCATAATATATTATAATAAACAAATATCGCAATATAAATGAGTTTTTTAATGACAAAAAAATGTTAAAAAGATGAAAAGGAAAATGATTATTATTCATTTTTATAACACAGAATAAAGTAGATATTTTTTCGCTGAAAGACTTTTTACATTATAATTCAAAAACCGTTTGTGTCTCATTTTTATTTTCTACCGCGTTTATGCAAAAAATATCTATACATATTTTTTTAAATCTTGAACTGCGTCATTTAGGAGTTAATTCTTCAAAACTTTAACATTAACAACTAGTGTCTGTTTATTCTTCGATCCCCCTCTGGACCTCTCACTCTTGGGCATGCCAGATGTGAGACTACGCAGAGGGAAATAAAAAAATTGGTCAACACCATTGATTTACTTACTGCACTGGCTCGGATTTTTTCACCTTTGTTGGTATTTTTATTGATGCGAAATACTCGTAACTCATTATCTGTCGGTCGTCAATACAGAAATAACGTTATTTAAATTTTTGGCATTTTTTTATCGAAAGTTATGAGACTTTTTACCCTCGGGTGAAATATTTACAGCACTGTTTTATTGAAAAAAATTTCATCATCGCTTATATACATTTAAAATTTATCTTTCATACCCAGTGCAGAAATATTTTTTTTAACGTTAACTTATTAAAAAAATAACAATTTTAATGTTTATTTAGCTTGTTATGGTTATTGAACAATATCAAAATGATAATAATCTTATTGCGATCCAGATACAGCATGCACAAGAAGCAAAGTGAAAAGGGCAAACGCTATTCATTGAATCACAGCATACGTCATTTCGTATGGTAATTATTTTAATATATGGTGATAACGATAAAAGTATCATGCTGAATATACTTTACATGGTATCAAATAAATCTTTCATTAAAAATAATGTAGAGGAAATCAAGTATTAATTATTAGGAAGGCTGGCATAATAGGTTATTTCTAATTGCATTGAATTACAATGTTACCAAGTGTAAAAAAAAAACTATTTGGTTCAAGAACTGTTTCGCCTGATAAAAACACTAATTCATTTAAATGAAAGAACCCTATGACAAAAACATTTATTAAATATGAAACATTAAAATTTTATTATTAAAACGGTAAACTATTGACGATTTTTTTTATTGAGAAAAAAAGCCTACTGTACCCTGTAAACGTTGGTTTACGACGATTTGATGTAAAAAATGTTCAGATTTTCTGTATTATAAATTAATAGATGTTAGTAATCCTGATTAATACAGTGATACAGTATTTTTTCTCTTAGCTGTTACTTTCAAAGCAATCGGTTCAGATTTCGTTAATTTAAATTTGAATGGACGCTGGCGAGAATTGCATTATCATAAAAAACCTAAGAGTCGATCAAATTACGTCAAGTAAACAGCAATCATAGGTGTTGTTTCCCCAGCTTTTCATTACAAGTGACAGGCAGCCGTTAGCCGAGACACGAACCATCTCGCGGATACCAGTTCTGTCGCTAGAGGCGCTAGCAACGCACAGGTGATTGGTAATTATACAGAACTGCGTAGTCTACCTGTCCATCATAAATTACTAGACTGCATTTTTATTTTATTTTTGTTTTATCTACGCTACATTTACACATAAAGCAACTTTGAGTTACATCTTAATGGTAGAAACTTTATGCCGTGTCAGTAAATTATACACAGCTTCGATTTTAGGTGTAACCAAATTAAATTTAGCTGTCGAACTTTTGATATTTTAACTGTTTATTTGTAGAATAAGGATGGAAAACAGATCTTATCAAAAAAACAAATAAACTCTTTTCGCATAAAATTGTTATCACATAGATGGGAAATGCATTTAAAAATAGATTATTTCTCATTTCCTTTCTGAAACAGGTAATTGTTAGTCTTTGAAATTAAAAGAATAATTCTGCGTTGGAAAGGAAAAGGGCGTTAAGTCTGAAATTGGTTCTTTCAGGAGAGCCAAAACAAGATTTACATCTGTATGAAATTTGATGAAAAATATGAAATTTAAGCGTGCATTTTACTAATTCAGCGGCATTGATTTAACTCGTCCTTTTCTCATATATTCAAGTATGTATTGTATTTATTTTAGAATATTTAACTCGTTTGTCAATTGACTCGACTAAACTCCCTTTTCTTTTAACACACAGAATTATTTCAAATACTTTTTTTTCGTAGCAGTGGTCAACGTCATTGGCTTCGGTTAAGGATGTCTCGGGTTCAAATACCGGTACTGACAATTTAACTGATTTCTCAGTCGATTTATGGATTTCTGTTCCTAGTCATGGATGTTTGTGATGTCTAAAATTCTCTCTCGCCCATACCACCCTAACAACCTACAGGGCTATTCATATAAAATTGGATGTTAACCAAATACAAAGTATATAAAACAGTTGCTTCATGAACTGTGACAAAAATTTACGGGTGACCAAACAAATTATTTATAAACGTAATTAAATAGTCTACAATTAAAATATTGAGGAGCTCTTACAGATCAATAAATACTAACATGAAATCAAAAATTAAACCAAATTAAAAATCTATTATCTGAGCAAAAGTTGAGACTGAGTTTAAGTAATTCGTTAATATTCATTAACCAGAACAGCGAATTGAGATTTTTTGAATCAAATTATCTAACCATATAAAAACAATGAAATATGTTACTAAAGTTAACACTAAGCGGCCATGTTAAATGGGGAATGACGATCGTCCTGGGGCATCCAAAGATATATGAAAAACAAATTTTAAAGGGACCAGAATCAATTCATACAAGTTAAATTATAAAAATAAATTTATTGATATAATACATATTCATAGATTAATAAATCGCATATAGAAGTGGAGAAGACGCGAAAACAATTTGCTCATCCAATAAATTTGAATTAGGCAAAAAATTATATCTATTGATTTCTAATATTCCTTTTTGGTTAACATTGATTTTGTATAAAAACATTTTGAAAACGTAATGCACCTACAGCAATAAACTGAAAATAATTTACAAATTGCTTAAAAGTGTGGTATTTTTTCATTAATCAGAATATTACGAAACACCCGTAGCAAAAAGTGTTTAAATAAATACAATAAAATTTATTTTGAACACACTTTGCTATTTAAAAAAAATATCAACAATAACGCTATGCGGATCACAAACGATACGAACCGAATCAAAATTTTCACACGATCGCAATAAAATTTTCCAAATCCATCGCGGAATCGCCCTGGGGCAGAGAACGGAGTCCAAACGGAGTGCAGGGCGGAGGTGCTCTCTAATGATCACGATGCATATCAAACAAGGTCACGACCGACGGCTGGTTCTGCGCCCTCGCGACCTGGGCGCACGGTGCGATATTACCGCTCGGGGCGCCACTGCGTCCGTACCTGACAACTAGCCCTTTATAAAAGGTAATGGATAGATTTTTGAATTATCATACTGCATATTTAAATAAAAGTCTATCATCACTTTGCCATATAAAAAAACATATATTTCTGCTTAAATCAATATCGACATAAAACTAGTATCAGTATAGTGGCACGCAAAAGTATAATAAATATTATATTTGCATGATTTATCTATCGTTCTGTCTTTCACGCATTTTTATTTTTAGTTTAAAGCCGTGAAATATTAATATCTTTTTTTATTGAAATATTATTATGAATTTTACTTAGTTTACTTATATGGTTTTATATTTTCGAACGTACAATTGTCAGTCAAATAAAACACGCATTATAAATAAGATGGCAGTGTCAGAAATATTTTATTTGTAAAAAAAACTAGTAGCATAAAACCGTGAAATATAAAAATTCTTATTATAGAAATATTGCAATAATATTTAGTCAGTTTACTTCTACGATTTTATACCTTTGGTTGTAAAATTGGAAACCAATAAAAACCTGTATTTTAAACAAAATCGTAGTACAGTAAGTATATTATCTATTGTCAAATCAATCTGGAATGTTGATTAATAAAGTCCAAATATGATTTTAATCGAAATAAATTCTGCAGCATAACTAAGCCATATTCGAGAATTTTGCAAGGTGGCAATTTTGCAACCTGGTAATTTCTGGATTTCAACTACGGTGTATATGTGCATTTAAGGATAAGTTAAATAAAAAAACACGTTTCACTCAAGTTCTATTGACTTAAATTTACATCATACGAGTTCATTCATATATACATACTTTGTTACACCATATTTTAAAATACCTCATCCCGGATCAAAAGTGCGGAAAAAACACGATTATTTAGTTTATTAGACTGATGATCAAGTATTCACGAATTAATTAAAATTAATTTGAGTGCAAATGTATAAATACACAATTAAGGTTGAGTATATTTGCAATTATTATTGACCACACACGTTTTTCTATCATTTTCCAGACATACGATTATATCCATAGTTCTTCATTTATTAAATAATTATACTGACTGATTTACAGTGAGCTTAATAATCATAAAATTTAATTATGAATATCAAAGGAAAATATATTAATCCGAGTGCTTAAAATTCACGATTATAATTTTATTCAGCGGTGCATTGGCGCCCACTCAGGTCTAGTGGCAGCTTGATGCTCTTCGATGTTTCAAATCGATTTTTCTGCTGTAAATACACACACAACTCTAGAGTCTAGAGTCAACTAGAGTCAAACTATCACTGTCTGATGTTCAAATAAAAAGCTCGCGATTAGTGAAACCAGTCGTAATCATTTCATAAAATTGTGTAATTTTGACAAAAAACGTTTTGTTTTATTTATACAAATATTTTATTGCATATAATACCACTTTTTTATACGCTTCAATTGCATAATAATAGAATAAAAGCAACTCTGACACAAGTTTACAGTTCAACTGCAAAAGTACATTCAAATGAATTTATATCTTATTAAGTACACTAGTACTTACTAAGTTCAATTTTCACATTTTCGTAACCAATTTAGCTAAACTAAAAGGATTTTTGAGCACTAAGCGAACATAAAGATATTTAATAGACTAAACGACGTACAATTTTGCACTCCGGCTCTAGGGTGGGCATGATGTAATATTGTTTTTTACATATATTATCTATTTATTTATTGATTTCTACATATATTAATACAAGTAAATATCGATGATTTAATTTTATGCGAGATAAACATAAAAATATTTTTTTGCATATTATGTACATTTTATAACGATTTATTGCACATATTTTTTTAAAATATATTATTAAACTTGTTAGCATAACATGATTGACGAATGTTCAATAATTAATTTCATAAGCTTCTCTTACACCAACATTCTTTACCGCGCGATTTTCGTTGGAGATGGAAAATAAATATTATTATTGTTATATTTCCAACCTGCATTACTATATATTATCATATAAGCAAGACAATATGTCATTTATAATAAGCTGACGAATCATAAGATGGAGTTGTTGCTATCAACTGTATTATCAAAAACAATTTATTTTTCCCAGTTTTTTTTCCGTTTCCCGAACATGCAGGCAAATAATGGTCCACTCATTGCCCGTAATAATTTCCCTTTAATCGACCAACTTTGTTTCATAGTATTAGCCGATATAATTATGGCTTCAGCATTTCATTTGAAAAATAAACACCTCTCTGAGTCAACTATTAAACCATATAAACTTTGTTGTAATTCATGTCGTCATGGTTTTTTTGGTGGGACTTCAGAAATTATGGTCACCATTATAAATAAACAAACGTGCGCTCACTTCAAGTGACACATGCGTACTGAATCTACCTAACCAATTGCGGACAACCAATCACGGGAACCGTACTTAATAATACACTGACACGCTCTGTTTATAATACAGAACGCGTATCAGTGTACTAAATACTGCAAAGTTATAAAGCGTATTATACTTTACCGGAGGGTATTATATAGTTTTGAAAGTAAAATATTAACATGTGTATGAAACGTATAGTTTTTTTTTATCTTGTATTATCATGTCTTCAACATTTAAAGTTGTAGTATTTCTTGTAATATAAACACCGAGTCGATATGAAACTGCTTTTGTGTGCATTTTTTCAATGTTAAAATCATGTTAAAAAGCTTATATTTATACGATAAAGATCTAACTGGAGAAAGCTTCAAACAGAAACACAAATAAATTAACAACAAAGATAACCTTACGTATACAAAGGCTATCTGTACTGTCAGATTTTCACCCACCTTTAAATGCATGCCGATATGAGAATAGTTATTGTAATAATATAACTACCATTAAAACAGACAATGGTCTTGTTTAATTACCATCGACCATCGTCATTTGAAACGGATAGATAGAAAGAGAATTGTCAGTAAAGCTCACGATGCACGCACGCATTTATCTTATTCACGCTGCATGGGAACTTTATGAGAGTGCCCAGTGCCCACAGTTACTGTACACTGCTCGATATTAGAGATGGGCCAAGATACAAGAGTTATTTAGACTGTTTTACATAACATCGAAATAATATATTACACTGAATTAAGTTACATAAAAATGCCGTTATATAATTGATAGTCAATTCGGAGACGCACCAAACAATTTGCTTAAACAGATTTCTGTTTGTCTAAGTTAATAAATATTGACGGTGTTTTAGCCATTTGATGTAACCCTCAAAATTGAAATTGTTCAGGACTTATGGAGTAAAAACTGTTTTTATCGGAAAACGTTATACGGTGATAAAATTTAAAACATCGACTGAGGGTGCTTGATGGAATTTTAATATCAAATTTGACTTATTGAGATTTTGTACACTTCCATGTATTTTGTCACTAACGATCCGAGTTTCGCCAGTTCGGCATCTTCAGGCATTCGAGTGCACGAATGAACTCGAACTGACAGACAGTAAACAGTGTCCAACGTTTATATAGAGAAACCCGGGTCGTTAGTGACAAAATACATGGAAGTGTACAAAATCTCAATAATTCAAAATTTATGTTATATGGTGAGTTGCGTTATGAATCTTTGAAATGCATTCCTGTAAATTCTCATGTTTGCAGATACGGGATGATACGTAAGGAGTGTCGACATAATAGTGGCTTATATCAAGTTGGGGGGGGCAGAGTTTTAAAACCTAGAGCAATGTAAAACGATGTTTCCATTCCAAAAAGTGGTCAATTTTTTTTCTAAATTACATCATTTTGCGGAAACTGGTCTGTCGTCTTTAAAATGAGATCTAATCATTGACTCATTTCCGTATTTTTATGAGGGTTACATCAATTGGCCAAAACCGTCAATATATTATAATATAATATAGAAACCAAAATTCTCTGTAGCATAATATTTACAATGAAGCTTTATTATTCTCAAGTAAGTGTTCATATGTAATTCTATGGTTAGTGTGATTATAGTAATGTCAAATAATCTTTCCCGCAAACTTAATTAGACAGCCAATTCGAGAAAAAATGTGGTATTAAAATTTAGCAAGGAAGTCACTAATTATGTGGTACGAATTATCTTCTTTAAAAGCTCAAAGATATTTCATGATAACACAAAAGTAATCTTTTATTTGTTTATCACTTCTTATTTTTTACCACATACTGAAATCATTTTTTCCATTCGAAAATGTGTTTGTAAATATCTAAAAAAATAAGAATATCGTCGAGATTTTTTGAATTATGTGGTGTGGTTATATTAAGTTTGTAAAGCACTGAATTAGATAGATATACTAGGAATAATTAAAATATCTGGATTAATATTCTTAATTCTTACCACCAGATGACTTTAATTTTTTTCAATATAATAATAATGATAAACTGATATAGTAAAGTGTTTTATATTGTTAATGATATAGTACCTTTTTTGATGACTGAAGAATTATTTAAATAATTTTACCTGGCCAGAAATCGGGATATACACACGGTGTAAAGTGCTAGCTTACCAAATTCGGCTGACAATCATCCCATCTTGATACGTTCCTTAGTAAGCCAAGTATATTTGAAATTTTCAATTATTTTTTGTTGTGTTAAACCACGTATTTAAACGCGGCTGGATTTATTTAAAAAATAAATTAAAAAGAGTTAATTTGGAATGTATTTATTTTCCATTAATTTGTCAACAATGTTGTGTATATTTCTGCTGAGTTTAAACAAACCTATTTTTGTCATGTCTTTACACAACGTAGCTTTACTTTAGTCTGCTTACTTTTGTTCATGGCATAGTTTAATTGTGTTTTTCTTGTATTATATCACTTGTTAAAAAAAACAAAATCTAAGCATATCAAAACATCTAACAATATTTTTTTAATAAACTTATATCGATGACACAAATCAAATGCTTCTAAGTTTATTTTAACAAATTTCAAATTTTCTTCTACTTTACAGGCAAAAGTTTGTTTATGTGTCGTTTCGCCCACCTCTATTCTAGAGCGGTCAATTACAATTACAATAAACAGAGGAGAGTCAAAGAACGATTCCGTGCTCTTCCGGGAAAGGTTTCTAGACGTTTTCAATTATTTCCGATTAGTTTCTAGTCAAAATGCCAATACTTGATACAGCCTAAGTACTGTTCTATTCGCAATTAGTTCGTCTCTTGATGATAAAATTGTTATTATTTGGATGCATAGATAATAATATTAAGATGGTAAATACGCTTTATTCTTGGCTAAGATTATCTGAGATTATATCAAAGTACTAATGGAAACGTTGTTTATGTATAAACAAACATTTACATTGAATGCAAAACACAAAGTTTTAACTGTGTTTCTCAATAGTTGAATAGTTTAATATGGATTATTCGCCGATGGTTAATTAATTATTTATTTATAAACAAAATAATAATTGAAAAATATCTTCATATAAGTGTGAGTAAAAGTAAAAATAATTAATTTTTTCCTGTAATTTAAGACATCGACTGATGGTGTTCGATGTAATTTCAATATCAAATTTGAATTGTTAATATTTTTATATTTCTATGCACTGACGTTTACCCGAATGCCTGAAGATATTAATGACGAAATACATGGAAATGTAGAAAATCTCAATAATTCAAATTCAAAAAATAATTAGTGAAAAGAGTGACATTGTCTTTCCTCCACAATTTTTTCAATTCTTAGTGAGTACCTTGTGACTATCATCAGAATGCTATTATTAAGATTTAAATCTGTGAGTCTGTTTCTATATTTAATTTTAACCACCTCCATAGTGGAAAACGTTGGTTCATATTTTGATTGAAATTTTGTTCAAGAAATGTGTCATTTCGTAGTCCAATAATAAAATTTGAGAGGCGAATTTCTAAATACGGCAAAATATACTACGACTGTTTGGCGATCGTGGATCTGAATCAGTATTTGCGTATTTAAATTTTTTTTTTCTATAACGTAGATAAGTGTTATACTTAGAAGTGCTCTTTGCGATCGTTGTCATATGTATACGATATAAATAACGGCATAACCCCATGTTCTTAGAAAACACCATGGCTTAACGCTCATTTCGTGCTTGCAGGGACCGCTTCGATTGCGATTAATTTTATTCTTGTTGTTGCCGTATGCTTCAACAAAATGTGCTCTGTTCACTTTAATAAAAAAACAGTAATTAAACGTATTAACGCAAATCTTTAACCATTTTTTTCTTTCAATAATGACAAAAAAATGAGCTTAGAAGGACCCGATCATGAGAAAATAGCACATGTCCTGTTCTTGCGAGAAAAGGATAGAGTAAGTAATATTTCAAGACGAGCAAATCTTTTTTACCACTTTCTTGAGATTCGAATCCCTAGATGAATATTTGCACATCTCAGTAAAATAACTAAAAGCTTAACTTAATTGGACGTAGTTACGCAGAAAGCAGCCAGTCTACAAAAAATAAAATTATGAAATATAATATTGATCAGGGGCTGAAGATTTACACTGAGTTCTGCTGAAAATAGCTTGGCTGAAAAAAGTGTATTCTATAAATAAAACCCTATGAAAATATTGTGCTGATCATACACTTGAGTAACAGTCACACTACTTTGTTTACCACTTTTATTGTGGAAGGCATTACATTGTAAAAATAAAACACAATTTGTTTGTAGTACTTCCACATGTTTATTATAATGATCAGGACCGATTATCAACTGATCAGTTAATTAAAATAAACCAAATTAAAATAAACTGAATGATTTTATATTCTATATAAAACAGTCAATCAGTTGGTCATATCCTACATTTAATAAAAATAAGATTCAATTATCGCTATGTCTATCATATAAATAATAATTCGTAGCTGCGACTTTCCTACATTTTTAATTTCATGTGATTGCAAAAATGTCAAGATCTCAGCTTGATATAATAGTGGATTGGCTACATTCTGTAGAACTACAGTAAATTAGAAAGCTTAAAAAATCATGTGTAATAATTGACAGAATTCGTCGTAGGCTTATAAATTTATTTACTGTTTACTTTCTGGTAATGAATGAATATTGTTTGAATGAATAATGGATTATTTTTTTATCTTGGAAAGCGTCATTCCTTGCCTATTGAGACGTGGTTGCACGTCGCTTCGTAGGCAAACGAACCTGGAGATTTATACAAGCGAAAGAGTTGCCTTCTCATGCTCATTCGGTTATTGGAATAAACCTTACATCCGCGAAGGGCTATTACTCACCTAGCAGCCTTACAAAACAGGCCTCGGCGCGTATCAAACAAACTTATAAATCCTGTCCACAGATGCCAGTGTAAATTAATTAAGCGCCACGCGCGCAATTCACCAAACATTATTTTTGAGATTAGGGTCAAAAACCAGTTTTGTCGCTAATGCGGCCATTGTACACCGCCCAATGCCCGGCTAATTCCTGTTGATTAATAACGCTCTGGTATTACGTATGGACGTGATCACGACCGGTAACAAATTTTAGAGCTTTTTGCAAATTCAACTCCCTACGTGTACTTTAGTCAAGCAAGTGCGTATTTTTAACAATCTTAACTTTCAATTTTGAGCATATTGACAAATTATGGATTATACATAAATCATTTAATAGAGAACTTTTAAATGGTAAAAATATAAGCAAAGTAGAATTCGGATTTTTTTTAGGGCCCGTAAAAAAAGATGAACGTGGGATTATTCAACACTGTTCGTTACTAGGACCATAAAAAAGTGATAACTACAGGAAAACGATGAATGCAAGAACGATAGATCAGAGTTCCACAGTATAAGGCTAAGAAAGCATAAAACTACTGCCGAATCCATCGATAATATTAGAGGACCGTTCCAAATTTTGTCTAGCCAGTCACTCTTTTTATGGTTGTAAATACTCAATTAAAACGTTGGAATCTGGAATTAAAATATCAAAGATATCCTGAATTAGCCCAAGCATTTTATATGAATATAAAATCATCGTCATAAGCCATTCTCGATCACCTCGTGGACGATGGCCCCCAGTGGTGTAACCAGCGGATAGCGGCCTGGAATGCAAACGTTTGACTTTTGTTCTCACTGCTAGTTAGTTTACTAGGTAACTAAAATTGTCAAGAAATTGTTAAGAAGATTGCATGCACTGACTTAGTATGAAATAAAAATACTGACCAAATGTGGATGTTTTAGTGTTTTACTAGGAAATGAAGCGCTGAGAAATTTGCAAGGCGATTAACTTTCGTATTAACGTCAGTTTTTTATCATATTTCCTCTTCCGTGAAACTTTACTTGTCACTTGTAATATTTGTATAAATTTCCGATAGTTAGGTATTATGTCACATTTCAAACGCTGTAAAGCTTTGTATCTATTCAATCACCGTTCACTCAGAATAACTCCTTATAAAGAGTTAAAAATAAGTTTTAGTTCGGTAAGAATTATGAAAAATAGTTATTGCTATATCAGTGATTTCAAAAAGGCTAAGCATTATATTACACATTTTTTATAGACTTAATAGTTTTACCTTATTCAAAAAAATCAATGTTTGTGTTTTTTTATTTTATTGTAACTTGTATAAATATATGAATTTAAAAAAAACCCAAGATATTCTAGATTTAGGGACTTAAAATCTGGATAACTTGATATATATATGTATATATTATTAGCAATAAACTCTTATTTCCATTGTAATTTAGAAGTACACATATATAGTGAATTTGAAAAATACATTTAAAAGACAACAAGTACTTAGAAAATTTGATGTCAAAATTTTACTAAAAGCATTTAGTTATCAATTTTAAAAGAATTGCTCAGTTAATAGTCAATAAACTATTATATTTATCGTGTTTTTGTTTTACATATTTCAAATAAATTACACTACTAAAACTGAAATAAATCATATTTAAACAGAATATTAGTTTAATCTAAACAATTTTATTGCGAAATCTATTGCAGTGAACAAAGTGTTCATACATTTGCAATATTATAGCTACAAAACAATTTATCTTTGCGATTGATGATGCATACAGTCAGTTAAAAAGGCATCAAAATTGAGAACAATCACACCTGACTACATTATGTAGGAACCAGTTGAGTAATCTACTTCTATATGTGTGCTAATTGTTGAAGACGTAATATCTGGAAACCGAGGAGTGATCTATTACTCGTCTTATTTTTATAGAATTATTACAAGAACACGATGCGAAGAAGTAATATTTCTCTGCCAAAAAACATATGGGGGCACTGTGAGAAAGTTAACAAGTGACTGATTGGTACAATGAACCGACAAAAACAATTTTTGCTTTACACGAGTTGTGGGTGTTTTTTTAAATCTGCGAATACATATTTTGTAATGGTCGGATTAATTGTTACCGATTTGATTTATTCACGAAATGAAAGTGCATTGTTATTCATTTTGAATAACACTGCAAAATTACGAAGTCTCATAATTAATTCGACAAAGAGATAAACATTGAAATACAATATGTAATCGTGATATCGCAAAAACATACATCTTTTCAACAAAATTAATCATGATCATCGAAGTCTCAAAACGCGGCTTTTTACGAATCTTTAAAAGTTTAAACACACGAATTTCTATTGGAAAAATTTTACAGTTTTACGATTAATTATTAATTACGAGCTAACACCAAATTAACGTATACTGAAAGGTGAGGTTTTAAGGCATGCTTTTGTAAAGCTTTGCCAATAAGTGAAATGTAATTATTCGTTTCAAAGTGCAACAATGTTCCAGACATAAATAAATCTAAATATAGCTTTAAAGAATGCTTGTGTAAGGAAAATTGATATAAAATGGATTAGATGTTAATATTTTTCATAATTTTCTGTATAATATTTTTACATCACTAAAAATACTATTGATTTAAGCCATGAATAACATACAACAACACACAAATTACTTTACGCATATCAACAGTTTAAATAGCCAATGAATCGTATAATATTCACAAGTAAAATAATTGGTATGATAAATAATTCCAAGATTGAAAAAAATGCAGCAAAATATTCTTTTAATAATATACAATTTCTGTAAAATCTCAGCAGGTCTCCTATTAAAATAGATTTGACTTAATTTCACCATAGACAAGAGAACATAATATAATTGATTACCCGTTGCTTACAGCGAAAAAAATACACATTATAACAACAATGTATTTTATACCGTAACACGTTTCCTAGAGAAAAATATACTGCAATTGCTTTGTCGCCCACAAACGAATGTTAACATTGTTCACATAACCATTAATTTCGAAGCAGGACTCATCTATTAACAAGAGATTAAATTCCCTGAGATAATTTTTCAATCCACTGCCCGATGACATCACAGATAAGTGTTTACATTTCAATTCCGGTACGGATTGTTTACATTGTTTAGATTTAGGAGTTTCCTGCTTTCCATCAATCTAGTTTAAACACGAAGCAAATGCTCGCGGTGGAAAACATGATCACATCTTTAAATGTCAACCTTATAAATGTATTTAATGAAACTATTCAAATCCTTTTAAGTGATTAAGCGAACAACACTTTTGTAAAACTGTCCTATGACATTATTTTGCTGATTTCTTTTCATGTTATGCAATTTATCAATATTTATTTTTTTGTAAATAGCAATAATTAGCTGCCATGTTCTGCTCCTTACGGCATCGCTGGACATGCTAAATTATAACTGCTCATTAATTTGTAAGAAACGAATCAGTTTACATTTCTTTAAATTATAGAAAAATTAATATCTGTAGTTACCAATAATCCTATAAGATTTTCTATGAATAATCTATAATATATTCAATTTAACTTAAACTAATATGCATATGACAAGATGATAATTTCTTGATTAAAATCAACTATATATTGTTTGCGCCTCATTACATATTCATCTACTATATTTTATTATTACGACTACAGTTCGTTGTGATTTTGTGATTGCAATCAATTAATATATTGCATATTATATCTGTAATCTTAGTGCAAGGATTTCTTAAGGTCCTTAGATCAGTGAAATATCTTTACATTTTGCAAGCGTTTGCTTGTGTTATACAAAATGTTAATAGATTTTTTTCTTTATTATAATTTTTGTATTAAAACAGATAGACTTCATTCTATAAGTTGTTCCAAAAACACTGTGCTTACTTTTATTTTCGAGAAATGGGAAGGATATGAATTGCGTTAGGCAAGACCAGCCATTAGCTAATTTCTTTCGCTAAGCCCTGTTTTTAGGACCGGATAGTAGAAGGAAATTTAGACACGTACTGGAATTTGATATGGTGGATAACAAAACTGAACAGCATGACATTGAACACTCGCCTACAGATCTGGGCTATTATTTTTAACAGAATAAAATTATTCCATTCTCTCAAAAAAATGCTTCTTTGCGCTGCCTTAGAAACACGGTAATCTATTAAATTAATATTACATAGTTCAAGACTCGAAAAACAATATTTTTTGACAAATGGAAAAATGGACAAGACTAATATTTATAATTTCAAAATAATTTTAACTTATATGGCCAATGAACTTGTCTCTGGAAGTAAGGCTATTAAGAGAATAAAATAATTATAAACATACATAATTGAAGAAAAATTTATTATATTTACAAATTCCATAAATTCTTGCGGATTAACCGTTTTCGTCTGGCAATAAATAAATTTAAACAAAGCTAATTTATACCATAATTATTTTATATTTTGAAGGTGTTGCTTATTACTATTATAATGACATTCCGGTGAGGATTAACAGTAAATAATACTAAATCACTATAAAGATTATGTGTGTAAGAATTATTATATTATGGGACTTTTTGACTGTAAATTACTTCTGTTGTTGTATGGCGTGTATAGAAATACCAATTGCAGTTCTTCTATCATTCGCGTGTGATCGCTTTGTTTCTGCCTACAACAATGTGCCGTTGACGTAAAATAATTAACAGGCTACTTAGATACATGTATCGATATTAACAATATATTATTGTAACATAATATATATAAATCATTTGAACTATTGGTGAGCAGCATTAATTTAGATTTTTCCTAAATACATCCATATGAGTAGGGCTGTCAGATTTATTGAAATTCAAACCGGGACATTTAATTTAAGCTTACTCCCCCATATACCATCTGAAATTGTATTTGATGATTTGCTTGCTGGACTATAAAAAAAACAAGAATCGAGGTACATAATTACAAATATTATAAGAATGATAAAGAGTACCCTATACGAATTAAATGAAAAGTTCTTCCTTACATAAATTAGTATTCCCATCGTTCATTTCATATTATAATCGTTTGTATTAAGAAAATGGTTCCTTCGCTATTTTCCCTAGGGGGATTTTTGACTCAATAAAAGTCAAGAGGCTCATAACCGGAACAAACCTGGAATACCGGGACACCTGGCAGCCCTTCATATAAGTCAAGTCATATTGATATGCCAAATGGTTTGCAAAAACTATCCGTTCATACTGTTAATAAAGTAAATTTTCAAACTTTTGCTAACAAAACTTAAGGAATAATGAAATGAACACAATTATAAATGAGTATGCGTGTGCTTACCAATACACACTTTATCAGTTGTTGCAATGGTACATTAATGAATTGACTGACGACCGGCATGTGTGGAGCATATGAACTTCTTATGGGACTTTTCTCAACGGACGTTGTTTTACGAGAACAGCTTGTTATTCAGACGCTGATGATATTCCTGAGCTAACTGTATGATCATCCAAGCATTCTTGCAAACTTACATGATTACATTACAATTTAAAATAATCTGACCACGTACACTGTATAAAAATAAGCATAGTAGTGAAAAGTGTTGTGTTAATTAATTAATTAATATATTCTGTATAATCTCACACTGCTGATGACCACGAAGTATCAGACAGAATGTATTGAGAGCTTTTTCTCTTTCTTTCAACTCTTTATGAAAGCTGGTTGAGCTATATACCAGTGTGTTATCCTAGTAAAATATATTGCTAATGCCCTATAAGGTTTGAGCTATATGCACTGATTTACCACCATTTCCAATAACAAAAAATATTGAGGCATATATGTACTTACATGTCTCATACCGACAAGTAAGTACAATAACTCGCGATTTTACGCGATCTTTTTTACATGTATTTAAACAATTTCGCACGCCGAAATTGAAGTGGTTTTGCAGTGCTTTAGTATCGACATGATTAGCAAAGATCTTCTTGAGATGGGCGAATAAAATGCATTGAGATGTGAAAGTAGTTAACTGATTTACTCACAGCATTGAATCCTTAAAAATGTTGAAATGATTCACGTATTTACCATTTTTTCGAATCTATAAACACCAATTTCAAAAAAAAAATGCAGAAGACAGCGGCTTTCAGATTCAAGTCACTCTATATTAGAAGAAAATAATTAGGGTGATAAAAATACAATTCTCGACATTTTTTTAATAAAATTTACACACGCTGACTAGTTCGACTGAAGCAAACGTTTTATATTTATAAATACATTTCCATGTATAACAATGTATCAAAGTAATGAATTTCCCATATTAATACATCGGTCCATTGTCACCCTGAAAGAGCCCATTAGTTTAAAATTGGGTAGATAGTTCTTCGAATTGCATTTAAAAACCCCCTCTAAAATTTGTTACGATTATTCCAGATGCTGCTTTCTTAGACTCAGGGATCAGATTTGTCGTATTTTATATTATATATGCTGTAAACTGTTTACTTGTGTCACTTCAAGTTCATCCGTGTGCTCGAATGACTGAAGATGCCAAAAGGCGAAACCCGGGTGACAAAATACATGGAATTGTACAAAATCGCAACAATTCAAATTTCAAAAAACTTTATTGTATTGAATACATGTAAGTATTAAATATATCAAACAGTCGTATTTTATTTACTGATGATATTTTCATATATAACACATAAATATCTCTAAATTTTTATTTATTTTAAAAAACTGGCACGTAACACCTATTGTTCATGCTTAATCGTGGATAACGGTATTCAACTATTATACAAGAGCATTTGAATTCGAAACCGTAATACCTTCATTGAAATACATGTAAACAATAAAGCTTAATTTTAACAAGATAACGAATACAACCAATAAGGTCTGAAAAATTGATCCCATATACCGTTGATCTTTCCCTTGGTCTTTAGTTGTCGATAGAGACCCTATGACTCCGGACTAACTAGCGGAAAATCATTTACGCCCTAATACGGACCGAGTAGACAGGAAGCTTGGTTGTCCGCATGACAATGTCCAGTGTTACCATGTTAAAATAAGTACATATATTTTATTTTCCTAAATCACATTGTTAAACTTAAACTATTATATATTACTTATCTTGGTCGTAACTTTATATTTAAAACTTATAGAATTACCTAATTCCTAATAATTTTATTATTAATGTATTATAATACAGTATTAACTTTTTTATCAATGGAATTAACATTGTGGCTACAAGATTCATATAATCAATGATTTGCATAATTAATATGTCATTAACATAATACTAAATAGCCAACCGAAGTTAATGATTGTCTTTGGCTCACAAGAATTAACTAATATGGTAGATATATATATTTCGGCACCAAGTCATCGTTACAACTACATCTGTGTACATTTAATAGTATTGATGATAGTGTGATGCCAAAATAGCTTTCAAGTTAATTGTATGTGATAACAATTCTTGTGAAAACTATTGAATAATGCTTTGCTTTTGGTACCTTATGTAAACTTAATTATAAAAAATAATAATGACTGTTAGTTATTTGTGATGACTGCATCTAAAACTCGGTCGCATATCTAAAACTTCATTCTCTTGGCAAATCTATGTGGTCAGTTTAATTTTTCTATTTGTTTTTGAACGTCACGTTACAAAAGAAAAGAAACCTCTAAATTAATTGATACTGAAGTCTGCCGAGTAAGTTCCAACAAAATCTACTAATAGAACATTTAAGAACTATTTGTCTAAATTCATACACAAAATATGTCTATTTCTAAAACACTATTGTTAAACAATGCTAAATCTCTTTCCAGTGGAATGACAATTGGCAAATTAGCTTAGCACTTTGGGATACAGAAATTATAATCAAGATTCCTCAGAATTAATTAATGCAATTAGCCGATGGGGATTGTGAAACTATTACACGGTGTTGATGTTTTCTTAATATGGACAAAGAAGAGAAAAAAAAATAGATGGTTTACAACCTTATCTAAGCAATAAAATACTCTAGTAAGTATGTAATGATATGTGTAATGCTTTCTATTTTATATTTAAATATTTATTAATATGAATCACTGTAATGATCATAAAAAGTTGAATACAGTTTTAACAATCATCGTTTAACTTATTGTAGTGATGTGTTTGATAACAACAATCATATTTTTATATCACTTTTAAACCGGCGGCGGGCCATATAATGTGATGAAGTGAGAATAGGCTCAAAGGAAGGTCAAGGGAGGTCACTGTAATCGTTAAACTATCTCCTTTTCATTACAAGAGTAAAATACCGGCTGTTAATTCATGGGCAATAAACTCCTTACACCTTAACCCTTTGAACAAATTAGGAAGCCGAGAATGTTGAATCCCTCGTTAGTAATAATGAACTAACTCCACGTCGACGGGTATGGTCAAAAACGTTTTATATCCGTAACATGTAGTTTATCATTTACCATATTTCGCTTAGTGACCGTTCAATTAAGTTAATAGATGTTTTATAGAGGTCAATATTAATAAACGTGAACTTAAACAGACACCCTTTTTAATCAGGAACGTAATTTATTACATTAACTTTTATTTATGGGCGTACGCTTTCAAAACGATGTAAAAGTTTATAACACGTGTTTTACTATAAATAGAAAACATTTCTGACACCATGATGGAATATTTCTCGAGATTTTGGCTACTTTTTATTATTGTAATTAATTTATTTTGACATTTTTACAACTAATGCCGATAATTCAAATACATGTCCTGCTGATATATGACACATTATGTGAACGTACAGATTGATGACTTCATTCAAATTTTAATTGCCGACAATTAAATAAAAGTTGTCTTTGAAACTTCAATTTTTTTCTCATCTAGGTATCTAGTGTCTACGGATTTAAGGATTAATTTTTCTTCGAAAGTAATATCAAGATTTTTTTTTATACTTTAATAGACATCGATAAAAATTTTGTTTTGCGAAAATTCACGTTTTTGCAAAACATCTAGGGTGACGCAATAACATATTAATCAAATTTAAGAAATCTTATTATTGCGTTATATGTGGATATACTCCACCAATATCAAACAACAAAGAACATTCCCACAAAATATTACATTGAATTTCAAACAGCTGTTTTGTCTAAAATCACAAAATAAGCATGTTTTAACGGACGTAATATTCACTTTAATAGTACTGTTTATTTACAACTACAAAAAAAAGTATGTATGTGTTTTGGCAAGGATTATTCGAGTGCTGGGATATTACCGCAACAGTTTCGTTAGACAGTTCTTTATTAAAATGCAACCAGCAAATGAACTGCATTAATATAATCAATTGCTCTCAGAACGTGGCACAGAGTTAACGTCCGCGATACAGATAAGCAATTTAGATGGGAGCGTCAGATAATAGCGTCTCAGGGGCAGGTCGAGTGCCTGGCAGATAGGCGATAGGATCTCGGCTCGTCTCCCGGTCACGGCAGTCTTGGTGGTGACTGCTGCCACGTCATGATGCTACGGAACCCTCGTCTCGGATGCTGAAGGCAACCCACGCACGATAAACCCATTTTCACGATCATCGATTTGTGCATTTTGGAAAAATTTTCCGCTTTGCATTTTATTGTACTTCCGCGTTTGAGTAAGCGTTGGGTGTAATACTCAACATTTCTCTATTATTCAATTAGGACTTAAAATATCTCAACAGCCCTATTGATAATAAAAAGGTAGTAATTATGCAGTTGCTGTTTGAAAAGTTGACAAATATTTTTTTTTGCGAAAGGAAAAGGTCGTTAAGTCTAAAATTAGTACTTTTTAGGAGAGCCAAAACAAGATTTGTGTGAAATTTTATGAAAAATGTCATGTTTAAGGGTGAATTTTACCAATTCAGAAGTTTTGATTCGACTCTTCCTTTTTATATTAAATGCATGTATGTTTTTTAGTTATTTTAGAATATTTAACTCGTTTTTCAATTAAATCGACTCGTGGACTTGTGGACTGTGGGTAAGTTACTTAGTAATAAAATTTTGCGCTTTTTTAAAGAAAACTGTTCTTTTTACTGATTGACTAAATTTACTTTACCCTATGTGTTTATAAATAAGTATTGGTGATAAGGATCGGGTGATTTTCGTCTCACGGTCTCGACGTAATTTAGCTTAAGTGCGATGCATACTTTTAATAGAAATATTACATCAGCCCATGCGTGGGTACTTTTATACCACCAGCGGAGAATAGGTGTAAAGGTTAACGTCTACTTTTTGCAGCAAAAAAAATATGGATTGGACGAAAATTTATAACCCAGTGAGAAAGAGTCAATCAACGTTTAATTTATGGCCAATTGACGAACGAATTATTACACTTGATAGCAAAAGATTTACAGGTGAGAATAATTTGCATATTTTTTTTCAAATTAATTCGTGTTTTGTAGATTTTTTTAATCAAGTGACATTTTAAAATAGTTTAACACTCATTGACGTCAACATCAATCCACTAAATGTAGCAATGATTCATACACTTCTTATCCAATAATACTTAACTCGATTATGAAAAAATCTTCTCTTGAATTCATTTATAATATTATATTATAAGTCCACTAGACAGTTTCAGTAACTCAATGATATATGAGATGTACGAACCAACAACAGAGCTGTCTGAAAAGCCATTATATTGACGATATACCTAACAAATTTAGCTAACTTATGATAAATTACCGATAACATGGATACCATTTGGGAAAGTTTCTTCTGACAACATGTTGATCCCATCTGTTGATATGACAACTGAATAACTAAATAATTGTGTACTCTTTATTTCAATTACTTAAATCTGGCTTAAAAATTATATGAAAAATGTTTATTTCAAGCGATAAACATGTAAAAATATTTATTTTCTGGAAGAGACTTGCTTTAAAATATAAATCAATTTTTTAATTAAAATTCAATCAAGGGTATTAAAATTCATTCACCTTTAAAAAATGACGTATCGTTGTTTTACTAGTATAGTATCATAGTACGACATGTCAAAATTTAATATAAAACAAATTGCATCGCGGTGAACTGCTTAATAAGAAGAAATAAATTTTCATTCGTTTTTCTGTTAATTTTCGTAAACAAGATGATACTTTTTTCAACACATATCCGTTCCAATGACTCCTAATGGAGGCATCTCAACAGAAGTCGTCTGCGAAAGCTGCTTGCTGCTGAGTAGCACAACCTCTCTTTCTCAAAGAGAGTTGGGATAGGGCTAGGACAGAACTAGTGGTAAGCTAATCACTCTTCCGACTCTCCGTTTTTAGAATCGGATGGGTGGGAGAGAATAAAAAGACAATATAGTATAATATAACGAATAAAGTATATATGGTGCAATACATATTCCACAAATTTTATTTTTAGAACTGAAATTATATTTTGAGTGAAACTAGTCCTGTCATCTCGATAAAAAAAATACATAAATCTTTATCTTTTTACTGTATACCATCAATTTGGGTAAGTTTGCCCATCGGTCTAAAATTGACACACTCATGGAAAATGGTGCTGTTATAATACCATAATAACACTAACGCCATATGAATATTTTTTAGTTAAGCAAAGGCATTGAGTAGCCCCTGATGGTAAAAATATAAATTAATGTGCAACATGGTTTGTTTTATTGTTGAATTTGTAAGCGGTCAGTTTGGAATGATAAAATACAATTTAAAAATGTATCTTGCCATATTTTCACTTTGCATTACTAATCTTGAAACCAAAAGCTGTATATTTTTTCCAAACTCAATTATGTACAGAATATATAAAAGTAAACAAGACTTGAAAATCACTGAATTTATAGTAATTACAGCGACTATTTGTATCGTGGGCCAAAGTTACCCGATTTGGCTGCTAACTTTAACCCAACTTGTTTTAACTATATTTATATACCAATTAAAACAATAAATCCTTTATATTAATTAAATTTCATCTTAAAACATTAGTACATTTCTATATCGAACAATACCACACATAAATGTAATGGCGTACCATAAAAATACAAACACCTTCAAAACTGGGCCAAAGTTACCCAGATTGACTGTACATTAAATGTTTTGGTAATAGCCCAAAACAAATTTACAGAAAAATTACTATTAATAGTGTTTATATTTTGAGCATTCAGTTTAACTGTATATGTTTAACACTTGATTATAATTTAAGCAACATTTTCTTTGAATTAAAAAATCTTCCATTAAGAGGCATCGTATACAAAAAGAAGATTAACGTATTAAAATGCTTAAAAAGGGCTTAAGAATACGTGTTCACGAATCTCGGCAATTTAAAGCACACACTTTTTTAAACGAGGTAATAAGGTTTTAATAATGGTATTTATTTATAATGACACCTTATGTGGACGCATGTCTTTGAGGTGGCGTATACTGTAATAAACTAACGGTTCGACGTACAACACAAACTTGCCCTGGCTTAAAAATGCGTCACGGGTAATTGCGTATATCAAGTTCAATTAATATGTGATGTTTTAACTTATCTTTATATCAAGAATATACTAACATAAAGTATAAAGTCAGTTTTTGACCATTTTCTGTTTTAAATGTCAAAGTGCTTGCAATTCAACGCTCTGGGTACTGATAAATACATTCAGTCATAGAATAAACCCAATGGCTTTAAAACACAGCAGTATAATTTGGAAAAAAACATAATATTTTTCTTATTATTATATTAACTATTTTTCTTTGTAAAATACAAAAAATCTTTTTAGAAAACAAATGATTGTAGAGTATACTGCCCTGCTAAATACAAACAGTGTATTTGCATATTCAACGATTCGTCAGAATTCGACATTATATTTTAATATACCTTTTTTTGTTATATCTGGATAGTGATTTTCGGGATAATGCACAAAGGTGTTATAAGTAAAAACAAAGTGTTTTTACTTACATAATGAAGCTGTATTTTTATCTACAACGTCAAGTTAATCTTCAATATATATAAAAACATTTTTACCTTTTTTAGTACAAAATATAAATTTTACTGAGTTTGTTTTCCTTATGTAAAATGTTCCAAATTCTTCACTTTATTGTACCCTATACTTCCTTTAATTTCGATATTTTTGTAAATACTGTGTTTTTACTTAGATGGGCAGTATACGCTATATAATTTTGCACTTTTTACTACACTGATACACTTTGTGTTTAATACACAGAGTGTGTCAGTGTATTAGTATGTATGAATACCGTGATCCTAAAGCAGTGTATGGATCCCGTGTATGTATCAGTATGAATCTTAAATCCGTATATGGATCCTGTGATCCTAAATCGTAGAGCTGGAGTGCAACGTTATACGGCGTGTACTCTATCTACTTGGGAGTGAAAATACTTCGGCAAAAAAAAAATATTTAAATGCGATTATCTCAGATCTTCTCTCTCTTGTCAATAAAGCCTCGATATGAAGTTTAGAGGAAATAATTGAGTCAATAAGTATACACGAACTTTTAAGCTGTTAACTGTCAATTCTTGGTGGAAAAGAATTATATTTAAAAAAAACACATATTTTGTACTAATTCCATAATTTTATATAATAATCGGGACCGTTTTCAATAGATGAATTGTCATCGAGCATTGGCTCGCAATTAATGAAACCGGTTGAAATCACAATAAAGCATTCTGGAATTTGTACAAATATGTATATACGCGTGTAAATTCTAAATACTATGGATAATTATTTAACTCATTAAAAAACAATAACAATATTTTTTTATTAAATTATTACACCTAAATACACATCTTATAGTATGTAGGATAATATATAACGGTTCACAGCACGACTTCTTACAAAAAACCATACAACGTATTAGTTTTTAATTAGTAAATATGATAATTATTACTTTTTCGTTTATTCTGATGACCTGACATCTAAACATATTCAGCTACGTCCGCTACAAATGTGGAACATATTTTCAGCTAATGAATCATTCAACATAATTGGTTTTATAAGGAATGGTTGGAAATATTTTGCACAAACCTTCGCTCGAGAGTAAAAATAGAACTTATGACTGAATCAAAAAGGGAGAGTGATCCAAAAATCTAAGAATCGATGTATGAAAGTATCTATTCGGGGAGTCCAGCCAAAGTAGACCGATATCTTCAAAAACTTTACACTTGGATACATCTACTCAATAAAATAATAATTATAAGCCTACTAAAAAAAAAAAGTGCTTCATTTTCAGGTTTTGTTAATGACTGTTCGTTGATGTTTACTTATTTCCTTATTACAGTGTCACCACTGTCAAACTTTTTCGTGTACGATTATTGAATCACGACCTCATTGTTTCTAGAATTGTGTGTTTGTACCCAAAATACGCCTTACGGCAAAAACTGTTAATTAGTCATATGGTTAGACACAGTTGTTCGGAACTGATATAATTATGGATCGTCAACAGATGAATGAATATTATATGCAGATATCATTCTATCAGCGAGTACTTATAAAATAATATTACGAAATAATTAAAATTCAACCTACTCATTAATTTATAGATACATGATAGATAATGTATGAATTATTTAAACATTTTTTAATAAATCAAGTAGAGATGCTTATAATTAAAAAGACAAATCAAACATTAGGTTCAATTCTTTGAAATCTATTTCATAATTTGAAATAAAATATATTCTAGATCAGCGGTCACTAACTGGTGGTTTGCGGAACACTGGTGAACTACGAGAATGTTTTGATGGTCTTTGGAATTGTTGCAGGAGCGTCAGTGCACCCAAGAATCGATAAATTTATTTCAATTATGCAGCAACACATATTACACTACATATTTTTTTATAATTAAACAAGACTTTTTACCATTTTATAATTGAATTGAATGATCGTTTATTATTTAAGTTTGTACATTTAAAAAATACATCAATACAACAGTAGTAGTCAGTGAGGTCCGAAAGGTTGGCGAGTGCTGTCCTATAACAAGCATACGTATGTTTATAAGCTGGTACAATATGATTTCAATAAAATGTTGAAAGCACTTTAAAATAAGGAATGTAAATATTTTCTCGATATTAAACATAATATGTACACGTTTACTTATAACTTACTGTCAGATTGAAAAATCAGTGTTAGGCCGGGTTTATATAAAATACAACTAAAAGCCACGGTTTACACGTTACATGGATTTATGTTACAAAGTGATTCTCATACATGACTAGGCTTTATAATCTAGTAGCTACATTGTGACGGGTAAGTATGACTAAACCACGTTTCCGGGATTTTCGCAGACATTATAGTGTAGATGAACGTTAGACGTCAAATAACTCGTAATAAATATATTTTATGAATGAAAATATTTTAACCTTATATCTTTTTTGAATTTAACAGTAAAAACAATACTGCTTCCCAGTTGACCTCAATGCACCATAACGAACAAAGTTGTAGTCAATTTGACGTTTATTATTCAACTAAATATAGAAGATTATTCTTTTATACTAAAACTTACAAAAACATAACTCTATATACGGGATTTTTTCAGATGTAATTTTAAATCTTCAATTATAGCGCACCCAAAAAATATTGCTTTCAAAGGTGACATTTTGTTTTTCATTATACTTGCATATTTAATTGGGATATTATGAAACAAACTTTCCACTTTTAGCTGATGTTATTAAGTTTTAATAAAAACGTGATGCATTAAATATTTTAAGAAAATAAATCCTACGTCATACGCAAATAATAGCACAAACCTACCAATTCAACAAAGATAAAGAATAAAAAATGTAAAAGTTTTTCCAGTCATCCAATAGAACAACCTTTACAACTGTCGTTTCATTCGAATATCGGGGACTGTTGCAGTTATATTAAGAACAAAACCATAGCGGCTATTAGTACTTATCAAAACGATTGAGCCGTTCAGCCGTGTATTGGGCCAAGAATATGATGAAAAAATTTGTTTATTTTCGTATACGATATTTCTTTATGGAAAGTGGCCGTAAAACAGCAGTTGCATACACATGTAGCAATACATGACACTACAGATTTACGAAACATTATACTTGTCAATATTTGTATCAGGGTAAATATGTCGAGTCATGGATGTAGACGAGGCAAATTGGCGAATAATATTTATTTATCAAACATAATATTTATAAAGGTTAACGCAAAGGCAGTCAGCAAATTCAATTGTTGACCGGTATTTACGAGGTGGACTCTGCATACGTTATGATAAAGGTGAACGCTCTGAAAAGGCAAGTCATGATGACTAAATCAGAACACAGACAGCCGACGACAGTATATATTAACAAATAAGAAAAGACCGGATTCATTCTGTCGTTGCCCGTCGAACTATAGACATCTCTCCGGAATCTCATAAACGTCACACGCCATCTCGTCAAGAATACAACAACATGTAACTTGTATTAGTATTATTTTGTTTTATTTTATTAATTTTTAATCAAAGTCATTAAACTTAAATGTCTATTATTTATTATAAAATCAATTGTATTTTAAAACAATACTGGTGCTTACAGACGCGATTGAATATGTATAATGTCATTTAAAAAAAGACTTTCTTTAAAATAAATTGTAAATTTATCGTTGTTCGTATTTTTCATTTGTCATGGGAAGTGTAAAAAGTGTTTTTAAACTTTGAATATATTATGTTCTTACTAACGAACCGAAAACCGGAGTAATCAATTATCACGTAGAAAAAATTGAATTTTAATTTAGTTAACACTGCAGACATTCACACTAAATTATGTTCGCATACTGATCTATGTGAATACGCAAGAACTTGTTAAAACAAGATACTTAGTATTGTATGGAAAGAGAAAAAAATTACATTTAACGAATTTATATGGTCGCTCTTACAGCCAATGCAATAATTTATGAACACCAAACTTTAAGAGCAACTTTTTTAAAATTTCAATCATCGAGTGACTTTTAACATACTTGTCGTAATTTGTGAGTTAACAACTAATTGACTTTATAATATATATGCTATATGCATATTGAACATATTTATATGCGTATTTTTATATTATTCCCACAGTCGGTCTGATAAGGATTTTTTCATTTATTTATCTAAGAGATTTATGTTGAATATTTAATTGAAAACTCTGTTTTCAATCTTATTTTTCTACGTATATGTATTTATTATAAAAAAATCGTGTAATATTATATCCTAGCGATTAGTTTCAAGAAATTATGTATAGTAATTTATTGAGCCCGACTATTAGTTATTTTCTCATCGCTTAATTTTTTATTCTAAAGAAATAATTCTACCACTAACTTCACTAATCGGAATAGATAACTTTTAATCGGGCTATAAATAATTGCACTTTGGATTAGATATTTAGTACTAACTTAGTACACTCAAACTTTGATTTTAATAATTTGCACTTAGTTACGGATTCTTTAACAAAGTGAGTTAAGTTGTAGTAGGTTATGTTAGGGTTGGTCTGGTTTAATATAGACTAGACAGCGGCGTGCAAATATCGATTTCAAATTGTGAGTATTTATATTTAATTAAAACTATTTGATCTATGTGAAAATATTTTTTCGTAAGTGTAATATATTTCTTCAATGTTAAAATATATTTTATTATGTGCGATCGATTTTTGTAGTGAAAGAATTTGTTTTTTGTGTAATGTATTTGTTATAAGTGAAAGATATTTTTATGAAAGTAAATTTGATCTAAACAAAATTGCATTTAATTGTAAATCCTTTTTAATCTTTTTGACCTTTTTTAGGATAGTTGGATCACAAACTGTTGCTTAAATGTGCATTTATATGAAAATACATACTCCACCATTGTGCTTTTTGGGTAGATATTGCTAATAAAATATAGGCGATAAGCATAACTTTTGTGATAATTTCATATTAAGCAATGTAAAATTATTATCTAAGTAATATTTTATTTTGCAATTTTTAACTAGGAATATATATACAGCAAATCGAAAATTGTATACTTTTAAAAAATCAAAAACAGCGTAAGTCTTCTAAATGAATTCTAGTGAAAAAACAGTTCCTTATATATTGTTTTTATTATTTTGATCATAAAATAAATATTTATTTAAAAACAAAAGAAGAATATTTGTCCAACTTATGAAATTATTTGGATTAGTAGGATTATTAGGCCTCTGTGGTCTATATCTTTTGAATTGCATCTGATTGAATATTCTTGAATGCAGCTTTATGAAGATACAACTTGCGTAATGCTGCTTCCAAAAACATGTTATATCACAGCTTAGTACTTAAGAACACACTAAGGTCATCATAGGGCGATTAAAAGTATTTGTTTTTGTTTACTAAAATATTATCAATAATGAGAAATAGCAAGTTCATATTCGATTTTTAAATTCAGTACTTAATAGTCAAACTGCAGATTCACGATTCAAAGCGGACACACTTAATTTTATTTCCCATGTACCTTCGTAAAATAGTTGCACGGTCCACAGGTCATCGTTGATTGTTACAATTGAAATAATACGAATAACTCAATATCGGTGATATTTCCTAAGCTACATTCTCGATACGTCCATTACTTACTGTTGAGCTGTAGATAATGTAAAACCTCGTGAAAGATTGGCCCGATAAATTTTCGAAGAGGTAGGGCGATGAAAGTTTAAACATAAATCACATAATTCTCACGTTTTAATCTACATTGTTTTTGCATTAACACTTGCCCGTGATAAGGCAATAAGGAAAGAAATTTCGCTTTATGAAGTCACACGAATAGTACATATCATCACCAATAAAATAGTAATTTAAGTCAAATCAATAATCAAATAAAGTTAATAATCAAATTGTTAAAATAAGACTCAATGCTCTTTGACGTACGTGTTTTTATTCGAAGGTTTTTCTACACAATATAATAATAAACAAAATAACTGTTCACCATTTTATTATTCTGTATTCAAAATTTAACAATAAATAGTTTTGATATAAATGATAAATAAATTTATTGATTTAGAGAAAAAATTTCAAAATATGTCGGAGCCGTAGTGCAGTGGTCAACGTCATTGGTTTCGGTTACAGATCTTACGGATTCAAATCCCAGTACGGACAGTTTCATAAATTGATTTTACAATCGATTTATGGATTTCTTTTCGTAGACATGGATTGTATGTGATATATGAAAATTGCCTCAAACCCTTCCGATACTAAAAACGGGGCGTAGCGAGAGCGATTAGCGAACCATTAGTCCTGTCCTAGCTTTATCTTTCTATATTTACTCTCTTCGAAAAGGGGAGATTAGGCAACTGAATAACTGCAGTTCTCGTAGAAAAGCCTCTTTTGAGTTACATCCATTGATAGGCCATATATTATGATCCACATTTAGAGCGGACATGGTTGGAAAAAAGCATTCAAATATTTATTCACCTCATTAAGTACAACGAGTCCATACGCAACACATTGGGAGATGGCTTAAAAAATTTCTCTTTAATGCTATTTAATTACTCAAATCTTTCCAAAATTAGTCTTTTGTACCGCATGTAACAACAAACAAATAAATTAACAAATACGATTTTAATTCCACAGTGCTTGTCAAATAGTTTCAATAACTTGTTCGGTATCACGGGTTCGTCATGAAATCCAAATATAGTCGATCAATAATAATCTTGACAATAAAAAATTACATTTACATAAAAAAATATTCAAAACCACCATTCAAATAATAAACTCCTTCATGAGGTTTTTCTATTAGATTCTGATAAATAGTTTTTTTGTTGATTTGACAATTAAATCACGCTGTGACAATTTTTTTTACACATACCAAAGTATTTAAAAAAAACTAATGATTCACAAAACATGCAGTGATTTCTAAAGTATACACAATTTAAAAAAAAACGCTTAACCGTACGTAAACCTTTATTCTTTATTTATTGTAGGGTCAAAGATCACAGTGGTTTGGGATTCCGCTTCTGTTTTGTATGTAAGTAACCTTAGTTTTTAATATCAAATGACAACATCGAATCATTCTTCGTAAACAAAATAATTTATTCAGCAATAAAGACCTGTGTGAGACTGTATCAGAGTCGCCTGGCGCTCATGCATATTTAAACAATTAGATAAACCGAGTTTGCCACTTTATGGCTAATGTGTAGGTTTACAGGTGTTTAAAATAAAGATAAAAAAAGAATTTTCACTCGCCCACACTATTTATTTTGAGTCTGCTATTCTCCCGTTTGCTTGTATAAAATGGCATTTTAATCGTTGATCGCCGTATAATTTTGAAAAATATTATATCAATTTCAGATATTATCAGGTTCATTTTTCAAATATAATCAGCCAAAAAAGATTCTAACGACACATTTTATCGGTTTTAAATTCAATATGTAACTGTATAAAAGCACTTATACATTTTACAATGACTTTTGAATCCAGTATTTAAAAAGTCTATTAATTAAATAATCATAGATAACCAATTGACAAAAAAACTACCACAAGAGCAGTCGAGAGATCATTGAATTGATTACTTAAATTACATGACATCAAAGTTTTGTTTTGGATTTAATTGGATAGCGACTTCGTATAAACTTGGGGAAAATATTACCCATGACGATAGATAATTGGAATTTAAAAATGTAATTTAATTTATTCGTCATGATTTGTTTATCTGAAGCTAAAGAAACGGACATGTTAAATACTATTTAAAGCCAATGTATGCAAATTTGCAAAATACGCTGATGAAAAATGGATTCAAGTGAAAGCTCATTCGGTTAAATAAATGTTAAAAATGAAATATTGAATCAAAGCTTAAGGTTAAAACAAGTTTTCAGAAAAATAGTTTTATAGATCTAATACACCAATGTCGGCAATTTTGAAAGACAGATAAAAATCCATAATCATCATGCGGTCTTTTCAAAACAATATGTATGAATATAATCATGAACAAACCTCTAGACTCACAAAAACCCACATGATTTACAATAGTTATCTCTTCCAACTGCTTGACAATAAGTAAAATTATAAATATATTGACACCTGATACCATTTTTTGAAATCTACAGGTGTTCATAACTCATACTGAATTTGGAAATTAAATGAGTTACAACGAACGTTTCTAAACAATGACAACATGGGATATTTCCGCCATTAATTTAAATAAATTGTCTTTAATATGAGTCAACATATGTAAAGTATTCATTTCTTCATAAATAAATTCAATTATTTTAAAATTCAAGCGGTGGTTTTGGTTTCAGTTCGTATACGAAATTTGTTTTTTTTAAGAATTCAATTCACATGTTTACAATTGGCAAAGACCAGAACAATCTTAATTTTCAAGGAAATGTGTAGAGAACCAACATAAAAATTAACTCATACATACACAAATATTGAAATATTTTTAATGATTGATAAGGTAAACAAATATCCTGAAATTATTAAAGATAATTTTATATAAATGTTCACTTTCTCGAAATGAAAAATTATGCTAATCGCAATATTCGAAAATATCACAAAACTATCATGGCACTCGTTTTTTTATGAAATATCTATTGACGGTTACACTGCGAAAGAAATATCGAAGTGAAGGTGGAAAGGTGCATGTTACAACACAACAATCATGCAAATATTAGAGGGTGTTCATTGTTAGTTGTGAGGTAATTTAAAATACAAGAATTTCATATTATTCGTAATTATTAAATGTTCAATAATTTATGTGGCTTGAAGTATAATATGCATATCATAACGTCAAGTAAGGTTAAATGACAAAATATGTGCTAGGTAAAATAATGAAGAGTGCAATATCGCCGACTCAAAATGACTTAACGATGAACGAAAATATTATAGTATAAAACTAATTAAAATCAACAATGTTACAATTCAACGAATACTAGAACAAGGCTCGTTGAATTTCATTTCTCTCTTCAAAGAAATTTCCATGCGAAAGTATTATATAGTACATAGTTATCACAAAAAATATGTTACAATGGTGTAATTCAAAAAAATAAGATGTGAAAGATTGGAAAATAAATTTTGATTAATTAGCTACTGTTCATTTAAAAAAATTAATTACCATTTATTCTTTCACACATTATATTAATTTCATAATTAACCTTAATGAGAAAATTTCAAATATCCCTTATAACAAAAAGCTTCCTGTAATTTTACTTAACAAATGAAACTTAATAACACCCACAAGCCACTACTTTATATCTGCCTACAATCATTAGCCACCTGTGTTATGAGCTGTTATAAATTATGTTTATCTACTCAATATTCAAATGAGCAATGAGCACCTCGTATATTATAAAGGAACTACCAATCCAGTCTATAAAAATATAATGCACCAACATTCACGTCATCATTATATAAAGATTTAACAAATAAATGCATTAATAATTTATTTTTAATGTTAACGGAATTAACGTAACTGAAATCGATATTTAAATGCAGTTGAAATAAGTATGTGTGTTCAAATATTTTTAATGACTTTTCAAAGTGAATGTATAATATATAAATATAACTGTGATATTTTGTCAGAAGCCTAATATTATTTTAATTGCAGTTTAATCTTGGTACCATATTTATGAAAATGCATAAATGTAAATTATATATCGACTGTGTTTTGACCAATTGAACCCTTAAAAACACGAAAATGAGTTAATGATTGGATCTCATTTTAAAGATGACAGAGCAGGTCACGGCGAAATGTTGTAAATTAGAAAAATAAATTGATCACTTTTTAACGTAATCACGTAACCTACTAATATATCGACACTCCCTACGTATAGTCCCGTATCTGAAAACTTGAGAATTTACAAGAGTGTATTTCAAAGATTCATAACGCTACTCACCATATCATGTTTTCGATAAAAGCAGTTTTTACTCTCTCCTGAACAATTACAATTTTGAGGGCCAAAACACCGTTATATCACGCATTTTTTCGTATGTAATTAAGAATAATTAATGTGTTGTTGTTGGTTTTAAAGTATTTTGTGCGTTTTCTTGCAAAATATACTTCATTTAAGAATTCTGCCGGTCTTGTAGTGTAATAGTCAACGCTATTGATATTTTCCAGTTTCAGTATCGAAGTGCTCAACGGACGCTAACATTTGATTTTGTTCAAATGAAGGTCCATATCGGATTCGTGCTCAAAGACTAGGATGGTGTTCATTACGATCCCCGCGATTAACTAACCACAACTTTTCTCACATTCGTCCATCTGTCCTTACCCTCTCCGACAAAAAAGGTTGAGCGTCTGAATCGTTCTCCTAAAACAAAGTCTTTGAAGATGCTTCATTCTATTATTCCATATGTTGTAAATTTGAAGCGGACATGGTTGAGGGAGAAGAGAAAAGAATATTTAGTTAGAAGTGCGTTGTTTTCATTTCAGTAGGTACTTATACTGATTTATCTATTTGGTAATATTTAGTCACTCGGAGTTAAAAAAATATTACAATATTTAATATTTAGTCATACTAACAAAACGTATTGCTTATATTTAATACGGCTTGATCTTTGGGATTAAATAATGTCATATAATATAACACACACGGTTCACACCATTGATACCTAGTTTATGTCAATCCCACTTACGTATTCTCAATTTTCCGTATGAATAATTTGGCTAATAATCGTTTGCGTAATAAATTCTACGTGTTTTCGGGAAAAACGTATCTTGTAATTAAAAGATTTGACTTTGCTTAATTATTCGAATACAAATGAAAATATGCCTATTACTTAAAAAGTCATTTGACTTGAAATATCATTATTAAAACCTGTAGAATTGTTGTGAGAAGATTCAGGAAAGGTATTATATACTGGATTCTCGCGTGTTTGCAGAACGCGTGTCGGAAGTTCCACAGCCCTACAAAGGAAGCATTTCACACCCGACGGCTTCTAGACACCTTCGCCTTGGGCCGTTGTCACCACCGCCTGACACCCTACGACGGTCACAACGAGGTGGTCCATTACACCTCGCTCACTTGGTTATACACTTGCCGATGTTTTTCATCGGTTTGCATTACAAGCTATCAACACCGTTAACACAGATTTGTAGTACGTAGTCTTAATAATTTAAGGGCAGATTTTCTCAAATGGTCTGTTGAAAATGCAGATATTTTTCCATAAAATTAGCTATTATATTAGTATGAAATTAATAACAATGTAACGATATTGATTGTGCAACTAGTTCTGACATGTGATTCGTTTACAAAGCCAGTGAGAAATTATTATTTTACTACAGCAACAATAGCTTGTTTTGGAATAATTATTACGAACCGTGACTGAGCTACAATTCCACAAAGTACCGCCGCATCCACCGAAAATATGAACGGTGTTTTATTTCAATAAATATAATGCCTTTCACATAAAAAATATCAGATTGATGTAAAATCATTTCAGCATAATAGTTATGCTTACAATCACTATTTGTGCTAGTATCTTATTTGTCGGGTCCGTGGTACAGTGGTGAACGTCATCGGTTAAGTTACAGATGTCTCGGGTTCAATTTCCCGATACGGAAAGTTTGAAAAATTGATTTTTCAATCAAAATATGGATTTCTGTTCGTAAGCATAGATTTTTGGGAAGAATAAAATTTCGTCCCACCCATCTTAAAAAACGGAACGAGATAGAGCGATTAACCAACCACTAGTCCTGTACTAGCCCTATCCTTTTATCTTTACTCTCTTTTAAAAAAAAACCAAAAACTATTGTTGAGATACTTCTATTAGGAGGCCATATTCTGCATATTGGGAGCGGATACTGTGGCACCTGCAAAGGAATTGTAAATTTTCTATTAGTATTGTTTTCCAAATACTTTTGAACATTTTCAATTCATTCACTGCTTAATTCTGCACATGATTATCCAAAAAATACTTCTGCGTCACGTTTATATCAGTTATTTATTTGCTAGTCAAAAACACTAACATATAGTTTATACATTCATTATCAAAAGATACTACACCAACTTCTTGCATATTTATATAGCCTTTCCAATATCTTTTGTACATTATTTTATATATTCACCTTAAAACAGCTTTTTGTTCAATGCAACTTACAGTGACATATGTGGTATAAAACCTTTCAAAATTTTCGCGATTGTAAACTTAACAACGTTGAAAGCACAATCGAAATCTTTAGATTTAACGATTCAGGGGTATAGACTATGGTCGGTCGTATATGGGAAATCTAACGTAAGATAGCAAAGCGCGTACAAGGTATTGCTTCGGCGCGGTGCGTTTGGTTAAACACGCATGTTTCAGGTAACTCGTGTGAATCCGTGAAAAACAACTAATCTTAGACAACGATTCCTTAAGATACATGTATTCTGAACGTTTTGTTTGTTTATAGACAAAGGGTATATTATAATCAGCGACAAAAAATACGTAAAAGGAATCTTACTACAAGACATTCAATATTTAATCGCAAATTCCTGTAAAGGTTATTTCAAATTTGAATTATAAAAAGGTTATTTCATTGTATTTATTATTTGTACAATTTATCTAGATACAATTTTGGATGCCAAAATAAAATATGAAATCAGAAGTATAACACAAATACAACATTTTTACTTTTTTTACTAAACAGAATTATTATTATTTAAAATATCAATACTGCTGAAACTTCTAATCTTTTCAACATGATTGATTGATTCATTCTGTTTGGTTAAAATCTTTCAAAATATGACAACGATATTGCTGTCACTTTGTACTTACTATGTACACCAAAATTTTTACACCGACTTTTAGATACTTTGTTGTATTTCTTTTTTGCGATAATTTCTAAATTTACAGATTTTAAGCATATGGATACTTACTAACTCTGTTCTGTAATCTTAAACCTTCATGCTCAAGTTCTCAATTGATGTACGTGGATTATTTATTTTTGATTGGAGGTGTGTTGCGTTTTATGACGTTTACAATTTTAGTGTTGAAATTCATTCTGATATTTTACTGATACTAATCACTTCCTAATTAGTGCGTTAACATAATTCTTGACATAAAAGAAAACTACCTATTTTATCAAAAATTCTTTTCCTGTAAAATGTTTGGTTAATATTTTAATTAATTATAACTACGAGTAGGTTATATTGTTACTTCAATTAAATCATCAGTTACTGTTTTAATATACTTAAAATAAACAGATTTACAGTGAACGATATATAGGATAGGGTAAAACGGTGACCAAATTGAAACACAGAAAAAACAACCTACTTAAAACTTGATCTAGTTAAGGTCATATAATACACAACCATTTCAATATTTTCGATAGATTCGGCGGTAATTCATTTTTAATGAAAAAATAACAATAGGTATTCGTTCTGAAGATACTTCTCAAAGATACGAAAAACGTATCACAACTAGTACAACTATACAACGAGTGGAATAAAAAGAATATCTAATATTCATGAATAATATGTAATCCTATCACGCAAGATTACAACAAATTCATTTTGTTAAGCAAAAACCACATGAAGAAATAGTGAGTAATTTAAATGCGAGTTTTTTCCTTTGCGCACTATTTATAATCGGTAAGGTAGTTTTTAATCACTAATCATTTTATTTAATGTGTCACCTAATTGTATTAATGTAAATTATAACTATATATAAAATAATAAATCATAAATAGGTGTGTTTCTGCAATCCCCCCACCAGATTATAAAGTTATTTTAAATCTTATTTGAAATTAATCCTTGAAACATGAGAAGGTAATGTTTATCTCGCTACAATAATATTCTGGACATTTTATGTTTCTATAACGCTGAAACACCCACGCATTGGTTTTTATCAAACAATTCCATTAAATCAATTGTCATTCCATAATAGCGTAGTAATATTATTACCAATACAGATTTATAAACAACATATTATCTTGAGAAGTTAATCGAGAAAGATTTATGTGAAGGATATTCGCAGCTTTGCAGTATGTGTAAAAACAAAAACTGATTGAATAAGAAATTTTATTTTACTTTTTAATAATTTAAAACATCCACTGAGGGTGCTTGATGGAATTTCAATATCAAATTTAGATCGTGCGCTCGAATGCCTGAAGATGCCGAAAGGTGAAACCCGGGTCGTTAGTGACAAAATGCATGGAAGTGTACAAAATCTCAATAATCCAAATTTACTTTTTAAGTACAGCTAATGGCAGTTGATATGATGTTAATATTAGATAATATCGTTCAATCCCTACTCTCTTTAAAAAAAGGGTTAAACGGCCATATGCTCACATTGAACCGTATGATGAACTTTTGTAATTTACATCTGATGTTTTATAAATGCAGTTAAAATTTAACTACTCTATATGCATTAGTCATTCAAGTGTTTTTTTAATAAAAATGCCTAAATACATTAAACTTTCAAATTGTAATGCAGAAGAACACGGATACACTGATATTTTGACTATAATTTTTAATAATCTAACACATTTTTGACACAAAGTTCGCCTGAACTGCTCTTAGCTCTCAGCATTTTTTTGTGTTTTATTAAATAATTAAATACTTAGTTCTTTTACAAATCGAAGAGTCTTCGATAAAAATATTTTTTGCCATTAAATAAAGTTCCCACAGAAGAATTTTGATTTCACCACAATTAAAACTGAATGAAAAGAGTAGGGCTGTAAATTTTTAATAGATTTTAATAGCGAAAATTTAATTGCCTCCCATAAATAGACACGACAATACTACAACATAATAGACGTGATAAATTTATTGCCTCAATTTTATGTATTTCTTATGAACGCTATTACCTATTATTTCACTTGCATAATTCTACTGCAAAGCGATTTGGTTTTCAACATACATTAGCAATAGTATTTTAGATGAGACACATTATTCAAAAACATCGCTTTCCGTAATATGAATCATGGCGAATGAACAGTGACATTTATATGCAAACATCACATTCGCATCAATAATAAATCATTTTTATATTCATTTACGTATATTAAATTACAACACTGTACAATTCAATACTATTAAAATCTACAATGTAACAAAATCTCCCAATGAAATTATGTAGATAACTGTTTTTTTATTCATGGCTAACTCTATGCTGTGTAAACACAGTTTGAAAAATTAAATCCACCTTAGATCCACAATTCCGACGATAAAGAAACACCGAATTTTATTTAACAAAGTAAGATCTTGTAAGTAAAAAAAACTTTATATAAATATTATATCAATTATAAATGCATGTCATCTTTGTTAATTTATAGATTATTAAAATAATCCTGTCCTGCAGCGGAGTGGTGAACGCTCTTTGGCGTTCGTTCTATTCAGTTGCGGTGTCCACGGACCCGAATTTCAGTATAGACACGTTCATGATTGATTTGTTCAATCGATTGATGGATTTGTGTTTAAAGGCAATATGTCTACTGTTTTGATTTCCGATCCCGCACATCTTAATTTTCTTAAAAATAACGATTTCATTAATATAATGAAATGTAATAAAAATTATGAAAACATTAAATTATGTAAGTATAGTAGATTGTTTTTTCTGAAAAACAAATTTTGTAGCATATTGAAATTTTTCGGGAGAGCTTATAAACAGTTTTAAAAACAACTGTATCGAATTAAAACAATAATAATAAACACATAATTTGTTTAAAATATATATAACTAAACTCATTACGATTTTTTTTATTTGTGTTTTAATTTGATGAAGTTGTTTTGTAAACAATTTTTATGCTCTCCCGAAAAAAAACGTTTATTTTCAGATATACAATTTTGCAATGGAAAAGACGATATACCACATTTAGAGGCTCGATAATTTTTCTTTAAAAACAATTTATCTAGCTAAAATGTTGGATGCCACAATAAAAGTATGAAATCAGAAATATAAAACAAATACAGAATGCTTACTTCCGAGAGTGTTGTATTCATAAATCTTATTACTACAGTGAATTATTATCTAATTTAAAAGATTTTTTATGTGGGTCTTATGGATTAACTTACCCAGTTCAAGATTTTTTAATTAAATATGATTAATTGATAGCCGTTCACGAGTTATTGGTGCAACTCATTTAAAAGGTAAACAGTAGATGAAAATGTCAGTGGCTGTTATTTTATCCTTCGCTTTTTAACGTGTCTAATATTGTTTGAACTAATAAATTTACGAGGCGTCAGATTGGTAGACTTGTGTGAGTGAGCGCACACTTCTTTGGCAATACACCAGGTGAAGCTAACTCCCACTGAACGACAAGGCGCACTTTACTTTATGACAAACTCCTTAGATGTTTTCTGCAAACAGAATACAAGAATCGTGAACGGCATTTAAGTGCAATGCATGCACTTTATGAATATGCCGTTGCAATCGTCAAATATACGAGTGCATATATTGGATGCATTTCAAAATGTTCTGAATATCAGAGATGTGTTAATGTAATTTGGCGATATTCTATAGCGAGAGGCGTACTCCAATATGAAAACCAAGCGTATCATAATGTAATGCGATCAATATTGATAAAAGTGTTGCCATATCAAATTAAATTTAAAATGTCTTGAAATCAAATGATATGCAGTATTCATTTCTATTTTGTTGAAAATATGCCGTCATATAGACTCTACCGTCTTTTATCATAAATATATTATTATTATATAGTATATTTCTATTCTGATGTATAATGCCCAGGACGGTCTATAAGCGTAAACGTATACGTTTTATTATTATAACATATTACATGTATTTAGGTATGAAATTGTCTCATGACCTAAGCGTCCGCGGTATATATAAATAATACACACAGTTCCGACGTGACGCAAATCAATCCCTCAGAATAAAACGTAAAGAACAGCTACTTTAGACATGCAGTATTTCAATTTCAATAACGTCATCTATAACTGGCGTTCCCACTATTTCTGATATAAAAGTGAAATATTAACAGTTTTTTTTGAATTCTTCTCAGTCAAATAACAATATTTTTTTTGAAAATAGGTTAAATATTACAATAATTTTGTAATTTAATATAATGTACCAGTTATATATAGTGGTTTTATTGCGAAAGGAACTCGGAGATTACACTCCTACTTTTCAATTCATATCATAATATTTTTCCAAGAGCATGCAGGACCTATTATAATTTCAACGATTCCTACATCATATTTAATGAATTTATTTAATCTAAAGTTGTAGCATATGAACAACGGAAAATATTTGACTACCGTTAGTTGTTAGTCAGTTGCGTATTAATGGCGATAGAAGGGAACTTGTAAACATTGATTCAAAAAAATTAAAATTACCCATTTAATTAAAAATAGTTCATCTCACATAGGAAATAACTTGAAATAAAAATAAAAATAAAAATATTTATTCGGTTTTACCCACCTGTGTCGTAGAGCGTAAGTATTCAACCAACTGCTATCGTTGTGTTTGACTTTCATTTGTTGTCTAATCGGCCATCTATCGTAGATTTCCTAAAATGTATTGCAGATCAAGATATTATGAGCTGATACTTGGAAGATAATAATAATATTATTATAATCCAAGCATAATAATTGAGTAATCATAGAGAATATCTTCAGAAGAAAGGAAATTTACCTATTGTCAATGATTGCATTTTACTGAGAAGATATTCTGACAATAATCTTACCTCTGCCAGTACATCATTTCATTGTAGGCAACAAAAGAAAAATCACTTGCAGTTTTCAATTTGAGCGTGGGAATCAAATAATATACGTATCACTGCCTTGTTTACATAATATTGAAGCTCACGACCGCGGAGCAAAATAGCGATAGACGTCTTTATAGCAATCTCAGATCACTTGAGAACCTGCATTGCTGTTTTTTAGCGCAGATTGCAACGAAAATTGGCACATATTCTAAAATGTAACTGGTACTTCTACCCGAATGCATAACACAATAATACTGAGTCTGTATTAAATAATAATAACAGGCACGGCTTATTGAACTAGTCCATATTGGATAAAAAATCACACCGTGCATAACACAGAATGTCGAATGATTGTTAACAGCGGAGGCCAAAATGCTTAAACGTTCACAGCTTTTCTTGCACGACTTTTATCTCTTGTATTCGGCTTTCATCATGTATGTCTTTATCGTGATTTTTTACATTACTTCTATCGTTTGAATCAGGGGTGGCCATAAATACGACAGTGGCCTATCGGTCGCTCGTGGAGTCATAAATGGTTGATCGTTTAGCCAATGTTAATCAAATAATTAAAACAGAAAATAAAACGAATCATTTGAGTCATCGATAAAGAAAATCACTTTAGTTTTACTTAAATTTCCTATTGGATGGTGTACTATTTTTAAATATACTGATATCTCCTACAGTATTTTAGATTAACGAGATGTTTTATTATCAACGGTTAAAAAACCCTCATTAATCAAAAAACATCCAGTAGAAACCAAATTTCTTAGATGACAAAACATTAAAAAGATGGTTGTCATGAGCTGAAGTGCATCTTTCTACCAGATTCTTGGAATTTTTTTTTCCATGTCCGCTTCCAATGTGAAGCATATGGTCCCCTAATGGAGGTATCTTGACAGATTTTTTCTACGAGAACTGCTTGTCACTCAGTTGCTCAACCTCTCTTTTCTTTTTCGAAGAGAGTAGGGATGGAAGGATAAGGCTATGACAGGACTAGTGGTTAGCTAATCGCTCTCGTTACGCCCCGTGAGAATGGGATTGGTGGGAGGGAGGACTCAGATTACGAACAGAAATCCATAAATCGATTGAAAGATCAATCTACGAAAACCGTCCGCAGAATACGACGCCGACAGAATATGTGACAATAAATCACTTTTTAGTTCCAGCTGAATAATTTATTTTTTTCATATTGGAAATTGACCCAAACTTTATATTTTTATATGCAATTCAATGCTTATTTTATCAACATTCTTTAAGTTTATGCGAAAATTTTTGTTCTCAAAATTCATTGTTTTAAATATTTCAGATTTACAATTAAATTATGCATTGAATAAATATCTCACTTTATAAAAAAATGAAATACCTCTTCTTTATTTGAGCAAGTTTTAAGTGAATTAATTTTTTGTCATCTTAAAAACTATCTGAGTTGATGAAAGCCCATTATGATTAAAATGTGTGCATACATAACAATGGTCTAGCTCACAAACGTTGTTTCGAGAAAACGCAATTTTGAAGTTTACACTTAGTACTCTCTTGGTACTTAGAACAAATGTGTATTACGAATAACGACTAGATATATTTAAATTTATCTAAAAACATTTGTGAACTAGTAAACATAGGCTTGAAAGATATATAGAAATACTCAAAAATACCTTATATAGCACTTAACAAGTTTTTTTGTGCGCTAGGAAATCAATAATAATTATGATTTGTGAAAAAAATGGCGATTACATAAAAATGATTTAAACATTAATTCACTCATCTACGAATATATAACCAGTCATTGGTATTTTTATGTACCGTCAGTAAAGTTTGCAATGTAAAACACGAAGTAAATTTACACTTGTGATTTTCATTACAATGTATGAAACAAACTCGAACAAAAAAGTTAGTTGCCACTTATAATGAAAAGTTTGCACGATTTGCGTTATTTCACAAACCATCCCTTGACGCGTGTGTAATGCATTCACATCGTTGGCAGATGCAAATATTCAATTATCTGAGAGGCAGTCTCAGCTAGTCAAACTTTAGCAGGCTCACCCAAGGTGTAAATAAACCAATGCGGTTTTAATAAGTAAAATTGCTTTGTTGATTACTTTCTGTGTCTGCTTACTTAAATAATTAAGACGTATTTAATGAGATAGAGGTTAACCGGATTTTACGACGCATTGAAAATAAAAATTTATACATTTTATTTTACTTGATAACAAAATAATTTTTACTTTTTTTGAAATCTAAAGATATCGTACTATAATATTATCATTGCGTGTCTCTGTGCTGCTCCGCTAATCGATCAGAAGCGTATGTACTCAAAACCTGATAAGGTTAGTATGAAATTCAAAATATTCAATTTAATATTTACGATCTTGGAAATGGGTTTAAATGATCTCAAATTATCTATTTCATTGCGTATTTTAAAATTGTAAATTATTTTTTTCCTGTAAATGTTTCAAATCAAAGAGCTTCATGACATTTTAACTGCCTTTAATTAACTGTTTTTTTAATGAATTTTATTTAAAAATTTTAGATGCAACTATAAAATATAAACAAAACCACTTATATATTTAGGAATATTCATATTCTAATTTTGAATGCTTGAAGCGATTAAACAGTAGGACGGATGATGATTATGATGACGATAATAACTACTATCAATTCTGCTGACGAGACGCAATACTCTGGCACAAACAAAATTTTTCTTCGAATATCACATTTCGCAAATAAGCAGTGTTATGTATGCATCACTACATAAACACGACAGTAACTGGGGTGTTCAAAAACGTTAGACATACAATTTTATTTAAATAAATTAAAAATTTCGCTAACTTTGGCTTGCAGTTAGCTTTCGGATGAATTTTGTTTATTCAGTTTATATAATGAACCATTTTATGGTTGTTGACGCTATTTCTGCATATGGTTTATCTCTGTGCTATATTGTTATACTTCCGGCAAATTGTGGCCTTAAATCATTTAAATATTTCCAACGACAATAATACCAAGCTGACTTACACCTACGCTTTAAAATCCTTTTAAATTGGTTCGCTTTCCATAATAATTGTTATTGTCGGTAACTATTATTGTTTCTGTTTAAGGCTGCCTTGTTAGTTTGTTGGTGGCACCTGACTGGAGATGCCCGTACAAGTGTCTTATGCAAATCCACTTCGCGGTCCCTATACAGACCACACCAGAGAAGGGCACTCGCTTTTTAAAGACTCAACAATTCGTTCGAGTTAAGAAATATCGATAAAAAACAGCAAACTCAGTGACAAAAAATATTATTATAGAATTAAGTGTATTTAATTGTGTTTTATGAATACATTAATTACAGGTGTTTTAATTTAACATAATGATATTATAATCATAATACTCTTTTCGAAGATAATAAGAATAGAATGATGTGGCTAGGACAGAGCACTTTTTTTTACCATATCTGCTCCCATTGTGGAGCATATAGCCTCCTAATGGAGGTATTTTAACATAACTTTATATATATGTACCATATATGTACCAACTTAAATTAATTTCTTTCGATATTTTACTGAATATATAATATGATTACTGCAGCATCTTGTTTGAAATTCTCGTCGTCAAGTACTGCATTAACAATTTTTAATCTGTTTAAGCGTAATTGAATAAACTTTATAATATTACGCGGCGAACTGTGGCGGTATGTATTTTAAAGGTAAACCACCAAAGAAGAGCATTTACAGAGCAATGCGCACGTTTCCTTTTTTTTTGCACGGTGCCAAGAAATAGATTTTTTTGTTTCAAGCTAAGTACGTATTTAGTATCTAATTATACCAAATACTCCTGATCTCGAGCACGTTCCAAGGAAACTATTTCATTAAATCTCATCTACGCGCGAATTTCATTTGTCAGCGGTATGAACATAGTGTGAATTAATCACTTTTAAGTTGTAATTCTTGGTGGAAAGACATTATATTTTAAAAAGTAAAACACAATTCATTTGTACTACTTCCACATATTTATAATGATCAGGACCGGTTTCGCTCATCACGAGCATTATCAACTGACGAAAATACAAACAACAGGTTTATTTATATAAAATTGAGTGTAAAAATGAAGGAATATAAAACTGATGGTTCATGAACTAAGACAAGAATATACTGATTGGCAAAAGAGTCTACAATTAAAATGTTATGGACGTGTTACAAATCAATAAATACTAATCTGAAATCACAAATATAGCTACATTAAAAGTCCATTAGCTGAGAAAATATTTTTAATGACATTACTAATATAATAAGCAACAGTGAATCAGGAAAATTATTAGAAAAAAAAATTAGTCAACATTAAGTATGTAATTAATATTAACAATAAACAGCCATCTTAAGTGGAGAAAGCCGAGCAGCTATGAGTATCCATTAATTTTTTTTTTATATCAGAAGCACACTTGACAATGCTCGTGATGAGAGAAACTGGACCTGATCAATGTAAGTATGTGGAAGTAGTACAAATGAATTGTGTTTTATTTTTAAAAATAGTATCAATTATTATATAACTAAGTTCGTCAGTAAAACAATTAGAATTTATGTTGGTATAAAATTAGATATGTTTTACACATTTTTGTATCATGTATGCAACACAGTCATCAATCGTAATGTTGACAGGAATAACGCACATTCCACTGTAAATATCTTCCATTTGAGATTTGGAGATACACACGTTTAAGTTGCCTCAAATTCGAAGGCATTATTATTGATCAACATAATTTCTGGAGTAACTATAAATATTTCCGTACAAAAATTGGACATTAAAATATACATTATATTAAATGGACTGGGAATAAGCTTTTAAAGCCAATTGAGTCAGAGCTGATCAAGCGTGGCCATAACTGTAAAAAAATTCTATGGGGGAAAAAAGTGATATCTTCTTATTCATAATTTAAATCGAACCTAAAGAAGGATCATCTTCTAAATCCACCTTCTACGCGTTCATTAAAATCAAACAATTTATGGTCTAGTGAGTCTTATTCATTCCAGTGTGCGAAAAGACGAATCAGTTCGTTGAACATTTACAATGTTCCTTCGTGATCATTTCTTCAATCAGATTACTGTTATGTTTTTATTCGCAACCATACTAAATGACAATTTTTGACAAAATCGTCATTGTTTTTGCTGAGATTTTGTCAGATGTAAGTCGAATCTCGCGATAAATTATTATTGTATTCAAATATTGAAACGTTGCATAGAATTGCTAAATGAACAATATGACAGAATAAAATCCAATCGAACCTAACAATGATATGAAAAAATATGGTGAGTTACTTACTGTAGATGGCATGCTTAAAACAGTTTTGTCTTTTTTATTGAAGTAACATTTTAAGTAAATTTTAACGGTGGAATTAATGATATACAATGAATTTATACAAGACTTGGAATAAATAGTAAGGACAATAGAAAACGTTTAGCTATGCATAAGGCAGAAGAAAATTGCTTTAACGGGACTCTTGCGCAATTCTGTCGCACGAATTGCGGCAGATAAATGTGAGAAAGGAAAACTTTTGTCTTGAAATCGGAGAAAAGCTAAGCATCTACAATTCTTTATCGTTTCAATGATTATCGCGATCACTTCTTCGTATTTGAATAACAAATATTATAAGTACAGAAGCATATTGATTATCATCATTATTATGTATGTAATTAATGCATTAAAGTAAAGAGTCAAAACATTACTTAATAAAACATCGAAACCATTTACAGAATTTGCCATTTACAGTGCTTTGGCCAATTAATATAACCCTCAAAAAATACGAAAATGATTAATGATTGGATCACATTTTAAAGACGACAGAGCGGGTCTCGGCGAAATGATCTAAATTAGAAAAATAAATTTACCACTTTTTGGAAGGGAAACATCGTTTTACATTGTTTTTGGCTTTAAAAATTCTGACCCTACTACTTGATGTAAGCTACTATTATATTGACCATCCTTACGTATAATCCGGTATCTTCTCAAACATGCGAATTTACAGGAGTGCATTTGAAAGATTTATAACGCAACTCACCATATAATGTTTTCGATAAAAACAGTTTTTACTCTGTCCTGAACAATTTCAATTTGGCCAAAACACGTCGATTATGATTTTGAACAGAAAACGTCAGAGGGCTAATGAATTTGTAGTTCATGCAAACTTCTATATTCTCGTAGAAAGTATAAAATGCCAACTCTCCCTTTTTATGATTAACACGTCCCTGGGATCATTCTGTGATATATTTTTAATATCCGCTGTGGAAAGGAAAAAGAACGTAGCCCTCAGTTTTTGCAAAATAGCTTTTTTTCGATAATCACAATGAATGCAACTTAATACACGTTATATCAAAAGGATGTAAGCTGTGAATTCCTAATTAGTATCAAAATTTGGATTTTAAGTTTGAAAAAAAGAGGGACTTTAAAATTTTCGGCGAGGAAAAAGGACTTACACCACATCAATAATATTATTAGTCGTTCAGGTAATATTTTCGTAGTCGTAAATTCCAATTATATTGTTAAAAAAACAACCCTGTTATAACAATACTATATCTTAAATCATAGATCAATCATCTCTTGTTTATATTAGACGAGGAAGTTAACACAATTTTCGCTATAATTACTAAAAACATCACCGTGCGGTTTTTAGGTTATGTGTCATGTCATTCTATTTACCAGAAATTATTATAAATACGCTTATATTTACTTTTGAAATCATTTTAGTATACCAATATTATTAGTATTTACTGCCTTATATACACTTATAATATTATACGATGCATAATAGTCCATTATCTTGTAAATTAGCCATAACAACAGTTCAGATTACACTGCTCGTAAAATGGAATAAATATGACATATTGATATATTCTCTGGTTTATTTTTTCATGCATAAAGTATGATAAACTATGTGTTAACTTAACTAGCAGTGAATAAATAGTAGAATAGTGATAGCTACTATCATTTATTGTTTTTAAAAAAACAGTTGCAGCGTGCTATTAGGCTTTTAGTGATATAATTATAACTAACATTTTGCCATGCTACATACTCTATGTGGTTTATTATATATAGTTATCAAATTCCTAGTTAATTAATTATGATGCAATTCTAAGAAATCTATTTTAAATATATGCAGAAGTGTACTAGCTACCATAATTCTAAACGTTTATTCAAAAAGTCATTTTTAATCGGTGAGGAAAAAGGCTGTAAACTGCTTAACTACATTGGAGTTGATAATTTTTGTCGGGGAAAAACGACGTAGCCATCAATTTTAATGGTTTTTCTTAAATAACATTAAATTAATATCAAATTAGGTAAATAAAACTGAAATGAAAATTATTAAAAAAATACTTTTCGTGGCTCCTGTAAAATTTTTTATGCGTGGGTTGCGTCCTTTTTCCTTTCTACAGTCGATATGTATACACGTATCAACAAATTAAATGTTCAATTTAAATAATACTATGGAATTCGTTAAGTATTGACCAAATATCAGCATTAATCTTTGTTTGTTTTTAAGAGAAAGGTAAACGAAAATAATGCAGTTGAACGCGTTTTTATACGGATGTAGAGTCTCCTTGGAGAGCTATTATAAATGCATTGCAAAACATACGGAAGTGTCCACTGGGCGGTCAGAATTCCAACAACGGCCAGTATAGTCAAGGCTCAAGCTGTTGACTTAGAAGTAAAATTTATTTTTATAATTTAATTAAATAAAAATCATATTTAATCTTACTCTGACTGAGATTCACTATCGTAGGACAGTTATTAACAACTTCATCATCGATTCTTATCAAATACAGACGTATTTTACATTATTCTCTCAACCATTACGAACTTCTAAAAATCATTATAATACACCGTAGTGTTTAAGTAATTAGATTAAATTATTAATCGCCCCACTGTTATTGTCATTATCAAATTGTGATTCTATCTAATTTTGTCATCCATGTTTGTTGATATCATAACAGTAATAGTTATCACTAGGATTACATTTGTAGTATAGTAAAATGAAGCATGATCAAATGAATTACGTAACTGCTTCTTGTCTTACATTATTGGAGTTTAACATATGTTATATAAAATCACTAAATCAACTTTACCCGTTATTAAAAAATGACAATATGAGACTTGCGACTCTATTTTACTGACCGTGTGATATGTATACAAAACATGTATTTTCGAAACAATTAATTCCTGATAATTTCAATGCTGTAAAATCGTGTAGTACGAGTTTTGTTGGCTTCGCCCATTACTCGGTAGACGAAGTTAACTCTAAAATTTAAATCACTTAGAATTCCTTTGTTATCGGCTGGTCGCTTCTGGTTCCACCTCTTGCGAGTTGAGTAGTTGCCCAGTCGACTAGTTGGTCGTCCCAGATCAGCGACAAAGGAAACTGTTAACTTTTTCCTATCTTCTTTAGCGGCGCTCTATAAGTAGATTAGATCGGTCGTAGCGTGTGTTACCGCAGGCAGCTTACTGGACACAACCAACTATCTTGCCTGTAATACTAAAATTTAAATCCATAAGACTACAATACTGCCTTTCCTTTTAATTGGAAGCACCTTCTGTTTTTTATTAATTTATGTGACGTGTATAACATTTAATGAAATATTCTTAATTGAATAATCTATACATATAAAAATGAATATCTGTTTGTTGGTTTGTCCGGATCTTATAGGCTCCTAAACTACTCAACCGATCGCGACGAAACTTTCAGGAAGGACTTATTGTGATCATGCCGGGAAATATTATATAAAATAAATGTTTGTTTGTCCTCTTCGCGTTCCTTTACCATTCATACGATTTCGATGAAACTTCGGTGAGTTGTTGTGCACACACCCGTGAAGGGTTCTGAAGAAAAAAAATTGAAAATCTAAAATTGAAAAAAAAGAATCAAATACGTACATACAGCGACATCTAGGAAAAACCTTCTGATTTATTCGTGTACGTACCAGACGAAAAACAAAAATATTGTGTTATAACAAGTGTGATATTGAAACTCGGGTTCGGGTCGGGCCAGACCTGAAGATGATGGGCTCGAACCGGGTAAGTCTATGAAATTTCGGCCTGTGCAGACTTCTAATCCAAAAGCAGTTCAATAAACAGAATTAAAACACAAACCCTTTCTTTCTTTGAGTGGCATTGCAACGCATGCCGGTTACTCACTAGTTAAATATAAAACCGATAAACCAACAGTGAATTATTTCAGTCTTCCATACTTTAGTATTATCCCTAACACAAATATTTTTGGAATGCAATTCATTATTTATAAGCAGTAATATTATACACCAGGTAACATTCGCTCAACACTCGCTCACGCTCTTTCTCTCTATCTGTCTGCGCATCATACATGTCGGCTGTGTTTTGAACAATCGGTGTAACCCTCAAAAAGTACGAAAATGGTTAACGATTGGCTCTCATTTCAAAGACGACAGAGTAGGTCGCGGCCAGATGATATAAATCAGAAAAAATAATTGGCCACTCTTTGGAAGGGATCGTTTTACATTGTTTTTAGTTTAAAAAATTCGGACTCTACCACTTCATGTAAGCCACTATTATATCGACAATCCCTACATATAATCCCGTATCTTCAAACATGAGAATTTACAAGGGTGCATTTTAAAGATTCATAACGCAACTCACCATATTGTCGTTGTTCTGGAAGAAGACACTAACTGAAAAATACTGGTTTTGAGTAATTGGTCTTTGAAGTTTGTCAAATGTTTGATATGCAATACATTTTTCATTATGTTTGTTTGCACAAAGTTGTTTTGAGGTAAAAGAGTAATTTATAATATTTTTAAAAATAAGTGTGTTCTTCCATACGGTAAAGTTTGAAATAAGGAACATTTTGGTATAACTAACTCAATATGTCATTTTTTCGATTTAGTGTTTTCTTCCAGAACAACGACGATATAATGTTTTCGATAAAAACAGTTTTTACTCTCTCCTGAACAATTTCAATTTTGAGGGTTACATCAATTGACCAAAACAACGTCAATATTATCCATATCAAATCTCTATGCTGTGCATTATAGAGAGACAGTGAAATCAAGACAAATATATTTATAAACATGTATGTATACAGTGAACAGTGCTCTATCGTTCTTGAATGCATCGTTTTGAATTGGCCCTTGATTGAAGAACGATGAATCGGGATTCCATTGTATTGTAATAAGTATCATTATGTAACTAAGGCTCATTTGGATATTACCGAGTAAACTTTCATAATAAAGTATAATAATATTTGCTATGGAAACACAATTAATTTGAATAAGCGATGCAGAATATAGTACCTGTGTGATGTTAAGATTATCTGTTGTCTGAGTGCACTCTCTATTGCCTAACATTAACAGTAGTCATATGAAATATTCATTAGCATACAAAGTAATTTTTTTAAATTCTATTGTGCTATGCGAAGGCGGTCCAGACGTGCCTCTTTTCGGCACCATCTTGGCTCCATAGAGCACTCTGTTGGATTGATTTAAATTAGCATAAATTAATAATTAATTTCTAATTGAGTCAGTTATGTGCGTGCAGTAAACTATTATCATAAACATAATGTAAATGTACTCCTGCTTAGGCACGAGTTGATAAAACAATGTTTTGAACACTTTAAAGTAGTTTTTTTATCTTCACTTGTTTATTTATTATTGTTTGACGTCATAAACTATGGAGTATTTGAATACAATTTTGGAAAAACAGTACTAAAAAGCAAATCAATTAAGTTAATACAACTTGATCAATACAGTACGAAAATAAAGTTTAAAAATTCTACGATATAAATAAAATTTCAATATAGTAACTATTTGTATTTCAATTCATCAAAAATTCTTATTTTGAAATATTCTTTACAATAAAAAAGCTTATTTTAATAAACGGTTGAAAATTCTTACACCAAAATTATTGATGTATCACCAAATATATTATGATGCGTTTTTATAATAAATTATCTTTCAAAATAATCAATAAAGATCAAACTAATTATTCTCAAAATAAAAACACAAATGGATTTTCGTAAATTTTATCAACGTAGCCAGTACGTATTAGTTGAAAATTTATAAATATTTACATAAAAATAAAATGTTTTATATTATGTATCATTTATAATATAATCAATATTGTCTACTTCATGTTTTGCTTATTCGTAATACTTCGTTCTAAATCAATAAATTTCAATTTTAAATTTAATTGAGCATAAAAAATAACAAAAGCCAATCGAAACTGTTTCGAATATTTGGTAGAATCGTAAAAAGTAAAAGAATTTTTTCTTATACCGACTTTATGTTTATGTTGATTCTGTGCATGTTGAAATTTAATTTCTTTTTTATATTTCAAAATACAATACCGATTTTATTGTATGAAATACAAATGACGTCTTTGTATAATAGTAACCGGTATTTAAATCCATAATAGTGAATAAACTTAAACAAGTTTAAAAGTGATGACAATTTGATATTTCAATCATTTTGATCTAACATTCAGAGCCAATTGCATTACATTTATATCCCATCCAAACGATCTCACTTCAGATGCTCTCAATTTTTTAACTTCAATAGTGACATAAATTATTGTAGAATTTTTATTTTCTTACACTTTATATCTTTGGCATTGAGAATTCCGTCATCAAGTCTTTATAAAAAGAGCGGTTTGCTTATTACAGTTTGCATGAATAGTTTTTATTAATAACCTTTACTATTTCATTAATCGTTTTGAAATATATTATATAAAAAAGATAACGTATCAGCTGTATCATTATTCAATTGCTTTCAATTGTTTTGGATCTATTATATATTTAGTAGCACTATGAGACGGTTATTACGATGATTCTATCGGTTTCGTATTCTGTTTATTGCTTAAAACTTACATTTTATGTTTTGGTAGGATTTTTAATCTGAATCCAAGGGTCAGAATAATGCGATATTCCTGAACGCTTTTCTCAATGGTCGCCGTTTCTTGTATATTTGAATTCAGTAAAGCAATTGATAAATGTGTATGCATTATAAAATCATCTGTTATAAATGAAAGTCTCGCTAATCATTTATAAATATATCATTCGATGTTATTATTTATGCAATGAAAATTGTGGTATATTTATTTTAGCCATATTTTTAAATATTTTCACTTTTAAGGTGTTAACTGACAATTCTTGGTGGAAAGACATTATATTTAAAAAAAATAAAACACAATTCATTTGTACTACTTCCACATATTTATCCTGATCATTATAAATATGTGGAAGTAGTACAAATGAATTGTGTTTTATTTTCTTAAATATTTTGATATTTAATTGCTTTGATAGTGAAAACTTCATTGTTATAAACCAGTGTCTGCCAGACTGTTTGCCGCAACAAATGAAGATAAATTAGAACTGTTGATAAGAAAAGCTAAAAACTCACAGCTTAGACGCTTTAGTATTTCAGAAAGGTTTTTGGAAATGAAATTAAAAAAAACTAGAGCGGCTAAAGATGGTAAATGAGTAGTTGCATGTTTTTTGATCAAATTTAGAGAGGCGATTTGACATAATTCTTTCTGAAAATCAATTGCATCATTCTCACTGATAAAAAATTAACCATTTCTGTATACCTACATGATATATGTTTATAAAACAATATTTTGGACTGTTGCCTACACTAAAATTTTATTTATTTATATCTATTAATAAACTACATTACATTTCTAAGTCATTTATATTTGGTATGCCGCGGAACAAATCTTCCTTCTCTAGTGTGCCGTGAGGTAAAAAAGTTTGACAGATACTGGTTTTCAAATGGAACCATTAGTTTATTATTTGGATTGCAAATATGTGCCCGTCTGACGGTGTTGCGTCAATAGCTTAAAATATAATTCAAATATTATGTATTATGAACACTGATGACCAATATATGCACCCAGATTTAATGACGAAACTAGTAAAAGGTAAAATAATATAAATCGACATATTTATATCAAGAAATACGATTTACCAAAAACGAAATTAAAGCTATAAATATCATTTGAACAGACCTGACACAATGCGCTAGTGAGGTCTTCTGAGAAGAAAGTCGCGTTCCTTATGCTACAAGTAGCTTCTAATAGCACCTCCCGCGGTATCCAGTATATCTCCCGTTAAGTGCGTTCCAAACCGGCATACGTAAATGGATTATGAACACCTTGTCATAACAATGGATGGGTGAAGCAGTTTTTTTTCTACTCCGGCAACTTATTCGTTTGACAGCGAAGTAGGAAGGAGCTCGTTATTTATTTTTAGGAGCACAAGCTGTGCGTGGTTGACAACCCAGCGTTATTAAATCTTATAAATACATTTTCATTTCATTTATTATCAAGGAAGTTAACTCGCATGTTATTAAGTGCTTATTATTAACCTTACGCCATACTGATCTATATAATATATACTTATTCAACAAGTAAATCTTTGTGTACTAGATTTGGTTCTTCCGTGAATATCCCCGTGCACAATAACACTAAACGAAACGCTGTGTTTCAGTCATCCATAATATGACATATGACACGTCACATAACTCACAAAAACTATAGCTGCAAACGTACATGCATATGTATAGTTATGTTTGCTCCCGCCCCCCGTTCCCAAGCCCCGTTCCAACGCTACCAACCTTCGTCAATCATCGCGATTTTGACTCTTCATAAACGTCCAAAATTCGGCAATATCTTCTAATATGACAGTAAATGCATCCCGACTGCCCAATCTCGTCCTCCACATAAAGGCTCATTAAGTGTCCATTATTATACTGTGCGATTGTAACAATCGTACTGCAGTTTCCGCACCGCGCACCTGTTTTAAAAAAAATTTCATGCTTACGACTATATAAATATCGTTCATCTGAAGGTTTGAACTGGGTATTCGAGTAAGCATGAATATTGATAGGTAATATTTTAAAACAAATATACATTTATGCGAAAATGATGGTCCAAGCGATTGCCGTTGTTTCTTTCTCGCGCAATCACTTTTAAAGTGAAGGGTTCGAGTGACTACAACCTACTTGCGTATACGCAAGTTAGGTTGTGTGAAAGAGATAGAGATAAATCCACCGCACACCGATAGTAGGTATAAATGTTTTGTTTATATTTTTTAATCGGTCGCGTAACGTCCCACGTAGATGGTGAGGTGCAGCGATGACCGTTCGGTTATTTCGTGTCGTCCGCACGGGGATATGCACGGAAGAACCCTAGATTTTTATGACATGAATTGTTATCACCTGATTTATATATCAAACGGGTTTTCTTCAAAGAATCATGTTTTTCTTATTTAAAAAAAAAATTCATATGTCTTTTTCACAATACATAATGATCTCAATTCAAGTGAAAATGATAAAACCAGATATATCAACAAAAAAAATGTTTTGATACAGTATTGTATCGCCGCGTCTATGAGATGATACTCGTTAAGAAGTGAAATCAATGCAATAAACTCATATTATATAGCTGTTATACTGTCATTTTAATTCAATTTTCAAATGATTTATATGTATAAAAAACTATATTTACAAGTTGAACTTTATATCAGCTTTTTTAAAACATACATTCAAAAATTTTATCAAATATGCAGAAAAGCATAACTCTATTTCCTCGTCGTTTTGTAATTTCCGAGAATTCTGCACTACCTCAAATGCATGGCAACGATCGAAAAGATGTATACATTCACATTTAGTAGTATAGATGTGTATGTTAAAAATATACAGATGCTCAATCGGTGTGTTACTTTGTATTAGTCTACATGTATGTATAATTCGATGTTATTGTATGTTGCGGGATGAATAGATGTCTTAACGAGCACTTATGCCTTTGTGAAAACCACACTCTAATTTATAGATTTGTTTCTTTTTTATCACGCATGGTTGTACAAATTATATACTATTGAATTCAAAATATTTTAATTTTAATTAATTAGCAGATTGCTCTAAAAACCAATATACCGTTTCTAAGCAAATTTATTGCTTTCGGCATGCGGCTTTTTTATTTTTTCATCCCATATATATATTTTCTGTAGAAAATAGAATGTTTTAAGTTAATGTAACGTTTTTTGATGAATAAAATCATTGTATTTTCGACGGATTCCGCGGTAACTTTGTGGAAATTCATTTTTAATTTTATATTAAAAACATTGTATTTAATCACGTAATCGGATTTCTATAAAATGCATGAAACGCAAATATCTTATATTGTGATTAATATTTTTTGGTCATTTCCATTTCATGGTCACGAAACCTGACTAACTAGTACGTGAATAAAACAAACGAAAGCCAATTGCTACCTGGGTTATGTAGAGTAATTAGGGTAGAAGAGATAAACAAAGGGGTTTGAATATAACAGATACATATGTCGTAAATACCCACAATAATTGATACAAGTTGGTTGCCCCACCTCCTCCTGTTATGTTCATGCATCCGCTGTTTCACGGCCGCCTTCCATAACGCAATAATGATCAAGAAAAGAAACGAATTTACTCCTCATAGTCTTTGACCGATGCAGAGCTGCACGGGAGAGATCTTTTAACCACACACTATTATGCTTAAGAAAGAAAAAGATAGAAAGGGAAAAAACGAAAATATGACTAAGCTATATTAAGTATCCTGTGTATCGGTACACTGAGAATTCACCGTAGCTTTGATATCTGCTACTTTATTATGGCACACTTTTGTGTAAAATTTATGTTGGCGTGTTTTTGAGATACTCTATTTTTAAAGAAAATTTTATAGTCAGTGAATTTGCGTTTTGCCAAAATAACTTTATGAAAAAAACACTTTTTTAAACAACACAAAATACAACTGAATATACTTTTTAAAAGAACAAGATTAATTTAACTCAACGAATACGAATTATTATTGACATATGGATGATGAAAATATAACTTGAGAAGTTAAAAACTGATTTATTTTATGGTGTGATTTATAATGGCAATACGTGTTTAAATTAATAGATGAATAAGCTGAGCTGTATTTCTCTTTATCAGTGTCGCAAAAATTCAACTTGTCCATAGAGCTTTTGTTGATGGTTTGATGCCTTGAAATAGAAGGTCTTGATCTTTAACATCGATATGTTGCTTAATTTTTCTTTTGCTTCATAAATGTTATACGCTCAATGTTATTAAGGCTATATAAAACGATTTAATTGTTTTAGTTATGAAGATGCGGTCAGCCCTGCTTTGAAACGTATTTATCGTCAAGTGTGTATGCACTTGACTCAGCATTGTGACCGCAGGCGAGTGGGCTTCACACATTTTATATGACCGCAGTTACATTTTGGTTAAATATACATTATGGTACTTTCAGACAACAACAGAGCACCCAACGAGGTGAGCTCACCATATCCGGTGTCCCGTGTTTACTTAATTCAAAATTATCGCGTCTCGAAAGAAACATAAGAGTACTTTTTAAAACCAGTTTATCGTCAGAAAGATGTTGAGCAAAAGCGAATTATCACAAATTACTTTTTTGGAATGTTTCACCTTCTGTTTTTAAACGTATGTAAAATGACTATGCGGATGTCAACAAATAATAAAGTTACTTATAGAACAATACTGTACTCCAGTTGTTTTTATAATGATAAAAAGAAATAAAAATCGGAGAACCAAAAACGCGAATGAATCAATTGCCATTTTAAAACTGAAATGAAAAATTCTCATTTTTTGAATTGAGCCGTTATATTTAATTGTTAATATCTTAAACACAATATTAAACACAATAAACACATATCACTGTAGTTGAGCTTCAACGCGTTATGCTTCCATCTTACGATATATGGTTCGAATCCACAAATTTGTATTGGATACATCATTTACTTTTTATGTATACAGATATGGTTTTCAAATAAAGTAATTAAAATGACTCTTAGTGTTAGTATTTTGATAACATCATTTTTCCATCATAGCTCCATCTCAAATGAGAGATTGTATGACTCACTAAAAACAGTTATCGTGAAATCAATGTGACTGAAATTCACTCAGAAATATTTATAATATCACTTGATTTTTTTACTGTTGCAATGTTCAAGTTTTATCTGAAGAACGTATAATGACATTCGCATTTCAACAATATAAAAAATATACATACATATTTATATACGAACTACGAACTTACAATATTTTCATTTTAATAATGTTATATATGCTTAGTGAATGCTAAATAGTCATAATATTAATGTTTATCATAATATGTTTGTTATCGTACATATTTGAAGATAGTGTAGATTTTTAAAATACTATTATCCGAGTCGTAGATGCACAATTGCAGCTGATAGATAGGCAAAAGGATAGATAATTGATTGGACGTGCAAAGTTCACTGATACTTTTAAAAACTAGTTGTCACGAGTGGTGAATGCGACATTTTTCAAATGCAATTGTGATAAAAATCGCATCTAAGATAACAGCTTTCAACACACGTAACATAACTCTTAATTATTATGTTATGTGAATTGAAATCTTCCACATAAAATAATTTATAAATATTTATATCTTTCATAAATGTATGTATTTTCTTGAATAAATTCTGTTACTATAGGTGTTTTCCTACATTGTGTGTTTTATTTTACGCAATTGGAAATCCAGTCAGATGTTTAGCTGTAAATTCAACATATTTTTTCAAAATCCTGTTGGTTAAATTAACAAATATTGCCTTCGTTTCACAAACAAAAATTGTTCACTTACATGGTGATGAATCTTTATTCTGAAAAGACATAAACCGGTGAAATCTATAAATGTTCAAATTTTTAATATGAATTGAAATGTACCGTAAAAAGTACAATTACTGTTATTTAGATTATAAAAAGTGCATTAATCTAAAGAAAATAGAGATGAATCAAGTTGAATAATGCATCTACCATTTATATCTATTTAAATAAATATTATTTATTTACAACGGGACACGACGCAATAAGCAATCAACTTTCGTACAATAAAGCTATGAAGCGTGGGCCGCGAGGCGTGTGCGCAGCATGGAATGCGCACAGGCCAGCACCAAAAGCCAGCACCTCCCCGCACAGCTTGTCTGTAGACAGCGACAGGTTGCTACGACGACTACGACAGGTAGGAGAGATCAACGCGCGAGACGCCCGAAACCTGCGGGCCACAAAACACTGAACGGCGCGTCGGCATAATATCGTGTATCAAGTTTATTGTATTTCAAATCTCACAACTTTACAGTTCTGAGATAAATGAAAACGTTCGTGATTCACTTTTTTTCGAATGCTAAGTAAAGGTATTTGGAAAGCCTCGGGCGGGTAGATCCACTTTTAATAATACTCACGGCTGCTTGGATACACTCTAAAAGACCACTACGCTTCTTGTTGTATGCGCTTAGATCATATTGTCTGATAGAGCGTCTTACTTATACTGATACATGTATATCGTATGTCATGAGGTAATGGAAATATTTTTTTTTCATCAGGCAGGTACCTGCATGAATGAGATATATCAAAAAGATATTTAGTACTTTAGTATCACGAATATATGATTTTTGTGCTACTGAGGTCTGCCTGAATTTTTCCCAAAAAAATTATATAGCTTTTTTAGTTGGATTTATTTGCACTTTTAATTTAGATTTATTGACGGTATTAATTTTAAATTAATCTGATATATAGAGCTCGAATATGACCACCGCAAATATAAATAAACTTGTATAACCGTACCCGTCATAGATGACGGCATTGAAATTGAAATACTGAATCTCTAAAGTAGTTCGTACGTTGGAACTATGTGTGCATTGCACGCGAACGCTTACGTCATGAGGAAATTTCATACCTACATGTGATATGTGATAATAATAAAACGTCTACAAAGCGGTCTGAGCTATTGTATATATTACAAGATTATCACTTTCCATAGCGATCAAGATACCTCTTTTTCATATTAATTATTTTTTTCATTTAGTTAGTTTATTAATGTCTCATTATTGAAATAAGACATGTCTAAAAGTTCATATTCATTCGTAATGGTTCATTTTAGCTCTTTATTAAATATTATAATTTATTAAAAAAACATAATGATGTACACTTGTTAAATAGGAAAAACTTAGTTCATTAAAAAGTTATGTTTATTAGATGACAGTGTAATTAATTGACAAACTCTACTTTGTGGATTTTCGATATGTTTAAGAAAATAAAAATGGCTATATTTATATATCAATGATTGAAATATTATTCAAATACTTTTTTATACCACTTTAATACTATAAACTTACTATATTTATGTAACGCAAAAAAAACACAAGGCATGCACGATTTGCAGATAGAGAGAGTGTGCATGTTTGTTCATGAGTTGATTGAATGTTGACAGTTGACATTTCCCCCAGGTGATTAATATTACTAGTATATAATATAATCCTCTGAAACTTCTGATTTTAAATTGACAATGATTTTGTAATGTACAATCAAAATGAGTTTTTAAATTATTATCAATTTAATCAAACCAGTGTACAGCCGTTGTACATTTATTTAAATGTATTTGAATCAAGTATAGTACAATGTATGTGACACGTGTGCAATCACACAAAGCCACCCACCTGCGCATGCAGCCTCCCAAACAAATTACAGACAATGGACATGCTTTACGAAATGAATGATTTGAGATATCGAAACGTCACGCTAGTTATGGATGTTTCTTAAACGCTCGCACTAAATATCTACTTACTTATCTATAGGTACTAATTGACAAAATAGACCCATGCTTGATTTAATAAGGTAATTTATTATTCATCTACCAAATTGTCTGTCTATTTGAATGATTGAGAAAATTAATTTTGTTTTTTCCCCGCTTAAATACAAAATTATACACGAATGAAATAGCAATAAAATTATTCGGTATTTTTGAAAAAAAGTTTCTCATCTTGTATGTACCTAGAATTAAAATATATCCTTAAAAGTGTTTAATGGCTGATAATATTATTGTATAAACGAGTGCAGAGTTGGAATCGTAAAAAATTAGTTCCGACTCTCTTCTTCTAATTTTAATTAAAAAATAATGCTGAAAAAATTAATAATGTGCGTCTATGATCCGTTATAAATAGAAGCTTTCGGTAAAATTACGACTTTTTATGTAAGATTTCACACGACAAAATACAGTGTCTTAAATCTTATAATCGAAATCGGAGTCGTTACATTTTTAAATAATTTCATAGTTCTGCTATAAACCATACGCTACATTTGAAAAATATTGGTTTTGCAGTGAAATTTCTGTAATTATCAGGACTTTTTTTGCCATGTAACGCAGTGGAACGGCGTTCCGGCATCTTTTTTTACGGTATTTTTAATATAAGAAATTAAACGAAACAATTTTCCCGCTTACATATAATTCGCCGTCAAAATTAACTTTACATGTCCAAAGCAAAAAAAAAAATTATGTGCTTCGTGGCATAGGAGAAGCTGCCTTAAATTTTATTTAAATGATATTTATGTATAATTGTCTTTAGCAAAACGCTTGTGAGTTCGGGCACCTTTTTTTCTTAAAAAAAAGCCCTGGTAATTAGTATATTTTGCTGTCACTTTCAATCAATTATAAATTGTTTCATACCTGACGAAAAATGGTTTTTCAATCATTTTATGAAAAAATAATAATATTACAATATTGTTGCCAAAAAATACCATCCAACAAATTAAATACTATGTTTTCCATTAGACGCCATTGTTAAACAAAGATATTATTTACTAACCTTGTTTTAATGTAAAAAATTTAATAGCGAGATGATTGTTTCCATATTTGTTCTGACTATTTCTTTTTTTCTATATTTAGTTTAAAAATTGATTCTTCATGAATGTTTGAATTATAAATCGTTACCACACGCTATTTTGGCTTTGTGCTATCAAATAGATAGACGACTAACTTTTAAATTGTTTTTTAATCACGAAACACATTTTTTTGTATTATTTCCAAATGTTTATAATGATTATGACTGATTTCGCTCATCGCGATCATTATCAACTGATGAAATACAAATAATAACAAGGGTATTTATGTAAAATTGAATGTTAATAATTACTAGGCATATCAAACAATTGGTTCAACAATTGATCATTAAACATGTGGAAATAGTACATTTAAATTGTTTCATTTTTTAAAAAAATAATAATGCGTTTCCACCAAGAATTGACAGTTTACAACTTAAAAGTGATTTTAAATTGTGCAAGAAAATAACAACACTAATACATTCTGTATTTGTTTTAATCCATAGCATTCAATGAGACAAAAATAATGAGTTAATTTTTGTTAATAAATCACCGAGAGAAAGCAATGAAGATTTATTGTAATCAAATTTGTTTGCAGTAATAAATTTTTTATTTATTACAAATATAATGCAACAATAAAATTGCTATATTTTTTTCATTCTAGAACTACAGTTTTGTATGGACATCAATCAATTGAGCAGGTAACGGATTTTTTTTTACACTCGAGGTGTTATGAGCTATGGCATCCAACTTGTTTCTGTAATAAACTATTAAAGGTCCATCATCAATCAAAAGTCAAATGGAGCCAAGATATGGTAGCATGTACCTCGGTATACTTTTATTCACAGAAACTGAACAATGCAAATGGAGACTGTAAGGTCGTTTATTTCTAAAATAGATTATTCGTTGCTTTTTACCAATATTAAAATAAATAATTATTTAATAATCTTTTTCAAAAATTTGGCACTGTTTTAAATAAATGTTAAGATTTTCCTGTATTTTATAAAAATTAAATGCTTTTTTGTAATAATTCCATATACTTAATTTAGTCAAAAATGTTCACCATTTTTGTCAACATTTTTGACTGAATGCTCGCATTGAGCGAACTCGACCCTAATCTTAGACTACGATTTTGGAATAAGTACACCAAAATTTTTAATACCATAATGGTACAGTAACTCTTAATTTGATAATATAACATGATTTATAGTATGCTACATTTTATGTTGGTTTTCTACCACTACCTGTTGTGTATATGCAGTCAATGTTTCATGGCCGCCTTCAACAACGCTATTGACAAAAAAAGGAGTCTGTTCTGATAGGACTGATTATTAACTATTCACTAAGTGCAAAAATATTTAGCATATGCATTTACAAGTGTCATTAAAAATACGATGAGTTTCGCTCAATCACTTTCGATGAAAACCACTAACTTTTTTCGATACAATTCGTAGTTATTTTACAAAGTATTAACAAAATACAACAGTTACAGTAATTACTGTAATTTTATTTAGAAAAATAGTGATATTTAAAATCTCCAATGATATTATTTCAAAAGCTTATTTTTTTGATAACAAGATGTGTATCTTATTACAATCAGTTCATAATTTGTACGAAATCGTGTGAATAAAACACAAATTAATATCAGCGACTATCAAAATTATGCTTCATAGAATTACTCGAAATTATTTATTGCGTATTTCTGAATATGAAAAATTATTTTACTTCCAACTCATTTGGCTCATTTCTAAACGGCAAATACTATTCAACATCTGATTGAATACACCTGATTGATATGGCAACACCCGTCGTTTAATGTAATGATAGCGAGTATCATCAAATGTTTTTTCATTATTGCATGAATGATAAATGATAACCACAAAGTAAACAAATTACAGTGTACAAAACATTTCATGTCAGTTTATTGTACGTACACTCTGCTTAATCCAATTTTAGTATTTTCCTATAAAAAACATTCATGTTATATCTAATACCCACATCGAATTAAAATCTGACGATAAAAGTTTCGTATATGGACAATAAAACTCGACGATTTCATATTATAATTGTATATATTTTAAAATAACGGTCATGAATAAAAGAAAAGACATTTATGAGCCAATTATACCAATATAAAATGTCATTTCTTATAGTTCGATACCAAAATAACATATGTTTTTTCCGAGAATATTTTTGCTAGCATTTTTTATCCGGACTAAACTATATGAAGTGTTGGAATGAAATTTATTTCGCCTTTTACAAATACATTGTTTTAACGCCTTTACGTTTTAATTTCTTAATATAAATTTAATTTAATATACTTTCCACCGATTATGGGATATTTTATGGTACGAAAAATATTATTTTGATTTATGAGATTTGCTTCTCAATTCTGACTGTTATAATTTTAATAAATTATAATATCTTTTTAGTTTATGATCAAATTGCCAACCGTAAGGTAAAAGTACCAGTGGTTGGAGAAAAAATCAACAATAATAACGATTAACGTTTAGCATTAGACCGAATGATGACAAAGCAAGTGTATTCATAATTTTTATGGATCAAATGTCTTCATTAATATGATAAGATAAAAATTATAAAAGGGTCTGTTACAAAAAAAATGTGTTCAATTTTTAACAACCATGTTTTTGTGTCAGTAGTTGACCATGCTTAATCAGAGGGTTTCATGACAACATTTCATCAGAGCGTCCTGTTAGGCCACTCTTGGTTAAACCAAGTAGCACATACTTACATTCACTGATACCTTTAACAATTCTCTTAAGAAATTCAAAATAAAATACTTAATGCATGAGGTGTTGTTTTCAAATGGCCGCTTTGACACCCCAATAAGATATATGGTAATGTGTTAGTTGCTCAATCCGACAAAAGATGGTTTCACTTGTCTGAACTATAAAATTTAGAGCAATCCCGCCTATAATATGTATCTTATTTTGGGCTCTTTTATTGAAAAGGGTCAACTACTGGTACATTTACCTTATTCCAAATACTTATTTATTGTCTTCTATCATAGCTAAATATTCAATATTTCATCGACTCACTATGTTTTTATATTTATTTAGACAACCTTATTTCAATAACGATATGTATTTGATTTAGAATCTATGTGTTTTAAAAATGTTAAATGCTCACGCTATACAATTTTGACTCATATGGAAAGATTGTAAATTTAAAAAACAACTTCTTAAGCTAAAACAATACTAAGCTGTTTAAATATAGTAAGTAATATTTCTTTAATAATAAAAATATTTATTAACAAACATATATATATATATATATATATATATCATTTAATTTAAGACATCGACTGAGGGTGCTTGATGGAATTTCAATATCAAATTTGGATTATTGAGATTTTGTACACTTCCATGTATTTTGTACGACCAGTTCAGTCAATCTTGCTGTACTAGCAATATTGATATAATTTAAGACATCGACTGAGGGTGCTTGATGGAATTTCAATATCAAATTTGGATTATTGAGATTTTGTACACTTCCATGTATTTCTGAACTGGTCGTACAAAATACATGGAAGTGTACAAAAATCTCAATAATCCAAATTTGATATATATATATATATATCAATTAAATAAATACTATATAATATAATTAAAATTATTCTTTTACAAGTTTTGCTTATTTATTCCAGTACAAATCAAAAATATTTAAAAGGTCATAATCTGTTGCAAAATTCAAATGATATCCGTTGTATACCCTTGATACTGAGCAATAATATGCGTTGTATGATCAGAACAGGACGTTTTTAATTATTGGTTTTATTTATTATGATGTATTTTTAAATAAATTATTCATTAAAAACCATATATTTGTTCACCATAACCCAGATTTCGCTCAATGTCAATACAGTGCGCTAGATTTAAGTTAGTCTGAAATAGTAAGTTATTTTATTTCTAACGTTATTTATTAAAGTCATGATACTTATAGATCAGTTGAACACTTTAGGTACAGTAATATAATGTAATTTCCATCAATAGTGTTCATCATATTAAATGGCCTAGATTTGAGAAGACCTATAGACACATACTCGTGTCTAATAACATGACGTATGGGATAGTAATGATATTAATCTTTCTTTTGATGAATTGCATTCAAAATAATTCTCAGATTAGGCGTTGCATTCAGCAGTCGTTATCGCCTTTTGTGCACACTTTACAACCATCGTTAAGTTTTTCTACTGCATGAAACGCATTGCAAAATATCTAAAACAATGACTTGGCTGATTATGTTTTTTTCATTCTCATTGTTCGTTTAATGTTATTCATATTATGGAAGTGACTATTGATTGTTTGTTTTAGTTCTCAAATTGCGATGGTTGTTTGATATATGACAGTGAAAAATGATCGCTAAGTGTTAAAAAGATTATCGAAATTAAAATCGATCGGTTCCTTATTGCTAATATTTCCTACAGAAAGTTCAACCTTGTCGGAAGTTCATGTTACTCTTAGCCTACTTGTTAAATTAAACAAATTCACAATCCAATTATTCATTCATAGGAATTTAAATATTATAATTTCATCATTTTTTATTTAAACAGACTGCTAATCTTAAAAATAATGGGAGAAAAATATAAAAATTCAGAAGGTTTTTAATTATACTTAAGTCAACACTTTTTATTTTGCATAACTCACTCAGTTCCTAAAACAGAAATATCTCTCAATTTCCAGATTAATCGCGAGCGACTATATCCAGAAGATTGGATTTGGAACAATTTTTGCTTAGAGCGGCGAGCATTTTGGAGAGATTTCTGTGAGCTTGTAAATCAGAAACACGTTGCGTTTTCCGATCCAATTCTGCTGATGATCCAGGTTGTCATGGGTATATAGTCATTTCAGTGGCGATCATGATATCAGTAGACAGTTGTGATGCATGTTGGGTAAGAGATATCAAACTCTCTTCCAGTGGTGCATCATCAAAATTTCTTAGCAAAAAAATTCAACGAAAACAAACAAATCATAAAACTTTTTTTTAAATAAAATAAAACACAATTTGTTTGTACTACTTTCGCATGTTTATAATGATCAGGACCGGTGTCGCTCGTCACGAGCATTATCAACTGATAAAAATACAAACATAACATGGCTATCTACATAAAGTTGAATGTTAAAATTTATGGTATATAAAACAGTTGGCTCATGAACTAAGCCAAGAATTTACTGATCATCAAACAAATTATACATAAACAAAATAAAATAGTCTACAATTAAAATGTTAAGGACCTATTACAAATCTATAAATACAAATATGAAATCACAAATAAAGCTAGATTAAAAGTCCGTTGACTGAGCAAAAAATTTTAATGAACAGATTGAGAAAATTTCAAAAATAAATTAGTGACCCATTTAAAGGCAATGAAATATTGAATATGTAATTAATATTAACAATAGACAACCATGGTAAATAGAAAACGCAGAGCAACCAGGAGCATCCAAAAAAAATACATCTGAAAAACAAAATTAAAGAAACCAAAATCAACTCTTCTTAATTAATCACTTTTTAGGGTGTTAACTGTCAATTCTTGGTGGAAACGCATTATATTTTTAAAATAAAACACAATTTTGTTGTACTATTTCCAAATGTTTATAATGACCAGAACCAGTTTCGCTTAACGCGAGCGTTATCAATTGATTAAATCACATTTTGAACTACGTTGTATTAAATATTTATTTGAAAGAAGATATAGATTATGAAATTACAAAAAAAGTAATAATACTTAAAAGCTAAAAGTAGTCTTTTTACAAATAATTTAGTTCAGTGGTATAACGGAGATAATTTATTATAATATAGTCATTATAATATCACATTTACTTTTATGAATAGTATTTTAAGCAAATAAGATTTTGTATTTTGGTCACGTATTGTGAATTGTGGTTCATATTATACAACTACTATAATAAGCTCAAATTGCAAAACATTATTCAATACAATTACCATTGTGGAACATGAGTGACTATTTATTTCAATGCAGTTGCCAAAAATCTCTTGGATCCCACGCGCATCCGTTTGTTGAAATCATTGATGAATAAAAACACCAACTATCTTTTTGGGCAACCAGCAATTTAAACAAAAGATGGCGTGTGAAATAACAGAGAAATTATGTAATTATGTAATTTGAGCTAATATTTTCAACTTATTGCATAAATGCTCTTAACAAAGTTCTGTGATCCACTTCAAAAACATTATATGGTGAGTTGCGTTATGAATCTTTGATATGCACTCCTGTAAAATCTCATATTTACAGATACGGAATTATACGTAGGGAGTGTCGATATAACAGTGGCTTACATCAAGTCGTAGCGTCAAAATTTTTAAAACTAAAAAAAAATGATGTTTCTCTTCCAAAAAGTGGTCAATTTTTTTTTTAATTTTCATCATTTACCGAGACCTGCTCTATCGTCTTTGAAATGAGATTTTATGTATTTTTTGAGGGTTACATCAATTGGACAAAACACAGTCGTATAACAATTTGTTACAAAATTTTAACGTTCCTTACATTAATCCGTGGCAGAAAGACATTTTATTTATTAAAACAAAACATAGTTCATATTCAACAATTTTGCAATATTATCAAAACCGGTTTCGCTAAGCAAGGCAGCTTCATCAATCCTCGTCATAATATTGTTATAAATTATTCTATTGCAGAAAAAAAAACATTTTAAGATATATATTTCCAAGTGGTATTTAATATCTATCATTAGGACCACAAAATATATTATAAAAGTAAGACCAAAAATTATTGGATGATTTATTAGACAAGACATATTTTTTTATTTTACTTTAAATATTTAGCAACAAAATATCCAATTGTCCAGATATGTTCTAAATTTCAAGCCACTTGAGATAAAGTCAAGAAGAAAAGACATTTTAAAAAAACGTTGATAACATATCATTAAGTACCATCTGTATTGATTCGTTCCCCACAAATATATGCTTTTTAATTTCACGATAGCATTAGCAAAACATATATATGATCACACAATAAATGAAACCAGTTCAGACATTTTTCGCTGTATATTATAGTAAGTAGTTTCTAAATGATGTTTTTGTGTCATTTTAGCCAGCATTATATAACATTATATTTACCAACAAACCATTCAGTTTCCTAGTCTAGTGACAGACAACAGTAAAAAAATACAATTGTATTTTATGAAGGAGACTTTAAGAACAGATTTAATCTGTCCATCTTAGTCAATACTTGCTAACAAATATTGTATCTTGAATGTTAATCTTCAAAAAATTACATCCAACTTTTAAATCTTCACATTTATTTCATACACTTATCTTAAGTAAAAAAATAGTATGTCATCTAACGTTCATTTAAATACAATTCATTTATTGCTGAACTAATTACTTAGATATTAACGCTATACCGGTTGTCATACAGTTGTTAATTACCGTCAACGCGCGTTGCGTGGTGTCATCAATGAATGAGTTAAACAATATTGGTTTTAAATTTGAATTATTGAGATTTTGTACACTTCCATGTATTTTTTCACTAACAACTCGGGTTTCGCCTTTCGGCAGCTTCAGGCATTCGAGCGCACGAATGGAAACAAAAATGGACTGGAAAATTATAAAATATTGGTTTTATTTTATCACTCACGTAAATCTGTACTTGAAACTATCATTTTCTTTAATATTTAACTTTGTTTTTAAATATTATACAACCTCAACTGAAAATATCACTTATTTTATTTGATCTGGCTTATATCCACACACCCATTCATTTAAAATCAGCTTTCAAGCCTCTGATTTTTTTTGACAGTACACATTTATCAAAACGCTTTAAACTGGCAAGTGTGGGTTATAGAGTAAACACCAAGACGTGATGTAAAAAAATTGCAATATCTTACAACATCTCAGGTGGATATGATATAGTTTTTTGCAATAAAGTGTCAGTCTCAATGAAATGGTTTTCATACCGTATTCATTTGTTGATTTTGTAATCAACGAGTACTTCAAATAAACACGAATATATTATTGTATCTCGTAATCTTATTCAATCTAAATGTAAATTTATTCATATTTTTTTACAGTTTCCGCTTTCAGAGTTGAGCATATGGACTCGTCATGGAATATTTCAAATCTCAACATTCTACTAGACTTTTTTATGTGTAAAAGGCTATTAAATTTTGATGACGGTTTTAAGACGACAAGTAACCATCGATCAATATTCTTGGTGAAATATTCAGTATGAATCTGATGAAGGTTTGTCGGAATCACATACAGTCTTATTGAAATCGATAGGGCAAACTTTTCTCATTAAATAAGCCGTTTTATATATCTAATAATAATAATATTTGAGGGAAGCCAAAATCCATTCCTAGCCGTCACAATCATTTATATAATGATTATTTTCAAAATGTAAATTAACAATTGGGATTCAATATTTTTTACTTTAAATCTTTGTTATAGTCTAATAAAAAAAAATAGTTCTCTTCGCAAGTTTTCAGGTTTGAAAAAGAAACATTTCACAAATATTTATTACTTTGCATACAAATGGATAAATATACCGGAAAATCAATGCATTCATATTTTCATTAAGGAATCTAAACATTGAAATGAAAAGTAAAAGTCACCATACATAATATTTGTTTGTAGTTATTTCAGCGTCCCGCCTTCGTCAAAACTTCAATTAATTTGTTTGCGATAATCAATTTGAAATATTTATTTAATAACGACCCCGGTCTCGCCTTTCGGCATCTTCAAGTATTCGAGCACATGAATGAACTTGAACTGAACTCTTAATACATGGAAATGTACAAAATTTCAACAATTCAAATTGAATATTAAAGTTCCATCAAAAACCCTCAGTCGATGTCTTAAATTAAAATTGTTTACGGTATGTACTTTAACGGTGTTTTTTTATTTGTTTTCGGATTAAAACACTCAAGAATTCAAAATCGATCAACGCAAAACTGTTACTCCCGTCTTATATTTTTAACGACGAATATATATCATATGACATTTAGTGACATTAATATTGTTATAAATCTCGTCTTACCGTATTATAATATTGCGGGCTTCGATTCATTAAGCATCATTTACCAACACATATCATAAGCTGATCATCAGATGTTTTATCCTTATTGTCTATACAGAAGATGTCAGAGATGAGAAAAGCTGTTATCTGACTAGGCCAATCGTTTATCGCGTGGGTCGAACTTAGAATAAAAAAGTCTTCAAAAAATTGTATTGTACTTTGAACAGAGTGTAAAGTATCTCTCTATGTATGCAAACGCCTACTCTAGGTACAACCTAATGCGTTTTTTATCGCGAAGTGAATCAAATTAACATATCACTCGTAAAAAATGGCACTCCACAGTTACCAACAATAAGACACTTAAAATAAAATTGTTGTCCAATGATCAATAATGTGATTCCTTCATTCTTACAATGCCTAATATGACGGTATTATAAGCATGTTAAACAGCTTTTTAAAAACACTACAGCACATTTTACAATCACAAAAAATATTGAAGTATTCGCTTTCAGTAATATTTTAGTTTTGACATATTTTTTTACTTACATACTTGAACACTTGGACATTTGGACAATGGGAATATTTTGAGCAAATCGAAAATAAATATTGGTGCGCTCAAAGACTTAATATTTTTGCATTAATTCAACGATGAATGTATGTTTATGTAAATTTTGTGGTAAAATTTCAATTTTTTCTTATAAAAATTTACTAAATTATGTAAAACAACTACTATGATTTGATTATGCTATTTTCGGAACTTAGAAACTATACTGCGTCTGGATATATACCAGGGAAAATAATGAGTGCCTCAAAAAATTACTTTATTTTTTTAGATTTACAGCCCCACTTACCCTTAAGAATACAATAATTAAATTTAATTAATACGTTACCAAGACAACTAGCACACCAGTTTACAATACCAATATAACGTAATACAAACATTAATATGTGAGTAAATTTATAAATTTAATTAATTTCATTAAAAAGTAAAATAAAACCAATAATCCTTTCAATCGTTCTAGCAGTTTCTTTTAAGTTATCACTAATTGGCTCGCATTTTTCTGGTCAGAATTTATATTAAATGTTCATCATGTATCCGTCAGAATTACAGAGGGCAGAATAAATAATGTATGGTCAGTATTTCTAGCATAAAAAAACCAAACCTAACCTAACTTTTTATTCTGACAGGATAATAATTTTATTCAGACCGTTCATATTGTTACTCTGACTATTTAATTTGTTGCCATTAGAATATTCTCATTTTTCTTTTATTCAACAAATGCATTAAATTGTTTTATACAAATGAAATCGCGACACCTGGCGGCAGTCGCTGCATTACTTTTGCAGTAAATTCTTGAACAATAGAATAATCCATTTTCTCAATGCTCTTTGAGCCGACTTGTAGAATAGTGTTTAACACGGTAGCCGATTTATGATACTGTATCTAGTCATTTCTCGTGATTTAATTTTCTCTATACTAGCTTCCTTACATATTGGTAGTTTTACGAGGAATACTTCGTCAGTGAGTATCTTGCCTTTTATGGAATATTCAAACGAACGAACTTACACAATGATTTGATACTTATTTTATATTTGAAATAATAAAAGCATTTTACTGTAGTTTATATGTAAAAAAATACCAATCAATCATATAGGACGGTCTAAAATAAAACGCACATTTACTTGTAGGATATTATTCCGCAGCATTTATTTTTTTAGAAACTTTTAATTTGAAAATAGAATGTTTTTCAATGAAGTAGTGCTTACTCAATATTTTTAACAATTACGTTTCGTCAATATAATAGTAATGTGCAAAATTTTCAGGCATGAGCGTATCAAAGTGATAATTGAATCAAACAATCATTAAATATATACATTTTTAGAACGGTTATATTTTTCCGTAAAACTAACTTGCTATAACATGTTTGCACTGGAAATTTTAGGATTTCCTTACGTATTAGGAATAAACATGGTCAAATTTTGCGCGTGAGATTTAATCGAAATAAAGTTTCGTCTATTGAACGGGTCGAATATGAGTTTACAAAATCTTCAGTTGGAAAGTTTTGTTGTTTGTATTGGTCTTTTGGACTTATTGAAAATTATTCATTTACACAGATAACACGGTAATTAGATATTTTATCTTGTAGCATCGGCCAATATAATAACCGCTTTTAAATTAATCACAAGTTATTTTCGTATTGTCACTTATTAGAGGTCTTTCCTAAAACGTTTTTTATACTGCACTGCATCATACAACTATTGATTGTCCGATCATATCATGTATTCCTCATGCCTCTTCAATGCAAACCATTTATACAAAGATACTATGGCAGCCATTCTGTGTGACAATTAAGTACAACTACACAATTTTTTATCAATTCGCGTAGCGATGTGAAGTTATCGCTGCGCATTTACTAAATTACATGAGTGCATATTCAAGGATTGATGATCCGGTCGCCTTGACCAGTTGGTGGCAAAGACTCCCCACACTGTGATTCTTTCCAAGTCTTGCGTTTGCCAACATTTCGCCGTCGGAATCAAGAACTTACTACTATGTGCATTATCATATTAGTTTTTAAAATTATAGGTAAAATATTAACTGTCTTTTATTTTTTCCTAGCAACGTGACAAACTCCTTACTACCATTCCAAACGAAAAAAACATACGGTTTTCGATGAAGGGGTTTCAGGGCAAATAAAATATTTAAATAAACTTGACGATTGACACATAAAATATTTGTTGTCACCATATCCACTCCAAATGACGATCAAATGAAACTCTAATGTAGCTAGTATGCACAGCAGTAATTCTACGAGAATTATATGTTACTCAATTGCTTTTTTGGAGAGATTAAGGATATTTTAAGGGCTGGAACAAGAGAAGTGGTTAACTTATCGCCTATGCCCTGTTTTTGAATGCGGATGGATGAGAAGGAGTTAAGACATCATAGACGTTCATACCTTCGATCGCAAATCGATAAACTGATTGAAAAGTCTATGTATGAGAATATACGTACTGGGACTCAAACTAGTGAACTCTGCAAACAAAATCAACGACTTTGACCACCTGGCTACAGGCCTGAATATTAAATATAATCTTAGCTTTTTTTTCATATAATCATATGTACATAAGTATAGATGTTTCTTTAGCTAACTGACAAATAAATAGAAGGGATCACTGTCAAACGATGTTCAAAATGTTACTGATTTGGCAGTGAGTTGATTACTTATATTATTATATTTTAAAAAATAAAACACAATTCATTTGTACTACTTCCACATATTTATAATGATCACGGCCGGTTTTACTCATCACGAGCATTTTCAACTGATAAAAATACAAACATAACAGGCTTATTTATGTAAAATTGAGTGTAAAAATGAAGGTATATAAAACTGATGGTTCATGAACTAAGAGAAGAAAATACTGATTAACAGACAAATTAAACATAAATGAAATAAAAGAGTCTAAAATTAAAATGTTATGGACGTCTTTTCAATTATGTATAATTTGTTTGCTAATCAGTATTTTCTTGTCTTAGATGAACTAAATACATAACTAGATACATAATTGAAAAGACGTTCATAACATTTTAATTCTAGACTCTTTTATTTCATTTATGTTTAATTTGTTTGTTAATCAGTATTTTCTTCTCTTAGTTCATGAACCATCAGTTTTATACACCTTCATTTATACACTCAATTTTACATAAATAATCCTGTTTTGTTTGTATTTTTATCAGTTGATAATGCTCGTGATGAGCGAAACCGGTCCTGATCATTATAAATATGTGGAAGTAGTACAAATGAATTGTGTTTTATTTTTTAAAATATAATGTCTTTCCAACAAGAATTGACAGTTAACACCTTAAAAGTGATTATATTATTATGTTAAATAAACACGCCACTCGTGAATTGTTAGTTTTGTCATTCTGATTCAGAGTGGTAGTACAGAGAATAGACATTAAATCCGGGGTGGTCCGCTAGGAGGCTCAAATATATGGCCGCATACTATTCCAGTGAACCACTATGCGTCGTTTTGGAGCCGAGTGGAAATAAGATGGGCTGTGGGTGTCAAGATAGATATGGCGGCAATTTTAAATGGCATTTACAGCACTGGAAGAGGATCTCAGACATCCAGGACCGTTTTTCGTTTTTATTGACCAAAACAACAAATAAAAATAACACCTGTTTCTCACCAATTTAACATTTATGTGAAATAAGATGACATGACCATTTGTCATTGTGAGGCACCAAACTTGTTTCCCAACTGATATAACCACTTGCTTATAACATTAGAACTCGATCGATTTTTTAAGCTGTGTTTTTTCCTAACCTGAAGAATATTTTTATATTCAACTATTCTTAACCACTTCAGGCATTATTTATTGTGATGACTAGTTGTTATAACATAATTTTACTTTTCATAATAAAGATAGAATAATATTGTTATGCAAACTAGACCAATGCTGATAATTAATTTTCAATATAAAAATAGACACAAATACTTATATTAATCATATGTTTTCCTGGTATAAAGATATATCGTCGCAGTTCTGGAAGAAAACACTGAATTGAAAAAATTTTTATGTTTAGTTAGTTATATCAAAATATTCCTTATTAAGAACTTTACAGTATGGAAGAACGCAGTTATTTTTATAAATCATAATATTATTTAAAAACAGTTATGTAAAAACAAACTAAATGAAAAAGTTGGTAGTAGTACAAAAAAATTGTGTTTTATTTTTTAAAATATAATGCCTTTCCACCAAGAATTGACAAATCACCCTAAAAGCGAAAAAGGTATAGCATTTTAAAGATTAGTTTTAGAAAAAAATACATACTTAGTATAAATGCTTATACCCAAAAGCATATCGGCTTATTGAGTGAAAATTTATATAACATTTCATTTTTTATGAACAGATGGTTATTGCAGTCGATGCAGTTGCAAGTTGCAAGTCGATAATTGAGCTTTTTGGAAAACCTATTGTAAAGCATTCATTTGATTGCTACTTGATTTCAAGAAATAGGTGAAGTCAGAAAATGTTTATGATCCTTATAAATGTAATAATGTTCTGGATCTAAATGCAAATATTATCCCTATGGATGAAAAGCATGCTACGAGAACTAATTTTGGTATGCAGATTGGATTTTATTTAAATATACGAACATGTATGTTTCTTTTTGGTGTCTTATCAGAAGATTGTCGCCATAATTTTCAATTATGCACCCGAGCGCGCACGTCTGGGATAAATCATCATGATTTCTTGCACTGTCCTCTGCAAATAGTTCGCCGCCACTTGCGGTTTCACATTTATGCAATCTCATAATAATTCCATGAGACCTATTCAATTGCCTATTGCAGTGAATATATGATATCGTTACTGCAATAAATAGCTACCACAGAGCACAAAAGAAGGCACCGCCGACAGATGCGACCAGATAAGAAGGCGAGAGATCGTTATCACTTGTTTATACTATTCCCTTTGCTAGGTGGACTGTGGACTTATACCGTTTCATCAGATGCGCAATTCCGTTTTATGGATTGTTGCTAATTTCTGGTTCCGTCGACTCAGCCACAAAATCTGCGCCCAATTTAGGCATGTCGGGAATATTACCGCGGAAAGTAATAGTTAACATTACCAGTTACTATGATGTTCTTCTATTTATTCGATCAGTATCTTTTCATTCATTTTTTTTAACTTTTTTTGTAGTCGAGGGGTTAGCGTTGTTGGGCTTTCGTCGTCGGTTGCGAGTTCAAAAGTTTGTCAATCGATTTATAGGTTTGTGTCCAAAGACATAAATGTGTATGATACTTGCATTCCTTTCCAACTCACCGGCTATCTGAAAAAGAAATTTATAGTAAGTCTCCACCCTTCTTTCCTTACCCGATACGAAGAGAGAGGTTGAGCGAATGACATACAACCGGTTTTCACAAAAAAAAGTAATGTTGAGATAATCCATTATGATTCCATGTGCTCAAAAAAAGTTTTCAGTCGTATGTCATTGTCATAAATATACCATAACTTGACACATCTTTCAAAGTCACGTGTCGTTTTTTTTAAGCTAATATTTTTTATTATTACTTTAATTTGGTTCGATTATATATTTGACTATTAGACGATTGAAAACCCATTTTCCAAAAGGTAAAAACTGAACTTGTCTTGTTAAAAACTAGTTTAACTCAATAATTTATTTAAATAATTTTAAATAAACGAGCATTGTATACGCCGTGTAAGTCTACCCTCAACAGAAGAGTAATGTACTCGGAAAAAAAATAAAACAAAATTTAATTCTTTGAAGTAACTTAGTAACTGACGTTAAAAAAACTTTTAATTTATTACTTGACCTCTTTATTTAGTTGTCACTCGATCTATCAATATTTCTTAAATCAAACGAATTTAAATAATTTATATCACGCTTCTTGAAGAGTATACATTTATATAGAATATTGTAAACTTATTCAGTTATACAAAATTGTATTAGTTAGTTGATAACTATTTTGGTTCACGTCGTCGTCAGAACTATGCTTAAACTTAATATTGTTGATTCCAACAGCATAACTTCTGTCTAAAATTAAAATATTGAATGACAAGAGTTTCTTATCATGGTTTAAGTAAAGATATTAAATTGACCCTTAGTTACTAAGGAGGTTATTGCCTTGATTTTGTCTATTAATTTCCAGATACTCCAAGAAATTTAGCCTAAGGCTTTTAATACACAAATGTAGGCATACCAGGCCTGAAGTAGAAGTTATGTTAGAGTAAAAAGTAAGTATAGTTTCAAATTTTTTAGGAAAACAACGTTTTCTAAGACATTCACACAAAATTTCTTCATTCGCGGAACGATAAACTTGAGGCTTACAATTCCATGATACACGGATAAGTCAGTGCACGCATGATTAAAATAGATCGTACCTATTACCTTTAATTAACAGTGCCGTGTATATTCCTTTTTCTATAAAAACTGAAAGCCGAAATTATCATATTGAATAATATATTTTAAAATAAAATTTAAGATGTCAGAATAGGTAAAATTATATATCTTCTAAGCCATATAATTATATAGATGAACTAAAATCAGTTTAAATGTAGTTATGACGATGACGTGAAGTCGAATTAGCTACCAAGCAATTCATATAAATCTTGTAGGACTAAATACTTTGATATATTATATTACTTAATATAAATAAGTATTGTATATTTACTAATATGGTTTGTATTTATGGTTTGGTTTGTACTTAACACTGTCTTCTATAAACGATTTTTAGAGAAACATAATTGTGTTCATATTTAGATACACACAAGCATACAATATTTAAAACTTATATTTGTATTGTAGTAATAAAAAATAAACAAAAAGACCGTTTAGTTTAAGCCGTTCATCTATCTTACATCAGCTTATAGTGAAGAAAAGACACCAAAAGGTCAAACAGAATAATAAAGCCAGCACTTGTTCGGTTTGTCATAAATAATAACTAGACGACAGATATAATCGCTTTTAACGTGAAATTCAGCATAAAATCTAAATTTAATTGTCAGCTTGGTCACATATAGTGTTCAGTAAAATATATGAGACGTGTATTTATTTTTTTCAACAAATTATAAGATTTATGTGCGCCAAGAACAGGCTACAATAAAAACAGTATGTGCACCAAGATTATTTATATTCACTATTTACGTGTTTATCTACAGCTAATAAAATTTAAAGCTCTCAAAAAAAACATTGGTCTGTAGATAGATATTCTGTTTTAATGTCAGCTATTCGATATATCTTATAATTCAGACTAAATAATACCTGCAGTTTATGCAAAGTAATCATGAAAATAAAAATGCATAGGTCATCGACGAATCAGCTAGAACACATCATGGAGGACATTTCATTTGCATGTTCATATAAAAATGATCAATTGTTTCCGTTCTACTTGTAGACTGTGTTTGACAAAATTTAAGGAAAACTATTCATGCTAGTGGAATATAAAGCATTGTGATTTACAATACTTTAACTGTTTATGTCACTAGATAAACACACTTTTTATTTTTCACTCAGCAACAATATCAGATTCTAATCATTTAAAAAATTAGATGCAATAAAGAAAGGAAATCCCTCGACCACAACTTTTAAAAAATTCCACTTTATCTCTATTCTAGCATTATTTATTTAGTCACAATGAATTCAACTCCCACCCACCCAATCGTAAAAACGGGACCTAGCAAAAGCGATTAGCTAACCACTAGACATGTCTTAGCTCTATTCGTCTATCCCTACATTCTTCGAAAAAAAGAGGTTGAGTAACCGAATAACAAGCAGTTCTCTTAGAAAAAGGTGCCTCCATTAGGAGTCCATATGCTCCACATTGGGAGCAAACAAGGTAATATAAAATAATCACATAATCGGTTTTAGCTATGAATCCTAAGAGGAATACATTATGTTTATAAAACACATAAATGCACCGATTGTAATCCTTATTTGATTTTTACTAAATATTTTTTTAATTGTGTATGTTTTTTTTACCATTTTCTTGTGTGAAGCATATGGCATCCTAATAGAGGTACCTCAACATAAGTTTTTCTACGAGAACTGCTTTTTATTCAGTTGCTAAACCTTTCTTTTTACGAAGAGAGTAGGCATAGAAGGATAGGTCTAGGACAGGACTAGTGGTTAGCTAATCGCTCTCGCTGTGTCCTATAGAATCGGATGGGTGGGAGGGAATTTTGTACATCACAAACAATCATTCCTATGAACAGAAATCCATAAATCGATTGAAAAATTAATTTATGAAACTGTCGGCAACGGGACTTGAACTCGAGACACCCGTAATCGTTGCCAATGGTGATATTTTTGTTCGGGTTATAATTCCGTACTCAAACTGCCGAGAATTGTTCAAAAATCGATCGAATAGGTAGCAATTTTTGTACAGACTGAGAAAAACTTGCCTGTCTCGTGTCTTTGTCGTCAAATCGAATATTACCATAAATGTATATAAATCTGTCTCGAGACACGGCTGCAGAGTAGAAATATTGTCTAAAAAGTTGTTCAGTGCTCCACAACTCCTTCAAACTTACTCTACGTTCACGATTTCTTCCCGATGAAAGAAATATACCTATACGACGTTAACAACTGCGCCATGGAGCCGATATATCATGTTACCAGAATAAATTCCGAATTGGATGGATAAAAAATAACTTAATTTCCGAAACAATCTAAATAATAATCTACATTGATTCATTTTGGCAATACAAATTATCAAACAATCTAATCGAACAAGAGAACTGAATTGGATCGCAGTTCGTTTATAGTGGGCTTGAAAGGTTTCCTTAGTTGAAGATATAAAAATACTTCTTTTAACAACAAAAAACTTGTTGAAAAAAATAAACATGCCAATCTGACCAGTGTGTGAGATACTTGTGAATCACGATTATGTTTAGACCAGTGATACAAAAACAAAATAGATATTGGTTCACATGGAAGCTCATATACATAAACATCAAATAAATAAATTTAAACAGGTTGTTTTCAACACACTAAATAAAACATATTATATACATATCGAACCGAAGTAATGTCTAAAAAATAACCTCTGCGTCATATTAATACTTAAACTATAAAAAAAAAAAACAAATTAAGTCTGTCAAGTATTTTGTGAAATATGGTGCAATAAATTATGGACTGCGTTAATTTGTTAATAACTAATAACCATATTTACATATTTCCACTTTTAACGCAAAACGGCTTCGTGACTTAGAAAGCCGATTGTGAAAATCTTTAAGAATAAATGACTACAACAACTTTCTTAATAAGGACTAAAGTTTTTTTTGTTTGTCCTTAAATTCCTGTTGGTCCAATTGCTTTGCTTTCTCTCATAATATTCCAGCATCCTTCAGTTCCCCCGAGCACATCCTATAAAAGAAACATATCGTCAGCCGAGTAGTTGACTATTCTAACAGCATTTCATAGCTATTTTCATGTTTTTTTTCTACTTTTGGAGAACTCTGTGCTAAATTTTTCTATCTGTTTAAGCCATTCAAGTATATTGTGACTCAATTAAGTACTACGTCACTTTTAAGGTGTTAACTGTCAATTCTTGGTGGAAAATAATTATATTTTAAAAACAAAACACAATTTGTTTTTTCTACTGGGTCTACTGTGTTTCATCAGTTGATAATGCTCGTGATGGGCGAAACCGGTCCTGATCATTATAAACATGTGGAATTAATACAAACCAATTGTATTTTTTTTTAAAGTACTAATTATTCGGTCATAATTTTTAATACATTGGTCAGAATTTATATTATTACATGGAAGTGTACAAAATCTCAATAATCCAAATTTGATATTGAAATTCCATCAAACACCCTCAGTCTTAAATTATAAATTATATATTACATTGGTCAGAATTTATATCAAATGTTCAGAATTACAGAGGGTAGAATAAATAATTTATGGTCAGTATTTTTAACCTAACATAACCTAACATTTTATTCTGATCGTATAATAATTTTATTCAGACCGTTCATATTTTTATTCAGACCAAAAATTGAATTTTATTCTGACAAAAAGTTGATTCGAATTCTGACCAAAAATTGATTTAAATTCTCACCATTGAATTTGTTTCGTAAGTTTATTAAGGTGACTCAATTAAAAGACGTAGCTATTTAATTCTATGTATTTTTCAACAATACAACGAAATATATGAATGACTTTGGTTTCATACAACACGATGAACATTGTTTTCATATGATAAAATGCTTTATGATATTATATTAGAGCTAGGTTAAAGAAGGAAACAATATGTTTTATGACAAATAATCATTTGGCAAGTAAAAAAACACAAGATAATTTGCCGCAAATTGTGTAATACTTTACTGTCAAAGATTATGAATAAAAGCTGATGCACCATAAAAAAAATACATCAATATTCTTCGATAATGATAATAATTTTATATTGAGATAATAAAAAATATTAAAATCACAGATTGGAGCCTGTCACAAGTAAATATTATGAAGTTTTGAAGGTGGCCGTTGGCACCTTGTAAGGAGTTGAACGATTGTCAGATTGTGGACAGGTTGTTTTGCACGAGACGCAGACAATTTGACCATTACAGTTTTGCAACATTCTTCCATCGTCAATCTCACATGGAATTATATAATTACTTATTTCATCATAGATACACTTTATATTCCTATTATGCTACGAGAAGAATAAATCAAATATTTTAATACTACTGTCCGTACCCGTCATAGATGATGATATTGAAATTGAAATACTAAATGTCTAAAGTAGCTAGTACGTCGGAAATGTGTGTGCATTGCATAACATTTTATTTTATATATACACCGCGAACGCTTACGTCATGAGAAAATTTCTTACCTACGTGTGATATGTGATAATAATAAAACGTCTACAGAGCCGTCTGGGATATTATATATAAGATAGTTAAGGAATTCTTCCACAGCTTACCAATACCATTCGAAAAACTTATAATATGGTCAATCGAAAGATATTCTTGATGCCGATGCATTAATGACTATATAAAAGATATAAAAAAGGCCGCGACTTCGCTGGGTGCACGGAGTTTCACAAGGTTTACGAGTTTTATAGGTTAGGTTAGGTAAGGTAAAATAATTTAAAGGTTAAGTAAATAATTCTATACGTATTTTAAAAATTATAACTAACAATATATTATTGAGAGTTTACATGAATAAAACAAAACAAAAAAATAATGCATGCATATTAAGTTTATTATGTTTGAACGACAAAACAAATGTGAAGAGATTTTTTCATTTACAATTGATATCAAATTTGAATGTCTTAAATTATTTAAATTATACAATTGATATATTTTAATTCTCTAGCGTAATCTATCCTTATTTTCTAACTGAAAAAAAAACTGTGCTTGTCTAAAAGTGCATGTTTGGATCGATTTTATGCACTCTTTGAGTCAGTGTTGAAATTCCTGTAAATTAAAGACAATGATCTGCGGCTCAATTTAATTGATTCCAAAAATGACATAGTTTAGATAACTAACTTATTTGCCAAACTTAACGAAACCAATTTGAAACTACAAGGTGATCAATTAAATTTAATCAAAACTAAAAGTATAATATGTGCGTTTGTTGCAAAAAATTTTCTATACAAACAAAGCTTGGGGAGAGGAGAATGCTCTCAGTTTCCAAATCTTTCGAAATTACAAAAACGAGATAAAGATTTGCTAGCTTATTTTCAACACTTAACAGCTCATCATTCTGACCTCTGCCAAAAATTTGAAGTCATTCTTCACTTGGTTATCCCAGATTGGATGTTAGACCCTTTTTCACGCAGAACCACAAACTCAGATGAATCCATACTAATACAGGAGCAATTTATTGAATTATACACAAATGAGGAGCTGAAACCATTGTTTGAACAAGGATACCACAAATTCTGGCTACAAAAAGAGATACCAACGTTATATCCTGCATTGTGGGTCACTGTACGGAGTCTGTTGATTGCTTTCCCGTCTTCCTATTTAGTGCAGTTATGAACCTCATGACGAAAAAAAGAAACCGACTGCAAATTAGTGGTCGTGAAGACTTAAGAATGTTACTCACAAATATAGAGCCGAACATAAAAAATCTCATATCATCTCATCGGGTTCACCCATCTCATTGAAATGAAATGTGTTTTTGTATTTTAAAACAAAGGCTATAATTTCAATAAATACTACTTAAAATATCAAAATGTTTTATATGCATTATATTTTTTACATTCACCATTCAAGACATCGAAATTAAATTTATAATTTTTCTATTATGCAGTTATGTAGGGGGGAAATGATGAGGGTTTTGCTTTAAGAAGGGGTCCATGGGCATAATAAGTTTGGGAATCACTGCTCTAGACAGTGTATAACATGCTGAATTTTATGTAAATACGATATTTTAAATATTATAACCATAAATAACATAGTCAGACGTAAAAATATATACATGTTTCGCACCGTTCCTTGATTCAAAAGTGACAGACACGACACAAAAATATGAGTTTTTCAAAAGATGTAAAAATAAAAGTTTTTTAGATCAATTCACATCCCTAACTCCAAACAGTAAAATCAATATAGCTGTCTGTGACGGTAAATTTATGAAGATAAAGAATTAAACTTTTGATAATAGGTAAGGTAGTATTTTTACGACACATTTATAGTGATACGTCGAGATACATATTTTTTGTGTTGTATCACTTTTGAAACAAGGATGCGATATATATATTATAGGCAACTTTTAATTCGCTAAGCATTTGAAAACGGAGGCAAACTGTTCGGATCTTTATTATCAAAATGTCGACAGGTTGTTTCTCAGTGGCAAGACACAACTGCCATCTGTTGACGTCTTCGCTGTCCTCAAACATTAATCCAATGGCGTTAGACTTTTGAGGCTTAATGCATAAATATAATTATTTTATTTAAATGAGATATAAGTTTATCATGTACTAGACGAACTGATTTAGGATAATTTAATGAAAATTATGCCACGAATGACGATCAAGATATTATGTTATTAATTTTACCTCAGTGCCTACTCTTTTATGTTTTAAGCTACCTATAGATTATAGAACGTCAGTTTCAAATGTTCTGGTTTTTGAATATCTCTGTTGTTGTATCAATAATTGCATCATTCCAAAATTTAATGATTTCTTAATATTAATATCACAAGCATTCTGTTTTCGCTTAATAACTAGCCGACAGTCAAATTATGCCATCATAATATTATAATAACATTATAGCTTTATGGGGAATTTCTATATATTTTTTTTTGCATGCTGCCTCTAGTGTGCTGCCTCTTAAATTGTTTGGTTGATTGATTTTCAAATGAAATTGAATTCCAAATAAGGATAAAAATATTAGCTTTATCTCTTATATTCTCAGATGAAATGTGCAATATTTATTTTTTCAATATAAATATCATTGAACAGCAAAACATACCATTCAAAATTAAATTATTATTGATTCCTTGACCACTAACCAATATTATTACTATGAACAGTAGTGATGCTGCCAATTGCATTACATATTAATAGTGTATTTTATTTAGTTGGAGTCAGTCTTACGTGGAGAGTTTACAAACATTGTTTTTACACTTCAAATTTTTTTCTTATCATAGTATTGATACTACGTCTCAATTATTTTTATTAAAATGTCTGCTAATATAAAATGTGGTAAAAATAAAGTTTTTATTTTGAAGCCTACTCATAAGCACGCCTCTGAATCAACTTCAAAGATTCACAGGCCGGTTAAGATGATCGGACTTATTAATTATCGCGGATCCAAACCTTCCACAATTATTATTTAAACAACTTTTGTTTTTTTTCTCATATAACTCCCGTTGTGAATGCTCTCAAATGTAAATAACAGGAAAATGTTTTTAACAACCTTGTAAAGAACCGTCAAAAATAAGAACATCGAGAAATATAATTTTAATATTTTTTTGTTCTCTTTGGTATGTATTACGTTATGTCTGAATGCGCTTTAATATACGTCCAAAATTAATTAAAATCAATATGCATTTAAAATGTACTAACCCACACCCAGAGTGTATTATTTTCGTGCTTATTTTTAATTAACTTAGCTAATTTTTACTTTTATCATCTATACAGTTTGAATAATTATAACGTTTTTTTAGAAAAACTCTTTGTATATTTTTTATTTTGTTTCAAAGTATCATACATTATATATATTTATTATCATTTGACATTCGTAATTCTGACTATGTTGAAATGGTGAAATAACTTTTGATAATTCTTATAGAACTGAATCCATTTCAATTTTAACCAAGTCACAAATCGGGCCGGAAATTTTTTTTTATATTTATCGTGCGCCAGATGGAAAAACAACTTATTGGAATCATACAGAAACATAATTATGTATAGGTACATAAATAATTCCTTGTTTTGAGCCCATACCCATGCAAAAAATATATTACTTCAAAGCATTTTTAATATTTTATAATATGTGCATAAAATATTTATCAGTACCTAAAAAACATTTCGGTCCGAATGAACATTCGTGGACCGGATCCGATTCTCTGGCCGCACATTATTGACAGTTACCCCATTGTAATGAATTTCATTTTATGAATCTGAACTGTAAATATACAATCCTGGTGACATGCACTCCACCAGTTAACACATACTGAAAGGGACTGAATACTGTTCTTTTTATTACCATTTTACGCCCAAGTATAGAGCCATTCCCGGCGCTTTATTCCGAACAATCGCAGACTAATCAGACGTGTTATCAGCAAGGTGAGAAGGTGCTCCTGCTTCTTTTTTTCCTCTCAACCCTCTCGCCGCCGATGCCTCGAGGTACGGCGCCCCCTGCACTCAGGTAGGACAATGGCGCCATTAATAACGCCCGCGGAAGCCTATCGAGCGAAACATTTCAATGGTGGTGCGTAAAGGATTAACGATTACCCACTTTGATATCGATATATTTTAATAGTTAGAATAAAATTATATTGTTGTTCTAAGTTAACTCCACAAAAAAGCTTGAAATGCAATTATGATTTCTTTATTATGCCATTTGTTTCGCCTTTCGGCATATTCAGGCATTCGAGTACACGAATAAACTCGAACTGACTGATGCACGGAATTGCACAAACTTTGAATGATTGAAATTTGATATTGAAATTCCATCAAACACCCTTAGTCGACATGATAAACTAAAACAATCAACAGAAAAGTTACTTAATAGTATTTGCATTACTACAAGTGTCTCGGCAAGAAGTGTATGAGTTATTTATCAAATAATGTTTAGTAAGATGTGTCGCGATAATCGCCGCCACTGGAATATAGAGTTTGCTATTGGTGTGGTCTATTCTATTGACTACACCTAATAGAATGCGAGAATTGTTTACCCCTCACAGTTCGCAGTGGACAACTAAGTTACAATATATTTTTATGTTTATTTATATTGTAAATCCATGATATTATAACTAGAATAAAACTGTACGTTGAAAAAGTACGTTATTTTGACGTTTATTCAACAAAATTGAAAAGTAACTTATTTTTATTGTAGTTTTCAAAAATGATGCGATTGAATTGACTGGAGTGAATAAGTACTTTTTACTGTAACAAATAAATTCTATTTAGACCTCTATCTGTGTGCGAAAATATAAAGGAGTTAAGTCAAGTTAATTGAAAAACGAGCTAAATATTATAAAATAAACTACAATACATACATGCATATAAGACAAAAAGAAGGAGTTGAATTAATGCCGCTGGACTATTCACGTTTAAACATCACATTTTTCATCAAATTTCATACAAATTCAAATCTTATTTTGCCTCTTCTGAAAAGTACCAATTTTAGACTAAACGCCCTTTTCTTTCGAACACAGCTATAGCCTGATTAATAACACTGTGTGTGCGAGAAGGTATCGATTTCAACTACTAGCTAGTTGAAATACTAAATACTAACTTTTTTTATTTTAAATCAGTGTTTATAGTGTTGTAGTTTGTCAAGCTCTCAGGTGTTTTAAAATTTATCTAGTCCATTGCAAAGTTTGCTGCAATATGAAATACAGGTATATTTAACTTTTTTAGGGTCTATTCATAATATAATGTCGGCGTCCGTGGCGCAGTTGGTTTCGTCGCTGGCTACGGTTACGGATGTCTCTGCGGACGGTTTTCATAGATTGATCTTTCAATCGATTTATGGATTTCTGTTCGTAGTCTGAGTCCTCCCTCCCACCAATCCCATCCTCACGGGGCGTAACAGCTAACCATAGTCCTGTCATATAGCCCTATCCTTCTATCCCTACTCTCTTCGAATAAGAAAGAGAGGTTGAGCAACTGAGTGACAAGCAGTTCTCGTAGAAAAATCTGTCAAGATTCCTCCAAACCATACATTGGGAGCGGACATGGAAAAAAAAATCATAATATTATAGTCGGCAGTCACCGCTATTCGTATGTAAGAACAATAGTGGACTGTTCATCATGGCTGTATGAAGAATTTTACGCTCGATTTTAATTCATCTGGTTGTGTAAAAAAAAATATATATATGTATCTTCGATTCAGATTCGGTTTTCGGTTTACGGTTTTCTTGGTGAAAAGCATTAAATTTTAAAAATAAAACACTATTTATTTGTACTAGTTCCAAATGTTTATAGTGTTCAGGACCGGTTTCGCTCATCGCTAGCATTATCAAATGATAGAAATACAGTTTATTAATTCAATTAAAATATTTGGATACATTTAAATCTGGCTTTTATTAGCAATTTTTGGTAAATCGAAAAAAAGCCGAAATAAATATCGGATCTGTTTCGGTTTTCGCTTCGGCAAAAATAACGGTTTTTTCCAGTTTTCGGTCTTCAGTTCAGTTCCCTGATTAGTGCATTATTAATCTGGATATGATTTGTCTCGATTGTTACAACTACTTTCTTATTTAATGTGTTTGACTATAAGCATTGCGAAACGCTTTTGTTATAACACTTGTAAAAAAATATCAATTGTTGAAATATACCATAACCTGTATATACGAGGCTTTATGGAAGGACATTCATTAATATTACATGCTCGTATATTAAGGCAATTACACAAGTGTTTTCATGTCATGACATAAAACAGTAAATTGATAATATATAACAATAATATACGTATGTTCGCTCTATATGAAATGTAAATAATGCATTATTTGACCGCTGATAATGATGCACATATTTTTTCAAAATTTATTTTTTACTGCAGTTCAATAAAACATTATTCTGAACACAGGAGACAACATGCTGTCAATGAAATCAGTCGCATATATATTATTCAAATGTTGTTTTGTATTGACGGCAAATTGCAAAAAGTAAAGTACACAGACGTGACTCAGAGGCACATTTGAAATGATTTTAACAATGTATTGCCATATTCCTGGCGCCTGTCCCTGCTTATCGTCATTTTAATCAAAACAATCTCCTCGATTCGACTCACAAATTATATTCATTACAGTTTGAATGTGTAAATTGAAAACAGCGGGGCGCCACTGGAAATATTTTTGTCATTCATTACATTTCGTCTAGTCTAGCAATTTAAATAACAAACTACATGTACTTTATTGTATCTTCAAAAATTTTTCACAAAATTTTCATCATAAATAATTAAGGGATAGTTAGTTGCAAGTAAAGTTATGATCGTTATCAAATTGACCGACCGCCTTACTAAGTGGTGCAGCCAAATTTTTCGTCTTCACCCTTCGTTGTCGAAAATGTAAATTTGATTGATGGCACAGTGGTGAATATAATATTCAACCAAATATCGCGTTTCCTTGTATAGTTGGTAATATAACAGTAAAAAACATAATTGATTTAAATAAAGGAGACGTATCCTGTCATTCAACGGTGCCATTGGTATTTAAAGATTTTTATTATGTACCTATGTCGCTGACACAAAAATATAATTTTAATTTTTTGAAAAAACACAACTTTATTTAACTGGATTCATATTAGTTTATCAACAGGTCATATATTATCTTCATATCGAGTATCTTAAAATCCAAAATATAAATAAATAATTACTAATTCATACAATTTGACCACATAGATGTCTTGTAGATACTATCCATGAATACTTAATATCTATATAGATTATAAAATAAAATGCATACAAATAAATCAATGAATAGTGTTCTCTACATTAACTTTTCCTTTTCTGTGATGTGTATTTACTTTATATCTTCTAATAATTAAAATATCTCTATACTTATAATAAATACTGCGTTTAGATTTCAGGTATTCTTCCGTTGTACATTTACGCATTCAATAACATAATTATAGTAATAAGAATAACATGCCATTGGGTGCAGCGGGGATATTTTGTCGAAAATCTGGGATAAATTTACCAATACTACGTCAGTTTATACAATACGTACTTGAAATACGTGTACTTACAATACGTGTGCGAGTGTGTTATGTACATATTCTGAGTTTTGCAAGTGGATATAACGGCCAGCGGGGAACACCGAACATTTTTCACATTAGCTCACATATGAATGACAACGCGCGAGACAGAAAGACCCAGTCGAGTCGTTTCTTTCAGAATTGCGCTAGATGAAAAGTATCGAACGCAAGCCAGTAGCTTTCGAGCCTCCGTTTGATGTAGTCTACTAAGCTGTTTGTCATCGGCCGATGTTTTTTCATGTTTTCAGGGATAAAATTTTAATTATAACTTCATGTGGACTATGACGTCTTGAAATTTAATTAATTCAAGCGATGCTTGTGAATATTCTTATTTTTCCGGCTTTCAATCACTTATAATCAGTCATAAATACATGATGTGTATTGAATACACTCCACCGTAGCGCGCGGATTTATTTTACACAGTAAAGGAAAGGGTTAATATCTACATAGATGATACAATAAAATGCATACAAAATCAGTGAATACCGTTCTCTACATTAATAAGTTGTAATATTAATTTTAGTAATAAAGAAGACGAGAGTATAAGGCTGAGGGAATGATGGTTGAATAAAATATTACTATTTAAAAAAAAAAATAAAACACAATTCATTTGTACTACTTCCACATATTTATAATGATCAGGACCGGTTTCGCTCATCACGAGCATTATCAACTAAAATATAATGTCTTTCCACCAAGAATTGACAGTTAACACCTTAAAAGTGAAATATTACTATATTTAAGAAATTCATTTTAACGCGTTTTGGCTGATATGCAGATGCTGTAGCAAAACGTAATAAATACAATAGTTATTCATTTTTAAACCTGACGATTTTTACCTTTTCTACAGAGCGCCTTTGTTTTTAATCAACAAAATATGCATTTAGCAGTTGGGTGGATTATTGTTTAAGAAATAGAATGTTTTAGGCCAAGCCTTCATATAAGTTATATTTTTAGTTATAATACTTTATTCATATACACAAGTCCATTAGCCATATTTCATATTTCTTGATACAGATTAATATATTCATTAGAATATCGTGTACAATTATTGGCTTGCTGAAGCCAAATAAAGCATAATCAAATAAAACATTTTGCCCACTGCGGCGTTATAAATACGCTATCAATTTGGAATCTATGTTAACGCATATTCAAACAAGGCTGCATTAAGAAGTGCATGCATCATTTGTCAGAAAACCACCCCCGCGATATTCCTGCCTCTTGGTCTACCAGCCAATGTATTTAAATAATACATATTATTACAGCGCGTGTCTTACGTACTGCCAGGGATGTTTCGTGGTGAATCCGGATGATTAAAATAATAAAATAACAACGTATCATATATGCACTGTCAGAACTATGGATATCAATCTACTGTATTACATAATTGTACATAATATATTTAATGATTTTTACCTTAATACGATGGCCAATTCAATTATTAAATTAGTTACTTGTTTTTCTGAACAACCAAATTGGATCACGCATATATTATATATATATCTATGATTTAATGAACAAAATAAACGGTCACCTTTTATGGTGGCTTTTTATTTATCCAATCGTGCTGTTCCTGTGACCAAATTACTAATATTTTCTTGACGCCAGCCTTATATCTTTACCATCTTCAAAATAGTAAGGTTGAGTGACTGATTAAAATCCAGTTCTCGTACAACTCATATTGAAGTATTTCTTAGATTACAAAAAAAAATATCTTTAAACGGAGATAATATATGTAGAGATGGAAGGAAAGAAAAGATTACAGATATTAATACCTTCCATACCCAAATCTATAATGATTGATCAATGTGTTAATAAGTGCATTCGAACCCTCGACCGTGTAAACGAGTAGAATAAAAGTTCTAGAACAATAACCACCAGCTAAATGTTTCTATGAAAAGTTACATGATTATAATTTTTAAAGTACTTTATTTCTCATCGTTTTTATTGTTTTTCCTTAGATTTAAAACACAAAAATATCTAATAATGTCAAGAAATGTGCTGGACAGACCTTCATTAGATACAAAAAATTAATAGTAACATTCTTTACTTCATAAAAATAATATTATAATCATAATTACCAGATGTCGAATATGTACTATAAAGTCCCCGTGTTATAACGATGAACTATTATTTCAGAAACAATGTGTGATACAGCAGATACCTGTTTGTGCAAAAAGGATAACAATTATATGTATCAAGAGTGGGCGGAGAAATGTTATTTTGGCATGTTATTTTTTTCTTTGAAACACTGAGAAAAAGAAATGTTATGCGACATAAAATTATAAATACCCATTATGACAATTTTGTGACGCCCTATTTTGGCTTGGTCCGCACGTCAGTCTCCGGCTGCACGACGAGGTCCTATCGATAGTTCTGATCACAGCCGATGCTAATGTATGGAAATCTCGCATTGCAATGCAGCTACCTGTAGTTTTCAGATGTACACTTTGACGCACGCTGTTTATTGCCTACGCCTCTGAAATTATTGGAAATAACAATCAACTCAAATTGGATATAAATTCCAACACACAGTTTTACGCGCCGCAACTGATTAATAATTCATTATTTTGATTTAAACATTGTAATAAATGTTTTAATTGAACACAAAAAAATGGCGTTTACATTAAATGAGTTGGCACACGGCATCACATCTCAAAGGTTAAATTAAATTAATACATTATTTAAATTATTTCAAATTGACTTTTAGTATTCAATTCAGCATGATTTCATAGAAAATTTCATCATTGCACCTGAAGCATTATTTTAAGATCTTACGTATTTGATGAAAACATAAGCAACATTTTAAAAAAAGCTGTCGGTAAAAATAACAATTTTTGACAAATTGAATTCAAAAAAACTCTTTGTCGATCCCTTTCCAAATATGGTTGCAATATACATTGGGACAACCAATTGGAATGATAATTTATTTTTTTCAAAAATCGGTAATTAGCTGTCTCATAAGATATAAAACTATGTATACGTCCTGCTCACCTGTATTTTATAACTTACATTTTGATCATCATTACAATTAAGTATAGAAATGTAATTTTAATCAATTATCATATTTAAAAAAAAGAAATGGAATTCAGTGTGATTTACTTCGATGGAATGCATTGTGATGCTTAATTATTCATAGAAAATAAAGACAGTGCATATTTATTAAAACAATACTGAAGTAAATGATTTAATTTTTATTATTCTAATTAGAGTCGTCCATAAATGACAGTACCTGACTTTGGATTTTTTACGCTACTTCTCCCATTGTCGTATTTCATCACAAAATACGTAATCATGAAACGCACGGTACCTTATTGTTTTAATAATAAGCGAACGTTGATGACAGTTGTTTTAAATGTCTTTGTGTGCATTTTGTCAATCGTTCCTTCTTTTTGAATAAGAGCAACGTAAAAATTATTTGGTGTATGAATCAAATAACGGATTAGGATATACAATATATATAATATATGCAGTTGCTGCAAGTGCACTTGGCTCGCTGAACAGTAAACAGAAGCCAGAGCTCAAATCAGACAGAATGTATAATGGTTAGTGTAACTCTCTATGAATGAACTATAATAAATTAAATCATACATAATGGTAAACAAATTCATTACAATATAAATTGATCTTCAATTTCTCCATTCACTTAATTGTGGAGATATGCACAGAACAAATTTTTCTCTTCCATAGAAAAACCCTATTTTAGTGCTATTGAATATTTATTTGTTCGATTCAATGAAGATATCATACATTAAAGAAATGAATATCTTTAAATATATCTATGCTTAATAAAATAGAGAAGTTTTCAAATTGATAAAACTCCGTTACCAATGTGGAGTATATGGACTTTTTGTGAATGATTTATCAGACTTTATTTTACGAATTCTGTAAGGATCGAATAGTGGTGTTAGGAAAGATAATAAGTTAACTAATTGCTCTCTCTCTAAGCCTCGTTATTTAAATTATATAGCATGGATGAGATGGAATGAAAAGCATCACAGACACCCATGCCTTTGAATGCAAATCATTTAAAAGTGTCTCTTGATCACACAATATCTTAAACTAGGAAAAATCTCTCAAGCTATAGCACTCGGCTACGGGGCCGTCGAATATAATTACATGTTTTTATTCTTGAAAGGTAGTGGAAGGGAAGTTGGTTGACTGAATTACATAAAGAAAAAAATTCATCGTTAATCCTGACGATGCTGTTATGCTAAACATAAATAGTAATAATTATTATTTTAAGGACTAAATTTTATTATCTTTATGTGAAACAATATATTATCATTATGAAATATAAGAACTTTATGAAGGTCTCCAGTTTTCTTTGGATTCTATCATACATTTCATACAATCAGTCATGTTTATATGTTATAAAATAAATTATTATTGATCACCTTTGTGAAGTGTAACCTCAATCTGGTTAGTGTTGCGCGGGCATATTGTTCTGTAGAGTCTAGGCGAGAGAGGGTATCGGGTTCATCAACGGCCACCGCGATCGCTTTCTTTATGTCCCCGTCCTCAGCTTCTGCATTATGCTGAGAAGAAACAACAAACTGTTCATATTACATGCTTATTTTAATTTTATATCAATGACCATTTTCAAATACTACAATAAAACCTTCTACATTGTCAATATAAACCACTCTTATTGTGAGCTATATTTTAGAAAATCTAGGCCTACTTTTTATGACAATCATTTATTTATATTTAACACATAAATTACAGCAAGGTAATTCTTTATTCATTTATATTGTAAAAACCGAGATACAATATATTAAAATAGCCACCAATGATTTTATCTTCTCGCTAATTTCATCTTAAATTTAAATTGAATATCTAATATATAAAAATCAATGTGAGTTTGTTCGTATCTTATGTACTGCTATACAGTTCATTCGATTCCGATAAAACTTTGTCAAGTTATTACTTGCACTTGCGCAAAGGATATAGGCATAGTACAATCAGGTCCGGCCCTACCCGAGCCCGACTCTCAACATTTTAATTTTTAACTTACAGTAGGTCTTGTTTTACATAAAAATCAATCTCACAATCCAGATATATCTAAAATCTAAAAAAAAATCTAAAATAAAGAATCAAATTCGTACAAAAAGGGACATCTCGGAAAACTTTCTGATTTATTCGTGTACGCATCTGAGAGAAAAACAAAAAATATTGTCTAAAAGTCCTTCAATAAACAAAATTAAAACACAAACATTTTCTTTCTTCGATTGGCATTGCAACGCATACCGGGTACTCACTAGTATTAAATAAAATTAAAATTGATAACTTAGTTATTCCACTTGGTTTATCACTAATGATGTTTGTAACTTTAGGTTAGTCTTAATATGCTTCTTAAAGAGGCGAAACGTGTCACGTTAGTGATAAACCAAGTGGAATAACTAAGTTATGAATTTTAAGTCTATATTGAAAATTAACTTCCACAAAGTTACCGCCGAATCCATAGGAAATATCTCAATTAAAATATAATGAAATCTAGAATCGGTACATATAACTTTTACTTTAAAGAATTATATTATATTCTGTTCATGGAAATACTATCAACACTAAAACTACTAAGCCTACACGAAAATAGATACTTCCGGTGAATGTGAGGGTTACGGTGGTTTGACTTTGTCAGGAACTCTGAGGTAAGAGTTCGGACTGACCAACCCCTTATTACATCCTAATTAAAAAAGGCGACAGTGGATCTGGCTTATACATATGCTGCAGATGCCCCAAGAGAGCTTGAATCCTGCCTGTCTCTTCTACCAAACCAGATGGATTCCGTCGCCTTGGAAGTCTGCTGATGACCACCCATTGGATGTACTCGGAGGAGCTACGGGTCGATGCCATGACCTGGTAGGAAGCAAGAAAACTGGCGGGGGACAGAGAATTTTGGAGGAATCGTGTTATGGTCATATAATCCGAGTAGGGAGTGGATATTGCTTAAAAAATAACTACATACTTCAAAGTTATAGTACAGTTCATTATAAAGTGTCTATATTTCTAAGATAATTTTATATTGCCTATTACAGAATAGTTTTTAATTTCTACTCAAATATAAAAAATGCTTTTCCGAATATTTAATATTAAAAGACACTAATAAATTGTATATATTCATCACGAATACTACAGAGAAAAAAGCAAAAGGTTATCAGACATTCAGTTTATTTTAATGACATACTTTATTGAGATCTGATTTGTATATTTTTTTCATAAAATTCAAAACTCTATTTCGGTTGGCACAATAAATTTATAATAAATGGTTGCTGGCGTTACTGCCAACGTGCCAATGCTAAAGAGACATATTATTATTATTTCGTGTGCTGCGTGTGGCCCGCCATCCCGCTGCTCGCTTTTCAAAAGGTGTGCCAACATAATATCAATAAATATGATAATACATTATTTTGAATTTTGACGTCACCGACAGTCTATCAAAGCCAGACAGTCTATCATAGACAATCAATGAAACGATATCATAATGGCGTAAGTTTAGTATATTACAATGCTTGATGGCGAATCATTAGTATATAAATTATTAAATTTAAATTTTATAATAAATAAAGTTATTTGATAATTTTATTCACTAACTGCTATTTATAAGAATTCTTTCATGCTATGATTTTGATATTTTTAAATCTTGTATTAAGAAATTTCATTTCAATTTACACACGTAATAACGTTCTTTCAATACAGAGGGTATAACCACATAAATCAATGTATTTGAACATATACTTGAGGTATTTTTTCCAGCACTGAGGCTTATACGACATTTATATTGTTAAATTATGTTTTGCAAATAAAATAAAAGTGTTATCTGATCAAAAAAGATGTAAATATAATAAAACTGTCCACTGAAACTTTGTAATATTGACTTATGTGATTGTTCCCTCCATCCGACCATACAGTCGTATCTGAATTAGTGTTTTCTTTGTAGGTCTCATTAAAATAATGTTAAAATAGCAACAATAATTATTATTGAGGCATAAACATTATATTTATTTTTAACCATACGACAATCACTACATTTTTTAGTGATTTGTAAGAATATATTGATGAAAATATGAAAAGGTTATTTATATCCTATCTACGTATTTTGAAGATTCATTTGAAAACATCACATATCCTTAAAAATAATTATTCAAACTCTTGATTGCAAAACAGTTAGCTCATCAACTGCGATTTTAAATAATTAATTACGTTTTAGAACTTATTTAAAAGTGAGTTTATTTTCATCATTTAATATTTTTTACATTGTGTTTCAATTAAGCAAAGAAGGGTGCATATGAGGGATAAAGAAGCTTGAAGTAGTCAGCCAAAATGATCATAATATAAACCCGTATCTGTAAACATTACATTTTATAGGACAACATTTCAAAGATTCATAACGCAATATGTTTTCTATGGATTCGGTGGTAACTTTGTGGAAGTTCATTTTTAATATAAAATTAAAATTATAACTTAGTTATTCCACTTGGTTTATCACTAACGTGACGCGTTTCGCCTCTTTAAGAAGCATCTTGAAGATTCTGAAAGAGGCAAAACGCGGCACGTTAGTGATAAACCAAGTGGAATAACTAAGTTATCAATTTTAATATTATGTTCATGACGCAATTGCAAATTTACGAATACATGTATTTTCTTATAAATTTTTAAAGTGTTACTATTTTAAAACTAATTTTCTCTATTGTTTGATGTCAACCCATATAACTGAATAGGTAGAAAACGAAAATGCAAAAGACGTATAATCACATATTTTTCACTTACGTGATTATACGTAGAGAGTGTCGATACATAACAATTTGGAGGTATCGTTTGATTAAAAAATGAACGTAATTTCAACCATATATTAACATTTTAACAACAGTGTATATTGCTTATCTACTTTGATTTGTAGACAATATGTCTTTTTATTACTATGATACAAAATAACACGATTGTGTGTAATAACATGTTTTATCTTAAGAGATTATCGATTTTTAACAATACTCGATATATAAATTGTTTAACTTAACGACATAATAAAAGTGTAATATAGACAAAATAATCCCCCAAAATATATGTTTTCTTCGAAATCAAAGTATTTTATACATTTTAACGTAAACATACCGATTAATATTGCCATAATTTGTATTCATACGCAGTGTAAAGGTAAATCCTTTCTTAAAATTAACAAGCTCTTCATAAATTTTCCAAGAAATTCCGTTACTCGTAACTTTTTACAGAACAGATAAGTTTTTATTGTTTAACGTTATGGCCACTTTAGTAGATTTATTTTCCGAATACATAAACACAATAGTGTGTATAGATATTAATGCCCACGAACGACCAATATTTCTGGTTTAATGTTGTCATTTTAATGTAAATGCTTTTATTATAATAAAAATAGAATACGCACACGTTTAAGGCAGTAAAATAAAACTTTATTTTTGTATTAAGTAGTTAAAAATCATAAATAATAAGATTATACCGCAGGTTGTCATCGTCGAATATCATTTAGCGTACTTTTTTATATAAGAAAAAAACAATCGTAGAAATCTTTGCCGAGATGAATTTATTGTTATCATTTATATCTTACTTGCCTTTTATAATGATGAATAATCGATTAAAGGAGTTCTTAGATTTATAAATTTCAAATATATATCATATTGTCTATTTGTAATCTTTCAGAACAATTGATAAACGGTTCTTTTATCAATTATCAATATTTTTAAAAAATACCTTTTACTTTCATCTTTCCTTCATCTAATAATTCTAATTACTACTGATACAGGACTAAAACTTCACCAGAATGGAATCCAAGCCAAAAATACTTTAAATTATCTTTTTGCAAGTAAACTAATTCCGAGAAAAAATTTTACAAACTTGATAAAAAAACAAAACAGTACAAGACCGCTATGTTGACTTTTTCTCCAATAAAATAATATGATATAGAACATCGTTCTATCATTTTCCGCATGTTTCACTCAAAATTGTCGTATCTACAAGTGTTGTCTAAAAATCAACAATATAACGAATTAATTTTAAAAATATTTTTATTCTGCTAATATTTAATGCAAACATTTGAATAATAACTACAGAATTTTATCTATTTTTGCAAAAAATTTAATATTAGATTTGTACATAATGTATTATTACATTGAAAATGATCTCACATTAATAAATGGTGTAAGTTACAAAAGAAGAAAAATTATTGAAAATAAATACCATTATATGACTGCAGGATCCTCCGATAACATCTCTCCGCTTACAATTATGGCGCCCAGCCAACAGTCTTTTCTCTCTCCAAGTTCCTGTTGACTAAGTGAAAAAAACTTGCGAAAAATCGTCACATTATGATTTCGCTGTAACCATTTCGGCATCTGCCAAAGTGACAAATCGTCTTGTGGGCTGACACGAAGGTGTAAGCTTTAAATAACAAAACACAATGGCCATAAAAAATGATATCAACGCTTTTTTACAGTCGTAAAACTTAAACGAGATGCGTTCTATTCTCATTTTAAGTTGATTGCACAATCTGACAGAAGTGATACAGCGAAGTGAATCAAGCAATTTAGTTACATGCGCCAAATACAGAGGCTGTCATATTCCCGAGTCTGATTAATGGAAGAAAGTGCATTGTATATTAATTCCTTTTTATTCATATAAATCGATGTAGTATAACATCTTGTTGTAACACCAAATGTTGAACTTAACGCTAACGATTTTAGATGTTTTGATATTCTCAATAATAGTGATAAACTCTTTTGAACTTCGCTTAATCTACCTGCGTGGTATAGAGCTACAATATACGAATCGATAATTAAAAATGAATTTTTAATCGATAAATACAATTTTTCAAAAAAGGGCATGTACATAACATATTGACGGCGTTTTGGCCAATTGATGTAACCCTCAAAGAATACAAAAATGAGTTAATGATTGGATCTCATTTTAAAGACGACAGAGCAGGTCTCGGCCAAATGATGTAAATTAGAAAAATAAATTGACCACTTTTTGGAAGGGAAACATCATTTTAATATCCGTTCCTGAAAACGTGATTTAGTTAGAGCGAATATTAATCTTTTTTTTACCGCATCCACTCCCAATGTGGAGTGTATTGATTCTTTATGGAGCCTATCTCAACAGAAGTTGTTCTACGAGAAACGTTTTTTATTCAGTCACTCAACGTGTCTCTATTGAATAAGTTTTTAAAAATTGCCTTGTTCCTATTCTTACTCTTTCGTAAGATTGACTTTCTGACAACCAGATGTCGTTAACTCTGCACCACATTGCGAGTGGAAATGTTTCTAAAACAGCTATTTTTAAGTTTTTTATTTGTTTTTTGTAATCGTAAAAAATGCAAGAGGTTTTATAGTAACACTGATAAAGTATTAATTAATTTTCACATCTATAATATAAAAAATTGTCATAAATAATATAATTAATTAATCTTATTAAAATCGCAATGATTGAGTATCGAGCCAATAAATATCATATGCGTACTTAGCTATTTAAAACGCCATAGAATTGTTATGAAGAGGGGCTCTAGAGCATAAACTAACAGAATGAATTGACCTTTATTACCCTCTTCATTATGAATGCCACTGACTAAAAAGACGAATGCAAATATTATTATTGAAGAAAAAGTAACATTGTATTATTTATTTTAACAAAGAGGTTGGTGTCCTTTCTAAAAGGAAGTCGTGTATACTCATTCCGGTACGGTGAACCAAATGGGAAACGACTTTCGCTATTATTGTGAACGAAATATTTTTTATAACACGTTTAGTATTCAGAAAATACCCACATCAAATTCAATATAAAAACGATGTGTTGCAAATAACAAATGTTTCATTGCTGATGTAATGTGTTTATTTATTTTTATCAAAAAGAAAATTAAACGCATCCGCTCCCTATGTGAATATACGATCAGTCGCTCAATCTCTTAGGAATGGCGTAGGAAATGTACAAATATCAAACTAGTCACTCTTTCTACGCCCCATATTCATGGTCAGATTAGTGGTAGATTGCGAGACATGAAAGCATCACTGGTACAATACCTTTGGACACAAATTCGTATATCGATCAAAAATCAATGTATGAAATTGTCAAACGAAAGCCCGAGTATTGTCTGCTCGGCTATGGGAACAGAGTATAAATTTGTATTTCAATATGATTAAATTTTCAGTTCTTCTTATTTAATTTAAAGAATTTAGAGGGCTTGAAAAATGATACTCCTTTATAATAAGTATATTATTTATTTTTTGGAGATATGTTTTTTATTTGTCATCTGTATATTACACACAAAAATTTCGTCCATTTAATTTAAGTAAGAAGTTTAAATCCAAGCATTCAGTAATATTTTAATATATATATTAAAAAAACTTCATGAAATTTTTTCCACTTCGTTTTCATATACTAAACACAGTATTTTCTCTTATAAGACCAATTAATTATTCATTATTCGATTCTTCCCTTCTTCCCTTCTTTTGTGTTCTTCTATCAAACGATGACAACCAACGCCAAGTTCATATCTATGGGCTTATAAATAATTGCACTTTGTGTTAGATAGTATTCACTTAGTACACTTAAACTTTGATTTTAATAGCTTCCACTTAGTCACAGATTCTTTTAACAAAGTGAGTTAAGTTGTAGTAGGTTATGTTAGGGTTGATCTGGTTTGGTTTGTGTAATGTATTCTACTACATAGAGCAAAGGACTATACAGGCAGCCTAATATAGGGTAGAATTGCGACAAGTATTTTCATTTCATTACAGCCTCGTGCAACTATCGATTTCAAAGTGCGAGTATTTATATTGAGTGAAAACTATTTTATCTATATGAAATAATTTTTTCGTAAGTGTAATATATTTCTTCAATGTTAACTTATATTTTATTATGTGGTATCACTTTATTTTTAGTGAAAACTATTTTTATGGAAGTGAATATGATTTAAACAAAAGTGCATTTAATTTTAAGCCATATCTATATACATCAATTATATGTTTATTCAACATAGTAATTAAATTTAACCATATTTTACAGCGTCAAATCAAAAACTTTTATAGCTGCATCAAAGCACTTGTTTCCAGGTCATAGGCTAATGAAACAGCTTTTGTATATTTTTACGATTAGTGTCTAACAACGGAAGTCATTTTTTATATTCGTGGTGTATAGATTTAATACTTTTTTAATTTTCGAACTTAAATTATAATTAATTTTAAAAATAGAACACAATATGTTTGTACTACTTCCACATGTTTATAATGGATCAGTACCGGATCATTATAAACATGTGGAAGTAGAACAAACAAATTGTTTTCTATTTTTAAAGTATAATGCCTTTCCACCAAGAATTGACAAATAACATCTTAAAAGTGTTTGAATTAAAGAGATTACAAGATATTTTTCAAAAAATATAATGTACTAGTAAGTATAAATGCACTCGTCATAGATGACGGAGTTGAAATTGAAATACTGAATGTAGTAAGTACTAGTACGTCGGAACTGTGTGTGCATTGCATAACATTTCGTTTTATATAGACCGCCAACGCTTACGTTATGAGAAAATTTCATACCTACATGTGATATGTGATAATAATAAAACGTCTGCAGAGTGGATTGGGCTATTATATATATAAGATAATAATCTTTCTGAATTAATATCGAGTAAATTTTTCCCGCTCTATCAAAAAGTCTCTCCGTTCTAGCGAAAGACCGTCGAAAAGGTCGAGTTTTGAGTAATTAATATAAAAAATGTTTTTTTTATCTCGACATTCGAATTTCTACAAACGGGACGTAGCGCGGTCAGTTAGCTAACAACTAGTCTTCTCTAAGCCCTATCCTTCTATCCTTACTCTCTCCTAAAAAGATAAGTCAACCGACTGAATAACAAGAATTTCTAGTAAAACAATTTCGATTGAGATAAGCTCCATTAGAAGTCCATATTCTCCACATATGGGATATCTATTCTCCTCGAATTGATTTTTAATGCCTTTGTTAAATTCTCCCTTTAGTTCGTACTATCTTAAATTCAAATGTCTGGTCCATTGGCAATTTACTGTAATGTGAAATATTATTCCAACTGTTTGTATGAACATTTTCATAATGAATCATCATTTTACTATACGTCTTGTCAATTAATTATTCCATAAAAGAAAAGTTTATGAGAAAATCTGCATCTTTCATATTTGCAGAGAATATATCGTATAACAAACAAACATCTCAAAACCAGCGTGCTCTTCCGTGGATGAGCGGTGCATTTCGAGTTAAATAAGTGATGCTAGTCGTTAGGAGGGTACAGGCGATCTGTCCCCTCAAACAAATGGGAGAGCAACCACAACATATTTTGTCGCCGCCTCTCCACTTCACGTGTCCATGTCAGAGACGTCACTGAGACGTAAACTGGATATGTCTTTATCTTTCGCATTAAACTCGTTGTAAATCATCCTTAACAATACCAGCCGGCATCTATAAGCCTATATGAAGATTTCTGATTGTTGATGACTTTTCGTGCATAAGCGACTTATTTCCCATTTTAGATTGATACCGCCGACTCTATAAAACGTTGTGTCACCATCAGTCATATGAGGGGTCTAGTAACATAATTCATCGTCTCCAGCATATGAAAAAAATGAATTATTAATGGTGCATTGTTCTTCGTGTTCACACCTACCATTAAAACTATAAAATATCTTTCTAAACTTACAAACTTCGATCTAAAATGAATGTGAAAATGCTATTAATTTTCAAAACTTATATTCTCCAATGCCCTATAATTGTCTAAACCAATAATCTCCATTCCAGCCAATGTGAGTGCAGCATTGAATTGTTATGGTCAACGGTGTTTGTTTACATATCACAGTTTAGGCGTCCATATCACAGTTTTACTTAGTTTAGCATGAAAACGGTTTTATTGGTTTGCCAAAAGCAAACATTGACGGAGACTTTGAGTTATGATACTAGAGTCCTCATATAGTCCTAATCGTTTTCATTGCAAAATTAAATTATTTCAACAGTTTAAAAAACAACTTTATCGAATTAAAATAAAAAAAACGTCTAATTAGTACAATTATGTTTTTTATTTTAATTATTTTTTTAATTCGATAAAGTAGTTTTTTAACCTGTTCTAACGTTCTCCTGGTATATTTTGATTTTGACAATATACAATTTTGCAATGGAAGTGTGTTTTTTTTCTTTTTTGATTAGCTGATTATTTTCATATAAATTATTAATTCTTGAAGTTAATAAATTATTGAACATAAAGAGTTTATATCTTTTTTAATATTGAGCTCGTATTTTGAATGGTAATATATACAGGTATAATAACAACAAGTAAAATATATCATTTTACATTAACCTATGCATGATAGTGTAGATGAGAATTTATAATGTAATAAAATTAATTATTATTTTAATTAGTTTTACTTTTTTTAATTAATTATAATTATATTAGTTGTAGAACATAAATATACAGAAAAAACCTTCCTGTTAAAAAATATGCTAGCGGAAATCACTTTCACGTAGTAATTAAATCAGAAAAAAATACAATTTCAAAATTTATTTTATGAATATATTATGTTGGCCAAAGAATATTATATTGAAAGAAATTTGGATACTGGTTAATAAACAATATTTATTTTTATAAAAAACATTTTTTGCCGCATGCACAAATTTTAATGTATACACTTCTCTCAGTACTTCTTAGAAATAGTTCACCTAAAAAAATGGTAATAAATTTATTGTAGCCATGTTATAATTACTTTTATTTGCATTCTTTGTAATCTACAGACTCATATGATAAAAAATATGTATTCTGTAAATTTAATATAAACATTATTCAGTGTTGATTTGCAACTGCCTGTCACTATTCAATGTAATAATATTATGCCAACACGAAAAACAAAACAATATGTAAGCGGTATTCACTTTGATGTAAGTTAAATAATAATATTTTTTGATTTTATTCGACTGCCTTTTAACATCTGCACTAAATTTATTCCAACCAATAACTTTTAGAAAACTAATTATTTTTTTATTGATGTTCTATTGGTTAATGATTTCTTTCTTTGATTGGATAGTACTATATAGGTATTTTCAGTGTACAGGTTTGATCACAGTTCTTCAAATGCCGACCAATGAAAAATAAATTTGAATCAAAATATATTTCACTACGAAAATAATATAACTAAAAATTGTAATTCATTATTCGGACAATTTTTGCTACCTCAAATTTTAAATACAAAAACGTAGTCCCGAATTTTAGATTATAATTATAGTTTCTGTAATATTCACCACCATTATTTTGTTTATTTTAATATTTAATTTGAATGCGGAAGTATTATTGAAAAAACAAAAAAATCAACCAAGTTATGGTCGTAAAAAACTAGACATAAAAATTCAGTAACAATTATTGTTTATATGTTATAAAACATACACAGCCTTTTTATTATAATTGTCAGTTTGATGATATTATTTCATAATATATAATATCGAATATGTTTAATTAAATTATTATTTTGGTTATCGTTTAGTTTATATATAAAATATATGATGTTTGTTTATATTTGGACCTTATTAGTTTATTAACTTTGTCATATCTTATTGTGTAGCATATAGACTCTTCACGAATCATCTATTTTAGCGAGAATTATTTCTAAATCAATCCCTCAACTTTGATCTTCAAAAAAGTAAGTAAATGCAGTTGTGATTAGGAGAAGACGAATCGCTATCATACTCCCCGGCTTCAAACCTGGATAGGTATACAGATAAACCGATCGAAAAACGATGTATGATAATATTCATTTCTTTAAGCGTTGACCATTTGACCACAAGACCGATACAACTTTAATACAGGTAAATCAGTTGAATAACATTCTTTAAAATTAGTAAAATAAGGGTAAACAGTTCTTTTAAAATATCGTAACGAAAATTTACACATTTTTATATCTGAATTCGCACAATTCCAACGGAGAAAGTCAGTAATTTGTTAAACCCGTAACCTGGTGGGAGTGTGCAGTTACAGCTATCAGTTTGTCTCTTGTGATTGGCAATTGAATCGCATGGTGACCAAAACAGAAGACAAGCATACCTTCATATAAATACTCGGCTAAATAGGTTTTTATAAAACCCCTTACACTTTAAGCAACCGTTTTTTCTTTACCAAATATGTACTCATATACAAAATTAATTTTCAAAAATGCAATTCCCAGTAGCTTATGCGCTAGTTTTAATTGACGTTTCCTATTGTATTGTGCTTTAAGTATAACAGTATACTCAGTTAAATTGTTAATTTTACACTACCAGTAATTCTTTCGCTTGATTGTTACTAAGCTAATAATTTTCAAGACATTTTAATTATTATAAATACAGTACTAGCAATTCTAAAGACTGAATACTTCAAAAATCTTTTAAAACTCACTCTTCGTTTATCCCCGTAACTATTTTTAGTCTTTACATTAATCGTAATACTGCATAATTCCATTAAGTATACATCTCTACTATATAGCAAAAATACATGTAGAAATATGTCTGTCGGTCACAACAACTCCTCCCAAACGACGCACATTAGCGACGTGAAATTTTGACACGTAATTTTAGTTGTAATTGTTAGTTCAACTGCGCTATTTTCAACTATCAACTCTCAACATTTGGCTTTTAACCTAAAACGGGATGAAAAAAGTAATAACAGGAGGCATTATTAAATGCAGATCAACAAGCTGTCTATCGGGAAGTTCTATGGCGACATAACAAGAGTGTTTTCTTTTATTTTAGCTGGTTTCAACTCTTAACATTATTATTAATTGGTGGACTATGCTTTGTGGGTGTAACAAAAGAGGTACAGTTGATGGTGATATTTTCAAATTTCAACATTAGCTAGGCAACGCCTAAATTGAATAACCTAATATAATCGTTAACAATCTTGAGCGAAGCCGGGTAAAAAATACTAGTGTTTCATATATCTTTTGTTGACCGTGCATTGAAAATGGTAAGGACTTATTTATGGTCTTCGGTTTCGATGTTCACGGGGTCGAATCTCATTAAGGACAGTTTCATAAGTTGATTTATGGATTCGTGTTTGAAGGCATGATGTCTAAAATTACCTCCCACCCATCCAATCCTATAAATGCGACAAAGCGATAGCTAGCCACTAGTCTTGTCCTAGTTTCGTCCTTCTATCCTTACTTTCTCCGAAAAAGAGATACTGAGTGACAAACAATTCTAGTCAAATAGAATCTTAGACATGGACAATTCCTCGGTTAGAATTCTCCTTTTTATCATCAACAAGAAGGAAAATGTTACGTTAAAATTTAAAATCTCAGATTCGAGTAATTTCTTAAATTGAATTTATGGGCTTCAAATATTCGAATTGAAAATTTATTTTATTGACACTCGGCCTGGAAAGGTTTACGTCAATGAAACCGGCGATAATGGTCGCTACCGAACATAATGCCACCACTTGGCTTCATTTATTTATTTTTTCTTTGGTTCAACTTTTAATGGAACTGAAATCAAATGAGATTGACGGTGGTCGTAAGTTTTAACGGAAATTGTTTTCTCTTTCACTCAATTTACATATCATGCAACTGAACGAGAATATTTCGAAATAAGTAACAACCATATATTATTTATAGTTTAATATAAAATTCTTTTATAGTTACACATAATTTATTTTCGTTTTTAATTCCTTAACCAACCAACCACAAAAAGATGTTTTATTATATTTATTTTGATAAATTATTACATAAATGACTTATCAATCTCTTCCGTATAAATGAAATGTCCAATATAAGTAAATAGTATATATATTATATGATCTCATACCGTTTGATTTGATTATCATATAGTATTTTGGCCATATTTTATTATTTATTACATGGAATAAGCTTAAATAATATTTTATATCACTAGTTATTTTTCGTTCCCATATTTCGGTCTCACGATCGTATTTTACTGGAGTTTGCGAATGTTACGGCATATAGCAGCATTGTTCTGGGTTAGCTTACTCCAATGATATTTACTAGATTACTACATATCAAAAATAAATATAGGGATATATTTTCTCATCTAGTGATATTAGACACGGAACATTAAACAATTTTACGTAACTTAGCCAATCAAAGAATGGAAATCATCAACAAATTTACAACATAATTTAAGACATCGACTAAGGGTGCTTGATGGAATTTCAATAATCAAATTTAAATTTACAACAAATAAATAAATAATTTATGTATAAAAAGTACATTTTACGTGTTTGTACTATATTATCATTTGTAGATGTCAATTTTTAATAGATCATTTCTCAAGTCTACGTACTATTGTATTAATAAATAGTAGGTGCACCTCACACAATAATTCTGTTCTATGCAACTTGAAAATTCATTCAACGACAATGTTTTCTTTTAAAAAATAACAAAATCAATAGCTTTACAAAATTGAATTAAACAAATCGCCGAGCAGTAGGACTACTAATAAAATACAAAAGATGTTCCTCGGGGTATTTAATTAAGCTTGGACAAAATGTGACAACCCACGTTCGTACATTCCAGACTGTCAGAATATCTTTGTTTTGGTGAATAAACAGGTGTTGCATACAACCATAACTCTATTTAAAAAAGCAATAAGATTACTAATGTTTAACTTATTGGCTAGCGATAATAATATATATGCAAGAGTTATTTATATACATACATTGGAATAAAACGTGTGTCATGTAAGCATTATTTAATTTCTATTTTGATAACTTAACATTTTATTAAGATATCGCATTAGATTACCAATTAAATTGAGTACTTTATTATTTTTTTTATATTTACGATAATATTCAATATTTATTTGTGTAATTTTTAATTCTGAATATTTTAAACCATTTTATTATAAACACTATTTTATAATCGTTAGCACACCTACATAAATATATGTAGAATAAATTTCTGGCTTAAAGAGTTTTATATAATCTTTAAAGACCCATATTGATTTGCGAGCCATACATTTACGATTAACTTTGAATGTTCTGTAGTGAATAGACTATTTTTCATCAAACTCTATATTCGCATTTTTTTACGCTTGCTATATAAAACTTGTTTAAGAGCCAATATACCTTTTACAACAATAGGTACTTACGATTTTTACTTTAATTAGGATGATTTTAAAATTAACAGATACCCAAATGTTTAATAAAAACCAATTTATAGGGGCAATGTAGATTTGTAAGACTGACATTGGGTGGACCGAATAAAATGTTTATAAAACAACATGCAGAATTAGTGAAAATGCGATATTTTTTTGCAAGAACCGAAATACATATCGATTTTTAACTCAATGATCAAGCTTTTCTTTTAATCTGGATTTAAGTCTATAATATCTTAAAGTTAAAATGATTATCCTGGCAATAAAGTATTTCAGTTAAGGAAATAATGCAATCAACCAAGAAAAAACATTAATAAAAATTAAATTATGTAAGATTATTTATTGTATTACTACGTCAAATTTTTGTTATTGATTTGAAGATTCATAAGCTTGTTGGATTCAAATGATCAATGTAACCAAATCAAAGTACATATAATACACTTCGTCAGTTGTAAATAATACATAACAGTAATAACCATTTAAATATTTCAATAATATATACTTTTACACCTTCAAATTTCACTAAGCACGTATGTTTACGGTTGATATCTCAAACGTTAATGTTTTAAGAAATATTTGTCTAATTCATCCACACGTATTGATTACTTTTTAACTGTTATTATATATATCAGTAAATTTTTGTACTAAAATAACCACTTCCCGATTTCTTTACATTAAAGTAAGCCAAAGGCCCATTGAGCACGATCAAAGACAACGCGCAGATTAGTTTATCGTAAAAACGATAAACGTTTTGTATGGTAAAAGGTCTTTCTGGCTTACTGCTCTTACGCCGGGACCGCGTGCGACCTAACGGACAAATTGAAAACACTCAACTCGAATACAATTTACCGCGTAATACTTACCTCACGATTTGATCATTGGGAATATTTTGCTTTACATATTCAAAAGGGTTTTCTTATAATGAAATATTTTAATTAATACGCACTTAAAAATGAATCTATCAAATTGTTCCGTGCTATGTTTGGTATATAAAACTCAAATATTTGCTATTTACCGTTCAGTATGAAATTGAAAATTGGTTTAATTTTTACATTGCACTTGTTTGCCCAAACAAATTCAAGCTCGAATGTTAGAAAACAAGTGACTGTTATTTAAATGGATATGGAAGATCGTCGAGCACTATCCATTGGATCTACTCAGCGGTACTGAAGGATCCTGAAGAAATCAAAGCAATTGACGAGTAACAGGGGATACCGAGTGGCCGAGTGGTATCTATACACCCCATATAAGAAACGTATACAGGTCAAGAAGGCTTTGTTTAAATGTAAAATATCAAAAAAATTTCAACTGCTATTTTAATATGCTTAATTTCTTTATCTTTTACGATCAATTTTCAACGGAAAATTTAGTGTAGATCATTTCATATATTTTTACCTCCGAGTGATGGCTTTTAGAATTCTTCATATCATTCTTTTACTTGTGATTTGGGCATGAATAGTTGTATCGGAAATGCAAACTTTCACATTTTATTAGTGAAATTGTAAATTTGATGTCATAAAAACATTATCCGATAATCGATTAAAACTTATACATTGTTCTTGTAGATAATTTATTTTGTTAGATCTGATTTGCATATTAGCAAAAGTTCTAATATTCATAATTTAATATGTGGCATACTTTTTAAAAAAAAGTGTAAATTCTCATACAAATATATTAATATGTCATGCAAACCAAATATTTATATGCACATATCACCTGATACAATTAAATTACTCACAATATATACAGCTTTTACCTTGAGTTATAGCTTAATATCGATTTTTTAATATTTTAATTTTTGACAATATACAACCCATTAAACTATTGGTTTGATATAAAATATTTAATGTGGTATATTTTAACACTTTGGATAAGTATCCAAAAACTAATTGTATGCAACACTTACCAGAACATCAATCAATGAAGGCGTACTTGCGGTACGAAAAAAACTTTTGATGTGTAAAATATTCTTATTATAAAAATCGCATGTATTGATTTACAATGTATAAATCAATTCTTTTAATTATCAGTTATTTATTGTTTGTAGTGAACTTAGATTTAGAAAAACACATTAATAAAAATAATATTTTTAAATAGCTTAATCTGACACATTGCAACGCCTTAACGTCAATAAAAACAACTTAAATCATCCGAGACTATGCGAAATATATAATTCTGAGCGTGCACATAAAAATCTGATCAATTTATATTGGAACAAGCTAAAACTAATACACCAGAGATGCATTTCCCTATTTATTTATTTTCAGAACTATTATATTGTATTATATATTTAATTGAAAAATATTTCTTTAAATTCATATTGATTTTTTGTGGAAATTTTTGAACCAAATATACCAATATCTTTCCTGTGCAGGTTGGGCTTAGTTAATCATAAGATACATTGGAACAAATATTGCATCGAACAATATACATTTCACTTATCTTTAAGCAAGATGAACTTTACCCGTACTCGTCATAGATGACAGTATTGAAAATGAAATACTGAATTTATAAATTAACTAGAACGTCGGAACTATCAAGTCTACGTTTGCACCGCGAGCGCTTACGTCATGAGAGAATCTCATACCTAAATGTGATATGGGATAATAATAAAACGTCTACAGAGTCTCTGAATTATTATATATATATAAGATAAATTGTTTTTTGATATCTTGTAATGTTTTTCCACCAAGGATTTATTAATTAGTTAATAACATAACAGAATAACTTGATATTTTTACCATTCGTAACTTTTTAAGTGATTACAAAAAGATTCACTTAATTCTTGTTTCTTTATTTTCCATAAATCAGCGAATGTCAAATATTCAAAATTAGTTAAATAGCTGTAACTGTAGCTATGAAGCATGCAACATAAATTTATGATAAACAAAATGAAAATCAACTACCCACGCTTGAATGAATATAATCGAGTATTACGTTTACCTATTTAAGAGCCATTCATATTCAAAATCAATACTTGAATACTCTTAAATAAAATTTTCAACAGTAAAAAAATGTTTTGGCTTCCAAATAACTATTGGCATGACGTATTTTATAAGAATCAATCAATTCTGTTGTTGAAACCAATTGAATTTGATTATTTTTTTTTAATCTAATCTTGACAGCGGGCCTGCTCCGCGAATAGTAATTCTAAGCGCTTTATGGTTCAACGGCACCTCTCCACCTGCAAGATAGCCGGGGTCAATCCATCACGTGAGCAAAATCGGGGCGCACAAGTCAACCGGTGCAGTCGTGAGCCTCGGAGCATGCTCCGCGTTCCATGCTCCATCGACTGCCGAGAATGCTGGGTGACCAGGTCAAATGGCCACACCGCAGGATGGCCACGAATCCTTCCAAAGAACAAAACAAATCTCGTGATTGAGCGGTGACGGTGCTTCGACACGATCATAACCGTATCTGCGCCCATTAAGACAATAATACTGCGAGCATCTCTTTCCGGGTTCACTATTTTGAATAATTTCTGCAGTATTCCTACTTCACGTGTATCAGTATATCATTTAAACTATCTCCAAGTTTATATAGCTAATGAACGAAATAGTTAAAAAATCTATATTACTATAATAATGAACAAGAAACAATTTTTATTGATATAGACGAAAACTTACTTCTCGCCATTTTCAATAAAAACAATTGTCAGGTTGATTCGGATTGTAAGAATGACCTTCACCTTTGTAGTTTTTTTTTTTACATTAATATATTTGATTTGAATTAAAAATAAAATTTACTGTAATTATATTAATTAACCTAAAAAGAAAACAGTTTACTAGCTTCATAGGCTATTACTTGAAAAACATATTTTCTCTGAATTAAAAATTAAATAACAATCATCTCTGACATTAAGTTTTAACTGCTATACATATTTTTAAGGTGTTAACTGTCAATTCTTGGTGGAAAGACATTATATTTTAAAAAAATAATACACAATTCATTTGTAGTATCGTATTTTATAAGTAAATATGTGCAAGTAGTACAAATGAATTGTGTTTTATTTTTTAAAATAAAATGCTATGCATATAGAAAGAATTAATTGCTTGGGAAAATAATTAAAACTTATTAATATCAATAATTTAGATGAAGCTTGTTTGATTAGCTGCTAGAATAATTATTTTTTCCAAGTCCGCCCCCAATGTGGAGCATATGGTCTCCTAATGGAGGCATCTTAACAGAATTTTCCTTAAATGCTTTTTACTCAGTTGCTCAATCTCTCTTTTTTTGAAGAGAGTACGGGTCTTAGAACAGGGTTAGGACAGAACTAGTAGTTAACTAATCGCTCTCGCTACGCCCCGTGAGGATCGGATGGGTGATAGGGAGGAGTTTTAGACATCACACACACTCAGACTACGAACAGAAATCAATAAATCGATTGAGAGATCCATTTATGAAACTGTCCGCACCGAGAATTGAACCCGAGACATCCGTAACCATAGCCAACGACGCTACGAACTGCGCCACGGACGCCGACAGCTAGAATAATTATGGAATCAAAAAATAAACTATTTATCAATCAACATTTCTTATACTAATCGTCGACCAATACAGAACAGTTTCTAACTGGAGAAATGTTATGATTAGTAGATCCCCGTATGTTAATTGGATACCTTTTTTATCTCTTCACCATTATTCATGTTGTATATTACAATAAAGGGACCCATTTTGAGGTCAGAGTGCACAAGGCACGTGTTCTCACGCGGCGATAGATAGATGACTGCATAAGTTACCGTATATAGTTTTCTATTACATGAATTATTGAAAGCCAATACGAATCTATTCTACAAAGCAAAATGAAAAATGTAGGATACTCCATACTATCTTTAAACTAGTAATTTTAACATATTATTTATAGTTTATATATGAAATTTACCTATTAATATTCAAATCGAGAGTTTATAATACAAGTGGGATATTTTGTAACCCCGGGATCTTGTCTGGTTTTATTGTTCAGATGTACTCGGGATCGTTAACATAAAATCAAGAGATTTCCAGGATTAAAATCTTATTCAAATACCTTGAAACTTCTAGATTTTATGCATCAGTAAAAGAAAATCCAGTAATCATCCACTTTCCATTAAACGTAAAACAAACAAACAGGCGAGATATTCCAATGCTTATTCATAAACAGTTCTAGCAGTTTTGCAGTTTTCCCATGCGTTTGATTCTATTCTGTTAAGTGATTGCTAGATACAAAATATAATTTAAATTTTAGTCTATTCTCACGGTTTGTCGTGGATGGTGTTTCTTAGCAATTGGAAACTATAAAAGAACTGTTAAAACAAAAAACGACGTGAAAGTAAAATGTTAAGTTATGCTTTAAACGCTATACTTGTTTGTTTATGAGGCGTCAGTGATATTTTTGATTGAACATGAAAGGGCAGTCTATTAATCGATTGGATTGTATCGCTGATAAGAGTAGCAAGTACTTTCACCTTGATTGTTGAAATAAAAAATAGAATTGAAGCAATTTTAGGAAAAGAAGTTTAAGTCCACAATCGATGAAACAGCGAGTAATTTAATAATTCATTTGGTAATTAATACGTATGAATTTAAAGGGTACGTTTTTTTTTATTTAATAAATTCTTACTGTTTAGTTACAGATTTTTTCTCTTTTACCTACTGAACCTATGTATGGCGTGCAAAGAGGTTTTGCAGTATCCTGACTATTTTTATTTCTAGGGTGAGTATAGACTACTAGGTCTTTTTCTCGCATGTATTATAATAGCTCAGTATTGTCTTACTAGATACTTACTAGATTCCTTTAGACGAAGGCTTTGAATGATGAAAACGATGATACAGGCCACTTACGAACACTGATTGTGGGTGTTGGCAGTAAGCAGAATTGTTCATTTCTTATCAGGAATTGTTCATAAGGTGAGCTCAAAAGTGAGCGCATAGATTTTCAACGTTTCAATACTATCAGCAGTCATTACATAATTATTCTAACCAACTTAAATAATAATTACATATTTTAAAAAGCAGTAAAGTTAATTGATACAATAGCTGGAGTTAAATGAATGAGTGTCTTTAATAGTAATTATTTTCTTATTGGACTTGTCTTATTCTAGTAATAAACATCTCAAATTAAGTCAATCGACTAGTAGCGCGGAAGCCATTTAAGTGTATTTCATATGGTTTTTGACAGACACTTCCTCCAATGTTAGTCGGTCGTGATAAAATTATAACGAGGAATTTTTACAGCTCAGAAATCGGCCGTTCAACTCGTGACATTCCAGTTCGACTCTTGACTTGACACAGGTAGTTTATACTTGTCCGTTTGTTTATGGATTTCAAATCCTTCGGCGGCCTTTTATTGAACGATTTAAGAACTTATACAGGTGGATTGTGTTCGAGGCTTTCGGTGTTTTATTTCTTTTTTCGCCATTAGAATAAGTCGTAACTCATCGTACACATTTCAATTGATTTCTATTTTATTACAACCCATTTCTAATAAATCAATTTAAAATAAATTCTTGCACAAGCTTTTACCATATTACGAATTCAATATATACGATTTTGTTTCCATATAACAACTCATAACCACAACTAATTAATTGACTATGATTAAATACAACAAAATCTATCAAGTTCTAAAAAATTGGATCATTTCACCATAATAATAATAATTCATTTCATATATTTTTCCAATTTATTCATTATTTACTTTACTCTAAATGATTTTTTCAAACTATAAATCATCGATACACTATTGAGAGTTTTTTAATCTCTCTTAGCCTTTTTGGTGTTACTAATGAGAATCAAGAATACAAAGTATGGATTTTTCACACTATTTACCTGTTTTAACGATCAAAGAATGCTTCAAAAACTTTAATATTATAAAACACCACCGAGGAAATAATAAGCACTTTCCTTGATTATCTTAACTAAACTATACAGATTTCCGTCACATGTATTGAATAACTTTAGGTAACAATATAAAATGATTATTAAATATTTAAAAAGTATATCAACAATAATTTATTTATGGTCATTAACCATTTTATGAACAAAATGGTGCTATATTTATGAAAATACAAACTCATCAAGACTTTGTAAAATCTGTGTCAAATAAAAACCGACAAAACAATTTCGGTAATCTTGATATGTGTCCGCATAAGAATTAATAGTTTCCAAATTGTGTTTTTATATCAAACGACTACTATTAAATAGAGATTTTTTCTTTGTAATGTTATTTAAGACAAATTATTGATACCTTATCTTGTTTAGATAGTTTTTCTTCCGTAAGTGTTTCATTACTAATCAAATGATTTTTTTATATATTCTTAATCCAAAATTTAAGTCATTTGGAATCAATATATTCAAAGAATTCATTGGCTTATTTCATATTTTTTTGGGATAGAACAGAATGAATATAATATAATAAGTATTGTTTTCATTCCGTACTTCTCATAAATATATTTAATTCCGAAAACTATCTTCGCAAAACATAGCCAAATCGCATTCCAGGCCAATAATACCCCGATAGACGCGTCCCAAATCGGTGTAATAAAAATATGTCGAACCATACGATGTTTGGTCGATGGAGTGCACGCATAAATCAAGCAACGGCGCTACGGGCACCCATTAGGTCACCCGGAGAAGATACTTAATATACTCAGTTACTATACCAACAACGAACGTAATTATATCGCCAATCTGACCCCGGGCATCGCGATTAACGCATTCAGCTCGCAACCAACTGTTATCTATTGTTTGAAAAAATACAAAATATCTTGCCACAACTAATTGATGTGTTATATATTCTTATTCGTGAATTTCTACCAAAAAATTTCATTACCGTTCCATTAACTCCAATATTTCTAAAAATGCAACCGATCTTTCACGAGGTACAAATAATGCATACATAAATATACTTTAAATGATGCCTGTTTCTAATCTGGACCGTACGGAAGCCTCATAAAGCATTTCAATAGAACAATGATGATGAATACGAATTGAACTTTTTTTACTGTATACCCACAATCAGTATTCGCAAGTGTCTTTTTCTACATTTTTTCCCATTCGTAGCTTTCAGCTGATATAACATATAAGTAATACAGTTTTCAGTTGGAATACATACCGTAAAGGGATGTAAAGACTTGTGTGCTCATATGTATTAGCGACTGACTACTTTTCATATAATACACGATAAGCGGCTAGCCACCAGTGCGTATAGGCACTTAGTCTATACCCAGGCTAGAAATAAACAAAAGTTGGGAAACTAAAAGTCCGCTTCTCAGGCTTCACATTGTTTCAGTAGGTTGATATAAAAACGGAATGATTTTAACGAATAAATTTTGTAAGCCGGACAATTAAGTATTAACCTCAGTTTATAGATTGGCTCGGGATATCCAGATGTATATTATATAGGGACTAGTTGTTGTAAGCCAATCATTCTCCATTCGCCGTGTTTATGTAGGATTGGGTATGGAAGGAAAAATAATACATTACAAACATGCCAGTCTTTGAATACAACTCCATCAAATGACTGTAAATATTCCGCATAAAATCTTCAACTGGGTGATACGAATCATTGATCACGAAACGAACTACGGCGGAAACCCGTTACATTGGCGCTAAATTAAAATATAGATTAACAAAAAAATACACTGCAGTAAATAATATTAATACCTCACCATTTAAAAAATTTGTTATGAACTCTTGTAAAAAATGTGCGAGAATTTAAAATTTATTGTTATGTTGTTTGTTTATCGGACCTTCAATGAGTTAATACCTCTTATCATAGATGATGAAAAAATCGTGATGCTCACTTACTTTGCTTTGAATCTGACAATAAAATAAATAAACAGGTATCGTATCGATAGTCGATACGGTGAAATGGCCACAGTCATTTTATTATTATTGCTCATTCAATATGCATTAAAACGATTTAATGAAATCATTTCGTTTCAAGCACTTTTTTACCGCTTGGAAATTCAGTTCCCGCTGGAACTAATCTATGGTACTGTGATTAAGTATAGAAAACATTGGTGTTACACTCGTAAAATAAAATTTTATTGTCTGTTGCTTATTCTAGTACCGTTTCTGAAACATTTTTTTTGTAACATGTGTATCAATTTGTCTGTGTATACAACTCAAAAATTCCACTAAATGGGAACACAAGTAACCAATCAAGATTTACTATCAGATTAAATCGCTATATTATATACATAATAATGACTACCTGTATATCTGAAACAAGTTGTTAAAGTTGTGGCAATATTTTCAATAATTTATAATAATAAATATTTATATTATAATACAGCATCACTATTGATTATAGCAGTGACATTGTAACCGAAGTCAACGACGTTGACCACTGCACCACTAACCCGACATTGACATGTTTCGGGTTCAAATTTCGGTACGGACAGTTTCATAAATTGATTCTTCAATCGAATTGCGGATCTCTGTTCTTAGGCATGGATCCTGTCAATCCTATCCTTCTATCCCTACTCTCTTCGAAAAAGATAGGTTGGGCAACTGAGTGACAAGCAGCACTGGTAGAAAACTTCTGTTGAGATACATCCATTAGGACGCCATATAACACACACAGACTATGTTTACTTATATTACAATACAGCATCATTATTAATTTTGGTATTGTCATTTTAAAATGATGATAATTAGATCCGAATAATTGGTCCAAATTAAAAGGATTGATGGGAAAATCCTGAAGATGCGTGGATGTGACAAAAAACTCAAAAAATGACAATTGAAGATGTAGATTTAGTCACTCGCAATATTCCGCCAACTCTATGCTGAACATGATAGTCATGAACAATTTCAAATACTCAAACAGATACATATATATATATAATATTCATTAATATCTTTCTCTCACTGCTACTTTTTTTTCAGTATCACACAAGAATTAGTTTTATTTATTTATTTATTTTTTTCCATGTCCGCTCCCAATTTGGAGCATATGGTCTCCTAATGGAGGTATCTTAACAGACTTTTTCTACGAGAACTGCTTGTTACTCAGTTGCTAAACCTCTCTTTTTTTTTCAAAGAGAGTAGGGATAGAAGGATAGGGCTATGAGAGAACTAGTGGTTAGTTAATCGCTCTTGCTACGCCCCGTGAGGATGGGATTGGTGGGAGGGAGGACTCAGACTACGAACAGAAATCCATAAATCGATTGAAAGATCAATCTATGAAAACCCGAGACATCCGTAACCGTAGCCAGCGACGCTACCAACTGCGCCACGGACGCCGACAGCTAAATGTAAATAACTTAACTCATTACATTTTTCTTTTCAATTAAACACCTTCTAGCTTACAATAATGATATAAAGGAAAGCTTCTAATCAGATAAGAACTTGGGTAGAATGCGAGGATTTAACGTTGAGCATTTGAAGTAAATATAATTTATAATATCTCAGTGATCATGTCGCTATTGTTATAAATAACAAATATATATTCAGCTCAGTTGAACGCTTTAAATAATAGTGAATCTTTACAAGGGTTGTCATCCTGACTATCAATAGTGTTAGAAATTATCCGACATGTTTTCAAGGTTTTGTTATCATTATTGCTATCTACTTAAACATATTTTCAATATAAAGTATTTCAATATATGTATATTATTGTATATATACATTGCCGGGTTTATGGTCAAGTGACCAACGTCGATGGCTTGGGTTGCGATGCTCCTGGGCTCAAATCCCCCTACGTACAGTTTCATAAATTGATTTTTCAATTGATTAATGGATTTCCGTTCACTACCACTAGTCCTGTCGACGCCCTACTCTTTTCGAAAAAGATCAGTTCCGCCACTGAGTAACAACCAAACTTCTGATGAGATAAACTCCATTAGAAGCCCATATGTTCCACATTGAAAGCGGACATGTTTAAAATGTATGTTTTGAATAATCGCGTGACTTAATTTCCTGTCTTTCCCAGCCAAATAAATATATTTTTTGTGAAGTGGGAATAAGTAAATTTATAAATGTCAAGAGACAAAATCTTTGGTAATATGTAAAGTTATATAAATATAAGATTGTTATTGGTCCAAAAAATATCACATAACTGTAGCTACTTTTCAGCCCACCCTGCCACCATTGTGACATTTCAATAAAAATCTCTAATGTACTCTCATTTAAAAATATTAAATGTAACAAGTTTGTTTCTAAATATTTTACTATCACACAAAAATAGTTTTTATGTATATTTCGTTTCTTGAAATTTTTACAGCATTCACTTTATTTTCTTTGAAGTAAAGTATTTTTCAAATTAAATATTGTTTTGAAAATTATTAATGGAAAACTAAATAACAAAAGTGTTCATAACATTAAGGATTAAACAATATATAAACCAACATAAACTAACTTTTTTATGTATTTATACTACATATGATTGCATATTTTTCTGTGCTCTCCCAAAGTCGAAGTCTCATGTTGAATTTACTTTTAAAATATTGCACTAGGTCACACAGTTTTCACTCTGTCTGATTATAGTATTAATAATTTAAATATCTGACTTAGTAACAATAATAAGTAATTTGAAATTCCCTAGTGGTTATAGTAAAAGTAAGTTTAGTATAAACGCATGGCATAAAAATATATTTCCCACGCGGCCTTTCTTCTAATGCAATAGTAACCTTCAATCATAAATCTCAGAGCCCTCCGATATAACACGATATCGACTGTTATAGTTTTACGGTCAGAGAGTAACGCTGATAGGCTTAAAATATATTGCGGGCTGTATTGTTTCGATTGTAAACCATTCTGGAAAATAATTAACATGATCAAGTTGAAGGTTCTCGTCAAAACACTGTTGCTTTTCAATGCCAGCATATAACAGTTCTTTCAGTCTGTATTTTGATCATCTTTATGACCACGGTTATAAAATACATGCGTATTCACACGTCATGGATTTATCACGCCTAAATAATATATCTGACGTTACTAATTAATTAAGAAATACCCGTTTAATTTCAATATTATAGAAAAGTTCCCAGACGTTATCTTAGTTTTTATCATCAGCATTCTATGTCATTATTTGTTGACAAATAAAAAATTTCAATATATAGTTGGTAAATATAATGTTTAAAGCAATATAACGGCTTAGGGGCCTTTTATTTATGACAACCAAATAAATAAAAGAACAACAATTTAACAACAGAATTAATATTTTAATGAAAACGAAAGAAATTTTTGCATTGTGTAATTTCATTTTAATGTAAAAATCATTTTTCCACGTTTTTTGGTAACAATAAAGTATTGAAATTGATATACGTTTTAACGTTTTATATAGATTTTAATTTAAAAATATTTTTTTAACCATGTCCGCTCCCAATGTAGAGTATATGGCCTGCTAATACAGGTATCTTAACAAACGTTTTTCTACGAGTACTGCGTATTACTCAGTTGCTCATACGTCTATTTTGGAAGATTCGTTAATGAAATTGTAATTATACCATAAAAAATGCCGAAAAAATACTATATAGGTATGTATCGTGACAATTGATTAAGTTCCTCTTTAAAAAATCGTTTAATTTGTAATAATTGACTGTGGCACACAGCCCACGAATGGCGTAAACAGCAACTGCAAGCATGAACCACATTCCGTCGCGTCTATACGGTGCTGTGTGTCGCGGGCCTTACAAATAAGGTTATTAAACAGCAACTGCCGCCAAACTTTAAAATTGCGTGAATTAAAAATGCTCTTTGAGACATCTTTTGCATTACCTCTTGTGTACTACTCGGTGATGAGATATGTCCAGTGACGAACTAATTTTTAGAAATGTTTCCATGCATCACTCTTTGATCATTACATTAAAAAGATTGTTATTTTTATCTGAATTAAGGGTAAATTCCAACGATATATATTTTTACACTATAATTGGAGAAATTATACGCTTAATCAATATTTACATTGAAATATTTCTTCATTTGTTTTTGGCCTCAGAACAATATATTTATTATTATAAATATATAATATATAAGTGGTTCACGTTTGAATTCTACTTGACCTGAATATCTAAAAATGAAATTATAAAATTCCACACAATTATTTATAAGTGATCCATATCAATTCCTTTCATTGGGATTTAGTTACAACAATTTATTGAAACAAAAAACCCAGCACTACTTTCGGCAATTTACGATTATAATAAATACTTATTTATGATTGAGTTCATCGCGATATGAATGCAAACATTTTTGAAATATTATATCTATTACCAAATCTGCAATTTGAATGCCATCTTTAATGTAATGCAAATGATAAATAATCGCTATTTTTTTTAGACAAACGGTGAGACCGTCGTCTACTTCGGAAAGTACTGAAGCATAACAGCAAAAAACGTTCAAGTTGGTATAGTCATCCGTCTTTTTTGTCATATCTAACAACAGGTCCGGTTTACCTTTATCTTCCGTATCGATACTTTCTTTACAATAATTCTACATACACTAACATACACGAACGGACATATACAGTGTTTAAGAAAATACTTTTCACTTGTCAATTTATTTACCTGATTGCGGACTGTCTGGGATACGCAGCTTTACACGGTTAAAACCAAATGCCATTTGTTTAACTCATTCATTCTAATACTGCTGTTTACGGTAGCAAATTATGGAATATGAATTAGGTTTGAAGTGGTTCGAAGTAATTCGGAAATTATGGAACGAACCAACCAGCCCTTCGTTACTTCAACGGTCTTGTAGAAACGTAGGAAATGACTGAGTGACGTACGCCAAGAAGAATATAAGAAAATTTAGCAATGAAAAAACAATGTGTTCTTTATCTTTTCGTGTCACGTTCTTTCTAAATTTGGTGACCAATAAAAGTCTTTCAGTTGTTTTGTTTATTGGCTTAATAGGGTTTCTCGGTGCCTGTCATTTCACAATTGACCTCTTTTTGTTGATCCAAATCTATCTACGGCAACTATTAAATTTATATTGGCTCCATTTATCTTCAGTCTCAAGTCAAAAATGATAAAGCTGTTCACCATTACTAGGTGCATGCATCTACAGTACTTGTCGGTTCATGCCTTTAATGTTCTCCGTTTACATGGTCACAAAGAAGGACGAGGCAATAATATCACGCATTACTGTATAAGGAAGGGACGAGCTAGGAGTATATTATTTGTGAAGTTAAGAAACGCTATACCTTGTGCTGTGATTCGGCCAACCTGAAAAAAATTACTGCTTCTATACCCAAAACCACGCAATGTCAATATGATTTGATTTTCTTGAATTTTCTTTAAACCTTATGATTTAGACATGCTTTAGTTTTGAAATATCAGGTACGAGAAAACCACAAATCTAACAAAACCAAAATAATTAAATCAATTACAATTCTCTTGATTTCACGCCATAATAATATCATATGAATGCTTTATATTGCTTATCCAGTGACGTTACAAAATTCAAGCGTATATTTTCTTGCGCTTGGGAGTATCAGAAGCAACTGCTATAGATCTTTTAGTTGATTCTTTTTCTTTGGAATATATTAAAATTAATTATTCTTATTCATAATTGTGTGTTTATTCAAGTATGTAAAATTCAATTTTGTATACTCTTATGTCTGTATCTTTATTAAATATTGTTTTGCACTGGCTGCAAAAAATTGTGGCCTATCAATTGACAGGCTCCAAATAAGTGATAAGAATACATATTTAGATACAAACGTATTTTAAGTAATGATTTCAAAATCTGCTTTTGTATGTTTGACCAGTGCGGCCATAGCGCACACAAAGCAATTTGATAAAATAAACATTTAATCGAGCGTCGAGCCGCAAGCTGTTCCGACGCCTAATCGGGACGCTTTGTCTTCTCACCTCAGTGACGTACATAAGAATATTAACTTTGGACCCTAAAATGATCGGTCTAAATAAATACGCGCAAATATTTTGTACTTCTTCGAAGAGATTTTTTTTATTTTTGAGCCGAACTCTTCAAAATTATTCTAAAATAAATTTTAGAATCAATAATAATGACAAATGAAAATATGCAACCCAAAATAATAATTTAATTTTTCACATCTGCAGGTTATTTGTTTCATTATTTTTTGTATGACATTTAAAATTAATTTAGCTTCCTGGCAGTAGTATTACAATGTAATTCAGTCACTCGTTATCACACTTATAAATGAAAACATTGATCGATCTATCCAGCTTGAGGTGAACCTTGCTTATCTCAATCAGTCTTCTTCATTCCACCTGGTCTTCCACCTTACTACACCAATCGCTGATCCCAAACACTCGTAGGTCTTGTGACACCTAATCTCTCCGTCACCTCTTAGGAGAAGAAAACGTGAAGCATTTTGGAGGCATCCGCTTATTATTATACATTGATTTTATTCAATTGAATTTATAATAATGACATCGCGCATTTACAATATAATATATCTCACCATGATAGAGATGATTACCACAGAAGAAGCAAGCCAGAATTAAGCCATCAATGACGTGGATCGATTGCGTGAAGGAAAATTTGACTTACATGCATCATGGATAGAGTCAGTGAAACGTAAATTCCTTCCCATAGTTATCTTATTTATAGAAGAGTTTACAGTTATATTTAAAAACAAAAGTCAAAATGTTTTACTGCGCCTTTGAGTCCGCTGCTAACTGTAAACCTATTTTTTAGCCTTACGCACGATAAGGCAATCTGCCAAATTATAACACATTATACCAGGAGACAACATCTCCAGCCCCGGGGCAAAGTGATCAATATTATCGGCACTAATATAGACCACGTGCTATGGTCTAAAAATATCAAATAACTCTAATCAGTTTTATTTTTAAGCGGACATAATTTAAAATTTTATTTCATTTATAAATACCAAACTTTTACAGGTTGCGGCAATCAACATTTTATTACTCGCCATGTTTGAGAATGTTGATTTAATCGTCAACGAATAAAGGATTTTTGTAAATAAATTTATTAAATTTTTATTGCACGCGATACTATCTCATTTTCTATAAACACGTTTTTATTATGAATTTTAAAACTTTTTTCGTGAAATGTTTAACACTATTGACATTGGAATAATTTTCTTTTTTTTAATTGAATATTAAAAATAAGTTATAGGTAAATGATAATGTCTCAATTAGTATTTCATACTTGCTTGATTTATCGTGGAGAGATTTATAATCTTCAAGATGTGAAAATCATTTTTATTACATGTCCAAATGCACTCTCTGTCTCTGCGCATGAAGTGACAGAGAGAGAGAGTGTGTGTGATTGGTGCGCTAAAAATTTACAGATAAACACATTGGAACAATCACAGAAATGAAAGAAAATTTCAATCGGGAATAAATGAAAGTGAATCTCCAGATATTGTATAATTAACCAAACACAAAAATTAATTTAAAATGACAGAAACTTGAGCCTGTAATGAGAGAAGCAAGTGTTGTGTAAGTCGTGTAAACATTTGCTAATCACATCATTGGTTCAATGAAAATTATAATTAGATATGTGATAAATAGGCTATGGTAAAACTGAGTGATAGTTCATTAAGTGGCAAGAGACAGATCTGAGACGAGATTTTGATTTATGGGCAGACTCCAATACTACACTGCTTTTATTAAAGATGAAAAATCAACGAAAGACTTAAACAGAGGTGGGCAACGCGGCAACATAGTACACTTTAATGAAATGAAGAATTTCACTGACAAATATGAAACCGATATGTATAAAACTACTATTTCATATTTTTCGTCATGGCATGAACCATGAACGATAATAATTATTAAAGATACGAATGAAGTTTTAATCAATGTTCACTTTGTCATATATAAATCGGTTGCGTTGACCCTGAAAATGAATCGCAGAGAGCGATTCTTACCCCCCCCCCCCATATCGTTTGCCCTTAGCCCTCTGCGTAGACAACGGTTGAGTGACTAATATACAACTAATTCTCATTACAACTTGCATTGAGATTTTTCCATTAAGATTTACCACATTTCGTAGGCATTGTATGAAGGTAAGTCTTCTCCGGCAGTTTTAGTATACAAATCAACTGACATATAAGCAACAGGAATTTTTATGACGTTTTTTAAACTGAAACTACTAAATAATCCATATTTCTTGTATGAAGTTGGCTGATCCTTTTTTGCATCCGAAAAGTATGAAAAAAATCGTTACATATTCAACAAATATGTATCTCATTCAGTAGTTATAGTGAGAATTATTTAATAACAAATAATTTGAAAATGTTTTTAGAAACGAAATCATGTGTCTATTTGTAAAAAACAGTATTGTTGTTTTGTGACTATACAACGGCTGTCTTTATTCATTAAATTCTACATTTATAAAAATCGGTACCCCGGTTAAATTAAATTGTAGATGGTACTTACTGTCCAGCAACATTAAGCAAATTAAAATAATTGTCAGGAGTGTGTTAGGAGCAATTATCTTGCTATACATTAAAATGCGCTTGAAAAAAATGAAAATATGTATTAAAATATGGAATGCTTCTATGAATTAAGATCTACTAGCTTCCCTTAAGATGCTGGAAAAGTATCACACACAATACGACATGACTGTCTGGCACAAACGTGGGTCAGGCTGACATAACTAATTCTTCCCTTTCGTTAACCCTCTTAGAAAATTCCCAGAGGACGTCACCGGCATCCTCTACATCTCTGCCACATTTAAAATTCGGCCAAGCTCTAAGAGGTTAACTGTGACTGTTAAATATCAATTCTCAATGATTCATTGTAAAATAAAACCGGTAGTGACCTTCATTGATTAAATATGGCCATAAAGCGAAGCGCTTTAAAGCTAATTCCCGTAAACCAAGGCGCCATAAAAAAAGGTGTTACCGTACTTTATAATCATTTAATTTCTTAATGATATGAAACTCATAATAACTAATATTAATAACCTGTTTTTTTTTTAATAAAACACTATTTTAGCTATAAATTAACGATGTTTCTTGACCTCTGAATTAGTAGTTAAGGAGGTACAGATTTCGCTCTCTCCACCTCAGCCATTCAAATGCAAACTAGATGGTCATCATGATCAAACAATGGAGAGAAAACTAGTCTTCGATGCGAACAAAGGTCACCAAATGTTAAGTACGAAGACATTAGACCTTAATGAGTCCCGCGATACTGTGGATCCCGTTGTGCTTGGGGATTAGACCGAAAACCTAAAATTTATTCCATTTTTTCATTGTTATTCAGACGTATAAAAATATTAGCATTTCAAAGGCCTTCGAGATAATGCTGGCGCCTGATCGTTTTGTTTCGATATCAAGTATACATTATCGTCATCAGACGGTACCTGTTTACTTTTTAATACATAAATAAATGCTTATTCAAATTAAAAATAGAATTGTTATTAAATTAGATATCCACTAACTATACTTTGAACAGAGTGATAAATTTATTCTATGCAGATTATTAATAATTTTGAATTATTCTACTGTTGATTATATTTGCTGACCTAAATCTATCATTATCTTAAACTATTGTCAGCCTATGTGGTCTAGTGGCAAGTGCTTGCCCTAGCGATCAGGTGGGTCCTGGTTCAATTCCCAGCAAGATCAATATCAAATTAAGATTATTTAAATTTAAATTTGTGAATGTGGACATGAATGACTTGAATGACTTCTAAAAATTCTCATCGAGTTTATCTCGTATGATTTTCTAATTTTCAAAAATTTGGCACATTGGCTGTCAGCTGTAATGCCAGATATTTTTTTTAAATATAAATAAAAAATCTGTTATAGATTGCAATTTTTTTTCATGTCCCCTCCCAACGTGGAGCATATGGCCTCCTAATGGAGGTATCTTAACAAAAAATTTCTATGAGAACTGCTTGTTACTCAGTTGCTCAACCTCTCTTTTTCGAAGAGAGTAGGGATATAAGGATACTATGACAGGACCAGTGGTTAGCTAATAGCTCTCGTTACCCCCCGTTTTTGAGGATCGGATGGGTGGGAGGTAGTTTTAGACATCACAACACCCAGACTCCGAATAGAAATCCATACATCGATTGAAAGATCAATTTATGAAACTTTCAAACTTATTTAGATGTGTATATACAATAGAGAAGGTACATTGAAACGCCATTTTAAGTTTTTTACCTTATGTACTTAAATGAAACGGGACTGAAGAAACTGTACTCAATTAGGGAGTAAACTTGTATTCTGGGCATGTGAACTCGGGGTGTCAATGTAGTTCCCGCTTTTAAATTTGTCACTATGATATTTATTTCTTATAAATTTTTTTTTTTTTTCCATGTCCGCTCCCAATGTGGAGCATATGGTCTCCTAATGGAGGTATCTTGACAGATTTTTTTCTACGAGAACTGCTTGTCACTCAGTTGCTCAACCTCTCTTTTCTTTTTCGAAGAGAGTAGGGATAGAAGGATAGGGCTATGACAGGACTAGTGGTTAGCTAATCGCTCTCGTTACGCCCCGTGAGGATGGGATTGGTGGGAGGGAGGACTCAGACTACGAACAGAAATCCATAAATCGATTGAAAGATCAATTTATGAAAACCGTCCGCACCGGGAATTGAACCCGAGACATCCGTAACCGTAGCCAGCGACGAAACCACCTGCGCCACGGACGCCGACATACACAACTTTATTTAACTGGTGATAAATTTATTTCTCAGCATTGGAGCGAATTTGTCTCCTCAAATTGATTTCAAGTAACAATGAGCAATCATTTATTTTTTGAATATTTCTACATTTTACAAAATGTTTTTATAAAGATTTCCAAAGGAGTGTTCAAAAATATCTCTGGTGATACAGGACGTGTCAGTGCAAAAAACGAATTGGCTCGAATCTTTGGCGACCAAATCGAAGTCTCGCGGGCACCCGAGGCATTATTTTGATGTAATGCCTCAGTATAAACAGATATCGGACATAAAAGTGTCATGGCGGGCATATTACTGAGAATGTCGCGCGTGCGCTCTGACCCCCGCCGCGTCCCGTCGCGCTTTGACCGACCATAAGCGAGCAGATGTCGCAGTCGCTACAAGTCGCGTCTAGTTCCGTCACTTAATGATTGTTCCGTGACTTCGTAATTGATAAGAGATTCAATATGTTTTTAAAAATATTTAAACAATTGTCTCGGTTGACAGGCCCGGAACAACCTGCTAGCGACACGGGTGTAAATTTTAAGACTCGGATTGTTGCTCTAATCTCTAATTGAGTGGTAACACATTTACAAGACCATTACCTTGTCGTCGTCCTGGATGTGAATCAAAAAAACTAAACAATGAATGTTTTATTTCACTTAAAAGGTATTATATTTCCATCTCTGTATATTTATTAAACTGATGATCATCATCTGTTGCGCTTTGGAATTTCGTCATATTCAGTTGCGCTGTCCACCGATTGAAATCCCCATACGAACCATTTTATAAATTAATTTTGAAGATATGGATATCTGCAATGTTTCAATCCGTCCCTTCGATTCAATCTTAAAAGTGGGGAGTAGAGAGAGCTATTAGTTAACTGATAAATATTATATTCTAACCCTTTCCGAAAAAACTTAGCGATTGAAAAACAACCAGATATTGTAAAGCAGTCCCTATTTGATATTTAATTAGAAGTCTATATGATTGACATTTGCAGGGAAAACGGTTAGCAAAAAGTATATATATATTAATTCAATTCCGGTGCAGCATATTTAATTTTTAACATTAATTTTTCAGAGTTTGTGAATCATTTAATTAAAAATTATCACAATTTTAATAAAAATAATAACGTAAAAGTACTCCACCGAGTAACTAAAAAAGGTATTACAATGAATAGTTTAAAGTTTTTAAAAATTAATAATACCATTAACAGTAATCGATTATCAGTAAATAATATTTCGAATAGGACAGGTGGCTCACCACTATAAAATTTATTTCTTTTGGGATTTTCATCCCCAAACACTAGAAATTAGTTAGTAATCAGTAGTGTTTTGGTAATTAGTACTATCATTGTCTGTGTCTTACCCCCTCCCCAAGTCCAGTATAAATATGTGTGTGTGCGCTATACGGGGAGGTATATTTATATAATTGCATATGGCGTCCATGTAGATTGGCTTCACTGTGGATTGATTATCTCTCCAGCGATCACGCCTTTCTATCTGCAACGATGGAAGTGAAACAAAAAAAATAACATTAGAGGTGAAGGAGACTCAAAGAACTATGACGCTAACGCGTCTTAGGACTTAACGCTCTATCAAGTTGATATCAAAAAAAGTAAATAAACCCAACCTACCCTTCATTGTTAATTTAAGAATTAGAATCATTGTTTACCTTATAAATAAATAACCTTGCGATATAGTTAGTCAGAAGATGATTCTTAAAGAAGCAAAATGTGTTACATTTAGTCACACAGCCGGTGAAATAACTAAGTTATCCATTTTAATTTTATATTATGATGAACTACTTCTGAAAACAGGATATATAACAATTAATTAATAACCAATTCTACTGACCGCATTCATCTGTCTTTAACATATCCGTACAAGAATTTGAGAGATTTATTTACTACCAGTTCTCGTAAAATATTGTATTGTCGAAATTATCCATTAAATTTTGTGCTGACACGGTGAGCTATGGATTTTGTATAAATACACTCAAACGCACACTCCATCCCTGCCTCAGGCTGTAAGCCAAACGGAATGGACCGCATAATAATAAAGAAACAATAAATAAATTTCCCCATTGGAATGTGTCAAAGAGGCACTACCGTTGAGCTTGAATTTTGAACAAAACATATTAATAATTTCACACAATACACTTGATCGATTCAGTGAATAAAAAATACACAAACACAATATTTTATCAGCGTAGGAATTTAACTTATTATTTTTTATTAGTATACACAGCATTTTGTAATTAAAAATTAAATTTTTGATAGCGACACAATTAATTTGTGCTCAGATCACAATTTATTATTTAACGCGTTTTTGACATTTATGTGTTTTAATAAAATATCGCTTGAATTAAAGGAATTTTGATTAAAAATCTTAGCGATTCTATTGATGAGCGCTGTAGGGGGTTGACATATAAATTATTGTTTCTTTTTAATCTCTACGCCTTATTGGTTTGACGCCAGATATATAAAAAAATGCTGTCTACATTTCGTTCATGTATTATTTATATTGGAACAAATAAATAATAATATTACTTACGATACGGCTTTATGCTAATCGCTTATTATAAATAATGGCCGACTAATTTTTCTATTGAAACTAATATTAATAATATGATGAATACTTCAAAATAAGATTGTGTTTAGGGATTCCAACCGTGGGATCCGGGATCCCGAGCAATAAGTCGATCCCGTAATCCTGGGATTGACTCAATACCAATACCGGGATTTCGGGATTCACAATTTCAACTATGAATTTTAATAACGGACACGTGAACTCCCGGTTGTCGAAGGACCAAAAACTTTTATTTAGACAATTTCTAACATGAAATCATGAAATCTAGCTTTTGTTCCCAGGATTGAAAAAAAGTGAATCCCGAAATCTCGGGATCAGAAAAAGGATCCGAGATTGGATACCCTAATTGTGTTTAATCTTCTTTCACTTCCGATGCTTGACTTCTAAGCCTAAATTATTACAAAACTCGCTACCCCGTTTTATCAGCACCTACGTAAAAGTAAATTTGCAGAAGTTGGTAAACATCATTATTCTATACTTAAATTGATTTTAATAAACAAGAAAAATTTACCTCATTGATATTGTGTGTATTTTTAATACAAAAAAATATATTTTTTTTTTTAAATTATCACAAGCCTGAGCATTATTATGATAATGCTGAGGCTCGTGTCAGTACTGGGATTCAAACCAGTGGACATCTCTACTGAAGAACATGACGTTGGCCACTCTGCTACATGATAGTCAGTTGATAATTAGCAAAACCGGTCTTGTGATGAGTGAAACCGTTAGTAGTACGAAACAAATTGTGTCTTATTTTTAAAACATAATGCCTTTTCATCAAGAATTGATAGTTTTAACAAGATAGTTTTCCATCGAAAATATTAATTGAAAACTCTAATGGTGTCCTGCTTCATGCCAAGTAATTATAGCATAACTTGTTATAATATGTTATATTTATTTATGTTATGTTATAATCTTACGCTCTTTTAAAATATTCTGTTTTTTTAATACCTTTTTATCGCTTCAATTATTTTTATCCTCAATTTAAATCAGCCAACGTTTTCACGTTTACTTAACGGAATTCTATTCAACATAATTTTACATCCTATTCAATAAGTTTTCTTTAATAAAAAAGACATAAAACTCTTACATGAATTTTTTAAATATTCTTGATTAAGTAATGAGATGTTTCCGTCGCTTCAAACAGTTTTTTCCCTTGTTAATTATGTCAATGAGAACTCAAAAATAAATATTTATTATCTCCTGCTGGTTTAAGCGAGTAATTTGTAGGCTTCAAAAATCACAGATAAACTATTTATACACCTGAAGTACAGATCAGTATAAATAAGTATGCGTAAAATAGAAATACGTCACTTACTAACTAATACCAACCGCTAGAATAAATATAATCTTGCTTGGGAATCCCAAAAACACTATTAAAACTTATTAAGTTTTCTGTATATTAACTATACGGCGTTATGCAATAATCATGAAGTGCTACGTGCAATTTTAAATTGAAATCTACATAATTAAATCATTAAATTATTTATTATGGGCGCCATACCAGACAGACGGGATGTTTTAATTTTCTCGAAAAATCTATGGGTCATTCGTTGAAATGGTTCCCCTAGTCATCCTAAATTTAATAAAGGAAGTAAGCCTTCTTTTCTACTTTTATATTCTTACTCAACTAATCCTCGTCGGCACAGGAAAGGTTGAAGGCAGAAGGACACAGTAAGGGCCCCAACTCGCTGGAGCACCCAAGTGAAGCACGTCACAGGCCTCCCCTTACGCTGGTGGTGTAATGGCCCTCAGAGAAACGGAGTGTAGGAGCTAATGGTGAAGGCTCATCAAAGGAAATGGAGTTGTTGTGGTAGGCGAAGATCACGACACGTGAGGAATACGGCTAAGAAGAAGATTCTTATTTAAACAAAATGAAACCTGCAAAGAAAGCTTTTTAATATATTTATAGGTTTTCTTATAGATTTTATATCCATTTCTCGCATGTACATTCTGTCAACTATGGGAACGAATACTAAATTCAAACATCCACTAAACAATTATGTTCACTTCTTATCGGTTATTGTCTGTAATGCGATGATAAATTTGAATTTGTTAGCTTTACTTACTATCTAACAACAAGTTAGAGCTGCAAAAATAGTAAACTATAGAATTTCGAGCCTTCACAATATTTCAACATGTATCATAAAAAGCCATGACATATCTACACAGTTGAATAAACATAATTTGTCGCTAAATTGTTATATTATTTTCATATATTATATTAATTACTGATTTGACTTAGTAGATTTGGAAACACCGTAATATATAATTATCGGGATTGTGGCTTGACATTTTACACTACCTTACAAATTTTATTTGCGTTAATAAAGATCCAAGATAATTCCAGTGTTGATGTTATGCATAATATGCAATGAGTATAATGAATGACAATTTAATTCTGAATTGACGGTATTATGAATTCCACAGCGTCATTTTTACTTACCAATGGAACATTTTTTCGTAGTGTAACCTTTTCAAAATGCTATCCAATGCATTAAAATATTTTCTTAATCAACGCCATAAATCCCATAAAGCACGACATAGCGATTAAAATCACAATTTCTCTTCCCCGCGTATATGTTTTGTTGTACGTAATATATCAGAGGAAAGAATTCGAATAAACTGAAACAAAACTGTTATCGCAGATCACATATCCTTGTAAAATGTGAACTCGCTGAAATAAAACAAAATACATTTTCATACTTTCATAAATCGAACTCTTATAAAGAGATATCTCATCTTAATTTATTCACCAGTGTTGCCTACTTAAATTTCTTCGTTCGTATAATCGTATTTCAATGAAAGATATACTGTTCATTCATTTTTGTCTTTGGAAATATTTGTAATTCTGATGCACGTTCTTTTTTTCAAATAAAATGTAATAATTGCTACTATATAAAAATTATTTTCCCAATTTCTCGAATATTTTTAATCTAGCTACGAATCTCGACTAACAATGCTTAATGGAGATTTGATTAAATTTGATCCATTACTACATTTGAATTAAAGTTTGAATTAAAGCACGAATTGACCTGAATTTGATAATATTTGTAAACACAAAAAAATAGTTTCATCGTAAATCTATTCAATTTGGTTTGATTTTGACTATTAAGTCGGTTCTGATGAACACATTATTTTAGTGCAACAAATATTGTATGATACCTGTTTATGTATTTTCTTTAAGTAAGGACAGCTCTGTTTTTTGAATTTCAGTTCTATTATGAATACTATCTACTGCTATCTATCTATGTATAATTAACTACTGAAGAATGCTTATGCTTAGTTTGCATTCCCCGTATATCTTTTATAATATTGTTACTTAAGTTATTCTTTAAATGACAGCAATAATAATATACAACTTTGTCACAAGTGGCTTATAAGTAATATAATTTAAGATATAGACTGAGGGTGCTTGATGAAATTTCGATATCAAATTTGAAGATTAATTAAATTTGCCAGTTCAAGTTCATTCGTGTGCTCGAATGCCTGAAGCGGCCGAAAACGAAACCCGAGTCGTTAGTGACGAAATACATGGAAATGGGCAAAATTTCAGCATTTCAAATTTAGCTTAAAATGCTTTTTTTTATGTGACGAACGTTGAGAAAATACAGTTGATATGAAAATTAAATATTAGCGGATACTACAATATTATACATGGTAGATTAGGAGATCAATAATTCTAATAGACTATGTGAAAATATCGATATGAGAGAAGTTGGATTGAAAAAATGAACATTTAAATTTTGAATCTGAACATATTGCGTTACAGTGATTAACGATAACTTGTCAACCAAGCGCTTAACCTTTTCTTTTCAGATAAAATGAATAAAATACTACATCTAATTTAATCGCTCTGTATCCCAGCCATCCGATCCTGAAAACTGAGAGAGATTACCCGACCACTATTTATGTCCTAACCCTATCCTTCTATTCCTAATGTTGTTGAAAAAATACAGGTTGAGCAACTGAGTAAGGAGCAGTTTTCGTAGAAAAAACACCTGATTAGATACCTTCATTAGAAGTCCATATGCGTCATATATTAGCATCGGGTATGATTCAAAAAATCATTATTAACACTGTTCTGATAGCCGATGATAGTCTGGGACCTACGGCTAGTTTAAAATACAATAAAATGATTAAAAAGCTATTCGTTGAAACAACTTTTAACATATTTTACATAATCGCATCGTATTTTAATTGTATGTCTTCATTGATTAAAAATACAATAGTAATGTTGTGTTGACTATGTCAGAATGTATTTTTAATGAGTTTTGTCAACGTCGCTGTTAAAACAATCGAATAAATATTTATATATTTTCACAAAGCAAATATATTTTGTTAGCATTAATTTTTAAATTAACATAATAGGTCATTCGATTTTTTGCAATAATATTTAACATAATCATAAAAATTTTGACAAGAAATTAATGACTTTTTCTTTTAACACAATATTAAATATCAAAATCAATTATTTTTTGATTCCTAAACAATAAAATATATATTTTTAATAAATCTGTCACTTGTAAAACATAATTCTTTTTGATATTCATATGAATCATTTTTAAATGATTGCAACAGCTTCAGAAATAATACGCTATAAAATTATGTACATTTTTACGATTTTCTTGTTTAATTAATTTGATTTATATTATATTATAATGATTCATTTGACTGTTTCGTAAAAAATGTTTTTTTTATACACATTATTTCAGATAGTACAAGTTTTCTCTTTTGTGTTATCTTCGCCATATAACTATTTCTAAACAATGAACTAATGTCAATGGATGGCCGACATTCTCCCGGAGAAACGAAACAATAAATTTATAATATTTCAATATAGTATGACCTCTGATTCTGCAATTCATAAAATGTGGCGCCGAGGAATACAAACACAACCTGCTTAATCAATTTACCACATATGTCATGCTTAATAATGTAAATAACTTAAGCTTCACAAGTGTCAACAAGCTTAAGCTTTGCCCAGGTTATATTACAAAACTTTCTGAACTGGACAAAATATACATGAATTTGAAATACAGATGAATTCTGACAAACAAAAACATAGTAAATTATTAATGACTTAGAAATCTAGTGCTTTTTTAAATCTTATAATATATCGATGGTATTCTGTTAGAAAACTTTAAGTCATAGAAACGAGTTCTGAAATAATCGCATTTAAAGGTTTATTTTTTTTCGAATTACTGTCTATCAAAAGTACAACAATAATTGTTTGTTTTTTAAAAAGATTTTTGTACATTATAAAGAATAATCTTTTTAGCGTCGATGAATTAGAGTTATATCTTATATCATGCCTTTTGCCAAACTAAAAAAACAGTAACAGGACTTAATACTATTTTTTTCAATGCTACTATATCCTGACATTGCGCGTTTTAAATTTTTATATATCAACATAATTTCTTGAAAAACGTGTACTATGTTTTTACAATTTGTGATTTACAAATGTTATATGTAATATTAATATTGTAGACAAAACCATTAATATACTGTACATTAAAATTGCAAATTAGTTTTGGACAAGATATTCAGCAGATTTTACGAACACCACATTATCTATTTGCAAAAAAAAACATGAAAAAATGGTAAAAAAATTATTTTTCCTTGCTTTGCTCTTAGCAAAATTGTCAGCAACATTATAAAATCTGTTTTATCTGACAGATGGTGTTCTATTGAAAACATTGCAAGATGTTAAATATTCTTTTTATTAATTTTAACCACAATTCATAATTCAGCATCAGCATGTTCACAACAATTTCTTCTTACTGCCTCGAAATTTAGGCTTTACAATTATCCTTAGATTATTTTTATTTGTTTATTATCAATGGAATTTCTTGTTAATTTTAAAAAATGCTGCCTACAAGAGTATATTTTGCTAATGAGTAAAATAAACATTCATTCTCTGAATTTTTACTGTTATATTACGATATGAAGTTTTATTTATTTGTAGATATATTGGTATGAAAATTATATTTTAATTACAAAATCTTGGCGCCTCCCCTGGCAATAGCCCGCGACTCCCCAGTTGGAAACCGCTGCACTAAATAGAAAATTAGAAGTGAGAAAAAAATTGAATTGGGAGTTTCTCGTATGTGTAAAAAAACCTAGGGTCATTTCGCCTGCAGTCGGCCAGTTAAGCGACAGGCGTACTTTCAAAAGGGATTTTGAGTCAATGACTGATAAACACATATTTTTCACTGTTATTCCATTAAACAGGGATTAAGTAATGTAACCGACTAAAACGTTGTTTAATATTGTACCAAGCATAAAATAATTAAGTTTACAAAAAAATGCCAATTCTCCCAGTGGTCGGCCCCCAAGATCGAATGGTCGGCTTTTCGTTGCCCAGTGTTTGGCCATCACTATGAAACTTCATGAAAAACATAATGATGCAAAGCATGACAATATGAAGTATATTTTGTTAGCGATCCACATACAACATGAAACTTGTAAACTTGTAAACTTAATTTAGTAAAAATGTGCTTTTTTTTAAATTGTGTATTGCCTCATATAGGTCAGTATAGCGCAGATATACATTGGCAAGTGGCAAGACTACCTACACGAATTTTAAAAAATCTGTTTTTTTAAATGTTTCCATTATTATTTAGGTTTTAAACTCAAAAGGCCGACCATTGTCGACGGCCGACTTTAGGAACACTCGCCCAATAATATCATGTAACGGCACGCCCTGGTCATCATTAGTCCGTTTTATTGAGATTTTACTTTATTAAGTATTATGAAATATTAATTAATAATTCTTACATCCTTATGACAATGTCAATCAAAAGTCAGACAGTGATAATTTTCAGTGAAAAACAAATAGTTTGTTAGTAGATGTTATTCTACAAAAAATGGCCTACAAAATTTTCATTTTTTTATTTGACGAAACATCTTTTTCAACTTCGTCAGCCGAAAAGCTTGGCGCCGAACAATTTAATTTATTTATATCACCATTCATTCCGGTTACTGTCAGCAACTTGTCTTGGGCTCGTTTATAATTTAGTCTTTATTCAAAACACGGTACGCGTCAAATAATATAGAAACTGCATCACGAATATTCCTACAATGTTCCTACACAGTACACACTCATATTACAGCAAGAAGTCACAGTATTATTATCACTATTATTTACTAACTGCCTATAAATTGTGTGCACAGATAAGCATAGACTCTCAATTACAGTTACTTACTCTGAACACGCATAGTTTTGGTGGTAATCCAAACTATTTATATGAGAATATCTACGTGATACTGCTTTAACTCATATTACTATGGCATATTTAACATGCCTCTTAACCGGGGTTCGTCGATTTTTGTATTATAATCTTCTTACCACCCGCCGACAGGCACGTAGCCAGGATTTGTTCAAAGAGGGGAAGGGTTCTGAAGTTATGGGTTATGAAAATTAGCTAAATACGCTCATTTAAAAGTTCGCACATTAAATTAAATAACTATTACAAACACATAAATGTTACCTTCGCGTATTTATTGCCAATATACACCTAATCCTCTTTTTGCACGGCTGTCTTGCATGGAACGTTTCGCCGTGTAAAAAGAGGATTTAGTGTTTATATTTCCGTCACCAAACGGGGGTACAAGACCCTTTCGAAACGTCCCTCCCCGCTGGAATGGCAGTAACTCAAAATAGCGCAAATGCGAAGTAATTTTTAGAGAAGAGGTGGGCTTAGATTTTTTTATTTATATTTAATTTTTCTATATGCTTCTGCGTAAAAACCATAAATGAATTAATGATTTTTCACGTATCCAGCAAAACTTTGTGTATTAGTCCTCAAGCTGCTTTGATTGAAGAAAAAATCTAAAAAAATGTGTAAAATACAAGGACAAAAACTCCTACTGTCCATCACTAAAGCTTACATTTCCCGCACGGTAGGTTCCAGGTTGACGACCCTTGCTCTATTCGGACTATCCGTATTTAATTAATATTAATAAAATTTTAAATTATACAAATACTACTATTGCACTTTTGTATCCTAATGGTTACAACTCCGCTTTAGTGTTGAAGATGTTTCTTGCCCTTAAGTTTATCTAAAGTGATTGAATAGTTTTAAATTATCTGGCGCATTGAAAATTATCTAAAACGCTTAATGTATATATCACATTTATTTATATTAAACATATTCAATTTTTAATCACTTTTTTATGACTCATTAATTAAAATTCACTGATGAAGATATTATGCAGGCATATACTTTTATAACTGAATTAATTACATTTGTGGCGCTACTCTTTTCTCTTCAATTTTTTTATAAAATCGAGCATACACTGTACAAAAAATTAAGTAATAAGACATCTATAGAATGCCACGTTCAAAGTAATATTCAATTGAAATTCTCCGATCTTGTGAAATGAACCTGTTTCTGTGGGACATCTTTTTTATCCGACTATTCCCAGAACTCGATTCGTTTTGGTATTTTATGAATGAATTTGTTTATAATCAACATTTTTTTTTACAAACATACATGTACGTAAAACGCTTGACCCTGAGTGTCTAGTTTCATTCATAACCGACAGGACAAGTTTTTTTTTTAAATTTCAACTAATGAGAAATAATACCACCCAAAATATTTAATGTATTTTATAAGTTTATATCACAGTCTGAGAGATATAAAAAACATAAAGAATATGTTCACAGTAGATATTCGAATTGTGACATTGGTAAATTTTTATATTTGTAGATAATAATATATATTCATATTTATTTATTTGACGGTCATTTTTTAGATCAATAAAGGTAGAAATTATATTCCACAAGTATAGCATTCAGCAAGTAAAATGATATAACAATCCGACTATTATAAAGGGCCAGTACACACAACAGCGTAACATTTATATCATAATATAATTACATGTTTCGCTTCTCTAAATGATTTGAGGCTTCCCGCAGTCGCACAACAGGAAAGTAGAAGTGGCCCAAAAATCATCAATATTTTTTTATATTTTCGACTACACAAATGTAATTTACAGATTGGCAATCTGACATTGAACATATGTTGTAATACCTATCCTATCAGGGAAAATATCCTGCTACCCACCCTATTTGTAAGCAGTTATTTGATAGAAAGAAGCTCACAAAAAATAATTTCAGAAGCAATATATGACGCGCAATTCGAGAATTCACTATTAATTATTTCAACCACTTCTAGAAACAGACGTTCAGAGCCAAATATTCAATTAGTTTTGTATTTCCTGTGAATAATTTCTTTTTATTCAAACATATTGGGCTTTATTATTTATATTCCTAAAAAAATATTTCTCAATCCATGTGGAGAGTCAAAACGTGGGACACCTATATCTGAAAGAGTGCAGATTCGACTCGTATGTCATGGATTAATGAATTTTCAGTTCTTTTGAACCCCTGATATCAGCAATAAGTGGAATTTATTTATTCATTTGGGACAAGACAAAACAATTATACTAATAAAACATTGACAAAGCCCTGCGCTTCCGAGCCCTGAGTCACAAGGGCTCTACAGGTTGGCTCAATCCGGTTTTTCTGTCAGGGATTTCCTTCCCTTAGCCGGAAGTATTGCCCGATGGTCGCCGCGGGGAGGCCAGCGAGTGGACTTGCTGGGTTAAACATTTCCCATAATTTACTATATGCACATCCACTGACATTGATGTGCTCACATGGGATCCACCAACCATTGACCACACAGGATGTATTCGGTGGAGCTACGGGACGCTGGGATGACAGAGAAGCTTGGAGGAACCGCGTGATAGCCATACGCTCCGAATAGGGAGCGGATATGCTTAAAAAAACTGTCAAATAAACAAAGTCCATAAACATAAATATAGTATATAAAACAATTAATTAAAAAAAGTTTTAGATATCTATATTGAAGTTTAATTTCATACGAAAACTTTGGAAAGAAAGTTATTGCGCTGAAATGACGCTATTTGAGTTTGGTGGACTTAAATATCCCATAATATATATTTACTACTTACACCTAATTAAACATGAGAGAAACTTAATTATCCCACGAAAGTCTCGCTATGTATACTTTGTACCTAGTTTTTAATTTCGCACATTGTCTAGTACATAATACATATTCAAATATATTGCGTATTTACAATTTCAAGAATATTATGATAAAAAATAGCTCGGAATACAAAATTTGTATTTCTTAGTGAGCGACTAAAAATGGTATCGTGAGTTAGCTTTAGTTCTCGAGCGATGGGTTGGGAACCGCTGGACTATAGCATCACCAATGTCACAGTGATAATGTATTGTTACTAGGGATTCCAACTATTCGCCATTATCGAATAGTAAAACTGAAACTATCATAGTTTCTGAAGTATGAAAATAATATTAAAATTCGATTTGAATAATTAATAACATAACATTATATAAATACACATTCCAATACCATTGTATTACAATATTTAAAATTTGCAGCTCTGTCGGATTACTACAACGATATTTTTCGATTACTGAAATTACAAACTCAAGTATTATGAAAAGACTAGTATAAAGGTACCCGCCATAGATGAAGGTATTGAAATTGAAAAACTGAATGTCTAAAGTGACTAGTACATCGGAACTGTGTGTCCATTGCAAAACATTTATTTAAACACCACGAACGCTTAGGTCATGAGAAAATTTCATACCTACATGTGATATATATTAGTAATAAAAAGCGTCTACAGAGCTGTCTGGGCTATTATATATAAGACATTGAAAGCTCCCGAGTTTGGTGAAGGTAAAAATGGCCACTACCACCAGTGGTATTCGTTATTGTTCTTGAAATCTCGAGAAATTGTGATGTGATCTTTCGTCGATTTTGTAAAATATTTCATTAAAAAGTATTACGAATACTATTTGTATAGTTGTCCAAGTATTCGAATATCGAATAGTTAAGAAAAGGCCGAGTTGGAGTTCCTAAATATTACCATTCATTTCATGGATTTTACAACAATTGAATTACATAAATTGACACGCCAAACTTAAAGTAAACTAAATATTTTTTAAAAGGCAGTAACTTTAATGTATAAACATATTTAACAAGCCCCCAAATTTTATGGGCTACCGAAAATTCACAAGGATTCAATACCAATTCGCCCGGTAGTTTCATATATGAATGCTCCAGCGTATAAACTTTCCAAAAGAGCTGACTCTCTCATCCGCAATCACAGTAAATTCAAGCCATTGTATAGTATTAAAAATTCATTAGAGTTAGTAGATAAAATTAAAAATTATAACATTCCGTTAAACGCCAAATTAATTTCTTTTGACGTTATTAGCTTATTCACTAATGTACCTGTAAACAAATGTAAACAAATCATCAAAGATACCCTTTATACGCGTAGAGTTAATCCCGTCATTACTACGGAATTTAATATATTAGACGTTTGCGTTGACCAGAACTATTTTCAATTTAATAATAGATTCTATGAACAAACCGAAGGCCTTGCAATGGGAAGTTGTTTGTCACCACTATTAGCAGAATTTTACACGAACCATTTAGAAAACCTTATTTTTAGCAATAAAACAGAAGTTAGAAACGTAGTTTATTGGTTCCGTTACGTAGATGACATCCTTTCGTCTATTCAATGGAACTGAGAGACAAGTTTCTAACCTTCATAATTTTCTTAACTCACTAGATGATAAAATTCAATTCACTTTAGAAGTAGGGGGCAAGAATATAAATTTCCTTGACCTTAATATTAATATTAAAAACTCCATCCATGAATTTAAAATTTATCGAAAACAGACGTTTTCAGATGCGGCCATCCATTTTAACTCAGACCATCCTTTCTCATATAAATTGCCTGCTTTCCATTCTCAGGTTCACAGGTTAGTCACTATACCTCTAAATAAATTTAATTTTGAAAACGAACTAAACATTATTAAGCAAATTGCCATCAATAATGGCTATGAGGCGTCTCTTATAGATAGTCTTGTATCAAAAAAACAACGTAAATTTGCAGAAAAGATGCTATATTTCGGGAACTTGTCTAAAGACATAGACCACCCTAGAATCTGGCATAGAATTAGTTATTTAGGTTGCACAAGCTTTAAAATTAAAAAACAACTCGCTGATAGTGTTAGACCGGCGTTCTATTGCAAAAACTCTCTAGGCAAATTACTTATTAACAATAAAGATAGAGTAAACTTTAAGAACAAATTTGGTATTTATAAATTACAATGCAACGATTGCCAACATTTCTATGTGGGTAAAACCACACGTACATTAGATAGAAGGGTATCAGAACATTTAGCTGCCTTTAGATTAAAAAAAGAAACTTCGACATTCGCAAATCACTTGCTAATGGAGAACCATACGTTTAATGCGGATGATGGGGTTAAACTGTTGCATAAAAACATGGGGGATCATAAATTATTTTATCAAGAAATTTTGGAAATTAATAGAGCCCAGTTAAATTCCTTGCCAATTTTGAATGAGCAGCTGAACCATCCTAATTCTCCGCTATTATATCCTATACGTTGAAACACCTAACAGATGTCACTAAATGTGGAATGATTGTATATATTTACCCATTCGTCATTTATCCCGTCAAAACCCACAATACTATTATAATTGTAAAATCACTGGTATTTCTAAAAGAAGTTGAAAAGCGGCAATTCGCAACTCTGTTAATATGGTGTTTACAAAATAAGGATTAGGGCGATTTCCGAAATTTTAACTCAGGTATTAGTGTGGCTCTCGGACGTATAATATCTTACCTCGTAAATAATATTTGTCGCATTTGTATCTTCTATATAAACGTTAGACACTGTTTACTGTCTCTCAGTTCGCGTCCATTCGTGTGCTCGAATGCCTGAAGATGCTGAAAGGCGAAACCCGGGTCGTTAGTGACAAAATACATGGAAGTGTACAAAATCTCAATAATCCAAATTTGATAAACATATTTAATTACATAACTGAAAAATTTTATTCTCTCGCCTTGATCAATCTAATAAAACATCATTATATAAATTATTATCGTACGCAAAATGGTTTTATCATCAGAAAAAATAATTTTACTCGTTTAACGAAAATATATCTCGATCGAGACTTTGTTGAAATGCCAAGAGAATTATTTACATTCAAATATTAGTCACGTCGTTAAAAAATTACGACCAGAGCAAACAGATAAACATTTTGCCTCTCCTCAATTTATTCCTTTATTGATTTTGGACTTTCCAAGTTTGTATAAATTCACTTTTAATTATATTCAATGCGTAGGCAGAAACAGCATTTCTCAGTTTCCGTGGCTCTTAAAAAAATTAGTTGTCCATATGTCTGCGCTTTGTTAGATAATTATTCTTCTTGAAAACTTTATATATTATATTTACATTTGGTATATAGTTTTTTGGAAATGTATTCTTTTTTTATTCTTCCAGACTTCATTATTTAAAAATCGTCAGACATCTATGCTGGTGTAATGTCACCTTTATTATTCATATAGAGTCTCCAGCTACAAGGGCTGTTTGGAAATGAAATTTGCCAACCGGACATACCAAAATGCGTCCAGTACGGTTACTGATCTACTTCATATATTATGTCTTTATGGCGTGGAGGTGTGGACTTTAAAAATGACTAGACTAGATGCTTCGAATACCATGGACGACCAAACGCACAAACGCATCTATCCTGAACGAGTTACAAATTCAAGATAGACTCTAGGCCGTTTATACAAGACGTCTATTCGGGTTTTATAGCCTACCGACAATCTTGAGAGACTCGTGGTCACTGGAAAGGTCGAAGGCATAAGGGAAAGTGGAAGTGTTCCCAACTCGCTGGAGCGACTAGGTGAATGACGCCACGGGCATCACCTTACCGATATACCTCAGAGAAACGGAGTGCTGGAGCGATTGGCGAAGGATTGTCAAAGGAAACGGAGTTGTTGCGATAGGCGGAGGTCGAGACCCTCACCAGTGAAGAAAACGACTGAAAAGAAGACATCTATGCTGGTACAATGTCAACTTTATTGCTCATTTGAGTCGTTAATGAATTGCCTAGAATGGTGGACATATTCAGTAATGAACTTTTTGTATCGTTTTTAATTTTTTTCTATTCTGTGTTTCTCGATTCTTTAAAATTGTTTTTTTTTACAATTTTTTGTTTTATGTACTCAATAATCTGCGCTCAATGGAATCAGGCTAGCATAAAATTGATAAGCTTGTTATTTCACTATTACTTGTGTGACTGGGTTTGACTCACATTATATTAACACGATTAATTGAGAATATTTCAAACTAAATAAATCGTAAAATATATCCGTAAATGTATTTACTTCAATCAAATAATTCTTGCGCATCCAAGAAATTAATGGTTTGCAGGATTTTAGGTTTCAAAAAATATGTAGAAGCGAAAATATTTTTTACATAACAGTGAATTGCTAATGCAAAACATTTGTATTTTTATTTCAATAACCTTGATATCAAGTGGTCAAAACTGCTTGGCTTTTGCCCTACTCGGTTGTGTAGCGAAGTGTTTGAATTCACGAATGAATACTTTCATATTCAAGAGCCATGTTATAAAAGACGTTACAAACTTTTATTTACTACATCCAAAATTTTAGACGTGTACTTATTATTTACTGGGACTTCTAGATGGAATCTTCGCATGGCTTCATAGTTCGAGAATGAGACAATAATTGATTATATTATCAACAATAACTAGACCCATTTATTTGCTTTTGACACATTGATCTAAATCCATATCTGTCGCTGGCTGTTCGTCGTGTTCATAAATGCTTCGTGTGAACCGCAAGTCTGGAATAATAGTACCTTTCATTGACGGCAGATGACCGCCAAAATTGCAAAATATGCAAATCTGATCGAGCCATTAGCGCGATCTGTGGGCCCAACCTGTAATTACCGCTTTGAGGCGGACCGGTCAGGTGAAATCTCCACGACTTTCCCATCGTATTTTTATTAATACATACTACGTGGCCCATCGACATAACGATCACAAACACGGCCTTCGAACTTTATTATTTTAACCCTTAATACTTAATATAAACCCAAATTTTTATCGTTATAGGAATGCAAAATCGTCCTTTTATGAATGCTCACTTACTTTAATGATGAAAGTAATACTTCATTTAATATTCAAAGGCAATTGTTATCAAATTGCATTAAGGAACATTTTCGCTGCCTCGAAAACACATTTTTTTAAGACTAATATTCTGCTGATATTATGATATGTTAAATTCCGAATAATTTAACAATAAAAGATATAACAGCTCCATAAATAAATATTTTAATTTACATGAGGCATTTTAAATTTATATTCATTTTCTCCAAAATTTATCTGGTATAAGTGAATCGTTTTGTAAATAATTTTCTGTAGGTACAATAACGTAATGATAAAATTATTTTTTTGTGAATACGTAAATATATTCACATGACTATGATGACTTAAACCTTGTAACAGTTTTATATTCTTGCATGATTTTTTACTAATAAAATTAAAATTAAACAAAACATTCAGCACTAATTCCACATTATGTATATAATTAGGATCAGTACCAGTTTGGCTAAAATAACGACCTTTTAGAAAACGCTATTAAATATAATGTCTTTCCACCAACAATATTGATAATTCACAATACTCAAGTGATTATAGTTGGTTTTTTGTATCCATAACAAACAGAAAAATATAGTAGATCAGTTGATCCTCGTGATGAGCGAAACCGGACCTGATTATTATAAACACGAGCAAGCAGTACAAAACAATTGCGTTTTATTTTTAAACGATAAATGTACTTAAAATTAAAACTATTATTTAATTACATTCATAGAATAAATTTAATTAACTTAAAATATGTTCTTTAAAACGAATAGGTATTTATTTACCTAATAATTTTTTTATTAGAATAATAAAAATATAACACAATTACAAAACTTTAATATGAAATATGTTTTATGACTCTTCACCATCATTTGGTAGCTTCAAAGGCTTCAAGTCCTGTCAATACTTAAGATCTACTTATTTAAATGATATTTCTTCACCTTGAGTGCTTTGTTGAATTTCCTTACGTTTATCTCTTTGACTTGAAATATTTAACGCAATGACAATTTGCTCTTACACCAAATATATTTTTTTCTATTGAAATTTATATATTTATATTTAAAATATTTTTTACAGGTCAATAATATTTTAATATATTTACATATTTTATTATAATACTTTATCGGTATATGTTCAAAAATAATTGGCATTCTCATATCGATTTATTAATTTCATTAAACCAGATGTTTATCAGATTTTAAGCGCATTTCTTGGGCTTAGAGACAAGTTTTATGTCGCTCTTTTCAATAATACAATGTATGACAAATAGGCAGAAATTCGAACTGTCATTATAACGCAATATTATAATAAAGATTTTATTTAAGCATTATACACCTGTAAGATTAGAATCAATAATTTTATTGGAAACTACAACTCTCATGTTCATCGACTTCCATAACAAAAGAATTATTAATTTTTATTATTAATCAATGCTTAGTTTCTTGATTAGGTGGCAAGTGTTTTCTTTTTACAAATACTCTTAAGATCTTATCCTGACCTCAAATTTATGTTTTTTCGTATCAAATTTGCATTGAATAATGAAGAATAAATTATTTTCAAATAGTTTCGATAAATATTTCTATCTTAATTTTAACACTGCTTAAAATATTTTATTTATATACATCCTAAAACAAGTATTGACATGTTGATTAGGAAGATAGCAAATAATGTTAATTAAATGCAGGTGAATAAATACACAATTTCTGTCGCGGCAAAGCGTCGTTTTACATTGGGCTTATATTACTCATCTTTAACTTTCCCGTTTTCAAGCTAAAAAATCCCTTCGGATCTCATGCAGTCACATTTCGTCACCGTGTGGGTTTTGACATATAAACGCATTTATAAAGCGAAATGACAATTTTAAAAAGTGAAATATCGTTTTCATATTTTCATATTTTGTGTGCAAAACCTGAAATACATATCAAACTATGCGAAATTGTTGAAAGACGCAACAATCGAAATTCTTCATAGCAGAACAAACAAGCCGTGTCTTGGTGCCGTTTGAAACAAAAGGGTTGCATACGGTACGTTATGCATCTCGGATTGTTTACTAATTGTTACTAAAATATACTAATTGCTACTATACTATACTATGATTTTGTATTTTTCGATAATAAAATTGACGAATTTTCAATTATATTTAGAACTATTTAATTTACAAATAGAAAGATTTTAAATTTTTTATATTACCTATTTCACAGATAATTTAAAATTTTAATGGCCGAAGTAACTCATTGTTACACCATGAATACGGATGGGCTAATGAATATTTTAAAATATAGCTATATTATTATTAAATATAACAAAATCTTACATCTTATTAGATCATTATTAGATCAGTTGCTTAATTTATATTATGAAAGTTCTGTTTATTAGTCAATGACACTACGCCCGTCGAGAATCAGAAACAAACTTAAAATCATCTTAGACACCCATGCTAGGGATTCCAGCTCGAATATTCAATATTGGAATATATTCTGCCCTTTTTTAACTATTCGATATTCGAATATATGGGCAACTATTCGAATAATATTCGTATTAACTTTTAATGAAATATTTTACAAAATCTACGAAAGATCACATCACAATTTCGCCAGATCAAGAACAATACTGCATACCACAGGTGGTGATTTTTTTGCCTTCAACCAAACCGGGCACTTTCAGGATCTTATCATAAATCAAAACACTTAAGTTTGACGAATGACTCATGACTAAAAAAACCCCTTTATCATGCCGTAATTTCAGTAATTGAAAAAATACAGTTGGGGTAATCCGACGCAGCATCAAATTTTACATATTGTAATACAATGGCATCGTATTGGAATGTATTTTTATATTGTCTCTATCTGAGATTTGGCAGAAGTGGGAAAAAATTTAATAGTACATTATTATAATACGTAGGGGTATATGACATATGTCAGTGATTTAATTATTGAATAAAAGTAATTTTTATTATAAATAATCTTTTTTTCTTACAAAATTCAATGTCCCTACTGTTAAATTATTATACAGAATAGTTGATAATGACGAATAGTTGGAATCCCTAATCCATATTTTCCATAAAAATTCAAGTATCCACTTAAAAATGACAAAATGTATTCAATAATGTATTCGGTGCAATTAAATCCAGATTTAAAGACTCGTGTGTTGCCGCTTTACCACAGTGATCGGGCAAACTTACTTTTCGTAAGCATGTTGTTTTTTACCTTTTATATTTTTCACCTACATAAATATGATGTATTGCTACAGTTATTGATTTTAATATTGTATACTATGAAACCTGTCGGCGTCCGTGGCGCAGTTGGTTTCGTCGCTGGCTACGGTTACGGATATCTCGGGTTCAATTCCCGGTGCGGACGGTTTTCATAGATTGATGTTTCAGTCGATTTATGGATTTCTGGACGTAGTCTGAGTCCTCCCTCCCACCAATCCCATCCTCACGGGGCGTAACGAGAGCGATTAGCTAACCACTAGTCCTGTCATAGCCCTATCCTTCTATCCCTACCCTCTTCGAAAAAAAGAAAAGAGAGGTTGAGCAACTGAGTGACAAGCAGTTCTCGTAGAAAAAATTCTGTCAAGATACCTCCATTAGGAGACCATATGCTCCACATTGGGAGCGGACATGGAAAAAAAAAATCTATGAAACCTTGGTGAACTGTAATTTTAAGATTTACATTTTTCGTCACAAATTGAAAATATTCAATAGTTAAGCGAAAAGTGTAGAATATGATTTTAATATACACATTTTTACATCTTTTAACAACAGTATTTTGAAAAAATCTTGGTATATAATTTCTAAGAATATAATAATCTTCTACTTAATGTAGATCATAATCTCCACAGTGCTACGCTAAAGTTTTTTTTAAGCTAGGTAGTCAATACTTTTTTAAAAATAACAAAATGATTCGCCCAGCACGAGGCTTGAATAATGCATCAGTATGCACGAAACCAAAATTAAACGCTAAATATTTTTACGTCTACTATAAAACAATTTCTGAGGGGTTATGGTATTTTTAAAACATTTTCGGTAATTGAGATGTTATGACAGGCAAAGGCTGCTCGACTGAAAGCTTCAAATTAAGATAATGCATTTTCTTTGCCGGCCATTTTTAATACTAATAATTACGTCCGGTCGTTGTTTTGATTCGAGAAATAAATACTTTGCTATTCCTTGACCTTCAAATAAATGAAAAACATAGTAAAAACATCATAAATGTTAATCAGTATAAATAACTTTGATTGCTTGCAATATAATTAATTATAAAACTCGTCATGTATACAGTTATAATAATTATACAAGTGGTATTATCCATTACTTTTTTGTTTGAGATTTTCAATTTTTTTTTTCATTTCAACAATCTGTTTATTTTATTTATATCTATAGCGAATTTTACAATGTGTATAGTAAATATGATTCTACTACCGTATCATCTTTGATTTTTTTGTGAAATTGGTTGAGACAAGATATAATTTGGATAAGATTAGACCTTATTATTGACGGTTTAAAATCAACATTTAGTATAGTCCTTAAAAAGTATGAAGTTTTAGCAAAGAGTTATGACGTTTTCATTCCTACAGTAATATAAAAAATTAACAGTGTAAAATAAATGTATGCGATAATAATATATTATGTCAAACAATCTTGACTCTAGAGTTTTTTTTTACAAACATAGAAAAAATATTTGGTATTGCAGCTTTTGGTATCACAGCGTCAGATTTTGAAATTTTGAAAGCACGTGATAAGTTCTTTCAGAATTTAAATAAAATAATGTCTAATTTGGATTATTGAGATTTTGTACACTTCCATGTATTTTGTCACTAACGACCCGGGTTTCGCCTTTCGGCATCTTCAGGCATTCGAGCACACGAATGGACTCGAACTGAGAGACAGTAAACAGTGTCTAACGTTTATATAGAAGATACAAATGCGACAAATATAATTTACGAGGTAAGATATTATACGTCTGAGAGCCACACTGATACCTGAGTTAAAATTTCGGGAATCTCCCTAATCCTTATTTTGTAAAATTTTGTAAAACAAGGATTAGGGAGATTCCCAAAATTTTAGCTCAGGTATCAGTGTGGCTCTCAGACGTATAATATCTTACCTCGTAAATAATATTTGTCGCATTTGTATCTTCTATATAAACGTTAGACACTGTTTACTGTCTCTCAGTTCGAGTCCATTCGTGTGCTCGAATGCCTGAAGATGCCGAAAGGCGAAACCCGGGTCGTTAGTGACAAAATACATGGAAGTGTACAAAATCTCAATAATCCAAATTTGATATTGAAATTCCATCAAGCACCCTCAGTCGATGTCTTAAAATAATGTCTCTCGAAATAAATTCGAAAGATACAACGAGTACAACGCGAATACCCATGCCCAAGATCTCAAATGGTAAAATGAAAGTTGACCTTGAAGGATACTTGAACATAGATCAATCCGATCGCCAAGATAAATCTCTTACCACTAGACCACAAAGGTGACGAATACGGTGGCATTAATTGCGCTAAAAATAGTTATTTATAAAGTTTTAATTGTGTGACTATATAATAATACTATAATACACATAGGTATATAAATAATACAGAAATAAGTATAAGTACATAGTATGTACTCCATTCAATATTATTTTAATGCTATTATAACCGTATCCTTCATAGATGACGGTATTGAAATTGTAATACTGAATGTCTAAAGTAGCTAGTACGTCGGAACTGTCTGTGAGTTATGTATACCGAGAACGCTTACGTAATGTGATATGTGATAATAATAAAGCGTCTTCAGAGCGGTCTGTGTTATTATATATAAGATAGCTTGTCTAGAGATTGATGACAGTTCAGCAATACTTTTACATTTTGCAATTTAAATATTTAACAAAACCAGCCGCGTTCAAAAATATCATTCTTACATTTAAAAATATGACATTAATAATTTATTAATTCAATTAAAACGTGGCCATACCATTAGCGAAGATCATATATCCAATAACCATTAAATTGACATTAAAATCGTTTACACAATTCAATAAATATTCAAATAAAAGCATTACATCAACCTGCTGTTCTTAGTTTATTGTCAATCCACCAATCTGATTTCATCTCTCCCAATGGGAGTCAAACAAAATTCAGGTGCTTTAAACATTTCGAGCGATAACATTATTGTTTTCTCAAATATATTACAAGAATCACTTTTATAAATGACACCTATTCCAAAACCCAATTACATACCAGTGCGAACACATCTTCAATATCCCGACTGCACTGAGCTTAATCAAATGAGCTTTAGTCAAAGTTAAGTTTCATTATCATAAATCAATATAAAACTAAGTTCGTTCTTTTTCCCATAGCTTCTTTCCATCTAGCGTATAGCCGCCGGGCTTCACATTTAGGTCTACTAACACTCTTCTTCCCATTTCAAACAACCACCCTTTATCTCCGTTAAATACAACGTAACCATCGGTCCACCAAAGCGCTGGGCACAGCACAGCCTACAAGTAAGCAGGGTGAATATGTGTTTTAACATCGCTGCATGATTACTGAAATAATAGGGAGCTGCATGGTATGTTCATTTATTACCAAATTCTATTTTAGACGCAAACATCTATTTTAGAATGTTCAATTAAATACGGCTTCAAATATTATTGCTAGGCAAATAGCGAGCTGCTTTGTATCGCTTTCTAGATCCCGGAAGAAATCTTACTACAAATATTTATTTAATCGCACTTATTTACAGAATACTTCAGATAATATTTGTTATGTAAAGTTATCCGGCTAATTGGCAAACTACAGATCTTTTGGTAATGCGGCCCGCCGTGCAAATAATTATCTCACCTGATTACCGGTTTGAAAAACAGTGGCATTGCTACAAGAGGTCTGATTTAAGAGTATTTATGAATTGTTATTTAGATAACGGCTTATAAATTTAACATTATGACCATACCAATATTCATAATGTTAGAATAGCTTTTTTTGAATTCTTATTTAAATTAATTATTATTTTGCATGTTCTATAATTATTTATATTATACTACACACAATTCAAAAGTATTTAGAAAAATCAAGTTACAACGCACCTGTAATTTTCATAATATACGAAATTTTGCAACATACTTATATATTTATATATAATATAAATTTATAAGTATGTTTCACACTTTCATCTTATCATTTAACATACACCTAAAACGTAAGTCTCTTGTTTGGAACAAACCAAAACTAAGATTTAAAGTCTACTTAGAAAGTTATTTCGTCTTAAATTTTCTATAAAAATACACTTTGTATTCTAAAACTAGAACATTTATATTTTATTACTTAAATTTTTACTGTTATGAAGTTATAAATTCTAGACTAACAATACTTTCTTTAACATATTATATATTAGATAGCAAGCCACAATATGATAGTGAACCAAAGTACCAGTTGATAAATTCACTACTATTCATTAATTGTTGAAACAGTCTTTATCATCCAATTTGTAAAATGCTTACTAAAAATATACGATAAATTATATCACGACGTTTCTGATCGGGCATTTTTCATATTATTGATCTTTTACCGATCGAATAGTTTTATCCTTTTGAAATTAACCTGTTGATGAGCCACTGTGCGTACCATCCTTTTGATATAAACCGACAGTGTCTGTCGTGGGAATTTTTACCAGACTCATAAACGTTAAGTAAGGTTAAATGTGTCAAAGAATAATTTGGCTGTGCCTGGTTGCGACGCGAATACATAAACATGTTACTTTTCAAATCTTTCTCTGTATTTCAGATACATATCTTGTTTCTGGGAACGCCGTGTCTGCAATAATTTATTCATTTAGAATTCTTTAATCGATTTCAAACAGATAAAAATATATTTCTCAGAGTAACTTTGAAAAACTTTACCCAATTTGTAGATTTCGTAAATAATTATGATATTAAAAAGCGTTTTATTATAATTTGTGTTTTTCAGAAAAATTCTATGCTAGTATTAATTATATAACGACACCGATAAGAGTGATAACTGAATAAAAATTGACCCATAAATAAATTTACACAACGGCCACGGGGGAATGTGTAGTTTTTATTACATTTTCATTTCTCTTTCAAATAAAAACTTATAATAAATAAATTATCAAAACATTATGTGAAACTGCTGGTTTATTTATTAACAAAAATATTTTTGACTTTCTTTATGAAACAGTTCAAATATTCCTGTCAATATCACAAAAATTGATATTATTTTGTTGTTTATGAAAACGATATTTATCCGAAAAAGGAAATACAAGATGTAACACCTGACTGAAGATTTATGATATACATAATAAACGTTGGGTATTAAACAAAGCTATCTTCTGAATATGTACTTCTACCTGGGCAATGCATTGATCAGTCGGACAGCCCTTGCAACTGCCGCCTCATATGAACGTCGTGATGAATACGTTTTAAGGAAACAAAAATAATGACTTCAGTCTCGTGGATACAAATCGGGAACATGTATTTTTTAATTCTTTAGAGCAGGGGTCTCCAAACTACGGCCTGCTAGCATCACTAATCTGGCCCGCGATAGCTGACCGGACATGCCCGGTATCCGGCCTGCCATAATTTTTTCACACAGATAAGTAGTGAAAGCGGAAAAAAGCAACGAGCAAATTTATGCACCTAATCAACCAATTTTTTTGTCCAAAGGATTAAATATGAGTATATAAATCAGGCAGGAGCTGGTTTTCTCCTTGTCGGCCATCGACTATCTCCGCCGCAATGAAATGTCCTTGACATGCCTGTAAGTACCAACTGAAATTTGCGCGTAATTCAAAACTATAGAATGTTGGTATGATGACCTAGCTATGTCTTGGCCCTTAAGACTCGGTGGAGGAGTCAGTGTGGCCCTTAGGCTAAAAAGCTTGGAGACTCCTGCTTTAGAGTATTAGGGTCGTAAAGGGCTAAATATTAATATAAAATATCGAAAATTGCTATTGATATATCTCAAGGCAGGCATGGCTAAACTTTTTCTTGCAGCGTGCCAAAAACTATACCTAATTCTTGAAAAAAAAATCGCGTATCAGATGAATAATGTGATAATAAATTCAAATAAAATATCATGTGACAAAATTATGTTTATTAAAAAAAATATGAATAAAAAAGTTACTATATAATTTTAAAGTTTACAACGTTTTGAAAATGTACACATTGAATTCAAAAAGAACATTTTAGAAACAAAATTCAAATTTTCACCAAAAATTCTTCGCGTCTCAACAAGTGACGAGTGTCAACGATTCGCCATCCCTGTCTTAGGGCAATGACATTTTGGTTTTTCAAGTTTCACGAAATTTTTAGAACTGTATTTTTGAACTATACTCAACTATTTTGCCTGTTTTATAAACAATACCAAATCTTTTGCATACATAGTAATAAAATAAGTATTACGTGAGATTATAAATTTTGTCATTAGCAGAATTCCGAGAGCACGTGCATTTTTTTAGTTAGCTGAATATATATTATGTAATTTGAAATAATTATAAGTATTGGCCTAGCTTAGTTTATTCCGGAAGTTAACCCACATGATGTATCGCGATAACAATTGACCTGTCATTGCAACGTAATGGTGACTGAACTCAAAGGTGCTCACATAGACCTGCTACTTTAGTGAAGTAATTGACTAAAGGGGTGGAGTTAAAAATATTAATCAATTTAATAAAAATTTAAATAACTAAACGACAATATTTTTTCAGCCACCACATAAATTTTTACCAGACAAAATATACTATGGAATTATTTTTTCCATGTCCACTGCCAATGTGGAGTATATAGTCTCCTAACGGAGGTATTTCAACAAAAATTTTCTATGAGAACTACTTATTACTCAGTTGCTCAGCCTCTCTTTTTTCGAAGAGAGTAGGGATAGAAGGATAGAGCTAGGACAGGACTAGTGGTTAGCTAATCGCTCTCGCTACGCCCCGTGAGGATCGGTTTAGTGGGAGGGGGTTTTAGCCATCACAAACACTCAGACCACGAACATAAATCCATAAATCGATTAAAAGATCAATTTATGAAAACCTTCCGCATCGGAAATTGACCCCGAGACATCCGTAACCGTAGCCAACGACGCTACCAACTGTGCCACGGACGCCGAACTGGAAGCCGGATGGAATTATACTAAATAGAAACTCGATTTCATTCTATCACATTCACAAATTTATTAGCTTATATATAATAGCCCAGAACGCTCTGTAGACGGTTTATTATTATCACATATCACATGTAGGTATGAAATTTTCTCGCGACCTAAGCGCTCGCGGTATAAACAATGCATACACAGTTCCGACGCACTAGCTACTTTAGACATTCAGTATTTCAATTTCAATACCGTCATCTATGACAAGTACGGTTATACTAGTTATATTACATAACTGTTGTGGAATAATTGATCCTTGGTGAAATTTTATACTAATGAAAGCAACATTTTTCTTATTGTACTAATTCAATAAGGACCTTGAAGAACCCATGATTATTTGACATTACGTCACGGCTTTGTATGTATCTACAAACTAGATTTTTTAAATATTGATTCATCATTCTTTAATAATAAATGATACATCAATATTGATAAACCTTGATACAACTGAAATAGAAATATGTCAGGTAATAAAGCTAGAAATGTATTTTGAGATTTAAAATATAACATAAATAATGTGTTCAAAAAAAGCTATGAAAATACTGTAGACATGCAAAATATAGAAATAAAATCTGAACCAATTGGCTAAATCAGACATGGGCGTTGTTTTTTACGGCCCATTTGTATCATGAAATTGTTTGTTATTAGAGAACCACTTATTTTTTATGTTGAAATTCAATATTTTGCTAATTATAGCAAAATATTAATTATCAATATGAAAAATACTATTACTTGCGACCCACGGTTCATTATGAATTCCCGAAGCGGCCTTTCAGTCAAAAAATTGATTTCGTAATTCCAAATAAGTACTTTGCTTTTTAAAGGCACTCTAATTTTCCATCTGTTTTATCTTATTAGAAACTTTTAAGATATTTTATATTTCAGATTGGTTTATGAAACGCGCTAAATTTAATCATAGTATTACAAATGAAGTGTCAAGTATCATAACTCATAATATCTAGCATATGCAAAATATTGAATTATGAATGCAGCACTGCTTTTGGTATTCACACCTACCATTTAAATTATAAAATATCTTTCTAAACTTACATACTCCCATCTAAAATGAATGTGAAAATGCTGTTCATTTTCAAAACTCGTTTTCACTAATTCCCTATAGTTTTCTAAGCTAATAATCTCCATTCCAGTAAATGAGAATGCAGCATTGTACTGTCATGGCCATCAGTGTTTATTTACATATAATGACGTAAGGGTCTGTTCCACAGTTGTATTTTTATCAAACTATGGATTTGTAACTATAGTATGAAAACGGTTTTTTTGGGGGTGCCAAAAACGAACATTGATTGAGATTCTGAATTATGATACTAGAGCCCTCAAATGGCGTCTTAAAATGATTAATGTATTTATATATAGTAAACTAACCGATTTTATTATATGCGCCACATACATCATAGTAAAGGTTTCGTAAAATTCTAGAAGCCTAAATCGATTACGTTGCAACGTTTACTCGTAATATCCTACAAGATTTGAAGTATAGTTATAAAACGAGAAATCGTCTGTCACTCCACCCCGTCACGTAGTAGTGTGAAGTAAGTACGACAAATGGGGGTTCTGGCGTCAGCCTACACCTGTCGCTATTCGCCGGTCAGAGTTGACCGCTCTTGCATTGCGGCACCTCGCATACCGCGGCTTGCGACATACGAGTTGCCGTACATAGGGGCTGCCGGAACGCCAACGAATCTAACGATATCCTCGCAGCGGAAATAGAAAGCTTACTTACAAACAATTATTTGAATAATGCATTTTATATTCGTAGATTAAGAACTTTCCATGCATGAACTTTGGCGGAATGAATTTTAAATAATGTTTCCGAATTTGTTTTTCCTTTCCTGACCACATTGTTCACTTTCATTCGATCATTATTACTCACTTTTCGTAAGTATACTAATATGCATAAGCTGTATACTTCTTTAAGAACGTTTTAATAATTTAATATCAATCATGTTATATTATCTAGTTTTTAGAAGAAATTTATTTTTTTCCTCTACTATAAAAAAGCAGGAGATCAACTATGTCTAAGTTAGTTGACTATACATTAAACAGTAATATAAATTCAAAAACTTCATAATTTATATATATATATATATATATGTATTATAAAACAGGAAATACATATGCCTGTCTGTTAGAAGGACTCCTGTCACATGGTGAACAGTAGCGACGGGAAATTTACACATGTCATTCTGACTTCCATTTCTAGGTAAACTGTGATATTTTCAACATTTTACATTAATATTAATTGGTCCACTATATTTTGTGGATACTACATGAGGCACGCTCCACGTTGACATTTTCAACTTCCAACATTAATTAAAACCAAAACATCGCCATAATAACACAGACGAAAATATGTGTATCTCCGGTGTCTGCGTTTGTAAGTTCAATATAACCAGGATGAAGCCGGGCAGTACACTTACCTATTCTATTTATACAACGCAAACGTTTTATTTATAAATTGCTGTGTTTCAGTAAAGAATTATATGTTTGTGATGTGTGCGTGGTATGTATTCGTATTAAATAAAGGATGAGTTTGAATCTATCCCGGGCGACGCCAGAAGAAAAAATAATTTATATCTACTTCCTCATATAATGACAATAAATACTATTTTTTAAAGTAATCGTTACACTGGAGCATCTATTTATGAGAATAATTAATTTTATTTAAATGAATATTAATGTAATTAAAAACAACCAGTTCAATATAATTTTAGTAGGTTGATTTAGATATTAATTATTACAAAATTTCTTCAGCCGCCTGCTATGAATGAAGTAATTACTTCTTATGGCGCTGACTTTTTTCTGATAAAAAAACCGATTATGATCAACAAAATACTGTTTTATTTTTTAAAAATTAATCCTTATGGTTATGTGGGATATTAATAGAATCGAATTTAGTATAACGAAGGCCTTGCAGCTACTGTATCACTCTATACCTAACTGTCACTTTGCGAAACTTACGTATTTACTTCATGCCCTAAAAATAAAATGATCTGATTTTTTATTAATCATGATGCTGATATTAATCAACTAAAAGAGTATCTAGACAAGCAAGTATTTAATTATTTTTCCATATCGTGTAATATTATTTTGTTTGCTTTTTGAATTTATTACTTTGTATCGTTCTATCTACCAATTAGATACACTGTAGGGTGAGCGTAGTTGTCGCGTGCCTGTACGAGTTCCGCCACGTGACCAAATACAACCACCCCAATGAGACGTCGCTAAGAAATCGTGTTATCAGTAATAGCAACAATACGTAGGCCAGGTGAAGTATGGTGAGGGCTCAATTACGGCTCATTACCACAGGTGAAACTTCGATGTTCATTCTTTACTATTTATGGGTATGTACTTCGGTATGAAAATCACGTAGTCACAACATATCAATGTATGTACACTTGGGCCTGGTATAACACTGTCTTGTGGTTCCACGAAAACGTCGTGTAATAAAAATCTGTGTTATACGAGGTTTGAAGTTCATACAAAATTAGGGTACGCGTTTCAAAAAAATATCTTTTAAGTTTTTTTTTTAATAAATGATCGAAGATATATACATTTACGTATTTGTAGATCATTCATTCATCATCTCTATCACTTACAATTCTATATGCTCGATTTTTTTTGAGATGGTTTGTGAGTTTTCATTATCGGAAGACTCTGAAGTATTTTTGGACTTAGGCTTTAAAAATTCTGCCATAAACGATTGTTTGCTTTTAGCGTATAAATCTTTACATCTTGAACTTCAAACTTCTTTCCATTATAGGATCATTTTCTATAAAAAATGTTATAATTTATCAGCCAATCCCAAGCCGTCATTTATTGTTTTTAATGTCAAACATGTAACCACTTCGCTACAACTGCTTGAAGTCGTTAATTATGATAGGTTCATTCAAATTTTCGAGTAATTCTTTTTCATATGGATATTCAATATATCTTCATAAAATTCTTCTCCACCAATACAACGTCAAGTGTTAATTGTCTTTTGGTTTCTTCTTCAATTGGTGGTACAACATTTTCTCTACAAAACTTTCTAGCATTACAATATTGTGATAACAAACTCATCGCTGAATATGCAAGCTTAACTTTTATAACAACAATTTATGAGGTCGGTGAAAAAGGTTGAGACATGGGAAATCTTTGAATTTTAGATTCATAATATATATTATATCGACTATATTTTGGTCAATTTATGTAACCCTCAAAATTGAAATTGTTCGGGAAAGCGAGTAAAAACTGTTTTAATCAAAAACATTATATGGTGAGTTGCGTTATGAATCTTTGAAATGCACTCCTGTAAATTCTCATGATTGCAGATACGGAATTTTACTTTGGGAGTGTAGGTATAATAGTGGCTTAATTTTCAGAATTTATAAACCTAAAACCAATTGTAAAATGATGTTTCCCTTCCAAAAAGTGGTCAGTTTATTTTTCTAATTTACATCATTTGACCTGCTCTGTCGTCTTTAAAATGACATCCAATCATTAACTCTTTTTCGTATTTTTTTAGGGTTACATCAATTGGTCAAAACTGCGTCGAATTATCCTGACTGACTAACAAGTAATTTTGCGCAAAGTACTAAGTCCCATTTGAGATCTTATATTATTTATTGGCACATAAAAGATGAATTATATAAATGGAATCAGTTAGGCTCCGCAGGTAGCATTCGCACATTAGAGGTTTATTTTGAAAAATACACACAATTTTAACAATAGTATACCATTTGTTTCTTTAATTACAATAGCAGTATTTGTACTGGAACAATGATTAATTCATATAATTTTTGGTGAGTATATTTTTCGATTTCGAATGCGTTTTAAAATATGAATTACAAATTATTCTGTAATTATAAAATAGTAGTAAACAAAGGTACAAACAATACGATGTGCAGTGATGGTGAACAGGCAAAGTGCAGACGACAGCTGACAGCTGACTGGGTCAGTGGTCTGTAACAAACCGTCAGCACACGTTCACTACCACTGCACTTGCCGTTGAAACAACAGATGCTTTTGTTTTACTTTCGTTATTTATTTTTTATTATTATTTCATAATTTGACAAGGTCAAGTCGAAGTAAATATACTTGAAGGAATTACCTAACTTTATCAGATTAGTTAAAAAGCGAGGGGAAACAAATTATATAATTATTCTGGCGCGAAATGTAAAATAGATATTTATTTTTTCTTTCGGCAGAGGTCTTCTATCTAGTTTTTCCCGCACTTTCGCATGAGTTGATATATCGCTTTTAGTAATTAAATGCGAGTGTTTAATAATATTCATAAATTAATGTATGGAATCCGAGTCTTCGTTAATTATTCTTGAGACATTCCTAAAAAATCTATTTTAAAGCAATTAATTCTACTAGTAACTAGACGATGGGTATGATACGAATGATATTACGGGCCATACATTCTTAGCGCATGGTTTCAGGTACAACCTTTAGTACCATAAGAAGATAGAGATGCTGGTCCTTTCACATGCTACTGAGAAGGTATTCCTCTTTGGCGTTATATCACAAACTCCTTTCGTCTCGGAAAATCATAGAGCCTCAAGAGAAATGATTGGATCTTCAGCACAACTAAAATATGTATCGAACGTGATAATAATAAGAGTATTACGTAGCATGTGTCTAAAGAGGCATCCGATTATCAGGTATACCTCGTTCCACATATGGCGAAGGATCGTAACAAATAAAATAGTTATACTCATTCATCTCCGGGCGATCCCACAGTACAGTGACACAATTCCACAAGTGCAATCCAGTATATCAACCAGTTTGAAAGTATGAAATTAATATAGGCGTTGATAAGCAAGTCCAGATACCAGGTGCTAAAATTCAGTTCAGGTCTCCAAAACTACGTCCGATATATGTGGGACACAGTGGACATTACTTATCAGTTGAGACCCCTTCCGCATACCTACCCAATTTCATATTAAAGGATGCAAAATTAATATCGAAAATCACAGCTGGCATTCGCATCTAGCATTGGTCTCTGGGTGACGTACTTATATGTGCTATAGAGATCTATTGAGGGACACTATCGTTTCATATCCGGTTGAATATTGAAAGTGACGAACCTACGTATTTGTATTATTAATTTTAATGTTCACAGAAAAGGTTTAAATATATCTCATCAGGGTATTGATTACTTTAGGTAAAAATTAGTAATTTCTGTCTAATCATGTCATCGTCATAACTATCTTCTGAATGATGGCGTAATAGCTATCAATTCTCGTAGAACTAAATACTTCGGTATTTTTACTTTTATACTCCGGAGTTCTAAGAAGTAAATTCCGATTCAATCAATAAATATCGTTTACGTTATTGAAATATTGTGAGTAACCAGATAATTGTAAAATTAAATGTTTCTCGCTTGATACCTTGGATTATTATTGAACATTTTATTCCCAAAACCATAATTTTAAGTGTTTCGTATTTCGGTTTTTTTTCCTGCAGCAGACTTAAAAAAACATATTAGTGAAAGGTTGGAAGACATAATAGTTATGTTTGAATATATCACATTTAACTGAAGCCTCTATTGTCTAATGAATGAGAACTAACATTATTTTTAAAAGACCCGTTTTACTTATCAGATATTTGATCCGAGAATTCAAAGAACTAGAAACGTTTCTTAACTATTTTAAATAATTACTAAAGCGCTTATTCTGTGTGGTATTTAAGCACACATTTGAAATCAATGCCCTCCGTATTTTATAGCAGAAACGATAAGATCAAAAATACATCAAAACACGAAAAATCTAGCTACTGCATTTTTTTGGTCTACGCTGAGTATTTCGTGAATTTTTTAAATATTTTATACTAAAACATTATTTAACTTTGAGTATTATTTTGTAGTAATAGTTTTATTACGCGCTGTTATTTAATACGTGTGGTAGTGAACTTTAAGCGAGTCTGTTTATGAATATACTAAATTTAAGAAAAAAAGAATATACTAAACCTCAAATTTTCTTTAGAACTATCTAAATTGAATCATACGGAAAATCTAGATATTCGGAAAGATCAAGGAACGAATGCAAATTATACACTATAGAGCATGGTGGTTTCTTTACTAAGCTCTTTTAAATCATGATCAGCAAAATAACTTATGTGATAATAAAGATATTATATATAATAGAAATTAACAATCGCGTTAAATAAAGTATAGGTTTGAAAAAGTCCACGATGCTTTTTGGAATACTTGAAGATGAACAGTGAGGGAAGAATTATCACTGACTGTATTCCTTCGTATCTGGACTTTAGATATTCTACCTTGGGATAAACTAAAGATAGACGTATATAATCGAAGCAAATAAGCATATCGCATAAATGTTATGCTGCAAAAATAAATGAGTAAAGATCTTATTATTGTCGATATTTATCCTAAACCTTTTACTCCATCCCTTCTCTTGCTTTTAATGAGAAGGATGAATACATTCATATCAGTAATAAACAACACGTCGGATCATATATTATCTTATTAGTTATCAATGGTATCATTCACAAATTTTCCGATAATAAGTTTTTGTCATATATTTGCGACTAGGATCGTAAGAAATTTTGTAAATGTGTAGCAAAAAATATTTTAATTTTATATTTATTTCAATATGAAAGTCCTGAGATTGATTTTGGGAACAAGAAAGGAGGCGTGATCCGTGATTACAACCCATAATCAAGACTATGCAAAGTATCAACTTAAAAAAATCCTTACCTAGTTAATAATGGTTCGAATAAACAAATAAATTCTGTGCTTCCGTTACTCTTTCGGACCGGATAAACAAACGGACTTGAACATTTAAAAATGCACCTGCAGATAGAAACAAAAAGTGTAATAATTGCCGGTGAAAGAAATACTAGCATATATTATGAAATGCGACACGCGCGGCAACCTGCTAAGAACGCTACGCTTGGCAGATTTTTCGTTACGCCAGAATGTCGGCTGACTATCGAAGGGAGTTGTTCTATTTGAAAGGGTGAGAATTGAGGAAACTCAATTATTATTTTTTTTTTGAATTGGCGGGAAAGTGTCTCGTTCGAGAGGAATTGTGTTTTAGCGGGAAAAAATCTTTTCAATATATTAACAGTGACGTAATTATATTATATTTTAAGGAGTGTACATTTCTCAGCGGGCCACATTAGAACTGTGAATAGTTCGATATGTATCTTGCATTGTTTGATATATTGTATGCACCACCATCCGCTATAGATTTACAGCAGCTGCTCCCGAGACAATTCCAGTGCAAAAACTGAAACACGGATAACTAAAGCAACGGGAAACATCTGCTAGTAACAGGCGTATGGTCGTGGTGGGTGGCGGTGGGATTAACAGTCCTTACAGACTAAGACATCATTTTAGCTTTTTTCAGGAGGGGTGTAAAAGTTGCCAGCTTGTTATTTTATACTTAGTCTACTTTGTTTAGTTTCTTCAAATTCAGGAGAGGGAAATGCACCCCCTGCCCCCAAATGACGTATCTGCTTACAGAGCGTATGATGTGGCACACGAGGGTCAATCCATTTCAAATGATCGCTAGAAGTGTCTCGGGAACAGTCGCCCAAGACTTGGTTGTAGTGCATTTAAGTATGGATGGTAAACTTCCGTAGGTTGCGATCTACTTGCTATTTCTATGGGGTAAAATAATTCTGAGTATGCAGGGTTTCAAAAGCAACACTCGTATGCCATTATCCTATGCCACATCGTCGCCTTGGGTAAACATAATTCCATCTCAAATTTGGTTTATTGAGATTTTGTACACTTCCATGTATTTTTTTTTTTTTTATACTTAAATTATAATTCCATCTGCTGTTTTTTCAATCACTTTTTAATACAGTTTTATTCGCATTCAAAATTACGGTTCTATCTGCATTTAAAAAACCTTACAAACGTCCTTACGGATATCATCAAAATTCAATTTAGAAAAATGTTCTATCTAAAAAACAAACAAATTTGACAGTGCATCAATAATAAATTTGCATTCATAATCAAAAATCACAGTCTCTAAAGCGAATGAATGAATTTTCTGAAATATTAAATTGCTTCTCCCGGACAGTTTAAGTTTTGCAAGTGATAGAACCTTTCTGAAATATTAAATTGCTTCTCCCGGACAGTTTAAGTTTTTCAAGATAGAACCTTGTTTACCCAAGGTGACGACATAGTGATAAATCTAAAACAAATTTATAATTCATGCACATAGCTGCTGTATTGATTTTTTAATGAAGTTTATAAACTAAGCCAGTGCTTAAAAAAGTTTAGATGAATAAATATTTTTAAAAAATGCATTTAGTATGCCAATAATAAAGTCAAAAGTCAAGAAGAATATAATTTAATATAATTATGACAAAGATGACTTTTGCGACAGAGAAAAAACATCCCCATATAGATACAGGAAACAGTGTAACATAATATATCTTAAAACACAACAACTGATCATCCGGAATTGAAAGGTTTATGATATTGTCATTAGATTATCTGATCGAAAACCAAATTGTTTCGAGATGAGTTGAAAAGTTATCTCTTCCAGGTGTGTCTCAGTTTTGGACATTAATTTTTCAAGCGCCTTTCTAAAAATCGGCAATAATTTCAAAAGGATTTGGTTTATATCGATGGTTTACTGCAGTTCTTCAGGAACACCATTCATAAAAATATTGATAAACGTTTTTATAATCGATTGTCACATTTTCAAGATGTAGAAAATAGTTAATTTGAGTAATTTGATTTAGACTATTTCTCATAGCTGTTATGTCTTTTGTTTTTTTAAATATCAATGCTTCATAATATGTGTGTATGAATTAAAATTTTACAATTGCAAAGAAAAATGTAAAATCCTACTTAATAGAGTACAACTGGAAGGTAGCCAAAATAAAATTGCACTTTATGTCATAAAACAATCATTATTACCAAGGATATATTAAAGATAACAAAAAATGTTGAGTAGTATAAATAATTTATTAAAAATTAATAAGCATTCGTTAAACAATACCAGTACTCATTACAATAATCTCATTTCAGAATCAATATCTCAAAACAATACAATATTAATTACAATATGATCATTCTATATAAAATTATTTTTCGGTGCCAAATCAACACTGTGACAAAACAAGTGAAATTATATTAAATATTTGTTTAAAATTGTGTTGCATATTATTTATTTAATTCATAAATATATAGATACAACAAAAATATTATATTACATGTATTATGTTTTCCTTGTTGTGTTTTGTCACTATGTTGATTTGTCCAGTTACCAAAATTACTACTATAGCCAAAATTATATCTTAAAGTTAAATCACATCAGTGCAAGAATTCACTTATGAATTATGATCATATTGAGAAATATTTGTTGCGAGTTAGAACCATGTCTGAACCTATCAACACCTTAGCAAATGTTATAAAACATTATTATTGGGTTATTCGAGGCATTCTTCGGATGTTTAGTAGTATGACATGTATTCTCGAATGAAATAATTTACGATAAAGTTACAATTGAAAATTATTTTTTTTTATAAAAACAAGTTATTTTACCAGCGCAGTTGCCAACAAAAGTGTTGTAAGTGACTTTAAAACCAAAGAATTATTCGTATTGCAGGAAAATATATGTTAAAAAAGCATATTTCAACAGATCGTCATTACACAATATAATATACAAAAGAAGAAAACTGATGTTTCTTTTAATATTCTGTAATTTTGAAAAATTGTCATTTGGCCAAACACTGTGTATTGTAAATGTGCATAGAAAACGAAACATAGAAAATAATACGTGTATGATTTATCAGTAATTCTATTCACCAACTATGTCGCTATATTATAAATTGTATGAACAGTCAAATAAACTTTCAATGATATTGCAAACCTTTTTGAATAGGCTAAAGGCAAAACTTATTCTATCTTAGCAAAATGATTTGTAGAATTAGAACATTAGTAACAGTAAAAAACAGTTTGTTGCCAATATTCTAATAGAATATGTAATACACCTTAAGTGACTAAATTTCAATTATAAATACATTTTAGTTTGATTTAATATGATGTTCTTCTGAAATAATAAATTTATACAACTTTTTATATCTATCCATTTATGTTCTATTGAATCATGATTTTTTTCATTTCTATGTGCGGTTTTATATTTTAGTATTTTTTTAATCTCAATTATGCTTTTTTTTATTGGTTTTAATAGTTTCGAATGTGGCACTTCGTAATTAAAAAAATGACGTGCCCTATGCAGAGAGGTGATTTTGTCGAAGAAAACAATACAACAGAAATTGTTGATGTGTTAATGTTAATGAATATTTATTTCCTGATAATAATACTATAAAATGAGTTAGCTTATTTATCATAATGATTATCTTATCAAGACACAAATTGTGATGAATTTCAACAAATAAAAAACTACAATAAGAAATAATTTTTATAAGATGTGACAAAATAAAATTTACAAAGATGGAATCAAAACTGATCTACTATCCATTAGAATATAAATTGCATTGTTCCCATAAATATTATGTTTTAATAACAAGATTTATTTTTTTACACCAACCAACTTTGGCCATCAATCATCCATAAGTAATTTATTTGTTAGAAAAATTTAGCTTCCACAAATTTTTTGCCATTACGTTATTATATTATAATATCAGTTAATAAGCTTAATGCTAATACAGCTAGAATTCCATGAATGAAACATTCATTATCCAGGTAGAGTCTCATGTTAAATATTTTACCGTGATTAAACATTTTGTCAATATTACTAAAGCAGTAGTGTCGTAACTAGTTGTTTGCCTTGCACCATAGAGAGCCTGCATGCCCTATTTTCCTGTATATGATTAATGATATATTGTATATTTTCAACAATATAATTGCAACGATTTTAAAATTTTAACTAGGTATAATATTCAGTTACTTTAAAGAATGTGAGTATATAACACTTTTTTTTGATATGCACAGGTTATTGGGAGGCTCCAAATTTTAGTTACACCACTGCTAAAATTGCACAGAATACTTTGAGGTAATTAAGTGACAACAATATAAAATATATGTATTTACAATTATAAAAGTATAGGAAATAAGTTATAGGAATTTATATTATAAGTATTTATTGGAATTCGTTTAAAATACTGTAACATCTTAAACCTAAATCTAGTAAATGCTTTTCATATTAATGACGATAAAAGGAAATATTTCATAGTTAAGACATCTTAAAGAGTATTCTGATACACCTATAATTCCGTAGACCCATTGAGCCCTAACAGCGTCAATTTGATTATGAAATTTTGGGATCTATCATCAAAATCATTCATTTCCTTTTATCTTATGATAAACATCATCATCATCATTCCATCTTGGAAGTAAAAATACAATTTAAAATTACAAAAACTACTATACATATGATTTTACTAAGACAAAACAGAATGATGTGTTTACAAAATTTGTAACAGGGCTCAGTGAGCTAGAAATAATAAAAAAACTTTCTGATAGTATTATAAAAACAATGTTGGAAATTTAGAAAAAAATTCACAGATGTCAATAACTTATATAATCGTTCTATAAAGAATTAAGATATATTTTTCAATAGAAGATGAATAGAAGAAGAACCCATGATAAAATTAGTGCTTCAGTCACTATAAATTATATAAGCAATTACAATTAAATAAAATACGATACTGCTTAAATACTATATTTATTAAGTTTAACACTGGTTTCACTAGGAATAATTTACTTATCCGTAAACATAATTAACCTTTCTGAGAGTGATATGTGTAATTTTAGCCTGTCTGTAGCCATTCGCTTCTGTAGCCAAGTGGTCAACGCTCTTAGATGTTCATCTTATTCGGTAGTAATATCAACAGCTTTGTTCCAGTTCAGTATGGATTTGTGCTCAAAGGCATGCATGTCTGTGATTACTACATAACCTCCTATACAACCGATCGAAATAACGGATCATGACAAAAGCGATTTTTTAGCTAACTACTACTTCTGTCTTATGTCCATCTTTCCAACATTACTCTCGTCGAAAAAGAGAGTTCGGGCGACTGAATTGAAACCAGTTATTGTAGAACATCTTCTGTTGAGATACTATGATTAGGAATCCATATACTCCATATAATGAGCCGACAAGGTTGAAAGAAAATAGGCCATCCATTTTACCATTTTAAATTAAATGCATATGAGACATATCGATAGTGGAAATGTTTTTCAAATAGTTAATATTCAACTTAAGATATATGGGTTTCATAGTAAAATACATTGCCACATTATCCAGAGGTCACAAACTATTAATTGCCACAAAAACACATAACAATTGAAAAATGAATTATCACTCTTGATGCCTACATATCTCCATTATGCGAAATTTGCATTTCCATCCACACTCTCAAAAAGGTAAAATACTATTATCACGAATTAGTAACAAATCTATGTTGAAGCCCCTCAAAGTACAAAATGTTTACATAATATTTAATAGAATGAATTCATTTAACACGACGGTTGCTGACAGAATCATTTTGCACGTTAATATGATACACGTGTGCATGACCGGCAGTCAATGCGTTAAATAACTAAGTAAGATTTGTAAGCTCCCGCGCAGCAATAAAGCCTTTGACTGAAGTTAAATAACTAAAATTGATATTCAAAAAAGCAATGTGTCGGTTTAACATATTTTTAAAGGATTTTATGGTTACTTTGTAGAAGCCCGTTTTCAATACGAAAGTGATAATTTTCTTATTCCATTTGTAGTTTATCAAAGTGAGACAGGTGTTTCTCTAATTTTTTTAGTAAATAATATTTAAAAATAGGATTTTAGTTTAGAAGAACTAAAAATCTTGGAATGCAATGCGTATCATCACCTATATCTGCCACTATATCAATATATTACAACTGATCAGAACTGATTCTGTATAAAATACGATAAATTGGAATTCATAAATATTTATGAACTTTACAAATCCCTTCCTTGCCTCTACTGATACCTGGACCCGTCGCATCTTGGTTTTCTCTAAGAAAATAATGTCTACTCTCCCGTATATTATTTATTTTGTTTGTGATTCCTCCCTGTGTTATAATTAATAACAAATCATTGTTAATGAGAGAAATGAGTTCTTCTCTTCTCTTCGCCTAGTCACTGATAAAATTTCCCCACCCTTAATGTTCTACTAGATTGAATAATGGAAGGATAAGAATCAATATGTATAAAATATAGGTCTCATAATGCTTCAAAAAAGCGATCACATTTAATTAAACAACAATTGGAATATCAAAATTATCAATGAAAAGTTATATCAGTTTAATATATTAGCAAGAATATGAAAAAAATTAAAATATTAATATTAAGAAAATCTCAATAGTCATTAAAAATATTACAGCCAAGAAGAGATACAATGTTCAGTAACTTAACATGAAATAGAAATCACAGTTCATGGTGCACAAGATTTTCACCGAGTCCAACAAACTCTCTGAATGATTGTTGCTCCTTCACGTGTTTGACTGCTGTCCTCACGAGCCGCATGAACTCATTGACATCGAAGGCATAATTTGTAAATTTGGGATGTGAACCGCCTTCAGGATGATGACCCTAAAAATTAAAAAAAAAAACAATAGAAATACTGTACAACAAATTTAGTCTTATATTAATAAAGCTTTCTTTTTTATTAGATACAGAAACAAAATAATTATTTTTCATACAATTACAAACAATGAAACACTCCACACAAGTTAAGCTAAACTGATTAATAATAATTGAAGAAGGCACAGCTAAGAAAACAATATTATGCATATTTATTAATTGATTGATGCATGCTTAGAGTATAGCAGACACTGGTGAATGAATACTTATTGAAGATATGAAAACTTGAGATGATCAGAGAACTAGGTATTGTTCTCTGATCATCTCAATATATAAAAAACAAAAAATAAAGAAAGTGCTGCACTGAAAAATTATGGTACATATTCTTCAATTTCAAATAGATATTTTAATAGCATGCCATATTATAAGTGAATTAATTGTCATTAATACAATGTCGAAGGTTATTCACCTCATCCTCTTGAACTATCTTGTCACTTTTTTCCCACGTCACATATTTTATACCTCTTAATCTTGCTAAATCAGAGTAGCATCCACTATCTTCACAATTATATCTGTAACAAAAAAATTAAATTAATTTTATCATGTAGGCTAAATTTAATATAAGTTAAAATTTGTGAAATGATATATTTATTGACAACTAAGACTGTCAATGCCCTGATTCTCATAAATAACACATTTTTATATCATGTCCGCTCCACGATATATTTATACATACTATCAACAAATATTATCAGATGAACGTTCAGTAACCTTGTATTTACCACAAATGTCGAAGAAAAAAAGAAATATAATTTCTCTTAAAATCTTGAAAAATTCTATATTTTTACAAAACTATCATTTACAAATCAATGTTTTAATTTTTATTACTATTGTATAATTGTGCATGTATTTTTTTCAACATGTCAAAAAATCTATCAGTAAACGTTCTGTTTTATTTATTTTGTGCTTATTATTATAAAAACCACCCCCGCCCCACTCGCTGAGCCAGGGTGTTTAAATGAATACATATGCATGGTAGTATAAAATTGTATATATGCAAGTCACCAGTAAGACCAATGAAATATATTTCTAACCAAAAAATTGTTTATTTAAACAGTTGTTAAAACTAAATATAAAAGTTATTTACTCACAGTTCAAAGACAGCTGCCCAATCCGGCAAAAATAACAAATGAGTAAGGCCAGCACCATGCATTCCAATAAATATGTCTGTATTATGCGTTATCGATAACTGCTGCACGAAAGGAATATTCTTATTGTAGACAACTCGTTGGACAAAGTATTCATCTGTAGCATTCAGAGCTGATATGAGTCCATCTTCATTCAATATCTTCCTATATTTCGTTTCACGAGACAATAACGTTATTCTTATTTTATTGTTAACACGCTGCTCTTTTTCAATATTCAAGCCTTTCAATACGTGTGAAGAAAATGCATGAAATAAGCCACTATTCTCGCAACCATAAATCTAGAAAAATTATACATACACCATTAAAACTATAATAATGATAAATTCACAATGAAAATTAAAAATTGATGGATTCCGCGGTAAATTTGAATATAAAATTTAAATTGATAACCCTGTTATTCCACTGGCTGTATTAGAAATTGTTTCGCTTCTTTGAGAAGCATCTTCAGACTTTAGAAAATAAGTATCCATTGAACAACGTTCAACGTTTTGTTTTAGTTGTAGTCAAAACTTTTTATGAAAGTATATTTTGTAAATAATTTTGAATCATTTTCAAAGTAATTTCATAAAACCAAATCAAAGTACTTGGGATAAATGTATAAAATAATGAATACTAACCACTTATGGCAGTTAAGTCAAATTTTATTTTATTGTAGAATCATATTATTCGCTATATACACAAGGTACTCAACAGTCTGAAGAAGCAAAAAAAGCAGGTCGATTTTATAAAATTAAAATGATACAAATAAAACAATTAAGATTGGAAAAAATATTTTAAAAATACTCACAATGGGCGTATTATAAAAAAGACCAAATATCATTCTGGGTAATAAGGGGAATATGACATTTTTGAAGCACACCACCTCTCCTCTAAATGTTTTTAAATCCCAAATCGGATTATTTGTGAAAGCATTCCATGTATCTTTAAAAGCTGAATCATACGTGAAGGTTTCCCATATGAGTATATGATTATCCTTAGAGAAACTGTTAGGGTGAGATGAATTTATGTGCAACGACGTGTAGAGATTGAAAAAATCACAGAAATGATGATACATATTCACAGCTAAAAAAAACATTGAATGTAATTACCTTAGTTCAATTAATAACAAATGTAATTAAAAGTGAAATCATATCAGAAAATACTCAAAAGTTTGCTTTTAATACATACTCGCATCAATTTTCATTATGAATGTTGGTTTTTCTATAATAACATCGCACAATCCATCACGAATAGGCCTCTGAGGAACAGCTACAAAATTTCTGATTTCAGGCCCCCACGATTGTAAGGGACTTATATGTTCAGCTTCATTTTCGATGCGATCTTTGTACAATCGACAATATCCACCTGACAGACAAAACAGTTAGTGATAAGAATAAAAGGATAAAAAAAGTATTTTTGATTTTACCCTAATTGTGCAATATTTTTTTTTTAAACTACATCGATCAAGTATATAGTTTTCTTCTCATTTAATTTTTACAATATACATATCGACTGTGGAAAGGAAAAAGGATGTAACCCACACCAAAAAAATATTGTGTATAGCTAACACAAAACGAACTAATACAGTATATTTATATATAAATATATAATATATCGACTGTAGAAAGGCAAAAAGACTTATCCCTCCGTCTCTTCCAAATATATTTTTTTCGATAATCGCAATGTATACAATTCAATATACAATCTAATTTAAGACATCGACTGAGGGTACTTGATGGAATTTCAATATCACATTTGGATTATTGAGATTTTGTACACTTTCATGCATTTTGTCACTAACGACCAGGGTTTCGCCTTTCGGCATCCTCAGGCATTCGAGCACACGAATGGACTCAAACTGACCGTTCGAGTCCATTCGTGAGTCCATCGTGAGTTTGAGTCCATTTGTGTGCTCGAATAGGATGCCGAAAGGCGAAACCCGGGTCGTTAATGACAAAATGCATGGATGTGTACAAAATCTCAATAATCCAAATTCAATATACATTTTGTTTAGGATAAACATAATATTTTTTCTGCGTAGGTTACGTCCTTTTTCCTTTCCACAGTCGATATATAATATATATACTGTAGAAAGGCAAAAGGACATATCCCTTCGTCTTTTCAAACATATTTTTCGATAATCACAATGTATACAATTTAGTACACGTTTTGTTTGGGCTATTGTATTTTTTGTGTGTGGGTTACGTTCCTCAGTCGATATTTATCTTGCTTTATCTGTTACTGTCTGTAACGCATTTATATTTATAAGATAAAACCATAAAATAAATACACTAAAGTTTACGATGAAAAAAACATTAATATGAAATATAACATTCAAAATAATATGTCATTTTGCTTCCTTAAACCTAGTTCAATATATAGTGTTGAATGTTGAATACAAATTATGGTGAAATAATCATACAGCTATTATTCTTGTTTCCTTAGGTCAACAGATAATCATTACATATTTTAGTATTACAGACTCAACTCTCTCATTGATTGAAACAATTCGCTTATGTACTGTTTACTGATACAATGAAAATATTGTTAAAATCATCTGGATAAATAATACATTGAATTTTGAAGTGATAGTTCTACATTATTAAAACACGTAGTTTTCTAAGATGAATTTATATTTATTCATCAAAGTTTAGTACACAGATTCTATAAATATGCAAAATTATGTTTGATTAAATATGTAAGAAAACTGACACAAGAAAAAGCACTTTTAATTATTTTGTACGACAACATTTTCTATTGTTTTACAGTTGCATAGCAGATGATAATAAAATACTATAATACAACTGATTTAATTATAGACACATAGCACTATACTCATTTGTCTAGATTTATCTGTCTGTAGCATACATCGTCAAAGAGTGGTTGCCCCAGATGTATGTTACGCAAATGACTGCAGACTGTGTCTGTTGAGTAAATGTTTACAGGTGGAAATGCCATGTCGTATATAATATTACTAGTATATAATAATATAATTTTACCTATTTGTCCCGGATTTAGAATATCCATTTTATATCGAAGATTGTCCTCACGCCTTATTAAATCTGTAAAATTGATCATAATGTTGCGCCCCCTACAAAACCTATAAGAATATAAAAAGAAATATGTATGAAAAAGTAAAAAAATCTATACTTCCACTAATGATTCTTGATTATAATATAATTATCCTACCTCAAATATTTTGAACATTCCAAAGAGGAGTCATCCAGGAATAATGGTTCACACATTACCATCATTTCCGAAAGTTGTTCTCGGACATAACCTGATAAAAGAAATTGTATTATATTGTTCATTAATGTTTGACGAAATGATGTACAACAATTATTTTTAAGAAACAATGTAAAACTATATCTTAACACATTTAACAATTTTGAGTTTGAAAACCAGGCCTGGTCTCGCTCAACGAGAGCTATTAGCAAAATCAGTCGTGTTTGTTCGATAAAAATTATGAAATAAGTAGTGTACATGTTTTCTTTCAAAGTAAATTTGAAAGAATTCATCATTGATCAGTTGGAAAAGGTCATGATAAGCGAAACCAGTCATGATAAGCGAAACCAGTCCTGATAATTTGATAAAATTGTGATTTATTTTTATAAATGTAATAAAACAGTTGAATTATGATTACACAAAAATATGTATATCTTTTATCGAATGCGGGAAAAGAATAAAACAGAATAGATCAAAAAAACCTATTTTGAAAAAAAAATTAGAACTCTAGGTTCCACTCCACTGCATAGATAATATAACTAATGCACTTAAGAACAATTAAAAGTCAATTCAAAGGCAGGGTTTAAATACAGCTGTTAAAGATCCTTGTCAGGTCTGTGGTGCAGTGGTCAGCGTTGTCGGCTTCGGACTTGGATCGTAAATTGATTTCTATTCGAAGGTTTGGATGTTTACAATGTCTATGATTCCCTCCCACCCACCTGATCCTAAAAATGGGGCGTAGCGAGAGCAATTAACTAACCACTAGTCCTGTCCTAGCCCTATCTTACTATCCCTAGTATTTTAGAAAAAAAAGGTTGAGCAACTGAGTAACAAGCATTTCTCGTAAAAAAACTTCTGTTAAGATACCTCCATTAGGAGGACATATGCTCCAAATTGGGAGCGGACAGTCAAAAAAATAGATCCTTTACTGAAATATGACTTATAAAACTTACCAAAATCTCCTTGAGTGTAAAACGTCTTCAGCTGTGCTTCTTTATCTTTAACCCATCCTTTGTGATCGCCTGGGCAGGATGGTTTCGAATATGCATTATCCCAATCGCAATTACTCTCATATCCCCAGCATTTATTTGAATTCAAATATTCTTTATAAATACAGTCGTCATCGAGCAAACATTGCTTCGCTATTTCAGGAAAATTATTAAAATAATAAGGCAAGTGTTCTTCTGGTAAATTAATTGAAGATAAATTCAGAGGAAGAACCAATGACGTGAGAGAATAAAATATTATCACAAAAATCAGATATGATTTATAGCACCCCCAACTGTCCATCTTATCCATATTATATTTGGCTGGAATAGTGACGAAGTCGTTTACATTCATTAAAAAATTTATCGCCACCTTTCAATGTATGCCCACCATGTACATACTTTCACTTGGAATTCGTATAACAATATAACCTCACTTGATCTGTCAAATTTGACAGCACGAGGCGTTCATTTATGTACGAAATTATAATGTTTACATTGAAATGATATTTTTGAATTCTTATTTTATAATTATTTATTCAGGCGATATCATTTTAAGATTACGCTTCATATATTATTATAATATTTTAAAGCTTTTTTTATTGATCATAGCTCATAAAAATATGTATTTAGGGATTCATATTTTTTATATAAATATATTTATTTAATAATGGGTTTCGATATTTCATAAAATGAAGATTTATAACAAATAATTGCGGTTTATTATTTTTACATATAATTTTAAAACCTTTTCATCGAAAACTAAGGTACTTAATCACCATAAAAGTGATAATAAAGTCGTCAATGTTCTGGAAGAAGACTCTAACGAAAAAATATCAAATTTGAGTTATTGAGATTTTGTACACTTCCATGTATTTTGTCACTAACGACCCGGGTTTCGCCTTTCGGCATCTTCAGGCATTCGAGCGCACGAATGCCTGAAGATGCCGAAAGGCGACACCCGGATCGTTAGTGACAAAATACATGGAAGTGTACAAAATCTCAATAACTCAAATTTTATATTGAAATTCCGTCAAGCACCCTCAGTCGATGTCTTAAATTATATAAAAAATATTAGTTTTGAGTGGTTGGATTTCGAAGATGTCCAAATGTTTAAAATATGTACTTTTACTTTTTCATTTAGTTTGTTTATACAAAACTGTTTGTAAGAAAAAGTGTAATAATTTATAAAAATAAGTACCTATATTCTTCCATACACTATAAGTTCAAAATAAAAAAATTTTGGTAGAACTAACTCAATACATCATTTTTTCGATAGTGTTTTGTTTCAGAATAACGATTATACGTATGTATCAGGAGCATGCGGTGGCTTTATCTCTTTTTCGCTCAATCACTTGAAAAGTGAAGGTGCACGTGAGATGCAAGGGCATGCGCCGCATGCTCTTGTATCCATCTTGCTCATACCCAAATTAGGTTGTGCGATAGCGATAGTGATGGTACTTATATTGTTTTGTAACTATACAAGGCGGGGGCTAAACTGTTTCAATGTGTTCTATAAAACTCGGCTACGCACTCGATAAAAAAGTATTTACATTAGACTCCTCGATAATATGGTAAATAAGGGAACCATAGTGATACAAAATCAGAAGACACGTTCTTTTCTTAAGATATGTGTGCCTTAAAAACGAGAATGTTACGCACTTTCTTTCTCACTTCAAAGCATACATACCTTCCGTAATCACAAAAAACTTGAGATGTAGAATTAACTAATAGTGAGGCATTGAAGTCATTTCCCAATGACAAATTATATCAAAGATTTCTTTTTACTTTTTTAGTTACGTTATTAAGAAGTTTATCAGTCAACTGTGATGTTTTAAAAAAACCTTCCAGCTCTTTCATAGTGTAATATGTTATTTGAGCAAAGAATTTGTTCCCATTAGATTTTGAAAGTTTAGGTAAAAAATTTTAATTGAGAAAAAAATTATCTTTAAAACTTTAGTTTTTATCCGGCCTAACAAAATTAAAAGATATAATTTAAGACATCGACTGAGGGTGCTTGATGGAATTTCAATATCAAATTTGGATTATTGAGATTTTGTACACTTCCATGTATTTTGTCACTAACGACCCGGGTTTCGCCTTTCGGCATCTTCAGGCATTCGAGCACACGAATAGACTCGAACTGACAAAAAATTAAAAGAGTTGAATTCTGATTTAGGGTATTAAGTCACCGATATTGATATTGTCAGTTATCCGACATTATAAAATCCTATTTTTTTGGTACAAATAACGAAAATAATGTTGTGTTCGCAAATATAATTTAGTCATATAATTTTCAAAAACGTGTAATTCTGACATGATTCCTATTAGTTTTGGATAGAATGTGAATTCAAATAAAAAGCAGGTCCTTCAATCCAGAAATACTTGTAACCTTTACTATAGAAAATAAAGGATAAGAACGTTTAACATAAATCAGAATAAACTTTTATTTTGGAAGAGCCTACACAATTTTCAAACCTGGCCCTGCTTAAGTTCACGATGGCCCTGTGACTATACCCATTCTCAATACTTATGGAATCTTAATGGAACTTATCTCAACAGAAGTGGTTCTACGAAAACTGCTTGTCAATCAGTGGCCGAACCTTTCTTTTTCGTATAGAGTAAGGATAGGGTGAGGCTAGGACAGGACCCGTGAATTAATGTTAAGTTAAAAACTCTCACTAGCTAAGTTTAAATATCACAAACACCCATGCCTTTGGACATAAATCCATAACCCGATTGAAAAGTCAATTTATGAAACTGCTCGTATTGGGATCCAAGCCCGTGAGCATCACAGCAAAAAACATAGCAGTTGACCAATCGGCTACAATCCTGGAATTGATCAATATATTTATATACATAAAACGCATCTTTTGTATCTACTAATGTCACAATTTAATCCATAAGTAAATATGGATTTCTACAAATGGTTTCAAAGACAATGTGAGCGCGGGACACGTCATTTTTGAAAATCCTGTCGAATAAAATTTCTGAACTATAGGAATGAAAATATCACACCTTATCAATACAGCGGAACCCCAATGAAATTAAAAAAAAAAAGATTTTTGAGGGCCCTCAAAAAACCGTGGAATGTAAATTAATTTAACACTGTCCTCATTTACTGCGATTCTAAAAAACAATTAAAATGTCGGGAAACGATGCGTCGGATTTCTACTTTAATAAAAATATCAGAAAATATTTTACAAATAATATGCAAAAGCTTTTTTTGCTTTAACTTTTTTTTCCTACCTCTATTTTCCTACTGAAACTATTATGTGGAGTCCGCGAAGCGGGCTCCCAGTTTCCTGGCTAAAGTCAATGCTAGAAAGGGTACAGACTAAGTCTTTATACCCATTTCCCGCATGTAAGCTAGCTAAGTACTGCTACCTAAAAAGATTCTGTTAGCTAAAGGCTTTGTGTGGGGAAAACACTTAAGAAAAAATCCCATGCGCGAATGATTGTCGTTGAATCATTAACAAAAGATCAATTTTTACCAAGAATTACTCTTAATGTTGGCGTAAGTTTGAAGAACTTACTAAACTAATTTTTACACATGCCCAATCCCTAACTGAATATACGAACCAGGTTCATTAAATTTAAGATTTATCTCTCAGGTCGATTAAATGAAGGCCGGCTTGATTGTCGGCCTCTTCCGCTTCCACCTCCGCTTAAGAAGAACTTCTTGTAAGAGAGGGCGAGGGGGAGCATGAGGATGTGGACTTCATCTCGAGGTCCTTAGAGAAATTGAGTTGCAACTTAAATTTCTTTATTTTCGTAGCTTTGAGAGTTGGAGCTAGATGAGGTCTCTGCTCTAACCTCTCCACATTAGCAAAATCGTATTTAAAGTAAGAGCGATCCAAAAGTCGTCCCCAATCTTTTTATTTGCTCTTGACTCATTGTTGATCTTTAAAAGTTTTTAACCTTTTAGTATACTGAACGATTTTTCTGCTATACTTACAGGTATACTTCAAAAAAATTGAAATGCATTCACTGTATCATGTGCAATGTTTCAAAAGTGAAGCTCCCCTCAAAACGATGCCCATGACAATTGCGCCATCTGCCTATATATACTAAAAAACTTTCTTATTAGGAGAGGACAAAGATAAAGGAATAATGGCAAGAATAGACTAATAGTTAACTAATCACTCTCCTTGCGCCCAGTTTTAAGGATCAGATGGGTGAGAGGTAATATAAGCATCACCGACATCCGTGTGTTTAAACACAAATTGATAATAGAGTCACTTTTATCTAAAATGTTTGTTCGGTGGTTTGGGGATGACTAGCACCTGCACAACCAAATAAAACGGACGCAGAGTGTTGACAACTTGGTAACAGGATCGGAAACCGGCATACTGATTTTTTTTCGATTTTGCGTAATATAAGTACTATGTACTGCTTTCTTGTAATATGTATTGATACCAAGCAATAAAAATTAATATGAATAGTGAAGATGAAGAGACATTATGAAGATTGTGGCTATAGCACATATTATTATTTCATCTCAAGTGGCAGCATGAATCAGGGTATTCTGCTCTGGATAAAGATTTTTAGAATTATTGATATTTATAAAGGTACTTTTAATTTATTCCTTAACAAATTTCGAATTTTTCGAAAGTCATCATACCTCAGTCATCATATCACAATTCAGAGTTTTATGAACATCACAAGTACATGCTTCAGTATAACAGATGGCAGTGAAAGCTTTCGCGCCTTTTCCGGAAACCCAGCACGGTGGGGATCTTCCTGTACCACGTGAGTAGCGTCACCCAATCAGCTGGTTAATCTTGTGCCCGCCGCCAAGCTCGTTTTCTGGTTGTGATTTGCGCGTACTGGTCAGGGTTTTCATTCTCGTTATGGTGATTTTTCTTGGGTCACAGATATTTTACTATATTCAAAGTGATCACAGAATGTGTGTTTGATTGTGTAGTTATAGACTTTTTGCTTATCCTCAAATTATGCATTTTCTGTACAAAAATGTATTCGTATGAAGTCGCCATTTTGACCAAACACCAAAGTCAAAATACTAATAAACATTTTCACGGCTTATCATCGGCACCCGCGGTAGTTTTACTCAATTCTTAACCTTCCATTTCAATCTCAGAACAACGAAAATGTCCCAGAAGAACAATGCAATGAATTTCCTTATTCGTGATGCCCACGGTGAGTACTCAAACATGATGCCACGGTACAGTTTCGCGATTTGGTTTACCGTTGATTCTTAACGATTTTTCACGTTTTCGCACACATTTTCCGCAATGCTTTCGACCAGTCTTAATCCCGAATGATCCATAAACCAATTTAAGTAATTTTAAACGTCATATTACCGTCGCACCGTTATCTGTAGGCGTTTCTTTGAGTCGTGGTCCTAAATAATGAAACAAAATGTAAACATGTTATCAAAGCTTTATCGTATATTTATTTTTGCCAAGAGCTTGGAAAATGTACTGCGTTCACGTTAGACATGCTTATTTTCATCCATTTCTATGGTAAAAAATATAATTTCCTCCAAGGAGATTCTTCTTTGGATTTATAAAGGTAGATAAGCAATGTATCGAACTTCCATTGAAGTGGATTGTAAACCTCCTCAACCTGTTTAGTTTGGTGTTGTTTTCCGCAGAACTTACTCAAGATACGATTGAACACGATTAATCATTGCGACAGTGCACTTTGTCCTTACAAAAATACCCTTATTGTCACTAAAATATGTTATTGCCTGATCAGTTTGTTATAAGTTTGATATCAGCTGTTGGAAGTTCTCGTTTCTTATTTACTGTGTTCGATAATATTTATGCACACCAAACTTCTGCTTGACTCTCAAAATAACAATTTTCTTAAATTACATTGTTAGAAGTAATCACCAGAATGCTGTGTCAAATGTTTTTGTTGCCATGCTGCTTCAATTTACTCATATTTACACTAAAACGTGTGCATCAACTGCAATATCGTCTGTTTACTTCAAGTGCGAACAGTAAATGAAAACATGCTGATTCATGAAACGGGGTTAGTCCTTGAGGCTATTTATTTAGCTTAACGTACTACGTTATGGCTCTACTACTTTATATGATTCAATCTATTTCAGTTGAGAAAGATATCAGCTTAATCTACGACGTTTTTTGACAATGACGTGCTTAATAGATGTAAAGAGTGTTCAATATGTATGTCCAAAAACACTTTCTCAGTAATGGACATTGAACAGGAAGCCTGTGGTCTATCTGTAGAGTAGAGAAAAATTGAATGCACTTATTTGATATGGAACATCTTTGTATTTTGGACTGATTGAAGGTTAGATCAATGTCTAAAAAGAGTTGCGATTGTCAATTCCTAATGATGTTTTATTCAAACTGGTATCAATACCGTTTGTCCGTGATCCTATTCGTTATCATGATACATATTATATTTTCAATTTATACAAAATTTAGAAACAAGTATTTCAGGATTATGTTGTATAAAGTAACAACCAGGTTTATCAAAAAATCTCATTGAATGGTCTATATTTGTACCAGTGTTGATGTGTTTGACATCAATAGTATTTTTTCTGTTGAAAATAGTGACATGAGCAAAATATGTCCTTATATAATTTTACAGGTTACAATAAACAATCAAAAACAAATTAGTATGGTAAAAATTTCAGTCAAGGCTTCCTGATAATTTGCTGTTTGTCGTGAGCTGTCCTTTTACTACGGCAGGACTATTTGAAGTCCAGCTGAACAAATTTAAAAAAATATCTGTTTCTATCTTTGCAGGGCAACCGCAAATGGTGAAAGTACTCCATAGTCAAACTACAAAACCATCTTCAAATCAGATTCAGCTGTCTCCAAACTTTAAGAATTTATTCAAGGTACCTGGTGCACCAGACTCACCAGCGGGGGTTTGTCAATTTTCTTTGATTAAGCCGCATATTGCAGTGTCATATTTTTATGACATAAGCTAAGATACATATATCAAAACCCTCAATGGACAAAGCAGTAACTCGCATTCTGCAGAAGGACAAAATACACATGAAAGGTGATAACTTAAAATGAGTAGCTCGTAAGATAAAAATTAATTATTAGTAAATAACTTTTTTTCACTGTCCTGCGAAATGAACAAAAATGAGTTACTGCTTTGTTTATTGGGGGTGTCGATATATAGCGAAGCATGTCATAAAATATTATTGACATTTGAATGTAACCCAAATTTTGCATGACTTTCAAAATGGGTGAAAAAAATTTCTTTGGTGAAAAACCGGATTGAGCCAACCTGTAGAGCCCTTGTGACTCGGGCCTCAGAAGCGCAAAGTTGACCTCACAACCTTACTAACCCCCCCCCCCTGCCCCTCCATATTTCATGATATCACTGCCATTTTCACCACCTACCCGTCTTCCCATTCTTTGTTTACGTTTATTTAAAAAGTACAGGAGGTTCTACTTATGCGAGACTTTTTATTGGTACCCAAAAATACCTCTGATAATTAGTGCTAAACACTTTTATTTTTATTTACAGACTCCCACTGTTTATAGGACTCTAAATGTTACGGGATTGAAACCCGTTTCAAGTAAGTTGTATTTTATGCAATGAATTATGTTTAATTTTCTAATTCTATTGAAATCAGGATATTAATGAACCTTCAAATCCATTTTTGATGGCATTTAAGATAGTAACTAACTCTGGACATGCCGAGACTAATCTCATATGGAATCTGTGAAACAAGCTATCACAGAACAATTGAAATTAATGATTTTATATGATACCTAAATAGCTACATTATGTTTTCCATTTGAGATGAAATTATTATTATAAAATAAACATTGATTAGTTGACAATCATTTAAAAGTATTATTATTAATAAATTTCCAGAACTAGTCCATGTACCCATGCAACAACATTTGCAAAAAGTGAATGTCGGTAATTCTTCTGCACCTGGTCAGTCCCCTGGGACTGTAAAAAAAGTAAGTTATAAGAAATTAATCCGTCCTTCTAATACCACCAAATTATAATTCCGACGAGAGATTTAATATAAATTCATTTAATATTGCAGGTACAAACGCAAAGTGTTTCAGGCATACAGAAAATAATAAATACAGTACCTAAAATAGTACAAGCGGTCCCAAAGCAAATTACGCAAGTCACTTCCGAAGTCGACAGCAAATCTCACATATCACCTATTTTAACACATAACTCCAGAAAGCGTCATGATTCAGAAAGTGACTCGCTCACGGAATAGTAAGTGCACAAAATGTTTCCACGATTATTGTGATGACAAAAAAACATTTAATTTAATAAATACTTAAAACATAACGGACTATCATTCCATGAAAGTTACCAATGATTAATACCTTTTTATTATTATCAATCAAAGATTTTGAATATTTTTATTTTGTTTCAGTACCTCAAAACGTAGAAGAGCTGCAGAAAAAGTAGGAAAAGGCTTGCGACATTTTTCTATGAAAGTCTGTGAAAAGGTCCGAAGAAAAGGTTTCACGTCATACAATGAAGTGGCTGATGAATTAGTAACTGAATTTGCTGCAGGGATTCATAGTTCACCCGATAATCAGGTAATATAAAAAAAGATGTCAGAATTATCCAACAGCTTGATTTACGATTCCCCGCCATTGTCATCACCATAATATCTCATTAATGCAGTTCCATAAAATTCAGAGAGTAAGAATAGAAATATCCTGCAGTTAAAGGAATTTTGGTTATTTCCTAAATGCAATCTGAGCTGAAGCACCCAAACAAGAAAAGCATGAAGTCAAATTATATGCATCACTTTATATCTACTGTTTGTAACATTCTCTATTTACCATATATCTTACTTAACCATTTCAAAGGTAGAACATTGAAATTGGTGCATTTCTGTTGTAAATCGGGTTACAAATATTATATCCCTGTCATCCCGTGTCCCTTGTCATAAGCAAGCCATTTGACATGCCCATCTGAAAAAGTTTGCCAACCATTGATCTAATGCAGTGCTCTGCAGCTGCTTCGTACTAGTGTGCCGTGTGTGAAGAAAAAAATGTTTCCATTTATCCAATCAAATGCAAAACTTCCTTCTAGTCATTTCTTCATGTGTATTTTACTTACAAATATATTTACCTGTGTGCTGCAGAAATTTGGATAGAATTTTTACTGTGCTAATGCATCAAAACTGAATTATTATACATTTCAATAAGTATATCAACAAGTTAGTTGTGATTTGGCCCAATGGATTTTTTGGTATCACTTCTCTAATTTTTTCTAGCAATATGATCAGAAAAACATCAGGAGACGGGTCTACGATGCCTTGAATGTCCTTATGGCAATGAATATCATATCTAAAGAAAAAAAAGAAATCAGATGGTTAGGTCTACCGACTAATTCAATACAGGAATGTTCCTCGCTAGAGAAGGAAAAGAAAATAAAATTAGATCGCATACGACAGAAGACTCAACAGTTGCATGATCTCATATTGCAGGTAAAAAATATGATTGAATTTAATTCGTTTTTATAATAAATAATGTATTAACTTATTGTTGATTAGATATTTTCATGGAATATAATTGAAATTTTCTAAATTCAGATATATTCAAATTATAAGTTTCTATCAACTATATTTATAATTACGTTTGCAGACTAATGCAGTGGCTATAGCCAAAAATTATTTGTGCTGTGAATAAAATTTTTTCATAGCCTAGGAATTAACTTGTAGTTAAAAGACGTAACCCAATCTGTCAAAAGCTTTCCTATTTAATGAGCTAACTCTCAGACTGCAATCATTAGTTAACTGTTTTAAAATCACCAAGTTATCAGTGGATTATACCATCTGCTTCTGGATGATTGACATTATATTGATACATTCTAACTATTTAGAACACGCCATGATCGGTTTTGGAAAAATTTTATATTGAAAATTGACACTGTCTTCAGACATTAGATTGGAAGGAATAGAATGTCATGGACATCCATGGATTTCAATACAAATTCATAAATCAATATATAAAACTTCATTGAAGGATTCATATCCATGATCCTAATTGAATTGGAGGAAAGCCTATGAATGCCGCTCGGCTATGATTTCAATTACTATATGACTGGCTTCACTAGACCTTGAAGCCTCATCATACTAACCTGCCCTGAATGTCAATGATATTTTATACCTTGATGGAGAGTAGAAATAACCTGTATATTTCTTTCAGATTATTTCTTTCAAAAGTCTCGTAGAACGAAACAAATTGGCAGAAAGTAAAGGATTGACTCCATCTGCTTCTTCGGCTATTCAACTTCCCTTTATTGTGGTCAATACCAGTGACCAGGCTCTCATAGATTGTAGCATTTCAAATGATAAGTAAGTTAGACATGATTATGTGATTGCTAGATTCCCTTTTTCAATTAATTTGCACTCACAAAAATATTAAATTTAGCAATAATTATTCTTGAATCATTTTATATGTGAATATTATTTTCAAATATTACCAACATTTATGATATGTAATATTAATCCTTCTGTATTATTCTTTTTTAGAATGGAATACATGTTTCAATTTAATGAACGATTCCAAATCAATGATGATATAGAAATCTTAAAACGCATGGGTTTACTTTATGGTGAGTGTAATTTTGTTCAGTTTTTCAAATATTTATAAAATAATACATTATTGATTCGTCTTAACTATATATTATGTCTGATGTTCATTTTTATCATCACATCATCAGAGCTGCTGTTATTAGGACACTATTTAACTCTTTCTCTCCTATGAAGATGGATATAGATTTACAGACAATACGTGGTGCTCTTACCGACAGTCATAATATTTCATTACACTCGTATTCCTCTGTATCAGTTATATCATGCGTTTTGCCAGAATAAAAAAATAACAATATGACTGTTATAATGAGCCATTATATCCTATGACTTCATCAGTGGTCGACATATTTTTATAATCGGTGCAATATAGCATTATGTTTAATGAATGGTTTGTCATCAATATTATAAAATAATTTTGTTTTCAGGGTTAGAAAAGGGAGAGTGTTCTGAGGCTGATATTCAAAGAGCTAAAAATATGGTTCCAAAATCATTAGAGCATTATATTGACCGTTAGTATAATGAAAATTTTATTAATTATTTCAGCTCTCTGAATGTACTGTAAAAATTCAATGAAGTATTGAGAATGCTCACTTTTACATAAATGTATTACTAATTTCCTACAGATTGGAAAAAGTAAAACAGAAATTCTATTTCTACTACTACCACCGAAACATTACATTTGTTTTTGTCTTATCACTTTATCAATCATTTAATACTTATAATATTCTTGTCATATCTTATCTGCAGAAATTGGTCGGGGTGTAAATATACAAATGGAAGACTTAAAAAATGTTACCATTAAAACTGAGGCAGACATAGACGAAAGCAATTTAGACGAAGAGGAAGAAGGCGAAGTTGACGTAGACGGTGACGGTTTCGGTACAAATTCTAATTATTCTGATGACGACGACGAGGATGAAGATCAGGACAGTTCCAGTGATGTTGATGTCAATTGAGGATTTCCACAAGATGAAAAATCAACAAGTCGCACTTACAGCCATATAGGTGTCCCGAGTTATGAACGGGGCCGCCTGCAATGCACCCACTTTGTTACTGCCTGATGTTTATTAAAAATAAAATTGGCTATCTTTGTGCCATCACAGCGAGGTCGCTGATCACGAAGTCGGATCACTTTTATGTTCATCTCCTCGCCTTGTTGTTATCTACTGCAGTTATAAATTTTTTGTTAGGACAAAAACTGCTGAATGAATTGAATTAATTTGCCTGATTATTCACCACAAATTTGTAAATACCGCAAAGAAAAAAATCAATTGTATATTCATTAGGACGGCATATTTTCTTATGTTATGTACCATTTGTCTAATTGGCCTGTCGAATACTAAATCAAAACAAGATCCTCTTGTCAACAAAAGAAAAATACGCGCACTGTCCATCTGTTGTCTCGTTTTTGGCAGGCTTATTAGAACTGTTGTCAGATTGTTATGTTTCAAGCACAGTAGCTGAGACCATTATGTTGTAATTATTATTGTGAACAATTTAAATAGATTTAATTTTATACTTAAAAAGCATTCCGTTGATGCAGTTGTAGTTTCAACGAAAAATTCTGGCTTTTTATGCCATAATAATTGTATGTATTAATATAAAATTTGTAAATTTTCTACAAATCGATTATATTATGGTGTGTAAATTGCTGTGTGCATTTATTTTCTCACGCTTGTTTGATTGACATAAATAAAATGTGCATTCATTTTTTTTTTAAATACTAGATTTATAGTCAGGTCTGTAACACAAAGATTGTCATTCTATAAATTTCAATTTACAAGAATTTGTAAACATGTGAGATTTCAATAAGAAGTTACAAAAATACACATATCTGAGGCGCTACACGTAAACTGTGTATGGATACAGAAATTTTGTGCATTAGCATGTTTTGTTCTGCCTTTTATAACAATAATGCATCAGAAAATCTATACGCCATTAGTCAACTTTACGTAAAGCGCATCGATTTGTATGTATCGAGGAGGTGGTCGGTCATAATATAGTATTATTTTTACATTGAATAATTCAAAAATATTGTTTTACATCTGAAATCAACTTCAGATATTTTTGGCAATAAATCACAACCCATTTCAAGAATTACTACAATAGTAACTCCTTCAGCTGACGATATGTAAGAAAAAATATGCATGTTTATATTTATTTTACAATCAAATTAGGGTGTGGAAAATATAAGTATGATGTCCAGTGAATGTGTATGACCAGCATCCGTGGCTTTCAGAAAGAGATTTACTGGTATTTTTTTTTATTTTATGGAAACAAAATTTTGCACGAAATAATGAAACTGTCCATTAATAATTTCATAAAATATATTTAGCAAATAGATTACAATAAAGTGGGGAGGACATTGTCAGGGTTCTTATGTAATGAAATACTGGTTATGATATTTTGTTACAAGTGTTTTTGAAGTATTTTGCATACTGTTATATTATTATCTATGACCCTGAATAAAAAAATCTTTGACAATGAATTTTAAGTATCTTATTTCTGCTTCTCATCCATCAGATCATGTTCAACTAATATAATTAAAGGAGGTCGTCATCATCAAATAAGTCATCGAAATCTGCAAAATAAATTGTGAAAAGCGTAGGTAAATGGTGAGGAAGTGACTTTTTAACATGTCAAAATGAAATATGGTTATATTAATCAGAACAGAGCTAGGTGTTATCCATCAAAACTGAATTTATTCGGTTATTAAACACTTTTTGCTAGTTAAGCCGGCGATATACATACACTATTTTTTATCATGCATTTCGATAGGTCATCCGTCCAGTAACCTACAGTTATTGAACTAAGTCTAGATTTATTTTTCTTGGCCTGAAAAAAGACGCATTTTTTTGTATATTCATTTATACTTTTCAAACAATGTATATTATGTTATTGCTTCCACATTTCCAATGATTTTCATAACATGTGAAATAAATTATTTAAGTTATGAAAAGTATTGCCTTATGGCTGATAAATAATCTGAAATATTTTTCTGAAAATCAAATTCATTACCCGGGCCCCGCTGCGTCAGGGCTCGTGCAAACCTCTAGCTCTTATTTGACAATTGAAAGAGAAATATCGGTAACATAAATATAAGTATTGATACAGATTTAGTGAGTGTTCAAATTTCCATGTCAATAGAGATGTAGCGATTTTAAGTTGACAGCCAATATTTTTTCTCACTACTGAGTTCTGAGGCTTCATCGGTCCCTATCATTACCATTGAAGAAATCTGCATGAACAGCTTTTTCGTTTGCAGCTAGATCCATGAGAAGACCTGTAGAACCTCCAGCCTGAAAAAATGTTTGTATCAATGAAAAATGCATCGTAGTATAATTATTTATGAAAATTAATTCACCAACAACCTAGTTTTGACCATAACTGTTAACAAAGTTGGGATGTTATAATATTTCATGCTAATGATCATTCAATTTCAAATAATAATTGTTAGTATATAGGCCCTGGAAGTGCATTTGATTTGAGGATTTTTGAACTAGTGACAGCATTCCTCAAACCCATTACAGGAGTGGATAATGAAGAACTGAAGGTTAACAACCAACAAAATTAAGAATAAATATGCTTTAATTTAAGACATCGACTGAGGGTGGTTGATGGAATTTCAATATCAAATTTGAATTGTTGAGATTTTGTACATTGAACTGACAGTTCGAGTTCACTTGTGTGCTCGAATACCTGAAGATGCCGAAAGGTGAAACCCGAGTCGCTAGTGACAATATACATGGAAATGTGCAAAATCTCAACAATTCAAATATGCTTTACATGCTACTCTTTTTCTGCCTGAAAAATTACTTAGTGCTGCTAAAAACAATGCCATTCTCTAAGGAATTTAATTGCGAATAGGAAATTGGCAAAATTCAATCATTGGCATCAAGGAAACCGATAAATTATGCGAAATTTAATTCGTTAACAAATGTCAAATTTGATCTGTGGGTTGTTCTAAAAAGTTTCATTTGACATGAGATTTTATGGTGACCTTTTAATACGTTTATGTTCGTATTTCGCGGAAATTATCTGGGTATATATCGGATAGTCGGGACAATCCCTAAAAATGATATTTTTCACGCGAAAACTATACACAATGATGTGTTAAGTTGTAGTAGGTTATGTTAGGGTTAGTCTAAAAATTGTATTTTTAGGCCTTGTCCCGACTATCTGATGTTTTCCGTAATTTATACACAAGTGACGTTTTATTAGCGTTGTTTGTCATTCATTAAATAAAAATTGCAAACCTCTTCCAAATCCATATAAGGACCAACACCCTCTGGAAACATTTCATCGGCAGCTATTGTAGGCTTCATTGTGTATTTTTATTTACACACGTTTACTTAATAATTTACTTATTTCAGTGTATTGCAAAATCCGAAGTGTGTTATTACTGCCTAATCAATCTCAGAAAACGGTTTAGTCATAGACTATTATACTTTTAGGTTTAGTTCTCTATGCTCAAATGTCATAATAACACTATATTAGTATGTTACCTATCTATGAATATTTTATACACAGTTTTCTGTTACCTATATTATTTGTCTATTGTTCGTCGTTGTCGTCGTCGTGAGTAATAATTATTTATTTAGCCAATAAAACTTGAGCTAGGCTAAAACTGCTTGTCAGAAATCATTCAACGACACTTTATTTCAACTGATTTATCCATACCATAATATGGTATGGTATGGATAAAATAGTTGATATTATCAAAAAATTCTCAAGGTTTCTCATTTTTATAAAAAAGTATTGTCTTCGTTGCATTGCGAAACTTTTAAAGAAGTTAAAACAGTTTTGAAATGTCATTTAAATATTCAGTTCAATTATCAACAAGTTATTGGTTATTTATTATCAGTGCGCTTTAGTCTAACTTAAGCTTTTATTTGGGCTCACTAAACGTAAAACCATGCAAGACTATTTTATAAATATCTTAATAGTGATGCTTAAAACCTTTTGATGTATACATTTACTTGGATATTTAATTGTTTATATTAATTATAATAATAACATAATAATCGACTGTGGAAAAGAAATAGGGCGTAACCCACACCAAAAAATATTGTGTATAACTCACACAAAAGTGCTAATACAGTATATTTATATACAAATATATAATATATCGACTGTAAAAAGGCAAAAGGACTTATCTCTCCGTCGTTACAAAGTATTTTTTTTTCGATAAGCACAATGTATACACGTTTTGTTTGGGCCCTACACAATAATTTTTGTTTGTGGGTTACGTCCTTTTTTTCCAGAGTCGAATTATGATTACATAGAAATCATATTATTATACTGGTAACAGTGTCAGAAAAATTATTATCTAGTCTATGGATAAAATTATTGGTTATTCTATCTGTTTCATACAATGTCTCTGGGCTGAGCTGTCAAAAAGTTACCTATTTCCTAAAATGAGCGACGATAGCGATGATTATGCGATAGCTGAAATAATACACGACAGTATTTTAGAGACAATATTTTCATATTTAGATCTAAATGATTTGCGAAGTTGCTCTCTGGTGTGTAAAGCGTGGTATAGAATATTAACAGATGAAAACAATGACGTGTGGAGGTTACATTGCATTCGGAAACTAGCAGAAGAAGCATTGAAGTCAGATCTTCTATCAACTGTTCCGACGTATAGAGCCAAATTGCGTGCATTTTATCATGCATGGAATCCAAATGACTGTTCGAGAAATATTTATATCAAGCAAAACGGATTTACATTGCACAGGTAGTTTGCTTTGTTGTATTGAAACATTTAATGGGTATTTTATTCCTGGAATAGGATTACGATGTTTTTTGATATTTCTCTTCAGAAATCCCGTGGCTCAAAGCACCGATGCATCGCGAGGGAAAATCGGATTTAGAAAAGGTAGACACGCATGGGAGGTAATATGGGAGGGACCTCTTGGAACAGTTGCAGTAATCGGAATAGCAACAAAAGAAGCTCCCCTGCAATGTCCTGGCTACGTTGCGTTACTGGGATCTGATGAGCAGAGCTGGGGATGGAATTTAGTAGACAATCATTTACTACATAATGGTGATGCTCAGGGAAATTATCCTATGCTTAACAATCCGCCAAAATACCAGGTACTTGTACAACTCTTATTTTAAATATTGGCCCAAATATATGCTTCAAACATGCTATTCTTTTTCTCTGAAAATTTACTAAATTTTGATAGAAACAGTGCAGTTCTGTAGGGAATTTAATCGCAAATAGAAAAGTGCCAAATTATTACCCATGGGAATCTGGGAAACCGATAATTTACGCGAAATACCAGTGTAATATCAGTATGAAAAAGTCACCGTAATATCGATGGTGTTTTTTTTCCAATTAGTGTAACCATCATGTAAATTGAAATTGTTCAGGAGAGAGTAAAAACTGTTTTTAAAGAAAAACTTATTTGTGCGAGTTGCGTTATGAATCTTTGAAATGCTCTCCTGTAAAATTTCTCGTTTGCACATACGGGATTATACATAGACCACTTGATGTAGTGGTTTACATCAAGTGGCCGTCAGTTCAGAATTTGTAAACCTAAAACCAATGTTAAATGATGTATTCCAAAAAGTGGTCAATTTATTTTTCTAATGTACATCATTTGACCGAGACCTGCTCTGTCGTCTTTGAAATGAGATCCTTTGAATTGGCCAAAACACAGTCGACATGTTAAATGGAACTTCTTAGAGCAAGCCATTGAGTAATATCGGATAAATAGTGACAAAATATTTCATATTTCACATCATTTATCAGTTTGGTTTTTTTGCCAATTTCCTATCCGCAATGAATTTCATAGATATTTGCATTGTTTTTAGCAGCATAAAGTAATTTTTAACGCCAAAAAAGAGTAGCATGTCGTAAAGCATATTTACCAAATATTGAATTGTCATTTATTTGTTAGACCATATTCTTGGTAGGTTACAAAATAGGCAATGTATTTAGTTCTACAATTATTATCATATATATTGTTGAAAGCTATTTCGGCACCATGCCATCATTAAAACTACTACTATGATACAGTGAGATGCAAATATAGCAATCAATAATATTCTAGAGTCCTTGTGTAAATAAAAACATTGCTATTGTTAGCCTCTTAAAAATTCCAATGCAGAAAAATTACTCTTAATGCAAAAATAAATAAAGGAATTATGCGTGGGAAAATAATCCCCTTAGCTGCTTACATTCTGTAAGTGTACGAATGTCCAAAAAGTTGGTAATCCGTTATGATAGATCCAGAATAAAGACATACTAGAATTTGGCCGTCAATGATCAACAGAAGACTGCACCGAAAGAAGAAAAAATAATTATACTGACTTTTAGGTTCAGGATTGCTATTGATAATCAGATTTGAAAACTTCATATAGTGTTATATTCAAACAGTTCTTTTTATCTTACCTGATATTTATTAGATTTCTTTTAATCATTGCATAAAGCTCATTACTTTCTCTAGACAAGCAAAAAACGCTTATGTGGTCAGCAAGCAGTGAAGTCCTCCAACTCACAAAAAGTAAATCATACAAGATATGTTTCTTGGAACAAAATACTAATGAATTTAAATGAATACATAAACTAGTTTTCCTCATTTAAGGAAAAGAATCCCACATTATCTTTCACATAATAATCAATATTTACTCTTATAAAACAGGTTGGCGAAAGAATTAGAGTAATACTAGACTGTGAAAGAAATACACTATCGTTTGAAAGAAATTATGAATTTCTGGGTGTTGCCTTTAGAGGTAAGTTTGTTCATGCACAGTTTACTGTTATAGCATTTTTTTCCCGATACCCATTTTTTATCAAATCACTGCTCCTTGCAAAAGCTTAGAGCAACCAAATACTAAGCTAAAAACAAACAGATTCATCTGTCAAAGACTGGGGTAGTTTGATCCTGTTAATAATAATTAAGAGAAAAGAGATTGAACTTTTCAATACTTTATATAAATCAAAATTAAAACCTGTTGATGGAACTGGTTTGAGCATGCACTGTGGATGATTCGGGAAATACTGGGCCCCTGCTGTTCTTCTTCCAACCGTCTGTTTGCTGGTATCCTAGAGATAGTCACGGATTTCCATCTATAGGACATATTGGACAGATCTACCGGATGCCAACATGATATGTATCAAATCCTGGAAGGAGACAAAACCCTGGAGGCCATATGCTCCATGTAGGGAGCAGTATGGCTAAAGAAGTAAAAGTAGCTGTTATGAAATATTCCAAAAATCTAAATGACTACCATTACCTTAATACTCTCAATTGAAGTTTATCGAAACGATAAATCATTTTAAATTGAAAATAATGCATGCAAATATATCCTTAGTGAAAGCGGAATAACTTTTGTTTAATTAATGCTCACATGTTTTTATAGGTTTGCCGGATAAAAAACTTTACCCGACCGTTTCTGCTGTTTATGGTAATACTGAGGTGTCTATGGTTTATATAGGACCACCGTATGATGGATAACATTCTGTGCTACTGGACTCTGGGCAGAACATGATTTTACGTCTAATATTACAAGATACTACACACGTTTGATTATAAACTGGCAGCTCTAAATAGAACTATTCTGACTCATTTTGTTTTTTTTTCATGTGAGTACTTTGTAACACAAAGTGTTTTATTGAAGACAATTTACAGGCATTTGAAATTCTTTAATATCAATAGTCTTGGCATTAAGTAATATCATTTAATTAAAATGTTTTCCAAATAATATATGTAACTGTTTTGGCAAGTGTCGAGTCAAGGTAATTCTATTCTGAACTATGGAAACAAAGTGCACTGAACTGTTTTTATATATATCTCAAGATAAGTAATATTATAGTCAATATTCACCTATTAAAAGGGGGTGTCTCTTAATAGTGTTTAAAATCTATCGATTGGCCGTACTATGTATCCTTCCAAATCCAGAATTTTGTACTATTGTGGTTGGATGTTTGTATTGCAAACTCATTAACTTTAGTAACCAAGGATGCCTTTGATTGTTGGCATTTAATGTAAATAGTTAGGAATGCTAGGCTCGTAATTATTATAACATTTATTTTTTAATAATAATTACTGATCTCACAAATCCCTGCCATATGTTTTAGTTTATTTATGTAATTTTAATATATTGACTGAATTGATTGGTGGTATTTGCAAATCATTTACAGTGTAATTGTAAATATAAATTTTGTCATGTTATATTATGTATAATAATATAAGTCTGTAAACGTAATTACTAGTCCTTTTTAATTCGATCTCATTATTTACATTTTTTAACTATAATATTCAACTGGGTATTTGTTACTCACCTGCTAGTACGCTAGTCTTTAGTATGCATCGATTTGATTGTTTGTAATAGATTTAAAAATCAGTGTCTCTGCAGTTTTAATTAACCGCAGTAGTAAATAAACTGATTGAAAATATCTAAATAAATATCACACTTTGCACTTTCATTTCAAATCGGATGTATATGTGTTCATTAATTTTATCTGTTGCCTATCAATTAGTTATACCATAGTTTTACATTATTTAATATATCTCAAGAATAAATCTGCCATCTCATAACTTTAATGTTTATTTTTGTGACATCATGCTTTCATAATGATATAAATAAATATTTAAATCTTAACATATCGTCGTTTCCACGGAAAAACCACTGATCAAAATATTTGCCATTGTTCAGGAGAAGCTAAGAACATCACATAGCTTAAAAAAGCATGATGCTTTATTGTCGTTAATAATAAATATTTTTATTGCGCGTTTTTATAAACCTATGAGGGGAAGTCATGATTTATGATATTATCATTCAGAAAAATTCTGAAGTCCCAGAATAGAACGTAATAAAATTAACTGGTAACTGTTTTGATATTTTCAAATTAAAGCATTCCTATTAGTCCTCCATTTACATGTTTTTGCCAGGTGATGTAGAATATTATTTTTAATAGAGTAGTATAAAATTCAATGTTACATTTTTTTCATTTAAGTGGCTTTGCCGTGGAAATGACAATGTGTATTTTGCATAAAAAAATTGTTTAATATTCATTTTTACCAGAATTCGCATTAGGCCAAATCAAAATAAAATAATAGCCTATAAAATACATTTCTGAAAACATTAAATATGACACTAATGTAACAAAGACATAAACAAATGTAATGCTAAAATAATCACTTTTTATTCTCCTATACCTACCTGAAATAATAAATTGTCAGAAGTTATAATTCATCCAATTTAAGTGAAAAAAATGCTTTTTTTTTGCTTTTAATTTTTGACTACATTTAAAGGCATGGTGATATTGTTAGAAAAAAACGTTTGCTGCACAATTATTCGAAAGTAGATGAAAGAAATTGAATTCGTATTTTTAGTCACCATTCTTTGCTGTGCATATATTTTTATTCAATTACATAGTATTATTTGGTGTATGTTGAGTCTTATAATTTTATACCAAAATATTGAATATTGTTATTCTGCAGTTTTTATTTTTTGAATCTTATTATGTAACAAAAATAAATAAACATGCTGTGTATAGCATCTTTTCGAACATTCCGAAAGACTACAATTGAACGGTCGACATACAAGTAACACAACCTACATATACCCTTCAACGGAACTAATAACTAAAAGAAACTCTCAACTATGTTTTCAATCAATTGTAATGTTTCTTTAGGATAAGATGGTGATTTGATTTTATTTTACTCAATTCTGAAATATTCTCACAACACTAATATGACATTTTTGAATGCTTGTTACTTCTCCATTGACTGCATCAATTGTAAAATATGAATCTTCACCTGTTAAATATATGTAAAATATCTAGTTTTTTTTTATGCTATTATTTAATCAGGTTCCAGCTTCATGAACATACATTGTGAGTTATATATATATATACTAATACTAATGATAACATATCTTGTTATTATGAACATTGAAATTCTGCAATAATTGTCTTTACTTTCCCTGATTCTCTAAAATATTAGCTTATATCTGGAATAGCAAATCGCCCATGCCTTATATAAAAAAGATCATTTTAACTGAATTAGCTGTATGAAAGTTGAATAAACATAATATTTTCTGCTCAAAAATTATACACAGTCCAGTTAGTCAATATAACTCTTAATCAAATAGCTTTTGTAAATATCTACATGCTACGAATATTTCAAACGACCTAATATGAAAGAACAGTTTAAATATCACTGGTTTGCTAAACTGAAAGACGGAAGGATTTAATGATGCGTGAATGGGATATCTCAAAAATAAAACATTTATCTAATTTCTACCGCACCTTCAAAGTGGAACGTCTTGGTTTATGAAATTAGGTATGAATTTACTTATTCAATGTTATTATATTTTTGACTATAACACTGCAGCTTAAATTGCAGACAGCTAATAGAAAAACTATTATCCTGTCCAATAAAACATAAAGAGTTATATCAGTTACACGTAGTATTTTTATTCAATAAAATTTAATTAACCCATTCCATTTATGATATAATCATAAATTAAACTCAATTAAAGCGAAAAAATCCATCAAAGGTGAAATTTTATTACTCATACGGTTCTATGTTTTTCTTATGGCAGCAGAAAAGTTCACCTCGAAGTGACTTCATAACTATAAAATTCAAAGTACTTTATGATTATATCCATTTAATGAAATTTTTTTTAACAAATACTGGTAATGTATACAATTAGTGTGTCGATAGTAGTTATGTACAAAAATAAACTTAAACTTGTTTATTGTTACTGTATTAATTGTGTATACTAAACTAGAACATATTGTTTCATAGTCCACATTTATCGGTTGAAGAATTATAATTATATAATCTTTAACACTAACAAATTTTATTTCACAGTTAAAAAGCTGAACATCATTTTTAACTAGCGAATAGAACTTAATCATTGCATCGAGTTAAAGAGTGCATAACATAGATCTTAATTACCTGACATATTCTCAAAAAAAATTTAACACCCTGAGGTCAATAAATTATTATGAATAAATTTACTGTAAATAAAATAATATATATACAATAATTATTTTACAAAATGAATACATCGGTTATATGTATTGTTTATTTGTTAAAAATTTGTAAATTTGCCATGACTTTACATAATTTGTAATGAATAAAACATTATATCGAGTTGGAACTTTTATTTTTCACCCAGTACACATTTGCATTTACTACATTTAAATAATACCAGGAGCCCACTTTTAATTTTTTTTTTCAAATTAATGGGCTGATGTTAGGGATTCCAACTCGAATATTCAAATATTTAATATCCGAATTAATTCGGCTCTTTTTAACTACTTGATATTCGAATAGTATTCATAATAATTTTTAATTAAATATTTTACAAGAACGACGAAAGATCACATCACAATTTCTCCTGATTCCAAGAACAGTAATGAATACCCCCACCCCAGGTAGTGGTTTTTTTCGCATTCACCCAACTCAGGCGCTTTCAATGCCTTACCGTAATACTTGAGTTTGACGAATGACTCACGACTAAAAAAAACCATTTAAGCATGCTGTAATTTTAGTAATTGAAGAAATACCGTTGAAGTACTCCAATGAAACTGCAAATTTTAAATAATGTAACACAATGGAACGATATTGGAATATATATTTATATAGTTTTTATCTGGAATTTGACAGAAGTGGGAAAAGATTTAGTCGTAAATTATTATGAAATGTAGGTATCTCATGCTCAAGAAAGTATTGTATGTATATCAGTGATTTTAAATTTACAACAATTTTTTAAAAATACACAACATTAAATTCTAACTTTTTTACTTACATCTGCATTGTTCACCTGTAATGTAAATTACAAGAAAAAGAAACAACGGAATTTTAATTTTTATGTGATTTAATAAGTGATAATTTACAGTTTTCAATATTATCTGAACTTCTCAAATACCAAACTGACCCAACCCCCTCTTTTTTGAAAATCAAACAATGTACATGAACCAATATTAAATGGTGGATTATTCAATGCCCATACTGGTCTATCTCCATGATTATATTTCAACATTGGAGAAATAAGAATGATTCTAACACAAATTTTTACTATCTACCTGAAAAGTTGTTTTTTTTTTAAATCAGTTTGGTTTCAGAGAGGCCCACTTATCGGCAGAGAATTCAGAAAATAGATATTTCACACACCAAATCCCCATTGGGAATGTCCCACTTATCTTTTGGACGTACAAATAAACAACACTTGTTACACTCTTCACTGGATTCCCATGCCCATGAAATTTATTGACATTAACTATTATATTTTTTGAAATAGAGACTAAGTAAAATTCTTTTTGGTATTAGTGCAAACATTGAAAGAGATTTCTTCATCACAGATTTTACCAGTCTTAACAAAAATTACAGTAATGTATCGTAAACAAATTCATTCACAAATTATTGAAATACACAATTGTGCAAAACAAACATATTGTGAGAAATGCGCATGCATCACACAAAAAAGAGTTAAAATATATGACAAGAAAAAATAAATGTAAAGTTTTAAGATATTCAAAAAAAATCAAATCATACTTTCCATGATATTATGTATAAATTTTCCTGAATTAAAATAATTTGATATCGACATAAATATGTAAACCTCTTCGATATTTAAGTGTAAAAAAACGTCATTTCCATTCATGGCTATGATGTGAAATTCTCGTTTTAGAATTCATAAGGTTGTGTTATGCTGACCACATTACTGTCATCTTAACTCTGCCCTTGCAACGAGACACGAATTGCACTCAGATGCCCAAGATTTTAATGTTTTTTTTTTTTTTTTTGTAGAAGTATATTTTTTGTCTACTTAATTTTATTATAACAATTTCAATTTTTAATACTGCAATTAATGCTCAAATGATGCAGCACAAACGAGAGCGGCTTGTCACCTGACTGTAAATTTACGGGTAAGACAGAGAATAGGTTAAAGGTCGATTGGTACTGAATAGATATCTTCAACACCTTGTGTCAAAATTTCCAGAAAAAATCAATTGCTGTAATCCACCATTCATAACATTAAAAATAGAAGAAAGTTTTGATAATAGACTATCATATCCTATTTAAAGCTATGTTTATTTACATATATTTTTTTACTAAAGACAGTAATGCTTATTACTTAAACGCAAAAACACTAAGTGAATTAAAATACTAATCATTGATTATGTGGAAAATACCAACTATTGTCATTATGCCCAACAATATAGTGCATACTATGTAACAATAGCAATACTAACTATTATGCTACGTTTACACGGGTGAAGTGTACAGGAGAGTCACTTATGTTAATTTACTGTTTTGTAATAACTCTACCCGTGTTAATACAAATACCGGTAGCCATTAGAGTTTTATCTTTAGTATTTCATCAATTTAGCGCTTAGAACCATTATCAGATAATTTTATTTAATGGCAAGAGGATATTAGTGAACAGCTATTCTAGTTTTATTATAAGAGAATGCCAAATGGCTATCAAAATAACTATTCATTTTTGAGAATAATCGAAAGAAAATAATTATAAAGCATAGCAAATAAATCTCGTCAGTCAACCGATGCAAGGATATTTATGAAACACAATTGTTTAATATTTCTTCGTTACCAATAATAGAAGCATACATAAAAAATTATTCATATTTACTCACAACCCAAACCCAGGGTATCGAGATGGCTGATTTTTGTCATGACTTCATATATAATAGATCAAAATCGTAGAATGACTGAAGATGACACTATTTTTAATCAAATTACCTCGAAAATTAGTTATCAATCTTTACTATACCTACAAACTACAAAGTTACAGTAAGAATTTCCGGTCTACATTAAAGCATAATAATTTTTATTCGAAAAATTAATTATTCTCTCAAGTGACTGTTCATCGAATTTAATCATAAGAGGCCCTTAAACATGGTGCACTCTGTATTTTAGTCAGTTCTGTTTAAGATAACTATATTCTTATTCTTATCGAGTTTTTTATTGCCCTTCTATACTGTCACCGGCCCTCCAAACAAGTCATTTTTTCGGGTTACATAATAACTCCAATTTGTTATGTTAAGCAACCAGGAACCATTTGACAGTCGATGACATTAAAATAATGAGTTTAGATGTTTCAAGGACTAAAGATCTATTCTATATATAGAAAAAAATACATACAGTTTTATTTCATTAACACAATGTAACTTAATTGATACTACCAAACGGTTCCTTTTTATGCAATTCCAAATAACAATCAAAAATAACACTTTAATTAAATAAGATCAATTAGTTTCCATATGTAAATTGATTACAATGATTCATGATGCATTTCATCCAAATTGATACTTCTTACCATTACTTGAATGAGCAACTTTAATTTTTTCCTTAAATTCACTAAGTAAATATAAATATGTTTAGTAAAATAAAATGAATACAAATAAGCAACAAATTTTACCGTAATATAATTAAATAAAAAAATTTGATAGTCAATAATTACATAAAGATTTGCGAGAAACTATTACCGAAACCCTGCATAAAGTAGATAGGTATTTAATTTTGGATTATTGAGATTTTGTACACATCCATGTATTTTGTCACTAACGACCCGGGTTTCGCCTTTCGGCATCTTCAGGCATTCGAGCACACGAATGGACTCGAACTGACCTTAAATACATGGAAGTGTACAAAATCTCAATAATCCAAATTTGATATTGAAATTCCATCAAGCACCCTCAGTCGATGTCGTAAATTAGATAGGTATTTACTAATAGTTCAATAAAAATAAAGGTAAGAAGCAAATAAAACTAAAAACATAATATATCTTAAAATCTAGTGATAAGTTCACAGTACTATGTAAGAGGTAAAGAGGGTTAGATTAAAAAAACCGTATTACCCAGATGCTTAATTAAAGTTTTTTTTATGCAATACTAATAGAGTACATTGATTATGGCCCGAGGAATATAAAACATATTATTCTTTAAATGAATTAACCATAGCATAATATTTATTTACAGTGATGATAATCTAAACTTAAGAGAAACATAGTTTCATTATGACTAAGAAATCATATTTTCAATTTTATTAACGAGATAGTGAAAAAACTAATATTCAACCTTGGCTTGCTATTTACCTAGTTGACTATGTTAATAGTAATCGTAATCACCAAGGTCAGATCAAGGTGTGCCACGGTCAGTAAGATGATATCAACAGATTAATTGTGGTGCATTTCACCTAATACTGACCGACATCGAACCATTCATATATTTAACTAAACAACTATTTAGATAAATCATAATCAACCAACAATAAAATGAGTGATTTTTGTTCGAGTGATTTATAACGACTGATAAGAAATGAATTATATAGTAATTCCGTGGTATGATAAACGGATTTAGCTAGAAGAGTACTGCAAATTAAGAAACAGCTGACAATATAGATTTTGGAATCTGTAATCTGTTATTTTTATAAGTCGATAAATTGCCATAATCATAAGCCAGTAGCATAGTATAAAAGCAATTAAAATAAAAATGGAATTTGGATTATTGAGATTTTGTACACTTCCATGTATTTTGTCACTAACGACCCGGGTTTCGCCTTTCGGCATCTTCAGGCATTCGAGCACACGGATGGACTCAAACTGAACGGATGGACTGAGAACTCTCAGTTCGAGTCCATCCGTGTGCTCGAATGCCTGAAGATGCCGAAAGGCGAAACCCGGGTCGTTAGTGACAAAATACATGGAAGTGTACAAAATCTCAATAATCCAAATTTGATATTGAAATTCCATCAAGCACCCTCAGTCGATGTCTTAAAAAATGGAATTAGTGAAATATTCATGTCAATGTTGCATGCACATAGAATACTGAATATATAATTGTAACATATTTAATACTTTTTTCAAGCCCCAAAATTCTGATTTTTATTATTGCACTCAGCTTTACACTCCAAAATAGGTTTCACTCAATGAGTAAACTTTGTCAACTGGCTCAAATCGTCACTTATAAAGCAAAACTGGTTGTGATATGTGCTGAAATTTTGTGGAATTATTATTAAATAGTTTATTCTTATAAATATAATGTTTCTCCTCAAAGACTTGACAGTTATAAACATTAGAGTAAAATACTTAATTATATAAAGAATAGAAAGAAAATCACCAAATTCGCTGATTGAAATTAGTATTAGATATCACATTTTTTCTCTAGTGAATATAACTGTGAGCATCCATTATAAAATTGGTAGGTTCGAATCACAGTTATCTTGTCACAGAAATCTAATAAAAAAGATAACTACATTTCAATCAACATTCCCTCTAAGACAGGAGGTTCTCAACTCAGAAAAATAAAAGGTCGAGTAGGCAAAAATGTGCAGCATACTTTTAACCTTCAATATATTCAATAGATATATACCTGTTACCTTATATTTCTCTATAATTACAATTGATATTTCTTTAAGTATGTATAAAAAGGCATTGATTTAAGACAAAATGGTTTGAATGACATCCCTAAACATAAAATTTATAACTTTGTTATACCCCTGGTTGTGTAACGAGATGTTACGAGGTTATTCATTTTTGGTAGAAATAGAACTGAAAATATTGGTAGTAAAGGACTTATATTCAGGGAAAGAACATCTGAGTTTCATTTTTTTTTTAAATTTCATTTATTAAAAATCGAATAGTTTTTTCATTGACTGATGAAGTGCGTGCTAGCATCTGATCAGTGTGTGGGTGCTGCAAAGCTGCTGCTCGGAGAGAATGTTGATTTGGACCAAACACATTTTGCATTCCATTTATTTTAGCAGCATTCCTAAGACACTTGTCTCTATATTTTATACTTATGTATGTTACCATGTTTTCTACTTTTTAAAAATAAAACGGTATGCAATCACATCTAATTATAGTAAAGAGGGTAACAGTTAAATGGTTATGCATTATCATATTACAAAAAAGAACAATGGTAGGCCACTTGAAATGAATATAGAACAGGCTGCCATAGTATGTGGTCCAATAAAAGATTACATTTTAAAGTTATGGTGTTATTTAACTGATATTTTCAAATGCAAACCATAAATGTTTCACGAATAGTCAGTACAGCAATTAATTTAACTCAATGATTTTCTGCATGCAAAATCCATTTTTTATTAGTGTAGATTTCATGTGCAAGAACCATGGTATGAGTTTTTTACTGCTATATACTTTCAAGTATGGATGGCATTTTTTATTTGAGTTTTGTCTTATCTGAAAATATGTTTTAAATTATTTTTGTTTCTGCATTTCTGCAAGTTTTTGCATTGACCTGGTTAATATCTAGGGCGGTCAGAGCAAAAGTGGTGTATCCCACAAAAAATTCTTAGCGGATCGGAAGAAGTTCTCTAATATGAGTTCTATGAAATGGCTATTTTGGGCTTATGGAAAAAAAATGAGATATTTTTTAAATATTTTTTTTCGAAATGAAAAATGGTAAAAATGAAGTATCGCCACAAATTGACCGATGAAAACATGACCAATCAACTGCAATGCACGGCGACTATTAAATCATCAGTCGGTATAACAAAGTATTAAGTAATATTTTTAAAAGAAGTGTCACATTCTTCTAGATATATGTGGAAAAGTATATTTAACATATCCAAAAAGTTTCACTGAAATACAATCATCAGTTTAGGAGTAATTAAAAAATTTTTCATGACATTTTTTTTAAGATATCGACTGAGGGGAGGGGATGGAATTTCAATATCAAATTTGATGACATTTTGATTGATGATGATTTGACAGATGATTGATGTATAGTTCTGCCTCTAATTAGCGGACTGTAAAGTGTTAATATAAATGTCAACTTGCTTGAGATCATTTTTTAAAAATTTTATTACCTCTTGAAAGTATAAATTATTCAGCGTTTCCTTCCAAGGACAATGAGAATATGTTTACTGTTCATTAAAGATAATAACAAAACACTGATATAAGAAGGTGGCGTATATTGTATATCATTTCTCTTTTTTAAGAATTAAAATCGTCAACTGAATGCAAAACTAGGTTAACTGACATTTCTTAAATTGTGCAGGAGAACCATTTCAAAATTTAACTTTTCTTTATCTCCTTATTAGGAATACTTCAGTTCAATAGATAAAATCAATTGAAATATTAAAATTATAGTGAAACCTTTTTGACACCACCAACTGAAGAAGTGTACACCACTGTAATTCTTAAAAAAAAGCTACAAAAAAATCTAATTTTTCAACAAGTTTTAAGTAAATTACAATGTATCCTTTTAAATGACACCCTTATAACACACTAACACTATTGCATCGTGTTTCAATGTATTATATTTAGCGCTATACTTAAACTGATATGTGATTATCTCTGTTCCAACTATTTGTGGGTTACGGCACATCTGCTTTGACCGCCTCATGTACAATAATTTATGATATATATCTGAAGTACACCGTCTCTCTTAATAGACGAAAGAGGGTGAGATCATACTTATACAGGAAGTGTTAATGTTAGCGATGAAAAATTATTACAGTTGCATTCCACAGAAAATATGTAAAATTGTTCGCAATCGTCGACATAATAAAACAATTTATATCGCAACAAATAATTTAGAAATTTAAAGCAGCTATTTTAACACAGTAGTTCCTATACTACTTTAGCCGAAGCTAACTTTTTGTCGAACCGTAAATAATATTAAATAATTTCGTTAAAAATACTTCCAACATATTTATATGTAGACATTAACAATAAATTCATCAACAGCATACTTGATTTAAATTATTAATTTGATTTCACACATCTCATCCATAATTTTTGATATCTTATCTTTAAAAGAAAGAGTCAACGTGTCGCCGGCTAATCATAACTAAAAACTCCCACAATACCTTAATGATTGACACGAGGATCACTCGACATATTAAATTAACAACTGGTCTATTCTCCATTACGATCACACTTGGACTCAATTATATTGAAATATCCATAACGATAATATATATTTATCCCTGTTCTACAAGAATTTTAAGAAAAGAATAGGGAAACCTTCGCATATGAAACACATGCTAATCTGCGTGTTGAGAATTGCCTAACTTATTATTCATACAGTCATTCTCGACTAGCTTCTTGCAAGACGAGCAAGCCTTGACGACAGACACTTGTTTTACCAAGGATATATCTGCATCGAGTGACTGCTTCACTTTTGTAAGACTGAATTTGGTGAGAAAGAATGATGCAATGACGCAGAAAATTTTGCATAATAGGGGACAAAGTATTCCTTGGTGGAAGCAGGATGCGACACGATACCACTGCCCGTCGAATGGATCTTTCAAGGCCGGGCACAGCATATGGTTTAAGTTCACTTGGGCTGGCTGTAAAATTAAAAAATACATTTGAACGGAACTGAAAGTAAGTTTTAAAGTGCGACAATGTAATGTTTCACTTTTGAAAATGACTTACAATAGCAAATCCTTGAAGAACGATAAAATGATAAATCAAATTGATGCTGTAGCTGAAGAGTTCCCATGAGAAATCTGTCAGCTTAGGGACATTATAAACACCTAAAAAACAATATATGTTTACATTATGAAACAGAATCAATAAATCTAATATTAAATATACATCAAATATTTCTTTGATTGAATTGGCATTTACGTAATTACATTGAGGTAGAAAATAGAAATGTATTTAGTTCCAAGAGAATTATGCAATATTGTTGATAGCTACTTTGGCATCATATTTGATATTTGTGATAATGGCATAATGGGTTGCTATCAATAATAATTAATAGAAGTATTTAATGCTATAAAAACTTATCATATATATATATATATAATTTTACTATATAATAATTTTAATTCTATATATAGAGTAAAATTTTTCTTTACTACCTGCAATTTAACCATCAATTGGAAACAAAGTGGTTAGAACTCGAATTCATTGTTTGATAAAGAAGTTAAATATTCACATACAAAGTAGTGGAAACATTCTTTTACATATATTTAATACTCTAAGCAAAAATTGCATACAACTTACCACCGAGACGAAGAAGATAGTATGGTATTACAAACATCATTCCATGTTGTATCCAATACAGAGCCGCTTCTGCTCCAATCTAAAACCAGGTGACACATTATGGACTGAATTTAAGCATCAAAGTTCTCATTATAAATTAAATCGACTATGTAATTTAAACTAATAAATAGCCTTAGGGATAAGCAATAAAATGGAATAATGAAAAATATTATACATACCAATCGAGATTCGGTTTCTGGGAACATAAATGCCAAAAGTGGACCATTAAATAAATTTATATGTAATCTGAACAGTCCCGTAACAAGTTTACTTGGAGGAGCAGCCAGCAAATATATCTAAAACAATTGAAAATAACATATTAGCACAAAAGTGGTAATGACCAAGTAATTAATTTGAAGTTTTTAACGAATCCTACGTAATTATTTCTTATATTAATTTGTGTTTAAAGTCTGCATAGTCTCAGAACAAGAAAAACTGCACACTTAATATAAAATCGTTTGTTACCGAGACCATGGATGAAAGTTTTTAAAGGATACCATAGCTAAAATATTTCTGATGTAATTTTTATTTTTTATGCAGTTATAATATAAATGAATAAAATATAAAATTGTCAAAGGGTTTTGCATGTTTTGTCTATTTAATGCACATTCCTAAAACACTTAATATAATTATTGAATATAAAAAATCTTTCAATTGACACACAGGAATATTTTCAAATTAGTTAACCATCGATGGTGAACCAGTTACCAGCTGACGATGCAAGTTATGATATCTAGGTACCTGTTAGATTTAGAATTTTTAGGGTAGAATTAGATCATAATAAATTTAAAAAAAGATATTCGTTGCATTTCGAAACATTTATGCATAAAAAATGACTGGCAGGATATTTTTAAAAAACTAAAGAATGTTTGATATATCATTGATGAGCTGTCATGTCGCAATCTTTCCTGGGTCAACTTTTTACAACATAATACATTTAATGTTCCAAGACAAATTTTTTGTGCAAATAGATACAGATATGTGCGCTGTACATTTTTTTACTATATTACATGTCCCTTTATTTATGTAAACACAGAAAACATATTATTTGGAGAAAATATATTCAAATTTAGTGTGTAGATCCAATTCAGATTCTGTGTTTACTGATATTGAGAAATAAGGTTTAGATAAGATAAAAACGTTACCATGAATCAAAAAATTCAGATGCAAAAAAGCATTTATGATACTACATTTATTGTGACAAAATAATCATAAAGATAAGTATTTATCAGTACAAAGGATAATGATTACAGGGGCCTAACTACAAAAATACATGTTTTGAGTTAAACCTGGTTCCGGTAATACCATGATCATGTTTGTTAATGACAAAAGGCACTACAACATGAGCTCTTACAAGATAATATGGTCGGACATATTATCTACAAATAAAAATATAACGTTAGAAACACAAAAATATATTACCTGTTTTTCCTTGATTACTTTCAAATAAAAAAAAATGTTTTACAATAATTTTTCTCAAAACTATGTTTTTGTAGAGGCCTCTGTGATCCTAAAACCCAAGTGCACCTACCATGCTGAGTTATAAAACGGATTTACTTTGACCAAATATTTCAAGAATTAATTCAGCAATGTCAGTGTAAAATAAACTAATTAAGAGGGGTTAACAGGATAAATCGAGAATTTTTTATACAAAAAAATGAATTTCATACGGAAAGTCTTTAACACTTAATAACACAACATGATCATTATTTGCAGGCATAATTTGAAAGAAAAAATATCAATGTATACCTGAATTGCTGTAGTAACATGACATGGATTTAGTATATATATCACAGTTCTTGAAGAAAATTTAAATCCAATTTCCATTCCCCAAATCAGAGTCATCATAACTAACAAGAGTCTCTTCCCGCCTCTATCTTTGCGTATATGTGGCTGGATTTCTGGAATATGTAGCTTTGGAAACATGGTAACCTGAGAAGGCAAAAATTTAACTATTAGCTAAGTCCAAGATGGTTAAATACAATTGGATTATCTACATTGGTACATATAGAACTGTTGTTTGGTGAAGACTCCGTGTTATGACTCGTGGCGATCACCCGACATTTCGAAACATCAGGTGATCTCCACCAATAAAAACATGGTGTCATGCCAAAACAATATTTATACAAACCACTTTTACTTGTCCTTCTGTGTTTTGAAAACATTTTGGATTTAATAAATGTTGCGTTCATATTTTTAAAAGAAAAATCATAATGTAGAGTAATAATTAAAAATTATAATGTAGAGTATTATTTTCTTTCAACATATTTTACACCATTGTTTCAACTTACTGCCACATACACACATATTGAGACGACGATGACTGTCTCAATAATTTGTTGATTTCCAGATAGAAAATAGGCACACTCGGGTCCTACATTTCGAGGTACTGAAGCGTTGACACCTCCTATAGCCCATTTAAATATCTTATCCATAATACCTATCAACAGAAATACATGATTTTCTTTAATAATACATTGAAATATTGATAAACCAGCAGAGACTATACCACATTCTAAGCACAGTACATTAAATGAATCAAAACAAATTAGTTGATAATATTTATAAGTATTATGTAAACATTATCAAAAATTAAAAGAAAAATAGGTTTGTTAAGATAACCATGTGTCATGTGTCGCATAAAATTACTAATATCTGTTGTTGATAATAAATATTTTTATGTGCTATCTACATTGTAAAACAAGAAGCAGTTTTACAGGTTCAACAATATCTATATAAAAATAATAAATATGAAAGTAACTATTTTCGATGAATTCGGTGGTAACTTTGTGGAAATTCATTTTTAATATATTGTAAAACTAGAAAAAGAAATGATAATACTAATATCTGGCGTAAAATCATCTATTTTAGAGACATTATTATGTAATATAACATTAAATGTCAAAGTTGCTGTCGGATAACTTACAACTGGCTTTTTATACCATTAATAATTTAAGTAAAATCTTATTGAATAATAAAGATCAAGTAGAACCATTGTCTCAGAGTGGTATATACCACTTCTCTTGTGAAAACTGTCAAACTTCTTATGTAAGGCAGACAGGTAGAAATTTTAATATTAAAACATATTAGATGTCAGTACATATGCTCCACATTGGGAGCGGACGTGGTAAAAAATAAATAATAATAAAAAATAGAAAGGAATCAAAATGAAAAGTTGAGTTTTTAGAAATTAATAAAACCGTTAACAGAAGTAAATAACATTTTAAATAGGACAGGTGGCACTATTAAATTTAGTTCCCTTGGGATTTTCACCAACAAATATTATTAATTAATTTTGTAATTAGGAGTGTTATAGTAATTAGCACTAGTATTGTTCGGGTCTAATCTGTTCCCAATGTCCAGTAGAAAGAAATAGTCCCACTTTACCCTTCATTTTTAAGAATAAGTAAATAATTAGAATCATTGTAACCTTATAAATAAATAAATTTACAATAGTTAGTCTAGAATGCTTCTTAAAGAGGCGAAGCACGTGTCACAGTTAGTAATGCATTCGGTGGAATAACAAAGTTATCAATTTTAATTTTATATTGTGAATCTAAGCAATTTTTATTGTACAATGTAACGATCAAAAAATTTAATAAATGGTCACAGTACAAAGTCTAAGTGAGTCGCCCATGTCTAAAGTTCACCTTGTCCGTTTTGTTTTGAGATAGTCACAAAAAACGTTTATAGAACCTTTAAATTGAAAAAATACAATTGTTTTACTAAATCAAATTGAAATAAATATAAACTTGCAATGAACATAATTATCATAACAAAAAACATCATAGACAGATTTTGAAATTGGACCCTCTGTTTAAACCTTCATACTGACTGCAAGACTACTTATCGAATTGTTCATAGAATAGGTATGTGCCCCTTTGAATTGGCAATAAGATTGCATATTCAGTTCATTTTTAATCAAAACTGAACAAGATGAACTTTGGAAATGGGCGACTCAAGTCTACTTTTCATATTGTTACTCAACCAATCATTAATGCTTTACCGTTTGGATGCCGCGTGAATTAATGACAAATATTGGCTCTGTTTTTTAGGGTATAAAAAAATATTAGAACTTAAATTAAAATGTATTATAATTTAAGACATCGACTGAGGGTGCTTGATGGAACTTCAATATAAAATTTGAGTTATTGAGATTTTGTACACTTCCATGTATTTTGTCACTAACGACCCGGGTTTCGCCTTTCCAAACTCTTCTTGAATCTTCTAAACTCCCCGTTGCTGTATCCTATACGTTGAAACACCCAACAGATGCAACAAAAAGTGGAATGATTGTATATAAATATATATAATATCCTTTCGTCGAATTGCATCCTGTCAAAACCCACAATGCTATCATAATTTTAAAATCACTGGTAATTCTAATAGTAGTTGGAAAGCGGCAATTCGCCACCCTGATAATGCGTTGTTTACAAAATAAGGATTAAGGCGATTCACGAAATTTTAACTCAGGTATCAGTGTGGATCCTAGACTTATAATATTTTATCTCGTAAATGATATTTGTCATATTTGTATCTTCTATATAAATGTTAGACACTGTTTACTGTCTGTCAGTTTGAGTTCATTCGTGCGCTCGAATGCCTGAAGATGCCGAAAGGCGAAACCCGGGTCGTTAGTGATAAAATACATGGAAGTGTACAAAATCTCAATAACCCAAATTTAAAATGTATTAAGTGATTTTACTTTAATTATTTCAGAAGTTTTTATGACATTTAAAAACTATTCTCCAGGTGGCCAATAAATTTATAACCTATTCTATTCTTAATACAAAAAGAATGTGATAGTTAAAATAATTCATCGACTGAACGATTACTTTGCTAGTAGACAGACAATTGAAACATGAATAGTTAACTAAGGTCAATCAATATCAAAGAATTATTTACAAATTTGCATCTGTTTCGTTTCGATTTCAGAAAATAAAGGTTTAGTAGCACTTCAAACTTTTTTTTAAGCCATGTCCGCTCCTAATCTGGAGCATATGGACTCCAAATGGAGCTTATCTCAACAGATTTTTTATCTATGAGAACTGCTTATCACTCAGCTGCACAACCTCTCCAGTGATTAAACAATCACAAAAACGTTAACTCATATAGATGTTTAAGTCATACTCTTACTCATACTTCGATTTGGACAGCTTTGGGTGGGAATGAGGAATGAGTTTACGCTTTTTCAAATTTCCAGAACAGTGGTAAAACAATGTGCAATGCCTAGCAGGCGTTAGTAAGCACTTAATATTTTAAGTCACATAGTTTGTTTATAAGATAATAAATGATAACAGTATAATCTACACTCTGAAAAACAATGGTAGTGATTTATCAACTGATCTACTATTCTATCAACTTTGATGTACATGAACGTTGGCACCAATAGCAGCAAGCCTAGGCACTCTGTGGCTAAGAGGCTTTAATTGAACTAAATATGTTACAGTAAGCAAGTTAACCCTCCAGTGACGAGCGTGACCGTATGATCACAGTAAACAATATCGCCCATCTATTCCAATATTCGCCCCATCACTTGCTGAATATTGTTGCCTTCACTCAATTTCGGTTAAAAAGGATATTTACGTCAGTTTTCTACCACCTGTTTTCGCGCCTAATATCTACTAAAAGCGTGCACGGTTTGTTAAGGTTTTCATTGAAATTTTAACAAATATCATTGAAAATCATTGAAATTTATATGTAACTTATGAAAAAATAATGATGTCTAGAAATTGTCATTAAGTTGTTTATAGTAATGGAACAATTATCTCATTCTTCTACGTCAACTATAGATTTTTTGTGGTACACATTGCACAACTTACAGTGGTACTTGTGCAATCCCGTGTGCAATGACATTGTATTTTTTTCGAGTTTCGTTGTAACAAATATTTGATATGATATAATGATATATTTCAATATATGAAATATTTCAATATACCCCCAAAAATTTTAAATAAAGACGTTTGATTATGCTTAGCTTTATTTGATTGTGTAAATGTTTTGAGAGCAGTGAAAGTTTCCACTAGTACACCTCTGAATATGATAAATAACAATTTCAACAACTACAAAGAAAACTATATTGCCAATGGTTAGTTACCATTTACCAATATATCAATGAAACCATAAACATAAGTAATTGGCCGCAACATCTTTAAGTAAGTACTCAACTTAGCTATTGAAGTTGGTGAAACATTCTTTCATGCACATAAATAAATGTCTGTATAAATAGTGTTTAATTCAATATTACTTCAATGTTAAGATATGTAGAAATTATAATACTTAAAAAAACAATCATAAATTATCTACACGAATAATTAAATGGTAGTATTTTCAACAATAGGTGTATTGTGCATCTAATTAAATGACCAGGGACAGTATTGCTACAAATCAACAGCTATGTACTTATGTTAATACTATTCTATTTATCAAATTTGGATTATTGAGATTTTGTACACTTCCATGTATTTTCAAATCTCAATAATCCAAATTTGATATTGAAGTTCCATCATGCAGCCTCAGTCGATGTCTTAAATTATATTCTATTTATGTTTTGCTATTGAGATTTCCCCAGTTTTACTGTTTTCTTTATTCTTACTCGCAAACACTAAAGCTAAATGTATGACCTTTCATATTAAATATAAGTTAAATACTAATCAAAATAATTGATATAGGTAAATAATTAATGCAAGTATGCTTAAAGAAGATCACAATAATATCACATACTAATTTGACAGTTATGATGTTTTTTTGTAATGTTGGAATGTCGACCTATGATTGGAAGTGTTTTGTTTATCAGAAAATATACACTACTTACATGTATAATGTAAATATGTGCATGCGTAATAATGCAGCAAAGCTTTTTCGTCTATAGAAATATAATCTATATACAATAGATTTGAACAAACTTCGAACATTGCAAAAATAATGGATTGAATAATTAATATTCAATGGTATGCCAGTATATGTAAAAATTTACGAAAATATCATTTGAATATGTACATACCTAATGTTTAATTGAATTATCAGATAAAAAAAAAACAAAATAAAATTGAATGGTATTGGCTAATTTAAGAATGTCACATAAAAAACAGTTCATGAATATTTTTTGAAAAAAAAAGTAACTATAAAAATTAAATATTTAATTCAGAATTATGAATTTAATACCTTTCCTCCAAATTCAATCAAGCTGACACTTCACTCACACACTTCAGAATTCAGAAGTCAGAGTTGCCAGTGTCTGAATTATTGACCAATAATCTCAAATGTATTGTCTATGTATAAAAATAATTACAGATAGGTACGAAATTTTGCTCTTTGTAAATTATCTGGAGGGTCGTAAATTAAGAGGAATTTACATAATACTAGTGAGTACCTGGCATGCGTTGCAATACCACTCAAAGAATGAACTGTTTTTGTTTTAATTCTGTTTATTGAAATGCTTTTGAATTAGAGGTCTGCACTGGCCAAAAATGTATAAAAATAACCTGTCCGAACCCGACATCTTCAGACACAGCCCGGCCCGAGCCCGAGCCTCGATATCACACTTTTTACCCGAACCCAATCTGAAAACCAGATTTTTTTTTCCAGCCCGAGAGAAGTTCGATTTTTTCAATATAGAAATACGCTTATAATTTTTAAACAATATATCTTATTGTTACCATATTTCCACCGAAATTCATAACGTGAAATAAACTATTTTAGTTATGAATAGTATTGCCTTATGGTTGACTCATTACCCAAACATAGTCCGAAATATTTTTCTGAAAATTAAATGCCTGTAGTTAAAAGACAAGACACAGACCAAGCCCGAGCCCGTGTAGTCCTCTATTTTGGATACACAATAATTTGCCATGTACGTACACGAATAAATCAGAAGATTTTTTCAAGATGTCGCTGTTTGTACGTATTTGATTCTTTTTTTTAGATTAAAATTTTTTTTTCAGAAACCTTCAGGGGTGTGCCTACAACAAATCCCCAAAGTTTCACCAAAATCGGATGAATGGTAAAAGAACGCATAGAGAACAAATAAGCAAACATATAAACACACATTCATTTTTATATATATATAGATGACGAAAATCTTTTCAGCAATTTATTAGTAAGTATAGTATTAGTATTATTATCCCCTTAGCGGCTGGTGTAAATATAATAATACAAAACCTATTCATTGTTCTTTAACCTATAAAAATTATTTTAATCTGCAAATCTTTACATAGTCAAGTTTAATCTTTAATCCACTGCAATATAATTGTTATGGGTTATGGATATAGATCCGAATTTTGAGCATTTTGCGATTAATGCGAATACATTAAAATCTTTATTATCCGGTTTTTTTAAACGAACACCAAGTATGGTTTTGCTACAATACAATCAATTGGGTGTCCTGCGAATAGTGTGGATGCTGAAAGATTTTTCAACAGGTAATGCAATATAATCGTACGAACATAAAAATCATTGGAGAAAGGATGTTCCATACTTAGATTAATATTTTTTTAAGTAATTATCTTTATATCACTGTTTTATTTCTATGTTTTTTCATAAATCATGTTTACAATAATTTTCATGATTCTATTATTTTGAATTGAGATGTTAGCTCTTAAATCATGTTTATGACATAAATTGTATAGAACAGTACTATTGATATTTTTTTTGAAATTTATGACGAATAGAAATAAAAACTAAAATTATAAATGCTCCAAGCGCTAAAATGAAAAATCAAAATCATAAAATTGATAAAAATAGATGCTCAAAATATGGGTCTCTATTTATGGAATAGCAAAGTGATATATACATCAACAATGAGAAAATATAGTTGAGGTGTCCTCTGACATTGTCTATTTTAAAACCTATATGACTGTGCATAGAGAAAATCTTTGAGAAGTTTTGGGAAAAATCGCAAATTCGTCTGACTAAAAGTTTACCTTGACCTGCTTAAATTAACAAATTGTTACCTTACTTTGAAAAGGTTCTAATTGTACGTGACCATGTTTTGAGATACGAACGTTTGAAGTTTTGACTGATCATATTTTGTATTTTGAAGGAAAAAATGTATTTTTAATTAGTGAGTTAGCATATATTTTAATATTTATATATATAGCATTGTTTTTCACATAATTTATTTTAACTAAAGCCTTTATATTAGAAAATAATGAGTATCTACAGCTTTAATTAGAACTGATAACAATAGTATCTTTGAAAAGGTTTTATCGGATATTTCAATTTCATCAAACAAAATGTTTTGATTTTTCAGATATTTAGTAAAATTATACATTATCATGACTTGCTGAACCATATAAGCTAACAATAATATTATAATACAACAGAATAATAATACATGAAAACTTTAAATGTTGGAACGAACTCAGCTAACTTTCGTCAATGACCACATCGATAGAACAATAGAAGTAAAGGGTAAAACACACACCAACCATCGAGCAACAATGTTTGACATGACGTTAATACCTTTTCGAAAGAACTCTGTGTATGTTTTTTCTGTGAAATGATAATAATTAGTTCATAGAACCGTAAAAAACAAATTTATGAAACAAAATATGTGGATAGAACTCCGAAATACTGCTAACTCCTCCATTGAAAAATATATGACTCTGAAATCTACGTATATGGTAGAATGTAGCTGGTACAACATTTTCCAATCAAAAGGTAATTTTAGGCCAAAATGTCAGTTAGAACCTTTTCAAAGCAAGGTAACGAAATATTAAAACAAATTAAAATTACCTGCTAAATATTCTCACACCAAACAATCTGTCCTTCCTAACTTCTTCCTAGACATGCATACGCAATGTTTAACTTCCTATTAAAATTGATTTGACATTTTTATTTCTCATTTCTTAGATCAAATGCATCTATTTTATGACCATCTTCCCAATGTTCAAGAGTTTTATCGTGTTTGAAGTCTGAAAAGATTTTCTTTCTAAAATAAAAGGACACGGCAAACAAGAATTATATTATTACTGGAATTAATATGGCTGGTAATGGTATATACTGGAAAAATATAATAAATTTGAGAAAAAAACATTTCATTGCTATTCAACATAATTTATTTCTATTTTATTTATAATACCAGTATAATTGATTAAAATAATTGACTGTTTCATTCCTCCACTTCCCATGGCTTTTCAGGTCTATGTTTATCCCAGGGTCTTGCAACTCTGTAACGTTCAGGTTCTTCCAATGATACTCCGCCATCTCGAACATTATTTAGGAATTTTTCAATTTTACCCCCAGGAAAAGGTTGAATGGTACACATCATTTCAGTAATTCCAAATTGTAGACATCTCTGAGCCAGAACTGTACCGAGGTTCATGTAAGCTGATGTATCCGTAAATCTGTAAAGTTGTTTTTTGATTGCCCATTCAGTAGTACTGGCTGTGACTACAGTTCCATTTGTATTATGGATCACTCTAGCAGTAATGTAATGATTAGTTCTTATCAACTCGAGTCTGGAAAAAAAGTTAAATAATAAATCAACAGCTGCAAAGTAAACAGACCAGTAAATCCACCACAAAAAATAACCATGTCGGATGGCCATAACATTTTATTTTGAGACATACAAAACTACTATTGATTTGCTACTTCTAATTAATCTTATTGAAAAATAAAATTATTATAAGTAACAGATCATCATTGCATTACTAACACATCTCATATATGTCTAGTGACGATGTCGAAAATTTCAAAGAAATGGTCATTATTTTATGTATACATATACAATTATCATATTTTTTGTTTAGCCTGTTTACATTGTCTTTTTGATCTTAAAATAGATCAGTCTGGCGCTGTCTATATTATTTATGGGTTATTTAAATTAACAATAGAATTTTCATGTTACATATTTTTTGTATTTGCAATCCGAATGTTATATATCGAGAGTTACGAAACAACACCCTGTAAGTGAGAAAATAACAACTTTACGGGAGAGGAAAAAATTGGCCAAGGAAACCAATAAATTATGCGAAATACAAAATATTACATCACTGTTTTTCAAGTATTGCTCAATGGCTTGTTCTAAGAAGTTCCATTCAACATATTATGGTGACTTTTACATACTGATATTTTATTCGTGTATCTTGTAAATTATCGGTTTGCCTGATTCCCATGTTCGATGATTTGGCATTTTCTTATTTGTAATTAAATTTCCTACAGAACTGTTTTTAGCGGCATTTAATAAATTTTCGTGGCGAAAAAGAGCAGCATGTAGTAAAGCACATTTACCTGTTGTAATATAAAATTGAAAAACGAATGAGCAGAATACTATATAATTAAAAGTTTTTGTTGCGATAGCGGTGTGCGAAATATTTCTCTTATTTTTTTTACCAGTCCGCAGATGTAAAAAGGTTGGGGGAGCATAGAGTTAAATCATTAATAATGCAACCATAATTTATAGCATGAATTAATTACTTATGCCAAAAATTTCGCCCAGGTTTGTCAAGAAAATAGCCGTCTGGTTTCATTGCAATCCTCATTTTCTCCAGGTTTCGTGGATTTCTGTTAGAAAATGTTTGTGAAACCTCATTTTTGAAGCTACCGGTTGATGCACTTAAACTTGATATTTTGAATAAAGGTTGATTTCGGCACAACAACTGTTTATTAAACATATTTAAATAAGTCTATACCTCATCTGAAAAAGAAATAGTTTTTAAGGTTATGACAAAACGTCAAATTCTGTAATAGTTTCATTGAATGTTGCCAGAAAGAGTTATTAGCATAGATAATATACTAATGTTATTGATACAACAATTGTCGACGGTTTGATTTTTTTGCTGTATTCGCGCTGCCTGCCTTTTTGTATCTGGTTGGTTTACAAGCAGAGACGATAGTTTATGTATTTTAATAATTTGAACAACTAGGAAGAGCTTTGGATAGTAGCATGTGTCCTGTATAACATAAAACTTGTTAGGTACCTACCCAGTACCCACCAATGTTCATGCAATGAGGAAATACGTATTTTTGTAAAAAAATACCATAACAAAGTTTTATGTATAACTAGCAACACCTCGAGTAACTGTCACTTTATCCATAGACAAATACAAGCACATCAAGTCGAACATTAGTCTATGACATAAAGTTATATACTATCTATGATAACAATTATTAAATTTAGTGAAGTACAGTGTCAACAGCTTATTTTATTTTTTGCTTGGGACGTCGTAAACTACAGAGAACTTGTACATTGATTGGATAATCTATCTTATTTAAAATGGCTCCTTCCAACGGCCAAGAATTAAGTGATAAAGACTACATAATAATGAGAGCTAGAGAATGTCAAAATACTGATCCATCTGCAGCCAAAGCATGGATGCTGACAGCTAAAACACTATATCCGACCAATTTCAGTGTCCAGTTCGAAGCCTACATTATGGAAAAAAGTGCTGGTCGGGTACAAGAATCGGCTGATTGCTTCAGTGTATTGATCAATAATTCTCCCCAGATCCATAGTCAACTGTGGCCAGAAATCGAAGCCATCACAACATCTTTGAAAGATTCAGACAGTAGCAGTTTTCTAGCCCAAATGTTTCAGTGCATAGGCCCAGATGTGCAACACAAAATATTATTAGAGAGTGCTGATCATAGCGAAGATACCATGGAGCACTGTCGCCTTCTACTTATTTTATTAAAAAGATTTCCTCAGGCTGTTGCGACCCACGGGAGCCGCCTAGTTGACACACTATTGAGTGCTGAAAAACACAGTCCAGACAGTTGCTATGCTAGATTATTGATCGTAGAAACTCTTCCTCTGCTTGACACGCCTCAGTCGCCCAGGCTATTAGTTCGGTTGCTTGTGAAAGCTATAGATTTCTACAATACATATCTCCACGAGGAGAAAGAAAATGACATTATTGACCCTTGGGCCAAACTTTTTGATATCGTAGAATTGACGGGAAGACAATTGGGATGGGACAATTATCTAATAACCTATTCCAATAGTCTGAGTAAAGATACTTATTTTAATAAATTATTACCGTTCAGGGCAGTAGAAGACTGCAGGCAAGTGATGTATTGTGGCACAATTCATTTATTACACGCATTACATGAACACAATGCAAATAGAGGTAACCTTATTTTGCTCGAAGCTTTCTCGGATCCTAATATGCCCTTATCGAAAAGACGCAAAGGTGAGGCGGAAATCACAGGAAGTGCTTCAAGTATTTTTTTAGTCGCTGCGAATTGCTGGGAGTTATTACACTCGAATGAAATATTAAAGAGAGAGTTTGTAAAATTGTCAAATCAACTGCAAGTCAAACCGTGGCTTGGAAAATTTATGCAGGAAATGGCGTTATACAAAGGAAGGTTTGATGAAGCTATGCCTGCGTCCAGCGAATTAGGTCTAACTTCTAGTCTTATGAGGGCGTGTGTGACTTATTGTCAGACCCAATATCCGCTTTGCTTAGAACATGCTCTAGTAGCATTGACGCAAATGCCGGCAGTGGAAGGTCAATTAGAACCGCAGTTGATTGTCGGCGGTTGTCACAGACATGTACATTTTCTTCCATTGACAAAGTCTGGTATTATTCATTATTGTTCAAAATTATTGTTACATTCAATTAAAGCTGTTGGGAAAATTACCGACCTGGCAGCAGGAAATATGATCGTCCTTTTACAATTAGATTGGCCCATAGAGGCGTCTTTACTGATGCGGCTTTTGGACGCCATCCGTCACAGAGGGGTTTTTCAATATCCTTTATTCCAGTCGTACATTATTAATATCGACATTCTGGAAGAACTCATGTACCTATGGAGTGAACAAGGCGGAAGCATCGTGCTCGACATATTGCCGAATAACCAACAACACTTGGGTCAAAGAAGAATCGGTACTCGAGGGGCAGATAAAGGTGTCAAAGAGGATATCAAACAAGCTATGCGTGCCCAAGTAGCAAGATGTAATGAACCGATCATACACCTTATTACACAGTTTATCACCAAAGAAAGAGTTCATTTAATACAAAGTTTTATTTAAATCGAAAATATAACAATAAAGCATTAAATACAACCTTATTGCACTTTATTGATTCTCATCATCAAATTAGAGTGATTTCATTGTTATTACACAGCTTTTCTTCCTCCGTTATAATGTATCAAATTTGTTGTTTGCTGGTGTCTCGCAAGGTGATGGCCATAACAAAGCATTTAAATAAAATCAATTGAGTTTTTCTTCAAATGAATAGTCATATTTTTCAAATACAGGAAATATTGGCACTCGAGTGCATTAGGCCCATGGCAGACTTTACAACTATCCTTTAAGCATTTCTGTCTCCTACCGCTGCTCACACCCATTCTCTCTGGCTTTGTTTTTTTGTGGCTAATTTTTTCTCTCATATATCCTGTGGAAAACTCTAGATTAATCCATCTCAACTGGTGGTCTGCAAAAATTTCTCAAAATTCTAATTCTTTTAATGAAAATGTATACTGATTGATTTTTAAATACATATTTCAATTAACTATTAAATCTTTCTGTACCCGTTTTCATATTCTTCAATATTATTTTATATTATAATATTCAAAAACCAATAAACAAAAATTACATTTTTTTATTCCGAATTTGAAAATTAATGTCTTTTTTATTAATCCAAGCAACAGCGAGCAATCCAGCTCATACTATATAGATAATATTCTTTATTCCTAAATTGGTGTCGGCAGGTTAAAAAGGTTGAAAACACTGCTCTAGATTCCTTACATCTAACAATATGACCTGCCTATATAGGTCTCGTCGCTCTCAATGTATTTACTGTATTGAATTTAAATTATTGCTCAAAGAGCTCAGCGTTTGCATGGAGAATTTAGAGAAGGAAAAATGCAGGGAATCATATTTTGTTTCAAAATATATTTGTACCATAGATTGAAGAATGGTAGTCTTAGCATTAATACCAGGCGACAGTAATTAGCCGCAGATGCGAATGCAAAATCTAGAAATAGGATAAGGCCAAATTAAAAAGTATTGCATAAATAGGGGTAAACAGTACAAATAACAAATAGACGCTTTATTTAAAAAAATATAACAAAACTTTCACATTGAAATCTACACTTGATTTAAAAAACCTCAATTGAAAATTGCTTACAAAAATATTAAGTTTATTATTCCAATATATCTATATCAAGTTTGATTTTTCTTCTCAGGAAAACTCATACATTCCTACTGCTAATAAAAGATTTCTTCTTGTAAAATGTAGTGATATAATAGGTGAACTCTTTGTAGCATACGATCGCATCAAATAACGATCTCCAGTTTTCACATCAGGATTATGGGAGCCGTTATTTTCCTCATTGGTTATTTCCTCTGTTAGTAAGGTAAAATCCCATAGCTTCAGGGCGCAGTCGAGAGATCCTATAAAGAAAAATAATTAGTAAATATAAATTGAATGATGGGCAAAAAGATATAAAAATCAAATGTGGTCACAGGGAATGTGTCAGGTTATGAAAGTGTGAATGGTGATTGATTCTAAGTAAAAATGTATTATCACCTGAAGCTAGAATAGTCCCATCTCGGCTAAATGCCAAAGCATGCAGAGGTGCGGTGTGTGTTGAAAATTCTGCAACAAGGTGTCCTTGCGATATATCCCAAATAAGGATTTGACCTCCCCCGCTACCTGATGCCAAATATCTGCCACAACTTGAAAATGATACTACATTGATGATCGACTAAAAACAAAAGATTAATTACAGTTCTATGTTACAATAGTTTTATAAACTTGAGTGAAAGTAGTTGCGACATAATTAAATTAATTACCTTATGACCAGTCATAATTCTGACTTGATTTCCAGTAACGCAGTCCCATAATCTCACAGTTCTATCACTTGAGCCAGTAGCAATGTAGTTTGAATTGGGATGAAATTGAATACACTGTAATTTAAAATAAAGAAATATTGAAGTGCAATTTTGTATTAAAACCTTACTTACGTTTTAATTTATAAACCGTTAAAAATCATAATTAAGTGTAAGTTATATAAAAATACTTACGTCCACATCAGATAAGTGTCCACTGAAAATTCTTAATGGCTGATGATGATCGGTGGCCCAAAGGCGGGCTGTTTTATCATGGGAGGCAGTAGCAAAATAATGTCCGTGTGGTGAAAACCTTATGTCCCACACTGGATTCATGTGTCCACGATAACACACAACACATTTCCATGCGTGCAATGACCACAGACGAACTGGAAATAATATGTGGTATATTTGAAAACTGCAGTGTATTCAAAGTAAGCAAACGAAAATTAAATAAGAGCAGTACTTACTGGTTGTATCTTCAGAACAAGAGATCAATAATGACTTGTATGGATCAAAAGCGACACGATATAGCGGTCCCGAATGCCCCAGCAAAGTTCTGCTTGTCTCTCCCATTCGTTCATCCATCATCCGTACTAAAACATCAACTAAAAAAACAATTCTACATTAGGAATCAAAATCTATTAAAAATTAAAATAATTTCACAAATTCTATTAATAACAAACCTGCTTCTCTATCAATGTCGACTAACCTATCGACTGACTTCATAGCTCGAAGTTTATTTGGAGTTAGAGACCATACCTAGAAAAACATACAAAAAAATATGACCAAACAACATATTTTTAGAAGGGTTGTAAAAAATTGCACTTTGTGTTAGATAGTATTCACTTGGTACAATTGAACTTTTATTTCGATAGTTTGCATTTTGCGTTAGATAATATTAACTTAGTACACTCAAACATTGATTTTAATAGTTTCCACTTAGTCACGGATTCTTTTAACAAAGTGAGTTTAGCTATAGTAGGTTATGTTATGATTGGTCTCGTTTGGTTTGTGCAATGTATTCTAATGCGTGGAGCAAAAAAAATATAGGCTGCCTAATATAGGGTAGAGTTGCGAAAAGTATTTTCATTTCATTACAGCTTCGTGCAACTATCGATTTCAAATTGTGAGTATTTATATTGAGTGAAAAATATTTGATTATGTGGGATCACTTTATTTTTAGTGAAAGAATTTGTTTTTTGTAGAATGTATTTTTTATAAGTGAAAACTATTTTTATGAAAGTGAATATGATCTAAACAAAAGTGCATTTAATTAAAAGCCTTTTTAAAATACAATGTCCTTCCATACAATGTATTACTATATTATTTTTTAACTTAGACTTAGATAATTAGCACAGAGGTCCGAGCAGCGTAACAATTAATTAAAAAAATATGTTTTTCCTTTGGACAAAAATATCAGTAGTGATACGACACTTATAGACAATAAAAATAATAATCAGAATAATTGTATCTCTCCATGTTGCAATATTTTCCTGTACATATACTGTAACGCTATAATTTTAGTATTCACGTGTTGGTACAATCTATATATAGGGATCATCTCTAGATAATTAGTGGTGAAAGTTATTATACATTTGATAATAATGACAACCAATAAACGATTTCGACTGAGGGTGCTTGATGGAATTTCAATATAAAAATTGAATCATTCAAATTTTGTACATTTCCATATGTTTTATCACTAACGTCTTGTGTATCAACTAAATATTTTAATAATAAATAAAATACCTTGATTGATGAATTATTAAATCCTACTGCTAATAGACTGGAATCTTCAGCTATATCTGCACATGTCACATTATGTACGGAATTGAGCATGGTATAAAAACAAATCGATGGCAAACAGTCAGGGCCCAGGGCGACTCTCTTTGATGCCTCTCTCAGAGCTTTACACTTTTCAACCTTGTCTGTTTCTTTCCTAAAACAGAATTAAAAAGAAAAACTCACATACTAATATGCTATTGATATCTATACAGGTTATGATCGAATTTGGGTCTCACAAATCAGGCAAGGGCATTCGATCTACTGGAGGTGCGTTTGGATCCGATTTTGTCTTTTTAGAAAAGAGAGGATCTTTTTTACTTTTCTTCTTCTTCGGTTTATCAGGAGCTTCGTCGCCTTCTTCATCTTCTTCAACAGGAACTGTGAGGCTCTGAATATCGGGTTCTTTTAACAGCCCATAGTAAACTTTTGTACGGTTGTCTGAAATCATAATTATTGAAAATAAGTATCTAGCTAAACCTGAACTATAGAATATTTATTGCTGTGGCAAAGTCAGGGTCAATTTTATTTATCAGAATGAATGAGTTTTAACGTATTCATTGACTTTTATATTCATAGTTCACAGAGACCAAGAATACTTGCCATGCTTAGTGCCTTCACCCATAAGAGCTCCTGCAGTTGCTAAAACTTGACTCCTTGTTCTGGCACCCCCTTCATACAGGTCGAGATGCAGACGATTATTCACGATGTTTGATATAACTGATGAATTTTTCTGTTCATGTAAATATCTCTTCAGCAATGAAGATGTGTCACGTGATATTTGGATGATAAACTTATTTGATCTAGAAAAATGTTAATTAAACAAATGAAATCAATCAATTTAATGTTTCCATTATTAAAGGTGACTACTGATATAACTTTGAATGGCCCAATGTTTTCAAAAATTTGTGAATTCTTAAATTACTTTCAACGGGATAACTCTTTAAATGTTAAATTTTCTCAAAAAATTACATCAGAAAAACTGACAAAACTTTGTTGATAAGTTGTGATCCATTTTCACTTGATATTGATAGTGCATCCAGTGAGCTTCAACTTGATATAATAAATCTGTAATGTGATCTAAGAGAATATTTACCATTATTTTGATTTGGATAAATTAGCAAATCTTTAGCACGAAAAATGTTATGTCAAATTCTATACTGAATCTCAATAAAAATTATAAAATTAAAAAATTAATCAGTCAACTACTAATTATTACAAACTTAAAATTAGAAAAAAGATAAAAAAGTTGAATTTCCTTGTTGAAATTAAAGCCATTGAAAAATTGTATTTCATTTGGCAGCCAATCTTTATTTTAAATTCTTAATGTAATCTTTCTGACGAATAATTTGCTCTGTCCTATTCTCGAGGCAAATATTAAATTCCTTGGTATGAACAAATTGTGATTAAACATACATGCTGAAAGTGTAATGAGATAAATTTAATTTATTGATTGAATTTACATTTACTTGGTAGAAATCCATTATAATAGAGTAAAAATAACAAAGTATTTAGCCTTCAAGAATTTTATCAAACTGATAAAATTCTTGTAGGACTAAATATGTTGTTATTTTTACCCTATTAAATTTAAGTTGATTACTAAAAATCGTGTTGGGAGAATTTTCTCCTATCCACTCAATTTTAAAAACGAGGCGTAACGAAAGCGATTAGCTAACCAGTAGTCCTGTTCTAGCTCTATCCTTCAATCACTACTCTCTTTGAAAAAGAAAAGTTGAGCAACCAAGTAGCAAGCAGTTCTTGTAGAAAAACTTCTGTTGAAGTAAGTCCATTAGGAGTCCATATGCTCCACATTGGAACTGAACGTGAAAATCAAATTATGTTGGTTATTTTAAATATACTATTCTTTTGATATGGGGACCACATTTTTGATGTTGAAAATTCATGCTGACAATTCAAATTAATATGGCAACATAAAATTTGATGACAGAATGATTTTTAGCCTCACAGAAGCCATCGCATTAAATCTAACATCTTACCAATGAACTTGCTTTTAATGTAAAGCCGATATGTTTCACAATCATATTTGATTAGTCTTTCAACCCTTTCCTTAAATATTATTGGATAATTTTTCTAACAATCGATAGCTGCTTCTGAGAGTAATTCTGTAGAATTATAAATGCAAATATTTACTTAAAAGTTTCTGCAAGATCATCCGTATTAACTTGATTTTTGGTGGTAATCTGTGAGAATCGTTTTATGTCATCTTGATAAAAGTCTTCTTGCTCCGGACCAAATTGTTCTAGGATTTCTTTTGCATGGTTGTCATGCCCACTCAAAATAAGCTCAATATAGAGATGAATCAATATGGGATACAGCACAGTAGATAATTCATGCTGAAAAAAAATACTTGAATTAAATATTAAGGCTAGATAAAAAAAAATATTAATAAAAAAATAGTATTGAATATAAGACTGAAGTATGTAAACCTCGTATATAGCAGCATTTTTTCGTTGGAAATAGATTATTTAAAAAAAGACTTTTTCAGTGATACTGAGAGCAAAGGGAGCAAAGACAAGAATGATAATTATTGTCATATGTGGAATGGAAAAGAGATGCGTGACTACCAGTGCTACAACTCACTGAAATAATCGAGTGTTTTACCTATATTATGTTCTTATTATGAAGGAGGTGATGTGTAATTCTTCACCATGATATAGAACTGTGTATATTGAGATGATATTCTGAATGTACAATGGCCACAGTGAAAAATTTTATCCGAGTGTGAGGTTGCATGTTTGATCATTTAAGAACACTTTTAATTTTCCGATAACTTTTTAATCACTAAGATTATTCACCTTGTATATGTCTAAGGAACTTTCAACGAACTTCTTCAAGTTTTCAAAAGCATACGTATAAGAATTTGGATCGCCTTCACCGTGATAGGCAGCGAGAACATTGTTGATATCAACGTCTGAATTTGTATCAAGAGGCGGTACATTGACATCTGTTAGATTTGCTTCTTTTCTCAGGAGTTCTTCAGTGCCCTGTAATTTACAAACGTATACTCGTATAAAACTATAACGACAAATCCAATATTCCGCCAGTAGCTAAACAATGCATTACTTAAAGTACGTCGACATAATATCTACCTTAAGATTATATTTCCGCAGTAGCTGAAGCACAGCAAGCAACGGTGGATTTTTATCAGTCATCTTTATTCATAAACCATGTACTGTATTGAAATTTCAGAACTTTATAAACAACACATCGAACAAGCACTTTCAGGCATAGACTAGTATATGACTAGTATACTAATAATTTCGGCTGTCACATTTTCATAAACGGTTTCTCTATAATCATGATTGCCATAATATGGCCATAATTCTGAAAAAATCCCAAATTTACATCTTTCAGCTTTCTATTACATTTCTTGGCTGACTTTTAAATAAATCATTAATTTTACACCATTGTCGAAAAGAAGAAAAAATTACAAGTGCACAAGTGCTAAAAAAATGTTTCTGGTCGATTAACGGCGTCATTATACACAGTACACAAACGGGGTACGGACTTACCATAGACGTTAACGAACATTTTCAATAGCCAAACAAAGTGATGTAGCATTAAACATAAATAAATAAATAAATTTTTATTTCATTAGGTATTAATTAAAACCAATATTATTACAAATGATAAAATAACTTATTTTATTAAGCAAGGAAATTTGTTAAATAAACACACTAAGTCAAATAATATTCACATAATTTGAAAAAAAAATATGTTTGAAGGTCTTGATTTGTTGAGATAGGGTAGTGCTGGAAACTTTACGAGTCTATTTTGATAATGGTGAAGGTCTCCCCTGGATCTCGGAATTTGAGGAATCTCAATTTTCAACAAAGTTCAACTGCTTGTAGACATAATAATTATATATACAACAATATGTGCCTATGTCGTTTGTGCAGCATATTATTTATTAACTCGATGTTCGCTTTGTAATGAAAAGATCGATTTAAATACTATATAAAATTAAGACTGGGATTAATACTTTATTAAAGCGGATTAGAATGAAGAAATTAGCCATTCTAAATATTTATGCTAGTATGTAAGTGATCTTTTTGTTTTTGGTAAGTGTTTTCCAATAATACTCAATGTAAATGTTGGTGTCAGTGGCGCAGTATGTACCGTCATTGGCTACGGCTACGGATGTCTCGGGTTCAATTCCCGGTGCGGACAATCGATTTATGGATTTCTGTTCGTAGATGAGTGTCAGCACGCGCGTATCTCGGCGGAGAAAGCCAGTTTGGCCTAACCCCGGATCGCGCTACTGGCCGGCAATGATTGGGGTTTAACGATAAGAGCTATTAAGATTGCTTATGACTCCATTTTCATGGGTATCGCGGGCTACGCTTTTAGCGGGTGGTTCGATATATGCCGTTTATATCATATCAAGAGGATTCTTATAAGCGGACAGCGCACTGCGCTAATCGCCATTACTAAGACCTATAGGACAACCAGTACTGACGCTCTACCGGTAATGGCTGGCATCCTACCGCTCGACCTGCACATACAGATGCGAGGTGCGACGACACTGCTGCTTGGTGGGAAAAAGTGCGGAGGTGGGTGACATTACGGTGTCCCCTCCTCTGGGCTTGGGCTCCATGTCGTGGCACTGTCGTTGGGCTGCTGCACGCAAATGTGCGTTGGATGCGGCACATCGGGTTTGGCAGAGGCGTTGAGATGCTTCCATGAATGGGTGGCAGATTTATAAGATTTTCCCTACAATCAAATGGCGAATGGAGATTGCGAAGGGTCTTATACCCAATTTAAATTGGGGCACGGTGGGTTCGCTGCCAAACTCTTCAGGCTTGGCCGGATAGTAGATGGGCCAACATGTACATTTGGTGAAATGCAAGATGCTGACCACATCCTCTGGAATTGTCCACTCATGGCTAATGAACGGGAAGATCTCATCAGGTCGGTCCGACCAGCTGTCGGGCCCATAGGCCATGCTGGCTTGATAGCGAATAGGACGAAGTTTATGGCCTTCAGCAAATTTGCGGCGTCATACGGCGAGCGTATAGATCTTTACCGATAACGTTACGTCATTTCATACTAGGTACAGTCTGCACACTTAAGTGCACGCCGCCAAGTCCTGAGCAGCTACTCCCGGGACAATTCCAGCGCAAAAACTGAAAAACGGATTACGTTACGCCATGGGTAACATCTGATAGTAACAAACGTATGACCGTGGCGAGTGGTGGTGGGATTAACAACGTAGCTGAGTGTTTGTGATGTCTATAACTTTTCCTGCCTATCCAATCCTCAAGGGGCGTAGCAAGAGCGATAAGCTAACTACTAGTTCTGTCCCAGCCCTATCCTTCTATCCCCACTCTCTTCGAAAAAAGAGTGGCTGAGAAACTGAGTAATAAGCAGTTCTGATAGAAAAATTCTATAAAGATACCTCCATTAGGAGACCATATGCTCCGCGTTGGGAGCGGACATGGTAATTTTTAAAAAATATAAAAACATCTTTTTTTGTTCAAAGTCAAAAGATATATAATAATAATGAGTCGTTAATTTTTCGGTTAAATTCATATTTAGCTAAGTCATCAGCCACTAACATGGTAAATTTTATTACAAAGTACAGAATTGCCAGACAAATCAGTTGCTACATTAATGCCCCTAATAATTAAGTGCATGTGACCTGGATCTATGAGTATGTCTGATTATTTACAGGCATATGCAAGCATTGAAGCTAGGTAGTAGTTTTAACCATCAAACTGTAAATCAATGGTACAATTCTGTGTGTCCCTCGACATTTTCTTACATTCAAACAGCGGAAAGGATGTGGCGATCCTGCCAAGTTGGGTAATAAAAAAAGACGTGCACCGACAAAAATTTTTTCGACCGTACTTAGCCTAGTTCATATGGAAAACAAAGCTGGGCGACTAACTATTCAGCACAATTCTTGTAGACATAAACCAATTCTATTCACTTGCACTATAAGGCAAATAGTTTTATTGCACTTACAGCACTAAATTACTTGAGTTTTTATTGTTAGAAACAGCTCACCTGTATAAAACGCAAATATTGCAAACATAACCTTAATCTATTCTATCTCTTTGTTTTATAATGCAAATATTAAAATTGCATTTACAGTATTTAAATCAGTGTATGATTTATTAAAAGCAGAGAATCAGCGTGACGATTTAAAATAATATTGTGATTGAGGTTGACAGCTACAATATAAGATTTGAAAAGCGCGCTCTTATGTGTTGAAATGTATCTGTACCATTTTTTGGCTGCAGTTGCTTTATTTCCACAAATGAAAATGACGCTGTTAAAATATACTAGAACCAAACAAAAAATAGTGTAATATTTGTGCCAAAAGATAACTTTTATAATTACTTATATTATGCTCTTTTTCTTTATTGTAATATGACTACTTGACATTGAGTTATCGTGTCTTTAGAATATGTATTAAATATTAAGAAAACCTTTATTTTACTTTAACACAAAAGAAAACTAAATACTAAGTAATTAGTAAAATTACGGTTACCAGATTGCAAAGAAATATATTTGTAATAAAATAAATGTACCGTTTTTGTGTAGCATGTTTTTTGAACGAACTAATATTTCAGTTAGACATAAAATTATGTAATATTGTAAATTTTAAAGTCAAAATAATTTGGCCAACAACGGGGTACTGTCAGAAAAGCATAAAGAGTTGTGTATAGATTTCCATTTCATTCGCCATATTGGATGAATTGTCAATTTAGTTATGTTGGCATAAGTGTATGAAATTGACAGTGGGCAGAAAGCGAACAGATCAATCTTCTTAAAATGGTAATATCTAAAAGACATATCGATTTATATTTCATAATTTATATCGTATCCGCTAAATTGAATATAATTAAATGATTTCAGTCGTTTGCCGAGAAAATTACCGGCCTGATGGCTCGGCCAGGGCAAGACGTAGTACCGAAAGATGACGTCCCATGGTGGATGAAAGCTGCTGGTAGAGGGTTGGGAACAGTGGGCGGTTTTTGTAAGCATATTGAATATTATAATCATTCGTTCCATCTCATGACTTTTAGTTGAATTCATATGTAATCTAAAAAAATATATTTATCGTTTACATAAAGGTATACATACACCCTTGTCTTATCAATACTTAAATCAATGGCTGTGGTTACCCATCTTAGAACATTAAAAAATAAACTTCCACCTAATTTTACCTTATTCAGATTTTCGATAATTTTCGATAATCAGAAAAGAAATATTTTGACAGTAAGTGAGAAGTAATTTACTTATTGGATATTTTAGATACTAACTTGTGGAATCGAGAAATAAGTTTAGTAAGAACAAAGTGTTATAAGTTTGAAATCCACTGTAGCATGCAGGCTTACAAATCTCCAATCGCTCTTTCAAGGCAGTCCTGCTTCATATTGAATCTATAAGCAATTTTTCCATCCTAAGAGGACGTCCATTAATTTTGTCAACAATTTTTTAACATGCTAAACCCCCCCCCGCAATAAATTAACAAAATTTTAAATGGCTGGCTTTTATGCTGATAATAGAACTATGGAAATTAAAAGGTCTTCAAATAAATAAATCAAACTTCTTCAAACCACCCTTCTTTTCATTCAGGTTAGATTGAAAAAGAAGAATTGAATTTTTTCTACTATTTCCAATTACCGATTAACATATCTCACTAACAAGAATATAAAAGCTTTTCTTTTCTTTTAAAAAATAAATAATGAGTAAAACCATGTGAATTTAATAAGCTTTGATGTTCGTCTGCACTCGGAGTAGACAAAATCAGCTAATATACTCGTCTAAAATTATACTATGATCTAACCCATTGGCCAATAATATATCGCCAATTGATATTTTTCTGTAACAAAATATTAAATTTATTGAAAAATACATTGTGTCATGTGTTTCAGGCCAGTCAACTGTGCTTTCTAAAACGAAATGCTCCTATTTTGAAATTTTAAGATTTATTTAAAATGATATATTTTTAATGTATAATAAACCTGCTTTAAGCTGCTGCGTCGAGGCAGAAAGGTATATTTTTCGTAGCTATTAAGGGGTTAATGAATACCTGAGTCTTGATTTTGGGATCAATTATCTCTTAATAGTTTTATTTAGGAGCTTATGGTATATGATTTGGTACAGTTTAGTTATAGGTTACAGATTTATATGTACAAAGTGGGTCCTAAATACATTATTTGTAAATAGATCTTTTATTTGATCCCATTTAATAGTTACCTGAATCCAGCAAGATTTTGTGGAAATAATTTTCAATCTATAATTTAAATTAATAATTACATTACGCCTCTGGTAACTAGGTTTGACACAAAACTAGTAGAATAACAAAGTTATCGAACTCTATTTTATATTTAAATGTTTGATAAATGGTCAAAATGGTATGATGTAACCTTTTATGCCTATGTCTAATTTAAATTATCAATGAATATCTTGCAATTTTGATTGAAGCCTTAAAGGTCAGCATATCTCAAATGATATCCTTTTTAACTACTTTCAATCTTTGAGCTTTATATAAGTATATACAAAGGCACTTTTGCGATAGCTTCAAAAGTGGTTAACCTAAATATTAGCAATTCAAATATATCTATTTGATCTTAAGCTTAATTCTATACCTTTGGATCGTTTAATTATTTTGTGATTTCTATAATCTTTCAGTTGCAATTCTTTTGGGACTATGGAACTGTGTTGGCATCATGTTGGGGGATGTCAGCTGCTTATTATCAGGGTTGTGGCAGATGGTCGGAGGTTTTGTGCTTATCATATGCGAGGCTCCTTGCTGTTGTAAATTCGTTGATTATGTGCAAAATCTCTCCGATTGGGTGGAAAACCGACCCCATTGGAATAAAGCTGCCATCTATGTTGGGTTTGTAAATTTTCTTTTTCAAATATTTATGAATAAATTATATGGGGGTCGCAGTGGGTCAGAAATAAGTAACATTTATTCGATCCACACATAACCTTGCAGTACCATTTACTGTCATTATGTCAACTTACGAAAACTAAGGGTAATATTTTTTTAAATAAAACACAATTCATCGCGAGCATCAGTTGATAATGATGCGAAACCGGTCCTGATCATTATAAACATGTGGAAGTAGCACAAATAAATTGTGTTTTATTTTTTAAAATACAATGTCTTTCCACCAATAATTGACAGTTAACACCTTAAAAGTAACTAAGGGTAACTGAAATTTGAAAGCAGATATTGGATGTAGTTTGATATTGATAAACGAATAGTCGACTATGAAGCATTTTTTAACATCCAAAATTAATGAGTGGTGATGGACTTCAGCTGGGTCTATCGCTGCTGCAAATACTATGGATGCCTAAGAGAGCTTATAACTCTTCTGATAGTTCTTCTCAATGACTGGATGACTTTCAAACGGACATCTTTATAACTGCAGGATGCTGGAATTATATGGGCAGTAACAAGAAAAGAACTGAATCTCAAAGTTTCCATCTACTGTGTTAACAAAGATATATGAAATATATTAGGTGTATGTTATACGCTCAATGATGGAGAAGTAGTCTCTCTAACGGCATATTTCAGTACAGCACTAGAATGGTGCCTGTTTCACATTATCCTGAATAATTTACTTTGAATTATATAGATATTAATAATTGTACCTAACCAGATTTTTTTTTTATATAGGATTTCAATTCCTCCAATATTAATGTGCTTTTCGCTGAGCAGCGTGTTCGGTAGTGGTCTAATTTTCGCAACTGGCATCATATATGGAATGATGTCACTCGGTAAAAAGTAAGTCAGATTTATGTCTTTCTGAATGTAGTAACTAAATTGTGTAATCCATTTATCCCTGCCCACAGGAGTTTAATTTGATTACTAATGAAAAATATCACACTTACTTGCTATGTTTCCTAACAAAAATGTGTGTATAAACGTGATTTTTATTTTTGTGGGTTTTTTAACAAAAATGCATTAATTTACTTAGATCAATAATTTCATAATCTTTAAAAAAGTACTGAAATGAAATGAACATAATGTAAATTCTTATCATAACTACAATAGGATGATTCATGTAAGAACAATAATATTCATATTGTTTGATCTTATTTCACTTTATTTTAATGATAAGATAAGGAGACAATTGGAATAAATTATAAGTTTAATACAACACATCTTGAAAATTACAATACTTGGTTGTTAATCAAAACATGAATTGATTTAATAATTTTAATTCTAGCTTGCTGTTTAATAATATTAATTGTTCGACTATCATTGAATGACCAATTCTTATAAAACTAAAAGAATGTGTTCCTACTTTAATTAAATAATTTGTTTTATTCAATGAAAATTAGCATTTGAATTAAAAGCAATGACTATTGCTATAAATTATTAAAAATTTCTAGATTTTATTATACTAAGTGATGATCGATTTAAAATTCATGTTATGTCGAAGTATTAATTTTCCAGTTAATCTCAAACATTTTCATAGTAGATTATTAGTAACATGCTAACAATCAAATTAAGTGTTTCAAATGGATCACTGATTGCTTTTGAAGCTGAAAATATATTTGTGAGCTTATTATCGGGCCGGTGTATGGTTTTTTTTATTCACTGATTGGTGTACGGTTGAACTTGATAAAATGTAGGGGCTCTCGTGATGACATGGCTGCCATGGCGGAGGGCGGAGTCGGTGGTTCAACTCCACAGGGGATGGGAGTGGGGGGAACGGATCACGGTCACGCCACGCTTATGGAAGATCCCGACGTGTGGCGTCCAAATTAAATCACCATAACGTATGAAAAGGCTAATTAACATGCATCCATTTATCAATTATCATCATCATTGCTTTATTTGTATTGTGTGTTTGCCCGTCTAGATTTTGATTAACTTTTGCCTAATGTAGTGTATTTTATGTTGTACCCTGTCGTTATTGATGGACGGCCATCATTTTATTGTAATGGAATATAAGGTTTTTATCATTTCTACGATTATTAATTTTATATCTCGGAGGCACCATGTGCTGTTTTGAAATCAGAAGTACAAATAATTATTGGAATTATTTTGACGTATGATAATAGAAACATATTTTATACAATCAGTATTAGTTGGAAATGCTTACTAGCAACGTGAAACCAGTCCCGCTGGTTAAACAAAATGTAGGAGATATATATTTTTGTTTCATTTGTTTTTAAATATTTTTTTAATTCATATGTTTTCTTTATGTTAGGGTTATATCATGACATAATGAAAATGAGTAAGTCTTAACTACTTGAAGCCGATTTATTAAAAAAATGGACATGGTGTACCAATATCCCTGGAGTACAGAACTGGTTTTACATTAAATACTCCATATTTTCATAATGATGTTAAGTTTTGATTTTGTTGTAGTTTTTATAAGTTGTAATGTGTCTAGCATTAATTTCACTTTTACATTAGTTTTTTATCTCGAAGAATATTGCTGCATTTTTGCAGTCACAGTATGCTTAGTCATTGTTATTTAATTAATTGATAACTAATACACAAGAAACTAAATGAATTCTCTTTATGATTTCTCACTGAAAATATTCCTGCAAACAATGCAAGTCAAAACCAATTTTCAACTTTTTTCTTATGCTTTAGCACGCTTTGTCAAGAATCCATTTTACTTAAATCAATATCATGGAATATGATATAAGGTGGTGTTATAACAGTATTTGTAGATACAGAATGTAAAATTGAAACTGTAAGATATAATTAATTTTGTAGGATTAATAAGACGTTTTGTTTATGTAATATTGAATCTTTTTTCTCAAAATAATTCTGGTATAAACATAATTTTAACAATAATTGTCAAGAATGATTGCAACGTAAGATAAACTTAAGACAATGTTCGCTATAGTTAGTTACTTGTGTTGCGGTTTTAGAAATGGGTAGTTGTTTGGGAGTTGTAATATTATCTCATGTTTAATTTTTTTTATTTCATATTCTTAAAATAACTTGTTTGCAATGAAATATAATAAGAAAATTGAATAAATAAGTGACTGCCCTTTTGTACATAAGGAATTCTAGGTATTATCAGAAACCAGATGGTTTATGAATTAACCTTTCCAGGAATAACTAATTAACTATGGCTGTGCTATGAGGAGTGGGTTTTTTTTTTGTTTAAAAATTAAATACATTTTTTTTCAGTTGATAATGCTCGTGATGAGCGAAATCGGTCCTGATCATTATAAACATGTGAAAGTAGTACAAATGAATTGTGTTTTATTTAAAACATTTTTTTTATCAAATCAATGTAATGGAAAGAGAAATGTTCACACACATATATTGCTGTACTCACGTACATGTACGTCCATACTCCCAGAAAGGTTAATTGATAATATCATAATATTTTTGTTGAAATATTGTGTTGCTTGTTGAAATATTATGATTTACCATCATACTTGCGTTGTAGCTTTTTCAATGGCCGAATTATCACCGTATTATATTCAATTTACACCTCATTTAAGCACCTGAAAGCACTCCTATTTTATAATAGCGTTTTAAACTGGTGTATTTGATAAAAATTGCCATTTTTGACAACATTTTTGGTCAACATGTCAATTATGTTGCTTATGGATCTTATGGATGAAAAAAGATGTTGGTTTTCAAAACATTTTTTAAAATGCCATTAAATAATCCTTGTATACTAGATAAGTACATGAAATTATGGCATCATATTCTAAAATGGGTAGTACTTTTGTTTTGGTATTTTGTCAAAAAACACTTCTGCATCTACAGCTTCTAAAATTTTCAATGTTTTTATTCTTCAGCATTTTTTCTTGTTTCTGTATTACATTAAATGTTGTTTCTTTTTCCAAACGGTTATGGTTAGATATATATTTTAATTGGCTATATGCTATGAGAATATTTCACTGGCATATATATAATGAGATATTCACATACTCTACTTTATTTTTCAGAGCATCAATTGAAGAGATGAGGACCGCGGCATCACAATCGGGCAGCAGCACGTCACCGCCTCCAACATATATAACTAACTTAAAATCTAACCTCGTAGAGAATGCCGCTCCGATGAGCTTCACCGGAGTGCCCGGATTCGACAGTAACGTTTGACGTTTGGAAATATATCACGTTGAATTATTTCGCCCAGTCATGTTGTGTCCGCCAAATCATCATTTCTTACCTGAAGCGATTGCCCAATTTTATTTATTGGTATTTATTTTACTTTAATGTCATGCATACCCATTTAAAATTTTGTATAAATCAAATGTATTTTGTACACTTTATACAAAATTTATCACTTTACCTGCTTTAGTGCATAATATCGAATCCTGACCAATTAAGGATAAAAATATTCAGTTGTCCAGTATTAAAAGTGTTCTCTCCGGGTATAATAATATTTTATACCCAAGCAATCATCTTTTGTGATATACATACGCATATTTACATAATTACTTTATGAAAATCCAGTAATTAAACAAAGCTCATAAATTTAATCAACTATTTGCTACCAAAATGTCTGATAGTGAAGATGTAAAGTTTTAGTCTTCGCTTGTTAATTATAGCATATAAGTAGATAATGAATTGTACTACCCAATATTTATTGCATTATTAACTAGCTTTGTGAAAATATATTGACATAATAATTCATATTTTGTTAGGATTTTTATGTCATACGTATTGTCTTACCGGCTCACGAATATGAGTAGTTGTATTTTAGACGAATTGAAAGAGAGCAGAGTATTCAACGCCACGAAAGATCGTCCATGGCTAAAATTTACGGTTACACGACAAATGGTCTAAAGACATATAGTTTAAAGACAAAATATGCACAGCAAAATGTTAACGCGACAATATGCTTACTGTTAAAATTTTCTGATACGATTTCAATACAATAAGGCATTTTTTATTTTCATTCGCTGCCTGAAAGGGGGGTAAAATCCACTCCGATAAGTAGAATGGTATTCAATTTAGTAAAAGCAATTTGACAAAAAAACAAGATGAATACAGCTCTTATCTTTATAAACAACTGATAAAATTAAGTATGTCTACTAATATTTTGTGAACAAATAATTTATTTTTTCAAAACTTTCCAGTTTTTGTTGTTAATAAATTAAGGAAAAATTTATATATGTAGAATCTAGATTTAAAAAATTATTTATTTATTATTATCTTATTATTTTTTCTAGAAGAAACTTTTTATACCATGTTGTTTGTATGGATTGGATTGAAAATCCCGCTCAATGGATTGAAGCGGGAATTTAGTGTATTTGCGCTCAATCATATTTTTAAAAAACTCTAGTATTGAATCAGGATTCAAATACAGTTTATTTCAAAACGGACGACCCGGAGACGATGTAATTTTTTTTTTGAATTTTACCACGTTCAGAAAGAAAGTTTGTAAAAATGTAATCCAGAGACAACGTAATACATATTTCAGGTTTACGATTTTTCCGAACATTATAAACACTATCACTAAACTTTACGAGTAAACATTTTGTTGGTAAACCATATATCGAGTAAACATTTTGTCGCGTTGACATTTTGTCTGTAAACATTTTCATTATAAACCATTTGTCGTGTAAACATTTTGCCGTGTACATTTTGCCTTTAGACCATTTGTCGGTACACCAAATTTACAGTATAAATGTTTTATAAAAATTATACCGACAGTTTTTCATGAAGTTATTGGTTATTATGCACTTAAGTAGATTACTGGTATTTTAATATCATGTCGGTGGAAGTGTATATTAACATCTCAATAGTAAAAGTACATTTTTTTTCTATGATTTTACAAAAAGCAATCAAAAACAGATCAGAAGAAGAAAGAGTCATAATTTTGTGTTTTCCTAATGACCCATACTTTCTGTGAACTTTTCAGCTGTGTATTGTGTTTGTAATCCTGCTAAAATAATTGTAGTTGTGAGACCGTACATAAATTTTTTTCTTTGGATATTTGATTGAAAGTTCCAATAAAAGACAATAAATTTATTAAACTGTTGGGAAGTATGTACTAACAGACAATATAAATGAAAAACACTCATCTTCCACATTGTTTTAATGAAAAAAAAACATTACTATTTCAGTGGAATTATTGAGAAGTTCACAGTTGATATATCGTTGACTTGATTTATATTGATTTCCTTGTTTTGAAAAGACATTTTTGAAGTTTGAACCATATAATTAGATTACAGTAAATATTATACATAAAGAAGAATGTTACAGACTTAATTAAGTCATAAAAGGCATAACTGGAAAAGTTTTACAACGCAAAATTTCCAAAGTTGCATTATCAATTGAAGGAAACAATATAAATTTTATTAAACTACTGTTTCACAAAAATCATTCAATAATAACCAAATTTTCCACAAATTTAGTTGGACCACAATCACAGTTATTCCATTATTATTTATCATTTGATTCCCTGTCTTCCTTGAGTACCCGTTGCAGGCCTATATGATATTTAACTTATTTTCATTATGATGGAATATCCTTTTTTGATATATTTATGTATTTCATGAAGTAGCATCGCATCTATTTGGTTATGTATTATAGTGCTTCTTCTTCACTTATATGCTCATTTGTTGGAACGTGCATAATAAACTTTAGGTCTACCAAAGCGTAAAGCAACCATTTATAGCTCATTATTGATGTGTACATAGATATACAGATAAATGAATTTCGTGTTTATTTTTTTCTGCGGAATATATATGTATTCCTTAAGTGTATTAAAATATAAAAAGTTATCATTACAACTTCATCTTTGAAGAGTCAAATGGTAAGTCAATTAGTTAGTTTGGAGTTAATGACTGTATTAGATTGTGATTACTATTTGTTCACAAAGTATGTTTAGATTGAATTCCTAACGTTTTCATGGATAATCATAACTCTTTATTAATTAAATAATAAATGTTCTATAATTTTCATGATCACAGTAATATTATGTGCGTATTATTAAATTGCGAGATTAACATCATTTTGTATTCGTTACAAATTAATATTTTATTTGTATACATTTTTAAATCTCTGGGGGTGTTTATTCAAAGTTATTGTAATTTTTTATTAATAAATAATCTTGTTGAATTTTGGGATTTGCAGTTTTGTTTTGAAACTTAATGTTATTCCAGCTTAAATTGCTCCGAGACTGATTGACTCGAAAGACATTAATTAAATAATTGAAAGGATCTCTGAATTTTGACTATTGATTTTTTATAGCAATGAAGTCCCGCGGTTAGATTAATTATTTTTTCTACGTTTGTATATTGTTTTCATATTGAACTTGTATTGATTCAATGTGAAAGTGAGATCTATGAAATCCCTTAGCATAATAAAATAATAAAACGTGTGCTTCTAAGTTATGAATGTCAATACTGCCGCAATATATTATAATATGTTTTAGATAGTTAATTGAAGTTTGACTAGTGTTCGAAGTGTTTTAGAGTTGTTGTTAGAGCATTAGTCTCATTTCAAAATGTTTTAAGTGTATATTTTTCTATTCACATGTATATTAGTCATTCTCATTGGTGATATTTATTTGCATTCCGCGGATTTCAATAGAGGAAAAAAGTGAATGAGAGTTGACGCCGAGCATTGTACTGTAGCAGCTCTAAAATGTTTTACTGCAGAACATATCTACACTGTTAGAGAGAACGCATACTGTGAAATAGAGGCAAGATCTTTTTTTTTTACATAGTTACACATTTCAACATAGGAAACTAATCAAATTTACAATAGCTACAAGAATAGGTAACCTGCAAAATCTTAGGAAAACCCAAATATTCTTCACAGTATGCTTTTTTTTTCCTTCAAATGTTGTGCATATTTTTAGTCCAAATTAATATGTATATCTTGTTCTGTGTGTATCTTGTACAAGATTAATAGTTATTTAAAATTATCATTATCACTATTATAAATGTTATACAATAAAATAAGATGTAAATAAAGTGTTCGTTTTATTTTATGGAATTACTGAAGTTTCGGCATATTTGAATTGGCTATACTAATTGAAAAAATTCAAAATCGAATAAATTGTAACTCAGCATTCATATGAAACTGTTTTCGGTTCATGATATCAATATTCGTCTTAAATTCTGCTGGTAGGACATTTGATTATAAGTATAAAATCATCAAGCATTATTTTCATTAGCTACAGTAAGCAGCAATAGATGCTTCCATGGATTGCATAAACAATTCAAATTCTCCTGCTTATCACCAAACACAAAAGTTCACCTCTACAAGACCCCCATGAAACCAGTTATGGCGTATGAGTCGGAAGCCTCGATGCGGAACTCTATAAGTGTTTGAGCGAAAGATTTTCAGCTCTGTGTGATGAAGGCATTTGGCAACGTCGGAAACAACCACGAGCTTAATAATCTCCATGGCGAGCCACACAATGTTAAATTTGTTGAAACACAACGCCTACACTGGCCCTGACATATATCACGCATGGATAAGTGAAAGCCCACTAAATGCCTCACATTTTTTTAAACTTAAAGGAAGACATTGGTAGACTGTGACTTCGCTGGATAGACAGGTGTCACAATACGTTCTGCTGCTGGAAGAGTGGAGAAGAATAATTGAGGCGGCCAAGGCTTAACTCGAACTGTAGCTCCAACTATTGACTTATTTCTTTCTTCAACTAATTGCTTCAACTGAACGAAATCCACATACTGAATTTGGAACTCTAACAAAAATTAATGACAAAATTCCACTATTTGTTTCTGTTAGCTAAATAAATTTGATTATTCTCAATATTAAATTAGTTATTATGATTACCACTATCACAAAAGCTTAAGAATTTCATTTCCCCTTAATATTGACTGCATACTTGTAATTTATATTATGACTATTGAGTCTCTATATCTTTAATCGTAATATCATAGATGTCGCTGGAATAATTACTGTGGAGTCTTTGATATTATTTAATAGTTATACAATAAACTCTCGATTATCTGCGCTAGTGCTGGGGAAGGGCTGTTGTTTTAACATGTTAAATAATTTTTTATATAGCAAATCTGCCATTTTGGTTTGCTTACACTGTTTACAGGAATTTTTATTTGCACCCTTATTCTATTTCTCTTCTGGCTGACTTAGATTGTAAATAATACTTGCATCACTCATTTATGTTTCGGATCACATAAATCGTATTATAACCACTCTTCAATATTTTATTTATCAACATCCGCATCAAAACCTAATAAATTTGCCATTTTAGCTTACATATTTCAGATATTTCACATGTTTCAGACTTATTATTAGTCAAGAAATCTCTTTCTACATCAGATAGAATTTTCCTCCACTATCGAACGAGTGCTACTGACTTTATTTTGTATCGAGATTGAGTTAGTCCATGAATTGCATCTAAAATCATCATTTTTTCCAGAATTTTGTCAAGTCGTCATCTTCAATGCAAAAGGTTTTACGAAGGCCATTGCTGTCATGTCGTTTCATTAATGAAATAAACCCTAGGGTTGAATTAACAATGTAATATTAGGTAGGTGATCAATTTTTTACAAGCATACGGCTGTCTATCATTATAAGTAACCTCTCATTTGCATGAGAACGAGCATCATCTAATAACAGGACAGCTTTCCGTGGCAACCCCTTATTTTTCAAAAAAATCTCACTTTTGGAAAGCATTTTGTTAAAAGAAAATCTTCAAAGATCCTTCTATCCTTCTATGCTTCTTTCTGACTGTATTAACAAGAAGATTTCTTATTTGTGTTCTTTTGGTTGAGTAATCTTGGTTGTTTTGGCTTTTCCAGTCACCAAAAGTTTAATTTTATATACTTATATGCATTGAATTCATGCACGGATAATCAGGAGTTTACTGTACTTTAAAAAAATCCCAGAAAATAATATTATGAATTCAGGCACATTCTACATTTAATAACGTTCAGTTTCAATAAACTTTCAAAAGTAACATGTTTCAATTGTGCATTAAAGTTAATTTAAATATTTACTAGAGAATTTTGACACTGTGACCTCATGTTGCAATTACTCCAGTTCACCAATGACTATAACTAAGCCATTTGAAAATCCAAATATTTTTCGTGCCCTAAGTTTTCTTGGTTTTAATATGAATAGATTATGTGGAGTCCATATGAAATTTCCTACATGGAATGAGTGAACAAGAAGTATCTGCGAAACTTATTCTTCGCGTTCGTCATATGAGACAACAGTTGCAAGAGCTGTTCGGACGATGAATGCATTGCCTAGAGAGGAGGATATATTCAGCATTCATTTTTTGTCTACATTATATTTTGAATTCTTGGCTCATTGGCATCAGCTAATGTACCATGTATTTTCCATTTCTTTTTAAATGTTCAGTAAAAAACGTAATTGGTTTCACTCAGCTAGTAAACATCTTTAACTAGTCAATAAAAACCTAAATACCCTATATATTCCAGTTTTTTATTTCCAAAAAAAGTGAGATGGTTTCGCTCAGAACGTGAGCATTTTCAATAGAGTTCAGCTTATAACTTGAAAATGTTCAATAGAAAGCTAATTAAAACTGGTCATGTTTATAAACAATGTGGAATATGTTTGAAGTATGCATAGTTTTTTCATTATTTCACATAGGTACTCTCTCAAAATACAAAATAAAGTTACAATGGTGTTCATAATAATCTTTCTAATAAATTACAATTAATTTACATACATATGTATATTTTAAATGCCATCGTAATTTGCACGCACTGTCAGTTCAAGGTACAATTATTCTATTGAATTGGAACCTTTATTAAACTGTTACTATTGAAATGATCCTTAATGGTATTAAATTTTAATTTGAACAACCAACTCAAGAGCAAAAAGGATTTATGGCTGATGGAAACATCGGGAAAGAGATCTGAACGATAGGACAAGATCGCTGCTCATTGAGATTATCTTGAATCATCGATATGACCTGCTGGTAACTGACGTATAAATCAAAAAGACGCGCGATTTCATGTCAGTATCACATTCGACTTCGAGTCGATCGTTACACAGTGCCGTGTGCGTGTGCGCAAGCGTTGAACGAGCAATAATTATTCGTAAAAAATATCCAGTGAAATTTGTGTTTACAATAATATTATTTCAATAAATAAAGAGTGATTTTTTTATAATTAAAAAACAGACTAAAATACCTTGTGCAGACAAATCGTAAAAATATAAGATACCAAAAATAATAATACGTCGTGCCCAAAGTCGCTTTATTTTACGCGAAATTTGAAATTACCGATGCAATAACAAAACGATTAACCGAATGAACTTAAGTAAAATGTTATTTTTAAATTGAAAGAATAATTAACGAGCAGAATTATATGCGTAGTGAATTTTAAAGAAGCGCAATAAATATTAATAACAGTGTCTTAAATGTGATAAAGTAATCACAACATAACAATTATATGATATAATATATAATCTACTTTGACATTAATAAACTCTTCTCAAAACAATAACAACAATGTTGGGAATGGCGGAATCAAGGATTACGATAAAACTGCCGAGTGATTCTGAGGTGGAGGACTTGTCAAAGAACATTACATTACTGGTTGCGGAGATTGAGGAGTCTATCCTCAGATCGAATACTGCGGAGAGTGAACAGTTAGTCACCGATGTTTGGGTTGGAATTGTCCTCTCGATCCTCGTCTTATCGTGTGCAGCATGCATGTGCACCTGTTTACTATACCACAGATTCCAACTCTGGAAAATGACGAGTAAGTACGGTATTTTACTGTATTTTAATTATTAGTTAGTAATCTAATAATAATATCTTCAGCTGTGAGAAAAGCTTTCAAATGATAACTTCAATTTATTTTTGGTTGTAATTATAAATAAACTTCTCTCTTACACTTGAATATTTTAGTGTCTTAAGTTAATGTGGTCGTATATAAATAGAAAAAAACAAACATCATCGATGTTTAAGAAAATAAATAACATCGAATGAAATTTATGCTAGGGTTTTGATTCTTGCGGATTTGTTTATTGGTGTTAAGTAAGACCTCGATCTTTTAATTTATAAGTAGAACTCGAAAGTTCTTTTTTTTCTCGTATTGTACGTATCAAGCGATCGAATAATTAAACCAACAACAATAAATATATACCTAGAATATGGTAACAATAATTTACTCGGCGAATTAAAACTAAGAAAATAATTTATAATAATGCGTAAACAAAAAAAAAGGAGACTATGTATAAATATCAGATTTTAAATCAAAGATTTTGCAGGAAAACTACTTGACCTTCGATTGAATAAATATTACCAGCTGGTTTTTTATTACAAAGTTCTTTTATGTATTAAATTCAATAATCATTCTGTTTATTCACGAGTTTGTGAAGTATTTTTCACTGTTACAATTTCATAGAATAATAAATGTGGAAGTTTTGTCAATGAAACAATAATTCCTTGTTGCGTTTTTTTATGAACTATCAAAGTATGCCATTCTTTTGTCTGTGTGTATTTCCAATATTTCTAATTTTGGAATGAAAGTTCTTTAACACAGAAATAAATTCATAGGTTGAATATCTGTATCACGTCAATGTATAACATTAATTTCTTCTATGAATATCTATCTTTTAAAATTACGTACATAAGAATTGTCTTTTATTATTAAAGTTTCGTAACATATTTTATGTCGTTGAAGCAGTTTGAAATCAATAATCTTATGATTCGACCAGTTATCAAAATAACCTTAGCTTCGTGACATACTGATGTCATTATTAACGAAAACCAGCTTCTCCAATATATATATATATAATAAACACATTATGTCAGCTTGCATCTATTATATTTTTAACTAATTTTATTCATTAATTTAAATTAGATATATTTTAAAACTGCTTCAGTTGCACGGTAATCATTTGCAGTGTAAATGTGCTGTTTTATTATTTTCTAAAATATATCATATTGTTTTTGGGTTGTCGTGTTGATGTTAGTGATCTATTTATTTTAATGTCATCAATTAGTATAAATAATACAAAAGTTATTGTTTCTTGATAGGACAAGGACAACATACTGCAAAGTATCATACCTATCAGTATCATCGGCGTGCGGTGGTCTTATCACTATCTCTATCGCACAACCTAATTTGGGTATGAGCAAGAAGGATACAAGAGAATGCGCCGCATGTCCTTGCATCTCGTTTGCACCTTCTCTTTTCATGTGATTGAGCGAGAAAGAGATAAAACCACCGCTCGCGCCTGATCAGTATGTATTTTTATACCATTTTCGTGCATGACATTTCGAAAGTTTAATTGAATATTTTGAATGTACAATATGGTTACATATAGGATTCCACTATAGTAATAATATACTACATTACTTATGACACGCTTAATTGAGGATGTAATGAGTAATACGATTTGCAACTAGAATTTAACGGTATTTCCATCGAAGCAACTAATAAATCATTCAATATTAATTAATATCGATACTATTGTATACCAAATATGTAATGGTTGAAATCGTAAATTTAAATCGTTTACCTAAAACAATGATTATCAGATCCAGATAATAATATGATCAAAATTCAATGCTTTAAAGAACTATCGAACAGGCCAGAATATATAGGTACATATAAATGATAAAAAGCGTTTCCGCGGTTTGAGTATGCAAATTTTACACAACATTAAACAACATTTTTCATTAGTTTTCATAATCTACCCGATTTTGCTTTTATAGTATTAATTTGCATAATGTTATGTCATGGAATTCGCCTGTCGTCTGCTATATATATATTGTACAGTATAACACTATTTTGATATAACTATTGATAATTAATTTTGATTATTGACAATGCGTCAAACAATATACACAGCTGATAATCTTGAGTAAATACTATAATGTCTTGCATTATTACGATATGTTATGATTTACATTAAAACGCTTGAGTACATTTTGTTTCATTTGGGAAATCCGTCACAGTATTTTTACACGAGTAGAAATGTAAATGGTTCATTCATTCCTAGAATCCAATAACCGGTTAAGGAATATTTAATTTTGAATGAATAAATAAAAAAAAAACAGTGATTTCTAGAAGACAAAAATCGCTTTTGACCAAGTGCGTATTTTTATGAAATTCATACAATATTACTAATCGACGACTGGAAATAATTATATAATACGCGGGCATTGCTTAGGCTTATTGTCAGATGACGTGAAAGGTGGAAAGTTTAATTATCCTACCTCAATACCAAACGATAATAATACTGCGATATGAATATATACAAATTCAGCCCTACGCAGTAATAAATAAATTCCCGATTCTTATGCGTAAGTAGGCACTATTGAAGATTTTTGGTGATTTAATGAAAACTTAATATTATAACTCATATGAATTAATAAAAGAATTAGTTGCCGCGTATATATGAATACAATTAAACTATGCTATTCATTACGTCAGGGTTTCCCAAACTATGTTCCGCGGAACACTGGTGGTCCGCTGAATGGGATAAGGTGTTCCGCAAAAACTTGGAATGGTTTTATATGCTGCTGCAGCTGCAACAAATTCAAACATATTTTATACCCAACAAAATACCCAAGGTGTTCCGTTCAAATTTTAGGGATTGCAAAGTGTTCTCTGGCAAGGAAAGCTTGGGAAACCCTGCATTATGCTAATATAGGTACAGTTGTAATTTTTTTAGTCGCTTTTTTAATAAAAGAAACACAAATTTTACTTTAAAAATACCAGGTTTTATATATGTGACGTTGCATTTCATTTAATGGTTTTATAAATAAATAAGAAATAAAGATACTTCTCAAAGAGGCGAAACACTTGGAACAACTAGTAACACAAATAGTGGAATAATAATGTTATACATTTTAATTTTATATTAAAACATACTATATCTTGTTCACTCGTACATTTTAGTAGAATACCATTTAATTTTAGTTCCTATGTCCTGCGAATACAAAAATAAACTTTAGCTTTTAATTGACCTCACAGAATGATAAGTAGTTTAAAATTTAATTTGAGGCATTGACGTCGTAATTGACTTCAAGTTATTGATTATATCTCAATGTCTGAACAAATCAAAAATTCAAGTTTTTGGCTCATGTGACTTCGTTTCCATGTGACTTGAACATTGACCTCCCAGCGTCATTTTAATATTATGTTTGATATTGATTTTTTTTGTATTCTACCTAAATATTTTTTTTTTGGATTAAATATAATATTATGTTTTTCAATATCATTTTACCGCGGTGTAATACGCAATAGTAAGGTGATATTGTGGACATAATATATACTCCTTAAAAATAATATGGGTTTCCAAATATCCAGATTCAATTAAATATTCCATTGGTGTACACCACTCCGTGTTAACGGGAACGTGCCAGAAATTCATAATAAATTCAGGTTTTAAAGATTGTTGACTAACGAGTGTCGAACCTTATGATATTGTCTCTGAAGTTTGAAGAACGGTTGTAAGAAATATTCACTCTTATATAATCCTTGGAAAATAACTTTGTAATATTTTGAGTATTTGGATGAACGAGATAATCCGCATTCATGATATTGTTATAATCAGTGACTAGCTGCCCGGTACTGTTCCCTACGGTATCGCGGGACATAATCTCGTACAGCTATTCACATATTTTTGATAATCACAGTCATACTGGGAACTATAACTATTAGAAATGGAGTTGGGGATCACTTTCAAATGACTGATGGTTAATATAAGGTAAACCACAAGGAGCATCATTTGTAATATTCGTAGCCGTATTCTAGTTCACATGTTTTGAAGCTATTAAATGTGACATCTATGATGTCGTCATAACAACTCAAACTATGTTTAAGTCGCTGCTCCCTACTGTACTGTGGTATTGATTTGGAGATCACTGTTAGATGACTGGAGGTTGATTCATATATAAGGAAGATCACGAGGGTATACTAATACAAATGCCTTTTAAGTTTAATTATCTAACATCTGTAATGTTATCATGTCAACGCAAATTATTTTTAAGTCGTTTTCGTATCGGTTGTTATCATAGCAACCTGAAATTAACAATTATATAAATGTCAAAATAATAAAAATGTTCATTTCTTATTCACCATGCCCGTCATAATACATACACTTAAAAGATGGATCATAAAATAACCAATAATTTAAAACGGTCTTAACATGCCAGAGAAAATAAAAAGAGCCTGCGTGACGTTACATATATCACGAAATAGACCTTATGATTTAAATAAATATTACCACCTTTGAATTGAATTATAACTTGTAATGATGCATCTATAATATATGAAATATGCTGTACCTTTTACTAAGTCGTAGACAAATAATATCGACTCCTAATACAAAACATCTTTTGGTTGGTTAATTGCATTTGCTTATGGCAAAGTGGCAACAACGCAAGTAAAATTAGTGGGTAGGTATTGCTATAAATTTACACAATGGAAAAGAGCTGAGAAGTGTAAAATGATTGTTTTACGATACATAAACTAAAAATTATTACCTTCCTATTTATTTATGGATTATAAAAATCAGGAGTGGCAAACCTGATGGTGTTGCCATCGAATAATACATATAAAGAAAACTGGTTTGAATTTTGGAAAACTAATTTATTGGCCGGCATATGTGCTCGATACTCGTTTTATTAATGCATTCGAAGAGAATAATAGATATATTTTAATAAGATTTTTTGTCATATTTTTCACAAAGCATTCAATGTTTGAATATCGTCGTTGCACAAAATAAATATCCAATATGCAAACATCCTGTTTGAGGATGAACACAAAAAAAACAGTTTTAAAAAATCAGGAGAACGATTTTTAATAAAGTAGTAATGCAGTTTATCGGAGTAATATTAATTACACTATTTAAGTTATTAAAATGATCGATAATGTTTAACAGTTTTACAGTAAAAGAAATAATATGTTAACACTGCCACACCGGAGGTTAGTGTTGCACATTTTTGGCACATGGGAGATATATTTACTATGAAATAATGAAATTGTACTATTTTACTTATTTACTGATTTCTGCAAATATCTGTGGGATTTTTACTTATAACTACTGTTTGTCTTAGTCAATAAATGTAAATTAAAAAACAATATGGCTTTTTTCAGTTTTCTCATTACAGTTATAGTATAAAATTGTTGACATGGCAAACATGAGATTATTTATAAGTAATAATAGCACAGATATATCCAGCAAACAGTAAATAACCAAAAATAAAAAAATATTACAATTTATTTATTTATAATACGATGATTTGAAAACGTTCTAACTCTAAAACAAACCGTGATAACACAATGGAAGTTTTTGTCAACGAAGCAGACAATCAAAAAACCGTTTTTGTGAAATTGGCACATTCTAGGTTTATTTCGTTTAACGACGCTATACAACATTAACATTGAAGTAACAAAACCATACTAGGTAGAGAACAAATTTTTTATACAGGTACATTTTCATTCATTTTATAAATTCTTCACAATGACATGTTTCAGGAATGGTGATTTATAGTATTACCAACATTACTTGGCCGCCGCCGAATTTGTAACTAGAATTAATTTCTCCAATTGCATTTTTATGCAAAATAAATATCTTGTCTACTTCTAATAACCGTCGCCAAAATATTAGTTTTGGAAATTATTGAAATTTCAGTTCTAGTTGAGAGTATGGCAACATTTCTAATGTGACGGTGGCACTCTCACTAGCGGCCAAGTTAAATTGGTACATCTATAGTATTTTTTCATTTCGACACGAGTTTCAGGTTGGCCGTCTGATATATATGTTAATATGTTTATCAAGTAATAGTATTCTAGGATCCTAATGGGATTTAGGTGTGTCTGTTTGATGTATGTAATGTTGAAGCCATAAATGTGTCATTATGATTGACACCGGTGATAATAATATTAAAATAATGTCTTTCCTTAAATTCGTGTTTAATTTGTTCCTTAATTTACAACCGTAGTCAATCGCTATAATTATTACGGTTAATAAAACTTATTATCTTGGTATTTATTGACTCGTGATGTTTTTATCTCGATTTCAAGGTGGCGTTTTGTCCTTTTCTCTTCGCTCTTGAAACGATTTTCTCGTTTAATTCAATTTAGAGACCGAACAAAGAATACGTATTGCCAAATAATTAAAATAATTCAACCGCGTCATCAAGATTTCAAGCTTCATAAAAAACTTCCAAGCTAAAATATTACCTAAATAAATCAATTCAAATACAAGTATAACGACTCAAATCGGATATATAAAATCCATTTTAGAATAATCTTACAGTTCAATGTAAGGCAGATAATATTATAATTTTTTTACTTGATAGCAATTTTTACATAGGACACTATTAATTCATAGTCTTAACACATTGGCATTATACTAATATTTGAATAAATTAACAATATATTATATACCGCAGTATAGAAGTTTTATAGGTTTACCTCTAAGGTATCATGTTGTAAGTTTCACAGAGTATTTTATATCGAGATAGTTAATATTAAAGTAATAACTAAGAAATATTCACTACACGTCGTAAGATTATTAGGTATTCATAATAATTTAAATGCACATTCATTTGATGTTGAAATGATACACCTGTGACGCTCATGCGTTTTACTAATAAGGTGTTGTGTCGGCGTCAGTCAATTCGAAAACATTCCATATTAGAATTAAATAATATATTAAACCCTGCCGCCAAAACACATGAGTTAATAAGTTTTGATATTATATTATTCAATGACCGTAGTTATTGTGTTTAAAACCAAACGGCACCAGACTAACAAAAAAAAAAATATCAAAAAAAGGTTAATCTATGTTAGAATTGAAATGTAATTAAAAATACGAGATTTTGTTATAATGTAATAACGCCGCATGAGAAAAAATGCCGCCATGATTAAGAATGTTTGCTTTTATTCTCGGCCATTTTGAACTTGTAATAGTCAAGATAAGTAAATTAATTATACCAGTTAAGATGACTTATTTTCTGTAATATGTTACACAAGAAGATTTCATGAAATACTAAAAATAAATAATAATTGTTTTTTGACATGTGTGACCTAGTAAGATTTTTTTGCAAAAAGAGTGATTAAAAAATGTTTTTTTCGTTTTAAAAATCAATCCCTTTCGTTTCTTTGAGTTTCGTTTTTGCTAGCTTTGGTGTCTATAATATATACCTATTTTAATTACAGCATTTATTTTAATTTTATGTTTGGAATTACGAGCTTTGCACTCGAGGCTGATGATATACCGCTTTTCATTAATTTTATGCATACATAAAACCATTAGCAAACAATGTTATCTGCAGAGAAACGTTTCTTTTAGTTATTTATTTGTTTTGTTTTCACGTATACCTGGTCAATCCACTTGATTATACGAGAATTAAAATAATTAGTACCGCATCAAATATAATAATAGTAATGAGTTCGCTTAGCAACTCGATTAACTTGTCTGTGGCGAAAAACTAATAAATTATCTAAAATCAAATAAATTAATGAATCAATTTATTGTCATCTGTATTGCTGATCGCCGATCAGATATTTCGATTGGATTAGTAGGTCAGATTATAATAAATTGTGCATGGCAACACAGCGGGATAGTAACTCAGTTTTTATCACCTTGTCAGGAAAATTATTTCAAATTTGGAAATAAGGTGTGTTTTTGTTTTGGGTCTGAATATTTTTCATCATGACATATTAATTATTCGTTTTATTACGAATATATTAATATAGTTGTTCTGCCAAAAAGTTTTAATATCAAAGGTATTTTTATGTCTATCTGTAGCTTAATCAAATACAATTAAAAAACTTATAGTCTAGTTACCGCACAAACATTTTTTTTTCATTTTTGCATATTTTTGACATAGATAATAATTATATAAGTATGTACTATGTACGTGTTTTGTCAGAAAATTTTGATGCAATGAATCTGTGTGTTGCACCACGCGATTGAGCTTTGGTGTGAGTGGCAGAAAACACGACTTTGACGATATAACCTTGTTAATACCTGAATATAACGAATTCATTATATTTTTATTTACTTTTTTGTAATAACTCAATAGATATAAATTATTTCCTAATTAATTACTACTGAAATAAAATGGCCAATCAAATTATTTTTTAAATAAAAATGAAAGTGAGTAGATATTTGATTGATTGTAATGTATATAATAATGTAACACATGTTTAAGAATTGACTATGAACGGCAAATATATTTATGAATAAAGCACAAATTGCAACAAACACGTTTTGGACTTTGCTTAAACCAATCCGTATTTGCATATAAGCGTAGTGTATGCATGTAAAATATTAAAATATTATCAATACGTAAAGCAAAAGTGATCTATGAGCCTTTCATTCATAGTAGTAGAATCAAAATCGCTGACTTCCCAGAGAATAATATGTGTTTGAAAAATGCACTGTCAAAATAAGCAACACTGCTTCCTGCGTATTGCAAATAAAATTAAACTTAATATTGTATAATCCAAGGTTTACCAAACTCTGTTTCGTGGGACGTGAATAGATGTTCCGCGAAAGCCTGAAATGGTTTTATATGCTGCAACAAGTTTGACTTCATATTGATTTAGTCTACTCAAAAAAGTTTACGAGGTGTTCCGTTAAAATTTTCGAATTTTCCGAGGGTTTCATCGCAGGAAAAGTTTGAGAAACCCTGGTATAATCAATCAGAGGCTTAGCTTGAGGATTATAATACAATATTTAATACTATAATAAATGTTTTCTCGTAGCATTTGTGACTCAATCTCGGATATTGAAAAAGATTTTACTTTAACAATAACTATCGAGACACATTTTTAAGTAATGACACCGATAATATAAATAATTGAATACAAAATAAATGCTTCAATAATCAAGTATTTAAGTGTAGTTTTTTTTATGTTTGATAGTGTAATACTGTTTAATAATATTTTGGCCAGAGTTACTATCGAAATATTTATAGTGAGCCATTGATAAGTCACTGCTCACTCTCACCTCTCCTCCGTTTCGTTACGTTACTTTTGCATTTGTTTTGCTAAAACTTGGTGTGGTTTGACTGTAGATGACTTATATGACTCAGACATGTGGATTCGATGCCGTCAAGTTTTTATATCATAGTTTCCTTATTCGTCCGCTGGGAATTTCACAAAATCTGACAGTGTTGAGGTATCATTTCCGCGTCATGGGTAAAAGGTAAAACGATGCTCTTGAAATCAGAAAGCGTTATTGCAAAACAACTTCTTAAACTTCGTCACATTTTATAAGACGATGGCGAATATTTTTATGACAGTATGAATCGTGTTAACATAATAAGTGAAGTGATTGCACGTCTGATAAATCAAGTATACATACGAAAGGCTATAAAATTAATTTATATTATGTAGACAAGGTAAAGCCACTATGCTACAAATTACGACTAAATGGACAAGGTTGTACAATTATTTCGTTTTGTTAGTTGGTAGCACTAAAGAGCTTTACATTACATCTTTATAATATACATGGTTGATAAATAAATTTTGCTCTTGCGTGTAAATCTGTATAAACAGTGCATATTCATGCCAATAATATAATTATGTTAAATGAAAATTAACAATCACCTATGTATTATATTTGAAATCATAATCGTATCGCTGCTTAATTTTATAAGTAAAATGCTTAGGACTGTCAACCTGAATGATTCATTCGAAATGTGATTTCGATTGATCGTGTAAGATTTGGTTTAGTCACGGAAAACAAAACACAACATCATATTATTGGAAACAAAATACATTATCAAAATAAACAATCGTTTACAATGAAAAACTGGTATCATAAAAATACATGAGAAACTTGGGGGCTTTCTTGAGTCCTTTCTCAGTATTACAATCTTATCTAAGCAGTCGCTACAGGTAATTCGCTAAAAAAATAGCGTCAGAGTTTTTTATGACTCACATCTTCTTACAATATTACAGTATTTTGAAATTAATGTTATTATCACTTTCTGTTATTACATCCATACTTAATTGAATTTTTCTCGAGAATTTTACTCCTAGTGGATCTTCTTCTAACTGCTTGAAATGTTTTTTTCTACCAAACTTAATTTCAAAAATCCATTAAAAATAATGTAGATTTACATTTTTCATCTCATGATACAAGTATAATTTTAAATATGTTTAATATAACAGATCGCATCAGATTTTATTTGTTTGGGTGACAGTAATATAATAACATTTCTTTTCATTGTCAGCAATTAAAATGGCAGATTAAAATGATAAATTTCTGAGTACATAAATCCAATGTTAAAGGAAAATAATTTACGCCTTCTGAGCCGAGGTTACATGAGATTTAAATTGGGTTAATACTTCCGCGTTACAATAAGTTAGTGAATACTATTCGTCTATATGTGCATGTGAATACATCACTTATTGCTGCCAAATCATATTGTTGATGTTGGCAATTTTGTCATCCAATATTTATCAGTTTTTTATTTTATTTTATCGATGGCCAAACTTCAGAGGTTATCGTGAACATTATTGTAATTTTGTATCTCTGAATATTCCAAATGAGGTTAGTTTACAGGCGCATCTAGATAACATTTTTTATACATAATATTGTGCTTTATTATTTGTCGATCTATATATTATTCTTTCACCAAGCTTCCGTACAACAGACAATATCTATTACATTTTCAACAGTTTTATTCAGTAGCTTAAAATGCGACTGCTAACTATATTAATTAAAAAAAATAGTTTTGCAACGACTCTGAATATAAACTATGTGGGATAAAGTGTTAACATCCGGTGTCCAAGCTTATATCGATTAATTTACCTTCGTATTCAATTCAGGGTGCCTGTTTTGTCATGGACAACAATAGTCGACGATAATGTGTAGAATAAACAGTTTAGGTACAATTATTATACCCAATTGTATTGTAGAAATAATTAGTTTGTTTATTATAAAGAGAGACTGAACAAATTAATACTCCCATAAGCCTTTCCAGTTTGCCCCTGGGTGTACATGAGTAGATTTTATAGTTATCTTAAGTAATTAAAAGTAAGTTGATAAGACATTATCAAAACGTGTATCAAGATCTGTATTTCATTATGTTCACACAGGCAATTGAACTGAATCATTATGGTTGGGTTATTGGAGGTGTATCTATTATCTCCTTGGTAAATCGTCAGCATTGCACTTTATAATATTACGTCATATTATGTATTTTTCTATATTTATAATAATCAATTATTGTGATTCTGAGAAATAATTGACTTATATTATACTATAACATTACCTTTTTTTTGATAATTCCATGATATTTTGTATGATATCTGTTTTAAGAAATACCCAATACGAATGAATCGTAATATTGTTTCGTTGCCATAGAGTCTAGACAATTTTCTGATTGACTGATCGAAATGAATGATCGAAAATCGTAAATATCTAATCATATTTTTCATCACTTTTTCGACATAGCGATAGCTATCATTTACATCTGAAATCAAGACACTTTTTGCAACGATATGAATTGAAATCTGTGTAAATATTTTTGTTTATTTTCTTAAATAATATAGGTAGGCAACATAAAATTTACATACGTTAAAGAGATAATTATTACACATCTTAAAATACGCATTTAACACTATTTACATATTTTTTAAATTGTTCCTACACGTTTGATATTATTGTCGATGGTATGGATACTATCTGAAGTGCTTGTTTATATTTTAATTAAATTATCTAAGTTATTCTACTATCTAAAATATAAACAGTATTTTTATTAACAGCCAAATATGTATAGCATATACAATAGTCAGTACAGATATTGTCAACGCATATAAGACTGGTAAAACGTTACAATATATGTAATAGCTATTATATATTAACGGTTGTAATTTTTATGATAGGCCTGTAGCCGAGTGGTCACCGCTTTCTATTGCGGTGGGTTGCGGCACCCGTGAGTTAGAATCCCAGTACTGAAAAATAGATTACTTGATTATTCAATCTATTAAAGGACTTGATGGGATATTTACCGAACCGTAGCGAGAGCGATAAGTTAACTACTGGTCCAAATCCTAGCACCATTCTTCTATTATACTTACCATCTCCAAAAAATCATCTCAATAGCAATTTCTTGTTAATATTTCTGTTGAGATGTTCCATTAAGAATCAATGTAGTCCACATTGGCAGCGGATATGGTTGGAAAAATCTTATTTATTGTCAAAATGGCATATATATCCAATGGGGTGAATATTTATCATATTATGATATTATTTAGTATGTGTAAAATCAGTCATCCACCGACACACACACACACATAGAAATTTAATACATATTTCAAAAGTAACTTACTAACGCCCTGTCTAAATTGATGAGATAAATTATAACTATAATATTATGGCTTTCGGCTATTTTTACAACAGCATGTGGCAACAAAAAATGATGCCTTTTCTGAATTCCTAAGAAAATCTCATTAGTTTGAAACGCTTGCATGGATGGATTGGATTGGTGCAGTAGGGTAACCATGTTAAGGGTTGATGAACATATTATGATATATTCAAAAAATAATTAAAACTTATTCAAAGTAATAAATCATACAACTTAATATTTTTCTAGTAATTGCTGGTTCATTGACATATATTATGGCGAAAATTGAAACAGTTTTTTGAATATCATACCACTCAATACCTACATATTTATTTAATTTTTTGACTGTGCTGTTTTTCATTTATCAACCAATATAAATGCAAAAATGTTATAGTAGAAAAATTTTTTTTTTTTAATATAAATCAATGTAATATATTTAGTATTTAGAGATATGATCCAGATTTTTTAAAATTGAAAAATTAAGCACTTATTTTATCTCGTATTTCTATAATATATATAGATGCCGAAATTTACCTCACTTTATTATGTTCATCTAATTGAGATTTGACTGTTTTAAGCACGCTACGTCTTTTATCCTTAGTAATGTGGAAATAAGAGTCATTAGGGAAGATAAGACCAGAATATAAATTTTGAGCCGGGTAGTAAATAGAAATTTGGAACATTAGAATATATTTATTATGTAACGAATATTTAAAAAAAAACACTAAAAGGTTATTTCATAAATTCTTTTGTCGTTAGTACATTCATTTACTGAGAATATTTACAAAGGTTTGTAATATAATATGACAATATGTAGACGGTAAAGTTACACTGTGTGATGGCTTTAACTTTATGTCAATTAAATTGGATACGGTTTTGAATTACTGACCATCCCTTAAAGACCCCCGGTAGATTTGAGCGCCATTAAAAGATAACATCCCTTAAACCTCTCGGTCGGTCGCTTTCCCATAGTGTCATCTCGTTTACATAAAAAGCATTTTTTATTTTAAAATCATAATATAATTATTCCTTGTAGCTATAATTATTAATATATTATTACATAAAAAAGATGTAGGCATTTAGTGTACATGTGTTTTATATACATAACTAAACTTGGTTTCTATAGTGTATTCAAGGCATTTAGAAATAAGAGTTTTAATAATTTTAACTCATTTCGTCATCTAAGCTAGTGGATCTTTTACTTAATAGTACGGCCCTCTAATTGTAAAAGAAAACACATGCTCCCTTCTATATTACTTTATTTCAAATCAATTTCTTTTCAAGAACTTCAGATGTGGCCTATTTATTCGTTGTTGCAACTATTTTAATACTTAAAAGTGGCTGCGAGTTTTTCGTTTGACACTGTTAGCAACGAAAAGTGGATTGAACTTGGAAAATAAAATAAACTGAACAATGTAAATCTTTGAATACCACGGTTATTAAAAAAATTAATATAAACAAAACTGCAATGATTTAATGAAGAGAACTTTACGTTTGCATATAATCCACCAAGCATTGGTACCGACTACTGAATACACTAAAAAATATATTGTTCAAAAAAGAAAAAAATGTTTATGCCTTCTAACTTTTTATCCAATCCAAGAAATAAAAATATGCAGAAGTATTGTTAAATCACCAACACGCTATTTTTTACCATATACATACACAAAAGCGGATGAAACTATGCATATTGAAATACACATTTTTTCTGTGCTACTGTGTTGTCAAATTGTAATACTGTAGTATATTTCACGGCTTCCTGTAATAAGTTTTACGGTCCATAATTCGAGAAGCATTGTTAATACTTTTAGTACAGTCAACTCTTTTCAATATGTATTGGAAATAATAAACTTTCAAATCACTAGTCAAATTTGCATCAATCAAAGTTGATTTTTCAAAATAAATAATTTGCACTAACAGTTATTTCAGCAGTTTGTAAATAATTATCAAATATAAATAGGTAACTGAAAACGATCGTTATGGACTAATTGAGAAACACTATATGAAGGTGATTATTATATTGTATTCTTGTATTACTCTTAAATAAAATACAAAATCTTTTCAATGTTTTTTTTTTTATATGCGAGTGGCATTATATCTTAAACCACAGTAAGAATTTTATCTTTAAATAAAAAAGATTTGTACCCTATTTGAAATATGAGAAGGTTGTGTTGGGGTAGGTACATTGAATATATCTTTGGTTTTGTATATTTTTTTGTCATAACGCCTGACATCTTTTGAGCTATAAATTTATCACCAATATCTTATTATCTCATACATTAAATTTTATTATTATAACAGCAGAAATGTAATACATACTTTTTATAATTTTAAATAAACAAATACGCATATGAATTTGCGGTGTAGTCATACTTTAACATATTTTTTTGTAAAATTCACTCTCGAAATAAAAGCGTTGCATTAAGTAAATACCTGTCCACCTTTATAGAAATAATACCTGTCCAACCATTTTTTTCCCTTAATTTTCAATATAATATAAATTTGCACTTCTTATTACACTTATACGCTTTCTGTATAATGCACAGAGCGTGTCAGTGAATTTGTGTGTATGGAACATGAGATGCTAGAGCAGTGTGTGGATCCCGTTGTGCTTAATCCTAGAGCCGGAGTGCAATGTTATGCGGTGTATACTCTACGGAATAACACATCACATAAGAACCCAAATGTATAAATTTTAAAATAAGATTTACACCTCGTATCGTAAAAATTAATTCTCTATCCCAGTGCTCGTATGGAGATGATCGGTTACGGCATAATATAACGTTAATCGTAAAACAGATGAAAAAAATTAAAACAAACACTATGGCCCTTTGCCGATAGTGGTCATTAGTAGAAAATTTAACAAATAGAATAATTTAAGGTGTTAACTGTCAACTTCTTGGTGGAAAGACATTTTATTTTAAAAGTAGAATAATTTAACGCGTGGACAGTTTTTATTTTCAAAGATAAATATTTCATGAAAGTTTCTTTCAGGTGTCTCGCAGTACTCTTGGTAAACATGTCCACAGGTATAAATACCATGTAATACCGTTTATATATAGTTAACGGCAAAAGTCATAAATTACAAGCAATGTAGTATTTAATGTATTGCGCTGTCTCATGTGTATACCTAACAATGATAAGTTGAACTACTATCTTAGTAGTTAGTAAGTTTAATTGTTCAAACATGTATTCGTTGTGAACTGTATTTTTACTTACGCTCGTAGAATCTTTGTCAATCATTTACAACAATGCAGATTATCGATAACGAAGTTTAGTTTAAGCATGAAACTCGTTTTAAGAGTCTCTTATTTTGTATTACCTTTAACATTTGTAAAATATTATATTTTTTCTACTCTTCGATCACTTCCTTTTAAAACATTTGCCGCTTTTATTCTTCAAAGGATGCGACATTTTTTTAAGTTGCACATTGCGTGACACTTAAGATTATTTCATCTTGAATCGTTTAAAAAATGCCGTCTTACGACATATTGTAGCAAAAATGTCTTATGGAGCTACCGTGTCTATTTTTGGATCCAATGACTTATTAAATAATCAATAAATCATCATCAGCAGATGTTAATTTTCAAAATGTGCCCGAAGACATATTGAAAACTTTTATTGCGCATTTTTTGGTTCCAGTTGGCAATGCCCCTACTTCATACGCTGTCTTTACTACTGATTAGGGATTCCAACTAATCGTTATTATCAACTATTCGGATATTGAATAATAAAACTGAAACTATTCGAATCTATTCGGATATTTGAAAAGTTTAATAAAAAGTATGAAAATACTATTAAAAATTCTATTTAAATAATTAATGACATAACATTATATAAATAAAGTTCTACTACCGTTCCTTTGTACGGCGATATTTAAAATTTGCAGCTGCGTCGGATTACTACAACTGTATTTCTTCAATTAATGAAATTACGGAGTGCTTAAAGGGTTTTTTTTAGCTCCGAGTCATTCGTCAAACTCAAGTATTATAATAAAATATTGAAAGCGCCTGAGTAAGGTGAAGGCAAAAATAACCACTAGCTGGGGTAATCGTTATTGTTCTTGAAATCTGGAGAAAGTGTGATGTGATCCATTGTCGATTTTGTAAAATATTTCATCAAGGAATTCCTACTACTGATTGAATTGTTGTTCCGTGCCTATGAATGTTGTGTATTTCTTATTCTCACTGTTACGTCAATAAATAACAAAATTTCTATGTTTATAAATGTTTTATCTTTATTAAATTATTAATAATGAGAAGAAATTTACGGACATACCAATTATAGTTATGAAATGTTGATCGAGGATTGTCAGCCCTCGAAAAGTGTAGCTTATAACAATAGAATTGTAAGTAAAAAAAAACGGAAAAAATGTTGTATCAGGGAAGGAATGAATAAAAATATTAGATTATTATTGAATACAGATAGATTAGTAGATTGAAAAAAAAGCATATAAATCGAGAGTGGAAAGGGAGAAGGATGTAACACACAAACAAAAAATATTGTGTAGCCCACACAAAACGTGTAGGTATTAAATTGTATACATTGTGATTATCGAAAAGGGGGTGAGTTATACTCTTTTTCGTTTCAACAGTCGAAACGTACTTTCGGGGATTCGACTAGTTGATCGTTGTACGGAAATGATACGGTAGCCTTATACAGAACACGGAAATAGGCATAGACGTAGATAGGGTAATCGAGCAAGCAAGTCTTTTTCTTATCTTATCATTATTTCATAAACTTTTATGGAAAATTGATTAAGCAATTGATTTACAACAAGTGAGTACTTGTTATATATATATATTATATATATTTATATAAGACAAAGTTTGTTAGTTGGCTATATACCTAGATGTTCTGATCATACAGGCCAGGTTGCCCGATGGCAAATGGGTCCCGCTGTATATTTGGGGCGCTTTGTAAAGTTAACCATAAAATTTTTATTAAAAATAAAAATAAACAGTAATCTAGCCTAAACGATGAACCTTTGATTTTTATCGTGACGGAAAAAAGAAAATTATGTACTTCAACAAGACTAGCAACAACATGATATAGGTATATTTACATAATATCGATTGAAGTATGAAGTTTTTTATTTTGTTGGTTTTGACATGTAAATAGATAAACTACAATATTAATTAGGTAACATAATTTATAAATAACTCACTCTACAAACCGATAATAATCACTGGTATTACTCATATTATTGATGAACAATAAAAAAATTCACGGACTTAGTCACGTCATGTTGAAAGTCCAAAATGTGCAATAATGGTTCCCCATTCAAAGAGTTAGTGTGCATTGTCGAATGATTATTTAATATTCACCTTGTTTTATCACAATGAGACATACATTTTGTTAAAATGTATTTTTATTTGTCTGTATTCAATCAATAAATTTACTTGCAATGTCAAGGTTGACACGATTCATTTGCGCCTTAGTTTTTACCTTGAACGTTTATATTGGATGTATAAATTTTACTTATGTAATAATTCTGTTTCATAATGCCCAACTGCTTCTAGCATAATTTAAAAATCATTTTCAATATGTTGCGTAAAAATATACAATGCAATACACAATAATCCAGTTATGTTGTTGTCATTGTAACTTAATTATATATAATTTATGTTATTAATTGCAAAAACAAAACATAAAGTTTATTAAGTTTGAACCCTTTACCGACGGTTGGCAGTGTTACCACATATTCTTAAGTTTTTCTAAGATTTCCGCTTTGCTGATTCGGTAAATATACTAAAACTATACATATTAAATTTTACATCCACTGTGAACATGTTATTATTTTCCGTGTACATAAGCTGATATTATAAAGTCACGTGGCGTTTTATTTCCTTTTGTGTTGGTTTTTGTTATTACTTGGAGCCTTTAGGGGGTTATATCAATACCATGATTCAGGCCCGACCCTACCTTATGTGCGGCACACGAACGAACCGAAGAAATATTGAATCATCTGGTGAAGAAATCCGAGTAAAAATGTGAATCTTTAGGCGTTACTAAATTCACAACGATAGCATCATAATATGGTATTAAATTATAATGAAGACGGTCTATCGTAAATATTTTGCTGAAACTTTACCAATCTTTTACAACTTACCTGCTTTGTAAGTAGAACGAACTGGCTTCTTTTGTACTTGCATCCCCTAAGATTGAATAAAATACATAGGGTTATTATGTTATACGTATTATCAAATTACAAGAGAACTCTGCTGAATTAAACGTTGATATCTACATTTTAATATTTTACCATGAACCGAGACACTATTCGATCGATTTCAAATATAATATAATGGAAGCATCTTAAGAATTCAACACAGAAGTTAGTAATATTATAACGTGTAACCCTCTTGGTAGTTCTGGTGTTTACATATTATGATAGAAATGAGAACAATCAATAGAAATCAATATTTCATTGTACTTAATGTAGATAGCTTAATTTGAATTATTATGTCCGATGAAATTATATCAGATTTTACTTCAATGTAATAAGTTAAAATATTGTATTAAAAAGTTCAAACGTGAACATATTATAATATTATAGAAACTTGGCTATTATTACTGGGTACCATGTGTTATTTATATGAAGGTTAATGAATTACATTACCAATAGATTTGATAAATTGTTATGTAATGAGAAGTTACATAAAACTGAGATGTAATTTTGTAAATGAGGGCCGATAATTATTAAAATCAGATTTAAAAATGTCTCAATAAAAATTTGTTCGGCTAGTTACACTGAAAGATTTTGTTGGATCCTTGAGATAGACAGGATTGCCAGATGGTCTTGTAATGCCTCTTAAAATATATCTTTAATAAAAATTTACCGTAGTTAAGGAGTACGCTGTCTTTGGAAAACTTTATCGAGTAAAAATAGCTAATATGTATTTAAACAACCTTAAATTTCTAAAGGTTAAATTGATCTATTTTTTTTAATTTCTTTCTTATTTAGTATTTTTTTTTGAATCGGTTGAAATAGTGTCCGTAATTGCAGTGTGATATCTAATTTTCTGGAATTTGGTGTGATTTCATGCTGTTGGAAGATCTTTGCAAAACCTTGAGTTTTTGAAAATAAAACAGATTTAAAAGAAAAAATTAGCAATAATCAATACGATTAACATAATAATATGTAAAATAATTCAATGGGTACATTCTAATTGATCTAATCGAAAAAATAATATTTCTTTTGTAATGCATAGTTACAAATTGTGAAGATAAGAAACCTGTTTTGCGTTAGTAACAAACATTGACATTCATAGCCTTGTTTTAATTAGAATCGTATGATATCATTCCACCAAGGTACAGTTATCAATATTATGTCGTTTGAATCGTAACGAAAAAATTTAAAAAAGCATTTTCTGCCTAATGAAATTTCTGTCATAGTAATGATGAAATTCACCAACCGTCATTCGATCGCATCACTTCTAAAATGTATCACGACCTATCATTGATTGAGATTTGTGGTTCCTCCATGGGTATTTTAAACGGCTGATCTTACCATTGTTATTGCTAAATTCGTAGAGGTACAATAATTAAAATATCCTACGTATAATCCCGCATGTGCAAAATATGTGATTATTACGTATTTTGCATTTTTGTTGTCTACGGGTCACCAAACAAGGAAAATTAGATTTAAAATAGAAGAATTGTCCACCAGTTTTGAAAAATATAAATGCAGTCGTTACTTTGCAATTGCATTATGAATATTTGAAATGTTCTTATGTAAAATGTCATGTTTGCAGATACGAGATTAAACGAAGGGAGTGTCGATATATCAGGTGTAGTTGTAGTAAATTGACATGTGATATTTTCAGAAACAAAATATAAATTATCAATATACAGCCATTGATGTCGAAATTTAATTTTTTCAGACGGAATTTTGAAGACGTGACAGTGAAATATAAATAATTGATGTTGCAATCAAATATTTATTTAAAAAATCTTTGTTATGCTGTTTTATTCACACACTTAACACTGGAAATAGACTTGTCGTCCAGCATGGTATCAATTTTACTGATAGTGTTAATTAATGTAAAATGATAAAGATATGGGCGTGAGGGCAGTTTATTTTTAACCACTAAACTGTTATTTACGAATGTGATATATTTTTTCAATAACTTAGAAATATGTCAATAATATAAGTGGTATAGCAAATACTATATTTTATACACAGTATCAATAACTGTGGCTAATTTTTAAAATGTAAGTAGTCAACAAGTGCCAGGAAATCAACTCAGATATTGCCATCGAGTATTAGTGTAGTAATTACACTAATATTCTTATGTATTTCTTTTAATAATTCTTCCAATAAATGCAATTTTAGTGTCACGGAAGTGCCGGTATTCCATCTCGCATTTATCAGTTGCAATAATATGTAAGAGAGGGTATGCTGAATTAAAATATTTCATATCTTTGGTCACTGATTGCAGACTATTATAAAAACTATTATAACTGTAATTCATATTGATTGCTAAATAAAATTTTTATTTCGAACTTCAAAAATGACAATCGCATTTGTGATGGACTTCAAATTCAACCGGTTGAACACCAATGGCAAAGAAGATAAACGCCTGCAAACAATAATGTAAACAGCATGCAGTAGTTACGTTCTAAGTATTTAAGACTCGAATAATTTACAACTGACCACCTACAATTTTAATCTTTTTCTGAAAAAGAATTACCAATTGCCACTGTATTTGACATGAATTATGTCAGTTATAGTAATAAGGATTCTTTTGAAACCCTGCATGTAAAGATGCCAACAATGATTTTGGACACATAGCATTATTGTATTATTATACTCAAATTCCTTTGTTTTTTTACAAAACTTATGCAGAAATAATTAACAATGAGCGCAGATGGTATTGACTTCCTGTGCATTTCACCTTACAAAGAGTCACGTAGTGCACAGGCAAAGTTTTAGGAAGACTTTAGGTTGACGTTATACCATGCACTCTTTTAATTTTCCGAAAGAGTCACTTTTGAGTAAGTGACGTAATAAGAATTTGCAATAATTGTGAGGAATTTTAGACATCGACTGAGGGTGCTTGATGGAATTTCAATATCAAATTTGGATTCAATTCCTTGCCAATTCTGAACGAACAGCTGAATCTTCCAAACTCCCCGTTGCTGTATCCTATACGTTGAAACCAGTGGCGGCCGGTGACAAGAATATTAGGGAGTGCAAGAAAATACTCATCTATTTATGCAAGAAATCCATTCTCCGATTCTTGGATTTTCAAAGCACTTCAATAACACAAACATTTAAGTCTGATATTGACGATACCAAGTGTTTCTCTACACTCAACGTCGCAAGAGCATTTAGTCTGTCTTGAGTCATGGTATTTCCCAAAAATGATTTAATCCTTTTTAATGTTTAGAAACAACGCTCACTTTCCACTGAAATCTGTAATAACTTACTTACGAACTATTTTTTTTTGTACAATTTCTACATTCAATTTCTGATTAAACACTTTATTATTAACCGTACACTAGGACGACCTGCTGCTTTAATTTCCAGCCTTTTCGAAAAATCTCGACGATTTTCTTTAATGTATGAGACGTAATATGCACTATTCTTTACTGAAGCACGTAAATATTAGAATTATGTAATTAGAAAGTAAATACATTTGATGGTATGCGTTTCTTTGTGGACAGGCTCAATATACTACAGGTCCTTTCGACGTACTTACTAAACATATGCGACAGGTCTCTGCTAGTTTGAATACTTTCGGGAACGGTCGTCATAATTCGGCAAGAGGTGCAATGCTCCTGAATAACTAAAAACTTCGTATGTAAATCGAATATGCGACACAGGCGACGTCACAAAAAACTAAAGTTTAGTACTAAATCCCTTCTACTCTGGGAGAGCTAAACAGAAATTGAACCTCCTCGCCGTATGCAGCTTACACAAACAATAATTATTATTATTAGTATTTTGGTGCGGAATACGTTCGCTTAAGCATTGTTGTGAATAATCGCTTCGTGCAATATTTCCTTAAGGGGAACACGCGGGAAAATTTAAAATTAGTTTAAACAATATCGCCTATTACTTGAATAAATATCTTCATGGCAGTGCACTGCACCCTTTGCTCCTTTATAAGAGCCGTCCCTGGTTGAAACAGTACAGATGTCATTAAATGTGGAATGATCGTATATATTTATCCTTTCGTCGAATTGCATCCCGTCGAAACCCACAATGCTATTATAATTGTAAAATCACTGATAATTCTAATAATAGTTGGAAAGCGGCAGTTCGCCACTCTGTTAATGCGTTGTTTACAAAATAAGGTTTAAGGTGATTCTCGAAATTTTAACTCAGGTATCAGTGTGGATCCTAGACGTATAATATTTTATCTCGTAAATAATATTTGTCGTATTTGTATCTTCTATATAAACGTTAGACACTGTTTACTGTCTGTCAGTTCGAGTCTATTCGTGCGCTCGAATGCTGAAGATGCCGAAAAGCGAAACCCGGGTCGTTAGTGACAAAATACATGGAAGTGTACAAAATCTCAATAATCCAAATTTAATTGTGAGGAGGCATATTGCCTGCCTAGTTACTTTTCAGCCAATAAAATTTTGATTTATTCCGGATAATTCTATACTTGGTATTTCAACAAAACTCTTCAATGTAATAAGTACTTCATTAATAAATGAACCTGAAGAGAGAAGAAGAAATAATACGAAACCCATGCAAATTTTGACGCATCCCACTAGAAACATAACTGTTTAGATATCCATTACTTTCAAATATTATTTTATTAAGTGAAACAACATAAGGAAAGGCCAATGATGTGTTTTTTTCTAATCGGGATATTTCCTCATTATTATGCATTAGACATATTTTTTATTTTATACCTATATAGGTAGTGGATATTCCATAATTAAGATTATACAGAATGATTGTTCGTCATTAATTCAAAGCGAGAAAATTATTTATTGGATAATATTTATTGATTTATGCGCATTTTTTTGTAAATAGTAATGGATCAATAAACAATTTCAAACGAATACGTGTATATATTATATTATATTATAACTATAATACCAGTTCAGAATATTCGCTGAGATGCGTCAATTGATTTGATTTTTGAAAAATACTGAATGTTAGTTAAAGATTTTCCGTATGGTATAACGTACATATCCAGCTAAAAAACATTATATTGTGTTGTGTTAAATTGTGTTGATACCAATAATTGAAAAATAAATTGTTTAATTGTACACACAAATATTCACATTACTTTTCATAAAAACTAGTATATTTAAATAAACTTTTTTACCAAGTCTTTAATGCTATATTAACCATGGAACAATATTTGTTTTAATAAATCCAAAGAAGTAATTTAAAAATAACTATGATTCTGAATAATTTTTTAGAGTTTGCGAAATATTAAATTGAAATTGATCATAATTTTAATACAAATAACAACCTAGAAATACTCCATTGTGTAAATAAAAAATGTATTAAAATGAATAGTTTAGAAATTAATAAAACCGTCAACATTAATCGATTATTAGTAAATAACATTTTAAATAGGAGAGGTGGCTCACCATTTTAAAATATATTTCCCTCGAGATTTTCACCTGCAAACACTAGTAATTAATTTTGTAATTAGTAGTGTTATGTTAATTAGTACTAACATTCTTGTCTTATCCCGTCCTCAAGCCAAGTAGAAAGAAACAAACCCACCCTAAATTTTCATTTTCAATTTAAGAACTAAAATCATTGTTTACCTTAGAAATAAATAGCCTTGCGATAACTTTGAAGATTCTTCTTGAAGAAGCGGAGCGCGTAACATTTTGTATCACAACCAGTAACTAAGTTATCAATTTTCATTTTACATATATAATATGATTCGATTGCATGTTTCTGTGGATTGGAAAAGCATGTATAATTGACTACAAATCGTGTTTTGTTAGTAGGGGTTCATTTGTATTTAATTACCTTTCAACAAACTACTTTTGTAATAAGAAAAATGCATGTAATAGAGAGATATGAAAAGAAATAATTCTCGAGTATTATCAGCATTTTAATAAACTTCGTAATCAATTTAGAATGACGAATGGAAAATTGTGAATACGATTATTTTTTCGTCTTGTGTGTTATTACTTGTGTACGTTAACAATTGCACGCAGAACATATCGTCTAACTATGTCATTCGTTATTAAAGAATACGTATTGCGAATTGCTAATGTAATTTGCAAATAAAAATGGCGACTGAAATTCACTTTACATAGTCAAATGTTTAAATAATATGTTAAGTTTAAGACCATCGACGCCAGAGTGATAATGAGCAAAACGCTCAAGTCGAATCAACATTAAATGACTTGCATCAATTAAATGGATTAAGTGGATTGTGTGTTTATGATAATAACTTGTTAATGGAATAGTGTTTATATTACATACATATTAATATTTGATTTTATGATGGAAAAGCGTCATGTTGAATGATTGAACCAAAATGCGAGACTTAACGCTTACTTGGAATATTTATTATCTAAAATGGTTTTATCTGACTGTCAAATGAATTGATAATATCCTACTTTTAAACTAAAGTACGTCGATAAAGAATTGAGATACACGTTTTTTTTTTAAAGAAATTTTATCCCACTATCAACGATATCAAGGATCTATCTTGGTACACCATTAAATATATTTAAAACTTGCTTTGATTTTATAAACAAAAAATGCACTCCTGTAAATTTCATGTTGCAGATATGGGATTACAAGCAGGGAGTATCGATATAAGAGTGGCTAACATCTAGAGTCCGGGTCAAAATTTGTAAACCTAAAACCAATGTAAAATAATGTTTCCCTTCCAAAAAGTGGTTAATTTATTTTTCTAATTTACATCATTTGGCCGAGACCTGCACTGTAGTCTTTAAAATGAGATCCAATTATTAACTCATTTTCGTATTTTTTGAGGGTTACATCAATTTGCCAAAACGCTATGGTGGAAAATGAAAATTAATTCCATTGTAAAATCATCAGAGTTGTATATTTGTATCCTACATTATGTTTTATTATAAATTAATATTATCGTCACTTCACTCATTTACAAACAATCGGTAATAACATTCAATATAATAGGATAAAATAACAAAGTATTTAGTTTTAAAGAATTTTACCTACACTACCTAATTTTATAGAACTAAATACTTTGTTATTTTATCTTATTATAATGGAGTTCTACCAAGTAAATACCAATTCAATCAATAACATTCAACATTGTATCTCTGTATATGAATATTTGTTTCACAAATGTTAGACGTGCTACGTTTAATAGGGTCTGTATGGTGTTTTAGTAGGATAGCATTAATAGTTCCATAAGTAGGGTAACTAATAAATATTAAATGTTCTAGTTAGATAATATAATTTTCCTGTTTTCTTGTTTTCTGTGTGCAGTTACTTATCATCCGTACTTTTTAAAGTTATGTTAATGTTTTTCTGAAATACGATTATGAATATGGCACATCGTATCTAAATGAAATAACAATTCAGAATAGTCACGACAATAATATATGCAGTGAACAAATAATTTATTACTGTTTTAAAATCATAGAATACACACGTCTTATCAAGTCGCAAAGTTAATATTCATCGTACACAAGAAAAATACGCAGTTTCAACAATCAACCGACTTGATTAGAGAATGACACATATCATAAAATAAATACAATTTACCTGTATCTGTCTACGTAAAAAGGAAAAAATGATATCAGGGCTTGTCACTGTCGTGTCAATTTAAATATTCAGTAAAAATATATCACCTTATTACAATTATAATTTATAATATAATGGGTGCATTATACAAAGCGTACTGACAATTCGAGTGATATAAAATATTTTTTGTGGATTGATAGAAAATTTAATATTGTTAATAATGATACAATACATGATAATGTCACACTGACTAGCTTGCACATTATACAAACATACTGTAGTTTTCAATACCCGGTATGCCCGACCCGTTACCACGAACCGGTGTTGACCTGCGGGCCGTAGTTTGAAGACCCCTCCTATAGAGTCACGTAATTCGCAGCATTATTCATTGGAGTTATCAATTCTTTTTTAAGACTTGTTTTATCAATGTTTTTCTATCGTGTTTACACACTATTACTAATCAAAGCAACTTTAATGACACTCGTGACCTTACGTTTGGCAGCTATAAACCATAGATTGATTATTTTAGTTCTGAGTTCTGCCGGCGGCCAAGTTCTAATGGTAGATCAGTATCAGCGATGTTTAACATTTTTATTAGATATGAATAAGAATTCAAAATTCCTTGCTACTAAACAAACAAAATTAATCAATTTTTCCTATCGTTGTTACAGCCCTGCAAGGAAGAACTGCCAGAAATACAGGGAACGTCGAATCAGCTGATGGAGAATCTTTACCAAGTTACACGATAGTGTCGGGTCTACCCAGTTATGACGAAGCCCTCAAGCAGTTGAGGATTGTCAAGGAAAAACAGATGCAGCAGCAGATATCGACAGGGGACTGGGTTCCTCACACGCCGCCAACGCCGATGGTCAAGTTGTCGGTGACGGAATTGTTTCAATTTTATAAAACAAACAATACGCAGGCAACTGCAGAACAAAACAACGAAGAAAATAAATCGTAACGAATTCCATTTTCGAATTCTAAACGGTGTATAATAAGACTTACGTATTTTACCTATGTGTTAAAAATGTTTTATAATTTGATTTTCTTAATGCAATTATGGGTATAAATTATAAATATAAAATACGAAATTATCAAATGACGTTTATATTTTAATTTCTCATTTAATTTAACAGCCCTTGTTTTGTGATCAGAAAACTTGTAGATTATACGATATATTAATTAATTGTGGATTGACTAATTTTTACGGGATATTGCTTTTTACATATTACTATGATATTATTTAACTTCTTGCACACTAGAGTGCATGCAAACAGGGTTTGAAAAATTTCTTCTCGGAAATTCCTGGCAAAATTTTAAAATTTGTATAACGTTGTTATACCATGTAAGAAGAGTGTGAAGCCGTATCGAGTTATGATGGGGACAAAGTTGAGTACCGCAGGGAATATTAAAAAAATATCCCTTTACCCATTGCATTATTAATATCAAGTTATATTACATTTCGAAATCTGCTAGGTACCCATAAATGTGATATTGAGAACATTGATCGAAACAATGTAGTGCAATTATTTGTAAAAATTGTTGTTTTGATAAGAAATATTACTGATTAGATTTAACATAAGTGTGCAATCAGCGTGTATTGATTGTATGGTAATTAATAGTGTAGGTATATGTTAATATAAGTTTTAAACTCGAGGGAAAATAAAAATGAACTTTGGAAACTGTGATGTGACAATTATAACATAAGGTACAATGTCAATAAAACGAATTATTTGATGAGGTTTAGTGTTAAGAAATAAACTGATTAAATTTAAGTGACGCTATGCATTTTAGAATACATGTATTCAACACAATAATATTAAAGATTATGGCATGAATTAAAAAATAGTGTAGTAAAAAATGTTTACTATTAATTAAATTCTATATTATGCCCAACTAGCTATTGACGATAAAATCTTTTATAAAATAAAGTTCTTTTTTCATATTTTTCTGCCAATTGTATTAAATGATCCTAAATCAATCGATAAAAAAGAACATTACTTTAAATACTTTGTATTAAAAAAAGCAGCACAGAATCATATTCAAGAATATCAGTGACTTGTATATTATACTATTGTAATACATGTTGGTCAATTGATTATTTTGATATAAAATATATTATGTACATTATCACATATATTTACATTTCCATCATTCGATCCTAGTTAGTAATATTTAAGTTGTCGAAAAAATTATAAAAGCGAAACATTAGCATCATGCAATTATGTGTGATTAATAAAGTAATTAATATCTGTTCATGCATGAATAATCATCTTGACATTTCTGATCTAAGCTATATTACGCAATATGTTAAGTATATATGTATACTTTTTTTACGCGATACATTGGTTTCAAAGTTTTACGCATAAATAAAAATCGCGTAAAAAGGTATCAGGAATGTATGGAAAACTAAAATTGGTTCTTTAAATTCGTGTAAAAAATCTTTTATTTAGATATAATCCTTAAATTTCCGAAACGAAATATAACGTCTTTTTGTTTTTTGTTGAAAATGTATGTGGACAAATATAAAATAAGAGTGTGGTTTGAACGGGCTTTTAGTTCGCTTCACCGGGGATTACCACCAGGGATAACTGCTTAAGTGACGTCATCTGGTTAGTAAGCATCACTGTTAGATGTTTTGGGGAAGTAAAGAAATGAACTAGTCTAGGGTTAATACATTTTTAATGGTTTTTGATTTTTAACAAAGTTATAAATATTGCGAATTTTCAGGTACTTTGTATTACATTAGATATTTCATATGCAGTGATCGTGTTAATATATACATATTGCATTCTTTTGTGATTTTTTAAACGGATTTGGTGAATTTCATTCGAATTTCAATTTTGCTCCGACTCGTTTGATGAAAGCAAGATTTTTCAAAAGAAATAATTTCATAAAAGTGAATATATCGCGTAAAAAAAAGGAAGGGTCTCATCCAAAAAAATACGTGTAATAGTGAAATCGTGTAAAAAGAGGATTGGGTATACACATTTTAATTTCTGCAGATCCTAGCTCGTAGTGTGGGTTTCAAAATATTCTTCGTGTATGTAAGTTTCGGTATGTCCTTGAATTTTTATCAATTTATATATATTTTTTGAAATAATTGTATTTAACAGAAAACAATTAAATGATACATATTTCATTTTACCGCCAAAATTCGTAGCACCATCTAGGAATAAAAATGTGACTCTAAATTTGACCGTTTGATTATAATGATTGATAGGCATCATAAATCGTAAAACTACAAGATTGTGTGATTGTTGTTTATACAAATAATGACTTAAATTTACTGATGTACGTTATGCATAATATGAAATAATTGTATGACATAATATGAAATAATTATATGCATTGAAATAAAAAATAAATATGTGTGCAAAGAGAAATGTTGCAAGTCTACGTAAAGCATATCTTATGATATTATATATATGTGAATAAATGAATAAAAATACAGCAATTTAAAATACGTTTCATTATTTTCTTTCACTCTTTTTATCTTCACGGTAAATAAAAATAGTAAACAACTAACATGGATACCCAACCTATATTATATGGACATGTTGATATTATATATATATTTAACTCAACAAGGTCTATGCATTGAAACCAGAAAATTGTCGGAGAGGAGGGACCATTCGTCATATATAAATTAAAAATATTTGTCGGAAAACGAAAAAATCTAAGGAATATGCGGATGTAGCGGAAGTAGTTGCGTATCAGAGAGAATTATTTTAGTAATGATTCAAAATATACTTCTTCCCATAAACACGACCCATAAATTCCCTGTTCATTTTCCGAAGCCCCTAAGATTTAAGAGGCATTCCGTTTCGTTAGCGTACGCAATAACTACAAGGAGAGCTGTAAAACAATTGACAATCGCCATTTTTATTGTTAAAGTCGTCATAACGTGCCAATATTTAAACTTCAAAAGTACTTTGTTTGCGACACTGTTTTGAAGAGGTAATAAATATTTGATTTAGGTTTTAAAGGGAAACATGCATATAATAAATAGTGTGATAGAGTTGAGAGAGAGAGTGAGGTGGTCTTGCATCAAATAAAACATTTAGACATTTTTGTGTAAACAAAACTATTATTTTGAAGATTTTAAATATGAAAAATCAATAACATTACCGAGCTGTGGAGTGAAAACTTGTAACATCAATAACAAGAAAAAAGATTTCAACAAAAATGTGAAGTTTTTTAATTTTCCTAATAATCGGATATATGTAATTTATGAAAAAATGTAAGAATATGTTCCTTGCATTTTACTGATGACGACTGGCGTCTCAAAGACAGATTATTAATTATACATATAAAAAGAGGTTCTTAAATTCAAATGCCATACCCTCACTACCTAAAAATAATACGAATAAACCGAATAGCAGACAAAAAAAGCAGATAGAAGATTATCCAAAAAAATATCTGAACAGGCTATGAAAAATATTTGTTTTTTCATATTCGATGAGTTGATTTAAATTTTTGATAACAAATAAAATTTTACGAAATTTGTATTTTAGGGTGGTTGTAGAATGTATGAGAGAATTGAAAATAATAGAATTGGCAAAAGTATTTTTCAAAATTAATGGTAAAATTTTCACTGAAGATCAGTTTTTAAAATGCCGTTTAAACGAAAGTAATAATATCTCGGTTTCTGAAAATGTAAAACTATTTTTTTTTTCAGATCTAGGATGTATTTCAGAATTAAAGATTTAAATAAGGGACCGAAACCAGAAAAATGTATGCAAAAAAAATAAAAATAACTGTCAAATAAACTGATATCTGTATATATATATATAAATTAATAGAATCCAAAAATATTTAAATTTTGAACACTAAGCAAATAAGCGAACAACTCAAAATTACGATTGGCCCGTGGTGACGTCACATATTTTCCATAGCAAAGATGCAGCTCATCTGTGTATTCTCCCATAAAGTAATATTGAGTTCTCCCTTTCCACTAATAGTATATGCTTTCCACCATGAACTAAGCTATACGTACGTTACTGCCATCTCTATGACGCCGAGTATATTATTATAAATTGATTCGAAGATATCTACTTTACCTTATAATCTTACCAGGACAAAAAACACAATTCCTAAAAATATTTTACTTTATTGAAGAAGTGGGTATTCAGAAGTTTTTCAAAAAATATTTTTAATGAATTTAGTAACGTTGAAAAAATTATATGGAATTTCAAGAGTACCCACCTATATTATATTGTAAAAGATTTAAATGAGCTAAATTATAATCTGTTTATTCGCTTGGTAACATTACTTTTCAAATACAAATCAAATCGTAATAGCGCCTTACGTCAAGTTTCGCTTTTATTGCATTTGTAGTTCAATTCGGGAATTTCAACAAGTAAAGTGATTTATTTTATAAAAAAAGTGATTAATAAATATTTTTCATGTAATGGGAGATAGCGATTGGAGGCCGTTTATTTACGGTGGTCTTGCATCAATAACGGCCGAATTTGGTAAGCGATTCGACCTACAACTCACCTATATTCATTAACCTGGTGGGGGAACGTCAAAAGATTTCCACGTGCTTGACGTATTTTTCTGAGTCATAAGGGTAAACTCGAACGTGACTCTAGATTTAAGAGAAAAAAATCATTATTATTCACTAAAATATTGGTCAGACGCCGAGTTTTTTTGCGCGTCAACTAGTAGAAAAATGTTCTTAAAATAACCGCGGAATATCGATCAAACTACCTAGGTATAATAATATACATTATAGAAAATTGGCCGAGACTATCTTTATCTTTTGTTTGTTTTCTAGGAACTTTCCCGATTGATACAACTAAAACGAGATTGCAAATACAGGGCCAGAAATTAGATGCTAGACATATTGAACTGAAATATAGTGGCATGACCGATGCCTTTATGCAAATATCGAGACAGGAAGGAATAAAGGCATTGTATTCGGGGTAAAATAGTTATTAATTAAATAGCTACACCCTTTTCATTTGAAAACCGGAATCTTGCTTAATCGAAAGTGATGGTATATGAGGAACCTTGGTTAATCCACATATCAAATAATTCTTAGAATTTAAAAAAATAAGTTTTTTTTTTTTAATTTTCGCCGTTTTCTCGTAAAGACAGGCAAACAGAGAATGTAGAAAAACATTTTTTTGAAATGCTTCCTTTAAGCATGAGTTTTTTGTACATATACCATTAAATATCAGAAGTAGTGTTGAGTTGAACTCATTCACCTGCCAAGTTATATCATCTCAAACTAATGTTGTGCAGCCTGATGTACTATATAATCACCAGTCAATATAGTATTATTTCTCCAAAGTTAATTGTGGGTCTCTACCATAACCAAGTCTTACGAATTTTTTTCCTGTTATGTATTCCTGACATTAAAATATGTCTCATTTTAATATTAGGAATCAATTATTGATGTCATTTTCCAAACGGTTTTGAACAGTCTTTTTTGTTTTAGGTCTGATTGATGAACAGTTTTGAATTTTTTTAAAATCTAGCCTGTTATAATCTACTAAATATTACCATGGTTTTTTTACTTCAATGTTTCTGTTATAGAAAATATTTGGAAGTAAAACAGCTTTAGAACAGAATCCCACAATTACCGAAACAAATTAATTCAGAAACTATTGATATTAAATTTAGTTGCATATTGTTTTATCAATTTGTATCTTTTGAACATATGGGTAACACGGTGCTTTATACTTGCAGAATTTGGCCTGCAATTTTGCGACAAGCCACTTATGGAACAATTAAATTTGGCACATACTATTCTCTGAAAGAGCTGCTGAACAGCTCCCGAGGAAACGTGAAAGATTCTGTGTGGGGGAATGTGGGTTGTGCTGTTATTGCTGGAGCATTTTCAAGCGCAATCGCAAATCCCACAGATGTGCTGAAGGTTCGCATGCAAGTAAGTATTAATTTTGCCATAATACTTGTCAGACTAAGCTATCTGCTCCGTTGAAAAATAATAAAACTATGCTACATATTTATTTACAGTTACTACTTGCTTTTGAATGATATTTTATAAATATTTTTACACGATTGCCCATTTTTGTATTGCAAAACATTCACTCTCTAGTAAAATGATTAAAAGCAGTTCTGACGTTACATTTAGTAGCAGCAGGCAGCCCACCTGCAGCATCAAATATTTAAGGTGAATGTTACTCTGAATTAAGTGACTATAGAAAGGGTGGAACAAAACGTGCTTGCTTGTTTGTGGTGGCAAAATATCTGACATCGGCTCTGATTACAAGAAATGTCAGTTAAAAATAAATAAAAATAAAACTCATTTTTTTAAAACTATTTCCACATTTTTTTTTAAATAGTCAGGACCGGTTTGCTCATCGTGAGCATTATCAAATGATGATCAGTGTTTTATTTATGTAAATATAATGCCTTTCCACCTAGAATTGACAGTTAACCAAAAGTGATCAATTTTAAAGTGTTATCTGTCAATTCTTGGTGGAAAGACATTATATTTAAAAAAATAAAACAATTCTTTTATACTACTTCCACATATTTATAATGACCAGGACCGGTTTCTATCATTACGAGCATTATCAACTGATAAAAATACAAACATTACAGGCTTTTTTATATAAAATTGAGTGTAAAAATGAAGGTATATAAAACTGATGGTTCATGGACTAAGACAAGAAAATACTGATTAGTAAACAAATTATACATAAATCAAATAAAAGAGTCTACAATTAAAATGTTATGGACCTCTTACAAATCAATAAATACTAATCTGAAATCACAAATATAGCTACATTAAAAGTCCATTAGCTGAGCAAAAGTTTTTAATGACATTACTAATGCAATAAGCAACAGTGGATCAGGAAAGTTATAAGAAAAAATTAGTGAACCATTTAAAAAACGTGATCAATGTCAGAGTATACACTTTGTAAGTATCCATTGATGAAATGTATTGTTTGATTTTTGATTAAGTCACAGGAAAGCATAAGAAAACCGCTACAATTAACATGCAAGTGTAATGAAGTGTAATGAATTAACATACAAGTGTAATGTAATAAATAATAGACAACATTTAAAATTTGGTGAAACCTCGATTTTACGTTTTTTAATGGAACAACAGAAATGTAGGGTCAAATGTAAAATAATTAAAAAAAACGTTAATATTAGTGGTACCTATTTTTATGTTGCCTATATTTGAGATACTATAAATTTATTTAAAAGTTTTTTCTTGTATGTCATTAATCCTAATATATAGCTATTTAGATCGTCAACGTACTTGAGTTTTGGATATATCATACATAAATTGTGAGAAATATAATATTGTAGTAAAATAAAACGGTACTGCAGAGTTTGCACACATATAGCGGGAAAATGTAAATTCTGGACATGTAATCATGGAGGCGACATATGGTGGTCATATGCTTTACATAGGGAGTGAATATGGTCAAAGGAGAAGAAAATTTTCATTAAATAAACAAATATTTCTAGCATAAAATGCTAAAATATCAGATTTCTACTTATAAAATATCTATGCGCCATTGTTAAATCTATTATAAGTAAGCAGAATAATTTTATCTTGGCAACTAGTTTTAGAGAAGGCAGATAAAAGTAGTATTTTTGTAAAAAGTGATAAGAAACAGTTTTATGACAAACAATTTGACAGTGCTGACGTCTGTGTGTTTTGTATTGCATTCATGATAATATTTTTACCACGTTTTATTATGCTTGTTGCATGTTTAAGCAGCATTTTCTTGTTTTGACTACATTTGCACACTTATCATATCAATTTATGAAAGGTTATCAGATTTAGTCCAAACAAAACATTACAATTTGAGTTTATTTATAATTTTAAAATTGTGATAGTGGTAATGTTTGATTCAATTTTATTTTTTATGATTTTTTAGGTACATGGAAAAGGATCTCATCAAAATTTAGCTCGATGTTTTCATGAAGTTTATGTGAATGAAGGAATCAAAGGATTGTGGAGGGTATGTTTATGATTTTTTTGTTTTTGTAATAACACTTATAATTATTCATGAAATATTCTGTTTGGGACCCATGTATTAAACAACAATATACTTCCTGGTTCAAAGCATTGGGACGCGCTGTGCTAAGAAAGAAAGAAAAGTTGCATTTTTACTGGTATTTAGTATACTGCAAAATAATAAAGTGCGTACATTTTGCATTATGAATCTGCAACTCGTTAGACACATAGCAGTATATGACTGTATTCAAGTGGTGTTGTAAAGGAATGCAATCCGTACTAGGAAAATCGATACATTACTTTTTACAAAATGTGTGCTTGGGCAATATGAATGAATTTCTTATTAATTACAATGGACCTGTTACCAAGTAGTCATCGTCAATGTTTTCGGTTGTGGTACTCATGAGTTTGAATCCAAATGTGGACAGTTTCATAAATCGATTGTCTAGCTCCATCCTTCTATCCTTTCTCCAAAAAAGAGAGATTGAGGTTCTTAGTAACAAGCAGTCTTAGTAGAACTATTTCTGTTAAAGTAAGTTGCGTAAAGAGTCCATATGCTCCGATTTGGCAGAGTACTTTCCCATTGCTATGCCCAGTCACAGATAAAATCACACGCTTCCATGCTTTATATCCTAGTGCGTTCAATAAGTGAGAATTTTTCTTAATGAAGCGTAAGGCATGTCGTACCAAGTTACACAAGTAAAACAGCTAACGTATCATTTATTTTATTGAAAATTAATTACCACAAAGTAAATGCTGTATTCATTTAAAATATAAATCTATTTTTGTTATAGGGAGTTGGCCCCACCACCCAGCGAGCGGCTGTTATTGCAGCCGTCGAGTTGCCGGTGTACGATTACTGTAAACAACGGCTCATCGTTATACTTGGAGACAGTGTCGTTAATCATTTTGTTTCAAGCTTTATCGCTAGTTTGGGAAGTGCCATAGCTTCGACTCCTCTCGATGTGATAAGGGTATGTATAATTTGGTATTGAACTAATGAGTATTAGTCATAATTGTTATCAATTTATTGGTAATAATTGTCTACAATCTGTTTTGAAGATGATGACCTAATTATTATTTTACGATGCTCAGTACTTTTTTTGGTGGAGAGATAAAAATTGAAAATAATAATATTTCAAATAAATTATTTTACTAAATTAAAATTTAATTGTAAGCATCATTTGGAAAATCTGCCTTTGGAATTTTTCATATGTGTATTAATTTTTTCATTGGTTCGTGAATTTATTCTCAACACCGTAGGCTGTAGTCACTCTTGCTGATGTAAAGCTATTAGGTAAAATCCTCATCCTAGTTTAAAAATAAGCACGACTGATGAAAAACTACCCCTCTAAATATGGGATTACTTTGAAGGAAGGAAAGAGGGACAGAGAATCTTGGATCGCAAATGGTTAAGTAAATAAAATATTCCCGTTTCTACTTGCTTCATGTTGGAAACGGATATGGTATACAAAAAACTAGCCAATCAATTCAACTGCTGCTTGGTTGATTTACTTATTAATTTAGATTGATTGGTTTATTTTGTTTATAATTAAATGAAATTTAGACTATTTTTTATTAAAAAATAGTATGTAATCAGTTTATTTTTGATAATTTTTATTTTAATGATCACAACATTTCACTGTCATTGACTTGACTCTGTTATGGGTCAATACAATACTTTTTTAAAAATAAATTACTAATATCTTCATTCAACCGGTTTCTGAAACTAGTGATACGAAATGAAGCTATAGATTTTTTTGTTTATTGATTTATTACCATGTTTGAAAAGTAAAGGATTTTCTTGTCACTACTGTTTACATATTGTAATTGAAATATTAATATTTTTAATGCTAGTATTTTATTTTTATTTTTTTCATTTCAGACAAGACTGATGAATCAGCGACGACTGAAAAGAATTAGTGGCGTTTTACCCGGAGAACTTTTGTACAAGGGTACAGTGGATTGCGCTTTGCAGGTGATTATTATATGTATATTTTTGAAATGCAATTTTTTCAACAGTACGGTTATAAGAGGTGGTTTGGTAAATATTGCTTCTCTGTAAATATAATAAAATAATTAATCAACTACACTTACTTTTAAAATTGTATTTTTTATTTTACAGGCAATACGCAATGAAGGTTTCAGTTCTCTTTATAAAGGATTTATTCCGGCTTGGCTGCGGATGGGCCCTTGGAACATTATATTCTTCATTACTTATGAACAAATGAAGAAAATATATTGACCCTGGTAGCAGTAGTTATAAATTAAAAAATATTCTACTAACACTAACTTGTAATTTATTCCATGTGCATTTTTATATACTTTTATCTCTGAATGACTACTTACAATCGAATATTTTTTATACTTTTAATAAAAAAGAATCTTTCTTGCTTTTGATACGCTATTTATAAATTTCCTGAATCCATTTTTTCAATAAAATATCAATTTTGCTATTTATCGAAGTTAAATCGAATAAAATAGGGTTCAACCTGTTGGTTATAAATATTTTTGTCAAACATATAATGTGTTGTTCCCGGAATGCATTTAAATATAAAAAGATGCATTTGTTACTTTTATTATTGAATTAAAATGTAAAATCCGTCTAAAAACCTTTAGAATTCTTTGCTGAGATGTTCTTTCTTTTCCTACTCTTTAATTTTGTAGTTATCTTTAGGAAATGTTTAGTTTTAATTTAAATTATATTAATCTTATCGATCATTTGAATTGTTGTCAATTTTGGTTGATAAAATGATTTACTCGATTTGTGGCTTTAAAGGAAGTTTTTAATATCTATTTTTGACGACTATAATAGAAGGCAGTGAATTTGTGTCAAAGTGAAACTGTGTCAGTGATTCTGTGACATTCATAGCACTGCTTGAAATTAAGAAGTGTTTTAAAAAATTGTTTAATTTGAAATTGTATTATGTTTAAAAACTTTCATATTAGCCAGCCAAAAACATCTTGCCAAAGTATTTGTAAAGGTGGTTTTTTTAGTTGTCATTTTCATTCTAGAAGAATCTCGGAATAAAAGATAATTTACGAGTGTTGACTGTTATCATATGAAAATATAAAGTATTTGGCCTGTTTAAACTGTGATTTACGAATTCTGGTCTGTTTGCATGGAGTTTTTGAAAGACAAGATTGAGGGACGAATGAGAGATGGGTATTTTGCAGTGTAAAATATTAACACATGAAAGACAGCACTTTGTGTTGTTATCTTGTTTTAAGATGTTACTTTTGACTATTGTTTTGTTAAAATATGATAATATTTATTGTTATGCCAAAAAAAGATAAATAGTTTATTAAAGACAATGATGCTATTGAGTGTTTTTCAATTTAACAACTTATTTATATACTCGTCAAAACTTTTGTTCCCTTCCCTAAAAATAACTCCTGACCCGGTGATGTAAACAGACTACAGTGTTTTATTTTATTCTACGTTTTTTTAAAACCATATACCTTCCCAATGTGAAGCAGATGGACTCTTAATGGAGCAAATCTACAGAATTAGTTTTATGAGAATGATTTATTCAGTCACTCAACCTTTCTTTTTTGGAGAGAGTTATGATAGAAGAATAGATTTGGTTTAGGAGGGTACCAGTAGTCGAGTAATCGTTCTCATCATCTATTGGATGGGTCAGAGGGAATGTAAATTGTATGTGGCAATTCTAATGACCAATGAGAAGTTTTGTTACGACATATTTTCTGTAACCGAAAACAAGATAACCATAGATCTAATGTTGGGTACACATCACACGGAATAGCGAGCCTCTTAAGAGATGCCTGAATATATGGCGTTAAACTCTCAAACTGGAACATTAAATGGGTGTTACCATGTACTTGATATTGCTATGCTGCATGTTTTGTTCCTGATATGAGAAAATATTTGTTGATATTGAGTTTATAGCGATTTTGAATCAAACTTGGATTTGAAATCAAAAGTAAGACACACATGTATGTACATTGCATAGTTCCATGATTTATAGAAAAAAAAAACAGTTGTTGGGAGAAGAAAATTGATGTGAAATGATTTTATTTTAAAATCTGCTTAGCTGAAATATTTTCATTTTGGACGTATTTGCTGCAACACAATAAATTTTGATATATAGCAAAGGAAGAATTATTTTATAAATACTAATTTTCACTATTAGTTGTCTAGTAGGATCGAAACTAGGGAAAACTATTAACCAGGATGGTCTAATAAAAGACTTATCACGTTATAAAATTGATGAATAAATAGTAAAACTTGTGTTATTAATCCTACAACGGTTTCGAAACATTGGTGATAAACAGTATTACCACCAAACAAAACACAATGTGGGTAATATTCATACAGGTGTTTCTGAAATATGTCAGATACCAAAGTGGAGAATATGGGCTGCTTATGGAACTTATCTTGATAGAAGTTGATCTACGAGAACAATTTCTGTTTGTTATTCAATCATTCAACCCTACCACACGTTTACAGAGAGAGTAAACGATTAGTGTTTCAAAAAACCCGAGAATTTTGCAATGGCAGAGAAAAAACCCGGGCAATTGAAAATAAACAAGGAGAATTAGCAATAAGCTGTTAAATATGATATTTTTCATTGTTATTTTAACATATTGAATCCAAGTGCACCAAGTTTAACTTCATACATAAAAACAGGAGCGTTCCTGGAAATATTTTGTGCTGGCTTCAAGTATACATTGATGTCATACGTGATCCGATATTGAATAAGTTTCTTACTTCTATCCATAGAGAACTATACTTCCATCTATATCACCAAAGTAATAACTAACCATAACCTAACATTGGGGGATACGATGTGTGCTTACGTCAAAAATGGCACGCTTTTAAAGTAAGTGAAAAATAAAAAATTGTTAATCTAAGAAAATTTTCGTTACAATACTCGTTAAACAATACATACTTAATAACAATGCGTTTAAAAAAAAACCAGGCAGGGAGTTGAACCCTCTTTATCCTTGTATACATCTATATATATTATATAAATGAATGTTTGTTTGTCCTCTATGCGATCCTATATCATTTATTCGATTTCGATGAAACTTTGGTGAGCTGTTATGCGCACACCCGTGAAAGTTTTTGAAAGTAGAAAATTTCAAAAAAATCAAATACGTACAAACAGCGAAATATCGAAAAACCTTCTGATTTTTTCGTGTACGTACCAGACGGAAAACAAAAAATATTGTGTATCCAAAAGCACTTCTATAAACAGAACTAAAACACTTTCCTTCTTTGGGTGGCATTGCATCATCGGGTACTCGCTAGTAATAAATATAAACATAACGTCAAAAATAATATGAAGGAAATCGCGTTTCGGTGTCAGTATAGACTGTGTTGTAAATACAGCGTAAAAATAATAATATGAACCACGTATTTGTGCAGAAAGATTCCAAGCAGATGACATCCAGGTGTTTGTCGTAGAGTATATTTTATCTGGAAAATCACTGCCACCAGGCGGTTGCACTGTGCTAGCGAATTAGTACTGAATGAAAGCGTGTGTACAGGGAGGCATCATTTGAGAGAAATTAGCGATCCCGAAACATGGGTAGGAGTGACCAATCCCTAAGCAACTTTGGTAAATATTTGGGAGTGGTTTTTTAATGGAAGTTATTTTTACTTATGTAATTATATTGTATACTTAGCCATAATGAAGTTATCAGTAGATAGTATCTTCGCTGTGAAAGTCGTAAATTACTTTTAATACAATTATATTTTTGTGTATTTGGCGAAACAATATGATAGTGAACGGAAAAATCTTGCAGACAAACATTAATAAAAATAATTTATGAGAATTATGTTTTATTGTACTGATCACATCTTGAAAGGTATGAAAATTGTCACTGTCCTGCCAAGAAATTTTTTACTTTCAATAAATCTAATGCCACACTTAAATAAATTAAATCTTATAAGCCTTGGGTTTTATATACTCATATCAACATTTTCATAAATATAACATAAATGAAAATATAACAAAGGTACAATAATGTACGTTAGTTTATGATATCTTATTAGTTTATTGTACTTTATGTTGACTTTAGACAAATCGTAATACATAAAAACGTCTATGTAATTTCATTATGATCGATAAATATTTAATTTCGGTTTAAATACAAAGTAAATAATGTTAAGACTGTTTATAATACGATATTAAAATTTAATAAAACTATCGTGTGCTTCAAGCGCTACCTGATTACCAAGTAGACAGCCAGTGTCAACAGCCTACGACCATAATTTGCATCTACGTATTTGAGGCGAATCGGTGCTACGCCGCGCCGATTGCGAGATAGGTCGCTTCGTGCCTTACGCAGCTACGCCCCAATGCTACTTCACATATTAATAGCGGATTATCGTACCGTTATATTTTACATTCATGCCACTACGTTTGTATTGTTTTAACGGAAATATAATATTTAATTACGCATAGCAGGTAGGTATTATAATATTCTCGCTAAAATTCTTTGATATCGTATATTGTATTAAACATAGCAGTGACGTAGCTGGTAATTTTGGAACCTTTTTTTGCAACAATAAGAAACTCAGTGTCACCTATCAGATGCAATAAATCACGTACTTCACGATCAATATGATCAATTACGAATTCGAATTATTTTTTTATAAACAGTTATCAAAGTAAATATTGCTGGGAATAAAATAATATTGAAATAATTTATTTAAAGAAAAATAGCGCTTACAAGTTATAAATAGCTCTTTACGACATCAAGAATAATTGAAGAAATAAACAGTAAAGTATGACTTAAGAATCAAAATTATTTTCTTTATTTATTTACATACAAATGTCTGTACGAATAAGCTAAGTAAATAGATTGTTCAATCGAGATTTCAAGACCGTACTCGGCTATGTCCTAATTTATTTCTATGCCACTGGTTTAGAGCATTTTTTTTATAATCCATGTTAGTAAAAAATGAATAAATCTTTAATCTATTTGTATATAATAGTATGTATAATATCGTCGCTGTTCTGGAAGAAAACACTTTATCGAAAAAATGATATGTTAGTAATACCAAAATGTTCCTTATTTTAAACTCTACCATGTGGAAGAACACACAAATTTTTAAAAATTATAATTTTACTGAAAAACAGTTTTGTACAAACACACAAAATGAAAAAAGAATAGCATTTCAAACATTTGACAAACTTCAAAGTCCAATTACTCAAACTAGTACTTTTCAGTTAGTGTCTTCTTCCAGTAAAACGACGATATACTCTTTGACAAATCAACAATTTAATAAAATAATGACAGTTGTGTTCGATCAAATTTGGATTTGTTAAAATATTCAATCTTACCAGAAGACCGCAAGTATTCTTAAAATTTAATTTAATTTTAATCCAGGAAAACTCAAAAATATGATAAGCTATTATAATTAAGTACATTAAATTTAACTTTTATCGAAGCTGCTATTGAAAACTCTTTTAATTGATAAAAATATTTTGCCGATTGAATCAAGTATATGATTTTGTTTTTTCATTCAAAGATAATTTCGCTTCCCTTATCCTTTTGTTTGAAACAATCCCACCCCACTACATTTTCTTCTCCCCGGGAGCCAGTAATTACTGCCTCGGGTCTAACAATATATTATTATCTCGCTAAGCTTACTTGAAAATTCACTTTTCAATGAATTTATTCCCAAAGCATCTCAGGCATGAATAATTTTATAAAAAGGTAAATAAATTATTGTGTTTATTGAATATTTTCTTAGCTTGAATAAGCTGAATTAATGAAATGTGTTTAAAAGGCTGAGCAAGAAAAATCTAAATGATTTTATAAATTAATTCTAAGGAAGAGAAAACAATGGACATTTTGTTATCTTATTGAAAAAAGGTTATTTATGATTCGACCCATTTCTCATAAAATAGATTAGAGATTTTAAAAAAATCGCAGAAGTTTTTATTAAAAACAATATATAAGGAATGATAAATATTTCGAGATACATTTCATATTTGAAAAATAGTTGCATTTTTGTGAAAATATAATGGCGAATTTAAAAATAAAATTTTTTAAATCATTTTCTGAAATTATTTAATCATCGGATCAAAATAATGGTCCTAAAAAAGGACGTATAAACTATTCATTCCATGCTTAAATTTTTTTCCCAAAAAATTAACCGAGATAATGACGTTAAAATAGCGAATCGTTTTCTCATGCTCATACAATGTTATAAATATGATGATACTACGGATATTGTAAAAAAAATATTTATTTTCCATGTATTGACACTAAGAAAAACGGGTACTCGTCAATTAAATATGTAGAAATTGTAAAACAACCAATTTTGTAAAAATAAAAAACATGGTCGTATTCGTTGATGTATTATTAAATTTCATGAGAACATTCATTCAGATGGTAAAATGAATCAGTTTATTTATTGATGATTAATTAAATCATTGTAAAACACAACTAACACTGACAATAAACCAGATTACGGATAATAATTTTCACGAACAATCAGTCTTCATTCATAAAGATTTTTCTCTTAATAAATCTTTTCCCGTGAAAAGACATCAGGCGTTCTATATTTTTTGTGACTTACAGAAAATAAACAATATTTTTGGAATATGGCTCTGAAAAGAGAGACGGCTGGTTGGTTTGTCGACAAAGTTTAAGTTCAACCGAAAATCTTAATCTAGGGTGCGATCACAACGCTAAAGTATTATTTAAAAAATGCTCATTTTTATCGATTTTTTTATCCAAACTACACAACCAGTTAAAATGTTATAAAAAAACTTTATACGCATATGAAATTGACTACATTTAATTTACTGATGGATAAAAAGTTTTTTCCATAATTTTTAAAAATACATATTTATGTTGATCAGGGTCGTACATTGAACCGGAGAAGGGGGATTAGAAAACTTAAAACGTATATATCTCGATGTTTGAAGTATACGATTTATGTGAAATATACTTTCAAGATGGAAATGTGGGAGTGAAAGCGATAAAAAAATATTGTGTTCTTAACATTTTTCTGTATGATTTCGAAACATTTTTTTTATTAACAGTTGAGCACTCACAATTAAATATCTCGTTATCAATCGAACTGTCATATCTGAAGATGTTTGTCTGAGATGACAGGCACTAAACATCTCAAATTATAAATTCGAAACTAAAACGTCAGTAAAATATTATTTTGATATAGTGTGTTATAGCGAACTATGTAATGTTAATACTAATATTAGTAATTAAGGCCAGTATTTCATGTTGATATCAATCTGAATTCATTTGATAAATTATTACAAAAACAATGTACAATTCATTTCGAAAAAAATATTTTGAAATGCGGTTTATTATAAGATTATTCATCTACTATATTATTATTTTATGCAAATACGAGAAATAAATCGAAACAGTTTTCCAGATACTGCTGCAGATAATTAAATTTTTGACTATTTTTTATTATAATTACTTTTGTCGTAAGACAGCAAAACAGACATTACTTTAAAACTTATAGGGTGTCATTATCAGCTATTTTTGATAAAATTTAGTGCCTTTAGTAATACAATTTTGAAATTGGATTGATTAAGAAATGAAAAAAGCTTTAATTTCTTCAAATGTCAAATAATAACTAAACGCGTTTCATATCCCTTTAGCGAATTAGGTGGGGTGCTAAGTCATATTAGTTTTGAATTTGCGAATGTATGAAAACGGAAAATCTGTAGTGAATTCTAGAAAAAAAGCCGAAGGAAATATATTTTATCAAAGAAAACGACAAAAACAAACAGTAGAAACTATTGTTTGCCAACAATCGCAGCCCTATATTTTCACGAAAAAACGGTAAACATATTCTATGTAAGATGGGATGGCACAAAGAATTATTGTATTTATTTGTGTTCAATCAAGCACACCCCTGACGCTTACTCGGGAAAATAATTCAACAAAGGAAAGGAAAAACAAAGGAGGGAAAGTGTTTTTCCTCGACGTCGTGTATAGGCAGCAAAGCACAAAGAATCGACGAACCATCTGCCACTCAGAGACGGTGAAAAGAAGATTGATTGCGCAATATTATTGGCAAAGAACGCTAACGGAATATTAATATAAATGCATTAGATATTGACTTCTTCGCCAGACAAATAAAGCAAACAAGGACATCATATTTAATTATTAACCGTAACTACTTCTTATTATAATGAACGATATTGGGGTAAGATATTGTTCGTGTATGGAATACTAAAACGAACAATAGTAATTAAATCATTAAACCTGATTCTTGATAGGCTGTTGAAAGTATTTCATTTAAAAACTAACAACTACTAACTTAGAATGCCACGCCAGAGTTTATAGAGACATCTCGAAGCGTTTTGACGTTAGCGCTATTCACTCTGAAGAAATTAGTGGAGGCGAGAAAAATTAAAAATAAACTGATGGTCTACAATTAAATGCACTTTTATTTAGATCATATTCACTTTCATAAAAATAGTTTTCACTTATAATAAAAATACATTCCAGAAAAAACGAATTCTTTCACTAAAAATAAAGTGATCCCACATAATAAAATATATTTTAACATTTACACTTACGAAAAAATATTTTCACATAGATAAAATGGTTTTCACTCAACATAAATACTCACACTTTGAAATCGATAGTTGCACGAAGCTGCATTAGAATACATTACACAAACCAAACCAGACCAATCCTAACATAACCTACTGCAAATTGACTCACTCCGTTAAAAGAATCCGTGACTAAGTGGAAACTATTAAAATCAAAGTTCAAGTGTGCCAAGTGTACTAACTTACACAAATTGGAATTATTTATAACCCTTTATTAAGCAATGATAATATTTACACATATATACATAAGCAAAAAGAATAGTTAACATTAAAGAAAATGTAAATCACACAAAGTTACTATCTATTAGTTATAAAACATACTATCATCAGCTTAAGAATTTATCAAACCACTACTGAATGGAGGCTTCCCGAGTATCTCTCATCACCAGTCCTGGGTTTTGCGTTGCTACGTTCATTCGAACAAATTCTCACTATTTAGTCTATCAAGTGGGTGTTAGACCAGCGTTGTGGTCTTAAAAGATCTCTAATATAATAAAATATGACTGGATGACTAACAGTTTTCATTTATGTCAGCGATAAGTCTTGCCCTCCACAGTTTCTTGGCGTTAAGATGACTCCTGGAATACAGTATAACAGTTTTTTTTAAATACTGGAATATTAAAATATTTTATCTACTTGTTCAATATATTATCATATCAATATTATAGTGAAATTTTACGATGATATTCACTGAAATGATATCATTGGCAAAATTCAGATGGAACGAGTCAACAACTAACTGCCAGAAAATACACCCTAATTGTATAAATCTTTTGAAGACGAGAACTTCAAAGTCTAGTATGAAGTGTTCGGCGTAAAGTACATGAGCAATATCTCTATTCTACAATTATTAAATACGCATGAGAATATCTTACACTTCTCAAGTCCACAAAAGTCAAAAACCTAAAGGTCACAGTGCAATATATGACATAGAGTTACATTCTTAGTATAAAGCGAAGAGACTAAAAAATTGCCATGCAATTGAGTGCTAACTGGATTGGTTGTAATATAGTGATCCTTTTGGATCTCATAAACCACTCAACTCACAATTTTGAGCCCCGCGTCCACTAACATGTGTATTATATGTATATTTATAAAGGTTTAAAATTTTTTTATGTAGCTAAATATGTAAAATATTGATTATATGATGGATCATGCATTACTGAAAATGGAAGTTGCGAAACAAAAAGTCAAACGACGAATTAGGATGGCTAAGACTGCAATGTCTAGGCTGGATTGAATCTGGAAAAGTAACGAAATAACCAGACACACTAAAATGCGTCTAGTACGATTGCTGGTCTACTCCATATGTCTTTACGGCGTGGAGACATGTACTCTAAAAGCGAAAGACAAAAAACGGCTAGACGCTTTTGAAATGTGGTGCTCCGTATACCATGGACGGCCAAGCGCATAAACGGATATATCCTGAACGAACTACAAATCCAGGATAGACTCGCGGCCGTGTTTTGTAAGACTCTACTCGGTTTTTTGACCACATCGCCCTCAAGGCTACTGACAACCTTAAGAGACTCATCGTCACAGAAAAGGTAGAAGGGAGAAGGGAACGCCGAAGTGATTCAACTCGCTGGAGAGACCAATTGAAGGACGCCACAGCAATGCCCCTCAGAGCAGCGGAGTGAAGAAGCGAGTGGCGAGGATCGTCAGAAGAAAAGGAGTTGTTTCTTTAAGCGGAGATCGCAACCCTCACCAGTGAGAAATACGACAGAAGAAGAAGAAGGTCATATAAGTATTTTTTTGTTATGATATGGTAATAACACTTGTTTAAATATAATTAGCGATATTTTAATATTTCAATAAAGTTTATGGATTATTGGCTCCAATGGTTTACTGCAACAAATCTACGGACCACAAAAATTTTCTTGTAAGCCACAAGTGGTCCGTGAACCACCGGTTGGCGGCCACTGATCTGACAGCAGTCGGGGAATAATCGACAAATGCTAAAGTTTTTCTACCCGTCAGGTAACTTAAACTTTATGATGAATAAAATATGGCTACAAAAGAGAACACTTCGTAACTATTAAAATAAATTATTCAGTATTTTGTTGGCCTCTAAAATACTCAAATAAAGTATGAAATATCGCAATTTTGCGCTGTACAAATGTTAATTTTGTTGTCAAATTTGATTGATTGAAATATTTCTTGGAAGAAAACAATGGCTTACGGTTGGCGCCTTATGCGATATTTAAGTTCTATTTTGTGTAAGTGAAATCTAGAGCAGTGATTTATTGCCAATTCATATGTTTTTTTAACAGCGTAGTTAGCGACAATACTTTTTGCGTACACATTATAAATTGCATTAATGAATCAAAATAGTTTTAGTTCTATACTCTGATTATCTCACTGGTATTAGCATGGTAACAGGAATCAAGTTGTATGGCATTTGATTTCGTCGCTGTATTATCACCAAAATTATAATATAAGACGGTGAATATGGTTTGGGAACGTCTTCGGAATTCATCCCGATAGTGGCACATTTTCCTACATGTTATTTCCAGTTGAAATTTTTATGGCAGTTATTTTTTCACTGTTCAGATCAGATTTCACGGGTTTTATGGTATCCTGGTTTCAATTACCAGTTCTAACATACAATACACGTGCTATTCAAACAAATCAGGTCTTTTACTAATGAGTGAAACATTCAAATAGATGAAATTAACAATTTTAATGATATATCATGAGATAGTTCATATGTATGTTATTATATTTGTGTAGGGAGTGACGTGCTGCTAAAATTCTATTAAGTGGCTCGCACCTTGGTTTTCAACCCCCAATTTTTATCCAATGTTGTTTTTTCAAGTTCAAAAGAAAAAATTTAAAATTAAAAAAAAATTGCATTCATTAAAAAATTATTTATTAACATTACATAAATTCATTCCGACAGTATTTTGATTTTCATTTGAAACTTTAACCGTGATGGATCTTATTTGACTATCATGTGCTGTCTGAGGATGACTTCTGAGCCATGATTTAACGAATTGTAAGGAATCCCATGAAGTCAGTGGCAAACTGACTGATAAGTCTGATATATGTCGAATACTTAAATTTGCCCTTTTTTTTGAAGAAATAGTATTCATTAACGAAAATCCTCGATCCGCCTCTGCAGAGCTTATTGCAATTGTATTAATAATATTTTTGGCTTTTCTGACCGTTTCAGGAAGTTCATCGAGTCATCATATAGTCTCTGAAATCTATAGTCTCTGATAATTGAAAAAAAATTCCCTTTCAGGAGTATGGGCGCATATGTGCCTCAAAGTGTTGAGTTATCTATTATCAATTGCCATTCTCTTATTCTTTATTCAATTATTATTATTTCTTCAGATATGAATACTACACATATTTATAAGTGATTTTTGGCAGTCACATTATTTTTTTTTGTTTGTTTCAAATGAACAAAAGAATTTTGTTCAAAAGTTAATATTTGGAAACAAATTTGTAGCCATATAATATGGAACGTAAAATTCCATTTCGGTTCGATCGCCCCCCTTCCTGAAATCAGCGGCAGTAGAGAACCATGTCTGCACAGAACACAATGAAGATCTACACCATAGCTTCTAGAAAATTATTTAAAAGTTATAATGAATTAATTAATTTACATTTTTAACTACGTGTTTTAAAATTCTAAAGATGTGTTTACTGCTTGAAATAATAAGTCTAATAATAAGCCTAATTTAATAAAAATTACTCACCACTCAAAGAGTTAAGAACCAGATCTCCGAACCAAAATTATTTTAGCAACCAGCTTGATAGAAGGGGTGCCAACCCATATCAGAACGTCACTGTGTGTAGGTTATTTTACTATAACTAAATTCCATAAAATTATTATCTTCCTTTACAGAATAAAATATTCAAGACACGAAAGTATAGTCGGTTGCAACACTGGTAAGTAAATAGCATTGTCAAAACTCAGATCTATGGTTACAGTCATTCAAGACAGAATGAGTGCTAAGAAGACGCAAGGGAAATCTATGTTTCAACAAAATACTTACGAGGAATGCATACAATCCGCTTGAAACAAGCAAGAAAATACAATTTTCTCATAATGAAACCGCCAGCGCCCAACAGATGAAATATTCGAGAGATTCTATTGTTGCTGTTACTAATTATGGCTGTATGAATCGTAATAAATGGGTAAAGCAAAACAAAAGTATTTCAAACTGACTCCATATTTAGGTAAGTATCTACGTCAAACTATTATTGCAGTTGGCAACGCGAACCAAAATTAAGTGAATTTGTGAACATATTTAAATTCCATTTTTAAACATGTACAAATGTGAAATAATGGATGCCGTTTTGACATATTTAATACAGGCTATTGAATTCCAATGATGGAAAATCTCATTGTTTTAGAAAAACGGTTGAAATAATGCTTCTAAGGATATCAGGCTAGAATATTTGTGCGCTCAATCACATGCAATAGAGATAAAAGGGTGGTATGTGGATCTAGTTTGTAAGATGCAAATTCAAGAAGCCAAAGACCAGAGACGTGATTTTAAAATAAATCCTGTGGTTTTATATAATATTGATCGCCATTGTACCCGATCTCACCCCAGCTGCGACAACCAGCTACGTCATTTTTGTGTTTCTGAATCTTTCTAATGTCAAATGAGATATGCTGTGTTGTAAATCAGCGGTTTTCTCTGGATCTTGCTAACTGGTCTAGAATTTTTTAAATTTTTTCAAAACTCATACAATCGTCGTTATTGGAAGGAGGTATCATCGTTATTTGATTAATCAGACATTATTTGATAACTTCAGAGGGTTTTTACAACATGAATTAAGAATGATATTTGAAGAAAACAAATCTTAAAAAGGTTTAATAGTTTCCCGAGCTTGTACCTTGGGGGATATTACAATTCACACAAAAAATTCCACGCTGATATTTCCGCATTTGATCTAGATGTGTCATCTTGATTCGGGTGAGGCAGCTCGTGCAGATAAAGAAACTGAAGAAGGTCAGCGGTGTATGACCCTTTTCAGGAAACTTTTCAGGCGGTATTATAAAACAAATATTCGACCTGTAGTAAACAAGTGTTGAACAACACAGCGGCGTCTCTAATCTTATAACACAATAATTATCTGGAAAAAATAGGACAAACGCTTGTAAAAAAATGAACATTTTGTTTGTAAAGTACAAAAAATTTAACACGAAACTATTATATGTGCGAATAAACTTTCTATGTCATCATTTTCCATATGCAGTAGAACCCCGATTCATTACTTTTTAAGGACCACTCAAAAAATGATGAATGTATGAAAACGATGAATGCGAGGATGATGGATCGGGGTTCCACTGTATTATATTGCACGAAATAAAATCACAGTTGTTGAAAAAATAATATTGGTTCACCTGTAATTATGCCCATTTAATATAATCTGCTGTTATTATATGATAAACATATTGGAATATTATATTATAAAATGATGTTTTTGAAATCAGTAATGTTTAACGGTATTTTTAAATAAATAAATAACGGAATATAATATAAAAGAGCCGAATTCAGTACCTTTGTATTAGTAGTAATAATGAGACGTTTTAATAAAAACGCACAATTATTTTAATACGTAAATCGTTCTTTGAAATTAAAACTGAGTTGAGATGAGAGCAAATTAGGGAAAGATACAATTTAAAAATGTATTCTGATTTTCCATTTTTACAGTTAACACTTTAACTATACGTTAAAGCCAATTATACCACTGTATGGTGACTTATTTTACATTAAGTATGGTTTGATTTATTTTCGTGGATTTTTAAGACTAAAAAGAATACGTGATAATTTTAATGTCGAGGTTTACCAGAGAGGAGATATTTCACTCTTTAAATCAACAGAATTTGTTTTTTTTATAGATTTTATGCTTAATTTTTGGAAGTTTGTTTACAATATAATGTATCTTGAGGTAAACCGCACAGTAGAACTCTTAAACGGTTTGAATTTTCTCTATTTATATCGAGAAAATAGAGTTTCTTCAATTTTTAAGTACGCCAATTAATCAATACGAGTTGATCAGATCAACTCGTCGGTAGTTTTTGGTATTAAAAACTTATTTTAAAGAAGATTTCAGTTAAATAAAAGTCATCAGGTGCACATTTCAATTTACAAAATAAGTTTGAAATCTTACGAACATAACAGTTGTCTGGGAAAAATGTCAACGTAACATAAACTCACTAATAATGTCAAAAAAATATTGCAAATGAGTAGTTTTATATTGATAAAAAAGTTTAGAATGGCTATTACAATGCTTTTACTATTTTCCAAATGGTCACTTTCTACTGTATGGCGAATATATATTTGTATTGATTTATCTGTCTGTAACGCAAAGCGCAAAACTGCGCTTTGGCACGATGCACGATATGAAAGCAGACAGTATATCTGAAAGTGTGAACGTGAATGTTGAGCGGATTTTGACAGGAAGCACTATCACCAGGAGTATAATATTACCAGCTTTTATATAGTTTACATTAATAAACTTGATGTTTTTGAAATGCTGAGTAGATAAAAACCAGGTAATTAGAAATAAAATAAAATTTCATGTGTAAAAATTTTTAAATTGTGAAAACGGCAACAGTTTTCCCAAGTAATTCAATTGATTTATAACAGCTTGTAACAGACATTGCTTTTTTCTATATTAAAATTAATGAAAAAGGGTTCGAATTGTATTTATTTAACTGCTGGTCTCGTACGTCTCTGAAGCATATGTGTTTGAAACCGTGTACACCGGAACGGCTTTCGTTTGATGGGATGCTAATAAAATATTGGACGGAACCAGTAAAAGTCGGACCGTGATCAATTTCAAAACTGATCGTTTTGTTTTAAGCCACGAAATTATTCCGGAAAATCGAAAAGGAAAGGATCGGTGTAATATATTAATGTATGTATTTGCCTATGTTTTATTTGAAAAGGTGAGATAAAAGCGGAAATAATTTTACGATCCATTGGCATACGGAAAGCCAATACTGTATAAGCCTAAAATCTATGTACATTTTATAACACAATTTAGCTGCGTGATTGAATTAAAATTGTGTTTTTTATATTCCATTATTTTTGTTCAAATTCATTGGCTTCTGTGGTCTTGTGTTTTTATTTACCATAGCAATCAGACATCTGCAAGTTGAAATTCCGTTTTTCAAATCAACATTTGAGATCTTGGGAATGGGTGTTCATCTTTTTTCGAGTTCTGGAGTGAATTAAAAATTTCTCATTGATTTTTTTCGCTTACGATTTAAAAATATCTAGGTTATTGGCCATTATAAGTTGTACTACCAAATATAATATTTGAAATTTCAAAAGAAATGGCTTGAATGACTTGTGAATTTAATTCAAAATTAGGTTTCATGACATTCACCTTAATTTGGGTATAATTATTATTAAATATTGTAGAAAATATCTGAACGGTATCAATAAGTAAACAATCGAGACAAAAAAAGGTTTTTTGCCAAAACGAATGGAAAAGCAGTGACTACACATAATTTTGCAACTTTTATATAAATATATGATTCTATTGAATATGCAACATTATAAAAAATCAAAACAGATACAACATTTCTACCTACCAAATACTTCTTCTTCTTTTTTTACCGTAGTCTCAACCTATGTGGAGCATATGGCCATGACGCGGTGCTTCTATGATTCTCTTTCATCAGCCAATCGCTTTGCTTCCGAATACTAGTGTTTGTTATGCATTTAGTTTATGCTTTTTAAATTATTGTTTATTCCAAAACATGTTCTTATTTCAAATTTGTAACAATGACAGCTGCGTTTCTTTTGTCAAGCTTAAGAACATGGATAAAAATTTAATAATAACTTAACATGTATGTATTGCAAAATGATAAATAATATAAGGTACGGGATTTAACATACCTAGATACCAAAAGAAGACTTTAAGACAACAAAGGAAGATTGAAAATATTGAATAAAAGGAAGCGAATCTGACAATGCCGTAAGACGAGCAAATTCCCCTAGGCATAATCAATTTGATGTTTTGTATGCAAATAAGCAACGCGATGTGATTAATATGTAGCATCGGGAGATAGGAAATATATGTTGCAAGTTACGCCAGTGAGTATGTCATTGCAAAGTATTTGAGACATGAACACACTGAATAAATAAACCGAATGCTGTCACGATTGAAATGTATTAATAAACATAATTTTACATTGGAGGTCTGCACGGGCCGAAATTTAATGAAATTACCCAGCCCTAGCCCGAGCTTAATGTCACACTTGATACCTGAACTCAACCCGAAGCCTAAATTTATATTTTTCGGCCTCTCTATAAAAATACAGTAGCGTAAATTGATTGACATTTACCACACTGAACGCACCTACCCAACTTTTTCATATGTAGCAAAATCTATTATTTTCCGATATGATTTCCGCACATCACCACAGTCACAACTTTTAAACTTTTTCTTTATATCGTTAAAACTTATTTTTAGTGAATCTGTTATTTTTTAATTATATTTTTTTGGCACACGGAGCTGTCAACTATCTAAAACCAATAGATATCAAATACTGACTATATCTCACTTCATTTATGTACGAAAAAATATTTCAATTTACTATCGGTGATTCTTAAATAAACAAAGCATGTGTTAACTGTCAATTTTTGTCGGAAAGACTTTATATTTTAAAAAAATAAAAAACAATTTATTTGTACTATTTCCACATATTTATAATGCTCAGGACCGGCTTCACTCATCACGAACATTATCAACTGATCAGTTGAATTGTGTTTTATTTAAAAAAAAATAAAGCATTGTCTAAGACTTCGCTTCAATTACACAATTTTATGAGCCCAGCTTCGGGTTACAAAATGATGCCGCCATACGATTCAAACAAAAATTTTCCAATCATATTCAAAACGTAACAAATTATTTCGGTTATTACCTTTTTGTTATCAATAGTACTCATGACTCATGACCCAAACATAGTCTGAGATATTTTTCTGAAGAACAAATCCCCTACCAGGGCCCGAGTGAAAATTTTCTCTACCCACCCGAGCCCAGCCCACGGGCCAAGCCTTCTGTTGTACATACACAATTAGTAATAGTATGATACCACAGCCATCAGAAAATGGATTGAAAACTAAATATGAGTATAATGAATTACCTAAACCCTTTTTCTTAACTTTGATAACGAAGCGAACTTTGAATAATCATGAAAATTTCGTTTTTAATATATACATAAAGACTTGTTATTTATGCAGTGATATAACAACGTTCTAGGCCTTTTTAGCAGCTTTTAACTTTAAACATCATTGTCAGATACTGATGGCTTATGTTGCTCAAGACTTAACTAGATATTACATTTACTCGAATTTTACTGCTTGATACATTATATTCCGCGATGGTCTAGCTATTAACGAGGTATGTTTCCGTTTTATAATCCAAGATTGAAATATAAGAGTTATTAAAAATAACAAAACTTGCTTTTTTATCCGAGAGTATGACCAAAAAGAACAAGACGGGGTAAGATGAAGAATTTTTTAGTAAATTTACGGTAGCGAGTCAGATAGAACAAATTGAATTGGAAAGTAAATGTCATATTTTTCAAAAATAAAACACAATTTGTTTGTACTACTTCCAAATGTTCCAATTTCTTTCTCCGCAAGCATCATCAACTGATGAATTTGATAATGCTCGGGATAAGCAAAGCCGGTCTTGATTATTGTAAAAGTACAAACGAATTGTGTTTTATTTTTTAAATATAATAAGAAAATAAGAAAACTGAAAATATCTGACGCATTGGCAATGTTTTGTAATAGTGTATATACTTTTTAAGTTAACTCTTTATCTTTTTGTTGTATCTTTATGTACGTATTTCTCTGTTCAAATAATCTCTTATATTTTTAACAAACGTAATTTTATAATCTCTTTATTGACTTCCTGCTATTTAAATGATTAAACATATTTTTCATTACTCACATTAAAACAACAATAAATCAACAAGCGCTTTCATTAAATTCGTACTCTAATGAAAATCTAAGAATTTCACAATGCTCATAAAATTATTCTCATGAAAAATAACTCTCAGTACAATATAAATTGAGCAATTATATATTTTCAAATGAATTGAAAACAGTCTTAAGCGTTGCGTAAAATAATGAAGTGATCGTTGAAGAATAACACTCGCTGCTAATTATTTGTAGCTTTCGTTTTCGAATTTAATATATCTGACCCCGTTTAATAGCTTAGCACCCTTATTAATTTAAATTAGAGCCGATATTCCCGAGTAAACATCCGGCCACGAGTATCAATTTTTTAATTGGCAACATATTTTCAAAATAAACTCATAATTATTATTATATTTTCAGTAGATTCGGTGGCTATTCCAAATTTAAAAGTTATAATTTAATGTTATTATACTCTCTGTGTTACTAAGAGTAATATGTGTTTCGTTTCTTTAAAAGAATATTCACAATATATTGGTCGTAAAACATATAAATATAATCAATAAACATAATTCCTCAATTATTTAACGTTAAGTTTTAAAACTACAAATGAAAGACGGTGGTCTAATAAATCCTACTACCTGTTCCACCACCAATCATTTGCAAAAGGTGATGGGAAACATGAATTTAAAAAAAAATCTGAGACGTACTTACTTGAGAATTTGCAAATAATTTTATAGAAAATAAAAATTGTTTTAATAAAATCACCTTTGAAGATAATTATCCAAGAATACTTAAATCGATTAAAGACTTAGTAGCAGTGGTTTCTTATAAAATGATATTTTATGTAGAAAGGGTGTTGCCATTATTTTATATTTATTTACCTTAGTATTAAACTACCCCTCTTACAAATAATTATAATTATTATGGGTCTTTAGCCTTTTAACGTCCAGTCACCAATAAAATCCACCCTCCGTCCTTAATTTTCTAGTATGATCATACATTAAGAGATTGGAATATCCGATTAAACTTCTTCAATAAGTGACTAACATTTCATACATATTTAAAAAAGTGGATTAGTAAAGTTAATTGATATTATAAAGTTAGTTAATAAGTAGAAACGTAAAAAAATACATGAAATAAACATAATATGACTTTTAAATTTAGCGATATATGTTTTGCTTGTGAAAAATTGGTAATTCTATTTAGATAAAGGAATAAAAGAATTATTATACCGTATAAAAACGAAATAAAATAATATCGAATGTTCAAACCAGTGATTTTCAATTTACGAAATTGTACTTTATATTTATGATGTTGGAAATGTGCGTTGAATTTGACCAGATAGATTAAAAATTTATACAGAAAAATATTACTTATAACGTTTTGTACAAATCTAATGTGTTTAAAACAATGTGATATATTTTTAGAATAGTACACCCATTGTCTATATTTTGAAAGAAGATATTATTTAGTGTTGCTAGATGTTCATTTTAATGGTGTTAACTGTCAACGCATCCCCAAAAGACGTACTGCTAATACTTGATTTATATTGTGGCTTTTATTGGTTTCCATAAAATCTAAGCTATTCATTTTTAAAAGATGGTTGTTCAAGCTTGTGCTACTCTCTCGTTCTTTCATTCATCAAATTGTGAACATAAAAAAACCGAGCTTCATTGCTTTATGTTTGAGATAATGATTTTTTATACTTAATTCATCAATTGACATGTTGTGTGATATTTTTCACTTTATTCATTAACAAGAGTGTAATATATTTTTTAATAACAAGACAGTATATTATTTGTTATTAATTCTTTACAAATGTTTGTAACTTTAATTTATATTCATCCGTGTAACAAGAAGTGTGAATATGGTGGAAGTTTAAAGAGCATACTAGCATAGCAAGCGACAAATAAACGTAACTATAAATTCTCATTTTTAGATATGCAGGCGAACATTATATAAATATTTTGATTCCTATCATGCATATTTCTGATGTATCTAATTTACTTCTATATTTAATGCACTTTCTTTCCATATCTTTTATTAAAAAAATATTCAGAGAAGAAGTAACAAAACCGTGTAATTTAATATCTTAATTTGGCACATTTTAATCTACTCTGGACATTTCATCTTTTAGAAATGAATTGCTGTAGATAAAAATGTTGACTATAACATCGCATAAGTTTGAAAAATGCTGGTTTAAGTACACATTGGGGTTGAGTAGCCATTTAAAAAAGGCATTACATTAAAACGTTAAAGCATATTTTTTTTACATGCCAATAAAACTTTTATGTCGCTTATTCGCATTGGACAAAATTGTCACAGTGGCAACCCTTTCAGCTCAAACGGACATCCCTATTACGCCCGACTTGTGCGAGAAATTGATCGTATGTATGCGGTGAAGCTTTTCACCGACTCGTATAAGTAAAACATTGGCTCTTAATCTGTTTCAGATAGCGCTCTAATTAAAACGACAGTTTAATTTACTTCGAATACAGGATGTTCATGTTAGTAGTCGTACGCATGCTGTAGTTCTGTGGAGGAATTATCTAGTTGTAAAGTAAATAAATCTAAAGTAAAATTATTTCCTTGAATTAAATAAGCCAAACGCTTTTGTGAATTTGTTTTATAATCCTAGTATAAAAAAATATACATTTTCAATTTGCTTAAATAATATCAAAGTGAATCTAAAATAATATATATTGATTAAACTATTCAGTCAATAAGATTTTTATCAACTTGGTAAATGTCAAATAATAATGAACCTGGCCATAGAAAATAATATCGTCTGTCTAAAGAGAAATCTCGTTACTGTAGAAACTATAAATTTAAATTCTGAAGTTTAATTAAAAAGTTTCAAGCATTCATATCGTTATTTTCGTTTTTGTGTATAAGATTTTTCTGTTTAAGCCATATTTGAAGAGTGAGATTTCAAAATGTTCTAATTTCAAAAATATGATTTATGAACCATTATCGTACATTTTGAAAGAGGAATAAATAGGTATATCGGTTCATTACAATTCTATTATCAAAGAAAAAAAAGTCATTTTTTTTTAAAATTAGTTTAAAAAATGCACTACATACTACTATAACTTTATGCTGAATTTACGAACACGAATAAAGCGTCAAAATAGCATCAAGTAAAAAAAAATATATAAAAATATTAATATTGTAATTTATTTTTTAAAATAAACCACAATTTGTTTTGTACTATTTTCACATTTTTAGAATGATCAGCACCAGTTTTGCTCATTATAAAAATGTGTAAGTATTGCACAGTAAATTGTGTTTTATTTAAAAAGTATAATGTCTTCCCACCGAGAATTGACCGATAACACCCTAAAAGTAAGTGAGCCCATATGCAGAGAAACAGCGTTATCCTAAAAACATTGTTCAGAGATAATAGCGGTTGGGTGTTGTGGAGATACCCTTTATCGGAGATATTTATCTTTAATGAATGAAAATGTTTTGAATAATTTTATTAAGAACAGGGCTTATTGATCAAAAAATATTTTACTGAATAAATGTGTTATAACAAAAATAAACCAAATAAAGACTAACGCTGTTTTTTCCGCGCATGGGCTCAATTGTAATGTTAAATTGAAACTAAACATAGCCCCTCAGACTAATGTATTGAGCTTATCAATAGGATTAAATTACATAAATTTTGTCTTTTGAAATAAACTACATGCTTCTTTTATAAAAATAGTATACTGCGTACATAGATTTGTTGGAAGAAAAATTTTGCGAAACCATTTAACGCGTATTCCAAAATTTGCCCAGCTATAACATTTTGAATATCCGCCTACCAATGAGGCAATTACTAGTTAGGTGTTCCTATCTTGTCTGACCCTCACTTGCCTTCTCTATCGTACGTCGGTTAACGATACCTTTGATGATGCTGTAAGCTAATAGGGCATCAGACCGCCATTGCCATTCCTCAGAGTTCAATTACTTTACCAATTTACTTACATTCCGGATAAACAATGTTTTGGCCTTTGGATGCTTTATGCTAAAATTGGCAGACAGCTTAAATTTTGTCTGATCAGTGAAGTCAAATTGTTAAGACAGGATTTTTTAAAAGCTGTACAAGTTTTTTTACTACATGAAGTTTCTTGAATCATATTCCATTTGCATGCTCAAAAATTCTTTGAATTGATTTTTATTGCGTTATGAAATGTAGCCATGTTATCAGCTGCTGCATAAACAAATTTTTAACTGAACCCCATTAAAAGTCTTCAGCTGACAGATTCTTTATTAATACAGTACTTAGCTAGAATACACGCGAGAAAGTGATATATACGCAGCTTAGAAATATAAAATAGCCAGAGAACTGATAACCCACGTCGCAAGTTCCATATAGTTTCAGTAGATAAATAAAACTAGTAAATGCCATAAAAACATACAAATATCAAAATTATTGCTGTTGAATATCAACAAGCATTCTACAAATTTCATAAAATAATTAACGGGAGATTTCACGAAACGGTAAAGACAAAATACCAAACATTAAGTAGTAGAGGCATTCATTAACCTCCCTGTAACAGATATCCAGTCGAGTAAATTAGGCAGGCATCAAGAAGTTATAATACAAGAAGAAATGGTAAGACATTTCAAGCTTGATAATTTGTAAATAATTAAAAGAAAAACCTTGTTTTTAGAAACAGTAAATTCGTAAGTAAATAATGTGCAAATGGGATATTCAATTCTTAGTTTTTAAGAATTCATCGATTTATCGCATCAAAAGTAATTATTAACGTGAATGGTGAGTTTTTGGTGGTGAATACACCACTTAAATAGATAAAAATTGAAATTTCTTACTCTATTGGAGTTTGCAACCGTTATCACTGCAAACACTTAGAATAACAAGATATTTTAAATAATATGCTATTCATGGAAGTGTAAAAATCTCAATAATCCAAATTTAATATGCTATTGTTGCAGATAGCAACAGAATAAAATAATTAACAATGTTTCGTCTCATACATAATATGTCGAATATAATAAGCATACAAACTAATTAAAAAGTAGTGAAAGATAGAGAATGTTATCTTTGTTGCTACGCCAGGGTTTCCCAAACTTTTCTTGCGATGGTACACTTTATAAACCCTAAAATTTTAACGGGAAACCTTGTTTATTTTATTATGTATACAATATGGATACGAAGTCAAATATATTTGAATTTGTTGCAGCTGCATATAAAACCATTCGAAGTTTTTGCGGAACACCAATGTTCTGCGGAACATAGTTTGGAAAACCCTGTGCTACAGAAAATGCCACCTAATGTAAACACTGTCATAAAATATTTATAATTCACTTGTGATTTGTTGTCTACTTAGAGAATATAAATTAAATCTCTGACTTATGATTTTTTTTAGTGCAAGTATAAAAGTTTGTCCTCATAACGACTAAGTTTCCGAGAGATATAATTTGTGTAATTTATAGAAAAGAGAAGCAGTGATATCTTGGATTATATTAAATACAAACATTATGCCTAATAAAGTTGAATATATAGTCATGGATAAAGACAGAGAGCAATGTTAATAGAAAATAAATCTTTAAAGTAAATTACCTACATGATTTAAATCAACTTAAGATCCGTGAGTACATGTTACGAATGTAACAGCAGCTTCCTTTATGTATTCCTTTTTTCCATAGCTGTGCGCTGTGCCATAAATTTATGCAAACATAATTTTATTCTCAACCTACAAAAATTAATTACATCTGACTAATTTTAATGGATACTAATGATAAATTTTACTTTAATATATTGTCAATACGTAAAACAAAAACCTTCACAGATGTAATAATAATAAATTTATTATTTATCAGAATGAATGATAAAAATTCATAATTTGGGCTATTCCACTCAGTTTGTGACTTTTTGATAAAGCTGCGGCGTAGGTTCGACCACGTTTTCCACGTGTCAAGTGACAGCGTCCTTTTACGTGCTCGTATGTCTTGGTCTACGAGAGCTCTACGCTCAGGTCAAGCGAGACGGACTACGCTACGCTGCTACGAGATTGATCGATAGATATACTCTGGCTGTATTATAATATATAGCGTAGATCACAATCAAGAGACCCAAAGACCGGAAATAAAGGGAAACAAGAATGTTTACACCAAGGTCTTTTTAGTTCAAAATTAAAAAAAAAGAACTTAGTTTCTAAAATCATACACTTTTCGATTGGCTAAGCCAACATTAACTAGACACAATTATTTATTACATTAAGTCTATTAAAAATAATAAATTGAAAATGAGATTTGTATGTAAGTGTGAGAAATTAATCACAATTTTTTTTCAAACAAAACAAAATTTCTTTGTACTACTTCCACATGTTTATAATAACCAGGACCGTTTTCGCTCATAACGAGCATTATCGACTGTGTTTTAATTTAAAAATATATTGTCTTTCCATGAAGAATTAACGTTTAAAAGTGATTAAATTAAAATTTGTCTTAAATCACTTTGTCAAATCCTTCATTAATATTTTTTACTGAAAATAATGTATAATGAATAAAGCAAATGAAGTAATTTGGGAATTAAAAAAACAATGTTCGACTGCCTCACAAAGTAAAGCCTATAAACCTTTATGAATAAAGTGTGTTAATAATGAAAACGTTATACAACAGCATATTTCACATCTTCAAAGGTATGATGTAATGAGATTATAAAACTTATAAAACGGGGAGAGTAGAGCTACCTAGCTTTCATGATATATTACCGACTTGCGATGCAAAGTGCAGCTTTCCCAGCGAAGAACGTGTAAATGTAAGAAGATGGATAATGTCAGTCAAAGCTCTTATCACTCTAAACTTTCAAAAGCTCTATGTGTAGAATCTTCCTACATTTTATGTGCGTATACTGAAAACGTTACTATTTGCGTACCGAATTGCTTAAGTATTCAGTTGCTAAATGTATGAAGCCCTTGCATCCAAGACACCTCGAGACGCTTTCGGTTAATGATTCAGTTGGAGTCATTAAAATGTATCCATTTGTTTGGTTATAACGTATTGAGACATTAATCGTTACCGAAGACTTTCGATTTAAACTTTACGTGACTTTTGATGTTATTTTTATATAATTTAAATCACATGTATTGATGAATTTACTGCGCTATAAAAAAGATAATATCGACTGATGTCTACAAAATAAAAATTTTAAGCGACATGTGAAGATTGATACCATAAATAACCGCTGGATTATTGTTTTATTGGGGATATTGTTTGCCTTACGTTAAAATATTTTTTTTTGTATTTACTGTCAAAATTTATTGATTATATTGATACTGGTTAATTGAATATTCTTGAAGAATTCTTTGCAATATATTATATACCAGTATTTTTAATTATTATAATTATTTTTTATATTCTGTTTGTAATACCTAGCCAGCAACAATAACGCAACCTGTATAATCTGTAACCGGCCAGACGCCTTCGCAATTTTTCTACATTTTCACATCTTATATTGATTTTGACTTGTCAAAATTTTGATTTTTGAAATTATTAACACTAATATCAACATATTGACAGTTGTTTTACGATGAGATTTATAACTTATGGAGTAAGCATCAAGATATTTAAGGTCGGGATCTGGAACATAATGGCAATCAAATAATACATTCATTTAACCGATGAAAAACAATGCTAAATTCATAATAAGATCATATTTTTAGCAGTATTTAAGGTAAACAGATAAATAAAATATGCAAACAAAATAGTGCTCGGCATGAATATTTCGACATAAAAAAATGTTGGACCTATATTAAACAAAGATTACTGATCGATTAAATTTCGTAATGTTGAGAAAATATTGACATACTTATGCTCTTAACGATATAAGAATTTTAAAAATCTTTCACAGCTGTATTATTCATGAAAAGGCAAAAAAAGGAGTTTGTAGCTAAACCCTTAGAACTACTATGTCCAGCTGGACTCGACATTTTACAGCACACTTTGAAAATGAATTTACGATTATTTTATTGTCTTTTTTTCCCTTTCAAGTACCATTTATTGGTATTGCGCAGGATGTGTTGTCCGGTTGCAACATTAGGCATAAGAAAACATTATTTTATATAATAGTAATAAATAAGAAAATTTATGGAGCATTCAGCAATTTCTACAGGTCATACTATCCAGCGCTTGAATGGACTCATCCATTTCATATTTTCGCAAAAAAACATATGGAGTGTATGGTATATTCCAACAGCAAGGTTCCAGGAGAAGGAAAAGAGACGCTTGTCAGAGGAAACCAGGCCTTTACCCAGGGGCATGTTTTGAAAAATATCACACTTTGAAATGCTAATCTTTTTATTTGATACCTTAACTTAGCAATCATGAAATAGTTGTAAAATATGTTATTGATTAATTATAAGATGAATATCACCCATTTGATTCAACAGTGTTTGAATATTATTAAAATCTTTAAATTAATTAAAGAGTGGAAAGGGTTAATAACAATTTATAATTTGATAATGAAAGAATTCGGTCGCAACATGATTGAATTTTCTCTTAATTCTACCATTATGCATGACACTTGTAATTTTTTATATATAAAATTAATAATGCCAACTATTATACAACTGTATTATATATAACCAAATTTAGTGAGAAACATATGAGTACTCTGACATATCGGAATAAATTGTTACATATTTTTGTCAATGATAGTTAATCCAAGAGTTTCATTAGATTGACAAGTAAATTTTACTATTAATTAAAATCCTGTATCGTTGTTGCCGCAAGGTAAAGCAGTGGTAATAGCAAACTAATGAGGTGGATATAACACAAAATGAAAGGGAAAATCTTACCCTACTCTGAGATTATCGATTAACCAAACAATAATTTCTGTTCTTAATTATCGAAAATAGTATGGTGTACCTTAATAATATGTGTAATTAAAATGTTAATAATTATAAGCTTCGTATGCTTTATAAGCATTCATGATGAAATGCATTTGAATATAATTTGCAAATTAATACTCTTCAGATAACGAGTACGGTCATTAATAAAACAAATTAATTAAAAGAATGATTATGTATGTCCGATTAATAAAGACCAGTTATAATATCAGAATATTGTGATTGATTATTGATAAGTTTAAAAAGTGTTCGAAGATTGATTACAGTATATCCAATTAAAATTCTGGAATAGAATTAAAATGAAAATTTATGTCACATGGTAAAACACATTAGGGTTGATATTGTTAAACTAAAAGTGTTTCAGGACTAAGTAAAAATAATATCTTTGTTTTATACAGTGCTGCAATCGAAATAAAAGGTATAAAGTAAATAAACAAAACTTGGCAACGAAATAAACGCTTTATGATAAAATATACCATACCGCGAACAATAATTATTTGAGCTTATGAAAACGATGATATAATAATAATAAAAGACGACAAACTCTGACTTAATCACAATGGAAGGCAATAAGAACATATCTCCGAAAAATGATTACTATTTATTACTCTTATTATTTTTTTTGAGATTTCTTTGTTAAAAGGTTTACATAATAGAATTTATTGTTGCTCTATTTTTTTTAAAATGACAGTGCAAATTCCATAGCGATCACTATCTTAAAACACTTTGTTCTACGACTTTGTCTCAGACATTAAATCTAATCTAGTCATGGCGTAAAGCGAATAAAAGCATATCTGAAAAACAGTTGTCAACTCTTTGCTCGACAGACTTGAAAACTTTACTATTTCCATTATATAAAATAAAATAGTATAAAAAAATACCCTGAAAGTGCAATTTTTAAAACAAAAACAAATATTTAGACGCTTCATGTTTTTTAGACGACGTAAAACGATTAACGATTTTCACGAAATGAGAAATATCCTACTTATTCGTCTTAATGTTACGCTCATTATATTCCAGTTGGAAATCCGAAAAATGCCAGCTCAAATAAGAAAGAAAGCGGGGTATACAACCGTATACCCCCTGATATAGCCCTGACTGTAGTAGAACAATAACAGTAGAAGTCTTATCTGTAAAGGTTAAGTGCAAACATCTTTTAGTTTTCGTTTTTTTTTTTTGTAGCGGATTGCTTACTATTACTGTGTAACGGTAAATTTTCAGTAGCAGACGAAGCGGGATAGAAGAACCCTGATTGCGGTATATATCACCGGGCGTAGACATTCCGAACGGAGCTTTTGCTGTGAGATTAAAAGCTGAAAACTTCTTCGAACCGACATCTTAAAACTCTCCTGAAAAGCCTTTTTAAAGCGACGCAATGAATGGGGGTTTCAAAAAAGGAGTTCAAATGGATATGTTTTACTGCGTCATTTATTGATAAGCTCTTAGGTGCCGAAGTTTTCATTGAGTAATTTTGATCACCAATATGGCAGTTCAAAATTTCTATTTATTGAGAAAATCATCATCTTAATAAAACAATATTTGTATGAAATTTGTTGCAATTAATCAGTGAAATTGTGTTCAAAATTGATTTCATTGAGAGGTGTTTTAAAGAATATTGAATTTAATGTAGAGCACATAGTTCCCTAAAAGAGCATTGAAACATTTTGGCATTTAATAAAAACAGGTTATAAGTTAATCGCTCAACCTCCATCTTCACAGACAGTAAGGGTTTAAAAATGGGATTTGGAATAAACTAGACTTCTCTAAGTGAACTCTCTTCCTCTCTACACCCAGTTTTGAAGATCGGATAAGGTGGTGCGACAAAATCACAGACAGCTGTACCTTCGGATAAAAATCGATGAATTTATTAAAAAATGAGTGTATACGTTCGGGATAAATTCGGCTGTAAACCTTCGTGGAGATGCGTTTGGAATTTGTGGCATATATTATATTTTTAGAAGTAAACATTTTTACTGCTACAGTCTACATTCAACTACCCAAATTTGATTTATTTAAATAGTTTATCTACTATCATTAAAAGTATTTATACATCTTATAAAAAAATTCTGATTGTTTAATTTTATAACGTTATTTAAGTGTCTTATTTATTATTTCCATTAAATGTTAAAAACGTACTATAGAAAAATATTTTGCTAAAAATTTGTCCAATATATATCTTTTTTATGTGAGAAAGTGAGTGGTAAATACTTTTTAACTATTTTCAGAATGCGTATCTGAAAAAAACACAAAATAAAAGAGTTGAAGGGAAAATTTGATACACCACTAAATTTATATAATTAATTGCTTAATTTTTTACAAAGTTTTTCATAATGCTGTCAGGCAAAAACACAATTCTTTCTTACAAAATCGAGTCAGCTCGCTTGGAGATTTCATAAATTGGTGAGCCGGTGCAAATGAAAATCTTACGTGCTTTGGAGTCCTAATGGAGCGATTCAGGTTTTGGCAAACAATGCCTCCTTTAAACAAACAGTAATATAGTATAATATCCAACGGTACACGTCTATCTTCATGAGCAAAGTTTTCTTTTATAGTGAGAAAATATGTTTATGATTTACTATATTTTCAAATTAATATGATAAAAATTTTCATTGCTATGAGGAATATATTTAATTTTAAAATACATCACAATATTTTTACTTCCCAAATAAATTCTAGCTTAGTGCAAGAAATTGTTAGAATTAAGTAAAATATTTTGAATAAAAAGTCATTTAATAAGCACTTCCAAAAATAGGATATCAATTTATTAAAGTTTTCTGAAATATAATATATTCTTTAGCAATCTCATGAAAATGTAGAAATGTCGTCATGATGTTTAGGGCTGTTACAATTTTTAATTAAAAAAAGTAGTTTAAATGAAGAAAAATAAGATGGTTTAAACAAAGCATAACTAAGGATTTATTTTATTATTTGTCCACAATTCTTATTTTATTCTTTATGGTAAACATTTAGTAACGATAAATAATTGCACTACACTAGAATAAAGATTTTTTCTGTCACTTTAAAAGATAAATAAAATAAATATAACATGGTTTACTGTTAATACTTTTCGAAATTATTAAGGATATTATTCTACATGTGTTTTTATATATTATCAGTTGAAAAAAAATTACGGTTTTTTTGTTTGTAATCATATTTTAATATTTTTAGTTAAAATAGCACTCATTCACGGCAAACGAACTTTTCAAAACTGGCGATGAAGCAGAGAATAATGACACACTTAAGGTACAAAATACGAACGATTTTGTATTTTACATTTCACAGATATATTTGTATTAAGTTGTACAGAATAAAATTACAAATGGCTTTGTACAATTTGAATGTATGTATATATTTTTTATAAACATTGTTACAGTACTGCCAAAACTGTACGTATGTTGGAATATTTAAAACAATTCCAGGTAAAACATATAAACTTCAGACAACCCTTTATGGAGAGTGTTGTGGAAAAAGTTTACCAAGCAACGAAACTAAAATTTTATGCGCAATAACTAATATCAATCATAATTCGAACATCACACATATCAAACATGTGATGTATAATAAAAATGCATGTTTGGTACTGGACGAAGAAACCTGAATTGAAAATAAATTGTAGAGTCATAGATAAATGTATTTAAAACCTAATGAGAGGGTAGTTATGTAAAAAGCAGACCGTCTACGCAACACAAATCACTATAGAGGTTAAAGCACTCACGTGTTATACATTAAATATTTTGTAAGTAATTAAATGAGGAAATAGCATAGAGGACTGCAGATTTTGTTAAGATTGCTTTCTAGCAACATTATTTCAACATGAAGTAGTGTGACAGCTTTTGCTATTCAAATGTATCTTATTTGGCCAACTGTATGAATTTCCCTGAAGCATTTAAAGAATATGTTTGTAAGATAGCAAGCTGACTAGTTAGTGCAGAAGGTAGAACCAATATTTTCTGTATAACTACGGCCATGCAGATATGGGTTCACACAATATAATGTATATTTTTTACCTTAAAATTTCGGTGAAATGGTATTTTCGTAATTTTTTTTATTTTGAAGCACCAAAACAGATTGACTTAACTAGTAAACTTTGTAACACAAAACAGGTACAGGTATTTTAAGAAACAAGCATTATTGGTAATAAAAAATGTTGTGTCATTTTCTTTTGTCAAAAAACTGGATATCTATTTTTAGGGTAGTACAAAATAAAACGACTCATTTTGTATGATGGGGACCCATATCTACATTCCTTGCAGTCACGTTTTAACAATATTTACTGAAATTTTCTTATTTTCATCCGACAAGTCCCTTAAAAATATCGAAAAACGTAATCTTAGTATAATCAAACCTGACTCTGTCGTAAATACGTGTCTCGGAAAAAAAGGATAGATAAAAGTTAATCGAAATATGTTTGGTTTAAACTGCCACGGCCTCGTATACAGAACAGGGATTAGGGGATGGAAAAACCGAACCCAACGAGGACGAGGCAAGCTCCTTCGCATTTAAGCTTAAGAGAATCTGACAGGCGAGCAATATACATGAATCCTAAGTACAAATGTGAGCTCGAAGTAGGCAAAGCTTCATCCGTTACAGGTGAAGATTTAAGAATAAATATTTCGTAATGTATCCACAATAGTTGGATTATTTTGAATAAAACATTTCCAATTTATATCTTAGGTAAGCATATTGCATTGTTTCTTTTATACTTAAGTGATCTATCAAAGTAATTATCATGAAAAATGTGATGAACGATAAAAAGGGCTTTATTGATTGAACTGGTTTTACTTGGTAAAACCCGATCGTAATAAAGAGAAAAACTTAACGCAATTTATTAAGCTTGCATTCTAGATTTTCAGTACTGAATTATGACGACCGGCAAAGACATCAATCTGTAATCTATGAACATTGACAATAGAGTTTGCGTCGGTTATGACGGGCTCGATAGTTTCACTTTGTAAACAGCTCTCTGTTACGTGTTGCAACGCTTAGTAACTCTTCTTCCAACCGATGGGTTTCCAGGGTTCCGGATGATTATCGGGTGTATTCGGCTGGAACGCGGAAAGAAACGCGATGGGCGAGTTACTTGGTGGTGTACGGCGATCCACACAGGGATCGGATATGGTCAAAGAAAAAAAGCAAATGGCAATGCATTGAGTTCCCCAAATGATGTCAAATATTATTGATGACGTCAACGTAGAAGACAACGGTAGGTTTTAGAGATAGTTAAATGATAACATAGTTAGATGCTACAATGAATGTAACCTCAATTTTTAATATCATATCCGTAAATTTTAAATTTAAAATAATCAGCCATTTACCAGTTAATGAAGAATGAATATTTTTTTTCGATACCCGGTATCTACCAATTACAAATAAATCAGATTCTTGAAGCTTAACACAACGTATAAGGATATATATATTAGAATTATAATTGTTTCATTATTTTAATGGAAAAATTGATTCATACGAATATAATTAATAAAATAATTCTTTGACTGTGGTAGGTAGGCTAGAGACTAAAGACAAGGTAATTTTTAGAAATGACTCCATGTTTGATATGTAGCTATTTCAGTTCGAATTTTTCGTCAATTTTTGACTAAGGTATCTTGAGGCATTTGTTAGTTTAAACTCACAATTATTAAAAAATGAACATCAATAACTTATATATATAACATTCGAGACGTTGCCAAATCTTATATATAATTGCCTAGACCGCTCTGTAGACGCTTTATTATTATCACATAACACGTGTAGGTATGAAATTTTCTCATGACGTAAGCGTTTGCGCTACGTTAGAATTTCATTATTTCAATTTCAATACTGTCATCTATGACGGGTATGGTTACTAGTAGTTAGATAATAATCATGACACACAAAAGGATTTGAAATCGTTCCATACTTAGTTAATAAAGTTTATGGGAACAAAATAAACACAATTTCATAATTTTCTCTCGCAAATTGAAAATATTCGCAATGAGCGAAATTGGTGCCGATCGTTATCGATTAATATGAAAAAAAAAACAACAAACAAACGTACAAAAAACGCTTTTTTTTATTAATGTTATAGAAATAATATAATGCCGTTCAACAACAATATACAGTTAAAATTGATGCCATATGTAAATAAAATAATATGAGCACAATTTGAAATAAATGATTCAATTGTAATAAAATGTTTATTTAATATTAAAGGATAAATATATATCGAATAAATTGGTACTCGCTTCCCTTGAGTCGCCTTTAAGCTGCAAATCCATCTTATAATCCGTTCGCGTTTTCTGCATTTTACTTATCCCCGAGGATTGTGTCTCACGCCTTATGTGAAGCTTTTACGCGGTACATATTTCAAGAATGCATATTATTTATATGCATTTCGTCATGCAGAATGCTCTGACGGGAAAGTGGTTCTTTCAATACGAATCTCGAATTCTTCGAACGCCGTCATATAATGTGCTTTAAAATGAACTAATATGTACATACCGATATTTTATCTACACAATATTTTTTTACCTCTGTGGTCTACTGAGTTTTACGCTAGCGATCAGTTCAGTCTGGGTTAATGGTCCGTAAAGGTCAATATAAAATTTAGATTTTTTCAATTTAAATTTGAGATCTTCGGACACCCATATCAAGATTTGTGATTGGTTTTTTGAGTTGATCTTGAGTGACTTATCTATCACATGTGATTAAAGAAATTCAAAATGTCTAGCACATTGGCAATATTATTAGCTGCAATGTCAAAAAAATTTATTAAAATAGAAAAAAAGACAATTGAAGATGATGTAATTTGGTCATGTTCTATAAATATCAGTATTAGATAATTCGTAACGGAATAAGCAATGCTAAACTTTTCTGATAAACATAACTTAATTAAAATTTACACAGATATAATAACGATTGATAATATCGAACTCGCTCGCAGAATACGTATATGTCTTATCAATAAATATCTACATCGCAGAGGCTTCAATGTTGATCATTCAGTTAATGTATGTCCATAAAATATTTATTCGATAAAAATCAGTTCAGCTAAATGTAGGTAGAATACTTTGTACTGGTTATGTCGATAATATGTGCAATGAGTGCTTAGTAAAACCATTTTTTTGGAATACACTAAAACACGTATAGTAAAGTATTATACACGTATTTTATTATTAAAGAACAGTTTTAATTTCATTTTGTGAGAATCTGTTTTCGCACAATGATTTAGATTATGGTAGACTGTGCAAATCAATAATAACAATATAAACTTAGTAAAGATTTTTAATCAAATGGTATTTATAAAGTCATTACCTTACTTTGAAAAGGTTCTAACTGCACTTGACCATGTTTTGAGATACGAGCGTTTGAAGTTTTCACAGATAATATTTTGTATTTTGAAGGAAAAAATGTATTTTTATTTAGTGAGTTAGCATATATTTATATATATTACTTATTTTTCATATAGTTTCTTTTAACTGAAGCCTTCATATAAGAAAATAATGAGTATCTAAAGCTTTAATTAAAACTGACAACAATAGTTGGTTTGAAAAAGTTTTATCGGATATTTCAATTTCATCAAACAAAATGTTCTGATTTTCAAGATATTTATTAGCAGTATATATTATCGTGACTTGCTGAACCATATGAGCTAACAATAATATTATAATACAACGGAATAATAATACATATATACTTTGACTGTTTGAACGCTCAGCTAATTTTCGTCAATGACCACATCGATAGAACAATAAAAGTAAAGGGTAACACACACACACCAACCATCGAGCGAAGAATGTTCGACATGACGTAAAAACCTTTTCAAAAATGTGTGATAATATATGTTTTTTCTGTGAGATAACAATAAGCAGTTATATCGATTCATAGAACCGTATAAAACAAATTTATGAAAAAAAATGTGCGGATGGAACTCCGAAATACTGCTAACTCATTGAACAATATATTACTCTGAAATCAACGGATATGGTAGAATGTGGCTAATGCAACATTTTCCAATCAAAAGGTCATTTTATGCCAAAATGTCAGTTAGAACTTTTTCAAAGTAAGGTAACGAAGTGTTACTTTTGTGTTTGTTTGTAAAATTATACTCTGGATATAGAAATAAAAACACTAAAGAAATGTGCATACTAAACAACGTAATCTTTAAATACAGTATCTGATAATAAAGTGAAAATATATTATTATTGTGACTTTATAAAAAACTATTTTAGATTGCGTATGGTACTTCAATAAAATTAACAATTATAAATGAACATTTAAAAACTCGACCAACCGTATACAATTGAATTAATCATTTTTATATTCGAATTCCAGATGAATTGATCCAGAAGTTGATACGTTTCACAAATATTTTACGGCGTATATTTTTCAGCTATAAAAAGCTCTCTGTCAGATTTATATCTTGTAACGACCGATGAAGGTAAAGCTTAAATTAAGCACGTGAAATTTTATAACGGAGAAATTCTTGTTTACTCCAAATCATTTATATATTTTTTTATAGATTTACCGTTTAACGAAACAGTTTTATAAAATTGTTTCGGGAGAGAATATTGTGATATACATCTGATATTGTTAACTGTTAATTCAATTCTTTAAGGGTTTTATTTCACAATAGAGACACATCCTAAAACCGTTGACTCTGATACTGGTTCTGCTTTATTTAACATCACCTGATTCAGTTCTAAATATATGATTGTGTTGGTCATAATTGACTCAAATCTATGAATAATAAATTTTCATTAAAAAACAGTTAATAAAAAAATACTCAAATATTTTCTATGATTTCGGCGGTAACATTGTAGAAATTCGTTTTTTAATGTAAAATTAAAATTGATTACTTAATCTGAAGATGCTTCTTAAAGAGGCGAAACGCGTCACGTTAGTGATAAAACAAGTGGAATAACAAAATTATCAATTTTAATTTTATATTAATATACTCATATCTCATAGGTATTGACCATGTCTGATTTAGCACAATGTTTATGATTGGTCGTAGTCTTAATTGTTTTTTTTATTATTCTCAGTAGAGACATCGTTCATTTGAGTCCATCGCATTATATGTATATATATTAGTATAACCGTACCCGTCATAGATGACGGTATTTAAATTGAAATACTGAATATCTAAAGTAGCTAGTACATCGGAACTGTGTGTGCATTGTATAAAGTTTTATTTTATTATCATCGCGAACGCTTAGGTCATGAGAAAATTTCATACCTACATGTGGTATGTATAATAATAAAACGTCTACAGAGCGGTCTGGGCTATTATATGTAATTATTATTATATATGCTGTCGGCGTCCGTGGCGCAGTTGGTAGCGTCGCTGGCTACGGTTACGGATGTGTCGGGTTCAATTCCCGGTGCGAACGGTTTTCATAGATTGATCTTTCAATCGATTTATGGATTTCTGTTCGTAGTCTGAGTCCTCCCTCCCACCCATCCCATCCTCACGGGGCGTAGCGAGAGCGATTAGCTAACTACTAGTCCTGTCATAGCCCTATCCTTCTATCCCTACTCTCTTCAAAAAAAGAGAGGTTGAGCAACTGAGTAACAAGCAGTTCTCTGAAATTTAGATAATATGCTTTCAACGCTATATCTGAAAAGCATCCAAACTCTTGCAGCACCCTTGTGTATTTATCTTCCATCGTTTATACTATATCTTCGTTTATATTATATCTAAATGTTTGAAGTAGACAAAATTCAGATACACATTTTTATTAAAATCTTAAAATAAAATATTAGTTTAGATAATGGAGTTTGAATCAATGTTTTTGATTCGATTATAATTTTCGACAACCGTCGATGAAACATATGTTTTATTTAATATTTTATTAATTTTTTTTATTGTATACCATTTTGTTTACAATAATTTTTAGTGATGAGTCAAATTGTATTAGTTCCTTAAACACACATTATAAAGACAATGTAATTCAATTAACGTTTTAATTTAAATTTCATTTGCAATTATAAAAAAAGGAAATGAGAACGAAATTATTTTGAAATAAAATACTCTTTTTATTAGCGAATTAATTAATTTTCAGTATTCGTAAAACGTTAATTGTAACCACATGTTTACATTATTAGGGCTCGTATATTGGTGGTATAAGGGACCAGTCATGAAAAACTTGGTCTTTATGGGGGTACCGTATAAAGTTAACATTAAAGGTCTCATAACCATGGCATTTTGATTGAAAATTACGCAAAATGATGAAAGGTTATTACAAAAGAGACAATATAATATATTTTATATATGGTATTATATGGCCTGATACTAAAATATACGGAAGCTGTATAAAAAGAATAAAAATTAAACTTTATAATGATTACATTGGTATTAACCTTTCTACATCAATTTGCTTTATGATAAACAATGCAAACGTGATAAATTAAACTTTGTTTTGCCGTGATTTTACTTGGAATTTCGTTCAAAAAATTGAAAAACAAAAATTTTTCTTAAAAAAAATACTTCTTTATTTATGATTGGTGTTGAAATATTTTTAAAATATCTTTTTTACAAAATACTTATTACGATAACCGTGATTTTTTCATGTGAATATTACTATATTTTAAAAACTCAAAAATCATTTCAGAACAGATTCTGTATTGTTTTTTCACTCACGAGTTGAATATATTTTTGTATACTTAAAAGAATTGATGTAAACGTAGTCATTGTATTAACGGATTCCAAATATTTGTTGACAAAAAATATTCGAATATTAAAACCATGTACTGTTTATACAAACAAAAAAGAAATGAATATCAAAAAAGCTGAATTTATTCGAATCCCTAGCTTGATATTTACATGTAAACGAAGAAATTGTCCACTAATGTTTTCAATATAAACTATACCCTGCTTACATTTTTTCTCACAGTATTTATCTTTATTTCCTCTCCGTTTCTGACTGCGCCAAGTAAGAATCTTTCATATAGATAAAAGTCTTAAATAGCGATAATTTCTAAGAGAGTTTGTTCAATTCAGTTTGTAGATAAATAAGAGTGGTATGCAATGTATTAAAATATTCAAAACATCTGTAATTAATACCAAAAAAATGTAGCGTTATAAAAGTAACTCTATAAATACCTTGTATTTCACCTATAAGCTAAACGACGTTGAAATTTGTTTGATTAAGGCTTGTATTAAGGCATCCAGTCCCGGACCCTTTTTACGATCACAAGATTTCGGGATTCAGAATTTCTCAATCCCGGGATTGGTCATTAAGTATAATTTCATATGTCAAATTTTAGATTTAAAATTTAATTTGTGTCCATTATTATTTCAATTGAAGTATATATTTGATTAAATATTTTATTAGGCATTGATGATTGATTATTAATGATTAAAATAATTTTATATTTTATTTTATTTATTGCATTATTATGGTGGGTTATACCAAATGATATCCAAAACAAGGATATATCCTTCAATTAAAAATATTGTTTTCCATTCATTTAAGAAACGGTCCTAATTTTCCCTCCGTTTCAAATTGGTTTAAAACGGCTGTAACAAAATATGAAAAGCAGGGAAAGACTACAATAAATGTATATTAATTTTGTAGAAAATATAAAAAACCTTATGTATGGACAAACCGACGTACACGCTGTACTTAATCATTAAGTTTTAATTTGATATATGAATTATTTTTTAACATTCACAGTGAATCGTAAAATCCCGGCATTGTCTGAATATCAATCCTGGGATAACGGGATTGAATAATTGTCTGAGATCCTGGATCCCGGGATTGAAAGCCCTAAATGGTATCATACATATCAGTTAATGTTTGTTATATTGTGAAAGTAATATAACAGAACTATGTTGAAACTCATTTAGTGTGTTAAACTTCTGGCTTTGAATCGCCGTGGCGTATAAATACATAATCCCTAGTTATGAAAAATTACATTTTTAATGAATACAATAATTTATCTCGACCAAGGACTTGGTGGCATCATGCGGAGGGAAAGGTTTTTTTTAAAACGCGCTTTATGAAATATTACTTTTTTATTGTTTGTGGCTACGCAGAGAGAAAGTAAAATAACATTTTTCATTCATTTGTCCACAAATTAATAGATCTTATATGAACTCAGTGCAGAATTTATGGAATAATTTAGAGAGTAGAGTTAAAATATAGACTTATTCATAAGCGCCATTGCTTTAAAATTAAAGACGAAAACGTTTTGTGTCAAATCAATTGTTTATTGAAAAAATATACCGCTCTCAATCCCGAACCCAAGAATAATTTTAACAAAAGAAGCTCGAAATCAAATCGAAGAAAAAAGACAGCACAAGTATACACACCCAAAAATTCAAATATTAAATTGACAGAACAGGAACATTTTGACAGTATAGCGGAGCTCATACTATGGAGGTAATTTTAAATTTTGGATTTTTATTTTGGTAGTCTTTCAATTTATTCATTCAAATCCTTTACCACAAAACTGAGTATGACTAAAGCAAAGTGCGATTACCACTCTACTAAGCGCTCGGCATGGCTTAGATTAGTCTTCGAATAAAATCAACTTATAAACAAAACTTACCTATCAAGTTCATAAACAAAACATAATAAATTATGCTTTTTACAGATTTGTGTTTGATTTATAATTTGGATTAACGCCTTTTTAATCCAGCTAAAATTGAGTTTATCCATTGGCTTAGAAATATATTAACCAATCTCGATTAGACAATTTATTGCTGAATGTATTTTGCGATAAAGCAGCGCTCATGATTAAACCCAAGCTATACGATACAAACATAATGTGTACACATAAGAAGGTGATTATGGATACCCGCGGGAAAAGGGTTAAGAAGCTTTAGATAGAGTTCAAAGCAGTACAAAGGTTTTCGGCTGTTACGCGAAGAGAGTAGGCGCCATCTCGTAGAGCGGATTTGAGAATTCCTCGCGCGATATTGTCAATATTGAATGGCAAACTCTCCGCGAGACTGCCTCTGCCAAACTGCGATACCAGCACAATGGCGCGGTTGAAGTCTGTTATAGAATTATTCCCCAAACGAAATTGGTGTCGTCTTGTACCGGTGTCGGGTTGTATCTTAACCAGAGTTTGGAGTTTATTGCTGGGGGATGACCGCCTCATCTTTTACTTGCCAAATGTAGCTGATAATTCTCACGTACAATTCAAATAATTTCATCATCCGGTTGAAATACTTTCATTTCTATTCGTTAGATACAAGCTTACCAAATAAAGTCTAAATACGTTATACATTTACAAAATACTACCCATGTATTTTTTTTGTATATAATTTGTTTTAAATATTACAAAAAAAAATATTAAACATAACATTATAGATAAGATATTTATTTACTTTCAAGAGGTCTAGAACAAGTTTTACCACTAATGGTTCATTATATAAAATTGTGAAATAAGTACAACAGATGTGTTTTATTTTTATAAATATAATAAAGTATGTAATTTTTAATATTATTGTCTCTAATAACAAACATATAATGATTAAACTGATATGTAAGATTGTTGTTTTAGTGTTTGAAGAATTGTCTGAATTATATTTAAAATAATGAAAGAAAAAATATAACATAATTGCAAGAGTGAAAAAAAATACAAAAAAAGAACCATTAAAATGATGCAAAGTGTACATGTCAAAAAAAATATGAAATACGCAAAACACTTAGATATTTACACCGGGTAACAATGGCTGATAATATTATAAAAAACTAAAAAAACGACTTTTTTTACGTAGTTTCATGTTTAATTTTGCTTGTATGGTTTATTCTTTATTTTGGAGCACAATTCATATCGTTCAAATTTAAACTCATATAAAATATATAGCACCCTTATAACCTTTACACAATTTTATAAATGCAGAACGTGAAAAAAATATAACGCAGACACCGTTTGAAGTTTTTTTTACGTCCTCACTTTACGCCGGTAGATAGAGGATCTATCTGAAGTACCATCTCAACAGTAATGGGCAATAAAAAATAAATTAAAAAACGTTAGCGGAGAGGAGTAAACTGCGATGCTTCAATTCACAAAGTGTGCAAAAGTGTTTCATTAAGTTAACAGCGTTGATTCCTTTCAAGATGACAGTCGAGGATTTATTTTGACGTCCTGCTGGAAGGCAGTTATTAAAAGTTTAATTGTCGGAGTTATTTGGGCATTGATCGCTTAAAGTCTTAATTGTTCTTTGCAAAAATAAGCTGTTTTATAAGTTTATACATAATAATAACTGTAAGAAGTAAAAGTATCGGTTGCATTGGAAAGAAGGCATATTCTAAGATGAGAAAAATATTGGAATGTTTAATGAATAAGTATGTAAGGTAGGCGACGTTGAAAGTAACATAGACCAAGCCGTGCCATTAGACAATTGACACATAATCCAAACAACAAAATCAAAAGAAAATCTCCATATTAGATTTGAGCTAATTATCATAACTTCAAATATTCGTTGAAAACAAATATTCAAATACTTAATATTAAAACCATATAGTAATCACATATATTCGAATAATAAAATGCATAAAGTTCATCATGCATATTCATTGTTTTTTTATATTTCTATTAACACATACTATTTGCCAACACGTGTCTTTAATGAATAGTATAGTGTTTTAATAAACGAAATACATTATATCAAGATATAATGTGACGCCGAATGATTTTTCTGTTGATCAAGTGGTTTAATAAAATAAATACATTAATACTATGAAAAAAGTGTATTCGGATAATTTATTAAATACTAGCGAATACCCTGGCATGCGTTGCAATGCCACTAAAAAGTGTTTGCGATTTAATTCTGTTTATTGAAGTGCTTTTGATACAAAATATTTTTTTTTCCGTCTGGTGCGTATACGAATAAATCAGAAGGTTTTCCGACACGTGAGCAGTCCACATACAGCTGTCCATGTGAGAAGCATGGATTTTTCAAATTTGGTTCACAAATTTGTAGCGATTATCGCTGTGCTTTGTTGGTGGTCATTGCATATGCGAATCACACCGAAAACTGCAAACGTTTGAATTCGACTGGCATATCTGTCGGAATCATTGAGATGCGTGGCAGCAGTACATCTTCACATTTAAATTTAACAATCAACACCACTTATTATGTCACACACGAGCTTAATTGTTGCTGTTTGTATTTAATTTGATTCCAGGACAGTATTTATTTGATGACAGGAACCTTCGCGGAAATGGTTACAACAACTCACCAAAGTTTCATCGCAATCAGTTTCATAGTATAGGAACGCATACGGGACAAAAAAACAAACATTAATTTTATATATATTTAATAAGACTTACTGTAAGTTAATTGTACTATGCCTATAACTTTCGCGCTAGTGCAAGCAATAACTTGACAAAGTTTTATCGGAATCGGATGAACGATATGGCAGTGCATAAGACACAAATTGATTTTTATATATTAGATAATTGAATGTTCAATTGGAAACCATAGTTACTACGCTAATGTCATGTTGCTGGAATATACTGGAAGTATACTCTGTGAAGGTGGTGGGTTATTGCTAAAAAAATATATCTATTATATTCAGAAAAATAAAATAGAAAATGCTTCACTGGTTTCGCTCTAGTAAGCATTGTTAAATAAAAAAATACAGGCATTTATAAAAAATCAAATGCTACATTAAATAAACATAAAAAAGAAAATGATTTTTACGAAAAGGCAACTATAACTGTATATGATGAAAAAAATTGAAATGTCTTCATTATTATATATTGATTCAAAAATAAGAATAATTATACTGAGTATAAACTTTATTTAGAAATAAATGAAAAATATTAAATTTATAAAAATACATAAATGACTAAAAGTCATAAGCGGTTGTACTAATGCTTGTATTTCATAATATGTTATTCATTCAGATAGGAATATGTGTAACGTATTGAGAAAGTGTAGTTGTAAAAGCTTTAATACTCATATGAAATTTTACATATCAAATGAATTGAGAAAAGTAAATCCCGAATACTGAATCCACGAAACATAAGCAAAGCCAAAGTTTATTTAGTGTCAGACATTATATCGAAAATTTTTGATTTCATTTTTTACAACCGAAGTGAATATTTGGTATGTTAAAAAAACTTCATAGTGATAAATAAGAAAATATTTTGTTGTTTAAAATTAAGACCTAACTATTTTAAAAGCAAATTTGTTGGAAGGAAAACTTTAAAAATAATTAAATTTTTTTCCCTTAAAGATAATATAAGTAATTTGCAAATTTTTAGTAGTTGATAATGCTCGTGATGAGAAAAACCGGTTCTGATCATTATAAACGTGTGAAAGTAGTATAAATAAATTGTGTTTCATTTTTAAAATCTAATGCCTTTCCAACAAGTGTTGACAGTTTCAGTTTAAATTTCTCAATATCGTCCAAGTTTTGCCAAAATACTGGTAATATACAGACATTTGTTATTTATTCAAATTCAGTTTAAGGTGAAAGATTTCAGAAATGTATATTTTAAAAGAAATGTAAAAGGTTTTATTAGTCAAAAAAATCTTATAATATATTTTAAAAATAAAACAAAGTTTATTTGTACCATATGTTTATAATGATCTCGACCAGTTTTGTTCATCACGAGCATTATCATCAGTTGATGTTTGATCAGGTTTTTCCTCCAAGAATCGACAATTAGCACAATAAAATTTCTTTTAATATAACTATAGTCACATACATTCATTGTTCCATAAAAGTCCATTGATGTAATGTTCACGATGTTTGAGCAATACATTTTTAAAATTTATTGAGAATGAAAATATCCAAACTATTATTTCCGCCTTAACTTTTTTTCCCAGCACTGAAATATAATAAAAACTACGATATACAATAAATAAATATCCTTAGACAATATATTGAACACTTACAGAAAACTGATAAAAAAATATAAGTGTGATAAAAAGCTTAGAAAAAATTTATTGAAAAATTGAGGTGTTGTACATTTCATATGGATTAGGCTCCAGGGTTTGTAATCGCCCTTTTCAATATTTCATCACGTTTACACAAAATTTATTCCAATTTCTACTACGGAATATATATAGAAATCGTTTTTGCTAGGCATACTACATCTTCTCTTGCCACCCTATCGTACAGTGGCGTACTCATACCCGATGCTATTATAAAACGTTATACACGCCACTGTCTGAAAAGATTGTTCTCGATTATCAATAAATTCAAATAAACTTGTAATCTTATTGTCTATTATTCATGTGTTTTATATGAAAATATCACCGTTGGTAAAGATTTGATACTAAACGGTTATTTTACGTTTATGTAGAAGAATAAAAATGTAATTTTATTTTTAGAGTACATTTTTTGTTAAAATATAATAATAATGTAATAACATAAGGCAAGTGTCTTTAAAAAATTAATTTATTATTTTACAGAAGAGAGATTTTAATATTGTGTGGCTTATCCGATATTTGGTTTCGCGCTTACAAATGACTGCTTACATACATTTCATTTAGAAAATATGCTTGCTTTATTTGCACGTAAAACATCGTTTAAAAACAACAGCTTCAAAAAGCCAATTGCTATTGTACGCATGTTGAATAAAAGTTGAATTGAAAATTATGGCGAAATGAGATGATTTGAGTGATAATATTTTTTTCCATGTCCGCTCCCAATGTGGAGCATATGGTCTCCTAATGGAGTTATCTTAACAGATTTTTTTTTATGCGAACAGCTTGGTACTCAGTTGCTCTCTTTTTTCGAAGAAAGTAGGGATAGAAGGATAGAGCTAGGGCAGGATTAGTGGTTAGCTAATCGCTCTCGCTGCGCCCCGTGACGATCGGATGGGTTGGAGACTTTTTTTTTAGATATCCCAAACACTCAGACTACGAATAGAAACCCGTAAATTGTTTGAAAGATCAATTTACGAAAACCGTCCGCACCGGGAATTGAGTCCGAGACATCCGTAACCGTAGCCAACGACGCTACCAACTGCGCCGCGTACGCCAACAAATTAAAGCGAAATGAGACGATTTAAGTGATCAAAACTACAGATTTAATGTTTGAAATTTAACGAATTGTATTAAAGAGTTATTAAATGGATCTAAATTAATACATTTGTAGATTTTTTCCAACATTCGTTATAAGAAGCAAACATTTATTTATTAATTTCATCGGGGGTGCGGCACTGGCCACACAATCATAAATTCGATCACTTCAGATCTTCGCCTACTTCTTTTCTCGCTCTTCACCACTCAATTGCACCAATATTTAAATTTGGCATAGGTACTTTTATTGTAGTCGAAAGTTGCGACGCTTTTTGTATTCCAAATCTTATCAAGTAATAAATTATGTCTATTAATACTGTATGTATTTTCTATGAGAAAAAGAAATTTATTTCATGATAATATAACGACAAATTAAATACGTTAGTATTTTTTAAATTGAATTATTATTTTTGACAACATATCTTGTAATAGGTTTCGAAATCATTGCAGGTTTTATTATCAAGTGTCAAATTTTTTTCTTAGATCATATCCGTAGTCTGTGTAAAGCATATGTACTTCATGCGTCACTTCCAGGATGCCTGTCATCCATCAATCGCCTAGTTCCCATACAGTGTTATGTCGACATTTAATTAAATACTATAAAATAATTATTTATTCAATACATTTGGTACCCATACATTGAAACCATCATATTTTTTATTTATAGGAATACTAGTATAACCATACCCGTTATAGATGACAGTATTTACATTGAAATACTGAATGTCTAAAGTAGCCAGTACGTCGAAACTGTGTGTGCATTGCATAGCATTTTATTTTATGTATACAGCGGACGCTTACGTCATGGGAAAATTTAATACCTGCGTGTGATTTGTGATAATATAAAACGTCTATAGAGTGGTCTAGACTATTTTATATAAGATGTGGTGTTTCAGACTACTCTATTGGTCGACAAATTTCCCGCTAAATGTTTTTTTTTTATCAAAATCATGAAAAATAACATTTTATACATACTTACATATTAAAGGTCTGCACGGACGAAATTTTATAAAATTATCCAGTCCCGGTAAAATTACATCTGCAGGCACGGCCCGAGCCCGAGTTTCAATATCACACTTGTTACCCGAACCTGGCCCGAAGTCCAGATTTATTTTCCTCAGTCCGAAAAATACCCGATTTTATCAATACAGAAATTTATTTATACTTTTCATAAAATATATGTTATTATGTCGGTATTCATAACACGTGTGAAAAAAATAGTTATAAATAGTATTGCCTTATGGCTGGCTCATGACCCGAATATAGCCTGAAATATTTTTCTGGAAATTAAATTCCGTACCCGAATCCGGCCCGAACCCGAATCTGAATTGTCTTTACCCGTGCAGACCTGTGCTACATATTTTCAAATATTTTATAAAATAATAATACATAACAAATAAATCCGTGCTCATTGACTTAAATTGATATGAATTTTCTTATCAAACCCGTAGCATATCATGCATAAAAAATGTTTTTGTTGAATAGAACTTTTTGATATATACGAAATAAATGCATTCTTTATAAACAAAATAAAATAGATGGCAGTGCCTTGATCAAAGATAGAAGATCCGTATATATGTTGGCAATGTAAAACTGAGATTGTTGGATTGAGGTATTCGAAGAGAAACCGAAAAAAGGTAAAAGGTTTTCTTAAGTAAGCTGGGACATGCTTGAAAGAAATGTAACCTTAGAAAATGAGTACATCTATACTTAGTACTGGAAGAATTTTACCTCTATGCTTCTAATACCTTCGTTTCTCGGTCATCCGAAAACGATTCGCAAAATTGAAAAAGTCGGAAAAGGTTGATTCGGCTTCATTTTATTTTATCAGCTATGTATGATTGATTTACCTAAACTATTTTGATATTTTCGGGTACAGGCGACCATTTAAAATGAACTATAATGTATAAAATTCTATATTATTGGGGAGTGAAGTTAATTTGTTTTATCGGGCTATCAATAAATGCATTCAGTAAATACAGCACTAAACTTGTTTATATCATTGAATTTTAGCGACGACTAATTTAATCATTGTAATTAAAAATATAAATTAAAAATACAGACTCAGACTGAGAAATAACAGAATAATCTTGTATTGTTCATATTTACAAGTTTTATTAAAATAACTAAGAACTGGTTTCTCTCTTAAACTAACTATGGACAATTCAAATTAAATTAAGTTAAAAAATGTAGAATACGTATAATGAATTGGGATTTCGTTATTAATTTGGATATACATCCAGATTGCTATCAAGCATTGATTATTTATAATAACATAACCAGAGAAAAATGACCAAGAATTACAAACTCGTATTAAAAAACATTATTCCAGTAAGTCAAAACAGGTAACTGTAAAATAATAATAATGAAATATTAAAAATTTGAAAATCAATTAATCATGGATAGTGAATCATTTAGTTTATACCTTTCGTGAAGGGAATTTTTACTGCTCAATCGATATGAAAGAAAACAATAGTACTTATAATGGATGTTTGGAATCATTAGGAAAATAGTCTTACGCACAGTAACCTTTTTAAAGATTTAAATATAGTACGAAGTTTTTATACTATGTGTATGCCATGAACAAATATAAAGCTTTTTTGAATGGAATTCTTTCCGACCACTAGTACAGGTGACTAGAATCTGAAAATTCGATTTTCAAGCCATTACTGAAGCTGCGCTTGACTTAATAAAAAATACCACTGTACCAGCACTTAAGAGCTTGTTTCGTCATGGCTCCAGAGTACAAATGGGCGGGATTCCCCTCCGAAGCATTCAAAGGAAGCGAAGGCACGCTACGGGTTCTACGTGTGCAAGCGCCGAGACGACCGACACCGACGCCAACGACATTCGACAGGTACACGTGTCGCGCCCCCCCCGACGCATTTTTGTCCCGCGGGGGCTGGGACAAATCTGTTTCAGCGGTGCTGAAGGCATAATGAGTGGAAGCTCTTTTTATTAACGTTGTTTAATGTATTTAGAAACACCGATTCAATACTTGTATGTCGTTTTCCTTGAGCCAATATATCCAGATCTATGAAAGAGTCGATACATGTTGTACAAAAAATGCATAAACTTCACAGTATAATTAAGGCAGTTTTTATCAACGTAAAATAAAAAGAATAATTTACATGACTGTTTTCAGAAAATGATAAACTTTTTAGTCTAGATACTGAGAAAAAAGCCAAGTGATGAAATCAAAAAGATCAAGAAATGAGGTATTTATGCGTATTCCACCTTAATGACTGCCTCCAATACGTCAAATTTTATTGGTGGTGTACTAAAAACTTCATATTTCGTGTATTCCCTTTAGAAGGGCTAATAATGGATATAATTTGAAGTCTTTTGATTTCTGAAAGTATTCTGCAAAAACCGTTCTTCCAATCTATTTATTTTTAACAATGTAGATGCCTACACCACGATAATCGTATGGGCATACATCACTTTGTTTGTAATAAAAAAACTTCATGAATTGAATTTTATTTTTTGACTATATGAATACATTTTTCGGGATATCCAGTATTTGTTGACTTATCGCTTCGATCAGGACAGGATGTAATTGAAATAGGAGTAACATTAAATTTAAAAACTTGAAGCTGAACTGCCAAATTAACAAAACCAGGTGGAAAGTAATGTGCAAGTTCCAAATTTTTCCAAGATTTTTTTATAACCATGTTTACTTCCGAATGTAAAGTATATGGAATTTTAATTGGATTCTAAAGTAACTGTAAGTTCTTAAATGAGATTTTAGGATAGCATTGTTTAAAGGCTGCTTGTGAGGTTATTGTACAAAGGTTTAAAAATGTAAAACATCAGTTCCGATATATAAAAATACATAAAACGGTCGAAAAATAAATAGATTATAATATATTTCACTTAGCCATTCACGTGTTTGAACCAAAGCTTTTGAAAAATAAGAGTAAAGAATTACCGCCACGATCATACGAAACTTTAGTGGATGAACTGAATACAGCTTCTGAGCAAATGATGAAATAAATTTAATATACCTGGTTAGAAAAATAATTCAAGCACAAAAATATCCCTTCATAAAATTCATAACGAAAAACAGAGAAAAGTCTATGACGAATGAAAATATAATTGAAGTCCTTCAGCCACCTTGAATCGATTATGTAAATTTTTATTTACAGTAGACAAAGGTATTGCAATAACGCTTTTAAAACGAATATTATTTCATTTGTTCGCTTGAAATGTCCGCAACGTGGAAGGACTATTAATTCAATTTATTCACTTAATCATGTAATATTTTGTATATATTATTAAAGCATATTTTTTCTTACGATGTTTATTTACCTGCTGAATAAATGTAGAGCATGCGATGACGGTTTTCAGTTTCCGAGCATTTTTTATTTCTAGGATGCGTACAGAGATTACAGGCTGAGTCTAAGTTTTTAAATCCATTTACCGTTTGTATTGTGATTATGTACAGTATTACTAAAGCTGGAGAAAACACTTGACGAAATACCCCTACAGAATACTAATTATTGGTGGTCAGTGAATAAAAGTGTTCAATTCTTATTAGGTATGGTTTGTTATGTGGTTTTTAGCTCGAATAGTTTATTTTAATATGTACTTGTTATCCTACCATGGAAATCGGTGATTGAAAATGTTATATTTATCCAGAAATAGGTAAATAGTCTTGTAGCCGAGTAATCAACTGATCTTGGGCGTTCTTCTTATTCAACTAAGGTGACCACGGGGTGTAGCTAGCGCCATCGTTCTATACTCACTCTTTCCAAAAGATGAAAAGTTGAGTAAATAAATAAAAAACGAACTACCACTGCTGAGATAACTCATATTGAGAACGGAATATTTATTGTCTGTTACTCTATATACATATCAACTGGATTCGAAAAAAACGAATATAACACAAGCCACAACGAATACTTATTGAATTTGAATATTTCGTGAGGATTGTTCCAGTTCAAACTGTATTTTGGTGACGTTTGAGTCTCTGAAGATTTCTGATACTATCAAATCGAAAATCGGAATGAAAGTCGTATAAAAGAAAGTGAAAGACGAGAGGGAGCATCCGTTTATAGGAGTGAGCTCTGATGTAAACCAAATAAGTTTCATACGAGTGTGTATTTGTACATTTACATTGTACAAGTCGAAAGAGTGATGAAAACTTTCATTTCAACTGTGACAGCATATTGAATGACTCGGCGAACGCATTGAGAAAAAAGCTTCGAACTTTCCTCCGAATAAAACCGGGTGACTTCTACTATTGTAGAAAGCTTCATTCAAATTTATTTATACGTTTTCTTTGACGTACCTATTCATTTTCGAAAAAATTTGATACATTATTGATGATGTGTCATAATTCCTTAAAGTCTAATTCTAAAAAAAAATAGTTGGTTTTCGGGAAGCGTATTTCTTCTTAAGGTATAATTAACTGTCGTGTAGAGATGATTTAATATTACATTAAAATTTTATAATAATATTTCAACTGAGTACCACCAATAATGGCTTCACTTGGCGTATAAATTTCCAGTCAGTCAGTCAGTAAAATCGGTTTTGTCAATTTGAGGGACTTTCACAATATAGTTCTTTTCACTGATAAAAACAAGCCATAGTAAGCTGTTGTATACATGAATGCCGAATTTCACGCAGGAGTTAAGCACAGTCAAACAATTACGTAAAAATACAAGAAATGATGGAAAAATGGGCATGGTCATTGGTCAGTGAAAACAAGCAAAATTTTCGTGTGAAAATAATATAATTTACTCTCGCCTCTACAGATTTTATCATTAATAATATATGAACCATGCTTAATAAAATTAAGCATTCATTTTTGTGGTGAACTAAAAACTACAAAATCTTTATAAAAGAATACAAATTTTGTAATCGCTATTTGTGCGTCGACAACTAATATGAAAATATTTTTTTGCTGCTTTTGTGTTCGAATGAATCTCTGCGAGTACTTTTATAATTAACTTGATTTTGGTTACAACTGCACAGAACCATGTCGCGCTTCTCGTAAAGCATTCCCATGAGTACTAAAATCATGTAACTCTCTTATGAATTCCGCTATGGATTAAAATACTATGTGATACACTGGTATCCTTATAATAGATGGAATAAATATGATATCAATTGCGAATGAACCTTTAATACTGTTTTACTACTGTAATTTCTTTTTACAATAATGAGCATGCTTATTATTTAGTTATGTAATTTTATAGTCCTTATATTTGACAAATCTTAGAAATTAAGTAATCGTTGTGACGTCCTATTTATTAACACTTAATTCAATCGTGAATTCATAATTCAGAGAGATCAAAATGCGATATATTATCTGTACTTATTCGCTTATAATATTTAAATTATTCTTGAAATTTGTGTAACGAAAATGAATGTAAATATTATGATATCATAATTTTCATTCACACACAAATGAAAGATATAACAATTAATTACGAACAAATAGTTATTGGTATATTATCTAAATATTTATCTTTTCAAAAGTGCTACAATTTCGCATTTGAGTAATTTTTCTTGGTAATAAAACTCCATTATGGATATATTCAATTCAGTCTGCGGTTATGTTATTTTAATTGATGGAGCCATTTAATCCCACGTATCAAAATCAGTAAATGAAGAAGAAAAGGAACTTTCAGCAGATTGTTGCCTTTAAACTGTACTCACATAAATATTTATCGAAGCCAGATCCGGCGGTGGTAATCCTTTTAATTATGCAATTACTTTGAGGGCGGCCGGATAAAGATGGCTGTCCTTTTCCAGCGCCGACCGCTCTTTGCTACTTTGCTGTATCTGGCCTTTTTTAGTCAAAGAAGCTTTCAGAACGATGTTTGTTTATGTTGCGGACAGTGTCCCTGATATTGACATTATTATAAGTGTCTGAGCTTTTGAAAGCTTTTAAAACGTATCGTTGATAACTTTATGCTTGCAATAATTAGTAACGCATAGTTGAATACAATAAATATAATATTACCGCAGTTGAGAAAAACATAAAACGAAAAGAAAAAGTGATTCTGAAATAGTGAATATCACTCACATGTCTATCTCATGCACATCATTCACACAAAAAATAGCATTATTCATTGACAACTATTGTGAAATAATTTCTTTTATACTTCCCCAAGAAACACATTAAAATAATAGTAAAATTAAAATACAGTAGTCTACTGATAATTATGATAAGAGTTTTTCTCACCCCAATGTACCCAATAATAAAATGAAATATATGATTATAAACTGTAATTTCTCATCAATTCAGATTAACATTAGTTTGGATAAAAATGTTCATAACAATTAGGTACTTAAATATCTAAGTTTTTCATAAAAACGAAATACTAATTACAGTAAGAAATTCTGGAAAAAAAGTTTTGTAAATTATGACGAGTTCTGATTTGATCATTTCATAAAATTTTGAAGAAATGTGCAAATTTTATGACAGAATTTTTTACTGTACATTTAGAATCTCAAGATAAATCTGAATAAATAACACTAATTGATTCCGTAAACATCATTTATATTCATCATTATAATTTCGGAAATTTAAATCAATCAGGGAAACTTTAAACTACTCGATAGAATGATATGTTTACTATAAATATCACAATTTTCTCTTAAACTTAAAAGATTAATAAGTAATAATTAATTAAAAATTTTCAAATATATATTGTCAATAACACTGTTGTATTCAACACTTACGATTATTCAGCTTTATTTAGTTTGAGGATTCCCTAATGCCCCTTTCTATTTCGAGATAATCCTGTGGAAGGTTTGCGCCGTCCTGCAATTTGGTTTTTGATGTAAAGCCACTAAAAAGCTTTGAGAGGCGAATTAAGTATGATACATACAGAAATGTGGGAGATTTTAAAAATACATAAACAAGCACAATATTTTATTTATAAAAAGAACTGTAAAACAAATGTTAAAAGATGAGGGGTAAATATTTCACTCAGTTTTATATACTAGTGAGTTATTTTGATACCATATATATTAAAATCGTAAAGGGTATTAACATAAATATACACATCTCTTTGAAGTTGCGACCATTTTTGTGTCTTTAAAATGAAAAATGTTTCTACACTCTACACTGCGAAAATGATTAATACATTTACGATTTCAGTATGATATTTCATTATTTGTGAAGTTTACATAATGGTTTATTTTGGGTTGCTATGACAACGAAAAACAATACGACTTCAAAATAGTTTGCATTTTAATGATGAAATCACAGATATTTCAAGTTAAGTAACTTAATGGCATGTGCATTGGGATACAGTTACGGGTTACAGCCAATCCAAAATATTCCATTAATGTATCGCAATCATATGCAGAACAGTACAAGGCAGCTAGTATAATGTGAACACATTTTATCATAAAAAAAATACTCTTAGTTGAATTCATTAAAAATACGGTGTTTTTGTATAAATAAAAACAGTACATATATAAGACTTTTAATATTGAACAGAACCTCGTGAATTTAAGTAGCACTTCATATAATTCAAGTATATGGTAAACAATTTATTGATAGCTTATTTGATTAGCGTTTGAAATAAACTAAGTGTACATTTTTTTGAATACAATTTATTCGTGAAAGTAATTTCAATTTCTTCAAAATAAATTATCGCTTTGAAACCAGATGTCAAAATTGATTTGCATATTTAAAACTGCGAATTCTGCGGTTTAGATATCACATGAAATAAAATTATACAATTTATATAAAAAAAGAAAACATTCAAAATCCAAATGAAATTTTGAGACGGAAATTTTATTCAAATAACGACGGTTTGTTTTTAAATTTTAAATACATTTTAAAGGCAATTATGGAAATATTTAGTTAGCATTTCGCGAAAGATTATTCTGCTCGAAAAAATAATACTAAATGGTTTTTCTAGTATAATGAACATTTTTGTTTTATTAACTTTCTCTCCCTAAAAGAACGAAAAGCTGTCCTAGCGGTTATAATGGGAATAATGTTTTGAATTCATTAAGAGCATAGACACTAAAGAGGCAGATAACTGAATTAGTTATGGAATTTTACATATGCGGATAACTAGATTGTGTACAATATGATATATTGATATAGTATATTAGTTATCCACATATAGACAGACTAGTTATGTATATAATATAGTATATTATATACATAACTAGCGAGTACCCAACATGCGGTGCAATGCCACTCAAAGAAAGATAGTGTTTGTGTTTTAATTATGTTTATTGAAGAGCTTTTGAATACACAATATTTTTTGTTTTCCCGTCTGGTGGGTACACGAATAAATCAGAAGGTTTTATGATGTGTGGGCAGGCTACATACAGCTGTCCATGTGAGAAGCATGAATTTTTCAAATTTAGTCGACACACTTATAGCGATTGTCTCTATGCTTTGTCGATAGTCATTACAAATGCGAGTCGCACAGAAAACTGTAGACGTTTGAATCCAACTAGCATGTCCTCGAAAGCATTGGAATGCGTGGCAACAGTACACCTTCTCCTTCAAATTTTCCATTTACGATCGACATTTTTAATTAAACAATTAACACTACTTATTATACCATACACGAACTGAAATGTCACTGTTTGTACCTATTTGATTCCTATTTTTCATATTTTTTATTTTTTTTAGAAACCTTCACGGGTATGTGCACAACAGCTCACCAAAGTTTAATCACAATCGGATGAATGGTATAGAAACGCATACGAGACAAACAAACAAATTTTCATTTTTATGTATATAGAAAAGTAATATTTGTTGTAAATCATTTTATTCATAAGATAAATTAAAGTTATTTGAAAGTAATTTCATTTATCATGTGATAGCATAGAAATCAGTGCTTTGCAATTCATATGATATCAAAATCAAAGATAACATATCAGTATTTATAAAGTTTCTTGCGGAGATCTGTTCAATACATAAACCAAACATGTGATAATTTTAATATTTCATGAATGTTTTAAAACAGTAATTTATCAGATATTGCCAATTATTTTGTAGATGAATAATTATTGTAAAATTATAAAACATTTAATTTAAATGCATGTAAAACTCAATTAAAAAATATTTTTATCAAATCCTTAATGAAATTACAATCTCAAACCGCTGTTTATTTTTGATAAAAGAGGTTTATTTCTCAAGGAAGAGAAACAAGTATCACTCATAACTGAAAGCAGTAACATAATTATATTATCAAATTAATCAATTCTGATTTTAGTTAAGTTGTGTCCTATGTGTTGAAAGAACTTCGTGCGAATCAATACAAACGCGTAAAGATAATGCTCATAAGCAGTTCTCACGCTTAGAACAGAAAAGGTCCTTATTTCTAATGGAGAGCAAATGTAAATATTATGTATTTACTCAAATGAATAATTTGAGATTAATTAGGTTCATGACAGTATCTCGGTCGTAAATGAATAAATATAAGTTTATTTAATTGGGTTAGCTTTGCATTTTGACATATGATTTGGGTGTGTACTACTTAAATGAAATTTTTCTTGCTTTTAATTATTGATGCGTATATGATTCTTGAGTTGAGTTCTTTGCAAGTAAGACCAATGTGATGTATAACTATGCCTATCATGACTCTGATAGGACTCTGACTAGCGCGGGACAGACCATCGAGAGCGTTGACAGGTTCAGATACCTCGGTGTACACATCCCGGAAGACGGTAGCACAAAGAAGGAGCTCGCTATCCGATAAGAAATAGTCGGAGCTGCATTTAACTCAATGCAGACCGTCTGGGACACGCATCTGTACACGATCAAAATGCCATTTGTTCAACAGTTGCATTCTACCTGTCCTGCTTTACGGTAGTGAATCATGGCACCTGACGAAGTGTCAAAAAAACTTTATACTAAACTTCGAGAATAGATGCTTGTGTTGAGAATAGATTGGGTGTGAAGTGGTTTGACTTCGTGAGGAATTCGGAGATTAGGGAACGGACCGGACAACGCCCTGTCACATCGGCGGTTATAGAAAGACCTTGGAGCTGGCTGCGTCACGTGCTGCGGATGCCTCCATAAAGCCTCAATTATGCATGCCTCTTCTTCTGACTTGTGGGATTCCAGCGTTCTGGAAGACCATCGGGTACTATCCATAGGATGTACTCGGCGGAGTTGAGGGACTCTGGCATGTCATGGGATGAAACAAAACGATTGTTGGGTGACAGGGATTCATGGAGACGCTGCGAGGTAGCCATATGCTCCACATAGGGAGCGAATATGGAAAGAAGAAGATATGATTCTATGTAGATAGATTAAAACTGTTAATTATTTGAAAAAAAGTGTCCGGAGCATTTGGTCGCACCACAACAGTTCGACAATTTTATATAAAATACCCAAGACCACTCTGTAGACGTATTATTATTATCACATATCACATGTAGATATGAAATTCTTGTATGATCTAAGCGTTTGCGGTGTGAACATAAAACACAGTTCCGACGTATTAACTACTTTAGACATCCAGTATTTAAATTTCAATACCGTCATCTATGATGGGTACGGTTACTAGTTTTATGTAATGGTCAGGAACATAAATGTGTTTTATTATTATTAAAAAAAGAAAAAGAACATGGCAACAAGATTTCACCGAGAAATCATTATATAAGCGTAATCATTGTACCAAATAGATCACGAAACTATTGCGGTATTCATTCCATAGAGCATGATATTTCACCATTAAATCAATTTGTTATCACTAATATACGATAAATTATGGTGATTTATTAAGTTGCATGCAACTGCGAATAGAGAGTTATTACTGTGTTTTTAATACACACATAATAATGTGTACATTTTCTACAGCCAATACACAGTTATTTGGCACTTTGCCACTAAACTGATCTTATCACTTATAGTAATTTTAAACTTCTGAAGATTCGCATTTAAAGATATTTACACGAATTTTAGCAACGTAGGGCATAGTTTGTTTGGAGTTGGAATTTGAAATAATTTATATACGTTCAAATCTTTTCTATAGCGATATCTCTCGGTTTGAAAATGATTTAATAAGCTAATTCGGAGTGAAACAGTTTCAAGTGATTATCTACTAGTAAGTTTGTAACATTAAATCCTTTAAATTTCATTTTCTGATTAATTTTGTTAAAATTTAGACTTGATATTATTAAACTTCACAGTTTTAAATGCTTTCACTTGTTTATCATTAATGTTTTAATTTGTAAACAAAGACCAGTGAAAAGGCTGTTTGATATTGTTGTTGGTATACAATTGAAATCCAGAAGGGTTAAAAAAGGTTTTTGTTTTGTGATAGAGGTTTGGAAGCAGAATGAGAGACATTTAAATATATTCTTATTTTATAATCTATTTTTTAGCAATTATTATCTAACCCACTTCTGAAGTGAGCGTTGAAATGATTGGTGAACAGCTAAATAGCTCTCTGCTATTTTCACTCATTCAGTGTTCGCCACTTTGATAAGTTATTTGGGTGACTGCCTTTATTTATTCGTCATGATAAAATGTATTTAAAAAAATTTAATTGAAGAGTATTTTTATCTAGATTTTACTTTAAAACATATGAATTCTAACGCAATGAAGGTGAACATTGGTTGGTAAAAAAAAGACGGAGACGGCTCAAGTCACTATTCTTCTGATGTGATACAAAAAAAGAAATAATTTCAGTTTTTTCAACTATGTTCACAAATGACGTATAGTGTCTTTTGCATTCCATGGGAGTAAGTACTTTAACAAGTATACCGGTTATGGATAGGCTTACCAGCTTTGTTTTTAAGAAGCTTTCAACTTCATTTCAAGAATAATTGTTGTAAGTCGATAGTCCGTCTGACTTAAATGTAGAGCAGAAGAAAAACAGTCAGAACTTTGGATGTAAATTCGTATATCGATTTAAAATTGATATTTTACTTTGATAAGGATTTGAAACGTTTAGCCAACCGTTCACCATTTAAACACTGCAGTCAAAGATGTGGCATTTTTTATAATGATAAATATGTTTTCTTTTTTAAAAGAAAGTATACTTTAATTGTTATTATTTGAAATTATCAAAACACATTATTAACTTTAGAACAAAGCTCGCTTTTCCATTTACACACATATTATATGCCGATAAAATACGTATTTTTTTTAATGAATACATTTTTATAAAATTTTATTGTAGTATAGATAATTGCAATGCGTGCATTTCAATGTTCTTATACTTATTTGCAAGTCAACTAAAGTTTTCATCCTAAAAGAAACCGTAGTGAAATTGTTCATACGATCATTTTCTAAAGAAAAGCATGCTGTGTTGAAGATATTTTCATTGTTGCAGGATTAAAAAAAGATGATCTCTTATGTAAAACGTAAAAATCAATGAATTTAAAAAGCACCTTTATTGCTTTCCGTAATAAGTCTCAGGTAAACTACCTGCCCGTAAGTAAACTATTTTCATTATTCTCTTGAACACACAGCATGTCTGATGCTGAGCCAACTTAACAAGAGAGAGCCAAGACTTGGAGCAAGTTTGTTGGCCTATTCAGTGCAGTTGTTTTAAAACTCCATCGTTCTTCCCTCTACAGTTTAACGGAAAGGGAGTTTCCATTACATGAATGGTGCTATGGGGGATCGTAAGTTCACCTAGAATAATGCTCTACATATAAATTGCTTTGTATGTGAGATTAGACGCTCCTGTGGTTATGATAAAATCCTTGAAAATATCGAAAACTTTCCTTTACAGTAAGTATGTGTTAAATAATAAACAAAACTTTAAGCGGATTACTACAACAAAAGAAATTTCTGTAATATTATACTTGTATATATTTTGTTAAAACGTTTTTGGCAGATATTTCAAGAGTCTAATGTATAAAAATAAACGGGGTGTGCTTAACAATAAATTATTGCTAGGTTGTTATAATATCATGTGGATATGAAATTGAATTGAAATTTACGAGGTACTAGCTTCTATAGCTGTTATCATTTTATTGTTTTTGTAATTGAATTTTGATAACAGGTGTCGAAATTTTCTGTAATTTTATAGATAAATCAAACACAACAATTTAAGTCACTCTTGAAATATAATCAATATTTTTTTTCTCTCTGTTTCACTAAATAATTCACTATTATATAAAAGCTATTGAATTTATTTTCAAAATTTTATTTAAGCATTTTAAATAGTTAAATTATGTATGCTTTTGATGTATGTGAAAACTGTTGGAAATGATTTAGAATAGTTTATTTTGACCATGGTCATGTATTAGTCATTAGCCCCATTCTTCTATCACCACTCTATCCAAAAAGAAAAGTTGAAGTCAGTTCTCGTAAAACAACTGCTGTTGATATAAGTTCTTCTAGGAGTAAATACGAGTAAAATCCGAACTGGAAGCGGACATCTTCAGGAGCCTTTCATCTTAGACAGGAGTTATTAGATAAATTAAATGAATCTTTAAAATTCAGTTAACAAATAAAAATTTGTGTCTGACCTAAGAGAGTTTCACAAAATAGATAATTAATAAGTAGATTTACAAATTTTGGTTAATTTAAACATAAAAAAAAAATCAAAATCAATATTTTGACTGCACTCATTTTGATATTCCAGTTGTAGTATCGTTTTTTTGTTGGTTACCATGCTTGGAAAATTCTTGTTTTATAAGTGGATTCTTGAGCTTTTTCAAATAATAATAATTTTCATCGTTTTATTAAATAAAGGAAATACCACTTTAGTTTGAAAATGTGATAACAAAAAATTTGTTTCAATTTGTACAAAGCGTTTGGTCAAATAAGACGGATCATATTTTGAAAAATTGTTGTCATTTTTCAATGATATGCATTTTCATAATCAATAGTCTTTTAGTTATATTTTTCCATAGAAGTAAAACTATGTATCTATAATGTTTTAATAAAACATGTATATACATTTCCTTTTAAAAATAATTAACATATTTCTGTAACTTTTAGAAGGATTCGGCTATTTACATAAAGGATGAAAAATGCACGCATTAAAAAATAATTTGCTAAAATATTTTGCATTTCATGATTGCTTGAAGTGAAATTATTTTTACGAATGTTTCACCGCCTGAAAATATTCCTTAATCACAGTTTCCGGGGACAGTAAAAATTTTCAAAGGTTTAAACTGTTGAATTACGCGTCGTCCCCGGGGGCGTAGCGATAAGGCTCCCGAGGACGTCGATTAAAAATGATTAACGCGGGATTGCCGTGTCGGGGTTGCCCGCCACCCCGCCGATAGGAAATTGCTCCGCGACGGAAACGGAAAGGTCTACTCATCCCCTAATTGTTTCCCTCTAATGAAAACCTCACCTAAAATATCCGCCCAGATGTGATATTATCACGGAGAAATTTTTGCAAACGCTTCGGGCCATCCGCTTCAGAGCAAACAGATTCTGAATTGTTATATCCGATTGGGAGTTTATGGTTATTAAATAATGGCTTATTTTTTCGGCGAGCTTATAATGAAAGAAAAATAACAAAGTATACTTAAATAAATACGGGTTAAAATAATTCTAATCGTTCAATGTAAACTTCGTAACCATTTTTTTTTAAATTTCGATCCAATAGGCAAAGTAAAATTTCCTGAAAATGTTCTACCTACAAGGCCTAGGAAATGTAAAAAATCTTTTTTGAAAGACTAAGAAATTAATAACAATAACATAGCAATTTACAATGTACTATATATATTATTGTAAAAATCAAGAAAAGTCATTCAATGTAGACCTAATCGGTGAATTCATCATTGACAGCATTAAAAATTGTTTCGAATTGCATCGTCTTTTCAAGGTTGAAGGTTGAAGATTAAGGGTATGGAAGATGATGAAAATATGACAAGTATTGTTATACCTCTGGGTTCAAATTACTATGGATGCTATTAAATCGATTAATAAAATAAACGAATGAATGTTTCCATTCGAATATTCTAACCTGTGGTCGGACGAGGCTCCGGAGCGTTACCACTCGGTTACGAAACGGAATACATGACGTAAAAAAATATCTTGCAATAATCTTATGAAAAAGTCTGTTTTATATTAATCAAAGCATTCAAAAGCAAAATTTGATTTTCTCTTTGTAGTTATAACCTAAATATTTTACAGTTTAGATAATGTAAACTTTCTGAACGACGAAATAAATTAAATTGCTTGTGCACGAGAAAATATTTGTGTTACGTCGGTTTTTTTACATTCCTTGTTTTGAATGAAGTAGTAAAACAGCGGATTTATAAGAAGGTTGGTTTAAAGCGTAATAAAAAGGAGCTATTCAAAATTCTCATGGTGTTCAGGCGAAATATGAGAATTATTTTTACTTCCCATATGAAACATTATATGAAAAACCTAATTTACTTTTTAGTCGGCGAAGTGGGAATTTATTATTTTTTATATGCAACGTGCATACCAAGAAGGTTTTTTTAGGTGAAAAAATTCAGAATAAATTATCCATGATATTGATATTTTCCAAAATTATATTGTTATTATTTACAAAAATGCTTTTATTCAAGTAAGTGTTTGACTGAGATAAGAGAGAAAAGGACGGATAAACAATTAATAATTATTTTGCAACGATTTATTGGGAATTATGATATGAAGCATTGCATGCATTTAAAAATGAGATAAGACAAGCCAAAAAAAAATTAATTGAAGTTTTTAAACAATAGCATTAAGAAGATAAAGAGTGAGCGTATTTCTCATTTCTTTAATTGCCTCACTAGCATTTTCTAATTTCGTTACATATTCAATTTCGTCACGATTAATGCGTACAACAAAAATCAATTATAACGATCTTTGTTGTAGCCATATATTTTTGATCGTAATAATCATTCATGACGTCGTGCATCTGCATAAACCATGCAAAATAATTTTCATCGTATGGTTCCATTCATTGTCATTTTAACTATTGTTTGAGTTAACTGTGTTTGAAAAGTGGCGTCGGCAGTTAGCACGGCCGGGGAGGAATGGAAAATCTATTTCAATGAAACCCGAGACATGAAATTAGGAAAATAATATATATATTGACAATTTAAGCTAGAAAGGAAACAACAATATATTTCTTCATACAGCAGTATTTTATAATGGAGACAACAGTGAACTAGTATATTTTTTTTTTGAAATGAAAAGTGTTGTGATAGCATAAAATTGAAAGAATCATAAATAACTATAAGTGATGGAAACAGTCGGATAACTCTTAATATTTATTCTCTCTGTCTGACTCAATGTAGAACTGCTATGAATAGAATAAATTTCTCGATTTCATAAAAAAGTCGATTCCAAAACAACACAACCTCACCTTTTTCTTGCCCAAAAGTACAGGATAAAAGACGTAGGTAATTTTTGGGAAGTTTTGCTAAGATCGAAATAAAAATATCACTGAATTTTCATTATGTCAAAAACATGCTAATGGAAAATATATCAACAGAACATTTCTTTTGTATTTGGCTCTCCTGAAATGCTATGCATGTCATTATACACATCAAAATATAAAAGGTAATTTTATGTAGTTAAAAAACTATAGTTTCATGTCATAACATAAAATTTAGTTTCAGAAAATAGGAGATTTGTTAAACAATTCGAAATGCTTGAACTATGAATAGAGAGTTAATATGGAATCGATTTCCCAGTTCAAAAAACAAATATTTGAAATATCGTAATAACAGGAAAGTACATTGAATATTTATCAGACAGCTAGCGCCGCAAATTGCCTGTATATTTAGCATAATAAAAAATGCACCGGCTATTGCAACGGATTGCAGGCAAATTCAGACAAAGGCTTACATCTGCATTGCTATAATCAGTTGCCTGGGCAGAGTTGCAATTCACATTTTGTCCAGATTAAAAAAGTATGTTACACACCCTGATATTAATTATGCAAAAATTCTTTGAAGGTATTTTTATTATTGAATTTAATTTAAGAAGAAATTTGTGACTAATTTATTTGCATGATTAATGTATATTATTTGAACAAGTAATTCGGAATTCCTAAGAAAATTTAATTTAAAATATCGACAAAATAGACAATGAAATTTCACTTGGAGTAAGATGCAAAATGAATGATTACAATCAAACCGTTATTGAAAATAAAATAGTTTTTTTCTATAAGTCATTATTAATTGGTCAATAATGATTATTAAACGATAAATATTACATTTTGTTGACGTCACAGCTAATAATTGCCAATGTGCCAGATATTTTAAAATTTGAAACCACATGAGGTAAACTCGAGAAAAATCACTTATCTTCATGACATCAAATGTCAAATTAAAAAAATCTTAATTTTATATGGACCTTGCTGGAACCTCAACTCAGAAGCATCTGATCACTAGAATAAAGTTCTTTTCACTAAACCACAGAAGCCACACTATCATATTTTAGCAAAGACATCCACACAAATAAATTGACTTCATTTTATTATGCAAATGCTAAGCTCAACACAACCTTTTTTGATTCGTAACAATGGCCCACGCAATATCCGAAAAAATCAACAAATTTAAAACCTGTAATCCTATTGCTTATAATGATAAATATTTGTATACATTAATGATAAAAATAAGTCTACGTAAAATTATAATATTAAATAATTGTTCAAAAATAGTCTTAAAGTACAATTAGTCTATTCAAAATTTCAATTTCATTATCTAATAATATAAATATTAGATAATGAAGTCATTCAACATGGATTTGTGTTTTTGATACGTGACGTGGAATGTATAAATATTGTATTTCCAGAATTATTAGAAACTCGAAACGTTGAGTGCAGATACAAAGAGAATGCAGGTATTCTAACGTCACTGACACTTCCAAAAATAGAAACCCATCCCACATTTTCTCTTTTCTGCAACTCTTCGCCTCTTGCGTTTTACCGTTTTCCCACTGGAAGATGTATAGCGGGAAAATCCGAGATTGCGCCATTAGCTGACTCTGAGAGCCTGCCAGGTAAGAAAAACACGACTTGTAAAGTGTTGCATGTTGTTAAATGCCAGAAAATATATTGCTTAAATTATATTTCAATCAAAAACACTGTGGAAAACTACTATATTTCATCAAATAATAGAATGTGCAAATTGACAGGTATTTAAAAATGGCTTACAATTAAATGCACTTTTGTTTAGATCATATTCACTTTCATAAAAATACTTTTCACTTATAACAAATACATTACACAAAAAACAAATTCTGTCACTAAAAATAAAGTCATCCCAAATAATAAAATATATTTTAACATTGCAGAAATATATTACACTTACGAAAAAATATTTTCATATAGATAAAATAGTTTTCACTCAATATACTCACACTTTGAAATCGATAGTTGCACGAAGCTGAAATGTCACTTATTCTTCCACCCTATATTGGCCGCCTATATTGTCTTTGCTCTACGAATAAGAATACCTTACACAAACCAAACCAGACCAACCCTAACATAACCTACTACAACTTAACTCACTTTGTTGAAAGAATCCTTGACTAAGTGGAAACTATTAAAATCAAATTTTGAGAGTACTTAAGTTAATACAATCTAATTCAAAATGCAAACTATCGAATTAAAAGTTCAAGTGAACACTATCTAAAAGTGAAATTATTTATAACCCTTTAAAAATTATGATCTGTTTTGATGTAGAACAAAGTATCATAATTTTTTTTTACAGTTTTCAAGAGATGACGCTTGAAATTACCAATGTTAATTGAACTTCAGGTTTCCAAATGCTTCGATTGCTTGTCTTCGGCATATATTTCAATAATTTGTAAATCGTCCTGCAAACAGTAAACAAACCTTCAGTGGTACCTAATAGAATGAAAAAAAAAACGCCAAAGTGTGCAGTGAAATGTTGAGTAATATTACATTACATTGGATTATTTTTTGAAATATTTAAATCGATAATTTTTTTAGCCGTATACACTTCCAAAGATGAGAAAATCGAGCCAATCGTAGGATATCTCAGATAGAAGGAGAAAGTTAAGTCAAAAATACTCTTGTTTTTTTCGTTACATTTTGTGTGTGACCTGAATATGCCCACAAAATTCGGGAATGTTATAGCGATATAATAAACATGGAATTGAAAAATTTAAATGTGTTACTAAAGTTCTATAAAGTAATATTAATTAAGATAAATAATGCGCAGTCACATATTGAAAAAAATTGAACGTAATTGACTGGAACACAATGGAAAGCAAAATAAAAGGAGAATTATTATTTTTTATTGTAAACCACAGTAATTGTGTGAGATCCGTAGCTGAATGATCTATGCTGGGCTGATACCACTCAACCCTATCCGATGATGTAAACCAATGGTTTCCAAACTTATTACGCCCATGGTCCCTTCTTAAAGCAAAACCCTCACCATTACCCCCCTAATAATAATAGAAAAATTAACAAATTTAATTTTGATGTGAATTGAGGTGAATGTAAAAATAAAATATAAATAAAACATTTTGATATTTTAAGTAGTATGTATTGAAATTATAGCCTTTGCTTTAAAATACAAAAACACAACGAATCCCGAAATTCCGGGATTCGAAGCCCTAGTTGTGTGTTTGAATGAACACGTGCAAGAGATAAAAAATCTGTTAGTTACCTATTCCCAATGGATGTATAAAATTATATGTCCCTATGTTTAAAAAAAGATTATGTTATGTAATTTAACATGTCAGCGTCCGTGGCGCAGTTGGTAGCGTCGCTGGCTACGGTTACGGATGTCTCGGGTTCGATTCCCGGTGCGGACGGTTTTCATAGATTGATCTTTCAATCGATTTATGGATTTCTGTTCATAGTCTGAGTCCTCCCTCCCACGCGCCTATCCCATTCTGACGGGGCGCAGCGAGAGCGATTAGCTAACCACTTGTTCTCTCATAGCCCTATCCTTCTATTCCTACTCTCTTTGAAAAAAAAAGAGAGGTTGAGCAACTGAGTAACAAGCAGTTCTCGTAGAAAAAGTCTGTTAATATACCTCCATTAGGAGACCATATGCTCAACAATGGGAGCGGACATGGAATTTTTTTTTTTACATTTATTATAGATATATTATATATACAAAGCAAAAGTGAATAAATGCATTGTATTGAACAAAAAAAAAGTTCCAATAAAATATGGCATTTTTTAATTTCATTCGCTCCGGTAAAACCCGCTCCGATAAGTAGAAAGACATTCAATTTAGTAAAAGCAATTTGACAGAAAAAAACCAGATGAATTAGCTATTATCTTTATAAACAACTGGTAAAATTTATTACCTATGTCGACTGGTATTTTGTGAATGACGAAATTTTTTGTTGTCGATAAATTATGGAAACATTTATATAATGCAGAATCTAGATTTAAAAAATTGATCTTATTTTTTTTTTTAGAAGAAACTTTTCGTACCATGTCATTTGTATGGATTGGATTGGAATCCCCGCTAAATGGATTGGAGCTAGAATTTAGCGTATTTGGGCTCATTCTTATTTAAAAAAAATCTACTATCTTATGTTGTATTGAGTCAGGATTCAAATGCAGTTTTTTTGATATTTGTATCTTTATAATAATGGAGCTAATGATTAATGATTAATTAATTCCCGTTACCCTTAAATGCATGATTTTCAACTTTTAAATAAAAAAAATACTTTCAAATGCAATGGATAGTTGTGATTACAGGAAAAATAATCAAAAAAACTATTTAATATTTTTTTGATATATTTTCACCTAGAAACCATCTCTGCTGGAGCACTGCCTGCTCAGTTAGATCGGCTCTCGATTAGTGAAATCGTACAGATACCAAGCAATCGAGATCATCTCTGGGAGCGTGCATCCTCAGTTCAATCGGTTCCCGATTAGTAAAATCCTACACAGACCAAGCAATCGAGACCATCTCTGGGAGCGCTGCATCCTCAGTTCGATCGGTTCCCGATTAGTAAAATACTGCCGATACCAAGCAATCGAAACCATCTCTGCTGGAGCACCGATCCTCAGTTAGATCGCTTCCCGATTAGTAAAGCCCTACGGATACCAGTCTGATGAAACTTTGAGCCTTAATTATGACGTGCGATATACCTGGCTCCTAATCTACAGGGCTCGCGTATAAAAACTATGAATGTTTATTTTTTTTTCCAGCTAGTTGATAAGAATAGATTACGCTGGAGAATTAAATATATCAATTGTAAATAAATAAATCTCTTCGCATTTGTGTTGTAGTTCAAACATAACAAACTTAACATGTATGCATTATTTTTTTTCTTTTGTTTTATTCATGTAAACTCTCAATATTATATTTTTACTTATAATTTTAAAATACAATGCAGAATTATTTATAAGGAAAAAAACTAAATAAAACGCTTGCTTGGGAGACTTCGCATATGCTAAAAGGGTTAATTACGAGAACGTTTCACCTCACCTGCTAAACAGTTGCCTCTTCATCGATGTGTGGGCACTCTCTGCACGGCGTGCCATCCTTCTTCTCGTCGGAGTCCCAAGTTTTGATCTCGGACGAAATCAACGCGTCCAAACTTAAAAGTATTGCTTCATTGACGTCCACTTCTTCATAACAGTATGTACCATCTTATGTTTTTTTAAGTAAATAGAAGGGCGCATTTAAAATTGCACAGGTCACATTTAAACGGCTTATTTTATGTTTTTTTAAAGTTTGTAAAAATGTAATCCAGAGACGAGGACGTAATTTTACATATGTCTTAAATTTACATATTTCAGGTTTCCGATTTTACCCCGACATTATAAACACTATCAGAAAATTTTAATAGTAAAAATTTTGTCGGTAAACCATTTTTTTGTAAACCATTTGTCGCGCACATTTTGTCTTTAGACCATTTGTCGTGGAACCATGCCAGAAAACCTCCGTGTCGTCCTACCATTACCGGAGCACCGTCAGTATCAACAAAGAGGATATTACTCAAGAGCATAGCTTTTAAATCGAAAAATCTTTTCAATTCGTTAAATATTGTTTTCCCTTTCTTATCAGTTTCCAAACATTTACCCAAATAACAATTCATGGGAAATTTTTTCTCCTTTTAGAAATCTCACATAAGCTAAAAGTAATGTTTCGTTTCCAGCCAAAGTTGACTCGTCAAGTTGTATAAAGAATTCAGATGTTTTTAAGAACTCGCATAAATAATTTTCTACGCACTAAGCCATTTCGTCAATCCTTCTTCGTAGTGAATGATTACTTATTGGAATTCTTATTATAGTATCGAAGCTGGTTTATGCAGCACGGTGCGTATTACTTTACTTACAGCTGGTAGAATAAACTCTTCACCAATGGTGTACGGTTTTCCGGACTTTGCAATCAGTAAAGAAATGTTATAAGAAGCACGCAGTCCATCGTCATCTCGCTGAGATGTTGTCGCTAATAGTTGTCTGAATTACCGTGTTTTTAAATATTGTTCTTTGATTGTTTTCAAAAAAGTTAAATCTTTATCTTTTGTCGCTATGGACTTTTGTTAAGTGGTCCTTAAGCTTAGAAGGTTTCATTGATTTGTTCGACAAAGTTTTATTGTATAGAAGGCACATAAGTGAAGTAATATTTTCTGGTAAACAATATTTTGAATATTCAACACTATATTGTCTGCATTTTTTTCTCGACTCACTCATACTGCTTTCTGTAAAAAAAACAACACAAATTAAAGAAAATAAAACAAATTATCTTTTTGCAAAAAATCGCATTATTATCAAAAAAATACAAAAATATAATATTGAAAAATACAACTGTTTTATAAATTAACTTTAACAAAACTATAACTAAGCGTAAATAAATTTAATATATTCTGTCAAAAAGAAATCTTATATATTTAAATATACTTACGAAACGTACAGTATCTTCGTAATAATACAAAAAATTATACAACTTTTTGTTAAAAACTAGGAACATTTGTTGAATGCACTGCACATCATGCACGGAACAGAACTAAATTGTTGATTGGCACGACTTTTTTACAGTGTCATATTTTAGACAATTTATAACATTTAGCGGCTAGAATCCGTTCCTGTTTAAGCCTGCATAAGAAAGACGGCCGGGGTTGGCCTGGTTGTAAGGTGGCGTGGCAGGATGGTTGTAATTACTTTTTTTTATGTACTATTACTCTGGACGTAAAAATCGTTACCAAAAATATTTATTGCTATTTATTTTAACTTTCATAATAATGAGAATGTGTTACAACTATTTTTTTATATAAACCTTTCACGGACCCCCTGACACTGTCTACGCACCCCCAAATTATTTTTTATTTACCACAGACCCTTTCAGCAGTCACACAGACCCCTGGGGTCCGTAAGAACCACTTGAAAATTACTAATGTAAACGGAGCGAAGAGGAAGAAAAAAGCTCACTTCTAGTTCTCTTTTAAAGCCATTCTAATATAGTCTCTTCCGGTGAAAGGTTATCTTAAACTTTTTTTTATTTAACAAAAACTTTTATTGAGAGTTTATGAGCAAACATGTCTGAAAAAGTCTTTACCCAAAAAAATATCTCCATTAATGTAAAACTTGTTTCCGTACTTCGTCCTGACGTGCAAATATCGCAATTGGAGACCACTGGTCTAAAGTCTAATGTTAATTATTTTGATAAAAACACTAAGTAGTATTGTATGGTTCCTCAGCAATTTGTATTACGTAGTCAATGGAGTAAATGATAACGACATTTCCAGTTTAGTTTATGTCTTGTCAATAAATTAGTTTTATGTGCCTAGTTGTGTCTGCCAATTCGGATGGGAAGTTATGCATACTTTGCTAAGGGAAGTTTTAATGAAAGGATTGGAAGAATGACGCACTCGTGTAGAAGACGGACGGCATTATCGGATTTAATCAGCGAGGTCGTTTCAATTTTTTCCCTAGCTAGAAGAAAGAATGACGTTGCATAAATTTAATTATCTAATTCTTTAGATTGTATGGATTATTGGTAAAAGAATAATGACTTCGATGAAAGAGTGTTAATGGAATTGTTATGAGAGAAAATTGCTTGCGTGTATTATTACATACATTACGACAGATAACTATTCACTAAAATATTAAACTAAAAAATGAACAATAAATCTTGAAACGACATCCATGAAAACTTGAAACCGTTTCGTTATATTCTATATATCGAGGGTATATTGACAGAAAGAATTTAGTAATAAAAGCAAGTTCTGAGGTAATTCCATTTAAATCATTATTTTTTAAAAAGTATGTTTTCTACCAAGCAGAATTGTTTGTGATTTTGAAAGATTTTTTATACATTAAAAAAAGTAATCTTTTTGGTACAAATCATGCTTTCTGCCAGAATAAAAAAATAACAATATGACAATACTGTTACTATTTCGAAGCCATTATATCATATGAATAAACGCGTTTTACCAGTACGTATAATGTTAAATTCTCTACATTTTGACATTTAAAACGGAAAATCATCAAGAATTGACTTAATGCTTTCTGTCAGTATACCCACGATACAGTATTTTTTAATAAACCTGCCACGGCTTCCATTCAGCTGATTTAAATTTTTAGCAAAAAATTATTTGTATTGTATAACACAACACAATTTATTGTCAGTTTTTTAGAGCACAAGTCATTAAAATATATAAGAACACGCCAATTCCGGTTGTGGATGTTACAAATCTTAAGTGGGTTTTATTTAATAGTATATCACGAGAACTAGCTCTTATTAAACAGCTTAATCCATCTATTCTGAAAGTATAAGGAAAGAATTTGGAAGACTTATTATCCAGCAGCTATGTTGAAAAAATGTGCAACATGGGAAAAGTTAAAATTATACCGAGAAACACTGATTTAGAAATTGGTAGAAGGGGATGATATTTCGGAATTAAATAACAATTGTTAATAATACCATCATAATAGTTTGTTCATTGAATAATCACTTGAATTTAAACCTAAGAAATATTTTTACACGTTTTGTAATTTCGCATTTGAAAATGAAGTCAATTTACACGACACATTGAACAAATGGATAAAATAGAACAGAGAAACTGATCCTGATTATCATAAACATGTAATAGGAGTACAAACAAATTGTGTTTTATTTAAAAAAAAAAAATGAATAAAAATAATAGATGTTAGACAGACTTAAACAGATGTTAGATACTCTCTAGAATGGCACAAAAATAAAATCCTGTTTTGGCAAACTCAATAAACATTCTTTTGAAAAGTCATTTAGAAATAAATTGTCAATTATTATACTAGTGTCTAAAAAAATATTCTTAAGCACTAACATGAAACAATTCCAAAGTATTCCCTCTGTTGCTTCTTACTTTACTAAAGCTCTTACTTTAAAACAATTTCATATGCATAATCATAAGCTAATTTTCTCAGAGTATGCAAATATTTAGAAACATGTTTTAAAAATGTAGATTTTTGTGTAAGAAGCTTTGTGTATTGAATTTACAGAAGTTTAATGCATGTAAAACACAAGCGCTGTGTCTACTTTACGGTCTCTGTGAGATTAATTCTCTCTTTAACATCAAAAGTTGTAGGACGACCTCTCTCTACCCTTTTTATGGATCGTCCATATGCTAAAATATTGAATAATAAAAAAAATATTGCTAAAACATCGTCGTTGCGCCTTCAAAATCGGTTATGTTTTTTTTTCGAAACTGCAAATACAAATTACAATGCCTGTCCTTACAACATTGAAATATTTTTTAAAGCAATTCCAGAATATCTTTTATCATAATCGTATTTTTTCCACGGTATACAAGGTTTAAAAAAATCTAATTTTATTTTTAATAATTTTCTATGGAAATAGACGATTAAAATTGCGCCTTTTTTACATGCCGTTTATATAATAGTAAAGTAAACCATATGGTTTATATAACAGTCAAATGCATTTCCTGACAAATTAAAGTTGACGTAAACATAGCCGGTTTTGAGGAATAATTTTACAATTTTTGTTAGAAAAAACCCATTTCGTGGAAAATATACGAAAACGACGACATTCTGTCTTGTTCATAACTGACAATATTAAAAACAGAATAACTATTCAAGTAGCATATTAAACGTTCATATTCGAATCATCAAAGCTTAAGGAAAGTGGTGTTTGGTGAATATTTTTTTAAGACGTGAACGAAGTTGGATTGTCTTTTTATATGCAACTGTATTTAATAGTTTTACATTGCGGTCATGTTTGCAGCCTTATCGAGCTTTTGATTGGTGCTAAATAGTTTGAAGATTACAAGAGTAATGCGGTAAATCTTTGCAAGTAATTTGCTGGTTAAGGAGCAATACAATTTTATACTAATACGATGGTTAGAGGTGTGAAGACATGTATTGTAGACGCTTAGCGTCAATCCCGATTACATCTTTTTTCAATTGGTGAGATTCCATCTTTATGAAAGGCTGTCATTGTTGAGTCCATTCGATAGGATGTAGATAAAATTTAAGATTAAGCAAAGCAATTAATAAGAAATCTGTGTTGGAAGGTATATTCATTTTCAAATTCAACCCAGTTTTTTCAATATTTTCTATTTAGAAAATTAACTATAATTGTGCTTATTTTCAAAAAATGTATGAAGTTGCTTGTGTATCTCATATTTATTTGCTTTTTATTTGAATAAATAAATGATAATTTATATTCCGAATAGACATACGCCCTATTCAAAACTTTCAGAATACCATAAAGCTATTTAATATTGAATACAGACAAAACCCTCTTGTTTATGCCAAGATCAAATGAGAAATTTTTGCATTTTAATATGTCAAAACTTTTTACTCAAAACCATACAAAGAAAAGAAATTTTGACGTTTAAGATTTTTATAAGATAAACATTCTTGATAATTATATATTATAAATGTTATTATTTATAGTATGAATTTTAAAATTAGGTCATCTTTTGAAGTAATAAGGCCTATTATAATTAAAAGCATGATAGGCCATGCTTTTGTTAAAAAATATATATATAAAATAAAAAATATTTCTGTATATCATTCACACAATAATTTTTTTTTGAAACATTAAAATAATTAATGAACATTTCGAAGTTTTAAACACTGTGATTAGACGCAGAATATTCATTCAAACTTAATATATAATTAAATGATATAAATTATGTTAGCTTTGTTTTTAAAATACATATTTTAGAATCGACAATCTTTTAAAATCACTAGTTAACTGACCGCATGGCACTTTTCTAGGCAATATATTGCGCATCAACACGCAGCTTAATCTTGGGGAAAATTATTTGTAAAGAGGCAGTGGGAAGGAGTGATGAATCGTCCAAAATTTGAAACTTTTCAAGATATCTCCTCTTCTTACTTCACTTGTCATATACTTCAAAGTGATCTTCAAATTGTGACAATTGAATTTCATTAAGGCATTTATAAATTTCGTTTTGTAATAGCATTCCTTGGTGAATCTGGTGGTTGAAGATACGGTGTATATTTTCAATTAATAATATTGAATCTGTTATAATTAATGTTTGATTGTTTACGAAAATATATTATATAATCTGTACAATAAGAGAAACCGCATAAATAGATGAAGAATTAAGAAGCAGTACAGAGATTTTTGCTGATTTAATATTATCAGAAGTAATTATTTCTGGTTCCTGTTTTGCTCTAAAACCTTAGTATATGATTATTAAAACAATAATGATAATCGATTAAAATTATTTGGCCATTTAAAACGATAAATTTTTACCATCATTGAGTCTAAATGAGATACATTTAAAAAAATTGATTTCTGAAGATTGTTTATCATTTTCTTTATTTCATCATAAATAAATTATACTGGAGAGAAAAAAAAAATATTTTTTAAAGTATTTTTTATGATAAAAGTAAGCCCAAGGAAGATGTGCAATATTCCATTTTGAAAAATCTTGTCATTCTAAGAAAATGTTTTTTTTATTGATAGTATGTTTTTGAACCAATTCAACAAAATTTGGCACATATTCATTATTCATATAGTGGCATATACATTACTTGAAAGTTACATCATAAAGAAAATCAAAACTGATCGGGTTATCAATTAACAAATAGTTTTCACACGTTCAAATTATATGGTTATATTTTCGGTTTCCATAACCTAGTTGGCAAGCTGGATTCAAATCTCAAAATAAACATTTTATACATTGATTTTTTAATCTACTTATAGATAATATGCATGGTTGCTTCTATTTCGTACCACCTACAAACTTTATGCGGTTTTGAAACCAGCAAGAAACAACAAATAGCTTAGAATATAAATAGCTTACAATAAAATAGAATTTTCTTTCCCAACTCTATAACATTCTCCAGTCTGAAGAGAGAGTTTGCGGTGTTTAGGGGATTGACTTATAACCGACTGCCGTTAATTATGAGTAAATACTGTGTAAATACTTTATAAATAATAGTATTATGGTAGACATTACAACGGTAGAGTCTAATTTTACACTTATAAGGTTAAAGAATCAAAGTATTTAGTTCTACAAGAATTAAAGCATTTGATTGATAGCTATTTCAGCTTCACAATAGCGAAGGGTGAATTTTTTTGTTTTTATATTGGAAGTCTACAAAGTAAATGCAAATTGAATCAGTAGGTACTTCACATTCAAGATAAAGTGAATAGATTTTAGAATTTTTACATTCAAGCCGTTATTGAAATTTAGAAAATTATACATTTCCAGCAAAGTTATCTTCTATTTAATATCCTGAAGTATTTGCGAAATGTCGAATAATACAAATTAATGTCACACAATTAAAACCAAAGAACGACTTCTTCGCCGTGGGTATATTATATTAACTTCACCCCTAGGCCCCTTTGGGCGGGAAAAACAAGCTCGGAGTGACAGGGATGGAACGCTTTCCATATGTTCTTGTTTCTCCCTCCATCTAGCCCTCCGCAGGCTGTGATTAAATTGCTAGGCGATCAGTCGACTCTCAGACGCCCAGGCGACCGGTTGCCACGCACTTAACGCGATGAAAAATAAATCGCAATCATTTTTGTCTGTATAATACAATGCATTATGAAACAATAAACCCCACCACAAATTAAATCAAACAATCAGGACCGTCTGTGAATAATTTAATATTTCCGATAAACTGTGAAACAAAAAGCAGTGAGTGTTGTTCTCCATTAAAATAATTGATAAATTATACCAACTTAAATTGTTCATTTAAAGCAAATTTTTTCGATTATATAAAAAAATCGTGATTAGTTAAAAAAGTGACTTTTATAATTCATTTACTATTTAAAATATTTCACTATAAAAAAACAATTCAACGAAGGTTAATTAATTATTATGAGGTTTTAACGTGTCATTTTTTAAAAACAAGCATAATTTAAACAAACGTTGACTTTACAGTCGTATGTACAGTTAATTAGTATGAGTGATTTTGGGGTTGTGTCTTTATTAAAGTTTTGAGAGGGTGATGCTGACAAGGGATGCTTCACCAATGTTCTTAACCAGATCGACCACCAAAAACCAAGAGGTACAAATATACAATATTAATCGGAAAACTTGTTCTCCTGTACCAACTAGTACCTAAGTTGGTGGCTTTGTAGACTTAACGGAAAATTTGTAAGGGACGGATAAGCCGCAAGGTCACTGAAAGGTACTCTGTTATTATTCAAAAAGAGTTATGTCCACATTTCGCCACGGCTCGGTGGGCACTGCTCAATAGCGGATTTGAATTAAGTAGTCTTCGTATATTTCAGTGGTTACGTTTGTTTTGTTCTTATATTCATTTTTTTCGAAAAAAAATATTTTACCGAAAACATGATCGTAAATTATATTTTTTTGACAACGCTGGTTTATTTTGGTTAGTTCTGTATTTTACAAGCTTAACCCATTGCATACTGACTTAAAAGCAAGCATATTAAAAACTAAAATCAAATAAAATAAAATATTATATTTTTTAAAATTTTAAAATTTTATATTAATTTTCGTAATAAAAATAACAATAATGTGATAACATAAAATAAAAATGAATTTGTAATTTATATTCTACTATTTATTAAACCTTGAAGGTCTTAGTGTGTAAGGTTGGTCAGTTAAAAATGTTTTTATAAAAAGTAATGTTTTTTACCGCAAATATTGACGAGGAAGAATATATATTATATTAAATTCAGTAATTAAATTTATAATATCTGCGTTTTATTAAATTATTGTTTCATCTATGATTTTATTTATTAAGTTTAAGCATTAACAAAATCAAATTAATGTAGTACGATTTTAAAATAAAGGGAATTGAGCTGAAAGTTTGCATTTCTTTACAAAGCTTCTGTCGATAAAAGAAGTCGTAAGCTTTTTAATTATATAGGATAAGCTTAATTTTTTCCATCGAGATATTAACTGAAACAAACTTTTTGAATTTAAAATGTAATATTCAAAATTAAATTGAGTTTTTTCATTCTCATTAATGAAAAAGTTTAATGCGAAGGTAAAACCGTGTCATTTTCATTATATAGGATGATTGTATATAAAATATACCGCTAAAACGTAGAGTTTTCCACTTGCATACAAAAAAGTTAAACACGCCGCTATTACGGGAATACCTTTTTCTGTAAGAAATTTTAATTAAAACCTTCCGGAAAACTTCGGATCCATCCCTAATTTTTTCGACAAAAATTGGTTTTTGTTCAACGTACTAAAATAACTTTTTTTGAGAATAAAAATGAAAAAAGTGTCCCGGCTTATGTGGTAGATATACTCTCGTTTCTACTCCATTTAGGTTCACAAAATTCATTCCTTAATGCTTTGTCTCTTGGGTATTTCCGTCTCATAGTTCCACCCTCTTTTATTATGAGGTCTTCTCGAGTGGTCTTAGAATATTCCATAAGTTGGACATTTTTTATTGCTGCACTAAAATCTTACTCTTTTAGTATCGAAGGTTCGTATCTGGTAGTGCGCGAAAGACTTTGATAATGTCGTTTACTCAAAAAACATACATCACCATCAATCACTCTGAATTCATCGAAATATGCAATTTTAATAGATTTTTTCTGTATAAACTTTGCGTTTTCATCGGTATCTTTTTATTAATAAAGCCAGCCTTTTGCCAATAAAAACATTCATATAGAAAAGTCCAACGGGTAACTCAAATCATGCAGCAATATATGATGTCGATTTATATTAGATATGTATGTATATGAACAAATATTTGGCATTACAGCTCATACTACTAGGCCACAGAAGCCAACATGCAATTTAGCCCTCTAGGTGTTAATGTGTATGCCACTCCACTTTGCAGTATTATACCTGATTTTATTTTTTGTCTCTTCGCGTAATGCCAAGCGCATCGCACTCTTTCTGAAAATTTAATTATGTTTCTATTCTGGTAAACTATTTTAACATTGGGTATTCCTGCAATGCCAACCCTTAAATTACGCGAAATATCTTTTTTCAGAGAGAGTAATATAAAAATATGTTAAAAAGATAACTAATGCTTAGTCAAGCGTAATGTAAATCCAAATTCATGAATATTTTTTACCAATCAGCTTGATAAAACCATAATCATACGTGCCATAAATTAAGAATAAAAGATATATTCTTGATGGGAAGGCATAATATTTATAAAAAAACATGTTTTGTTTTGTATAAATTCTATAACTTTATATCTAAATTCTGTAATTTTCATCGCGAAATTGTGTTTGGAGACGCTGGAAGGTAAGTTGTTTTTATCATCAAAAAATCCTCATGGGAAATCGGAAATTATCTATTTAGGATACTTGAGATAATTGAAATAAACGAAAATTGAAAGAAAATCTATTAAAAGGTAACAAAAAATATTAGGTTTATCAAAATAGAATAACCGTATTATATACTTTATTTTTATATTGAATAAATAGTACAATAACCTTTTCCACTCTGCTACTTACAAATACTAATAATAATAAATCATAACTATATATTTTGATTATTGAAAAAGATCTTATCGTTTGTTAAGAGTAAATAAAACTATAGAAAATTCTATATAATAATTACGTTTTGTGCAAATATAATATAAACAACCCTTTGAAATCTGATATTCATATTTTACACAATAAGGAATCTATTGTATTACGAATTGTAAGTACACATTCCCAAAGACTATTTAAGATTAAGCATTATGTGGAAAACTTGAGATAAATATTTGTAATTAAAGCAGGATGGAGGCTGTTTTTCAAAATATTCACTCATTCGAAAACTTTTGACGTTTTGAATAATTTTAGCAAAACATGTTAGCAGCACCATGTTTGTTAAAAAACAACACACCGTAACTCATATCATATCCTACAATGAACTCGCTTTCAATAAGTCTTTGTTTCTATTTATGTTACATTTTATTGTAGGTAGATAATTAAATATTAAGCAATTTCGTTAATGAATATTTCATGTTTCTAAGAAATAAAAAGAAAAAATGTTATTAATTATTGAAATTTATACGGATTAAATAATTGGAACCAATTTTCCTTTTAATATACAAAATCATGATTCACATGTTTTGAGGACCCAATATACGGCATAAATTCAGAGAAGAGTTTTAATGAAAATGCTAAGATGACAAATGGTCACAGCATAGAACCACACCTGCGTTTGAATTACACTATGGTGTTTATAAAAACTAAAATAACAGTTAAAATATTACATATCGATGGTGTTTTGGTCAATTGATGTAACCCTCAACAAAATACGAAAATTTGTTAATGATTGGGTCTCATTTTAAAGACGACATAGCAGGTCTCGGCCAAATTATGTAGGAAAATAAATTGAACACTTTTTGGAAAAGGAAACATCATTTTACATTGGTTTTAGGTTTACAAATTCTGACCCAACTACTTGATGTAAGCCACTATTATATCGACACTCCCTACATATAATCCCGTATCTTCAAACATGAGAATTTACAGGAGTGCATTTCGAAGATTCATAATGAAACTCGCGATATAATGTTTTCAATAAAAACAGTTTTCACTCTCTCCTGAACAATTTCGATTTTGAGGGTTACATCAATTGGCCAAAACACCATCAATATTTGAAAGTCAATTTTATTTACTACCTTTTCCATATATTCGAATAAACGAATTGTTGATTAATTATCAGTAATTATTTGGTAATTAATAGTTCTGAAAAACGGTATTGATTTGTGTTTGCCATTAAATCTAAAAAATGTCTATAGAAGTACAAATAAAAATAATATACTCGAGTCCGAAAGATTCGTTGATTAATTGTTACTGACAAGGTCAAACCTAGCGTAAGTATTAGGGGTGCAGCGCACCCAGGGTTGCCAGGTTTCCAAAATCACAGATCGAGCATTCATTATTTTGAACGACCAAAAAACAAAACAGGTCCAAATTTTATTCACAAAAGTTGTACGCCTGTCTACAAAAATAAACGAGTCTCTTTTTCTATATACATATATTTTTTTTACATATGCGATTTTTGTCAAGTCGAGATATTCATAGGGAGTGCAGGACTCGGGATTTGTCTGTTGGGTTCGGGACAATCCCGTTCAAATAGGGACGCTGTCAATCAACCCTGAGTGCACTCCACTGTGAATTACATGAGATGGTAAAAATGTTATGTTGGAAACCAGATTCTTTGTTTTTCAAAGAACCATGACAAAAACGATAAATGCCGTAAAACAATCAATGTAAATGGAATGAAACAAAGCATGGAAAGTATTTTCAGTATCTCGACTAGAGTCCTAACTTTCTTCATAGGGGGCGTTTTAGTTGCAAGTTAAAATAATTCACGAGACAAAATACGAGGTAGAAATGAACACTGACCGAATCGGTGAGACGACTGAACAGCGTGATTTGTGATACGCGATGTGTAGGTGAGTCATAAGCGGAAACATCATTGCCTGGCATCATAACAACAATAAGACGCTTGCAGACTCCCGGTCTTTTTTATGATAGAGATTGAATGGGGTCGCCCGTGCTTATGATCGGGATGACAAATTTTTGACAAAAACAATAGATCGGGATAAAATTTGTGACGAGACAGCAGTAGCAGGTGAATGGCGCAGAGCATACTAACGAAAAGAAAAACAATTGACAAACACGATAAATAGTGGTAATATTTGTGACAGAACCATAATATTTAACCGATAGTTGAGTGAAACGATAGATCGGGGAACAATGAATGCGGGATTACATAACATTGTTCTTATGGGTGTTATTATACAAGATGAACAATACATGAGGGAAAACGATGAATGCGAGAACAATAGATCGAGGTTCAACTGTATTTGTTAAATGTACAATTATAAATTTTTCATGGGAGTCGAATTGTTATTTCATTATTCATTTCTCAGCTGTGCGGCTATGGGTTCGTATCTTCTATTGCAGTAGTGCCCAACCAAGTCTATCTAGAGAAATTGAATTTTTTTTTCCGTGAGTCACACATAGAACGATAAACGTACACGCAAATAGATCTGAACCTTAAAATATTTACATGTTAGATCCTTTCTACCAGGTCTGCCCAGTGCAGATGAATTTACCAGTTAAAACGTTAAACTTTTTTATTTTCTACCTGAATGTGTGTGGCAGCAACAACCGTTAAGGTTTCCCTTAATTGTCCCAAATTGAGGGACCGAGTGGCTATGTCCTATCGGTCCCATGAGCGGCTGATTTAAATGTAATATAATATCATTCTTCACAGAAGAAATCAGAACGAAGGCCATTCATTTTTTATTATCACCACTATACGCAACCGTCAATAATCTATTACTATAGATCAAGATCTCATCACGCTTAATATACCATCTTCAGTATAATGATCCAAATTTTTACGTACGTTTGCATAATCTAGCTCAGATTTGACCACAGCAGTTACTACCATAATATAATTTGAATGAAGTTTTCACTGTAGTATGTAGTGAAAATTGCAATTACTTTTCGAAAATAATGTGGAAAGTAGAGAAAGTATTGTAATTTATAATTATTATGGAGGTTAATTGTGACAGCTGGTTAAAATCTTGGTAAAGAAAATCAAAAACTAATTAGGGTTCAAGATGCTTATGCAATACAATAGCTATTAAGTTGATATTTGACGATAGAACCATTTAGGAAAGCTGTGATTGGTTACTGTCATTAGCAAATCAATCTATTGTAAGTGGTTCAGTCGATGAACACTCGATATTGTAATAATTGCTTTTGAAGCGTCCAATAGCCTCGACCAATCGAAAACAGATCACTTAACTTGAGATGCTGTCGTGCAATAATGGAAGTAATAAATTATGTTAATATCGTTTGTATAATAACTAGAAACTAATATGTAGAATTCATTATGATCGATTGTTTTATTTTCGTGTTCCGGTATTGGTTATATAATAAATAGTCATGTTTGAAGTTTGATGACGCCTTTAAATATAACTGCGCTAAAAGGATAATCCGTCAGCCGAGTAGTCAACACTTTTGAGATTTCGAATATTGTTTTTACAATGAATTTGTAGATTTGGGTTCAAAGAATTAGATATCTGTGATATTCACAGTCCTTCTCACCTACCAGATCCTTAGAAAACGCAGCGTTTATAGAGTGACTTGTTAACTACTAATTATTTCCTAGCTCTATCCTTATATTCTTACCTTCACCTAAAAATAAATTTTAAACGATTGAATAACATCCATATTTTCCTTATTCGGAAGTCAACGTTGTTGAAAAAAAACTCCAAATTTAAAATGATTACAGAGTTAAAAGAAAACTAAATCTAAATAAAAAATTTTATGCATGATTCTCTTTGGTGGTTTCAGAAATACATATTTTTTGGTTCTGCAATTGCTCAGAAGAATTTTATCGTAATAAAGTATATTTTTTTATCATATAGTGTCACTATCTACTCCTGCTGAATTGAATTAAAGACAATTTTGCTTAGTATCATAACAGTTTAACTAATACTTTATTACTGCTATTGTGTTGTGAAAATTTTAAATTTATTATTTGCATTAATTTTGAAACAAAAACCTTTAAAGAGTTAGATTTTACCAAGAATCTTATTATAAGTACTAAAGATTACGAAGATTTATTAATTTTACTTCTACTTATATAATGGAATTAAAATATTAAATAAACCAGACATTGAGCTGAAAAATTATTTATGTTTGGAAGAAGCTAATAAACTTAGCCTACGAAGAAATTTATAATTCAGTGAACAAATTTTATTATGAACCCATTTATATTAAGAAAGCACATTCCTTAAGTATTGTAAATCTTACCTGTAGTTATATTATTAAATTGTATTAAAATTGTATCATCCGCGGTGCTTAAATTTAAATTTTCAAGTCTTAAGGTGCTACAGGTTAAAGAATATAATGTTGAAATTCAAACGACGGTTGTCATGATACATACCAAATTTATTTTGAGTACCATCAATTTGGTTATGTTTACCCATCGGTCTAAGATTGGCCCACTACATGGAAAAAGGTGCTGTTATAATACCATGATAATACTAATGCCATATGAATATTTTTTAGTTATGCAAAGGTATTGAGTAGCCCATGGCGGTATGAATTATATGAATTAATTTTAATTTGTAAACTGTCAGCTTCGAATGATTAAACAAAATTTAAAAACTTTTCTTGAAATGAATTCGGTTAACCATATTTTCAATTTGTATTTCTAATATGTAAACCAAATACTGCACATTTTCCCATCTCAATTATAAACAAAACATATGAAAGCATGAAGAAAAGTAGCAAACACTTTAAAATCACTGAATTTATAGTAACTACAGTGATTATTTGTATCATGGGTCAAAGTTGTCTGATTTGGATGTAAAATTTGGCCCACCCTGTTTTATCTATATTTCTATATTAATTATAACAATAAATCTATTTAAGTTAATTAAATTTCATTTTAAGACCTAAGTACATTTATATGGAGAACAGTACCACGCATAAATGTAATGGCGAACCATAAAAATACAAAAAACCCTCAGAACTGGGCCAGAGTTATGCAGATTGATCGTACACAGTTATTAAAAAACCAATACATTTATGGTTTTTAAAATAAAATCTAAATTGCCTAATTGCAATTGAAGCGTAGACTGGACACGTGTGTCGTAGTGGTCAATTAGACTGACAACGTAATGGATAAAGTCGGGCGGCTCATCGAGTTGGGTTTACACCCTCGACTATACGTTGGGCGAAAAGAATTTTACGCTAATTTTACGGCGCTCCTACGGATGCCGTAATGTAAATAATGATACTAGGTACTTTTTTAATTATACAACATAAATAATGTTGTCTGTTTACTGCCAGCTTTTAAATTTGACGCAGTTGCAAAAAACGAGGCTATAGAAAAAGAAGAAAAAGTTTTTGATAAATAAATATTTTAAAAGTATTCTGAAATATAAAACATCTTGAATATAATGTTACATTTTTTTGCTGAAAGTAATGATAAAGGGTCAATATGAGAAGACAACCGAACATTTAAGAGTATATAGTAGGTTTTTTCGCATTTCTTATTTCCAAGTTTATTTAGTTTTAAAGTCTAAGCGTAGTTCTGACTATGGCGTAAAGTCGAAATAGCTATCAACAAGCTAATAAAATTTTGTAAAGTTGAATACTTTGTTATTTTTATCATATTAGAATATTTTTTCTTTTATAATATATTAAAACGGAAATGTTTACCACATTATAACAAATTCTGATTAAAAAAAATAATCAAAAAAACAAACAAACAACGATTATGCTTGTTTTCTTTCTGCTAACATAGTAATCTTTGATTCCTAATTTTGTATAATAAATGTTAACTATAATTGCGGCAAACAAAAGTTCCAATGACATTTACAAAAACATAAAACGAGAATAAAAAATATTTAAATCCCCAATTGGTCGACAAAAAGTCGTTTGCGAGCCGTGAAAAACAGAAGCATTTGTTGGGATTTTATTTTTGATGAGTAGTTTTTCCCATTAATTGACCACAAGAAATGTACTGGCGGAAGGGTAAAATGCGTTAAGACCGATATAAATTTACTCCTCGTAAAATAAAAAAATCATGTCTAATCTTAACGCATTCTCTTATTTTTATTGAAAGGCAACTTGAGGGATAACATTTCACAAAAGTTAGGAAAACAAAATCATTTTAATTAAAACAACATCGATTTTTTTACAATTTTCGGTACTGAATTTTAACTTTATTAAGACATTGGGTACTGACGGAATTATTTTGTTTACATATAATGCGCATACGCGAGGCCCACGGTCAAGTTAATTGAATAAAAAAACACGATTTATCAATTTATTTTGAGACGCTACCTTTTCTTTTATTTAAAAAAAAAATAATCTACGCTTTATTAGTATAGATAGAATATTATCGCAGATTTTTTACGTTATAATCACCTTTTATCTAGTTTAGTTAGTCTATATTTTCACAGTTATATTAGAGGTTCGAACTGTTAACTCGTCTGCTCTTATTTGTATTGTTTGATTTTAGTTTAGTTTGTATGTCATTTAATACTTTGCTCATTTCAGAGTGATTGTTTTGATGTACAAAGAGAATAGTTCATTTCTTAAAATATTTCACAGAGTTCAAAATAAGCACTTAATATTCAAATAACTATGTCATACGAGCAGGAAAATGTTTTTTTCTAAGAGTAGTCATGAATGTAAGTTCTTTGTAGTTGGCCATAAAGAAGTTTTTTTTGAAAATTTATATTTTGAGCGTCGAAATTTACTATGTTCATAAAATTTTTCTACGTAAGATGTTCTTTCCTTATACAGAAAAGTCATTCCATGATAGCATGCACGAGAACTTTGCTTAATGTAAGACGGACGGGGCATTCTATAAAATTGTTTTCTATATGTGTGTGATGGAAACATGAACATATTAAAAGTAATAGTAAAATACAAACAAACAAATCGAATTATAAGCTTAATGAAATCGAGAATCTATATGTAAAGACTCGTTATTAAGCGGCATTTCATTGTAAAAATCAGTGAGACATACCTTTAAAGGGTAAATTTTCTATCATTTTAACGGTGTCACATCAAGATGTAATCAATTTCACCATGGTAAATTTTAACTCATTAGATGCATAGAGCTGCATAGGAGCTATCTGACACTTAAATTAGATATCTGATTAAGTAAACTTTGTTTAATGTCTCTTAAATTTTTTAGTTATCATACTACAAGCTGTGGCAGTCTTTTTATTATTTAGAATCATCCAAAACTCTCTGCCATGACAGAAAATTGAATATAAAAAAGAACTAATTTACTCGCTCATTTTGTATGGTCTTGATTCGAAATATAAAAGTGTAAACGCGAATGTGGCGCATATATTGTAAAGAGTTGATATTTGATCGATTGATATCATTTTGAATCATTAAAATTTCAAAAACAAGCATACATGGTTGCATAACCAATTTGACAAAAGGGTCAGTTTATCCATTTCATAATTGTTCACGGGCTGCAGTGGGTAAAAGTATTCAAAAATAATCATGTATATATTAGACATACATTTAAATATTTGAAGTTTAACAATTACGTATCAGATATTCCAATCATTCTTCACTCTGTCAGTGACGATTCATATTATATTCTTTTGCAATGAACTGGATAATTTGTTCACATATCAAATAAATAACTTTTCAGTTTAAATGAAACACTTGGTGATGATATAATTTTCAAATTGAGAATTAACAAATTTCATTTTGGGCCGCGGGTTTTGTATCAGTGTTCTGCGATTACCTTTTCATATCAAATGAGTGTTTTCAATATAAAATATATCCAGATTGGTCTAAACAAAGCGAACATTTGAAAGATATATGATCTTATTTAGTAAACGAGCTAGTGTAGAAAATGTCAGCCAAAGCTCGTCGGCTAATAGCTTTCGTTGATTTACAACGTTGACACGCGTATTAGCAAGCGTCGCGTATTTTTCTGTTTCGATTTTATCTTTTGTGCGATTTGAAATAAAGAGTGTGCTGATTGATGTAAGGCTCTCTGTCCAACTGTGACGGTGCTCGAAGCAGACAACGATTTGACAAATAACCGATAGCGATTCCCGTGTAAAATTGATTGTCTACATTTTGTTTGTTTGCCTGGAGGGGCTTTACTAAAAGATTAAATCCAATCTGTAACTCAATGGCGTACATAAAAAGAAAATTGATTAATGAAAAATACTATTACACTAAAGCTATATGCATAATCAATAAATCTTTGAAATTAGTAATTGGTATATATCTATCAGTCTTAATAAATATTCGAATCTCATCAACATATTGAATCACAAACGTTATTCATCAAACTGATTTTATCGCATATTGTTTTTTCATAATTTTATCAGACAAGTATTTACTTACCTTTTTAAGTTTCCAAAAGTAGAATTATTCAGCCTACTACAGACTTATAGAGAGAAATGGTTAATAGTCGGAAGCCATGGAATAAATATTAAGTTAAGTAGATTTGATGGCTTGGAAAAAACATGAAATAGTTTATTTCATAAAATGGATAAAACTGACGATTCCACCATTTTAAAACGAGTCAAAACATGATTTTATAGGTAAATATTACTGAAAACAACAGTTAAGTAATATCATTTTTTAATATTTAAGAATTGAACTTTTTAAAAAGTAAATCAAGATCATTTGATATATAAAAGCAAAATAACATGTATTTTTCTATTTAAAAAAAATATTTAACTAAAGTAATTACATTTGATCGGAGCAATTTGAAAATGTTTTTTAAAAGATAAAACCGATATTTTAAAAAAGTTGTCACATTTTGTAGAAAATTATTATTTTTTCAATCAAATGGGCTTCAAGTATATGATACGTCTATGATAGCGTCGAACATCCAAAACCATCTAACGATTATCTAACATGCAAGCGATATTTCCTGCCCATTATAAGTCATTATATCTTCCACTCAAGTCTGCCCTCTAATCGTTTCTTTTTTTGCACATATCGTACTATACACAGAAGCAAAAAATAGAAAAAAAAAACATGATATACAAAATTGTTTTCTTAATTTTTCTTAAGCACGCCATTGATTAGAAGCGTATGAATTTAACATAGAAAACCCTCTAATATATGATGAATACGTTATAATAAATCTCAGAAGCTGTATTCCAAAGAATTTCTACAGAATTATCTTTACTTGAACTTGTTTATGTGGAAGAGATTATTGTACGTCAAGATACTCGTGGAAAATGTATTGTTTGTTACCTTGAAATGTTGTCGATGTTTACGGCACAGGGTTTCGTATTTATTTTAAAGTAGACAAAATGTTTTTCATCAGCGTGATAGATATCATTTATAAAAAAGCGATCGTTAAAAACAAACCTGTGCCAAAATGTTGCGCCTTAAAATATTTTTTTACCTTTTATATTCCCGTATACAAGAACACATAGTATGATTTTTGAATTGAAATGTCAAGGAACAAGCAATTTGAATAATCGTTTAAAAGTGACATGTATTATATTTCGTTTGCTTCTTTCCCGATCTTGTTGTTTCCATCACTCGAAAAAATCGAAAAATAGGAAAACGATTAAAAATCTAGACGTTACCGGCAAAAATAACAGTAGATATTTTCTCTTGAATTGATATTACGAATATATCACGCACTATTGTAATGAGATGAATTACATTGATTACGAAAATAAAATTACATTTATTATATCAAAATGTTGGTCAATAAAGACTAAAGCATCGTACGAATTTACATGATCTGTTCAGAACAGGAGTATGAAAATCGACAGTGTCGTTGAGGAATTGATTAGCAAGTTTATATTTATTGTTAAGCTGCAAGCTGCGATTGTCGGTACAAAAAATGTATTGGCAAGATATTGAATGCTGTAAACACACAAGTAATACATTTAATGTTTTATTTTTAATTAAAAGAAGCTAATGTTGTTGTTCATAAAAAATACGGTAAATAGTCAAATAAATCAAAACCAATATATCTAGATTTGTAATCAAACTATTTAAGCAATGAAATCTTACGAAGTCCAACGCGTTACTCGCAAGGCATAAAAAGCAATATGTTGTGTGATAAATAGCATGTGTGTTAAAAATACACAAGTCTTTTTAAACTCTTTGTATTAAATCAAGAAAAAAAGTACATTAATCTTTGGACTTTGATTCAAACTGATGTACCGGAATCCCGTCATCGGTAACACCGGAATTGCAATACCTAAAAGGAAATAAATTTTTGGCAAGTCAAATTTTGATGAGAAAAAACAAACGTATTTTGTAAGTCGTAGGTCATCCTTTCACTCAAAGCATTATGGCCGCGAGCTATTATATGAAATATTTTTTGGGTTTCTGTTTTCTCAGATGGAAAAATAATTTGAAGAGAATTCATTGTTTTTGTAAAATCCGTAAACATTTAAAAATACAGTAAGCTCCATTATTAAAACCTAATAAAAGCTCCACAAAGGATGTTTGTTTTGCTGATAGTCGAACAGAAAAATCGTTTAAATATATGTACACGTCGTTAAGGGGCATGGTGTAAGACGTATAGGCGAGTTGAATCGTTTTTGTAAAATTTTTGACGTCATTTTGACGAACCAAATTTATACTGTCTCTAAAACACTGTTGTAAACATAGCAGATTGTAATTCAATAAGCACACAGTGACGTCAACAGATGCAAAATGGCAACTGTCATTTTTTATCCAGTTCACCTATACTTCTTACACCATAGTAGAAAACTCAGCATTCTGAAGCTGAAAAAGTTTAATGAAATGTTCAGCCCAAAATCTTTAGACTTCTATGTTTTCGTTGATCGGTTCATCTTTTGCCTTCAAGTAATGCAAATATAGCTCACTTTGCTGTTACGTCTTCAGGAATTATTGGTATGTATGTAACCTAACCTAGCCCAATAGATTTTTTGTATTAGGATACGTTCTTGTTTATCTAACTTAAGAAATACATTCTTCATTGCGCATTTCTTTGACAGTTCTTAAATGTTTTTAAGTTTCCGTCACAAATGTCCACGTTGACGTATTTGTAAAAAGTTTTATACTAATTATCAACATTTTTTTGGAAGAAGATTGTTTCTAGATACCAAAATGAAGTATTTCTTTCGGTTAAGAATCATTTGGTGGGTTATTTTATCGCTAATGTAAACTGTATTTGAAGCAAAAGATCCTAAATAAACTGAAGATAGTATTAAAAATGATAAAATCTTAAGTAGCCCTATGTGTTTTTAAATTGGAGTATAGAAATCAAAATCAATTCTATTTTGTTGGTAGAAAACAATATTTAAATATAAAATAACTTGTGCTATAAATATATTTACGTAAACCAAACATTTTTTAAACTAAACAAATAAAAAAAATAGATGCAAAATTTGTTTATTTTGAGTTAAATTTAAATAAAAATAAAAATTAATGAAAACAACTATGTGTGATTAATATTCCACAATTAATTTAAACAACATGCCTGGAGTTGTTTGGATTATAATTAAAATAATTAAGAAAGTGTTTTGATTATTATTCCTTGAATTTTTATCAAATAATTTCCCAAAAATTGATCTACCACCAATCTTTGCTGTCGACGGCTAGAGAAGAATCATTGTTGCCTGTGTCAGTGTGTGAAGTAGTCCGGCTTCTATGACGTTCGATCTATGGCATCCAATCCCGGACCCCTTTTTTGATCCCGGGATTTCAGGATTGACTTTTTTTCAATCCCGGGATCTCGGAATTGAACAAAAGTCAGGTTTTCATGTTTGAAATTGTAGATAATATAGTTGTAGTTGTATCAACACGGCGGGCCAGATAAGACCACCACCAACTTACTTCAAGTATTTACTTCACATATTGTATTCTTAATGTCGTAGGAAATGGGAAATGTGGAAACAATAACAATAATTATGCAAAAATTATTTCCAAACAAAATGTTCGTATTTAATTGCGTTTTTATTTTCTTCAGTAATTGAAGACATGTTACAGTTAAACGACAAAAGTTGTCAACCGTTTTTTGTAGATATTGATGCAAAAAATAAAATAAGTTGTTGCTCCCTGTCTATAGCAGGCACGAAATATGAGCTAAACAGAGAGCACACTACATTTATTAATACAATATAATATGTGAATCGAAAATAGTTATCCGGCCGCTGGAAACGTATAGTTCATCGGACAGTAATTTGCATTTTAATATAAATTATTTTTTACTATTTTAAGGTGAATCCCGAAATCCCGGAATTGACTCCAATATCAATACATGATCTATGATTTATTGCTCGCGATCCCGGCATTTGAAGCCCTAGTTCGATTGCGTTCTGTCCGGTTCCGCCTTTCTCGGTGTATGGTATGACGCGTTCTGTTAATGTCTCTGTTTTCTTTCAGTGTTGTCAGCTCGGTCGTGATGTTCCACGTATTTATTCGTTTCCCCACAAATTTATAGGTTCGTAGCTGCTTATCTATAATTATTTTTATTGATTTATACTCAATATAACTATGTATATTAATCCTCACGTATCTTTTTCTATGATTTTCTTTCATACAGTTTGTCAAGTATTCTCTGCATTTCATTTAAATTTATTGAAATCTGTACTATTTTTTAAAGATACATACATATTGTACATAACACAGTTGTTATCATTATGTATTATAATTCTCCAAGAATGAACAGTATGGTAATATTAAATTTATTGTTCATTTAAATTTAGTACGCATATTGATTAGAAAGTATACATAAATTAGCTTTTCAATGTGCAGTGTATTTTGCGAGCACTAAATCCAGCCGATATTACATTGCTTTACTTGTTTAGTCATAGTGAAGGATGTATGCACGATGTTCACAATAATAAACTTTGTAGTGGACGAACATGGAGTAGGATGTCCCGCGCAAGAGTCATTGCTTTTGTGCAATGTTAACTAGAACAAAACTGCAACAAAATTTATTCAAATTCTGATTTTGATTGTTTTTATTTAAACAACTGCGATGTTTCACTGTCGTCATCAAGAGTTACTGTTTTTACCATTGATTCAAATAATCTTTATTTCATAAATGGATATAGTACAATATTCTTATAATAGTTTAAATATCGTCATCATTAAGCTAGAAACAATGCTACCTTGTAAATAAATGTTTTGAGTGAATCTATGTTGAATAAATATTTGTGTACTTAATCAAACAAAATTGTAGTTCGTATTTCGTAAAATTTAAAGCAATGTATGCACGTGAATCTGGTAACATGAGTCACAATTTAAAACGTTTTATTTAATGTAAAATGTTTTATATTTGCATTTTTAAATTTCTGGGTGTGTTTGACATGGGTGTTCTTGTCATCGGCTTTTTAAAAGAGAATTTGAATTTCAATGAAAACGTGTGTGCTCCCCGAATTTTTTGAGATGCATAACTCAAAGCATGAATGTATCTACTGATCGCTTTTTGTGTTAAATATTTAATTAACATACAACTGTTTGACCAGTAAAAACTCGCACAAATGATTAATTTTAAATTAAATCAAACCTGAAAATATATTTTTAGCACTTATTTCAATAAGTACATAGTTTCAATTAATAAGTGGTAACTAAAACATCTTATACCATTAAGAAGGTCATATGGTCTACACATATACATGATAACAAATGAATATAAATATATTGTATACCGAAGTCTGATTGTACCTGGAATTTCAAATCAAAATTCTATATATGGTAGTTTAGTGCACTGTCATTCGGTGAAACAGTGGTTGGATGTTATTAATGCAGTAATAAAAAAACGTATTTTAAAAATGCTCATTTACAAAAGTAAAACAATTGAAAGAAAATAACTTCTGCATTTTTTATTATTCTAACGAAAGCAGAAATATTATTTTCGTAAATGTGCAAGAAATTATCATAAATTTTATTAACAAAATTTATTTTGTTATCTCCCCCCATAAAGACGACGTTTAAAACTAATGAAGGTAATATAATCACATGGCTCACCATTAAGGACAAGACTAATGAGAAAACATTACATAACAATGTTTCGGCTCATTATCGTAATATTTTTGTTGTTATTTCTGAACGCTCGGTAGTGTTGTGATAAAATTATTACGGAATGGTAAACGCGGATAATTATATTTGAATTATGTATCCACTTATTGCTTTCAAAAAGCTTTTTATTCGAAAGGTTCCCTGATTGCCACATTTAAAAGTTTCGCCCTTAGAGCGTTTAAGCCGAACGCCCGCCAGCAGAGATTGTTAAGCCCAACAAACAGTTGTACGAACGGAAAAAGCTTTCCTTCGTTTATTTATATCTAGGCGGAAGCTCCTTAATTCAGCCAATAAAATACTACGTCACTTTGCCCTTCTTTCGCGTTTACCTCACCGGATGAATTTTCCTGTAAGAAAATAAATGGAAAATTAAGGTGATTAAGTATTATTCTGTAAATCCGTTTTTGGAGTAAGATTATCAACAAAAACTTTTGTAACAGCTCGAAATATTTCGTATAACAATTTGGAAAATGGCAAAATTGTTATTGTCAGTCCTTTCAAATAATTAGCAGTGTCTTTTTGAAAATGATTTTATACATTTTTCATTCAAAAGAAAAACAAAGCTTTCTTTTTCTCCGTTAAAAAAAAATAAAAAACATTTTAACACACTTTAATATATAAAATATAAATATTTTTTATTGTTTCTTCACTTATTTTTAGTTGAGTTTAACTAGGTAACACTACAAATAATGTATATTTTTCTGCAATAACCTCCACAATGCAGGCAGAGGGGCTATAAAGAATCACTAGGCTACAGAAAGTATTGTAAACCAGTCACTCTTGCTATTATTATAGATATAAGAATAGTATTCATTAGAATAGGACTTGTAGCTCTTTTAAAAACCATTTTAGGATTAGATGTAGTGGGTGAAAAGAAATGAAAAAAATACTTACAGCCATGCCTTACTAGACAAATCCATTACAAATCCATAGCATTACCATTCGACTGCCGGATACCGGAACACAAGAATTCGTATTATAATGTTGTAATATTTTTTATTTCGTTAATATTCGTAATGGTTTAAATTTTTGGTGATATTATTATGTCGTATAACTTCGTTATTGTATTCGTATTATAATATGTGAAGTATCAATTTATATTTTTTACTGTAGAAATTATTGATTGATTTGAAAATGGAGCTGCTAAAAATGTATGTATTTATATTCTACAGATAATAGACTAAAAATAAATCTTTCGTAGTTTATAGCGACAATCAATTTTTAATCTGTGCATTAAACACTTATTTCACAGAGATTTATAATGCGTATTGAGTTTTAAGTTTCGATCTATGAGATAACTTTGTCAAAAGATAAACTGCGATGGCTTGTTTTATACAAATTAGATCCACGGTTATAAAAGATAAAAGTAATATACAATTACATGCAAATGTATCATTGCAGAAAATGATATCGTCAGTTGAATGCAAAACAATAGTTTAGATAGTTTTTTTTCGAAAACGTCTTTTTCAGGTATTTTCAAATTTAGCTAGTAATTTATAATGTGTTTCATTATAATTTTAATATAGTTTCGCTTTTCTGTTCGGCATAGAAAAATATTTCAAATATTTTCACTTCTATCACTTCTCTAGGTAAAAAAAACAATACACCTTTATCGACATCCCAAATTTCAGATATAAATTTTTTTTAATTCAAAGGATATCGAAAAGCCAAATCATTAAATGTCTCACCTGCACAAGTCAGTCTCTGTGAAGCTTTACCCTTCCCGGCGACGTCAATTTAGATCTTTTCAATTTTAACATTTGAGATCGTGTGGGATTTATTATTTGAGATGTCTCTTTTCTTCGAGTGACATTAAAAATGTAGCTTATAATTTCCATTGTTCAACAAAATATATTTGTACCGGAAATATGTTGATACATTCCTTTGTATTTAATTGCCACTTATTATTTCTAGAATTGAGAAGATCTTTAAAATCTGTAAGTGTAGATTGCTTGTTTAAATTCGTTCTCAATATCAGGTGACGTTAATATATTTAATGATTCACATTCTAAGAAAACAAAAACAAATTTATCGCTGTTATTCTATACAGAACACTTCTGAAAATATTTTCGCGTCGCTTTCTGAATCATACACGTCTTATAAACATGTTCGCTTATAGAAGGAATACTACTCATATTCTTAATAAGAACTAGACATTGCGAAAAAAGTATTAACGAAACCGATATTCTGGTATTTTGGCCATTTTTTTAAAGCCAAAATACTGGGTTTGAAAATGAAAAATACCACTATTTCGACGTAATAATATACTATGGTACAATTATGTCTGTTCTAAAATAACTACAATACATACGTGCATTTAATATAAAAGGTTCGTATCAATGTTGCTGAATTAGTAAAAATTATCTTTAAACATCAAATTTCATACAATTGCAAATTTTTGTTTTGGCTCTCCTGAAAAGTAACAATTTTAAACTTAGCGCCCTTTTCCTTTCGCAGAAAGAATTATTTCATGATCTCAACTAGCCTTTTGCAACTTTTTCTGTAACTTTACTTTTTGCATGAATATCCCACCATGATTGAGACATCCCTGCATTGATTTACCTACCAAATTTTTAAATGTATTTTTTTTAATTCAATAAATAATAAATTTAAGTAATTATTGAAAATCAGAATTTCATGCTAATATAATGGGATTTTTTAATACTGATGTTTGACACGAAATATTGATTTATTTGTTCAGTAATTATAACATACTTTTCTAATTGTTTTTCTCTAATCTATTTTTGTAAATTGATATTTTCAATATGGTATGAAATATGAAATCCGAAATTGATATTTTCTTCCAATATTGCAATCCCTAATCAGAAAAAATATCTACGGTCCTTCGTAACCGAGAGTGTTTTATAATATATGTCTTAGCAAATGATGATTCAATTAGTTAATTTTCATACTTCCTTGAAGAGTATTTTCACGGAAACGAAAAGTAAAAATGATCCTTGAGGCACTGCTGCTGTTACGGGGTCATGGTTTGTGTTTATTTCTGTGAATTGTCACAAAAAGTTTTCCAGCTGTGGTAAACCAATTTTCCATTTTTTTGTAAACGAATTGTTGCAAAAAAATTTTTTTTCAAAATTAATTAATTTTTTTTCCATGTCCGCTCCCAATGTGGAGCATATGGTCTCCTAATGGAGGTATCTTGACAGAATTTTTTTCTACAAGAACTGCTCGTCACTCAGTTACTCAACCTCTCTTTTCTTTTTCGAAGAGAGTAGGGATAGAAGGATAGGGCTATGACAGGACTAGTGGTTAGCTAATCGCTCTCGTTACGCCCCGTGAGGATGGGATTGGTGTGGGAGGGAGGACTCAGACTACGAACAGAAATCCATAAATCGATTGAAAGATCAATCTATGAAAACCGTTCGCACCGGGAATTGAACCCGAGACATCCGTAACCGTAGCCAGCGACGCTACCAACTGCGCCACGGACGCCGACAAAATTAATATATTATTGTCTTGCAATTTTCCTGATCAAAATGAGCCTAAACTATTCGTAAACATAAAGCGTCCAAGTTATTGTCTCTATATGTTCACAAAGTAAGAAACGATGTAATACATCTTTGATAAAATAACATATTTAGTTTAAAGTATGCTGAATTGTATTTCCATGCATAATAAGTGTGCAGTGGAGTTCATAGTTAAATAGATTCACTACACTTCAATTAAAAGGCAGTTATATTTTCTGCATTAATAGCGCATCTATAATTAATAAAAGCAATGACATCTAGTTATTAATAAATCTACCAATTTTATCGGTGAAAAGTAAACATAAATCTCAGTTACCTTTGTTTTTTTTTAATCTAATCGTCTTTAATAATAATTTAATAAATTTATCACTTTTTTGGAGGGAAACATCATTTTACATTGGTTTTAGGTTTAAAAATTCTAACCCGGGCCACTTGATGTAAGCCACTATTATATCGACACTCCTTACTTATAATCTCGTATCTGCAAACATGAGAATTTTCAGGAGTACGTTTCAAAGATTCATAACGCAACTCACCATATTTATAATGTCTTCGATAAAAACAGTTTTTACTCTCTACTGAACTATTTAAATTTTGAGGGTTACACCAATTTGCAAAAGCAACGTCGATATAATTATTTAATATTACTGAAAAAATCAATAGATGTAAACCCTTTGTATACTCTAAATGTTGATTTTTGTCTTATAACTGAAATTTATTTTTTATTAGTAATCGAGATCTAATTTTTTTAAGCCCTTTGCATTCAAGGATGTCACTTTTAAGTTCTTCAGCCATTATCGAAGTGACGAAGTAATTGTGTGTTTATGTAGCGTTGTCAAGTGCATTAAGTGCAAAGGGTTTTATAAGGTATGTTTCAATAAACAGAAATACATATTTTTATTCATACATTTATTTATCGCTCAGCTTAGTATTACTTATCATAATAATTAAATAATTAACCAAAAGTCTTACACTGAAAAATATTTCAATAGTAACCTATACGTTATTGTGACACAAGTTGAAAACGTTCGTAATATTTTTAGAGTACATTATGTTATAATATATTATAAACCAAAACGCCCTATCAGTAATGATATATTATTGCAAAAGAAGCCTTAAAACTCCAATAAAAACATAATTATAATAAATTCACGGGAAGTAAGGATATAAACCTGTAAAAAAGTCAAACAAAATTTGTTCCGTGTCGTATATTATTCAAGTAAGAGTTCTAAAATAAAGTCCACCCAAAACGAAAAAGTATGTACCTATTTCTTGGTTAAATTTGGTAAATATTGTACACAATGAATGCTTTGAAAAAGGCGGGTTCCGGCTAAAAAAAGATAATGTTTCAAAGGAAAGACATTATGAATGAACTTATATTGTTTATGAAGATTCATAGCCTTTTTGATACCGGAAAATTTTAGCATAACGAAGCAAATGAAAACTTTCGAAATTTGAACATGATACCTTTCTTTGTCATTTCAACAGGTCACATAACCGTTTGAATTGTAAATGTAGTTAATTATTTCTTGTGTTATATAACAATTGACTATAGTAAGAAGCTTAGTTTCAAAATTACTGGATTTTCAAAAAAATTCTTCTTCTTTTGGGTCCAAATTTATTGATGATTCATCACTAATATAGCTGCGTCATTAACTTTCATAATTTCATTGCTGATTCCGCTTGAGTTGACTATCGGACATCTCAATAAATGTTTCTTTGTTCAGTAGTAAAGTCTTGATAATATAATAAAAACAACAAATTATTTAGTTCTACAACAATCGTAAAAAAATATTGTTAGCTATTTCGGTATTGCGTTATACTTGTCATGTTAAAATATTTAGTACTATATTAGTCACAAATATTGGAAGAAAACTTATAAATGTTGTCATTTGTATTGTAATTTTTTCATCTCACCGTGCAAAATGATACGGTTCCACTGTAATGCTGAAAATTAATTATTATAACAATATTTTTCCTGTGAAAAATGAATAACTGAATATTTTTGTATACACTTGATGGATTCAGGGAATTTGCCTAACTTGTGAAAATAGGCAGATTGGTGTCAAAAATTGTTCATAGTTTGCGACTTCAGCATTGGATAGCCATGAGATTGACTTGGAGAAAAGCAGGCTAGCAAAACTATAGACACAGAAAATCTTGCGAGTTGTATTAATGTCGCTTGTTGTTTTTATACTTACTTTGCAGGAAACTTTCATCCGTTTCAATTACCGTTACGTGTTTTTTTCTACGCCCGAGCAGGAAAAACTTCGCCATTTTTTGTTCCTTGGATTCCGTACAATTCTGGATTCACAAAATGTGCAAGTTGTTAAGAGAGATTGCGGAATGACGAGAAGTTGTAAATCCCATAATGAATGGTAGAATATTTAAACACACCGTCATATTTCACCAGAAAACTTTTCTTTTCAGAGTAATTGCAATTGCACGTAAAAATCTGTTTAGTTTGTAAAGTAACTTTATCATCACAGACAGTAAGTAGCAGAATGCTGAATGAAAAATGGATCTTTTATTTGAAATTTATATCCTACATGTTTCGTAAAAAAGGACGTTCGCATTTCAACAAAATATTAAAATAATTCTAGCTGCCTGGCTTTCCAGCGATTGTAAATTTTTGTTTTTTATAATTTATTTAAGATAATGTTGGAAGTCGTTTCGTCTGTCTGAAATGCATCAAATGACTGTTATAGTCTTAAGGTCATACTTTAAAATATGAAAAAAAAATATTGTACATAAAATTATGACAATCAGGATAATCATGTCAAAAATGAAAATAGAGCTCATAATGCGACATATCTTTCACGTGATTGGTGTATTATATTAAAAATTTAAAAAATTCTCATCGTTTATAAATTTTTCTAAAACTGAAATAGTCTTATTAAAAAAGAAAGGTTATGAAAACCCATAACGTTAAACCAACTGAAACCATCTTAAATCATCTAAATTAAGAAGTCATTAAAAAATACCTTTTTATATTGAAGTACAAAGTGCTCAACCGGTATTTGAGACGATGCATTGACTTTAATTTCAATGGTTCATATGTTTGTTGTTGAAAACTTCTCAAGTATTGTAGCTGATTGTTAATAAATCAAAAACACAATTCAATGTATTAATTCCATAACTTTATGTAATGACCAGGAAATTTTTACCGACGAAAAATAAAATTGAATTACTTTTAAGGTGTTAACTGTCAATTCTTAGAAAGATATTATATTTTAAAAAATAAAACACAATTCATCTGTACTACTTCCACATATTTATAATGATCAGGTCTGAGTTGATAATGCTCGTGATGAGCGAAACCAGTCCTGATCATTATAAATATGTGGAAGTAGTACAAATGAATTGTGTTTTATTTAAAAAAAAAAAAATAGAATCAAGTTATTAATATAAATATCTTTGTTCTTTTTAATTTTCATTAATAGATAATGCCTAACATTTATAAGAAAACAAACGAGTACCGGAATGGGTTGTAATGCCACTCAAAGAAAGAAAGGGTTTGTGTTTTAATTTTGTTTACTGAAGTGCTTTTGAATTAGAGGTCTGCACGGGCCAAAATTTCATAAAATTACCCGGTCCGAGCCCATCGTCTTTAGGCTCGGCCTGGCCCGAGCCCAAGTCTCAATATCACAATTGTTACCCGAACCCGACCCGAAGCTAAGATTTGTTTTTCGCATCCCGAAAAAAGCCCGATTTATTTTTTAATATAGTAATTCATTTAAACCTTTCGAAATATATATTTTATTGTTTCCATATTTCAGCGATATTTATAGCACATGTAAAATAAATTATTTAAGTTATGAAAACTATTGCCTTATGGCAAACGAAATATTTTTCTTAAATTGGAATTACTTACCCGAGCCCGGCCCCAGCCCGAATCGTATTTGTATTTACCCGGCTAAGCTCGGCCCTCGGGCTGAGCCGGGTAAAGGTCCGTGGGCCAAGCCCGGACTCGTGCACACCTCTATTTTGGATACACGATATTTTTTGTTTTTCTCTCTGGTTCAGAGATGTCGCTAGTTGTACGTATTTGATTCTTTTTTTTTAGATTTTTTAAAATATTAGATTTAAATTTTTTTCTTCAGAAACCTTCACGAATGTGCACACAAAGACTCACCATAGTTTGATCGAACTCAGATGAATGGTAAAGGAATGCGTAGAGGTCAAACAAACAAATCTTCATTTTTATATATGTGCCACTTAGAATAGTAATGGTGTAACTCCAGTTTTGAAGTTTTGAAAAAATCAGGGTTTTGTAAAATGTTCTTAAGATCAAATAACAACCATTAATAACTGTTTGTCAACCAACTGAAGAACTTAAACGTTAGTGTAGTAGTGAAGTCTGTCCTCACATACTTATTCTGATATTCTGAAAAGTATCGTTAAATATGAGGATACAAAAAAAAAAAACAGTTTTTTAAAGAAATTAAGAAGATAAATGAAAGTACACCATTAACTAAACTACTAGTATAACATCTTCTGAACGTGTTTGAGGTATAAACTCATTTGTCGTAATTTTGGAGTTACACCATTACTATTCTAGTGTCTATAAGATAATATATATATATTGCTTTTCAACCAAATTACATTTAACACATTCAAAGTGATTATTGTTATTTTTTAATGTTTTATTTGAAGACACCTTTTCTTATTCAGTATTTTTTTTTGCAAAATATTAAAAAAATAACTGTACGTTTTACAGTATCACCACTGACGTTTGTTGGGCCATGAAATGTCATTAGAATAATCAAAATCTATTCCAAATCTGTATACTGTGGAGGTAATAAGCGTAAATCCACGCCTATTCAATGCATAGAATTACATTGAAATTTAAGTAAATAGAATTTGGATTGCATGCATTTTGGTAGCAGTTTATTGGGTTGAGGTGTCATCACCTGTCTGAATCCGTGATTTGTATAAAGCTCACCAAGCTTTTGTTCCGCGTAAAGTACTATTTGAGTTGAAATGTATCGACGGAGTGGAGGATTGATCACAGTTCACATCTATCTAATAAGCCTTTGAGCTGGTAGTAAATACTCATATAAAATTGGCGATGAAAATTTAGCGTGAATTCGTTTTATACTTCGCATCGGTCATTTGGAAATGCGGTCAGTATTTTCGTGGCATTTTAAATTTCACAATTAAAATTAAAATTGATAGCAAATAATTTTTAAAATAAAGAAGGAGTAAAATATTTTACCTTGTAATTCTTTATTACTTTATATAATTTGCGACAAACTGTAAACATTTTGGTGATTTAAAATATGTAAGTATCATTTTATAAAATATGGTAGATGCCAAATTCTTTTTTCCATTATGAGTCGTAGTTATATAGTTTGGAAACCAATGATTTAATGAAATAAATCAAAAAATGCTTGTTACAAAATTTGAGAATGACGATGTAGATAAAATTTAAGAAAATTAGTATAACACTGAATATTTAAAAATCTCGGTAGATTAAATAAATTATATTCATAATTCATATTGTATGACATGTATAGGAGTTTAAATTTTTGTCGTATAGTACATGTTCTTAAGCAATCTCTAAATGCGACCCAGTTTAATAACCAAACCAAATTCTTATGCACAAATGAAATAAAATTTATGTGAATAATCGTTTAATTTTTTTTCATTTAGAATATAGAGGTTGAAAGTTATTTATTTAATATAGCAAAGCACATAATTTTTTTAAAAAATAAACCGCAATTTTATATGTACTACTTCAAAAATTTTATAAAAAAAATTAAAAATTATACCTGTTTTCCTCATCGCAAACATTATTAACTGACGATATATAAATCTTTAGAGGGATATTTATAAAAGAAATAGTGTAAATTATTACCAGGTATAAAGGTTGTATTGTTTTGGAAAACAATTGTTTCTAAGTAAACACATATTTGAAATAACATTTTTTTTAAGACCCTGCACTTAAATAATAAGTCTCAAACATTTGGTTATTAATATAAAATCAAAGCTATACAGTCGTTTTATAAAAGTAAAATCGACATTTCGTAAAATTTGTAAAAGTGAGTTCTTTTGTAAAGAAAATGATATCATTATTAAAAAAATCTTATTCAAAATTAAACGTTGAAAAATGGGTTGAGAAATAAATTTTCTTGCATAAATTAAGGCTTTATTGGACATTATCCACGGCTTTTGGTACGCTACTGTCTACTGAACCCCTTTTTGTGATGTTTAATTTTCTTACTCCTTCCTTCTGCATAATTAAGGTTCTATCTCTCAGTGTATATACGAGACTTGACTCTTTTGTGTGCAGAGAGATCAACACTAAATGCTTTCAATTAAAAATACGATTATAGCCACAAGATTAAGATTACGATAGAGTGTTATAATAACTCTCGACAAATATATTTCTTAGTCACGTTTAAGTTAAAGGAACCGATTTTGGTAAACCAAACGAGTGTGAGAGTTTTTTGTGTTCAAGGATAACTTCTCACCGATCAAAAAATGTTCCGCTGTATATTTTATAAAAGATACAAAATGTAAATGAGCGTTAGAAGATTGCACCGAATTCATCTTAAAGAGAATTCATTATTTGAGGGTGAAAAAAAGTGACAAAACATTTTCTTTTTCAAATTAATGCTCAAGGATTACTAAAAAATGCTGAAATGAATGTTATCGAAGGAATCGTAAATTTACCAGCAAAATTTTATTGATAATAATTTTTAGCTACGTGTAAATATATGAATAAAAAATGTCATGGCTCTGAATTTACACAGTTTATTTTAATAACTAGTATAACCGTACCCGTCATAGACGATAGTATAGAAATTGAAATATTGAATGTCTAAAGTAGCTAGTATGTCGGAAATGTGTGTGTATTGTTCACACCACGAACGGTTACGTCATGAGAAAATTTCATGCCTGTATGTGGTATGTGATAATAATTAAGCGTCTACAGAGCGGTCTGGGCTATTATATATAAACTTATTAGGTTATTTGAATTGTTCATATATTAATAGTGTAGATGTTTTGAGAGCGATAAAGCGATTATAATAATATTGGGTTTTTTGATTTATTCTATACAGTGGTGGCCGATGAAATATTTATACTCATATATGAGTCGATAAATTTCTCCTTAGTCACATATAACACAATTTTGGATTACAAGCATTTTTGGTTTATAACAATTTTCTTGAGCTAATATTAAAATATCAAAGAAAGTGTCTTACCTACTGCAGAAGGACAAGAATCATTGTAAAAAAAGTATTTAAATACCTTTACAATAAAACAACATATTTTTGGGTTATATTTAAAATAGTTAAAAATGAATGTTTTTAATATGGACTTTGGTACTTGAAAAATTATTCATTGTTCAACCAAACTTTTCAACGAAAAGATGATGTTATAGCTCAAAATATACTCCTGGTTACATAGAATCGATTTCCACCGAAAAATTAAAAAAGTTTATGTAGGACTGAGGTGCGTATGTTATTTATCTACTTATATGACGAGTTGTCTGTTCTTCAACAATGACTAAGTAAGTCTGTCTAATTGTAATGATCCAGCAATGAGAAGGAGGTTGGCCCTTATACAAGGTTAGGTCTACCGACGCTTAAAGCAACAAGGCGTTAGTTTCGAGGAGTTGCTGGTTAATTTGGGGCAAAATACCTTTCAATTTTGTAGTTAATGGGACGTTTATTTATCCTGCCTATTAATGGACCACTTCGTCGAAATGGGCCACCCGTTTACCATTTGTGTCGAGTATCATCCAAATTTCGTCTCAAGTATTTTATTACTCGATTCGCAAGTTTCGATGACAATGCTAAATGCCAAAAACTTAACCTCGGTTGAAGTTTTTGAATTATCTCAGCATAAAATTAAAAAAAATCTAATGGATCTAGTAAACATTGTAAAATATGGCATGTTGAATTATACTAACTGACTATATTGCCATTCAATTGGCACAACCCATCATAATAGTGTAAAAAGGAACGTAGTGATTTCTTACAGAATTTTCGTATATTGTCGATAACTATTTCAGCACATCATCGTCAGAAATAGCGATATACTTCCCATGTTGAATGCGTGACGCGATTTTACTGCAGTACGGATGCAGTACGATTATCGAACATATATATATTGGTTTTTCATCTGTAGTAGTATAATAATTATAAAATAAAGATTTATTTAAACGTATAACATTATAGTGTGATTGAGTCGATTTATACAATATGTCAGTATAAGTAATTGTGTAGGCATTACTACCCCGTAGAATATTTTTTACTTGTGAGATAATTAAATTTGCGTGATAGTTGCTGAATGCAGTGACGCACAGTATTTAAAATTTTATGAATGGTTTATTATGTAATAAACTTTTAACGTCAAAATAAGCTATTTCCATCATCTCTCATCAGCTGTCTTCTGTGATTCATGTTTTTTACTGCCACATATTTTTAGCAATTCACTGATTAAGGACTTTTTGTTTTTATAATAAAGAATTAGGAAAAATGAAGCCAACATATTATAAATCTACAGGACTCGATATTGATGAAGTGATGGTTAGGTATGTGCCACGAGTGTTGTGTTTTACATCACTGTAATCAGGTGCAATAGTGTTCTTAAGTAAAAGTTTTATCTAGGTTTAGGATTATAAATTGCAATACTAGTGATATAGTATGGTATAATTCAGGTAGTCGTAATTAAGCTCCCTTTGAAAAAGGTCGTATATCAGGTGTCCTATTAAAATTCGTGAAGGTTTTATTACGTTCCCTCGCGTTTTGCAAATCAAATATGTATGCCCTGTTCAGAGTCTTATGCTTCCTTCATTAAATGTTACGAGGCTACTATTTGATTACTTCCGTGATTTCACGGGGAAGTAAAAATGCTTTATGTACGTGATCAAAATACGAATTGGGAAAGGATCAGCGAATGCTTGCTGGTTGTCAGGGTATTCTTTTCTTTAATATTTTTATGAACGAGAATATATTTGACGTTGGTAACTAATGACGGTGAAAACATTTTATCGTGTTGTCTAAGAATTTCCTAGCAGTACTAAAACATTTTTATCGTTTTTTATGTGCACGCTGGGCGCCGTAAATCAATAGTTAGAATGTTTACCCCCCCAAGTTCAGAAACAACAGACTTAAATATTGCCACATAAACAATAATTTGTCATACAACTTGAACCCACTGCGCCAAAAACCTTACGAATTATCTGAAGCAAAGAACAAAATAGAATGATTTTGCGCAAAAAAATGATGTAACATTTCTTACTCTACTTAGTATGAACATTAAACTTAATTATTATTTTCGTGTAGCTGATTGTTATTTAATTAATATTACAAATAAACTTTCATTTGATAATCAACACAACATAAAACAAAAACAGTATTTTTTTACGGATAATGAAATAATTTTGCTTAGAGTCACGTTTTATGTTATTTTTGTAATGTTTACTTTTAAAGATGTAGTAAATAATTTTACTTATTCCTTTGATATTACTACCATCATTTGGGTCTTTCAAAACAGTTTTCTTTTCATACCATATTTTCATACGCAAATATTTTCGGTGGTTATATTTCAAGTTTTGAAAGCAACAGGTGAAAAATAAACATAAAATTAAGCTCTGAAAATATTTTCCCGCCGTTTAAAAAAACGACTTAGCAGACGTGGTGGGATTTTCCGAGGGCTCAAAGAGCAGATTAGATAATTTATTCTGCCAAAGGCTACTTTACACTTCAAAAACCGTACTTTTCCACGGCGCCATGCATGAAAATTTTCAAATTGCCCGTAAATAAACGTACGGGGATTTTTCCTTCCATCCCGTTGTGCAACTGACAAGCGCGATAATTTAAGCCCGCTAGATTCGCGAGCGCGAAACCTCCCGGTTTCCGGAAAATGAAATTCTGAATATTTCATCAACCCGTTGTCGTCAAAACCATCCAATAACATCATACTGTACAACGCTTCTGAGTTGAAAATTTACCGAAAAAATATGCCTAATAAATAAATTTTATATGCAAAGGCAGTACTCATATAAAACTCACTTAAAATTGTCAGAAAGCAGCAACGGGAAAATATAAACTCAAACCCTAATAAATTGATGTTTAGCATAAAATGGCAAAAACATTTTTAATATTTTTTATTTTAATATTCGTACCTGTGTGGATTGGAACTTTGCACAACAGTTGTAAAAAAATACGTAGAATATAAATAAAAGTGTTTTCGTAGTTTCAGAAATTTGTAATGTTGCATACATTTTAATATTTCAATAATTCATAAAATATCATAGATACTGACTTATAATTATCCCAACTTATTTCTCATTAAATTGATCGGGACTCTAGTCAATATTTTTTGGGCTTTCAAATTTAAAGACATATTTATATAGATAGGTACTGTTGAAAGTTTTGGCTTTAAAAATACCAAACAAAATTATCGTGCGTGACATTAATGTAATAAAATTTAATATCAAAGTAGAATTATTGCTTTATAAGGTATTGGTGATGTGATCTTTTTTCAGACCATCATGTAGTATATTAAAAGTAAAGAAATGAATATATAGACCATGAAAATAAATACCCAAGAAGTCAACTTTTAATTAAAAATAATTAAGTTCAATCTTTTGATAAACATAATACGCTGTACGTTGCTTTTTTGATTACAGAATATATTTAATATGAGAATCACTCTTGTAAGTAATTGAATGCTCCATAAAGAAATTCAAGAACTGCGTGTTTTAGTATTGAAAATTTGCTGAATATTTGAAATTTCTAACGAATTTTAAATTGAAAAACAAGTTGACTAGGCTTTGTAAAGATTTCAATCATATTAAATGAGAAAGTATCTTCAAAAATTGTCGGGAAAATAACGAAGCTGAAGTAACTTAATACCCATTCCATTGATTTGTTAAAATGAGAAGCAGACAGTGCATTGTATTTTTAAATAATACGACGATTCAAATATAAATATTCCTTCGATTCTTAGTTTCAAAAATGGCTACCGCAGCCACTAACAAGCTGACTCAAACTCATATTTTGACTTATTATGATCCCATTCTTGGATAAATACAGCCACGATTAAGCCAACCACTGTAAAGAATATGCTATTTCTGAAAATTACCACCATTACAACATGTAATAATATTATTATAATTAGTGATATCAATATATTATATTGATGAAACAAAATGATGAGAATGTGTGAATAAAATTGTAAATAAATTCATATATCAACACAATTTACAATAGAAAATATTAGCCAAAATTGCCATATTTACGACAACTCCAACTCCGCTTAAAATAATCAGTTTCTAGTACTCACTTTCGTTTTTTTAATTGATTGAATTTTTGATTATAATATATTCTTTTCCAACAAAATAGTGACAGCTGTTTTTTAGATATATGTGGACATTATCAGCAATTCCCATCGAATTACTTTGTTATCTAATGGTAGATTTTGGTCAAATTTATATGCATATAACCTATTATTAATTACATACGATTACAAGAAAACAATTTTTTGCAGTCTAATTGACGTTGAGCGACAGCTTTCGTACGAACAACGCCTCTTTTTATATACTGAACACTGGGAGCGGACATGGTAAAAATGAGACATGTCATTTTTAATTATTTATATGATACAAGTATGAAAGTTCGTCAGAAAAAAATAAGAAGATGACAGGTAAACATTTTTTTAACATTAAAAAAAAAACATAATAATCTTTGCAAGGTACGTGTTTTGAATATTCTTATAAGTTTTCAAATCGACAAGCTTATACAAAGCGCGACTTTGTTTTTAATAGTCATTTTCCCCTAAGGCTGGAAAAGTTAAAAATATGGTTATATTTATTAAAAAGTTGAAATTGTCTCTGTAGGAAATTTGAATATTCCCCCAAGATATAACGCACGTGGCATTTCGTTTTTTTAGACAATATTTGGTGAAAAACAAAGCTCAGGTAGCACATTATTTGCGGTTGTTTTTGGAATATTAACAGTGCGTTAAATAAAATTTGAAAATAAAATGAAACTATTTTAATTTAATAAAAAAGCCCATTACGTATTGAATTATCTATAAATAGTTTGAAACTCATTTATGAAATAGCTTTAAATAAAAGATTTTATTTAATACAGTTATCATTTAATGATACCAGGGGTCCAAAACTTTTTTTGTAAAGGGCTCGATCGTAAAATATTAGGCTCCACGGCTCAGGAAGCAAACTCGAGCATGTTAATATAGGTGATTATACGTATATAGCGTAAAAAAATACTTTTTATTGAGCGGCATATTTCTACATAAATAATATTTATACACATAATTTTTAATCACATGTTTCCGAACATATACGAACAACATTTATGAATGACGGTAGGTATTATAGAAACTGTAATTATCGTGTTATTGAAAAACAAATCTAACATTTTCACAAAAAGGTTTTCTTATAAGAAGACTTTAATTCCTTTTTTTGAGAGAGCATTTCAGCAATCTGGGGTTCGAAATTAGTACGTCGTATCATCAAAATATTTTATCACTCAACCTACGCATCATCTGGTCAGAACGCAAATAGGCAACGGGTTGGATTTGGCCCGCGGGCCGTAGTTTACCGACCCCTGGCATAATCCATTTAATGATGGTGTAAAACCATCTAGCATGTTGTAGGCACATCGTTAGGTATCCTTATGCCTAATATAAATTGATTATTTTAATCATGTTATCAACCCTTATTCTACATCTTATAATACTAAATTCATGTATTGATCGTTATGGAAGCTGATGTCTCTTAGTCTCGGACTTGCCATATGGTATTAATGTTTATTGCTATATATATATATATATATATATATATATATATGATATAGTATCAGTCATCAGTTTTTTTAATCACAAAAACAAACTGGCACAGATGTTTATATAGTATTGTTAATCACAACATAGCTGAGAGCTGTTGTTTTTGGAACTGGACTTGGACCAGTTAACTGGAGGCCAAAACCTCAAGGGGCATCATTTGTATTACCTGTAGCCGTATTCCAGTGTAGCTTTAAATTTTCTAAATTTTACATCTTTTATATCGTCATAACAACGCTAAATATGCTGCAGTGGAAAAAGCAACCTAAAAGTAGAGAATAAAACACTAATATCGTGAATTTTGTTAGTATTACTGCATTAAAGTGTTCTTTAAATTAAAAAAATAAAGCGGAAATTATTTTATCATTTAAACTTTGAATAAAAACTTGAAAATGATCGTTACCTCCAAAACATACTACCAAAATACATGTGTAACGGTTACAGTCACACATATGTGTACATATATATATATAACACAACATATCCGTTACAATTTTAATATAAATATTTCAGTAGGAATAGAAATAAAAAGTATAGAATGCGTTGTTTGGCAACAGCGACATCTTTAATAATTAAGGCAACGCTTAACGCACGCTCGTATTTATTTCAGAGCTATTCCGTTTTAATTATACTTAAGCCTGTGAAGATTTTATAACGAGTACAGTTATAATATTAAATTTTACATGAACCAAAACGCAATATCATCAACTTTGCTATTTTATATTATCCAACACTCCAGAATTGCAAGCAATCTCGTACAGAGACAGGGTTAGCCAAGAATTATTAATAACTTGTTCTAAATAAAAACACCATTTTTTCTCTTATATGGCGAAGAAGAAATCAAAATGAATGTATATTTAGTTATCATTTAATATATATTTTCGTATAAAGTAAGCAAAAAAAGTAAATACCTACAGTTTTAGTATTTCTATTTTGTTAGTGAAATTCCGATAGAAAAATTGTTTTGTTACGCAAAGTTTTGATTATTTTACACTAGAAAAAGTGTTATTATATCTTGTTTCAAGTTGTGTTATTGATAATATCTATTGATAACGGGTTACAGCCATTTTTAATACCATTTGTGGCTTTATCACACATCATATTTGGTAATATGTGAATCTATTTTCCTGGTAAAAATGGAAATAACAGCTCAGACTTTATGTCAAATTTAAGGAACAAAAAATGTTCTTTTGCTAATACCCTATTCATAATACATGATATACTAATGATTGAAGGGTCAGCTTAGAATAACTGGTTTACAAGAAATATCTCCTGGTGTGTCTGCCAGAAAAGTAGGAAGGTTAAAAAACAAAATTTTCAAATCAATATTTATAGATATCCTGCTGGGGATTGCAACGCTGAATCGTGGAACGGAAGCATAAAGCGTAATTGTTTGGCCGTGGCAATCAGAATTATACCTTTGCTTAAAATATTATTTTTTCTATATCCGCTCTGTTATTGAAGCAAATGGAACCATAAAGGTGCGTGTTTATAGATTACACAACTGTAAACACTTACATTAATGATATGAAGATGCAGTCGAGAGTTTTGTTTGTTTATTAATTGTTCTATTTAGTTCTATTTAGTTCTATTTAGTTCTATTTAGTTCTATTAGTCCCATTTAAAGAATACGAAAGAGTAGATTAGACTAAAAACATCGCACAGATGATTGATTTTATCAAATGATCTGAACTAGTTTGCATATGGCGAGCATTTTCAACTAACGTACAATTCAGAGAAATTTTTGCAGTTTTATATTTTGATATAATTAAAGTTTTTAATGTTTCCAGAATATTCAATTCACTATGTATACGCTTGTCGCCGTATCATTTATCTTATATATAACATTCAATGTTTGTTTGTTCGTATCTTATGCACTGCCATACCGTTCATCCGATTCCAATAAAACTTTATCAAGTTATTGCTTGCACTTGAGTGAAGGTTATAGGCTTAGTACAATTAACTTACAGTAGGTCTTATCTATATATATAAAAATAAATGTTTGTTTGTTAGTTCTCTATGCGTTCCTTTACCATTCATCAGATTTCGATCAAACTTTGTGAAAGTGACATCTCAGAAAAACCTTATGATTTATTCGTGTACGCACCAGACGATTTTGGAATTTTCAGTCAGCCATAAGGCAATAATATTCATAACTTAAATATTTTATTTCACACGTGCTATGAATATCGTTGGAAATATGGAAACAACAACTATATTAAAAAAGGAATCGGGCTTTTTTCCGGCTGAGAAAAATAAATCTGGTCTTCGGGTCAGGTTCGAGTAATAAGTGTGATATTGAGACTCGGGCTCGGGCTGGGCCGGGCTGGAAGATGACGGGTTTGGACCCGGTAATTTTATGAAATTTCAGTTCATGCAGACCTCTAATTCAAAAGCTCTTCAATAAACAGAATTAAAGCACAAACCCTTTCTTTCTGTGAGTGGCATTACCAACGCATGCCGGGTACTCACTAGTACCAGATAAAAATCAGGTTGTTGTTTTTAAAAAATAAAAAAATGAATACAGTAAAGTAAAATGCGAAACAAGGTTAAGCTTTTTTTTTATTTTGTAATTCTTTGAGTATCTTATACGAAGTGAAATCTATAAGAGAAGAAGAATTTATGCAAATTATTATAGGTACTATTGTGAAAATCTGAAAGGATTTATGTTATTGCCAAACTTATTCCATTATCAAACTAAACTAGGCCATTGTATATTTTTTGCCCTACAATTGGCAAATGACTGTGCTGAATTTTTATCGTATCGTCTGCCAACATAATTAGACAAAAAAGCCAATACTGCTAAGAGTTGGCAGTAAGTAGAATTATAGCTGCATACACCTAAATTAGAAATTGCATGTAATGAGTTTTCAATTAAAAGTTGGTTTTTAACTTAGCTTTAGACTACTCAATTTTCCCAGAGAGGCATAAAAAATTAGACGTAATGGTTATTAATTTTAAAACCTCTTTCATAAATTTGTTGGATTCTCAGGTACTTCATCATTATTAATAATCAAATTCTTTTTTTTGAACAGTGACGAAGTTGATGAAACCATTTATATCAACCCTAGATTGCGAAGACAAATTTTGCATAAATTTAATCAATTGATCTGTCAAAAATTGCTTGCTTCTCATTTTCTCTGTCGTACTCAGCATTTTTAAGCATCTAATTAAATTTTAATTATATCGGTAAAATGGTTGAGAATTTATTCTTAATTCTTCACCACTAATTGAAAAAAAAACAATAGATTGATCTATTGACTTACAAACCTTATAATATTGTCAAATGACAGTGAGAGGAATATGGTCGTTAACGAGCTAAGCTGAAACGAAAAACTACCATTGATTTTACGGAAGTTAATAGGGTACTCTATTTATATAGTCATGCCTATGATATATGCATTTGAATAATTGATTCAATATATGGTTTCTTTACTATTTCACGTATCAACTGCTTAATCAGCAAATTGGCTAACTTCGTTTGGCCAAATTTTTCAAGGCAGAGAAAAAAATAAGCAAATCAAAAATAGGCTTCAGTACTTGTATTTGTAAAAGAAACAAAGTATATTCAAGCTGGTGTCGTTGAATTTATAACCAATGCAATCTCCAGGTACGATTGTTGACTTCTTTAAACAGAACACTCGCTTATATAATATATTATATAGTAGGTATAGTACTGATGTACAAAAATTTTTGATTAATTTTAGCGCAAAGGTTTAGAGCCCCTAGTTTAGAGTTTCATTACGCATTTCGAGTTTAAATATCACGTTTTATGACACGTGCCAGAAGGGTTTGCTGTGACATTACGCCAAAACCTTCCTGCTGTATGGATTAACTGAAATTTCGTTTTAGCGCTGAAAAACGAGCAATAATTAAGTTTCCAGAAAGTCTTGAGGATTTTATTTAAAACCCCTTACTTAATCTTACCACCTCATAAGCTTTTTATATGAAATGATATTTGGGAGATAATCTTAAGCAACGAATGATCATAATTATTCACATATGAAATTAAATAATTTTACATTTCATGGTATTATAATATTATTATGGTAGAATGGAGTTGTTGAATATAATAAATTTGACATTATATATATTTTGCTTTGAGCAAACTAATTAGCGTTTACAACATTTACAAAAGCTTAAATAAAACATGTCTTGGAAATCAGTGCTATGAATACCACGTATTTTAATTATAGTGTTGATTGAGAGAATTATTAGAATATGTGCGAGAAAAACATTATTACTTATAACTTCTAATTCTATATATTTTTTATGTTGATGTCATGATATTAATACATCAAACGTTCACTCCAATATTTTGTTACTTTATAACGGTTAACTACCTGATTCAACCTTGTGTAACGCGTAACATTTGTTTTGCTTCTTTGAGAAGCATGCCGAGACTAAATATATCTATAATATGTCGAATGATGATATGCAATGGGTTAATATTAAAATATGTTATTAAATGAAAAATGTATAAATAATTCAAAGAAAAATAAAAACGATAAAACCCTTGGAAGAGTATTTTCTTTTTTAATTCGCGAATTCTCATTTCAACTCGACAAACCCACAGCAAACAGTCTGTTTTCATATCCATCGAGATTCACAAGACATAAAATTTGCTATCTAGTAAGTCAAAATCATCCTATCTTGGAAATAAAAAATGATTTATTTGACGTTAATGTCTAAGTTAAAATTTGTATTTACCTATGGGTATATTGAAATTCCTTGACAATTATTTGATATTGAAATAATTTTCACAAATCACCCAAAAAGGGAAAGACTTATAAAATGAGATAATGTAAGTATCTAAGAGCTTTCATTTATCTGTTGATAATTATTATGTAGATAGTGGTTCAATTTTGCTTCTTTATTTTTTTCCTTACTCAAATGAGTAATATTGTGACTCCCTATATGGAATATTTTTTTAATTAAAATATGTTTTGTTAACTAGACAAATATTTTCATTGTCTGATATTTTTGTATGTAAACACTAAATTATTATTGATCTGTTAGATCGTATTATATAAATATGTGTATGTATTAAAACGCAAAGTGTTCAACCAGTGTGTGCTTCCTGAAATCACATGTGAAAATGAAACATGGACCCTAAGTAAAAAAGGGATCTAGAAACATACGTGGTATGGAGAGGTGCATGCTGGACAAAAAGAGGAATGAGTGGATAAGGAAGCAGACAAGGGTTTGTGACGTAATAGAGTTCATCAAAAGCCTCAAATGGAGATAGGCTGGACACATAGCTCGAAGAATAGACAACCGTTGGACAAATTTAGTCATTCAGTGGTATCCAAGAGGTAAAAAACATCCGCAAGGTAGACCCAGAGACTGCTGGATCGATGAAATGATTAAGTTCTGCGGAAGTAAGTGGCAACGTAACGCAAAGGACCACGAGAAATGGAAGCAGCTTGAAGAAGCCGTCATCCAGTAGTAGATAGATTCAGGCTGATGATGATGATAATGATGATGTATTAAGTACTTCTGTTTTCTCTAGTAAATATAACATATAAAGGATTGTTGATTTTCCGAATAAATTTTTATTTAAAATTTTCACCATTTTGGCCTCGGAATAATAGGTCAACGTCCGTGGCGCAGTTGGTTTCGTCGCTGGCTACGGTCACGGATGTCTCGGGTTCAATTCCCGGTGCGGACGGTTTTCATAGATTGATCTTTCAATCGATTTATGGATTTCTGTTCGTAGTCTGAGTCCTCCCTCCCACCAATCCCATCCTCACGGGGCGGAACGAGAGCGATTAGCTAATCACTAGTCCTGTCATAGCCCTATCCTTCTATCCCTACTCTCTTCGAAAAAGAAAAGAGAGGTTGAGCAACTGAGTGACAAGCAGTTCTCGTAGAAAAAATTCTGTCAAGATACCTCCATTAGGAGACCATATGCTCCACATTGGGAGCGGACATGGATAAAAAAAAAAAAGAATAATACAAAATATCAGTGTTTTAAATAATTCAATTTATTTTACTCAATTGCAATAATGAAATATTTTTTGAATGTGTTTCATGACCAAAGTTGTTAAGTGAAACTGGCTTTATGGTTGGGCAGAGTAAAATTAGTTTCTATGAAGTTTTTAAAGCTACTCCTACTTTACCCAAAAGAATCTATTAAACGTAATACACATTGTAAAATACGAAATTTATAATAAATTCAACTTTATATTGTACGAATATCCTACTATTATTGCTAATCTGTTTCTACATTAGATAATTATAATAGCGTTGTTCTATCATTGCGATAGAAATACAATTTCACAACAACATTAGACTTCTACCTAATTCTCAAAGTCTATTATTGTATTAAGTTTGCGTTACGAAAATAGTACGATTGTATTAACTATGTTAGTAAAGGAACGTGCTACGTAGAATTTAAATTATTAATATATTACGAGTACATTCGAAACGAAAGAGAATAGATAATTTAGAAGTTATTGGTTCAAATGTTGCATAACGTGCTTATTTCTGTCCATAAAATCTAATATTTTTCTAAGAATAATTAAGACGTAAAACGAATGTAAGTACGATACAACTTTGAATTATTCCCTTACTAAACTCCATTGAAATTTTTTTGAAAACGGAACAAAATTGTAGCAAATCTGAGTTATCTATCTCTACTTGCAATAGGTATATTAACAAATGGAAACTTTCTAGTCAAGTGTGCCAAATCATTGTTTTTAACCTGAAATCAGATTTAAAATATGCTCTTGTTTACAAATTTACTGCTGTATGATAATTATACTTAATCAATATAGTATAGGTAATAAATTATATGCCTTAAGCGCGTTAACAAGCTAAATATTAACGAGTACGAAAGGCTGCCCATACAAAATGAATCTCTACACGAGCTATATATTCATTTAAGTAGACATTTTCGAGTCTTTTGGATAATCAATTACAAGGCAGTGGAAAGTTTTCATATCAGAAAGCCGCATTCAAGAAATTTCAATTTGATTTGTTATAAATAAAAAAAGTGTGTTCATTATTTGACAATGAAATGAAAATTTGAATTTAGACGTAGAAGGAGAAAAAAGTCCATACCTCTGATTTAAAATATTAAAATGATGAGTAAATACTACGAAATGACGGTTGAAAAAAAATTCTGCGATATAACTATCCAAATATGAGCTTCATTTGACGTTTACATATGCCACTGAAAATGTCGTAGCTTTGAGGCATTCAAAGCTGTATACAAATAAGATAAACATTAATTATGTATACAAATATAATTCAATTTAAGACATACACAAAGACAATGTTATTTGATATTACGGCACACCCAGTCTGATTGAAACAATAAAACAATTATACAATGTCCGAAAAGCAGTTTATCCTGCAGACTGGTCGAGTGTCTAATCCTACAGTAATTATTTTATCCTATCAAATTTCTTGAGCCCATCTCAGAAATCCTACCCGAGACTTGATTGTATTGGATTGCCAAATATCTTACACCGACCCTTCGTGGGTTCCTTTTCATATTTCACCTTTAGTAGTCGAGCTTTCTCAAGGCACCCAATCTTGCAGTTAATCCTCAGCGGAGCCATTAAACTCGTTTCTCTGTACAACGGATCAACCGAACAACAAACTGGTAGCCAACGTTGAAAACATTTGAGAAAACAGTAGTAAAATATTTTTCTTTTTATGCTTTATTAAAAATATAGGATTCTTTTCAGTAATAAAAGGAAGTTATTGAATTTAAATATTATTATACTAATACAAATTAACTTTGGAAGGTTCAAAACTGTTTTTGCATACATGAATTAAATAAGACACTCAGTGCCAAAAAAAAAAGAACCGAACTAAATTTGTAGAAATATTCTGTGTCCAATACCATAAAATAGGTTCGATATGGCACAAACAATATTATTCCTGCGCTTTAAATGATTAAAATGGAAACAGATAAAGTCGAAGTCTTACGTTTGTTTGATTTTTATACGGGTCATATGATTATTTATAATTCATGCATCATATAAAAATCAATAGTTTCCAAGTTTTTTTTATTTAAAAACATAATTCAAAACTCCACTTTTTGCTATTATTTATTTGAAGTTTAAAATTAAATGTATTTTAGATTGTTTTTTCAATATGCAGTATTATGCTGTTAAATAATAAAGCGAATGAAATTGGAACACTAACTCAAATAAATGAATATGCCCGTCTTTCAAGGATTGTCAGAGATGAGTGATTACATCATCGCTATAAGTGCCCCCCAAGCACACTATATTTTGAATACCCTCCCCATGAGAAACGATTGTTTAAACCTCAAAATAATTTGGTATAATAAAAATAGACATAATATCATTTGAGTTTACGTACTTTGAATATCCCCGAAATAAATTATCGCTTAGTTTACATAGTCTTACGTGACTAAACATTAGAGAAAACCACCGTTTAGTACTGCACCTCCATTAGGCTGAGACTGTAGATCCGCGGTGAAAATCCAAGGCAAAGTGTTACCTGGGAGGCGAAATTGCTGGGATCATTGGTGGTAGGTGCTGAAGACAGGGATGTCTTGGTGTTCCCGCAGTGTCCGCCAGCGGTTGTGGCTGGAACGCGCGTGACTTGCATACAATGACCGTCGTGACCCGTGAAATACGATCAAAGTTAGACTTTCCGAAATAGGCCGCAGTTGACCTTTGTAGATGTATTTTCCGAAATAAGTTTTACTGTAGTGGTTTATGTGCGGTCAAGAAATTTTAATTAAATCTTCTCTTTGATCTTCACAAAACACTTTTGGCACAAATACAAATGAAATGTAATCGTTTACTCATGTCTTCGTCCACTACAACCGTCAGTCTGTATTTGACTATCGATTGTTAGCAGTACGGAATAGAATGTAATTATCGATAAAATTTTACAGTTAGTTAGGTACTGAATAAGGCTTCCAAACCCGGGATTGTCTTAATACCAATATCGGGAATTTTGGGATTTGCTATAAAATCTCCGATGAACTATAAAATATGAAATGCAAATTATTACCCGAATTACTATACGAACAACGTTTCCGGCGGCTGAGTGCCTAGGTATGTTCGATTTATACATTTTTAGCATAATTGATACATGTGTTGTCTTCCCTCTCACACTCATATTTCGCGAGCGGACAGGAACAGACAATTTATTGTCATTATACTGTACATTTTGTCATTTACCTGTAAAACATGTCTTCTGTTATTAATAAAATACAAAACAGTCGAAGAAAATAAACGCGCGTGATTCTGCTTACTAATACTTTTTGCATAATTATGAAAATACCTAGGTACCTTCATATTTTATAAACATTTTTTGTGTGGTTGCACGTGTTCATAATAGTTTTGTATTTATATTCTGATTCCAACTAATACGTGTATCAAGAGATTAAATATGTATCACACGTTGTTGGTAAATACAAAAGCTTTCATTTTTAATTGTATATTGAAATATAAATTTCTCTTGCAATTTATTGTTGAATACATAAGACACCTAGTTTAATTCAGTGTTACTGAACCAGAGGTCCGCGGACTCCCGACAGTCTGCATAACTCTTCTGATGGTAGTGAACATTCCTGGCAAAAATTTAAAACACACATTACGTTGTTATGTTACGGAATACACCCAATAAGAAGAGTGTGAGGCCGTAGCGGGTGGTGATGAATACAACGTTATGTACCCTAAAGCAAAGGGAATTTAAAAATATGAAATTTTCTATCATTAAAAATGTATACTGATTGATTTGTTAGTACGTATTTCAATAAACTGTAAAATTTTTATGGTTTATTTTCAATTATTGATTTATAGTATAGTACGTATAACGAAGAAACAACAATTTCATTTTATCCATTCAAGCATCGTCGGGTAATCCAGTTTCTTCTATAAATAAGATTTTCTATTGCTGCGTTGAGGTGCGCAAAATATTTCTTTTGATTTTTGTGTGTGGACTGCAGATGTAAAAATGTTGAAAAACGCTGATTCAAGTCACAAGGACTTATGCCGTCTCCCTTTAAGGCGTTTGACTGGTCCGTCAATTAAAACAGCGTATTAAATTTTTTTAAATAAAAATTGTAAGAGTAAACAAGATTCAGTAGTTTTGTTCGATATGTTTTAACTAAGTTTTAGGGTTTTCTAAATGGATGGTCAATTAGGCTTTACAGTTATTTGAAAACAAATCCAAAATTTTTCACCTGAAAGATAATTATTAACGGTAATTTGTGAGATATAAACCACTCAAAATTTCTATTCCAATCTACGCCAGACAGAAATAAATCATTGTTATGCCTCATAAAAAACTTACTTTTCCGCTATCAAACGTGTCCCAGAATAATATTATAATTTGAGTGCGAACCCATTGCAAACGAGATAACATTAAACAATGTTTATTTTAGAAGTAAATATGAATATGAGTGACCTTCAAAGTTGAAGGTTATTTATTTTTCAAGCGGAGTCTAATTTTTTTGCTTTCAGATTTCAATTATTTTTTGCCTTTGAAAAAAAAACAGTAGGCACTGATTCTTTTATACTTTCAATGCCGTGATAAGATATTATGATTTTTTTTAGTTTGGCAATGTTAAATATGAGCTATGATAAATTATTAAGTAAGTTCATCTTAAATTGATAAAAATGTTCTAAGTTCTATCAATGACATGATTTCGAAGCATTACCGTGCATTTAATCAATTAGTATTAATATTCTTCATTTCGCCCATATGCCATTATTACTATTACTGAACGTTCTGTTTATTAATCAGACAACTCCAAATAAATGATATCTGAGTTAAATATGCAGTTATATGTACAATTTTGTGTTACATCTTTTTTAATACTCAGATAACCCAAAAATGCCACCAAAAAATGCTGAGAGTTAAACAAAATATTGATATTTTCTGGATCAGTAAAAGTTTATTTCTAAATATCTTTCTACTGAATATACTTGAAAAGTACCTAATTGTTAAGCACCTCTTGCATCAGATTCATAAAACTCGGGTACAAATAATTACTATTTCATTTATGGTGATTATTTGATTATTGCTTTTTCCATCATCTCTATATGGGTTATTTTGAGTTAAAACTTGCTTCTGTTTCTAAACGAAAATTTGACGTTTAGTTTTTGTCTTCATACTGTGACCAATTGCTTAGATTTAAAATGTGAAGTTGAATAGGTGTTAGTTAATACATAAAATTAATCTGCAATAAATGATACAATATTTTTTGGTAATGTGATATTAAATGTGGTGTTTGAAATGTAAATCGGAATCAACGAGAATTATCATGCAGAAGTTTTGTTTTATTTGATTCTTGACGAAAACAAAAGCAGGCTTAAGTCATGAAACAATATATTTTTGAGTCCTTACTTTCATTTCGATTCTCAAAAAATGACATCTCATGTCAGGTTAGTATTATATTATATTGTACATGCTCGTAACTATAATATTTCATGGGTTAACAGAATACTAGTTTGGTTATCGCCCTACCCAAAAAATCAATGTTTGTAATCAAACTGATATTGATCATATGTGAAATTCGTCCTTTGGCCCCTGTTACCATTAATAACAGCAATAAATTTGCACTCGCTACCTACTTACAAAGTTTTCTCCCTTATTTGTTGTGCGAACTTTACCCAAGTATGTCACTTAATATCAAACTAAAAGTTTCATAATCGTTAGCTTAGATGAACGGGCACGCTAGCTTTCAACCTTGTAGAAGGAAAAAAATAAACGCTAGAAATGTAGTTATCGGAGCGGACAAAAAAAGAAATAATATTGGAAAAGACTACATCTCAATTATGTTTTCTCCCAGAATTGATTTTATTGACAAACACAATTTCATAATATTCTTTTTGATTGGAAAAGACAGAAGGCACGGATAAAATATCAATGACAAATAATATCTGCTATTTTATTAGGCACGTACGTTATTTTTTATTAATATAACATAGAAAAAAAATTCTCTGTGTGCTCGTCAAAACATTTGTTCATTCCATTATTACAAATTTGCTTATTTCAAGTCAAATGGAATTGATTTAAATTACTTTTTATTTCATCTCAACAAGAAATCAATTAATTTAATCCTTTTGCTGTAGATATTTCTGTATATTTTTTTCTTTTTTTACCATGTCTGTGCTTAATAGAGTTCCGTACCAAAAGTTGTTCTAAAATTATTGATTTTTATTTAGCCTCTCAGCCTCAGCTAATCGTTATGATTTTTAAGATGGCAATGATGGTATGCAATGTAGAATTCACAGACATCATCAATCGATTGCAAGCTCGAAATATATAAATATCGACACTAGTACTCGGAATCGTGGACATCGCAACCGATGAAGAAAACCACTCGGCTAAAGGCCTGCCATGTAAACGTAGCGTCGTTTATTCGACAATTGTTGCTATATGCCAACAAATTAAATATCCTCTTTATTAAATTTGGATTATTAAATTTGGATTATTGAGATTTTGTACACTTCCATGTATTTTGTCACTAACGACCCGGGTTTCGCCTTTCGGCATCTTCAGGCATTCGAGCACACGAATGGACTCGAACTGAGCTTAACTGAACTTAAATTATATCCTCTTTATTGCTCTTATTTTTACAATGATATGTAAGTTTAGGTATATTTTTATGATTGATAATATATTGCTTCGTCGTAATATTTGAAAATTTTTTTTCAACCAGAGAAAAAACATCGATAAACTTGTAGAGGTGAGACCATCGAAATAAAATTACATTTTTTCATAAAGATTGTATCTCGTAACTTGTTCAATTAATTATGCTAATCTTTGAATCTAATATTTGAAATTTCTTGGAAAATACAGTTTTGAAAAGAAACTCTGATGTACGAATTTTTTAACAGTTGAAATGACTGTTTTAGTAAAGTCAACATATAAAATTTAGCGATGAACAACGTTTATTTAAAAATGAATAATTTAAAAGGACTAAAAAGTTATATTTGAGGTTATTTGACTGATAACTATTGCTCTATCTGTTTGTTATAAGCGAAGCTTTATGGAAACCTAATTTTCATCACTTCTTTAACAACTTCCGAACTCGGCAGCTGGTTTAAATACATTTTTAGTGAATTATTCGATTCATGGGTTTAATTTAATATTTTCAAGAATACGTAACGTAGAAATGACTGAAAATATTATAAAACTGTTTTTTTTACCATTATTTCCCCCGAAAACAAACATTTTTTATGTGAATACGTTTAATACGGTGGTATAGTATTGAGTATTTATTTAGGGCCTAGCGATAGTTATTTAGGAATTTTGGCGATTCAGCTTGTGCATTCGTTCAGGCTAAGACATTTTTTTCTACCTATATTTACTGAAATGATGTATGGATTACTGGCTTTCCGCATCTCTAAGGATGGTGCAAAATAAATCTTTATAATCGTTTTCCCTCACGTATTATAGCTAATGATTCTGATAGATAAAGGCTTTGAATAAGGAAAACAGTTGAAAAACCATTCAACGAATACCGATTGTAGGTGTTCAGAAACATAAGTTTTCATTCTTACCATGAATTATTCGAAATATGATTTGAAACCTGAAGACTATTTTCTCATACGATACTCTTTACTAAGTTTTATTGTTTTCCAGATGGGGCGGTGAGGTGTGGTAAGGAGTCGTGAGGATGGCGGCATGGCCAATGCGTTGGGCAGGCTGCTGTTCCCACTACTGGTCGTACTGTTGCCTCTACTCTTACTGCCGCACGCCACTGCGGGACCTCGCTACAGCTCGAGGATTGTTGACACGCAATCAGGTTAGTAAAAAAGCAAAAAAAAAAATACAAATAATCAGTAAAGAAGTACACTTATAAATGATGATAAAATATATGTGAAATATTTAAATATACTAAATAATGAACGTTTACAGTAGAATTAAAGAAAATCAAATATCAAATATGATTTCACTTTTAAGGAGTTAATTGTCAATTCTTGGTGGAAAGACATTATATTTTAAAAAATAAAACACAATTTGTTTGTACTACTTCCACATATTTATAATGATAAGGACCGGTACAATGCTCGTGATGAGCGAAACCGGTCCTGATCATTATAAATATGTGGAAGTAGTACAAACAAATTGTGTTTTATTTTTTAAAATATAATGTCTTTCCACCAAGAATTGACAGTTAACACCTTAAAAGTAATTAGAAAGACATTATATTTAAAAAAAAAACACAATTAATTTGTACTACTTCCACATATTTTTAATGATCAGGACCGGTTTCGCTCATCATGAGCATTGTACCGGTCCTTATCATTATAAATATGTGGAAGTAATACAAATTAATTGTGTTTTTTTTTTTTTTTTAAATAAGATTTCGTTAACCGGTTCATTATTTTAATTTTAAACTTAAATAAATTAGTTCGGGCTTTGTTATTTCTTAAATTTGTCCGTGTTTTTTCATTCCTTAGTCAAACCTGTCCTAAATATATAAAACAAATATGGGATAAGTATTAAATTTGAATTATTGAGATTTTGTACACTTCCATCTTCCATGTAAATACATGGAAGTGTACAAAATCTCAATAATTCAATTTTGATATTGAAATTCCATCAAGCACCCTCAGTCGATGTCTTAAATTATGGAATAAGTATTATTTATTTTTATAAATGTAAATTTACACTACCTCTTATTCCAAAATCTAACTCTGGAATGGTTAGTGTATAAAGATTACTCTAATAGCTTTAATAAACCGAAGAAAATAACACATTTGTAGGAGTTAAAATTTCTTCTGTGATTAAAGAAAAACATTGGTGTATTTTATAATTCGTCGCTTAATTTTAATTAAACTTGTAAATTATTCCTGATTGGAATGTTCGATTGCCATTTTAATATCGGTCAATATTTTGTGAGGACGTAAAATTACATTCCCTTGAAAAGTTTGCAAAAAACAAACAACTCTGAAATGAATATCGTTGATGATATCATGAACTTGAAATTGTTATTTTTCACATAAAATATTCGATGTTGTGAATATCGTATTTCATGTAGAAACAACAATACTGATACTTTGTATGGTGCTCAAATTATATTAGACATTCGATTTTCCGAAAGACGTTTCCGTGATGTCGACGCGGGGTGATGTTACTGTGTTGAATTTCGATAGTGTAAAAAGCTTTCAACCATCCTGTCAAAAATGACTGTTATAAGGAATTCTCCGATGACAAGTCTTACCCACTTGCAAAGATAAAAGGAAACCCGAGTGAATTTTCTCGCCTGAACGGGTAGATTATTATTTGTCAAAGTATAATAAAGACTTTGGCGTGATGGAACACTTTCTACCCTGAAATGTTATGGCCAAAATTATGTACTCGAGTAAAATATTATTTTATGGATATATTCGGTGAAGTAATGCAGAATTTCGTATAACATTATGAATAGCCAGGACATGCAGAGCGAGGTGTTTTTTTTTGTAGGTAATCGAAATAATACATCCTACACAATCAGAAGTTACAATAAATACTATTTTGTTTCAAAAAGTAAACGATCTATTGCTTTAATATATGCGATCATAAATCAAACCCTCTTCAAAGAAACTTTGTATCCAACTAAATACTCGTATTGAAAAATGCTTCATTTGAAACTGTTCATGTTCAATAATTTTAAATAATGTTTGTAATTTTTTTCTATACTACACTTCTTGAAAAAACTTAGTAGTAATAATGAAACGTAAATTATCCAATACATCAATTTGTTTTCGTGAGAAGAAAAATCTAGATCAACAGATTTATTAAACATATTTGAAAAACTAAAAGGTTTGTTATTCCTTAATCATAGAAATAATGTTAAGGATATATTTTTTTTCGAAATAAATCGTGATAACTAAAAAATAAATATTCAGCCAAATACTTGAAGATTGCAAAATTTTAGCTGTAGGCAGAATTTAACACATATGGTTAATGGAAATTTGGATTATTGCGATTTTGTACATTTCTATGTATTTTGTCACTAACGACCTGGGTTTCGCCTTTCGGCATCTTCAGGCATTCTAGCGCACGAATGGACTCACAGTACTGTATGAACTGACAGACAGTAAACAGTGTCTAACGTTTATATAGAAGATACAAATACGACAAATATTATACGTCTGGGATCCATACTGATACCTGAGTTAACATTTAGAGAATCGCCTCAATCCTTATTTTGTAAACAACACATTAACAGAGTGGCGAATTGCCGCTTTCCAACTACTTTTAAAATTACCAGTCGGGTCGTTAGTGACAAAATACATGGAAGTGTACAAAATCTCAATAATCCAAATTTGATATTGAAATTCCATCAAGCACCCTCAGTCGATGTCTTAAATTATGTTAATGGTAATGTTTCGTAAAGACTTGTTTTAATATTCGAAAAAAGGAAGAAATTATTGTACCAAATATAATGAACTCGAGTACAGTTCGTCTCAAAAATATGGCAAAACAATGGTTTTAAAAATTAAATTTCCTGTATTTGTCTTGGAGTCTTTAATTATAAGCCAGTTTTGTATTCCTCAAGATCATACAGATGAAACTGATAATGAAGCGTGCACTCTCTCATAATTCCCTATGCGAAGCCACGATGTATTCCCTCTACTCTGTTCATTATTTTTTTTATGAAAGTGACAACTTTATTAATCATTTTATTTTACAAAATGCTATTCAGCAATAAACTAAAATAAACTTACTAGGCAAACTCTGTGTAACTTATTTATCTTGTAGCCTCAAAATGATACACATCGTAAAACGTCAATTTCCAAATGCATCCAATCAACGAGTGCGAGCGGTTTTCTAAAAATAACAGTTTTAACGTATATATGTATGCAATCACTTTGCGCCCTCATCAATAAAAACAACACGGTAAATTTTACGCGATAATTGCGAAGTGCATCCATGCATTTACCTGCTGGTTCACTAGCTTTTTCCATTGTTGTTTACACACATTTTGCGACAATTAACTGTACGCGCAAATTGTTCAAGCCACACCACGAAAGAATTGGGTTTTACATGGTTGATTTAATATTAAATTATTAATATTCTATTAACCAAATACATATGAAGTGATAGAATATGTTGTATGTTGTATTTTATTCTCTCAAGGAAACTAAAAAAGGCCGTGTGGTTTGTGATATCTTGCTGTGCCCTGCAGAGGCTAAGTTTTTATTTTTATTATCAGTCAATCGGTATACTTTGACGTTATATCTACTTACTGTTGGACTTTTAAACACTTTGAAAATCCCTCAGGCACGTTTGGCTTACGGCTTTAAATATGATTATAGAGGATATAGTTATGACATTCGTAGCAATTTAGTATAGCTTACCGAACAGATATTGTTTCTTCTGGTTACTTACTTCGTTCAAAATGATGGTATGTTAATGACAAATCACTTGTCATTTTTTGAAAATAATTAAAAAATAAATGTTTTATGTTCATTAAACAATTCGTTAACGTTGGTGTCAAATTAGAATGGTAGCATAGCAAAGCCAATTGTAAGAAAGTGTTATCATTGCAACATTATTCAAGATATCATATTTTCAAATTTATACACAATTTATTCTCGAGAAACTTACTCATCGCCCATATGCTCCTAAAATTTCTGTTTGGGATTATCTTTTGTGTTTGCTAGATAATCACTTGCCAAATAAATATTTCTAAGGTATAGATTATAAAATACAAACATATGAGTCAAAAAAGGTCATTGAGTATCACAGTGTTTATTTTATTTAGCAAATGAAAGCTCGCAAAAGTTTTTTTTATAATTTTGTTTAATATTTGCCCAACAGATTTACTGTTTGGAAGATGGTTAAATTACAATTATTGTGACTCGTTCTTTTTTCTTGTTGCAATGTTCAGTCGAAGGTTGGAAATCAAATTGAAGTGCGTTTCTTTATAAAGGGACAGTTGTGTTGCAACTCAAATGCCACATACTGTTTTATTTATATACGCCTCTGCTGCCGTCGATTTTTCACTGAAAATCACGAGACTGACGTATGCAGCTTTGCGTGTTTGATGATTGATGTAATATTTTTTGCTCGATTGGCTCGTCTTAAAACTGCTCTATGGTTATGTTACGGGCCCGAGGGATCTTTATTGTACAGCCATATCTCGAATGCCAACAGTCTTCTTTTTGTCAGTTCCTTTCACTTTCAGGCTTAGACCTCTATGAATACGTGAAGTTTATGAATCGTATAATTGTTCTAAACCATATTGACATATTTTAAAAGTGTTTATTACCTTATTATTATTTTATGTCGTAACTAGTGTTTTCAATAATTTGTAAAAATATATCCAAAACCTGCAAAAAAACTTGATGTGTATATGTGTTGAATGTTTTTCATAAAATAAATGTGTTTCAAAAGCCGTACTTTTAAATAAATACACACGACAAACGAACCAAACCTTCGCTGATTATATTGGCAGTTGATTAATGAAAAGCCGAGTTAAATTTAATGAAATGCCAATAAGTACCACACGTGCTGGTAGGTTGATAATGAGATTATAAATGGCTTTTGAAAATATTAGTAACTTGAATACATAGTGCTGAAAAACTATTTATGCTAGACATTTAGTGAACACCAAAATAACCTTCTCCTTGAAATCAATTCATTCGATGGATAACATATTTGGAATAGTACAAGACCGCTAATTTTAGGTTGTATGTTTTTGTCTGGAATTATTAATTCCTACTTGTTGAAAACAATAAGGTAATTAACTGAATAATCTTTTATCGGGCTCTTCTCTTAATCCACAGTAGATTAATTTTAATAATTTAAATTAATTTTTAAATCAAAAAGTGAAATTTTCGAAGACGATTTAAAAAAAAATGTATCCCTAAGAGACTGTCAAAACATTGCACAGACAAATTTTCATATAAGCCTTGAATTTTAATATGTATGCTGTTAGATATAAGTATCTTTCTTATGCTTAGTATAGTGAAAGCATCACAATTTTAAGTATTGTTAGAAAACGGTGAAATATTTTTGAAGACGACCATCTAATGTGTTATATTTAATATATACCTTGATAAAAGGAGTAAATTGTTGCAGATACATAAAGGAAAACACAATTGTTTTAACCTTAAAAATATTCCTTAGAATATTTAAAAAATATGTATAAAAATCAGATTTTTACAAGAATAAGAAAACCATTTCATATACATACTACTATAATACCAAAACAGTACAAATGTTATTATTAGTCAGTAAGTCTGATTGATAATAATATATCCATGTTATTTGGAAAACATGAATAACAATTGCTATTAAAAAGCGATTGATTTTTACTACTTTATATAATTAATAAAAGTAGTGACTAACAAAGAATTAGTATTTTGATTTTATTTGGTAACTAGTCATAACGTCAGATTTAATGTGTTGTTTTTACTTCCGGTTAGTGATTTTATCAAAACAGTTAACTCTTTTAGTGACTGATGGAAGAAATAATGTTAATCAATTTTTCATGGCATGATTTTTCTCTAGGTTGCAATTGTCATTTTAAATTATATCTAAAATCACGTCAGTGCAGTGCGTGAATATATTTGTCGATTGTAAAATACGCAACATGCTTGTGGATATATTAAAATGTCATAAAATAAACCTTTTTCTATTGATTTGTACTATCGATTCAATTCATATTTGAATGAAAAAATTATAACGCGTATTCATAAATAAAATTAATATATTTCAATTTGTCTTTATAATTCCTTACGCTTTTTGTATGTAGACCGAGAACGAATTTACTAGGATTGCTACAAATAATTTTTTTTATCCATGTCCGCTCCCAATAGGGAGCATATGGTCTCCTAATGGAGGTATCTTAACAGAATTTTTCTACGAGAACTGCTTGTTACTCAGTTGCTAAACCTCTCTTTTTTTTTAAGAGAGTAGGGATAGAAAGATAAGGCTAGGACAGGACTAGTGGTTAGCTAAACGCTCTCGCTACACCCCGTGAGGATGGGATGGGTGAGAGGGAGGACTCAAGCTACGGACAGAAATTCATAAATTAAACCGTTCGCACCGGGAATTGAACCCGAGACATCCGTAACCGTAGCCAGCAACGCTACCAACTGCGCCACGGACGCCGACATTAATTATTATTAGAATTTACATATTCCGTAAATTTTCATTATTTTGAGAATGTATCATAAGAAAAAGCAGACAAAACCAAATTTATATATTATATTTATCTACATCTTATTCTCGTATATGAAAATCATGCTAGAATATTTTATAAAGAAGTTAGTTAAAAGGATACTTTGCGACGTTAAAAAATACAATTTTCAAGGCTGTGGACACAGAATGATGAAACAATTTAGCGAAACAAAAAAATGCTGACGTATAGAGAAAAAAATATAGGAATGAAAACGGAGCCAGAAATGCTTTGAGATTTTCAAACACCCGCTTTGTTTTGCATGAAAAACCCACAAAATTTCCTTAATTCTTTGCGAGATAATCTAATGTCCCTTTCTCTCAGCTTTGCCATCTTTGGCGTAGCTCCACCGCCATTTTTCAACGCGGCAATTCCGAATATTAAAAATAGCAACTCGACAAAAATGCGACACCAAATGACGTTGGTGTATTTGTTCTGCGCCAGCAATAGCTTTGCGATAGCTTCGCAAACCGACACGATATGCGCGTTCCTGTTGCGATAGTATTGTCTTTTTTATTGTCTCAAAAAATGTATGCCGGAATCTAGAGTACAAAATAATGAGACACACCCGAAGCTGTAGTGTCAACAGAGTTAAAATTCTATTCACAATTTTAACGAGCTGACAAATCATTATAAATTTTCAACATTATTTTTCAAAAATACTTTTCTGCATAATGCTCACTAAAAAAAACAACGGTAATACAATAATAATAAAGCGATGTTATATAATACCAGGCACAAGTGATTATTTTATTGACCAATGTTTGGAACTAAAAAAAAAACATTGTTTCATTTTAGTGTTAGGAATATTTATTGTTTGTTTAAAACATTGTTACCTTACTTTGAAGTTCTAATTGCACTTACTTGACCTTGTTTTAAGATGAGAGCGTTTGAAGTTTGGATTGATAATATTTTTTAATTTAAATGAAAAAATATACTTTTAATGAGAACGTAAATATATATATGTATATTGTTGTTTTAAGCATATTTTTTCTCAATTTTAACTTTTCTATTAGGAAATAATGAGTACCTAAAACAGTAATTAAAACCTTGTCAGTCTGAACTGACAACAATAATTTGTTTGAAAAGGTCCTATTGGCTATTTGAACTTTATCAAATAATATGTAGTACGTTTTGAAATATTTATTAATGATTCAGATGAATAAAAAAATGTATTTGGATGATATTATTGCATATAAATTTATTTTTCAAATAATTATATTAGTATTAATATGTTTATCATGTTATCACAAACCACTGGAAATCTGTGAATGAATATAACGTTAGCAACATAACTTATATTCAACAAATCTTTTAAACGAAAGAAAACAAACCATAATGATATTAAAACTAATATTCAAGAAGAAATTTAAATATTTTATAAAAAAATGAGCACATTATTAATTCAAGTACATAGTTCCCATAACTGAAAATGAGGTCAATAGATTCGTTATTTTGTAAATATTTTTAATTTGATTGTATAAAAAAAGTCATCTATTTGACATTTTTATGTGATATTTAAATTCATTATAAACCTAGCATATACTAATGAAGTAAACATTTTAAAAGAGCTGAGGGTTGTAAAATACTGGGTTTTAGTTGTAGGATTTTTTTAAGTATGCTTATATTGTAAAAAAACTCAGCAACCAATAAAATAAATTCTTTAAAATGTCGAAAATGAATTAAAAATTAAAATCTCTCATTAAAAATTAGCCGATTGTAAATAAAATTGCAGGAACAACAAAGTAAAATTATCTCAATTAATTTGTGTTGATGTTTCAATAATTGAATTAGTGTAAAAATTCTTTATAGAAAATTTTTAAAAATATTAAAATTTCACGAATGATACATTTTTTTTGAAAATCAAAAAGTGTTTGTCAAGTGTAAATTATAATACTTCTTTGAAACAGCCTTTTTAAGAGAAAAATCAGTTGTTTTATTAAATTCTTAAAGATCATCTATTTTAAACATCAAAAAGGCAGACGACGTAATATGATAAGGTTAAAAATATAATGGAAGGGATATGAGATTCACAGAAACAGCAAAAAAATAAATGCGCTTGGAAACCGGTAATGGCGTTCATATTTCAACGTTCTCTAGAAGCCAAAGAAAACAATTTTAGCTCGATTGAAACCTTGAGAAAATGTCGTCTACATTTTAGATATTATTTTTTATTTCAACAGGAACATTGAGATTTTCTTCCGAGTTAAAATAAAGAATAATGATATCAAAGTTGATCGTGGTAAAATATTTGCATATCACTTATCTTTTGAATATGATGTCACTTGACAATAATTTATCAATTTAACAAATATTCGTATGTAAAGAGTAACTAAAATTTCAAATACACGTCATCAGGACACGTGCTTTTCCTTTTCCTTTTGACAATCATCATCATTCTAAAAGTATTTTTATGTTTAAGTTAAGAAATTATTTTTTTCTTTTTATATACCATTAGTTAAATATGGGGTAGGAAATTTTTTCATTAACGAAAGGTGGAGATGAAAAATATATAATAATGAAATGACTGATTATTGCTGAGACGAGGAATCACAAAGAAAAACGTAGAAGCCATTCGCCTTTTTTAAATGATAATTCACAATGGTTGATTTGTTAATTTCCAAGAATTAAGAAGATGTTCATTTTTTTATAACCTATATTAGTAGTATTAAATTTATCAATAAATATAAATGCTTATATGGAATTGAAATTGGTTTAAAGAGTATATTTTGTTTATCAAGCTAGAGAAAAACTATAAATGTTTTCTACACTTGTTTTATGTCTAAATTGTATATTTCGTAGTGATTAATAAAAAAAAATGTTTTCTATACGTGTCATTAATTTCGTACTCCAAAGATGAATATAGCAGTCTTAATGTAATATGATTATTGTAATTAGCGTAATTTTTATTTCAACTTTGTAACGCTATGTTAAAAATATAAGTGCCGAATGAGCGAATTAAAGTTTAGCAAATACATGGAACAAAAAAAAAACCAGTCCATTACTAGATTCCTTAAAATGAATAATAATTTTGTATTGTTTTTCTACCTCAGCTAAACGTATATTAGACACGTCTGCAATTTGAAACGCTTATTTATTGACGAAAAAAGAAAAAAGTAAAATTGAGTCCATGATATGTTTTTTTAATGATAATTATGTAATACAATAATAATTTTTTTTTCCATGTCCGCTCCCAATGTGGAGCATATGGTCTCCTAATGGAGGTATCTTGACGGATTTTTTTCTACGAGAACTGCTTGTCACTCAGTTGCTCAACCTCTCTTTTCTTTTTCGAAGAGAGTAGGGATAGAAGGATAGGGCTATGAAAGTACTAGTGGTTAGCTAATCGCTCTCGTTACGCCTCGTGAGGATGGAATTGATGGGAGGGAGGACTCAGACTACGAACAGAAATCCATAAATCGATTGAAAGATCAATCTATGAAGACCGTCCGCACCGGGAATTGAACCCGAGACATCCGTAACCGTAGCCAGCGACGAAACCAACTGCGCCACGGACGCCGACAAAAACATAAAATAATTTTAAGAAAAATTTTAAAGGTCATGTCCTTAGGATGAAAGATCATGCTTTAAAATTTTTGTTAACTCATTCCCACAAGTAAAATCACCTTTATTTTTTAGATTTTGAATTCGGAAAAATCAATGAAACTCCGGTATGTTGACGCAACCATGTCTAAATGTAATGACAAGAGAAAGTTTCAAAAGCTCACGTGAGATTCCAGCGAAAAGCTTCTGTGGGCGGAATCAAAGGTTTTGTTTACAGCGTTTGTATTGTATGTAAAAGTTTGTTCAAACGTGCGTTTGAAATGGAATTACTTAAAATCAAATTTTTTATATAGAAGGTTGAATATTGCACGTTTACAGGCTCGTGACTTCAATAATTTAGGTTCATAATACTTTTCACAATAGCGGTTTTGAATAATTCAATTAAAATACAATGGCGTATTATGACTCAATACTAACAGTAATTTAACTAACACTAACAAGTAATTTATAAATTGTATGTGAATGGGATCAATATTACGACGAAATTATAAGGAGCAAAAACACATTATTGTATAAAACATTTATAATAATCACTTTTAATTTGTTAATTGTCAATTCTTTTGGAAAGGCATTGGATTATATTAAAAAATAAAACATCTTTATTTTGTACTACTTCCACATTTTTATGCTCATGATCAATTTCGCTCATCGCAAGCATTATCAACTGTTATTGGTCCTGAACGTTATAAAAGTGAAAGAAATATAAAAAATGTGTTTTATTTAAAAAAATATTATGTATTTTAAAATGATGTTTATATATTTAAATTATGTAGTATTCAGTTGTCTGAAAACTTTTGGTTTGTTTAGATAACACTTTTTTCTAAATACAAATATGTAGGTTTCTACAGTTCCGGTAGATGACTGACACAAGTTTTATGTATCCGGGACGCAGGTTCGGAATAAAATACCTGAAATTAAAAAAAAATACATTATTTTGCTTGTTATACATTTTATAAAGTCCATTACAATATCCTGCTTATCACCTTCACTTCAGCGGTGTGGAGTATTATTATTTGTGGATTGACAATATGTTTGCAAAAAGATAACTACATGGAATAATTTTGACCGCTTTAGTTCAGTGAGTTCAGTTTACTTTTTTGGTATACAGTAGAGGTCTGCACGGGCCCGGGTTCGGCCCATGTGCCTCTACCTGGTCCGGCCCGTTGGCCGGGTTCGGGCGGGTAGAGACAATTAAGCCCGGTTAAGGGATTTGTTCTTCAGAAAAATATTTCGGACTATTTTCGGATCATGAGTACTCTTGATAACTAAATACTGTTGTCATTGTTGATAACAAAAAGGCAATAAATAAAATAATTTATTACGTTTCGAATAACATTGGACACAATAGGGTCTTTTATTTGATAAATATGGAGACATCATTTTATGTTTTGGTAACCTGAAACCGAGCTCATAAAATTGTTATTGATCGGTGAAACAATGCTTTGTTCGTTTATCATCACCAATAGTAAGTTTAAATAGTTCGTAAACGAATAAAGTGTGATATTATTCAGTATCTGCTTTCTATTCGTTTTAGATAGTTGACTGTTCCGTGTGTCGAAAAATTCATTATAAAAAAATACAAAAGATTCGTTAAAAATGAGTTTGAACGATATAAAGAAAATGTTGAAAAGTGGTGACTGTGGCTTTGTGTGAAAATCATTCCGTGAAATAATAGATTTTTCTACACGTGAAAAAGTTGGTTAGGTACGTTAATCAATTTTATGCTACTGTATATTTTTTAAAATCGGGTTTTTTCGGGCCGAGATATATAAATTTAGGCTTCGGGTCGGGCTCGGGTAACAAGTGTAGTATTAAGGCTTGGGCTCGGGCCAGGTCGGGTCTGAAGTGAACGGGCTCGGGCCGGGTAATTTCATCAAATTCCGACCCGTGCAGACCTCTAGTATACAGTAATCCACAGTAGTAGACAAACTTTAAAATGTTCTTTATATATAATACACATTTAGATATGCGAACAAATTATAAAATTAAAGGTAAACGATTGCTAGTGTCAGCTGAAATCTCCGAATGTAAAATTGGTTTTTGGTATGGTCAAACTTGATATTTGCATGTCCTCTCATCTCTCACCCATCCCATCCTAACAACCAAAAGTTGAGGTATCGATGAGCTAAAAACGTGATTATTCTTGATCTCATCCTTCTATTCTTTCCGAAAAATGGCTGTAAAAACGACTAAATGATCACAACCAGTTCTCGTTAAAATAAATAACATAATTATGTTCCACAATATGAATGGAAATGGCTGAAAAGTTCATCTTAAAAAAGGTGCGTATTGCAGGATACGTTGCTAATAGTTTTCCATAATATCTTAAAATCCTAAATTTGTGTCTAAAATGTATACTTGTTACATTAAAATGCAGGTTTTTAAATAATTATGACACTCTCAATATTTTCATACATTCTGATTGTCATATAGGTATTTTGCGAATAATTTACGAATATACACTGAGACTTAGGTAGATCATGCGATAACTCACCAGGCACGAATACCGCAATGGAATTTTTGATTAATGCAGTATGTCTTACAGGTGCGATTCGTGGCATAATCCTGGAGCCCCACTCAAGACACTTGGAGCCAGTGGAGGCGTTCCTTGGGGTACCCTACGGGGTGGCAGAGCGCCTTCAGCCACCGAGAGCGCCGCCACCCTGGAGAGGTACTAGACTCGCAGATTCATTTGGACCCGTCTGCCCGCAGAGATATCCAGATGTATCTAACAAGTAAGACAGGAACATTTATAATTATAAGTAAAAAAATCTCTCAATTGTATTTACAGATATATTCACGCTACATATATTTCATTTCCACGGTTGTTATTTTATAAACAATGACCATAAGATGAGAAATGTGTTGAAATAAAAGAATGGTCATTTTGCTTTCAAATTTTTATTTAGTAATTTTATATTTTACTCGAAATATTATAGTAGACATTTTAATAAAACAAAATTACAGTTTGGGAAATGTAATAAATAAGATTATTTATTTATCTGAAATGTCTGATATTGTTTTTCGCACAGAATGAATATCTTTAGTAACGACCTCTTCAGTAGATTGATACCCTTCGGCTAAGCAGAATCATGTTGTATTGGTTTGGCCCATTGCTAAATTTCTCAATACCAGCAAGTTCTGTAAATATTATTAACCATGTGCACGGTGCGTATAAGTGCGTTGTTAAACATTTATCTGTCTCTTGTCAAAAATAAATAAATCTATTTATTGGCAATTTTCTTTTGTGAAAGTAGACAATAAATTAATATCTCTCCATATTCAAAATCAATTCAAAGTCTAGGCAATAAATAGAATATACTTTAGTATCCATATAATACAGGATTTGCTATATATTTGGTGTTCTAAATGCTTACTTGTCATTAAAAAAAAACACACACAAAAAAGCAATAATTATAATTATTTAAGCACTGATGATGAATACAATATTTACATTTTAAAGTAATAATAAGCGAACAGAAATGAAAATATAAAGATAAATATGAATTTAAATTATAAAAAAATTATGAAAAGCTTGAAGCTAGATTTATCGGTTGTGCAATTCTAATCATAGGTACTTTATGAACACTTAAATTTAGAATGAAGTATTAACTAAATATTTCCAAACACAATATACAAATAATGAAAAAATTTTAACCAGCTTAGCTCTGAATTTTCTTAAATGTATCATAGTAAGCAAAGTGGAGATTGCTATCGTCTCTTACGAGTGGTTCTAAACTCCATGAGGCAGTAGAATCGATGATTCAACATTTTAAATAAATATATGATAGAAGAAATAGACACAAGTTTCACAATAACTTGGAAATACTTGTCATCTTTTGACAACATTTTAATTCGCTTCGTAAATTTAGTAATCTGTAATTTTTAACACAACATTATTAAATTTGAATTATTGAGATTTTGTACACTTGAATTGTTTTTTATCACTAACGACCTGGGTTTCGCATTTCGGCATCTTCAGGCATTCGAGCACACGAGTGAACCTAAACTAGTTCACTTGTGTGCTCGAATGCCTGAAGATGCCAAAAGGTGAAACCCGGGTCGTTAGTGACAAAATATATGGAAGTGTACAAAATCTCAATACTTCAAATTTAATATTGAAATTCCATCACGCACCCTCAGTCGATGTCTTAAATTATATTAAAAAAACAACATAATTAGTTGAACCAATACTTTGCTGGACACTCAGATGGTTGCGTGTTCAAATCACGCCGGGGTCACCATTTTAGGAATTAACGTTTCTTCCGATTTTTACGACGTATGATGATGACGGATGAATAGGTCTTTTCCGATCGAAGGTTGGCTTCAGACTTAAGAAAGTAATGTTGTTTCCTATGTTGACAACGTATGATGATGACGGATGAATAGGTGCATTCCGATCGGAGGTTGGCTTCAGACTAATAATTCACCTTCTATATTTTTGTCTCGCTGTGTCGCGTCTACCGATAATTGTATATGACGATTTTCATGGGCACAAAAGTTTTCTGATTCCAATCACACACAATCATATTTTCGCTGACTTGGTCGGCAAACCATTTTCACGTTTGGCGATTGCCATTGTGTAAAAATGATAACTCACCATCTACACTAGCCGGAGACTTGAACTGTCGGACGGATCACATTTCACGATACGGCGCGTCGTGTATTCCCACAGTAATGATTTTTTTTAGTGAGGTCACAGAAAATTGTATTTTTTTCTATGTGGCCCATTTTCTAATATGTTTGGAGACCCCTGGTATAGACATAAAAAACGATTAAATAATCAGAAATATTTGCAAATATAACGTTTAATAGTTGACAACGATCAAATACGATAGCTTTAAGTGTTAACATTTCATTATTATTCAGAACTTGTTTAAATAACTCATCAATAAACCGTCCGGGGAAATGTAAAACTTATTACGTTCTTACATCGTACTTTACTATAATGAAAACGCAAAGTAGACCGGAGTTCCGGAATGAAGCTCGATAATTACTCGGCTGATGAAAATGATTACCATTTTAATACGGTCGTAAGTTGTAAATGTGAAACCTTGTGAAGCTACACTTTTTTTAAAATAAATAGCTTCAATTTAATTTTGATGGATCTTATTTATTATTGGGGAAATGTTACTTTTACTGACTTCAGCAATCAATACTTAGATTTGCATTAAACTGAGATGAAAGTCGACATTCTGAATAACAAATGGATCACGTTGTCTTGTGTGGGTTTTTTTTTATGGATGAGTGCAATTAATTGTAATTTTGTATTCCGAGTTTGGTAAAACAGAGGGAATTTATAGCAAATGTGACCTATTTGATCCAACAAGATCCGTCGAGGCCGTTGAATAATAAATCAATAATTTTGTTCTTTATTATTTCACAATTGATCTATGTATAAGAATTTGAAAAAATCTATGTATAGAGCAGAATCAAAAGTTTTTTAGGCGATGTAACTATAAAAAAAAAACCAGTTATGGATATAAATTTCTCATATGTCATATTTTTGAATGATTGCTTTTAATCGATTTCAGGAAATATTATAATTGGTAAATACTAATTCAGTAAAAATTATCAGGTTATTTTACGTTTAGGATACAATGTAGTAATTGTTTAAATTTAATTGATTGAAAATTTGTATCAAATTAAATAATAACTAGGAGCTTAATTGTATCAATTCACACATGAATTGCTACAACAATTAGTTGTTTACAATAAAGCAGAAATTTGTAAATTATTTACGTAAATTTAATTAAATTATACGGAAAGCTGGATTTACAACATACAAATTTATTTTAGTAATTTAGCACAAGAATTTAATACGGTTGCTAACAACTACAATATGGTGTTAAAAGATCCGCGTTTTGCTGTCGCGAACTCAATCTTTATAATTTTTTCTGAATTAATATATATATTTTATCAACATTGTGAACGGTTCTTACTCCTGAAAAGAACAACATTGAGTAATTTACTACTTAATCTTTTGTAAGGAAACTTATTGATGAAACACTACTTTAGTATTATAAAGAATAATTATGTTCTATTATTAAATTGAAATTATGTTCTAGCATAATATGGTGACCAGACATATGCGCACAACACAATTGCTCAAAATGGACTCTTACCGGAGGTATATCAACAGATGTTTTTCGATGAGAATTGCTTGTTTCTCAGTTGCTTAATCTCTCTTTTTCGAAGAGTATAAGGATATAGGGCTAAGACAGGACTAGTGGTTAGCTAATAGCTTTAGTGGGAAGGAGTTTTACACACTAAAGAATGAAGACATTTTTAAAGATATATATTTTTAAATGAAGTGAAATCAGTAAGCTAAATGAAAAGGTTTATTATTTTATGTTGAAGGTAGTATAATTATTATATTTTCCTTTTTTTCTTATAGATTTCTATTATTTCGTGCACATGCGTCTACATGCGCAAATGTTACTGTGCGTATTGGCATTTTTTGCAATTGTCATAAGCGAATTTGTCTTATGCGCTATAGTGACGTAACCATATACGATATGAATGACGAAGCTAATGTGATGAAATATTTCAGTGCGACGGTAAACGATTTTATGTTTGGTTGAGATAATTTATCGTCAAAAGACTTTTCGCAAAGCCGTCAAATAAATATCACGAAATAAAATACTTTTCAGTGTGAGTGTACAAGAATTTATTATCGCGATAAAACAAGAGGAGAAAAAGATTCGAAATGTACGCACACAGCCGAACAGAAGAGCACTAGATCGACGTTTCCAATAAACACGGAAAACAATTCGAGCAAGAAATCGCGAGGGCAATATTGTTTTATCTTTGAAATAGAAGACTGGATATTAGATGGGTATTTTACCAGTTAAATCGAATTTAAGTCACCGTGACTAGGACCGCACACCCCGCAACGTTGGTCGCCGCTTAAGCCGGGAACAAGCCGAACTCAATCTTGAACAGTATCAAAAGTCGTTTGTGGAAACTTTCCTCTCAGTATTCTTTGTTTGAGGGAGTTCCAGCCTTAGGCCAAGACGGTTCTTTCTCTTTCCGCAAGTTGAAAATGTTTTATGTGTCTCTGAGAATGTGTTTCTGTGTCTTCCGACAGAACGTTTGACTCAGAACATTAAAAGCAAAACAGTTCGATTTTTCGGTAACAAGATTTTTAAAGACGAAGTTTTTTAGACGAAAATGTTAAGCTTGGTTAGAAACATCTGCTCTCTGAAAGAGAGACTACAGAGTTTTAGGTTAAATAAACGCATTTTTATCTGTCGGTTACTGTAAAATATCATTTTTCATATTCATTCATCAGGAAAAATTCCTTTCGTACCAAAATAATAAAATATTTTTCCGTCATATTTTATTGTGAAGATATTTCAATTAGTGAATATATATGTATTCAGTAGAACACGATGTGTGAGGAAACTAATAAATTTGATTAGATAATCATAGGAAACCTTTCCTTTTCGTCGTCCGTGGCTCAGTTAGTAGCGTCGTTGGTTATGGTTACGGAAGTCTCGGGTTCAATTCCCGGTGCGGACAGTTTCATAAATTGATCGTTCAATCAATTTATCGATTTTTGTTCGTAGGCTGAGTGTTTGTGATGTCTAAAACTTTTCTCTCCCACCCATCCGATCCTTATGGGGCGTAGCGAGAGCAATTAGCTAACCGTTAGTCCTATCCTAGCTTCTATCCTTCTATCCCTACTCTTTTCGAAAAAAGAGAGGTTGAGCAACTGAGTAACGAGTAGTTCTTATAAAAAAATGAAATTAACCAATTGAATTTAGTTAGAAAGAATTACTCAAGGACATAGAAAGCCATCGTTTACCAACCTCCGGGTTGAAGTTATGTATAGTATTTAGTTTCGTTTTAAAAGTTAAGGTGATATGATAAATGTTAATGGTAAATAAAAAGTGAGAATAAATAATTAACAATGTCATTAGTTGAAAAAATTGAGAATACTCTCTAGTCGAATAAAAAATGTTCTGATGTTTAAATACAAACTGTAAAATGCAATGAACTTTATACAGCTTTTCCAAAATAATGCGTTTCCAGTAAAGATAAGAAGTAAAAATATTGCATTTCATCATTATCTAAGAAAAAATTACTACTCATAATTAGACCTAAAGCTTCTACTGTATAGTTAACAATCATAAAAAAGTACAATGTTAAAGAAGCTACCATTGTTATTTACTTTGATGATTTGATTTGCATTATTACTGAATTTTCACTGTAGATATGATCTTAATTGTAAATTTTCTGAAATTAAATGCAGGTTGGACGTTTATTTACGGACATATTTTAATATAAGCTGCGTAGAAGCTCTGCTACCCTGAATAAGATTTCAACTTCTGTTTGAAAAGCAGTATAATTAAATTTTATGGCTTCGTTTTGTTATTGTTTTGTGTATAAATATCTAACATTGTCCGGATAAGACCATTTCCCTAGAGCAAATATATTAACTTAGTAATCAGTTTTCGCAGAAATAAAGGCGAAACGAAATTTTCTTCATTCACAAAATACAGGCTACTTTAAAAATTTTCTTCAAACTTCCCGACAAAGTATTATAATTTCCCGTTTTGACTGGAAAATATCCGGACTCAAAGAAAGGTTGCGTCCGGTGAGTTTTGGAAGTTTCAATCAACCGTACACTTTGATATTCTGATAAAAGGGTCGACATTTATGCATGCAAAAACGGGGATAACGAGGGCAATATAATATAATATTATTTTATTTGATAAAAAAGCTTCCTCAGTATCCAAAATCGGAGACTAAAAATCATGATATTGAATTATTGATTACTAATGGACTATTCATACTAAATCATTAACATCGTAAAAATTCCTGAACTTTTTATTTTCAAGACCATATTTTTTAATAATTGTTATTTTTTTGTAATTATATGCCGTATTTACGTTAATTAAATGTCTGATCAACTATACAATATTGTAAATCAATGAACTATATATATAATAGTATTGTGATTGAAAACCTACTCAACGAAATGTATTAATTTGAGTCATAAAATCAAGATAAATAAGTAACCTCACTGGATTAGTGTGTGATCTTTTAATCAATGTAATATGCATCATTATTGTTAAAGAATTATCGCTTACAATAACAACTTAAGCTTTAACATCTAATAAAAAAATTGTAAACCAAACTATTATATAATAAATACAATGTCTTTATTAATATAAAGTCACCAAATATGTACGTTGTGAAGAAAATGAAAATGTTTTATTCGTTTTCAAGTGTATAAATAAACGTAAAAGATACGTATATATATTTTATACATATAAATATATGTGCTCTTGTGTGTTGATGTGAACTTTATTTCGCTAACAAAACTAAACTGCACAAACACCCGAAAGATTCCCTCTGTAAAAATACAAAATTTACTAGTGGAAATATCTGAAAGTCACTTAGTAAAAGCACAAATTGAGTGCCTATTTCATTTTAAGAGTCGTACAGAGCACCGCTCTGAAACGAGAATTTAAATATTCTCACTCAAAGCAAAGAAGACAAAGCAGAATGTAATAATGTACAATATACGCATAGCAACCTTACTTTGCGTATCCGACATTTCATTTCAACACATTTGCAGTGTAAAAAAACCCCCAACAAACGTCAAGTGAAACACTTTTGCGACGTAACCGCTCACGATTTTGGGAACACTTGTTCTGTTTCGTAGGGTAAATTCGTTACCTTGACGCTACGTTGGTATCATAGCACAACTTATAAAAGATGGAAGCTGCTTTATATTACTAATATCACGCAATGTATCTATGAAATAAGTCGGTGTTTTTAGAAAATATGGTTCAAACTCTCACGGTTTAGTTCATACATTTTTTAAAACTAATTTACTTTCTAAATGTTGCATATTTTGGAATCATAATAGAAGTTTCTCGTTTGAAAAATTCAGAGAAAGTGAAGAAAGATTGACTTTTAATAGTGGCTGTTATAGACTTACCCTATTTTGCTTCTCCAAAGGCTGGCAGCGAGGATATGTATATATAATATGTCAATCATTAAATAAAAATGAGCGTGTCCTGAACTAACTTATATAACGTTTGATCCTAATTTTCATTCGTTAATTTATGATAGATAACAAAACTTCAAAATAAATAAAAGCATATCGCGATTTAAAAGTAAATGTAAGCTTCGGTTGGTTTTTATTTGCTGCAACATAATTAGTGATCATAATAGTATCTTTTTAATATTGGTTTTGAACTTTTATATAAATTAGAACTCACATATTGTAGAATAGGCTCTATGCGGTTGTATGAATTTTTACCCTCATCGGATAATAGCGTACCCGTCATGGCCGCGTCTCGCCACGTTTGTGTTCGGATAATGTTCACCGGAATTAGTCTGTTGTAGATTGGACGAAAAAGTTAATTTTGAAAAACAAACACTAAGCAAATGTTTTTATTGTTTCAAAGGCGACTGGTTTTTGTGTAAAATTATTGTTTTGTATTTTTTATATTACATTGAATTTAGTGGCACTTTTGTAACTTTATTGACTTCAGATATAAAATACAATCGTATTTCGTCTGTCATATCATATATTTTCACATTAACTTGACTAGTTAGCTTATGATGATTCTGAAATGATAACAACTCAATTCTCGAATACTTCAAAGTCAAAAATGTGTGTAAAATTTAGTGCATGGGTATTCTCTCCTTCAGTTGATTTTGGGTGGCATTGTTTAATCCTTCTTGTATTGATCTCAAATGATTTGAAACTAGAGTACAGGAAGTTTCTTTAAAACGAAATATAAACGTTATTAAATGTTAAAATCATTTCCTTGTATCATTAAATAAAAAAAATATTTACATAAAGAAATTATTACTACTTTTTAAAGGTAAAGTAAAAATGAGAAAGCACAACTCAATTTTCACCTCAATTTACATATTGAATAATAAATAGGTTTTTCTAAAACATCATGTAATTCAAAACCAACGTAAAGCAAGACAATTGTTCTTATGTAAAATGGGTGATCTTTTCATAATTTTTTTTCCTTTATTTGATATTACTTAATAAGTTTTCATATTAATTAAGTTATTTTTAATTAACTGTAATAATAAAAATTGTCCCAAATATTTATTCTACGGTTTCAAAATGCAATAGCATTTTGTTGATTTGGTTTTAGAGTAAATATACATCCCTCATGATTCAAAATACATTTTTAGTTAAATTGTGTTTCGTCAATACACAATATAAAATCTCTTCAAAGATTTTAAAACTTGTCTTTGTAGAAACTAAAATTTTGCCTTAGCTTTTATTCCGTTGAGAGGCGACGATTTATGTAAAAAATATTACTTATAAGAGAATGTAGCAAAAAAGGAAATAAGAAATCGTGTTGCTTTTTGAGAGTTAAATATTCCACGATAGCATTAAAATAAAATTTGAGCAGCTTTAAATTAATTATATTTGTATTTTTTATCCGCTAGAGTAGAAAAAACTTTCTGAAAAATTAAATTAAAATAAAATTTCTTTTTATTACAGGACAGTGGCCCTCACAAAAATGCCCGAGGGTCGTTATCAACAGCTGAAGAAGATGGTGCCTCTTCTCACAAACCAGAGCGAAGACTGCCTAAATCTTAATATTTATGTTCCTGGAAGTGGTAAGTGTTATAATTTTATATCACAAGCACGTTTTTTATTTTCAGGCCACATCATAAAATATTCAAATTTTTGTCGGTCTTCTCAAACACTTGATATTTAAAGGCATTTTTTTAAATACAAATATTAATAATTTAAAATTGAAATTGGTAAAGAAAAAGAATATTGCTCAACAAGAATCATTTATTTAATAAGATTGTCAGTAGAATCATTGTAAAAAAGTGCATCATTTAATTGAAAAGACGAGTATATAAACATGACGTGAGGACTGATTTAAGTTCATCGCTTAAATCTTCGAAGAAGTTACACATACATTTTCATGAAAATATTCATACTTGAAGATCATCTAATGCGTTAATAGGGTTACATTAATCGAAATTTAAATACCAAATCTCAAAATTTTGCGTTTATGTAATTATTGTACTACGCTCTACTGCTGCAAATCATTTACATATTATATCGTAACATAAGCAAGGATAAACTTGACGTTAAATGATCGCCAAAAGTTTCTTATGAGCTTAGAAATACACTTAGACATGGACGCAATGCACTACAGTGTGCTGGAGAAATGATAAGTTATAATTGGAAAGCTTATATAAATTGACATCTAAATGCTGTCTTTGTGACGCCACAAAGTTCCAAAATGCAAATTTAATTCGCCCTTGTTACAAGCAAGTTGGTCTGACTAATTCTCCCCTATCATTGTTCATCACAACACATTCCCATAGAGATCAGTATCCAGCAGTATATTTCTACATTTACAAATATATTAAACAATTCATCGTTCAATTGAAAAACCTCGGTAGAATAACCCAGTAAAAAATACGGTTTGGAAAAATAATCTAATGTCAAAAGTTAAAACATCAGCTTTCTGTTTTCGACACTTGATAACCAAAAAATAGTCTTCGAAAAATGTCAGTAATTAACCATACAAATAAATTATAAACGTTCAAGTGACCTTTGGTCGGATTAAGATAATAATATATTCAAACCATTTTGTACATTATTATGCAATTGATACATTGTGTCAAATTGTCAGCTTTGAAATATTTGCGGAACTTTTGCAGAGAAAGTTAGCATCGGTGGAAACTAGTGCCATCCATTGTCCTATCAATATAGCACATGAGTTATTAATTATCTAAAACTGATTTTAAACAAAGTAAAGTCGAATATTCGAAGCATAAATCAAGTAAAACATTTTTATGTTTTGAAACCATTTAAAGTATCACTTGTAAAATGATAATTATTGAAAAGTGGACATTTATTTATTATAAAGTACTCATTCCTATTTATTTCATTCGTTTCCATAATCAAACATTATTATTCAAAATTAAAATATACCAGTAATGACTTATTTTCAGTTTTCATAGATTTTTGTAACATATTTCCATTATAATGTACGAAGTATAATGAACGTATCTTATCACACTAGAGCTGGTTGAAAATTTCACAGCTTAAGAAAAAATGGTATGTTTTGACGTTTTTATTTCCCCTAGTAACGAAGGTCTTTTGAAACCTCATCAGTAATCACAGTAACAGCACCTTTCGGGTCAATCTCTTTGAAATATTTTTCGAGTTTGTGGAAGAGTTTGACAGTGTAATTTCGGTCAGCTTCTTTAGCCTACCTGTAAAAAGAGGTTCAGGATTCATGTCATATAAAGATAAATAAAGATTTTTTTATTTTTATTTTTACTCATCTTTTGGTTGACATTGAGTGACTATTAAATTTTTTCTTGAGCTTATCTCAATTAAATTGAAACGTTGAAACTATCTTTCGCAATGGCAAAGTCAAATATTTTTTATCAATCTAATATTATTGAAAGAAAGGACGTTTCATTAATAGGAAGAAGCTACGGCACGTGTAAAACAAGCCCATTGTCTTGGTGAAAGATATTGCCTTATGTAAGCATTACATGCCATCTTCTTAGATGTTTCCTAAGTTGTCGCTCTGACATATTGTGTAAAAACATAAAACGCGTTATCAGATATAATTTAGTATTCCATTAAACTATAATTTAAAACATCGACTGAGGGTGCTTGATGGAATTTCAATATCAAATTTGGATTATTGAGATTTTGTACACTTCCATGTATTTTGTCACTAACGACCCGGGTTTTACCTTTCGGCATCTTCAGGCATTCGAGCGCACGAACGAATGCCTGAAGATGCCGAAAGGCGAAACCCGGGTTGTTAGTGACAAAATACATGGAAGTGTACAAAATCTCAATAATCCAAATTCCATTAAACGTTAAAAAACTCTTTGGAGGCGGTAAGCAACTACGACGTCAATGTTTTAAATTTTGTTTTTACTCCCAACGAAATCTCTCCATACTCAAAAAAATAACGAGTTTAAGTTTCAACATTAGAGGTCTTAGAGCCAAAGAATGAAAAGAATTCATCGACCACTGAAAAAACAAAAAATTTGTGTATAGCATGTTATTAATCCGAGGACAAACTCGGCAAATCCCCGAACAATTTTTGTAAATAAGTTAGTATTAAAGGATTTTCGAAAGTGTGGTCGTTGTATAATAATTTCACCTGGGACAACAAGATCGGCGATGACTTGATAATATTATGCAATGAGACTCCCTAGGAAGCCCACGGAGTCTGTTTTCGTATACCTTAACATTGATTATGTATGCAACACGGCGCTTCACGATAAGCTTTCAAGGCTTACGCGCATTCTCATCTTTTATGGACAGCGTGACGTGATTTAACAGGTAGCCATGCGTTGACAAAACAAATACGTATGTGGGTATTTGCTTTTCGTCAAAACATTACAGAAATGTAGTGTTTATTTTGCTTTTCTATATTATCAAATAAACACCCAGCGTGTAACATATTCCTTTGCTTCAAATCATTGCTATTTCTGACATTGTTAATAAATTATAAAGAAATTGTAATTAATTGTTTTTATTATTTAATGTTAGTGACCTTACAAACATTATCATGGCCTCAAGCAGAGGGTTGCCAAACATTTGATATCATTTTCACAAGGGCTATTATAATTGTGTCAACACTTTTTAAATCGATCATTAATAACTGTTTTTAAAGCATTAATTACACAATTAAGGGGTTTGATATTGTATTGAAAAAAATGAATGTTGTCTTATTTTTTTTATTAAAAAAAAATAAAACCATCTGTTTACTCAACTAAACAAATGATCTGTCAATTTAGCGCCCAACATTGCACGCTATCTTGTGTCAATATATTGTCAGAATAAATGTATCTATTATTGGCACACAACCCTTTTCATCCAACACTTTATAATTGGAGCCCTTGGGCTATTGCAACAAAAACGAGGAGCAGATACTGTTACTGAAATATGGACACCGAACAAATTGTTGAATTTAATATTTAAAATTAATTAAATGTCTCACATCTACTATTTTGTCCTCAAAACAGTTTGTCAGTACCGTTTTGCAGTAAAGCATTTTATCGCAACACCGAATAGATAAAGTTGAAAACATGTTGAACTGTGAATCTGAATAAATTAATATTTGTAACAAAAAACCATTTGTCTTAATGGAATACAAATAAATATAATGTAAACATTTATTCTTATATGGTTATGGAAAAAACAACAAAATTGTATTATAAAATGCAGCATTATTTTATAAAAACAAATTGCTTACTGATCGGAAATATTAAAAATAATTAATATGAATTATTGAGTTGTTTTCATAAGCTTTATGTCCATTTATTGACCGACGCATTCAAAGCTTAGTAAAAGCTTTGCTCGTATAAGGGTTTTACGGATTTATGACTTGAAAAAGTTTATTAGTTTGCTCGGTTACGTTCACAAGGGTCGATGTATGAGTCATGTATGATTTCAAATATATATATATATAGCTACATTATTTATTGAAAAATGGTGAAGATGGGAGAGTTTCGTTGCAGTAAAAAATCATTCCTGCGAAAAATCATGAGTAGGCTATTTAAACGATTTCGATGAATAATGAATTAGATCTGTGTTCATTTTTTAATTATGTTTTACTATATGTAAAAAACAAAAAATTACATTTCTCATTAATTTATAAAATCAGTTAAGCAATATTAAGAAAACAATTCTTTCCTGATAATCAATTTTTTTCTAAAGGAATCACTAGATTGTAAACAATTATTAGAAAAATAAACTAGCGTTATTGTACAAAAATAAACACAATCCTTTTGATGAACCTGCTTAACCTACGGCTTATTCAAATATATGAATTGCAGTAAGCCCCCCCATAGCGTAGAGATTCAGACTACACCATAAGAATACTATGCAATAAAGCACTGTTTCTTAACCGGTGGTCCGTGAAGATATAATAAAATATCAAGCATACGGTGTTGTAAAATAAATCGTTTTGAATAAAAAAACGATTATATAAATATTAATTATTTTATTCCAATGTAAATGGTCTGCAAAACAATTGATTTTTTGGTGGTCTGCGGATGTAAAAAGGGGAAGTAGCAGTGTTGTAAAGAATTAAGCATCCATAAAAAATTGAGTTTAGGTTCTTTTAATTGTATTTTTTGAATCGAACAAAATCTACATACATTTTTTAAATGTATTCAAACGGAATTTTTGAAATAATGTGATGGCATAGTTTTAGATTTGTTTTTAACCTTCTTCTGAAACGTATTTTAAATTAAAAAGAATATGATTGAATTTTTGCGAGAGATCTAAAATGGAACATTTTCAATGTGACCAAATAAGTTGAAGCGTGCAGATTCCAGAAGTACTGGTTAAGTTTTGGGAGAATTGTCGTAAATACCAAGCTCCACTCTGTCTAGAATTGCATACTGAAGATCTAGAACATTCTAGGGGAATAGCACGGGAGTCGAAAGCTTTACGACCATAGTACTACCAAACAATTACCAAGTTCCCAGTAGTATTATAAAATGTGGAGGCACAGCTTCCGGGAGAATAGATTAATTATGCAAACGTAAGCTAAAACGGGAAAAGAAACTTTTGTTACAGCAACGAATTGCACTTTCAATTATTATATTCAAATGAGTCTTAATTTATCAGCAATAAAGATTAAAAATACGTACTTATCATTTAAATTTTATTTTTTGAGAAAATACGAAACACCATTTAATTACGAAAATAAATTTTAATACTAAGCTTCGAAACAATTGTAGAACTTTTAGTGTTGTGTGTTATTGACAAACCAAAAAATCAGCACAAATATATGTAATTTAAGACATCGACTGAGGATGCTTGATGGATAATTCGACGTCGAATTACATCCCGTCAAAACCCACAATACTATTATAATTGAAAAATCACTGGTATTTCTAAAAGAAGTTGGAAAGCGGCAATTCGCCACTCTGTTAATATGGTGTTTACAAAATAAGGATTAGGGAGATTCCCGAAATTTTAACTCAGGTATCAGTGTGGCTCTCAGACGTATAATATCTTACCTCGTAAATAATATTTGTCGCATTTGTATCTTCTATATAAACGTTAGACACTGTTTACTGTCTCTCAGTTCGAGTCCATCCGTGTGCTCGAATGCCTGAAGATGCCGAAAGGCGAAACCCGGGTCGTTAGTGACAAAATACATGGAAGTGTACAAAATCTCAATAATCCAAATTTGACAAATATATGTGGCAATGATACACTATTCACAATTGAAATAAAATAATTCTTAATAAATATACTTATTTACATCTGGGGCTTAATGCTAAAAGTCAGATTTTTACAATTTTGACTTAAGTATCAGAAAGCAATTTTAAATGTTAAATGTGTTTAATGGTATAAATTCCTATGTCAGTCGATTAAAAATTATCGAAATAAGAGAATCTCTAATCTGTATGTATCAAAATAATTTGTCGGCATATTTTACATAATCAACTCAGATGTTGAAATTTACTAGTACAAAAAGTATCTATTTTCACATTGGAAGTTCTAGCACAAAGCATCACCACAGTGTTTGGCAACAGTAATGTGAATGATAATGATACATATTATACTGTACTGTATTACACCTGTACTGAACAATTGATAAATATAGCATAGGCACTTGTAGCATTCCAGATATATATTATTATACGAATTGCATCTAATACGCAACTGGAAAATTCAAGTAATTTACTTTGATAGATCGCAGTAAGTTTTGCATTTAAAAGGGAGATCATAACTATACTATAGCTTTAAAATACCATTTTATCAAAACCAACACAACAATTTTATTTTTTGTGCTGTGAGTCCAAAGATATTTATGATTTTTTCTACAATTAAATGACATTTTCTATCTCATTGTAATCTTACATCGTCAACTGGCTTGATATCAATCACTTACATAATTTATGTTGATATACCGCTAGATCGGTTGTAATCTTTTTATTTTAATGTCCACTCCCAGCATATTAAGGTCTCCTAACGGAGGTATTTCAACAGAATTTTTCTATGAGAAGTGTTTGTTACTCAGTTGCTCAACATCTCTTTTTTCGAAGAGAGTAGGGATAGACGTATAGGGCTGGGACATGACTAGTGGTTAGCTAATCGCTCTCGTGGGTGAGGAGGGAGTTTTAAACATCACAAACACTCAGACTACGAACAGAACATAAATCGATTGAGAGATCAATTTACGGAAACTGTCTGCACCGAAAATTGAGCTCGAGACGTCCGTAGTCGTGGTCAACGACGCTACCAACTGCGCCACGGACGCCAACGCCTGTTATTTTTGGGTATTATATATAAAATTATATGTACGTTATTTTCTTTTAAGACTTTTGATTTGAGTTGGTATTTTATTAATAGCTAGTTATTGAAAATACAATTTGTAAAATACAGATGTGTTGATTATTATTTATTTCTGACAACCGTTTTTTTCATTGCAGGTAACAGGGGCTTAGAAGCTCCATATGCTGTTCTGGTATGGGTACACGGAGAATCTTACGAATGGGGTTCTGGCAATCCTTACGACGGTTCAGTCCTCGCATCCCATGGCCATGTCATTGTTTTGACACTCAACTTTAGACTGGGACTGTTAGGTAAGTGATTTTGATACAATTAAAAATTATCAGTAAACATTGCGATGTTTTGTTTCATGAATACGCTTCGGATATACGCCTGTGCTTTTTTGATAGATTTTAAATTTAAATTTAAATTTCTTTTTGCAAGATTTTAAAATAAGTACACGAAAAAATGTTATGTCAAAATAGACACGCATTGTTGATTGAATTGGGATTTAATTGGTAGAACTCCATTATAATAGGATAAGGTATTCGGTTCTACAAAATTTTATTAGGTAGTTGATAGCTATTTCGGGTTGACACCATCCTCAGGACTATAGTTCTGACGATGGTATCGGACCGAACTGTTAGACGGGCTTTGATTTATTTATACTAAAATGTTCCATTTTATAAATCTTTATTGTTTGGCAATATATAAATATTTATCACTTTTAACGTACTAACTGACAATTCTTGGTGGATAGGCATTACGTTTTAAAAATAAAGTTCATACAATGATCAGGACCGGTTTCAATCATCACGAGCATTATCAACTGGACGGTTATAAAAACCTGGAAGTTGTCGTTTTTTTCCATGTCCGCTCTCAACGTGGAGCATATGATCTCCCAACGGAAGTGTCTCAACATAATTTTTCTATGAGAACTGTGTGTTATTCAGTTGCTCAACCTCTCTTTTTTCGAAGAGAGTAAGTATAGATATATAGAGATGGGACAGAACTAGTGGTTAGCCAATCGCTCTTGTTACGCGCCGTGAGGATCGGATGTGTTGGAGAGGGATTTTTAGACATCACAAACACTCAAACTACGAACATAAATCCATAAATCGATTGAAAGATTAATTTGTGAAAACCGTCCACCTGGGAATTGAGCCCGAGATATCTGTAACCATAGCCAACGACGAATTTGATGTTACTCATATTTTATGTATTTAATTATTATTTACTAGTGAGTACCCGGCATGCGTTGCAATACCACTCAAAGAAAGAAAGGGTTTGTGATTTAATTCTGTTTATTAAAGTGATTTTGGATTAAAGGTCTGCAAGGGCCTAAATTTCATAAAATTACCCGGTCCGAGCCCGTCATCTTCAGGACTGGTCCAGCCCGAGCCCGGGTTTTAATATCACACTTGTCATCCGAACCCGACCCGTAGCCCAGATTTATGTTTCTCGTCCCGAAAAAAGCCGGATTTATTTTTTAATATAGTAATACATTGAAACTTTTCAAACAATATATTTTATTGTTTCCATATTTCCAACGATATTCATAGCACATGTGAAATAAATTATTTAAGTTATGAAAAGTATTGCCTTATGACTGACTCATGACCCGAACACAATACGAAATATTTTTCTTAAATTTGAATTTCTTACTCGGGTCTGTCGGGAACTGTTTTTACGGAACCATAATAGAAGAAGAAGCTAAAATCAACATAAAATCGAGATACCTTAAAATTGTGACATCGGAAGAAAACAACAGATTTTGAAAAAAATATAACATATGAGGGAATAAATCCTAGCCCTATTTCAATCGCGATAAAAGTCGATGAAAATAAAATAAATGTTGACATTATTGAAAATAACAATAATTTTCCAATCGACGGACAACTCGCAGAAACTGCTATTGAATGTGAATGCTTTGAAGAAGTAGAAACCATTGATACATTTGACGAAGGTGGCGCGGAAGTTGTGGAAGTCGAATCGTCATCTCTATAAAAATACCTATTAATTTTAAGGTATTCCATACATTGTTAATTTTTTCAATAAAAAGAGTTTCTGAACTACCCTGAAATTTTAATCAAAATAAATGAATATTAAATGTTTTTTAAATCTTGGATACAACTTATTATATATGATTCTGTACTTTCAAAGCTTATGTACATTCTAAATGTCTATGTATATTATGTTTCTATATTACTTTTAAGGTGTTAACTGTCAATTCTTCTATATGTATGAAATGAAAAATCACCTCTGCTGTACATTTTCGTGAATGGCTTATGTCCGACTTTGATACGAGGGTACTCATATATAGATAGATTATTGTTGGTTGAGTCCCAGGACAATGTTAGACATTTGTAAGATTCATTGCCAAACGAAATCAGTAGCCCACGGTAGACTCTTAAAATTTGAAGCTTTTTTTATTTTGGACAAAGATGTTCTGTTTTTTTCCGCAGGCACATTAAGCTTGTAAATTTGGCAGTGGCTGTCAAATGAACGTCATATTTTGATAATTTTGATAAAACCCTACACCACACTTGGTGCAACCTACGAGGTTGAATGATGGCGTCAAGTTTATTTGTACCATAGTTCCACATGTAAACGGACAGTATTAAATTTGAATTCAAACGTCGTTTACGCCGAGTGTGATGCAGGGTGAAATTTGAATAACCCCGAAAAACTTATATAAATGCGTGTTGAAAAGCAAATAATATGAAATCGTTCAATAAGAAATATTTCAAAAGCACTTAACTTTTTTGACTATATTTGACGAAAAGAATGGGAGAAATTTTCACTTACTATAATATTGAAGATGATTATTTTTTTTCATCTAGTACGTAACATTAACTTATGTAGGTTGGGCTGCTAGGCCATTACCTACTTTAAAGAAAGGCATTATCTATCCTACATCCTTTTAGCATACCTTAAGGATATTTGCGTAAGTATATGGTTTATCCCCACAAGAAATCTTTTTTTCCCTAAAGTACGCATAAAAAGGATTTCAGTCAAGGTAAATTCATGCATGCTTATGAAATATTTTCTAAAATACCTTAATAAAAGTCATGTTTGCAAATATGGTAGAAGGTCTTAAAACAATAAATAAACATTAACGTTGTAACATATCGTAAAGGAAGAAAAGTTGTTCCTGCCAAACAATATTATATTTAGAATCTTTGAAGACGTCTTTAAATTGTATTGTTTTCTAAAACATGTTGAAAAATGTTTTTTCATAATTGAAAAATGGAAGCTTGGTGAATAATATTTTGATGAGTAATTCGAAGAATGCAGGAAAAATAAGAAAGGTGTATAGTAATTAATTTCCATGTAACTAAATTGAAAATTTATATAAATTTACTTTAAAACCTCCGGTGCGTCTAACGTACATGATATATTAAGGGCCCCAAACAATAAACATTGAAGATACATTTTTTAGTTCTGATATATAAAAAGAGCAGTTATTGTGAAGATTAATTTTAATGGTATGTATAGTCATACAATTAAAAAATCTCTACTTTAGAAATCGTTTTCTATATTTAAGTAATCAAAATATGAAAACATTTTTTGTTGATGGATGTCTCTTGTAAAGTTTTAGAACTAATTTATTATTGTTTCATGAATATGCAGTGATTATTTAGAGACAGTAAATTGTTATCTCTATCGACACCATGGTTCATCAAATGAACACCACACAGTGTGGGGGTAGCTAATTAATTCTGAACGAATAACCAAACAATTTGATCATAATATTGAAACCAACAGCCGTATGAAATCAAATATTTTTTATTCCAATGTCTCAACAGTTAAAACAAAAGCATGTTTTGTCTTATTTTATTCAATTAAATTTAAAACTAAAAAAAAAATTATAAAGTTTTTTTCATGATAATCGAATACCGAATATTATTGATATCGTCTCCTATGAAAGGTTTGAGTCAAAATTGCAGTACACCTTGCTATCACGAACCAATATTATAAAATCACCAGCGCCATGGATCACTTACGGAGGGCTTTGCAACCAAATATAGTTTATTTTTATGTACTAATCTCTGTTTTATTATGCGTGATGAGTCCAAAAAACTGCACTTCTGATTGGAAATTGTGCACCTATGCCAACGTAGCAGACAAAATATGCAGCTTTGATGACCGCTATACAATCTTTTTGCTTATTTAATTTATTTTAACCTCCTAATTAGTAATAAGATTTGTGTAAAAAGTTTTTAATAAAGATCAACATAGATGTTTAATGAAAACGCCTCTGGTCTTCGGTTCCGTTTCGTTCGGTGAAATTTCAAGCTTCAAATTCAATTAAGGTCAAATTTTTCTATTTTGTTACCATATCTCAAGTGATGATTGCCTTTCTTGAATGAACGCAGTTAAAACAAATGATAAAAATATCCATACAGAAAAATATTAAATGTAAAAAAAAAAAGTGTTGAAAACAGTTTTAATATTTACGTAAGACTGAAAGATGCAATTTGAATATTATACAACTGACATCTTTAATAAAATATATGATTTAAATTATATTGTGATAGGGACTGAAATATTGTAATTGCGTCGATTTGAGAAAATTTAGGATGAAAAAAAAACTCCAAAAAGACTGAAAAACACTTTATCGAAAAATTTTAACTACAATAATTTTTAATATTTAAATATATTGCAAGAAAGACGATAAAAATGACCGCAAAAATTATTTTAAGAAATTATATTTCTTTAGTGCCATAAATTACTAAAGATATTATATAAAAAAATATTATATAATATTGCGATAAAACAATACCAAATTACGTCACCAGTTTGGGGCTTCGTTATAATTTGTTTCTCGAAATAGAATAATCTAGATTGAGTCGCAGCGTATATTTTGGAGGACATTGTGTCCTTTAATTAAAGCAAACAAAATATTAAGTGAGGTTTAAAATAATATTTTGAAAGGTTTTATTGAAATTTAATTAAAGTCGTTATAATGATCCACCAACGAATTATAAATTAAAGGTCTTTACCTTTTCCCTGAAATTGATTACGGCAGAAGAAACATTATAATTAATTATTGCTAGAATGCATGTCTTGAATATTTCCATTCCCAATTTGGAAAATATAATTACCACGCGTTGAATGAAAGATGCCCTGTCACTCAACAGTGTTCTTGCTTCTATCCGTTTCATGGTAGGATCCAAAATATATATCCTGTGATAAGGTTTTAGTTGGTAATTGAGTCCCACAAATAATAAAAAAAACTTTCATTAGTTATGGTTTAAGGTTTTGGTCGTTAAAAACAATTAAATATACTATAACGAAGTTTCCATTTTTGATGACATACCATAATTTTTTGTCAACAAAAAATAAATTTGAATATTTTATCAGTTTTATCATTTCACTAAGTCGCTGAGATGACATTGTGGAACATGTATGATAATTTTTTTTTTTTTATTATCAAGAGTTATTATTAAGAGTTGTCAAATTATTAAGATGTATTTTAATTTTTTTAATATAAAAATAGTTTAAATCATTACATTTTAGTCATGTCTAAAAAAGTTAAATTTTGATACAAAATTATTTTACTCGCCAGTTGATTATCACGAAATTCAAAACCATTTTTGGTAACTTAAATTCGCAGAATAAATTTACAAATTAACAGAAAAATAATAATTATATTTGATATTTATACATAGATTTTATGTAAAAGCATGAGAAGTGTTTTGTGGAACGTTTTACTGAAATTAGCGAATACTCTAAAAAGATCTTTCGATCCCTCTAGTTAACGAAATACTTCACTTGAGTGATAAACTTCTGCTCTCATTTTATTATCAATCTTCTTTCAGTGTGAAACCTGAAGAGAATTCTTAAGGCCCAACTTTCATAGTAAAATATTTAGCAGAAAACTTCTCCAAAACATGTATGTTTTACGAGTTTTCATCATAGAAAAGTCACAAAATGTCAAAATAAAAAAAACTTTTTGCAATAAATAATATTCGTTTTGACGTGCACAATAAATATTGCGAAAGTTAATATCAGCATTACGGTGCTTATACCTATCTGATAAAGAAAAGTTGATTATAGCTTCCGTATTTTATTTTTGTAATATTGTTTCATTATCTGCCATGTAATAAAATAATATGTTTTTACAGTACTAGTAAACAAAAAATAATGTATAACAGTGCTGTTAATATTGAAACCGAATGTTGTTAGGGGTTTAATTTGATTTCTATTAAATTAAAAGTCTAGCTAAATTAAATTTGTGCTGTTAAAAATACAAATATTTATATATTTTTGTATAATTAGTATAGTGAAGTAGATTTTTAAAAAGATATTTGAACTGTCTATAATTGATACTGATTTCAGTAGTAATATAACTCAAGCAAACAATCGTGGATATCTTTTATTTTTGAGTTTCAAAAGAGTATATAAATATTGAAATAATGTGGCAAGATTTGATCGACTATTGTGCAATAATGTATAGCAGTCGGTCGATAAAGAAGATTACGCTTTCAGTTTGACAAAATTAAGTCAAACAAACATTCCAAAGATAGTTTAGAATTAAGTCACTTCAATCCGATTAAAACAAATTTTGAGTTGTCAGAAAAAAATTATTTGTATTTCGTATCTGTAATTTGGTTGGGCATTCGTAATAAAGACCCAAGTCAATGAAAGAACTCAGATAAAATTATTTTTTGAAACTTTGTATGTTAGTTATGGACTTGTCTATTATAAACTCAGAGGAAAAAGAAACACACGCAAAAATTGTTTAATATGACAAAGAATGTCATAGCTTTGATAATAAATCTTATTGAAACTTTCAACAACGATGTAATCTAAGCTATAATTATTGTAAGAAAATTACGTAACCCAAATATTTCATGATAACTCATTTGGCATTATTTAACTGAATAATGTTGTGAAAATCGAATATGACATAATTTGAGAGAGATGTATTTAATTATACAAAAGTTTTATACGTTTTAATAATACACAGCGAATAAATTCATTCCAAACATAATTTTCTTTTGATTCTATTGCAAAATCAAATTTGCATCTTTTTTTTGTCACTGCTACCATTTAAATTGCGAAAATACAAGATCTTACAAATGTACTGTTTGAAGAAGTAAATTGGCAGACATACAATTTTTACGCCATTAGTTGATATTAAAAGGTGATTCGTATTTGAAAAAAAAACATTATTTTATGATGTTATTTAAAGGAGTCGTTTTATGGAATAATTCTCGGTGTATAATGAGCTTTATGCGCACTTCTGAAATAAATTCGGCCGCCAATCATAGGAATTCCGAATGCTTTATCATCTCGCTCCTGCGAGTGAATTATTTTCTGTTCCCGGCATCCTATATCTCTTCGTTTCCCTCTGGTCCAAACACCAAGGAATAACGATTCAAAAATACTCACTAACGTTGTGTAAAAATTACCAAAGATTTTTTCGACGAATGTTCATGAAAATAGATTTAATCCATAATCATAAAAATAGATTTAAGAAGTTTTAAAAATAAACATAAATTAGCAATATACTGTGTAGTTGAATCTATCTTAAATGTAAATAAGTTTTTTTAAACACATCTTTTTAGGGAAAATTTGATTGAACAATTAAGAGTATGGGTAGTCAGATGGCAAAAAGGGCCATCTGCATATTAAAATAATATGCAGATGGGTCTTTTTTCCATCTACCTATATATATTTAAACATATTTTATTTAAACATGCAATTCCATGTAAATTTTCTGCAACTGCTTTGGCAATTTTTAGTTCATTATATGCAAATCGATCTAATCATTGTCAAAGCGGTTGCTACAGAGCATTCTCTTATAAATAAATTATTGTTATATATTGTTCGCGTATCATTTCGTGACATGTCTCTCATCACTCCACCATCGTTGACCTAGGGCCTCCTAGACTAGCCATAAAGTAATAATAGCAATTATAAATTTGCTACAATATCTGTCAGCCAATTATTCTATCTATCTTCTGATGTCATTTCTAATTTTTCCATAATTTTATTGCAGCTTATATGCTTGTTATTTTTTCTGCCTTTTGAATTCTTTTTCAGATAAGTACTTCATACCCAAATTTTACTATGCACGAAGAACAGAAAAAATATTTGATATTCATCGATTTGAGGCTTGAAATAGTAATGTAAAACTTATCTTTTACACCATTTCATAAAAGCATTTATAATATTGATTTCAGTCTTTACTCGATCGGACGAAATTAAAAGACAATGAAAACATATTCATAGTAAATATATTCCCAATTTCAAACAAAAGGCTTAGCTTCATTTACCAAGAAAACGGTCTTAATTGATAAACATATAATTAAGACTTATGAAACAACTGATACGTAAAATACAACGAATATAAAAAAATAAAATACCTACATATGAAAAATATTACATGAAGAAATAATGCTAAATTAAGGAAGATAAATTGTATGACAATATTATTTATCAATTAATGTGGAAAATATAAGAGACATTCATTTGTTTCATGGATACTATAAATAATATTTACATAAAAATTCTCAGAATAAATATGTTATATAAATCATAATTATTATAATAAGATTTTTATGGATCAAATTATTGATAACATCAATTCAATACTTGCGATGTTTTATCACGTTATGATATTAAAAAATATTTCTTATAATATATTTAAATTATACGGTGAAAAAAATGAACGGATATTTAAAAAGGATGTTACTTAAGTACTTATTATAAAAAAGATCAGCCATCCAGAAAAATAGATTTAAAATACTTGGAAATATAAATTTGAGAGCAAAATGAATACCTTTCATGTTGCGCTACATAGAGAGACAGTGGCGGCGAGAGAAAGCTCTCTCGCGATAAATAAATGGGCGCCGCTCCGACGCCGACGCCTGGATACTTGCACTTCGGCGCTCGACAAAACAGAATTACAGAAAACGGGGATGAGAATTTAGGGGAATGATAGACGACTGATTAAAAAGACTTCAATTTAGCACAATACACGCCTCATGTTATATTGTCGAATAAGGTTCTTCGTAATATACTTGAGAGTGACTTTTTTCAAGGACTATGAAAGAACAGGTAGCTAAGCGTCATGAATTTATAAAATAACGATTTTAGGTGTTAGTAAAAAAACGATTTATACCTTGCAGTTATTTTTTTCAGTCTCTGTGGCTTAGTGCTTTACCATAGTTATCAGATTGGTCTGGGCTAAAGTATTGACAAGGTTTACATAAAATTTAGATGTATTCAATATAATATTTGAGATCTTTGACATGGGTATTTATATTGTTATTTCTCCTTCAGTTGAATTCGAGTGATATAAAAAAATCTTATCTAGTATCTAACATGATTCTTTTAAATATCTGAGCCTTGGCTATGAAAAGTAGTGATGAACCAATGGGATATTTCATTGTATCTAATCAATGATTATATTGTGTAGTAATTCGTTTTCGACGTCAAAGAGTTTTCTACACAAATTTATTTAAATTCATTTTGTTTATTTCAAACACTCATCCATTTCATTAAATACTTGTGATAAGAACCTCGGCGGATTAATGAAGCGAATATAATGATTAAACAACAAAATTGAACATTTTTAGTTTCTGTGTAAAATTATGATTAAGTGGTACGTATAGCTTATTGCATAATCGATATTGGTCGTTATTTTAAAATAAGGAGTTGTACGATAAATAGTAAGTGTTAGCTTTCATCATACTCCCTAATTGAGCCCTTACTGAAAAAACAGCGTTGTCCTAACAAAATTGTTCAGAGATATCGGCTGTTGTGGAAATACCCTTTATCAAAAATATTTGTCTTTGATGAATGAAGATGGTTTGATTAATTTTATTGAGAACACGGTTTATTGATCGAAAAATCTTTTACTGGATAATGTGTTTACAAAAAAATCAAATAAAGACTAACGCTGTTTTTCCGCATAATATAATTTTTGTGAAAAGCATCTAAAAATCACACTACTGTAAAACAACTGTGGTTTATAAACCTGTGGGGGATTAATCATTACGAATAACAACACAGACGAGGTGGCAATACTAACAGGCAGCATAGACACGCCAAGATGAATCCTGAACGAGCAGAGCTGTTTGCTGTGGTCCGTCTTCATACGGGCCGGGCGTACCTAGCCTGATCTCAACCAAGGCCAGCTTTGAGGTATTCGATAAATTTGCAACATCATATGGGGAATGGGATATTTTTGATTCTTCTTTAGGTTAAGCGCGAAGTAGATTAAGCCCTATACGAATACACAGGATACTTAATAAAATGACAGAGCAAGTCACATTTTCCTTTCTTCCATTTTTTAAGCGCAATAGTACACGGTAAATGGTCGGTCTCGCACAGCTTTGTATCGGATCAAGAACATGAGGAGGAAATTCCTTTCTTTTTTTGATTGTTATAGATTAAAGCAAGGGTGCAAAACCTTCCCGAGGTTGAGAGCTACTTGTAGTCTTATTTTTCTTGGAAATCGACTTCCAAGAAGAATCGTATGAGAAAATTTTTTGACGCTTTTTTTAGTTCTTTAAAATATCCGTAAAATCATATAATTTTAATATTTCCGTATTTTTATTTATATGGACAATTCACATGAGATCAAGATGGAAAAAAATCAATCTAAAATCTCCTCTTTCCAGTCGTTAATACATACATACATATATTAAAAACATACGTTTTTGGTTTTTTTCCGGCGGTAATTTTAGCTGTCACCTAAATCAGAATCAATAGTCTCACGGTAAAGTTACAGTAATTCGAACTTATATATTTATATATGTGTACAGAACAAGACATTAAAATAAAATAAGACGTATTTCTAAAATCAGTCTCTTAAATATAGTTTATTACTGGAACACGTGTTGTGTATTGATAATTTCGAAGAAAGTGTGTTAATTTGTGACAAAGCCGATGCTAAAAGCTAGAATGTTCTAAGAAGTCTATTATTGAGATGTTTACAAAACTAATGAAATTGTCTGAAAATCTTTGTCAGACAATACCACAAAAAAGATTCCCCCCTTACTTTGACCATTAATCCGCTTCATTAATGGATAATCACTAATCTAATCGAACCATTTATTCTTAAGACCGGGATACTATTTTTTTCAACCATTGTTGTAAATTGAAAATATGAAAAATTAATTATTTCCAACAATCAACCAAATTTTGCTTCGCAATCGACCGGTCACACACCGTGAAACAATGGCTGCATGCATATAACGGGTGAAGGTGGGAAAACCAACTTTACCGTATTGAATTGTGCAGTTTGATAAATAAATAGTGCTTTATTTAGTTATCGCATACATTAAAGAAACTTGATATGTGAGTATTTTTGTTTACTTCATTGCAAACGGATTAGAGAAAAAATACGGAATACATAATTAGGATGGATTATTTAAAGGGTAAATTTCCTGCGCATCCAAAAATAGCGTATTTAATGTGTGTTTTTCTTTTTATTTAAATCGTGTTCGTTCGCTTTTGCCCGTTACATAATAGAACACGCGTTTACTGGAATTAACTTGATTTCATGTATTTTACAGAACTGTAATGAATACCTCATTTGATAGATACTTTTTTTCAAAACGCTGATTCAGTGTTTATTGTGTAATGTAATTGTGGATCTTTCAATGTTCTTGTGCACAAAATACAAAAAATCAACAAATGTCTGCCAATTATTCATAGAATTGTTGTTTGAGTTATAGCAAATTTGTACTAATGATGAAAAATAGTGAAATGTTTGATAATTTCTTATAGTACTATTTCCGTATTTTCATAAATTTTCACACTACTCAGATACAAAAATATACATTTAAGTGCTTCTTTCAACTTCACTACATCGTAACTCATCAAGTCATTGAAGAATTTCATGGATGATAAAGAGAGGGCACAAAGTATTTTGTAGCCACTGAATCGTGTCCTCATAGAGAACTGGCCGTAAGTCAGTCACTTCCTTTTCTTTTCGTACAAGGCAAGTGTAGAAGGATTTGTAGTAAGCTCATTGCACTGTAGAATGAAGGACCAAAGTTCGTGTGATATTAATATTTGAATATTAATCAAGGACGTCACCAGAGTGAGGAATTTGTCCCCTCCCTGAATTTGAACTAACACATTTATCCCTTTCTGCACTGAATTCCACATGAAGCCGAAATAAAAAATAATAAGCTGGCAACTTTGCCTCCTCCACCCCTGAAAAGGCTGAAATGACATCCTTGATATCAATGTGTGACCATGTCGGATACAATGACCGTCAGAATAAAAGTTTAGTTTAAATGATCGTTGCATTAAATCGCCATGACTACTGTATTATTCTTCTAGTGGGGACAGTTACAAAATAAACGCAAGGTAGAAAGATTTTTCAAAGAAGTGTACAAAATACAATCAACTGTGTTTTCGCTAATTGATGTTACCCTCAAAACATACGAAAATGGGTAAGTGATTAGATTTCATTTTAAAGACGACAGAGTAGGTATCGGCCAAATTATGATTAGATAAATAAATTAACCACTTTTTGGAAGGGAACAATGGTTTAAGGGTTGAAAATCCTGAAACGGTCACTTATTGTAATCCTCTATTATATTGACACTCCCACGTATAATCCCGTATCTGCAATCACGAGAATTTACAGGAATGAATTTGAAAGATTCATAACGTAACTCAATTTCAATTTTGAATGTTACATCAATTGACCAAAACACCGTTGACATTATGAATACAGTTTATTGCACTGTTTTCATCATACATATAATCAGAATAGTAGTAACATTTATATAAATTTTTGTGATAATTGATAAAAATTGGTACATAAAAAAGACGGCTTTTTTGTTGTTTGAATTAGTTTTCTTTTCTTCTTGTGAGAACAGGTGAATATTTGTGAAAATAACTAAAACATCCTTGATTGCATTTAATTTCTGTAACAGTGCTTGGAGTTTCTTAAAATTGAAGCGGAGCAATTGTTGGACTACCAATTATCGTGAATTCATATTCCTTATTCTCCAATTGGGTGACACTATAAAAATATTTTCACAAATACTTTTCTTTGGTGTTTGTTAAAATCAATAAAAGATAGTGGTACCATTATTTTATAAGGGCACTCATTCTAAAAGTATCAAATAAGGACTATAGGCAGCGGCCGTTACCTGTAATGGTGTGGCGGCAAATGGGTGCCAGCCCGAGCCGGTGGGCGGGTATCGAATGGTACCCCCCCCATGATTTATATGGGTCGACACGCTGTTTGTTTGCCTTTAGTGGTGGGTTTATTTAGGTGAATAAGATAACAAAATTGTTCGTATTTTGTTACGGCTTTCTGAGTATTTGAGAGCTAAAAAGAGCAAAGGAATAAAAGTATGAGGTTACTGTTACTGCAAGAAACTGTGATTTAATTTTAAGTTTGTCAGAACTGAAGTAGAGAAATGATTGTGTATTGAAATGCACTTATGAAAAGTATATTCATTTATACTATATAGTAAAAATACATTCATAGATATGTCTGCCACAATAACTCTTACCAAATGGTGTACAGTAGCGACGTAAAATTTGCACATGTCATTGACTGTCATTTCTAGGTTCACTGTGCTATTTTCAACATTTAGATTTCAGTCTGAAGCCGAAAACTCGACGCCTTAATGCAGAATTAAAAAATCAACAGAAAATATAATGGAAGAAAAGGTCGCTTAGCAACCGCTCACATGCCGTACTAAAATATTCCATGAGTGACAGTTGAACAACTATATTTTGCGGGTGTAACATGAGATATGGTCTACGGTTATATTTAGGACATTCAACTTCCAACCTTTAACATTTCCTTTCACCAAAATAACGCAATAATAATACCAACGTTCAAGTTTATGTGCCTTTCCCTACATAGCTGGGTAATAAATACTTGCATTATATAAATATTATAAACGAAACAATATAATTTTTTTGATAATTATTAGGTTCCTTTTAATTTTGGTGTTATCTAAAGATGTTGAAAGTAGATATTATTAGTAGAGTTTAAAGAATATGTTATTTGAATTGGAGGCTCTGTGATATAACTATATATTATGATATAATTTGTAGTTCTCACTATATGATATATTCATATGAATAACAATTAATTTGATAAAGCGACAGTATGCAGCAAATGTGTGATTTGATAATTATATTCAATATTGATTGTTAGAAGTGTTGTATCTTGAAAGGAAATTACCAGTGTAAGATCTAATTTGAAAATTACTGAAAAGAAATATGAAAATAATCACATGGTGTGATCAGATGTCTGTTATGTTAATTAGATATAATATATTGAAATACAGATATACATTATGCATAGTATTCGGTCTATTTTATCCAAACCTCATGACTCATGATGCAGGTTGAAATATCATTCGATTATAACAAGAATTAAAAAAAACCGTTTACCTTATCGCACCTTATCACTAAAAAAATAATCACTAAATTTGAGACTGATCATAATTTTTCTCGGAATATAACCATTTAACTGCTATCCTACTCGACAGCATTCATTTAATATATTCAAACCTTATCCAGTTTATTCTATATCTATTTGAAACTCTTTGTACAGAATCACTAGGTTAGATATTATACTACCCGTAGTGAACTAAAGTCATAGCTGGACAAAACTTTGATCAAAAGGATGAATGCCACTTGAACTAGTTCAAAAGGATATTCGATTTGAGTGAATGGACTTCATATTTCACACAGATTTCATCATATTTGTCGTCTCTACAATGTTCCTCTATAATATAACGTAGAAATCCAATTTCTGATACAAATTTTACAAGAAAATTATAAAAAAATTTATAGATGTATATAAATTAAGTATAACTCATTTCGAAAGTTAGGATATTAACGTAGGGTTTGATGAGTATTTAGATTATACTAAAGATAAAAATATTAAATTAAAAAAGTGTGGCTTACTTCTTATAAACATTAGAGACAGCTTTATTTCGCCTACATTATTTATACAACTAAAAAAAGATGACAGATTAAGCAGCACATATATTTAGGCGATATAAAAAATACCACAGATTAACATTAATGTTCGGTTTGTTGGTGATGCACATATTTATTGTTAAGTTAACAAACATATTGATATAATGAGAATGCTCTTTTGTATGAGAAGTATATTGTTGTGTTAAGCTAAGCAATTAAATAAATATAACTTTTTGTACAGGATTTTTGAAGACGAGACCAACCAACCATGTAGGAAGTTCAGGAGGGAATCTAGCTTTACGAGACTTGGCGCACGCATTACGTTGGGCCAGAAACAACTTGGCATCGTTTGGTGGCGATCCAACGAGGCTCACCTTACTTGGTCACGGTGTAGGAGCCGCTCTTGCAAATCTTCTTCTGCTTACGATCGAAGCTAGAGGTTGGTATCTTAAATATTTAGATATGAAATTCACTAATTTAAAAATGATAGCTAATTTTATAGACTAGTAGGTTTCTGAAATAACGTCATATATTCAGAAGCCATAGATATCAACATAGAGTAGAAAAATTATTATCTTAAATGAATATGTTATATGGCTAGCGAAAAAAATATTTGGATTAATTAAGGTTGTCAATATTTACTCTTTTTTTGTAGACTTTTTCAGTCTATTATGAATTGCGATTCTAATGCTTATATGTTTTCTGGTAGGACTATTCCACCGCCTTATTTTGTTGAGCGGCAGCGCACTCAGTCCATGGGCTTTAGTCCAAGATCCAGACGCCCTCCGAAGAACAGTAGCTGACCAAATGGGATGCAATGCAGAGAGAATGCGAAAAAATGCAACAAAACCATTGCCAGATGATGAGGATTTAGAGGGATGTCTTAGAACTAAACCGCTCGAAGCCATCCTTCACGTAAAGATAGAAGGAGCAAAGTTTATGACACGATGGGGACCACACAATCCCATTGAACCCGGATCCCCAGAACCTTTAGTCGCTATGGAGTCTGCCAGTGATAATTTTGTGACGTGTGATTTGTTACTAGGTGTCGCTACGACGGAGAGTTACTACGACTTTAGTGCTACAGATATTCAATACGGTTTTGAGGAGGACTATAGAAATAGAGTGTTGAGAACTTTTATTAGGAACTCGTATGTTTATCACTTAAACGAGATTTATGCGGCTGTGAGGAATGAATACACGGATTGGGATAAGCCAATACAACACCCGATAAACATCAGGGACTCGACAATGGAAGCATTGAGTGACGGCCACACTGCGGCGCCCCTTCTACGGTTGGCCCACTTGCATGCAAGGCGAGGGGCTTCGACGTATTTTTTACATTTCGCCTATCAGACTAAAGAAAGCGACTATCCTCAGGTAATAAACGAATTGATTTCTTATTTATTTTGTTCAATTTAGAATATATATAAAAAAAATATTATTTGATCCTTAATTTAAAATTATTTGTGTTTTATATTATTGCCCATAACGATGTTTTTTCATTATGCTTCTTTTATTATTTCTTCTAACACCTAAGTGAATGTTATTTGAATTCTTACTTAAGGCGCAGGTTATTAGATATACTAAACAGACGGTGAATTACTTTGTTGAACGTTGTTTTAATTTATCCAATTTATTTTAATTGTGCTACGTAACTCTCTTAGATTATTTTAAACCAATTTGATTGTTAATCCATTTAAACATAATCATCGGTGATTTAAGCATATTATCGAATAAGTTTAATTTTCTAAAGTTGGTGTGAAGATTTATTGTTGTATAAAAATACTTTTATTAACTTATGAATATATGACGGTCGTTATATTCATATTGCCTTGTTTATTATTTTGTTTTTAGAAACCTGTTAAATATTCTCTCCTTCGAATCACGCATTTTTAATTTATTTTAAATCATACGTTTTTCTTCAGTAATAAGATATATCAACTGCAATACATAGTTTTATCATCATGTTGGATAATGTTTTTTCACTAATTTTAACAATTCACAGTTGACAGTAACAATACAAGTGAAATTTGATGAGGCTTTAATTAGAAATGATATCCACAGAGTATCTTTGTATAGTGGATTCAGTAATGGTTTCAGTGAATTGATAGACATTTTGTGTGTATCGTAGTTTGTATCGTCAGGTATTTCGGTTTAGGATATTTATTTGTGTACATTAGGCAGTGCGTTACCTTACTTTGAAAAGGTTCTAACTGACATTTTGGCCTAAAATGAGTTTTTGATTGGAAAGTGTTGTATTAACCACATTCTACCATATATGATTTAACAGTCATATATTGTTCAATGAGGGAGTTAGCAGTATTTCGGAGTTTTATCCACAGGTTTTTTCATAAATTTGTTTTATACGGTTCTATGAATCGATATAACTAATTACTGTAATCTCACAGAGAAAACATACACATCACAGTCTTTTGAAAAGGTTTTAACATCATGTTGAAGACTCTTTGCTCGATGGTTGGTGTGTTTTTTACTCTTTACTTCTATCGTTCTATCGATGTGATCATTGACGAAAATTAACTGAATTCGTTCAAGCATTCAAAGTATATATGTATTATTATTCTGTTGATTTATAATACTATTCAGCAAGTCATAATAATATATAATATTAATAAATATCTAAAAAATCAGAACATTTTGTTTGATAAAATATGAAATATCTGATAAAACCTTTTCCATCAAACTATTTTTGTCAGTTCTAATTAAAGCTTTAGGTACTCATTATTTTGTAATATAAAAGCTTTATGTAAAATAAATTATATAAAAAACAAGTAAAATATTTATACATATATAAATATATACTAACTCATTTATTAAAAATACATTTTTTCCTTCAAAATACAAAATATGATCACTCAAAACTTCAAAGGTTCGTATCTCACAACATGGTCAAGTGCAGTTAGAACCTTTTCAATGTAAGGTAACGAGTGGTCAAGCCCATGCAGCGCTTCATAGCCTCGACCAAATGAAACCGATGGTTAAGTGGTTACAAGGCAGACGCCTTGGGCAACCAAATCCAATGTGCAGGAACATCAGAAATTCATATAGCAATTCGGACGTGTTTACATTTCCTTGAAGCGGTAAAACGAACTTTTTGTTTGATCTTACTTTAGCCGGAAACGAATATTTCATCCGTATTAGGACCAAAAATACGCCGAAAATTTACCATATTGAAATAGTCAAGAAAGAATTTTATCGGAAAGCACTTTTATTAAAAATCTATACATCGTTGATTTAGGTTCAGAAAGTTATGATAAAATCAATATTAGTTTGGATATTATTCGTATTATTAAATATTATTAACTGAAGCCGTCATTTTGATACATTAACAATACATACAAAGGTATATTTTATGAGATTTTAATATTAAAACACTTGGCAAAATGATTTACCAGCAATAGTTATGCAAATAGAAAAAAACATTCAAAATAAGGAGACAAATGAGACGACCACGTCAGAAAATATTAAATAAATAATAGTTTTTTGTATGAAAATTTAAATTCATGAATTATCTATCAGAACACTTACCAGACAGTTTATTGTTTGGTGTAAAATATTGTGAAGAAAATGAATTACCATTAGTTTTTCTAATGCAAAATAATAAACATTTTTGAGTTAATAGAGGTTAGAGATATAAAGAATATGAATCATTTTGAGATCTCCTGTGGTCACGAGGGTCTGACAATGCCAACATTCCTTACTGGTAAAATATTAATTTTGAGAGAAAGAATAAATTTCAAAAAATTGTTGTTATTATATTGCTTATTAATTAGAATGAGATTTATTAAAATTAAATTATTTAAATGAAAACTCTTTTGAATAAGCGATTGGCAATTCTCTTAACGAAATTAAAATTATAGTATACCTTGATTATTCATGAATTTATAGAAAAAACTCAATATATTTAGATTGCTCATTTAAAAAACTTGAACATAGCACAACAGTATGATTAAGCTACTTACATGCATTTTTTCCTACCGTTAGAACTGTAAAAATATGAACGACATCTTTATTTAACTAAATTTGCAAGATATTAATATCCATGTTACTTTTTGAAAAATTTACCAGCGACTAGGAAGCGTCCGAGGTGAACCAATAGGCTACGCCCTCGGGCTGCCATTAGTCGGCGGCCTTCCATACTTTCCTGGAAATTTTTCAAGACAAGATGGAGCGGTGTCTGAAGCCTTTCTGTCACTTGTGGTGACTTTCGCAAAAAGTGGTGACCCAAACGGTAAACCTGGTGATCCCACTCCAGCACAGTATGCCGACTACGGGAGGGAGAGAGCCAGGTATAAAGGCGTCACGTGGCCACCGTTTGACCTCAGCACCCAGCAATATTTATCATTAGGTAAGATTTTTATTAATTTTGCATTTGAAATAAAATATATTTTGATTTTATTAAATCGTTCTTGACTATTAAATTAATTCTAATTCACATGTGTTCATTAATTTTTTCTCATATCTTTTTTTTCTGTGATTGTTTTGGGTTCATATTTTTTTCACATCCTGAAAAAAAATATCTTTAATTAAATAGTAAGCAAATATATATCCATCGGCCCTTTGGTCTAGGCAAGAGGCTTATCCTGGAAGTCAGGTCACTCCGTGTTCAAGTCATGGCAAGGAAATCATTTTTTTTCTATTTAATATTTGAGAAATAAGAAATGGGTGTTAGTGTAATGTCTTCTTCTTGATTTGGTCTTGAGTGACTGAAAAAAATCTCATGGAATTTATCTCATTTGAATTACAAATATCTGATAATAATAATATTGGTTTATGTTATAAGCACATAATTTAAAATATTGTAGTGCTATGGATAAAACGTATTTTTATGGAAAAAATCTTATGTTAAAATATTTATTTATGTGTAAAGTATTTTATGATGAAATTTTTAATTACTGATAATAAAACATCAATTAACAACACGCGATACGAAATTTTTGAAAGAAAATTTGTTGTAAACAAATTTAACAAGCGAAATGTAGTCCAGTGGTTTCCAACCGGGGATGCGCGCCTCCCAGGGAGACACGGACACTCGCCAGAGAAGGTGCCAACATTTTGTAATTAAAAAATAATTTTCATACCATAATATCCACAAATAACTAAAACTTCATATCGTAACATAACAGTAAAAATTCAGTGAATAAATGTTTATTTTACTCATTGACAAAATATACTCTTGGAGGCAGCATTTTTGAACATAAAATTCCGTAGGTAATAAACAAATGAAAATAATCTCAGGATAATCGTGAAGCTTCAATGTCGAGGCAGAAAGAAGAAATTGTTTTGAACAGTCAGAGGATGCTGAATTGTTATTTTGTGATTGAACATAATAAAAAAACTATTGAACATCGACAGTGAGCAATTTGCTATTAAAAAAATCATACAATTCTTTCAATAGTATACCAACTGGCAGATAATGTTGCTGACAATTTTGCTAAGAGCAAAGCAAGAAAAATATTTTTGTTATAATTTTTTTGATGTTTTTTTTGCGAATAGTTAATGTTGTGTTTGTAAAATCTGCTGAAAATCTTGTCCTAAATTAATTTTCAATCTTAATGTGCAATATATTAATGGATTGTAGATCAACAATTTTGTGTTTTTGTACAAATAACACATATAAGAATTATTTTAAAGACGAGATTTTTGACATATTTCAAAAAAAAAACCAGCCACAATATTAATATTAAATATAACACTTGTAAATGACAAATTTTAAAAATATGGTACGTATTTTTCAAGAAATTATATTTACACATACGAATTACGCAACATTCTGTGCCGTGGTTAATGATTTAAAATAAATAGTAGGTTATTTTAAAGATACCCTTAATCGAGCACAATTGTAAATATTAAATTTTTTTGGAAGAAAAGTGGTGGAGGGAGTTAAAACCCCTAGCTACGTCACAACATATTGTTATTATTGTGTTAATTATATTAATCAGTGTTTTTTTATTACTTAATTATAATATCGATTAAAAAAATTAAAGGTAGGCAAGCGCGGAAAATTTTTTTTCCTTAGGGCAGGCGTTGTAGCATAAACGTTGGAAACCGCTGATGTAGATAATCTAGAAATAAAAATGTGTTTTCTGTTTTTGTTTCCAACGCAAGAAAAAATATGACAAAAAAGAAAACATTATTAAAACTTTTGGAAATGAGAACAATCCAGAGAAAACTTATTTCAAACAGAAAAAGTAGCCGACTGAATTATGTAAGGTTTTTATTATTTCGCTCACAATGTGCTCAAATCTGATTGAGAGTTTGAATACTTTACAGTATGAAATTAATTCTTACTCTTTATGCTTATTCAAATATGTAATGTAAAAAGTATTTAAATAAATAAAAACAGTGTCATTCAAAGTATGAAACGTCTCGAAAACTGTTATATTTAACCACTTAAATAAATATAGTTAGAAATTATTCAGGAGCATTGCGATATTAAGAGTGTTCAAATGCCGTTCTTGGATCACTCCAACCTTCCAAGAAACAAATATATAATTTAAGACATCGACTGAGGGTGCTTGATGGAATTTCAATATTAAATTTGGATTATTGAGATTTTGTACACTTCCATGTATTTTGTCACTAACGACCCGGGTTTCTATTATAATTATAATTGTATTATAATTGTTATATTGTATTATATTGTATTATAATTGTATTATAAAAGTAAGTAACAATACTATTATAATTGTAAAATCACTGGTATTTCTAAAAGAAGTTGAAAAGCGGCAATTCGCCTTCGGCAATTCGCCACTCTGGTAATATGGTGTTTACAAAATAAGGATTAGGACGATTTCCGAAATTTTAACTCAGGTATCGGTGTGGCTCTCAGACGTATAATGTATTGCCTCGTAAATGATATTTGTCGCATTTGTATCTTCTATATAAGCGTTAGACACTGTTTACTGTCTCTCAGTTCGAGTCCATTCGTGTGCTCGAATGCCTGAAGATGCCGAAAGGCGAAACCCGGGTCGTTAGTGACAAAATACATGGAAGTGTACAAAATCTCAATAATCCAAATTTAAACAAATATATGTTAGCAAAAATATCAGGGCGTGTCACACTATAGATGAATGACTCGTGCCGACTCGTATTCAAAACCGAAATTGTATCGAAAATTTATACCTGTTTTAAGTATTTCACTTTTATATTGCTGTCTCATGCTGTATAAAGTGGATTAGAAAGAACGAGCTATTAAAATTGTCTGTAAGCAATCAATCTTTCTATACCATAATTTTATTCAGTAATATTGTACCATATGTGGATTAGTTGAATAATAAACAAGAGCCATGATCTCACCCTTAGAGCCGAAATAAAAAAATCAACTCACAGTCGTGTTATAAATGGTTCGTCCAAAAAAAATATTAAAGTATTATTTAAAAAGATTTGAATAAGAACCATTAATTTCAAAAATGTTTTTCTATTAAAAGGAAAGTTTGCATAATAATATTCTTAGCTATGTTTTTTATTATTTATGTTTTAAATCAATCAATCAAGATAACCGTAATCAATTATTTGAGATAGCAGTATTGAGGCTTTAATACGGCACTTGTTTGTTGAAATCAATACGATTTCACTAAAGGGTAAAATTCATAAATCACGGCAGACTTGAAAACATCGACAGGTGAGGCCAAACTAACTGAACCAAAAAGATTTATCGCTTGTATAAAGTCCGCGTTTACATTTTTAAGGGGCAAAGTTTTGTTCCTGGCTAAGAAAAAAATCCATGGTCGCGTATCCACGTTGAAATTAATCTTGATAATGAACGTAATGCATTTAAGTAAATTCTTTTATGTACTAAAAATGTTTAAGATGTTTTTACATATTTAGGTTAATACTTTACGATGCATCTGCGATTTTTTCTACGCGTTATGTAAATATGACTCTTAAAAACCTTTCTGTTTTCTTTCATTTTTTGTAAGTAATATTTTAACATTAATAAAACAACCTTATATCACTCCAATGCAGAGTTTCCCAAACTATGTTCCGCGGAACACTGGTGTTATTTGTAACGTTAATTGGTGTTTCACGAAAAACTGGAATGGTTTTATTTGCTGCTACGGTTGTAACAAATTCATACATGTTTAAATTCATATTGATATTATCTACCCAACACAATAAATAGGGTATTCCATTAAAATTTATGGATTTGTTCCATCGCAAGAAAAGTTTGGAAAATCCTGCTCCAATTGAAGAAATAGCTGTTACATTGTATCGGTATCTTATACTTCTTTTTATTGAAAGGCCGTTCTTTTACCTAGGCTACAATTGTCTTAAATTATTTTTCCTTTCTTAATAATATGAATGTTATGGAATATTTTCTAGATTCTTGATTATTGTAAATTTATGTAAATGTGTGTAAAGCCAATACAAAAATAGATTTATCTTAACTATCATTAAAACCGTTTAAATTCTTACCAGTCTGAAGAGCCAAGTACTGGCAAGGTCCACTTTTCCTGAGTATTATTTAAAAATCAAAAATGCAACTAGCAGGGCTAATTAAATAGTTAAAATATTCATCTTCTACGTATTTCCAGAAGTTCAAAGATATGTAGCCGCATGTCATTGGGTCTGTGGATATTTTCGATTTACGTGTTCATATTGTAGTGAATCACTAGGAAATATATTTTTTAATTGTTCACGTAGTTAATGTGTGATCTAGTCGTGAAAAAGAAAAAAATACTGCTTCGGTATTTTTTTAATATTGCTTCTTTTGATTCCCGATTCGACTTATTCAGACTAATTAATTTTAAGCAAATTTTATTTGAAGAATAATGTTTTTAATAATCTGTATTCAAACATAACATCGACGGGGTTTCGGTCAATTGATGTAATCCTCAAAATTGAAATTGTTCAGGAGAGTGTAAAAACTGTTTTTAATCGAAAAAAATATATCGTGAGTTGCGTTATGAATCTTTGAAATGTACTCCTATAAATTGCACTTACGGGATTATACGAAGGGAGTGTCGATATAATAGTGGCTTATATCAGGTGGCCTGGTCAAAATTTTAAAATCTAAAACCAGTGTAAAATATTGTTTCTCTTTCAAAAACTTATTTTTCTAATTTACATCATTTGGCCGAGACCTGCTGTTGTCTTTGAAATGACAGTCAATCATTAACACATTTTTGTATTTTTTGAGGGTTAATTCAATTGGTGAAAACACCATCGATATATGTGTTACATGTTATGTTACACAAATTAAAACTAAGAAATACCGATATTCAAAGTGATTCATCTCTGTTATATTTATTGACGTCATTCAGCTATGGGTAAAAAATAAATTTTATACAATTTATAATAAATGCAATGTTGATCATTTTTTGCAAGCGTTTCTGCCATTCCAGCACGAATCCTTGCTTACTTTAAATTTAATTAGAATTCAAAATTCATACGTATTTTCACATAACGTAAAATTTACCGAATAAACTTTTCACTCTAGTTTTAAAGCCGCTTTAAAAATCAATTTTGACGATATTATTTTGTCATAAACAATCACAGCATAAGATTAATGTCACGCTTTAAACACGTGCACAAAATTTATGTTTTTAATTATATCTACATATTGGGAGCGTGGAATTGTTTACTCGAAGTGCTGCTTTTGCTCTTGCGTTACAAAATAGTCATACATTATATTAAGATGAAATGACTTTTTTATTAAAGCTTTAATATATAAAAGTCAAACGGGTGTTGTGGATGAGCGTTGAATGGCTTAAGTATTAAATAATACGTTAAACAGAAACGTGTTAAGCTGTTTATTAATTAATAATAATCACTTGCGTTATTTCTGTAGTTTCATTTGAATTTATTATCATTGTTTGGAAACAAAGAACAGGTTGTCTATTTGGTTATAATATTATACAATTACAAAATTTTTTAGTCCTTCCTTTAAAATTATAAAGTTAAGTTGCCTCATTGTAACGTTGAGAGAATCATTGAGAGATATCTTCAGATACCTGAGGGGACATAATTATATGACGAGAGGGAAGTAAAATGCGTAGACAACTTTGAGCAGTTGAAGCAAAATTCAATGTCGAGTGAAATCTAAGTCTAATTCGCACTGATTTTGTCGTTTGGAAACAAGTGTCATTTCATGCATAATATATTCTGACGGCTATGTTTTTTGAAATGTAAAAGTACTAACTATGGAACAGGAGCGTCTGTAATCGGTTTTTGAGGTTATTAAAAGTTAATGATTATGAATGGATTGTTGATGTCATCGGTGGGATTAACAGGACTCTGACGTGATTATGAAGAATTTAATTTCAATACAGATAAAATACATTCCACTACATTACAATAAATAAAAGATATTTTAATTAACCTTCCTATAAACTTAATATTATATGTAATGAATAAACTTGAATTATTCAAACGTTTAATGAGGTTGGGCTTATTTATAAATATAAAATATATTAATAGCTTAAATGGACGTTATATAAGGTCGAGTGATCAATATTTGTACACCGTGTTTATTTTGGTTAGGTACTCGTCGTGAAAGGGGTATCTAGCACTATAATAGCCATCAAATTGTATCTACTCATACAATATTATAGAATGAAGATTTTCATACTAGTTATTATCCTTAGGTGCTAAACCAAAAGTAAAGACGCACTACCGCGGTCACAAAATGGCGCTGTGGCTCAACCTAATTCCTCAACTCCACCAGCCGGGAGCCACTGACGTATCCATGCGTCATCACCACTTCAGGGAAAGAGATCCTCATTTTTATACAGGTAAAATAATCAAATTGGGTTTTTAAATATAGTATTGCGTTGTAAACAAACATATTTATTCTTACCACATTTTAATAAACAAATGTTGAAAAAATGTAGTCAATTTATTTAAAAAAAATCTTTCGTAAGTTTGAAAAATATGCTCTTTTGCTAAGCCAAGCCGTTCGTCATCATAATATAGAGTTCCGTTTTATTTTTACAAATACAATGCTAGCGTCGTAAACTGACAGTCAATGCCACTTTAAGCAATCAACCACAAAGTCGTAGAAAAACTTTGTCACTAATTTGGTTTTATATATAAATGTGTTATTTAATAACGAGAACCGTTTCATTTTTACTATGAAATAAAGCAAAGTGGTGGTAAAAAAACTTCCTTCTACAAATCCAAAATGTGGCATATTTTTTGAGCCACGACAAGATTTTTTCTTCTTTTAATTTATACTTTACAAATAGATGTATACTTACGTAATAGAAATGCTTGCGTACATACGAAAAAAAATGTGTAATATTTTATTTAGTTAAAAGAGTGCATAATGTAATTAATACAATAATAAACTACGTATAATTTTGTAGATTTATTAACATTTATTCTAAAATAAATTAAATGAAAATACGGCTTGGCATATAATTTGGGTAATATCTTTGGTGAAAATTTACAAATATTATTACAAGGAAAGAAATGTCTATGGATAGGTCCAGTCCGCCCTGAGTCGTACACGTTGATGTTTACACGGGCCGAGATGGGTTTGGGAGGTGACAGAGGTGAGTCAACAGAATGCGAACCTTCCGTGGAAGAGTTGGGTGAAAGCGATGAAGACGAAATTGATTCAGATACGACACTGCCAGCAGAGAAAGAAGAGGACCTTCTTCAAAGGCTGGCCAACAAACATTTCTATAGGTATGTCAAATAAAATTTCGAAAGTGATTTTACAATACTCATACGTTTTATAAATATACATATTTTTTAAAGTACTCTCAAAACTGTAATATTAAGTCTAACTTCTTGATTTCACTATATTGTCATTGTTGATTTTAATGCATTAGAGCAGGGTCCATAAATATTTTAATAGCTACAACTCAATTTCTTATTAAAGTTCCTTACCACCCACATATGCTTGAAAAACTCAGTTTAATAATGTGCGATGTAATTATTACAAGAGAGAAGGTTGATAAATAAAGTTAGTAATTGACTTGTGCTTTTGGCTATGGGTTTAATTTGTTTCTCCCTTGTCCACGAGTTTATTTTTGAAAATTGATCAATGATTTATTATGCATATTCAAAGCTAACTTCTGGACTTTACAGTGACTAGCATATTTTAGAAAGTAAATATCACGATGCTGTCAGAAGCTTATTCAGTATAATATAGAGAAAGGACGAATTTGTTTTTGTAACGACAGACAAAAACTACCACCGTTCACTATGAAAATTTAATACGATCTCTAGTAAACGTTTAGGTGTCGGGTTAGGGACTACTAAGTGTATAGATATAAAAATCTGTGAAAAAACGGGTATTATACTTTTTTCAGCGAAATGATTGCTAAAAATATGTGAAAATAAATATTTAAATTAAACAATCCATTATTCCTGATTAAACAAAAATAATAACTTTTGTGTAATTTTTTTATACGATTGTCTTATATTGATTGTTATAGTTACCATTGCATGTAATTAAAAATTATTTTACGCTAGAAGTGAACAATCGTGGTGAAAAAATACAATCACAGTGGACAACGTGATTAGCGACGAAACGTTGAATTTAAAATTTATTTTATATCAAGATTATGTTAAATCATTAATTTGATCTCATTTTATTTTGGACAAACTTACTTATCCACATCATTATGTCAATAAAAAATTGTCTAAGACATCTTCTCTTTTTACATTTTGTCCTAGATTGGTATATTCCAATTAAACGATAGCCAAAAGTGTCTAGTTTACTTACGTAAAAATATTTTTATTTCACAAGTAAATAGTTTATTTCATTTTTAAGCCTGCAATTCTATTTCTGTCAAGAAATTTGTTGCTACAGCAAAATAAAGTAGGGAAGAAGTTCGTTCCTTATTTGCATAAAACGTTCATTTTGATAAATTTACAATGGTTAGGATGATCGCAGGTGAAAAATCTCGAGTTTATTCTAAGCGCAACTTCGTTTTGTTTCTGTTGCTATAAAACGTCCCCCAAAAAAGCTGATAAAACCTGATTAGAATATTCAGTGCACGTTTTCATCCATTTTTTTTACATCCCTTTGCGTAATGTTTTGCTTTTGTTTTGGTATGTGTGTGTGTATTTTTTGTTCTCCAATTCATAACGTCTGGCTTCATATAGTTTATTTAAATTGCCAGTAAATGTACTGGTGAGTAAATTAAACATTATAATATTAAGAGTGTTTTAGAAAGTAAATTTACACAAAGTATTTGTCAAATCCAATAACCATATAAAAGAAAAGAGTAAACTAATGACATTGAAGATTTTGGTTTCCAAAATTTTTCAATTGCTTCTTATAGACGTTGGGGATAAATTGTGGATCAGAGCTTAAAAAACCTTATTTGTGATTAAGATAAGCGGTATGCATAATTATAAAACTTTCCAATAGCAACTGTTTTTTTCAAACAATCTCTAGTAAATTTATTTTCAAAAAAATATATTTATAATTTAACTAAGTAAAATTAATTTGTACATATTTGATATGTCTAAAAAACTCTTGTTGTTTTTTCATATTGTGTATGTGTGCTGGTATGCAAAGTTTGTGTTATGAAATATTTAAATTTTTGATTAAAAATACTTTCAACTGCCTAATCAATTAATAATTTTCAGTTATATGAATCAATGAATCTAAAGAATTATCTCTGATATAGAATTATTTGTACGTCAAAATAAGCTAAACAACAGCGAACGAAATCAGTTTAAAAAAATCTGATTCAAGTTTAGCGTTGTCATGAATTTCTCACTGAGAAAGACTCAATTTATTAAAAAAAAAATATATATGTTAAACTGAATTTAATGTTAACGTTTCGTTGGTCAGCATTTTAGCCGTTGCTAAGCTTATCCAGACCATTTTGGAAAATTGAATTTGTTTATTTGTGGGTACTGTAAAACAAATATTGATCAATGTTGTTTTGGTAACGATTTTCGAACATTGAAGAAATTTGAGCCAAAGTCAATATACAACCCCTAATGTGAGAAAAAACCTCATCTTAGATTATGTAAGGTAAATAAACATCAGCTAGCAAAAAAGCGCTTTCCATTAGATGGATAATCGAAGTCTGTAAAAAAAATATCGTCTCCATACGGTTTCCGGACAGTGGCACGCTTAGTAATTTTTTTTATTTTATTAAAAAATATATATGTAAATTAATGAAAGACACCTATTTATTATAAAATGTATCAGAAAATACGTGTAACTGTTGAACATTAGCGACGTAAAATTTGCACATGCCATTTTGGCTACCATATTCATTGATCTATTTATAAACTAATAGTTAGTGCCTATCATGCTATGTTTGGTACTGTAGCTTAACGCTCTCAGGCGTAAGTCATATTTAGTTGCAGTGTTTAGAATTTTCACTCCCTGTAATTTCATTGATTGATTTAACTATTGATTTATGCATTTGGTGTTTAGGACAGCTATCTATGTAATTTTAAATCTTCTCCGATCCGCATCCAAACAAATTTAATATTTGGGAATCGATTAGAAATTGTTCAGAATGAAAATATTTTTCACTCAATCAATCAAAATTTTACGTATATTAGTTTTTTGTTAAAAGAAAATCTATAAAGACTGTATTTAATACGAAAATATTGTTCTGTATTATAATGTTATACATATTTGAGGGATGAAATAAAAAAAAAACATTTAATATTTATCCGGAGTCGATAAACTCGTAATAATTTATTTTCCAATGATTCAATAATTCGTTTTAAAACATCACCAATAAACTTAAATTTATCGTAACTTTATCCTCATAATAATATTTAAGCAAATGCCAGTTTCATTTTACGGTTTTTTTAATATTTGTACTTAGTTATCATTAAAGATTTTCGTAAATAAAAAATGAACTTGTAAATTATTTATGATGGTAAATAGGACTTTTTTATTATTATAAATTATATGACTGAGCTGTGGATGACATTTTCAGTTCCAACAACCGGAATGTTTTTTTTTGAAAAATCCTACACCGGTATTGAAAAGGCGCTACTGTTTGTTTGTAGGCGTTTAACATAATGCGATGTGTTTATTTTCTATATAGCTACACAGCCGCCCTCGGTGTAACGGTGGGGGTAGGCTGTTTCTTGCTGGCGCTGAACATGATCATCTTCGTGGCCATTTATTATCACCGTGGCCACAGTGGGAAGGGGCCAGGGACTTCAAAACGAAACGGATCTGCACAGTCAATATCAGATGGTAGGTTGACAAATATCTCAAGCAATTAAAGTTTTCGATATGTAGAAAAGTCCACCTTATTAGTAGTAAATGTGTAAATAAAGTGAGATATAATGCTGCAAATCAATTAAACTATAATTTACAGTAAATTATTAGTAAAAAAGAACTTTTAAAAAAAGAGGAGTGGTTTTCAACTTTTTTTCCCGTAGGACTGCTATTCTCTGTAAAAATATATTATTATCACAAATTTATTGTCCTCGGTCTCTTGGCCAACTATCAAATCTTAAAATGTGTATTATGTTTAATAATTAAGGTATAGCTGTGAAATCAAAAATAATACATAGAAAAGATATTGTATACTAAATTTCGTCTCAAGATTACGTTCAAAGAGGTGGAAAATTGTCGAACTTATTTTAACAAAAAAAAAATATCGTCAAAGTCCCAGCCAGGTATCCTTTATAATTTTAATATAATGTATAAAAAAAAACTACAACTTGATTTAGAAACACGAAACTAACATTAATTGAATATTAGAATTATTGAACGACTTATAACGGCAATAAAAGTAATTGATTTTATTTTAAATCTAAATGAACACATACTTTAAATAATAAGCTATAAAATATGCTAAGAAACTAAGATTTTTTACTTATAACGCAACTTATATTTTACAAATTCTCACCTAAATGAATTTCTCTCAGTAGTGATAACAGTATAGTACAAGTATTAAGGTTATTTTGTTATCAAATTAGCCTCAAAGCAAAAGTTTTCTCGGATTTCTGGCAATATAAACTAAGTTGGCCCCAAAGGATGTATCTTTTTTTGATTTAATAAATTATGGAAGTCATGTTTATGAAACCGTAAAAGTGCAGAAATAAAATGATACAGGAATTGTGCGTAATTGATTTTTATTTCAATAAAATGGACAGGTCTTGAGAAGGGACAGCAGTTTGAAGAAGACGCCCAAGAGATGCAATGCACAAAACCTGAACCACCCCCGTCTTATCGTTCAAAGTGCATCTCTAAACACCAGGTATGAATATACTAACCTCAATCGACAGTTTATGGAAATTGATGTGATTTTTTTCCGATTGTGATAAAATTTATAAAAAAATCACTATTGGGTTGTTAGTAGCTATCATAATAAGTATGATCTAGACTTGTATTGTACTGCTCTAATACTTTAGTTATATCTCTTTGTAAATGCGTATATTTATGTTAAACAAGCAGAGACGTCTAGTAAAATTGAGATGAACAAATGTTAAATATTTGATTATAAAAATGGGAGACATAAAATGACATGTTTGGTATGAGATGATTTAAGAATTCATACTTGACGATCCTACTTCTGACACAATTAGATTTTTTTGTTAAGAATGAAGGTATCTAGTAGCAGAAAAATCTTACACTGATTTTTCTGGTGGTGGTTTGTAAGCTTTGGTTAGAAAATAGACTAAAACATCATATACTATGATGAATTATGACTGTTCGAGTGTCAGGGATAAAAAAAAATAAGAAATGTTAAATACTCGTGGACTACGGTGCTTCATAAAGTATCATTTAATTTTTGAATAAAACAAACAATAAAAGGAGTTATTTGTGTTGCAACCCAGGGCATTATAAGCTTGTCTATCGAAGTACAGATGTTTAAAAACTTTATAGGTATTTATTATACATAACATTTTTTTATCTGTTTTGTAAATTTATGTATTTTGATATGATTGAAAAACGTTAATTAACTATATCGTATTTTCTTTCATATGTGACAAAAATAAAAGTGTAACTGCCAAATGAAAATGTTTGGCAGCCACTTTTTATAATTGAAATGGTTGTTATAGATTTGAGAAACAAATTATGTGAAATACCGAAAATCAATTAATAATCTATCATTAATCATTTTCATGGAATCGTTATTTCTATTTGAACTTGGTTATTTAATGTAAACATTGAATGTTTACATAATTTATTCATACTGTATAGGTTATATGATTGATTCCAAAAGTGTATTTACTAATATTAATAGCCCTGTTTAATATGAATCATTCCAATTAGACTGCAAACAAGAAATAATGATGCGGTCTATCAGTTTCTGTATAATATCAATTATAACTACACAAATTTAATCAATATTTGCAAATAATTATTATATTTAAATAAAACATATTATAAATTAAAACTTTCATTTAAATAACACAGAAAATGCACGTTTCACAATTTTATTAATTCTGGGAAAGGCATGTTTGATATTAGGTAGAAAGTAATATTTGATTCAAAGCGTGTATCAAAAGTAGTGAAACAGACCTCATAAAAAAATACGGTCAAATATTAAAATTTATTAAAGCACTTTTAACTGTCAATTCTTGGTGGAAAGATATTCAATTTTAAAACAGTTGATAATGCTCGTGATGAGCGAATCCGGCCTTTATCATAATAATCATGTGGAAGTAGTACAAAACAAACTGAAATACTAAGATAGATTTCTTTGAAAGTTTTGTTTAAATATTAAACAATTACATTTATTTCATACAAACGAAACAGTAATCGGGTTCTGTCATACAAAGCATGTTCATTTGTTGTATCTTTTCATTGCTATCAAAAACAGTTAAGTCTTAAATGGAAAAGAAGGTTACTATTTTTATTTAAGCCTTTTTAAACATTATTATTTTCAAACTCAAGGACACGTTGTTAGTGTTAAACTTGCGCAATGAATATAAAATAATTATACATTTCCGTATATTTGCCACGTTTATCCAACTTTGTTTTGAAATCTAAATTGATGTTTACCGAGTTTGCAAAGTGACAGTCCATTTTGGTTTTTAGAGAGCGGCGACGGGCTCCGGGGTGGCAGAAGAAGGAGGCTCATTCCGCCCTACTAAGAAACGCGTACAGATCCAGGAGATATCCGTGTAACCGGGAACAAAATGCCGGCGCCGATTCGATCTCCCGACACCTGTGCGCTAATTTTCAACGCCAAAATTTGACTATAAAACACTTTAAAAACACGACGCAAATAGTAAAGTAATGAACAGACTTGAGTGTTAAATAAATTGTTTCTACCTTGTTAATATTCACCGATATTGTGCTGTGAACTTCTCTGACCCGTGCTTTAATTTACGACAGTGTAAAATTTTCAAAGCTGCAGAATGGTTTTTCATACTTCAAATTCGGTTTAAATTTAAGTGAATGAAGACAACACCGATAATTATCATACGAATTTGTTCGTTAAAATAAAATATTCCTTTCAAATACAAGTACAGGTATATAAAATTGAACATTCGGAGTAATAAGGTTATTAGGTAGAGATTATTTTGGTTTAATTTTATAAAATTAATAATCAAATTAGTCTCATAATAGATGTACAGTTTTTATTGAATATATATAATAAAATATTAAATATAAATCGAATGAGTAATAAATATGGTTGTTGTTACATAAGGGTGTTTACCAAAATTGTCATTTTAATATGATAAAAATTATATACTGTTAATATATATGAACATTTTCAGTTTATAGGTGACACGAAATTTTTTTATTTTATAATTCATAATAAATCTTGAAATAAACTATTAGTAGTTGGAATTCTGAAAAATCTCATAAACTGTTTCATAAAAGCCCTCTCAAAGTGTCTTTTGTAAATAAATAACATTCAATGTAACTAATAATCGATATCAACATATATTCGACCAAATAAAAAGAAATGTACTGAGTCACTTGTATATTTACCACCCTTCTCATATATTCCTTTAACGTCCGGAGCACGAAGTGATCACACCAAAATTTTCCAACGCAAGGTTAAGATGTCAGTAAGTTCAATTATATATAACGTGTACACATAATTAAATATTTGTTTTTATTTGAAGTATTTTTTATAAAACTATTATTGGTGCTACCATTGAAATAGAATTTAGCTAAATGGTAAATTATACCCAGCGGATATAAAACAAACACGTATGAATCTAAAATAATATCCAGCAAATACTCTATTTGATTGAAATAAACATTGTTATAATAAATTGAAATGATCACTCGTATTATTTCAAAGACATTCAATTAGTTGTATCATACAGAAAAAAAGTTATAAAATTTCAGACGCCTTGTGCATCTGTAGTCTAAGTCCTAAGCCTGCATGAAAACGGCTATTATTGAGGATGCTGGATATTAAGGCTTTGCTATAATGTTGTGCTTGGCACAAAATCTACGAGATTGGTGTCTTTTAAGTAGAAACTGAACCGATTAAATAATACATAATAATAATGATATTAAATACCTCTCTGGTTACTTTTAAGGTGTTAACTGTCAATTCTTGGTGGGAAGACATTATGTTTTAAAAAATAAAACACAATTCATTTGTACTACTTCCACATGTTTATAATGATCAGGTATAATATCAGAGATATAAATGGTTCACTAAGCTTTCTTATAATTTTCCCAATCCACTATTTGCTTAATCATCAGTAATGTCATTAAAATTTTTTGCTCAGCTGATGGACTATCAATGTACTTATATTTGTGATTTCAGATTAGTATTTATTGATTTGTAAGAGGTCCATAACATTTTAATTATAGATTATTTTATTTGGTTTATGTATAATTTGTTTGCTAATCAGTAATTTCTTGTCTTAGTTCATGAACCATCAATTTTAAATACTTTCATTTTTACACTCAATTTTATATAAATATGCCTGTTATGTTTGTATTTTTATCATTTGATAATGCTCGTGATGAGCGAAACCGGTCCTGATCATTATAAACTGAGAAGACCATCAGTTTTGGTTATATACCTGGAAGGGCTGATCTCATTTTGAATCCGGTTCAAAACTATTTTATTTTCCATTCAAGATATATAAATCTTAACACATAAAATTGATTCTACATTTACATTTACTTAGCAACTGAATTAACTTAAAGTTGACATTTTTTCAATCATCAAAACACAATAATACATCGTCACGTCATCCGCCACGAGAGCGCAGCTCATCCCGCTCGGCAGATCGTAATCGACTCTCTACAAAAATTAAAAAAACTCCGTGCAAAGTTGGTGCTACCCTTTTCCGTAAAAATGGACTCGTCCAGCGGCCGAAGCCGGGGGCTATTTGAACGCCTGGCAACAAGAAAGAGCCTATTTTGCGAAATTTTATAAATTGCCTGCTGGCCGATTTTTATTCAGTTGACTAATGACACTTATACTTAACAAAAACCAGGGTGTGTCAAAACATGTGGAAGTAGTGGAAATGAATTTTGTTTAATTTTTTAAAATACGTCTTTGGTCCTAATTAAGCATATAACGTCTTGTTAGTAGCAACTGTGGCCTAATAATGAGAGCGGGTTCAATTGAGTAGGTTTTTATTTTCTTGTGTATCGCTCGGAAATGCCGCCAGTGTGTGATTCTAGAGATGCACTTTATTCGGAGCATTATTTACGCGAACAATGCACTGCGTTGATTGTTCTCACAAATGCCTATAGGAATACGTCGACGGATGCGCTGGGGTCCTGGCTGGCGTGTTCCCGCTTGACTTTGACAAATAAATCCGATGCTATTCAGAAGTGTCGACGCAATGCTTTGAGCAATTGTTAATCTCTTCATTCTAAAAATGTCCTGGAAAACCTGATGTGAGAAGAATTGTGCGAAATGGTTGAGACATAACTGAGGGAGTAGTATGTTCAATTTCCGTTACTAACCTGTATTTTTATTTGCATCAAATTTAATATTAAAAACAAGGTAACGTTCATTTGTGTCACATTTATCATCAGTTAATAAACTCTATATACGAGAAGATAATTATTACTATCCAACACAAATTAAAGACTTTTAATTTTTTTTTGATTGGATATAGAAACAATAAGTGTTAATTATCGAAAATGTTTCAGTTGAATAATTTTTTGCTAGATATAAAATAAAACTATGGATATCGGGTGGCCAGTCATTAAACAAATTTATTATCTTGGGTCAGCAGAGGTAGGGATTGCAAGACTGAACGAATATATTTTGATTCGAGTATTATTAAAAAAATATATCTACGTCGTCAGCATAAAAGGTTATTTTTCATAAATACTCATCCGTTTGTTTGAATTAAAAATTTAAGTTATCAATCTGAAGTCTGTTATTATTCATAGAATTTTCGCGCAAATAAGTAAATCATTTTCAATACCGGTATTTCAGTATTGAAAAATCAGTCAAAATACCGGAATCTTGGGTACGATATTACCGGTAATGCATCCCTACGTACAGGTTTATGTATATTGCGTTCTCTAATATAATGTCGAATATATTAGTTAACTATCAAGCACAAATTTGAATTCAATGGATATTGGTTTGATGAAATAATATATTATCGTCACACGTATTATCGTTCAATCAGTAATTAATTATTTGATAAGCTAAACGGTAATATTAATCAGAATGTGTTATCCAAGCGTGAATGTTATGTAACTTAAATAACTTCCATTAATATAATATCATTCTTACTAAGCCATATCCGCTCCCGATGAGTAAAATAAAGACTCCCAAAGAGTATCTAATTAAAACTGGTTGTAAATCAGTCGCTTTTCCTAATCTTTTTTTTTCACAATGGTCAGGATGAGATAGTTTCTTAAATTTTTGTGTTGCGGTACACTGTGCTGTAAGAGGTTCCAGGTCTGCAGCGAAAGAAGAAGTCTGTATTGTGTATGACACTCTATATATTCAAAACAGTTATCACTCGTTTTGGTTTGTTTTAAAAAGTATGTTTTGACATCTTTCTTCTAAGTAATAAAATTATATAAATTTTGATTGTGTAACAGTATTGTTTTATTAGTTGATTTAACGCTTTAATTTTTTTTAACTCAGTATCATTTTATATTTTAGGGGACTTTTATTTAGAGTGTCTTGAAACAAATACCGTTTTCCCAGTGTGAATTGAGATAAAACAGTTTGATAGACACTGGGATAGAGTGTTAAAATTTAGGTATTTTTTACAGCTTTACTTACACAAAAAGTAAATAGTTGTATTTACTTATTAAAATACAAAATCAAATATGATTACTGTGGTCGAATAGTAACACTCTAAGTTTTTTGTCCCAATTAAGCGATTTAATCCTTGACTGAAAGTACTTGTACAATAAAATTCTCAAGTATAGATGGCTTTGATATTCTAACTCTTTCTAAACTACCAAATGCTGCGTAGCGAGTGCATTAAATAAAAATCATTTCAATTTTATCTTTTTTGAAGAATGAGGTTGGGCGACTTATTAACTGCCAAAACTCGTCAATTGTGTACTACAAAAGTGTTGTATTAGAAGTCTAAATTCTCCTTTCTTCAAGTAGAAATTGTGATAAAAAATGTGTTCAGCTGGAACATATTTTGTTATCCTAGATACAGTATATCGATTTTTTATTCATAGTTTGAGTTTTCGACGGTTGATTAATTAATATTTTTTCTTTATTGACAATAAAAATCAAATACTGCTGAGTAAAATAAGTAATATGGACCATTGCAGTACAATAAGTTCAAAGGAGCTTATTGTGATGATTTGTGAATAATTTACTTCTTCTTTGGAGAGAGATAACGGTTAAAGACGACACTAAGAATACTATGTCACTACCTTTTTCTATGCCAGTATGTAGTTAAGGTGGGGATGAATGAATAAATCACAATGGCTAAGTAGGCTACTTTTCACAATGATTCACACATAAACATTATGAGGCTATGTCAAACTTGACCACAGACAAAATGAGCAGCGTATGATGAATTTAATCTTTGAAAGTGATCGTAGAGAGAAAACTGATCAAATTTATGAGTTAACACAATCTTGGTTAAAAATTAGACTTTCCATCACGAAAGGCATTTTTATGTATCAGAAAAGAAATGTAGCATGGCACTTAATAACTTTTATCACAAAAAACAAAAACCAAAAAATCTGTTAAGCTCATTCGCAAGCAGCTTTTTTTTATAGAAAAGATTCTTGTATTTTGAACAATTTATTGTTTCATTAATCCGTTGGTAGTGGATTTATTTAGCTTAACGTAGAAAAGCTCGGTAATGAATATCACTCAATTTCAGATTAAAACAATCCTTGGTATAAAGTTTCATTGTAGCCTGATAATAATAATAACATAATACAGACCATAATTCAGTTGCAAAAAAAGCATTCAACTAAAAATTCGTACTCCAGATTGCAGTGCGAGTGTTAAAATATTAGCTTTCAAAGAATTTTGGATATTGTCAAAAACATATTGAAATAGTATTTGTTTGATTAAACGAAACAAATGATACAAATAGGACAAAGATTCTTTGTGATTCCCGAAACAAAGCTACTCTGAGGTATAAATTTATATATAAAATTGACACTGTTGGCGAAACAGCGATGAAATAAATAAATATTACAAACGTAATGAATATGGTTGTAATTGAATAACTATAGACTATTTTTATGTGGATATATCGTTGAGACGTTGTGACTGATTTACCGTAAGAATATAAGAATTAATAATTGTTTAATGATACGAAAAATTCTACGTAACCTAGGAACAAAATCCTCTGAAAACTTTGATAAAAGTCACACCGGTAAGAAAACGTTACGTGATTTATGAAAAGAAAACACGTGAACAATAAATCTACTAAGAAAACTTTTCGAAATAACCTAGGTAAAAAACGCTGCAGAATGAAAGATATTCTTTGCTTAGTCGCACAAAAACAATATATATAATAATACAGCTAATAAAGAAACGCTGTACATACAATTGTATATTTTATAATAGTTCTACAAACAAAAAACTTGTTTAAGATTTTTATTGTATTTTTATGATGAAAGAGTGTAAAGACGTTATAAATCAATGATATTTCCTACTTTCCAAAGACAAAGAAAGAGGTAATTCATTTTAAATGAAAATCAGAATTTATAAACTGTATAAATATATATATATGTTATACTGTTTGTTATTTTCAAATAATTTAAGCCGAAACGCATCATCTTAGTATATATGTTAGAAGAAAAGGCTCATATTGCAGAATTAAAATAATGGTATATCAAGGTTTTTCTTTGTTCATAAACGACAAAGTCATAGAGTACAAGTGTTTGTAAAGTAGAGCATTAGAAAGCTATGGATAAGATTTGAAAACTTTAATTTGATAAATAACCCTACTGAAGTCAAAACTGAAAAGAAGCACATTTTTAGAGGTCGGAGGGGGGGAAGGAAAAGAAACACCTTAAACATAAACCCACAATAACAGTAGAATCACGTAGAATCAAGATGGCTCATATAACGCAACATTGCAAAGGTTAAAAGTGAAATAGTAAGAAACTGTTGTAAAGTTAACTGTTCAGAGTTGGATCACACGGTAAAATTTGAATCTTATTGAAACATGTGAAGTAGAGTTTAACACAAATAATTCCCTACGAAATTCCAGTGTTGTAATAGTCACCGTATAAGCTTATGCTAGATAAGTGGTTAAAATATTTAAAATGCAGCCATTTTTCACGAATATTTCACAGCAAGAATATCGCATTCAGATTTTGCAATGACCTTTCGACTATTTTGAAAGTAGTGCACGCTGTGAGACGGATTGAAGGTGAGAAAACTCAGGGCATTGATGAAATGCATCTCAAATATCTATTATAAAGTCAAATAAGAAAGTTGCCAGCCTCTTTATACTCTTTTTTGGTTTCATAAAAGAATGGTGTTCTTTTGCGGAAGAAATATTGCGCAAATATTATTTGATGGGCTTAGAGAACCACTAATGGAGACATTGTGTGAGAAGCAGAAGGATTTCTTGCAGAAAATTCTTGTTCATACAAAATATCGATGCTACTATGTGTCCTCTGGGATTTACAGAAGAAAATTTCTTTGATCTACTACTTAATTGACTACGAAAAAGAAGTTTGGATGTCGTTATCATTATTTAATTTGGTGTGATGGTTTACGTCGACAATGATAACTAGAGTCAATCCTTTATATAGTGACATACAATAAGAGTCAGGATAGATGGAACTTTCTATATGATGTCTTATAGAGTAAAACAAGATGCTTAGTTGCATCTTTTGTAATTAACTGTTATCCTAAAAAGAAAATCATACCGGCAATAATTGTCATGCCCCAATACGATGCTTGTACACTGCATGCTCCCCGAAGATTATGTCCACTGCGGTAGCTCTTTAAATCTACAATTTATTAATTTATTGACAATTTTAAACTAAGAAAATTTGTGTTTTGTTCAACGAAAGAGAATGAAAACAGGACAAAATATTTGAAATTGCCAGATTTACGAATTTACTCTTAATACGTCTAAATTATTAGTTTGAACGTAATTTTACGGATGCTTCTGATGAAAATAGTCCATTTGTAATATGATCATATCATAATGTAATTAGATTATTTATTGGGATACTCTGACAGTGATAAATAATTTGAAATTACTATCAAAGCGAAATCTTTTTACACATACTTATTAAGTTCAGTGTGTTATCCGGATATTGAAATTATTTATAGGGATGTGAAGCATTCACAAATAAATAAAACAATGACAGAACAACAATTGTGGACGATGGCGATACCAAAGCGTATCAAATGGCCCGTACCAAATGTGTTCATTCGATCAACCAAAAACAATAAAATTCATCAGGCGAATGAAACGAGAATGTTTCAATTTTATTATACCGCCAGTTGTCTGGCTTAGTTAGTTTGTCAATTACGATTGCACGTGTAACTCTCAAATTGGTGATCCGGTTGTTTTTCAAATCGGCCTTTTGTTATGAAGACTTTAATTTAATAGGAGATCTCATAATACTGGAGTACTGTATTTGTAATCATGGAAAAGAGATTGCCACACTTTTATACTCATGGAACGCCTTGATTCTAGGCCATATTATGATAGTGGTCTGGTCACTTTAATGTTGTTGACAGTCAATTCTTGATAGAGAGGTAATATATTTATAAAAAACTCCATTTCTTCCCATTTTTCCTTATAATCGAGAACGTTCACTCATATCGAGCATTTTCAACTGATTTCAGGTACGGATTATGATCATTTGATAGAATTGTGGATTGATATAAAAAGTAATAATAAGAAAAGAATATGATGCAGTCATTATGGAAACATTTTACATTAAATGTTTTCACTATTTTTGTTGATGATATAGTATATAGTAGAGAGGATGACTGAAGATTATAAATTTTGTTAGTACAGTTTACAGACTCCTTTATTTCCAACAAATTTAAAAAAACACATTATCATAGAAATTGGGTAAAAAATTGCTTATTACGAAATCATCGTTCTATTTGATTGTTTCGAAATGGGAGGTCAATCGATTAGAAATAAATAGTGAAAAATATTCTTTTGTGTCACCAAATGCTCCATGTTTGGATACATATTTATATTTAACATAATTGCTGTAAGCTCATCAGACCCGATAGAATCAATAATTTGTTTGAATATTCATTATTACGTTAATGGTTTTTGGGTTTTTCATATTACATTTAAAATTCAGTACTTGACCTAGTTATTGGTAGTTTCAATATATTTAGATACGCGTCAGTAAAAAAGCCTGTAATTTAAAGTACATATATTATGCAAAATTACAATAGAACAAATATACTGAAAATACGTTTACAAATTAAAATAATTGAAACGAAACTCACAGTATTTCAATTTAAAATATTGATGGCGTTCCGTTTTGCAAAAAGTTATCACAAATAAATATACGGTTGGGCTGATTTATGGGAAATCTGATACAAGCCGAGTACAAAGTCAAATTAAAATCAGATAAACACAGAGCGAGGAAAATAATCGAAAACAATTTGTCGTCATTGGTTTCATTTATGGCGAAATCGTTTCCTCAAGCGGGAATAAATGGTTCTCTTTTATGAGTGTGAAATTGGAATTTAATTTTTCTGGAGCATTGAACTGCGATGAAGATTTTCACTCAATATTGGAAATTCTGGAGATTTTTTAGGATTTGAATGAGATCGTCGGTTTTTACAAACTTAATTAATTTGTACATACCTACTTCATAAATACCTTTTTAATGACTTTGTACAATGCCAAGCAAGAAATATAAGTTGGTATTTACAAGTATATTTTAATAGAGATCGTATTTTAATTAATTGGCTCATTTCAGCTTGAAAGATTATTTTATGTCTGAAAAGCAATTAAAAAGTATTACAAAAAACATCTTTATATGTGAGAGAGTGTGAGTATCAATAATGAAGGTAATGTATTGTGTGACTTCAATGTGTCTTCATTATTACCGAAATTGGAATTAAAAGCCGACACGGCACGAACTAAGATAATTCTATCATATTTCAGTTATGTCGTTAGGAAGAATGGCGTTTGTTTTTTTCTCAAATTGGAAAGGACGACCAGCTACTACTAGAAATATAGGAAAAGTGAAATAAGTCAAAGACAAGGAAGGAACTAAGAAGAATAAGGCAAAGTGGAAAAGTTTACTATGATGTTTAGTCACGAGTAGTTAAGTAAATACTTCACATATAAACAAAATCAGGTTAGGAATGTGATAAAAAGTCTACTCTTGTTATATTTCAAATGTTTGTAATACAGATAACAGAGTATCTAAGAATTAAGTTTAATTAAGTTAAATTCCACTACAGCCAATTTTAGAGAGGAAATGTGGAAAGGTGTTTCTATATTATATAAAAGATAAATTTTCACCATACATTTTATCCTTCCGAAGATTAAATAAAAGTTTCGGAAAGAAACGACCTAAATATAATAAAAAATAGATTTGCGTAAAATTTTTTCCACTTGTATCATTGCATGCACACTTGAAATAATAATTTCGATAATAAATTTGCTTGATAATATTGAGTAGCAATTAGTATACCAATTAAGGTTATACTAAAAAGACAATATCGAAATAGTACTGATGTGGTAGTTGGCGAGAATAATTAAATTAATTGGTACTTATGCTCTTCTCATAATCTCGTTAAACAAGTAATTGTGAATTGTATATAAATAAAATATTGATCATATTTATAAACATTGCTACTAATAAAAATATATGATATTATCATTAAATAAGTTATTAGCGGGCCAATGAAACACCTCTTAACAGTTAATCATACTTTATAATAAATACAATAATATATATCAGCAAAGAACCGTTCATTATGTACTAGTGGAAATATAGGAAAATCTTATTATAAAAAGAAACTACGTAAAGAAACTAAAACTACAAAACTCAACTACTGTATTTTGATTGAAATATGCGGTACTTTAATGTTATCTGGAGGCATCACTCTGCCATCAGCCAAAAAAGAATCTGTGGCTCAAGTCAACTAACGTAACCTAACCTAACCCAATGACATAAAGCTCTATTTAAGTACATAGATTAAGTTAACTTAAAAAAAAACTAAAGTTAATGAAGTTTTTTTGAATTCCTCCAAATAATAAGAAATTGCCGAATATAAGTGTAAATTTCTGTATGCAACAGTAAGCATTTGTACTATTTCAGTTTGATTATTATTTAATTACAAAGTTTAGTACTATTTAAAATCGGTAGATTTGCAGTGAAAATTCCTAACAAAGTCAGTTTCAATTTTTGAAATTTACTTCATTTAAAAACAATTGAAATGCAAAAAGAATAAATGGATACACAGAGCATTGCTGGGTTAAATTTCATAGGGAAAATATGAAAATAAGCTGAAATGATTAATGACTCGCAAATTGTCGGAGGCTACTAATCTCGGAAAATTGAAAATCGCCTCGCTCCAGGCTTAATGATGGGCATGTACCTATTATTTAAACAGCAACTATGGAAATATTTTCACATTTGATCGCGGAACGAACAAAGGCAATCCTTTTCACTGGAAAATAAAAAGGTACCCACTGTGAATATTTTGTTTTATGATATTGTTTTTTTTTTCAAAAATTCATTGTTTATAATATTTTTTAATATTAATCTCAAGTATAAAATCATTACAAGATTAAATATACAGATTTGCCCATTACCATTTGTTATTCATAAAGCTAGTCCTTCACTTTTTTTTTTTAAATTTTACTTAAATCACGTTTCTTTTTCATTTTTGGATGTTAGTCCTAAATAGGACGATGGAATGAAAACCAATGATTAATGTACATATTTAGAGATGAGCCTTGGTGTTATTCGAATCTGTGTTTCTTGTGATTTCTACAGTATGGCTGTAAATAATGTATCGTACTTCTTATAGTTCATTCATGTCAGCTGTAATACTGTATTGTAATTATGCGATAAACATCGGTTGTATTTTAAATAAAAACTTTACCTAATTTTCATAGAGCATTCATAGAAACCGTTTAATTGACAAGTTAAAATGCCTGGGAATGTAAATATTTCCATATTATTTAATTTATTAATAGTACATACAAGTGTTTTACAGGGATATCAATGTGTGACATCAGCAATAACGAAACGCACGTATTTTCATAAATATACTGCAATTTAAGGATATTATGATACATTTAGTATGTCTGATTAAAAACAGTAAAACTCACGATCTTTCATTTTAGGGCGTTCGAAATGGTGTCAAATATCCCTAAAGATGAGGTTGAAAAAGAGTTTTTAGACTCGACAAATTTTGCGATATTTACGTTACAGACATTAGGTATGTGGCCTAAGAATGGCAAGATGTATCGCAAATACATGAAATTTTGCTGCTTCCAAATAGCGATAACTATCTTGATCACTGGCGTTGATTTTTTTATGAATGCTGATTCGTTGGTAAAGCTGACGAAATGTCTTTGTTCGTTTTTGACTATTATTTTATCAACGTCAAAAATGATAAATTTTTTGGTAAGTAAACATTGAAAAGTTTCCTGTCAATAATAATTATCTCTGCTTCCATTGTATCGTTCATACAAGAATATTGTTCGAAACTAATTAGACGATTAGCTTAAATTCGCATAAACTTAAAGCCAAGCACCCACACAAACCCAAAATTATTGTCGGTGCAGTGATCATAATTTAAGGAATATATCGATAGCCTCAGATCCAATGTGTAACATGTCAAAAATTTCCAGTTTTGAGTTAAATATGGGGAAATTCTTAGAAATCAAGTGCGGTTATTTTAGAATTACAGCGGAATCAACTATGAAATTCCTATGACAACCTTTGAAAACTCTTATTATTAAATTAAATTATGTTTATAATATTATAAATCTAAATACGTTTTTCAGATAATCCTAGAATTTCATCTAAATCTAAAAAAGTTAGATGTACAGTAGATGATTAAACCTGCCCGCAATTTTATTTCCTAATTATCATGCTTTTTGAGTTGTTTCACTTTGAACCTGAAATATCGATATAGAAATATGCAATGGAACTCAGCTTAAGGTAAAACAAGTGATGCCTCTCTCGTGTTTCCTTTCATTAATCTGTCTACAGGCTTTCAGCAATGATCTCTCAGTCCAGTAATGAAGGCAGCAATTTGCAGATTGACTACGATTAGATGTAAGACGAATAATGCACCGTAATCCAGTAGGTTAAAGTATTAGGCAGCTGATATATATTTTAAAGAATTTTCTGAAGTTGTTTAATGATAATAATATAATGATTTGTGACAACAACAAATAAAATTTTTGATTTTAAAGATGCTCTGCCTATCGTGGTTTTATTTATCGAATAGTATTGTAAAATATTTAGTACTACTGAGAATTAAACGTAGCGTATATGCACAACTATAATTAAAATTTTATATCAATGTCACAATATCAACACACATACAACAAAAAATCACAAAAATCGGCGTATAACGTCACAAATAAATCGTGAATGTCGACACATATTGTTTAATACTGCACCCTGTATGAAACATTTCAGAAACCGGAAGCATTTTTATGGATTGAGATCATTGTGATGCCTTTGTAAACTGTGTTAACGCATTAAAAATATATTGTATTTTAAATATATTCTGATTATGCCTGCTATAGATCCAACGGAATAGTTTCATAAAATTTGTATAAAAGAAAATATTACACACAATAATAATAGCCTAATTTTTTTGTAACATTAGATTAAATATTTTTTTTACTATGTAATTACTAATTACGTTTTTCTCCATAATAGCTAAAGCGGGAGCGAATCTGGGAGATGTACGATACACTTGTTAACAAATTTTGGTATTGTTTTGATTTCGATGAAAAAAGTTTTTCAATAATGAAAGAATCTTCACATCGAGGAAAGGTTTGATTGTTTATAAATCCATAAATGTATTCATTTAAAACGTTTCAATTGACGTAATATTTCTCTATGGCTGGATAATGGAAGTTATTAGATTATTGTTTAAATTAATATTTGCTTGTGACATATTATACAAAATGATGTGTTTTATTTTAGTAAATTCATCTTTTATGATTATAAAACTTTTCTACAACGAATATAGTTCTGGATTTGAATTAGAAAGTTAAAGTAATTACAATTTGGTTATACCCTAGTTTTAATTATAAACTTGTGATTTTGCTTGGTAGATTTTACGATAAGAAAGCTAGTGATGATTTAGTTCGTTGCTAAAAAATAATTATTGTTACTTATGCTGCTGAATTTCATGAAAGTTTATTTGGTGAGTCATCACTTGAAAAATGACCCCACCGAATATTTATGTACGGTCCATGCTGTATTTATGTAAATATGACATAAATTTTCAATGAGACTCCTCTCCCAATGGTAATAATTTACCTCTATTGAGTTATATCAAATTCTATAAAATGTATTGACAGTTCACTAATACATATTTTAACAGATATCATGGCACATACGATTTGGTCAGCGGTTCAAAAATTCAGATTTAACATCTATTCCAAAATTTAAACCAATATAAATGAATTAGTGTTTAAGTGTACAAATTTAGAGTTGTTAATAATCAGTCTGTTTAGCTAGTATATTGAGGGCCGGTAGTATCAAGTATCTTACTTAAAATGTTTTTACAAAGCGATATTTTTTCCAGATAAAATAATGTTGTTTTTTTACATTTCAGTTGACTGTTATAGCATACACATCGATGGTTTTTAGTTCTGGACTTTTGTATGTAACTTTACCTATTGTCGATATGCATATAATGGAGAAGAGTTCCACTGAACTACGTAGCACGAGTGTGAAAAATCAATTACCATTCGGTTTATATTTTCCTTTTGGAATTGATGTATATAAACGACCACTGTATGAAAGCATGTAAGGAAATTTTTAAATACTATTTTTATCTTTTATACTAGAAATGAGGCATCACACTCAAATTGATAAGCAAGAAAACGGTAAAAAAGAATTGATAAAATAAACAAGAATCTTTATTTAAAAAAGTATTGCGATAATTAAATTTGATCACGGATTGAATGGCAAAGATTTTTTTTCGGAAAGAAGACGCAAATTTTTTTGAATTTCTGGAAGTATCCAGTCTACGAAACATTATCTGGATGCCCGACAGGGCCATCGCGATTGTTTTTGCAAGTATTTAAAAGGGTTTTTCTCTCCGTAGACGTGATTGAGAAATTTCAAAGAATATGCTCCCAATCTTGATTGTTATAACCACAAGAAAATTCGGTTGAGGTTTAAGTTTAAATGCAACTTTCACAGTGGCACAGCTGAAGAAATTTAAAATAAAATGTTTTCTCCACTAAGAATATTTGATGCTTTCTAACGTGTACGGCTGTCGATATCCTTTTTCCTTAATAAAATAAGTGTAAATTAATGTGTGTAGCAACATAAGTTGAAACATTAATAACGGAAAAAAGTGTTTTGTTCATTGCTAGTAATTATCTATTTAGCTTATAAGTATAATAATTGCATTCTAATCTTTTATACTTGTCAAAAATTAAATGTTTGAACACGCTAATTATCAAACATTCAGTAATTTATTAAATTGAATGAAAATATGAGATACGATACCTTTCTTAATACATGTATTGATTGCATGCAAAATATTATAAAATATGCATACAAAGTTATGCAATAACTGTGTTATCACAGTATTTATTTATTTATAATAAATGATTATTCATTACATTCATTATGCTACAAAATTTATGGATGCGAATTGATTATCTTTGTTATTGCTGGAATGATATTCAAGGAGTATTGTAAAAGCGTTATCAATTACCAAAAAATGAATATAAAAGGAATGAATACATGCTCAATTCAAAAATAATTTCTGTTAGTAAAAAAACTCCGTTTTAATAATATAAAAAAAACACATTTATTTCACACCTAGAACTCACACAATTGAAAATAAAAATTATAATAATGAGCTTAAATATTAAATTCAGCAGGATGTATTCATTGCCAACGAGTTTAATTTTGTATTCTCTCGAGAAACATACGTTATTCTTTTGTATATGAAATACATTTACATTCAAATGTATTTCATTTATCGTGTCGAGCTTAATTTGATCCGATATCTTAGGAATTACCTGTATCACGATCAAATTTGATGGAGAAAGATTTTTCAATTTAAAGAATTCATTTGTAAGATGCTATGTTTTTTGTGTACCCTATAGTAAGTGGAATACGATCCAGAAAATAAAAGTACAAACATTTTTCTAAAGAAAATGTAATAACGACGGTGTTTTGGGTGATGTAAACACATAATTAATGTAGACGCGTGTCTCGTGTAATATCAATTTAAATTAAATAAAAATATAATACTACCTTATTTTTATTCTATTGACATAGTGAATCCGGTCCCCAGGTAACACTGAAAAATATTTACTGGTCTGCACACCGAAAAAGTTTGAGTAGCACTGCACTTCAGCATGTATGCATTACTTAAAAAAATATTGCTTATTATTTATATTTTGTTCTTAAATGGACAGTAAATTATTTATATTATAGCCTAGGTTAAATTTAAATATAATACATATAAAATTATTAAAAAACCCGATAAAAAATCAATGAGAAATACCAACGTAATAATTTTATAATACTATGTATCATGGTTGAATTAGGCAAATTTTGGGATAAACAAATGCCTTTACCCATGAAACATTTTGGCATAATGTAACGTAATTAATATGTAAATTCGTTTGTAATAATCTAGTAATAAGGTTTGTAGGTTTATGGTGCTGCATTAATTAGAGGGTTAGTAATTTACTGTAATGCAAATGTTATGTGGTTTATTTGCTAAACTTGCAAAATTATTTATAGTGAGTAATGTGAATATTGAATATAATGATTTGAACTTAAAAATGTATACTCCGTCTCTTTTAGTAATAAAGATAATTTATTTTTGAAATAGTAGTCGAAATAAGTTTTGGATTATAAGTCTTTAATATTTTTAAATAACCGATACTTAAGCATTCTTTTCAGATTGTTATACTAGTGAATATGATTAACATGAGAACATATAGAATGAATTGAAAGGCATTCAATATCGTATGATAGATTTATTATAATTTACTCAACTTCTCTATACAATATGAGCCATCATCTTCATGACTGTAAATGAAGTAATAAAAAATTTCATTAATTTTCTAATCAACAAAACAGAAAAATCAATAATCATTTTAAAAGATATATTTGAGGAATGTGTATATGTAAATATAGTATGTTTGTTGAACAAACCAACAATTAAAATAACATTATACTTTTTTACATCAAGCTAATAGAATACTTAGAGTGTAACTTTGAACTTTTTACTACACTGATACGCTTTCTGTGTACTACACAGAGCGTGTCAGTGTATTAGTTTGTGTGGATCCCGTGACCCTAAATCCTAGAAGCGGGGTGCAAAATTATACGGCGTGTACTCTATCTTTGGCAGTTTTATATTAATTGCGCGTCGAGTACTCATTTGAGGGATAATTTTAAAAAATAAAACACAATTCATTTGTACTACTTTCACATATTTATAATGATCAGGACCGGTTTCGCTCATCACGAGCATTATCAACTGATAAAGATACAAACATAACAGGCTTATTTATATAAAACTGAGTGTAAAAATGAAGATATATAAAACTGATGGTTAATGAACTGAAACAAGAAAATACTGATTAGCAAACAAATTATACATAAATCAAATGAAAGAGTCTACAATTAAAATGTTATGGACCTCTTGCAAATCATTAAATACTAATCAGAAATCACAAATATAGCTACCTTAAAAGTCCATTTAGCTGAAAAAAAATTTTTAATGACGTTACTAATAAAATATACACTTCATTTTTACACTCAATTTTATATAAATAAGCCTGTTATGTTTGTATTTTTATTCAGTTGATAATGCTCGTGATGAGCGAAACCGGTCCTGATCATTATAAATATGTGGTAGTAGTACAAATGAATTGTGTTTTATTTTTTAAAATATAATGTCTTTCCACCAAGAATTGACAGTTAACACCTTAAAAGTGATGAGGGATAATTCTTTTAAGAGATAATTGTTGTATTGGTAAAATTGAAATCATATTGATAGATATTTATTGATTGAACAGTAATTTTTTGCAAAACTCTATTATACCACAGTGAGAAGTAGCGTTTATTTTTAATTTAACAGTAAATTACTATAGATAATTATACATTAGTATAAATAAATGCGTCGGTATTTTTGAACCTATTTGAAGAATGGTTATTTTCCTTTTTGATTAATAAATGGCAAACAAGCATAGTATATAAATTATGGAGAGGAAATTATTACGCCGACAATAATAGATTTCTGATTATTGACTGACTGAACTATTGAATTAAAATACATTTTTTCAGGTATATCATTGAAGTTGTGGCAACGATATTATCTTTATTTAGCGTCTGTGCATTTGATAATATCTTCATAGTGTTTATAACGCACACTACAGGACAATTTAAAATTCTAAAGGTAAATTATGTTATGAGCGCGTTTGCGTGTGATTGTGTGAAAGTATTTATAAAAAATAATTGTAAGCTGATTGTTATTTTGGATTCATAAATTGTCGGGAATGAATTAGTTCAGAATGAATAAAATTTTATTACTAGATTAAATTCAAAGGGTCAGAATTCATCTTGTTATTGTATTCCAATACATAAAAATGACAATACTTTGATAATTTTGTTGTGTATGTCGTAAATTTATTCCAGTACAACATTGAACAAATTGGTCAAGAGATTAATGTGAAGGCTTGCAAAGGGTCGCCAAGACATCTGAGGTCATCTTTCAATACAGATAATCTTGATAGATTCGAGGATCCTTCCTACGAGACTAAAATATATGCAGCTATTTCGCATTGTATTCAAACCCACCAGGAATTGATCGAGTAAGTAATTTTTTTTTTATAAAAATAGTTTAGTTGAATGCGTGAGAATTGAAAGAGTTTTCAATTAACAAACATTATTAATGATTCTGGTCCATTTTTAACAGAAAATTAGATTTTTCTTGTACAAAAACATCCATTGATTAAAAAAATAGACCAACGACGTAAAAACTGACTTTATTGAGGGAATGATTTATCGTTTTATTAAAACATTTGTATTATAATGTATTAAAAAATGGTTGCTATATATCAATTAAGCTTTTGTAAAAATAATGTTTGTATGTATGTGACATATTTCGTTGACGTAAGTTTGAAAATATTTCTAAGGAATATAAAATCTTTCAATTTGGCATGAAAAATATTAAAGAAAGTAATTTGATACAATAATGTTTTTCCAAAGTGATTCGTTTAAAACGAAAATACCATTGAAAATATTAAGTTCCCACAAATAAAATAAGCCTTAATCAAATGAGGGTACACAACGGTGATTGCAAATGTATTTGTAATAAGAGAAATAATATTGAATGTTATGAAAAATATCAAAAAACACTCGAAACGGATTTAGAAATACTCATACTTATGCGAAAATTCTTTATAATTGCAAATAACTTGACGCAAAGAACTTTGTGAGAAAAGCCTTTAAACCTTGACTTCAAAGGCCGCCTCACAATTTATGCTGAGCGAAAAAAAAGCTCGGAACTAGAATAATATTTTTATGAATTCAGCAATCAGAGGACGACATACAAATGAACAAACCGACTTGGGGCGAATTTGAACCTCGACATTTTAATCAGTAAGGTGAACGCACGGGGGTGAAAAGTTTTGGTCAGAAGTTAAACTTGGCAAGGAAAATAAACTTCAAAGGATCGGTTCTAACGCGTTTGGGACCTCTTTTGGAAATATATTGCCACTGAAGAGTTTTAACTATATCGTTAAATATAAATGTCAACTTTGTTTTCGTCACAATAAAAAAGTTATAAAATGTCTGAAATCAAAAAGATACATCGATGCTGGCAGCCATTATTTTCTTTTTTGTATTGAGGTATTTCGTTAAAATACAAAGAAATAAAATCGATACATTTTTTCCATTATTAATAAGTATATAAATATTGAGAATTCAAAAATGCAATAAACTATCTAACGCTGTCAAGGTAAAAAATAGCCAAACACTGCGCAATTAAATATTTATGTTAAAGAAGAAACAATAGGTTTTCATACGTTAGTGATATCCCGTTTTTTTATGGTCGTACGAAGAAATTCAAAAATAAGTACACCTTTATTGGAGCTTTTTTTTTCAGTTCATAAAATTGATATTCAGGTAAATTTTAGACAATAAATACCATTCAGTTTACCGAGAAAGACTATAATAAAAAAAACCATGAGTATTGTGCCGTGTATTTATTTCATGGAAAATCGTTTGAAAGCCTTTTCCGTTGTTTTTTTAGCGTAGCCGAATTTAACGAGTTAAAAGAGATGCGGCCGGAACGGCTAAGCAAAAAACTTTAAAGCATATCTATTCGAGATTACGCAAAACAATAAAGTCTCAGGGATAGTTTTTGTGGGTCGACCTTTGCTGTTATTTACGACTCGGAACGGCAGCGTGTGATAAGGGACCGTGCGTAATATTCAGTCACTTGAGCTTTGACAATGTTTAAATTTAATTCACTGGAAAATTGCAATTTAACCACTGCCAGGTCTTTTCAAAAACAGCTTTGATGTAACATTTTGCGGTTATTTTGGACGTGTACTAAGTGGCGTAGAATTTCGTGAGCGAAAGAGTGTGAGAGAATTCTGCGATAAAATAAAGGATTGTTTTTCGAGAATTTCAAATTCTTACAACTAGGCCGACAGCAATGAGATTGTTCAATAAGTGTTTTTATTAAAATATTAATTTAAGACAGCGACGACTTCCTACGTCAAGCTTAACTATTGCAAATATTATCAATACATGTTTTTATTCGAACCCTCAGTTCGTGTCTCATAATTTAATAATTTAATTACTGATAACCAATGATTGTAGTATAAATAGAATTTAAATATTTGTTGAAAAAAATATGAATTAATTTTATACGTAAAGAAAAACAAAAGTGCAAAATTATATTGAAGACTTACAATAAAATTTTCAAGGTAAAGTCTATTAAAAGTTATTAAAAAAATGAACGTAATACATACTTCCAATTTCTCATTAGAACATTTAATATTTATTCAAAAATAATGATAAGAATGTTTAATTTATGATATTTTCGTTTTTGGCTAATTGACTAAGATGTTTTATTTATTCTCTTTGCTTAATGTGCAAAAAGTTTTATTTTGTTTTTGATTTCTGATACATTTAATCTTAATCTGGTCAAAATGTTTAACCCTTGTCACGCTAATGTGCCACAAAAAAACTTTTCTTCGTAGAACTTAGCTAGCAAACGTATTCTTATATTTCACCCAAGGACAGTTTTCGGCGTAGTTTAGAAGGTTTTATAAACGATTTCCTTCAATAGCGCCGCGTCTTGCGAGAATTGGTCCCAAAATTTGCTTCGGGGAGCTATAAAAGCGATCGCGGCCGAGAGATGGCTCGCGCCTACTGCCAGATAGCCCCGCATTAAAGATTATTCCACATCCCGTCGAGCCTAATAAAAAGGTTTATAACCTACAATATAAGCCGAATGGTACTGCCGAAACGTGATCAAGGGTAGTGGGCTCTCTTCCAGATCGCGATTAGGTTGATCGAATGAATACACTACATTACAATGCGACCATATCGTAGAATATTGATTACAGAGAAAGTATAGACAATTAATATATATTTTCGGTATCGCCAAAATTTAATAAAACCATTTTTCTTTACTGTAATAGGTGAACAACACAAAATTTTCCCATTTCACCCTTCACTTTTAAGTTGAGAATTAGAATTATTGTTTACCTTTGAATAAATAACCTTATTAGTCTGAAGATGTTTCTTGAACAAGCAAAACACGTGTCACAATAATAAGTAACACAGCCAGTGGAATCACAAAGTAATAAACAATAATATAATTTAAAAAATGAATTTCCACATAGTTACCGCAGAAATTATTGAAAAAAATTAATATTGTTTTACACACGATTAAATTTCTAAAATTATTAGCTAGTCTTAATAACTAGTATCCATGATTTTTTTTACAATGTCCAACCCCAATGCGGAGATTATGGGTTGTTGATGTAGGTATCTCAACAGAAGCTTTCTACGAGATTGGCTTATTACTCAGTTGCTCGACCTCTCTTCTTTAAAGATAGTATTTAAATTATTTGGACATAAAATACATTCAAAAATATTTTTATTAAATTAAATAAATTATTTAATTAAAGAATTTTTTAAGAAATTAAACACTACTATGGAAGGAGACGATTTTGTTGATTAAAAATTCTGTGTTATATATATATATATATTTCAGTTTAATAGTATTTGCTGTATAAAAAGATTAAATTTATCATATCAATCTATGATGAAAACTATAACTTAATTAAAAACACTTTTCTAAGCTCCATCAATAAGCTAAACAATCATAAGCTTATAATGAATATAAATTATCAGATTAAAATTCTGACTTCGTGTTGTTGTGATAATTATTGTTCGTTTGAATTAAAATCATGACCGATTGTTGTTTAATTTACTCTCTATAATAAAATTGCATCCCACGCAAAGCGTTTTCAGGTTTCGAAAAAAGAACATCAAATAAATATCCAACAATCTGTGTACGGAAAAAATGTCCAATAAAACGTTAATAAATATTTGTGCAAATAGCGTATAAAACAATGGAAAATTGATTAATAATTTTATTATAAACGTTATTTATTCCAATATAAACATTTATTTAAGCCTCAAAAATATGAAGATATTTTCATGAAAGTAAATAGAATAATCAGCTTAAAAGGCATCTATATTTCTAAAGCCGATTACGTGTTATTGTTTCTCATCATAGTGAAATTTCGCAGTCAATGTAGCCGCACCGCAAAATTGAAATATATTACCATTACCGTTGGCTAAGTCTGTTATAATAACTGACTTCGTTTTAATTAAAGCCATTAAGGGAGACGTGAGGCGTCCAGACTCCACCAAGCAATTTTCCATTGACGTCCAACTTGTCGTTCACAATTTTCAAACGTTAAACCACTCTTTGTAATTGTGTGTCCGCTGATAATAATTGGTTTTGGCAAACTACACTTGTTAATGAAGTGTAACTTATACAAACAAAGTGAAAAACGCCAAATTTCGTCTATAGATATATATATATATAAATGAATGTTTGTTTGTTTGTTCTCTATGAGTTCTTTTAACATTCATCCAATTTCCATGAAACTTTGGTGAGTTGTTTTGCAGATACGCGTAAAGTTTTCTGAAAAAAAGTCTAAAAAAAAGAACCAAATACGCACAAACAGTGACATCTCGGAAAAACCTTCTGATTTATTCGCGTACGCCCCAGAAGGAACAAAAATATTGTGTATACAAAAGCACTTCAATAAGCAGAATTATAAAAACAAACACTTTCTTTCTTTGATATCCATTGCAACGCATGCCGGGTATTCGTTAGTTTAAAATAAATACACACTTTTTTCTAAGATAGAATGCAATCTGTCTTCCTTCTTGGTGTCAACAGTGTTTTTCTGTTTTTTAATGATCACATTTAATAGTATATAATGTTCAAAAATATTTTAAATTACGATCGTTAATTTTGACACTAACTGACAGTGCACGGTCAGGGTTGGTTAAAATTATGAATATGTAAAATGGTTGGGGAACACTGCGTTAGATCACTGTTTCTTAACCGGTGGTCCACAAAGATTTTCTTAAATCCGCAAAAATTTTCTAATATTTCAAGTAATAAAATGACAAGTAAAATATCAAGCATACGGTGTTGCAAAATTAATTGTTTTTAACAAAAAATCAATTATATAAATATTTATTATTTTATTCCAATGCTGAAGGTCTACTGATGTAAAAAGAAACAGTGTTTTAGATTATGTGTTATGATACTAGACACTTCAAATATTATTCACAAAAAAAAATATTAAGATTAAACTTAGCACAATCATATAATTAGACGTCTAACAGAAAAAAAGTGATTATCGCAAAAAAAAAAACAAAAATTAAATATTTTGTGTGGAATATTTCGTTTATTTAACTAGCCAAAATATGTATTATTTTCGACTCTTTGTAAGCAGGAGACTGCCGTTGAAAGATCTTCCAACTGGTATGCGGGTTGTTTGCCTTTCAGCCGGCCAACACTCCACTCTACCCAGTACAGAAAATGTTGTCCGAACAATTTCTCTTTGAGCAACACGTGTAGAATACAGAATGCTCATTGGAAGGACGGTGCCTGGAAAATTTCCACGGTACCTCATAGGGAGCCTTTTTTGCCAATACAGTGATCATCATCACTGTAATGATGTGGAAAAAAGTATCTGAATATTAAATGCAGTATATCAAAGAAAAAAAGTCGTCCAATCACAAGAATTCTATTAATTTTTTCGGTATTAAATAAATGAATTATGCCGAAAAGTGGAACTTCACTAAAATATCTTACATCAACAAGAAAACTTATTTATCTTATATACATAATTAGGCATTTTATCAATAATTATCAATCAATGGCATTATTTTAATATTTATGAAATCATACAATTTTCAATACAATATTATATTCGTATACTTACCTAACTTATTCGTTCCAGAATCTTGTTTCATGCTATAAGCTGACGAAAATCAATATTCAACAAAATCGTCAAAGTTTATTCTCATCACTTAATAAACAAGTGTTTTTTTTTTTTTAAAATATTTTTCCACATAGGTATAAATAATTAAAAGAGATTTTTTGACATCTGAAAATGAAAATTGGTACCTACAGGCGATGTTAAATTTTCATTTCAATACATTACAAATAAACACAAAAATCGGATTTAATATTTAATTTCGTTAAATTTACAAATTTGTAATTTAAATAATTATGATGAAAGTAATAATGAAAGTTTAACAAAAAACGCATGTATTGCATTCAATTTGTGATGTGTAAGCCATTTAAATATAATTTAGAATTTTTAATATATTAATTACACTGACGGTGCTCGATGGAATTTCAATACCAAATTTGAATCATTATTTTTTCCCGACGTTTCGTCACTAATGACTCGGGTTTCGAATTTCGGCATCTTCAAGAATTCAAGTACACGGATGAAATCGTAGTGACAATAAATAGTTTATCGATAACACAAATTTTGAAAAAATATTAACACTATGTCTAAGAATATGTAAATATATCTGAATTAATTTTAATTCTGATTTGATAATTTTTTTTTCCACAAGCATATGGTCTCCTAATGGAGGTATCTTGACAGAATTTTTCTACGAGAACTGCTTGTCACTCAGTTGCTCAACCTCTCTTTTCTTTTTTTTTTTTTTTTTTTCGAAGAGAGTAGGGATAGAAGGATAGGGCTATGATAGGACTAGTGGTTAGCTAATCGCTCTCGTTACGCCCCGTGAGGATGGGATTGGTGGAAGGGAGGACTCAGACTACGAACAGAAATCCATAAATCGATTGAAAAATCAATCTATGAAAACCGTCCGCACCGGGAATTGAACCCGAGACATCCGTAACCGTAGCCAGCGACGAAACCAACTGCGCCACGGACGCCGACACGGACACGGATTTGATAATAATGACTCTTAATCTCAATTGAGAAAATAATAGCATAAATATTTACAGACTCATCGGATTTTGCAATTGCATGTGACTATAATTATCAATTATAATTAGGAAAACATATCACATAGAAATACCTACTGTTTATATGATTTGTTGGTTTTGTTGGGGTCAGATGATATATTATTATAAGAATTGAATTATTTTGATTGTTACAGTAATTTATCACTTTTTTACAAACTCATCGCAGGTAAATGATACAATAACAGGGAGTTAGATAAATTGAGTAGTAGTTAATTCAAAGAGTTGGTAAGCCATTTAGCTGTGCTTTGTTGTTTTTTAATTTCCTGACAGAAAAATTTATGATCCCCATGTTTTGATGGAATATTTTAACACCTTCATGATGGTGACGTATAAAGTATTTACTAATTGTATGTTTGAAATGATCCATATACTAGAATGCTTGAAGATACCGAATAGAAAAACTCGGGTTGATGGTGACAAAACGCATGAAAGTGAATGAAAAATTTAAATGCTTTATGTAGAATGCGTGAAAGAATTTAACCAAATTAATACATACTCGAAAACACTGAAGCAAACGCTGTTTTATTGCAAGATTAGAGTGCAGAAAAGTTCCCGAATCAGAAAAATTCAAAAACTTTCTGTCCTAAAGCTCTTCTGTCTCTAAGAAGATAAGACATAATTAATTAATTTCAGTATGATTAACCCGATTTCAACAACTCAAATTCAAAGATTAAGTTATGTTTATATTCATCATACAAAAGAATTCATTTAACTTAAGACATCGACTGAGGGTGCTTGATGGAATTTCAATATCAAATTTAGATTATTGAGATTTTGTACACTTCCATGTATTTTGTCACTAATGACCCGGGTTTCGACTTTCGGCATCTTCAGGCATTCGAGCACACGAATGGACTCGAACTGAGGCGAAAGGCGAAACCCGGGTCGTTAGTGACAAAATACATGGAAGTGTACAAAATCTCAATAATCCAAATTCAAAAGAATTCAATTAATACGATATATTAAGTGCAAAAATTTGTAACATACACATCGAGTAGGTTTCGTATATCAACAGTAGTTAATTCTTACGATAGGTAGATTATTAGTTGATCAATTACAATATGATGTTGTTTGAGAAGAATCGATCATGAAAAGTAAATTAGTTAATACAATAATGTTCGTAAATGTAAATGAGACAGTCAATTTAAAGCGTTAGAAAATCTATCAATCTTGAATCTTGAGTATAGGAAGAATTGAATATGAAGACTGGATCAGAATATCACAACCTCAATTTTGTATATTGGTTCAGTATTTTTTTTATAATGACCACTCTAAATTTAGAGCATATGGACTCCTACTAGAGGTATCTTACAATAAGTTTTTTTTACAAAAATTACTTGTTTCTGTAACTTGTAAGGATAAGGACCGGATTAGTAGTTAGCTGATCGCTGTCGCCGCGTCCTGTTTTTTAGATTAAATCGATGGGAGGAAATTGTAGACGTCACAAAAATCATTTGAAAAGTAATCAATTAACGAAAATATCTGTTCTGGATTTTGGGCTGGTGAGCACCGTATTCAATGAAATAACTTACTAACCACTCGACCACGAACCCTAAAAATTGTCTTTGAGAATTTTTTAAAATAAATGTTTTAAAAACAGTAGCAAAAAGTTCTTTTATAAATAGGAGTCGTTAGTGTTTACAGCGTTATTAATCCGAATGCAGTAATTGTATAGATATCATATTCCATGTTATTTTTGTATGTCTGGGATTTGAGCCCGTGACGCTATAAAGCTATGTTATCCAGTTGTTTATTCAAATATTATACTGAAAAAAAAACAATGAAAATAATCGTTAATCCAATAGTTTGTTTTCATATTAATATTTTTGTGAAATATGATATGAATTTTATTAGGCCATTTTTAGTACGATATAATGATATCATTTTTAAATTTTATCTGTGATAGCATTTTCTTCGCAAATCCCAAATCGAATTAGGCCATCGGGCAGCCAAAAAGTTACGCGTTGTAAAAAAAGTACTGCCTTTTTATGTGTTTTAATGTTCGACTCGCAGTTAAATGCATAAAAAATGTAAATTTAATGCGTGAACTTTTATTTTCAACGGGACACTTTTTGCGATATGATATATTTTGACAAATGGCTACTTTACGTTCTGTCGATGTACCAGTAATTCTTTCATTAAAATAAATGATTAATTTTTTTTAAATATAAAAAAAGTACATACAAAATCTGATTTATCATTTATTAAGCTTAATTTGGTATAATACCGAAAAAGAGTTTAACACTTTATAAAAACTGCTTTTTAGATTTAAATCACGTATTAATATTTGCTTAGTACTGTATTTTAATCATTGCACATGGTATGGTTCACTATTTTTGACGTGTTCGTGTATCTTTGGCAAGATCTTTAATCGGTAAAACCTACCGTTCAACTAACAACAATTAGCATCCACGCTTTGTTTTCGTACACGATGGTAAAATTGATCAACTATGTCCACTACAAATGTGGAGCATATGGACTTCTAATGGAACTTATGTAAACAAAAATTTTTTTCGAGAAATTATTGTTACTCAGTTTCTGAACCTCTTTTTTGGAGAGAATGTGGATAGAAGAATAGTGGATATATTAGCGGTTAGCTAATCACTTCCACTACGCCCCGTTTTTAGGATAGGGTGGGTGGGAAGGAGTTTCAGTCATAACAAACATCCATACTTTCGAATACAAACGATAATTTGATTAAATATCACATGAAATGGTCCTTACTGGGGTTCGAGTCGGTGAGCACCGTACGAAGAGCCAACGACGTTCACTACTCGGTAACAGGTTTTTTAAAAAAAAATATTTAAATTATCAAATATTGTTGAGAGCTAATTATAAATAACGTAACAATTTATTAATTAATAAATTGATTGATAACGTCAAAACTTATAGTCCGAAATAAATAAATTAAAGTATGTTAATGAATGTTTAGAATTAACAAATTACTTCAAAATAATAACAACGTATCAAAGGGATTTCGGAAATTTATTCAGAAAAGAAATCTTTGCGATCTTTGATCTTTCACTTAGTTAAGACCTGTTCGATACTTTCTTGGTTAATAACTTTCGAAAACAAATGGGGAAGGGCTTTGAAGATTTGAACTATCGTGTGGCGTTTCTTGTTACTTACTTGTTTAAGCGCTAAGTCTGAATTGGAATATTTACTCAAAAGTTGAGAGGGATTTCGCTTGCAGGGCCAAATAAACATTAAAATGCCATTACCGAGATGGTCCGCAAACTTATCCGATGTAAGATGCTTAGTCAGAATAATAACACCCACGCCGAAGATAATTCCGCTAACAACCGTACTGTAAATATGTTCTCTAGAGAAATATCGTGAAGTGTTATATCGTTTAATTATTTTAAAAGTGTTTTATACGTAGACATCAGAAGGACAGTTAAATTGGCATCACTATTTATTACCAAGCTCAATTATAATAGGACCAGCATAATAAAATGTTTCTTCAATAGTTAAATGTGTAGTTCTTGAAAATGAATCTCATACTTTCATTTTTTTAAAAACATATTATTTGGATTTGTTTAAAATCTCAATGAAAACATTTAATTAATTATCTTACTGTGAAAGCATTAAATTAATTCTGCAACTGTTATAAAAATCGCTTTTTAAATATATTTATTATTATAAATACAGGTGTATGAAAATGGGGATGAGAAATTTGTATTAAATCAGCAATAATCTAATTAATTACCGTTAACAATAGATTGGTTGTTTTCACTACGTGGGCGAAGCTAATGTAAACACCATTTTGCCCATATTTATCATGGCGTTGAAAATACAATTCAGAAAATCTGTGAATTTTCTTTGGAATTTATCTTTGTAATATTTTAGTCATTTCATTTAATTACATGTATTTAAAAATCTTTTTTTTGAAACATAAAAATCTGTACTTATTAAGCATGTTACCAAATATTTGCTGTAAAATTATTTTTTTTCATTTATTATGAAAATTTCGAAATACTTATCGACATAGAATCATTAAATAATGTTTTTTTAAAATGAATAAAATGGATAGTGATACATACTAAAGTAATATAATATTTGTATTTAGAACTTGAAAAATACAAGCAAAGCTGTATTTATTAAATGAGTAGTTGACTTGTAAACTTATATTAACAGAAATTGTTTAACGAAAACTGGTAGTTCTAGAAGGTAGGTCTCAGAGAGGGCAAGGATTGGAATGGACTTTAAGGGTCTATCACAAGATGGAAAAGAATGTTATATACATGAATTGGACAAAAATTCATAATTCGCTCGAAAAATATATGTGTGAAAGTTTCAGGGATTTGAACACGTGTTCCTGCAACCGAATAGAACGAAAGCCTAATAGCGTCGGCCACTTGGCTATAGTTAATCAGATAATACAATAAAAACATTTTATTATAATTTATCAACAAATTTTAGTTATATGCCATAGCGCTGAAACAATACGTTGGATAATACAAAACGGCGCTTTATTTTGTCCATTTTTAGAACTAACTTTGATGGCTTTATTAAAACAAATTTCGCTACAAAAAACAAATTTGATTGACAGATGCACAATGTTTTTAAATTAAATCTATTAACTAGGGTCATACTTATGGTATGAAAACAACTTAAATGTTGAATTAGCGTTAATAGTTATCTATCAGGAACATATGTAAAGAATTACTGTAGAAACAATACAGCAAAATCTAGACTCAAATGTTATCCCAAAACATGTGGCGTGGGATAAGTATAAAGCATTAAAGCCCTTGGTATATTTATTGAATTAGAATGCGTATATCATATATCATATTATGATATTACTGAAACAATCTCCATTATCCATTTCGCATTCCATTGTCAGCAATAACCCTTTACAGGAAAACAATCACCAAGTCCGGTGTGGGAGGACATAACTCCACTACTTCAACAGGTTTATGATCTGTGGAAGCATACATCACCTGGCGGTGGGGCATTAATCTACCCTGGGCAGGTGAGGAGCCGCAAGGCTTTGCCAGAGGTTGGCCAGTGAGGTGTTTACTCCGATGACGATCGCGATAGTCTAATCGGTATGTTTGTATTTAATGTACGCGCACGCACGTCGGGGACATAAAATTACGTTTGATATAGTATATATACATATCACGGACATGACGATAGATAATTTAATTGCTGCAAAATTATATTCACTGCTCAAAAATAAATGGAAAACATGGATTATGTTTATTATGATGGAATTCTTCTTAGCTAACACATTTTTTTGGCAATTATTTCGACTAAAAGGTTAAAATTCGGTCAATCTGGGTAACTTTGGCTCAGTTCTAAGGGTTTTTGTATTTTTATGGTTTACCATTGCATTTGTGTGTGGTATTATTCTAGATAGAAATGAAATATAATTAGATTTATCTTTATAATTAATATACAAATATAAATAAAACGAAGTGGGAAATTTTTTAATCCAAATTGGGTAACTTTGGCCCACGATACAAATATTCACTGTAATTACCATAAATTCAGTGACCAGTCTTGACAATTTTATGCTTTCATATATTCTGTACATATTGAGATGGAAAAAATATACGGCATTTGGTTTACAGATTGGTAATACAAAAGTATGGATAGTTTAATTTATTTCAAGAAACGTTTTAAATTGAGTTTTACCATTCCAAACTGACAGTTTACAAATTAAACAATAAAACAAATTATGTTGCACATTAATTCATATTCTTACTACCAAGGGCTACTCAATACTTTTGCTTAACTAAAAAATATTCATCTGGCATTAGCATTAGCATTATCATGATATTATAACAGAACCTATTCCATGTAGTGGGCCAATCTTAGACCGATGGACAAACTTATCCAAATTGATTTTTTAACGATGATTAATAACCAAAAATAGCTTGATCTATTGAATCAACATTATTTACTTACAAAAATTGCATCGTTATAAGATAAAAATATCAAAGAAATCAGTTTTAAAAAAATATAGGAAAAACTTTATAGCTACAACTACAATGGTGAGAAACCGAAATAAAAATATTTTATGATCCTCATAGAACTAAATACTGTGATTTGTTTACCTAAACATAACAGTCAATTTAATTTTGATATAGATTATTTATTTTACAGTTAAAAAAATATAGCTGCATGTTCTTTTCTGTATGCAAGTTAGTAGTTAAGTAAAAATTCTTGTCAGTATTTTTTTTTGTTAGCAATTGTACAGTTTATGTGAAATTTTAATACAAATCCACATATTTTACAACGGAATGCGCGTACTGTTAAAGTTTAATCATTACCAAAGTGGGAACACTTCCTTTTATTCAATTGCAGATCATAAAGCGATATTGAGCTGGGAAATTCTGGAAATTGACACAAATATTGCATGCTATTGTCCTTGAGCACTTGCTCTTTGTTTTGTACTGATATTTAGAGTTAAAAAGAAGTCTACATGCACACATATATCGGTAGAAATAGTTAAATTATTTTAACATCGTCAGCTGAACCAAGAAAGAATCTTACTGTGATTTTAACAGTAGTTATTTCTTTTTTTTAATATTTTTTTGATTATTTAGATCTATAACGATTCATAAAGCGTTATCAGTATTTTTTTATCGTTAGCTTGGCAATATTTGAGATCACAGTTTATTTTTGTTTAACTTTCACTTCATTATAAATAGCTTACTAGTATTAATATTATCTTTTGTTAATTAAGTAAACGGGGTTTACGAAGACAATGTCGTTTTTGATCGTGTGAAAAATTGCAATTTGTGTTATATGAATAGAAAATACTTCAATATTTTTAAAACTGTATGTCGTTTATCGTTTTCCGACACATGCGGCAAAATGTAGATTCTTCGAGTAGAAGCATTTTTTGTCGTGAAAATGATTCTAAGAGAAATTTTAAGTTCAATTTTTACTGACCGATGACTCGGGGCTAAAAAAAAACCTTTAAAACACACAGTAATTGAAAAAAATACCATTGTAGTAATCCGACGAGGCTGCAAATTTTAAATATTTATATTTATATTTTCTCTATCTAAGAGTTTACAGAAGAAGACAAAGTTTTGCCGTAAATTCTTAGTACGCATTTCATCCCTAAGAAAATATTATATGATCAGTGACTTAAAATTTAAACAAGTGTGATTTTTATTATGAATGAGCTCGTTTTATTCTAAATTTTATTGCACTACTAAATTATTATTTTAGCATATATATTATAATGTTATGTTATTAATAATTCAAATCGAATTTGTAATATTATTATCATACTTCAGAAACTATTCGAATAGTTTCAGTCAATATCCAAACATTTGCTAATGACGAATAGTTGGAATCCCTTTCGATCACGTCGTTAATAAGAAATACAGTTTTGAATGAATTCTAAAAAGAAAATTAAATATAAATCCAAGGCAATTGAATCAAAGCTGTCTTCCGTGTGAGCGTACAACTATATGGGGATTGCATAGACACTATTCTCGCTCCCTGTACACTGAGGCACTTCCAGATGAGATTTGAGATTCCAGCATGCGGCGACGCGATGTTCGGTGTTACCGTGTAAACACTATTGAATTGGAGCAAATAACAAGGTTGTGGACTATCAATCTTTGTCAACCCACGAACACGTCATCAGTTACAATGGAGTTTTCCGGTGTGAAAAATAAAAATTTATGAGACGACGTGTCCGAGTTGGCCATTTTGACGAAAGTGCGGATGTGAAAAAAATAGAGATTAAATATTTCGAATTGGTTACGTATCTACAGTGACTATTTTTCTGCTGAAGCTTTGTGCACGCTCTCAAATTTCTGGCTAGTTTACTGATGTCTGTACCCAGAAATTTAAAAACCTCTTTCCTACTATTTCTTTTATTATAGAATAGATCTACTAATAAAAATTCTTTACACGTGTTATTTAACCATACCTGTTTGTATATCGCTCATTTTGAAAATGGCAAGAAAGAATAAGCGTGCTAGTATTTTACATATTGCTTTCTCTTTAAACCGTCTTCAACTAAAGCTAGAGGTGAAATAAAAAATATCACGCAGATTAACGTTTTTGATTCAATTTTACAAGTGCATAAATTGAATAATCACTTTCTAAAAGTTTCTATTTTATGATTCGAACTCTCAAATTTGCAACTGTAGTAAGATGAAAGTCAAACAGCTTTAGCCACTCAGTCATGGGAGCAGAATTAATATGTAAATAAATAATTCTAATTGCTAACGCTTTCATCTTTTCATGATTCTTGTGGCCAGGTGGACGAAACACCAAGCCTTGTGTATTATAATGTATTCCTGGTTTCATGTTATATAAAAACACCGTTTTATAATTCGAAAAATATAAGGTATGTTTTTATAAACTCATTTGAAATTGATTTCATTCCACTCCCCAATATAACGTTTTGAAAAGATTTGGAAGGACCATTAGCCAAATTTATACTGATAAGATATGGTAGACAAATATTTATGACCGCAAACATTAACCAATCGTGAAGAAAAGGTTAAGACACTGACTTACAACTTTTTATAGTTAATCCCTTTTTTAAAAAATACGCTGCAAGAATTTATGCGTGTTTGTCATAAAATTAGTGACTTATTTTGTTTTTCCAAGTACTTTCAAAATGAGGATATTTAACTGTGTCAAGGAATTCATCGATATTTTTTAAAGAGTGTCCCAGGAAGCCTTTAAATTTTATCAAGTAGCGGAATTTCTCATTTCTGGGGCCAATTACATAATCAACTTAAAACGGCTAATTAAAAATAAAACATTAACGTAGTTTTGTGGCCAAGCTTTTTCTTTGTGCGCGGCAAGAAAGTTAAGTTATTAATGGCGGAAGGATTTAACCGTTATTTTATTAAACATCGCAACAGTCAAGCATTTTACTTTGTGTTTTAATTTAATTTTGAAAGAAACGGACATTTTTTGTACAAACAAAATGCGTTTCTTCTTTGTGTTTTAAATTCCGCCTGAGGGTCTTGCATACTAAAAGCTAAGAAAAGAAATTAAAGGATTTTTTACCCCTAGATTAAAAGTCAAATTATTTGCCTTCTTATACTATAAATACAGTTTCCTAATGAAATATTCTAAGCGTGTTATAGTTTTATTTGAATTCATTAAAAACCTTCTAGAATACACATCTGCCAAAGAATACAATTTCAATCACTGTTTTTACTCGAAATTTTGGCGTCTATTAGGTTTTTTTAGGACAAAGGTAATTCATTAATGCATTTTCAAAAAATACCAATTATATCAAAAAAAGGAACGCATAAAAAACGCTTTTATTTAAACGGTTTGTTGATTTTATTGTTGTTTTATCCGTACAAAGCCCAGTGAAATCTGGTATAGCGGGAAAGGAGCTTTCCAAATAAATCATTTTGAAGAAAAATATGAATTCTAATGAAACTCATCATCGTGTCACGGATTTTGTGGTGTACTATTATTTATTATTTTAATATAAATCCTGTTGATTTTTTTTCCTTATTAACTGTTTGTATTATATATTAAAAAGAAGTAAAGCAATCAATTTTAAGTAACAATGTTTGATTATTTAAACATTCACGTATTGGTATCAGAAATAAACGGGTCTTTGTAGCTAGCAGTATGAATAATATATGTATAATTTTCTATTTTATTATATGAGATATAAACATGGGTTTTAGTACTTATTTTTTATAGAAAACTTTACTGAATATTATTTATAATACGTACAAATGGGGTTTATTTGGTGAATTTGAATGCAACCCATTAATGTTATTTTAACTATATAGAATAAAATGATACATTGAACAATCGCTGAGCTTCGTTATGTAAGAACTTAATGCAGTTAACTTGTTTTTAATAAAGTGTATGAAGCTATTTCAATCCCTTGAGATGAAAATCTGGATTCAAAGAACTCTGAGGAAGCGAGGAAGTTTAACCACTAATTAAATTCACAGAATTACATAAAGAAACGTATAGCACTATTACTTTATTAATCGGTTACTAAAAAAAGCTTATCGAAAGTCTTGAAATAAGAATAATATAAAAAATATGAATATTTTGAACGAATATATTCAATATTTTTACTAAATACGTAAGGAATACATTACCTTTACATTGGGTATTTAGATCACGATTTCGAAGCTTTGATATTTAGGCTGACTGTATAAGTTTTACTAAAACTGTATTAAATTTGTGTCTTATTTCAATTACTGTCTACATCAGTGGTCGGCAACTTTTTCAGAGACTGGGTAAAAAAATTGTTTTGAAAAATTTATTTGGTTACTGGATAAAAGTTTAAAACAAATTTTTACTCTTTTTTTAAAAACCATTTTATTTTAATAAAATAAAATATATAGATATTTTGTATATTTGCATATGTATGTGTAAATACAAATTTATTTTATAAAGACATACTTATTATATAATGTTTTTTTAGAGGCATCCTTGGTTTCGAATTTATTTTGAAAGTTTTTCAATATTTTGCAAATATTTAGTTTACTTAAGTCAAACACATGAGTCAAGATTTGCTAGTGTTAGTTTTCTGCTTTAGCAAGTATTCTGGACAATTTTAATTTCAATATGTTCAACCAAATACCGATAATAGAGCAAACGCATTTTTTTTAAGCATGAAAAATTTTGTGGTAAAGACGCCCAGCAAGACGCTATTGCATTCATGTGATCGTCTTTTGTGTTTTCAAGATGCTGGTCAAGATCTTTAAATTTATTGGCGGGTAACTCAAAATGTTCTAGTCGGTAATTAAATTACCCGCTGGTAGTAGGTTGCCGACCACTGATCTACATTATTGTACACAATTTTTGCGAATGTACTCCCATTGCATCATAATCGTTATTTTTTTAATCACCACTTACTTACTTCAATCTTGTTTTCTGCTACTACCTAATTTTAACTTACCAGAGTGACCGAGATATGGGAAATAAGTTTCAGTTGTATATTCATTCAAAACCTCGATTCCCAGACAGTTTGCATTCAGTTTTCTGTTTACTTCAAGAACTTATAAGCAAATTGTGCACTGTTATTTTCCGAGATGTGAAATCTAAGGTACTAAGCTTTCCATATTCTAACCACATTCATGGTTATCAATAATGTTCTATTGCGTCATATGTAGATGTGTCATACGCCTACCTCAAATTGTTGGAATAGCGGATTTCAACTCAAATTCTCCAGAGACTCATTTCAATTCGTCATATTTTATATTTCTCGTATACGATAAATCCAGACACGAACTAGAGATACAATCAATGTGTATAATACAACAAAAATTCATTTTCTTTAAATGAATCCAAGATTTTTGTATGTTTAGTATGAAATTATAAATAATCTGCAGTGTAGTATATCCCATGAAATTCTAGTCTTGCCGTTTTCTTTTAAGTAAATATTGACAACAAACTTATAAAAAATGTTACATAATGTTTGCTATATTTTGTAAGTAGAATTTCTTTATTTACAGATTCACCAAAGAATGTGAATCGGTGTATACAGTGACGACTCTTTTTCAATTCTGTACCAGCTCACTCTTTGTTTGCCTTAGCGGATTTCAAATAACCACGGTGAGATTATTGCTTCTCTATGACAACTCAAATAAGACGTATGATAAAAAAGAAACACTGTTTAAAAATTACACTGATTGAGAAAACTAAGAAATGCTGAATTATTTAATATTTAACACATTAGAAAGACTCAACATTACTCAATAAGCTTAATATTTAATAAAATAATTAAATTCATAATGTGACATACACCTTTTGATGTAAATAATGTATAATATAATCTATAAACTATCTGACTCCACTCGAAATTTGTAGTCTTTTTTTAAACGAACATACATCATTAATCTGACCATAAGAGCCGGGCGCCCTAAGGAAGTATGTTGTGTGATTCGACCCAAGTACAGTAGACTTACCGATAACACGCTAGATAGGAGGCAAACTATCTCGGAGTGGGCTATTGGGGCTACCATATTCAGACAAAATCAGAGCGTACGCATGCGGCACAGGAGTATTTTAACCTGCAATCAAGAAGCTATTGCAAATTTGAATGAAAAACGAGTCTTCCGAAATCGCGTTATTGGAGGGTTACAAACGCACTGTTTTTAGTAATTTTCGTCTTATAATATGATGCGTGCTCGTCCACGGAGCGTATAAATGTTTATATATTAGTTTGCAATGCTTTGTTTTTACTCGTTAATTATTCATGTTGCAGTGAGATTAAAATGTTTTTTTAATATTACAGTTAAAAGGAGACCACATCACTTTGCTGACATTTATAACATGTCTGATAACTGGATTATTGCAGTTGTTTATGTATTGTTCGGCATGCAATGAGATCATGATAGCGGTGAGTTAATTTATTTTAAATTTGAATTGTTGAAATTTTGTACCTTTGCATGCATTTCGCCACTAACGACCCGGGGTTTGCTCTTTCGGTATCTTCATTCGTTCGACCACATGAACAAATTCAAACTGACAGACAGCAAATAGTTTATTTCATTTATATATAAGATAAAAAAAGAAAAAATATTATCACTAAGTCTAGGAACTATATTGACACCTGGATTAATCCCAACACCGACCATTCAACAATGACCCTCAATCCTAGTTGGGAAAACAAACGCATTATGGGTGGAATGTAAAGTTTTAAAATGCTATTTGAAGAAAGCATGGATATACCTACTTATTCCAAATTTAGTGGGTTTTGTCAGGATGACTATGGGATGATGTATTAATATGAGAATTTATTATTTTTATTGTTAATTTACGTTAATTCACATAAAGTTTCACATAAAGGATACAATAAAGGGGAGTTTGGAAGATTAAGTTGTTCGTTCAAAATTGGTAAAGTATTTAACTGGGCTCTATTGATTTCAAAAATTTCTTGATAAATAATTTATGATCACCCGTGTTTTGATGCAACATTTTAACCCCATCATCGGCATTGATTGTATTATCCTCCAAAAACAAGTGATTTGTAAATGGTGATGTGTCTTTTTTAATATAAATGCAGCTAAATTTTCTGATACTCTTATATGTAACTCTTGTATCTGATTAAATTCAGTTATCGTGTTCTAGAATAAAAATATTAAATACATCATATATTACAGTTTATTAAGGGAATTTACAAATTATTTACGTTAGATATACGCGATTAGTTGTAAGACTGGTCAAAAACATTATTAAAATTTCTATGCAAAAACAATAAAAAAAACATTGATTTAAATGCATTAACAAATGTGAGCATCCTAAAACACGATATTAAAATAAACGTTCCATCACATGTTAAATAATTAATAAATATTAAAATCCGTTTCGATTGCGATGTAAACTTTACAAGACGTTGATAATAAGCTAGAAGAGAGCTATTTTTAAAATGTTGTGAACACGTTTCTTCAAACAATGTGAATTCTTTATGAATGTTTGAGTAGAATTTTTATTATGTACCAAAATCCCATTCTTTGACATTTCAAGCGTTTCTGACGACGTTGTACGACTCCAAATATTCGTGTTTTTTTCAGCTATCGTAATAAAATTTACTTTTAGATTTATATTATGAAGTATTGTCTACATAAAAATTGAAATAAGATTCCTGTGGAATATGTAAAGGCATAATGATATTACTTATTTCAAAGACGCGCCACTCAGTAGCACTGGCGTATTGGACCAGTATCATACTCTTATGCAATTTATTATACCGAATGACAAACTGTATTCTTAGGGAGCTACCTAGAGCCAACCACCTTTGTCTACTGTGAGACGATGTAATAAATCTTGCCTCTATAACACTTCTTATCTGCAGTGCGGTCTCTCTATTACCTAACGACACCTCTACGTGGTTAGAGAACCTTCCGGAGTGCAATAAAAATGCAACAATGAAAGACTCTTCTGTAAAAAAAACCTTAAAATATCACAGACGGATTGTATATAATAGTAACAAGCGAATTATAACAATATAAGTATTTTATCGGAAAAGTAGGTTTTTATAAAAATAAAGTGAAAAATGAGTTCTTTTGTAAAAAAAGACTTCATGAACCAAATAAACAGATAAAAACCGTAGTCTTTTTTGAATCAGGTACCGCCACTATTTCAAATGAGAAATGAAAAATTATTACGCAAATTAAAGATCGCTGATACAATTGAATAAATATTTTTTTAATAATATATCTATACTACACAATATCGTCAAAAGCAGTTGATTTACATATTTTTACTAGTATTGAGTCCTCGTAGCTTATTAAAAAATAATGTATGAAAATAACAAGAATTATAACAGTGATTAGCCGGCTTTACACACAGGCGCTTCCACGCGCGATCGGGTTATTTGTGTTCTGAGCGAGAAAGTCACACACACACTTTCTCGTTTTAAAGCACATAAACCACCAGATCGAGCGTGAAAGCGCTCGTGTATAAAACAGGCTATTATATCTCTACACAGAAATGAGACATTTACAAAAAAACCTTCAGTTGGTAATTCAAAAACAACGTTAAGATATGAGGACGGAAATTATTTTATGATATGTTGCTGTACATCATATTTAGTTGTCTTTGATATTCTAAATTTGTGTATGCAAGTGATGGGTGTGTGTAAAACAAATAATGCAGGGCGGAAGAAAAATATCACTGCTCGGATTATCACAGACGCAGAAGAGCGAAGATTTTGCAAATACGTCTTTTACACTTGTGCCCGGTGCGCAGTATGCATTGCGCGCTGAACCAGCGTGTAATGCGACCCGGGGATATTTTTATAGTATAAGTCTGTTCCGTCTTCACGTAAGTAAAGTAAAACCTCTTTCACGGTTCAAGAGTCCGAGAGGAAATGGAAATAAGTGAGAAAAATATAAAAAGGGTAAGAAATATCCGGTCGTTGGGACTCCGGAGTCAAATGTCGGCGTCTTGCGTATTTGAATAGTTCAGTCTGGTCAAATATTTATAGACTGTCCTTAACTTTTTTTACGGAAGACGGCATCAAAAGATTTTGGAATTAGACTACCCAAGTTCCCACACAACGAGGTGTCTAATTCTCGCTTTAAAGGCTGGGGTGAAATCAGAATAATCGAAAGATTTTTTTGCATTCGGTTCTTAATTTTTGGATAAGAGTGAATGCTCTTACCTCAATTTGATTGACGTTTTACTAGTATCCTGATATATTATCGAATCGAACCTTTTCAAATTATAGTACATTCATTTGTTTTCAATATTTAACATTTTTACAAGCATATTTAGTATATCTTCTATTTGACTTGACTGCTTAAACTATAAAATTACTGTATCATAGCTCAAACATACATATAAAAATTAAGGAAGGGATGTGACATAATATATTTTAATTTAATATAAAAGCAGGTACCTAATTAGTTTTATCTCATTAGAGATATAAACGATATTTTGAATAAAATAAGTAATTTTCTACGAAGAAACAATATAATCGTAAGAAGTTTATAACAAATTAAATACTATATAAAAACCTTTTCTTACATCGTGGTTGATGCTTTTTTTTAAATTGTGGAAATTAAAACTGAGGTAGCCTAATTGGCGTTTCTTAAATATCCGGAAATGTACTGATAGATAAAGATCTTTTCCACTTTTTCAGTGAAAATTAAACTGTTACAGGAAAATATTTTCTTAATGTTATATGAATTTTTATCATTCAAAAAATTATTTTTATGCATGTGATAATAACAACAAATATTCTCTGAGATTAGTGAAAATTATCTGGAAACTAATCCACTATTTTGCATTTTTGTGCATCTCACACAAGACGAGGTAACGACTGCGAGCTTAATCAAGTGACCTTCTCTAACTTACCGTAGTTTAAGACCTCAAAAGCTTCAGAGAGCTTTTACTATACCCAGATGTAGAATTTGTTGCCTTGACAAAGTTCCCGCTCACTATAGTAATATAGATGAACAAAATTTTTTTTTTTATGTAAATATCATTTTAAAAAATAATTGTACAATACAAATTATATAAAAAGTTAAATTTTAAGTATGGGTTCTAATTTAATTTAGATATACATATCGACGATGTTTTAGTCAGTTGATGTAACCCTCAAAATTGAAATTGTTCAGGAGAAAGTAAAAACTGTTTTTATCGAAAAAATTATATGGTGAGTTGCGTTATGAATCTTTGCAATGCGCTCCTATAAATCATCGTGTTTGAAGATACTGAACCCCGTAGGGAGTGTCGATATAATAGTGGTCTACATCAAGTGAGGGGTGTCACAATTTTTAAACCTAAAACCAATGCAAAATGACGTTTTTCTTCTACAGAGTGGTTAATTTACTTGTCAATTTAGATCATTTGGCCGAAACCTGCCCTGTCGTCTTTAAAATGAGAACCAATCATCAAATAATTTTCGTATTTTTGGAAGATTTCATCAATTGGTCAAAACGCAATTGCTATTGTAAAAGATTATTTTGTGTTTATATTTTTTATTTAAATGTTATGTTTTACTTATCATATATTTGGAAAATTATTTGTAAATTTAAGAACGCTTAGTAAAATTATGCTTTAGCTTAAAACATTTATTGATACACAATTATAATTCATAAGCAATACATAGTGTCAGTAGGATGATATTTCAACGCCATAACTTCTACAAACTTATTCCAGAAATTTTTATTTAAACGATTAAATTATCATGTAAAAATTCTAGAAGTTCCTTAAACTTTTGGATTGAAGGTGCACTAGTTAAAAAAATATTATTTCTTTGATCTATTGTACATGTTTCTTATGAGTCTGACTATTGAGATAGAGTCCAAACCGTTGGTTCACATCTCGACTAGGCAATGAATCACCGGGGGCTTTCTTGCACTTGAGGGGGTCGTGGGCGAGCTTTGCATTCAAAGAGTATAACTATGTACGACAGATTATGTGGGATGAATGCTTTATATTAATCAATGGAGGATTAAAGCTGTTATTTTGTTTTGTCTCATCGATGAATCGTTACTTGAAAAGTTTCTCAGAGCTCGAATTCCTATCGCATAATGCGGAGTTTTGATTACATATTATTTGTTTTTTCGATCTATTGTCATGTTTAAAAAAATAGAAAAAAAGAACAAACGCGTAAAGATAGATCGAATGGTTTGATGTTAAAATTTAAAAAGATAATTAAGATGAAGCAAAACAGTATAGTGGAAGCGAAATGGTTTACCACCACTTCGCACTGTAAGCTATCATCATTAATTAGAAAAAAAAACTAGCTCTTCGATAGGCAAGATATTACGACAATAATCTCGCTGCGTGGCATGTAAGTACCCTTCTGCAATTAACAGAGATATTATAAAGTTTACATGACAAAAAATTCCCTAAATAAAAAAAGGTTAAAAGAACACGGGTATTTAAAAAAACTATAAATATATATGAATGGGCGCCAGTCTGAAAACAAACTTTCAGACGAAAATTATTTTTAAATTAATAAAATACTAAGAATCGTCACAAATTAAATTTTAATAAAAATGAATTATCACAAAATAATACAAAAAGTTAGAGTGTGTTTAACAAAAAATAAGATATTACATTTAAAGGTTGCAATATGCACAACATACGAGATGACCATAGCTTAAATTAATACAATAAAATAAAAAACAAAATATATAAATACGATACTGATAGAGGTGTTGTTGCTCCATCAGGATCGGATGACTTCTACCAGTGCGCTCTCGGTTGGGTAGTCCTTGGAGGACCACCTCTGCGGTTGAACGCCAGACCTGAAGTATCTTTAAAATCGTCTCTCTTATTCCAGCTTATTTATGCTTTCAATTTCAAACCGACCTTATTGGTTCCATCTTGTCCACCACGGCACGATTTGATTGGTCAAGCCGCGCCGCTGCAACAAACACAAAATTGCCATTGTGTGGACATTCAATTATTCAAATTTCGCTTGTTCTTCCAACCTATTCCATATATAGATACAATTTGTAATGTACTACATTACACTATGTACCTCATTAATAAAAGTTGTTTTGTCAGGCTAATTCAGGAAATGGACAGAAGAGCAGCTGCAAAAGTTATCAGATCAATGGTTTAATTTTCTTTCTCCATCTCTGTAAACTTTAATATCAATTAATTACTATATTGTATTTCCTGTTATTTTGAATTGAGACGAGAGCGTCATTTTTTCGGAATGGGTCTAGGTAGTCGTTATTTAATTGAATAAAGTGCTAACTAATGACGCAATAGACCGCTTTTTGACAAATATTGAGTGAAAGTATTACGAGTTTTAATATTATTTGATAGGGAGTGCTAACTTAATCAAATTTTAATTGACACCTCCTAGCTTCCTTTATGATGGAAAGCAAAGTAAAATATTAGAAAAGGTTAAGAAAAATGTATTGCGTGTGATAAACGATTTATATAGTTAGATTTAAATCATGCTGTTTATTTTTGAATAAAAGAAATGGTCACGAGTATTGAACAAAACTAACTTATATTTAAATGTATAACAGTGTTCTTCTCATGGAATTATTCTTATATGCCATCTGGCGCCTTCACAAGGAACATTGCAACTAGTGTTGTACGGTTTCACAAAGCATTGAAAGATAACTATTACGTCGGATATGCACCAACTAAACTTAGAATAATTTATATCAAAGCATTATTCTCAGCCCAATTATCACACTTTGGATTAAAAGAGAAAATTCGAGAACACTGGTGGACTGTAAACAGTAAATTATTAAACCATGAAAACAAACCGACGATAGACTGTATTTTTTGTTACATTATTGGAATTACTTTTAAGATGCCAATTATTCTTGGTGGAAAGGCATTATATTTAGAAAATAAAATCCAATTTGTTTAGTATTATTTACACGTAATGATTAAGATCGGTTTTGCTCATCACAAAAATTATTAGAATTATCAACTCAAGGTGCTCAAGAGAATCAACCTCGCGATGGGCGTGACAGGTCCTGATTATTATAAAAATGTAGAAGTAGTACAAAACAGAGCGCGTGTAATTTTTACATTAATGTGACGCATTCAGCACATTTTTTTCGTATTCATAGATATGTTTAGTTTTATGATAATTTATAGAGCTGTTTTAAAAATTAAAACGTTATCTTTCAAACAAAACATTGCATATACATGCAATATGGTCACAGTAGTCGAGTCGGTTTTCACTGCACCCGGTTACGTAGTCAAGAGTTCTAATACCCAGATCACAACATCCACGGAACGATTTTTTTATCGATTTATAAATTTGTATCAAAAGCATGGATGCGAATGATGATAATATATTTTCATATTTCCCATCCACCTCATTCGATCTTAAAAGAGGCGTTAAGATAAGGCCAGTGAGATAAGTGTACTTACTAATAGTCGCTTAATACACTCAAAATGCTAATTATTATGGCACGTGTGCCATATATAAAACGTGTATATGATTTCACTGATAGTCTTAAATATTTTTTAAAATAAATAAATGAACTGTGTATTAGATAATTATATATTTAATGTTCAAAAATGGTTTGTAGTGCGAGTGTCTGACAAAATGTATTTAAAATTATATAAAATAGTCACTTTTTTCAAACTAAAATTGTTCAATTCAATATTAAGTTATAGTAAAGAACTCGTAATCCGATTAGGGATAGCTGGAGCAACGTTTAACTCAATGCGGACAGTCTGGGACTCACGGTTGTTTCGGTCAGAACCAAGTGCCAGTTATTCAACGCATGCATCTTGACGATGTTGCTTTACGGTTGCGAGTCATGGCACCTCACCAAGGCACAAGATAACCGTATACTGTGCTTTGAAAACAGATGTTTGCGGCGAATACTAGGGGTACGGTGGGTTGATTTTCTAGGAGGAACTCGGAGGTAAGAGAGCGGACAGACAAGCCTCTTATTACGTTCAAAATAAAAAAGCGACGATGGACCTGATTGGACACGTGCTACGGAGGCCCAGGAGAGCCTGAATTCTGCCTGTATCTTCCACCGACCAGATGGATTCCGTCGCCCTGGAACGCCGCTGGTGACCATCCATAGGATGTATTCGGTGGAGCTACGGGATGACCTGGGAGGAAGCGAGGAGACTGGTGGGGGACAGAGAAGCTTGGAGGAACGGCGTGATGGCCATATGCTCCATATGGTTTAAAAAAAAAACATATTCAGTTAAGAAATACAATATTTTTTTTTTCTTCAATGAAAATACTAAAATGAAAAACAATGTATCATATAAAAATAAATATAGCAACCAAAAATAACTGCATTATTGTGAAAGAAATGCAATATTTGAATTCATGCGCAAAGCATCTAACTTTAAATATGTTATTAAGCTTTTTTAATACATCTACGTTTGTGAAAGTAAAATAAAAATTCTTTCATTAAGAATAAAAAGCCTTGTCCAATTTTACTTATTCGACTAACGTTTAGAGTACTTATTGATTAAAAATAATTAAACAACGTAGAGCGGGTTGACAATGGAACAGCGAAAAACTTTGGAGACAAGAATTTAATCAACTTTTTCTTGTCCTGCGATAAACTGTTGTTCCAAAAAACTGCTCACGAACTACAAGCGATTCTACAGACGACCAAGCATGGATAAAATAATGAGATATATGGTATTTGAGTCTGCTGACACCACTTACAGTGTTGTCTGTTTTACGCGGTTTTGAATATACGCAGCTGAAAAAAATCAAAATTAAATTTTCTAAAAAAATGACAGCGTACTTTTGTAGTTACTCAGTAAAAGATTACGGAAGACCTTGTGTTAAAATCGACACAAATATAACGTTTGAAAATGTCGGTAACAAAAAAGCCTTCTCTTGCCTAATGTACTATATGACATCGAATATTTAAAACATGTGTAGCTTTGATCCAAAAAGCCACCATTGTTTTTTGTATTTATAGGTAACAATTTTGAAAGAAACGTGGCACTAAGAAGTGGTTTTTAGCCTTAAATCGCACTCCTTAACATATTATGATAAAAATATGGTAACTAGACATAAAATTTATGTATATTTTATCATTATAACTACAAACGTCAGCAAGTTTAACTGAAATATAAAATTATATACCTTTATCACAGCCGGTAAAAACATCTTGAATATAATGTTTACTCAATTTTTGCAGAATGTAACACTTATCTTAGTACAATTCCTACTATTATTTTACACGAAACTTCCGCGCTAGATACATAATGCTCGCGCAAAATCGGAGATTACTGTATAATTTTGTAGTATTGGTGTATTTGAGTCAAGGAATATAAAAAAGACATATGATTACTCTAGTCTACGTAAAGTTTTTCATTTTGGCTAAGCCCACACTGATTGTACGGGTAATGAACTAGATATCACGATTCAAATTTGTTACAGATAAACTTTGACTATTTTTTTGATGTGACAATTTTTTGTTTAATGGTTTAATTGACACATAAAGCACAGTATATGAATTCTAGCAGTGTTCTCCGAAGCCTTGACTGATTGTAAGCTCAATTCTAGTGTCGGAATGAAATATTCCGTTCGTCATAAATTCCGTAAATATTTAAATACTTTTATAGTGGTATATTTTATGAACGTCAAGATTTTTTCCATTTTATTTTAATGACATGGTTATGAAATTTTCATTATTAAATTTAAGAATATCCAAAGCATTAAGGAAAGGCAAAACGTTTGAGGGTTACGTTAGTAAAGTATACGTTCCCATGACGTTTCTCATTTAAAGTGTTTTATGGTAAAACGTAAAATTTTAAAGTCACTTGTATGATAATGATAAGAACAGAAAAAACAAAAGTGTATTTTTCTGTATTATTTACGTACATTATTTTTAGACCAGACAGCTTTCAAAAAATGACAGGGAGTGTTTAAACCCCCAAGCATTGTCATATTTATACGGGATTGATGCATTCTTCATAGAGAACGTAATAATAGAGTGTAAATTATTCCATTTGAAACTGCTCATTCGCCTTTAATTCAATAATAAACTATGCTTTCGAATTAACGTTTTCTTCATACATAAAAATAGCTATAAAACTAAAATCTTTCAAGTAGATTTCTCTCAAGAAGATCTTTATACGGTTCGGATAATTTCTTGAGAAACACAAATAATGACAGTAGACTTGAACGTCATTATAGTAAAATTTTATCTTTTCTCTGAGAGCAGAAAAACTCGGGAACGTAGTAAAATTATCCACTTCCCTAGTTTCATTTGAACACAGCAAGCTTTGAAATTAATGCAGTAAAAGTCTTCATTTTATACAGTTCATTTCCTTGCAGCTGCAAGTTGAAATATAAATGTGATAGAATGAAAAGCCATGCCATTTTATTAAAGTAAAAAAAACCTACATTGTTTTCAATAAATTACCAAACTGCCTTCTTGTACAGTCTATTACAAATGCTCTGCTTACCAGTGCCTCTGTAAAAACTGCTTTACGAAAAAAATGACGTACAAAGTAAATAGTGGGGTGATTATGGCACAAACATACTTTATTTGGTGAAGTGATTTTGATTCCTTATGCTTAGCTTATTATTTTTAACGATTCCTTAATGCTTTAAATATATTCAACTATCATTTCAATAAAATTGTAAGCGGCTCTTACTCAGACCTACGATAATAGCGTCGTTGCTAATTATTATTGCATTTAGATCCAATTTTATTATGTAACGTTTATTTTCATATTTCGTAAGACAAAATGATTGTTCGGATTCTACCATGTAGTTATATTTATATATGGAACAAGAAAAGCATGTAAATGGTAAAAAGTATTTTTTTTATCGATAACGCAAATCGACATAGCAAATAAACAGATTTGGTAGGAGTACCTACCGATTCAGAGACACATAGAAAATACAGAAACGATTTGAAACATTTGTGCTTAAACACACAGTATTTAAAAATAGTAAAAGAGTGGTTTTAGTACAATAAAACAACAAAATATGTAAAAAATCGCTAATAATGTAAATGTTCTTTCAGAGTAATCTTGAAAAATAAGTATCATATTTGATCAATGCGAGAAAAACATACGGAAAGAAAATAGATTAGGAAGATCATATTTTATTAAGTTTGGCATACAATAAGACATAATGAATATAATAATAAAAAAATCATGTTATATGTATTTAATATGTTTTCAATATTCTTAGTGTAACAGATAAGTGTTTTATGTCAATAAAACAAAAACTTTTAACAGTTTATTTTAGCGTAGAAACATTAAACACATGCGAATGCAAATACTTTGTGGAAAACACCATCAAATAAAATTAAAAACGTCGCATATAAATAGTTTATAGGAGAATGTGATTGCGTCTAATGTAATTGAAAATTTATCACCCGATAAACTTCTTTATTACTTCCAGTATTATATAAGAAAAAAATTAAAAAATACCACTGAATTATTACTCAGTATAGACTGTTTATTAAGCAACAATAAGTTCATTTGACTTTATTTTTTATAGATTTAAAGAATTTATTCATAGAAATATCTTGTCGAAACAAGATACTACAAAAATAACAGTAAAACATTTATTTCAACCCATCGAGTATATCGAAGAAAATAAAAATTGAATCTCTTCAAAAGTTACATTCTGTCAACCTACAATGTTTTGTATCGAAAATCCAGAAAGAACAATTAAAAAAGAGAGCGTAAAAAGTTGTGTGTGCAATAATTAGGTGGTTATATAAATTATAATTTAATTGTTAAATTTATTAGAGATATCTATAATAGTTTTCAAACTTCTACATATTGACCAAATATTTATCTAAATATAATAACAAATTTAGAAAAATACTTAGTCATATTCATCTGACCAGATTCAGTGTTCTGTCTCTAAATCAATGTTTGTAATCACTTTTCGTGATTGATGTAAGAGATAAATCAATGGTTTTAGTATAAAAACATCCACATTATTAAAAATAGTGAATATTCGGTTAGAAATGACAATTTATGTTTTTTTGACTTTCATATTGGGTAAAATTTATGAATTTGAATTTACCCTATTTTTAAAATTAAATAACTCAAGTTTGGGTCTAAGTGATACTTTGAGGTTTTCGAATTCCCGCTCTTCGTGAAATAAAACGTGTAGAAATTTCATATTTAAATGCTCAAACAAGTAAAATGATGTACTAATTTGAAAAATACGCAAAAAAACTTACTTGCTTTAATTTGTTTCCATATATTAATTGAAGGCCTAAGTAATGATGTTTTTACGCTCTTACGATAGTTTGTAGTTTTTCGAGATTGAAGTAACTTGCACTGTAATTTTTAATATAAATGGAAGGTATTTTAGAGCATTGCATACGTGATATATGGGTTTTAAAAATAAAATACATAAATTTACCTTAATCCATTATTATTGGGAGTGAGAAACTATGAAAGTATAGGGTATTAGGGTTGACTACCCTTCCCCGAAGTCCTTTGTAAGAGATTTACATTTTTTAACTCTTTAAAACTAATTATAAGGGACGTAAATGGTGAAATCTTAATCACATGACGAAAGCAAGCATTGTATTTACAGCAATCCCCCATATAAGAAAGAGGTTGTGTTCGTTGTAATTTGTGATAATAACAATCACATAAACATAGAATTCATTTTTTAAATGAAAAAACATAATGTTCAAAAGATTTAATGTTTTTTGCATAGTAGAAATTTTATAAATGAAGGTTGGATCCACCCTTGATTTTTGAATTATATTTTCGTTCTAAAAATACAGGTCTCTTACCCAATACCCATGTAATTTAATCTACACGCTTATTAACAAGCTCTTTGTAAGATTAATACTGATATTCAATATTTTAGCTAATTAAAACAGTTTTTTTTCCAAAATTGTTCCTTTGATATTTGATATTTTTTATATATCAGTGATATTCCAACAACGAAGCAAAGATATCTTAAAACAGAGAAAAATATATGAGAGACTTTGTGAATTAAAATGATATCCAACAGTTTTGTAAAAAGCTGCAGGGCCAGCAAACCGTTAATTTTGTTGACCATTATTGATATATTAAAAAACATTTACCATCAAGTAGTTTTATAGTAGCAACGTAAATAGCAAACAAAAATTTATAAATTGTATTTAAAACGGTGAAAGTGCACAACACAAAACAAAATGCGATCACTCCATTGCGATCAATGCCATTTTTCTTTGTAATAATTTGACATAAATATACATATTTATGTAAAAAGAAAAATTACAAAACCGTAAATATTTAATTATTTGCTCCTTTTTGCATTATTCAAGCAAATGGCATATTGTTATTTGTTGCAACTAATGCAGAGAAAAATAGATAAAGTTGAAAAATAAAGCAAGCATATTGGTGTTCTATTCAATCTTTGTTCCATTAATTATTAGTTTTTTTGAGACAAATAAATTAAACATAAAATATTTTTTTATACAGTTTCCTGTTTTAAATCGTTTACTACCATAGATGACAAAAATGGGCAGCTGGTAATTATTTAGAAACGTTTTATCTTGAAATATAAAACATCATTTAATTTTTTTTTTGGACGACGGTTTTGTTTAAGGAGCACTGTTGTAGGTTGTAAGTAAATGAAAATTACAATTAATTACAACAAAAGGAAATTTAATAACTCTTTATATCAAAGCAACATTTTTGTTGACTTCAGAATGTTGTCAAAGCTTTTGATTACAAAGTCGCATTGCTCTTGTTTCTAAGGCACACTTGGAAAATTTAATTTACACGTCTTGTGTCATAGAAAATAAAAATGTTTTTGTAACATCCACGCTGTTATTACGCTAAGGGGTGTGACTTTTAACTGGAATTCTCGCTCACAGCACCTACTTTTGTCTGCCTTACCTAATATTTGGTGAAGAAACCAAAACGACATCTTCGACCATGAATTAAAATTACAGAGTAACAAAGTAAAAGAATTTAAAAAAATACAGTAAAAATTGAAAAAGTGTCAAGGGAAAAAAAACACTTGTCATTCACAATTAAATCTCGTTAAATATTTCTTCAGAATTTTCGATGGTTCCTCTGATACTTTGAGGAATTTTATTTTTAATATAATTATGTTTAAATTTTTTATGTCAATTACTGTACCTTTATGAAAATGACCTTCCAATTAGGACACCCAATCTCGGACCCTGTTTATCAATTCTGGGATTGGTAATTAAGTGTAATTTCTTGTGTTAAATTTATACATTTAAAATTTAATTTGTGTTCATTATTGCTTTAATTGAAATCTTAATATGATTAATTATTTTTTTTGGGCATTGGAATAGTTTTATTTGTTGATTTAAAATCAGATAGTCATTTACAAAAAAAAAATAATGGTTAAAATAATTTTATATTATCTATTGCATTATTATGGTAGGTTTTACCATACGGTATCCAAAAAGAGGACATGTCCTTCAATTTTCTTTAAAGTATTGTCCTCCATTTAAAATTGGTTAAGAACAGCTGTTACGAAATATGAGAAAGAGGCATACATTTATAGTAATTTAATAGGTATTATAAAAATACTATGAACATTACAAACCGAGATACATATTACAGTTAATCAGGAAGTTTAAATTTGATATATGAATTATTTTTTAGTATGAATCCCGAAATCCTGGGATTGGAAACCGTACTCCCAATATAAAATAACGAATCATCAATTTATTTGATAAAATTATAAATAAACAGTTTATCATCATGCCATACACTTCTTTGTGGAAATTTATATGTGAATCCTAAAAAAATACATTGTTCTAGAAGAAACCGTTTGTTTCTCAGAAAATAAGCGTGTTTATCATATGATAAATGAATACTTCAGTGAATAATGTTTTTCGTAAATTTTATTCAACTACACGAAGAGTGCAGCCACCTTTATTGTGAAAAACACTTTAAAAACAAAATTTCAACAGAGGCAAAGTGTGGAGTACGATATTTAAAGTATGTAATTCAATCTGAAGACATTGTCGCCCTGTGTGGATTCAACAAACATTAAGATTTTATCTTCTTTCGCCACTGCTCTTGTTGTTGTTGTAAATACGTGCTCTTTTCGGATGCCTGTATTGTGAATGGTATTGTTTGCAGTATAAATTCAACTTATGCTATCTTTTTAAACAAAACTTGTATTTTTTTTAAATCCAAATACCGAACAGATAATAATTATTATCAGATATTTTGTCTTCGATATTTTTATTTTTAGGTGGAAAGATATGCTAAGAAATAAAGAGAATAAATATGCATTGTAAATATTCCTAATTACAAAAAAATACAAGAGAACAGTTTAAATGTGTTAAAAGAGATTTAAAACTGAGTGAAACTGGTGTTGTATTTTTTAAAACGATTCATTGTTTTTCACCGCGTGTGTGTTAGTTTTCTCGCTATTTGCTGTAATAAATTTACAAGTTTGCCACCCGTATATAATTATGTGCTCAGTGTAAGCGAGAACGGTTCTTAAAATTTGTGGATTAATCTTATTCAGATGCACATTATATCGTATATTCAGTTTTTGATTTATTTATGGCAATATCCGTAAATTACCATGATATTCACGACACATTTTATAGATTACACCGCGATTTACTAGTGACCATAACGTACGCGTTGGAAGGTATTTCACGTAATTTGAATGCGAAGGGAAATCTAAGCTTTCGCCTGGGCAGCCTTCCCGTGAAAGGGTAACTACTGGCTAGGGTCAGCTGTCACATTGACTTGATTGATGTTTCGCATTAGATGCGAGGATTGGTCACATTAGCAAACCGCTATTGCCACGCGTTTCTAACTACATGTGGCTATATGTCATCTGACAGATAAGGGCTGGCCTCAAATGTTCTAAAGGGAGTTAAGTCAGTCTTTGATGAAAATGGCTTTTTTCAACGCTAATAAATGGGAGAGATATGTCAAGATATTATATTCATGTGAATCATAAACGTTTAAATAACATCTTGGAGATGATAAAATTAATGACAGTTATGCTGCTTAAATTTGATGTAATTTGTAAATGTTTCTTGTAACTAAATATATAACAAACTTTACATTTTATACCTCTCCAAACACTAAATAATGACAATTTAATATGATTATTACTTACGGATGTGTTATATAGAATTATCATAATGATAAATAAATTACGTATTTCTCTTTTATCAATAAAAACTAAGACTAAAAAGAAAACGAAACTTAGTGACATATGATAAATTGCTATACAGGCTTTTCAGCTAAATTTGTATATATCTATGAAAGTAAATACGTCATATGTCAAAAAGTACAGCCATGTAACCGAAGATCAATTTTTGTGTAGTCACAATGATGTCTTTTTTGTAATTTAAACTTATTTTAATAGCTGAGAAAAAATACTTAAATCGATGTGATACATATAATGTTTTGTGTATCTGAATAATGTTATATTTACAAAAGTAATTCTCATTTTGGTAGAATAAAACTACATATTTCAATTTTCATCGATGTAGGTATATTAAAAATTGTATTAATAATTCGTCACGATATGTTATTTTACTATTACGAGTAATTTTATTTATCATTCTACCCGATATCTGAAGCACACTTTTGCATAGTTTATTTACACACAAATCATACATTTGTAGCCCTTCAATTAACATAAAAATCACTTTCAAATGTTTTGTAATGTTTTAAAATAATGAAACATAATATATATTGTTTTATTTCAGAGTGAAGACATAGCAATGGCTGCCTACAAATGCGAATGGTACTGTAGTTCAGATCGTTTTAAGTCGTCAATACGATTGATGATTCTCAGAGGGCAGAAGACGGTTAAACTCACAGCTGGCAAGTTTTATATTGCTTCTCTCGAAAGCTTCTGTACGGTAAATAAACAAACATATTTTTATTCATGTAGTGGTCGTCCATAGTTTAATATGTATAATGACATTCAGTATAAAATATCAATAGAAATGTTGTTATAATTATATATTTATTTTTATTGCTACAAATATCCATATCGTCATGCACATGCATAAGCTTTGCAAAATATTTTTATCCAGATTATTGTCTGTTGAATGAACGTTTTATATTACATAAAAAAACGAAGGTTCATTAAGTCATTATCTGAGATCAATGACAAATTTTCAAATACATTTCTGTACTCAATAATATATATCTATATAACAACGAAATTGCAGAGATATATACAAAATGCATTTTGCTTTATAACATTTAATTTTTTTCTATGAAGAATAAGATTTTCTTAAATTTTTGCTATATGCCCTGGAGAGAATAATAATAGCAGATACAATTGAAAAAGCCAAAGATTAAATAAAATAGAATTCATCTAATCAATTACCCAGAAAACTAATTTATTTTTTATATCTTTATTGACAAGTTTTCGATTTTAGGATTTCGTGATCTAACTTTGAAAAGGTTCTAATTGTACTTGACCATGTTTTGAGAAACGAACGTTTGAGGTTTTGACTGACCTATTTTGTATTTTGAAGGTAAAAATGTATTTTTAATTAGTGAGATATTTATATATATAAATATTTTACTAAATATTATACTTCATATATACTTTGAATGTATGAACGAATTCAGCTAATTTTCGTCAATGACCACATCGATAGAACAATAGAAGTAAAGGGTAAAACACACACCAACCATCAAGCGAAAAATGTTCGACATGACGTTAAACTCTTTTCAAAAAACTGTGATTTGTATGTTTTAGATGATGTTAAACAGTTATATCGATTCATAGAACCGTATAAAACAAATTTATGAAAAAAAAATTGTGAATAGAACTCCAGAATACTGCTAACTCCCTCGTTGAAAAATATATGACTCTGAAATCAACGCATATGGTAGAATGTGGTTAATACAACATTTTCCAATCAAAAGGTCATTTTAGGCTAAAATGTTAGTTAAAATCTTTTCAAAGTAAGGTAACGATTTCATAAAAATGAATAATTTTCAACACCATGTAAATTTTTTTTTAAATGAAAATGATCCGCTGAATATGGAAAAAGGGAGTAAAATTTTGATACGGTAATTTGTGGCCATTTATGGACATTAATATTAATTAAAAAAAACCATTTAAGGTTCACGCCCTCATTTTAAGAGATTTATATTCCTACAACGTGTCATTATACTAAAATTATCCACACATGATATATTCCGTTTCTTATTATAAAAGTTTAAAACGAACACTGAAATTCAGCATCACTAGACATAAATATTAAACGTTTAAATGGTATTCAGTGTTCGAAACGAAGGTTACCGTCTGCTCCCTCTGTAGTCTGTCCACCATTAAATTATATGAAATATTTTATAAAATATTAAAGATAAACCCACCTCCCGATATTTATTCACACCCGTGGTAAGTAGCACAGTAAAATTTCTTAGGAGCAAAGATCTGTGACTTGCCGTTTAGAATTTAAAAAAAGTACGTAAAGGAATAATTAATCTACGTATGATGCTACAAAACTATTAACTTTATTGTAAGTGATTTGTGTTTTAAATAATAAACGAATAATAAGAACAAAGCAAGTTAACTACGTTTTCTTTAAAATTAATAATTATATTAAAAGATAATGAACCTAAGTTTATGTCAAGAACATAAAAAAATCATAATTTACTTAGACATTCAGTACAAAAACAAATTATGATAAATACGTTCACATAAACTCCTGATTTATTTGAAACAAGTACTATAAAGCAGTTATAATTGTGATTCATATCTTAATTATAGAATTAGGGTTTTAGCTCAGTAGTTGATTATAAATTTTAATCTAGATGTGTTTTAGAAAGTTTAAAAGTCTTCTAAGCAAAGTAAAATCTGTCAAACATTTTGTTAGCAAAGTAAAGTTAGTTTTAGATCTCCATCAAAGATTGATTAAAGATGTCAATTTCATTTAGCGAATGATGAAAACAGGAACTCGCCGAAACAATGCAAGTAGTAAATTTGTGTATTCAATGTAAACATGTTTCCAATAATTTGATATAAAGTTTTGAGTTCGGTAATATATTTATGTTGCCCGCTACATTTTACCGAAACTAACGAATAAATTGCAGTAGAACAGGCAAATACAATATCTACAAAATACATCTCAATATTGATAATATGTATTTTTGTTTAAAACCTTTTTTTTTAATCAGACATGACGATTGATTTCATATACTTGATTATGCATGTGAGAAAAATATTGGCTCGTATCGAAGAAAAAGATAAGACGATTCTTTCAACATATAGCACTTATTTTATAGATTTATTCTAGAAACCCATACGATTCCAAAAATTTACTACAATTACAGCTCTATTACTATATATATTATTATATATCTTAGTCCTCCGTCACTCTAAAAAGCGAGATTAAATGACTTGTCCAACATTATATTCCTTCAAACGAGTACTGTCAAAATACTCATTTACAACTTCATAATATGCACCATACTGAAAACGGAAATGGTTTTGTCTTTTTCTTATTTTTGTTGTCCTACAACTATGCTATTATAAAACTAATGAAATCTGTTCACTTTTCGTCTAGGAAACGTTTAAAACATGCTGCTTCAAAAACAATGCTACTGTAGTAAGACTGTTTTAAGACTGTATTCATTTCCACAAGCTTTCAATCCATTTGTAAAAAAGTTTCGAGTTCAGTTCAATACGTTTTAATATCTCAAAACTGCGATGAAAATCGCTTCGATGAGACGTTTACGCAGACCGAATCCAGGCCAACTTGAAGAAGCAAGAAGTGCTCAACTATATTGCACTCTATGGAGTCTGATTGTCCAATCTCTGTCCGCATAAAGACAAAACGAGAGATCCCGTCATTTTGTGCACCGTTTCAAAATTCTACTCCGTAAATTTGTGATTCACTTTGAAGATCAAGAAGTCGTTAAACATTTGCGACTGGATGAAGAAAATATTTTAATGTCTGAGCGGAGATGGAATTTCTTTGTCTTGCTCACTGGCATTCTGTGCAATGTTGGAGTTATTGAATTGAGCATTCCACATTTTTATATCGTTGATAGCATTGGAATGTTTTTTGTTGACATGGTATGTCGTGTTAGGTACTAAGTACTTGTGCGTTGAGTATTTATTGAAATGTGTATATCGTTACATTAATAATATGTACATTCCATCAGCGTGTGGTTGATATATCTCTATCACACAACCTCACTTGTGTATAAGTAAGTAGAATAGAAGAGCAAACGCCAGCATGCCCTTATATCTCGCTCGCACCTTTCACTTTACATGTGATTGAGCGAGAGAGGCAGACATTATAGGGACGCGTATCGTAAAAGGTTAAAATAAACGTTTTCTTTTTAAACTAAGTAGGAAGTAAATTTACAGTATAAAATCATCGCATAAATTAAGATTTTAGACTATAAATTGAGAAAGTAGCTGACATGGTATATTTTACAACGCTAATGATGTATTTTAATAGATAAACGAATTTCAAATCATAAACCTGCACGAATTAAAACTGTTGCAGCTGTGTGGTCACTTGCAATCACACTCAGAACGTTGCTAAGATGGTAAATTTTTGAATCAAATATTTATAACATATATTTAAATATTAACAGGATAATATATTTTTTTAAAGCATTATCAACTGATCGTCACGAGCATTATCAGTTGATAATAGTCGTGATGTGAAAAACCAGTTATATCATTACATAAATGTGGAAGTAGTACAAACAAATTGTGTTTTATTTTTAAAATATAATGCATTTCCAGCAAGAATTGACAGTAACTAACACTCTAAGAGTCATAATAATTTTTCACATTTTAACGTATTTTTTTCCATTTTATCGAGATTTTACTGTATGTTAAAAACTTTAAATTATCCACGTTGAATATAAATAAATTTTATTATCTTATCTTATCTATATTGAATAATTTATTAGCGTTACAAACCAAAGCTATCAAGATATGAACTCAATTAAAAATATCTTCTCAAACTATTACAAAACCTATTCATTATACATCAAAATCTATTAGACGTGGTGAAATAAAGTTGCGTCGTATTATATATTTTTGTAAGTTTGCCAAGATACAAACAAACATATATTTTCTTAGACACAATGAATAACGGACCGTGGATGAAAACAAATAATAAAATACGAACGGTCCTAAGAGAAATCAACAAACTTGTTTATTTTAGACTATTGACATACGCCTTTGTTCATATTTATCCGAGACTTATTTAATCAAACTATGTTATATTAAGTAACGAATGAGATTCTGCTTTTCAGTATATCTTATTTCCGTTTGAAACCCGAAGATTTCCGCTTTGTGACTCTGTTACGGTCTGTTAGTAAAACTGAACTTCGTTACGAGAAATTAATCGTAATGCCTATAAGAAACAATGGTTTAACGCAGTGTGAAAAACCAATGTTATAAATCTACAAAAAGAATATCTCGTTTAGTAGACATTATCTACGTAATCACAGCTATCAATTTCATGCGCATCTTTATTTGAGACTTATTCCTTAAGATTATGGAGATTATTAATTTTATTCATACCATATTATTACAAAGAAAAATGTTTTTCGAGTTTAATGGTTTGTTTTTATAGAAATTGTATGATCGATTGCAATCACACGATGTTTTACATCATTTCACATTTTACTCGCCGACGGTACAAAAAAGTACCACGTCAAAATGAATCCCATTAAATATACCAGGGTAAATATTTTCCAACTTAATCTATGACATTACTTATTTAGAACTATTTTGAACGCAGGGCAATTTTTAGTTTGATTGAGAAGTCAGAAAAATTGGTCTAGTAAAATCGTGATACTTTGAAAGATGAAACATTGATCGTTATTTTAATTAGCTTAATTAGTTTGAGAATGAAACTGGCAAATGCTCCACGGCGTCTTTCTAATATAATAACTTTAAACAAGCATTTCATAAAAATAATAATGTGAAAATTAATCCTAAATTTTGCGTTAAATATTTTCGATAGATTCGGCGGTAACTTTGTGGAAATTCATTATTAATATAAAATTTGCTACTGGTTGCGTTACTAAATGTGACACATATCCAGACTAACTATATCTCAAGGTTATTTATTTATAAATTTAACAATGATTCCAATTCCCAACATAAAAAAAAGCGTGCGGTGGGCTTATTTCTTTCTACTGGACGTGCGGAGGGGGTAAGACACAAACGATACTAATGGTACTAATTACCATAGCACTACTAATAACAATGTTAATTACTAGTGAACATTTCACCACGTGTCACATTTAGAAACAGCCAGTGGAATAACTATGTTATCACTTGATTTTATGATATTCGGTTAAAATTGCTAATATCACTATAGTGCAAAAGACAATATATATTATTATAAACTTTCATTGACTAACATACAGCAATATTAAAAATAAAATTCAACAAAACAACAAAACAAAATTCGAAAAACAATCAATATCAAAATGTTTATTTGTGACGCTTGTAATATTAAAAAATATATATTTTGAATAAAACAAAAAACCGTTGGCACTTTGATTTTCTATTTTACATTTTTCTTCAACTTTATATAAATTCATAGGTCAGCTTCTATAACTTTTTGTAGCCTTTGTTATAATAGTTACAAAGTTATCAATTATTTACTGAAATGAATGTTCAGGAAGTATACAAGAAAAAAAACGAAAAAATAATTACATGGTAATATAGTTAGATAGGATATGGAATCGACACACTTAACTAACACTCTAAAACAGGGCATAGAAAGATCGACTATCAACTATTTCAACTCAATCCAACATCTTTTATTCTCTCGAAGAGAGTTGACAACCAGTTATAGTAAAATTGATATCTGTTGAGATGCTTTCTATGTAGTGCATATTATCCGTATTGATAAAGTATGTAGTTAAAAGCTTTTTCATTAGTTGGTCCATCGAGAGCCTTAAGTATTTATCATATTATTAATGAACTGAGAATAAACTAAATATGTATATTGTGTTCAATGGATATAAATATTGGAATTTAAATTCTGTAACAACAGAATGTTGTATAAATGAAAAAAGAATAAACACCTTTTATTTCTTTGTATAATCTTTTAAAAAATAAAACACAATTCATTTGTACTACTGCCGCATGTTTATAATGATCAAGAGCGGTTTCTTTCATCACGAACATTATCAACTAATAAAAATACAAACATAGTAGGCCTGTTTATATAAAATTGAGTGTTAAAAATTAAGGTATATAAAACAATTGGTTCATGAACTAAGACAAGAAATTACTGATTAGCAAACAAATTATACATAAACCAAATAAAATGTTAAGAGCCTCTTACAAATCAATCAATACTAACCTGAAATCACAAACGTAGTTACATTAAGAGTCCATTAACTGAGTAAAAAAAATTAATGACATTACTGATGCATTAAGCAAATAGCTGTCCGGGGCGTAGCGAGAGCGATCAGCTGACCACTAGTCCTGTTATAGCCCTATCCGTCTATCAATACTCTCTTCGAAAAAAATATGGGTTGAGGAACTGAGTAACAAGCAGATCTCATAGAAAAATTTTGTTGAGATGCCTCCATTAGGAGACCATATGATCCACATTGGGAGTGGACATGGAAAAAAATTAAATCAAAATTTGACTGTTTTGACTTAATGATGAGGTAATGTTACTCGGTGGACGCTTCATAATTTACCAAATACCCAAGGTCATGTCTATTCAAATGGCCAAAATACATTCTGTTTTAATTTTTTTTAAATAAAGCACAATTAATTTGTAATACTCCCACATGTTTATAATGATTTAAAATAAAATGTCTTTCCACCAAGAATTGACAGTTAACACCTTAAAAGTGACTTTGTATAATCAATACTAGGTTCGTTAAAATACCCTTTTCCAGCTTCTTCCCAGCTAGATATAAAATAAACCAAAATGTAAAATATTTTTATTTCATCTTACGTGAGAAGCAAGCGTATTTTTATATAAGAGGGCTGCTATAATAAAATAAAGATCACGCATAAAACGAGTTCTTTTTCTGTTTTCAGATTTTAAGCACATCGGGAAGCTATTTTACTCTACTGACAACTATCCACGAGGGAGACGACTGAATATTTTACCTTGTCAAGTAACAGTGATTCTTTAGTGACAAGAAAAGCTTTTAAGTCACAAAACAGCTTTAGAAATCTTAGAAAATTGTTAAACTTTAACACTTTAGCAGATTAATAATACACTTTAGTCATACCTGTCCGATACGAAAATAAAAGAAAAAGAGCCCAGCCTATTGTATTTTTAGATGACATAAACTGATATATTTAGTAAAAGTATTGACATATTTATAAAAAGAAAAATATTATTATCTTTGATAGAGTATTATATTTTCTTCAACAATCATGATATTTGTGTCATAAAGTTATAAAACTATGAGAAAATTACTAATATGAAAAAATATAAGTAAAAAGCAATATTTACTTGGTAGAATTCAATCGTCATAGTTTAGAAATAACTATGTATACAGCTTGGGATTTTTATCGAAAAACTATAGATGATGGCGTCCGTGGCGCAGTTGGTAGCGTCGTGGGCTACGGCTACGAATGTCTCGGGTTCAATTCCCGTTGTGGACAGTTTTCATAAAATAATATTTCAATAGATTTATGGATTTCTGTCCCTCCTCACCCACCCATCCCATCCTCACGGAGCTTAACGAGAGTGATTAGCTAACCACTAGTCCTGTCCTGGCCCTATCCTTCTATCCTCTACTTTTTTCGATAAAGCGTGGTTAGGCAACTGAGTAACAAAAGTTCTCATAGAAAAATTCTGTTGAGATGCCTCCATTAGGAGACCGTATGCTCCAAATTGGGAGCGAACATGAAAAAATAAATAAATGGTGACATTGTACAATGAATGAGGATTATTATACACGTGAAAAAAAATTGATAGCTTGTCGCATAGCTATAAAAATATTACTTATTTTACACCTTACATTTAAATACAGTAAAAAGTGTTTATTTGTATACTTACTTTAGACAATATATTATCATTATGGCACCTGAGTTGCTGAATTCAATAGAGGCATATTATGTAAAGATTACATTTTGAATATTGAATAAGGAGGACCTTCTTCTAAAACTTTAAAATGATGCTAATGCACAAAAACAGCTCGATTTCGAAAACTAGAACATGGAAATTTTAAATCGATATAGTTTTTTACGTGTTATAATATATCACTACATATTCAGCCATAAACGAAACATATACTGCAATTGTCAAAGATTTTTCATATTGATTGCTTTGGTTAACGATACTATTATACATCGAATAACTCAATAAAAATGGAATTTAATTACTTATGCAGAAATCCTGCTTATTGTTTCATTGTTACATCACACAGTAAATATCTTTAGGTAATTGTTTATTAATGATTAACGTATGTATTTCAGAAACTCGTATCACAGTGTATTTTGTATGTAGTAAATGTTGTATTTCATTGATTATAAAAGTTAAAAGAGTAAAAGTTCTATTACAATTTAAAATTCAACGACTCACTTTACTCTGGTTATCTGTGATATATATATATATAAAAACATTCTCCGAGTATGCACTTTAATCTCATAATCTGATAGTGTTGCAAGTGGAAGAAAACTCATATCCGTAGAGAGCGCTTCCTGGGAGTATTCGGGACACCCCTCAATTCATGCTAATGCTCTATCTGTATGGACCGATTCAAAATAATCTTGTTATAGCGAGGCGCTACTACAGTGTATTTGCTCCACTAGGTCGTGCCTGGGTACTTTGCAACTGTGCTTGCATGGAGCACTGTGGTTCATGAATATGCAACGTTATAGCTTAACTGATATTCGTAATTATTATTAAAAGAATAAGCTTCTTATAAATTAGATTAAAAAATGACCAACTTTCCCGTATTTTAAAAGATATATATTCATTTATTCAATGTTTCAATGAGTAATACAAGTTTGTCGCCTTTTTGAAAGATGTGTGGCCACACTTCAAGCTTAATTAAGATAAAATTGTGATAAAAGTAATGACGACAGACTACTATAAAAGATAAACGTATAATATGTTGTTGCATTTTTACTATTTTTATATTATTGTATTATTAATCTTCTTGCAACGATCGACTACATGTGTCTCCACGATTGGTCGATGTGATAGTCATTCTTAATTTAAGGCTACTTGAAAAAAAAAACAACAACAAGATTTCTTCCGAATCCACACTTTACGTAAAACAGAAGCATTCAAGTGAAAACAGGAGGACTCCATAATATACCAGTATTTGATATTTTGATACAGATTGTTTTTGAAAACATCATCTCACAAGGCATTAATTGAATATTGAAGAGAAGGTGTAGTGTATTAGATTAATTCAAAGGTTAATTTAAAAAAAACGACATATAAGAATGTATATCTGTACATTTTATTTCCATGTCCGTTCCCAACGTGGGGCAAATGTTCTTCTAATGGAGGTATTTCAACAGAATTTTGTCTGTGAGAACTGCTTGTTACTCTGTTGCTAAACCTCTCTTTCTTCGAAGAGAGTAGGGATAGAAGGATACGGCTTGGACAAGACTAGTGGTTAGCTAATCGCTCTCGCTACGCCCCGTGAGGATTGGATAGGTGTGAGGGAGTTTTAGATATCACAAACACTCAGACTACGAACAAACAATCCATAAATCGATTAAAAATCAATTTATGAAAACCGTTGGCACCGGGAATTGAATCCGAGCAGCCGTAGCCAACGACGCTATCAACTGCGCCACGGAAGTCGACACTTAGCGACACAGAAACGGTATGTATATTTTGCGATACAGAAATGAATTGTCTGTAACAACTGTATGGATTTTATATTCTTTCTTGAACACGTACAGGTAAAATAGAAACCACTGTTATGTACAATATTATAATATAGTTTTGTACTTTCCTCCCGCTGTATTGCTTGGTCAAATTTATGCAATGAAAGGTCCGACGAAATAATAAACGCTTTTTAGGTAACACCTGTTTTACCTTCAGCCGTGTCTACTCTTGTTTTGAATTTCTATTTGCTACACAATACAAACGTCAGAAACAGCCTTAACAAAAGTCACAGGGGTGAGGGTTAACTGTTCTCGGCGAGTTTAAGCCGTCGAACCATGCATAAGCACGATAATGTCCATACAACGCCCACAAAGGTCGAGCAAACCGAAACAAAATGTATGAAAAACAAAAGATTAAAGGTTTCATAACAATTGAAAGTTCAAACAATACTTATTTAGTTTGCGGCTATATTTCATTGCATAAAGCAATCTCTTATTACATGTGTTAATATTAATGGTTTGCCGCAAAATTTTGGATAGTTCTTGTTTGAACAAATTAGTTAGTGAAATTGGGTTTACAAATTATTTTAATAATAGTCTTATCAATCCACTCATAAAACACAACTTCGTGTACTCCGAGGAAGATAAAGATTTTCGTATTTTTTACTTCTACTTATATAAAAAAAAAACCATTTGAATTACCATGTTTCTTCAAATCACGAGCATGTGAGTCATATATAGAATTGAATAATAATCTGAGAGATAAATTGACGCAAAAAAGTAGTTGACGCACAGGCTATATAGTATATTGTTAGATGTGGGACAAATAAGCTCGAATAAAAAAAACGAAATTAAATTTGAACGTGGTTTGATCATCCGATGCGCGTTGAAGTATCGCGCAGCAACGCTACTCAAGGAATGAAATCATGACTGGTTCCAGTAGCCACCATAGTTTAAAGCACACTTGAAATTTATGGTAAACCAGAAAAAAATTTTGAATAATGAAATATGTATTTTTATTAAACAATTGGGTTACCATTACTTCAATATATAAATCACGTACTTATCTTTTATAATGACAGTCGCGAAAACCTAAATATTTTATTAATTTTACCCATTTATTTTTTAATTATGTTTAATAAGTAGCTATATATATTCATGCAATTCTTCAAGCATATTCAAATACCAAATTATGTTTGGACTGAAAGTAATTGTTTCAGTAAGTATTAACATGGACAAAATATTCAAAAACATGTATAAATATTCATAAGTGTAAATAAATTCGTGTTTGCAAACCCGTTTTTTGTATGCAAAGTAAACTAATCTCGTTTTTAATCAATTTCCTTTCCATATCAAACATATTTCCATAAATTAAGCCACTATCCGATATTCTCACTGGAGACGTTTCAGGTTGAATAGCGAATGAGATTTAGGCTCAGCAGCACTCTGATTATTAGAGATGAGTAAGATCGTAAATTTAATATTTTGAATATCGTGAAAGAAAAGGAAAAAATTCAAAATATTGATTTGTATTGAAAATACATTTTATTCACAGTATTAAGACTGTTTTGTCAATCAAAAGTTATCCTCATCATTTTTAGATAATATTTTATGATCTAATAATTTGTTATCTCAGGTTTTTTATATAACAAATTAATTTTCCCGTTTTTGATGTTGTAATTTAAAGGAGAATGTATTACCTTGTTTTAAACTAAAGCAGAACTATAACCACAATTATGCATAAATAATTAAATTTTATTTAAAAATACCATATCCTTGTTTTGGTTACAAATCAAAATTGTACAACCCTTTTATAGGTTATATTAATACAATTTTTATAAAATTAGGCATTGCATACAGATAGAATCAATTATGTTAATCTTCTCACAAAAATATCAGATATTATATTCAATTTATAATGTTGTAGTGACATTAAGCCGCAAACTTTTTTAAACTGATGTAAATTCTGGGTTACGTTATAAGTTATTATGAATACGGTTAACTATTTTTCAAAATTGAATGATATTGTAATTCAAGATTTACATTATACAACTATGAAAATAGGTATAAACCTTGTTATTTGAATACGTTTTTTAAGTTTACGGTTTTATATTTTTTAATGTAAAATTTTATGCTAATGAAAACATGCTGAAAATTTTTTCGTTTTATATCTTTTGAGATGCTTAAGTACAACCTTTAAAGGCAAAGTTAGGACCTAGCGACGAACTTTACATATCAAGAAACAATAAACCCATTCATCTTTCGTGAGTTATACGACTCGCGCAATGTTCGAATGGAAACAAACTCAATTATTGTTACTACTGGTTGAGCCAAGAGTAATGATCGATTGTCGTTTTGAATTAAGCCACAGACGTCACAGAGCACGCTTTCTCCTAGACATGTACAAAAACATACGAAACACTGCTACAAAATTCAATTACGCTTTGTATTTCGCAATCTCGATTTACTTTTTGCACGTTCCATATCATTCGTGAAAGATTATAAAATACGTTGAAGTAATTTAATTTTGTGATTTGTATGGTCACCGTGTTGACTACGAATATAGAATTTCAAAAGAATATGTAGTACAGCTTATTGTCAATGTAATAGATATTTTTATTCATGATAATGTCATCCCCAAACTGAACGAAAAATCAATTTGATTCCTTGCCATGACTTGAAACAGAAACCATCTGATCGTTTTATTGAAGCTCCAATGGGTAGACCACAGAGACTGACGAATACTTGATTGTTCAATATTATGGATAAGATTTTTGTTAAATATGCCAATGAGGAAGTAGTTAGCAAAAATTAGAGGACTATTTTTAGTTACTGCGTTAGAAAGATTGGTTATTATCCAATCAATCAGTTTTCCTATTGTAATGAGTGTGAAGTGTAAGTCTCAAAAAACCTGACCTGATGCACGGGATAGAAGTTTAACACATTTGGTTGTCACAATGAATATTTTGAATATGGTCTCTCATAAATTTGAAATACTGATACGATAGATTAAACTGTAGTCCTATGTGCTAAGAACTTAGTGGTACCCTGTTTTGTTTTCATGATTCGATAAATCAAAAATATTTCTTTTACTCACTTTAAATCACAAAATGTTATCAATTCCCATGTAAAACTTATACATATAATAAGTTAGAAAAATACTATATTAATTAAGTGCTGATTAAAAGATCGGAGAAAGTATTAGTGGTATATGACGATATTTCTTATGAACAAACCTTTTCTTCGCTTTTTTACAAGCGCCATTCATCAGTTTTATTTTTTATTCTTAAGTTATGTTCATTCAGCATTTTATAACTCACAAATGACTTAATTCAAATTGAGTTAGACAAATTAATTCCATTGCTAGTCTTTAACCATTATCACCTTTAACCACCTTTATCGAATGAAATATGAAGTATGCAAATATGTTTAAAAATAGATTAACAGAATAAATTCTTAGTTATATTTTTTTATGAGACAAATTTTATTGTATTAAAATAAAACACATAACTCCAATTTGTATGCTTTTGGATATTGAAGTCATTTTAAAATAAAAATGTAATTTATTTTGATACAATTTATTCAAAACTCAATTTTACCCACCCGTTTATTTCAATGGAGGGCATTAAGGATGACACAGAGACAATACTTTCCAAAGTGTTTTTCGTTCGTTCGCTAAGCTCCTCATTTTTGAGAGAGTAAACATAATGATCAAGAATATTAAATTATTTAAATCACCTACATAAGTATAAAAGCTGCTACATCAGAAATAAATAGTGATTATAAGCCTGGTCCATGATTGAGTGGTTAATGTTGTTGGCATCGGTTGCTTTAGGTTTCAATCTTAGTACGCACTGTTTCACTAATTTTTCAATAGATTCCATCCCACCTGTCCGATCCTAAAAACGGAGAACAGCCAGAGCGATTAGGTAACTACTGGTTCTGTTGAAGCCTTATCCCTCTATCTCTAGTCTTTTCGAAAAAGATATTGTAGAAAATTTCTGTTGAGATAAGCTTTATTAGATGTCCATATGTTCCGTATTGGAAACGGACAAAGATAAATAATTATATATGTATTGGAAGTCGGCACTATGCTTAGATTTTATCTGATATTGAATGATATATTACATCAAACAGTATTTGCCGTCTAAACAAACATCAACATTATTTTTGGGATATAACAGAAATATTGACTTTGCTGGTTTTTGCAAGAATGATATTTAAAAATATGGTATTCAGTTAGAAAGCGGATTAATATTCAAATATTTGTAAAGTGTTTTTCAAAATCGATATTCATGCTCAACAGTGCTGATGATTGAATAAAAGCGTTATTTATTAATGTTGGATACATTAAAATTTGTGTAAAATTTTTATGTGAATTCATGAAACTGAAAAAACGAAAAGAAGCTTTTCCAATATTTATAACTGGCACGCCGCGCTCGGTACATTTCATGCTTCGAATAAAGTCCACCTTATTAAGCGGTTCTTCGAACTTCACTGAACTTTTAGCTTCATTCGCTCAACGAAATGAATTAACTTTCACATATTAAAAATCAAACTTGTACGTACTCTAGCCCCCCAATGTAAGCAATTTCAACAAGCTACTTCCCTTTGTTGTAGTACAAAAACGGCCAGCTGATCGTATCGCAAAGTTAGCGAAATCTTTTTAGGAAAGCTTTTTCATTAACGAAGCCGGAGCCTTTTTTGCTTATTTTGCTCCGATTCAATTTAAGGTTGTAACAACAAAAAGTAGTCAGGTATCCTGACATTTTAATCATTAACGTAATTATTTTTTAATGTCTCTCAGTATTTTTAAGTTGATTGTTTTTTTATCTCTTGCGAAAACTTTTTTAATGAGAAAATTTGATGATCGAATTCTGATAAGAGCTTTAAAAAGAGAGACATAAAAGTTCGCTTCCAAGTTTACAAAGCTTTTTTTTTCACGATGAAGTTGATGCTGTATATATGTTTTATAAAAAGCTTAATAATCATATCTTAACGAAACGATAATGGCTCGGATAACTTTCATTTCAAAATTGTAATGTAAACTTAAAAACTAGGTATTTAAAAATACGGCTCCATTTGAAGCTTCTTGTCCTTAGGAATTTTAAATAAAAAAATGATTTTATTTAACTCCAATATTGTAAAAATTTTCAGTTACAGAAAAAATTTACTTAATTTTACAAGAACTTTTTGAATCATTTCATATTGCACTATATATAGTAAAATTTTCCATACTATTTTAAGAATTGTAACTATTTTAATCGTGTTACAGTTTAATATAAAGTTCCAGACAGCTTTTAAATATAAGATTCTTATAACTATTTGGAATATTATAATGATAATTTTACAAAATCAATGCTCTATGTAAAGAATTTAAAGTTTTTATAAGTGACAGTAATATGGCCATTTAATTTCTTGCATGAATATAGAATTAAATTTCTAAAACGATCAAGAATAAATTTACAAGTTGATTACAACTTTATTCACTTCAAATTTATTAATATTGTATTGATAGGCTGATAGAAAGGGATCCGATTTATGTGTTGCGTTTCGACTTTTTAATAAAAAATACTTCTCACTTAATAGTAGATTCTCGATCTCCTGTGAAAGGGACTGCTGCAGACGAGCACGTAGACAGAAAGGTTTAAGGTACGTGAGAAAATATTAAATTCAGTAGAAAGACTAGTGGCTCCAAGAAAACAACTCTAACTTTTGTCCGGGAATAACTTTAAACAAAGCTGTTATAATCTTATTTCCTTTACACATAACCACGGAAAATAGTCTGCCAATATGACAGCGTTTGTATGAGACTGCGAAATAATGCTTTAGTACAACACATGCAAGTTGCTAAAATTCGTAGTAGCAGAGCTGATTTTTGTTAAAACTAAGATTTTTAAATTAAGTTTTTTGATTATTGCTATTTTTAAACATTTCCTTTATAATATTCTATTACCAATTACCAAGTACAGCAATTACTTGAAAGTATTTTTATTAGTTTCAAAGAATAGAATCTGTAATGTTTAATTTCAACATTTTTTTAACTATCGATTTCGTGCTATTATCCAACACTAAACTTATGTTTTATAGAATAATTAGTTTGTTATAACACGATTGGGTAACGATTAGCTCAATTTTTATTTCCTTATATTAAATTGAAAAATAAATATTTAGTTGATTCACTAAAAACTCCCTTTTAAAAATTATGTAAAATTGGTCGGAAATAAATATGCCTAGTCAAATCAGGAAATAAAAAAGTAAGAATTGTTCAAACGTATAAAAATTAAGTTACAAATATCATTTTATAATGGTGGGTACCATATAAACTTTAATTTAAGATGTTTATAAGTTTTACTGAATTCGTTAGAAAGAGTGCATTCATGTGTTTATTGTAAGCATTTTAAAAAATCAAACAATTAGATTATTCTTTGATATATTTCGCTTCATCAATCACTTTTAAAATGTTTACTGTCAATTCTTGGTAAGCAAAGTAGTCTTTTTATGATTTTCATGTTATCTGTTGATAATGCTTTGCTTGCGATGAGCAAAACCGGTCCTGCTAATTACAAACATGTGAAAGTAGTACAAAACATTTTCAACTTCACGTAAAAACTCGGTTCTGATATATTATGCAATCAATTTTCATATTTTTTACAACTTTGACCACTTATGTTTTTTTAGTCTGATGCTTTTGAATGAGTAAATATGAAATGATACATTTATCACACCTTGTTTATATTTTATGAATCGGTGTTGGTTTTGATTGGGTAAACAATGATGTGCAAAAACTACGGCGTCGATGTTTCCGCACATGAACCATCATTATTTGAGTCTTCAAATCCATGTTTATTTCGCTGAGTTGGTCGTTATTAGTTGTTTGTTAGTTTCACAAGAATAAGCAATCAGTACTTGCTTTATACACATTTTTTTAATATATGCTTTTCTATTATTACATGCAAACAATAAGTTAAGGAAAAGAGTGAAGATAAATCTTCACTCGTCACTCTTACAGAAGCTGGAGCATAGCTATTGTCGTAAAAATAGCAAATGGTATTATATTTTAATGTTACTGATGTAATGAATATAATTCACAAAAGTTTTCTCAGATGTATGTTTTTGGATAAAATATTAACTAGCCCTCAACGAAAAGAGACGGTAAATAAGGTTATTTTTATTAACGGCACGAAAAATGAAGATTCCTACAAAAAAACCTTCATTTATCTCTTTTACGTCCACATATTTCATATTGAAAAGCATTATACCTGAAGGCAGTGGAGTATAACACAATCGGGCGGTGAATAAGAGTTGAAAAATATAAATAAAAAAGAACGCGAGCTCGCCGCCCGCTGCGACAAAGGTTGGTGCTACGCGTTTTATTTGCCCCATAAATAATTTCCCGCAACTCTACCATCGCAATGTTTTTCCACTTCTTTTGCTCTTTTCTAGTTGTTTCACAGAGTTTCGTATGCCTAGACAACGTATCTTATACCGCTATCAAATGCTTAAATTACTCCAAAAATGACATATGCGATGTACATCTACTGTTGTCACATTTTTTTTGTACACACGCTACGTGAAAATTGAATTTAGCAGTCATAAAGAGCATTTGTCAAATGAAACGTGTTTTGCAATTGCATCGTATTAACATTGAAGTCTAAATACTGTTTGCCAATAGTCCAAAGATTTTATTAAATATTTCTTAGGATAACTTTCAATAAAATGGTGTGCATATAATAAAAAAGATGATTTGTTTGTACCTTCTAATCCTGGGATCAGGGATCCCGTTCAACTATTCAATCCCGTAATCCCGTAATTTTTGGATTCACTGTAAATGTTAAACAATAATTCATATATCAAATTAAAACTTTCTGATTAACTACAACATATACTTCAATTTTCTCATGTACATATTGTTGTATAATACTTATAAATGTATTGTGGTCTCCCTCCATCTCATATTTCGTAACAGCCGTTTTCAACCAATTTTAAATGGAGAAATAAGAATGAAGTGCAATCTTTTAAAGTGAAATTGAAGGACATGCCCTCTTTTTGGATACCATCTGGTAAAACCTACACTAAAAATGTATTAAACAAAATCAAATATATAGCTGTTTTTAAACTTTGTTTTTAAAATTGTTTTGCCTATTTTTTTGGAAACAGCTGCCTAATCAATAAAAAAACATAAAATGCAAAAAAAATAATAAATCGTACATAATTTCCAATCGAAACAATAATGGATATAAATCAAATTTTAAATGTACGATTTAACACGTTAAATTACACTTAATGACCAATCGTATAATTCAAGCAATTGAACTATGTATTCATAATACTGATATTACTGATGAATGAAATGAAAGCAATTACTACCGACACTTTTTCTATAACATTTGTGATAGTTGATCATTTTTAATCGTGATCGCTCATTAAAATTCATAAAACTTTGCTGATTAAACGGGTATTGATCTAATAAAAGGAGGGACGATAATTTCTTTGAAACTTTCCATAATAGTTCTAGAAAATATTTTCAATTTGATTTTAAATTTAAATGTTGTTTACAGACGTCATACAGAAACAAGTTGTATTTACTTCTAGAATTATAATTTAAGTGAGAAAGAAATGAAGATTAAAAACATTAACGCAGTGTGTTTTACTTTTACACGGTTGCGTGGTTCAGATAATATATTATGTTTTCATCACATGCATTCATGTTATTTGTTCCTGATAATGATGAATATTAAGAGTTGTAAGCAAACCTGTAATCCTTTCCTATATGCTTTGCTAAAAGGATCTATTTTTTTTGTTTCAGATTTGGATAAGATATTTTCGATCATATTTTTCTTCCAGCAATCTGAGATTTTATATACAACAGTTAAAATGCGTACAAAAGATAAGGTAGGCCATTTTATTATTCAAAGTAATCTATCGCCCAGATGTTCATTGGCAATGTCAAAAATATATGCGTTAGTTTTTGACTACTGAAATAAATAAAAGAAAATGTAGCTGCTTCCAAAAAATCTCTGCGACAACGTCGAATGCTTGTTTCCAAAGTGGCGACGCTTCCCATTGTCTGTGCATTGCAAGCCGCAAATACTTCGGGGTGCCCAAAGGCATTCAAATCCCCTTGCATTGGTCGAATAACTTTGCGTTTAATTGGTGAAATGCCGATCGCAGATGCAAGTCTCGAGAACAAAGCGTCGAAGCGCATTTGGAAGGCGTCGTTTTCTTCACCCCCGTTCGAACGCGGCAAATCGCGCTTTCGGAGCACAGGAAGTCCTATATCAGATGCCGGAAGCTGTCAAATGACTTACGCGCATTTTGTTGAGGCGATGTTTCCCTTCTGCGATGTGCTTTCGCTTGTAAAACCTTTTGAATAAAACGTCAGTATTATTTTTTTGCCTCTTTTAAACATTCCTTTCTTCCTTTAACGCAGTTTCATCATTTTTTAGAAAGAAAATTTTATGGAAGTGAATTAATTTTAAAAGAGACATTAAAAGTTTTATTCTTTTCTCGAGAAAATGTCCGTTCTCGGTGATTATTATATAAGTAAAAGTGTAAAGTAGTTTATCGAGATTACATTACTTTTTTAAAAGAGAAATATAATTTCATAATAACTACTAATACACATATTTCAGTAAATCTAAATTTACTTACACAACAACTCTTCACACCTTTATAATAACGAATTTGGTACATATCTCATGTATTCAAGTATTTTGTCTCAAATGATTCTTTTTGTGGTATCAATTATTTTTAAGGTGTTACATGTAAATTATTGGTGGAAAGGCATTATATTTTAAAAAATGAAACACAATTTTTTTGTACTGCTTCCAAAGAAACATGTGGAAGTAGTAAAAACAAATTGTGTTTCATTTTTAAAGCATCAATTTTTGTTAATTCTTTGTAGATGGGCATTATCAACTACATAATTTTATCAAATAATTTTATCATAAATTAATGTATTAAATATAATATATCAATTTTGTAGATATTTTATAACATCGCTAAGCCGTATTCGGTTTATTTATAAATCGCTCACGACTATCCCTATAGAATAATAAACTTCAATACTTCAAGTTTCATAATTAAACAGAATAATAGTAGAACCGATATCAATGTGAAATATGACACTGTGAAGATGAAACCAGATACTGGTTTGTTATCTAATGGATAAACATAAAAAAAATATTCAACGAATAATGTCACACTATTTATAGTTCAATATAATATAAATTATCAAACGAAATCATCATTGATCGAAACTTGCTCAGTTGCTAACCAAAACCACTACTGATTAATAATAAAACGTCGTTGAATTTATTATTGTTTTCAACTATTTTTATACTGAAAGAAATCAAAGAAATATATACTGGACAATTTTATAATAATACTTCATTACAAATCCAAGATTTCAAAATTTTGTGAGTATGTTCCAAATAATCTGTTTGAATAGGGTTTGAACTTCTTTTTGAATTTCTTATTGTCAACGTATCATTTAAAAATACACATTCGATAATCATGAGTTCAATTGCAATATTTTTCGTCATAAAATTAAGATGTGTTTGGTATGTTTGCTCAGAAAATTCATGAACCCTTATGATCCTTAAAACACTTCCTTTACTGACTCCCAAAAATATGTTCATTGGTAAAGTGTCTATTTTGTAGACAAATAAAACAGCACAATTTGGCTTAAATAAGAATTTAACACGAATTGTTTTATGTAAGGTTATGACATAGAAATAAATAAAAACAGAGGGACGTTTCATGTAGGTTTAAAGTTCTTTTTTAATAACGGCAAAGTAAAGGGTATTAATGATCTTTATGGATATAATATTTTCTTGATAAAGAAAAATAGAATTTTATTATTAATAACAAGCTGTAGTTCCTCGTGAGCAGACCATTAAGATAAATGTATAGTTATGATTTATGAGGCTGTCATAGAGATTTATCCTCAGATTGTATTAAGTATGCCTTACGAATAAACTTTCACCTCAGTTGTCAAGCCCACTACCCTTTCAGGTGTATTCGTAGCTAAGGGCGGATAAGGGCTACTGATTATATTAATAATTAACTGAATTGAATTTTGTATTTACGCTGCAATCTGCTCTGATAATATGTATTCAATGAAACTTAGTGACGCCTTTCAGTTATCCCAAAGTATTTTATAGAGGTTGTCAAATAATATCTTTTGAGGTATCAAATAAATTTATATACATGAAACATACAATTGAAATCGATTGTCAAAATGAATTTGTAATCTAGAAGCCGTGAAATAATCAAGTATGAATGGAAATTAGCTCAGATTTTCTCACATCTGTCTCGTCATTGTTAATTACTTTTCTGTTTATTCGAATTACTTCAGTAATGCATCCAAATAAAATTAAATGATACTTTATGTTTATTTCATGTTGTTTGTAACAGAAGCAAAAGTGAAAGTTGTATTATGTTTCTACAATTAGTATTGATTAATATTTTTATGATTTTCTGAAACATATTATAGTGATTTTATATTTCGATTAGTTTGAATTAATGTTTGTTTTATGGACAAATACAAATTGCAAAAAAAATACTAATCTTGGCTTAAGGCGAATAAGCAGGCTTTTCTCTCATTTCGCGAAAATCGTTAATCGTTTTCTGTCGACTAAAAAATATGAAACGTCGAAATAAACAAATTTTCTTTTAATATTTGCACTTGTTAACGTATTTATTTACACTATTGCACTTTTATTTAAATGAAAATAGTAAAGTTTTCAAGCCTGTCTAGCAAAGAGTTGACAACTGTTTTTCAGAGATGCTTTTATTTTCTCTACGCCGTGACTAGATTAGGGTTATTGTAAGTTATCGAGATTTAATGTCTGAGACAAAATCGTAGAAAAAGTATTCTTAAGGAAGTGATGAGAACGGAATTTGCAATTAATTGAATATAATGATTCTATACAGATTTTTGAAATGCACCGAAAAGTTCGTTTTCTCACACTTTTTATGACTGATATTTAAAGTAGAATCATACTGAATATATATTTTAAGAACTAAGAGCAACAAGAGTAATAAATAGTAATAATTTTTCGGGATATGTTTTTTTACCTTCCATTAATATTATAACTAACCATTTTAAGGTTGTTCTAAGATATTATATTTGTAGAATCGACCAGTAATTGGAAGTCTTCAATTGCCTGTAATATTTCATCATTATATCCAGTTCATCAGCTATTTATATTTATATATTTATTGCAAAAAAATCTTTGCAAATCAATTCGCTTCAGGTAAAAAGATAAATAATTAATTGCTAATCATAAAAAGATAAAATTTGACGGATTTATTACGAAATTTTTATTTATAGCTATATTTTAATGAAAATATATTTTCACCCACGCTTTCCCTGTTAAGATTATTTTGAGCAGTATTTGTTCCACATCACGCGTAATGTATAAAAATATAATCCAAAGCACGTCACATATTTTATTATACTCTATCAGCGGTGCTCACTATTTTTTTCATGAGGTACATCTTTTTTAAGACTTACATAACCTTGATATTTCATTTTAGATGTTGCTGTATTAAAAATAATGTAGTACATTATATTTTATCGGTTCTTATAAAACTGGGTGTGATAGTGAACTAAAGCTTTTTCATCGGAAAATGTTATCTGTATATTTATTGTCATTGTTCTGGCGTAGCAGTATGGCTTTGGTATATTTATATAGAATAATAATTGTGTCAATGACATGCAAATAAACAATTTAAACTGTTAATTCGCTCAATCTGGGTAACTTTGGCTCAGTTCTGACAATCTTTGTATTTTTCTAGTTTGCACATTGCATTTACGTGTGAAATTGTTCTACATGGAAGTGGATCAATGTTTTAAGATGAAATTTGATTAATACAAATAGATTTATTGTTATAATTGATGTATAAATAATACACATAAAACAAGGTGGGCAAAATTTTCATCCAAATCGGATAACTTTGGCCCGCAATACAAGTAATCGCTGTAATTACTATAAATTCAGTGATTTTAAAGTCTTGGCAACTATTCTTTATGTTTTTATATATTCTGTACATAGTTAAGATAAGAAAACATGTACAGCATTTGGTTTAAATATTAGTAATACAAATCGGAAATGTGACTAATCCAATTTATATCAAGAAAAGTTTTAAGCTGTGTTTTATCATTCAAAGCTGACAGCTTACAAATTCAACAATGAAACAAATTTTGTTGCATATTAATTCATATTTTTACCACCAGAGGCTACTCAATACTTTTTCTTAACTAAAAAATATTCATATGGCATTGGTATTATCATAGTATTATAATAACTCTTTTTTCTCCATGTAGTGAGCCAATCTTAGACCGATGGACAAAATTACCCAAATATATGGTACATGGAATGAATTATCTTGAAATATTGAGTTATATTATTCGAACTGTTAGTTGTCAAAAGTTTTTAATGTCTCTCCACAGCTATGATTTTATGCAGAATATCAAATTTTATTATGTTGTGTTTTCCACAGCGAAAGTTCTAGTAAAAATTAATATTTTGGTATTTTCCATGGATTCGGAGGATTTGGTGGTAACTTTGTGGAAATTCAAATCATTGTTTCAGTGTGGCATATACCGCCTCTCTTGTAAAAACTGTCAAGCTTATTATATGGGCAGACGGGTAAAAATTGAAATATTAGAATTAAAGAACGTATTATATAAGATGTCAATAATAGGTAATAATTTTTCAGAGTTTGAAATCATTTAAATGATAAAGGCATAATTTTGATAAACAATAATAATATAGGTATAATCCATCGAGTAAATAAAAAAAGTATTAAAATGAATAGCTTAGAGTGTTTAGAAATTAATAAAACCGTCATGCAAGAGTAATAGATTATTAGGAAATAACATTTTAAATAAGCGTGACGTAATAACGAGTGACGTTAGTGATAAACCAAATGGAATAACTTTTATTAGATAGATTTAATTTTAAATTAAAAATGAACTTATTCAAAGTAACCGCTGAGCCCATAGAAAATATTATAATATTAATACTGGTAATTATTTTTGTAATTGGTAGTGTTATGGTATTTATTATAACTATAGTTTTTATCTTGCCCCATTTCAATGTGAGGTAAGATATTATACGTCTGAGAGCCACACTGATACCTGAGTTAAAATTTTGAGAATTTCCTTAATCCTAATTTTGTAAACACCACATTTACAGAGTGGCAAATTGTCACTTTCCAACTTCTTATGGAATTACCAGTGATTTTACAATTATAAAAGCATTATGGGTTTCGACGGGATGCAATTCGACGAAAGGGTAAATATATACAATCATTCCACGTTTAGTGACATCTGTTAGGTGTTTCAACGTATAGGATATAATAACGGAGAATTAGGAAGGTTCAGCTGCTCATTCAGAATTGGCAAGGAATTTAACTGGGCTCTATTGATTTCCAAAATTTCTTGATAAAATAATTTATTGTCCCCCATGTTTTTATGCAACAGTTTAACCCCATCTCTGAATCATCATCATTTCTGAATGAGCACCTGAACCTTCCTCATTCCATTCGTGTGCTCGAATGCCTGAAGATGCCGAAAGGCGAAACCCGGGTCGTTAGTGACAAAATACATGGAAGTGTACAAAATCTCAATAATCCAAATTTGATATTGAAATTCCATCAAGCACCCTCAGTCGATGTCTTAAATTATAAGTGTGTTTGCTGTTATAATACTACTAGAAGACAACGTCACATTTTTTAGTATGACTATAAGTACTTTATTTACTTTTATTACTGATTTGTAAATATTCTTGATGTATACAATTTTGAGCTGAGGTATAATCATGTGTCGGTTGCGGTGTCTACAGATTCAAATCCCCGCACGGAAAGTTTCACAAAATGGTTTTTTAATCGAGCCATTGATGTTCGTGATGCTAAAGTTAACTCCTACCCACACGTTCTTAAAAATAGGGCATAACGGAGCCTAATAGTTAGCTACTAGTCCTTTTCTATAACAATATTTGTATGCATAACCTCTCCGAAAATAATAAAAAGTTATTGTAAAATACAACTTCTGTTGAGAAATTCTATTAAGAGCCAATAATATAATCCAGATTTGAAGTAGACGTAGCATGAAAAATAGATGTTATCTCCAGCAATATTATATATACTGATGATATTATAAATATTGTAATGTAACAAACTGAATGGGGTAAAATGGTTGAGATTTGCATCTTTTGAAATGTAGCGGTATTAAATAGTGTGGTTAACATTTTACTTGTCAGGAAAATGTCTTCGGTTTCATAACCGAGGTCTCCAGAGATGTCACGCTGCTCCTGACAAGCGAAACAGTAAGGAAACTTATTTTGAGAACAGAGCTGTCCACCTCAGGATTATCATCTTATAAACGGATACAGTGAGATCCTCTGAAAAAGGACTTTTCTGTCCATCAAATTGCTCCATGATAAACGACCTTCTCAAATTGAGTTTAAAAGTGTCTGGGTAACGAAAACTTTCGATGAGTTATGGATAAGTACAGACGTCTGGGAATTTGAAAGTTGTCCGATTTAAATTTAGACTTGTTTTGACATGTTCTTCGTTTGAAATGTATTGATAGTAATTGAATGATTTGGATACATTAATAAGTTAAGTCCATAACTAGTTATTACAATATGCTTCTGATCTAAACAATAGGCGTTCACAAGAATAAAGCATGATAAATTAGACAATTTAAAAAAATATATGTAAATGATTATAATAAATAAATATTTGTTTTCGTTTATACGAAAATTCTTCGACTTCAATAAAAAAGTGAAATTGTATTGCTCAATAAGCATCAAGTTTCGTGTTGCTATGAAAGATACATGCTTTACTACAAGTGATCTTCTTCTGACTTAATATTCCTTTTAAAATAACAAGACAATATTTTTGATATTTAAATCAATTTTTTATTCCATATTGAACACAAACAACCTCAGATTCCACCTAAAATATTTGAGTTTTATAATATTATTCATTATTATTTAAGCAGATAAATCACGGTGAAAATTGACGTTGACAATTGGGAATACTGATGCACAAAATATTCAAAAAACGTGTCATTATCAACAATTTAAAATTTAACTTAAAAAAAGTATACTGTATGATGAAAAGAACTAGCTTTTCCGGAATATGTAATGGTTAAAAAGAAACTTTGACCGAGATGTTTCCAAGGGAAAAATAGATTTTTTGATTCACGTACGAGACACATTATTAAAAATGTATATGAAACCAAGGTTACTTTTAATCAGTTTACTCTAGTAAAATATACTATTAGAAAAAAACTCCAGAAAAAGTCGTAAGAACATTAATATTTAAATAAAATCAACCATAAGGAAGTAATGATAATGCTTTGTAATAAAAAAACAACGTTTCAAAAGTATTAAATGATTCCGATGTGTGAATATTTAATGTGAAAAATACTGACAGATAAATAAAGCTTTCATCCTTGAAACGAAAACGCTTTAAAATGTTTTTATTAGACTAATAAAGCTTAGATGACATTCAGTTGGTTTTTTCAAGTGTGAAAAATCGTCTTAAATCGATTGATTACCGCTATAAAAAATCTATGGGGTGAAATCATCTTGAAGGAATATGGTCGTAAGAACTAGTAAGAAAAAAGAATATTATGGTTGAATCCTGAAGACTAAAGAGTATAGAATGTAAATGAATGAGCATTGCCTACATTTATTAGGTCGGTAACTATTACAATGTTTGGTCAGTAGATTAAATTGGTCAGTAAGCATTATATATGGTCAGTATTAATTGGGCAGTTAATAAAATAAACGGTCAGTAATTTATTTAAAATATTTATATGATCTGACTATTTGGAAATTATTTACGGCCCACATTTATTGGGTCAGAAATTAATCAAAATGTTCAGTAACTAATTTTATAAATGGTCAGTCAATAAAATAAACGGTCAGTAATTCGTATAAAACGGTAATTTTTTAAATTAAACCTAACTTTTTTTAGGATTATTGAGATTTTGTACACTTCCATGTATTTTGTCACTAACGACCCGGGTTTCGCCTTTCGGCATCTTCAGGCATTCGGTCAGTTCGAGTCCATTCGTGTGCTCGAATGCCTGAAGATGCCGAAAGGCGATACCCGGATCGTTAGTGACAAAATACATGGAAGTGTACAAAATCTCAATAATCCAAATTTGATATTGAAATTCCATCAAGCACCCTCAGTCGATGTCTTAAATTATAACCTTTTTTTATTTTGTCAATTATTTATTGACCAGAAAAATGAACACATAAAATGAAATAAGCTAACCTAACCTAATCCTATGAAATCACCAAACGGGCCTACCACAAATAAACGACTGACCGTTTTCATTTTTCTACTATTTTTATTTTATATTCTATTTTCCTTTAATATTTACTGACGTTATTTTTAATATTTACTTTTATCCATTTTTATTTTTCTACTGACCGTTTTATGAATTTTTTACTGACCGTATCTTAAATATTTATTGACCGTTAATTGAATTAGATACTGACCAAATAATTAGTTGCCATTATTTACTGACAAAATATACTTATTATCTGACCATTTATGGAATTATTTACTGATCAATTATTAGTTATTAGTTGCCTTAAATTTTAATTTAATGCCCTTTATAGCTTAAAAATTAACACGATTGTTTTATTTTGAAGTTATACATAGACTACATATTTTAAAGAAATTTAACTGATAATAATTATTCGTCAATAAAAAGATTTATATCAAAACATTTTCTTAAGTTGTTGGGGGTCATTCAATAAAGCATTGGTTTGAATGTATGCTTTTGAACTTTAGGCACTGATGAATTTTTTTACTGAACAATTTTTACATCAAAAAGACAGGTGTAAAATTGTTAGCGTTGACGTAAAAAAAATAATTTACAATTTCATTGTTGGTTATAAGATAATATTGACATAAATATAAAATATATTTTTAGACTAAATATGTAAAAATTATACATATAGCAAATGTATTTATAAATTCTAAGAATGTATTGTACAGGAATATTTTTCTGTAGAAATAGCAAAAATTATTTCGTGGGAATGTCTTTAACCGTTTAAAATTGGTTGCTCATTTTATGAGAATCTAAAATAGTATCATGAATGTTTTATCAAAACCAAAATTCCTTTTATGCGGATTCAAGATTTTGGCGAAGTGCCTAAAAATAAAAGCAACCCCCGGAGGTTGCAGGAGTTGATCTGGAGGCTTCCGGTTACCACTTAGCGACCGTGACGTCACATCCGGTTCTCTTCAACCTCGCTACCCGTTAATATTTGATACTAGTCCTTCGGGTTTTAAGACAACAGGATGAGTACTCTGGCGGATATTTTATCATGCTGACCTCACAAAGAGAAAGATATATTGTTTAATAGAAATGCTCTAATGGGACATTAAAAATTTGCATTTAAAAAAATATTGGATGATATTTTAAGAGTTATAAATCACTATTTTTCAGCCTACGGAGTTTTTATGTTGTATATGTATACAAAACTGTGTAAATCTACAATAGACAAGTAAAACTTTTTGTATATATATTCTATATGCGAAACGGGCTTGGTGAAAAAAGCGTGAATCTAAAAAAGGTTCGAAAACCTAATGATTTTAAATTTTAACGCATGAATGGCGATCAATGTAACGCGTCCCTAATTAGACTACTTAATATATTTTTTTCCCAATCGATTTCAAGATTGATATACAGAAATCTATCTAAATACCCATCCGATTTGGAAAACGAAGCAGAGCTGGAGCAATTATCTATTTACTAGTTATTTTTAACCCGATCCTTTAATCTCTACTCTCTACAAAACGAACGTTGAGCAAAAGACTCACAAGCTGTAACCACTAAATTGCTTTTGTTAAATATAAATATAAATAAAAATTCATTAATACAGTTATAAAAATAGCTCATATCGGATTCGATATTTTTCATTATAATGTAAAATAAAAATGTTAAAAAAGTTCTCTTTTAAGAATGTGTTGAAAAAAGCTGAGACATTATGTTTTAGCATGTTTTAATAAATCAAAATAATGGATAAGTAAAAAAGTATAATAATTTTTTGCTTTGAAAATATACAACAGTTTTTCACCTGTGAACTTCTTATGCCGTCATTTATCATCCACTCAAACAAATTTGTTTAAACGTATGAATTTCAATGCTTAAGAAAACGTTTGAAAGTCGGATTTATTCATTTTAATAATATCTTGACAAGTAAAGATTTCTGTTATGTTTATTCGAGGAATAATTTATCAGCATATTTATTGCTTTTAGAATTGAAATATCAAAACATACGCATGGTATATTCTGGCGAAAAATGGCGTCTTAATAACTGTTAATCTTCTGTTAATAAGTTCACGTTTGTTGTATTTAATCTGTTAATTTTTAGATATCATACCATTTTTCTAGTAACAGAACCACGTGACTGTTACTTTATTTTACAAAGAGCAATAATTTGTAATCGAGAAATGTGCTGCCCAATAAACTTTATTGTGAAATTGATAAACAGTGTAAATCCTTATTGAAAATATTGTGAAAATAAAGATGTTGTAAATTGGAAACATTGAGATTGGAGATTTTTACACAGTCAATCACTATTTTTCAAAGACTTCAAGGATATATGAATTTGGTGAAGAAATAACTACCAATGTAAACTAATTACTCCTAAGGCTAAGTACTAAGTTTCAGTACTAAGTCAGTAATTAAAAATACAAACAGTAAAGACATCAATAGATCCAGATATAAATTAATACCTAAATTGATAATTAAAAAATGAAGCATTTATTAAGAATCCAAGCCCTTGCAAACCTTGCGTAAACAACATAAGACAACAAGCAACAGGAATGGCAAATTTATAATATATTTAAAGTGTTACTTAATGTAATTATCATTATAAACTCATTACCCAAGGATTTAAAGCTTTAAATATTATGTGAAAAATACAAATAACAATAATTATTGAACTTGACATAATCATCAATATAAAACACAACTAAAAATAAATATCTGAAAAGATTTATAACTATATTTTATTGATTATTCTTCATTTCAGTTGATGCAATCTTAAAAAAGCTAGAAGTATAACACTAATTGCCTAGCTTGCAAATGCTTCAGCCGTTTACAGACTTGGATAAAAGTTTTATGAAATATGGCGATGTTATATACACGAGGAAAGAATAATAATTGTTCAGAAGTTTGCTTTCAGGTACTCCATAATGTGGCCTAGAAGAATTGACGCTGAGATGTATAACGACAAAAAATTGTGGTGCATTAATAAATAATAATACAACATAAATTGTACATAACCATAAAGATAGAGGATTAGAGGTAACTGGTCGTATTAATTTATGGATTTGTGTTCAATGACAAAAATGACTGTGATGTTAACGTTCTTTCTTACCCACCCAATTTACGATCCTAAAAATTTGGTTTTGATAGGAATAAGCTTACTTCTAGTATTTTCCTAACTAACAACTTTTATAATAGGATAAAATGACAAAGTTTTTAGTTCTATCAATTTTTTATCAGGTAGTTGATAGCTATTGCGGCTCTACGCCATCATCAAAACTATTGATGAACATAGACAGAACGACGGTAATGCCAAGTAAATGCCAATTCAATCAACAACGTTTATCTTTACTCTTTCAGAAAAATGAAGTTAAGCAACTGAATAAGAAATAGCCAGTTCTAGTATAAACAACGTTTGCTCTGGAGTTTAATAAGAAGTCTATATGATCCAGATTGGGAGTGTAAATTATGGTTTTGAGAATATAAAAAATATTTTAGAATCAATAATTCAATAATATCGCTTCCATGTTTAGTTACATCTTTTAATGCATTTGAGAAAAATATCAAATTTTGAAGTGGTAATAATATTTGTGCGTAGAAAAAATCCTTTTTTCAAAACATCTCACAAAATTCATAAAATATATTGCTAACGATTTGAAAGCATTAAATATTGGTTCTTCCGTACGATAAAATACTTGATATTGAATTTCAAATGTGTAAACTTTCCTTTGAATGATTGATAATGATGACGTGTTTTACATGTTCCACTTTCTTCTTTCTTTTGAGTCAACCTGTATCTACGTAGAAAAGTTTCAAGAAGTAATGGATTTGTGCAAGTCAGTCTGTAAAAGAGGATAAGAGCCTGGTAATTAATCAGTTTCATATTTTATTCCTTCTCAGTTTTATTATTGAGAGCTTTAATAGTACCTACTGCTTTGTATAAAAGCTCACAGAATACTAACTTTCCATTCAAATGCAAATAAAATCATTTAAACGATTTTGTAAAACGTAAGGTTTTGTTCAATTTTATGATTTAACTTCGGTCTTTATTAGTTCAGTAACTTAAAAAGTACTGTTAAAAGGAGCCCTATTTTATAAACATAAATTTTTTTTTTAACGAAGTGGTAATTTCAAGTAATCATGCAGATTTTATTAACAGCGTCACAATTCAAATTTTAAAATATTTTCTTTTACAAAGTATCTGAAACTATTTTATATTACATATCACTTTATATTTCTTCAGAATATTTAGTATTTTGTCATGTGCAGTTATATAAATTATTTTTTAAAAAATTCAATATGGAAAAATATCATATTGGAGAACTAAAAAAAACTTTATGCGTAAAACGATAGTTGAACAAACATTATAAATATGGTAGCCTGGATAGGCCTTGATCATCGTATGCCAGATAAACATGTGTCAGTACATTCCCAAATGTATTTAGCATTATATCTACCTACCACCCTCATATTTGTAATCTTATAGGGTGTAAAAAAACGGTAAGCCATGGTTGCGCTCGTAAGAGGGGATTCAAAAAGTCATCACGCATGTACTGTACATATAATATAAATGATACGAAAAGAAACGCAGAGTATCTTTCATTGAATATTTGATACCAAGGTTCAACTTGAGCATAAACGTTATCAAAACAAGAAAGGATGAGTAATTACCTGGTGTCTCCCGTGTGGTAAATTAAAAAATGCTTATTAAAACATATAAATATGTTAGAAAACTTTTCAAAGGTTAAGCTGAAGGAGAAGGTTTCAGAAAATTTTGCTATAAAATGGTTTGGACTACTTTGGATATCTTTTCAACGCAGTAGACAAATAAAAAGGGCAGGTCTGCATGTTCACAGAAATCAATGGATAGCTTAGATATTTGTTATAAGTAAATGATTATGGTTTTAAATTCTATAGACATTTGATTTGGTAATAGCCTATAACGAATTTCTTTTAAGGTGTTAATTGAGGGCTCTAGTGTCATACAAATTTTGATCAATATTTTTTTTTGGCAAACCTAAAATAATTTTTTTCATGCTACAATGCTGTGGAACAGACGCTTACACGATGATATGTAAATACACGCTAGTGCCATCACAGTAAAATGCTGTACTCTCATTGACTGGAATGTATATAATTAGCTTAGAAAATTATAGAGCACCCCTCAATTGTCAATTCATGCCATGAATAGAAAGTGATTTGAATATTTTTATTATGAGTTCTTACATTATGAATTGCTAATTATAATTACCAAAGAAGTCCCTACTTCGTTTTATAATTAAATGATGTATATTTCTCATAAATTTAAAGATTTGAAGAAGTGTCTATTGATACATTACAGAAAAGAAGAATATTTTGATAATATGATATGGCACCGAACATCAAAATGAATTTAGCATATATTATATTCAATCGAAAATACTTGAAAACCTACTTCCATATAAGAAGCTTTTCAGAAAAGTATAGAAAGCTTTAGAGTTACATTTATATTATATTTTTATAAAAGGAAAAGTTCAAATGGAGCTCATACAGAGACTCTGTAGGTGTGAAAACGGAAAGCGTTTAAATTAAGTAGGTCTTGTATTTGTCGAGAGTGGTACAATGGAAGAACTACGATCGTATATTTATAATGTTCTTCAAAAATATCTAGCGAGTGTATCTTTTGGATTTTACGCAAACACTGCTATCCACTTCAACGAAAAACGTTTTGAAACGGAGCGATTTTGAAGAGTATGAGATGCGAAATATTTATTTTATAATAGTATTTTGGAGTATGAGATGAAAGTGTTTTTACGTTTTTCGACTAGAACTCAACTTACAAAATACTTATGTGCAAAGATAAATTTGATAAGTTTCTACCTCAGGTTATTGTACTTAGAGTTTATAGAAAATATTCATATAAAATGAATAAAGGTCGTATTTTATTTATCTAATTGATAATGAATAATGTGAAATACACTGTTTTTCGCCAAGACAAATTGTGAAACAAATGATTAATTAAAAATAAATACTGCTGAAATTTCTAGGAATCCGAAAATATTGGATTGAAAAAAAAGCGTATTTTCTGTACTGCTGGGTGACAAAATTAAGTATAATATCATATTCTATCGTGTATATAAAATGGAAAAAATTATTATTTAATAGTTTAGATTGGTCATTTACACAAGACTACAAGCTGATATTTAATGACAAAAGGAATTGATGTACATTTCTTTATTTCTAAAAAATATAAACACATTCTATATATATAACTAAGTAATGCAATACAGAACAATCTTTTGTTTAGTTCGGTTTGATTCATTATTTGTGTCATGTGTAAATTATTGTTTTAATGCCATGTTTTGTCATTTTTATAATAAATAAATTATTTATTAAGCCATTTTTAATAAAGGAAAAATTAAAAAGTGATATCCAGGCAATGTAAGTCAGAAGTCCGAAGTTAATTTGTTTAAAATATAGTTTGTCGATTGATAGAACTTAAATATCAAACTTTTACGATTCAAATTCAAAAACTAATATATATTTTGTATTATATACTTAACTATATCTCTACTACCAAAACATTGCTTTCTAAGCTTAAATCATAATATTCTCATTCTTAATGAAGTGTACGATGCGAGTAAATTTGGATAGAACTTTGGCGTAGAGGAAATGTAGTCATCTCCATTGTTTGGACATTGCAGTTGTTGGCCTGAGCAATGACTCGTGACATCAAAACAAATTGCCAACAAACTGTGCTGTTGTGGAACGGTCTCCGTCCTGCACTCAAGCACACGTACGCTTCAAATGCACTATCTCATTGCGTCCCATTCTAGTTCAATTTTGTTTTAAATTAACCCAGTAGTTTTCTGTATTTTATTGTTCCAAGTTTATTTATTGTCCTAGAATGCCACGAGGCTTATTATTAACGTTGAGTAAATACAGTCTTATTTTGAGGCAATATCAACGCTGCAATATGTGGGAAATACTGAAAATAAGCAGCCGTTTTTACATAGCTTTGTACGGTTTTAATTTAAACATATAACAACTTTTAACGTGACAATTCCCAACTATTTGTGGATTTTCTTACATCGATATTATATAAAAAATCTGGCAAAATAGCTATCAACTATACTATAATATAACAGACATCTTATGGAACATACTTTCCTACAATTTAATACCAATGGAGGGTGCTTGGTGGAGTTTCAATGTAAAATTTTAATCGTTCAAATTTTGTATATTTCCATGCATGACCTCGGTTTTGCTTCTCAGCATCTTCAGGTATTCGAGTACACGAATGAATTAGTACTGTCTGATACGTGTAATTAATTTTAAGTATCACATGTAAAGGCTCTTTCGATAAAACATGCGTATATAAGTAATGAATTGAATAACAAATTAAGCGCGATTATAATAAAAAAAATGGTTTGCTTTATAAAAAGATGATTCAGTATGTGTATAAGAAGTCATTTGTTTAAATTTAAAACGTGAAATAAGAGCTGAATAACTATATTTATGAATGATATTCTTTTTTTCATAATGCATAAAATGCTATGATAAACATATCACCGTCTTTCCCGGAAAATTATGGCATCCAAACAAAATGTGCGTCCTTTTGCCAGCCACACCCGAAAAGAAAAGGTAAAATATTATTTATGACTGAAATAAAAGTCACATTAACCCCTTTTTTAGGTTCAAAAAAAGCGCAGGGTTTATTTCTGCCATTGCAAACCAGCGGCTGGAATGAACAGTTTGGCAACACCAAGGATGCCTTGCACAGTGTCAAATATATAATTAGAAGATAAATACATTTATTTTGTGTCTTCATTTTTTCAAAATGATTCAGGATTACGAAAGTTGTGGAAAAGAACTTAGTTTTCGGTTATTTGTGAATTTTATTTTACTAAATCACAACAAGAAAATCTTCCGCTTTTTTACTGTCAAATGTTTTCAAACATTTTCATAGCATTTAGTATATAATATGTACAAGTATTTTTATGGATACCGTTCTCTCACTATGTCAAAATATTGCCTCTATGTTCCATTAAAATTTTCGTCATATTTACATATTATTTATAAGATGTAACGGATTTTGTGATAGACAAAATATCCTTCCAAGAATCTAAATTATTTGTAATGTTTGTATGCAATGAGACACATTAAAATAGCATTAATGCAAGTAGGTGGTAGGTCTTGTTATAAAGATGAAATCATAATAAGAAAATAATAAACGTAACAAAATTTCAAAAATTATCTTGCAAAACTAGTGTAGTGAATCTTTTAAATATTTTCATAACTGCCATCAGATAGTAGTGGATAAAATAACTGTACGATTGTTTTGGATATTGAGCGTACTTGCCTAAATATTGTATTTGAATAAAAGTGGTATACATAATTTCATTATATTGGTTAATAAACGAAAAATGATGATACCATACTATATGTATTGTTTCAACACAAACAAATCGGAGTGTTTTAATGTTCCCAAGATGTTTCGTTGTAAATCAAATACATAATTCTGAAAAATATATTATACCAATCAACAAGGTACAAGGGAAATTAACAAATCGAATATTTTTCTCTCCATAATAGTATTTTCAATAGGCCTTATTAATAAGAAATACGATTTCAAAATGTGGTCTGTTAGATATTGCTGAAATCCTAAATTTTGTTTGTATTTTCTATTAGAATTCACTACAAATTCTGGTTGCCTCGTAATAAAATAATACCGGTGCTTGAAAACTTAGTTATCTTAAATCTGTCAAAACAATTTCACCACAAAATCACCATAGAAATAAATTACCCCCAAGCCATTTATGAAAGTATTTTGACAAACGCTTTACTCACAAAGGCTACACAATCGAGTTTACCATTAATATTAATTATATCTATAAATAAATTATCGCAGGCATTCCATTATAAACCATAATGACTACTTCCGGACTTTCAACCCTTATATAAATGCATACATTATTGAGAATTTGTATCATAAATAATTTGACAAAAAGAAGCAACAATAAATTTGAAATAAAATAGTAAAATTGAATGAAAGTTCTAGTATAATTTTGAAAAGGGACCATTCGGTATACTTTCTTTTTTTCATTTGCTGACTTTGTCGTTTTTAAAGATACATCATCATATTACTCGGTCACCTTCGTCCATTGTTGTCAACCCGTTTTTATGACCGTCATTTTCTTTCCAAAACTAACAATTCGTACTGTTGTCTATGCTACATTTACGTAAATTACTAGTGTTAGCATATTTTTAAGTAAATTTAACCGAACGTCCAATATATTACTTGATAGACTGATTATTATGTTATTATTAATAATTAATATAATTATATAAAAAGAGTTTACAAAATTATGTGTCAGTTGTAAAATACGATTTAATACAGGTGTTGTAGAGCCTTGAAAAATAGTTAATAAACTGCAACACTCAATACCACTTTACAGAAAATCATCTAGTATAAATGTCCACACTATAACTAATAATAAACTTTCATCAATGGATTAATACTCAGGTGTTGATAAAGGAATATTTTTTGTTTATACATGTTTTAATTATTTAGATACGCAGATTTCTGATGAAATTTCAAAATAAATACGCTGTTGTGTCCTGTTGGTTTGGGCATCTAATTTTTTATACATCATAAAAGATTTCTTTATGAACGCGTGGTGTAAGCAGTTAGTTATACGCATAAAAATAGCTGTCGTGTGATATTTGCAAGATTCACGAATTTAGGCGTTGTTTATGAGGACTTTGAAAGATATTAAGAAGCATAGTATAGGAATAAACCGATCGTAAACGACACGCTATCATTCAAAACTCGTTGTACTTTGTAGTAAAGTTATTTATTATGGAAAAGATCGTGAGTGTAAGATATTTTCTTGAGAATATTCACTTAGATAGTGTTATGAAAAATAAATTGGCCATCTCTGCGCTATGGGGATGTACACTATTGAGCTATTCTAGAAGAGCCCTTTCATCACGTTAAATAGCGCTGGGGAAAAGAACCATTGACGTTGTCTGAAAACTTTACATTATTTAGTGGAAATCCGTGTTTAATGCGAAGTTCGATAAACAAAATGAATAGCGGCCATTATACAACATATTTCACTGTAAAGAATTGTTTGGAGGGGAAATATGATGATGAGAAAAAAATTTGTTCCTTTTTTTTTCAAAAGAGAATCCATCCATTTTCGTGGCAGGTGAATAATCTAGTAGCTACAAAGTTTGACGCATTTTTTAGCTGGGTAAGCGAAAACAAAAGAAAAAAAAAGCTAAAAATATTGCATGTCACAAATCCATCATTTTAGTAAGGAGAATGAAATCATTTTTGATGAATAGTAACAATTAGGAATAAAAGACAACAAAAACTTTAACTAACAATGCTTTCTGTCATAGGATTAAAAAACGACTTCAGAAAGTGAGGTCAAGTCGAGAAAAATTGTTTTTAAAATATTGTCGAAAAGATACACTGAAAATTTTGTCACACTCATTTAGTATGTTTAATTATAAAATTTAGGACATCGACTGAGGGTGCTTGATGGAATTTCAATGTCAAATTTGGATTATTGAGACTTTGTACCCTTCCATGTATTTTGTCACTAACGACCCGGGTTTCACCTTTCGGCATCTTCAGGCATTCGAGCACACGAATTGCTTCCCGTCGAAACCCACAATGCTATTATAATTGTAAAATCACTGGTAATTCTAAAAGAAGTTGGAAAGCGGCAATTCGCCACTCTGTTAATGTGGTGTTTACAAAATAAGGATTAAGGCGATTCTCGAAATGTTAACTCAGGTATCAGTGTGGCTCTCAGACGTATAATATTTTACCTCGTAAATAATATTTGTCGTATTTGTATCTTCTATATAAACGCTAGACACTGTTGTCAGTTCGAGTCCATTCGTGTGCTCGAATGCCTGAAGATGTCGAAAGGCGAAATCCGGGTCGTTAGTGACAAAATACATGGAAGTGTACAAAATCTCAATAATCCAAATTTGTGTAATTATAATTTGTATGCCCTTTATCAGAGTAATAAACGGTGTTGTCTTTTGAAGGTTCGATGTTGTGCTCAAGGGTGTGAATCTCAATATGGAAAGATTCATAAATTGATTTATAAATTCGTTAGGCACATGTGTCTATCATGTCTGAATTTCCTCCCCACTCATTGGATTCTTAAAAGGGCGGTAATGAGAGTGATCTAAAAACTAGTATCGTTCTCGGACTCATCCATATATAATGTAAGACATCGACTGAGGGTGCTTGATGGAATTTCAGTATCAAATTTGGATTATTGAGATTTTGTACACTTCCATGTATTTTGTCACTAACGACCCGGGGTTCGCCTTTCGGTATCTTCAGGCATTCGAGCGCACGTTAGTGACAAAATACATGGAAATGTAAAAAATCTCAATAATCCTAATCATCCACATATCTTAATCCTCTTTGACAAAAAAATAGTTGCTGAGCAATTGAGTCACACGCAGTTCTTGCACAACAAATTCTGTTCAGAAAAGTTAAGTAGACAAGGTTAGAAAAATTTGGAGTATGTATGCTCCACATTGGGAGTGGATATGGTTAAAAATAAACATCTTAGAATACAAAGTAACGTCTTAATTTGTTAAGAATATGTTTTCCATACATAATAACCACTTGAAAAAGTATAGGACGACGCATGCATACAGAAAAAAAAACAAATATTTTACATACAATAATTCCGTTAAATACAAAAAATAGACATGTGCAGAGCAGGGACGGCTCTTATAAAGGAGCAAAGGGTGCAGTGCACTGCCATGAACATATTTATTCAAGTAATAGGCGATATTGTACAAACTAATTTTAAATTTTCCCGCGTGTTCCCCTTAAGGAAATATTGCACGATGCGATTATTCACAAAAATGCTTAAGCGAACGTATTCCGCACCAAAATACTAATAATAATAATTATTGTTTGTGTAAGCTGCATACGGCGCTGAGGTTCAATTTCTGTATAGCTCTCCCAGAGTAGAAGGGATTTAGTACTAAACTTTAGTTTTTTGTAACGTCGCCTGTGTCGCATATTCGATTTACATACGAAGTTTTTAGTAATTCAGGAGCATTGCACCTCTTGCCGAATTATGACGACCGTTCCCGAAAGTATTCAAACTAGCAGAGACCTGTCGCATATGTTTAGTAAGTACGTCGAAAGGACCTGTAGTATATTGAGCCTGTCCACAAAGAAACGCATACTATCAAATGTATTTACTTTCTAATTACATAATTCTAATATTTACGTGCTTCAGTAAAGAATAGTGCATATTCCGTCTCATACATTAAAGAAAATCGTCGGGATTTTTCGAAAAGGCTGGAAATTAAAGCAGCAGGTCGTCCTAGTGTACGGTTAATAATAAAGTGTTTAATCAGAAATTGAATGTAGAAATTGTACAAAAAAAAAATAGTTCGTAAGTAAGTTATTACAGATTCCAGTGGAAAGTGAGCGTTGTTTCTAAACATTAAAAAGGATTAAATCATTTTTGAGAAATACCATGACTCAAGACAGACTAAATGCTCTTGCGACGTTGAGTGTATAGAAACACTTGGTATCGTCAATATCAGACTTAAATGTTTGTGGTATTGAAGTGCTTTCAAAATCCAAGAATCGTAGAATGGATTTCTTGCATAAATAGATGAGTATTTTCTTGCACTCCCTAATATTCTTGTCACCGGCCGCCACTGGTGCAGAGTATGTCATCTGAGCTTGACAATTTATCACCAAAATTAAAATAGCATTTAAAGTGTTAATGTATGTCATAAGTTTATTACAAGCCATTTATCTAGAGTTGAACGCTTTTAAATCTGCGATAGATAATTTTAAATTAACAACACAGATACTATATTAAGAATAAATGAAACAAACTCCTTAACTGTGAGTATACTCATTATTATCAATCGTCAGTAATTCAATCTCAGAGAGCTGTAATGCTACAACCAATGAAGAAAAGCTCTCTTATAAGCATCGTTATGTTTGGAGAAAAAGCGAGCAATCAACTTTACTCATCGGCGAAAGAAAATTCTTCGTTTCTTCGTTATTCAAACTCATTTCTTAATGTATTTTTTGATTTTCATTTACGCTATTCCATTGGCACTTTATTGGTTCAATTATTATTTTTTCTCCTCGAAATGAGATGAGAAAACATTTGAAGTGTTAACATTTCTTTCAAATTACGAAGCGCCAATAAACGATATCTCGAGATTTTTTTTGTGAATGTAATTAATGAAGCAGTGTGAAGTTATCTAAATCATTTTATCTATTGTCACAAAGTGAGGTAACGTTTGAAAGTTAATTCAATTTGCGTTCAGAGCATTGCTTGTCAAATCGAATTTAAACGAAAGACTTTTCTATTATTACTATTAAATTGCGACAAGCTTCGTAACGATATGATGAAATGTTAATTATTCATTTCAAAGATCTGAAGATAGTTGTCTCATTGAAGAAATGAGTCATTAAATTTAAAGAATTTTGTTTGTTGTGCGAAAAGCTCAAAGAAAAATTGCGCTATAAATAACTTAAAACAAGACTTATTTTTTTTATGCCAGAATAAGGATGGCGTTTTGTAAGTTTTTTCTGGTGCTGAAAAAATTATCATATAATGTGAAGTGCTTATTTAAAGACGTTTTTTTCTTGGTAATGTCGTAGTTTCTATATGAAACAATAGTGTAATTCAAAAAATTATTACAATATAGAAGTAAGTTAACATAATGTAGTCATTTTTTTAAAAAGGACGTATATTACTATCCATGAGTTTTTTTACATTATTAATTATTGCAATGATTCTTCATTAATATACCTTTATCTATAAATCTATAAGGTAGCGGTAAACTATACTTCCTGCAAATATGGCAATTTTTCTAGATTTTTTTGCCTTCCCGGCGTATCGTTCAAACCCGTATTTTAAGGCATAGAATATGTGTGTCAGTGAAATGTCAAAGTGTGCTTTATATGTTTCTAAACTATCTGACAGGTATATCTATTGAGAAAATATGAAGCATCGTCAAAAAAGAAACTTTTAAGAATTTACTTAGCTAAACTAAACATGAAAAGTTGAAATGAAATACACAAACAGAGACATGTATATTTTTGTATTTCATTTATGCGAAAACAAAATATTAACGATTGGAAAACATATACTATAATGTTAAAAAGTCGGACTTAAAAAAAAAGTGCTTAAAATATTTATTATTAATATCAAGTTGAGAGAGTAGGGCGAAAACGAAACAACACAAATCACATCTGTCTCGCTCGCCGCTCGAGGGATGACGGTGTAGGAGCGGGGAGAAGCGGGGTGCGGGCTTCAACACACTTCAAGGCCCGCGTCCTGGGATAAGGACAACAAAGGAGAAAACAACGGTTCCTTCCATTAAAACCCCGGTCGTTTATCCGTGTACTCATCTGGTTTAATTGCAATTAGCTACAGTTTCACAAGACATTAGACACAACAGAATTACATACTTTTAATTTAAACTGTGTAAGTGGTTTTATCGTAATCGAAGGGATCAGGCGTTGCCGCGACCTCCCCCAGAACGGTCGGAACTCCACTGACTCTGGCAGGATCGCAGGCGCTTCCCCCACTTCAAACTGCAAATCAACAACATCAACCAACAAATCCGACCCCCACCCTTAACGCCTCAGCAGGGGTATTACATTCTTAAATTTTCATTAATAGGAAGAGTCTGCAGATTGGTTTTGAAGACCCTGTCCGCCCCATAAGTACGGGGCGGTGTCAAATCACCACACTCCCAATGTTCAATAACCGTCTGCAGCTCTTCCAGCAAAATATAAAATAAGCTCAAAAATAACGTAAAAACAAACAGGAATGTCAATCATAAAAACCACAAAAATAGAAATGTCAAATTAAACATAAGCACTAAAGAGAAATTTCAACTCAAACACAAACACAGAATGGAAATGACATATCGAACACAAAAACTAACGTTCTAAACTGCAAGAAATTCTGTAAATACGCGCATAAGTCACTAAGCGAAGTGGCGCGTTCGTCGGCGTCGCGACGTCTCATCAGGCGGCTTTGGCGGTGGCGCAAGTTTGCGCAACGAAGATTCCCACTTAAACTTCACCGGATCACTGAACGGCGTATCGGGTGGCTTTGCTGCCGGCCGTAATATCGTCAGCGTAGGCGGCGACTCCAGGCTTATCTCCCACAGTTCGGGTGGCAGGGCGGATGGTCGCAACCTTTTTATCATAGGCGGCGACTCCAGGCTCATCTCAGGCAGCTCTCTAAGCTGCATATCGGGCGCACGCTTGCGTAGCACTTCGGGTGATGGTCTACCAGACGGCCAAACGTCGGGTGGCATCATAGGCAGCGGCTTACCCGGTGTACGCATATCAAGCATGGCCGCAACCAGCGGCGTCGTTATCAGCGGCATTACCAGCGGCTGCGTATCTGGTAGCTGCTCATCCGGCAGTATCGTTACTGGCGACCTCGCATCAGGCACTGTCGACTCAGGCAGCGACATCTCTGGCACTATCTTTGCGGCCAGTGGTGTAACTAGCAACGACACATTGATCAGTGTCGTTACTAGTGGCTGCAAATCAGGCAGTGGCGTAATTGGCAACTGCAGACTAGGCAGTAGCGTTACTGGTGCCTTTTTCGCCCGGCGGGGTGGTCGAACGGGCTTCCAGTTCTCGTCCAAGGGCTGGTCTCCGACCTCACTGTCACTGGTGGCAGCCACGTCGGGAATAAGGGCGGCGATGGCAGATAGTGAATGTATTTCACCGGCGTCTTCCTCTAGTCCGCTTTCGGAGCTAGGGTGTCGTTGCACAACGTCGGGGGCTTGTTCGACTGTCTGGCCATCTTGCTTTCCTTCAGTGTAGACGGGCTGATTTCGAGGTGTGGGCGGCAATTCGGTTTCATGAGCGGACGTCGGCGCGATTCCACTTTGAATCGAACATACGGCGTCCAAGTTTAGTGACGTCACAACTTCGTCATTCGTAAGTACCGGCACGTACGCCGGTGTAGAGGCGACTTCGTTACGACCCGTTAACTCGACCGTTTCGTAGCGTGGTGACGTCATGACGTCATCCACTGGCGTCGCGATGATGTGCGCGGCTTCGTAGCCGGGCTCCTCTTGGCCTCCCTCGTATCGGAGGACGGCATCAAAGAGTTCGTTCAACGTTCTCCAAGAGCGCTGACTCATCTCTCGCTGGTCTCTCGGCAGCATCAATCTGTGGCAGACCTTCGCCAATTGTTCCGAGTCATCACTCGGGCCGGCGTTCAGGGCTAGGTCCCGTTTTATTATCATAAAAAGGACGATTGGTTCGTCCTCACGTTGCCTCGTCGTCATCAGCGCAATCCTGTCACGAGCTCGGCGGTTCTCGTCACTATAATGTTCGATAATAGCAACCTTGAACGTCTCCCAGTTAGCTGGCTTCTCGCGGAGCGCTGAACCAGCTTTTGGCCTCTCCTTCCAAGATGTCGGCAGTCTGTGCCACCCAGGACGATATAGGTGTCCCGGTTCTAGGGAGCGCTCCTTCACAATACTCCAGGAAGCGCTCTGCGGTCATCATCGGGTCTCCATCAAACCTCATGCCGGTTTGCGAAAGCTTGGTTATTGGCGGGCGGATGTAAGTAATCTCTTCCTCGTACATCCGGTCATCGTCAGCTTCAGACTCATGTGATGAGTAGGGCGGATCCTCGGCGTACATCCGATCGTCGTCTGCGTATTCGTATGACGTGTCGCGCGATCCGTCGGCGTACATTCAATCATCGTTAGCATATCGATTCGGCTTATAGCGAGGCTCATCGTACATCCGGTCATCGTTAACGTATTCCAAGGTGTCGAACCTATTCGACGTGTACCGCGAATTATCTACGTACACACGGTCTCCATACGTGTATTTCGGAAGTATTTTCACGTGGTTTGTTTACGTAATTCCGGTTTACATATGTTTGTTCCGAGGTATTGTCTCTACAATAACGGGGTTTGTTTACGTACACCCGTTTATCATACGATTCAAACTGATTCGGCACATAACGGGGCTTTTCCGCACACATGCGGTCACTATAAGATCCGACTTGACTCGGCCTATATGCGGACTCATTTTTATTCCTCCGGTTCCTTCTTCGGCCGGATGGCTTCGGCGGATATCGCGGAACTTCCTCGCAATTTCGCCATTCGCATTTTCTATGCATTTTTGTATTTCCACATTCACTTTCCGTTGTTGGGCGCCACAGGGAGTTTCACCCTGACTAATTGCAATCTTCCGGCTAGCGTCTCAGGTCGTCAAGTCCTGAGGTATTTAAACCTCCACGGCCCCACGTTGGGCGCCACTTGAGAGAGTAGGGCGAAAACGAAACAACACAAATCACATCTGTCTCGCTCGCCGCTCGAGGGATGACGGTGTAGGAGCGGGGAGAAGCGGGGTGCGGGCTTCAACACACTTCAAGGCCCGCGTCCTGGGATAAGGACAACAAAGGAGAAAACAACGGTTCCTTCCATTAAAACCCCGGTCGTTTATCCGTGTACTCATCTGGTTTAATTGCAATTAGCTACAGTTTCACAAGACATTAGACACAACAGAATTACATACTTTTAATTTAAACTGTGTAAGTGGTTTTATCGTAATCGAAGGGATCAGGCGTTGCCGCGACCTCCCCCCAGAACGGTCGGAACTCCACTGACTCTGGCAGGATCGCAGGCGCTTCCCCCCCACTTCAAACTGCAAATCAACAACATCAACCAACAAATCCGACCCCCACCCTTAACGCCTCAGCAGGGGTATTACATTCTTAAATTTTCATTAATAGGAAGAGTCTGCAGATTGGTTTTGAAGACCCTGTCCGCCCCATAAGTACGGGGCGGTGTCAAAGTATGTAATGAAGAGTTTTTGAAATGTATAGTATTTTGTTGTATATACTTCCACAATTATACAAAAAATTTGATATATTACAAATTCAGCGATTGGTTTGGGCTATGGTATTTCATTATAACTCTGGAATCAAAATCTCTTTGTAAATATTTCTGATTGAGTAGCCATGAAAGAACATTTTTTTCATATTTATAATACTTCTTAAAAAAATAAATTTGCATCTCTTTTGAAATTATAAAGTCCTTAGCAAAAATAATTCTAGTATAGAAATAATGGTTTTGATAGCTTAAGTATTCATTTTTACATTGAAGGAAGCAAAATAAATCAAAATTGATACTGAACATACTTCAGATATGCCATATAGAGAAGAAATCATGTCATTCCATTGTGGAAACTATTTCAATAATACAGTTATGGAATCTTCAATATTTGGATAATATCCCAAAAACACATTAATTACATAATGACAGATAAAAAAGGATCAATCATTCATTGTGAATGGGATCTCTTAGGGGCCGATTCATTTTTAAAGATCCTTTTATCGTTTGTAGACCAAAAAATTGGCAAGCCCATAATATATGACCAGCTATAAAATTTAAAACACATGCTATTTTCATATGAAACTTTGAACAAATGTATACTTAGTGGTTGAGAATATGACTGAGCAAAATTAATGATTCTTCTCGATAAGAAAAATGATTAAAGACGAAATAAATTAATAATGAAATCTACAACAAAACTTTATTGTATATTCATATGAATCAAAATGAAAATAAAAAAATGAACAGTATTTTATATACAAACATAATAATGATGTTATTTGTTTTAAGGTTTTTCTAATAACTTTTAATAATCATTAATAATACTGGAAATTTACTAAATATTTGGAAAAGGATCAAGAGCACATTGTGATTTCAATAAAACAAGCAGCATTCAGATATCAAAAGAATTTTGGGTACTGTATTATAGCTGATGGGGAATAGGCTAATACGAAGAAAACCAATATATTTATATATAAAAGGTTTTTTCCCAAGAAAGGGTTCGCTTTATATTGCTTAATAAATTAAATAAACTATTCAACATTTAACCGATTATTGAGTGACTATCGAACTGAAAATACAAATTTATAGTCTATGATAATATTATGTAAATGTACTATAATACAACTTGAAATGTGAATTAATTGATCAATTTAAAATCATGGTGAGAATCTATTATAAGCATAATATAAAAGTATGAATATTAATAATAAGCGTAAACTAGCAAGAACAAATCAGGCATTTATAAATTACAATGTAGTGATTGTCAGCAATTCTATCTGGGTAAAACCGGTTCCACGACAAATGGTCTAAAGACAAAATGTTTACGCGACAAATGGTTTACCGATAAAATTTTAACTATTAAAATTCTCTAATAGTGTTTATAATGTCCGGGAAAAATCGGAAACCTGAAATACTCATTCAATGACTCTGCTGCAATACAATTGGGAGATTACATTATTGTATAATTATAATGATTATGCATATCGTGATACGGGTGTGTTAATTTATTGTAAGTGTATCCATGTTCTTCTGCATTAAAATCAGTATAATATGCATTGGTCATAATTTCAAGGACTGTAACGTAAGGGGCGTTGAATAATTGTATTCTAATAAAAAGAGCGATGGCTTCAGTAACATTAAGAAACACCGATATTAACGAACATTGAATGAGTTATTTACTATGGTAGGTTATAAGACATGTTTTTTAATACAAATAATGTCGAAGAAAAAAATCTCATTTTCCTCGCACGAAATAAATTATGTTACATGGAAGGTCTGATCGTATACAATTTAAAAGGTGTAGAGTTAATTGATTGCGTCATTAAATACTTGAGGATGTTACAATTACAGCAGGTGTTCACTTATCGGTGTGTCTGGAGTATCGGCGAGCTGCAGAATGGATTACCAGGCACGTCCTGGCACTCTTGGGAGTAATCTTGGCGGACTGATAAGCCTTTCATATCACGTGGCCGTTCGATACAATTACCGAGGAGCGGCGAAGCAATATATCGTTATAGATTTGGCATTCAATTATCGCTCTTAAAGACTATTTGTCTACCGGCGTTGATTGCGACGCTTTTGTTAAACATTGCTTAGAAGATTGATTTATGGTGGCATACAAACATTCAATGGATAATTTTAAGCACGTGTATCAATATTTGTTATTTTTTTATCACAGCTGAATATGATAACTGCCAATTGCAACTTGTCAACATGAATAAATTTAATAAACTAAACAGGGCTACTTAAAGTGCCAACTGTCAATAATTATTGGTGGAAAGGCATTACATTTTTAAAATAAAGCACAGTATATTTTATACTACATCCACATTTTTATAATGGTCAGTTATTAATTTATTTAAATGTTTAAAAAATAACAATACAAAACCTTAAAGAGAGTTTATTGCTGTACAGCTTTTTATATAATAAATAAGTGAGTAGGCAGCATGCGTTGAAATACCACTCAAAGGAAGAAAGTGTTTGTTTTTTAATTCTGTTTATTGAAGTGCTTTTGGATACACAATGTTTTTTGTCCATTTGGTGCTTACACAAAGAAGTCAGAAGGTTTTCCGAGATGTCGCTGTTTGAATGGTATAGAAACGCATACGGTAAAAACAAACAAACATTCATTTATATATATATACATATAGTTTGTAATACAGTAACGAATTTCCCCCTTATAATTTGGGAAATGACAAACTTAATAACTTACAAATGAGAATTTTCCTGCATGTTTACAAAGATAAAACACTATTGGAATGAAATAAGAAATAAGGGTTTTTCATTTCTCGCCATTTTATGTTAAGCGGGGTTGTTGGAAATGAATATACTGATCGCGGGATTTTTAAGGAAGAATTTAAAATTAATGGACACACAAGAATAATTTATTTAGCAAAAAAGAGATTATGAAAAAGTTAATTGCATAAAATTATAATTAATTCGTCATAATAAATACAAAATAAGGAAAAAAAATGTCAATGTAGGGGCTGAATCTGGACGAAGTTTTGTAATGAACTATCAGGCCTCTGAGAAAGCTCTTTCTCTCTTAACGGATGTCAGTGGAATGGTTAATGGAGTGTTGAAGTTAACATTCAAATTTTTTGTTGAAATTTTCATTTCCGGGAGTGTTTTATTGAAATCTTTGGAAACTGGGAACCTACACATTTTGTCCACTCGGTTTCAGGTCACGGGTTGGGATCACACAATGGAAACTTTCATACATTGTTTACGCAATCGGTTTTTTGATTTCTATCGAAAGATAAACAATGATTCATGTTTTCATACCTTTTCGCCAATCACTATCCGGTTCTCAAAACGGGGCGTAGATAAAATGACTAGTTAGCCACTATTCGTTTTCTTACTCCACCCTTACTTTCTTTTTGGATATCGACTTGATGGAGCGTTAAGTCCTAAGACGCCTTAGCGTCATAGTTCCTTAAATCTCTTTCATCTCTAATGTTAGTATTTTTTGTATTTCACTTCCATCGTTGCCCATAGAAGGGTGTGATCGCTGCAGAGGTAAGCATTACATAGTGAAGTCAACGCAAGTGGGCACTATATGCATTTATATAAATATACCTCCCCACATACTGCACCCACACATATACACACTATCTTCTGTTTTACCATTTCCGAAGACAATGGTTGATCGACTGAATTGCAATCAGTTATCGAGACAACTTATTTTTTGAGATGCTCCATTAGGAGTCTTTAGTTCAACATTGGACGCGAATATGGTAAAAGAAGGTTTTTGACGCAATGCTTAATTTAAGCATTGTTCAATCGTCACATTTTTAATTGCCACATACTCATTCCTATACAAGTATAAATATAACCGATCTAATCCTGAATCCCTTCTATTCGAAAGAGATAAAAGGGTGAAAGATGATAATGGGTTTATAGCTATTAGTTCGACTCTGCTTTTCCGAATGTGAGCGGAGGGAGTAGAAAATAAATAATACGTATACCGATGATGCGTTGAATATGAATCCAGTCATACCGGTTAACTGGCGATCTGTGTTTACAATGTTATGTCAACATTATTATATAATGTACAAGACATAAAAATAAATTTAACGTAGGCGATGCCAAAGGATATGGTGGAACTGTCACAGTAACATGGGTGCTCATTCTAAGTAGGTGTAAGAAGGCAATATACTGTCGAACTAGAGTGCTATGCTCGTAACTCCCAAAATGCTGAAAATGAGATTAAGGTTATTTAAGGACTTGTGAAAGTTTTAGTTTGTGTGACAATGACATCTATTGTTGAAAAGAATGGTAAAAGCATTTTACAAACATTCGTGTAACCTTAAGAGACAAAAATATTTTATTAGATGATCAGGACCCGATAAATTGAAAATGCTCGCGATAAGTGAAACCGTTCTTTACTATTGTATTAAGTTGGTTGCCCCAAATCCACCGGTTATGTGTATGCAGTCGCTGATTCACGGCTGTCTAACATAACGCAAAAACGATAAAAAAAAGAAACGGATTTACGCCTCATGTTCTTGGCCTGATGCAAGCCTTCACGGGACCAATTTGGAACCACCCACTTTTGTGCTTAAAAAAAGAAAAGATAGAAACAAAAAATAAAATGTGACTTTCTCAGCCGCTTAGTTAAGTATCCTGTGTATCCGTATAGTGAGAATCCGTCTAATATAAATATAATGCCTTTACATAAAGAATTCGCTAGAATTTTGAAAATGTCTTAGATAACGGATCATATTGTTTTACTAACTGTCGGCTGAATATGTCAAATAGGACGCAGCAGCGTCCTTATGTTATATAAATGATGCGGAAATTTAAAATTTATTATCTATATATGTATATAAAAATGAACGTTTGTTTGTTGGTGCTGTATGCGTTACCATTCATCCGATTTTGATGAAACTTTGGTGAGTTGTTGTAAACCTGTTAAAATCTAAAAAAAAGAATCAAATATGTACAAACAGTGACATTTCTAAAAAACCTTTTGATTTATTCGTGTACGCACTAGACGAAAAAAAATATTGTGTCCGAAAGCACTTTGATAAACAGATTTAAAACACAAACCTTTCATTTTTTTGAGTGGCATTGCAACGCATGCCTGGTACTCACTATTATAAAACCCACAATAAATTCAGGATGTTTATAGGTTCTCCAGTGAAGTTGTCACTTGAGGGTTTACAAGGTTTACATACAAGACTGACGATATAATATAACATAAACTCGCAAAGTAATGTAATACGATGTAGCAGTATTTTACTATGTTACGTAATTTTCGCATCCATGATATTTCTTAGATGAGAATCTTCGGCTTCCATTTACGAGAAGAGTCTGTACATTCGTCTCAAACTAGACTGAAAACTTGTCGAAGCTTTTATTACCCGAGGCAGTAAATTAACATTATAATACCATTATCACACAACTTGAGCTCGCATACTCCATTGTACGCTTGACAGTAACAAATGAGACGAATTATTTGCAGATCACACAAAATAACATAAGCGATCTCTATATTAAATATGCTTATTGAAATGAGCATAGTGGAGCTTAATGTATAAGATAAACTGTTGGCTTGGTTAATTGTTTTGCATAATCGTGCAGTGTCATGCTCATGTTTTGTTATTCAAAGTCAAGTGTGTTGCTAGTGTAATTGTTTAAATATTTGTATTGTAAACTATGCATTAAAGGTAAACATCGGTTTACAAATGGTTGACTAACTCTTCCGTATACATGTTGTAACAATGAGTTACTTCGGCCTTTAAACCTTTAAATTATCTGTGAAATAGGTCTCACAAAAAATTTAAATTTATGCTGTTTATAAATAAAATAGTTCTACATATAATTGAATATTAAAAATACATTACAGTTTACGTCTTCTTTATATAATTAATCATAATTATGATGAAAACCTCGTCAATTTTACCATTGGAAAAAACAAAATTATAGTATAGTAGCAATCCGAGATGTATGACGTACCGTATGCAACCGTTTCGTTTCAAACGGTACCAAGACACATTTCGAGTTTGTTCTGCTATGAAAAATTTCGATTATTGCGTCTTTCGATAATTTGGTGTTTCGGGTTTTACACACAAAACATAACGTAAAATAATTACTTAATACTACATAAAACCATACTTCACTTTTCAAAATTGTCATTTCGCTTTATAAATGAGTTTATATGACAAAACCCACACGGTAACGAAATGTGATTGCATAATTTTAAACAAAACAAACACAAGATGTTAATGTTATTTAAGACTCGGCCAAATGACGTAAATTAGAAAAATAAATTGACCACTTTTTGGAAGGAAACATCGTTTTTACATTGATTTTAGATAATTCTGATGATGTCTCTATTAAATATTTCCAGTGATAAGAGTGATTTTTCCCCAGCGAAAAACAGCAGTCAGCGGATACGTATATTGTCAAGTAGCGACACTGAATGAATATATATCTCTTTTCAATTAAATTTGAATCTAAAATTATGTGAATTTTTACTTTTTAACGTATGTATCTTGTGTTACTTATGAAAATATTTTATGTGTAAATATATTATCTTTCAAGTTGCGTGTCATTTGATATTGTTGTCATCTTTTTCGACACGTACTTTTTTGTTATACTGAGGTAGTATAATAAGATAAGGATGTCTTTATACACCAAGACTTTGAACGCTCACACCTTAATTGACGAATATTCTGTTTACGCACATGTTTACCAGGAACGTATCCCATACGTTAGTCAAGCTTGTTAATTTATTTAAATTTTAAAAGTCATACATTGAGTTTTTCAAAAACCCTTTACAAATAAAGAAGGGCAATATCTGATTTAAGTGTCAGAAACCACGACATTAACTCTATTTCAAAACGCCTACTAAATATTTTAGTACGAGTTCTTTTATACAGACAGTTGATATGTCTGCACGGAAGCGTCCTTCAAGCTTGGGAATTATAATCTATCCTTAATTAGCTATAATTCTGGCAGCTGCCATGTAGTAAAAATGACGTTACTATACTTTTATATCTTTAGTTGTGCCAAGTATCTAGCTTTATTGTCAGTTTTTGGAAATCGTCGCGAAGAGGGTACTAGGTATTGTTTAAATATAGTTATTCACGTTTAAATATATAATCGTTTTTACTATAATCATAATTTAATTTAAGAAGCTAGGATTAAGTAAGTAAAATTCTAGTAAATTAAAATATTTTATAGTCTAATCAATAATCAAAACTCAGTAGTGATCAGTTTAGTACTCCGCTTGACGATCGGAAAGTTCTTATCCTTGCAAAGTCAATATCATTTATAATTAATATTTGAGATTAAGCATTAGTATTTTTGCTATTCTTGTTGGAAAGACATTATATTTAAAAAAAATAAAACATTTTTTTTATGTAAGAATTAGCACAACTATAATAATAATGTGTTTATTAAAGTACATATATATACATTATTAAAATCTATTAGTAAATTATAAAAAAAATATGTGGGTATTCAATCAGTAGGTAGTTTTATCGAAACAGAGTTCATGGAAATTATGTTTTTTTAATTGCTTTGGTATGATTTAGTAAGAAAAGTTGTAATCTTACAATAAAATACAAATTAATCACATCTAACAAATCAAGATCCAAAAAACGTTGCTACGATTAAAACATACGACGACTATTATTTTGTTTTGGATGTATTTGAATATTTCTTTCGTGGAAAATATATTGTAACTGAATAATTAATAATCATTGATGATTATATTTTTAATGAGGGTAAACTGAAGTGGAAACAGTTTATTAATTTTATATAATGAGTTAGTCTTGAAATATTAAATAGCTCTTATTTTGCGAGCATCTTAAATATAAGGCAGGTTTTTCGATTTTAAATATATTTAAAAATTAAACAGTTTCAGGCGTGTAGCACGAACCACTAATATCGCATAAACTACAAGCATATTATGATATTTCAAATATTAAAAAAGTTCTTGCATACTCAATACATGATATTATTTTTGGTGAAGAAAGACTGCTCGTGAGTAAAAAGCATAGCTGGATGGAATTGAAACTATCAAAGTTGCATATCGACGGTGTTTTAGTTGATGTAACCGTCAAAAAATATGAAAATGCGTTAATGATTGGATTTCATTATAAAAATGACAGAGCAGGTCACGAACAAATGATGTAATTTATAAAAATAAATCGACCACTTTTAGGAAGGGAAACATCGTTTTACATTGGTTTTAGGATTACAAATTCTGACCCGTTCACTTGATGTAAGCCAATATTATATAGACACTCTCAACGAATAATCCCGTGTCTGCAAACATGAAAATTTACAGGATTGCATTTCAAAGATTCATAACGCAACTCACCATGTAATGTTTTCAATAAAAATTGTTTTTACTTTCTCCTGAATAATTCCAATTTTAAGGGTTACATCGATTGGCCAAAACACCGTCGACATATTATATTATGTAGACTCTAAAATTATATTTGAGCCCTAGATCCCAAAATGGAAGCATAAATCTTCAATATGTTAAGCAACTGCCTTTCGCGGTTAACAATTATCCGTTCTTGCTACAACGCGTAAGCTGAAAAATCCCTACGTGCCACTTAATATTTCATGAACATAATGTTTGTTTTTGTTTCTCGGGCTTAGCCTTAAGACTACAATTGAATTATTCAAATAAGAAAAAATGTTTTATTTTTATAAGTAAGCTAGCGTTGCCAATTTTAAATATTAATTTATCTACATGATTTTGTGATATCTTATGCAAACAGTGTTCTTTTTAGAAACACTATTTGAATGAGATATTCTCTTTAGCCTAGCTGTGACAGCCAAATATTAATTTCAATAATAAGTGTATCTTATGTTCTTCGTAGGGCGTTGATATAAATTTGGTGTGTTTAATCAAAGTTTGCGTTCCATGTAATTTGGAAGCAACCAAGTTCTCAGAATAAAGCGGCGGGGCGTTACCAAGTTTGGCTGGTTATTGTTTAAGTCGTCGTCTTCGACTAGTGGAAATAATATTCACACATTTTCGTTTACTACGCTGCTATTCACAGCTCAGTTTTAATAAACTACTAGATTATTTTAATGTTATTAAACAAAAACAAGCGCCCGTTCTGAGACTGCTGCTAAAAGCTTAAATAATCCGTTAATTTCTTGAGTCCGCTGTAGAAAATTGAGTTTGACTTTAGATTAACTCTCTCATTATAAAACTTATGAATATTTAATCTTTGAGACTACATTATATTCAATATTAAATTATGTATAAACAAACTAATCATTTCGAAACATAGACATTCTAGCTTGAGTATGAGTGTGATAGGAAATATACCATATATTGGATAATATTCAAGCTTTCGTTGAGGTATACAAAAAATAAAGCGATTAATAGTAAATATTTCACTGAATTAGATTAACGTGTTTATTGAAAAATCGTGTGGTAATTTTGACATAATGTCTCACTGTAGTATGACGATAAATCTTGAGTATGTGTCTGTACACATTTGATTCCCCGAACGCACTTTTTCATACATTAATTTTTAATGGATTCGTGGGTTTATTTAAAGACATTTACGACTCTACTGTTTTTATACCTCCCCATCGCCCATCCACCTGATTGTGAAAATGGGACACTTAGAGTAGCTTAAAATAAATGCTAGTTCTTTTATGAATGCCAAAATGAAAATAAAGATTAAGTGACTGACTAACATCCAGTTATTATTCAACACATTCTGATATATGAATATAACATTTTAAAAAATAAAACACACATATCAGTTGAAAATGCTCGTGATGAGTGAAACCGGTCCTGATCATTATAAGCACGTGGAAATAGTACAAAAACATTGTGTTTTATTTTTTAAAATCACCAAGTATTGACAGTTAACACCTTTAAACTGAAAGATAAAACAATTTGATTGCAGATAAATCTATCGTTAAATCATGTAATATTCCTCTTGATTTCTTAATCTCTTTTCTCTCTCAAATCAAGCGACACAGAGTCATGATGGAGATTCTCAAAATAATTTGTTTTACAAAAAATGTTGTATATTCAGTCGTTCAACGTTTCTCTTTGGAGAATTAGTATAGAAATATTGGGCCAGGAAAGAAACAGTAATCACTATTCGCAGTCGCACAAAAAGTCGCAGACTTTTTAAAAATTGTTTGTATTCTTAAATAACACGTTTTTATATGCAAGAAAAATAAACTTCTAAATTAGAATATAAAGTAATAACTGATGCTAAAATAACGTTTATCAATTTATCTATGTCAAACTAAAAACAAATACGAATTGCACTAGCACCATATTTCCCTCTCAAGACATTAAGTGAAGAACACTACCTGAAATGGTGAGTGTGTGCTTTGGTAATTGCCAATTTGTAAGGAGAATAGGTCAACCAAAAGTTAAGATTTATTATTCTCCGCGTAAGTGCATTGTAGCTAAAATGTTAGTTTAGTTTTGGTATTCGAGAGGGCTAACAGTGTTGATCGTATAACTGGAAAACATTAAAACTACTCAGGAAAGCTTATACCTCAGAGCTAGTAAATTGAAAGCTTTCGATAGAATTATAAATCTGGTGAAAGCATTACAGTTTGAAAATTTATTCCAATAATGAAGCATTACATATTTGCTTAAAAGTGAATACTGACGTTATTTCATCGTCATCATCAACAGCTGGCGTTACAGTCCAGGGTGAACCTTGCACACCTCAATTATTATCCTCCACTATGCCAGCGTTCGTAGATTCTGAAACACTCCATCTACCCAAGTCGCGATCTCCAAACGCTCCGTCTTATCTCAGAATTCATAACCGTGAGACGTTGTGTGGGTTTCCACTTATCCAAGCGTGATATATGTCTGGTCCAACGTTGGCGTTGACATTTAGCAAATTTGACATTGCCTGGCTTATTGTAGAGGTTTATTATATTAAGCTCAAAATTGTGCCGCCGTCCCCAAATGCCATCAGCCATCATTAAGGCTGATGATAATAATTATACCCTCAGTATAAATATTTATTGTTTTTATGTTATATAATCTAACAATTTTCCTATCACTGCACAATCTTGAATATAAAGTTTTTACGTGATTATTAAATAATTTTGATTATTTAGTGAAAACAAAGATATTTTATTTATTTTAAACATTCGTCTCTTGTATTAAATTTGCATTCACAAAGAAGTCGATCCTAAGTATTATGTTAGCAAGATGGATTTAAAAGAACATCCCAAAAATTTTAATCGATGTGGCATTTAAAAAAAATAACGGACTTTTAAGAAGAAAGGCATCTTTATTTTATTATGAATAATCTTCAAATAAATTACATTTAAAAAAAAGGTGTTCAACTTTCACAGCAATATAGCCGACATATTGTTTATCTTTATGACACTACAAAATGTTTACCTAACGTGATTTTGTGATCTGGTTTGATCATGGCTTACAAACAAAGATATGATGTACACTTAATGTTTCCGGAATCATTGTTTCATCAAGCAAGTATCGACAAAATAAGGATGTTTAAAATCATAATAAAAGAATGCGCACCAAAGCATGAAGAGTTGCATTAAGGTATAACACGTAAATTTTTAAATGGCTAGTGATCAAGGCTAAAATGAAATGTTTATGACATTGCCTGTAGCAAAGAAAAATTGATGGGCATGTTTAATAATTCAGTAGTACCCTAAAAGAACCATACGTCATAAAAATAACGAAATCGTTAAATAATTTACTACAGTCAGTAATGCATCGAGGAAAACTATCATATGAAAGTAAATAATACAGTGGAAGACCCTGTCGCCAATTTTTTAACTGTCTTAGGTGTTCATTCAGCCTTCGGTTGAGGTTTCCATGTGCTCATATCTGCAAACTTGAATTGGTTTTGAAATCAATTCATGGATTTGGGTTCAAAGGGATGGATTTTTGTGATGTTATATTTCCCTCCCACACATCCTATTCATAATACAGTTATAAATTAACTCCTTTCCTAGTTTCATCCTTTTATACTTACTCTTCGAAAAGCAGTTCTCATTCTTCTGTAGAGATAATATAATATATTAAGAGTAAATATGGCGCACATTGAGAGCGAAGATGGTTGATAAAAAGACTCTGATTTAAGGGAAACCAAATGTTCACCACCAGGTGCATTTCATAGTGAAGTAAATAGTAAAGTAAACGGCTTATGAGAAACTTTCCCAATTACCTTCAATACACATGGAATACCATTTGATTAACAGAACTTAGATTATTTTGAGTATACATACCAAAGATCCTGTGCGGACCAGATTCATAATCTCAGATGCCTTCTCCAGCAAAGCAACGAATTCAACAGCTCGCTGGCATGTTGCTTCGTTGATTACGAGAAGGCCTTTGATAGTCCGCACCGGCCTTCCCTATGGGACATATTAAAACTGTACGGAATCCCAACCAAGATTATCGCCATCATCAAATGCATGCACGAGGGCAGTGAATGCTGTGTCAGAATCGGCGACGTAACGACAGAATGGTTTGGGGTCTCAACCGGGGTCAGACAGGGCTGTGTTCTGGCGCCGTTCCTCTTTATAATAATCTTCGACTTCATCCTGAGGAAGTCAATTCCACCCGACCGAGGTTTAACCGTTGCCTCCAATCTGAGGCTATGCGACCTCGAGTATGCTGACGACGCTGTAATATTTGATAAATCTGTCGAGGGTATTCAGGAAACAATGGACAGGCTGCAGAGCAACTCGTATCGCATTGGTCTCAAAGTCAATGCGAGTAAAACCAATGTGCTCTGCAACAGTTTCTGTCCAGACCCAGACTACCCTCTGACGAGCGCGGGGCAAGACATCGAGAGAGTCGACGGCTTTAGGTACTTGGGGGTACACATCACGGGAGATGGCAATCCGCGTAAAGAGCTCGCAATCCGATTAGGGATAGCTGGAGCAACTTTTAACTCAATGCGGAAAGTCTGGGACTCACGGTTGTACTCGGTCAGAACTAAGTGCCACTTATTCAACGCATGCATCCTGACAGTGTTGCTTTACGGTTGCGAGTCATGGCACCTCACCAAGGCACAGGGTAATCGTATACTGTGCTTTGAAAACAGATGTTTGCGGCGAATACTAGGGGTACGGTGGTTTGATTTTGTCAGGAACTCGGAGGTAAGAGAGCGGACGGACTAGCCTCTTATTACGTCCAAAATAAAAAAGCGACGATGGACCTGGCTTGGACACGTGCTGCGGATGCCCCAGGGGAGCCTGAATCCTGCCTGTCTCTTCTACCAACCAGGTGGATTCCGTCGCCCTGGAAGGCCGCTGATGACCATCCATAGGATGTATTCGGCGGAGCTACGGGACGCTGGGATGACCTGGGAGGAGGCGAGGAGGCTGGCGGGAGACAGAGTAGCTTGGAGGAACCGCGTGATGGCCATATGCTCCGAATAGGGAGCGGATATGGTTAAAAAAAAAAATACATACCAAAGTAACATGTTTTGGTATGATATTTAACTTTCCTACAGATGGTATAAAGGAGTTAATATAAAATTTATTTTCATATAACAGGAAAGTGTTTTTTCATCGCTCTCAGATGGTATAATAGTTATTTTTGTGTTGATTTAATTTTAAATAAATAAAAAACGAACATTTCTCAAAAATGTAAAAATGAAAGAAATTTAAATTTTCATTTCATATTGATGATTGAAAAATATAATGCTACGATCATAGAGAAATAAATATCAATTTAAATTAGAGCAAATATACATACATGAATTCAATTTTCACGAAAGTATTATCACACAAAAGTGAGAACAACTTAATGACCGATTGGTCAAAATTAATGATTGATAAGTAATAAAAAATAGAAAAAAAAAGTGAAAAATAAAATATTTTCTTTATGGTATATAATAAAACTATCTGTTAATTTAAATTTGGATTAATGAGATTTTGTACACTTCCATGTATTTTGTCACTAACGACCCGGGTTTCGCCTTTCGGCATCTTCAGGCATTCGAGCACACGAATGGGCTCGAACTGAGAGACAGTAAACAGTGTCTAACGTTTATATAGAAGATACAAATGCGACAAATATTATTTACGAGGTAAGGTATTATACGTCTGAGAGCCACACTGATACTTGAGTTAAAATTTCGGGAATCTCCCTAATCCTTATTTTGTAAACACCATATTAACAGAGTGGTGATTGCCGAAGGCGATTGCCGCTTTTCAACTTCTTTTAGAAATACCAGTGATTTTACAATTATAATAGTATTGTGGGTTTTGACGGGATGTAATTCGACGAATGGGTAAATATATACAATCATTCCACATTTAGTGACATCTGTTAGGTGTTTCAACGTATCGGATATAATAGCGGAGAATTAGGAACGTTCAGCTGCTCATTCAAAATTGGCAAGGAATTTAACTGGGCTCTATTAATTTCCAAAAATTTTCTTGATAAAATAATTTATGATCCCCCATGTTTTTATGCAACAGTTTAACCCCATCATCCGCATTAAACCTATGGTTCTCCATTAGCAAGTGATTTGCGAATGTCGAAGTTTCTTTTTTTAATCTAAAGGCAGCTAAATGTTCTGATACCCTTATATCTAATGTACGTGTGGTTTTACCCACATAGAAATGTTGGCAATCATTGCATTGTAATTTATAAATACCAGATTTGTTATTAAAGTTTACTCTATCTTTATTGTTAATAAGTAATTTGCCTAGAGAGTTTTTGCAATAGAACGCCGGTCTAACACTATCAGCGAGTTGTTGCTTAAATTATATCTGTTAATTTTTGAATTACTTTAATAATCATAAATCAACTTTTTTTATAATTTAATTAATCATACAATTTTACATCATCTAAAAAAATCTGTTCAATTTTTTTTTTCACTACATGAAAATGCTTTAGTTGAGCGCGTCCGGTCATGATCATTTCATAAAATATGTGGGTTCTGTAGAAATAAATAATGTTTATTAAAATAAACATAATGCCTTTTCACCAAGTGTTGACAGTTAACACATTAAATGCGAGAGCTATAAACATTACTATTTTTGACATTTCTATAAAATCGTACGAAATAAATGTTAATATAAATAATAAAATTTCTTACATTAATTTTATTTGAGATTTTTAAAATAACAAGTCATATAAATTTGAATTGTTGAGATTTTGTACATTTCCATGTATTTTGTCACTGACGACCCGGGTTTCGCCTTTCGGTATCTTCAGGCATTCGAGCACACAAATAGACTCTAGCTGACAGACAGTAAACAGTGTCTAACGTTTATATATGAGTCATATACTTTAATTTAATCAATCGTTCTTTAAAATAAATTGTATTTAATAGTAAGGAATGTATTATGGTTTGTTAAAAAAGTGCTGAAGTTGTAATAAAATTTTGTTTTCAAACTATTTCCTTAACTTAGTGATACCTAATTGTATTAACGTAATCATATCCCAAATATTGGTATTAAAATTATGGAATCTCAAAATCTCGGGATTAACAAATTTGCCCGAGATGGCAATCCCTAGTTACAACACATAAATGTCGTACAATTATATTGAATAAAGCGTTTGGTGACATTGATGTCCAGATTAGTACAAAGTGTCAGTTTTATCGTGGCGATAATGAATCTGACAAATGTCATCCGCCTCGGCTCAGGTGATGTGAGTTTGCCGGGCGGCTTACGCACGTTGCCACCACCCACCTCAACTACGAGCGATCGCCCTCCACCGAAGCATAATGTAACTTATCACTCGACCGGTAGGCGGCAATTTTTTACCCTTATGTGAAATTGCCCACGCAGAAATTTCGGTGATCGATTCGCGTGCCAAAAAGGCCTCACAGAGCGGTGAATCACTGTGATATTCTCTAGCCCTAGAGATAGATCTTTCAATATCGAAAAACACGTTGGGATGATTTGACACTGAATCACATCAACTCTTTTCATCGCTTGTGCTTTACTTCAAAGAGATTTTTTCCTACGTGTATTGATCCACTGAAACTATGTGAAACTACTTTCCTTGCTAATTTTTTTATTTTGGGCTCGATACAGACTTTATCTTTTAAATCTTTCTGACACATATTCTAGCTTAATAGTGTCTTACTAAAGAATCTTCCTTACCTATATAATTATCATATAATTTAAAGCCCTCAAGTTTAGAGTTTGTGAGTGTTTAGTAAATAATATTGTTTAATTCTTACCAGGAAATGTTCTTAATGTTACTGTAAACGTAAATAGTTAGCTTTGACTTGCTCAAACGCTAGTCAACCTTCAAGGATGGATAATTTTCACTTTATTAAAAGAATAAATTAATGTGATTTAAGATATTGACTAAGGGTGCTTGATGGAATTTCAATATCAAATTGGAATTGTTGAAATTTTGTACATTTCCATGTATTTCGTCACTAACGACTTAGGGGAACGACGAATGGACTCGAACCGACGTCAGTTCGAGTCCATTCGTGTGCTCGAATGCCCGAAGATGCCGAAAGGTGAAACCTGGGTCGTTAGTGACAAAATACATGGAAGTGTACAAAGTCTCAATAATCCAAATTTAATTAATGGTTTTATTAAAAAATTGGTACGTAAGGAGTAACTTCTACTTTAAAGGAAAAAACAGTGAATAGGTTGAGTTATTCTCTGTATATAGAAGATAGAACAGGGCTGCAAAAATCTAAATCTTGAGCATAATGAAACACTTATCTTGACCCTTTTTTTGGTTTCTTTAGAATAGAGGAATACAATATGTTTCTGGAGCTTTCTGTACTGCATTATAATTTTTTCACGTTTGAAACTTGATGACCTTTGTCCATAGAGAATTAAAATGAGCGTCAAAAAGTAGTGCAGAATTTTCTAGTATCTATTAAAAAAAAATGCAGATAATGTGACTAAAGATAACACAAACTATTTATTTATTAATCTGAAACGCCTATGACATCTTATATGTGTGATCTATCTACAGTATAGATTGTACACTTTGGACGAACCTTTTGAACTAAACACACCTTCAATATTGTCTTGGATATGATAAAAATCAAAACATCAGTCTAATGGTGAAATTGAGTATTTTTGATGGACACAAGAGAAGACTTAAGATTGATAGCGGTATTTTGAGATGCTTTTTAGAATGTACAAACAAATTATTAAAAGATGCATATTATTGAGCGATGACTTTTACTAAGTAGTAAAAATATATATAATATTTTTTTTATCATTTCTTTTTATACAGTAAAGCAATTTGTTTATTTTTATAGATTTACAAAGTAAATATAAGGTTTTTTAGAGGCGTTACATCCGGGAGAAACCGCGACCCGTGGAAATAGTATCTCACCGTTCCCAAAGCAAACACCCGCACATCACGCTGTGCAAATTGCATTGGCGTCAGCGCCGAAAGCTTTGAAGAATAATACGCATCGGTGTCTTTTCCCCGACGAATGTTTGGATAGGCGGACGTTGGCTGACGCTTGCAGTTTTAAAACAAATATCTGTTTTTTTCTGTTTAATATTTGAAGCACGTTGTGTGAAAAGCAGAAATAATATTGTTACTGCAAGGTTTATCAAAAATTATACGCAATTTTGCATTATTTAAGTATGAAATATCAGTCTTACTTATAATTAAGCAAACATAGATTTTCCAAAAAAAAAATCATAAAATATCATTCAATATTCAGCATTGAATCATTTGCCATTTTGTTAAGTGTATATTGTTCTTGAAAATATATTATGTTAAGAGAAAAATTCAGAAAAATAACGATTACGTTTAGTATAAGACCAAATGATGAAACATCAAGTGTTTTCATAATAGATCAAATATCTTAAATAATATGATAATTCAAAATATAGGAAAACGTTTTTTAAAAAAATTGTGTTCAATTTTTAATAAGGATGTTATTGTTTCAGGAGTTGACCACTCTTGGTTGAATCAAGTTGACCATGCTTACAGTTTCTTATATACTTAACAATTCTCTTAAGAAATTCAAAATAAAACACTTACTGCATAAGGTGTTGTTTTTAAATGGCCACAATGACATAATATGGTGTTGTGTTAGTTCCACAATCCGACAAAAGATAGTTTCACTGGTTCAAAATCTACAATTTAAAGCGATTCCGCTTCTACGTTCTTTATTTAAGGCAATTTTGTTGAAAAAAGGTCAACTATTAGTACATTAACCTTATAAGTACTATTTTTTTATCAATTTTGATATACTGCTTATGAATAAAGAAAATTTCATTCAATCGAATAGAATTTTTGATTAAATGTCCAAACCTGTAAAATCATTGATGATTTTTTTTGTTATTGTGTTCATGAATGAAGTAATCATACATATTAAAGCATTGGGAACGCCCATATTTATTAACGCAACTAGTGAATGGCATGCGTTGCAATGCCACTCAAAGAAAGAAAGGGTTTGAGTTTTAATTTTGTTTATTGAAGTGCTTTTGCGTCAGAGGTCTGCACGGGCCGAAATTTCATAAAATTACCCGGTCCGAGCCCGTCATCTTCAGGCCCGGCCCGGCACAAACCCGAGTCTCAATATCACACTTGTTAACTAAACCTGACCCGAAACCCAGATTTATTTTTCTCATCCCGAAAAAAACCCGATTTATTTCTTAATATAGTAATTCATTTATACTTTTCAAATAATACACGTTATTGTTTCCATATTTTCAACGATATTCATAGCACATGTGAAATGAATTATTTAAGTTATGAAAACTATTGCCTTATGGCTAACTCATGACCCCAGCATAGTTCGAAATACTTTTCTAAAATTTGAATTTATTACCCGGACCAGGCCGGAGCTGGAGCAGACCTCTATTTTGGATATAAAATATTCTTTGTTTTTTTCCGTCTGGTTCAGAAATGTCGCTAGTTGTACATAGTTTTTTTAAATTTTAAATTTTTTCACAATAGCTCACCAAAGTTTGATTTAAATTATGAGTTTGATGAATGGTAAAGGATGCATAGAGGACAAACAGACAAACAAATCTTCATTTTTATATATATATATATATATATTTACTTTTATTTTCATCACAAGTATTTCCATAAACGACATATGAAATTTTCATATGAAAGTATTATGTAACTACGCTGAGTTGACAAAAACTCTGCTCAGGATCATTCACTGCTAACATTGCATTGTATCAATGGAAGTTTTATTTGATTCAGTAAAAACTTACCAAACATAAATTTTAAGTTATATGTATTACTAGTTAATATTATATTACAGAACAATAAACAATATTGTTTATTCCATTTATGCTCGTCAAAGAAACAATTTCGATGCTTTCCCTCGAGTAACATAGTAACACGGACGAGAAAAGTTTCATTGAAATCTAAATAAAAATACGTGGTACAACAAATGATAGAGAATTTTGCATGCATTTGAAAATACGCCATTAAACGCGTACTTTATGATATAAAATAGATATTTACTAGTAATGCAATGAGCTTTATTGCTTCACAAAAGCAGTAAAGTTTCTAATTCAGTTCATTTTTATCGTACAGTTGGTATCATTGTTACAGCACAAAGCAGCTTTGTAGCAGGGCTTTACATATAAGAATATAATCCTGAGTTATTTGCCATTGTAATATAAAAAAAAATAAATATTGGGTTGACAATGGGACTAAATGAAACAATTCTGTCCATGAACAGAATTTGTTCTTAATGTTATCTGAGTTAATTTAGGAAAACATTTAATACCATATAGTGTTTTATAAGATGGATTATGAAAAACAACACAAATTATGAAAAACTATTTTTTTTTTAAACTTCATACAATTTTTCATGACCAGCCCTAGGATGTACTCGGTGGAGTTACGGGACGGTGGGTGATATGATTTAAAAAGAAGTCAAAAATCCAGAAGCATCGCCTTGTTGACATATATTATATATATATATATTCATAACCAGTTTCTTACAATGAGTGAAGATAGTGAACTGAACTTCTTTCGACTCGTTCAAAATTTTAATTTATGGAACCAATCGACGTTTACAATTTTTTTTTTATTTATATAGATTTGAAGTCTTTCAATCAAGAATGTATAGTTTACTGTTAACACTAACAAAATTAAGCTGTATTCATAAAAAAATAATCATAAAATAATAAGCCACGTTAAGAATGATCGCGTCAGTAGTGCAGATATCAACGTCATTGCCTTTGGTTACGGATTTCACGAGCTCAAATTCCAGTACGGACAGGTTCATAAATTAATTAAATTAATCGATTTATAGACTTCAGTTCGTAGGCAAAGATGTATATGATGTCAAAAACTCCCTTAAATCCATTCAATCCTAACAATTGGACGTAGTGAAGTCAATTAGCTAATAAGTCCTGTTCTATCCATTTTCCTTCTGTCTCTACTCTCTTCAAAAAAAGAGAGGTTGAGCAACCGACCGACAAAAAGTTATCTTAGAGATACCTCCATTATTAATCCATATGCACCACACCGGACATAATTTTCTTTTAAATAAAACTTAATATATATATGTGTATTTATAGTTTTATTTATAAATACCAATATGCTAAATTCACATGTCAAGGAAAATTTAATACACTTGAGGTGTATTCCAGCTTGGTCAATATGTGGTTCGCAGTAATGTGAAACCCTGCAATGTTAGGTCATTAACGACTTTAATGGACATATTATTCTAGTAGTAAATGTTAGAAACAGCCAAATGGCATCTAATTCACGTATAATTTAAACGAATATCCTAGGTATATACGTTTGCTTTGTGTAATATGTAATAATATACACCTTTATTTTGGCATACGCTGCTGAAACTTTATTGTTCTTGTATTCAAACATAGTGTCTTTTGTGATAATAAAATGTCATCTAGCAAACAATTTTGCAAAAGAATTTAATCGTGACTAAATGTTTTGTAAACAGAATTGTTTTTTGCTTCAAGTGCAAAGAGAAAAAACAACCCTTGTCACTTATTGCAAAATCCAACTGACAGAAAAAACGGGAGAAAATAATTTCTTTATTCATTAATTTTATTGTCACTGCATTATAAGTCAGTATTGAGTTAAAAAAAAGATTGCTATTGGATAATATTTTAAGTATTTATAACAAATAACGAAGAATTTCATTACCTTTTACCATAATGTCATCTTAATATTGAGTCTGAGAAAATAAATAAAAATCTCAGCTTTTTTGTATATATGAGTGATGATATGAAAATGGTCAAAGCAATAATTTTGAAACACTTCCATTTAAAAATATATATATTCGAACTGAAGTATTTTTTAGGAAATCAAAGACAGGAAAATTTTTTAAAGTGTAACATTCCTTTTTTTGAAAATGAAAGTTTTAAATAATCTTGGTTTCATTCAACTAGTGACAATAAAAAAAACCAATTTGTTTCTTCACAATGTCTTGTTATATTAAAAAATGTTTTTTTATAATTTCATATTTTGATTTCTTTCCACTGATGATTCACAGTGAACAATGTTATTATATTTACATGAAAATATTAATTTATATTAACAGATTATTAATAATATATTCTAGAAGTTATTTAAATTAATGTATTCTGTATTCTACGCTTATTATACCTTATTAATAAGATTAATCTATGAAATAACTGGAGAATTAACAACGAAGAAGCTCTTCCTAACCAACTCAATAAGCCAAATAACATTACAAAGGTCTGGTATCAATAGGGATCCGCCTATAATTAGAACCCCCTCGTATTGCAAGACCACACTATTATCAGTAGTGTGCCGATAAGCAGAGATTAGAAGCTTGGGTCTTTCAATTGCATGTTTGATTAATGATCCTCTTTACAAGAGTAAATTAACCAGTCAATCAATAATTTAACGAATTTTGAATATAAATGTCATAAAATATGTTATAACAATCGTTTGTATTATTAATACTGAATAAATTATACATAATTCAAAAATGTCACGTCTAGTTTTATCATAGAGTATGTATAGAATTACGATACATAAGGAATCTAGGCATTTGTAAATCCTGTATAACCTACAAATTTTAATTCTTTCTTAAAAAAATGTCTCAGATTGAACAAAGTCTTTGATTTGGATTAACATTATAATTAAATTTTATTGTTGAGATTAAATTTGAAATTAAAACGGTAGAATGTGTTTTTGGTTGAACTGAAAAACGGAGAATGATCTATTCAACAGTAGTTTAAAACTACTAACTGATAGCGAGTATCAGTATCTGTCTTTTTTCTTAGTAATATATTAAACGAATTGTAAATTAAAACTTTCATTAAAAAAACGTAACGGTGTATTGACATTTTATATCTCACCTGCTCACAAATTTCATACAGATTATGCGAATACAAAATGAGAAATCTGCTATTATTGGTAATGGCAAACGTTAAATTTCGTTATTGTTTAAAGAGTCTTGAACATGGTTTGTTTTTTCTTCAAATATATCTAGCTCTCCAATGGTGATCTTCGCATTGTTCAGTTATATTACCACGGATATGCACCGCGTGGGGAAGAGTGAGTTTAGAAAATACATTTTAGAAAAAAATGATATGAAACTCGATCTGTAGAATTACCTGTGAATTAAATTTTGTGTTGTTATAAATTGTATATTATTTATCTGCTTGTATACTGAATTTCCACCTATACATCGTCGCTGTTCTGGAATAAAACACGAAATCAAAAAAATGATATATTCAGTTAGTTATACTAAAATGTTTCTTATTTCAAACTCTACCGTATGAAAGAAGACATTTATTTTTATAAATTACGCTTTTACTTAAAAACAGTTTTGTACAACCACACAAAATGAAAAAGTGTAGCATTTTAAACATTTGACAAACTTCAAAGTCCAATTATTCAAAACTAGTATTTTTCAGTATGTGTCTTCTTCCATAACAACGACGATATGAGGTTGAGAAAATAGTTCATCTAAAATTTTGTGATAAATTTTTGACTCGAAATTATTTTACAAAATATACTTATTTATAAACCAGCAAAAAAAACCAGTCTCATTGATTGTCTTGTTTAAATTCATTCTACTGTTATTGATTGCGGGAATATATTTTTTTCTATTGGCGTTTTTATAAAAATATTCTTTATAAAGCTTACAAAATTGAAATAAACGTCCATTGATATCCATGTAAATATTGAATATTTATGCAATTCATTATATGTGAAAAAATATAAACTGGTGGCCTCAATAAATGTTTCAATATCCCAAAAGTTAGTAATTTTACATGAGAAACAGTCAACATTTACAAAGGAAAACGAGAATTCAAATTTCTCTCACGTTCCGTTCGATTCTTTTCGCATCTAGAATTTCGTAATTCTATTATATTTCATCGCCGACAAAAATCCAGAATAATCTCTCTTCGCCGCGTCCAGTTGTCCATTAGTGGCGTCGTTCTGCGGGTGACGCCGACGCCCGTCCGTCGTCGAAGTCTTATGAATAAAACATCACATTTATTTGCTTTGAATTATTTCAAACTACGCTGGCAGCTTACCTTTTGATCCCGGCACGATGCAAGTGCTGAGATACATTGATGGTGTAAAAATTTGCATTGGGCACTCGATTTGTGTCGACTTTCGTAGCGTTTGTATTGAGTACGAACTTAATGTAAAACCAAACAACCTCATCGAAAAAGTTAAATGAATATTTTATATCATCGAATTGACTTCTTTCTGCTGAACTATTATATTTAATCTCATTTTCTTAGAAGACGTATATTTTTTGTTTTATGCACCGTAATGTATGAAACATTTGTATGAAGATTTAATCATTTTATTGTTCGGCCCTATTAATTGTGACATCTGTCGCACTTCTTTTTATTGATTTTGAGAGTAAGTTATGTGACGTTTCCAATAACTTATTCTTTTTGTTTCGATTACGAATACATTATACACTGCCAACGATTCACGTTACCTACTTGAATATCTTAAAATACTGTTCGTAAAAACAATTGGTCGTAAATAATGTTGTTTTAGTGGTAAGTAGGGCTTCAGATCTTGGGATCCCAGGATTGTCAAATATTAATTCCGGGATTCACTGTAAATGCTAAAAAATAATTCAAATATCAAATTAAAACTTCCTGATTAAATACAAAGTACCTTAATTTGTTAATTTACATAATTTTATAAAAAAAAAATTTTTGTTAGTTACTGATTCAAAATATAAAATAAAAAAGCATTTCGATTCTCAACAAAAAAACATTAAATCATAATTTGATATAATACATTACAATTGAAGCAGTAATGTTCAAGGATTAAATTTTAAACGGACAATTTAACGCATGAAATTATACTTAATGACTAATCCCGGGGCTGAGAAATTCTGAATTACGAAATCCCGGGATCAAGAAAGAGTCGGGTATTTAATTCCCTAGTGGTGTGTGATATAAATATTGAGTATCGGCTGCGTTATATATAAATAAAATGCTTTTTTATTTAAAAAACCCATTGTCCTCCAGCTAAAAAAACCCTGCTCAGTATCCATTCAACAATTTTAGTCTCAATTTACGAAGACGTGTGTTTCTGCATAATTTCATCAGCCATCCTTGAAACCTAAGAACTATACTGGGTGACTTAATATATCCAATGTATATCTACTATGCGAGATATACATCTTTACTATCGGTATTTACTGTCACCTTATAGTCCATCGGTTTTGTTTTAGTTACCCTGTGAATGGTTGGAAATATGTATTTTCAGTACGACACAAAAAGACAACAAAAGAAGCAGGTTTCATGATATGATACCAAAATGACATTAGCTCCTATTTAAGTCCCGGCGAGGACAGTTTCTTAAATTGATTTATGGATTTCTGTTTGGAGGCATAAATTTTGGTTATATCAAAAATTCCTCCTACCCATCCAATCCTAAAAACGGGGCATAGCGAGAATGGTTACCTAACCAGTAGTGCTGTCCTAGCCCTATCCTTCTATTCATACTCTCTTTGAAAAAAAGAGGTTGGGCAACTGAGTAACAAGCAGATCTCATAGAAAAATTCTGTTGAGATACCTAAACCAGGAGGCCATATACTCCACACTGGGAGCGGACATGGTAAAACAATTATCTTATTTTATAAATTTTTTCTCAATATATCGTCAATACGAAGATAAATTTAAAAAAAAAATTAAAATTAAATTCAACATTTAATTACAAATTCCGCATAAATTTAAATTTATTCAAAATTTAGTAGACTGGTTGGTATAATATAATTCAAAAATATTGTTTCATTAAATACCGGTAACAGTTGGAATTATCAAAGTGAAAAAAATAACAAACCCAAGTAGTAGATTAATTTACGGAGTACTGTTTGAAAGAGATAGGATCCCTCCTTACTTACTTATTCTCTTTTCTTCTGCTTTAATGTTTGAGCAATGGAAGCTCCACACAACGAGTCATTTATCAGCTGCTAGATGGGAGAGAAAAATGAAAAAGTAAACTAAAAAAGGCAGTCGGACTTGATATTATTAAATTATTTACCAAGTTGTTTCTTCATATCTTCGTATAATAATAACATTAAAATTAACATTCTTTGCGTATTATTGTAGCTTAATTGTTTTAAATTATAAATACTGAAAATAAAAATGGAAGTGGGATGAATACTGTTAGCGTCATGATTTTAAATACACACTAAGACATTTTTATTCATCGATTTTTTAAGGGGTATCAAAAACGACTGGCAGGTGTAAAAATTAGTAAAGTGATAACGAAAATAATGATTATTTTTATTGTGATTTCGATGTATTAGACGTTCACTAAAAGGAGAATTATTAATTTTATAATCATATCCATTCCCAATCTGGAGCATATGGTCTTCTCATGGAGATATCTTGACACAAGTTTTTCCGGGAGGATTCCTTATTCCTCACCCTTTTCGAAAAGAAAAGAGATAAAAAGATAGATTCAGCACAGGCCAATAATAGAAAAAATAATTGAATATGTCAAGCAAAAATAAAACTTACTCTTACTCAGTGCAAAATAATAAATATGCTACAAGAGTTAAGCAATTTTTAGAGTGGTCTTTATTCATTCTAAATATACAACTTATTATAGGTAGTCCTCGACTTACAACCAAGAATTAAAAAAAAAAAAAAAATATTGTATTATAGCACCATTTTTTAAAAAATAAAACACAATTTGTTTGTACTACTTCCACATATTTATAATGATCAGGACCGGTTTCGCTCATCACGAGCATTATCAACTGATGAATCATCAGTTGATAATGCTCGTGATGAGCGAAACCGGTCCTGATCATTATAAATATGTGGAAGTAGTACAAACAAATTGTGTTTTATTTTTTAAAATATAATGTCTTTCCACCAAGAATTGACAGTTAACTCCTTAAAAGTATAGCACCATTGCCTACGCTTGATGAATGTGGAAAGAAAGATCAGTAAGCAGCATTTTTAAATTTAAATATTGGTTATAAAGCAAACTTCCTATAATTTTCAACGCAATTCTTGCAAACATACCTTATTCCAACCACTTGATTTACAAGGCATATCATAAAATTGTATTTAAAGGGTTTTATTCTGTGTTTTATTTATTAAAAACAGAGAATTAGCTGGAAAATTTGCGTTAATATTGCGATAGTCGCTTGACAACTACAATATAAGATTTAAAAAAAACCCGTTCAGATGTGTTAAAATGTATCCGTACCATTTTTGACTGCAGCTGCTTTATTTCCACAAATGAAAGTGACGCCACTAAAACTGATCTGAACCGAGCAATATTTCATTTAATATTATCTATGGAATTCGATTTACGACCGACACGACTTACGACCAAAGATCCGTAACGTATCTTGATCGTAAGTCGAGGATAACCCGTATATCAAAAAAATCAAGCTAAATGTGAAAAAATACATTTTATTTTAACCAATTTCTCGTTTTACAGCGTTCTAAATTTAATCAATAATTTTTGTCAAATGTAAACAATAAAAAGATAGCATAAACTTTGTAAAACATAATATTACGTAGTAAGTTTTTCGGGATGAACTTTTGCAAGGCAAGTATAAACAGTGACGGTTTATCAAAAAGTCCGACCGAGCATTATTTGGTTAATTTAAAGCGCCGAAAGCTAAATGTGTTACAAAAAGGAAATAAGTAAAACCACGTAGCTTTAATCGGATTAAGTAACGAAGCATTTTACAACTTAATACCTTAACGCTAAAAGCATAGAGCTCTTTTCGCAGCTCTCGAAAAACTACGAGGCGACTAGGTGAATTTTCTCATTAAAATTATGCTATAATTTGGTAATATTTTTGAAACGCGAGGTACTCCTGTATTACAAACATGCATAATACAGTTATTTGTTCGTATTATTGCACCCATTTTTACCACTGTTGTTTATAGTAGATTTATTTATATTTTCTATTTCTATTATTATTCTGATATCTCAGATAAAACATTTTAAATAATTTTATAGAATCATTTGATGAAAATTGATAACTTTGTTATTATTTCGAGAAACATCTCATAGTTAGTCTGAGGATGCTTCTTAAGCAGGCGAAACACTGTCGATATTAGTAATACAACAAGTGGAATAACAATGTCATCAATTTAATTTTTTTATAAAAAATCAATTTCCAAAAAGGTTTAGCTGACATCATAATTGATAAATACTTTTAAGAGAGGTTTGATTTAATTATAACATACACAGCCACTCGGGATGTGAAGTGTTAATATTGTTTAAACTTTTGAATTTATGCTTAAATACAAATAAAAAATTGAGCACTGGAGTTCAAACTAACCTTGTATATTTAATTGACACAGTTGTAAGGAGTTAAATCTTAAATAGCATTCAATTTAATATGAGTATAATCTTAAGCTTTTTTTTAAAAGAAATATTTGTGATGTCCCATTTAAATATCATATTGACATTGTTAAAACGAAATAAGGCGAGGCTTAATGTCAGATTCATGGATTTATAAAAAATCATACAAATTCGGCTGTAGCCATCTGTATTTTCCGTTTAAAACTGTTAAATCAAAATTCATAATAGATATTGTAGTAAAATTATGCCTGAAGTTTTTGACACGATTAGAAATTTAAATTACAGAAAGTATAACATAAATATTATAATAATTATGTACTTCGAAAACGCATACAAGAAATACGAAACATATCCATTTACGAAATAAAATCTGAAACAATCATTTAAAATTTTGTAGTCTTGAATGTACTATAACGCATTCACGATGATACATTTTATTACGAAAAATTCTCATAGATATTGTTTAAGCTTGTTTCATTATAAATTGAACAGGATTCATTTTAGTAAAAAAATAAAAATTTTGTTCCTATTAAATAAATTTACATACGTATATAATTACGTACTAATAAAACTACGTTTGCTTTGAAAATGTTATAATAGGAAATCGGTCGCATCGCATTATTTTTTAAAGATTTTTATAAAATATATAATTATCTCACTTATTAAGAAAAATCATAATTGTTCGATAGCGCAATTCTTTCATGCATTTTTGCATATATTTAAATAAATACCGTGATTTTTTGTGTGAAATTTTCTAGTATAAATAAAATACTTTTTATTTGGTCAAAAAATATTATTAAGTACATGTTAAATAAACAGTAAACTTTTTCTTCCCGCTTGCAGAGATTGGGGCGGGGAAGGAAACTAAGCATATAACAATTGAAAGACGGCATGTAAAAGATAAAGATATTATGCCGGGTATACACATAAAAAGAGAGCATTTGGTAATATCACATCTAGGAAATGGTATGAATTATTTTGGTCTATTCTCAACGTTTGAGGAAACAAGGGAAAAAGAGGAACAAAATCACAATGCGTCAATTTAACAACATGATACGTGATTTTTGTTGTATTTAAATACATATCTGATTACAGTCTTTAATACGCCCTAACTTAATATATTTTTTAAAGATACTGCATACACATTTTTTTCCATTTCCGCTCCCAATGTGAAGCATATGGTCTCCTAATGGAGGTATCTAAACAGATTTTTTCTACGACAACTGCTTGTTACTCAGTTGCTTAACCTCTCTTTTTTTTGGAGAGAGTAGGGATAGAAGGATAGGGTTATGACAGGGCTAGTGGTTAGCTAATCGCTCTCGCTACTCCCCGTGAGGATGGAAACGGGTGGGTGGCAGGACTCAGACTACTAACAGAAATTCATAAATCGATTGAAAGATCAATCTATGAAAACCGTCCGTACCGGGAATTGTACCCGAGTTATCCGTAACCCTAGCCAGCGACGCTACCAACTGCACCACGGACACCGACGTCACATATAAACATACACATATAATCTTATAAGTGTTTGCGGTTATTAAAAACTCTGTTTTGATTTTATACATTATTAGTTTTACTCCATAATTACATACCCACATAAAAAATGTGAATTCATTTAAACATAGCATCACGATTTCTGTACAATAAACTTCTCGATTAATGAACTATAATACCTAAGATACCATTGCAGGCATTATGTGCTAAGGTTCCATTCGACTGTGAAAAGGAAAAAGGACGTAAGGCACACCAAAAAAATATGTTGTATAACTCACAAAAAACGTGCTAATACAATATATAAATAAATAATATATCGACTGTAGAAAAACAAAAAGATTTATCCTTCGGCCTTTTCAAGTTATTATTTTTTCGATCATAATAATGTGTACGATTTAATACACGTTTTTTTAAGCTATACACAATATTTCTTGTGTGTGTGTTACGTCCTTTTTCCTTTCCGCAGTCGATTTATAAATTCAATGTTCTCTCTAATTGAAATAAGCATTTAAATGTATACTTAAGCATTGCAACTAAACGACTGTACTATTTTGCAGTCATCATATACATTTTTAATTAACTTTGCAATTTGTGATAGTAATAAAAAATAGTCTCAAGAAATGGGTGAGAATTAAACGAAAAAGTAGTGTCCTTATTTACTATTGAAGACTTTCACCACATCTGTTTTTTATAGCCTTTTAATTGTGACATTGTACGCATAAAGTTTTTTTGACACGAATGTCGCAGCCTAAACACTATTACAAAAACCTTTATTTTTAAGGATTCTTAGAGAGGACGTTAGTCCATATTTTATAAGAGATACTATTGGAAAACAAAACGCCAAAATATACACATTTAATAAAACCAATTCAATATAACAATGCAATACCGATAATCTAATAAAGTCTAATTGATTGATCATTTGTGTCCATTGTAAGTAAGCTTGGGAAATTATTCTAACATCGGAATGTAGTAAGGCCATTAGCCTAATGGGTACGCACTTCCACATCCACCGGCCTTTGATGAAGAGTGCTCAATCCTTGGGCTACTAACACAACGAAGAAGCGGTAGAGTTTTCTCTGGGACCAATTTATTTAATGCTTACTTGTTTGCGATTAAGTCTGTTTTCGCCATGCTTCCGAAAAATCTAGCAAAAAATAATCATTTGAGACGTCACGTTATTTATTAATGGAGATCGGGGACACTTGGAAAGGATTTGCACCCTGAATGTATAGTTCTAGAATTCGTTCATAAATTTATCACGTTATTCAACTTGTCATCGGTGTCATCTATCAAGATATCCCTAATTTATTCGTTATCAAAATAGAAACTGTGAAATGATGCTTTCGTTCACTAAGCAACAATGAGAAGGTGGCCTTTATCTGTTTCTTTTCGTTAAAGCTTTACATCGATTTCGAAATAATGTTATGATTTCGTCGCAACATTACAATCGTCACCTATCGGCGATACGCACCTCGCTGCGTCGTTGGTAGGTGACGAAGGGGAAGCGTCGCCAAGAATTGCGTTGAAACTTTTGGCTTACACGCCAGGATGTGGAACGAGTAGGACGTGCCGGTAACGCGCTGGAGATTGGCCTCGGACTTCCGAGTTCGCCGTCGTGATGGTTTATCATCCAAGGTCGTAATTTTATATTTATATATTATAATAGTTTTCCTGTTTAAGTGTCACCATCTGTTCATAAATATTGTTTCGTCGTGTAATTTCTGCTTTATTTGTTTGTAATGTAAATTCTGTGCATCTACGGTTTCCGCATCTCTATTAAATGTGTTTTTAACGGTAACCGTATTTTAATTATTACTATTTTTTCATTTGGCGTAAATCTTCACGCCTGGCGCCCAAAATTCAATTACCCCATGTATTTCTACTTACAGAACAAAGTAAAGTGTACCGTGATTGGCAAACCTTATCCACTTCCCTGTGATAACTTAATCCTATTTCTCCGCTGAGCTCCCATTTTTCTATATTTTGTGATTCCTCTCCATCCCGCGGATAAGTCCCATCACTTCATTTAATTACATTACATTGCATTACACGTTATAATTATTTTAATTATTCTATTTTCTTTTAAAAATCACAACAATAAAATACGGCTGTTTAATAGCGACGAACTCATTTACTGAAAACAAAAGATGGTATTTAAGGCCGCCACTGATGTCTACACCCACATATACTATAATATGAGGTGTATGCAAGTGAAATAAATATTATTATTGGAAGGAAATTGTAACTAGATGGATTTTATCAATTATACGATTTTTTGTAAGAAAAGAACAAACATACTAACTTCTCTTATTAAAAGCTGTCATTGTGACAGAAATTTAAACTTTTACCAACTCTTAGTGAATCAATGTTATTAGATTTGATTTCAACAAAGCAATTAATTTGCAGACTCAGTTCGAGTTAAAAATAATGTTGGTTTAGTAAGTGTATTGTGAAGGGGCACGGCCAGAATTTGGTACATGTATAAAATTTCAGCTTGTGCAGATTTCTAAGACATACTATGTGTATTTTTTTTATGGCTGAAGTTGGAATAAATGAAATGTAGGAGGACGTGATGTCTGAGATAGATTTCCGTGGTTTATTGACAGCATATTACCAGACTGTAATTGCTTTTGAACATTTCCTGTGTAAGTTTTGTAAGCTTCGCCGTCTCGACCGTTTGGTGGTTTGATGACAAACTTTAGAGCTAAACTTTGGCTTAACGATGTGCCAGGGATTATTGGATGATGTGTGCAAACCGACTTTGTAATAGAATATGATACTTAGTCATATTTACAAAAGTTGTTTATTCAACCGAGCTTACCGATAAAGATTATGAACAATATTGCAACAAACTTCATAAGCATTGGTTATAATGTATGCTTTGTGTTGTGCAAAAACTGTATATTTAATCCTATTACTTTATTAAATGTTGCGCAAACAAAATCGGTAGAACTAGCTGAAATTTTTTTTTGTTTTATGTCATAGCCTTACAGTTTTCTCTTTACGTTTGAATAATTGGTTGTTTTATTTAATTATCCGATAAATTGATGTTTGGTATATCCTGAATATGATATAAAAATGCATACATATGCCGCTATTGACGAAATACACGGAAATGTACAAAATATCAACAATTCAAATTGCATACATATGAATTATAAAATGAGACATTTTAGATTCTAAATTAACATTTATCTGACATTAATTCTTATGTAAAATATTGGAGTTTGTTTTGCTTGGTCATGGCGGAATATGTATTATATGCTGGCCATAACAACCCATTTTTTCACAATTAAAACAGTCAATATTTCATTCATCTCTCACATATTTATTTCAAAATATTTTTATAACTTTCTTTAATTATTGTTAAAATGTATAATAATAAACAAACGGTTAAGTGAGAAGTATAGCTTACAGTCACGGCATCCGGGATCACGAAATCCTGAAATCCGGATCAATTAGTCAATCCCGTGATCCCGGTATTTTGAGATGATTTCCTGTCGAAACTCGGGTCGTTAGTAACACAATACATGGAAATGTACAAAATCTCAATAATTCAAATTTGATATTGAAATTCCATCCAGCACCCTCAGTCAATGTCTTAAATTATATATATACTTCATTCAAATTCTTACTATGTTCAGTTTGAAAAAGAAGATATTTTTACTAAAAATAAATTCAGCTTGCATACCATGCGCTTGAAATTTGACAAAACCGTACAAATCTCTTTTACCAGGTAATCGAGAAGCAGCCACTGGTATGACAGGTAAATAAGGGCTCGTATTTACATCCGTATTTCCCGCATTCCCTTTTGATACTTGCCAAATAAAAACTCCTCTTCAAAAGACTTTGAATATGTAAATACGAAAAGAGTGTAATCCGGTTCTTAGTAAACTATTAATACAAAATACACCTACACATTATTTGTTTTTAGCCCATTTTTGTTGAAAAAAAACCATAAATAAATTTCAATAATAAAGCAAAAAAATATTTTTTATTAATACATCACATAGTGCTGAAATATATTCGCTTACCACTCGTTTCATTACATGAAACTTCAAATCACAACACTGTTTAACAGAAAAAAAAATTAACGTTCATTAAATCATTATCACATAAATTAAAAAAAATAATCTTGATTATCTGCTACAATATATATATTTATGAATTACACCTCAAATACCGTCTCAATGCAATATTGAAGTATTTTAAAGAATACTAATTTGACGAACACTGGTTTAAAATCAGTCTTTTAACTTCTCTTTTGAAACAGTTAAGATAAGAGAATGAGGAATGAAAAACTTATAGATTTTAAAATGTATAGATTTTTGTGAAGTCATATCATTTGAGGTAATATGAAGAATCTGTAAACATAATATATAACAAAGTGAAAAATTTCATTAAAAGTTTTTTTTAAATCGTATAGTAATATAGATAATTGATGTATTAGGTGGCAATCGGTTGAATGAGGACATAGAAATGGAAATGTAAGAGATTCAAAAACGCAGAAAAGTTGGCAAGTCTTTTAGAAGAGTTTCTATTTAATGATGGCAGGAATAAGATAGTATAGAAAGTAGAGAAGGGGTATATGAAACAATATATCGTTGATACTTTTTAGTTTTCTCAAGAATCTAGAACAGTGAAATATAAATTGTTAAGTCGATTCTATTACAGTCTATACAGGTATTCTGTAAAATAAACAAGGTTTAATACAACTAGATGTTGAAAACTACAAGAATAACGTCCGTGCACAACATTTTATGCTGATGCTAAAAACCGAAATCATTTAAAAAAACCATGATTTGTTTCATTTTACACTGCGGGATGAACTTTGGATGCCTCAATCAACCTCCGCCTTTCTACGTCAATCGCTGACTCTCAGTATTCATAGGTTTTGTGATATCTCATCCATCCGGTGAACTTACAGTCTGTCAAAGCTCCGTCCTCTTTTACGTAGAACGTGTAAATCGTGTAGTTTTGAAAAATTCTTAAATAATTGGCTCACCATAGCTTAACGGTATTAATCTCATGGCTGTGCCGCAAATATATATTTGTGGGTATGCCAAACAGTGCGTTAATCACGGTATGTGGGACTGCCCTAAGATGAATTCCGAACGAGCAGAACTGTTCGGTGCGATCTGTCCTCACACGGATTCAATACGTCACGCAAACTTAATTGCGACCAAGGCTAACTAATACGCTAATTTGTTTGGGGATCACCATAACCTTAACTCCCCATATAGAATCAATTAACTCGTCTAACTAGACGGGCGTCTCACAATACGGATTATACACAGGTTACTTTATATCAACTTTATTTAAGTGGCTGAGCTAAAACACCATTTTTTTCTATTTTCTCATACATGCTGGTGCATGGTACAAAATCAGTGCCATGCAACAACTCTCAGGTCATAAATGTGAGAAGTAGACGCCTTTTTCTGTCGATAGCGTTCTGTAAAGCAGTCATGAAACATCAGCTGCACATACACAACGGGTGGTGAGTGGAGAAAACTAGCTTGTGCCGACCCCGCAAAATACTATTCTTGCACACAGAACTGAGAATTGTAGTTTCTATGAACCCTTAGAGCTAAGCGAGAAGGCATTTGACTCATACACCAGAACTGGTCTCACAAAGGATTCATAGATACAGACTTTTATGTTTCGTAATAATGTTAGATTTGTTTGTGTAATCCATAGAATCACCTTTTAGTTCTTACAGTGTTCTTTTTGGGTTTCTCATCAACATTGCTCTGAACGTTTGATAGTAACTCAAGACACACAGATTCTTAGACCGTTTCGATGACTTGGCTGTCAATGATGAGGCTATTCATTTGTTTTATCAGCTTTGTGATTGGAAAGCATTAAGTTTTTTTTTCCATATTGATTTATAGTTCAATGTTGTCACTTGTTGCAAGACAAAACAGGCTTCGATAGCATATTTCATTTATATTGTGTAATATTTCAAGAATTACATTTTGTTACGCTACAAAAATTCATTACGCCAAATTTGACACCAAAGAATCAATATATTAACTATCTACGATGCCTTGCTATTTTAATAAATGAAGACGTTTTCGAGACCCAGCGACTTTATCTAATTTTGATAAAAGCCATTTAAAAGTTTTTCTATCTTTCAGTGTTGTTTCCTTTTGGCAATTAAGCGCTGCAAATGCAGTGAAAAAAGCAGAGACAATAGAAAAATGCAAGAGAGCATAAACTGAAGTAGGTATAAAAAGTAAAATACTTCACAAAGGAAACAAAAACAATAATGACGAAATGTACCAGCTCAACGAGAGTTTTGTTTCACTTACTTTTCCTTTGTTACTTTTCTCGCAGTTTTGTTAATGATAATATTTTCCTTGTATTGTGTTTCACATTTTTTAATTTTATGGCGTGGAGCTTTTCATTTCACACTTAAAGATTCTTTATAAAATATGTATTTTGGTATGAAAATTTTGGTCAAGACATTGCTATTTCGAAAAAAAAAAAAAATGAATTGTTTTTCCGAAACTATTATATCGTCGCTATTCTAGAAGAAAACACTAAATCGAAAAAATTAAATATTGAATTAGTTTTACCAAAATGTTCTATATTTAAAAGTCTACCGCATGAAAAAACACTTAAAAATAGTTTTGTACAACCACATAAAATATAAAACGTATAGAATTTCAAACATTTAACAAACTTCAAAGTCCAGTTACTCAAAACTAGTATTTTTCAGTTAGTGTCTTCTTCCTGAACAACGACAATATGAGGTTGAGAAAATAGTTCATCAAAATTTTGTGATGAATGTTTGACTCAAAATTATTTTACAAAATATAGTTATTTATAAATTAGCAAAAAAACCAGTCTGATTGATTGTCTTGTTTAAATTCATTCTATTGTTATTGATTGCGGGAATATATTTTTTTTATCTATTGGCATTTTTATAAAAAATATTCTTTATGAAGCTTACAAAATTGAAATAAATTTACACTGATATACAAGTAAATATTGAATATTTATGCAATTCATTATATGTGAAAAAAACAAACTTTGTACAAACAAACTAATTGAAAAAGGTATAGGATTTCAAACATTTGAAACTAATTACTTAAAAATAGTATTTTTCAGTTAGTGTCTTCATCCAGAACAACGACGATATATTAAAACCTACTTTGCCGTAGCCCAAAAATATGCTCGATTGTTTTTCCATAAAATTTTTTTTTAATTAATTTTATGACGTACTCAAATTTTTCTGTATTAGACTAGTAAAAGCTATATTTCATTTGTAAAATATTTAAATATGGCCATTGACTAATCAAAATAAAATAATTTAAAACTAAATTTGAATTGTTGAGATTTTGTATACTTCCATGTATTTTGTCATTAACGACCCGGGTTTCGCCTTTCGACATCTTCAGGCATGGACTTGAACTGGAAATGTACAAAATCTTAATGATTCAAATTTGATATTGAAATTCCATCGAGCATCCTCAGTCGATGTCTTAAATCAATTGAATTAAACAGTACTTTTTATGATTAATTTATAATAATACATATTTTATATTTTAAATTATTTAATATAAAACAGTACAAAAAATTGTATACTGTATACTATAGTATACTGTTTATACACAGCAATTCACAAAGTTTGAAAGTCAAAGAATCGATAATCGTAAAATATTGTTTATAATTCGAAGGTTGTGGCCAAGTGGTGACAAAAAAGGTTTAAAGCTTTCAATACTGTACGATGGAGAGATTGTATCTCCGAATGGATATTTATATACATTGATTTTGGGATTGACATATTCATTTAAATTCATAAGTTTCTTTATCTATTCTTCTCATTTTTAAAATAACATAATACCCTTTTCTTTCCTGCTTAAAAGAATCCTTCCTGTTTTTGAATTTTTTTACCTAACTAATTTCCCGAATGAGTTGTTTGAAAAATAAAAACTCTTGACTTGAGTCTATAAGCAAATTTTTCAGCCCTAACGAGCTGTTCCAACGAGGAAATACTTCAACAAGAACTAAGGGGAAAACTTTGTAAATGCATTAATTGAAAAACTCAAACAATGCAATGTTGACCAAAGAGAAAAAAAATTGGAGAATAAATAAGCTTACAATTTTTTTTCAGTTTTAGAACTTATAGGAATCGGTAAATTTTTTACATTTTTTGACAATCTTTTTATCATGTTTATAAGCCACTGAACACGCTTCCAAAGGTTTTTAGAGTTTTGAGTAAATCACGAAGGACTGTTTTGGGCAGTATGATAATTTTAAGTATAATTTAAGCTATTTTGTGTTTTTCTGTGTATAACTAAAAGTAAAACTTTATCTTACACCGTCGTTTTCTCGGAGGTGTGAAATGAAGATCGAGATTGTGTATAAAACAACATATTTAAGCTTAAAATGATGAATTTTGAACAGGGAACGAAATAAGAAGAAACTTACTTGCAACTGGAAAGAATTGATAAATTTATCGATAGAGCACATAGGTACATTAAAAACTTACATTATTGAAAAATTGCCAGGAGCGTGTTTAGAGACTCAGCAACTCAATTGATCTTTAATGTTTACAGTTTATTGAAATCATATTTTAATTGATATATACAGAAAGTCGCATTGTTGCGCATGGCTTTGCAAATTCCTTTTAAAACACCGTTGATGTAAAGATAACTTATAATATTCGTATATAAAATATGCAACTTTAAAGTCTTCGCTGAAAGTGGTAATGTTTTCGAAAGAATTCATTAACTTTATAAGGCCGCCTGACAAATTAAAATTCTTAAGCCGAGGGGGATCCTGTTTTCCATTATACCAGTGTCGTCTACTCACTGGAAATTTAATGTTTCGACGCGGCTAGTCCAAATAACACACACACGTACACTATCAATTACTCCGGGAATACTTGTGCAACAATGTTGTCACGAACACTTGCGGTCAAACAATGGGTTTAGCTTTGACTAAAAAAGCTCTGAAAACGTGGCGGTCTCGAAGCTTTGAAAAGGGCGCCGATCTCTTTGGGCCAACGCCGTAAAGGTAATTGTATAATTAAAAGGCGCCCCCTGCGGGTCTTGCAAAAGCAAATATTTATGGTAGCACAGTGTTATCAAAGAGTTCACTAAACGGACCTTGCAGCGGTCAAGCGTTCAGATAATAACAAGGCCTTACACTTTTATGGCTGCCGTCATGTAAAAGTAATTGCTTGGTAGAGAATTTCTAGAAACACAAAAATGTCATTACCGTAATGTACCGTAAAAAATAAATGACATTTCAAGATATAAAGTTTTTGAGCATGTGCTTTGTCTATTTGTAAGGCATTTGGTAAATTCTGGTTGCCAAATAATGGCTGTTAAAATTTTACTCTAAAGAATGATAGTGGATATATAAATATTTTTGTTTACGTAGTTGTTATATAATTAACATTTAAATTAAATTACTCATTATATTATTTATTTAAAAGGTATAATATGTGACATTGACATGATAACTTTGTTAATTAGAACGTATTTAAATAAATATTTTTGAAATTAAAAAAAATAATTTCTATTTAATACATATAATAGAAAGCTCAAAAAGTTTATTATCAGTTTAAAATATGCATCAAAACAAGCCTAAATTAAATTGGGAAATAAAAATAATTGTTTAGATTATCTCTTTTATACTCGTAGTCCAATTATTTTTGGATCATACTCTTACCGTCTTATCATTCGAATTTGAATTGTTGAGATTTTGTACATTTCCATATATTTCGTCATTAACGACCCGTGTTTCGCTTTTTGGCATCTTCAGTCATTCGAGCACACGAATGCATGAAGATGCCGAAAGGTGAAACCCGGGTCGTTAGAGACGAAATATATGGAAATGTACAAAATCTCAACAATTCAAATTTGATATTGAATCGATTTCTTAAATTATTCTTATCATTCATTTGGTTCCATGACTAAATAGAACAGGAAAAAGCAGAACAATTTGAAAATAATGTTTTTGTCGTATCTACTATGTATTGAACATATAAGAAATAAATAATATATTTATTAATTTATATGATATTTAGTAATTTATAAAAACAAAAAAGCATTATAAACTTTAATATGCAATTATAATGTATTATTTGTAGATATTAAAGATAAACATTTGCAAATGACCATACCCTTTATTTCATTTAATACAAGGCACTTTTTTTTTAAATATTTTAAAATTTGTTCTCCAAAAATGTTGAAAATCGGAAAATCATACGAGATAACTCGATGAGAAGTCTATAATCATATTTGTTCAATAAATAATAGTAATTTAGTAATATTAGTAATTTTTTAAGACTGAATTTTATATAATAAGTGAATAGAACAGAGTTTAGATAAAAAAAAGGAGCGATATTCTTTCAATCGACCCATGAAACAAATATTTTTTAGTTTTACGCTGGAATTTTTTAAGTATTATTTATTTGTTAAAACATTATGTTTCTTTTAAAGTACTGAATACTTTGAACTTTATACTCATAACATAAATCAATTATTGCGAATATGAAAATGCAGCAGATTTTCAGTATCGGAAAATATTTTTAGTGGCGCATAAACACGTTGGCCTAAGCGAGTGTCGCTCTTTATTCAAAAAATGTTATAAATATTTTTCATTACGTCCACAGGTTTGTTGCAGTTGCAACAGGGAAAGGCATAAAAGCCACAAAATGGCGAATTTATTACGCATATTATGCAATTTTATGGACGCGCAGGTGTTGTTTACTGGTGTAAACATAACGCCACGCCACCTTTGCGAGTTTTATTTAGTATACAAGAAGCCATAACAAAGTTCTATGACGAAAAGAATTTGTAAGGATTTATTTTTTAATATCTAAAAAATACATAATTACACTTACTTGGTAAAATGTCACGGTAAAAAAATTCTTCTAGAATTAATTTTAAGATATTACTGTGTTCATTCGAAAGTTGGTAGGACAAAAAGGGCATGAAATATCACAAAATATCTTCCAACTAAACATAAGAATAATACTATTTCGAATGTGGAAAGAGTAAAGGACGTAACCCACACACAATGTGTATAGCCCAAACAAAACGTGTATTAAATTGTATCCATTATGATTATCGAAAAAAAATATTTTGAAAGGCGGGAGGGATGAGTCCTTTTGCCTTTCTATATAGTCGATATATTATATATAAATAAAGTGTATTTTGTGTGAGTTATACATCATATTTTTGCTTTTGATTACGTCTTTTTTCCTTTTTTTTATTGGTTAATGTCATGGGTGGACAGTGCGTCGAGTGCGGTTTACCAGTCACCCGCAAAGCTATTTTTGGTCAACTTAATTATGCTATTTATTGTTGAATCCGGTTTTAAACCACTAAACATCACGATACTGCAGTCAGTGCATGTACTTTGAGTGCATATAGTTTGAGATTATTATTTAAAAGTAAATGAAAGTTACTAGAAAAGAATTTGAATGAGATGCCTACAATTTTCATAACAATTTAAATAATTATAAAAAGTTCGATTCATGTTTAAATATACATGAATAAATTGTGAGTTGTGTAAAGGTAGCACTGAACGACAAACGTCTAAGCCAAAGTTCTTAGATTTGAGAACAAAACGTCCTTTAGTTGGCAACTATCATAGAGTCAGACTTCAGCAAAAACTCAAAGAAGATTGGACTTAAAGTTTGAAATGATAAGACTGAGCTTACGGGTAATCCCTTCTTTCCTTTTCCATGCACATTTCTTCAGTTTGATTTTAAAATTCCGTCTTCAGTCTGTCTGAATTATTTTTAAACCACTTTTTCGTATAACAAACGAAAACTTGAAAAACTGTAAAATGTGAAATGTTATATAACATGTATATTATTATTATTACTGCATATTGACAATTTAATGTTATAGAAAAAATCATACTAATATTTTAATAAATATAAAGACAAAAAATATTATTTTATTAATTACAATATATTTGAATACAATAGAAAAAGGTTTTACTATAAAAACAATTTTAAAATACTGTTCTCGTGAGATTGTTAACTTGATACACAATTTCAATTCTGATTTTCAAGCGTTCACATTTTCAAAATCATACCCGATTTTTCGTTGATTTATAAATAAATATAGGTCCAAAAGCATATTAATGTCTATCGTATCCTATAAAACTTTATTCCATTTTTATATTCACGTCATTCTATGCTTTGCTTGGGCGACTGACTTACAACCAGTTTTCGATGAATCAAAATTTATAAGGATTTGATATATTTACATAAAATTGTTGAGAATATCTTTCTAATAAAAGTAAATTCATAAATTGGTTGACCTCTTCAAGGAATACAGAAATTGCTTCTCAATTTACTGCTATAGTAAATAATATCATACGATGATACCGTTTGAAGCTTTCTAAACCAGGTCGTGCATTGCAAGCGCAATCTGCAACAATACGATATCGCGTTTCATGATAGCATTGGTGAGTTATCGATATCGTATTACGTATGTCAGCGAACACAACATATAAAGTAACATGACATGCTTTCATGAAAGGCGATATCGAATGTTGAGGATTGCACTTCCTGTATCCAGGATAGCTATTGCATCAGGACATTTATGTATAACAATGTTATTAAAACAAAAATTTGTGTAACTTAATCAATATGTAGTGAATTTGGAAACAATTAATTTTCTTAATGATTCAATCAAAATACAGATCAAAATCATGTAACATCATAGATTGTTAAGTAAAGTAGAGTAAACGATGTAGAACATTGCAGTTTTTACTACACTGTTACGCTTTATGTAAATACACAGAGCGTGTCAGTGTTTAGTAAGGCTTCCGTTATTCTAAATCTTGGAGCCGGAGTGTAAAGTTATACGACGTATACTCTATTTTCGTATGTATTATTGACAATGAAACGATTATATAAAACATCATGTTGATTAATGAACAATAGATAATTATACAGTTCATATGATCATCTTTTGGAATGATCACTGTTTCAAATAATACGATCTCAAAACTTTCTATTACTTTATTTATTACACACTATTCTACTAAACAAACTGCCATTCTATAAAAATCAATTCAACACTTTTACAAGTAAATTTCCCCCATTTTTACCACATACGATGTACGTAATTTAAGATTAAAATCATGTTTAAATCTACCTAAAAAAAATATAGCGAACATAAAATTGTACTTATCAGTAGAGCGAATTATGTTTTCCTTTGGAATAGCGAAAAGAATTTCTTGTATTCAGTAGATTTTTTCAATTCAAATTGAGAAAAATATATTTCGTGAACCTTAGATATCCTCCAACGAGATAACTATCTGCAATAAAATTAAGCGATAGGGTTGAAGGTTCTACCATTTAAAAATGGAGAAAAAGATTGCCTGCGACAGAGATTCACGATAATGCAGAGCCAATAAGGTTTATTGCTAGTATCTGTGCTTATGTGCACTAAACATACCAATTCGTATACATATATGTATATAATAAAAACCTTTTCAACTTAGTATTATTACGAGAGTCGTTATGTAACTACACAGAGGCGGATATTCCTTTAACAGTATTACAACATAAATGTCTACTTATCTCAAAGCAATGGAGCTTTTTAAATAAATACGTTTGTAAAGGATTTCTGACAACTCATTTTCATTATCAAATACGATAGTATCTACTCTGATAAATCAGTAGACTTGGAAGGAGTTTTAATTGTCAGGTTCAACTTAATTAAAAAATATTTAAATAAGATAGGTAAGTTTATTCAAAATAATATCATTCTAGGCCAGTGGTTCCCAAACTTATTATGCCCATTGACCCCTTCTTAAACCAAAAACCTGACCATGAACCTCCAAGAACAATAACTCAACATAACAGCATAATAGAAAAATCATAACTTTAATTTTGATGTCTTGAATGGTGATGTAAAAATAAAATGGAAATAAAAAATTTTAACAGCCTCTGTACAGTGACCTATAATGAAGATTTAAAATTGGTATCTGTTTTTGTAACCAGAATTTGTAGTAGCCTTGTTCGAATATTAGTGTCCGCTCCTCATTTGTGAATAATTCAATAAATTGCTCATGTATTAGGATGGATTCGTCCGAGTCTGTGGGGGTCTGTTTGCAAAAGTGTCCAACACCCAACAAATCGCTATCAATCAATTTATTTCGACTATCATAATAATGAAAATGTGTCACAAATGTTTTTTTTTATATTAAACCTTTCGCTAACCCCCCGACGCTATCCACGCATCCCCAAATTATTTTTAATTTGCCACAGACCCCCTCAACGGTCGCAAGAACCCCTGGAGGTTCATAGGAACAACTGTTTTAGGCCTATACAAAATATTAAATAATATTTTGTCTATCTTTTTTTTTAAATGATAACTAACGACGGACGTTTACCAATTCTCTATCTTCCAAATACTGTATTCAACTTTGTAATTCATTCCCCTTCAAAATTGACTACGCGTTTACTTACATTAAAGCACAGAAGCGTTGGAGCTTCCAAATGTTTGCCAGCAGTGTATCATAAGCAACAACCCAAGATTGTTGGTCGCTTTGCATTAAAGTGTAATGAATAATGAGAGGATCGAAAATAGAAACAGTGAAAGTAAAAAATGTTGTAAAACCAAATGGTTCACCCAGCAGACCGAAAAAAAGGTTTTTCAGGTTTCATATAAATTTTCAAGCATATTTTTAAAGCAACATTCATTCAGTCGGAATAAAATTTACGCACAACAAGCTACTCGTTTCGATGGAATAATTCATTTTGACTGTTTTTATTTATTTTTCAATTACAAATCTCGCGAGAGCGTGTTTCAAAGTGAATCTAATATTGTTTAAAATTAATGATCGTAAACCTGATTGGTGAAATTATCGCAATGTGAATTACAGCCGTCATTAAAATTTAAAAAAAATGGTGCATTGGAAATTTTAAAATGTCGCAAAGATAAAAACAAATAGATTCACTAATTTAAGACATCGACTGAGAGTGCTTAATGGAATTTCAATATCAAATTTGAGTTATTGAGATTTTGTACACTTCCATGTATTTTGTCACTAACGACCCGGGTTTCGCCTTTCGGCATCTTCAGGCATTCGAGCGCATGAATGCCTGAAGATGATGAAAGGCGAAACCCGGGTCGTTAGTGACAAAATACATAGAAGTGTAAAAAATCTCAATAACTCAAATTTAAAATTAAATAGATTCACATTTCCAGATGGCCACCACGAACATGTTTTATCAAATAAAAAATGTCTCGTTTGTATTAAAATTATACTGCAAGAAAGGTATTTATAATCAAACAAAACATGACAAAAAGATGTGTGTAAGCTCATAAAACATCCAATATTATTCTGCATTGCCTATATGCTTATATTAAAAGTCACTTAGGTAGTTGGGTGAGTAGTTTAATTCAATTTAAAAAGTAACTGGTGAATTGTCGAAAATTTTACGTTTGTTTTATACAAGTTACTCAATAAAACAACGTAAAATTGGCTAAATAAAAAAAAAATTTGAAATATTTTGCCTACTTAATAAAAGATGAAATATATTGGTCTGATGCATTTGAATGAATTGTCTGGTGCGTATACTCATTTAAAATTATATTTGAAGTTCAAAGCTCAAATGCAAATAGGAAAGTTAATTGTATGCCTATTTCTCGAATTCGTTTTCATCTTCAATTTTGTGTCAATGGTGCGACATAATTATTATAATGGTTGCATGTCGTTTTGAAGGCAGTCGACCGGCAAAAGGCGACAACGGAAGTGATGAATTTTCTATGTATTAACATTCCTTTGAGGTGTTCTTCTTGTCAGTACCTCGATCGTTTGACATTTATTGGGGTGGAAAATGGCAAACGTCTTATATCCGAGTGTGAAAAGCCTGGCGAGAGTTCTGTTACGATCTAATATGAAATTATTAAATTCAGCAAAACATCTACTCGGAAATTGTGATAATCAAAAATCATGCTTTGACAAAATAATTGTTTCTAGTCTTCAATAAAACCCGTACGCGATCTAAATATTGTTATTCGTATTATTTAAGCGATGATATGACTGCAAAAAGATTATTTATTTTTACTGTACGTATAGAAAGAGAAATTATTGGGTATAAAAATGGGTAATTAAAGGTTTTTGAATACTTGACAATAATACAGAATATTAAAAATTTATTCATATTATTTATTAATAAATTTATTTAAGCGCCTATTGAAGTTCATCTTTATACAAAGACGCTATAATTCACAGCATTCATTCACTTCTTGATCAAGATACGTGAGATTTCCTGCAAATTTATTCTAGTTAAGTAATTAAAAAATCCATCAGCAATTAGTCTGTTGTGTGGCCACTGAATTGCTCGGATTTATCACATATTGTCTTCTTTCTAATTTTTCCTTAAAAGTCACGTCATTTTACGATCTTGGCACGTTATTCCAAACATACACCTGGTCGTGTATTGTTGCCCTGCAATCAGTTTATTTCCTTGTCTTATTCGTTGGCATTCAACTTTAAATATTATTTCATTAAGAAAGCTATTTTGAAGTATTTTTTTCGTAATACTTTATGCTTACGGAATGATTATATTGAGATAAAATTAATGAATTTGAAGTGCTTGCTTTTAAGCCAATCACCAGAATCACAAGTAAAAAAATGACAAAGCGTTCGAAGTGTATATTGAGAATATCGCTTAACACTTTTTGTATACGAACGGTGTGTTGGTGTTCAAACGTCACCGAAATCGTATGAAAGCATGTCTGAAAATATAACTCAATTAGTTTTTTTTTTTTAATTGGAAGAGTATTTGAGTGAAAGATATCTATGATGTTTTAGCCCTTATTTTTGCCCTCCTTCAAACTTATTTTTAAATTGAAAAATAGCCCATTTAGCGAAATGTCGTTATCAATTTTTTCGTGGAATCAACACTCTCTTTGAAACGGTTGAAAAGGAGAATAATAAACTTTCATTTATAGCAAAAAGAACAAAATCAGTCATTTATGAAAGTACGAAAATTGGTTTTCTATAAAAAATAAAAATACTAGTTTTATCATTCTTCAAGCCAAAACATCAATTACGTTCTATTATTCTTGTGGAACTAAGTATTTTGAGACGTTTAACATTTTATAATAGAGTCCTATCAAGTAAATACCAATTCAATCTAGTATGAGTGTGTGCAAGCGTGAAAAATTGAAAACTGAAAAAACCGTTCTGAGACTAAAAAATAAATGTGAAAACTATGCTGGCGTTTACTTATAAATGGGAATATTCATGCGCTCTTTCAGAAAAAATGCAATTCACACATCCTCGTATTTTTTAGGCTTGTACAAATGTCATAATGACAATTTTGTCGTTCATATTGAAAAATACCAAAGAACCTGTATGTTATAAATGATACTCAGAGAGTACTCAGAAACGTAAATTGCTTCTTTTCCGTAGTAGAGAACCAAACTGACAATGAAATTGCCAATGAGAACGGTTTTTATATTTTTGAACTGTTATGACATTACAATATCGATATTTCAATTATATTCTACACGGACAAAAGTGAATTCAAATTTCATGTAGATATAGCATTGGAAAAACTATTTAAATGTTTATTATCATTTCTTTTTCCCGTCATGATAAAAAAAATGTTTTATTTAATAATTTGAAACGTATTCTATAATACAAATTGTTTTTCGTTATAAACTACATTGTTTTATGACGGATATACATAAATCATTAAAAAGTAAACCTCACAAACGGCTCGGTTCAAAGAAATCAAATTATGATAGAAATAATTTTTATATTGGAAATTCAGTTGTCTCTGACACGGAAACTATGGCATAATTATTCATAAGCGAGGCCGTAAATGTCATCAAACTATTTATAATACAAACAAGCTTATAAACTAGCTGTGCGAATATTCTAAGAGCTTTATATAAGAGGATAATGAATAGCTTAGCAACATAGTGTGTTTTGATATGATAGCATTCAAAACACTACTATCTTATTGTTCTGGAGTTAGTTAGCTCTTTGGCTTGCAACGGAAGCATTTCAAAGATTTTTGACTTTAAAATTTAATGCAATATATTATTGTTTTAAAACAGCGCTGAAAAGTTTATCTCGTACATTTTATAATAATATTTGCATGAATCACAATTAATAGCTGATAGATGTCATTTCTGCCGCAATAGTTTTGCCGACAAGTTGTCTGGGCTTGTTTAGTTATAGTGCAAATTAATTTGGCGCTATAATTCAGGATGCTGAACACATCCAATGGAAGTGTTGCATGGACGTAATGCATGGACAATAAAAAAAAGAGCTGCGCAAGTCAGTTTAACCTTCCATTGGACCGATCAGCCACACTGAATCGGTGGAAAATAACCAGGCCTTTAAAAAAAATCTGCGTCATACGGAAAGTAAGTAGACTTCAACTTATAAAAACTTTTCGTGTATCTGGACGGATTGATTTTATGCACACTTAAGTGCACGCCACCGAGTTTTGGACAGTTGTTCCTAACACACATCTAATTAAGGGCGAAAAAAACTGGCCGTGTATATATAATTTAAGTTAATTAATTTTTTGATAATGTTTTTGAAAATGTTTCACAAAGAAAACAATTTCTTCGGGAATCATTGGATCTTTCTCATGTCTAGTTATTGGATAAAAAAATTCATTTACTTCAAGTACTAAATTTGATCTCAATACGCTGCTTTGTATTTCAATCGCCCATTTTATGTCAAAATGTACACAGAGATAAATGTAACCTTAGAGAATGGATTTTTTAAAAATGGTATTTAGTCACGCATTTTTATAGTTTTCGCTCGCTTAAACACAAATACAAACGGGATTTTGATAGAAACACTTCGCGGCCATTATAAAATATGAATCGTCAAAGATTTTCTGTGACGTGTTGTCATAGATGTTGAATTATTTTGGATGGTTGCGGCGGTTACTTTGCCGTACAAAATAGATATTAATTACTTTGTAAATATCACATTAAGTATCGCTCAAAAAGTTGTAATTATAAGTTAATGAATTTTATATTGAGTTAACAGAATCTTGTATCAATTAAGCTTTGATAGCGATGTTAAATAGAAATTATATACATAGCACTACTATAACTTTGGTTCCTTTCATTTAAGAAATATTTGATTAATACGTTCCATCGATAAATTTAATAATAATCACGATCGAATTAGTCAGACGGTGCTCTTCATGAATGTCAAACATGCGAAGGATTCGATATAAATTCACGATAAATAATTGAAAATAAATGTAAATTTATTTTCAATTCAAATTAATCAATTTGTGTTCAATTTAAGATGGTTTATTTTACCGAATAGAGATAATATTGTATTATGTATAACAAGATTTTCAAGGACTATTATATCCTGCCCGGAGAAACATAATTGAGAATCCCTCTAAAGAAATTTTAGTTATCAGACAGTTATGTTGTATTTGTAGACTTTTTGTATTTGTATTAACACGTATTACAATATTCATTTTGCATGAGAAATGCATACAAATCAAATCAAATGGCGAAAAAATAGAGCTAAAAGAATATTTCTGGTGCCTAAAGTGTCAGTCATGTCAGATTTTGACCATTTTGACTTAAGTAACAGAAAGTACTTTAAATGTTCATATTTTAAATGGTAGAAATCCTTATCTCGGCCGATTTAAAATGAATGAAAATAAGACAAAACCTATAGTGTATGTCAAAATAATGTGTCGGCATATTTTACACAAAGAAAAACCTATATTGACATAAGTTATTCAGGTGTTGGGATTTACTAGTAAAAGAAGTGGCCATGTTCACTTTGGCAACTCTAGCACAAAAATCTTCTCAGTATTTGACTACAGTATTGTCAAAGATATTTATAAATATTGATATTGAAAAATACACAATCGCCTGTACAAAACAATTGATAAATTCGATATAGGGATGTATCATCATAAGGTCGATTGATAAACACATAATTTTATAAGCTGACTCTTTTAAACGGTAACATTGCAATCATTATATATATCATTAGTCAAACAGTGGATTATTGGAACATGAAAGAGTGTTACTTGATTAATGTTTGAATGATAGTCATTTAAAACTTATTAAATGATGGCATACATTAGAGAAAATTTTTAAGGAAGCTTTGATAAGCGTACTCATAATCAATCTAACGGAATAACATTTTGTGACGTGATGTATTTACGGAAAAGGATATGCAAGAGCTTATAAACTGTTCCAACTGTGCCAAGATTACAAAGCAAAATATGTTGACGGAGAGTGAAAAATATTTTACTAAACCGGCAATATTTCAGTGTTCCGGTTAGGAAAAACCACTAGCTTTAATACTGCACAAAGGTAATGAAATACTCTCCACTCAGCAGTTGGGGTAATGTATACACGCCGAGATGAAACTTCTCAAGAGACTGTGCTTGTATTAAGAAAAGGATTTTATGTTGGATTCTTAGATACAAGCAAAAAGAAGTTTGAGCCAAAAACAAAACGCAAATGATAAAGGGCGGGATGTTCAAAGTTTCTGTTTAGTAAATTCATGCATGCTTCGAGAACTGCGAAAATTTTCAATTTTCTTGAATATCATCGGGCTAAAGTAAAACAGTAATACAGAGAAAAAAAAATTGTGACGTAATCTTTCTTTCTCATGGCTCAGATTTTTTGTAAGACGCACAAGTTTTCTACTTAGTTAACTTTGCATACTTAGCAAAACAAATACGTATCTGACGAAAAACTTTCATTAAAAAAATAGAAAAAACAAAAAATAAAATAATGTGTTACAATAAAATGTAATACGAATGAGACTTTTAGAATAGCAGTCTTATGTTAGAGAATCTTGTTTTCAATAAATGAATCCTTGCTGAAATAACATCATAAAAATAAAATGTCTCACTTGTATTTTGTATACAACATATTTCATAACCTTTCATTATTATTTGCTTAATCATTGTTTAAACATTATAGAAAAATTATTTTATGGTTATAATGTCACCATGATAAAATAGTCAAGTTTAGTTAAATAGATGATTAATACGTCGATAAAGTTTCAGGAGAGAGTAAAAACCGTTTTTATCAAAAATATTTTATGGTGAGCTGTGTTATGAATCTTTGAAATGCACTCCTGTAAATTCTCTTTTGTTTGCAGATACGGAATTAAACGAAAGAAGTGTCAATTTAATAGTGGCTTACATCAAGTGGTCGGGTCAGAATTTTTAAACTTAAAACCAGCGTAAAATGATGTTTTCCTTTCAAAAAGTGGTTTTTTTATTTTTATAATTTATATCATTTGACCGAGACCAGCTCTGTCGTCTTTAAAATGAAATCCAGTCATTAAGCTATTTTTGTATATTTTGAGGCTAACATCAATTGGCCAAAACACCGTGTATGTGTATTATAAATCACAGACGTTTTAACAGTAAATTATTGTTTAATATTGTAAATAATATTAAGAAATAAATTCAGAAGAAACTTGTTTTTATACGGTTTTCTGCATACATTTGGGTGTTTTATCAGAACAATATAGCTTATTTTCGTACAATGCAATTCTTGTATTAATTATTCAAAATGCAACATTTCTGAACGGAAACATAACATATTATGAGCATGCGTTTTTATTATACGTCAGATAGTAGTGAAAGCCGTGACTCTTCTGGTATGTACGTGCGGCTCTTTTGGTAGTGTTTTTACACTAAACATACATATTATCACCATCAGCCATATTTGAAATTTTAGGGTCGATAAAAAACAATAATTTTTAAACAGTAACCATAATAAGTGTATTGAAAAGCCAAATAACCGACGAGATGAGTCAGGCCTAAAATTAGAAAAAAACTATTTATTTATATTATACCAAAGAAATGAAAGCAAATTGTTTTTGTAAGTTTTCAAGAATCCCTTTTCATGGTGAAAAGTTTAGTTTCTGCAAAATTATTTTCATTTAATATGTCAACAAGATGAGAAATGTTTTTACTAAGAACAGCTACTTAAACCAATAAAATTTAATTATTTTTATTTATGGTTCCCAAAATAAGCATGTTAGTAATAGTTGGCTAAAAGTTAGAAGACCCCTGGCGTAGGCAAATGATTATATGGATACTTTTCTGAGTAAATTTGTTTATAAAATATGTTAAATTATAAGAGAAATTCAACATGTTATGCTAAACAATGCTAAATTTAACTATTGAATGTCAGGAGTAGTGCGTATTAGTATAATAACTTTTATGCCAGTATCCATTTATGAACATGTTCCTCGTCCATTATAAGATGCCTCAAGGTGACCATTAGTCTTTGTAATGCACCCACTCGAGACTCTGCTCTGTTGTTTTATAAAAGTACTACAATATAGTGCGATATGTATACACCTGGTAGGGCTCTACGCATTGCAGCTGTAAATTTCCATGACCAGAGTTTTATTTCATGTCACTCAAAGAGTATAATGCATCTTAAAAATGCTGTAAATTACTGTCGACTAATTTTATAGCTGCAGACAAGAGAGATTGACATTGTATAGCGCATTGAAAGTAAGATTGATTACCGAGAGTGTTTTATCACCTACCACCGTTATTAACATAATAATCATAGTATGACCTGACAACTTGAGCTTGTAACTAAAAGTTACGGTTGATTTGTGTTCTTAATCCCCAGAGATGAACACACTGTACTGAACGCAACTCATACTGAAGATTTAATTTGGGTTATTGAGATTTTGTACACTTCCATGTATTTTGTCACTAACGACCCGGGTTTCGCCTTTCGGCATCTTCAGGCATTCGAGCAAACGAATGGACTCGAACTGACTCGAGTCCATTCGTGTGCTCGAATGCCTGAAGATGCCGAAAGGCGAAACTCGGGTCGTTAGTGACAAAATACATGGAAGTGTACAAAATCACAATAATCCAAATTTGATATTGAAATTCCATCAAGCACCCTCAGTCGATGTCTTAAATCATACTGAAGAGTTTATTGTATTCTCAACATACTACACAATTTTAAAAATATTTTTGTTAAAACCTGGGCTGAAGTCTTAAAATTATAAACATTTTTCAATCTTCGGTGTAAGATACCACTGTCAAAAGTATAAAATAAATAAAGATCTCGATAGCATCTCTGTAAAAAACCATCTTATATCACCCTCACACTTTTTTTGTAAAATTCAAAAATAACTATACGTTATTGATGATTATTTTGGTACCATTTTTGAAGTGTAGTTTTAGCTGCAGGAAAAATAATAAAAATGATACAAAAAGCAAATATTTGATTGTAAATTTCAAATTGTGTTTTATTTTTAAAATATAATGATTTTCAACCAAGAATTGACAGTAAACACCTTAAAGTGTGTAAACTTCGACTTAATTATCGAAAATATAATGTTTTATAAAGATGGTGATTGTTAAAAACAGTAGTGGAATAATCAATTATTATCCAGTAATAAAAAAAACAATTCTTTAAGTTATGACATACTCAATAATTATTTATAAATTTTTACAAAATGGCAGCCTTCTATAAAGCAGAATCACTGCTACTTTAGGGTAAAACATATTAAGCAATTTCTGCTACAAATATCTCTGCGAAATAGAAATTATCTCCACTGAACACTATGAACAGTATTGCATTCTCGGAGAAACTTCAATTTTAATCAGAATGCAATAAAAGTAAGCCGAAAGAGCTTTAGATATATTGCAAAGGATATTTAAAATACGGGTTTCAATTTAAAAGACCGAGAAATTCCAAATAACATTGACTTTCAACAAAGTATGTACTACGTTTTCATGCAACATTACAATGATAATGAACTTTGTATTGGTGTATAATTGTACATTTTAGTGTTTAAAGGAAGTTTTAAAATGCATGTAATATTGTTAAATGTATTTTAAAACGTTTTTCATTTTAGCATTGTGTAGTTTTTGGTGGAATTGAATTATAAGTAAAAATATACTGTTAGCCGAATGAGGCCTGGATTGTCTTTGAAAAATTACAAAATTTGAGTATATGTAATTTAAAAAAATATGCATTTGAATATTACTGTTCTAAAATAAAAGTAAATTATCGAATTTAAATGATGTTGTGCCGTATTTCGCACTCTCCGTCATGATAAGTTATTTTTTTAATACATGAAAAGAAAATTTGTTTCAAAGGTGTATAATAATTGTCAAAAATAATTTTGTAATTTGATAACGATTTTATTTACCATTTCCGCTCTCAATGTGTATGAGTATATGCACTCTTAATGGAGGTATCGCAACATAAGTTTATTGATCAGTTGCTCTAACTCTCTTTTACGAATGGATTGGGGATTGAAAGATAGGGCTAAGATAAGACTAATGGTTAACTAGTCGCTCTCGCTAAGCCTCGTTTTTAAGATCAGATGCGTGGGAGAGAATTCTAGACATCACAAATACCTACGAACAGAAAATCATAAATTGATTTATGAAACTGTCCGTTCCGAGACATCCGTAGCCAAAGCCAATGACGGTACCCACTGAGCAACGGACCGTACGCTAGCGACTTACCAACGAATAACATAATTTCATATTAGCAACCACTTAAATTGAATTAATGTCATAACTAAAATGAGTTTAATTTACATTGTGTAATAGTAGTTAAGTTGACAGGATTTATTTGTGAAAACGACAAAGTTTATTTGAAGCAATGACACAATGTACAACGATTTGGCAGATACATAGTAGGTATTATATATCTGAATTACATCAAATTTAATAAAATACTAAATTAAAATCTCAAGAAATGGGGACAAATTAATAATAAAAAATAAAGAAATCGTGATAAATCGAATTTTTTAAAGAAAACCTTGAAGATAAGCGATTTGAATCATTGATACTGTTTTATCTGGTCCAATTTAAGTTATGTTTGAAATCGGTGCTCAAATAATGATAAAAATATTACGAAACCTACTAGTCAAAGTTGACCAACCGAATCAGCATATTTTTATGTCTACAGATGTAGTAGAAAAAAAAAGTATCCATCAAATATTAAGATCGTAAAAGAGAGATCGGTCAATTTCGATCACTTGCAACATATTGATGTTTTGCAGCAAAGCGGCAAGTGATATTATATTATTTTGAATAATCAATCACGCGATTAAAAACATATCGGTATAAACCCAACTTTGCTTTAAAATTACGATATAATATTATGTGTTTGTTATCAAGCATGTATGTTTTGTGATTTACAATATGGATGAATATTTATTTTAAATTTGTAAATGCTTTGTAAATATGATTTATATATTGAGTACGAAATACCGTCAAATTTATCAATATTTAATGTCTTCAATGAGCTGGAAATACTGTTTGAACACACGTTTACAGTCTCTGAGGTTTTGGCATCATGAATTGGAAGAACAAGGTACAAAATAATGAATACTATGAGAGTTCGTTTGCGGACTCTATCGGCTCACGCATAGCTGTAATTTCTTATTACGACAAGCACATCATAATGTGCTCTATTAATTTAATGTGCTCACATCAACGACACATTATTTTTTGATATTAAAAATTACATAATTTAATATTTCTGTATTATTTAAAAAAATATTTTCTAAATTAACTTTTATATAACAAAATAACAAACCTTTAAAAATGGTGTATAGAGCATTAAGTTGACAAACAATTTATTATTATACGAAATAAATAAAAAAAATTTTTTAGAAAACATTTTTTAGTGCATACCTGAATCAATTATGCGTAATTAATAATATTATTTTTTCTTAGATTTTTTAATAGTATAATTATTTTAAGACGATTTTTTTAAGATTTGCTGACTAGAACCGGTTGCATAAATTTTTTTTAAGTAAAATTAACTAAGTAAAGCATTATATAAAGTTATTAATCAGTATGCGTTACAAGAAATAGTTAAAGTGAAGCAAAATCGAGCGGAACATTTCATCAAAAAAACCAATCCTACTACAAGACCCAATTTTATTGTTGATTAAGTCTGTACTTTTTGATGAAAAAATAAAAAAAGCAGACGTGAGTTATGGATACACAGAAGCGGTAAATATTGCTGGGGGAGAAAATAATTTACTTTTGGTTGGAAGATTGACGACCAACAATGTGTAAGCTGAGAGAGTGTTTATTATAATGATAATATCAAATTATAAGAGTATAATACGATAGTGTTTAAACAATAGTATTATGGATTAATGTTATCGAGTTTCAGAGCCATTATTATACTTGGTTAAGTGAAATTCATTTATAAAACTATTATTATACGACTAATTCAGATGAACATAAAATTAAAATTGATAAATGTGTTATTCCGCTCGCTGAAAATCAAAAATCAAATTTGAATATTCACAGAGCTTCATTGAAACTTTCATCGATTTTGTTTAGTAAATAATGGCTTACGAAGATCCCGTAGCCGAATGGTAAAAGCTGTTGTGCTCTCGCTTTACTCGGGCTGTAGCCCTAATCCCCAAAAGAACATTTGCATTTACTGATTTTACATACTTTATGTTAAAATTAAATTTAAAATTGAATGTACGAGTTTGTATCAAAATATCACTGCCTTATATGAATTACAGAAACGGAGAATCAGTTTAAGAGAGAAGTTTCTTAAAAATGCTGCACGTTTTTTAGGTATTTATTTTATTATAATATTCCAGATACATTTTATTACACTATCATGAATATCAAAGGAGTAAAATTGTTTTAGTGCTCTACTATACTTTATTAAGTAAATTGATTTAATTTAAATATGAGAGGGAATTATAGGTGATTCTTTATAATTTTTAATGAAACATTTATGTATTTGGGATACATATATAATAATAATAGAAATATACTTTTAAAAAATATCTAATTACTATCTTATTGATATTCAAAAACTTTGGCAGCCATTTTCTATATATATAAAGCTTTGTCAAATATTGCACCCTGGTAGTGAGGTAGCGATATACGAATAGTGGAGATGTTTTCATCCTCTAGACCCTAGACTTTCTAGACTAATAGTTCTTTCATCACTCTTTTAATCCTAACAATCCGAAGTTGTGTGACCGGCTGACAACCAGTTACCCCAAAAATTTCATTTTGGCACGATCTACGACTATTTTTTACGAATCTTGTCCAATCCAAAAATAAACTTTAAGAATCATCTAAATAAAGCGCTTTTAGCAAACTGGAAAATGAATGCAAACAATGGATTGCCACTCGCGATGCTGTGGAGAGCAATAAAGAGATACAGCTCCGAGGTGTGTTGTCACGACTCACGACCAAAAGTTTGGCGAAATTGTAGGGATAGGGAATAGTCGTGTCACTTGCATCTGTGTACATTATGCTGCTGTTGCACGCATGAGAATACAGCTTACATCTCCATCCTCTTGGCGTGCTCTTTGAATACAGAACCGAGATGGAATCAGCTTGCTTGAATGGGTTAAAGATTTCACTTGAATCAGTCTTTGAGACTCTGACATCACGTCTATCAAAAGTATTGAAATCAATACACAATTTTGAGAATATGTTATTATATCTTTACAAAAAATAGTTAATATCACGTATCATTATTAAAAATGAGCATAATTTCCTATAAGCGAGTGGTAAACGTTGTAGGGAGTTCGACTTATTCGGTTTCGTTGTCCACCCGTAGGTGCAGACATTTAATATTTGATTTTCCCAACGATTATTGGATTTTTACTCAAACGTGTGTTTATGTTTCTTTCCACACAGCTGATATAAAAAACGAGGCACAACAAGCGCAATTAACTAATTAGTAGTCCTATATTAACACCATTCCTTACCCTCTTCGAAATATAATCAGACAAGAAAACTCAGCTTCTGTTGTATGCTAGATCAAGAGTCCATCTTATTGACATTGGTAGTAGACAGGAATGTGTATTTTTATGACTTGGTATGTACAACAAATAGAAAACACCTTAGCATGCCGAAAAAATGTAAAATGGTGTTATAGTTATAATATAATTAATATTGGCGAACCATATTTTCTATGTTGTAATGCTCGTGTCTGCAGATGCAAGTGCAATTCTCTAGCTTAAAGCACGATTTTCTGTCAACTCGCAGATTATATTAGAGTTTTTCTAGAAATTTAAATTATTTTTGTTGGTACGGAAGAAAAAGAAAAATCTTATTTATTTTTTCTAAGTTGGCATGGAAATGTTTTTACTACAACTCACCTACTCTACGCGAAATCAAGTAGAGCATATTCATTGGAACGAATCAAAGTGCACATGCTGATTTCTAAATGGTTTCGTTAAGAATTTTCCCGTCGCTGTAATGCATTTATATTTTTATTTGCAATTATGGAGATTACATTAAATTTGATGCAGATATCATCGAATTCTCTCATGTATCGATTTTATTCAAGGGTGTAGGTGTCTATTTTAAAGTGTGATATTTTAAAGTTTTATCAAAAGACAAAGCGGCTTATAAAAAACCAGGTAAGGTAATATACAAGTATACATATTTACGCGATAAATACAATAAAATACAGTACGTAGTGCTTACTATACAGTCTAACAATACTATGAACACAACCAGTTTCACTAAGTGATTCAAACTGATCGCTGAGCAAAACCGTAATTACGAAAGAGGCATTACAAATTAGTTTCATTATTGCTTGATACATTATGATTCATTATGAAAATTTGTTGTGAAAAAATATGAATAAATTTACGTTGCACGCGTAATTATTTTTCCATGCATAAGAATTACAAATTGATTGCAAAGTCTTCGTAATTAAAAACGTGATATATTCAACGCTCGACCTCTTGAGTTAACGCAGTAGTTTGTTTTTGCATAAACTATTATAACAAGTTGTAAAACTGCAAACACTAAAAAATAATGGCTCCCCCGAGTAGCGTCGGAGACATCATAGATGCCACCGTTAATGATAATACCAGCCTTGCTGGACCATTGCACAGCCCACAGCTGTATCTCTCGCCACTTGTTCATGTAAATGCATGCAAATTCCACAGGAAAATGTCAACCTCGTTCGCTAGCTTTGATTTATGGAAAAATAACGCATCTACGTTACTACATTGATAAATGAGTTTTTTTTATTATTTAATTGTGACGTAACTAATGAATTTTCTAAACGATTCCAATTTCAAACGCCAAGGGCACAATACGAACTGTTTTAATATCATGACAATAAAATATCAAACCGTATGCTGTTTTTACAAACAATAAAATCATTGATTTAGAAGATAAACGTCGTCATCTTTTAAGCCAAGCCAAGCATTGAAGTGAGTTTGACAGGAAAAACTGCCAACAAAATTTTTGAAAACTGGAAAACTGCTAACGAAAATTATCTTATAGTTACCTATTTTACGTTACTATCAAGCAAGAATATTTAAATAGCAAGGGAAAAAATATTTCAAATAGTTTTGGCCATTCATTTCTAATGAAAACTGATAAGTTTGTTTTCTTTTACAACCATCTTTATAATTCGTAATTTATATAATAGCTTAGATGTAAAATTGATTCAATTTTTTTGATTTTTTTGAATTGAGCGTATGGTAAATTATTAATTATTAAGGACCAAGGGGGAAGGATTTACCGTTGATTAAGAAGGCAGAAATGGTGATCTTAATGAAGAAATTATGTATTTACTGTGTGTGCGAAGAATTCTGATCTCGGGTTCAAGACCCGGTAAGGACAGTTTCATAAATTGATTTATGGATTTCTGTTCATATGCTTGGATATTTGTGACGTCTAGAATTCCCTACCACTCATCCAATTCATAAAAAGAGGGCATAGCGAGAGTGATTACCTAACTACTAGTCATATCCTATCCCTATCCTTATATCCCTACTCTCTTCGAAAAAGAAAGGTGGAGCAACTGAGTAACAAGTAGTTCTCGTCAAAAAACGTCTGATGAGATACCTCGATTATGAGTCCATATGTTCCACATTTGTAGCGGACATGGTAAAAAAATGTGTAAATAAAACAAGTCAATTGATTTATTTAATTAGCATGGCTGTGGTAGAACTTAATTCATAATATTATTTAATTCCTCAAAAATTATGAAATAGCGTTTATGATAACAATGTATTTTGGTAACATATTATAACGATTAGCTGTTGTCCTAATGTCGAAATATCTATCAAGAATATGAGAAGACCCGAATTGAAGAGAGGCGAATACCTTGTTATCAAAGTCCTGGAAGTGCTGGGATCTCAAACAAACACTATTTCAAATCCGGTTCAACAATTATTTTATTTTTAATCGAAAATGCAGTGGTTTACAATATACAAAAATATTATTAACACCTAAAATTGATTCTACATTTACATCTACTTAACACATGAATTTACGTTATGTTATAATGCAAATGACACGACAAACGATTTTAAATTACGTCCAATTTCAAAACAAACACAAACAATCCACAATGTCAACGGTGCTGACCACGCTGGCCGGCAGCTCACCTCCACTTGAAAGATTGTAATCGACTACTACACAAAGATTAAAAGGACTCCCACATCGTCGGAGCCACCCCTTTCCGTCATAAATGAACTCGTCTTGCGAACGTAACCGCAGGCAATAGCCGCGCGTCCCTGACGATAGTTTGGTCGATTTATCCGTATCATTGTCATTACCGCTGGGCGATTTCAGTAATGGACCCTAATAAAACTTAAACTTAACAAAAAAACCAGGATGTGGCAAATAATTATCAATAATTTATATAGTTTACCTTACCACGTGTTTGTTATAAATTTAAAAGTATACTTGGAATATATTTAAAGATAATATATACGTTTAAGTTGGATTCGTAAAATTATTTTGAACTGAAAAAGAAACAAAAAAATCGTTGACTGGGATATAATGTTGAATTATCGTGTTGGTCGAATAACGGTGGAAAGATTGTGATGATTCTATTCACTTTGAACATTATGGTTCTGTTTGTAATTTGAAATGACATTTCGTGCTATACACATAATATTACATCAATGCTATACTCCCGGACCGTATGGCGAACACGCCTCATCACTCCGTAGATGTTATATTAAATTCTTTTGTGAAATGCGTCTGCAAATTTTCCAAGAGGACCTTTCAACCAGAGAGATACATTTTAGATAGAGTTTTCTCCGCTCATACTGTCGAGTTAACAGAAAGTGCATTAAATTTTCCACTACGTGAGATGCGAAATAAATTCTGCAATCTCACTCCAGAGATTGGTTTTCTTTCGCGAAGAAATTCTTGGAATTTTCCATCAGATTAAAAATTTTTAGATCAAATTAGTTTTATTTTGTCGATGTGTATTTTAGTAAAATTGCGTTGAAAAATTTCTCGTATAACATTCGTTCTTTAAAAAAAGAAATATTGCGTTTTAAACTTTTCATTTGAAAAAAGAATCAAAAAATTATACTGTTACTGAACAACTTTTAGTCAGATAATAGATCATAATTGCAATACTCTAAAACAGTGACGCTTAACATTTTCGAAGTCATGGTGCACTTTTTGTCATAAGAAAAAATGGTCGTGCAATAAAATCAAACGGGTAAAAATCAAAGAAAAATATGCGTACATAAACTTATATATATATATCTATGGATAAACTAAAATTAACCCTAACAAAATGGCGATTATATGATGTAAAAATCAATTAATGTGAATCCTGAGCTTGTCGGTTTTTGCAGATTTCAGAAATATTAGGTCGAATATTTGATAAAGCTTCCCTCAGCAAACCCTCACAAGTGTTTTCTCAGTTTTCAAAAAATCTTTTAGCATATTTCTGCCTCGCACTTGCAACAAGCTCACGGTGCACCAAATGAACCGCGGTACACTGATAAAGAACCACTGCTCTAAAATGTGTATGTGATTAACGACATTCTAATTTATAAAACTAGTCCTAATCTATTGATTGAATTGGCATTTACTTCGTAGAACTCCATTATAATATGATAAAATATCAATGTATTTAGTTCTACAAAATTTTATAAGTTAGTTGATAGCTATTTCGGCTAAACGCCTTCTAGTTCTGACGATGGCGGTTAGCCAAAACAGCTACCGATTAACTAATAAAATTTTATATAATTAAAGACATCGACTGACGGTGCTTGATGGAACTTCAATATCAAACTTGAATTATTGAGATTTTGTAGACTTCCATGTATTTTGTCACTAACGACCCGGGTTTCACTTTTCGGCATTCGAGCGCTCGAATGCCTGTAGATGCCGAAAGGTGAATCCCGGGTCGTTAGTGACAAAATACACGGAAGTCTACAAAATCTCAACAATAATAAATAGTGATAACGTTTCAAAGAAATAGAGAGCGATTAGAAAACAAATAAAACAAGCAAACGGCGACTTCAGAGTTATTGCGTAAAGAGTTTTAATGTTGAAAGTTATTAAAAATTGAAAACTGAAACAGACAAAATATGATAAAAAACAAGAAATAAATCTTGGAATAATATTTGGAATCTTAGTTATTTTTATTTCATTTAAAAGAGTAGTGGTGAGCTACTATTTGAGCTTTAATTAATGTATCTGTCGGCCGTCAATATCTTAAGCTTTTTTTTTTTTTCTTTAAACATGCCCGCTCCTAATATGGAGAAAAGTCCCCTTTACTCAGTTGATCTACCTCTTCTTTTAGAGTAGGAAAAGAAAGATAGACTAGATAGATAGGGACTCGTGAGCCCCTTAATCGTCGGAAACGACGTTGACCACTAGACCATATTCTCAACAGTGAAATATATTATGAGTGATCTTTTGGATGCTAATTTTACACTCATTAGTTCATAAATTCCATGTATACTTTATAGTATTTTCATTTAATTTTTATAATTACTTTTAATGAAGTCAATTGTTCATTCTGAATATAATCACATTAAATGCTGGATAATTTTAAGCCGCGCATTGTTAGAATTCAATGCAAAAAAGTTCGAACCAATAAAGTATGTTATCATAACAGCGATATGGAATGTGTGAAAAACGCGGTCCAACCCGAAAATCGCCATAAAATAATAACGTTCTTAAAATACGACCCTGCCGCATACGTTTTCCACTCGGCCTAACATTGCACGTGGAGCCCTTTTTAAAAGGAAAAGCAATAGAAATGGAAAAATGGCGATGCTGAAATTGTTGGATATTATTTACGGCTCAAATAAAAATGGTATTCATTCTTTTGTGGTGCAATCCTCGCCTCCAGGCACTATATTATCTACAAAAATTGGCATCAGATATTTTTTTTAAAGCGATAATGTTTATTTTACTGAATCAATTAATAATTATTTTTTCAAATTACAAATTTCGTAATACACATTATATTTACATAAGAAAAAATTAAAAGAATAATATTTGTTCAGTTGATTTGTTTTCAAAAACTGTTCAACATCTTATTTATTCTTTTGAATTTTTACAAAAAACATTGACCTTTTTTAATAAATAAAGTAAATAATTAAAGAACGTGTGCATTAATTACTTCACGTAGCACGTGTTTTTCTTTAAATTTTACATGAATTCAACTTTCCATTGAACCATTTATCCACCTTCTGACTTTAATTATAATCATTGCTTTAATTATAATTTTTAGATTTATTTAATTCATGACAGAAATACACGTTTACTTAATAATCATTACTAAAAGATGAATTCATTTAAAACAATCGTTTTAAAAAAGATATTCCAATGTTTTATAAACAATTTTTGTGATTTATATTTTAAAATCGTTACATGTCATTACGTCAATCGTGTATGACTTTTGTCTAAATTCTGTAGTTTTCAAACCGATTTGGCGTTGATTTTAGTTTAAACGTACACAAATTTATAGATGAAATAAAGCATTGAACATTGACTTCAATAGTGTATCATTAGTAAAATGTAGAACAATTATTTCCCTATTGTTGCTTTATTAGTCACAATTCATAACAATTGAAAGGGTTTGGTCATGTATATGTACAAACACTGTTCATAATAGTGTTATATAGGGTTCATAATTCTGATGGTTTTCTCCTTGAATGAATTTCGATGTAGGGTGAAAATTTATACAACCGTATATCAGACATGCTAAATGCAAGAATATCTCTTAGTTAACGTACGATAGTCACGATAGATAGAAAGCAAATTAATTAAATTAAACGAAGGAATTTCATAGGTCGGAAATATGGCCTTCTTTTCAGAATTCAACAAAAACAAACTCGCTTATATGTTTTAGTTGTGAGACAGAAGTATCAGTCACTGTGTGGTAATGAGAACGATTTTAGTTGTTTTCCTGATATTAATTGTTGGAAAAACTTGGAAAATTGAGAATCAATCTGGGCTGTAGTATAAATAGTAATGGCCATAATATATTATTTTGATGCTTGAATCAAGCATATGGTAAATCAAAATTTATCTCTTAAAAAAGGGTGATTATTACTTTTTTTTCTATGGATTTGGCAGTAACTATGTGGAAGTTCATTTTTAATATAAAATTAAATTTGATAACTTAGTTATTCCACTTGGTTTATCACTAACGTGACGCGAATATCTTCTCAGAATATCAGAATATGGTTAGTCTGAAGATGCTTCTTAAAGAGGCGAAACGCGTCACGTTAATGATAAACCAAGTGGAATGACTAAGGTATCAAATTGGTGATTACTACTGTTATTTTAGTTGATAATAAGTGTTATTAATTTACTAGTTAAAATGCATAAACTTTTAAGGTGTTAACTGTCAATTCTTGGTGGAAAGACTTTATATTTTAAAAAATAAAACACAATTCATTTGTACTACTTCCACATATTTATAATGATCAGGACCGGTTTCGTTAATCACGAGCGTTATCAACTGAAAAAAAAATGCATAAACATTTGATATCATTATTAAATACCATTACATGACTTGTTTTGGGCTTACAATAAGGTATTATGTAATTAAACAATTTATCGGAATTTTAAAATGATAATTTTTTCAATGTGTAGCATATGGAAACATCTTATCAGAAGTTTTCTTTGAAAACTGTTTGTTATTTAGTCGCATGATTTGTATTTTTTCGAAAAAAGTAATGATAGATGTACTGGACTAATGGTAAACGAACCGCTCTCACTTCACCACGCTTTTAGGATCGGATGGGTGAAAAATTAATTTTTAAAACTCTCAGTGCTAGGATTAAAGCCTTAAAGAGCACGACTTTGACCACTCAGTCCAAGACCCATACTATTGGCATCAGAGGTAATTTTCTTAGATTGATGAATACTTAAATTGGAATATATTGTAATATGCAAACACCTAAAGCAATCTGTCTAATATATCGAATACTAATATCGAAATCTGCCTGAAACTTTACAAATTACCGGTCGATTGATCCGATGGGTTTAATTTACGTGCATAACATATTCGAATGTGCGGTGTCCATGGAATTCTCGACTCAATGATTAAGCAAAACCTAACATTAGGACAAGCCACACACATAACCCACAACGCCGATGGCAGACCATATGGATTTAATTTGACACCGGCTACTGATTCTCATAACATCCAACCTGGCCATATATACGTCAACGTTGCGTAGTCGGATTCAAGCGTTCATATAACGCTTGATATCAGTATCAATTGGTTATTCAGTAAGAGGAGCTATTTATTTTCGCTCATCACAAGCGAGACCGGTCCTGATCATTATAAATATGTGGAAGTAGTAAAAATGAATTGTGTTTTATTTTTTAAAATATAATGTCTTTCCACCGAGAATTGATAGTTAACACCTTAAAAGTGACTAATAGTTACTATTCAGCTTCGCCTAGAATAGAGCCAACATTTAGAAGTTGGTGTAATATGACGTTATACCGCTGTAAAATGATTTTGAAAATTGGAAGTTGATAGTCAAAAATATCACCGAGGACCGTACTTCATCTAACACCAACAAAATAAAGTCCATCAATTTAAAATAATGTTAAGAGTTGAAAATAGGATATTTGACCTACATAATTGACTAAATGTTCTCTTCTAAAAAAATAAATGAAACCTTCGTTATATCGGTCAAAACTACATTACGAGATTCTGAGCAGACGTCAAACGCATAGCTCAAGTATAGTTAAGTCGAAGAAGAATAGAGTAGCCAAAACCGCACTTATTTTTCAGTTGTTCGTCCAGTTTTCAATTATTTATTTACGTAATTTAAAGCATGATGAAGTACGAGAACTCTGAGGCTTATTGTCGATACTGGAAGAGTGGTTTGAGGTATTCACGATTGCATTTGACATCCCGAAGGTGAATTATGTTGTATAAGTTGTTCTGACGATGGCGTGAAGCCGAAATAGCTTTAAACTTATTCTCATTATTCTCGCGGAAGTAAATGCCTCTCAGTTTTTACATTACTACAATTGAGTTCTAGTTTAAATAACAATTCAATCACTAAATTTAACCATATTCAGCTACACTTGATTCACGTATAGAAGATTAGCGAATATTTATATATTTCTACCAATAATATCTGTTTTACATAGTGGTAACTGGGCCGAGTCATGATACGTAAAAATACAATGCGGACAAGTGCGTTGGACCGCAAACCTGTCATATCGTGAGCATTGCATACGATTGCCCAAGAGAATATCTGCTTCGGTTGGCCGTATGCCATTTGACACGTCCTGAATTCAATCCCCAAAGACGTTCTCATGCCTGAATCCAAATTTCATATCTGTTTGCAATGGTAGTAAAATAGGATTCAATATAACAGTGGTAGGGCACCCCTACGAACAAGGGAACGGAATAAAATATTAATCTCATTGAAAGAATAGAAGAGTATGTGCATTTTGTGAAATAAACCTTAAATATTCATATAGAAACATATATGATTTTAACCTTTTCTAGTCCGTACTAAGAAAATCACGGCTATGTCACTTGGACTTGGTCATGTAATTGAGCATTTTTAAAGCTAATTGATCGCTTTAAAATGGCTATTTTGTTTTTAAATATCATATTGTCATTATTTTACACCTTATTTTGTGTCTAGAGCTAGCAATTAACATATTTTCATGTAACAAAATCGAGCTTTGGACGACATGAAAAATTCAAGTCACATATACGTCATTAATGTTTCGCTTCTGCCTCATACAGAACAACCGACACCGATCGTTTCAAATTAATGTAGACTTGTGAGGTTAAATCAGATAGCAAACACAATGGCATAAAAACAAGCGAGTGTCACGCCGTTCTCTCTTCTCGCTCAATCACATGTAAAGTGTAAGGTACGAGTGAGATACAAAGCCATGCGGGCGCATGCTCTTGTATCCTACTTGCTCATATACAAGTGAGGCTGTGCGATAAAGATAGATACTCCACCGCATCCGGTCCTCTTTCTCTCTAACTAATAGCATTTTTCGCCTTGTCTCAACTTAGCAATAATATATCACGCGTCACTCTTTTATATAATATAATATATTTTTTTTTCCATGTCCGCTCCCAATGTGGAGCATATGGTCTCCTAATGGAGGTATCTTGACAGAATTTTTTCTACGAGAACTGCTTGTCACTCAGTTGCTCAACCTCTCTTTTCTTTTTTGAAGAGAGTAGGGATAGAAGGATAGGGCTATGACAGGACTAGTGGTTAGCTAATCGCTCTCGTTACGCCCCATGAGGATGGGAGTAGTGGGAAGGAGGACTCAGACTACGAACAGAAATCCATAAATCGATTGAAAGATCAATCTATGAAAACCGTCCGCACCGGGAATTGAACCCGAGACATCCGTAACCGTAGCCAGCGACGAAACCAACTGCACCACGGACGCCGACAATATTTTATATATCACTATAACTTTAATTAGATGTGCAGTCCTCTCTCCCTCTAACTAATGCCATTTATTGCAGTGTCTCAACTGAGCAAATATATATCGTGCGTCACTCTTGCGTATAAAATTTTATATATCGCTGTCACTTTCATTGAATTTGGAATAATAATCTTATCAGCTTTTGTAATTTTATTAATTTAATGATGAAACATTGAATCTGATTACTTATTTATTTTTATTTTAATGTATAACTATTTTATTTACAAATAGCTAATATCTTAAGTTTATATAAAACCTAATATCGAGATATTAATATTTTCAACTCGTATGGTAATCTAGGTGAACCAATGGCAATAGGGAAGGTTAAGGTAGAAGTTATTTTTTTTTTTGATAAATATATCTATGATGGGAGAAATTATTAATATACAAGTCAAAATATACAACTCTATAGGAGAAAAAGCTGTAAAAAGAGATGTATAATAATAGATAAAAAGTAAGTGATGTAAAAGTCATAATTATTTTACCAAAAAACGGGGGTCTTGTTGAAATGTTTACACATAATCATACGAAAATATTTTCAGTTATGTGTTAGTTCAAGAATAATATTATTTTTTCAAGATTTTTTGTAGCTTATCCTGTTATATACTGGTTTTACCACTGAATCCAGATATTATTTTGGGATATCTAAAGGCACTAATCATAAAATAGCTTGTTTCCTTCGTGGAAAGAAATATAATTCCTTCAATTGAAATTAATACCTTTGTTATACTAAACTTCACAATAAATAAAATCACGATATCCCGTTTAATCTTCAGTGTTTGAGTGGATTTCAGATGTTGTAATATTAAATTAGGGTCCGTGGTGCAATGGTTAACGTTGTTGGCTACAGTTACGATTGTCTCTGGCTCAAGTCTCGGTAAGGACAGTTTCATAAATTGATTTTTAAACCGATTTATGGATTTCTGTTCGCACGATCCAAAAAACGTAGCGTAGCAAGAGCGATTAGCTTACCACTAGTCCTGTCCTAGCCCCTCTCGTCGAAAAACTTATGTTGAGATACCTACATTAGGAGACCATATGCTTCACATTGGGACCGAACATAGTATTCATAATAAAAAATATTAAATGAATATACATCCGTTGAGATAATGCAAGTATTTCTAATTGGGTGATTTTGACAAATTGATAACAACTAACCGCTAAAATACTTATAAGTTTACTTTGAAAGAACAATTACTTAAGGCTGCAGATAAATTCAGCTTTTTCAATGTTCAATAAAAATAACATTTTCTTAAAAATATGCTTTTCTAGAATAATTCTAAACAATAAACGAAATATAAAGTTGAAAAACAACGGAAAAGATTTTTCAATTTTCGTTTTAATAAAAACATTTTCGTGCTTTATTAATTTTTTAGTGAGAAAATACTAAATTAGTAACGGCTTACTCTTGAAGGAAACGAAAAAAATTCTTTCCACTTTCTTCAAATTATTTTCATATTAAGAACTTTCTAATAAAAATACCAAACGTACTGCCTTGATTATTTATCGATCTAAATTTTAATTTCTCTTTTAATAAGGTAAATGTGTTTTTTTTGTAGGTACAAAAAATAGTGATATTATGTTTGGATCAAAAATGTACCCGTACCATTGTTGTTTGGTTGTTCATTTCGATTCATGCACGGCATAAATAGAGTAAAATTTATGTTGTAAATATTTATTGGGTTTGATAATAAAAAAGTCATCAACCCTTCTTCAAAATGGCTTTTTTAGCTTCGCTCATATTTATGAACAAGATATAATAGATACACAATAAACAATGAAAAGTTGGAAAAGGTAAATACTAATCGATGGTAAATTATATAGATATTAAACACAGATTATAAAATCGTTGTTTTAGTTTTAGCTTATTGGTCATAATTGACTTTTGAAATTTGCTAAAAAATATTTTTTCTAACAATGAAGAATAAATTTACAAAAGCAAAATTTGATTTTAACCATATAAAAATACTGCTAATATAACACGTTACATATACCTTAATATTATGTAACTAATTTTAATATTTCTTTATTGGTTTTATTGGCCGTATCAGATAATCGATATTTAGAAATGATATGAATATAAGCGTAAAGTGGAATTCCTGTTTCCATATTTTTTGAAATGATGAACGAAAGTTTAAACGCATATTTGTACAGCCTCTTTAAATTTACATACGGCCATCAATCATGTGCAAACGATTTTATGAAAATCGTTGAAAACCATTTTATGGTATCCTCGAATACAAAATGCTTAGTATTTGTTCCCGTCATAAATAACGGAATGCTATGAAGATTTTCACGTGATATTTGATGTATTACTACCTTTACAGTTGGATTTAAAATATATAATGATACGAAAAGAGCTTGCATATTATATTTGAGTCAATAAAATGATATGATGCGTTACAATAAATCTGATGATATATTTAAAGATATTGTATTTATAAAAAAAGAGAAATTATTTACTGTTTCCTCATACTCTACGAATTTAGCATTAAAGATACATTTAAACACGGGTATTTCACTAGGCTACCGTTCTGGGATAGAAAGTTTGAATACACGAATGGTAAATTTCATATAAATTGGTTTTTTAATACACTTTATAATTTGTATCCTAATTGAATGGCTGTCTGTGGTATTTCCAGTATTTAAATCTCAACATTGTTTCCATAAACAATACTAAGATATAATACCTACCAAATTATTACGCAGAGATACTGAATCGATGATGATGACTTTTTTCAGTATTGTTTTTAAAACAAAGCTTTTGAGCTTTCATTTAAGGGTAGAGTTTGAAAGATACAAGCTTTGCATTCATAGACAATGGTATTATGTTTAATTAATTAGTTGATATTTATGTAACTTGGGATATGTATTATTTATTGCAATTGCTTATTTTTAAAGGTGTTGATTGACTGAAGTTTCATCAATATTAAATTGTTCACATAACCTTATAATATTGATTAATATTGTTAAAAAATGTAAACTCTTTGTGAAGACATTTAAAACTAAAAATTGTTTTTAAGAATAAGCTATTTATAAAGAAACTGATTAAAATGATAACCCATCCCATGTCTTTGAATTATAATTCTGATATTAAATAATTTAAAAATTATTGCATCAGATATTGAATATAATTTGTTTCACAAACAGATATATCTTTATTTAAAACATTAAGAAATCCCTACATTTTTAATACAGATATTGTAATTAGAAGATAAGTCTAGTGTAAATAAAAGAGAATGTGTTTTTCAAAGCTCAAATTTTTTCACGTCTCAAATTTTTGACAGCCCACCCCACCCTATTATTCTGTATTCAAAAAAATGTCGCTGTAGTGAGAGTTACCTAAATCTCTATAAATAAACAATTTCTTTACAATAACGAAGGTCTTTTTCCAGAACATCTAACACTGGCAGAATCTTTGGCTTGTTTTGTTCACGGGGATAAAAATGAAGCTGCAAAGAGCACTGAATAAAAATAAATCTTTTTCGATCTAATGAAAAAATGTTTTGGGATAAGAGACCTTAGCTATAAACTGGGTGCCACAACAAGAGTTTTCTATCAACATGGCCCTTTTAAATAGAGTTGTTGGCTCAAAGTAAAGTGCTTCTATCTTGTTGTACACGATATATGGCCACTTGTCCGTTCCTGCAAGAAAAGCTGTACACTCTTATATGTAACTACGAAATTTAAACATATCCTACTGCATTTTATATGGAGACAAGTAAAATCATTTTCAAGATTTTTTTATAAAATATAACGTAAAATGGAATAGAATATCAAAGTTTTTAGCTCTACAAAATTAATAGAACAATACAATTCATAGAAAATACAATTTTGTAGAAATGAATAATAATATAATGGAGTTCTACCAAGTAAATGTCAACTCAATAAATATAACGTAAAATTTTTAAGAGTTGGCTTAGATAAAAGGATTGATTCTTTTTTAATTATAAACAAACAGATATACGGTATAGAAAAAAAAACTATTGATAATATAGCTGTCCTTCCGACGGTTTGGTGGTAACTTAAACTTTATATAAAATTAAAGGTTTAAATTTTGTATGGATATATTACTATTTTATATGAGTAAAGTCATAAGTCATGTTCAAACATATGAAGCTTAAAAGTAATTTTCAAGTGACTCTTTTTGTAATCACTCTGTTCTTTTCATTCTAAAATATCTCATTTCCAATAAAAAATACCATTGCTAAAAATAGTATTTAATGGATAACAGGGTCTATATTTATCTAATTTTTTTTCTGTAGGCATAAATAAAGTATCTTTTTTAGAATTCGTATTTGTATTGGCTGTGAATAGATGTTTCATAATACTTTTTCAATTTCTCTATTCTACGAATGACTAGAGGTATAAATAACTAAACAAATCTACAGTCACCTACAGTGAGTATTAAATTTATCCGTTTTGATAATTATATTATGAACTATACACACATAAAACACATAAAAACACATACATATTTCCTAAGAGTTTCTTAATTCGCTGTAGGGATTTTCCGATGCTTTTCATAAAAACATATAGATTAAAAAAAAAATACCGATATATCAGAAACTTAATTTGAGGTTGAAATATGCTTCTAATTCGTATATTCGACTAATGTGAATAAGCCGCAGCGAAAGGCTTTATCTCATGTATGGCTTTCAGAATTATCTATCCAGAATATTTCATTCACTATAAAATACTGTCAATTTAATGCCTCAAACTTGACCTTGTTTAGGATGGGTCCGTGTAAGGACAGGCAAATTGTTACGTGCTTACCAGTCTGATGAGTTATTATGAGTTGTAGAAAATGTTTAATACAGCAAATTTATATCTTTAGGTATAAATTTTTATGTTAATTCAGAATTCATTTAGTGTTCAATCAAAAGGATTGACTTAGATATTAGAGTATTTCTTTTCCAGTAGGATGCGATGTTCGGCCATATTATAATTCCTTATCATGAATCTTTAAGAAAGCGTTTATTTAATTGTTCGAAATATAAGTTTTGAAGTCATCTTTAAATGAGTAACTTCAGAGTTTATTATTATATCTTTATTTACTCGTATATTAATTTTACGAGTCTAGAATGCGTACCATAAGCTTCGGAAAGGGCAAATAAAGTTTCAAATTATGTTTGTTTTAGTAATATAAATTAAATTCTGATGTTAATTTTGCTGAAAGTGTGGATTTGAAGTAATCTTTGAATAAATACGTTTGTTTGAATTTCAAGCTTACTTAACTTTGACAAGAAACCAATCTTTAGTAAACAGAAGCAACCACGAAAATAAATAGTACTTTGTGATAAATAAAAGATTAACTATATAAAATGCTTTATACCTTTAAAAACTTAAATATCCAGAATTAATCCAACATTTTTCAAATTGTTGACACCAATCCAATTTCTGAAATTGACATCAACATTAATATCGTTTTATAGTTTGAAGATAAATGATGACATCAATCAACTGACATCGTCTATTTAATTGATGAGTCTTCTATTCTATGAAAATAATAAAATGAAAACTAATATTTTGGTTAGTAGCTTAGTTACTATAGACTCAAATTTATCATCTTGTTTAATAAGATAAAATGTCTTTATTATATTCTCATCAGATTTCAAATAGTGTTTCAATTCTGATTGTTAATTGTTTCCATTTTAATATTTATGTAATTGGTATCTGCATCGACCCAAACAAATTTAAATCTTAAAACACCACATCTCCGAACATTGGCTATGAGGTTTAAAATAAATGAACCTAATTCTTAAACCTAAACAAATTTGTTGCCCAGAATGAAAAAAAAATCCTCTATCCCCCTGGATACCTCGAGCGTACCCATAACGGCGACTGCATTCCCTCATTGGATTTCTATGCTTATTCGCTGTCTAAGGTATTCACTTGAGTGACACCCACCCGTCCTGTCCGTCATCCTTCGACCAATTTCCGCCACCGTCCTCAAAGCAGTGGGTCCCCAGGGACTGAACGTACAAATGATTATCTCTTCTAACCGAAATAAATTACAAATGATTATTTCTTCATTCTATTCTAAATAAAATAGGACACGGTATGTCGATATTTATTTGAAATATTGAAGATAATAGGGTAATAAAAGTTAGCTTCTTTAAGCCACTACTGAGTTTATTTCAAAAAGATTTTTTAATTTTACGTTTGAAAATGAATACGTATCGAATAAATGAGCATTTATAAATATATTTACAATATCTGTAGTAAATATTAACTTAATCGAATGAAATCAGAGCGTTTTATAAAATACGAAACACAGTTGATTTATTCTGTTACAACTTTATATTTGAATAAAATGATTAAAGCGATATTATATATATATAATATATCTCTGTAGAAAAATTATTTTCTGTTATAAAATGTAAATGTTTATTCTAAAAATTTTACTTTGAAAATTGTAAACAAAATATTTATAAATTTATGCTAAAGTTTTTAAGCAAATCAAAATCATTCTTGTTCAAAAATATTTATCAAATTTTTCAAGTCCAGTAGTCAAATCGTGAGTACCCTTTGACAATATAATATATCTCAACACTCTTTTGGAAACTTTTCAGGTCGAGCGAGGGGATGTCACGAATTTAGTTAACGTTTCCCGGCTCGAATATTCAAATAGAGATGGATTTATATATGGAACACGAACAAAATAAAAAGGATACGGCTGTCTCATACGTTGAATTTATATATTTTTTTTACTACAAAATTGTCTTGGTTTTTCAGTCTAGCATTATGATCTCAAAAGCTTACCAAGCATTTGATATCAATATTAAATGATTACTAGTGCTTTATTTAAAAAAAAAATGTCAATATTAAATGTCAATTACCAGTGCTTTATTTTAAGCAAATTGAATACATTTTCGATGCACGCGATACTATTTCACACTACGTTCTTTTCTTAAAAAATATATAAATGATCGCTCAGTACGCTAAATCAAAATATTGAATTGTGAAGTTCACATTTTATTTAACCAATTTCTTTCTTTTAATTATTATAAATAATATAAGACATTTCAATAAAAAATATTTTCATTGTACAGGCGCGATATTTCGCGTGTCATTTATTATTTCTACACTGTATTGTTGGTTATGCGACCTAGTGAAGTTATGAACATATTTAAATAATTATAAAAGCTTTACAGTTAACATCTCTTGATCCGGTTTTTGGAAAACCTTGCTAGTGACAAAGAAAAGTTAAAATATAACGATATAATGTTGGTTTTGTTTATCCCATGAATAAAAAATGGAAATTTTAAATACGGCGACACGATGTGAGGCAATGTAAACATGTACAGTGCCAAGCAAAATGATTTTTCTTCGACAATGATCATTACTTATTTAGAGTAAATGGCCATCCTAAGGCATATTACAGATTCCCTGTCACCCAAAAACCGTTTTACATCTACCCATGACATGGAGAGATCATAGTTACGCCGAGTATACGCTATGTAGGGTGGTCATTCAGAAGAAAAAGCAAACAGGGTTAAAGAGGCTGTGGAGGTATCCATAGCACACTTACCTACCAGTGTTAACGTCTCTTCATGACCATGAATGCCTAGTGCATTTTATAATTACCGAATTTGTCATACAATCTAACAATCCTATCATTAAAATATACGAGAGTATCTTATCTCGAAGCTCAATTAAGTGTTTGTCTGTTGCCATGATTTACTCCTGCACAGAACTGCGCATATAATACAATCGTTGATTCACTGGCACTTAGTTACCGAGTACAGCTGGGTGTTTAAGACAGTCCACGTTCAATGAAATGTGGTTCTGCTCATGGTGCTAAAAGTATAGGTGAGCTGGATCGTTGTTTATGTAAGATGTGTGATGTCATTTTGACGAACCGAATATTTTTTATCACCAAAACACGGTTGTTAAAATAGTAAATTGTAATCCAAATAAAAACGTGATGCCATCAACAAAATACAACATGTTTTATCCTGCTTACCTGTTTTACTTCTTACACCATCTCTTTTCTACACTGAAAAAATACTTGAGCATGAAAAATATTTTATAAAATACAGATGAAATCATTATTAAGTATCGGTGAAAATTAAAGCGGAGGTTACAAAACAAAAATAGAGATTCAATTACTAGCGAAGATTTGAATTCTTGAGATATTGTACATTACCAAGTATTTTGAAAATCCATGCAAAAAATAAATGGAAATGTACAAAATCTCAACAATTCAAATTTGATATTGAAATTTCATCAAGCACCCTCAGTCGATGTTTTAAATTATACTAGCGAAGAGTTGAATACTTAACTCTTCAGTTGTTTCATATTTATTTTTTTAGTATAGAATAATCCAGCTCGTGATCGATCATCTGGATACAGAGCTTATTTATATTTTCTCAACTCTCTTACCAAAGTTTCATGAAATTCTATCTGTAAACTGCCTCGCGCATACACCCTTTCAACAACTTGGATCTAAGTTTAACGGTGCGTTATGTCGTCGATGTCTTCGTGTGCAACGTGGTTCTAAGAATACACTATAAGATCCAATGCTTTTCAAACTAAAATCGGTTTCTCAAAATTTATATACTTTATTTACTCTCTGAAGGAATCTAAATCGATACACGTGTAGTTCACATAATGTCTTCAGTAAAGTTCTTCGGTTATCTATTCGCAGTAGTGTAACGCGATTTCAAAATGCTTTACTAAAATCATGAATTGTTAGTTTGTTGAATTGCTTAGTCGGTTTAAAATTGGTAATCGGTCAGCAACTGAGCCTTTCTAGTCCAAAGATCGTTAAAGTTATTTTTATAGTATTCAATACGTATATATCTTCATTCACATTACAAACAATACATATTACAGCTATACAAAATTAAAAACTGGCAATAAATTGGTAAGAAAATTCACCCAGTTGGTTCCGACAAAATCTACGTAAAAAATAGAACTCATGTCCTCCTGGGATATGTCAACAAAGGTGCTAAGTGTCAATTCTAAGCGGAAAGGTGTTATATTAAAATAAACACAATATCTTTTAAAAATATTTCAACCTTTGAAGTTAAAAATAGCGTTACAAATTGTTAGAGCTCTTCTCACAGGCATCAAAAAATTATCAGGATAATAAAATTTGGCATTCTTATTTAAATTCTGATTTTGGTTTTGTATAAGTCGAAAAAAATATGTGACCACCTACATTTCTTTTTGGACCTTCGAACTATTACATTTTGTTGAAATCTTATTGTTATTGAATACAGTTTTACTATCGATAAAATGAATTATAAATTAAGATTTATAGTTGATTGAATGAATATACAATCAATAGATGAAATTCATCCTGCAATAATTATAAATAACGCAAATGTAAAGTTTAAGCATTTTTTTTCTTTTTTTGCAAGTATATTTTGAGAACCATTCCATTTTCCAGAAAGTTTGGAAGCATAACGTACACGCTCTCAAAATCTACTTTGATGTGTTTTGACTACATTTGAATATATGAGATATGTATTGCAATGATTCTGAATTTACAATGTATGTATAGCTTATGGGCTATATTTATAGATAAATGTCCGATATAAAAAGAATCTTAAGGATACCAATGCTTAACTATTGAACTAATTTTTATCTGAAATGCTTGTGATGTATTCTGTATATCGGTATTAAGTTTTTAAGTGGCAATTATCGCAAAATACTCTTATAAAATATATCTTTAAAATCATAAATGTGTCTAATGTAGTTAAGTTTTTAAGTGGCAATTATAGCATAATACTCTTATAAAATCTATCTTTAAAATCATAAAAAAAAATAGTAAATATAAAATTACTTTTTATGTGTTAACTGTCAATTCTTGATGGAAAGTATTACATTTTAAAAACATAGCGCAATTTGTTTTGTACTACTTGTACACGTTTATTATGATCAGGTTCTGATCATTATAATCATGTGCACCTTGCACATGATTATGCTTGCAAGTAGTACAAAACAGATTGTTTTATTTTTAAAATATAAAATTGTTAATATTTTTTGTCTCAACATTTCTCTGCAGTATTTTTTAATGTATCGTTCAGAAAAATATGGTCCTATTATTTATTCGTGTTTTGTGAAGTTGCCTAGGAAATAAAATAAAAATAAGAATTTATGAAAAGTTACCTTTATCCAAAGAACACAGCTGAAAGTTTCAGTATGTCAATTCATTTTTTGTCAAGTGTATGGGAGGCGAGACATTGCAAAAGCTTCGAAAGAACACTTTTAAAAATCTAATTTGTGAAACGTAAAGTCTTTTATTACACCTTTTGTAACTTTTCCGACAGTTTAAAAAGGATTTATAAGGAACAGTTACTGCAGAATATTAAAAGAATATGTTCAATTTTATTTTACAGTGGTTTTACTGTGTTAAATGTCGACGTTTTTTTAATGACATCGCAGATCAATTATTTAAAGTGAAATAATTGGACGTAATTAAATGAGTACATAACGGAATAAGTAATGCTGATGAATGTAAGTTTGTTTGGTCAATTTATAAGTTATTTTTAGAATTATGTTTTAGTATAATATAATAATAATTACTCTTTCCCAGTTTTTCTAAGTAGTATTGAAGCATTCATGTCGTATTGTTATGTACCTCGACGTATGGTGTTGTTCGCTCGAGTTGGAGGCCTTCAAAACAGGATTAAATGATAATTGGATGCTATCTATTAAGAATCAACGTCAACAGACTTTTGCTTCTTAATTAAATTCGGTAATTATATCAAGCTAATTACCAGGAGTTCGTACAGTAGTGCAGGTGATGTGTGAAATTATAGTACTCGTGCTTTATTAAATCGTTTATTCAATTGAGAATAATGTTTATTACAGAGACAATATTTTGTATGTTATTCGGTAGGATGATACAAAATAAGTGATAGAGGAAAACGCATTGTATGTGTTTATATTATAAATATCTTAACGGGATGATTTTGACATATCACCTGACGCAACAGTTGCATTTAGGTATTTATTTGCTATGCCATCAACGAATTGCTTTCTTAGATAAGATGTACTTTTGTAAAATTGAAATACATGGTAAACCATTAAAATGTTTAAGTGAACTCATTTAAGCGATAAACGTTTAGTGATAATTAAACCAAATACAGGGTGGTTATTATCGTTATTCAACGCCTTTTACAATAATACATAAGTTGATTTATTTGATTATCTATTTTTGAAATAAACTGTAAAAATGAGAAATATATATTAATTCTAAACGAGTTGAACTAATACGGCATGCCTTTATTGTCAGTAATATATATATATAAGATATAAGCCATTTTATAAATATTAATAAAATATAAATTATTACCAGTTTGCAGTTCTGCCTGTTAACATTCGCTCAACCGGCGTGATGCGAACTATACGCAGAGAGAGAGTTTACAGCGTTATAGGTAGAGAGATAAATCAAATATATATTGTAAAGCTAATGCAATAATATTTTACTGGAGAAAAAGAACTGAAGTGAAGGTATTTGATTTTATTAGCACTTCTAATGATTATTATTATAAGCTAATGTTAAATAAAAATCGACACTGTCGCAAACTGGAGGTGAATACCTTGTCAGTAAATTTGTTAGTAGACTGCTCTACTGTAATCTAATCGATGGTTTCATTGCAAACTTGTATACTGGAGCTGAAATAAAGCTATTAAATTCATCACAAAAATAATAACACTAGTGTCATTAAATAAAGATTAAACCATCTAGTATTTATGTTATATGATATGCCGCTTTCCCTATTTAGAGACGCGCTACACTCTAGTTGCCTCGTTAGCGGAGTATGGTTTTGTTTTGGTGGCTTAGAAATATTATTTATTTCGTAATGTTATGGCTTAAATATTCCCAGCTTGACTATGAATATTTTTTCTCTGCTTTCCATTTTAAATACGATCTCGTTTAAATAAATTGAAATAACATACTGCTAAAATAAACATGGTGGTTAATAAATTATTGTCATGAACACAATTCCAGTATGTTTTTAAAATACCCGTGTCGAAATAAAATGCGAGTTTTATAAAATTTGAATTATGATAAAATAAATCACATAGCCTCGCATGAAAGTTGGTATGATACTTTATGATTATTTGCGCCAGAATTTAAAATATTTTTTTGTTAAATATGAAATACATATACTTATAACACTCATTTATAAGTATAGTTAAAGTATTTTAAACTGTTGTTTGTATATGTATGTATTTAAGTAAAAATAATACATATTGATACTGCTTTTATTATTTATTATAAATTAACAATATCCATAGTATTCATTTTGTTTCCAGACAATGGCAATATATATATATTTAAAACCATATCCGCTCCCTATTCGGAGCATATGGCTATCACGCGGTTCGTCTAAGCTTCTCTGTCCCCCGCCAGTCTTCTCGCTTCCTCCCAGGTCGTCCCAGCGTCCAGTAGCTCCACCGAACACATCCTATGGATGGTCATCAGCGGCTTTCCAGGGCGACGGAATCCATCTGTTTGTTAGAAGAGACAGGCAGGATTCAGGCTCTCCTGGAGCATCCGCAGCACGGACGTAATAAGATGCTGATCCGTCCGCTCTCTTACCTCCGAGTTACTGACAAAATCAAACCACCGTACCCCTAGTATTCGCCGCAAGCATCAGTTTTTAAAGTCCAGTATACGGTTACCTTGTGCCTTGGTGAGGTGCCATGACTCACAACCGTAAAGCAACACCGTCAGAATGCATTCGTTGAATAAGTGACACTTGGTTCTGACCGAGAACAACCGTGAGTCCCTGACTTTTCGCATTGAGTTAAAGATTGTTGAGTTAAAGATTTTGTGTTGCCAAAATACATAAAAGAAAATATTTGTCATTTACAATTTACCAGAATTACATAGCGGATGGTCCCATCAGGTATCCATATTTAGTTTCGTTTGTAAAAAGCTTCCTCATATTAAAAAAAAATGCCACTATTAGAAAAATTCAATTTATTCAGTATATTTACTATCCTTATTTGTGCTAAAACGTGCTTTTGAAATTGGCTATTGCATTATTTTATTTAAACATTGGATAATCATAGAAAATTATTTCGCCTACATATCATGGTGGAAGTATTTTTGAGCTACTATTAATATCATGCAACGGTTGCATATTGCCACTTGTCAACATTCTCTTAAATTGTACACTCACACGCACACTTAGCATCGTTTGCAGTGCATTGTTCTGCTGTACTTTAGATGCGGACATACAGTTAAATCAAGATAAATAAACATTGAAATAATTATAATTATTATAAAGAAACAATTTACGGTTGCCATTGACACAAAAGGTTGAGTATTTTTTGTTTCATACTCATTTGCTATCGATCAGTTATGATATGATTTATTTAGAAATAAAATTATGGTTTTGATGTACGATTAACTCTATTGTAGATATCTGTATTCTTTAGATTTCAGCAAAGATAGTAATAAAAAATAGTAATATCCAGTGAAGTAGTGAAGCAAAGATGAAATACAGTAAGACTCCTTTTACTTTGTTTTTTTCATACACCACTGTGCGAAAGCAGTTTCCTTAATGGGTAATAAATTACACTCGTAATCATATTACTAACTATTTGAAAAAATCTACATTATCTGTGTACGCAGAAAAGCCAGAGAAATAATAATATTTAATCATGCTGTAATACTTTTTCAACAATAATAAGAACTTATATAATGTGTTCCTGTAAAAAAAATTCCCGGTAAAGAATGGTAAGGTTAATAAATTTGGCAGCTTTTTTGATGGTAAGTAACACACAAGAAGAAAAGAATCGGTAAATTTCTGTTAAGAGTATTAGGTAAGCGTAAGTATAAAGAAAACGCTTCCTTCAGCATCCAATTCTTCCCTCTATTATTCAATTTCTGAACGCCTGCTTTTGGATAGAGAAAGCATTTTTTCTCATTTTCATTTCGTGTAACATAAAGGTGGCGAAGCTATCCACCTCATTCTATTACTTTCGTTACAATATGGGAGTAATATTACTCTCAAAACGGGACGCGAGGGTCCCTATAATATATTTATTTGAACCTTAAAATACTGAATATGCGCCATTATAATATCAAAACCAGCATCATTTTATTAAAAAACGTGAGGTTATATTCAAATATTTTTATATCAATGTAAAATTTTCATTTGAGATCTCAGATAATATAGTGACGTCATCGTATATCATTGACTAATAAATGAAGATTAATACTTCTTTAACAATATATACATTTATTAGAAATTTGGTTTTGAAAGTGTACACAATTAAAAAATTATATATAAACATACGCTATACTGTGACTCCTTTATAGTTTAATATAAACTTTAAAATGAATTTCAAAATTTTCAAAAATCAAGAAATACAAACACTTTTTTTGATTGAAAATAACAACCAACAACCACGTGTCACCACGATATCTGATAAAAGAAATTGAATATTGATATTTATTATACTATTGCATATAAAAATAAATGGTAAAATGTATTTCAGTTTCGCAAAAAAAAAATAAACAAAAATTTGTACTTTACAAAGTTCAGTATGCATTTAATGGGTAACTCTTGGAACATATTCAAAATGTTGAATACTAAACATAAAGTTATCATTATCAAAACAAGTTTCACTGAATATACACTATTATAGCATAGGTACAAGTATGAATATGAATTGTTATCTATCAACAACGATATTTTATAAATTAAATGGTTAGGCATAATTACGAAAATATAATAAAACTAGTTTAATTAAAATGTAATTAGAGTGATGAATTAAGATATGTTTTACTGTTAATTCTTGATGGAAAAAATAAGAAGATAAGAAAAAAACACGTTTATTTGTTGTTATATATTATTTTAAAATATACGACATCTTAGTTTTATAGATTATTTTTAATTGTATACAATTGAAAATATTGATTGTACGTACGCATGGGGATAAGATGTGTAATTAAAAATATTTCAATTAAAAATAGTAAATATATAAATTGTTTGTAAAAAATAATTATTACCCAATTTACAGCAATTTAAGGACTGGTTTTCCTAGCTAGTGATGATTTTCAATCATCCAGATTAAGTATTACAAATTCCTTTTTTTTAAATATTATACACCTTCCCACCGAGAGAATTGACTGTTAATATAATGCAGAAATTTGAGAAAACTAATTATGATAATTACTAACTTAATTTATTATAAATGAAAACTTACAAACGATTTCAATTCCTATAATATGCAATACTTATATTATATTGGATATTTAAAACGAAGTTTAAATAGAGTCGTTGTTTTAAATTTAAAGCCAAATAAAAATGTATATTGAAATATTTCTCAGTAAGTCATGAATTAATAACGAAATAAGCGAATCGCTTTGAATATTCATCAATAGAAGTAATGTCATCGCAGCTGATTCAATTGTTCGCAGAGACCGGCTACATATTCATGATTGGCGAATTACAATACCACTCTACTAAAAACTTAATTGAAAAATCTTTCCATCTTCACGGAAAACACAACTATTAAAACAATTGAAATAACTTCATGGCGTCATTAAAGTTTACGAAATAAATTTATTCAATAAAAATTCCAAAAATATTTCACTAAAGTTATATTAAAAATTAGAAACTTCAAATGCAGATACTTTATGATGAAAAAAGTACATAAAATTTATATAAAAACACTATTTAAACTTACTGATTTTTTTTTTGAATCGAAATTTAAAGATCACAGTCGTCCGTATCTTTGAGACCAATCCATAAGTCGATTGAAAACAATATTTTTGAATGTTTCCAATATCATTGACCAATCGGATATAAGTCAGGCGAAAAGTCGTATAAATAGACAATATTAAATTCATAATAGTTATGAATAGTTAATGATAGTGTGACTCTTAAAGTAATGTTAAATGCTCAGTTAATTTAAGTTGTGATTCTGCCTCGGGTCGACTTGTTAAATTGTGTATAGAGAAATAAATGCAGTCTGCAAAACCCCTTTGTTTTTGGAACGCCATACATCAAACGAAAATTTCATTCCCACAGCAAACATGTCATTTTAAACTTCCTGGCTGCAAACTTTTCAAACGTATTGTGTCACATGATCTTTTGCGAAAGGCTTCCTACTTTGTATGGCACACATAATCGTACGCGCGGAAAATTACATTTTCAACGTAGAGTTCGAAGCCATTTGTAGGAGAGTTATTAATCCTCCCGTAAGTTGATAAATGGTGCGGCTATGTTGGTAGCTCTGCTTAGTTTTGTGCAGTGACGTACCTTGACTGAAGTGTTTATCCATCCTTATTTGTTTCCACATGACTAGTCACTACTATATTAAACTTTCAAAAAGGAATATTACATTAAAAAATGTAGAATATAAAAATAATGTGCAATACATCATGTAAGAGTGCACAAAGTTGAGTACCTTAAGGCGTTTAAAAAACACAGAAAAAATATCCTGAAAAAAAGTAATCGTTTTTACTCTTTAAGTTAGTCCCAATGTTTGTTTGAGCCAAAAGTATGCCTGTTGCGTGCCTTCAATATGACTCAATAATATAAGTTGTGAGAGCTAGGCGTTAGGTTTCCAATTGTTATTTTTTTAATTTAAAATTAAAATTGATAACTTTGTTATTCCACTGGTTTTATCACCAGAAGTATCTTCAAACTAACTAGTTAGACTGCAGATGCTTCTTAAAGAGACAACACGCGTTACGTTAGTGATAAAACCAATGGAATAACAAAGTTATCACATTTGGATTATTGAGATTCTGTACACTTCCATGTATTTTGTCACTAACGACCCGGGTTTCGCCTTTCGGCATCTTCAAAGTTATCAATTTTAATTTTCTATTAAAAATGAATTTCCACAAAGTTAACGCTGAATCCATACAAAATATGTTATTCTGTTCATCAAAACTATTATGTGTGGGTGAATAGTTTTAATTACATGTAAGTATCAAATTTGGATTATTGAGATTTTGTACACTTCCATGTATTTTGCCACTAACGACCCGGGTTTCGCCTTTCGGCATCTTTAGGCATTCGAGCATATGAATGAACTCGAACTGACAGAACTGTCAGTGCTCGAATGCCTGAAGATGCCGAAAGGCGAAACCCGGGTCGTTAGTGACAAAATACATGGAAGTGTACAAAATCTCAATAATCCAAATTTGATATTGAAATTCCATCAAGCACCCTCAGTCGATGTCTTAAATTACATGTAAGTATATTATTTATCTAAATATTATTTCATACTAATATTTACTGTTGTATTCAATTGAAAAACAAATCTTCAATCGTGTGTCCGGACGTATTATTCAAATCAATTGAATCAATTCAAATCATAATATTCAAATTAAATGACTATTTCTTACCATTTTTGGTTTACTGATGTATTGAACGTTGTATGTTACGGATTTTAAATGAGGTTAAAACAAGAACAAACAATTCATTGTTTCAAATGCATTTTAATACCCTTCCAAGTCAAACAAAGCTATAAAAATTAATATTCTTATAAAACAGAACACAAATTCGCCAGCAATAAAACTTAAGCACACAGATACGAAAAACCATTCATCTAGTTGCTTTTTCTTTCTTCTCTATATTGTATCAACTGTAAAAAATAAATTTGTTCATCTCTCCTTAATATGTCAAATTCTGAAATGCGGTGTTGAGAATGTTATTAGCAAGCAATTGTTATATTTATTTCAAGTCGAGTTTTTTGTCACTATCGTTTTGGAAAATTGTTGTTGAGCAAACGACCTATTTCTATTTCCCGTAAAATACTTTGCGTGAAAGTAGGTAAAGAGAAGTTAAAATATTTCATATTACAAACAGACAAAAAAACATAAAAGTTCAAATAAAATCAAAGCAAATATTTTTTCATGTTAGTAATAAATAAAAAAAGTAATACGATTAATTTTGGATCACAACGCTATATATATTTTCAAGTCAATAAATCTTATAATATAAATGTAATATTTATGATTTAATACTCCAGTTGAAATACACGGGTATTACAAACAAACACGTTCTTAAAAATGTTATTAAATCTCACTTTCAGTTAACAAGGGTCATGGCTGTTGTCATTTTGTGTCATTTCGCAATTTTAAACGAGAAAATGGAAGGCAAACAACGGAAAAAGATGATTCATTTCTATAATGTGTTTTTCCATCGTATCGCTATATCCATGCATTTTCCCTCCACCTCTACAAAAAGAGGGGACGTTTATTTACAAAGCTTTTTGCAATCTGAGATTCTTTGAGAAAACGAATATTTTTCAATTAACAATGTTTCTTTAGGATATTCCTGTACATAAAACGGTTTATTTAAGGTTATTGTTTAATTTGAAAGCTTTCAAATTGCTTTTTATATTATATTGTGATGTTTACAAACGATTATAATACACACTGCTTTTCGTAATACAGTCTCGAAAAGAGTAATCATGTGTTTCTTTTAAGACTTAATTAAACATACAATTTATAGCTAAATTATATAAGTAAATTTCAACCTTTTCAAAAATAGTCAGCCACATGATCTAATACAGGGCCAAAAAACCCTTTTTTGTCAGAAGACAGCATTCATTTATCTTAACATAACATAAGGCTGCATTTAAGAAACGTACATAACAATGTATGTAAATTGTTTTGTAAATGAAAACACTGAAATTTATTTATTTGTTTGTCTATTTCAGTCAAAATGCCGCTAGACACTATAAGGCCGCAGGTTCGTCACCCCTGTTCTATCACATTAAAAAAGTTGTATATTCACAAAATATTTAAAAAAATGTATTTATCATTTTTTTATTTTAAAAACTCAACCAGTTGCTCATATTGTTGTATAATGCCGTTTTAACAGAGATTTACTGAAATCAATGTTAAATTACGGAAAAAGTTTCAATGATAAGCGATTGTTTTATTCTGAATAGTTATAGTAGATGAGTTTAACTTATTTCAAATAATGAACGATCGCTGACTTATCACTGTTAAGGTGCTAACCGGCAGTTCTTGATGAAAAAATATATTCTTTTCATAAAAAATGAAACAAAAAGTTATTTATGTTTACTGACTAATCTTATTTAGAAATTAATTGTGCATAAATGAATGAGTTAGGGGAACAATCACATAAATCAATATTGCAAAGTTTTCATGAGACTTTTTTTTTCTTTTATTTTTTATACAAAATTTATCAATAGAAACGTCAAATAAGTACCAAAACATCGCTATTAACCAAAGTAGGTTAAGTATCTGACTAACTTATGTGGTTATTCCCATCTATATTTGAAGAACAGTATTTTGTGTGTTTACGAACAATGTCAAATTTTGAGAATATTTTGAGTACTTGACAAAATGACAAAAAAGTCAAATGTCTTGACTTATATGAATGTTCACTACAGCCATTGATCATTATTGTGCAGTAATTTTGAACTATTTTAACATAATTTTGAGCAAATTAAAATAAAAATAGTACCTAACTCCATTGGTCAACAACCGTTAATATTATGGTATCGTTACATATTTTTATACACGACTCCAAACTGGATGAAAAAAATTTACATATTAGTATTCTCATTGTTGTGAAGAAATGGATATTTATTTATAAACATTATTCTAGTAAAAAACCTCTCGACATACGCTATTACATAAATCACTTTATGTGATACTTAATTTCTTACACAGTATGTTTGTGTTATTTATGCTTTACGGAATAATTTCTTAAGAACCAATGAATAACAAAAAAAATCCTTTATTTCCGAGAAACTTTTTCCACTGTAATAATAATAATTGCCGTTGTTTTGTTGAAACAATGTTGTAATCAAAACAATATCATTTGAGTAATGTAACCTTCGCATATAGTTTCAACAAACATTTGAGCGTAAAAGTACTTCCCAAAAGCGAAGAAAATTCTTGAAATGTAAATCTTTGAAATTAATATGAGTTTAAAACTCTCCTGCCTCGGCTCGTCGGTGTTCCTTCCTGGCCTTTCCTTCTCTCTATGTTCATATTACAATAAATGAAGATTGCGCAAAAAGATTTCATTGTGTGCGGGGAGTTTTGTCTGTCGAACAATGGGGCGGTGTTGAATGAAAAAAGCAAACTCTGTCCTAGCAGGTGAGATATACGGCCATTCACTTGCCAACCTTATTATTTTACGAAAATCTTTATACTATTTCTGCAAACTTGGTTATGGGCATTTTGACTGGACGTAAGTTTTTCCAAGATATTAGGCCGTGCAATCCGATAAGAATCAAATTAACATTGATTGCATTTTATTGTTGAATTGAATGGACTGGTTCTTGAAGTAGCTTCGTTGTTTTGTTTTTTTTTATGAATTCATCTACCTTGTTTTTATTTTTTCATTTTTTTACGTAAATTTATTATATTTTGGTAATCTTATGATATAATTAATTGGTGTTGATCTTTTCTCGTCGAATTGATCTTGAGTGAATTCTATAACTATCTCATGTGATTTTAAAATCAATACAATATTTGATGCATCGAAAATAGAAGTCTGCACGGGCATCCGAGCTTCTCATCTTCAGGCCCGGTCCAGCCCAAACCTGAGTCTCAATATCACACTTGTAACTCGCACCCGACACCAAGACCAGATTAAGTTTTCTGAGACCTAAAAAAAACGTTTTTTCCAATGATGAAATTCATTTTTTATACGAATTTTGTTGAGTTATTAATTTTGATGACGACAATTAATAGATCAGTAAACAACAGGGACGGCTCTTGTAAAGGAGCAAAGGGTGCAATGCACTCCAATAAGTCCCATCAAAATATTCCATTAATAAACGATATTCAAATATAATAATTATACCAATTCACTAATTTTAAATTTTCCTCGTGTTTCCCATAGGAAAATATTGCAGGAAACGATGATCAATAAACACGACTAGCAAACGTATTCTGCGTCGATTCAGAATACGCATGAAAGTCAGTCGACGACGCGGTAGGAGCATAAATTCTTTTGCACTCCTTAGACGTCAGAAATGTTCTATGTATTTTGACATATTTGTGACGTTGCACTAGTATGAAGTACGCTTCAGTTGCATTTTGTATGGACTGTTTTTGAGCATTGATCCCCTGGCGGAAATTCCCGAACGTACCCGAAAGCGATTTGACGTTTGAGTTTACAAACCTGTAACAGTCATTTGTAAGAATGTAAAAGAGCAGTGGAACAAGCTTAGTAAGCCATCTAATTTCGATATGATTCTTTAACTACACGCTCTTCAATAAGAATAATATTTACCTACAATTATAACTTTTGGAGTGATGAATACAATTTATAAAATTATAACTATGATCGTGTATAATACCGAGTAGATATAATTGAATATTTAAAATAGGATAGTTTCGAGTTTTTTACCTGGCTGGCCTTACCTATTCCATAATATTCAACTGTGTATCTGGTTCAGTTTCGTAATACACCTTCCTCTAATATTTTTATATTCTTCAATATTGAATTCTACAAATTACTTTCCCCAAAAATACTTATGCGAACAATTTGCGGTTTAATACTGAATTATTCCAATTGCAGACATTAATATGGTAACCTTAACATACGATTTCATGGAGGAATTTAAACTTAAATTGAACTAACTGGTTTATACAGCAGAGAAGATTTTTACGATGTCGTTGGAGCCCTGTCTATACTTCAACTCTTCACGAATAAAAAATACATATAGTATTTAGCTAAATCGTTAAGCCATTACAAATAATTTATACAATATCGATGACTTCCGTCGAAAGTGAGTGTTACTTCTAAAATTTAAAAATGATCAATTCATTTTGAGAAATACCACGGCTAAAGACAGACAAGGTTTCCCAAACTATCATCCGCGACAACCTGGAATGGTTGTATATGCTGCTAGGGCTGCAACAAATTTAGACGTACTCAAATTCATATTGATATTACCTACCAAAAAAAAAGAAGAAAGGTGGTCCGTCGAAATTAATCCGCAGGGAAGGTTTGGGAAACCCTGGTGAAGAGAAACAGTTGATATCGCCAATATCAGATTTATATTTTCGTATATGTCTAATAGTACTTTCAAAATCCAATATGTGGAGGATGGATTTCTTACATAAATATGTGAATCTTTTTTTGCACTCCCTAATATTCCTGTCACCGGTCGACACTGGTAAACAATGTGTCGATTCCATCTTTTCAACGATCTTCATAATAGATGTGAAATAAATTATTAACGTTTTGTTATGAATAGTGTTGCCATATGGCTGACTCATGAACCGAACACAGACCGAAATATTTTTCTGAAAATTAAATTCCTTGCCCGGGCCCGGTCAGATCTCAAATCGGCATTGTCTTTAGCCGTCCGAACGTCGGCCCGAGTTCATGCAGATCTCTAATTGATAAATATGGCAAATATTTTTATTATATATAAAACTATCAATATTAAAGTCTTAAATACATGTTTTTTACGAATATCTAATTGGGTTATTTTGTAAATTATATGAATATTTTTTCAGACACCTGTTATCATTGAGACATACTCGAAAAATACTGAAAAACAAACAGCACTATTTTGATGTGTTGGAAAAGTAATTGAGGGTTTAATTTTGAACAAAAGAAATATACCAAGTTTGTATGTAGTAGTACGTCGGTACCGTACACCAGTTGCAAACAATAAGGCCGCTTTGGAGATAGAACCTTTGCAATGAATGGTGCCTTATCTTTGGTCGTGGAAAACGATATTCTCGCGGGAGTCCCCGCAGCCAAAAGGGAGTTATTATGGACAAGTTACGTTCTTTGTAGACTTGGGTTAGCGCAGAAATAAGAAACAATAAAGTCATAGAAGCAAAAATTTTCTCTTGAGGGATTTCACTTTGGAAAAGCAGTTTTCTACTTTAACTCTTCATTGAGAGAGATTTTTAAGAATTATTAAACTCTTTCCAAAGTTAACGGGTCAAAGTGTAGTTCTGCAATTGCTGAATATTATAGTATTATAGATTACAGAAGATTTAAAGATTTTTCTTAAATTTGCAATAATAAATCACAGTTAATTTCCTTCATAGTAAATTATTTATAATATTTAAAAAAAATTAAAAATAAAAAAATTTATATATCTGGCATTGCAGCTGATAGCCGACTCGCCATATGTTTTGAAAATTGGAAATTAATACGAGATAATCTAGATTTGATCTGTCCAAGATCAAAAATTTTAAATTGAAATAATCAAAACTTGATATTGACCTTGCCGGGACTTGAATCAGGACTCTTCTGATCGCTGAGGTAAAACTCATATTACTAGACCACAAATGCCGATCAAACATCCCACTTCAATAAATTTAAGTTATTATAATCTAATATATTAATTTCAGCAATTTCAGTTGGTATAATCATTTATTTTAAAAATTCAAAATTGGCAAAAACAATCAAGAGCGCTTTTATTTAGATGACGAAAAAATTATCTGGAAGGAATAATGTGAATTCTTTTAACGACAAAATGTATAGTTAATTTTTCAGTAAGCATGAATATTTGATGAAATTATAATTTTTAATTGAGGAGAAAGAATTTTCTACTTGTATATTACATATTGTATTATGCAGGTATTCCTGTTTTTTTTAAATAAAATATCTTGTATTCATTCAAAATCTGTTAATAAAATTCATATAATCCCGTCTCAGCACTACACTTTTGGCGTCATTTTTCATTGCACTTAAAGCTTATTTTTATAAAAGTATTTTTTTTTAATAAAACACAATTTGTTTTTACTACTTCCGTTAGAGCGTTATGAGCGAAACTGGTCCTGATAATTATAAACATTTGGAAGTAGTACAAGCAAATTGTTTTTTATTTTTAAAATATAATGCTTTTCCACCAACAATTGACAGTTAACACCTTAAAAGTGAAAAGTATTTTTTGTTTTAAATATGCGTGAAAACGCGTTTCACAATAACTCCGAAACGCGCTCGTAAATATTTACAGCATAGCTTCATTATTTATGTTAACAAAGCACGCGCAGTTATTAGGCTAAGAGTAGACTAATATGTTCACTATTTCAATAAGCTTTCAATATATCCCATGCACCAAAAACGCTACGTGATAATTGTATTTTAAAATATATTGGCGTGAAATATTTGGCCATAAATTGTGCGTGAAGCAGGGAAAACCGATATCTAATAATTTGCTTTCCCAGTGTAGCATCCGAACTAGAGAGTTCGTGTTGGTCAGCCTGCCATCTCTCGGTGATTTATCTAACCCTCCCACATGGTTGTACGGTTCTCATGCTCACAATTCTACCGAGTAAGCAATGCGAAATGGCTTATTTTAGAAAATGGAATACGTTTCACTTTTACAGCTAATATTTTAACAATGAATTATTGCAATTTACCGTGACGGCTTTAATATACAGAATCTATTATCTGGGTGTGTAAAAAAGTTTAACTAAAATTACATGTCCGTAAAAAACCAACAAAATTCTATATATATATATATATATATATCAGTAGTCGAAAGTATCACCCCCAAAGCCTAGGTATTAGTGGGTGATTCAAGCTTTCATAGTGGACAGAGAAGTTTTTACCAATGCTACACAATTTAGTTCTTTCTCCATATTTCGAATACATTGCTAATAATTACACTATTAAAAATACGCTTTTGCAAGTTACGTTAAATCCCGCTTTTAAATTCAGAATATAAATAATAATTTACTGAAATCTTTTTTAAAGTATACTCGTGGGCGAGGAAACAACGAATGAGCTCCGTGACCAAAGGTACAAATTTATTGTGTATAAAAAGGTTGGGTCAGTAGAGCAGTGGTCAACGTTGTAAGCTTTTTCTACAGATCTCACGGGTTCGAGTACCACTACTGAGAGTTTCATATATTGATCTTTCAATCGATTGATGGATGAGAAAGCATGTACATATGTGTTTGATGCCTAAAATTCCCTTTCACCAATCAGATCTTTAAAACAGGGTGTAGCGAGAGCAATTAACTAACCATCAGTCCTGTCATGGCTCTAACCTTATATCCTTACTCACTTCAACAAACAAGAGGTTGAGTAAATAAATAACCAGTAGTTTTTGTATAAAAACTTCTGTCAAGATAACTACGTTAGGCGGTATTATTCTCTAAATTGGGAGCGGACATGGTTCAGAAAAAAGAATAAAAGGTCAGGGTAGTCTTGGAGCTGTGCCGTTTTCATGGTTAGAGAACTGGGCGCGGTATCGATGGAAATACGTAAATTATCTTTATAAAGATGTAGAGATTTTTTTATCATGTCATTTTACCACTCTAAAAATACTTGTGCCAATTTGAGATACGACGGCACCAGTGGGCGGTCAGGAAATTGTACTGTCAACAAAGATACCAATGTGGCCAATAGGTATATTAAATACAATACTATTTTGCAAAACAATATAGTTTTGAGTTACTTCTTTTTACCATCAGATGAGTTATGAAATTTTTGACCCGGAGAAGGTGTAGTTTTTTACTTGAAGTTATATTTAACAATCCTAAAAAGAGTTGGGACCCATATGAAGTTTGCTAAATGAAATTAATTATTGTTATTATTCCTGAGAGTTTAAAGCTTATTATCGAAATTTCTCCAAAACACGACGCTACTCGTTATATCCAAGTTTAATTGATTGCTACATGTTGTTTAATTATTATGTCAATTTATGAGAAAAGCAATATTTAATTACAAAAATCATTCGATTAGCATTTTGTGAGAGTTGATTACATCGAAAAACAACGTAGTGCCAAGAGGAGATTATCCCATCCGAAATAAATTTTATAGCGAGGAGGCACACCTTTTGCAAAAAATGTCTTGGAAAATTGGTTCATATAAATTCTTTTATGGAATTCAAAAAATTTATTCTAAGCTATTAACTTTAAAAGTATATAATTATGTTTATTTATATCTCCAATTTAAATAAGAAAAAACATATTAGACATACTATTTATTTAACTTATGATCTAATACGTGAATTCTTGAAACCAGGGTACCCGGATTTTAACATTTAGAATATTATTTGTCTACACAGGAATGAAAACAGTTGGGTTATTAGCATCCATAGTTAACACAAATAAATTTCTGGAATATTCCAATTAGACCGTTACAATAATTACTTATTCGTTTGTATGGAATGTCTGAATTTGATTCCAACACGTTGAATAATGCAAATTTATTCAAAATCATAATTTACAATCATTTCAAAGTTATTTTAGTACAGTGTTATATTCTTAATTGTACTATAATGATATTCGGAACTCTTATAATATTAATAAAATGAGATAAACTAAAAAATTAAGACAAATATAAAATTCTCATTGAAGAATTATGTTCATGCTTTTTTGTAAAATCTAAGAAACATTTTATACACATTAATGAAGTATGTGATAATTTTGCCTAAATAAACGTTTTTACATTAATACTCATACGCATATTAGTTTTAAAATTGCTGTGGCCCATTAGATAACTTTCCGTTCTTACATATTTACGTCCTGATAGGCTGCAGTGTCTGAAAAATTATTTTTAAAAATTGTTACTTGGATTTAAATTGAAAAAACTCATCTAAAACAAGTTATTCACACCTTCATTAAGAGCCCTGAAAAAGAGTAAAATCTTGTTTCCGCTCACAACCGGTATTACGTTACGTACCGACAAGTTACGTTCTTTGTAGACTTGGGTTAGCGCAGAAATAAGAAACAATAAAGTCATAGAAGCAAAAATTTTCTCTTGAGGGATTTCACTTTGGAAAAGCAGTTTTCTACTTTAACTCTTCATTGAGAGAGATTTTTAAGAATTATTAAACTCTTTCCAAAGTTAACGGGTCAAAGTGTAGTTCTGCAATTGCTGAATATTATAGTATTATAGATTACAGAAGATTTAAAGATTTTTCTTAAATTTGCAATAATAAATCACAGTTAATTTCCTTCATAGTAAATTATTTATAATATTTAAAAAAAAATTAAAAATAAAAAAATTTATATATCTGGCATTGCAGCTGATAGCCGACTCGCCATATGTTTTGAAAATTGGAAATTAATACGAGATAATCTAGATTTGATCTGTCCAAGATCAAAAATTTTAAATTGAAATAATCAAAACTTGATATTGACCTTGCCGGGACTTGAATCAGGACTCTTCTGATCGCTGAGGTAAAACTCATATTACTAGACCACAAATGCCGATCAAACATCTCACTTCAATAAATTTAAGTTATTATAATCTAATATATTAATTTCAGCAATTTCAGTTGGTATAATCATTTATTTTAAAAATTCAAAATTGGCAAAAACAATCAAGAGCGCTTTTATTTAGATGACGAAAAATTATCTGAAGGAATAATGTGAATTCTTTTAACGACAAAATGTATAGTTAATTTTTCAGTAAGCATGAATATTTGATGAAATTATAATTTTTAATTGAGGAGAAAGAATTTTCTACTTGTATATTACATATTGTATTATGCAGGTATTCCTGTTTTTTTTAAATAAAATATCTTGTATTCATTCAAAATCTGTTAATAAAATTCATATAATCCCGTCTCAGCACTACACTTTTGGCGTCATTTTTCATTGCACTTAAAGCTTATTTTTATAAAAGTATTTTTTTTTAATAAAACACAATTTGTTTTTACTACTTCCGTTAGAGCGTTATGAGCGAAACTGGTCCTGATAATTATAAACATTTGGAAGTAGTACAAGCAAATTGTTTTTTATTTTTAAAATATAATGCTTTTCCACCAACAATTGACAGTTAACACCTTAAAAGTGAAAAGTATTTTTTGTTTTAAATATGCGTGAAAACGCGTTTCACAATAACTCCGAAACGCGCTCGTAAATATTTACAGCATAGCTTCATTATTTATGTTAACAAAGCACGCGCAGTTATTAGGCTAAGAGTAGACTAATATGTTCACTATTTCAATAAGCTTTCAATATATCCCATGCACCAAAAACGCTACGTGATAATTGTATTTTAAAATATATTGGCGTGAAATATTTGGCCATAAATTGTGCGTGAAGCAGGGAAAACCGATATCTAATAATTTGCTTTCCCAGTGTAGCATCCGAACTAGAGAGTTCGTGTTGGTCAGCCTGCCATCTCTCGGTGATTTATCTAACCCTCCCACATGGTTGTACGGTTCTCATGCTCACAATTCTACCGAGTAAGCAATGCGAAATGGCTTATTTTAGAAAATGGAATACGTTTCACTTTTACAGCTAATATTTTAACAATGAATTATTGCAATTTACCGTGACGGCTTTAATATACAGAATCTATTATCTGGGTGTGTAAAAAAGTTTAACTAAAATTACATGTCCGTAAAAAACCAACAAAATTCTATATATATATATATATATATCAGTAGTCGAAAGTATCACCCCCAAAGCCTAGGTATTAGTGGGTGATTCAAGCTTTCATAGTGGACAGAGAAGTTTTTTACCAATGCTACACAATTTAGTTCTTTCTCCATATTTCGAATACATTGCTAATAATTACACTATTAAAAATACGCTTTTGCAAGTTACGTTAAATCCCGCTTTTAAATTCAGAATATAAATAATAATTTACTGAAATCTTTTTAAAGTATACTCGTGGGCGAGGAAACAACGAATGAGCTCCGTGACCAAAGGTACAAATTTATTGTGTATAAAAAGGTTGGGTCAGTAGAGCAGTGGTCAACGTTGTAAGCTTTTTCTACAGATCTCACGGGTTCGAGTACCACTACTGAGAGTTTCATATATTGATCTTTCAATCGATTGATGGATGAGAAAGCATGTACATATGTGTTTGATGCCTAAAATTCCCTTTCACCAATCAGATCTTTAAAACAGGGTGTAGCGAGAGCAATTAACTAACCATCAGTCCTGTCATGGCTCTAACCTTATATCCTTACTCACTTCAACAAACAAGAGGTTGAGTAAATAAATAACCAGTAGTTTTTGTATAAAAACTTCTGTCAAGATAACTACGTTAGGCGGTATTATTCTCTAAATTGGGAGCGGACATGGTTCAGAAAAAAGAATAAAAGGTCAGGGTAGTCTTGGAGCTGTGCCGTTTTCATGGTTAGAGAACTGGGCGCGGTATCGATGGAAATACGTAAATTATCTTTATAAAGATGTAGAGATTTTTTTATCATGTCATTTTACCACTCTAAAAATACTTGTGCCAATTTGAGATACGACGGCACCAGTGGGCGGTCAGGAAATTGTACTGTCAACAAAGATACCAATGTGGCCAATAGGTATATTAAATACAATACTATTTTGCAAAACAATATAGTTTTGAGTTACTTCTTTTTACCATCAGATGAGTTATGAAATTTTTGACCCGGAGAAGGTGTAGTTTTTTACTTGAAGTTATATTTAACAATCCTAAAAAGAGTTGGGACCCATATGAAGTTTGCTAAATGAAATTAATTATTGTTATTATTCCTGAGAGTTTAAAGCTTATTATCGAAATTTCTCCAAAACACGACGCTACTCGTTATATCCAAGTTTAATTGATTGCTACATGTTGTTTAATTATTATGTCAATTTATGAGAAAAGCAATATTTAATTACAAAAATCATTCGATTAGCATTTTGTGAGAGTTGATTACATCGAAAAACAACAAGAGGAGATTATCCCATCCGAAATAAATTTTATAGCGAGGAGGCACACCTTTTGCAAAAAATGTCTTGGAAAATTGGTTCATATAAATTCTTTTATGGAATTCAAAAAATTTATTCTAAGCTATTAACTTTAAAAGTATATAATTATGTTTATTTATATCTCCAATTTAAATAAGAAAAAACATATTAGACATACTATTTATTTAACTTATGATCTAATACGTGAATTCTTGAAACCAGGGTACCCGGATTTTAACATTTAGAATATTATTTGTCTACACAGGAATGAAAACAGTTGGGTTATTAGCATCCATAGTTAACACAAATAAATTTCTGGAATATTCCAATTAGACCGTTACAATAATTACTTATTCGTTTGTATGGAATGTCTGAATTTGATTCCAACACGTTGAATAATGCAAATTTATTCAAAATCATAATTTACAATCATTTCAAAGTTATTTTAGTACAGTGTTATATTCTTAATTGTACTATAATGATATTCGGAACTCTTATAATATTAATAAAATGAGATAAACTAAAAAATTAAGACAAATATAAAATTCTCATTGAAGAATTATGTTCATGCTTTTTTGTAAAATCTAAGAAACATTTTATACACATTAATGAAGTATGTGATAATTTTGCCTAAATAAACGTTTTTACATTAATACTCATACGCATATTAGTTTTAAAATTGCTGTGGCCCATTAGATAACTTTCCGTTCTTACATATTTACGTCCTGATAGGCTGCAGTGTCTGAAAAATTATTTTTAAAAATTGTTACTTGGATTTAAATTGAAAAAACTCATCTAAAACAAGTTATTCACACCTTCATTAAGAGCCCTGAAAAAGAGTAAAATCTTGTTTCCGCTCACAACCGGTATTTGTAAAATGAATATTTAATTAGTTGTAGAAATATCTCAATATTGGGAACGGATCGAAACAAATAATATTGATTGTTCATTGAAAGAAATAAGTCTGTATGTCAATTATTAAACGGCTATTAAAAAATCACTATATTAAAGTTAAAAAATTAATACAATCAAGTCAATAAAACAAAATATTGAAAAAAAAAACATAATAGCGATGTAGGAATTCACAAAAAAAAAATTAAGTTTGTTTTCAATTATTTAACACCATTTTATATTAATTTGTACGTATTTCGAAAAGGCCCAGTGAGAATTAAATGGTACCCGAAGTTTCAAAACAAGTTTTTATTTTTAAGGGTTGCAATGTAATAGACAAATAATTATCTTATATGTATATGTCGGCATCCGTGGCGCAGTTGGTAGCGTCGTTGGCTACGGTTACGGATGTCTCGGGATTAATTTCCTTTGAGGATGGTTTTCATAAATTAATCTTTCAATCGATTAATGGATTTATGTTCGTAGTCTGAGTGTTTGTGATGTGTAAAACTCCCTCCCACCCATCCGATCCTCACGGGACTTAGCGAGAGCGATTACATAACCACTAGTCCTCTCCTAGACCTATCCTTCTATCCCTACTCTCTTCGAAAAAAGAGAGGTTGAGCGACTGAGTAACAAGCAGTTCTCATTAAAATACCTCCATTTGGAGACTATATGCTCCATATTGTGAGGGGACACGGAAAAAATAAATATTATACGATTTTAATTGTGTTATCAAAACGTTTGGCGATTCAACCTGCACTGATTTCGAAACGACAACTAATACAAACTACAAAAGCTATTTCACTTATATTCTTAATTGATTTAATCGTCTTCAACTGTTTTAAGATTGTAATAATATATCGGTCAACAAACGAATGGAGCTACGATATGCTGTTGTCTGTCCAGTGATATCTATATATATAAAAATGAATGTCTGTTTGTTGGTTTGTCCGGATCTTATAGGCTCCTAAACTACTCAACCGATCGCGACGAAACTTTCAGGAAGGACTTATTGTGATCATGCCGGGAAATATTATATAAAATAAATGTTTGTTTGTCCTTTACGCGTTCCTTTACCATTCATACGATTTCGATGAAACTTCGGTGAGTTATTGAGCACACACCCGTGAAGGGTTCTGAAGAAAAAAAATTGAAAATCTAAAATTGAAAAAAAAGAACAAATACGTACGTACAGTGACATCTAGGAAAAACCTTCTAATTTATTCGTTTACGCACCAGACGAAAAACAAAAATATTGTGTTATAACAAGTGTGATATTGAAACTCGGGTTCGGGTCGGGCCAGACCTGAAGATGATGGGCTCGAACCGGGTAAGTCTATGAAATGTCGGCCTGTGCAGACCTCTAATCCAAAAGCAGTTCAATAAACAGAATTAAAACACAAACCCTTTCTTTCTTTGAGTGGCATTGCAACGCATGCCGGGTACTCACTAGTATTAAATATTTCCAAGTATCCATTGTTATGTGAAATTAAAATTAATAACTTTGGTAATCCACTAGCTGTATTATTCAGCAATTTGAAGAACAAAGTTATTAATTTGAAATATTAAAAATGGATTTCACGAGGGTAAGTACCGAATGCATCAGGTTTAAAATATTTATTCTGTGTTTACACAAAAGTGATTCACAATAAACAATCAAACAGTTAATATATTCTTAAGTTGAGTCGTTGAGAAGCGATCGTTCGTTGCAATATAAAATTTAAGAAATAAAACACTCGTAGTTTATCCTGAAGTTCTTTTTGCTATCTATGATGGTTCGCTTTTGTTTCTGTAGCGCCTGTACGCCGTTCATGTTGAACCAAGCGTCAAACCATCGGGGAGCAAATGGTCCATAACCTGAGAGAGGAATCCTGAGGCGGAGTTGTATTTCGGCCGATACCAGTGTACACACGCTCCTAATGGGTGAGTGATTTTTTAAAGCCGATAGTTAAAACCTGGTCATATATTTTTTCGTATTTTAAACATGACGCCAACATGAGAATCCGGTTATTACCGATACAATTTGCTTGAACCACCTCCACCCGTTATGTGTATGCAGCCGCTGTTTCATGACCGCGCTCCATAACGATAATAACGATCAAGAAACGAAACGAATTTACTCGTAACATTCTTGACCCGATGTAGAGCTGCACGAGACCGATCTTTTAACCACGCACTATTGTGCTTAAGAAAAGAAAATATAGAAAGAAAAAAAGAATGAGTGACTTACCGAGCCACTTAGTTTAAGCGATAGTATCCATTACCGGTAGTGTCACACTCTATATCTCTCTGGTGATTATCGGATGAGTCATGGATATGAACAATTGTTTTTTTTCTCAAAAATACGTGCAGAGCCAGCCTGCCATCTATATCAGCTATAAAATCTTTAGTTGTTTTTTTTTTAAATTTATGTATTCTTTTTCACATTTCAAAAACAATATGTATTATAAATTCCTCTTTTTTATACCATGCCCGTTCCCAGTGTGGAGCATATGGCATCCTAATGGAGGTATTTCAACAGAAGTTATTTACGAGAACAGTTGCTCAGCCTCATTTTTTCGAAGCGAGTAGGGATAGAGGGACAGGGCTAGGACAGGACTAGTGGTTGGCTAATCGCTCTCGCTATGCCCCGTTTTTGGAGTCGAATGGGTGGGAGGGAATTTTAGACATCACAAATCATGCCTATAGATTGAAAAATCAATTTAAGAAACTGGACGTGAACCCAAGATATCCGTAACCTTAGCCAATGATGTTAACCACTGTATAACGGAGCCGACGTTTCTTATTCCTTTTTACAACAATTTTTAACGAGGGTGTTTAAAAAATTGTTCATAGTGTGTAGTGTGTACTTAAACACCATATCACTTCCCAATTTATAGAATTCAAGCATGGAATGGAACATTTTAACAGAAAGTATTTATTGATTCTAACATGCCCTTTCAAAACGGAAGGAAAGAAAGATAATGTTTAGTTAAGATTTATGTTTGCACTAGTTAATCTACATTTCCTATTTAAATGATTTGATATTATTTGACACATATTCGGAAAAAAGTTCTGAACTGGTGAAGAAATAATGGTTGACGAAATGTTGATGATGTTCATGGTTAATCGTATGAAAAACTCAGCACATTACATTATCTTTGAAAGATTTAGTTAAAAATATCACGTTATTTTCAGCATTCCAAAGTCTTATTCGTTTTTGTTTTCACAATATCGTAATTCAGCTTCAGTTGACCGTGCAACACAACTTAACTGTAATAACAACAACGCCGAAAAGTGAACGCATTACAACGTCTTCGTCTTCTTATCAAAGTTCTTCGGGGACGGCTTCATTCGTTTCAGACAAATCTAAACTTGAAGAGTGTTTTTCTGAATGTTGTAAATACAAAAAGACTTGCTCTTAATGTTATTCAAAGCGTACAAATGAATAAAAATAGGCGAAAAGACCACTACCGTGTGTTTATTTTTGTTTTTTGTTTTCACACAGTTCATCGCCAGCGTTTTTCATTAATTATTCATCAAGGACTTCTTTGAGTTACAATTTGTTTCATTTAGTATAGCTTAAAAAAATAATAATTTGAAAAATAAACTCGAAATTTAATTTACCATAATATATTATCTCTGTAGTAATTTGCTCATTTCATTCCACAGCGAATATCGGCAGCCCTGTAGCCATTTATGATAGATCACGACATTAAATATTATTTAATGAAATAATAGTAAATTTATTTAATGATTCAATTCAAAAAACGGACAATTTCATTTTTCCTAATGATATAAAATACTTAAATAAATTCAACAAGCAAAGTTAATAGCTTCAGCAAGATGTGGAATCGTCTATTAAGTGACTGGTTAATAAATTAATCAGAAATGATATATATTTATATACACATCCGGGAATATGGTCATATCGCAAATATAAAAAAAAAACAATAAACATTCGCCTGCGACGCATACAATAATTTCATTGTAAGAAAATCAAATTTTCGTACAAATATACAATATATTTGATTTATTACATCTGTCGTTTTCTCAATTATTGTCTTTTAAAGTAGATTGGTATGGTAAGTTTCAGCAGAAAATCGTTCCATGAATATACACGTGTGGTCACTCATGCAATGTAAGATTTGAGCAAAGGAACAAGGAAAGGGTTAATAGATATATTTTGTAACAATTATTGATAGATTCTGCAGTGAAAGTTAAAACGTTAAAAACAAATATATTTTTATTTTAAAAAGGCAGTTAACATGCTATAAATCTTATATAAAATATTGTTAATAATAAATATATGTTAAAGAGTAGTGACACAGCTTTTAAATATTATTTATTGTTACTGAAATGTATTCTATTCAACTCAAAATTAATATGAAATAATGGGCTTACAATCTCTCCGGACATTAAAAACAACGTTTTCATTTGTGACATAAGAATACTTTTCCCTTATAAGATACACAGAGCTATTGTCATGACGTACACGAAGGAATCGACTGAAATTGGATTTGTTATATTTTGTGCAATATTTCTTTTTCTTTGTGTGTGGTTTGTGAGGCGAGTATTGTGTGGAAACTACGTTGAAATGTTTTTGTACCTATTTTTTGAAATATTTCTCGTAATGAAAGGTTTTATGAAACATGAGATAAAGCAACAATTTTAAAATACACAGATTAATCTCATTATTACGTGTTCGCTTAAAATTACAAGATATTTTTTCAGTCACCAACTGTATTGTATCCTAAATTAAAAAAGAATTTATAAGTATTGGGATTCTGAAAACAGACTAACACACCATTATTAAATGTTAGTAGGTCTATTTTAAAAACAGGATTTTACTAGTCAATATTATCTTTAATAATTCGAATAGAATTTTTCTATAAGAATCATAATTAATACTTGAATTAATTATTCACTTCTTTTAATTGCGCATTGTTTTTTTTAAAAGAAAAAATATTTTTTTGTATATTATATTTATTCAAGATTAAAAATAAAATTGTATTGCTACTGTAGCGATAGAATTTGGATCGATTTCAAATGAATGATTTTAAAATCAATAAATGTAATTAAAGTTAAAATAATACTGTAACAGTAATGATGTTTTTTTGTCTTGTCTTCCCAATCACATTTTTACACCGTCGTTCGATACCTACCACGAGTAAGGTTTAGCGGTTTACTTACAACCAGTTCTCGTTCAAAAGCTTACATCGAAATGTTTTTCAAGATATCCACATAAACAATACTTAACGGGTCAAATAATGTTTATGTTCGTTTTCAATAATTGGATTTTATTTTGAAGCACATCCACTGGTACGATATTTTTTTGAAATGTAAAAACTAGTATGTAATTCTAATTACTATTTAGTATTTATAGTAACATATAATTTTTTCGAATGACATATTGATCATTTCATATTTATATGAATTGCTTCCGTCACATTTATTAGAAGGCTAGTTTTTCATCATTCTCTAATTTCAATTGAGACACAATTTATGTTACATAAATAATAATTAATAAAGATTCTGTTTATTTAAACCTTGAATTTATGTAAAATGAGTAACATATTAATAATTATTTTACCGGTAAATGAATACGTACTGTTCCTTTTGAAAATAAATATTTTTTTGAATCTTAAACCAAAATCTTTGTTTACATACCCGTGTAAATAGAAGTAAGATAATAATACTCTTTGATTATAATGTCTCACTTTCGTAAGTAAATAAGAACACCCTCGTTTACGATCGTAGATGTGACATATACTCGATTTCTCATTGATAAAGGTCATGTTGTTCATTAATACCAAAGAGGATTATGTGCTGTTAAATAAATGGAGCGCTAACTAGAATTTATAGCTCTAGGTCAACAATCACAGCCTTACATAGCCCAATAACAATAACGATACTATAGGAAAAGAAATCAAAAGCGGTGCAGTAATAAAACCATTCGGGTTTAATGTCGTGATGATATTGCCCAAGTTGCAGTTTCCTTATTTGAGATGTATTTATATGTTATGTTCTGTCTAAGTTTCTGCAATAGAACCCCTTCGAACCAATGCCCATAGCATTTTTATTTATCCCTATCCGGAGTCGTGTGGACCAAGATAGTGGTTGAAACTTCTGAATAATTCATGGCGCAACCCCGCGGCAAGACGGACGTTTTGTTGATTTTTTATGTAGAATAAATACCTACAGACTGAGATGCTTTGCCCGTGGCCTAAATAAAATGTACGATCTTTATTTATGGATTATGGTTTCACATTAATTTCACTTCGGAAATACTCTGTAGAAAGATGGTTTTTTTTGGCACAGAACAAATTTTCCATCAAGAGTTATGAACTTTGTGATAAATTCAGAGTTGGTAAAATGGTCTCTTTCAATTCTAAGAAAATTTCAAATTAATTTTCTTTCAAATTTCTGATAAAATTTTTATTTTCATAACGAAATCATTATTTAATCACCTTCTTTCTGAAAAAAGAGATATTAACATATTTTCGATACTTAAGATATAAATTTAATAAAATCTTTGTTGAAAACACATTGCCATGGATAATGAACAACGTATCGAACAATTATAATCAAAACATTGATTGCTCACATAGTGAACTGAACCAAACTAGTCCTAACAATATATTAGTTTTGGAATATGATGTAAGATATACAGTTTTATCATTTTTTTTCGTCATGTTTTTCTTCGAAAGATTTACGTTAAAAAAATACTCAATTTACGTATGTACGTTTACACATAATGTCAAATTAATACTTTCAAATTCTGATGATTCGCTTATCGTTAAAATACACACTTGGTCGCTTCATTTCCCAAAATTATAATAATTAAGACAGACAGTGAAATCAATTGATATAAAATCAGTAATAAAAATATATTTTCAACCTTATTCATCGAAAGATTTTATTTTAAGCTTGCATTTAATCCAACACGTAACATTTAAAATGAATTTAATTTTTTCCATTTAGATATTATATAACAAAACAAATCTGGTGGACCAATTTAATTACTTTACAATAAAACGTTTCAATTGAAATATTTGCTCTTAATTAAACGAAAAAAAAAGATGAATGGAATAACTACATAGTAATTATTATACCATTATAAAATCGTCTCTACTCAATTCAAGATACTGCGGAAGCTAAATTTTAGTAATCTTTGTGAAAGCAATTATTTTCTTAACAATTTAGATACAAATCTTATCTTAAAGCAACATTATAAGAAATTATTATTATTGTTATAAAACACTAATTTGGTATGCTTTTAATAATTCAGATAAGATTACAGAGTAATTCAAGGAATTATTAAAATAATTTTATGTGTTATTGTTTCACATAAATGTTCAAAGTTTGGAGCAAGGTAATATAATTATTATTAGCAAGATTAATCCAAATTGTCATGCATGTGGTGGTTAAAATATATAATTAAACTGAAAAAGTATTTTTCTAAACATTCAATATTTTTTTTACGCAAAATGTTTTTTGCAAAAATTCAGCAACAAATTTTACCAAATTTTATCAAAAGTCAATAGTTTGGTCAATCATTTAAGAGGAAGACAGAAACAGTAGTTGGCCAATATCTCTCTTTATTTCTTGTTTACACTATCTGACAGAGAGGTTAGGAAAGGATGACATCATTATGGTGATATTATATTGCTTTGGATAAATATCTATTAATGGATTGAAAAAACAGTACATATATGAAAATGTCCATTCGAGGATTTGAACTTGTGATTCAGTAAGACAAAAGTCGTAGAGCTAGGTGGGGAATCTGTTATTATGGAAGGCTGCATTAATTTATTTATCTGTCGTATAATAAGGGTTCTCTCAAGGAACCTAAATTACATATATTTAATAAATTATGCAAATTATTTTGTAAATAACGAAAAAATTGCATCTACTCAAGAAAAACTTTGAAGGGCAATGGTTCTCCTTCCAAATCCCATAACATATTCAAGTCACTCTAAAAAGTAAATACCAAATTTCAATATTCGTTATTGTTTATATTTGTTTCATGCAAATGAATTTTTAGAGCCAATTTTTATTAATATGTTCTAAATGCAAGAGAACTCGTATACATCTACCGAAAGAAATAAAAGCACCCATCTCACAGGAGTGACAGAGATTAATTATTGCATCATTGTTATTAGTAATGCAATCACGGTCAGCCTCCCCCCCCCCCCAAATATAAAAATTAAATATTTTAATCTAAAAAATAGTCAAATTTTTTCATTTTGTTTCGCTTATTATTTTTGATATCTTTCCATACAATAAAAATTGTTTTATTTTGGGTTTATAAAACCTTCAGACTCATATCTACTTACATTGTCGCTAAGTCTTGCATAAATTTTATGAACAACCTTACGTTCTTGTATGCTTCTAAAGTTTTGACTGTAAAGTACCTTAAAACGGCAAAGTTAAATTATATCCACCAAGAAACTTATCAAATTATGTTTGATAGACATTTAATGTTTTTTGTTACTTAGAAAGGGGAATTTTATATATGTATACTTTTTGAAATTATTACATTCTTCCAAATATGAATATTTTAATACTGAGCTTGGAACCTGGTTAACGAAAGTAGTCCCAAAATAAGAAAAGTTATGAGTTACAAAATTATTTATAACACAAAGTAACGGCACTATTTCTTTATTAAGTAATGTAACTAATTGAATTACCTATTTTAATATGAGATTATAATTAACTTTAACATTATTTTAGTATGGTATAATAATTATTTGGAAGGAACTTCGTGATGAATATTTTTATAAAAAATTTCTACTTTTTTATTGAACACTAATTTAAATATGTACATAAAAATATCTTATCGAGATAAATGTATAATAATTTAATTTAAGACATCGACTGAGGGTGCTTGATGGAATTTCAATATCAAATTTGGATTATTGAGATTTTGTACACTTCCATGTATTTTGTCGTTGAAACACCTACGTTGCAACACCTAACAGATGTCACTAAATGTGAAATGATTGTATATATTTACCCATTCGTCGAATTACATCCTGTCAAAACCCACAATACTATTATAATTGTAAAATCACTGGTATTTCTAAAAGAAGTTGAAAAGCGGCAATTCGCCACTCTGTTAATATGGTGTTTACAAAATAAGGATTAGGGCGATTACCGAAATTTTAACTCAGGTATCAGTGTGGCTCTCAGACGTATAATATCTTACCTCGTAAATAATATTTGTCGCGTTTGTATCTTCTATATAAACGTTAGACACTGTTTACTGTCTCTCAGTTCGAGTCCATTCGTGTGCTCGAATGCCTGAAGATGCCGAAAGGCGAAACCCTGGTCGTTAGTGACAAAATACATGGAAGTGTACAAAATCTCAATAATCCAAATTTAAATGTATAATATTCATGTTATTTATATTTAAATCCATAAAACACAAACATAAATAAACTTGAATCTTGAGATTTTGTACATTTCCATGTATTTTGTCACTTCTTGTACAAAATCTCAACAATTCAAATTTGTTATTAAAATTCCATCAAGCAACCACAGTCGATGTCTTAAATTATGTAAATAATAAATAAACTTATTGAATTTTATATATACTTTTTATTGTTTAACAAAGTGAATAATATTCATTCATTCTATATATCGTAGGTGTTCTGGAAGAAAACACTAAATCAAAAAAATGACATACGGAGTTAATTATATCAAAACGTTTCTTATTTAAAACTCTACAGTATGAAAAAACACAATTATTTTCATAAATTAAAGTTTGACTTAGAAACAGTTTTGTACAAACAGAATGAAAAAGGTATAGCATTTCAAACATTTGACAAACTTCAAAGTCTAATTACTCAAAACTATTAAAATTATTTTTCAGTTAGTGTTTTCTTCCAGAATAACGACGATATTATATAAAATGAACAATTCTTACAATGCCGTCATTATATAGAAATAAAGATTACTGGCCCAATTAGATCTTACCTAATTTAAATATTTTATTATCTTACTATTTGATGAAGATTGGAAGCGGTTCAATAAATTAATTTTATTAATATAGCCATAAAGGTTCAGTGAACATCAAGACATACCACCACATTTGTTATTGTTTGGTTTACAATTTTGTTGAAATTTTATACAATATTAAGAAGAATAAATAAACAAATGAATGTTTCTTACGGTTAAGAAATAAAAAATAATTAGAGTGCAATTTGAAAGTGAAATTACAGATAGCGCTTCCTTGGAAAATGAAAACCCATCAGCGATATAAATATTTTCGTTGCGGTTTTATTACTCCATTAAGGGTTTATATTCTGTTTTTAGTGGGCCGAACGAAAACGTCCCTTATTTTTCTAATCGTTCTCGGTAGGTTTGCCGGATGTTTGCTCATAATATATCTAATGCGGGCACCAGAATCGATTACGGCATCTAAAAGCTTTCTCCGAAACTTACGTACAATGGATTCGGAGCTTTTCGAAAAGCTGCATCTGTTTTTTGGTACTACCAGAGGGTGAGAAAACAAGCAATTTGCGTTTTGTTTTTTTTTTGTTACTAAAACAGCATTTTTAATTAAATGAAAAGAAATAAGAATTCTTGAATAAATGCAAAAGATTTATAATTACAAAGGAAAATATTTCGTTTGAATAAAATTTATTTTAGCTAGCTAAACTAAAACAATACTACAAAGTAAATTCGAATTCAGTTAGTACAAACAAATTTTAACCAAACTCATCATCAGAAGACGTATTTTGTAGAAAAATATGAACCTACTTCAGAATAAAAAAATAATTATTTAGATTAGATAAGATAAGATCGTATGTTCTATTATTTTTCTAAAAAAAGCATTCTTTACCGATTGCTACTGTAAAAAGTATTAATATCGTCCAAATGGTGTTATCTTTCAAATTTTGATTAAAAGACAATGTAAATAAATTTTGAACACACATCGTTGCAATTCTACAATGTTTACCATATTTTCTGAACCGGTTTTGCTCAAAATTATTGCAAAATGAAAAATATTTATAATATGTTACTGTGCAGCTCAATGTTAACTTTGATCTTCTTTTTAAAGCTTTATTGTAAATCTCATCATCAAATAATCATACAAGAGCGCGCTGGATTACCTAATGAGATGACAAACTTTATCAGCAATAATAATATACTGGCTGCCCTTTACTGCTCCCTACGGGATAACCGGACATCAATATTAAATTTATATTATCCAAAGTGGTATCCTAGTGCATATGCCTTTATGAAACATTATCTGACATCTGTGATGTTATCATAGCAAAGTAAGTTATTTTTAAGTCGTACTGTTGTCGGTTTTTATCATAGCATTCCAAAGTAAACGATTACATAGATTTGGATTATTGAGATTTTGTACACTTCCATGTATTTTGTCACTAACGACCCGGGTTTCGCCTTTCGGCATCTTCAGGCATTCGAGCACACGAATTGACTCGAACTGAGAGACAGTAAACAGTGTCTAACGTTTATATAGAAGATACAAATGGGACAAATATTATTTACGAGGTAAGATATTATACGTCTGAGAGCCACACTGATACCTGATTTAAAATTTCTGTTTACTATTTACTGTCTCTCAGTTCGACTCCATTCGTGTGGTCGAATGCCTGAAGATGCCGAAAGGCGAAACCCGGGTCGTTAGTGACAAAATACATGGAAGTGTACAAAATCTCAATAATCCAAATTTGATATTGAAATTCCATCAAGCACCCTCAGTCGATGTCTTAGTTTAGATAGATGTCAAAAATAATAAAATCGTTAATTTTGTGATCATTTCCGTTGTTATTATTTTTATTTCTACTCTAGTTTTACTGTTATCAAAAGCTAGAGTCAAAAATAAACAATTATTCAAAAATGAAAACACTTCAAACGGTCAAATCCTCGCATAGAAAATAACAAAAACCTGTGTGACGCTACATATATCACGAAATACTCCTTACGATTTCAATATATATTATATGATGTAATACGAATTACATTGACTGAAACAGTCAGTGTCTAAAACATACAGTTATTTTGAATTTTTTGATGTATGTTGAAAAGTATAATATATTAAAACCATTCCTAGATTAAAATAAAAATTAGTTTGATTTAATGTAAGAGTGTGGTATTTAAGCAGAAGTTCTAATGCTTGAAATAGGTAAACAAAAGTTATTATACTAGTTAATTTTAAAACGAATTGGTCAAATTTTATTCATTTATGCAAAGGTAAAGATGCAATCAAATAAGACTTGTTTATTTTTACGAATAACCGTGTTTATATAGACAGGCCACATAAAATATAAGTAAACGAGTTAATAAATTGTAAAAACAATTCTCTATCCATATAACTGAACGCTATATTCGACAACGAAATAAAATAAACTTTGTTTACAAACTTAACATGAATGTGTATGTAATCAATAAATTGCTGACATTCAACTTTTGAGTAATACATTTTTGACGTTTTCTGTAAACAAAACATTTTACAAATATTTCCTTAAATAATAAGAAAGGCACGTCATCCGCAGACTGTTTTCTTCAGAAGGAATAAATTATGCTTGAACTAAAAAAAATGGACGGCGTCAAAGAAAAGCGCACCATGTTCACAAATAAAACTACCTACCGAAAGAAGTCTGCTCTGCAGCATTGCATGAAATATGATGACAGCGTTTGCGTGATGCTAACTTGTCGTTTTGGTTGAAAATTTTAGAGCTATATTGTTATTTGACTCAATAATTTTTATTAAGTTGCAATATGCTTGAACTTTGGTACAAAAACAAACGTTTTTTCTCACAATTAAAATAACTTCGTATCTTTTAACAAAACACTATTATTTATTTGCATTAAATGACTAGATAAGTGATCTTATTTGTCTAATGAGTTACTGTTATCATTTCACGTATTGATACGATTACAGTTCATACAGTATGCTCAATATTTTTGTAATGATTTAAACAAATCAGGTAATTGAATTTTCAGCAAAACATCTAAAAGCACTAATTATTTATTTATCAACAAAAAAATCTATGATGAAAACTGACAATAAATGTGAATACAAGTTCAAAGAAAAAACTTGCTGAAAAAATGGCATTCACTTTCCTGCACATTTTTAATCCCACCCAAGCTACCGGTAGTTCGTGCGCAACCGTTTGACAAACGCTTTACTATATTGATCTGAAATTTTGAGGAAATAAAAGCAATTTTGGTGATAACTAAGATTGTTTATTTAATACTTATCCTTGAATATCGTACTTTATTGGTATGGCAACACAGTAAAAATGTGGATTAAAATATTATTTTACCAACGAAACCATGTGTATAATAAGTTAACGAGGCGTCTTGGCACTCAGATGTCATCTTAATATCTGTTCGAGATAAAAACTACCATTCTCTTTCTTTTATTGATAATTTTTTTAATGTACTAATAATTTTAAATCTTTTTTGGACTTCGTGATTTTTTATTTCTGACTTATCTCAGCTTCTGCCAACTTTTATACGTGCAATAGATGTGACAAACGTAATAGGTATCCAAAGAAATATGTTTTTTTTATGCCAAATGTCAATTCAGCTCGTATAATTTATATTTTATTCTTATTCCCGATTGTATTATTATTTTTTCACCATTTTTGGAAAAAAACATAAGAAACAACCCGGATAGTGTTAATAGATTTTTATAATGATGAAAAAGATAAAATTATGTAACATAAAGTAAATTTAAATTAAATTTCATGATATTTTTCAAAATTTTACATATTTATACGTCATTAAACATCCAAGAATCTCATACATATGGCATCAAACACTTTTCGCTTGAAAAAGCCTCGTAGTCTAAAAGTTTTTCGTTTTATTTTGATTACAATGCGTTTTTATGAGTTCCTTTGAATTAAAATGTTTTAGCTGAGTTCATGGTTTTATTTTTGTTCTGAAAAATCATAAACATGGCCAACTTCTAAATAATTTATTTTTAATTAGTGTGGCGAAAAATTCTCTTTTTTTCAAACGCTAAAAAATTCCAAATGATTAATTACTTTGAGGAATATAAACTTCTTACATTTTTATTTCTTTAACAATTGAGAGTTTATCCAAAGGCACGATATACGTATTTTACTTTTTATTTGTAGCTCATTTGTATATTTTATGCTTTTTAGGTAGTTGTAAAAAATTTTCAACCCTGTTGTAAAATACAGTTTATTTTACGAAGCTTTTATAAGTGAGATACTCCCTGGTATTGAGTGGTACAGGTCATTTCTTGCCCGTGTCAATCTACCCGGGATTTTTTTTGGAATATAAAACCCGGTGTTGGGTGTCATCTTCCAACTGAGTGCCAAATTTACTCCACTTTTTTTATTTAATAGCGGTTCTGTTGATAATTTTGACGGGGTTTTACTAGTTATTTATTATTTTAAAAGTAATGTTACATACTGATTTTTAATACTATCATTTACTATTAATAAAATATAATATTGCCTGAAATAGCCCAATAAGTAGTATTTCTTTTTATTAAAATCTGAAACTGAAACAATTAAATTATTCTTCAGTGAATTTCTAAATTGATATCAAAGATTGATAAGCATCGTTAAACTTTGATAACAAATTACCGTAGAAACAAAAAAACTTCGCATAGCCAATACTGTTGCAAATGTTCTCTGAAGTTTTTTCTATGAAAAATGTTTCGAATAATTCCATTTTCAAAGCGTGTCAATAACGTTGGCTCTTTATAATATATTATGAAAACTGTTTCGAACAATATGGTCCATACGTAAATTATCCATATTTTGTACATGTAACACTCTAACATAAAATAATTCTGTAAACGCTTTGTTGTTATAAACAGTTATATACATATAATTTAAGACATCGACTGAGGGTGCTTGATGGAATTTCAATATCAAATTTGGATTATTGAGATTTTGTAAACTTCCATGTATTTTGTCGTTGAAACAAACCTATTCGTTGAAACACCTAACAGATGTCACTAAATGTGGAATGATTGTATATATTTACCCATTCGTCGAATTACATCCTGTCAAAACCCACAATACTATTATAATTGTAAAATCACTGGTATTTCTAAAAGAACGAGCACACGAATGGACTCGAACTGAGTTCGAGTCCATTCGTGTGCTCGAATACCTGACGATGCCGAAAGGCGAAACCCGGGTCGTTAGTGACAAAATACATGGAAGTGTACAAAATCTCAATAATCCAAATTTGACAGTTATATACGTTTTAAATATAATTATTTTCTGTCACCGAAAATATTTTTCTGTTTGAATTATAATATGCCAATACTTGGGGAAAGTGCATTTTTATAAAAATAAAATATTGTCGTTTATAATAAAAACGTATTTATTTTTTAAATATCATTTAATATTATAATTTTCTGCCAGCGAAAATAGTTTCCTGTTTGAATTATAATACCCTGTTTAAGGTGTTAACTGCCAATACTTGAGGAAAGTGCATATTTATAAAAATAAAACGCAACTGTTTATTTTATATAATTTAAGACATCGACTGAGGGTGCTTCCTAACTCCCTTTTGCTGTATCCCATACGTTGAAACACCTAACAGATACCACTAAATGTGGAATGACTGTATATATTTATTCTTTCGTGGAATTGCATCCCGTCAAAACCCACAATGCTATTATAATTGTAAAATCACTGGTAATTCTAATATTAGTTGGAAAGCGGCAATTCGCCACCCTGTTAATGTGTTGTTTACAAAATAAGGATTAGGGCGATTACCGAAATTTTAACTCAGGTATCAGTGTGGCTCTCAGACGTATAATATCTTACCTCGTAAATAATATTTGTCGCATTTGTATCTTCTATATAGACATTAGACACTGTTTACTGTCTGTCAGTTCGAGTACATTCGTGAGCTCGAATGCCTAAAGATGCCGAAAGGCGAAACCCGGATCGTTAGTGACAAAATATATGGAAGTGTACAAAATCTCAATAATCCAAATTTAAATGTATAATATTCATGTTATTTATATTTAAATCCATAAAACAGTGTACAAAATCTCAATAACTCAAATTTTAAAATTATTTATAATAATCAGTTCAAAATGGTTGCGATGAGTGAAAGTCATACAAAAAATGTATTTTCGCGACTCATTTCTGCCCCTAATATTAAACAAATTGACAAATCTTATATTGAATATCTCAATGGAAGCCATTTAGTCAAAACTGGTTATAATTCACTCAACATCTCTCTTAAGAAAGGTTCAACAAAGAAAGATGGTTATAGTAAAAGTGTAGTTGTTAGATATTCACCCCTCTGCGCCTCGTTCGAGAATCGAACGAAGAGTGCTTTGGGATGTGTGAAACATAAAAAAATCCATGTTTTAGGATAAAACTCCATAAATCGATACAAAGACTAATATATTAAAGATCTCAATAACCCACAATCGAGTGGAAGAAAGCTCGAAAACGTTAACCATTCGCTTACTGTACCAATATGGATAGAATCGTGATTGTTTAACATAATTCATAAAATTTCGTTGTCTTATTTTGAAAAGGTTCTAACTGACATTTTGGCTTAAAATGACCTTTTGATTGGAAAATGTTGTATTAGCCACATTCTACCATATATATAGGTTTCAGAGTCATATATTGTTCGATGAAAGAGTTAGCAGTATTCCGAAACTCTATCCACACATTTTTTTTCAGAAATTTGTTTTATACGGTGTTGTGAATCGATATAACTGATTACAAGTCAAGTCTAACATTCTTCGCTCGATGGTTAGTGTGTTTTACCCTTTGTTCTATCGATGTGGTCATTGACGAAAGTTAGCTGAGTTCGTTTAAACATTCAAAGTATATATGTATTATTATTCTGTTGTATTATAATATTATTATTAGCTTATATGGCTCAGCAAGTCATGATAATATATAGTATTCATAAATGTCTCAAAAATAAGAACATTTTGTTTGATAAAATTGAAATATTCGATGAAACCGTTTCAAACAAAGTATTGTTGTCAGTTCTAATTCATTATTTTCTAATATAAAGGCTTAAGTAATATATTTATATATATAAATAAATATATGCTAACTCACTAATTAAAAATACATTTTTTCCTTCAAAATACAAAATATGATCAGTCAAAACTTTAAACGCTCGTCAAATCATAGTCAAGTGTAATTAGAACCTTTTTAAAGTAAGGTACCGGTATTACGAATTCATATGAAAAAATTGTTACGTGGCATTAAAATTTGACCATCATATTGTATTTAAATCCAATTGCAAATATTTTTCATTGTTCCACTACTCATACGATTTTCCTACGTTACTAATAATATGTTTGCTGTCTTGGTAGTGTAGCAATACTTTCTCTTGGGAAATCATTCTGCTCCACGGTATGAACGTGCATTTACGTACTACATGTTAATATTAATAACAGCCACTGCCTCAGGAAAAGCTTTCATAACTGACCGATAAAGAACACGTTAGTTCTACTGGTCACATTAATTTAAAAGCTTAACTTGTCAAAATTGAATCTGCATTCTTAAAACTCAGATTGACTTTTTGATTCGGGTTTCCAATCTCTCAGTCCCTGTCAATTATTCAATCCTGCAATCCTGGGATTGTCTTTATATCTATTCCGGGATTTCGGGACTCACAGATATTAATAATTAATATTAAATACTCCCTGATTTACTACAATGTGTGCATTTAAGACATCGACTGCTTGATGGATTTCAATATCAAATTTGAATTATTGAGAATTTGTACATTTCCATGTGTTTTGTTACTAACGACCCGAGTTTCGCCTTTCAGCATCTTCAGGTATTTGAGTAGTTTATAACGATTATATACAAAATAAAATAAGACAAATCTTATTAATTAACATCCGGACTAGTGACCACCTTACGACTGAACAGAGGAGTGAGGGGGGTTTTTCAAATGCAATTCCAAGGAATCCCAATTTCAAGTTAGGGTGACCATGGGCCGATGAATTAATATGGAAATTCATTACTTTGATTGTTAATTTATGTTTAGTTTTGATTGTTAATTCATGATTTATTTTTTAAGGTCTCATCTCACGTACAAGGTAATTATACAGGGGAGTTTGGAAGATTCAGTTGCTCGTTCAAAATTGGTAAGGAATTTATATAGGCTCTATTGATTTCCAAAATTTCTTGAAAGAATAATTTATGATCCCCCATGTTTTGATAGAATATTTTAACCCCATCATCCACATTGAACGTATGGTTCTCCAATGACAAGTGATTTGCAAATGTTGATGTATCTTTTTTTTAAATCTAAAAATGTTTTGATACTCTTATATCTAATGAACGTGTGGTTTTACCGTCATAGAAGTGTTGGCAATCACTACATTGAAATTTATAAATGCCAGATTTGTTTTTTTGTTTTGACCATTACCTATGTTTTATTTTTGTCTTTTTGTAAATGACTGATTCTCAATAGATAATAAATAAACCATTAAATGCACAAAAAATATTGAATTGTATATACATTCTGATTAAAGTAATAATGGACACAAATAAAATTAATTTAAATCATGAAATTACACTTAATGACTTATCCTGTAATCCCGGGTATGAGAAATTGTTAATCTTGAACTCCCAGGATCATAAAAAAGGTTCGGGATTGGACGGTCTATTTGTGATGTTTTATAAATTGATATATATATTCATTTATAGGTACACTCTAAATTTAGATTCATTAAATCTTTTACCAGTCATAATTTATCGCTTTTTAAAATATACATACAATCAAATATCAAAACTTAAAACAAAAATTTTAAAAACTTTCGACGATATCTGAGTATACTGACAGTATAATACAAATAAAAAAATTAATATAGGACGTTAAAAACTTAATTATCATAGATTAAGTTTTGTTCACGAATGCTTGTTATATTATACCAACAATTCAATTAAACCTATTTGGGTTAATACTATACAATACGACACTGTCTTCACCCTGTTTTGCAGATTTGACTACGTGTGTCAGATGTCTGGATTAAGGTCAAGATTCTAGAAGCCCATCCCATTTCATGTTAGCGTGTTAACTCAATATCTCGTCGCTTGAATACATTGTAATTGAACGTTCTCACTAGGAAATATGACCAGGTGAGGACATTGTTACTAATTCAGTTGAATGGTATCTCATTACAAATCCATAGTATCTTATTATTATGGTTGATACTGTTGATAGCAAACAAAACTTTTACTATAAAAAATTCGTGATCAACATACATTAATTTTTTTAAATTCCTTAATGCAGAGTGTCATAAAACGTGTGTCGTAACACAACCAGTGGGTTACTATGGTCTATTGGTAAGAATTTTAGTCTACATTGGCTCTGGGTTCAAAACTCGGCGAGATCAATATAAAATTAATATTTTTTTGACACAGATATTTCAGATCTTAGGCATGGATGTTTATGATGTCTTTTCTCCTCGAGTTGATTACAAGTGAGTATAAAAAGCTTCAAAGAGATCTTATGTGATTTTAACCCTTCCGTACTCATGGTGTAACAATGTTTTACTTCGGCCTTTAAACCTTAAAATTATCTGTGAAATAGGTCGTAAAAAATTTAAAAATTGCTATTTGTAAATAAAATAGTTCTACATATAATTGAAATTTAAAAATACATTATAATTTACGTCTTCTTTGTACAATTGATCATAATTTGAAAGTCTCGTCGATTTAACAGAGAAAAATACGAAGTGATCGAAATGCGATCGCCTCGTGTCGCCCTGTGGGGTTTTACGCTAGCCATACACTTCTCGGTACTGGCTTAATCGATTTTGCGTCTTTACCCATATTTCCCCTGTCATAGGAAATACCCGTGTATGGTGGGTTCAGGCGTATGAATATTTTTGGTCGATCATTCAGTATACTTCATGGAACACGTAAAAGTCTCTTCAGAAAATCTTGGTGAGCCAATACATATTTTCAAAATTTTACCCATTCGAGCACAAGGCAGTTTGCGTACCAGCAAACTGCCGGCACCAGCTCGCGTGGCCACTCAGTCTCGCTCGCGTGTTACTAAGGTGACCTACAGTTACCGTACGTAGACACTCTACCCTACGCCCTTAAAACTGAGCGGCGCAATGTCTCCGTCAGGCCTCGCTTCCACGCCCGCAACGCTGCCCAGACCGGTGCAGCTCCCCGCCGATCCACGCATCTTAAAACACCCGCCTTTAGGAATGGATACCACCCCAATACGATCATCCATAAACCTGGTTCGGGCCCAGAAGACTCGCGTCCCCCCGTGATCTTGTCTATCGACAGACAGGAACCACATTCAACGGTTGTCAAATGACTAGACTCAATTTTGGGAGAGAATAAGTTCAAGTATGTCGTTCAGACGTATTCGGTAGAAGCCCACCGTTGCCTCACTACTGGCCTCTGCAATGGCTATGTGGTTTTTCATAGCTTCACGCTGCAGAAAGACGGAACCTGTAAGGCAGTTGTCCGCGGACTGCCCGCTCTCCCAATGGAGAAAATCACGATCGCCATCAGCGAACACGGATTCAATCCAGCCTCAGTGTCCCTCTCAAGGGAAAATCTAATGAACCACAACGAAACCCAATCTGCCTGGTTGCCATACCAACAGGCACAGGACATGGCCTTTGTGGCCAATAAAATCAAATATCTTTATCGCGTAAAAGTTAACGTTTGAAAAATTTCGTGGACGGGCAAGCGCAGGCGGCACGCAGTGCTACCGGTGCCAGCTCTTCGGGCATTCAGCCTGAAATTGTAATAAGAGCGCGAGACGTGTCAAATGCTTGGGACAGCACGAGTCCCAAGCATGCACCAGCCCTAGGGGAGACTCATCTTAAGGCGTCGAGTGCTGCAGCTGCGGTGACGACCACCCCGCAAACTACAGACAATGCCCAAAGTGCATTGCCTACATTAAATCAATTATGACCCGCCGTGAAGTTGAATCCGCCCCTAAGGCCACCCCACACAGTTCAGTTGCTCGAGCAGCCGTTCTTTACGTGTTCTCTTACAGAAGCGCTCTCGCAGCCCCCCAAGTACCTGCCCAAGCCCCTTCCACCTTTGTGGATATCATTAGCACCTTCCTCGGCGGCGAGGATGGCGTAACTAATTCAGAAATTTCTATAAACAATAGACAGCATCAGAATGTCCCATGCAAACCCCGCTATGTCACTCAGCGACCGGCTCCTCAGAGCCGAAGCATTGCTTGACAAATGCGGTCTAGCCACCCCATAACAGGCGCAGTCCCATTTAATAACGAGCGACTGCTCAAGATTTTAACGTGGAACGATAACAGTGTTTCAGACAACAAGATACCCGAATTCCATGCTCTCCTCATATAGCTTGGTATTGACATCATCCTAGTTCAGGAGACTTTCCTTAAACCGTTTCTCCGTGCCCGGGTACGACTGCTATCGTGAAAACCGCCCCTCCCGCGAGGGGCGGAGGCGTCATGATTCTAGTCCACCGCGATCTCAAGCACGCGCACCTCCCGACTTCTCCACTAACAAGGTTTGAGTCCACTGCCATAGAGGTAGAAATCAATGGTAGACCACACGATATTATTTCAGCGTATGGTTAGGTAAAGGAAAAATTCTTTGCCTCTGAGCTTGACCAGCTGCTTAGGCTCAGAAATTTGGTCTAACCGGTGACTAAGCGCTAAACACAGCGTCTGGAATTGCTCTAGAGCAAATCCCCGCGGCTAAGCGCTTCTCAGGCACTCCGAAAAATTGGACTTTACGATCCTACACACAGACGACCCGACCCATTTCCATGGCAAGTGTCGTTCGTCATTCATTGACTTAGTGATCGCTCAAAGCTCTCCGTCCGTCGGCAAACCAAGAGTATTAAACGGAATTCACTCGGACCACCTCCCTGTCTACTTCGAGATAGGAGGCGCGAAAGATCGAACACCGCAGTTCGACTACGATAATATCCACCTCACATCCAAAACTCTGAAAAACGGACGCAGAAATAGACTTGGGAGCTGCCGAGCTGACTGAAACAATACTAACGGCCCGCCGCCGACTCGTTCCCAAAGTGAAGCCCTCGAACGCGCGCACCGAGCTCACGGACGTTATCCACTATCTCATTCTTAAACGTAATAAATTGCGTAAAGTATGGAAGACAAACTGTGAAGATCCCTTCGTGAAACGTGAGATTAACTCCATAACTGCTAGAATCAAAGCCGAAATAAAATGTCACAAAAGCAGCCTGTGGGAAGACACTTTCACTAGCTGTCGTATTTACACCAATGACCCTAGAAACACGCTCTGGGCCCTCGTGAGACGCATAAAAACGTCCACGAGCACAATCAAGCCACTCAGGCCCAACCCGACCAGCGACAAGTTAGTATACTCCGATCTAGAAAAAGCAAATGCGCTCGCCGATGCATTCTTCAAAAACACCAAAATTTCAAATCATCTGAAACGTTGAATTTTAACTGTTATGCCATTTTTTAATATTCTTATAATTATAATCAATTTTGGTGTGTGGTAATGTTTTGAAGTATTTTGCCAACTCAAAAAGAATGGTGAGCACTAATTTAGTTCATTACGTTATATCGATTTGTGAAAATTCATGAATATCATAATTCATCATAAGTTCTCTTAAAAAGCTGGGCGTTGGGGTTTTTTTTAAAGATAATATTACTATTGAACTACAGTGTTAAACACTGCCCACTTTTTAATTTTAATAAAACGGTTTTTTTGAAAATTCAAGTACGAATATAAAACTGCTATCTAAAGCAAAAAACGCCCTAGAATTTTATAATTTTTAATTACATTAGCCGTTTTCACCCTTTTTATTTTTGTGGATTGATAAATTTCAGTAAAATGAAAAGCACATTTTTTTTAATATTTACAAATGAATCTCCTTCCAATCATTCCAATTATGCTTTACTATGTAATTATATTTATTTAATGAATTTTGTGATGATAGATAAATTAAAATGAAATATGTTTACAAATTTAGTGTTAAAAATAAATATTATTTTTAACTTTCATCGTGACACTTATAACCACATAATAATCTTATAGTATGGAATAATATTTCAAAATCATATTAAAAGATTTTTATATCGTATGTAAGGTAAATATACTGGTAGTTGACCATGTACCAGGAGCTGATCTTTTTCCAATAAAATTTTCAAAAAAATAATAAACGTAGAAGCGAGATTACTCTAAACTGTAGAATTCTGAAATGTAAAAATATCTTTTGTTGGATCGAGGAACTAACACGTCATTGGGGTGTCATTGCGGCTGGTTGAAAACAACACCTTATGTAGTAAGTATTTTATTTTGAATTTCTTAATAGAATTGTTGAAAAGTATATCAATGAATGTAAGCATATGCTACTTGATTCAACCAAGAGAGGTCTTACAGGAAGCTCTGAGGCAACTCTGATCAAAGGTTGTCATGAAAGCCCCTGCTTAGACATGGTCTTTCTACTGGAACTTTCTATTTTTAGATGTTCAACTGAAACATTAGCACGGTTGTTAAAAATTGAACACACTTTTTTTGTGACAGACCATTTCCTAATTTTTATCTTATCATATTAATTCAGACATATGGTCCATCATGAATACACTTACTTTGTCATCGTTCGGTCTAACGTTAATTGCTATTTTTGTCGAATTTTTCTCTGAAGTGGTCAACTACTGGTACGATTACCTTAGTGTATGTTTTTGTATCCATAAATAAACAGCCAAATTCACAATAAGGTTTATTTCATGCCATCAACGTGATGCCGACATTGTTGCCAATTTACTTTTTGCAATATTAATTTAAGTTATCATAATCGATTTATACCAAGTTATCATAACTTCTATCAATAGAACAACTACATCATTATCTTTTTTATTGTTAAATGATTGGCAATGTCGAAAAAACACGTGCATAGAATATTTTATGAAAAGCTAACTCATATATGTTTTTTCAGTAACGTATATATACTCTCCAGTCTCTCCACTGAAGATAACGTGTATCGTAAACGTTCATTTTCGTTTCGGCAAGAATATTTGAAGGTATTAGAATCCAAAGAGAGAGATTTATTTCTTTTTTTTGCGGAGCAGAGTAAATGAAACATACGAGGCGATAGAAAAGATCGCCCCAAAAAATAACATAAAACATATTTTAGGGTTCATTTTGACAATGTTGATCTACTTGATTTATATATGATATATAAAAAATATAGAAACATTTCATAAGTATATCTTTTCAGCAGCTTGTCTCAAGGTTAATATTGTGGAAGGGCTCAATTATATAGCACTTAAACCGAAAGTGTATATTTGATTTGAAACGAAAAAATACATATCATTAGCTTTTTTGTCTTTTGACTGTTTTTTTGTCCTAAAATTCTAGAGCTACTGTTTATTACTTTATTTTAATATGATAATCTAAAATAGTTCAATTTTAGTTCAACTATTTTGACAGGATGGTTCATAACATAATATCAATGGTGTTTTGGAAAATTGATGTAACCCTTAAAAAATATGAAAATGAGTTAATGATTGTATCTCGTTTAAAAGACGACAGAGCAGGTCTCAGCCAAATGATGTAAATTAGAAAAATAAATTGAACAATACCATTTTCAAGGAAAACATCATTTTACATTAGTTTTAAGTTCAGAAATTCTGACCCGGTCGCTTGATGTAAATTTTTATTATATCAACACTCACTACGTATAATCCCGTATCTGCCAACATGACAATTTACAGGAGTGTATTTCAAAAATTCATAACGCAACTCACCATATAATGTTTTCGATAAAAACAGTTTTTACTCTCTCTTGAACAATTTAAATTTTGCGGATTGCATCAATTGACTAAAACACCGTCGAACTATGATTTCAGTCGATTAATTCTAAGGCAATGTCCACTTCCAATATGGAATATTATGTATCTTGAAATAATCTGTTAAACGGCAAACAATTTGTAAAGCAAGTGGTTCCACCGTTCTCTTCGTAGAAAGTAAGAATTGAACACTTGATTTCAGTAATTACCCAACCCCTTTTCTCAGCAATAGATACAGAGAAGAGTTTGAAAATAACATAGACATACATGCCATAGTTTTTGTAATCATGTCAGCTTCCAGTGTGGAACATATGAACTCATAGTAGACAGATTTTAAAAAGAACTAAGATAGGATAGATTTAAGCATAGTAGAAACTTCATCCAGGCCTTCCTCTAAGCCCACAGTTAAAGGATTTGGAATTTTGAAGATTACTTGACATATATATATATATACATGTCAAATTTGAATTATTGAGATTTTGTATGTATTTTGTCACTAACTTGTCTTAAATTATAAATATATATGTCTTCGAACACAAATCCATAAATCGATTGAAAAATCAATTACTGAAACTTTCCGTACTGGGGTCCGAGCCAACGATGTTCATCACTCGACTAAAGGCCCAACATACACATCATGGTTTCAAGTCCTTAAAACAATAAAATAAATAATCAATGTTTGAATGTTTCTAATTAAGTATTCAAATCGGGTATCACGCAACCGACTTAAACATAAGCAAAAGTGCATTGAGCACTCCACTACAAGACCGAAAACATAATAATTATCTGTGTTCTTAATATATGAATGTATCTGTAGTTTTTTTTATTGATATATGTTTGAAGACAGGTTTTCAAAATATTACCATAATGAATTTAATGAGTACATGTAATTTAAGTTAATTCAATATTGATGCGAGAACACGATGTTAAAACCATTACGTATTCATGGTGTAACAATGCGTTACTTTAAATTATCAGTGAAATAGGTCATACAAACAATTGCAAATTTAGCTATTTGTAAAAAAAATACTTCTACATTTAATTTAAAATTAAAAATACATTATAGTATACGTCTTCTATGTATAATTAATCAAAATTTGAAAACCTTGTCAATTTACTATCGCAAAATACAAAATTAAAGTATACTATAGTTACAATTCGTATAATATGTTACAATTAGTATAGTATAGCAGCAATCCGAGATGCATGAAGTACTGTATGCAACCATTTTGTTTCAAACGGCACGAGCTTGTATTGCTATGCTTCTTGCGTCACTCGATAATTTCACAAAAGTTGAAAATGTATTTCAGGTTTTACACACAACATATGACGTGAAATATGTACTTAATACTACATGAAACCATATTTCACTTTTTGAAATTGTCATTTCGCTTTATAAATGGGTTTATATGACAAAACTCGCACGGTAACGACATGTGACTGCATGAGACCCAAAGGGATTTTTTTAGCATGAAAACGGGAAGGTTAAAAGATATTTATTTTTTATTTTAGTTTAAAATATTGCAGGATTTCTAAAATTTTTTGATAACAAATTTTGTAGATGGATATGTCAACCATTAAGACAAATAGCATTGGAGAGCTATTTTGATTTTTCGTTTCACGTTTTTTAGATTGTAGCTTTCTATTTTATTTATTCTATCGTATATTCTTGACAAATGAAATCAAATATTGTGTTTTTACTCTATCGTAAAAGTCAACGTTCATGGCCATTTCCTTATTTAGCTTTGTTTACAAACGGATTAAAAAACAGTGTTTATTTTTCTCGAATTTCTACAACTTTTGAATAGTAATTAAAATTTTGTAAAATACGCTTTACAAACATTGAGAAACGTAAAAAAATTCAGCAAATGCCCGGTTTATTATATAACTGACTCTTTTAAAATAGATTCTAAAAATATACAGGAAATCCAAAAATTATATACTTCGTTCTACTTTATTATATATTAATGACGCATCAATCTTTTCCTTTCATTGGATTCAATGTATTTTTTATAAAATTTGGATTATTGAGATTTTGTACACTTCCATGTATTTTGTCACTAACGACCAGGGTTTGGCCTTTCGGCATCTTCAGGCATTCGAGCATACGAATGGACTCAAACTGACAGACAGTAAACAGTGTCTAACGTTTATATAGAAGATACAAATACGAAAAATATTATTTACCGCCTTAATCCTTATTTTGCAAACAACACATTAACAGAGTGGCTAATTGCCGCTTTCCAACTACTTTTAGAGTTACCAGTGATTTTACAATTATAATAGCATTGTGGGTTTCCACGGGATGCAATTCGACGAAAGCGTAAATATATACAATGATTCCACATTTAATGACATCTGTTAGGTAATTCAACATATAAGATACAATAACGGAGAGTTATGAAGGTTCAGCTGCTCATTCAGAATTGGCAAGTAATTTAGCTGGGCTCTATTGATTTAGACACTGTTTATATATATTATAGTCATCTTTTGTCGTTATCTACTCAAATATACCAATGCAACAAATTTTTCTTTTTATGACTGAAATAATCCATTGTAAACGAGCATTTTCTCCCTACGAATATATAATTACATTTTAAAAATAAAACCCATTTTCAGCATCGCTCAGCACGACCATTATCAAAGTGAACAAATGACATTATAATATTTAAAAAATAAAACACAATTTGTTTGATATTATCTATAGATTCAGCGGTAATTTTTCATAGAAAATTAATAACTGTTTATTCCATTTGTTTTAACACTAATGTGACGCGTTTTGCCTCGTTAAGGAGCATTTTTTTTCTAGTTTTATATTACAATTTGTGTAGTACAAACAAACAAGTTTATTGTGATCAGGGCCGATTTTACTATCAACTGATTGCTCATTATCATCGATTGAGCATTATCAGTTGATAATGCTCACGATGAGCAAAACCGGTCTTAATCATTATAAGCATGTGAAAGTAGTACAAACAACTTGCGTTTTTTTAAATTTACTAAGAATTTACCGTTAACAACATAAAAGTGACAAATAATATCAATCAACACTGAGGTACTCTTAAAAAACGAGTGACATTTAATTAAAAATTATTATTCTTTAAGAAATTGTTACATAAAACGGTAGTAGGTAATTAAATTACCAGGGAAACTTTAAAAAGTAAGTTCACCAAAAACATTTCACTGTTTCTAATAAAGCCAGGCTTATCCGACAATATTCCCGAAACCATTGCAATAGAGCATTACATTTTATCATTGTCATTCGTACATTAACCCTGGCATGCCAGGCTAATAGCCGACAATCCCAAAAGTCGGAAGCCGCAGAGAAAACAGGAAACGAAACACTTTAAAAACATCCCGACACTGAAAAAGATCTGAAAATATCCGTCCGGCTGACTTTTTACTCACCAAAAGCTCCAGGTTTGGCCGTAGCTTTTAATTCCATAGAGCCAGAGCAGTTAAAACGTCAGCAGCAGGTAATGTATACCGTCATCAGACTGCCTCTATCTGCTTTTGTATGTGAAGAAATTTACCGTTGCACGTTAAGCCGGAGTGGCTAACTGCGGTAGTTCTGTGGATGTGTACTATGTATAATGCATCTCTTAGAGACATAAAACAATCGTTAAAAATAATGGCTAAATTTATATCACAGCTAATGCTGTCATCAAGAAGTTAATTTTTATTTATGATGATATAGTACTATTTAGATATAGAGTTGAGAGGATTTTGTACTGGCATACTTGATCTTCAACAAGTTAAAATAAATTCAGTCGTACAGCAAAATCAATCCTGATCACACTTAATTTATGATATAATGAGAACAACGAACAACAAATTAAAGTGATGCTCAGATCAGTGTTCCCCAACCGGTATTTTTAGTTATTGTTAAATAATAATAATTGGCAGGATGATGCGACACGATGGTCGCTGGTTTTCTCAGAATTGACAGACATGAATCTTCTCAACTACACTCAGGGGGAACGGAAATATTTGCTTTTGGATAGTGAACCTAGATGCAAAGCCTTACCTAAATATGTTTCCAAGAATTTGATATGTATATTTGTCAGTTATAGTTATGTGCATCTGTCACAATATAAGATTTAATTTTTTTAACATAAAAAGCCATTTTTATTTCAGTATTACTGGTCCGCGAAATTGTTTTCTTTTTTACCGGTCCACAGGTGTAAGAAGGTAAGGGAACACTGGCTTAGAAGATATGAAAATGAATTTTTTATTTTTTTTTACCATACACAAAAGTATTTAAATTTTCATAATATTTCCTTGCAAATATGTTTAGGAATATATTTACTATGTTGAATGCTTGACGCGATTAAACAGTAGGAGGGAAGATGATAATATCAATTAGAAGAACTCAAAAGAGACGTTCCCCGATCGTCGAGTGGTGACAGAATCCCAGCTCGGTAACGATTACAGAATGAATCCGGTCCTTCATTCTTTGTTCATATAATATACTGTCGTTGACTGTCCGTGTCCCACTTTTGTCACCATGACTTGTCTTTTCATAGAGTTCACCATTATAGCAATGTATGCAGAATCCGTGTCGTATATTGGTCACATAAAATATTATTTACCAATTAGCTTTGTCAATGATGCTGACGAAAGTGACAAGCATAATGTTTCGCAAATCTGCTGCGTCATATATCACAACATATATATTGCAAGTGTGAGAGTGCAAGAAATGTAACATTTTGTTGATAGTTTAATGATACATTGGCATTTACTTCATAGAACTCCGTTATCATCAGGAACAAATTAGCAAATTATTTCGTTTCATACGTACTGTATCAATTATAATTACTTCAGAACTACGATTTAATTATTTTTTATAATGTTACACCTTGTCTGTGATATCTAGAAAGAAGATGCTAATTCAATTGATACATTTTTTGTTAATTAATTAAAAAATATTAACAAAATAAAACTAACAAACAAACATAAACAATAGTCTCCTTTGATGTTTTTCAATTATTTTAAAAAAAAAAACATATCTGTTTTGTGATAAAGCAAAAGAATGATTGAAAATAAATGTATTTTCAAGGGTAAAATGGAAAAGGTTATTGTAAATTTTTCATATGATTTAGAAACAATGTTTAAAATTTTCTAGCGATCAGTAATTTGAATTTATATTTATAATTAAATATCGACTTTAAAAAGGCAAAACGACGGAACCTAACCACAAAAAACGTGTATATATTGTGATTATCGAAAAAAAAAATTCGAAAAAAACGGAGGGATACGTCTTTTTGCCTTTCTACAGTCGATATAGAATATACTTTAATTGAAGTATAAACCTATTTAGGACATAGTATTAGTTTCAAAAGTTTTCTCTTAGAATATTTATGTTTCCTACAAAAAGATGCGTAAAATATTGGACACTGAGAAATATTTATTCAGAAACTTAACTAAAACTTAAGAAAGAAGGATGCTAAACAAATGAAATAAGTATTTTCTAATGAACATTTTTTGCACAACTTCCAAAAGTTATGTGTGTACAATAGCTGTTTCACGGCCCCTTCCATAAAGGAAAAACGAGGAAGAAAAGGAATTAATTCACTCATACTGTTCATAGCACGATACAGAGCTGCAAGGGACTGGTCTTATAACTTTGCACCATTAGGAGATGAGTAAAGAAAAGAAATAGCGGGAAAAAAATGTGACTTCCTCAGCCTCTCAGTTGAAGTGATATTAAGTATCCAGTGTATTCATATACAGAGTATCCACCCTGGTAGTAGAATTTTATCCACTCCACGTGGAATCTAAAGAGGAATCAAAACTATTCCGATCCCTATAGCAAAATGTTGCATATTTATCGAATAGTTCTATATTTATCATGCAGTTCATTAATCAGAATACTCCAACCCTCTTAAGGAATTCAACAAAATGTTGATATCTCTGGGTTAGTAATAAGGTATTTCTAATTAACCTTCTACTGTTTACACTCAGAACGTTCCTAATTATTAAATACTTCTTTATAAAATGTATAAAACTCGGTTGGAAATCAATAATATTTGTATTTTAAAAAATAAAACGCAATTCATTTGTACTACTTCCACATATTTATAATGCTCGTGATGAGTGAAACCGGTCCTGATCATTATAAATATGTGGAAGTAGTACAAATGAATTCTGTTTTATTTTTTAAAATATAATGTCTTTCCACCAAGAATTGACAGTTAACATCTTAAAAGCAATAATATTTGGCAATAATATATGGTGACTATTTGAATATTGCTTTTCCCATTATCTTAATTTGGGTAATTTGTAGATGCCTGAGTAATAAACTGGATGATTAATATTGTATATAGAGATGTATAATTTCTATAACATTTAACTATTAATCATTCACAAAGAAAATAACACCTTATTATCACTTTTGAATGTAAAGCTCGGCATTAATTGTAGATATAGAGGTATTGTATTTTTTGTATATCAGAATAAATTTTACCTGGAACGTAAGCCAAGTAAATGTGAAAAGTCATATTCTTCTGTTTTGTAATATACATTTATTGGTACAAGATATCCATTAAGATTATCGTAATTTTAATTCTTTACATAATGCTGTAAATACACAATTTATACGTGTGATATATTATAGTAAAAAAATTTGATATGTTTATCCGAACGTCACGAAAAGCGCATAATATTTAACGTAAGCTAGTGGAAAAGGTACTTTATATTGCATTCAAAAGTTTGTAAGAAGGAAATAAAAATGTGCTTTCAATGCAAATGCACTATGCAGGCTGTAGCGCATGCAGAACGGTTAAGCCGATAGGAATAGAACTCTCTGCGATATTTCTAACTAAACCACTGCGGTGGAAAAACTTTTCAACTGGATTCGAAGCCCGCTTGGAAACATTAAGCATATAATCAGAAAGTATAAATTCATTATGATCGAGGCACAAACTAGAATTTTCCATTAGAGTTTTCATTATGAATTATGGAATATGATAGGAAAATTTTAATATGTTTTCCAGAAAGAAAAGTTTCATTATGTTAAAATTATATAAGAGTGTACCCACATATATCAATTAAAAATAATTCTATGGTAAATTCGATATCACATTACTAATATTTAGTATGAAATAAACGTGTAGAGCAAAGAACTGCACCCCATAACCATGTTTCAATAACTATTCAATAATTTTATAAGGTATTTAAAAATGTGTAATCAAACTGTATTAGTCGGGTCCGTGGTGCAGTGGTCAACGTCGTTAACTACGGTTACGGATATCTCTGGCTTAAGTCCCGGTACAGACGTTTTCATAAATTGATTTTCAATCAATTTATGGATTTCTATTCGTAAGTATGGATGTTTGTGATGTCTGAAATTCCCTCCCACTCTTCCGACTAATTCGCTAACTCCTAGTCCTATCATTCTATCCCTAATCGTTTCGAAAAAGAGAGGTAAAGCAACCGAGCAACAAGCACTTCTAAAAAACTTTTGTTAAAATGCCTCTGTTAGAAGTCCGTATTCTCCATATTGGGAGTGGACATAATAAAAAACAATGTATAAACGAAGTGTGGTAAAAAATGTATACCCAATTTTTAAGGAATATCTTTTTTGCAACACCCGGTATAACATGTTAAATTGATATGATTGATTATACACAGTCAACATGTATTGAATAATTGATTTATCTTAGAATTTTAATAAAATCCTTATACGTTGTGGTTATTAATTTTTATGTGAAATTGTAAATGGGTTACTTTTATTAACATAAATGTACAGTGCCTAAAAACTCACCAAGCTTACAACCATTATTTTTATTGTATTTATCTTGCATATTGTTTGTGTATTGGCGTAGAAGTGACTTCACTAAATTTTTCGAACAAAAAGAAAATAAAACATTTTCTTTCTGAGATTGCTGAAAAAACTTTATTTCACCATTACATCAATTATTGGTTTCGGTCAGCGGGATAAACACAAGACATCCATAGGTCTTTCAAAGTTCACGCCTATTCTTGAAACCTACTTTTCTGTGCTCGGTTTCCTTATTCGTACGTGCTGGTTTATTTTAGTAAAATCCGGTCACATTTTTACCAATTACCGGCACTCAGTTTCAAAACGATTTATGTGGCTGTACGATGTCTGCCAAAAGATTTACTCTTATGAAACTGCTGTTAGGGCATAGTGTTAATGTAACTTTATCATCGTATTTTTTGCTTTTCCGAAAAAAACAAACTGGAGGTAAACACTTTTACTGCAATGAAAATGCTTCCTCAACAGTTTTTCAGTTGGCTCTTTTCTTATCCGGTTATGTCCTAGGATATTGTATTCACAAGATACGTTAAATATACGAGGCGCAATTTTTCATAATAAAAAAACCCAAAATTACTTTTACTATATTTCCTGTTGATAAATTAGAAAATGTTAAGATCTTTCGTTAAAAGATAGCATGGAGCTCAGTAAAGAATTTTCTTCTTTTAAATATTTTTTTTATACTTTTACGATTATTGTCATAAAAAAGATAAAGCACAAACATTTTTATTGCAGTACATCAGCTCTAAAATATTCTACACATTGGTTATAAGGACAGTGAAGAAAAGACTGCATTATTTTTTTACGAATTGTAAGTCTAGTGCTCTAATTAGCCCAGACATTCGCCGAATCATGAGAAAACTAGTTAATATCATCATATATATAGTAAGGTGTTAACTGTCAATTCTTGGTGGAAAGACATTATATTTTAAAAAATAAAACACAATTCATTTGTACTACCTCCACATATTTCCACATACTCAACTGATGATAATGCTCGTGATGAGCGAAACCGGCCCTGATCATTATAAATATGTGGAAGTAGTACAAATGAATTGTGTTTTATTTTTTTAAATATATATAGTAGCCCAGACCGCTTTGTAGACGTTTTATTATTATCACATATAGGTATGAAATTTTTTCATGACGTATGCATTCGCGGTGTATATATAAAATAAAATGTAATGCAATGCACACACAGTTCCGATGTACTAGCTACTTTAAACATTCACTATTTCAATTTCAATACTGTCATCTTTGACGACCTGTACGGATATACTTGTCATAAATAAATTCAAATGAAGTTATTTAAAATATTAAAAACGAAATATCGATAAAAATAAGTATCAAAGAAGACTTGTAAAATTATCATATTTAAACGCACATTTGCGTTGATAACGTACTGTAAATCACTGAAATAAGAAAGTCTTTACATTTTATTAATGTTAGAAGTGTCGTTCTGAAAATTTTAAGGATTGGTATAAAATCATACATACGTAAAATAAAGTTAAGCGCTCATCTTAAAAGTTTATAACCGTATAATGGCATCATAATTCTATAACACAAAGTACAAAATTCAATGAAAAGCACACGTTGAATCTGTTCAAAATCGCGGAAATTGTCGCGTAACCTCAAAATAGAGTCAATATGAGAAATTTGATCCCAGGGGAGTTAATATCCAATTACCATATCATTAATTTACCACTCAGTTGTGTGATTCATTCGATTTAGGTACCCAAGAGGAATTATTTGAATCAAATGTGTGCGGCAACACAATACATGAAATAGTATTCTGAATCAGTGACCTGGAAACCGATGTTGGTGTGTATGTTACCTTAGTTCTACGACTTTTGATTAACAGCAAATTTTCTGAAACGATAAGTATAATTACCATGTTGTCATACTTATAGTATTTTAAATGATTACTAATTTTACTTGAGTCCAATTTTTTTTGAACCGTGTCTACTCCCAATGTGGAGCATACTTAATTATATCGATGGCCCAGTTCCAAAGGATGATAAGTCCAAAATTTGATGTTTTGATTTAAGTTATCCATTATATTCAAAGATCGCTCTTCTACAGTTCCACAAAAGTACAGCTTGTAAAATGTACAGTTTTTCTCGCAAAAGGCAGATATTTGCATATGGAAATCAGCAAAAGTAAATAATGACTCAGTTCCGTGTACATAAATATCGAAATATTGTATTCTGGAAATATATTTTGTGAACCTGGCGTATCATTAAGAAGCAACCTTTATTTATGAAACTGTAAACTATTGACCACGTATTTGAATAAAAAAGTAATACAAATAATAAACCATCACTTTTTACGAGTCATTTTAGACGAGTCAAAACGTTGATCGGCCATATCTCAAAACTACTAATTTCTAGTTGTATCACTATGAAACTTCGCCATTAATATGAATCCATTAGTGGAATATAAATAGTATTTTCGTGCAATTTTTTCAATACAACTTGCTTTTATTTAGTCGTTTAACCTGTATTTTTGGAGAGGTTTTGGAATACAAGGAAAGATGAAACGATGTATAGTTAGCTAATTGCTCTTCTTCAAATAAATACATCACAGATATTCATGTCTTTCACAGCAAATCCATAAATTGATTTCAAAACTAATGTGTCCGTTCGTGAGTTTGGGCGTGTGGACACTGCAATGAAATTGGACGAGCGTCTTATAGCCGAACGTCGAACTGTTTAAAGTATCGACAATTCGGCGAAACCGGTCAGAAAAAGCTATATAGAAATGAAACAAAGATGGTAATAAACGAATGTTCAGGACTTCATTTTTTCCAATGAGTTGAAGAAATGTTTTGTCATGGAGATTAAAAAATAACTTTGATCTAAATTCGTTAATTTTATAGTTGAAATTTGAGCCAATAATACCATATAACATTATGTTTTGAGATAATTTTACAATTACTGTACAAAATAAATCAACAATCACTGTTTTCGCACCTCAAACATTACTAATGAGTGCAATAAAGCTGTAATTGTACTAAGAGAATTTGTGCTGAAAATATTTAATTAAACGTAAAAATACATCGCGTAAGATATTGCTGTGCTTATTTTCTGTAGCTGACTATAAACAAAGAATTAATTATCACATACATATTCATTAAATTTTATAAATAAATGTTCATATCATAGACAATAATAAAATTTTAGTGAAGATTCAAAAATAATATATTTACTTTTCATAATTAAGTTTATATTAATATGGTCTTGTAGAGAAAAAACAGTTGTATAAAACATGTTTACGGATATTTATATTGTATGAAAATCTCATTAAAATAAATACTTTTATTAAAATTCGTAACTCGTGGCATTACTGTTTTTATTATCAACCCAACCTTTTTCGTAGAATGTTTTTCAGAGATAATAGAAAAGATGGCCTCAAAGGTATTGTCAATTTCTATAAAGGTATCATGCTGTCCTGAAACAATACGAAATTTGAATACGTGGATTTTGAAACATCTTACACAAAACATGTTTTATAATATGAGATTCGTATCAGAAAGACAGATTGGAGACCTAATGCCGAACGTGCTCCCGTCACAGGACATTTTGCAAAATGATAAACGGTAGCGACGTGACACTAGCAAAATCCGTGTTTTTTCGGAGCAGATTCCTCTTGCAAGATTAATGGATCACTTGTTCAGGTAATGACTACGAAAATGAAATGTAAGTACCATTTTTCGAACTTAAACGAGTTCAATGAGTCACGAGCTTCAAATCGAAACCTGTGAAGTATTTTGCATACAGAAATCATATTATCATGGCAAACTGAGCTCGAACGGTGCTGAAAAATGTCTCACACAGAAGTGATAAATTTCTAGCTTCAGAATTTTCAATATTAACTCACCATATGGAAAGATATGACAAAAATTCGAGTTTCGTATTTCAACATTAAGTTTTAACAATTATTCAAAGCTTATTCAGGAATGTATTTCAATAGAACTTTCAGATCAAATTCTCCCAAATTTGTAAAAAAGAAAAGTTTGTAACTGAACGTATTTTATAAAATGCAATTCAAAACGAAACATCCAAACGTAAAACAATATTTATAGGTTTTACAATACCGGTATTATCAAAACCAGGTTCCCAGTAATATAGTTTTTTTCAATACCAAAATAACGCTTTCGGAAATATATAAAAAGTGCATTGATGTATTACAATGTACTAAATATTAAAGAACAATTAATCAATAACAATAACTCTCCTGAAAGAAATCCCGTAGTGAATAGATGAAATGGATCTTCATCTCATAGAAATAAAAAAAAACCACCAAGCATATAGCGTAAAACATGAAGGTGTGAATGTTTGCCATATCGTGAATTTTGTAAGAAGGAACAGATGGTTCAGGGAGCAGAGTGTTGCAAATTAAAAGTCATGTATGAATGGGTGATGTAATATATAGTATGCTTATAAATCCTTTTTTTATCTACTGGACTATTTTGATGAATTATTTTCAGAATTATTCCGTAGATATATATTTTCATTTTTAAATCGATAACAGAAATTTTCATTCACTTACGAAGAAAAAGTACACTTAATTACATTTATTATTATGAATAAAAGCATTTTTTAAATACTTTTGAGTTGTGATAAGTCGGCCAAGTACAGCTTTGAAATACGATTTTACGAAAGTCTTTTTTAAATTATTATTTGATAACCTTTTCTTGATATTTTCTTCAAGTATATCAAGAAAACGTAATTAAATTTCTCATTGATCATAAATGAAATAATTAAAAAAAGGGATATTAGTATTAATCTTTGTCAGACGGATGCAATTGCCAAATACCAAATTGTTCAGGAGAGTCTAAAAAATTCAGTTTATAAATATTATTGATGTTGGTAATTTCACTTTTAACGTGTTAACTGTCAATTCTTGGTGGAAAGGCATAATATTTTAAAAAATAAAACGCAATTTGTTTGTACTACTCCCAAATGTTTATCAGTTGATAATGCTTATGAAGAGTGAAACCGGTCGTGATTATTATAAACATTTCGGGGTAGTACAAACAAATTGTGTTTTAGTTAGTAATTTCAGTTAGTTAATATGTCTAATAAACGATTCTTAGGTAGGGTTGTACGGAAATATACACTCATTTAGAAAAAAATCTAGCTAACAATCATCTACCAAATATTATAGATAGAAACACGTACCAAAAAGTTGACGTTGATGCTAAAATATGCGTGTATTCATATAATGATTATTGTAATACTATGAATTCTAGCACCATACTACATATCTTAAGTACAGTACATCAGCCAATACCCCATAACCGTCTTAAAATACAAGACAGTTTAACCCATGTAGCTTATTGTATTAAATTGCAATCGCATGGAAAATATTTGCATTAAATTAACCAAACAAACAAATTACCTGTAAGTAAGAAATCAGCGCCTTATTAAACGTTCAGTGTATGAACAAGAATTGTCTCGTTAATTTTGCATTCTTCCTGGTGATAGGGTTAACTATCTTGTCTGCATCAGATCAGCGAGACAAAGGTTCACCTCATCCGACACGTGTCTGAGGGCACGTTGATATTAACTGAGCGAAGTACAATAATTATAATTATATAATACCTACAGCGTGTTCAAGATCTTTCAGAAACATTCAATATAAACTCTTGTAAATTTTAACAGATCAAAAAAGGTAGCAACAATTTAATATGCTTGTGCTGAGTGTGCTTGATAAAATTTCAATATGAAATTTGAACAGTTTATTTTCTGTATACTTCCATAAGTTTTGTCACTAACGACTCGGGCTTCGCCATTCGCCATCATCAGACATAGGTTCAAATGCATCCGAAAATTCAATCTGACAGTAAGTAAACAGTTTGTATTAATATACATTAACAATTTTGTGGTTAAAATTACTCCAAAATAGTTCATAATTTTAACTGTTTTATTTTAAAATGCGTTTTTAATTTAACTCAACGCAAGACAATTTTACCAAGCCCATCTCTCTTTATTCATTAAATTGCATGCTACATTCAAACCACGAGAGTAAAATAACATACATAATTTTTTTATTGAGATTTTACTGATTTAAGGCTGAGTCAATTAAATTTAAAAAATTAAAAAAAATATTTGTATGAAAAAAATAAAAGGTGTGGTTAGTATTCCAGCTGCTATAGTATATCAGCATTTATTGTTAGTTATATGACTGTATTCAAATGGTGATGGGCGTTTACTCTTTGCTTGGTCATCTGCAGGTATTGCACTTCTACGTTTCTCGAAAATTTCGTTCTTCGAAATCTCATACATTGTATTTAAAAAAATAAAACACAATTCATTTTGTATAATGGTCCGGCCGGTTTCACTCATCAGTTAGTTGATTATGTTCGTGATTAGCGAAACCATTCCTGATCATTATAAAAATTTGGAACTAGTACTAAGCAGTCGCGATTTTAAGTTTAATGCCTTTCCACCAAGAATTGACAGTTACCACCGTCAAATAATTTCATAAATTGATTTTTCAATTCATGAATGAATTTTAATTCGAACGTAATGGTAATGGAATGCTTGTAATATTTTCATTGTCCACTACAAACTTCTTATCCGGTCCTGAAAACGGAATTTTGGAACAGAGTACTTTCCTTACTCCATCCGTTTTTCGTTATCTTCTCCAAAGTGAGATGTTGAACGACTGACGAAAATCAGTCAAACAAACTTTTGTTGAGATGATCTATTAGGACTCTTTAGTATATGGTCTACATTGGAACTTCAAAACGTTGAAAACATTTATATCCAATTTAATAAATTATACAAATACCTTTTACAATAGATATTTTTAAATCAAGATAAAAATTTAATAATTGTCTTTAAATACATTCAAACACTCTGTACGAATGCTTAGTATTCCATTTAGAGGGTTAGAATTCACAATTAATGTGATACGCTATACAAATGAAAGCGATAATTAGTATGTGTGGGAGACTTCCTATGAATTCGCGTGTTTACGAGGTTGCCACAAGAAATGCTTCCATTCTCCCAAATAGAAACGTTAATCTTAATTAAATCGCTTAGTGGTCGTCAAATTGTTCACGACACCTGAATTAAAAATAATTATTTGATAAAATCCTTTTCTCGATACGGACTATACATTTTTTGATGCACTTTTCGACGAATATTAATTTTACACATCATAGAACTAAATTATAATATACATGCACCATGTTAAGTCCATAACAATTGACAATTTTTGCTGTTATTTAAAAATATAGATTTATAGTAATGCGGAAAATCTTGAAAATAAAATGATTTCTAATTAATTGTTGTCAATTGATAAAAAAATTCGATTATTCAACGATGTTCTCTTTCATGTTTTGTAAATTTATTTTGAAACTAAAAATAATGTAAAATTTTTCATTTTTTTTTATTGTAAATATATAAATAAATCAGCTTTATCTATTATTTTTGATTTATAATTTTTCGGCACTTTTAGAAAACATCAATATTTTGCATTTTATTATGCGACAAGTATATCGCTTTCTAGAAAATAAAAAAATTTAGATCTTTGAAAAAATTAGGTTGAGTGTCGTAGTTTGAAATCACTGGTTACACTTTATTTAAATTAAAACCAATGATATATTTGCTTTCAAATTTATTTAGGAAAAAAGGTAATCTTATTGACTTGCAAATACAATATAGTTTTATTTCATACGAGACAAAACTTAATTATGTTAGGCGTATATGTATTACGTAAGACTCAATGAAATATTTAATAACAGTGATACAAAAGATTTATTCCTTAACATTAGATATACAATTTGAGGAAGAAAACAGTTGATTTATAATAGTTTTTGATACGAATAACAATGAATGAAGCGATTAGTAATTCATTTATAACAAGCATTTATGCTTCACAGGTTTCTGAACTCAACATATTTATTATTGTGTTGCTGTCAATGTATTATGAAAGCATAACACTCATTTTATCAAGCTTTTCATTCGTGATTTCTATTGTTTGTGCTGTCACGTTAATTAATTTGTACTTCGTTCATTTGTAAACGGCGAATTCAATTATAACGACACACGCTACACAAAACAATGCCGTATAACGACCGTTGGGCGGAAGTTGTACCAACAGTCGTTACTGTATCACGTAAAACGCTTCCTAGATATTCTATGGTTATTACATATAGGTACGAGTACATGGAATTTACGGAGCTTTTGCGATTATTAAATTTTGAAAACGCATAAAAAACACTGCGCTTGAAAACATACAAATGAATGTAATTAAATCTGTTGATTTTCACACACTAAAAAGCTTCATCACAATGCATTTACATGCGCTTTATTTTAACAAAATCATAAAAAATGTTACGGAAATTATTTGTTTTCTCAACAGTCATAATACAAAAAAGATTTGCACTCTCATCAATAAAACTAAATTGACGTTCCAGGAGCCAGGTGTTAAAAATCCTAGAATTTCGTCCTATTGGCTTTCTTAGTCAAGGGCTCGGGTCTACAATAGAATTTTTTGAAATGTTACGAAAAGGTAAAAGTAATAATATTTTAGGTAAACGATTGAAACATAATTGAGAGCTCTACACTATTCTAGTGAATGATGGTATCATTTATTTTTAAAAATAAATCAATCTATTTGTACTACTTTCACATGTTTGTGTTTATCAGGACCGGTTTCGCTCATTGCGAGCATTATCAACTGACGATTATCATGCTTGTGATGAGCGAACCCGATTATTATCAGTATAAAGATGTGGAAATAGTACGAACAAATTATGTTTTATTTTTGAAATATAATGTATTTTTCACCAAGAATTTAACACATTAAAAGTGAATAATATCTTTAACTCTTTGGGTTTTTTTAAATTTGTACCTCCATTAAATAATACATAGTAGATGTTTATTTAGGATATGATTAAGCGCAAATTTTCGTTGTTGAAATTAAAGAGAGTGAAAATTTTTGTTGAAATTAAGCACCGTCAATATATTTTATTAATTGCCAAATCACTTGAATTATCCAATGCCGTTAGACTTTGTGACGACATTGTGTGTATTTCATAGGACATTTTAAATATGTGTTTATGATTCGCTTGAGTAGCTTCTACGCCGTAGCTTCTCGTAGAAGTTTCCGTTATCTGATAACGAACATTCCACGACGTCGTTAACAGCGATTCCGTTCCAAGCTGTGGACAAGAATGCGCCCCGTCATAATTCCAAACTATAAGAGGTCCATTGTTTAGTAACCCTCTCACAGAATCGGAACACGTTATAGGTTGGTTGCCTGACCACCAAAGTGTCATAACTCACAGTTATCTACGAATACTTCCAAAAGCAAAATTAATAGTGATATATTACTGAGTGGGAGCTGTTACTTCAAAAGAGATGCACTTTATTATAACTCTTGTCATTTCAGGAACTTGATGTTGGCAATAAATTATTCGTTTTATCAACATCAATGGAAAATATTGCCTTTATAACAGTACTTTGGGCTATATTTTGACTCTTAATAGAGATCATCTCAACAGAAGTTTTTCTACAAGAACTGCTTATTACTCAGTCAGTTGATTTCTTTTTTTAGGATAGAGTAAGTATGGAAGGGTAAGGTTATACAGAACTTTTGGTAAGATAATCGATTTCACTAACTCCTGTTTTTAGGATTTGATGAAATTAGACTTCATTCATTCCAACACAAATCCGTACTTCAACTGTCAGTACTGGAGTTGAAACCCGTGAAAGCCACAGCCAAAGACAACGACATTAACCACTCTGTTATAGGTGCGGTCGAGGTGAGGTATATATGAAAAAAAATTTTTAAACTTTACTTTGTTGTATCAAGTGACCACCACGATAGAAGATTATGACGTGTCGTAAAACCGCCATGAGGGATGCCATCTAATACTACGACACTCCTGTCTATTTTGCGCTACCCTCGGATGCCACCTTCGTGATCTTCAAGAGCCACCACTTGTAAATATTTTGATATCATGCTAGATTTTAAGTTTTCTGTAGATCCCACTTTTTGTTTTTTCAGCAAGTGTTCAAACTATCCGATGGATTGTTGAATTATTTACTTATATTGACAAAATTAAGTTTACGTTTGGGATAAAGAAACATTCTCTGATGTCAAATCCTCGTGTCAATTGGTCCAAAATTATTCATTTCCATCTTAAAAACGCCACAAAAATGACTGGCAAAAAATAAACAAGAGGTTTAACCATCCGGAATTTTCCCACCGAAATTAGAGTGTCGGATAAAGGCAGCATTTACGTTTCCGGCAGTCTACAAACAGTGCCGTTCAACAGCTTAATATTATTAGAGGTCGGTGCTTCAAACACTGAAAAAATTGGGATAATGTACCTACATTTCCTCCGCTTAAAAAAGTATAATACATAATAATTATGCGTTTTATTTAGTATAAAATATTATACAGATTGACTAGATTGAATTATTTTGTGTGAGATAAAATAATACAGTACGTGCTTATAACTTCAAGAATCATTGTAACTTTATAAAAAAGTCGTCTTTTTCATTATCAAGTTGAAAACAATAAATTGTATTCTCGTATTTAGTTTAATGCAATATAAAAATAAAATATTTTTCTGAAAAGCATTAATTTTTTACGTCATTTGTTGACGTCATTGATTAATGAAAAATTAAATCTATGGGCTTAGCAAATTTTAGTGTAATGACAAACTATTTGTATTTTCGCTTGATGTCGGGCGTGATTGATATTAGTAAAGTAATATAAAATAAATTGAACTACTTTTTACACCTAAAAGAATATTTATTTATTAAATCACCAAGGTTAAGGTAAACTTTTAAATTATTTTTATTGTGGATTATATAATTTGAAAACTATTAAGTATGATATTTGACAACTATTAAGTTGACATTTTTTCGGAAAAGAATGGTTTTCTCTATCGGCTTGTAAAACGTTTTATTAACCTTACCGTGATGCTGTTTTATGGACGGCACTGGTTCCCCATGAGCAAGCGAGAGTTCCATCCGTCATTCGCAAATGTTTAGCGGCAGATATGCAAATGCGGAATATGAATGTGAAAGATTTCGCAAAGCGCGCGGGCGTGCGGAGGATTAATTAAATTTAAATTAAAATCCGAAGGCAACAGTCACAGGAGCGGGGCCGGCGCGACGCCGCGGGACGTGCACCCCGTCGCGGCCACGTACTACGCCAGGGCAACTCTGCCTGCGCCACCTCGACATACTATGGACGTGATTCATTCAGCCGCCGGAAATCGACCCGCTGTATGGCGACATTTTTCCAGAAGCGATTTTATTCCTAGCAAAACTAGATATTTTTTTCTCTTAAATTCAGTTTTAAATGATATTTTTAAAGCAACGGGCTCTCAGTATACAAACTATGCAAAGAAAATTTACTATTGTTTTGATTTACGTGGTTGAGGTAATCAATTTTGTTCATACTTCATTCCAAATACTTTACTTGGGGTATACGTAGCGAATTATTAAGTTCAAAAAAAAATATAGGGTACAGTTGTCTATTAGTAATTTTAAACCAATATGTCTTACCCAATAGAACCAAATTGATACCGAGATAACTGAAGGGCAATTGTGCAGAAGCCCATGGACCTAGATTGTCTGCAGCAACAACTAAGTATCAAAGTAATAAGTTATTCTTTACTCCGTAAAAGGCGACAGTCAAATTAATGAAACAATTAATGAACTGGCAATCATTATTAAGTACGGAACGTATTTTAGAGAATTTCTGATTGAAAGTGAAAATGTTACTTGGGTGTAAGGGAATTATTGGATGAAAATGCCGTTAAAATGAAGATAAAATTCCGTAAAAGATCGTAAATAAAACACTAAGAAACATGCAAGCCTGCAAGACGAAGTATATAGTTATGCGTATTAGTGAATAAGCAAGCTAAATTTATTTCACAAATGTAAAATAATAAAAACATATAGAAAAAATTCAATAACTTCAATGTCATTGAATTATTTTGAAATAAAATGCAATAATAGCTAAATCAGAAATAAATACTTACAATTTATTGAGATCGATAGTAAATTCATATAACATCGAATACGCAGTAAGTAATATAAATATTTATAATTAAACATCTTTCTAAATAAGGATATTAAAATGTGCATTTGGTTTTAAAGTAATTCATTTAGATATTTATTTACCGGTATAAAGAAGAAACTTTATCCACTCTATAAAAATTTAATGTAAAGTGACAAAATGATGAAGAAAACTCCAAGTATTAACCTTTTTCTTCATTCTGAAATGTAAGTCCAGTCTTTGTATGGTTTTTGTTTTAAAATTCAATATGCATTCCGATATGTTCAATTGAAAAAATGAGGAAGCTATAAGATCATGTGAAATAATCAAAAATACAAAAATAATCTTCATTGTTGTAAAGAAAATAAAAAGATAAAAGCAATTGTTCTAAATGTTTATAACGTCTATTTTTGTGAAAAATGGATAAAAAATTTGAACATGTTTTGTCGCATAATGGGTTAAAACGGCATTTATTTCTGAATAATAAATAGTGCTCAAGCATTTTTTCAAACTTTAAAAATGACCGTTTGTTCATTTTTTGAATAAATGTAAAATTGCATTGAGTTTAAAATACAATGGGAAACGTTAAAAAATAAATTGTTTTTACAACGGAACACTCAAAGCTATTTTGGTTGGCTTATTTTTTATTTCGAATACTTAAGTAGGTATGGATAAAGAATAAATGAAATATGGGATATTATTTTAAGCCAGTTTGCAGAAAATAAGGTAAAATAAAATAGAGGCCGGAAATTGGAAACAAGAGATGTTTTCACGAGTAAAATATTCCGATAACACGATAATACGGGTGTTTTGATATAGAAGTCTTCTACAAATATTTTTATCTTCATACCAGCATATGAATTTCGGTAAAGATAGCTTGTAAAGCGGTAGGCGAAGCGTGTTCGTAAAACAAAACACAACTTATTGAAAACTACGTGACATTAAATGGAAGACAGACAACATGTTGTCTGTCAGCTTACTTCACTGGAAATATTCGAAAGACAATTTTGAAAATTAAAAAAAAACAAATAGGAAGAAAGCATCAGTCGTAAAAAGGAACGCTGCCACTGTAATCGGATTACTATTTTCAATCCGTTGAATAAATAGATGTGTATTAAAACAAACAACATCTTTACTTTTTCAGAATGCTTATTTGCAAACAAGTAATTTGAATAACAAGTTAGGTATGTGAAATATAAGATATTTACATTTCTACAATTACTGTTTTGGGAAGAGAGCATAATTATTTTGATTGGTGGCAATTACCGGGCGTTTGTAAAACGAGTTTATTAAAAGATCGTTAAAATGAAACCTGAAACACGTTACTGAAATGGTTTGAATACTGTTCAAATTTATATGATTAAATAATAGCTTAATTAATTATATCGATTTAATAATCAGAAGCCTTCATTATCGAAAGTTTTATTCATAAGTAATGTATAGTTATATCCATAATTGGTTTTATTTTGAGCTAATTTGTCAATTACTCAATCTGTAATAAAATATGATGAGTTTAATTCAGTTTTGGCTGTACGTCATGCAGTGTGCTCTTTTAATTGAATAACAAAAATAATTTTAATTAAAAATATTTTATGACCTCATTTGCTTAACAATACTTATATCGATCGTGGAAACGAAAAAGAACGCAACCCACACGCACAAAAATATTGTATATAGCTCAAACAAAACGTGTATTGCATACATTGTGATGATCAAAAAAATTTTATTTTGAAAAGACGGAGAGATAAGTACTTTTGTCGTTCTACAGCCGAAATATTATATATTTATATATTCATATAGTGTATTATCACGATTTCTGTGAGTTATACACATTTTTTTTTGTTGTGGGTTACGACCTTTTTCCTTTCCACTTATTTAAAATATCGACTGTAGAAAGGCAAAAAAGCTTATCCCTTCGTCTTTTCAAAATATTTTTTTCGATAATCACGATGTATACAATTTAATACACGTTTTTTATGGGCTATGCACAGTTTTTTTGTGTGCGTGATACGACCTTTTTCCTTTCCGCAGTTGATATAATACTTACGGTGACTTCGTGAACTGCTTTCACCGTGAAAGACGCATGTCTGTTTGTCAGCAATACAAAAACTAATAAACTCACAATGAATATATTATACAATTATGTAAATATGTCTTCATATCTGTACATTATTCAATTTGAACAATGAATCTATTTTCACATTATTTTTGTGCATTTAGATTAAGCCACATAAATCCTTTAATTGGCAAAGGATGTTTCCCATTATCTCCAAGAAGAATGCTAGAACTATTATTACGGAAAAAAGTTTTGCCAAAAAAACAGCTGAGCAGAGACAAATGAATCTAATTAATCCACAAGAAGACAGACAGAGTGCTATGAAGCTGAACTTTCCAGATAATCGGCTGAAGGAGAAAATTTCATTTGTATTGACAAACTTTAACAAATTAAAAGAATTTTCTTATCATCGTATTTTTGTTTAACGAGTTAAGCGATAATTATCTCGTTGGAAGTAATCATTGGAATCACCAGAGCTAATTAATGTGTTATATTAGCTCAGACTTTATCATTTAAATAATAACAAAAAAATTTTTTTGTAAAGCATGGATTTTATCGTGGATATTTATTGCATATTTTTTAATTGAATGAAAAAAAATAGTATTTTCATTAATCTTATAAGATGCACGCAATATTTTCATTGTAAATACATTTATCTATATTAAGCATTAAAAATGATGACATGGAAAATATGTGAAACCATATTTTAAAACGTCTTGATCACATGACTGTTTTCGTTTAAGCTTACGTATTAACAGTGGAGATGACCCTGATTAGCTAATCGATATTCAGAAAATGGCATTAAAGAAAGAAAAAATAGATCGTGTGAACAACCTCTTGATAGAGGATCTACGTGCTCTCTTTCAAGGCATTGGAAAGTCGGTAAGGGAATGGTGAAGTCAAAGTAAACTAATATAAAATTAAAATTGGTAACTTTGTTATTCCCCTGACTTTGTCACTAACGTGACGCGTTTTGCCTCTTTATTTTTAATTTAAGAATTAGAATAATTGTTTACCTTAAAAATAAAAAACCTTGCGATATAGTAAATCTGAAGATGCTTCTTAAAGAGGCGAAACGCGTCACGTTAGTGACAAAGCCAGTGGAATAACAAAATTACAAATTTTAATTTTACATTAAACATGTATTTCCACAAAGTTACCACCGAATCCATGAAAAATATCAAAGTAAACTCTTTAGATAAGCTTTAAATGACACGAAGAAAAATTTATGATTCAATTAGACATTTCATATTTTTATTTCACATTCAAATCTTTAAGCTGACAGAATATATATAGAATAAAACAAGTCTGCCTGGGACCCCACTTTACAAGTACCTTACATTACTTACCCAAAGGAAGTTACAGTAGGTACTTTATTATACATGAGAGAAAGCAATATGTGTAAATGTACGGAAAATATTAATAAAAAGCTGATCTTCTTGGCTTAGTCAACAATTCACGTTTATGAGGGGGTGACATGCATGAGTGTAGGAGATTCAAGACTTTAATTATTTTTCACATGAGACACTGAATTGTCGCCTTTAATAACGCATTTGAAAACCTTCAAGTGGATGCATTCTATTTTTTATATATTAAATTTTATAAATTGCTTTTTATTTCGCAGGTATTTTACAATATACATACTACTACTTCATAGATGTAGTATTTGTATGTATGCATGTGTGTTGCCTATTCAAATCATGAGGTGAGAAATGGTACCTCTAAGACCCTCTGCCATCTAACAATATATATGAAAAACTAATTTGCCTATTTACGTATCAATTTTATATATAAAATCTCAATAACTGACTGGCTGACTAAAGATCCGGAGCATTAAATGAATCTATTTGCATACAATATTAATTAATTAATCGATGAGTGAATTTTATTGAAATCCTGTGTAAAAAGCTCTATGAAATATTTACTAGCTTAAATTGTTAAAACTTTGTAGATTTCCATACATTTGTTGCTAACGAACAGGGTTTCACCTTTCAGTATCTCTAGGCATTTGAGTAGACAAAAGATCGACGTTGTCCCGTTGAATCCGGTTTGTTAGTACCACAACGTATGGAAATGTTCAACATTTTAACAATCGAAATTTGATATTGAAATGCCATCGAGCACCCTTAGTCGATGTCTTAAATTATAAAATAATATTTAATAAATGTTTAACTTCACCATTCAACCATGAACCTCTTTAAAAATTTTGTCATAAATTGACTTAAAACGAATCATTGTTAACAAATTAAAGTACTGTAGGAATACTTGTATATGATTCTATTCGTGTCGCAGCAGAATTGGTGGACGATATAAAAATATATGGCTGAATCTTAAATAATGATATTAAGGTTGCTTTGTATCAAAGTAAAATTCGGTCAAATATTTCATGCGCAATAATCTTGTTACATTAAGATTCTGCTAAAAAAAGTCTTGAATTCAGACGTGTTTTAATGAAGCACGCCATTTTTGTTTTTCGAAAAAAAAACTTTTATTGAAATGAAACACAATATAAAACAAATTGAACTTAAAAAGATATTCCTTTATATAATGTTCATTAAAAATTCATAGCAAATATGGGAATTCTGTAGAATTTATTTTTAATGTGAGAAAAATTCAGAAAGTGCCACTTGCATGAATGTTCCCTCTGCTCCTGAGAGAATTATAACACAAAAGTGCCAAACACAAGACTCATTTTCGTGGATTAATGGGGCGTTCCTAAAAATGTATATAGGTACCTTCTACTTCCCGACTTCCATTCATTGTTGATGCAAACCCGTTTCTAGAATTAAGGCTTGATTTTCATTTATAATAAATATTCACTTTAATAAATCGTTACCTTACTTTGAAAAGGTTCTAACTGATATTTTGGCCTAAATTTTCCTTTTGATTGGAAAATGTTGTATTAGCCATATTCTATCATAAACGTTGATTTCAGGGTCATATATTGTTCAATGAGGGAGTTAGCAGTATTCCGAAACTCTATCCACACATTTCTTTTTCACAAATTTGTTTTATACGGTTCTATGAATCGATATAGCTGCTTATTATCATCTGACAGAAAAAACGTACATATCACAGTTTATTCGAAAAGGTTTTATCGTCATGTTGAACATTCTTTTCTCGATGCTTGATGTGTCTTTTACCCTTTACTTCTATTGTTCTATCGATGTGGTCATTGAAGAAAGTTAGCTGAGTTCGTTCCAACATTCAAAGTATATATGTATTACTATTTTATTGATTATAATATTATTGTAAGCTTATATAGTTCAGCGAGTCACGATAATATATAGTATTAATAAATATCTCAAAAATCAGAATATTTTGTTTGATAAAATTGAAAAATCCGATAAAACCTTTTCAAAGAAACTATTGTTGTCAGTTCTAATTAAAGCTTTAGATTCTCATTATTTTCTAATATAAAGGCTTTAGTTAAAATAAATCATATGAAAAACAATTAAAATATTTTTATATATACATATATGTTATCTGACTGATCAAAAATACATTTTTTCCTTTAAAATACAGTATACGATCAGTCTAAACTTCAAATGCTCGTATCTCAGAACATGGTCAAGTGCAGTTGAAACCTTTTCAAAGTAAGGCAACGAAATTTGAATCTAACGAGTTAATTGATTAGTATTTTTTCGTAGTGTACTAAAATTTTAATATGAAATCAATACAGGTTTACATATTATACTGCTTAATTTTTTAATATGATCAATTTTACCTCATATTCATTTTTTTATGAAAAAATGACATTTCAAGCATTGATTTTTATACAAAAGTGCAATTTAAATCATTATGTATATTTGCTTTTAGTTAGTGATAATTCAAATAGGCATGTATGTCTTTGGAAAAAGCATTAAAGAACAAATTTAATTGCACATTATATTTTACAGTAAATTCGCTAGAAAAAAAATAATCTGATTGCATTTATCATTCATTCTTAATTAAACATAGAAAACATACAAAATTATTTAAGCCTGGAAAGTTTTAAAAATATTTATTTTACTGATTCTGAATTCTAATTTGGATTCAAATAATCTTCGAAATATCAGCTGAATTTACCAGAAAAATCGAATTGCACTTGTTACATTATGATATATTGAAATTTTTACCGATTACAATTAAATATATTCTCATTATCAATGCGATGATTCTATACCACAAGTTCTTTAAATATAAAAATAGAATTTAATATTATCTTCGAATGTAAGTTAATGAGAAGTGGATGAGATATAGTATTATTTCCGATTAAAAAACATAAATAAAATCATTCCAAAATTTTCACTTAAAACTTCTTTCAGAATCAGCCGGAATATAAATGAATTATCAATGCTGTAAGTAACTGTAAATGATTTTCAACCACAACTGTTTTATGCAGGTATTAAGTGATTTTGACAGAACACCTACATACAAAAGCTTAATAAAAGCACTTGAGTAGTCCCTTGCTTGCAACACTTCTGCAGTAACATAACATGCAAAGCGAAAGCTCTATACATTTCGTTTCTTTATTTTCTCGCTATAAATGTAAATTTAAAGTCGCTCTAGTTTGCTTTGCCAAGAAAATGGACTGACTGAGCTTTTTGAAATCCTGGACTTTCATATTTCCAATGTTTCGGGAACGAATCGATTCCAAAAAATCTTACGCAAAAGGCAATAAAACCATGCTAAGTTACTTTGAACATTTGCTACGGTGCGTACGTAAATCATTCGTGAATTAAATTATTCTTGTACTCAATCATATACTAATTGAGAGAAACTTGTTTTTAGATCTGTAAAAACTAGTAAAATAAACTCTTCCTCTTAACAGTATAATTTCTGTTTATTTTAAATTTGAACAAACAAAAACTTTAAAACATTGTATGATATTTTGAAATCGAATTTCGTATTTTGATTTGATTGATTCTATATTGTCAATAAAAAAATTAACAATTTTAACGACGACATGTAAACCTATAGTATTTGCGTTAATGGTGTGGTACAGTCAATCTAGGTAACTTTGAGCCAGTTCTGAGGATTTTTGAATTTTTAAGGCTCGCCGTTGCATTTATATTCGGTATTGTTCTACATAAAAATGAACTAATGTCTTAAAATGAAATTTAATTAACATAAATAGATTTATTTTTATAATTGATATATAAATATAGATAAAATTAGGTGGGCAAAATTTTCATCCAAATCGGGTAACTTTGGTCCACGATACAAATAGTCACTGTAAATACTATATATTCAGTGATTTAAAAGTCTTGGCTAATTTTCTTTATGTTTTCATACTTCCAGTACATAATTGAGATGGGAAAAAATATACAGCATTTGCTTTATAGATTAGTAATACAAATCGAAAATCTGGCTAATTCAATTAATTTCAAGAAATGTTTTTAAATTTGTGTTTTATCATTTCATGCTGACAGCTTACAAATTCAACAATAAAACAAATCGTGTTGGAAATTAACTCATATTTTTACCACCAGGGGCTACTCAATATCTTTGCTAACTAAAAAATATTTGTATTGCATTAGTATTATTATGGTATTATAACAGCACCTTTTTCCATGTAGTGGGCTAATCTAGACCGATGGGTAAACTTACCCAAATTGATGGTATCTCATAAAATATTTATTTACCCTCAGAGCCAACAATTCTAAATTTTACGATTCCATACATCCAAAATATATGCGAAGCTAAGATTGTATGTAGATAAGAATCAATACTTTCTTAACCTTTGAAATATAATAATGTTTTTACTAGGTTTATTTTTTAAATCAATTGATTTGAGTAAGATTTATGAGAATAGCGGAACAAAATATATTCAATACTTTAATAAAATAAACATGTGTATTGATCTAGCCTTGGATGTTGTTTGAACAAGAGTAAAGACAAAAAATATTCTTTATTTCATACGGAGACGTCGCTTTTTATTTCCCTATATATTATAACTTCACAAACTTGTCAATTATTATTTCTTTCCTTCTTCCTCAACATGACACCAAAAGTTTTCACAAAGCTTTCAAAAGTTTTCTGAAGAATTATGAATTGATTTTGAAACAGAACTCTAGACTACTTGACGATGAGCTGTTTAGGTTTGTCGAAATTCAAACATCTTATTCGAAATATTCAAATATGGTAAATAAAAATAGCCCCCAACTTTCTTATATCACAAGACGACAGTTTTTTTCTTGTTGAACTATCATGAAATGGTAGTATTTGGTTTTTTGATTGATTAAAAGATATTAAATATTTTTTAACTGAATCAATAAAAATTTCAACACCTTAACAAATTGGTGAAGTATGAAGCTATTATTTTAGATGAAATGTTTATTTTTTGGCAGAATTACCGTTTTAAATCATAATTCTACTCAGAGCTTTGATCCATAAGGAAATTTTACCAAATTTTGATATTTATCAGTACATGTTTTGATACTGCGACGAACTGTGTAAATTGGATTCTATTTTAATTATTTCATAGTAATCAGTTTATAGAATGACTGAGTATTGTCTATTGATTCTTACTATCTCTCAAGAGAAAGGTTACCGGCAAACATACAGTCAGTTACCGTAAAAACAAAATTAAGTTTATCCACCAAAAAGTAAAATATGCTGCATATTGTGAGCGAACATATGTAAAATAAAAAAAGTAGATAAGTAAAAATATGCACCCTTTCAAATAAATTACCAAAAAATAGCTGAAATAATATTGAGATACTACACTCTGAATAAGAAACGGCGCGTGAGTGACACGGGTAATGGTATTCCAACGGCATCCTGGTTTGATACTGCAGAAACGCTTCTTTCAATAAGTGCCACCACACGCGAGTGGATAAAACCTAAACGACTTCTTACTTTGACGTCTCGCAAACGGACCGGAGGAAGCGAACGTAATTTGACGTGATGATGTGGTTTCCTTTTGTTAGTTTAAAATCTAGCCAGAGCCAAAGGGAATTGCCATGGAACTTTTAATAGTATAACTTAGTGACATTTATCTTACAAAGTTTTTTGAGTCTTGTTAAACGGAACAATGAAATACGTCTTAATTTGTTTGAGAATTAACAGTTAGCTAAACAATTTTTCAATTTATGTTGAAACCAATCATATAACATATTTAGGAATTCATTTCCAAGTGTTGTATAATTAAAGAAATTACTTAAAGTATATGATGGTATTTTAAAGTGACGATTATGTGAATCCGGAGAGTTGTTTTCAGTTCAGAACGCGACGACAGAATGTAAGTCATTTTCTATGGTTGTCCATCCGTCGTTGGGCTGTATTTTTTTCTTCATCAGTTATCACGTGAGTTGATGACTGTTTTTCTCAGGCCTTTACTTTTATATTTACGTATACAGAATTGGCATCGTCTATATTGATTAGTTCACGCAGATTCTGTATCGCTCACTGCTTTGCAGGAGCGTTAACCTTTATAAATATTATGCGGAATTTGTATATATTGATTCGTTGCTTCACACATTTTACAACCTTGTTGACTTTGTAACAAAATGAAGACACTCTTTATTTGGAATTAAACGTATTTAACATGACAGTATGTCAATAGTCTTGACTCCCATAATTTTTTATACATATTTATGAACGTGTGTGAATATCAGCTGGGCCTTTAGCCAAGAGATAAACGTCGCTAGCTTTAGTTATTGTTGTCATGCGCCTGAATGTAAATATGAATAGTTTCATAAAGGGATGTGTCAATCGACTTATTGGATGGTGGTCGAAGGCATAGCTGTATTGGTGTCTAAAATCTCCAATGTGATACTATAAACAAAGCGTATCGGGAATAATTGAATGACCACTTTTCCCACCCTAGCCATATCCTTCTATTCTTCCTCTCTTTGAAAAAAGAGAGGTTGATTAATTCACTAACATCAAGATCTCGCAGAAAACCTTATGTTTAGAAAAACTCCATTATGTGTCCATATTCCGTCCTTTTGTAGCGGACATAAATAATAAAGAGAAAAACAAACCTTGATTAATTTATTTTATTGAATATTCAAGCAGTAGTTAGAACAAAAAATATGCGATCGTAAGAGAGTCTTGTCATAGCTTTCAGGATAGAATCACGTTTGTTTTCCACAGATTTACTAGAACCAAAAAAAACTTCGCAAAACGGTGTTGTATTTCAAGTAATGACACAATAACTGTGATTTACGTTTTAATAAACTACAAAATATTATCTGTTACTTTCGTTTACGATATACTTCCAAAACAAAACAAACAATTACTTTAATAAATACGAAAACAACAGTTCTGGTTGATTCTTCAAAATATTGACGCTCACTTTTTTACAGCTTTTTTACTTAGATATGACAACAAAATATGGCAATTTCATTTTGAAGAAAATCATAAGTTTAGTAAAAGTGAGTTGCAAATGAATTTTTTGAAATGGAAATGTTACTTACTTTGTAGTTTCTTAAAAGGTGGCGCTTACGTTCAAAAGTTATAATCTAATTCTCCCGAAGCGTATAAATGTTGAAATTGAATCTAATAACTAGCTACAACTTGATAAATCTTTTTTGAAAGAAGCAATATAAACTTAAAAACTCACACGATATGAAATCTTGTATGTGATTTAACGAGTTCACAAGAAAACTACACAACAAAACACAAGTATGGAGAAGCTGGCTACAAAACCAAAGTTGGCGTGCAAACCTCGGTATTAGAGATATCAGCAACTTCACCCCAGATACTACCATAATTTAGTTTTGGTCGTTACGCCCAACCGTTTGCCACAAGTTTTGCGACGCCATAATTGGATATGCAGACTGATTGTGAATCACTTCCGTTCGTATTAAGCCAACAGCGGGAAAATATGTTTTTGGTTTTTTTCAACACAGTGATTAAAAACTTTTAATAGGCTGCTAGTTCCGAATTCAAAAGACTTCTCGTTCTTATTCTGTGATTGGTTCATATTGAACAAAGCTTTGCGAATTTTCAATAGCAACGTACCGCAATACTTCTTTTAAGGCTATGTGCTGTACATATATTATTTGAATTTGAACGCATTTTCACTATCTGGATTGCTCTAGCCAAGTTGTCTTCATCTTAAATAGTGGTTGGCAACCTAAAACCATTGTAATTAAAAAAAAAAGTATGATATTATTATAACTACAGCAGTTGGCAGTAAACTGAATATTCTCTGTTACTTACTGGATAAAATTAGTTATCAAAAGTTTTATAACCTCATAAATTACTTTCCAAGCAATGAAAACCGATATTTTTACCTGTGATCTCCCAAAGCCAGGTTCAATAATAACTTCTGTTCAGATACCACATTTAGGAGTCCATATACTTCACAATGCGAGCATTTAAAAGATTTAATATGACATAATATTATATGGATTCAAAAAAAGTCTTTCATCATATTTAATCACAATAGTATATTGAACAATCAATATTGGAGATGGAGTTACCAACCTTCTAAAAGACTTGACACTAGATTAATTGGAGTGCTAGATTCAAAAATTATAAATAAAACACAATTTTGTAATGATTAGATGACCGGTTTCACTCACAGTGAACATTCTCAACTGATCACAATTATATTCGAACATGATTATTTATACAATAATATTAAGAATGACTAATTAATTAGAAAGCATACAAAACTTTTTTTTCCATGTCGGCTCCCAACGTGGAGCATAAGATCTTCTAATAGAGGTATCTCAACAGAATTTTTCTATGAGAACTGTTTGTTACTCAGTTGCTCAACCTGTCTTTTTTCGAAGAGAGTAGGGGCAGAAGAATATGGCTAGGACAGGACTAGTGGTTAGCTTATCGCTCTCGCTACGCCCCGTGAGGATTAGATGGGTGGGTGAGGAGCGTGTTTTTAGACATCACAAACACTCAGACTATGAACAGAAATCGATTGAGAGATCAATTCATGAAAACTGTCTGCACTGAGAATTGAACCAGAGACATCTGTCGCAGTAGCCAAAGTCACTACCAACTGCGCCACCTAGACAGGAGAATATACTTTACAGAAAAAGGTATCTAGAGACTTCGTCTGGACCAATACAAGTTCATGACGGTGACTATGAAAATATCTTTCGGAGAAAATTAAAACCAGGGCTGGACTTTTTTAGTCAATATAAAAAAAAATGGTAGTGTCATTTTCATTACGCTGTATACACTTATTTCTAATAGAAACTTTTTACGAAGCTTTCACATAATAAAAGTATAAATGTGGAAAGTTATCTAATTTGTTATTTTTAAAAGTTAGCACGGCATTGTTTTATTTGCCAAGTTACGCAATAAAGGTTAACAACTGAAATCCTTTATTCGAGCAGCGTCCCACTTTAATTGTAGATTGACGGTGACCTTAATACAACCCAATGAACCGTTCAAACAAACCCATTTTCACGCTATTACATTATATATAGTAGACGTTTACAGTGCGAACAACAAAGGGACAAACATTTATTATGACATTTCAGTAGTTACGAACATAATCGTTCATATTTGTGCATAGTTATACGGATTAGGTAAACCTAATTTTTTTTAACCCCGTCCGCCACCTATGTGAAACATCTCAACAGAAATTGTTTTTACGAGAAATAACTGACATTCAGTCACTTGACCTATCGTTTTCATAGAAAGAACTTGCAGCTGGTTAATCGTTTTAACTAATGTGAGGTAATGTAAGCATCGCAGAAATTTCCGCCTTGAACACAAATCCATAAATTGATTGAAGAATCAATTTATGAAATCGTTCATATTGGGATTCTAACAGGTTGACCCTGCAACTGAATAGGATAAATGCTAAAGTGCTTTGACCATTTGTTTACAGTACCGACGACCTTACCTTGTGAAAATCAAAACACGAAATTATTTGAATCAAATTTGATTGGTAAAAGTATTATTTTATATTATATATATCTTAAATCATATTTGAAAAGGTACAGATCAAACTTAAACATTTAAATAAAGTGATTCTATTGTTATTTACATAAATTCATTAACGTTTGTTAAATGGTCATTATTATGGAATATAAAATTTACCTTTCAAAACCATCTTTTTTCGCATTACATTTCAAATCACAAAGTTCAGCACTGACATTTCTTCGATAAAAATATGTCCAGTATCTTCGCTTTTCCGTCGCTATCCTAAAATCTTTATTTGTAATTATCTCAAACTGTTATTCAATGGAGATGGCTATGGTTGACCTTCAGCGTCTCATTTGACATTGTATAAAAATGGCTTAATCTCATAGTCTTATTTAATTTATAATCTCTTAGTCTTGCAATACGTAATTTCAATTAGTTAATTAATTAGTAATATTAATTAGGCATACTTCTATTAGAGTGATATTCTTTTATTGTTAACCGAGTCATCAAAAATAAAAGGGTTTATAATTTTCTAGAACTTTTTATTAAATAAATGGTCAGTATAAATAGAAAAGTCCCTGGCGATTTAAAATACTTCTGAAGAAAAAATAATCACACAGTAGAAATTTAACATGACATATGGCGATGACATATTTTTGTTAATTAGAGGACACTTATAGAGAGTGAAGTAAAAGAACATATACAATTCAGTTATACCTTCAGTATCTAATTAACAGTTTACCCCTATATGCTTTAATCATTAAGCTAGTAATCTATATCTGATTTACAAAAAAAACGACTGACGTCATTTTCAAATTTTGCTAGTAATGGTTAACAACGCGAGCATATATTTTTCTTCTATTGATATTTAAATATATATTGAGAATTTAACTTAAATGTTTCTTTTTGCAAAAACACTGTCTTATGAGAATGAGCAAAGTAAGCATTTTATTACCTAAGGAAGCCATCCAGCAATATCTTACCGTGCCGCATATTCTGTATTTCAGATGAATATTCAACTTGCATGGTGCTCCCCAAATAATTTAAGCGATAAACGATGAAAGGGAAAGTTAAGCCCTCCATAGAAAAGAGTAGAACTTGGGTTGCCAGACCTCAACTAGGGTAAAAAAAAACTTTCTACCGAGACTATAAAAGTTTATTAAACGATCGGGTAGCACTGTTCCTGCCCCTCGCACGTTAAGCCATAACAAATCGCTGATAACGTGGGTTAGACTCCAGCAACCTTTTTCAGCTGGGTCCTGCAGACTATTATGATTTTAAAACAAAAAAAGTAATGGATATCGCATATTTTTAATGATTTTTGACGGCCTTTTCATAACCATTAGCTTTTTTAATGGCGCAAAGAAGTCTGTTCTAGTTTTTTTTTGCGAAAAGAAAGTTTTGAAATGATCCTGAAAACGTTTTTTGTCCAGTAAAATAACACGAACAATTCGGCACTTATTTCATGCTTTTATATGTATGAACATAATCTATGTAATTTTATAAATATGAGCTGATTATTTTATACATTTTCGCAATGTCATAACAGTTTAAATGTATTCAATTCTATATTAAGCAATCGTTATTTATTTTTTGTTATGTTGAGTAAATACAAATCAAAGATTTACTAAATATAATAAACTAGCTGTCAATATAAACGAAATTATTAGTTACTCATGTTTGAATGATTTTACATCTATGCATTTATATTTTTTTACCCATTATTAAAATGGTCTAGCTTTCATTTGCTTTCAAGAATTAGAGTATCTCCAAAGTGATCAATGATTTATTTTAAGTAAAAACTTCAAAATAATTATTATTCAATACGCGATATTTTTAGGGTTTCCATGATAAAATTGACTTGTATATTTCATACCGATCATAGCATTCAACAAATGCTATTGAATGCTTTATTAGTTCATTATGCCAATTGATAATTTAACACAACATAGCTCATATTGATTATTGACGTTTTTATCACAACTATTGATTTGTTCAGCCACTTGGTATGATACAAAATCTAGAGTTTGTTTATAACACAATAACAATCAAACTTCTTGAGCAGAACAATAAATATTTAGCTTTCTGTACGATTTATATGTTATGGAGTAAGAAGTATTTAAATAGTTTTGCAAGCTGACCCATTGCTCTGGCACAAACAACGATAACGACAGATTCATGGCTATAGAGGTCGCAAAAAGACTTTTTGTCGCAAAATTTCCCTTTACAAAGTTATTTCGTAATTGTGGGTCTTTTGTAGCCTGTGATCCATCTTTCGTATTGTTAGTTTTTATGTGTGTTTGTGATACTGTTCAAAACATTCTGGTAGTAAACTTATGTTTTTGGTTTAGTATAAAAAATACTCACTAATATTATTTATCATTGATGGTATTCAACACTGACTTCTAATATTTTTGTAGAGGATTGTTGTAGCAAAAACTATAGTTATCAATATTTTTTATTTCAATAAATACTATAAAAAAACCATTAGCGTAACGGCAACAATGGTTAAGGAGTATATTTCTACTGTTTTATGTGTGACGCGACTTAACAGAAAAACGGATGATGATGATGACGATTATGCAGTTCAGAGAAGATGTTTCCGCTTGGCGAGCGGCGACAGAATAATGATCTTTTTTCTTTATTTTTCACTGTTGTCCTCTTTTCTATTCGTATTACACCTTCGTCACCATACTGTGTTTTCCAAAAAATATCGCATTTTATAATTCTCACGCTTGCAGACGGTTTTCTTTTACATATTTATTTATTTCTACATTTAGGAATATCAAGTTTCGTTGCTCTGTTATGTCAAGTGATGACTTGACATAAGTGTCATTTTTAGGGAATCTTTTTTTTTAATATTTAATTTTGCTGACGCGATGTAATGCTCTGGCACAAAACAAAACTTTTTCTAGAATATCACATTTCGTAAATCTGCAGCGTCATATATCACTATACTGTCAACGTGACACAAATTTCCGAATGGAATTTTTCATAAATTTAGTTTTCATTTAATTGTGAATTGAAAATACTACATACACCAACGGAACATAATAATGTGGGCAATATCTTTAGCTACTTTACACAATTCACAAAAAACGCGTAGAGAGACTGATTCACTAATATAGAGTCCTATCCAAGTTGCATCTTTATATCGATTTGCAATAAAGTTAAAAAATGGGTATTGATGAACTATCCATCAACCAATTTTGGTTCAATTCAAACTTCATATCCATTCATATGTAACTAAACAAAGCTTAAGAGATCACTTATATACCTACGAATAATATAAAATATTCAAATATCATGTTTTTATTACTAAAAGAATTGTAATAATGGGTTGCGTTATTTTTTTACACTAAATTTAAACATTAATTGTAAAATCGAATTCTCATTATGTATTCCCGAGGCATGAAGCGGTTTGCCACTTTGCAGAGTAGTTTCATCGCATATAATGCTTTTCTTCAGTCAACGCGATGTGCAAGTTAAGTTGACAAAGAAACATTTTACTACAGACTGTCAGTGTTTCATTTCGCCAACAAAGACAACCAACTTCAACTAACGTAGCACTGTTGTCAATTAAATTGGCCTGAATTTATTCTCACTTCTGCTTGTACAATAGCTTTAACGACAGTCTACCCGATGTCATCATAATTAAGTATGTCAATTGACGTGACTTTTTAATACAGGGGCTGTTCAGAATTTGTAATATTGTCGGTATAGTTGCTAAGTTGTATAGTTGGTTTATGTTAGAGTTAAGGCTTTATCCAATCAAATTTGTGAATACGGGTGATCTTTTGATCTCTCCCCATCTACCCTATACGACAATATAAGTAAGATTGGTTAGTTTACTTTAAATGCTTTTTATAGTATCTGTCTGTCCTCACCCACTATTAAAAAGGACCGAAGGGAGTAAGTGTAGGGAGGGATTGAGAGACCGATTTAACCCTACTTTTCGTTAAGCAGCTTCAGTTCTTATGTTACTCCACTTTGAGTCGGCAGATACCCGATTTCTAAGTTTTTATTAGGGATCATCATATTTATGACCTGTGTTTAGGCAAAAGGGATTACTATCAGTTATTTTAATAAGTGCTCTTATTTACAATAACAATTCACAAACCTCACGCGAGCCTTTTCAATAGAACTTTTTGAAATGCTTCCTATTAACGCCATCAGTTCAGATCATTTCATAAAATTATGAAATTAATTTAATAAAAACGTGTTTTATTTTTAAGATCAGAATAGTTTTCCATCAATAGTTGTCAGATAACAAGTTTAAATGATTTTGTTATATAGTAAAGAATTTTAATTTGCACGTAGATTTGATAAAAAATATTTTATATAATTGTCCATAAAATTTTCAATATCATTTAATATATGTATCGCTTAAAAGAGCAATGAAAACACATTATCAAATAAAGAATTCTCTCCATTACAATCACATATGTATTCTACCACAAAATTAAAGTGGTAAACCATCAACGTAATGCAGTACAGAAATGAAATATTTTGTAAAGTTGAAACCAATAGAATATTAGTTTAAAATATATTATACCCACCGCTGTGCTGCGGCTTTGTGGCAAAGCAACCAACCAAAATATAGATCGCCTCAATAATTTATAGATAGAAAAATTGAGAAACGAACAGGTTTTTTCGATTAGCATCTCTCGAGAGCTGTTTACAACAGTTTTGAGTAAAATTATAAATATTAAATACATATCTTATTAGTAACTACACACATGATATATGTTATAATTCAACTGTGAAATATATAGTAACAAATGTATAGTAATGAAACATATTTAAAAATAAAATTCAATCGATATTTACTAGAGAAAGTGTGTGTGTGTGTGTGAGCGTAAGTGTTGAAGAAATTTTTAATACACATACATTTTTACTGTCTGACTGGTTATAATTACCACCTCGTAATAATTTCGAGTAAACTCTTATTTACTTTCAGATAAAGTTTTATATTTAATTATTTAAAATAATACATTTTTATTTATTTATTAATTGTAAATTTAAAAAATTGAAATGCATGGCATTACAGCTGACGCCAATGCACCATGCATTTAACAGTAACAGCAATAAAAATAATTATTGAAAACAATACTACTAATAAAAAAAAAATGAAAACAAAAATATTTTTTTTTAAATTATCAAATACAAAAAAAAAACAAGAAATTATTAATTTAAAAGGAACAAATATTTAGTGAACACTACCCAGAGTTTAGTACTGAGAATATCCAGCTCTTTAGGCAGTTCAAAATCGCTATGGTTAAAAACGGTAGTGGGAATGAGTATACGCTCCATTTAATGATAAGATAAATAAAAAAATCAATTTCAAACAATTAAAATGAAGAAATTTCTTTAAGCATGGTTCTGCAATTAAAATCATGTTGTTTTTATTGAATTTAAACTTCATTTACTTTACTTTACAAATGGAAACAATAAATAAATAATACTAAAAAATACATAAACATTTATGTTGGTTATTTTTTTTACGTTTGATTTAAAATACAACATATGAAATTAAGTCGTCATGTTAAAGTTTTATTTTGTAATATAAAAAGGGCCTCATGTTATTTATTCTTTTGAATATTAGCATTTGATAAGCAAGTGTTTATCGTTTTGGGGTTAAATAGTTGATTTGCTTTCAAAATCCAATCAAGTGTAAGTTGTCTAATATGATACTTATATTCGGTTAAAAAAATGTTTAAAATCACAAATTAAATCATAGAACAGTTTATTCAAGATCAACATTAACACAAGTCGAGCAAAACAGTTTTATATTGCAACATGTGAAGCCCATTCATTTCTTAGACTGACGTGAATGGCGTGCGTTTAGCACTCTTATAGAAAAAGCATAATATACTAAGATAGTTTGATTGATAGTTTAGTTATAAGTAAGTGTGAGTACTTATTTAATATAAACTAAATGATATTATAATAGAAAGATCTCTATTCAGAAAAACTTGTGTTTTTAAATCACGCGAGTTAACATTTTTAAGAACATAATTTAAGACCTTGGCCTAAAAACTACAAATGTTTATTATTGTATATTTTCATTTTATTGCATCTTTCAATTCTCTGTCTATGTATATATATAAAAAATTTTAAGTTCCTCAAATCAGCTTTTAAAAATATGCCGCTTTTCTAAAAACATACAGTAGTTAAGGACATTTTGTATGGAAACAGCAAGGGTCTTTTACAACCAAGATATTATGCTTTTAACCTTTCCTACACAAAATGAGTTTTGTGACTTTTGCTGTTTTTATGCCAAGGTCTTCAATTAAAATGATTGGTACACTGTGTAATATTCATGACAGAATTAAATATAACCCTCCATGACAAATGTTAATTTTGTGACCTCAATACGTGTTCGAAATGTATTTTATTAGTAAATATCCGATTGTTTATGGTAAAATTTTACATATAATCAAATATATGCGTGTTGATGGGAATCAGTTAATTGAATTCACCTGTCCATAATCCTCGATGTTCACAGAGCTCAAAATTTCACGGTATATTCATTTGGGGAGTCATTTTATTTAGCTGGTTTTAAACTGTTCTAATAACGATAAATTGGAAGTAATCTAAATGTTGACCTTCATGGGAAGTTGATGATTTAGTTAAATCATTCATATTAAAAAATATTAATATGTCAAACTAACACAAGATGTCACTTTTAATGTTTTGACTGTCAGGTATTATAATACATGCGTTGCAATGCCACTCAAAGAAAGAAAGGGTTTGTGTTTTAATTCTGTTTATTGAAGTGTTTTTGCATTAGAAGTCTGCACTGGCCGGAGCCCTAGTCTCAATATCACACTTGTTACCTGAACCCGCCCCGAAGCCCAGATTAATTTTTCTCAGCCCGAAAAAAGCTTGATTCTTTTAATATATTTATTCATTTATACTTTTCAAACAAAATATGTAATTGTTTCCATATTTCCAACGATATTCATAGTGCATGTGAAATAAATTATGTAACTTATGAATACTATTGCCTTATGGCTGACTCATGACCCAAACATAGTATGAAATTTTATAATTTAAGACATCGACTGAGGGTGCTTGATGGAATTTCAATATCAAATTTGGATTATTGAGATTTTGTACACTTCCATGTATTTTCTCACTAACGACCCGGGTTTCGTCTTTCGGCATCTTCAGGCATTCGAGCACACGAATGGACTCGAACTGACCAGTTCTGACTGAACTGACCAGAACTGGTCAGTTCGAGTTCATTCGTGTGCTCGAATTCCTGAAGATGCCGAAAGGCGAAACCCGGGTCATTAGTGACAAAATACATGGAAGTGTACAAAATCTCAATAATTCAAATTTGATAGTACGAAATATTTTTCTGAAAAATAAATGCCTGCAGTATAAAGTATAAAGTCTGCACGGACAAAGTCCGGGCCTGTGCAGACCTCTTTTTGGGAGAAACAATAATTTTCCGTGTGTGTACTCAAATAAATCAGAAGGTTTTTTCGAGATGTCGCTGTATGTATGTTGATTCTTTTCGATTTTAGATTTTAATTTTTTTTTCAGACACTTTCGTGGGTATGATGAATGGTAAAAGAACGCATAGAGGACAAATAAACAAACATACATTCATTTTTATATGTATAGATTTATAAATTTTCTTAATTTCATGAAATGATCTGAGCCAGAGCACATTAGTGAGAAAATGTTATTTTTGGGATATCGATTCAGAAAAAAATATATATCACATAAAATTTAATGTAGGTTGGAACTGGGTAAAATATGTGAAAAAGATAAGTATATAATACTTTAATTCCTATCTTGTTAATGTAACGTTGAGAAAGCTTGATTAAGAAAGTGAGTAGTGGTTGCTTGAGAATTATTAGAGAATGGCTTAGACATAATGATAAGACCCGGAGTGTCTGGACGTGTGAAAGGAAATTGGGAAAAAATAGCATCGGGGTTTTATATTGCCTATAAGATACTTACTCGTTGATTTTTAACCTCTAATTAATAAGGAAGTTTTCTGTGAAAACTTAACTGAATAAAAAAAATTAAAAACTAAAGCTTGATGTGACGAAAAAATTAAAAAGTCACTAACGTTTATTTAAAACTATAACAAAAGAAGTACTTTAGCGTTTTTTAATTAATGCGTCAATTGCTTTGTTGAAACTTAAACAACATTTCCCAGCTATTGTCACGATAAAAATAAAAGAACCTTTGATATTACTCAAAGACGGATTCACAAGAACATGTGCTCGTTTAGCCCGCATTCCCACACTTAATATGATGCTATAAGTGGCACGCGTTTTTCTACAGTGCAACGAATAAAACAAAAATATTTTTTTATGAAAATCAATACCTACTCGAATTTTTAATAAAGTTTACATTTTAATAAATAACCTGATGGATTCCGTCACCCTGGAAAGCCGTTAATGACCATCCATAGGATGTATTCGGCGGGGCTACGGGATGCTGGAATGACCTGAGAGGAAGCGAGGAGACTGGCGGGGGACAGAGAAGCTTGGAGGAACCGCAGTTTGTCCATATGCTTCGAATAAGGAGCCGATATGGTTTTTCTGCATAAGTGTTTTCCGAGTAAGTTTGTATCACTGTATTATAACAAAAAAATGTGTTTTGTTTTTATAAATAAATTAGCTTAAGGCTTGAAAGAAGACAACGATGTATATAAATAATGCCTATATTATATATAATACATTATCTTGGTTTATTTAATAAAAATAAAAAAAGATTTTATTTATTTTTTGAAGGATAGGAACCAATTTTGCATGAAACCTTAATCGATATGTTAAGGGAAACTTCCAATAGAAAACACTCAGTTATTTATGAGTTCAGATTTTTTACCAATTTTTCTGGCGTAAATCATGTAGTCTGTTAGGGATTATTTACAACTCTTTCCGATTCCTTCATCCTCTAAATTTAGATGGGGTAGATGCCGCTTCCAAGTTTCTCTTCAAAGAAAAAATCTTAATAAAGGCTTTAAAAAAGTTTCGTAACATTTCCCGCAGAATTTTTAACTGCAATAATAATAAAACACGGAAAAAAGTTCCCGATAAAAAAAATTTAATGCATTTTAAAATACTTCCTAAAACCACCCTTTGATGAAATGTATTCATTTTTTAGAGAAGAAAATTAAAAAGAAAGTTATTTTCTGTTTACATTTCAATGTACATAATCAAAAATACTTTCGTTGAACAAAAATTATGCTTAGGAATTTTCGAATGTTTTAAATAAAAAAGAAAAGACTAGCGAGAAAACAAGACGGGATACATTACGTAAGACGCGTTGTGTTTAAATATAGAATCATTTGTAGTATCAAATTCAGCTTATACTGTAAAATCCTGACTAATTTTTGCAGTTTCGATGTTAAGTACATTAAGACAATAGAGCGAATCCATTAGTTCATAAAAGCGTTATTTCATAAACTTTTAATACGTATTCATAAAAATTCTATCGTGTTAAGTTAACATTTTTTGTCAGCACATTATGCGATTTGCTGAAGTAAGTATGGTAATTTAGATGAATTGGTTATATTTAACGTACTTGCATAGTAACCAGTGGATATTTCACATTTTTAAAATCCCTGTCCTAATGGAAGTATCTCAACATGAAATTTTCAACAATAACTGTATGTTACTCAGTTATTCAACCTCTATTTTTCAAAGAGAGTAGGAAATAGGGAGAAATATATAATCTACCATGTTTTGATACAATATTTTAACCCCATCATCCATGTTGAACGAGTTATTGTAAGATAGCTAACGGTCGCAAAATGTTGGCGAATATTTTTTCCAATCAAATTCATCCATTATTTTGTGTTCATCTGTGTACTTGAATGCCGAAAGGCAAAATCCTGGTATTAAGTGACAAAATTTATGGTTATATAAAAAACAGATTGTTTTGAAACAGTCCTAATTATAATACGGTGAAATGATTGTAAATGAGAATGTTTGGGGAGCCATGAAAAACACATATTTTTTTTATTTTGTAACATTCCCATTTTTGTGATATTTATCTTTTTGTTATTGTTTTAAAAGTTTCTAAGCTCTTTTAAAATTTATATTAAATCATATAATAATAAACAAAGCTTTAACAATAATTGTTGTTCTTTAAAGTTATTTTACACTAAGCTAAATTTATTTATGTGGCTTTTGTTTAATTTATTATTCAGTGAGGAATTTGAAAACTTTTTTTAATAATAATCTCTTTGTATAAGAAAGCCACATCAAATTGACTAATGACTTAAATCTATTATCATCTGGCGTTTTTAATAATTATTCTGATTTATCGTTTTTCACATTACTTTCTTTTTGTTAGACGTAAGATAAAAAAGAGAAAGCCAAGCCAGCCTATTTTTTTTTTAAAAAACAAGAGCAAAACAATTGTTACATTCGCTGCCAAGCAAAATGATGAGCGCAATATAGATTGGACTAATAAATTATAATATCAAAACGAAAATATTTTTCATCACGGAATCGTGAATGAGTTCAGGCAAAAATTCTTTTTTTTTAAATCCATGTCGAACACTCTTGATAATATTATTAAATTATAGTGCGCCTGATAAGTATATTTTTGAGTTTGGTTTTTTAATAAGCAAACAGTAGTTTTAATAAATCTTCCCTTAGCGTCGTCTGCTTCTGAAAGTTAGTCACAAAAATACAGGAAATTTCTTCTCCTTGAGCCTTGAGTATTGATAATTAGAACTCGCCTTTGTACCCACGCACTTGCTCTTAAACATGATATGATAATGAAATAAGCTAAATTTAATTTAGAATGTTAAAAATGTATATACGTATTTGACAGAAAAAAGATTAAATAATTATGTATTTATTGAAACAAGTATTACTTTCATAGTTTTTTCGGCATCATGATATTTTTTTATTTGTAAATTCTTTCTCTGGAGCTTAAAACTCCTTAAGTACGTCAGTAATTGCGAACTATTTATAAGAGTTGTATACAAGCAAAAACGCCATTGTACTTTAAAATCATATCATAAGAAATCAAATAAAACCGATACTACGGTAATTGTTACTCTTTATACGAAGATATGAGTTTTAAACGAAACTATAAAGAATATCGAGTGACTAAATTTATTGATTTTGTATAAGAAAGTAGTGAGTTTGCATGTAAACAGAATTTATAAATTCATTTTCACGGTTTTGTAGGGATATTGCATTTGATCTGTTATGTTGTATACATACACAAGAATGAAGAAAATTGTTGTGCATTCATAAATATGTCAATTTAAGAGTTTTTTTGAACAGTAGCGTTTTTGCTTATACACAACTCATAAGCTAAGAATTTAATTATGTAGAAAGAATATGCACATCCATAAGCATAACTAAGTTTCATTATTTTTTGTATTTTTAAATTATTGTAATAGTATATAATATTATGAAACAAACTATTAAAATTAGAGGCATTCATATATTTCCTTGTATTTTGATTTCATTGCTGACCACAGCGAATAATATAAGGGATAGGGATAGAAGAGAAACTAGCTGGCGAAGGCTGTAACTTCAGATCGGAGTATAATTACCGACCACCGTAGTTAGACAACACTATAATACGCGATTGTGCGCTAACTTTGCACTAAGTGTAAATATACATACGCAAAACGAGTTGTTGTGCTTTCCCATATGCGGTACTTAAAACAGATTGTTTAAAGCTAAAATCAAACATAACTCCGAGTATTTGCCATCTGCGCATCATGTTGTGTGGCAATTAATCTAATACTACACAACTAAAGCTATATTTTTAACTACTGTTAAACTGTATTTATCAGTGGCGATACTCGGTAATAAATGGTTTTTAAACCTTTGTTTGAAAATTATTATTATAGCGTACTTAGTAAAATTTATTTTAAGCCCCCGTCAATTTGTATTGAAATTTCAATGCCTGGTATCTATTTTTAAAATTACATTCTTGATTATTTCATTCAGAGATAATCCAGGTTGAAGATTTTACGGGTTGAAATAATTAAAAGAGCTTTATCAGCTTATTAATATTTTTGGAATACTTGATCTTAGAGCAACGCAGCTACGTAATTTGAGAATACATATTTTGAAACCTAACTTTGTTAAAAAAATAAATCTACAGTTTTAAAACATCAAAAATCTTTTGTGTTTTTTTAAACGCTATATTGTAAATATTTTTTTTTTAATGTTAGTGGTAATATCAAATAAATTTACATTATTGTCTAAAAATTTTTTCCATTATCTCTCAAGAATCACTTTGCATATTTCAAGTCCCCATCAGGATATTTATAATCATATAAGATGTTTCAATGGTAATAATTGTTCAGAGTTTGCAAATCAATTCTCATAATTTCAATAAAAATAATAATGTATACAAATACTCCATCGAGTAAATAAAAAAGGTATTAATACGAATAGTTAATACTTTTAGGAGATTAATAAAACTGTCGACAGTAATCGGTTTTTAATAAATAACATTTTAAATAGCAAAGGTGGCCCACCACTATTAAATTTATTTCTTTTGAAATTTTCACCTCCAAACACTACTAATTCATTTTGTAATAAGTAGTGTTATGATAATTAGTACTATTGTCGTTTGTGTCTTACCCCCTCCCCACGCCAGGAAGAAGAAAATAAACCCATTCGATCCTTAAAAACGGGGTGTAGCGACAGCGATTAACTAACCACTTGTCCTGTCCTAGTTGAGATATCTCCATTAGGAGGTCATATGCATATTTGAACGGACATGGTAAAAAAAATGTAATCATATTGATTGACCGTAAACATTCTTTGATGAGGAACATATTTTCATGTTTTTATAAACCTTTTTAAATCATGGAATACCTTAATTTTGACAGGTTATATCATTATTTTATCAGATAATACCTATTGAACTATACTAAATTGTGAAGGAATAAATTGGATTTCAAAAGCCTTGTAACTTATTCCGGTAACTAGTGGGTGCAAGCGTCATCATTGCGAAATTCCTTCTCTTAAAGTGTAAGTTTTTGTTCATTCCAAAATTAATACAATTTTAACACAATAGGCAATGGATTAAAAAATTTGTTCATTGCTTCAAAATGTTCTAATAATGCCTTCAATTTGAAGCTAAACACGCATTTTTCTGAAAAATTAAACACCATACAATTTAAAAATTCTCGATGAAGAATAACCATTAGTTTGTATAAAATATACAAATATATAAAATAATTCATACTTTATACAAAAACTCAACTCAATTAAAGGTTTATGATACTTGTATTAATCAGAAAGTTCTTGTATGTAAAATAAAATATACGCTGGGCTTGCATGTTGTCAATACGATAAACGGAAAATCGTACTGTATCAATAATTTAATTTCAGATTGAGTGCTGACTCGGCTACCTGTATAGACGTGCTTTTATGAACCAATGTAGCAGGGATATTTAGTTATTACCGAGAATTACGAATGTAATTACCGGACTGTTCAATATCCAATAAATTTCATACCCAACCGGAAAATGGCAAAGCATAATAATGATTATTAGACGAAATGAATGTTTGCGAGATAATACTCAATAATAGTCTGGAAAAATAGAACAAAAAGATTTGAATAAAATTTTTCTTAAATGATCAATGTAAGCCAAAATTGTTCTCTCATTACTGTCCAGGCCAATCATAGTTTATAATTTTTAGATATCTCCGTTCTGTTTGAAGTCATTCTGAGGCGTTATGGTTGCTTTGATTATGAGTGCTAAACCGCAGTGACCTTTTGCTTCGTGAAAATTGTATATAGTTCTTCAATATCTCTATATAAATAAAAGCTTTTAGGGGCTATCTTCTTATTTTCATTTACGTAACATTGGTTTGGAAAGTCAAATATTTCTGAGCGTTTTAATAAAAAAGTAGTATATGTGCTCGTGAAACCTGCAATGATTTAGAAACGTGGATTGATTGGTACCAAACTTTATTTCAAAGTGTCGTCCAAAACAAATTATTTTATACGTGCCTGCCCATTCATTATTTTCTAAAGATACTCCTCATATCTTTTCAAACAATCCTCTCAAAAATTAATTTTCATTTCTAAACTAGGCATTTACTTAAAAATATATAACAATTAACGCACTTAATGTGGAACATTATGGACCCCCAATGGTGCTTACCTTTTTTTTCTAATAAAACTGCTTGGTAGGTGCTAAGTCACTCAACCTAATCTCATTTTATTTTATGAAAACATGGGTACTATGATTAGATTAGGTACCTGTTAACAATGCAACTGTAGCCAATGACGTTAACCACTCTACTACAGGCCTGGCTATTTATCAAACAACGTAAAAAGGACATTAAAAAATGAAATCATCTATGTTTTCACGGTAGAAAATCACAGATTTTTTCGTAGTTAAACCCGTGAAAAGAAAACAAGACAACAAATCGGGATTACAATAATATTTAGTCAATAAAAAAAATTCCACCTTCATGATAAAGTTATCTTTATAAAGCCATAGGAATTGTCAAAATTACTGCAATCGATTTTAATGTGTTATTCTAGAATTGGGTCTCGCGATTAGTTATGCCGACTCCACGATCTACTATTAAATAGTCTGGAAATAGGTGATGGCTGTGAAATTACCGTGAATATACCTTATGAGTAAGCTTTTAAATAAGTAAAGCTCGTGGGATTCACAGGTAACTAAGTATTAACGTAGTTACAAATTCTTCATGTGAATGATTTAATAACATGTTCGTGATAATTATGCACACGTTACTAAGAAAGTTATGTTCATTTCATCTTAAATGGGTTCAAACAGTATAGAGTTAATAAGAAAACATGTTTCTTTGAATTAACACGGTGCAATAATTCGGGCTAAAGCATGAGCTCGGTAGTGGAGACAAAGGGGCTGGAAATGGGTAATTATTTAACACATTGGATCCCATTTAGTTTAAACGAACTGTCATGCTACATTGCTGCGCAAGTGAATGATCATCAACAGTGAAACAGCATACGTAATTTATGGTCTTTAAATAGTAGTATTGTGTGCTAAAGAAGATTGAATGTTAGGGAAGAGAGTCATTTAAATAAATAAGGAATATATAACTTTAGTTATTAAATTCTTACAGTGAATTTTAAGTTGAATTAAAAAAATACAATTTTCAATATCTAAAAACGTTGAACACGGATTTAACTTGTTTCGTAATCGTTTTTCAACTTACATTATTTCAGAGATTTAATTAAAGGATAGATCTCCCGCTAACCTACCGCGGTCGATGCCCGGTGAAGTAGTATTGTTTTAAGTCCGTGTGTAAAATAGTCCGGCTTCTCTGACGGTATATTGCATTCTGCCAGTGTCAGTGTTGGCAGCTCGTCTGTGTTGCCATTCGTATTTATTCGTTCTCCACACTAGTAAGCAATTTTAATTCATAAATAAAACATATTTATACCGAACAAAAACTGATGAGAGTAATTAACAAACAATAAAACATACAAAGGGTGAAAGAGTAACATCACAATTATTATTATACAAAGAATAAGTCAATAAAAACAATTATCACTGAGGTGAGTGCTAGATCTAGGGGAGTGATTACAATAAACGAAATCAAATAGCCATAATTTCAAAGGTTTATTTTATAAATTAAACGAAAACAATTAAATAAAGGCAGGAAGTTATTATTTAAGTCAATAGTCAATATTTAAGTTAAGCTGAATTCAAATAGTCTTTAATTTATCTAACGAAAAATAAATATGAGATAGAATATATTCATTTTTTTTAACCATGTCCACTTTCAATTTGGAAGTTTTACTGTGAGAAGTAGTTGTTATTCAGTTGCTCAACCTCTCTTTTTTTGAAAGGCGTAGAGATAGAAAGATGGAACTAGGACATGACTATTGGTAAGCTAATCGCTCTCGTTTCTCCTCATTTTGGAACCGGATGATTGGGAGAAAAAGATATCACACAAAATCCATGTCTTCGAACATAAATCCAAAAAACAATTGAAAGATCAATTAATGAATTTATTCATTCTCATTTTTAAAGTAATTATGCAGCTATATTTATCAGAATCTTTAAATCCATTAAATGCAATATTATATACTACGAATTTTTGTATATAATATTCCATTTATAATTTAGTTCCGTAGGATTAGCATGCAAATAACAATATATGCGAACTATCCCGATCTTATGTATGGTAAAATTGAATTAATTGTTTTCCATGGTAACATGAAAGCGTAGTTGTCACGATGTCCGTCACAATTATTACCTGTGGCCGTAAGCGCGCAGAAAGCGGTGCCCCACGGTCAATGATCTACTGACGTTGTGCCGTAGATCTGTGCTCCGCAACCGGTGTGCCGCGGCACACTGGTGCGCCGTGAGACGATCCTAGGTGTGTCGTTGTGTAATGCTTCAAAAATGAGAAAAAATTGATTAGTGAAACTTAGAACGAGTTGGTTGCTAGGATCTCCGTTAATATTATTCTCAATGCAACAGCATTGATGGGGAATAAAAAGGGATTTGTCTCGTGTGTGCACCAAAAAATCCTACCAGTACAGATTACACATTTCTGCATACACTGGAAAGTATTGATGGCGAAATACTTCCTAGTGTAATTATAACAGACAGTGATGAAAATAATACACATTGTCAGACCAAGAGCCTTAAATACGAATTTTTTTTGAAAAAATATCAATCGCGATTGATTTCGCATAGAATGTGAACGCGAGACTATTATTGAAAAGAGAAATATTATTTTAGATTTGGTCAAACAAAAAAATGGCAGTACTTTTATCCACTAAACTTAGCTTAAATAATTGTTGGTAATTAAACTTAACAACATTTTTTAGCTACAACTTTTAAAAATGTTTTTTTTATAATTTGTAAATTTCAAAAAAAAAAAATTGTGTATTAAATGTCCCATCACTTTTAAAAGGCAAAAAAGTTTAATCGGCTTTTATTAAAAAATATATCATCCACTAATTCATCAAATAAAAACAAATTAATAAATTGTAAGTTTTGTTTATTAAATTTACATATTTTGGCTTGTAGTGTGCCGCGAAATATTTATGAATGCGTAGGTGTGCCGTGGGTGTAAAAAACTTTGCAAAGCACTGCCTTAGAGGAACGTTACAGCTATAATAGCTTATATGCACTTTAAATGATATCTTTGCGACGTAAAAAGTCACCTACATTATAAAGTATGTTTTTAGTTAATACGCATGGTGGGATAGAATAGGTCACGGCTAACTGTAAAATTTCTCATTATTATCTCCTTATATTGGACTGTTCTAGCAGCTTGAAAAAATATTCTCGAACTGACATAGCCGAGTGGAGGATCGTCGTACTTCCAGTTTGTTAATGTACAGCAATGATCTCACATTGCTAATTTTTTGTATATATGCCACTCAGCAGTGTCTTTCAATTTTTATAAAATTAGAATTAACGTAATGTACGACTTATATTTTTACCATAGCTACCACACTTTACTATTCAACATTGTTTTAAGGATATTTTTGATTACCTTGTTCTCAAACACTAATAGTTTGTCAACCAGTGGCACACAGGATTTCAGCTTCATAAGACAGCGGTAGCCTTATTTCAACTGAATAAACGTCAATGTTAATTGTTCAATAAAACTGTTAATAAACTGTGTAAATGCACTTCTATTTTTGTTGCGACGTAGATTTGTTGACAAATTATTATATTGTCTATTACATTTTTTTATTTTTCGCTTATAATTTCAGCTTGAATTATTTGTATGAAACAAAGCAGAGGGTAATTATTTTTTATTTTTTGATAAATTCATTTTTATTTGTGTTGAAATATTTCAGAGAGAAATTAAAATGTGTATAACACAAACTGAAAAATACTAGTTTTGAGTATTTGTACATTGAATTTTTTTTCTTTTTCATTAAGTTTGTTTGTACAAAAATATTTTAAAAATAAAAGAATCTCTACTATATAGCACAAAATACATGTAGGAATATGTATGTTTGTATGTCTGTCGGTTACAACAACTCCTCCCAAACGGCGCATATTAGCGATGTGAAATTTTCACACTTCATTTTGGCTGCGATTGTTAGTTCAACTGTGCTATTTTCAACCATCAACTCTCAACATTTAACTTTTACCCTAAAACTTAAACGCGATATTTTTGACGTCTACGATGAGGAATAAAAAATTAACAAACGCTGATCGCCAAGCGACCGCTTCACCAAATATTCTGTGGTTGTCAACGTCTTCATGTTGCCTAGCAACTATAAATGTGGTATAAATTTCATAAATGATAAGTGCTTGTGCTTGAATCGTTAAATTTGTAAGAGATTGTTATTATTTATCAAAAATGTACGAAATGAAGTTGCGTGTCGATGAATATATTCCTTTGAAAAGTGCAATTATAAATGATACCGATACAGCTCATCATATAAAATTGATAATTTTACGCTCAACTGGTAAAATGAAAATGAAATCTGATAATCGTCAATGGAATTGAATGTAAAACGTAGAGTGGTAAATTCGCACATCTTGATGTGACCTGGAATCGGTCTGGCTAATCTTTATAGTAATCCTTTCATTTAAATCTTGCGTTGAGAGAATCCTCATGTTGCCTTGAATATACTAGACCGATGGAATCTACAACGATGCACTCATCAAGAGTGAAGGTAGGAAAATTTTTATCTTTCATTACTGCTATATTTAACTTTTAACATTATTATTAATTAATGGACTATATTTTGTGGGAGATACGTCTTAATGACCTTATATAAGCGTCCTCTATCTTGGGCGAAGCCGGGTAAAAATACTTGTAACATATAAAAATAAGTGTGTTTTTCGATACGATAGATTTCGAAATCTATCGTATCGATAGGTACATCTAACTTAATATGATATTTTATAGATTTAATGTTTTCTTCCAGAACAGTCACGATATTATATCTATTGATTGAATTGGCATTTACTTCGTAGAACTCCATTATAATATGATAAAATAACAACGTCCTTAATTCTAAAAAAATTGTGAACTAAATACTTTGTTATTTTATCCTATGATATATTATCTGTTTTAATTTATGAAATAAGTATGTAGCTTCCATCTTAAGCTTTGGAGCAAACAAAACAGTATTTTAAACCTATGTAACGTTCGTTAAGAAACAATAGCACGATCAAAATAAAATTTTCAATATGTTTCTACATTGCAAAGGGCCTACCACTTAGTGTAATATAATGAACGAGGAATTGCCTTACCTTCTGAGAAGCGTAGGACCGTAAACTATGCCTAGAATGGTTTTGATCCAACGTCGGGAAGTCGGAAGTTAGCTTTGAAGATATCTGCATCGCGCAGACAATTTGGAGTGACGGATATGATTATCACAATACCGTGCCGCCTGATTATTAGATTCCGACGTATAAGCTAAGTATCTAGTTATGTAACTTAATGGAAGCGCATACTGATGCCGTTATTGCTTCACAATACTAAATAATGTTATAGTTTCTGAGAAGCTTACTGAATAATTACAATAAGGTTATATACAGCTCATATTTGTTAATAACATATGTTAAATTACCCTTCCCATTTTCAAGTTAAAAAAATCCCTGCGGATCTCATACAGTCACATTTCCTTATCGTGTGATTTTTGTCATATTTAACGCATTTATAAAGCAAAACGACAATTTTAAAAGTTGAAATACAGTTTTATGTAGTATAAAGTAATTATTTTATGTCATATGTTGTGTGTAAAACCTTAAATACATATCAAACTAAATTATCGAAAGACACAAGAATCGAAATTCTTCATAGCAGAACAAGCTCGAGACTTATATCGATGCCGTTTGAAACAAAATGGTTGCATAAGGTACGTCATGCATCTCGGATTGTTACTGTACTTAAAATTGACGAGGTTTTAAATTTTTATTAATTATACAAAGAAGACGTTAACTGTAATGTATTTATAAATTTTAATTATACGTAGAACTATTTTATTTATATATACAAACATTTTAAATTTTTTGTATGATCTATTTCTCAGATAATTTAATGGTTTAAAGACCGAAGTAACTCTTTGTAACACCATGAAGAGTTAACGAGACTATCTTAGAAAAATCAAATAGTTAATTCAAACAAATTTAAATAATATAAAAATAAAATCCAAAACTGCAATGATTCAGTATTTGACAGAGTCAAACGATTGGTTACGCTAAAACAACGACACAAAAAGATATGAGAAACTGGATGCAAATCATGTAATTCCACAAAGTGTAACATAATAGGTTGTCATTAAAACGTAATTAATATACATTGAGTAATTAAAATAAATATTTGTTCTATATATATGTCTGCCTGTAATGTCAGGTATGCACAGCACACACAAACACACACTCTACCGCTGTCTGGGCATCGTGTACATTGAGCAAACTAATACAGGTGACACTTACACTTAAGTGACTAATAATATGTTAGTTAATAGTTTATTTCGTTGTAATAAATCTAAAATCGATACCACTGTTTGTGTATTTGAGTGTAAAAATTATAATGTATTTTAGAAATATTATTTGGAATATTTGTTTAATGTCAATTTAAGAGTTTTATTTTTGCTAGTAATACAATATGCATTTTTTTAAATTTAGAAACCGCTTGTTAAAATTATTTTATTAAAATTTGACAAGTAAGTTATTAATTTATCAGCTTTTGCATTGAATGAAGAAGGTAATAATTAAATGTGATACAAATGATTTTGGTACTCCACAATATCATCGAATAAATTTTCGTAATTTATCAAAATGAATCCAGACACTATATCATCCATCTGAACTCAGTCCACTCGATATTTCTCGTAAGGATAATTATAAAAGGATGTCAGGATAATATAGATAAATATTACAATGAATACGCTACGATAAAATAATGTTACATTTGATTTACAATTTTTATCAAGTACTACATGATTATACTTTTATATTCTTTACTAAACACATAATGTAATGAGACACATGGAATTATTTGTTGATTAAATAATGATTAGTTTTAATAGTATTTATTAGTATAGTAAAATAACACATTTATTTACATATTTTCTTAGAATTTTTATTTATTATAACTACTTGAATTCGATTTAATTGAAATATACAGTAGATCCTTTATTTCACTCAAATATACATAAATGATCGCTGATGTTTTCAGGTAGCACTTACCTCACCACTCCAGTATGAAAACGTGATATCTGATCAATACAATGAGCTCAGCAAACACAACCGCGTTGTGTCTGGGTACCAAATGACGATGTATTACCATAAGCTGTTATGGCTCGGATTAGCGTCCATTATCCAATTATCTCGTAACACAGGCTAAGTTGTCTTTATTTGTATCCGAATCCGCTCATGCGTCAAAATGATCGTTTGCGAATGCCGCTGAATCAAATCCGCCCTTATCCGAGAGATTATAGCAAACGAAACAACGCAAAAAGGCCTAAATGCTACGAGAATGATAATACGTTTATTCAAGATTTTTTCATAATTTAGGCGTGCTGTCATGTGGACCCATTTCAATTTAAGACCGTATTAATTTCATATAGAAAATTAATTATGTTCAACGTATATTCTTACATCCACATCAAACCTTTAGTTTATGCAAGAAATAATTTATGTTTTCTCAGTGTAGTACGACGTGAGCAAAAATGTCCTCTAAACGTATACTATTTATAAAATTCTATAAATAATTAAGAAAGTAAGAAATTTACAGACATAATTTAACTCCAAAACAATTGGAAAATTAAAAATCATCCAAATATTTTGTAAATCAACCAAAAAAAATTGACGTGGCGAATGAAATTCATAAAAATTATGTCTACGTTGAAAGTATTTCTCTAGAGTCTTGAACCTTGATTTCTTATATTGGTATTGCTTGTGGAGTTAATTTGATATTCATAGCATGCTTGAATTGATCTGATGAAGATTTGTAAGATGTTCTTTTAAGCGTATTTTCTACCATTCTATAAATACTATGCTACTCATAATATCATGGCACTAATTTATAGATTCGAAATTGTTATCTACATCTGAAATAAAACGAAATTTATTTAATTTTATAATTTGGTCACAAAAATCGCAGCACTTTTAGAAGACATGACCATTGTCATATTTTATAATTTGTAACGTTGGATTCAGAACGTCTTTCTAGTTAGACAAAATTACCTTTAAGTTCATTGAAGCGCTTGGACATTTATGTGGTAACAGAGCTAAAAAAATCGTCTTTCTCAGCTTAAACCACTAGCAAACCTTTTTTACATGATAATTTTTCCCCTTTCAGTAAACATTGTGGCCTACGTATTCAGTTTTTTTCTTGATTGATGAAAGCTACTGGCTATTTCAACTAATTGACTTCCGTAAAATCTTTTTCATTTGTAAAGTGATCGACCTTAGAAATGCTTATTACATTTTGACAATAAAGATATTTAAAGTCATTTTATGATTATTTAATTTTTGAATTTGTTTTACTTATTAAAAATAGAAATGTAAGTATATTGTGAATGTCATAATAAATTATCAACCAGTGGTTAAACCTAAGCTGATGATAAATTATCATTCAAAAATAAATAATCTTAAATAATATCTAAATACATAGCTAGTTTCACGTAGTTTGTAAAAACGTTTTAATAAAAATTATTCCATGAAAAACAAATTTTCGAAAGTAAAAAATATGCTTAAAAACAGCATTTAATATGGAAAGTGTGATAAATTTTTGTTTGGTTGTATAAAATATATTTTATGTACTTTTACCATCAAAGCTTTTAATCATGATTGTTTCGACGAAACAAAAACGATTTGTAAATTTATTCACAATTATGTAAAACACTTTGTATTCGTAACTGATAAATAATAGACAAAAGCTTTTGAGTTGACCACAACAATTCAAAATGTAAATTTCCCATGTATTGATAATCTATTTGAGGTATAATTGTCGTAGGGTTGTCACTATGGAAGCAATTTGGAATAGTCATAACAGTTTTCAAATACGAAAATTTTCAATACTTATTTTCAATGCCAATTTATTATTGCATTATGACATTATATGTATGATTTTTATTTAAAAGAATTATGAAAATTTCCCTTATCTTGATAATCACCACTCTAAATTAACACGCATAATCCTTATATATACATATGTAATCACTTTTAAGGTGTTACATGTCAATTCTTGCTGGAAGGTCTATTCTACTGCTTCAAAATTTTTATAATGATCAGGATCGTGAGCATTGTCATCTGATAATGCTCACAATGAGCGAAAATGGTCCTGATTATTTTAAAAATGTGAAAGTAAAACAAAACAAATTGTTTTTTATTTTTAAAATATATTTTTTTAGAAAATGATTTATAATTGATCAAATCTTAAATATTCTATTCCGGACTATATATTCAATTTATCTAATTTCTGTTGTCACTTGGTTTAACTTTCAACAAGGATATAAGCATATTAAAGATAATAAATATTGATAAATGTTTCTGCATGGGGATTGTAAAAATCAGACATATAAGACAGATATTTAGTGTCCAATGTCTGAAATGGAAGTAATTTTTGAATTTAACTAATTTTTCATGCTTACCGGTTCAGTAAGCTTCGTCTTGATAGTTTAAACTGTATCATCAGTCGAAAGTCATTTGCTTTATGTTGTGGACCTTACGAAAAAGTGATACTTTAAATATAAAACACACGAAAAAGTAGGACGTTGTTTTATATTTATACGCGCCTCCGACTTAGCGCTTGACTCACTGATAGCCATTGAAAAAAAGAAATAATGATGAGCAAAAATATATATGCGGAAACACAGATGACTTATTTTGACAAAACGGTTATTACAATAATTATTATTATTTCCTGTCTGTGATTTTTTTGTAAAGAAATAATGACACTTCTTTTGACTGATTGGCCATATATACCTCGTTAAGGTTTTTGTTTGTCGCAAATAGGTCTGTTTACTTAGCCGCTGGCGTATTCTTACAAGATGGATGAACTTGGAAATCGTCCTCTTAATAACACCGATAAGGAAACTGCTGGGAACTGCCGATTACTAAAACACTTAATCGTATGTTTTGGTTGAAAGTATCGCACTTCGGATACGTTTACCACTTTTTGCATTATCAAAAACTTGTACACACAATTAGTATGTATGCTATTGGTGAAATGGAAAAATAAAATCAGAAAATGAATCCATTATATTCTACAAATACTTTTAATGAAATAAATAAAACATCAAAAATTCTATTGCCAAATTGAAAAGGGTGAGATTGCCTTTCTTGACATATCAAATTTTAAATTGAATTTCTTTTATAGTACATAGGTAAGATTAATAAAAATAATTTTAAATATCTACAAAATTCCTTGTTTTTATAAATAATATTGTTTTTGTAATCGTGTATGTTCTTAATGTGGAACAATGGCGCTTGTCTCAACTGAAGTTTTTCTACATAAACTGCTTGTTACTCTTTTACTCAACCTCTCAACTAAAGAAATATGGTGCTAGGACAGGGCCAGTGGTGAGTTAATCACCCGTTTCGAAGATCAGATTCATGGGAAGGAATGTAAACATTGCAGAGATTCATGTCTTAGAGTGCAAATCTATAGATCGAATAGAAAATCAATAATTTATGAAACTATGTGAACGGAACGTAACGGGAGTAATTGCATCAATTTTATTTCTCTTAGAATAATTTAATAATTTATTTTGCAATGTTTACCATTTTATCATTAATATGCTCTAATTAAATCAACTTCAAGAAATTAAAAAAACAATGAAATCTAATGTTGCTTAAGAAATCTAATAAAATCTCTTCAATTTGGTATAAGCTGTTCAGTTGCATAAATGATACTTAATGGATTTTAAATGTCCACAAAATAAATGTAATCGCTTGGTATGACCGACTCCATTGAGTTTTCAAATCAAATTTTGGATACTTATACCAACAATTTTACATAATGGCTTCCATAAATCATCCCTATAAATCCATAAATAATAAGGGTCCAAGCTTTATACACGTCAATGTCTTATAGATAATTCATTTAAATCTTATTTGAAGTGATGTAGACGCATAATCTGATGTTGGCAGCGGCGTGAGGAGGTAGTTTAATTTCCTCAGAGGTTGCTCGTAAATCGACTATGGAGGACGCCTTGATGTGTCTCCTCGTTTATCATGAGCGCCAGCCACTTTCAAACCTTCACGCCAGGATTTGTGGCAACTCTTCCTAACGTTCGATTTCCTTTAACGTTAAAAATATTATTTTTCGGACAACTTAAAATACATATTGTGCTTCGCGTCAAAATATTGCAATATTTTACAAACTTGCAATATGAAAATATTTTAATATACATTCAATTGTTGTAATTTAACCAGGTCAAAATATTTTAGTAATAAATAGCATTTTATTTATCATTTATCTTTTTTTTAAAGTTCGTCTTATTTAATACAAAGAAATAATATTGTTAGTCGTAAATGGTAACTTACTCATCGTTATCGGCTCAGTTCTTCTAATGGTAAATTATGGAATTTGCATAATACGTGTGGCTTAATTATTAACAGTCCTGTAGCCCAGTGGTCTTCGTTCACTCCTTCGATAAACTTTTATTCATTGAGGTCTACGTGTTTCCATATCTTCGAACTCACCCTCTATCTGAATCATAAAATATGCGGAGATAACGAATAGCTAGCTATTAATTAACATTTTCTAATTAGTGACTAGTCTTTTTTCAAATTTCATACTTCTTTCCTTACACTTTATGAAAGAGAGGTTGGACGACTAATTTACAACCAGTTCTGTTCAGATACATTAGGATTTCATATGCTCCACATGGGAACGGATATAGATTTAAAAAAATATAATTTTATGACTCAATAAATATCTGTAAGCAATAGTAGTTTGCTCCTAATGTAGATAGAGTATAAATGATGGATTCATAATGAAGCATTTAAACAGAAGCTGTTTAAAAAAAACTGAGTTATAAGTCAATCACACAAACTTCTTTTCGTCCTCTTGTTGTGATTAGAAAATACCTTATATATTTATGACTCTGGAAACAAATAAATTTGAAAACATAATTTATGAAATCTAGTTGGGGATTTGAACCAACGACCAGACAACCGTGTAAAACAAATGCCCAAAAGCGTTACCCACTAGACTGCGAGGTGGAAAATCAATAGATTTTTTTTCTTTTATTTTAAAAAATAAAACACAATTCATTTGTACTACTTCCACATATTTATAATGATCAGGACTGGTTTCGCTCATCACAAATATGTGGAAGTAGTACAAATGAATTGTGTTTTATTTTTTAAAATATAATGTCTTTCCACCAAGAATTGACAGTTAACACCTTAAAAAAAAGATTTTTTTTCATCAATATAAATGTCAATAGCATACATACATAACGATTCTACAAAAAATATTGTTTCAATTTTAAAGAATTTATCAGATTATTAATGGTGATTATCACGAATTAAAAAAAAAGTATTCATTACAAATAAGTGTTATTAAAATAACGATGGATTATCAATACCATGTTTATATATAATACTTTTATACAGTAGTTCGGCGTTAGTATTTATTATTTTTAAAAACATGCATTTTTTTACAATTTTTATTTTTAAGCATGAAATCAAGAACTTGACACATTTTCGATTCAATCGTATTTTTGTTTATTCAAATTATTTATGACATTAAAATATTGCGAATGAAATACAAAGAATATTAAAACACCATAAAATCTTTAATATGATTTCATCGCTTGTTCGCGACTAAGGCTTAGTTTTATTATTTTTCCACGCTGTAATTTCCTGTTTTTAAGTGTAAAGGAATATCTTCCAGCGCAGTTAAAAGACGGAAACCAGAAAATGCAGGCAAAGAAAGATAAAAGAGAAAGTATTATTTTACTGCCGGATCAAATAACGTTATGCCGAAGTAGAGGCATGGTGGAAAATAAAGTCCTAATGCAGACGAAGAAAAATGAGATGACTTTAAAAGTTGTCAATTGTGTTTCTATAACATTAACCAGTCAGAAATATATTTGATTGCATGTAGACTTTATTTTTTTCATTTTAAAAAATCTAGTTAACATTTTTATTGAAGCGTTGGATTCTTTTATGAGTAAGTAATTAAAATTTTACTACTTCGGAGATACTGCATCTTAACAGTTTGAATTTATATTTGAAGGAAGAGGTAAACGACTCAGCTATTGTATTAATGAGAAACAATGGTAAATGATTTTTTTACAAACTTTGTGAAATACATTATTACTATAAATTTTATCTTAATCAGTGAGACAGTTAAACATTACAGTACCATTACAGTAGCAAAATTTATTAATTATACGATAAATAATTTGTGTAAAAATATATTTATCACGTTTCTCTTCGATAGATCGGCTTCCCAATTTTAAAACAGTATTTTTTCTAAATTCTATTTATATAATATAATTCTGTTATAAGTAAGTTACATTAAATACACTGCCGTTGAAATTGTACGTGAAATCAGTGCACAATATATAAGTTTACACAAATTGTCAACTTTTTATTGGACATGCATAAAAATATATTTTTTTTTGATCACACTGAAGATTTTGGGTTAATACACTATTGAGCAGATTCAAGATGTCAGAGAGCTTTTGAATACTCTATTGCACACTTCATCTTGATCACCGTTATCATATTTCATCATTATTACTGATCATTTGACTAACCTAACCACTGACCCAAGTACTCTTAGCGATTATTAAACTCCATCTATACAGCATACCTGAAGTCTTCTAATACTGCGTCTTCCTCCAGGAGAGCAAAATGATTGAATTGTTGTTGGTTCGCGTTCTTCCGGTCGAGCTCAGAAAATGATTCTTGATAGGCTGACATTGTCTGGTTCATCATGGAAAGCTGTTAATAATTTTGCGGCGCCAGACGTAAGTCGAGAAATAATATACTGTAAACGCTAATAGTTGGATTAAAATTATTCTGTAATATCTTAGTTAGGTAATTGGAAAAAAAATATGTACAATTATAAGAGTACATCTCTACTATATAGCACAAAATACATGTAGACATCTGTATGTTTGTATGTATGTCGGTCACAACAACTCACACGAAATTTTCACACGTCATTTAAGCTGAAATTGCTAGTTCAACTGCGCTATTTTCAGCTTTCAACTCTCAACATTTAATTTTTAACCTATTACTGAAAATGTGATATTTTTGGCGTTTACGATTAGGAATAAAAAATCAACAAACACTGATCACCTAGCGACCGCTCCGTACCAAAAATATTCCGTGTGACACACCCTGGTTTTTCTGTTAAGTTTAAGTTTTATTAGGGTCCGGAACTAAGAACACACAGCGTTAATGACAATGATTCATGGAAATCGTTCCGACTCTGTCGTGAAGAGCCATTGGCATCGCCGGTGGACACGTTCACTGGACGAATCTATTTTTGACGGAAAGGGGTGGCTCCGACGGTGCGGGAGTCCGATTTCTCACTTTTGCAGGAGTCGTTTTCCAGCCTTCGAGTGAGGGAGAGCGCCGGCCCCCGTGGCCGGCACCGTTGACGTTATGGATTGTTTGTGTTTGTTTTGAAATTGGACTTAATTTAAAATCGTTTGTCATGTCACTTGCATTATAACTTAAAAGTAAATTCATGTGTTAAGTAAATGTAAATGTAGACTCAATTTTATGTGTTAGGAATTATATTTGTGTATTGTAAACCACTGCATCTTCGATTAAAATAAATAAGTGTTGAACCTGATTTGACATGGTGTTTGTTTGAGATCCCAGACTTTCCAGGACGTCGATAACCGACCATTCACCTCTCTTCGATTCGGGTCTTTTCACGTGATATTTATCGACATAGATAACGTCATGTAGTTTAGTAACTATAAATAATAGCATAAACATCACAAATCATTATTCTTCATGAATCGTAAAATTTGTATAAAATCAAAAGATGCGGAAACTTTTCCATCATTTAAAATTATAAAACTTAAAATTAGTGACATCCTCATTTCGTGCTTTTAACTCACCGGTATTAAATGAACTTGCCAACTTAATTGCAGGAAAGCAATTTGAGAAACGTGATATTGTCTTGACAATTTAAAGACTTGAAGAAAACTTACTAATTTGGTTTTGCATCAATATTTGGTTGACATGTATGCCAAAATTAAGACGGAGAATTATTATTCATCAAAATAGAATCAAAAGAACTCGCGTGTCGATGAATGTATTCACTTTAGATATGCGATTGTTAATGATACCGATACAGATTATCATGGAAAATTTGTAATTTTACCTTCAACTGGGGATGCTACTGTGAAAATTAAATCTGATAATGTTGGTAGTGATTATTGATGGATGGTCCCTTGCAATCCCTTTCTTCTCAACAAGTTTCAAAGATCTCCGATTCATCGATGGATTTGAATGTAACACGTATCGTGAAGTGTGCCTGGTATTGGCACTACTCGACAATGACAATCAATGGAAGAAATCTTCACATTAGGATTCACCATTCAGGAATTTTACAGTCTTTGCAGTAATCTTCTCATTTTATGAAAGTTACCACCCGTTCCAACACTTTGAGAGAACAATTACGACTGCATGTCTGAAAATATATTATTTTGAATATCTTTCTTCCAGAAAATTCTGACGGTACCTTGAACTATACCGATGTCGTATACATCAAGGCACTTATTAAGGTGGGGTAATTTTATTTTGCATTTACTATTTTCAACTTTTAACGTTATAATATATTGATGGACAATATTGTGTGTTACAAGAGGTATGTTTTACAGTGATATTTTCAATTATCAACAAAATTTCGACATTAGCTAGGCAACGTCTAAATGACCTTATATAAGCTACCTCTATCTTGAGCGAAGCCGGGTAAAAAATGCTAGTTTAAAACAACATTTTTAGAATAACCAATATGGATGTACAATTAATTCAGTTTCTATAGAGGCTTAAGAACACTTGGTATGGTATATATAGATATATAAATGCTTGTCAGGTAATCAAATATTTTTTTTCTGATAATGTATATATTCATTTCTAATTACTGCAATGCATTCAATTTGTTTCAAATATAGAAACACTTCAATAAAAATTTTATGTAATGAGAATCAGTGATGCTAGATTTATAATTATTCAATAAACTAATTGAATTGCCGATTTGTTTTGAGTATACAAATAAAAATGGATTACCTTACAGTAAGGGTATTTTTTGTGAGCGAGTTCTGTATATTTGTGGATCGAAAAAATTTTGTATGGCATTATGAAAACTAACCTTATTATATCTAATTATTACACGTGAAACACATCAAGAAGTCTGCGTTTCAAATTTTTAATGAACTTCATAAAAAGTTAGACTTTGTAAGTAAGTTAAAATAATATTTTATTACGAATTATATATTTGCGAATAAGAAATATTTAAAAATGCTAACACTATTAGATCGCTTTTTTATGATATTATAATGAAACTCTTCCAAATAAATGAGCATACAAATCGATTTGGAGATGGAATTGAGTATTGGAATTAAGACAATCAATCAAAAAAGATGGTGATTAATATGCAAAAAATAAATAATGAATCTTTAAAGAGTGTTATGCTGATTCAAAATATTTTTTTTATCAAATAAAATACGACATTTTCTGCAAAAACAAAATGATACTAAATACATCAAATGTAATTTATTACTATGACGTAAGAAAAATATAGGGTTTTCTAACAAAACCAAAAAAATTCCTTTTAAATTTAATTAATTCAAAGGGCCTTTTATGGGAAAAGCATCAAGTTCCTACAAATATCGGTACACAGAGTAAAAATTACCATTTCAAACAAAAGTACTCGGTGAACTCTCATATATGTAAATAATATACCTTTTTAATATTTACATATTATAAATTTGGAGTAATATAACAACTTTTCAGGTATTCTAAAGTATTGGCCTTTGTTATATTTCATGATGAAATTTTTGTGGTTCCGGAATGTTACTTCGTTATTAAAATAAAACAGAAAGACAAAAACATTCGAAATTACATTAATTTTCGGAAAAACATACTATATATAGCATCAGTATGGCAGCTGTTCATTGATTCAGAGAGAACTCTGGATTAAGCTGTAAACTTACTAGAACTTTTATCGAATTCGTTTGAATAACAATTTAGTGAAAACATGATAAATTCATATACACGACATAGTTTTCCAATTTTTGTGGAAGCATCGGACAAAAAATTATCCATTATAAAGTTATTTCTCTTAATTTTTCATTAAACCTTTTTATGGTAGATGAACTTTTAATGGAATATTTCAACAGTAGTTTTATAATATACTGTCTCCCACCCATCCGATCCTCAAACACGTAAACACGGCGTAGCGGGAGCGATTAGTTAATCACTAGGCCTGTCCTAGCCTTATCCTTCTATTCCTACTCTTTTCGAAAAAAAGAGGTTGAGAAACTGATTAACTAGCAGTTCTCATAAAAAAATCTGTTGAGATACCTTAATTAGCAGGCCATATGATCCACGATGGGAGCAGATATGGAAAAACAAAAAAAAGTATTTTTAAAGATTAATGGCTCAAAGGTAGTTGCTTAATCTCATTCATCATCAACGATAAGGATAAAAAATAGGCTTTAAAAAAATAGAGCATAATTTATTTGTTTGTATTACTTCCACATTTCTTATAATCATCAGAGCAGGTTTTGCTCATCGCGAGCATTATCAAACGATGAATAATTATATGACCTACTCATCACGAGTATTATTAGTTGATAATGCTTGCGATGAGTGAAACCGGTCTTTATCATTTGATAACATCGTGGAAAAAGTACAAAACAAACTGTTTTATTGTTTGAAATATTATGCCTTTCTACCGAAAATTGAAAGTTGACACCTTAAAAGTGATAGAAGTTAGATGTAAGTAAATGACTAATAGTTAACTAGTTATTCTCGCTACACCCTGTTGTTAAGATTTTGATAGGGAGTGGATGTGAAGATATAAACATAAAACAGACACCTATGCCATAAGGGACATATACCATTAAACGATTAAAGGAAAATTTTTCGAAAGTATCTATTCGGTGATTCAAACAAACCCTTTACTGCGCAACTGTATAGAATGAAGCCCCAAAAGCATTTACTTCACTGCTCGATAGGTCTTAGACAATAATTTATTTTCAGAAAAAAACTTATCGGGTATATTTTTAGTGGATACTTCTTTCATAAAAGAGCTCTTTCAATTAATAAAATGCAATTGTAACGTGAATACAAAATTCAATTAAATAATTCAGAAGGGAATTATTAATTAATCTTCAATAGAACAGTGTAAATGAAATTTATTCATGAGAACCTTCGTATACATTTTCTGTGGAAAAAAATCGTGGAGGTATTTTCTACACTGAAATGGTTATACCTATTCGTCGAAATTTTCAATTTAACTTTTAATCTGATTATTTAACCTACGGATTTTTCATTTTGGAATAAAAATCAAACGATCTGTTTTTCCTTTTTAAGGGCAATATAAATCCACGATCACTCATGCCAAGCAACCCATATTAGCTTTGATTTCTACCATATTAGATGCCATTCGATACTGAGTGCTACGTCCAATTAGCAGACGTTCGTAGCAATAAATTGGAAATGCCTCGCGGTGAATTGGACGGTTCTTTCACTACGAGGAGTCGTAGGCACAAGACCGTTTCAAATCAGGTAAGTTCAACCGCTATTTTTTTAAATTAAAATCACATTATTTATATAATTATGTATGTTTGAGGTTGATTAAGTATGTTTTTTAATAGAAACATTTAAATGTAAAGCTAACTATCAGAGTTTTAGAAAATATCGTGAAAAATGTATGATGCGAAAATCGGCTAAGCACTGTAGATTCAATAATATTTTTTTGATAATTTTGGTGTCATTACATAAAACAAAATTTGAACAAAGATAAAAATAGAAATATCATTTTTAAAAACCATTTTTTGTGTTGAGAAAAACGAAACAATACTGTAGGTGAAATATTAGTTCAATTGTATGTACGATTAATGTTTAAAAAAGCCATAACCATTTTTTTTTTAAATGTAAGTCTATATTGAAGAAGCTCACCTCTTCAATATACTGTCAAACATGATGAATATCAATATAACAAATGCGAAGATTAACTCTTCCCATATAATTAGAATTTAGTAATCAATATGAATACAAGATACATACTTAAAACAAACTTCGAAGTTGGTATTTTAATGTGGAGGAAAAAAGACTATTTCTACTTTATGGATATGAACCTATGATCATGAATAAGTGTATGAAATAGTTAATTGTTTTACCAGCAAGAAATACTGTTTTTAATATTATATGCTACACTTCAGGGCAGCGGTCGTCATACTTTTGGACCTCACTGACCACTTAACTATCAATGTTAAGTCACGTGGGCCAATCTGCGCGGATTAAATGAAACCGGTCATTCTCATTTGACAACATTGTGGAATAAGTACAAAAAATGTTTGGTTATGTTTTATTTATATGAATGGCTAACAAAACTGGAGATTTGTTGATGGTTTGATTGGGTATTCGTGAATGTGAACTTTCTGAGCAAAAAAAAAATGAAGACGGAAGCGTTATGTCTATCCAAGAATTATTCTTTTTAAGAAGCGATTAATATTTTAAGGTTTTCAAATGATACGTAATCTTGTTAAGACGTGTGTTGTGAAACTTAAAATAGTACCTACCAAAACTGACATAATTTTCAATGTTGTCCACAAGGCAAGTTGAAATATAGTCAGTCGTTTCATACAAAATTATTTGTTTTGCAAAATATTGTGATTGATATTGAAAGTTATAATATTGCGTAGAAATGTACCTACGTGGCCAGCTGTTCGTAACTTCTGCACGAGTCTGGACATAAACGTGATTATATGAAGACAACGTGACGGGAATAATATGAGACAATTGCAACCGGGTTAAAGCTCTTTCTCGACTTGCAGCTTATTGCATTACAATTGAGCAAAACCTTTTGTTCTGATAATACTATAAAATTTTACAAATGATGATTGTGAATGCGTTTTGGTACATTCTGATTATTGCTTGTTTTGAAAAAGAGAAAAAAATCATAGCATCGTTTTTAAAATAGCCAATATTTACCTCATACATTTCATCACAATCAATATGATAAAATTTTAATTTATTATCATTAAATATTACATTTGAGGACTAAAAGTAGTTTTCCAAAAAAAAAACTGCGTTTTAATAATTACTGATTTCTTCGATTGAAATAAGTTAACAGATGCTTATTTGTATCGTAAATACTTCAATGAATTGAACTGAAATAAATTCTGTTTTCACTTTTAAAAGGCATTATATTTTTAAAATAAAACACGATTTGTTTGTACTGCTTCCACATGTTTATAATGAGCAGGACCGGTTACGCTCATCACGAGCACTGTTAACTGGTGATAATTCTCGTGATGAGCGAAACCGGTAATAATCATTATAAACATGTGGAAGTAGTGCAAATAAATTGTGTTTGAATTCTGTTTTATCGTCAAATTTTCTTCGAAGAATTTTGAGTACTTTTAACCATATCTCAAAAAACTACACTAACAGGCCGTCTTACGTGGACGAAGTCTTTGCGAACGTGAGGCGGCTCGACGTAGCTCAAAAATATCAATCGTCCTCCACCAATGGGAGTGTTCTACGTGAGAGGTGACGAAAACATGCGACGCGTTGGTATCGGCGCAAGCAAGCCAAACGCCGCCTCGCCGCCGCGCCGCTTCACGCTCGCAAAGATTTCGTCCACCTTAATTTACCGCGTAAGAATTTAATTATGCTGAATATATGTATGTAATTAATACAGTAAACGTTATTTTTTATTTTTGGTTTCAGCAGTTTATTTTTCATGCGATCAAATACAATCGTTTCGTCTCCATAGATTTCAAATAAAATCTGGAATCAAGGCCGAAATTTTGAGTGCTCAGCGGGTATTTTACAGTTGCTTAGAAAATGGTATGTGATATAAGAAATATTTACTATTATTTTCAGTAATTTCACTGAAATTGCATTCGGTGTGTAATAGTTTGCTCAGAAATTTTAACTGTTTACTGTATAAATGGAATTAGTGGATTTGGTTTCGAGTGTGCAATTCGTATGCAAAACATAATTCTTACTGCAAAGTACGCCTTTCGTGGATGGCATATTGTAAAGTTATTTGCCAAAGTTCTTAGATGGTAGCATCTGTTCTTGCACTATACTAAGCCTATACAATGTCCCACAAAACAACTTCTCTATAACAACAAAACTTTTAAGGTCAAATCTACTTGTTCGGCGTGTTTGCTTTATTGTTTGATTTATTTCAGAATGTGGTTGTTAAGTGTTCCAACGCAAATATAGTGCCAACAGATTCACAAAATTCCGCACTTGATAAACCTGTCCATATGGATATACATAAGCAAGGTTCAGATTAGTTTATCAAAATCTTTTGAAACTGTTTTATTTAATACTACCGAGTACCCGGCATGCGTTGCAATGCTCCGTAAAGAAAAAAAATGTTTGTGTTTTTATTCTGTTTATTGAATTGCTTTTGGATGCAGAATATTTTAAGTTTTCCATCTGGTGCGTACTCGAATAAATCAGCAGCTTTTCCGACGCGCGAGCAGGCCACATACAGCTGTCTATGTGAGATGCATGAATTTTCCCAATTCAGTTCACACACTTGTAGCGATTGTCCCTATGCTTTGTTGCTGGTCATTATTGCAAATGTGAGTCGCACCAGAAACTGCAGACGTTTGAATTCGACTGGCATATCTGTCGGAATCATTGGGATGCGTGACAACAGTACATCTTCTTTATTAAATTTTCCGTTTAAGACCGACAATTGGAATTTAACAATAAACGACACTTGTTATGTCATATACGAACTCCAATGTCGCTGTTTGTACCTATTTGATTTTTTTTTATTTTATAATTTTTCTTTCAGAAACTTTTGCGGGTATGCGCACATCAACTCAGCAAAGTTTCATCCGCAATCGGATGAATAGTATAGGAACGCATACAGGGCAAACAAACAAACATTCATTTTTATACATATAGGATTGAAGACAAAATATGTACAGAAAAAAGCTTACAAATTCAATTCGATTTAATTATTTAAGAAACACGTGTTATACCAATTTTCTTATCACCTTTGCAATGTGATACATTGTTTATAACAAGATGTATAAAATATATTATAGAAAGCAGCTTCGTCAACATATTAAAAACTTAAAAAATATTTGTGTAAGTATTTACTCAAGTCCACGCGGAATATGGTGATATCAAAAGTCACCTTTTTTAGGTATTTTAAAGCTCTTCCCGGAAGAAATTACCATTGACAGACTGTTTCAATTATATTTAATAATTCAACACTGACAGTATAAAACACTTTTACTATTTTGCCATAGCCTCAGAAAATATCTGATTATGCGTATGATAAATAAACTTATTTGGTGAGTTTTTTGAAACCAAATGAAAAGTGTTTGTGTTAATTACTGCAACTATTTTTTCACGAAGAATGTACGAAGTAATAACGTTTATTTAAAAACAAACTGTACTCCAAATTCATTATAATAGTTTATATTATTTAAATTCTATGGTATTAATTTCAATCACCAAATGAAATTATATCATTTAAAGAATCGATTGAGTTTAAATCTCGACTCTTATTTGGAACGTCGGTTTTTGAGATGGTTGCCTCATCAATGGCTACAAAACAATTCCACAAAGACCTGTAAAATTCCATAATGAAATTGAAATTTGTTTTAAACCCTTTATTGTCTACTCAACACGCCCCACTTAGGTGCGCTTAGGTCCGTTGGCGAGAAGGCTCTTGTTTGAAATCTCTCTGTTGCAAAATCTCCAATTACCGACCCAACACAATAGACTTGCAATAAGCCATATTGTGCCGCACAATGCGGGGTCGCAATTGGCTCAGCCAAACAATAAGCGGCGACCGTCCACTCGTGATACGGTGAATTTGTAGATTGCTTTCTGGGGCCCGAACCTGTGAAACCGCATTTTCAATCGAAAACTCAAATTAATAGCGGCCGAAACGGACACAACGACCGGATTTATAAATTTAAAGGAACCACTGGGTTCAGTCGCGCAGTTCATTTTTGGATTGTCAGCTCAATACTTGATACTATACATCGCATACTGAAATCACTCTATTCGGAAATCTAACGAGATATTCCAAGATATTGCTTTTTCGACTATCAGCTTTTTGATTTAGCATGCTTACTTAAAATTATGCCAATATTTATCACAATTTTTACAATACAAATAGCTTTTATAAAAAATCTAAAATGTACAGTATTAAGTGTATTGTATTTATTTTATACAAGTACTGTGATTGCTTACATTCATTATTTGTATGATAAACATCAAAGAATTGAAATCTTTATTTCATATAAGGCATGATATTTTGTATAAACAAATTATCTTTTCGATTATTTCTTTTAAAGTAATTTTATTGGACTCAAAATTACAATACAACGTCTCGTCATTGTTCTGGAAGAAAACACTTAATCGAAATAATGACATATTATAACTGTACCGTATAGAAGAACACATTCATTTCTAAAAATTACACTTTTACTTAAAGACCAGTTTTGTACAAATAAACTGAATTAAAAAGATACAGTATTTCAAAAATTTAAAAAACTTCAAAGTCCAATTACTAAAAACTTGTATTCTTCAGTTAGTATCATCTTCAAGAACAATGACGATATTATAGTTTCCTACATATACACTTGCCAAAGATTTATTTAATTAATATAATTAATATTACAATTCCACAAAAATAAAGAGGGGGAGAAAATGGTTAGAATTAGAATTTCTCTGATTGATTGTGTAAGACACTGTGGTAAATGCAATATCGATATAAATATATAATTGATATGTTTTTATGAAATAAGAGTTTTTGAACGTTTTATCTTTTACTACATCATTCATGTCTTTCGGAAAACATGAATATGAAAATTGTGCTACTTACTTATATACTAAGAAAAAAAAAGTATGTTCAAATAATAATGTCTTCCGAAACAAATCAGAGAATGAAGATTTCTTTTTGCTTCTCTCCAAAGAGAACGAACATGCATGACCGTAACTCATTCTTTCGAATGCATTTTTTCAAAGTAAAAAAATCTCTGCTGCAGTGTAAAATGGGAAAAGGTTCATTTAGCGTTTCGTTTCCCATTCCTGTGCGGCTGACGAAGTCAGGGGCTGAGGAGCACCCTGCATGAATAATTCATGACATTTATTTGAGCCGCAATCATAGCCGGCCGCGGCCCACCTTTTGATCCGGGCCCGTGACGCGACGCGGTCCGGCACCCATTTGCATAAAGCCATATGACGTCACGTGTCTAGTGTGCACATTTTCAACACCGGCAGCTTACAATGGCTCAAATTTGAAGATACAGCTCTAAAATCTTTTGCGAGAGAAATATTATTTTCTGTTCCATACAGATTAACTTAATTTCTCATGAATATGGAAATATCATCCCAAAACGTAGGTATTTATTCCGTTATTGAATTATCACGTTTTGATGGAATCTCAAGGTATATGATACTATTTGGATATTTGGTCTATAGAAAGGGTCGGCAACCTTTTTTGACATATGGGCCACACTCAACTTTTACTTTTAATAAACGTGCTGTGGCACTTCATAATTTAATGAGGAGTCAATTGTTTGTCAAAAATTAAATTTATTGAAGTATTCATTTCTATGTTCTTTGTAAATCTTTTTAAATCACAGAAATGTTTTTACGTACCGAGTTACAGGCTACGAAAATCAAAACTGAAAGAAAAAAAAAAGTTTACGCTTCATAATAAATATGCGTCCCTCACTGTTGCGTTTATGTAAAAATTGTTATATTTAGATTACAGATACTTTTACTCTTGGTTAGAATTCACCGTTTTTGCTTTCTTAGTGGTGAAAAATTTACATGTTTATTGAAAATTGTATTTGAAAAAATGCCAAAAAACATATTATTTTTCATCGTTCATAATTATCTAATTTGACTGTTATCACATTTAAAAGATGATTCGCTTTTAAATAAAAAAGATTTTCTTCCTTAAATATTCTTAAGCAAGGTTTCTCTTTTTGGATGAAACCAAAGACTAAATTAATTACCCATCATGAACAGCATTAAAATATAAAAAAACTCCTTTTCACATCAGCCTACTGATTTTTTCACATCAGCAGTATTGATCTATTGAGGTTGGACAATTGGAAAAACGAAAAAAACATTTACAATATATTCTGTGATATTTTAATACTGTAAAGTTTGTATTTCTTACAACACAAATAATTCATTGTTTGCCCTTTTGATTCTCTTTTTAAATACAATTAAAACAAACAAATCTTTTATTTATAGCTTGTAGAAGCAAAATTTCTTTACATGAATGATTTTTAAGTTATATTAAAAATATTTCACTTATTACTATTTACAGCCTAAAGATACAACAAGAAAAAGTAACACAATGTTAAAATAGTTTTACTTTATATAACCTTATTATAAAGAAAACGCACTTTTACGCTCCCTCGTAAAGTTAGAGTTATTAATTTGTTGATAGATTTTCTTTATTTAAAAATTCTCTTTTTGACAGCGTTAGTAATGGCATCGGATAATAACTTTTTCTTGATGTCCATAGCACCAAGTTACGGCGGTTAAAATTTCATTTCGGACGTGTGGCAAAGGGAATTTTCGTCGCCTCAGGTTAAATTGAATGCACTTTATATGGCAACACTTATTCATGTAAGCTGTCAGATGGCTACATATGCGCAACGTTATTTTTGAACCAGAAAATGTATTCATAAATTTTCTTAAAGATTATGCGCAACCGTGGATTCTTACGATATCTTCAAGCGTCAAATCGTACGTTTAGCATAATATTTATAAAACAAATTGTGGTATATTACTAAGAATAATTTTTACCAACAGCTAATATTCAAGCCTAAACAATTGTGGGGCATAAATTTCATATCATCGCTATTTCAATGTGTTAAGGACAAAGGTAGTCAGTGAAACTAATAGTACAGGAAAAGTAGAATGAATCTTTTAGAGATCTAACAGTATATGTTTAGTCTAAATAGTTAGTAATACAAGAGTTATTTGTTTATTAAGTGGAGCAGGTTTTCTGAAACCCAAAGTGAATAATTTAACATTTAAGTTTCTTGACAGTGTTAACATTGTTAATAAATAACATTTCATAATAAATAAACAACACACAAATCAAAAGTAATTCTTTAATTTGACTGAAAGAATGTTTTTACATTTCCTTGGAATGTTTCAGTATGTTTGGTATCTACCTTATCGTATTATAACAACTTTTAATTCTCATTTGATATTTGCAACTCGTTTTATGATTCAAAAGCTATGGATACTATGCCAACTTTATAAATTTGGAAAAAAAAGAACGAATCGTATTTATAGTAAAAATTTTATAATTTGCAATAGTTTTGGTATTTAATTAATTTAGAGGTAGTTGTGAAAAGTCGTTAGAATTTCCCGACCTGTGTAATTCCGGCTTCCTGGACGACCGTCGGGTGCAATCTACAGAATGTGCTCGGCTGAGTTGAGAGACTCTGGCATGTGGGAGGAAACAAAGCGATTGGTGGGTGACACGGAATCATGGACGCGGTGCATGGTGGCCATATGTTCAAAATACGTTCAAAGAAGAAGATAAAATTTCCGTTACTTGGCATAGATTTTTTATTGAAGATCTGAGTAGTGTGGAACAGGTTTTTTTTCATTAAATCAGTAAAAATATTAACTAGAATTAAAGATACTTTGTTTCAGTTTTCAAGTCAGCAGGTTAATTTTTTAATGGTCGGTGTATATAAACAAATATGTCTTGCTACGTATTTTTTAAGCCCTGCATGTTATACATTGCCCTTTATGTTAGATAGTGTTCACTTGGTACACTTGAACTTTCATTTTAATAGTTTCCACTTAATCACGGATTATTTTAACAATGTGAGTTAAGTTGTGGTAGGTTATGTTAGGTTTGGTCTGGTTTGGTTTGTCTATTGTATTATTATGCGTGGAGCAAAGACAATATAGGCAGCCTAATAATATAAGGTAGAAGAATAAATGACATTTCATTGCAGCTTGGGCAACTATCGATTTCAGAGTGTGAGTATTTATATTGATTGAAAATTTATGTGAAAATATTTTTTCGTAGTATAATATATTTCTTCATTGCTTAAATGTATTTTAATATGTGGGATCACTTTATTTTTAGAGAAAGAATTTGTTTTTTGTGGAATGTATTTGTTATAAGTGAAAATTATTTTTATGAAAGTGAATATGATCTAAACATAAGTGCATTTAATTGTAAGCCCTTTCTAGATTGGCTAGTTATGGCTATCGTATAGCGCTTGCCAATTCACCTAAAATAACACTCGAAACCATACCTACTGGCTGACAGTCTATTATTACAAAGTACTTGGATGTCGTAATGGGAGATGTGCATACAGCTAGATTAATTAATGGGGTCAGGATGTAAAATATCGATAAGCCTAGAAAAACTATCCTAAAACACCCAAGGTTTACGCTGGGATGTTTTATCAAAAGCAATAAACTATATCCAAATCTTAATCTAGCAAGGGTACCCAATGTTGTCCCGTTTATGACCCGCAATATTGAGAATAACTCGTAACACAAAAATATAAAGCGTTTTCATATGATGAGACCTTAATTGCATAGTACGTAGTATTATAAGGCAAAAATAATCCACACTAAACAGAAATATATTTTTTTTCAGGCTAAATTGAATCTAATAATGCTTTTCATAGACACAAACCTCGTGTCACACTTAGTAACACAAAAAACGGAATAATATAATTTTGCAATTTAGTTTTATAATATAGATATCGAAGAAATCAATGAATGAATATAATATTTACTAATATTGTATGAGAAGAAATCATTTACATAGTCTGATTTCATATTCTTACATTTAGTCAACATATACATTAAATACGACGATGATTCAACTTTCCAGTATTTTAAGACAACAGGAATTAACGAAATCTTTATTATTGAAATTTATGTTTTGCCTGAAAGCACTACGCGTTTATTTATTTCAATAATTTATCATCGTTAGGCCCAATTAACTATTATATGACATTGAATCTCGTTAAATTAATGATATTGAGACATTATAGAGCAAATGTTAATAGTTTCTTAGAAAACACATTAGTTTGAGTAAATATTTTGTAAAATGTATCCACAATATTTCATAAGCGCTGACAGCATAGCACACTGGTAACTAACATAGTGATAGTTTTTCATGTGATAGGTTTAGATAATTTCCAACTCATAAATATTTTGCAACAGAAGGGTGTGAGCAGTTTTTGGCATACCCTCTTTACCCTGCATGATACAATAAATAATTATATCTGAAGATTGGTCGGATCAACCATAAATTACCACATAAAAGTATCTACAAGGGTGTTCGCAATCTAACGGAAAATCAGTGGTAATTTATATTTTTCTATGGAATTCAGTTTTGTCACTATTTTCTTGGTTAGATAATTAAATTTTAATCAAATAGAGTGCAATTAAAGAATGTACACAGTGACACTATTTCGTGAGGCTGTAGGATTATGATTTTTCACCAAAGAATTCAATGAGGATCAAACACAGTGGGCTCAATCTTGAAATCAGTAATTTAAATGGTGCGCTAAAATTAGACTACATCCGATAACTTTGTATTCTATAAAAAAATTTGGTGATATGAAAGAATCTCTATCCTCTTAGCGTTATGAAAAAAAATGTTTTTATGTTAGTATCATTGTAATATAACAAAAAAATAGCTTACGTGGAGCATTCTATTTTTTGCAATATGTATTGCATTTGATTTTAATAATTTTGAGTATAAGCGTCCGTAGATCCAGTAAAGTTTTCATTTAAAAATAAAATTGCGTTGATTAAATTAAATGTACACAACTGTTTTAGTAACATCTTTTTTAGTAACATCTTTTTAAAAATATGTTTGAAATACTAACAGTAATTTAGTTCGAAAATACCAACTACCCAAACATATTTTTAATGAGAAATCAAATAAATAATGGAATTAACAAATGTTTGGGCTGGAACTGAATTTGCTGTAATAAATTGTAACTTTTGAGTACGTATATCTGACCTACAATTACGTCCATAAATTATTTATAAACAAGAAAAACCACTTTGTCGTAATATTTGCTATTTCAAAGAGTTAACCAGCCTCCGAAACCCTAACACACACAGCGCGACGCTATCCTTTTAAATTTGTGTGGAAACCCCATGTCCTCTAGCGCACAGCCGAAAAATTTATGCGGTAACAAAATTATATTACTTTTATATCCCGACCATAAATATAAAGCCTTGAATGACGTCACCGTGTTTGCCGTGACAAGCTCCCAAGGTGGCCATAAAAACCCCGCAGATTTGTTCTTGCTCTCAGTGTGGGTACATCGCTGCTATACCTCAATCATTTCTTAACACATCCTCTGGCGATAGTTCCACCCAGCCGCTTTATTGTTACTGCAAATAGTGAAAACACTTCGAAGGTACTCTATCCAATGCAAGTTTCCTAATATACTCTATTTATTATATCGCTTTTTACCATAAAAATACAGAAAACCTGAGATAACTATATGGTCAGTAAGGAGGCAAAGTATGTACGTTTCACCTTTTGGCCGAATTTCAATAGTATTAATGAAGAATACGTAACATAATAAACACGTAAAGAATTGCTCTAAGCCTTTAATCCCATTTTTAAACAAAATAATACACGTTTAAAAAAATTTTGGCTTGAAGTTAGCTCTTTATCGGACCTAGAACATAGGGAGAAAAATCGTTGCTTTTCTTGATCGTTAAGGTGTTATGTAAAGCGGCGGTGAATCAGTGGCTGCATACACATAACGGGTCGGGGTGGAGCAACCAACTTGTATATATATTTGATGGTTTTTCTGATTCAGTTTTCTTGCTGAAAGTTCCGGATGAAATATTTTATTTGTGTATATCTTTTCAAAATAAATTACGTACAAATAAGTCCTTTAAACGTGAGAAGGAAATTATTTTCTTCTCATTCTTAAAGTGTCTTAACTGCCCTTCGTTACTTTGCCGATTCCGTTTGAGAGCTCATCTTGATTCTTGAAACAGCTCATCTGCAGCTCATGTCTCAGTAATGTAATAACAATATAAAAATTTTTTTTTCAGGAAATGAAAATTACACAGACTTATTTTAATGTATTTTAATTTTAATGTAACCGTGGTTAATGATAAATTATGATATATATTTAATCAAGTGGGTTGCCCCTTCTCCACCCGTTATGTGTATGTAAAAATACTTAATCAAGATAATGTTTTATTTGACGTAATTTACGTTTCAAAATAAATCGCCAAAATATTACGTAATTTATCAAAACCTACCTCCATTTTAGCCACAGACCACGCGAACGTCAATTTTATTCTAGGTTTATATAAGCATTTGTATGCAATGGTAATAAGTTACGAATTTTCTTTCGCATTGAAAAATTTCACCTGACAGAGGTTTGACAAAACTTAGCTATTATAGAACACATTTGGGAGAGGAATATACACAGATTTCACTGTACAGAACCTATCAATAAAAATATTCAGAAAATTGAGAATTCGCTTAGCAGCGTCCACATATTATAGTTTAAGATGGTATGGAAAATAGTTGAGAATAACAATTTATTATTTTATCGATGAGATATTTATTTTTTCCACTAAAGCTTCAATAAATTCTGACACAAAATCTTTTCCCTGCTTAAATTTTAATGATTTTAATTGTAGTGAGTAGTAAAGTTTGAGAAACAGTCTTTTTCTTATTGCTGAATAGATTTTTTTTTCGTTGTCTTGTTCTTAAAATGTCAGGAAAATAAACAAACTGAAAGAAAAATGTTTACCTTCCTCCAAATATACAATTTATTTACCTGACGTATGATATAATATTGCCAAAATAATGATTATTTTCAACCTTTCAATGTTTTGTTGCTTGTTGTTGGGTCTTTACTGAGCTGTGGAAGATTACAATGGTTTGTTGTCAATACGTATTGTATAGATCGAACAATAATAACCTTTAGACAACTTGAAGATATTCTAAAGATATTTTCGAAAATTAAAGATGGCCTTCTCTGCCTCAATGAAAAAAAGGAATTGTATCAAGTGTATGGCAGTTTAATGCACCGAATTGCCAGTTTTTGAAAATCTAGAAAATAGTTTTCATATGGCAACCAATGATAAAATAGAATATTGATAAATTTAAGTTCGTTACGTTTGTGAAATTTTTATTAAATTCCTAATAATATTGCTTATATTATATTTGATTCGTTCGTTTTGCAGTACTTAAAATACTAAATAATGTTTACAATTTACATTTAATGAAACTCGTGAAATAATAACATAATTAAATAAAGCAAACATCATTCATTGTGAATACAACTCTTTTTTAGATTCTTAAAGTTAATTAATATCTCACTTTTTAGGTATTCGCTATCAATTGTTGGTAGAGAGGCGTTACATTTAAAAGATTAAAACACATTTTTTGTACTTAATCCACATTTTTTATAATGTTCAGGACTGGTTTAGCTCATTGAAATAATTTTCAGTTGATAAATTGATCTCTCATGATAACTCATACAATTTTTAGTTATCTTTATATCCGGTACATGATCCGTCTATCAAACAGAAGCAAATTCACCGTCCTTCTACAGTTCCAGTGACCAACATCTTTTTTCTGGTTGTCATCTTCATATCTTGAAGACACGTTCTCTGACACACAATTTAAAGAGGATGGAAACTTTTTCATCGTCACTTTCGATCTAATCGTACATTATTTTTGATGGGTTTATATTATTATCTTTTATCACTTTTTAAATGATTTTTCATTATCATTAATATGATAAAAACCTTAATTTGATAAAAAAAAATGTACACAAATCTTTAAAAAGTATTCAATTTTCACGTACATAATGATAAATCGATAATCATCGAATTTAAATTGTTCAAAAACCCGGGTTAGTGACGAAATACATGAAAATCTGAATTGAAATTCCATGAAGCACCCTCGTTCGATATCTTAACTCATTAGTGCCAAGGCCTAATACTTCTATTACTGCCCACAGGGTTCATATGGACCCAAGATATTAGCAATGTATTAGTAAATGTAAATATAATGTTTAAGTTATAATTTTCTCCAATGAAAATATGTTTAAATGTTACAATGACAATGCCGCACCACATCCATTGGCAGTTGTCAGCTAGCAGGCGTGTTATTTGAGGATAATTTTGCTCTCAAAGCTATTCAACTTCAACTTTTTATTCAAGAATAAACATGGTTTCCGACGATTGGCAATTCAATATTTCTTAAATTTGTATTCCAATATAATATTTTGTATAATAAGATAGGTATAATAAGATATTGACTGTGGAAAGGAAAAAGGACGTAACTCACACAAAATATAGTGTATAGCCCACACAAAACGTGTTAATACACTATAGTTATATACATATAATTTAAGACATCGACTGAGGGTGCTTAATGGAATTTCAATATCAAATTTGGATTATTGAGATTTTGTACACTTCCATGGATTTTGTCACTAACGACCCGAGTTTCGCCTTTAGGCATCTTCAGGCATTCGAGCGCACGAATGGACTTGAACTGACAGTCAGTTCGAGTCTACGAGTGACAAAATACATGGAAGTGTACAAAATCTCAATAATCCAAATTTAATTATCTATAAGCTTATTTTTTTCTCGCTCATATAATATCGTGACATTAAACAGCATATTTGATTTGCATGTTTCATGAAACGATTGAAAATAGCATTTTTTCATGAATTAAAAAAGAAATTTGAGTTCTCAGTCCCCGAAAATCTCTCCAACAAAATTTATCTTACGGGTTTATCTTAATTTATAATACAGTTTTCCACGAAAAATAATGAAAATGTTACAAAAAGAAATAAAATACATCTCACTCGCGTATTGATATGAGAACGCATTGTACATGATCTTTAATATATTGTCGGATAAGTCAAGAATTTATATAACGGCCAGTAAAGGAACAGGGCTCAAATAACCAAGGATGCTCATAAAAATACTCGGTTTATACAAAGATACCTATGCGAAAAAAGACGTAAAGTTTATGAAAAAGGTTTTTCTCTATTGTAGTGAAGCACGTTGAAGGAAAATCGTCACATCGTATAGTGAAGTAACACGACATTTATTTTGAGAAAAATACTCGAGCAGAAAGTGTTTTTTTTAAAAATGTCCAGAATGTGTACAAACAAATTAAATGTTTTTAATTGACGACGGCTTGAACAAATACTAATTAATACTCAGCTAAAGAATTATTAGCATCATTACTTATATGAAATAAATAAGGGCCGCGTGGCATCATTCTCGCATTTATCATGACTCAATTTGTCTCGAAAGAAAACGAATGAAAAAGAATTTCAAAAGCGCAACTTTTTCTAAAATTTCCAAATGTCTGGGGGTCAGTCTCTCGGAGAGATACACTCGGCTCATATAACAGTGACCAATTTCAAAACACTATCCTAAATGGGGTTGTTATTATTATTAAATTAAAATTAACGACTTTACAAAATGAAGCTATGTCTTTCTTGCTAATTTCCTTTCTGAGAGGTGATTTGAGGATAAATCTGGGCACAATTCGTGGCTGGGCCGTAACAAGCACGATTGGGTCGTGTCAACTTGTCATAATCTTAATAAGAATAACTTGATAACTTATCTCCTTAGAGATATCAAAATTAGAAGATAACACTGTCGTCAATTAGGCAAAATGAAAGTGATTCGTTTTAATCGGTTATATATCATACATATTATAATCTGTTTTCACATTTACTTTGAACGCGAATTCGTAATTAATAACTTATCAAATGTATAATAGCCCAGACCAGTCTGTAGGCGTTTTATTATTATCACATATCACATGTAGGTATGTTATGCAATGCACACACACACAATAATACACACAGTTCTGACGTGACGCTAATGCTGACGCATACAAATTATAATAACAATAGCAATCAGTCCGTCAGTATGGAAACTTAAGAACAGCGGCGTTTGCGATTACGTCGCTAGCGACAGCAGAGTGGAGAGATTATTCATTTATTACTAGCTACTTGAGACATTCAGTATTTCGATTTCAATACCGTCATCTCTTGACGGGCGTCAGTTTAAAATAAACGATATCGAATTATTTAGTCGTTAAGATTTCCGAATCAAAGGATGGGCCGATAAGATTGGCCGTTGAAGCTCTCCGCACATACTGCACATATGCGGATGCGGCATACTTGAAGTGATTGCACTATCAAAGATTCAAACCAATTTAATTATACTAGATTGATTACTTTTAAGGTATTAACTCTCAATTCTTGGTGGAGAGGCATTAAATTGTAAAAATAAAACACAATTTGTTTGTACTACTATGTTCCACATATTTATTATGATCATGACCCGTTTCGCTCATTGTGACCATTGTTAACTGATAATGTTGATACAATCACTTGATAATGAAGGAAACCCGTACAAATAAATTGTGTTTTATTTTTTAAATATACTAAATTGATTGCAAAAGAATTTTCTTACAATTTTATGTTAAGAAAATACAAATTTCTGTTACACCTACATAATTATATTATTTTATCTCCAGAATATACAACACACTCTCACAATAAATAAATTTTATGCGGTGGTTTTCTAAAGTATCATAAAAGATTGGATTGTGAAAATGAAGGCTTTGATATTTAGTGCCAAAAAGCAATAACAAATAAGTTGCTGGTATTAGACTGCTCGTCTTTTACAACCAGAAATAGAAACGTACAAGCGATTCTCAATAAAAATACATGAAATTGTTTCAAATCAGATGAAGATATCTTGCGTTAAAAATTCATTATTATTAAAACTGAAGTATGACTTATTCATGTCAACTTAACACCCGATGTACTTAGTAATCGCTGTTCATTAAGTAGTGGAAGATTTGTGTTATTTGTTATAGGTTTATTATAAGGATAGGCGATACAACAATACAAACAAAGCCCGGAGAAAACGAAGAGATAGGAGAACGCAGCAGCGGTGGCTCATCAGATGGCCAAAGAAAAATGGTTTTACAAATTAAAACTAGATAAAAATAGCTTTGAAGAAGCATCCCTAACTGTTTACGCCAAGACCAACATCAATAACTATTTAATTCGACGCAAACCGTGAGAAACCGGAAGCAGTACAAATCAAATTGTGTTTATTTTACGAAAAGAGTATTTTAGTGCATTTCATTAGATGTATCTAATGTCTAGCAAGTTTATATGGAGGAAAATGATAAAGATAATCATATGTTACAATGCTTCTAAAATTAGCAATAAGTGAAAAGGTAAAACGTCATTCTTGCGAGTTTTGTGTAATTTCTTTCCGCGGTAAGGAGTTACAGGCTGTTTAAATGATTACCTTCCAGATAGTTTGAAAATACCTGAAATAGAGGGTAGAATAGCAATCCTTCATCCCCATGTGATTTATTTGCTTCCTAGGTTTGACGCTAAAAGGGTTCTTCAACATTTTGTGGCCTGAAACTCATCTATCGAACGATCAGAACCTTAACCAATTGCTAAAGTGTTTACCAATATGCAATGCCTTTTATACAACTCTTTCTCTCAATTATGTTAAGTGATTTTTATGTTATAGCATACGTGGAAAAGATCTTCATTATAATTTTAGCAGCAATATGATGATTTCGGTCTTTTCATTACCTATTTAAAACTGCTCAAAAAATATCTCACGCTTAGAATTGGTTGTAGTACGAAACTGATTAAAAATCCAACATGCAATTTATTTTAATGAATCTCAAAGTTTTTTTAAGCCAGATCTATTTCTCGCAAAATGTAAAAATAATAATGACTGCTTTTATATTCAACGGCAGTTTGAAAGTATTGTACTACTACTTGGTATTTGGTGATGTACTACTTGGTATTTGCAGGTGGATATGGATAGTGTATAAGATTGGAAATATTAATAAATAAGATAAATGTGCTGGTAGTTGACCTTTTTTCAATAAAAGTGCCCAAAATAAGAAGACGCGAAATCGCTCTAAATTGTAATGTTCAGACAAGTAAAATCATCTTTTGCCGGATTGAGGAACTAACACGTATATTAATGGCATTGGGGTGTCATAGCGACCATTTGAAAACAACTCCTTTTGCAGTAATTATTTTATTTTGAATGCCTTAAGAGAATCGTTCAGGATATCAGTGAATGTAAGCATATACTACTTGACTCAACCAAGAGTGGTCTTTCAAGAAGCTCTGAGGCAAGTCTGATGAAAGTTTGTCATGAAACCCTCTAATTAGACATTGTAAACTACAGAAAAAAAAGTGTAAACTACTGAAACTTTCAATTTTTTAGATAATTAACTACTGACACTTTAACATGATTGTTTCAAATTTAACGCAATTTTTCGTAACAGACTCTTTCCTAATTTTTATCTTATCATATTAGTTAAGACATTTGATCCATTATTAATACACTTGTTTTGTCATCATTCGGTCTAATGCTACACGTTAATCGTAATTTTTGTTGAATTTTTCTCTGAAGCGGTCAGCTACTGGTACGATTATCTTATATATTTTATCGGGAAAGTCATTTTTAAATTTATTAAATCTATTAAAGTTGTTCGTAGATTTTATTTTCTTTGTTGTTTATTATTCATTAAAATATATTATTTTAAGTTTCACGGTGTTGACTGTGAAAACTTGGTGGAAAGGAATTAAATAAATATTGTGAAAATTAAATTGATAAGTAACAACAAAAATATTCGAAACTAGTGGTAAAATGTACATAGCTTTTAAATTGATGCCCTGTTATTTTAGTTCAAGAAACATTGAGTAATAATAAAATAAACAAATTGATTTGGCAAGATATAGAGTTAATATTTTTATATTTGCATTGATATTTTATTGAAAATTTGTTTGCCATACTTACGCATCTTTATATATTTGTAAATGTTTCTGAAATTATCCAAACATTATTTTTAGTGTTAAAATTGAACTGTCTTTAATGACATATCGTATATCAATTCCAAATATATTGTCAAACATGTTCATTTTAATGATTAATCAATGGAATATTGCCGCTATCGATGCAAACTGAAGAATTTTTCACAAATCGATGATATCATTTTAGCATTTTTTTATACATAAACAATGTTTTAAATGATACATTCAAATTTTTTTTGTACCACTTACACATTTTCTGATGATCAGAACCGGGTCTACTCAAGACGAGTATTAAAACTGCTAGTTGGTAATGCTCGTAAAATGGTACTAAACAAATTAACTTTCATTTTTAAAATATACATAATGCCTTTTCACTAAGAATAGACAGTTAACACATTAAAAGAAAACATATTTGTACGATATACTACCGATCTATACAGCACATAGTTAACATTTTTTTCCCCGTATACATTAGTCCATGAATATTTTTAATTTAATCATACAATAAATGTATCAATTATATACAATTAGAGCAACATTTTTGATGTAGATACTATTTTAAGTATTGTGTTGATGGGTTTTTTAATAAAGCAATCTACCAGAAAACAAGCTCCATGTCCAAGCTTAAAGCGATGCAAGTAAAATGTTGTGAGAAGCCTGCGTAGGCCATCCGCTTGAATTTGTCGAGAGCTTGCTAAGATCCAAAGTGGGTGCAGGCACACTGCCAAATGGACTCAAAGACTCAAAAACAAAGTCTCTGCAGAAATAGTTTTTTCGTTAAATAAAAGTGTGTCAGAGAGTACCGTAAAAGGCATCGGGTATATTATGATTGCGTTGCTTTTTGTATAGTTTGTTTTTGAAAAGACGTGGTTTTTGCCTAGGATACGACTATTTTACTTGTCTAGACTTATTAAAAAAGCCTTTTTCTCCTAGAACTACTTACTTAACATAAAAATACAATATTATTATGAAACAAATTGGCCATTTATTTAGTTACAGATATTTTAAGATTTTATTAGTTCATACTTTTTAAACGATCATCGTCGACTTAAGCTTCGTACTGTTTTTTGTCTCATTTGACATTATAAATAAATTATATTCAGAATTAAATGATCACGGAGAAAGCAGTCCTGTTGCAATGTTTTTTAACCGAGGATTAACAGAAAGCAATTTCAGATTTGTTATCTGGATTATAACAGTGTTTTTTTACCAAGTCCGCTCCATATATGGTGATTATCCATATGTGATTAATTTTTTTTAAATTCCCTAGGGTACTCAACGTTGTACCTACCACCACCCATGACGGCTTCACACTCTTACAGAGTGTATTCCGCAGCGTAACAACGTTATGCGTGTTTCAAATGTTTGCCAGGAATGTCCGAGGAGAAATTCCTCAAGACTTGGTTGCATGCACTCTACTGTGCAGTAGGTTATGTAGTGTGCAGTAGGTTATGTAATTTCAGATTTGTTATCTGGATTATAACAGTATTTTTTTTTACCAACTCCGCTCTATATATGGTGATTATCCATATGTGATTCAATTGCTCAAAATGTCGTTTTTGAAGAGAGTAGGGATAGAAGGATAGGGCTAGGGCAAGACTTATGCTTAGATAATCACTCTCACTACGCCTGGTATTTTTGTATCGGAACCTATGAATTCAAGCACAAGATGAAAAATTTGGTAATGGTTGCATTCTTTTTCAAAAATACCATTTTTACTCGCTTACAACCAATATAATTGATATCTTATACTGGCACGTAGTGTCAAATGATCAGCTTAAAATAAGGACCCATTTCATAAACTAGCAATCGTTTAATAAGAATGCTTTTAGAATGAAAGTTTTGTAGTGATACAGAAATAAATTTGTTTATTTATGCGAAAATAATTGTGCTATATAAATAAATTTTATTACTGTGGACTGTTCAGGCTTTTATGCAAAAAAAAAACTAACATAATAGTGTTTATTTGTCAAAAAAAATGTTTTTTTTTATCGAATATCGAAAATATTCATGAACAAATTGTGAGAGGTGTATAAAATTATGTGAAAACACGTCTATAATAAATTCAGCGCAAACAAACTGAGGCTACGACTGGAAAAAATCAAAAATGTGTTGCCAAAAAGAGCCGGTGATGCAAACAATGGGGAGCGCTCGCGAATATTGTGTGTACCGACCGATTAAGTTCAGCGACTACGATTTACAAAGAACATCTCCGGCAGACTAACAAGTTTGTAGCGCGAATTTATGATGCCTAAAACTATATTCAGGGAATCCTGTGTATATTTCCTTTGTGAATTTATCCTCTCACGGATGGGTGGGCGCCATTTCTCTACAAGATGGATGAGGAAGCAGGAAGGTTACGTCAGTGGGGTGAAGAGATTACAGCAAGATTTGTAATTTATTGATGATTTCCGCTGTTGCATAATTTTTAAATACGTTGCTTCATATTATATTCAAAAGTAAAAGAAAAATAGATATTGCTATTTTGGACCGGGCTCGTGTTGTAGTGGTCAAATTAGTTGGCTTAGGTTCCAGGTATCACTGTCTTGAATACCATTAAACACAGTTTCATAAATTGATTATTCAATCGGTATATGGGTTTCCACTTATGGATTTGAAGACATGGATGTTTTTAATGACTAAAAATTCTCTACCAACCATCCGATCCTTAAAATGGGACCTAGAAAGAGCGATTCGCACACCACTAATTCTGGCCTGGCGCTATTTTTCTATCCCTACTCTCTTTCAAAACAATAAAAAAGAAGGGTTGGACAACTGAGTAAACAGCAGTTCCTGTAGAAAAACGTATGGTAAATTACTTCTGTTTGTTCCGTATGCTCCACATAGGGAGTGATAATGGTTAAAACACATTTTAAGAATAAATTAAATCAGTATTTTTTAACCATATTGAAGCCCGTCAATCCCTTTGCAAGGTTATTAAGCGCCTCAAATAAAGTATAATTTCAAAATAGCACTATTTTTAGTTAATGATTGTAATGCAGAAGAACTGGTAAACGCCAACTCAAAGAAATTAATGCATTTGTCTCGCAAGTATTTTCAGAGATTATTGATCATTACTAGAGCATCCAATCCCGATCCCGGAATTTCAGGATTCAGAATTTCTCAATCCCGGGATCCCGGGATTGGTCATTAAGTGTAATTTCATGTTTTAAATAACACATTTACAATTTTATGTGTATCCATTAATGCTTCAATTGGAATGTACATATGATTAAATATTTTTTTTGTGGATTGGAATGGCTTATTTTGTTGGTTTAAAATCAGAAATTTACAAAACAAGAGGTAAGTATTTAAAAGAAACATAATGATTAAAATAATTTTATTTTATTTATTGCATTGCTATGGTATTTTTTACCAAATGATATCCAAAAAGACAGCATGTCCTTAAATTTTGACTTTAAAATATTTTCCTCCATTTCCAATTGCTTAAGAACGGCTGTTACGAAATATGAGAAGGATTTAGAGTACAATTAATTTTCATAAATTTTATAGGTATAATAAAAAAAACTATGGACATAAACAATCTGAGGTACACGTTCTAGTTAATCAGGAGGTATTAATTTGATAAATGAATTGTTTTTTAGCATTTACAGTGAGTCCCGATATTACGGGATTGAATAATTGATGGGAATCCTGGGATTGGAAGTAATAATCACCACAATATGTTTATTTATTTTATTTCAGTCAACAGGGGTGGACAAGAGTCGTCAGGACATTCAATATGTCGTCTGCAGACTCTTTCTATTAATGAAAATATTATAATATGTGATGGTTTAAAAGCACTGAGCTAATTTAGTAGTAAAATTGCAGCAATTATTAAAAGTTTTAAATTTATACCTGTCCTGTTGTTTTTCTAAGAATTTGTCAGTCAGCTTGAGGGTGGGTTATTCCTCAAACCAGTTTTCACCTAGCAACGACCAACTTGGGCATCTGAGGCTGGTTTGTATGAAATCGATAAAGTCGGGGTGCTAGTAATTAAATTTTATACAAGATATTTTTGATTCAGCTGTGTGTTCGTGGTCGAGGGGAGAGGGTTGCTGTGTGCGGCGCGAGATGGGTACTCGTTTTAAAGAGTAGTTAAGCCGGCATGTCCAGCAGGGAAGAAATTGTCCTTTGGGGAGTCGACGGTTTCGACAGGAGGAAGCTTTTAGTCGTTAAGGGTACGGCGGAAAGTCAAGTTTAAAGAGTTTGTCGGTTAAAAGTTTGAAAATCACGAGGTGTTTGTCGAAAACTCGTTGTTAAGTTCAAAGTCTCTGAGAGTATTAATCTGTTGTTGTAATGAGTAATTGAATATAATTGTGAACTGTGTAACTTGAAAACGTTTCTGAAAGTTTGTACCAAGCCTAAGCTGTAGCAATAAAGTAAATACGATCTTAGTGACATTGAGTTTTCATTGTTCTGGGCTGGAAGTGTCCGACCTGTAGCCGAGGGTGGCTGTGTGTGTGTTAAAGAGGAAGTGAAGTGTTGTTTGCCTCTCTGGAGAACTTTTGTGCAGCGTCGCGTATGTGTGAGTGGCGGCCGACAACGTGAGGCATCGTAGTGTCATTGCCTCTACGGGAACCTCTGTCTCTTAAGACCCCGTATTATATGATATGTATTGGAACGTCTGTCTCAGTTAACAAATATACAAATACTATCTTGTTTTTTTACAGTTTAATCTCGGCGCTGGTATTTAGAAATTTATATGATTATCTTTCATGTCATTGGTGTAAAATATGGCATGGCAAATGTAATAGTGAATAATGTATAACTATATGTACATATATGTAACGACAGCTTATTTATAATGAATTTGAATTACAATACATTGAAAATTCTTGTAGAAATTTACTTCATGATCCATCCCATCTAAAGAATGAAAAGAATCTTGTTATCTTGCTAAAGTGAAAAGATATTGAAAATATTTACCATTTTATTTTGCCTTAAACGTTTGCTTCCATTACATTTTTCACGTAAGCCCCAGTGCCGTAAAAGCATGTCACAGTTTGTTCAAACGGGTTTGCAATAATTGAAAGCTCACAAGAAACCGTTTCTGACGGAGAATTTTTGTTTTTATTTTGGTACGCGATAAATCGGAAATTCTGACACAAAAACGGCGATATTGTTATCGGTGACGGGAAAACATTTACCATGACGAGTGCTAAAATCGATTTGAAAGAAATTAATATATGAAACTTCAAAGACAGCAAATGTCTTACATTGAACATTACGTTTGAATAGCGTCATATTTTGACAATAAATTCCACTAAAAAGTTTTACTCTTTAGATACAATCCTTTACGTCTGTTAAAACAATACAAAAACTCTCGGTTATAAAAGTTCTAGTCCACTATAAATAAATCAAATCTTACAACACAATATGAATGAACACTGAAATCTTCTGTTCTTAATTTTTTTTTAATTTAAAATATCAACTTACGGTGCTTCATTGAGCTTCAATATCAAATTTGAACGATTTAGATTATTTAAGACATCGACTGAGGGTGCTTGATGGAATTTCAATATCAAATTTGGATTATTGAGATTTTGTACACTTCCATGTATTTTGTCACTAACGACCCGGGTTTCGTCTTTCGGCATCTTCGGGCATTCGAGCACACGAATGCCTGAAGATGCCGAAAGGCGAAACCCGGGTCGCTAGTGACAAAATACATGGAAGTGTACAAAATCTCAATAATCCAAATTTGATTTAGATTATGTTGCTTAGACTAATATTGGCAGATCTTTACTATAATAATATTCTACAAACATTATCTGTAATAATCTACAATATTATCATAACATTATATTAAACAGTGGTTGAATGCACTAGATGGAGCCATGTGACACTGGGATGTAATTTTGTTGCATCGCTCTCACGGAAGGTATCATTGTTTATATATATCGTCACCTTGGGTATACAAGGTTCTATCTGCAAAAACTAAAACTGTTAGGAGAAGCAATTTAATATTTCTGATATTGTAACTTTCTGAATGAATACAGAATGATATCCTTCACGCGGTATTCCTAATTATATATACAGATGGAACCTTGATGCACTGTAAAATTTGTGTGTTTTTCAGATAGAACATTTTTCTAATTTGAATTTTGATGGATTTACGGACAATTATAAGGTATTTTAAATGCAGATAGAACCGTATTTTAAATGCAGATAGAACCGTATTTTAAACGCTAAATAAAACTGAATTAAAAAGTGATTTTGTGAAAAAACAGCAGATGGAACCATGTTTACCCAATGCGAAAATATGTCTAGTAATAATTTTACTATTGTTAACCAAATTTTTTCAATTTTTATGTGAGGACTTTTTTTGTACAAAGTAAACACATTTAACACCTTTTAACATAAATACGTATGGTACATAGATACCATGTTAGTAAATATAAATTAATATTTTGTCTGTCTTGATGTGACATAATATTGTGAGGCTTAAAAAATGTGTTTTTTTCTTCCGTTGATAAACTGCACGGTTAAACTCGTTTACGGCTACTTTGCTAAAAGCAAAAGCACGTTTTAGCAAAGTATTCGAATGTGGAACGGGAGACAAGGGCTTATTTAGGAGTTTTGAACGCTCAACGAAGGCACTCCACGTTTTGGTGAGATTGGAGCTAACACGAGTTGGACTATGTCCTTAACGCTGCACTTTTAAATGTTCTGGTCTGCAGAACGGTTTGCACACTGCAATAGAGACAAAGTGGTCCAGGAAAAGCGTTCGATACTTTCGTTTGATGGCCTTTTGTATTCGAACTCGATAATATATACCATTACTTTTTAATTTAAACATCTGAACAACGAAAGCCGAATGAATTTGTCGGAAACGTTTGAATAATATACATTTTATAACAGATTTCGACCAATCGTGAATAAAGTGTACGAAAAACTTGTTTATTAATATATCATTTTAATTGAATTCAAAAATATGCTGGTTTGTACCAGTTTTAATGACCAGTTACAAACTGACGATGAAATCAGTTCGAGTCCATTCGTGTTCTCGAATGCCTGAAGATGCCGAAAGGTGAAACCCGGGACGTTTGTGACAAAATACATGGAAGTGTACAAAATCTCAATAATCCAAATTTGATATTGAAATTCAATCAAGCACCCTCAGTCGATGTCTTAAATTATTAAATTAAATCTATTAATGTTGAATAAATTTCATCTTAAGACATCAGTTCATTTTTATGCAGTACAAAACCACACATAAATGCAATGGCAAACCATAAAAATACAAAAACCCCCTGAACTGGCTCAAAGTTACGCAGATTGACTGTAATAACAAAAAATAGTCACTTAAAGATATATGTCAGGGTATAGTAACGAAGTCTTAAAGAATTATATTTACTTAATTATTCCAAAAGGCGCGTATAAATAATATTGAAATTAAAAAGTGACGAGAAGCCATTCTTGTTTGATAATAACAATTGTCATTTGTTTTCGTTTACAAGCTCAAATATCAAAGAACAATGCGCGAAACCGCCACAACGGAGGGTAGAAACTTAACAGGCCAACTGGGAAATCGAAAGCTCACTAAACTCCTCTTGCGTGAGTTTTGTGTGCCGAGAACGAGCTTTTAATGCTGCAAGGATATTCCTTAATGCAATAAAATAAACAACAGTCAACGTGATTGACCCCTTGAGGGCGTTTGTTTGTATCAGAGATGCTCATTGTGTTAACATGTCGAGTTTCCTTCGAGACGATCAAAATCAAGCATCTAAATTAATTATTATACATTAAAATTTTCGGCTTTGTTACGTAGAGAATAATATGATCCCTAACGACGAAATACATTAAAATAATATTCTATAGAGAGCATTAGACATTAAATTTTGATTATGTATTGAATACTAATGACTTCCTATCCCTTGCTCCTTTCACTACTTGGTATACGACTTTCGTTTTTTTTCTAAACATATCCATTGTTAGACGTAGCTGTTTAAATATTCAGGTATTTCAACAAGTACTTTTGAATCGTTGAATAGAAAAGAGTATTAAAGAATATTTTCAGCTATTAGGCTTACATCTTCCTTTTCAAGTAGTGATGTGGTTAGAAAAGTCAGTGACGGTCAGTGTTTTATGTTTATGTCATCATGTTCTTTGTTGGCTTTGTGGCGAAGTGGTTAACACCCTTAGATACGGTTACGGATGTCGCGGGTTCAAGTCCCAGTACACACAGTTTTATAAATTGATTTCTCAATCGATTTGTGAATTTCTGTTGTTATGCATGAATTTTTGTGATGTCTAAAATTCCATCCCATCTATTTGATCTTAAAAACGAGGCGTGTAGCGAGGGCAATTAGCTAACCACTAGTACTGTCCTAGTCTTAATATTCTATCCCTTTTCTCTTCAAAAAATAATGGTTAAGCAACTGAGTAACAAGCAGTTCTCGTAGAAAATTTATTTTGAGATATTTCGATAAGCAGGCTATATACTTCACATTAGAAGTGAACATGGTAAAAAAATGTTATGAAAAACAATAAATGGTCATTAATATTCTTGCAAAGGAGATGATGATCTAAAGTTTTAATTTGTTTTCAACTGTGGAGTTGACAAACAACAAGCTCTTTTAAAAACAGAGAAGGATTCCATATGTTCAAAATTTTTAGCAGATATAATTACAATATCGATCGTGAAAAGAAAAAACGACATAACCAACACAAAAAAAAATTGTATATAACTCACAAAAAACGTGCTAATACACTATGTTTACGTATAAATATATAATATATCGACTATAGAAAGGCAAAAAGACCTATCCCTCCGTCTTTTTAAAATATTTTTTTTTTCGATAATCACAATGTATACCATTTAATACACGTTTTTTTTAGCTGTACACAAATTTTTATGTATATGGGTTACGTCCTTTTCCCTTTACATAATCGATATGTATTTATTGACGAAACAATGAAGCATACCGATTGTTTTTTATAGTTATCGTTTCTTTTGTACTATTTCACTTTAATCATTGAAGTACTGTCACGATTCTTCAGTTAAACAAATAAACAAAATGTCTCATCTGTAGCAGTTTCAACTTATTAAAAGGAAATTTACTAAGCTTTTAAATTAATTTAAGCATGTTGCTATATCCGTTACCATTGGTACCAAAATAGTAAGCATATAATGGAAAAATACTATAAACTGAAGCCTCATTTAACAAATTCAACTCTTGTTCTGTTATAACGTAAAAATACATTGTAGAAAACATATGAATAAAGTTGATATAAAATTGTTGTAGCATGAATTACTTCTTCAGTAGAGTTCGACCCTAAAGTTTTATTCCCAAGAGTATGTAGCTTTAAGAACTTCTCTCAAGAAAAAATCAGGATCCTACAAGTCGATACCCTCGGATTTTTACCAGGTGACAAATTCAGCTGCTTTGAAGCCTGACAACTTGATAGATTTCAAAATTACATTTCAGTTGTATGAACTTTTATCTTGATAAATTGAAAATTTTCCGTACTTGAGCGACAGCTTTAAATCGGCATCGAATCGATTTATAGCAATACCAGAGATTTATCGTAGGGGTTTTTTTCATGCTACAAACTCACCTGGAAATTATAAATTATATTAGAAAAGTTTTAACTATTGAAATTAAATATATTGATAAATATAATTCAATGGCGGTCCTGTTGCTGAGCTGTTAACGCCGTTGGAGTTTCGAGCATTTCGGTTGCGGTGGACACCGGTTTGAATCCACATTCAAAGATGAACTTGTATTCAAATGTATGAATGTTTACATTCCTTCGAATCATTTGACACACCCTGGTTTTGTTAAGTATTAATGTCATTAGTGTCCAGAACTGAAATCACCCAACGACAACAGCAATAATTCGCAGAAACGGCCCAAAACTTGTTACCATACCGTCAATAGCCGCCGGCTACGGCCGCTGGACGAGTCCATTTTTACGGAAAGGGGTAGCTCCGACGGTGCAGGGAGTTTTTTTTAATTGTTTATGTGGACAGTCGATTACGATCCACCGAGCCGGGCGAGTTGCGGCGGAGGTAACGATGCGAGTTGTTTGTGTGTTGATTTGCGATGGACTTAATTTTAAGTCGTTTGTCGTGCCATTTGTATTATAACTTAAAGTAAATTCAGTTGCTAAGTAAATGTAAATGTAGAATCATTTTTATGTGTTAGGATTATTTATATATTTGTGTAATGTAAACCACTGCATCTTGGATGGAAAAATAAATAAGTTTTAAACTGGATTTGAAATGGTGTTTGTCTGAGATCACAGCCCTTCCAGGACTCCGGATAACCAGCCACTCGCCTCTCTTCGATCCGGGGTCTTCTCACATTCTGATTCAAAAAAGGGGGCCTAGGCCCTAGGGTGAGCGTTGGCTAACAACCTAAATACTTTCTCATAAAAACCCTTAATTGGTCCTCAATTTTTGTTGAATGTCCATTCAATATTTAATCAAAAATTGTACAGTTTTTTTATTTTAAATTATTAATCTCAAATAATTTCTTCAAAATGTCATTAATTTTAATTACTTTGTGGATTGAATTTGATCACCATTTTTATTTATCCCTTAATTATAGAAATCAAAAGTAAAATATTCTTTTTTTAATTTTATATTATTAAATTTAAGCATGACAAGTAAAACCGATTGATTTTGACGAAGACCATTCAAACTCATTGATGACAATTGTTTTATGATGAAAAAAAAGTAGACGATAACAAACCTCGTGACCTCTTCGTTAAGCGCAACTAGAAGCACAAGAGGGCGGAAACTTGTCCTTTCCGTTTCCATTTCTAAACAATTTCCTGCGAAATATATCGTGACAATACATTACGGCAATTACTCTCAGTTCATATTTATTGTACCCTTTCAAGAGCAATTCAGTTTCACATTGTGAGATTTGTACAAGGAATCTTCTTTAATATCTTTTGTAACGGCTCGAGCATGTAACAAATATTCTACAATAACCAAACAGTGCTGTTAATGACGATGTATTGTTGTTTACTTAATTTTTCTACCAACATCTTTTTAGCTTTATATCGGCATACAAACTAATTTGTGATGTACGAATAGAAATTAAAACAAATAAGTCTGAATCAATTCGTAAATGACTATATCAAAGCCAATACAGTGAACATAGTCCATGTTTTATCCAAACAAATCAATAGCTTGTTGTATCTAAATTTAAATCTTAAAAGTGTATCTAGAGAGTGAAATCCCGTTTGATTGCTTTTATGAGCCCCAAACAAAATGACGAATGTGGTAAAACGATGAATGTTTGGTGTTGTAATAAATGATTCTTGGGCGGCACAATAAAACAAACTATACATCCGGGAAAACAGTGAAAATACAAATTGTTAGCGTGTTATAGCGATAACGGTGGTGAAAGCGTATTCAAAATAAAAAAAAATAAATGCAACGTCAGGTAAACTGATGTGTTTTCTTGGCTCATGTATGTATTTGAGATATAGACCATTGACACAAGTGTAATTGAATTAGTATAGTGTAATGTGGAATGTATAAGTGCATTATGAGAATAAAAAGCATATATATATATATATATATATAGCGTTTCAATATCAATTCGCTGGGTAGAAGCAATAGCCAGAAGAATAAATTGATAAATTCAGTAACAAAGAGACAAGAGAGACACAACGATATAAAATAAGACCGTTGTATCTTTGAAGAACTTAACATACCGACAAACAAAAATAATTAGCGAAGCTTTCACGGAAAAAGGGATCAAAAATGTGTGATGAATAAATTCTTTAACTATAAAGAATTGTTTTTTTAACAAGGCAGGCGTTCAGTGGGAATCAACTTTGCGAATAAATATACTTTTTAATTTTCCTCCGGTTCTGTGAAATACGTTATTTTTACTCGGTAGTGATATTACTAAAATACAACAGTCATGTCAATTTTACAGAATCCACAATCTTGGATACGTATTCCTACAACAATAGAAAAGCATGGTCGAATATTATTTACTAGAAGTTATCAAGTGATCAGTGTACCACCTGTCAACATTCTTGTATGTGACCTAGTTGTGAAGCTAAAATTATTTTGATTAAACTAACATGTAAACTTTATTAGTTATATGAAACCAATTATTTACATATAGTTGATTTGGCAATACATTATAATACAAAATACTTTTAAAAATCTCTGGTAATGCCTCCACAGTAAATATATTTTTTACTGGCTCGCACTTTTACACTCAGAATTATAAAACTATGTAAGTAAGTAAACTGCATAACAATTATAACACTACCTATTTCAAGAAAAAAATGTTTTTATGTGTGATGGTTTTATACTTCCAATATAAATGCGTTAAAGACAAGCAAATGTAAATTGGAATTATAGAGATTTGAGATAGAACAAATGTGAGCTGTTTATTACACCTCTATGCTTTGAAATTGTGTTGAGGTTTTTTAATTTGCTTTTAGTTTAATTATTACATTTAGTCTTGCAACAAGAATTTAATCAAGGCGATGTTTAAATACTTTTCTAAATAATAGAATACCAGTGCATTAATATAAATAGACATGCTAAAGCTGAGCGTCAAATCCCACGTTTTACATTATTCCGTAATATTAAATAATTGCAGTTTCTTGAAATAGAATCTCCAACAGGCATCTAAAATGACGGAAATATTTTCAACAGACATCGTGGAAAATTCTAGAAAACCGACGCTCAATTAAAATGGCGCCGGGGGACTCTCCCGTCGTTTCCTTTTGCTCGAAGCGTTTTTTCGTCAGTAATATTTGGTTAGTTACTTTCCATACAAAGCTGGATAATTACAACCCAGAAACTCGTTTTCTCTTACACTCTGAATGTACGTAGATATTATATTTGTAACCCATACTAAGTTAAAATATATTTTCGTGCTAGAAATTACATTTACAATTTTCGGGATGTTCTTAGTACCTCAATATTTGATAGCTGTTTTATATTTAATGTTTGCGGATGGTTTTAATAAAACAATTGGTATTTTCAATAAAATAAAAAAGGGCCTTTGATTTGGTGTTGAGACATTTTTAATTCTATCCTTTATCTTAGTTGTGTTCGATAATGTCTATCTTTTAATAAATTGTGTAATTTCTTTTACTAAGGGTACTGGTTTTTCATGAGAGCAAAGCAATTGTCGGGTGAAAGGAAACCATAGAGGCATCGCGTGGTGGCCACAAGCCCTACATATAGACTGGAAATGGTGAAAAAGTATTTCTTCATGCTTCTCAAAGAGTTAAAACATGTGCCATGCCCTAAATTGGTCGTGGAGCATATGGACTTGAACCCGAGACATCTGTAGCCGTAGCCGACTACGTTAATCACTGCATCACGGAGCCGAAAAACTACAACAAATATTTTTAACTAGGAATCATAAGATAAACACGATGACTGTTAATAACTGGACTAGCTACATGGGGATATTTTAAAAATGCTAAGCAAATCATACAAATATATTAAATGGGGAAAATATTTAGTTTATCTGGAAAACCGTTTGAAATAAATAACATTTTAAAAAATAAAACACAATTCATTTGTATTACTTCCACATATTTATAATGATAAGGACCGGTTTCGCTCATCACGAGCATTATCGACTGATGATAATGCTCGTGATGAGCGAAACCGGTCCTGATGATAATAAATATGTGGAAGTAGTACAAAAGAATTGTGTTTTATTTTTTAAAATATAATGTCTTTCCACCAAGAATTGACAGTTAACACCTTAAAAGTAATAAATAACAGTTTATAATTCATGGCAGCTATTATTGGTATTTTCACGGTACTATTTAATATTGAAAGTTTTTTCATATGGTTTCTCATTAATTGTATAGAGGGTAAAATACGAAATATGTAAAAGTAAAAAGTTATACTTACAAATAAGGTAGCGTAGCGTTACTTTGATCATTTTGATCACATATGTGGCGGCTAGTTTACCTCAATGTAAGTAGAGCTTGGTGTGGCAAAGCTCGACGTCGCCGGGACGTCGGGACGCCCTTCACGCAAGTGTCGTCGCAAACTCGCATCCGGATACTTCCCACTCATACCTTATTCAGGAAGTCAACCTGCGGTGCTGTTGCGAGAGCGTCGTGGATTAAGACTCGGAAGGAAAGTCAACCAAGACGTCCGGAGCGATTTTCAAGAGTGCAAAGAGCACCTTTGAGCTACGAAAAATGTTTGGCCTTAGTAGGAATATACCGTTTGTGAATATTTTTACTACCTTGAAAAAGATGAACATAGCAACTAAAATAAAGGTAACAGAGCATAAATTCTTTCAGCACATGGCACGTCAGATATATTATTACAACAGTTAAATGTACTTACTTTGTTTAGTATCGTAACGAAACTGTCATCTTTTATCTTTCTATTAGTATTTGGAAATAAGTTGTTGGGATATTTTTTAAAGTTTCTTTTGGAGAACTATGGAATATTTAGTGACAATCAACTTAAACCGTAAGTTGGCAGTAATAAATAATGGGATAAAATCAATTTATATGACGCCTTAGAATGACTAAAAATTATCTGCAATATGCAGAGTATTTTAAGAATATTAATTCGCAGTTAAAAAAGAGTACCTGAAAAACAATTAAATTATCTTGATGTTTCTTTGGTGATACATTTCACTTTTAAAATTTATTTTCACATTGGAAACTAAAAAAATCCACCTGTTCATCTGGCTGTTATATCTGCACAGATGAAGGTTTCTTCATGTGGTTTCCTTATTACTCAAACCCTAGACATACACACAATCTTGAAATAAAAGCTATTTATTTATTTAATTTGACTGCTTTAAACTTCCTATTCATTTTAAAAATAAGGACGTACTTCTAAAAGGCTTCATAAAAAATAACGGCTTATAAAAAGGGAAAATATCATTTTAAATTGTTGCGGAAGTTTAACAAAACAAAATATATTATTCGCTGTATTTTTATTCACTCAATTTCACATTACAAGCTTTTGTAAAATTTTGAAAAAAGGTAATGTTTTTATCTTATAGTGATGCGTATTATAAAGTTTGACCCGTGGACGAGCAGTCAACGTCGTTGGCATCGGTAACGATGCGGTGCTCACGGGTTTGAATCCCTGAACTGAATCTGGATTTCTGCCAAAAGGCATGTATGACTGTAATGTTTAAAATTCTCTCCCACTCAACCGATTCAAAAAATGGGGCGTAGCAAGAGCGATTAGTTAATCACTATTTCTGCCCTAGTCGTATCTTTCTATCCTTGCTCTCTTTGAAAAAGAAAAGTTGAGCAACTGGGTAACAAGTCGTTCTACATAGCAACATCGGCCAAGTATTAAAAACATATCGTCAAATCGAATTGGAAATACTGATTACTTTTTACACAAGCTTAGCTGTTAATTACTTTGAATGGATGAAAAATGTTTTGAATAAATCGTATTATTAGAAAGAGTATCATTTACAGATAAGACATTAAGTATGATTTACATAACGTGCCAAATATCTCAAAAATATGCATAGTAAATAGGTGGTATTCTTCTGCATGGAAAAAAATGATTTTTTTTTTGAATAAGACGATCAGAGCGTTTTTTTCTATAGACGCTTCAAAGCGGAAACTTGATAATGTGAGCTCGCCAGAAATGAAAACGATGTTACTCGCGTGAAGGATTTTCTGAAAGGTTTTATTTCAATAAATCTGTATTTTCCCATTTCCATAACGCAAAAAACTGGTGACACGTGATGTTAAGTAACCTATAAATCATTTTATTCCCGAAAACACAGCATGATTTTTTATCAGTGGAAAGTATTTAAAATTGAAATACATCTGAAAAACGAGCAAAAATGATCTTCGTGAAAACGGTTATGACATGCTAAGCTCGTTTTTGAGATTGGAGAAAATTGTAAATCCCAATTTTGACCTAATTATTTTATAAAATCTTTGTACTTATTTCCTATTAGAATTAAAAAGATGGTATTCTTTACGATCCTTAATAAGTTTTGGGAGGGTTGGGAGAAGAGGTGTCATCAGTTTAAAAATAGTAATTATTTTCGTTAATTACAAAATATGAAAATATTATGAAAATACTTCTGTTTCTTAAATATATTTATACAATGGTCAGAAAAAAACAAAGAGTTTATTCAGTTCAAATAGTATGTTAATACTCACTAAATTTTTTTTTTTTAAATTATCAACGCAATCACTAATATGTTAATACATTTAACTATTTAACTAATTTCCTATAATGCTTAAATAGGTTAATATTATTTAAAGTTTTTTGTCATTATAAATCGCTTCTATCTGTGTCTGCGGTCATTTTAATTGGAACAAAAATTGTATATTTCATTAAATTACATATGCGACATTTGCACTTTACATACAGTGCACTAAAATTTAAAAAAAATATTTTTATTGCCAGTAATATTCCACATTTAATTTGCTTTCCATTAATGACAAATAATAGCATCCAACCAAATGTTTGAAAATGCGAAAACTTCATGAATGGGATAAAGCATGATTTTTTTTAAGCTTGAGTAACATCCCAATGTGGAGCATAAAACCTCCCAGTGGAAGTATATATGCAGAATTTTTTTTGAATTTGAGCAAGTCTCTTTTCCAAAGAGGGGTTGAATTGGATAGAGCTTGGATAGGACTGGGACAGCACAAATAGTTAATTCATCTCTTTCACTACGCTACCTTTTTACGATTGGATAGGTGAGAAAAAATTTTGGACATCACAAATATCCATGCCCTCGAACAGAAATCCATAAATCAATTGAAACATCAATTTATGAAACTGCTCGTTACTCAGCTGCTCAACGTCTCCTTTTCTCGAGAGTAGGGATAGAAGGATAGGGCTAGGACATGACTAGTAGTTAGGTATCGCTCTCGCTACATCCCGTTTTTTAAGGATCGGATGGGTGGAAAAGAATTCTAGACATAACAAACATTCGTGCCTACGAACAGAAATCTATAAATTAATTATTTATGAAACTGTTTGTACCGGGACATGAACTCGAGGCACTCGAAGCCAACGACGTTAACCAATGCACCACGGACCCGATACCAACAAGTTTACCAAATAACTATTAATAAAAATCAACAATTTGTTATGCTTTCTCTATTAACTATTGGAAAAACTTTAGTACAAATATTTTATTCGGTGTTTTTCATCTTTATGTAGCTTATTAAAACAAATTTACACATTTTAGTTTGAAAAATTCCACAATCAGACAATACACAAGCACTTCCAATATCCGCAAATTAGACACATTCCTTCATCACGGAAACATGTAGTTTCACAACCCTGTATCTCTATGTCAACCGGATATATCAGAATTTATCTCGCGTGGTGATCGGCATGTGGCACCCGATACTCGCAACACGCACCCCTATCTGTTCTTTGTCAAGGGTAGATTTGTGTTCGCATCGAATGCGAAATCACAGATTTTCAATATAGGACGTAGATGCATTTAGAAATGCAATATGTACTCGAAATGTGAATTGCTTTGTTCTTTGATGCAGACATATCAAACTCGTACATTCATTACAATACTGAATTTATATTGTGTGTACGATGTACGTAATAAAATATGTTTACTATGCAAGTACCACATTCATATCATCATCAGCTATTGTTCACGCATTTCCAATATAATCAATCTACTCACACACCCTCTGAATACGTATTGATCATAATATTCGCTGACAATATTGATCATTGATCATAATGCGAAGAATACGAATTTCTTATTGATAATCTCAACAGAAGATGCTTAACGAGAACCGGCATTCATAAGGATAGGACAAGCTAATGTTATAAGTTAGCTATTTGACTTTAATAATAATAAGACTTTAATATACCCCACATTTTGGGAAGTGGAAGAGGTATAACCATCATATCGATGGTGTTTTGGCCAATTGATGTAACCCTAAAAAAATTCGAAAATTAGGTAATGATTGAATCTCATTTTAACACTTTCATACTCATGGTGTAAAAATGCGTTACTTCGGTCTTTAAACCTTTAAATTATCTGTGAAATGGGTTATACGAAAAATTGGAAATTTTGCTATTTATAAATAAAGTAGTAATTAAAAATTAAAAATGCATTATAGTTGACGTCTTAATTGTATAATTAATTATAATTTGAAAACCTTGTCAATTTTACCATCGAAAAAGACAACATTATAGCATAGTGTAGTAACAATTTTTATAGTATAGTAACGATCCAAAATGCATGACCGGACCGTATGCAACCGTTTTGTTTCATACGGCAGTGAAACACGACTCGAGCTTGTTCTGCTATGCAGAATTTCAATTCTTTTGTCTTTCGATAATTTCGCATAGTTTGATATGTATTTCAGGTTTTATACACAAATTATGACATAAAATAATTACTTAATCCTACATAAAACCATTTTTCACTTTTTGAAATGGTCGTTTCTCTTTTAATGCGTTTACATGAAAAAACCCACACGGGAATGCAATGCGACTGCATGAGATCCGAAGGGATTTTTTCAGCATCAATACTGGAAGGATAATAATAACAAGACTTTAATATGCCCTACATTTTGGGAAGTGGAAGAGGTGTAACCATCAAATCGATGGTTTTTTGGCCAATTGATGTAACCTTAAAAAATCGAAAAAGAGTAAATGATTGGATCTCATTTTAAATACGACAGAACAGGTTTCGGCCAAATGATGTAAATTAAAATAATAAATTGAGCACTTTTTGAAAGGGAAACATCATTTTATATTGGTTTTTGGTTTCAAAATGCTGACCCTGCCACTTGATGTAAGCCAGTATTATATCGACACTTCTTATAATCATGAGAATTTACAGGAATGCATTTCAAAGATTCATAACGCAACTCACCATTTAATGTTTTCGGTAAAAACAGTTTTTAACTGAACAATTCTAATTTTGAAGGTTACATCATTTGACCGAACCCCTTCGATATACATTTTTTATCGCAAGCTTTTTGACACGGAATCGTATATCGATTTAAAAATCATGAATTTGCTTCACATGTTTAACAATTCGTCGAAACATCAATATTAACTGGTGGGTTACAACGTATTGCTGTTTGTTGAACAATATGTTATATGAAAAAAAAAGAATCAGAATCATCTACTCAGAAGCTTCAAAAAGAAAATTAAAAGAAATTTTTTTGTAAAGACAGAAATACATATAAAAATGGTGACTGAAATAAAAATGCGTCGAAATTTTTGACGTTAAAACGACATGCCTTTTATTTTTTCATCAAATGAATATTAAGAAAAAAGCACGGGAATATAAAAGTTGACGCGTGTTCATGACAGTTTGAAGTTTGCTCCTCCAAGATGTCTGCTCCAGCTGGCATGGCAATAGCAATGCATCGGGAGCCCCTTCTCATGGGCAAAGGAATTCAATGTTGTGTGTTTAATGTACCGAATACACGTCGACATTTTTATGTGAGAACACACGGAAAAGGAACAAAATCAACAATCGCTTTCAATATTTATGAATTCAAATTGTGTCTCAAAAAAGGTATGAAAAAGGAAAAATGCTACGTTCGAATGATTCTGTGATTTAGATTTTTGGAAGTAATAAATAGAATTTTTATGATATTTTCATATTTTATTTTATATTCCTTTTCCTTTTCGTAAAAAACAATTTTAGTAATGGTTAGATAATTTAATTAAAACATTCATTTTAATTTAAGAATAACAAAATAATTTTAATTTCGTTTTGTGAATAACACGTGTTTTTATAAAAGCAAATTTGAAAATTTCATTTAAAAATTTATCAAACAAATTATTTTGTTTATTATTTAATACACATTATTATACTTGCTTGTATTTACATCTGTAAACATACTATTTTCACTGAAATATCTTAATAAATAATTCGCTTATATTAAATGATAGTTTTGAAATAATATTAGTATAATTATATTAAATGAATGATTTATTTACTTAACCATAATCTGTATCTGACCAAAAATAAGCTTTTCCAACCACATCCGCTTCCAATGTCAAGCATATAAACTAATTTGGATTATTGAGATTTTGTACACATGTATTTTGTCACCAACGACCCGGGTTTCGCCTTTCGGCATCTTAAGGCATTCGAGCACACGAATGGACTCGAACTGACATAACTGTCAAAATACATGGAAGTGTACAAAATCTCAATAATCCAAATTTGATATTGAAATTCCATCAAGCACCCTCAGTCGATGTCTTAAATTATATAAACTAATAGTGAAGCATATCAACAAAGAGCATCTTTAGAGAATTGATCATTATTCAGTCCACCAGTCTCACTTTTTTAGAGATCGCTGTATGATTTAAATATGAACATTTAAAATTAATATTATTTTTTATAAAAAAACCATTTAAGTATTAGACATTTTCAGTCAATTATAGTTAGACTAGAAAAACCTTTAATACAATAAATGAAATTTTTTTTTCACATTATTTTAGTGGCAACATATTTATTTATTATTAATTGTAAATAGCTGACATCAAGGCGCCATGTATTTAACAAATGTTAACTGTGCATGAAAAAAAATTATTAAAATATTGCACGATACGAATCTACACATTAAAAAGTTCATTATGAAAGTCAGACGTATATTCATTGTTTATTGCTTACTATTCCATTGTGTTGTAGAAACCCTATTTACTTCGATTGGTTAGCATCACATACAAATATGCAACATCATGGCATCGCTACACTTTCCATCGACAAGACAGTTCAGACGTATTGCTTCCTTAACTCAATTTAGCGGAAAAACCTTTTCAATTTTCAAACTGCTCGCAACTATCGACGTTTTCTTTGAAAAACTTGAAATGGAGTTAGTGATGTAGCGCTCCACTCAGACTTATCTATATTCATAGTAGGTAGCGGTACTTTGATGTATCAATAAACAACCCACCTGCAAACGCCAAGCAGCCCATATCGTGTCCCAGGTGACAGTACGACATCTGGTATGGAGTTATGCGCAGTGCTACTTTTAGGACCTGCTATGTAAATACACATTATGTTGAAGATTTCCCAGCGCACCTTTCAAAAAGTAATTCGCTGGCATGTGTATTCGTATTGTTTCTTGCGACAATTCAAAGTGTTTGTAGAAATATCATTTTATAACTGTCAAATGTATTTTATATTACTAGGTGATATCCTTAAAACTCCAAATTAACACAACAAACAGTCGCATGGAAATAGTCACAATAAGTAAGTAATATATTTTTAATTTCTAATTGAAACCTAATTTTCTATGATATAGATTGTGCATTTTTAACATACACATTCTTCTGTACGAAGGTAGATATGTTTAACAAGAATATTTTTTTTTTACGATCCTAAACAGATATACAATATTCTTCAGTACAAGTTTTCATAATTCTATAGTGCAGAGTACAGAGTTTTCCAAGCTTGTTTGCTTCATTGCTTCATTCACCAATGTTCAGAATATAGTTCCCTTCCTCCCAAGATAACCAAACTCTAACTAAAAAGGCGTTTTCCAAATATGCATATACGTAATGTTGTAATTTCTTAATAATCGGTAGTGATCCTCCTCAACCCCTCTGGAACTCGAAAATTTACCCGTAGGGGAAAATTCCCTCCTGGTTGGGAGCCTTTACTATACTAGATAAAAAATTATAATTTGAGAAAACTAAATAAACTTACCTACTAAATTTGAATTCAGTTAACTTTATAAGCATAACAATCTGATATTGATATGAAAGGTTGGCTGAAATTTTAAAACTAGAGACGCGTTCTAAAAAAATTGAAAAGAAAACCGATTTTCAAGAATTTAAATAAATAAAATATTTAACATTTTGCCTCGCTTAAAAAAGTCCCCTTAAGATGCCATTCAAGCACTAATGGATGTATAATATCTTTGTTCACATTTTCAAAATCTTTAAAAATTCTTATATCTATCAGCCAAACCCCAAAATTGAAAAACTATTTTATCATATGTATTAGGTTGGTGCATAAGTAATGTCGTATTTTTTTAAGAAATCAAAAGTTAATATTTTCAAAAAAACTTTATTAAGTCAATTAGTTACACGATTCCCATTATTGCTAATGACTGTCTCGCATCGTTCTGTCAACTTTTTAATCCCATTAGAGTAAAACTTTCGGGTTTCGATGCAAAGAACGTGTCTAGTGCTGTTTTCACCTCATGTTTTGTATTAAAGTTTTTTTCATTTAAATAATTTAGTAGAGAAAAAACAAGTGAAAATGAGGCCACGCATTTAGTGATGAAAGACGAAACCCTTGCAATTGATTAGTTGAGGTCGTTTTTTTACGAGTTTCGAGTTTAACTTTTGCAGCTGCTACAATATCTCTCAGCATTAATTGTTTGTTTAGGTTGCAATAACTTGTAATAAATAATGGCCCTTTATATCCTACCAAACACAATCTTCATCAGTTGTTGATAAATTTTCAGATCTGAATTTAGCAAATCATCTTTGACTGTTTCGAACATCGATGGCACCTCTGTGTACACATCACATATGTTTTTGGTTGCCTATTGCATCACGGCCTTTATTAAATTATGAAGAAACCTATGGAAAAAATTATGGAAGAAATCCTCCTTTATATAATACAAAGGCAATATTAAGCACAGATGTTAACACAGTTGCTTAAAAATAATATTTCATTGTGTATGTAAAAATACGACGGTACTTATGCATCAACCTAATATATTGCATTTCTATGTCTGCATTCTATACCTACATACTGAATTGCAACTAGTTATTATTAACAACTTCTGTTAAGATGCATTGAGAGGAGTCCACTTCCTCCATATTTGAAGCAGATATAATATAAAAAATACAATATAGGTATTATACTTTCAATAAACTGTTTTGATTACCCAGATTTTGAACCGACCGCAAACTTGCGTTAAGTGAACTTCGGAAGCAAACCACTTTTAAAATTTAAAATAAAGTTCGGCTGGGAAGATCTAAGTAGGCATTTCGGTGGTTTTTTGGTTTGCCGAACATTTTGATTTCTCGCCTTGCGCTTGGCACGGCGCCCACGATGTAATTGATTCACTTTGATTTATAAATACCTATGTTTGTATGGTAGTCATTCCCTTAAACTTTTTGTCATTCATGGACAGCATATTCTAATATTAATAATAAATAATATTTACTGAATTGTCTTCATAATTTAATTTAAGATATCGACTGAGGGTACAATGGAATTTCAATATCAAATTTGAATTGCTGAGATTTTGTACATTTCCGTGTATTTCGCCACTAACGACCCGGGCTTCTCCTTTCGACATCTTCAGGCATTCAAGCACACGAATGAACTTGAACTAGCTGTTCAACTACAAAATCTCAACAATTCAAATTCAAATTTCCGCTCATGAAACATTAGTTAATTAATAATTTTGTGTTATGATTAACGCTTTGGCTTTTCGTTTTGTGGTACCAAGGTACCGGCAAATTCTTTTGTTTGCAGATACGGGACTATACGTAGGAAGTGTCGATATAATAGTGGCTTACATCAAGTGGTCAGAATTTTTAAACCTGAAACCAACGTAAAATGATGTTTCACTTCCATAAAGTGGTCAATCGATTTTTCTAATTTACATAATTTTGCTGAGACGTGCTCTGTCGTATGAGATCCAATCATTCACTCATTTTCGTATTTTTTGTGGCTTACATCAATTGACCAAAAGACAGTCAAATTATGCTGATATATCTGTAAACTGAAAGCCACTACTAATCCATAGAGCACTTATGCTTGTTTAGAAGGAAGATGTCCATTCATTGTTAAATTTATATGAAATGAAGTAATGAAACAAAACGATAACATAACAAAAAAGGATTCTTTTGCCGTAATATATGCTGTAAAACGAACGTCATGTTACATTGTATTGTTTTCATTTATGACTTTTAGCTTTCATTGCACACTATACACATCCTCATGAAAAATTGCAGTTTCCTATTACATTTAAAATGCGGTTTTTGTTCAAAACTTCTCACCCAGCGACAAATGGAAGTTTTTGTTATTGTCCTGTTCCATGATAAACGTTTCCCCTTTCTCCCGATTTTGACTCACCTTTGCGTTTTGTACGACCCTATGAGCTTTTTAAATTTTTATTTTGCAATTAATATTTTTTACAACCTTTGGTCTACGGAAGTTAAAATGTTTGTGTAACAACTTTGGCGTAATATTAATAAATGTAATTAGGTACTGTTAATCAGCTTGATGAAATAGTACAGTGCTAACACTTTATAGAAGCCTGAATATTCTCAAAAAATTAATAATGTCAATACATTAATAAATTTTTAGCTATACATAATAATAAAAAAATACCTGTTAATGACAAATAGTATTTTATCTATTTTTAGTATGTGGAACTAGTATTTTGAAAAGCACTGACCAAATAATATTACTGACATAAATATGCTTTATTGTTAGTATTGATTGTCAAATATAATTTTGCAAACACTTAAATTATGCCGCCTAAAAATTAAGAAAGTAATTTAAATTTAACAATCAATATGTAATTTTAAGCCAAGTACAGTTTGGATAAAATAATTGAATTCCTTGGCTTAAATACAGCAACTGTCACAAAGACCATTTTGTTCGAGAGAGAGTAAAACATAATATTTTGGTTGTAAAATACTTTTACTCTTTTCATACAAAATTATCTGGACTATTGTGTGTTTTTAGAACAGCGGCATATGTTTGAGAGCTAATTTGAGTGATTTTTTTAAAACTATATCTTTGCTCGAGTTGTATCGAATCATAATAGACAGGGAATCGATAAATGAAATAAAATGAAAATGATAAATAGTGGATATTTGTTGTTTTTAGGCCAGGGTCTTCAATTGATAAAATACTCTTTCAATCAACAAAAGAGAGATGGAGGTGAATATTTAATGACTTATTTCTTTACCGTGATAACAACGATATCACAAAATAATTATTATACCCATTACATCTTTTACCTGATGAACCATCACATCATCGAAGTACTGGTTCTGTGAAGTATAAATTAAAATCATCATCAAATATCGCTCCCTGTGTTTTTTTTTAATATTCAAATCAACGAAACTACTTCGGAAATATTCAATTTCTGAATATGCGTACTAAAACTACGCAGTTACTTATTCATATAACTTTCTACAACATAACTCTATGAAAACGACTGATATTGTGTATGCCTTAACATACCGTTTTTTCCATTAAACTGTGTGATAATAGAGCATTTTTCTATAAATATTTCGACCTGTCAAAGAAAATAATTTCCGCATTGCCGCAAAAGCTGTTCATACATAAAAACACTGTTTCGAATTAATGAAGCCGTTATTTTTTACTGATTATTATTCAATATAATTAACACACAACTTTTAGATAACTTAATAAAGTAAATTTACAATGAAAATGTATTTTATTAATATTTCTCTATTTCGCGTAGAGAGAGCTATAAGTTCACCACTAGTCCTGTCCTAGGCATATCCTTCTATCTCAACTCTCTTCGAAAAATAAAGTACCAAGCAGTCCTTATAGAAAAGCTTCTGTTGAAATACCTTCATTAGGGGTCTATACGCTGCACATTCGGAGGAGACACGGTTAAAAAAATCGCTATATCATATACTTAATACAATGTTGATTATTATTGTTGATAATGCAAAAATTATGCGCTTACATACAGTCACCTTCTTTTCCTCGAATCCGGATCAACTCAGAAACGTAAATAAGTTTATTCATTAACTTTACTATACCATATAACTGTTGATAAATAAATAGTTTCTTTCCTGTTTGACGTTAGACGGTGTTATACGTGTTTAATTGTCTCAATGCATAGACAACTAATGGACATTGGCTTACTCACACTTATATTCGTTACATAATAAAGTCTATATTAACGTGCATGACAAAATTTTAATTTTTTTGAATCAGTACAAGAAGTTGTGGTTGTGGGGAAATGGGGCGTTTTTTAAGAACGTGACTCGTCAATTAACTGGATTGCACGCTTTCGCGATACCGTCTAACAAGAAAGAGCCAAGAAATATTTAAAATACATCTTTATATTTAGTTTCTCTACTTCCATTCATTTAATATTCGTACACATTTTCAAAAACCAATCACGCACGAAAGTCGAAGGTTGCCTTTATACAGCACTATACAGCACTATACACCATTCAAATTCTAGCAATAATAAAAATGATATCACTCTCCAAGTAAAGTGACAAGTAGAGATAAATCATCCAATATTTGAAATTGTGACTGCATACACGGAAGAGTGGCCATCCGTCAGTCGTACAGACAAAACCAATTCGAGGAGGTTTTATGACCTTCCGGGGACACAGACGACGTCTTTTGCAGGGCGTCACTGGCGCGCCACTTTATCGATGGCTTATGTAAGTTGGGCCATACACACGCGGATTTTTTTTATTTCACTTTCTATTAAAATAACTACAGTTGATAACTTTGACAAAAATAAATTTCGTTTTTATAGTATCATTTTATGAAGAGCCTTAAACAATTTCATGAAAAATAAACATCAACGCTAACAATATTTTTCCAAAAAAATCTTTTTCAACTATAAATGGAATATATCATCGCAAAATAATCACGATTTCTGTATATTTTAAGACATCGACTGAGGGTGCTTGGTGGAATTTCAATATCAAATTTGGATTATTGAGATTTTGTACACTTCCATGTATTTTGTCACTAACGACCCGGGTTAGTGACAAAATACATGGAAGTGTACAAAATCTCAATAATCCAAATTCTGTATATTTATTTATAACAATAATACGACTTTTATTTTTCAATTAAAAAAATATCGTTAATTTTATAACTATTATGGTCAGCACGCAGATCTGAGCATTCTTGAGCGCACAGCACGCTGTGAGTTTTAATTTACTCAAGTCTTTAGATTAATAACTTGTTTGCTGGCACAATTGAGCGTGCCCATATATATATTCTGTCGATTCTCGGCTTAAATTTCATCAAAGAGGCAGCGTGGAGGTCTTTAGAAGCGTACTGTGCGCGCAAAAATGCTCAGATGCGTACGGACCACTAGCGGACCAATTCAGATAGTTATTTAGTATTTTTGCTTATTTTAATTGTTTTTCTAATCAGTGAAGTTAAAAATAATAAACATTAATTTACGTCGCTCCTTTCAAATAATAAAATTTTTAAGTCAGTTAAGTTTAAAAATTTTATTGAAATTGTTGTATTTAGTAATTGGACATGTCAAATATTATTCGTAAAATAGTTATTTTTTACTAAGTACGTATATTATTTAGTACTTAATGGTTAAAACAAAAATATTTTAAATTTCTGTATCACCACAACATAATATTGTTTCGAGATAAAAATGCAATTTTGTGAAAATACAGAAAATAGGCAATTAGAATCAGAGAAAATATTCATAACATATTAGTGAAATAATATAGGTGTAAATAATATTCCAAGTAACCAAATATAAAAAAGTATTTCCAAACAAACTTACGAGCATGCTGAAAGTGGGATTAATCATAATATTTACTAATGAAGTGTATTATTTTGCAGCGCGCCCAAAACCATGCCTTGAGCCGCCTTTAATTATGTCAAAGCATTAGCAAACAACTGTTATTTAATTCAACTTTAAATGAATTCAGTACCTAATAATAAAATAGATCTAGTGATCAGTCGCTGCCTGGGACCCTCGTTCAGAGCCGTTACAAATTACAAAAAGGGCGATTTTTGAGTTTCTCAGTCATAAACTGCTTGTTCGTCGAATCATTAGCATTTATTGTTAATGCTGACTTGCTGCCGTCTTGTAAGAGTGGGGGTGAAGCGCTCTACTCTTATCCAAAGGGATCGTCACCCAATTTATTTTATTGCCAATATCTACGTTGGCGTTTTAATTTTGTTTTTGTATAACGTGTCTTAACTTGTAAACTGTAAATAACTGTAACTTCTTTGTATTGTAAACCTACTAACAGCATCTATTAATAAAAACAAAACACAGAACTGGTATTTTTTTGAGGATTGTCCTGCAAGGTTTGATCCTGTCATCCTCAAGCAACTCTGCCAGAGACGTTCGTTTCATATTATACAATATTGTCATGTCGTGGCAGATACATTTATCCGACTTTGTATGTCTACTCAGTATGACATTGTTATCTTCGAATATGCGAATGTTATATTTTGCTCGCATATCAATGTAGCGTGTTACTCCAGAACAGGAATATAAAATACAATCTTTGTCACGTTGCGTATACTCTCAGCTCTAAACATTGTTGTTAGTAATATTATTAGACTATTGTGAACTACAATAAATTCTAGTTTTCAAGTTGAACACTTTCAAATCAAATTATGTGCAAACAGAAATCTATTTTAAATTTAAACTTTAGCAATTTTTGACGCTTGTTTCAATACATATTATTTATACAAAGTGGTATCTCTGTATCCCATACTAAATTCATTCTGTGAACTAAAGAATTATTTCAAGCATAATATGAATATGAGAACAATCACATTGTCAAAATTGCAAGGTTTTCAGAAGACTTTTTTCTATCTGGTGATATTTTTTTATTTTATACTAAAGTATGTCGACTATCTGATGACATATGTTTGACTAATGTGGTTATTCTTCCCTGAATTTGAAGTACAGTATTTCGTGTTGTTACGATTTCGTCGCAACATTACAATCGTCACCTATCGGCGATACGCACCTCGCTGCGTCGTTGGTAGGAGACGAAGGGGAAGCCTCGCCAAGAATTGCGTTAAAACTTTTTCTTACACGCCAGGATGTGGAACGAGTAGGACGTGCCGGTAACGCGCTTGAGATTGGCCTCGGACATCCGAGTTCGCCGCCGAGATGGCTTATCATCCAAGGTCGTAATTTTATATTTATATATTATAATAGTTTTCCTGTTTAAGTGTAACCATCTGTTCATAAATATTGTTTTGTCGTGTAATTTCTGTTTTATTTGTTCATAATGTAAATCCTGTGCATCTACGGTTTCCGCATCCCTATTAAAGGTTTTTTTAACGGTAACCGTATTTTCATTATTATTATTTTTTCATTTGGCGTGTATTCTCACGCCTGGCGCCCAAAATTTAATTACCCCATATATTTCTACTTACAGAACAAAGTAAAGTGTACCCAGATTGGCAAACCTTATCCACTTCCCTGTCATAACTTAATCCTAGTTCTCCGCTGAGCTTTCCATTTTTTCATAATTTGTGATTCCTCCCCTTCCCACTGATAAGTCGCACCACCTCATTTAATTACATTACATTGCAAAACAAATTTTAATTATTTTTTATTTTCCAAAACACAACAGTGTTTTAATGATTCAATGTAAATAAATCAAGCAATTAAAATTAACCACTTGAATCACAAAACCTTCTCTATCTACTAAAAATCATAATTTAATCTGTTCTATCGAATTTCAATAATTTTATATGAATTGAATGATTGTTACAAGACTTAAAATTTTCACGATTCTTCTGCATGGATTTAAAGAATGAACTAATTTAAAACGACACAGAACAAACATTTTTGGGATTTTGATCGATAATATGACCGAAATGCTGCTATATTCAAAAAAGTCTCCACACTTATGTTAAAAAATAATGAAAATATTTTTAAAATGTTGGTAAATTCCAAATAATTATTTATAATGAGTAAAGTATCAAAATTTCTATGGTTTCTTTTTGCGCTGTGAATTTTTCTATTATGTATCAGTAAAATGATTTATTCTGGATAACGTATTCCTTCTCTATTGTAGGGCGTTTGATAAATCACGGATTTTTGACAGGTCGACCTTCTGTAAGTTGCTTGTAACATATGGGCATTACGAATTGTTCGTTCGTTATTGAGCTTATTCTTTCTGTTATGGGTCAATAAAAAAAAAAGAAACACTCCGCACCTTTTCAAGCATGATAAATAAAAATTCAACAAATACCCTGTATATAGATAACATTGTATTACATATTTCACAGTGAAATTTTTAAGAACAATATTACACTTACCCACTTTTACCAATTTGTATAGTAAAGCTGTTAGACATACAACTGCCAGACCAACTATATAGTTTGATATCTCATTTTTTTCTAAATAAAAATTGTATTGTCAGAGTTCTTAGTAAGCCAAACTAAATTCTACTGGAAACTATTGGATTAAAGAGAAAACTGAATGATTGAAATTTTCCTACTGTTTCGTCATTTACGGTCATCTTCCCTATCGATTGATCATAATCTTATCCTGACCCCTACTTAAATTTAAATGTTCACTAAGTACCAAAAAATCAACTCAAGAGACAAGCTTTTGTTTTATTCTTCTTCCTAACCCATAATTTCGTAGGAGATTCGCGTCTTTTTTAAGAGGTTTCAAACTGTCCGGCTTTATGTGAAACGTATCTACCGTATTAATCGAGAGATATAATATTATTGATGTTTTCATCTCTTAACTACCATGACACTTCTATTTCATAAAAACGGAGTATAGACAGCAATACCTACTACTTCTCTTGCCCTCATCCCGTCCTTATATCCTCTTATAAAAAAAATGTATTAATAACCTACAAATAGTTTTCATTTAACAACTTACAGTAAAAATGAAAATTAATTTCTTTTATACAATATAATAAGAATCCTTGAATGTTGTATTCCAATACAAGAAATATTATTCTCTTCGTTGAGGTGAGTATTCATAACATCTACACAGTATAATATAAGTATATTTAGATAAGCTACTACCGTATGTATAAATATAAACCCTTCAGAGATATGAAATTAACTTTATCTTAATTGGATTTCTCATAAGGTTCATAAATCAATATGTTATTATAGCTTTAACTGTAATTTGATTTAGGGAAGCTCTCGTACCAGGAAGGCTAAGTAAATAGTAATATAGTAGAAATTAATATGTGCGGTAGTCATATAGACTTGAACACGCATACGGGTCTAATTTATCGTGGACTTTTCTGGCAACCTTATATAATGTTTTAATTAATTTAATTTCCGCTGCACAAAAAACTAATTTATTATTTAAATTTTCGCGGAACTTTTACTGTACAGAAGATTATTCTCATTTTTTAATTGGTTTTTGTATGTGTTTGTATTTTTTTATTTGCGGGATTTGAGTCCAATAAAAAGCTTGGATTAAAGTAGAGATCCTTCAAAGCCAGTAAGGTGTATTAAGTCTTTAAGTGAAAATAAAATGACTAGATTTACTTAAGACAGAGAAGGCTAAGATAAGAAACATCTAAAATCTTTAATTTCAGAAGAATAAAACAATATTTCATATTGGAATCACAAAGCGGTATATTTACAGATAAAATTCAAGTCATTATTCAACTCAAATTTAGAAGTGAACTTTTTTTAAATACTTACTCTTACAAAGTTGATAAAGATATTTAAGTAGTACATAAGGAAACCAACTGAAAATAGACATTCTTTTTTATAAAAGATCCTTTATTTCATAATTATTATAAACAATATTTTCATATATAAAAACAACCTATTTGATTACTTATGATTACACTCAATGACTAATAGAAATATTCAACAGAAAGAAATTATAAATATTCCGTTTTTTTACTTTAAATAAATAGAAACTTAACTATTCAGTACAGTAATATTTATATTGTTTATTATACATAACATTTTAACACTGAATATTATTTTCATTATTTTATCTGTATCTTAGGAGATATTTACTTATTTTTAACTACTTAAAATAAATAGATCACATTTTAAGCACGGTAAGTATAAAAAGTATATGAATCCTTATATTTATTTCACTTTTTTGAATTCAACTTATTAGTAATAAAACTTTATGTTTTAGTCGATAATTATTATGAAGAATTATTATGAAATTTATTTCAGTATAATAAAACAAATATTTTATATTATGATTTGAAATATTTGGTTAAAAAATATACACTATTGTTCATTATTAATATATAAATTATTAAACTTCTGCCGTAATTTGGTTGCATTCCATTTGTTAATGATGTTTTGATGTTACTTACTTTATGATAGTCCATTTCGTTAATAAAATAAAAATTATAAGCTATTTTGATTCTATAATGTGTTACTAAGCATGTGTCAATTACTTTTTGAGAAAAATATTCAAACTAAATAATACATATGGTTCAATAAATGTACTGCGGAAATAGCATAAACATAGAGCAGAATTTCAACGAAGAGAGACCCAAAGTTAGTGCTATAAATTCCCTTAGCCAGCTTATGCATTTGAAAAAAGCGAAACACGTGTCAAAATTTTATTTTTTTAAAAGTATTTAATCTAAAAGTATACAAAATCTCGCGAGATTTATGAGAGTATTTGATGATTTGACAAATATTAATTCAGAGAGAAGTGTCATTGTATTAGAAGGGTCACCATCCGACAGTGGTTTGAAGATAATTATAAAAAAATAACAAGTATAAATCATCGACATACGTGTTCTCATTTTATTTTTATAATTGGTATATTTTTTTAGTATGTTAGGTTTAAAATTTAATTTATGAATATCTTAAATGTTTGATACTTTATTTGCTAATTGAACGAACGATAATTCAATACACAAGGAAACATTTTAAGGAATTGCAAAACGCTTTACTTTATTTCACTAAAATTCATTGAAAAACAAAGTTATTGATATTAGGCCGACTGAATGATAAAAAGTTAAAAATATAATATATGAAATGAATACTAAATATGTACGAAAACTTATTTTTCTCTTGCAGTTTTTATGTTTATAGAAATATTTTTATATGTTTTACATTCATCAGTTTTTTTTTTATAAAACTGTGATATTATTATCTATTATTCTTAGATTTGATATTTTGATTAAATGTAATATTAGGTTATGCCGTATTTTTCAAACTGATATTTCTTGAATCTGTACTCTCTTCTTTTGATGACGTAGAGTTCCACAGCTTTCTGGATTGGTCGCCTTGAAAAATAAAAGAAAAACTTTATTATTTCTATTGCACTTCGCTTATAGAATAAAAACAAATAATCCAGTTAATTGTACATGTAATTATAGTATTGGCAGTATTTGGTATAAAGTATAGACTACACAAATCTATCACAGATAAATTTGCAGTTTCAGCTTAATGTATGAAGGTTTCGCAGCCTAGACTCGGAATGTAATTTGATCGCCTTCTCTTCGATCGGATTATTATAAAAGTAAAGCTCATAACATTGCAGCACGCCTTATGGTCATTATTAAGCAAAGTCTTCACTCTGGATTAACCAATTTATAATTGGCCATTGTCGTTTCATTGTTTGTTTTTTTTCCGGTAATTTGATAAACCAAATTGAAAATGCTAATATTTGATCCAGAGTTGGAACGTTTCCCTTAAGCTTGATGCTAAAAATAGTTAATTTATAAAAACCCACGTGTTGACTTGTTTGTGAATATAATACCCGACTATCATTATTACGTCGTCAACAGTCACTTAATAATTTATTCATATTGTCGTTACCTTACTTTAAAAAGGTTCTAATTGCACTTGACCATGTTTTGGGATACAAGCGTTTGAAGTTTTGGCTGTTCATATTTTGTATTTCGAAGGAAAAAAATGTATTTTTAATTAGTGAGTTAGCATATATTTATATATATAAATATTAGGTGCACCCGGCATTAATGTCGTTTTAAAAATGAAAATTCAAATATTCGTATATTCTTTATTTTACAAGTTTAATTACAATATATATTTTCCTTAATTCTCTATGACCTTCTTCTATATTTTTGGTAAGGTTTTAATACTTTTTTCGGAAAATGTAATGGGATTTGATTCAAAATATTCATTTATTCTTTTTTTCACATCATCATAGTTGGCGTAATTTTTTCCTTCTAAGAAATGTTGCATTGAACGAAACAGGTCGTAGTCAGAAAGAGCAAACTCCGGAGAGTATGGTGGATGTCTAACGATTTTCCATCCGAGACTATTAAATTGTTCCCCTAAGAATCCCACCAAACACACAAAAGAACCTTTTTGTTGTTAGGCCAGTCTTAACAGTGGGTATTGCTTCTTTGCCTTTAGATAACCATTGTCTTTTAGGTTGTTTTGTAAAATACAAGACTCGTTTTTTGTCAGAAGTGATTAAATCATTGAAAAAAGTGTTTCTGAAGTGATGCATTTGTAACAAGTCTTCGCACGCGTTTACACAGTCACCGAGGTTCTCTTCACTTAGCTCATGTGGCATTCATCTACTGTGGCTTGACACTTTGCCGATTTTTTAACACTTCATTGAACGCTCGACCATGATTATCTGATTGTTTTCGCAAGTTTTTCGATAGAATGAGTTGAATTGTTTTCAATTTCAGCAGCAAGTATGGCGTCATTCACTTAAATGGGCCTTCCACATCTAGTGTTATTTTTCAAACCGAAATCTCCCAATCGAAATTTACAAAACCATCTCTGACACTGACGAACGTCCAGAATATCCCCCAGAACATCAGAAATGTTTTTAACGGCAACTGTTGCTGTTCTTCAAAAAATGATAAAGCATCAAATTTCGTACGAATTATTCACTCTGTTCAAATTGAGTTATGTAATTTGAATTTTATGAACTAAAATCCACTCCTAGTAAGTTTGGGTATAATGTCAACACAATAAACGACCAACAGGTAGCGCGGTCGGAGAGCAACTGACCGTTGAAAATGGATGACGCAATAAACGACATGAATTTCGGGTAGCCTTATTGCTCGTTTTTGTATAATTTATTTTAACTAACGCCTTTACATTAGAAAATAATGAGTATCTAAAGCTTTAATTAGAACTGACAACAATAGTTTATTTGAAAAGGTTTTATCGGATATTTCAATTTTTACAAACAAAATGCTCTTATTTTTGAGATATGTATTAATAGTATATGTTATCATGACTTGCTCAACTATATAAGCTAACAGTAATATTATAATACAACAGAATAATAATACATATATACCAAATTTGGATTATTGAGATTTTGTACACTTCCATGTATTTTGTCACTAACGACCCGGGTTTCGCCTTTCGGCATCTTCAGGCATTCGAGCACACGAATAGACTCGAACTGATTTCGAGCCTTAAATTAGTCGAAGTCGATGTCTTAAATTATACATATATACTTTGAATGTTTGAACGATCTCAGCTAATTTTCGTCAATGACTACATCGATAGAACAATAGAAGTAAAGGGTAAAACACACACCAAGAGTGAAGAATTTTCGTCATGATGTTAAAACCTTTTCAAAAAAATATGTGATTTGTACGTTTTTTCTGTGAGATAATAATAAGCAGTTATATACATTCATAGAACCGTATAAAACAAATTTATGGAAAAAAATGTGTTGATAGTATTATGGAATACTGCTAACTCCCTCTCCCATTTAAAATTTAAAAAATAAAGCAAAATTTGTTTGTACTACTTCCACATGTTCAAGTACATGTGGAAGAACATTTTTAAGTACAAACAAATTGTGTTTTATTTTTTAAAGTATGTCTTTCTACCAAGAACCAAGAACCAACAGTTAACACTTTAAAAGTAATTTATTTATAGATGGCCTCACAACAGAGCTAAAGACATTCAATTATTGTAACCTTTGTACTTTCTTAAGGCTTTAATCAATGTTGCCATAATTCTTGAAAAGCTATTGTTTGTAACAACGAAATTCTTATAACACGAAAAATAAAAAAATATCCAAAAAATTGTATTCAGATCTTCATATTACCATAGAAATAAGACTTTCGTTGAATAACTGACATCGCAATGTCAAATTTAATAACGTATTAATTGAGAATTAATAGGATAAAACTCACAGACACCTGATGTCGTGACATTTTCCCGCCGACATAATACTACCGCCTTCCCTGCACCTCAACACCCACCCTTTAATCATCGCAAACACCACCTTTCAGTACCAGACTTCTGAACAATAAAGATAATAAAAGACTCACAAAACATGAGTAATGAAAAATTTTATGAAAAATGTATCATATCGCATATGTATGATTATGCCAATGTATAATAAAGTATAAAGGTAACATCACATTATAAATTAAAATAAACTATTAATAACCGTGAACAATGATGAGATGTTAACTATCAAGAGAAATAAAGTAGGTTAGTTATTTGGTAAAAAAATAAAACAAAAAGATAACAGAGTAAATGAAAAATACGAAGTCTTGCGTTAATTTGTAAGCATTTATTTCCTAAAAGTTGTGTCAATCTTTTTTAAAAACGTTCAAGATTTGGATTATTGAGATTTTGTACACTTCCATGTATTTTGTCACTAACGACCCGGGTTTCGCCTTTCGGCATCTTCAGGCATTCGAGCACACGAATGGACTCGAACTGACAGACAGTAAACAGTGTCTAACGTTTATATAGAAGATACAAATACGACAAATATTATTTACGAGGTAAGATATTATACGTCTGAGAGCCACACTGATACCTGAGTTAAAATTTTGAGAATTTCCTTAATCCTTATTTTGTAAACACCACATTTACAGAGTGGCGAATTGTCGCTTTCCAACTTCTTATGGAATTACCAATGATTTTACAATTATAATAGCATTGTGGGTTTCGACGGGATTCAATTCGACGAAAGGGTAAATATATACAATCATTCCAAGTTTAGTGACATCTGTTAGGTGTTTCAACGTATAGGAAATAATAACGGAGAATTAGGAAGGTTCAGCTGCTCATTCAGAATTGGCAAGGAATTTAACTGGGCTCTATTGATTTCCAAAATTTCTTGATAAAATAATATATGATACGCCATGTTTTTATGCAACAGTTTAACCCCATCATCCGCATTAAACGTATGGTTCTCAAAATCTCAATAATCCAAATTTGATATTGAAATTCCATCAAGCACCCTCAGTCGATGTCTTAAATTATAACGTTAAAGATGTTAAAAAAATGTTCATTTGGATTACATTTTACTATTAACATCAAAATTATTAAAATTAAACATCACGTGTATTTTTATTTCATTATAAAACTGATTCTTCCATCTTTTTTCTTTGAATTTTCATCACCTGATTATTCATAAGCATCTTTTTCAATTGACAACATAGACAAAGCCGTCAATCTTTCTTGAACCATTGTTTTACTTATATATGTCTTAATTCTTTTATTGGTAAAAAACATCGTTCTGGCGCAGCGGTAATCATTGGAATTGTAAGCAGAATTTTAATAAATTTTGTTATTTCCTCAAGAACTTTGCAGAAATAATTTTATTACAGTTAAAACCATGATTCTATTCCTTAAATAGGGGAAAATATCGCTTTTCTTTAGACAGCTGTCACGTGCGTGATCAGGCTTCTGCACCCGCACGCAGAACACTGTCAAAGTGGCAGTACAGATCAAGCTTCTAGCAGCGAGCCCCCCTTCCAGCACCTCTCCTTCACCCACTCGAGCATATTTATTCCATCGAAAACTGTATTGCTCAAATTCATGAAGATGCGTCACTTTTTGATATATATATAGTACCGCGGTGTATGATAATTATTGGATGTATTGGTGCGCGGGCGAGCTTATACACATTTGAAAATTTGATATTTTCATATAATATACATAAATTTACTTTTTCTTATAATATTACATTTTTCTCAACTTGCTTGGGGGTGCTGCAACTTCGCAGTGCGAATGGGCGAGCCGCGTCTGCATATATATAACGTATCACTCTCCAGCACAAGCAAAACTTTTTAATTCTAATTTAAACTTGCGTGTACACTAATTTCAGCAATTGCAATGAAACAAAATTTCATCATTTTTATTTGATCGATGTTCATTCTTCCTGAATTATTAATGAAAGGAAAATGACGTTGATAGATGAATTATTTACTTTTTCTAGGTGCACCCTCAGAACATAAACATATTGATGTATACAAATTGACATTCACGGATTTGTATCGTTAACCGCAAGACGTCATAAGCCGGAAGAGCTTTATTATCCGGCCATGTTAATCGATAAGGTTTGATAGAAAAAATCTAGGTTTCGCATAGTCATAATTAATTGTCAGCCTCTGTGGTCTAGAGGTGAGAGCTTTGCACCAGTGATCATGTAACTAGGTCTAGGTAAATACCAAATTTTGATTACTTCAATTTAAATTTGAGATATTAGACTTGTGTGCAGGCCATGGTGTAAGAAGTATAGGTGAGCTGGATCGATGTTTTTGTAAAATATGTGAGGTCACTTTGTCGAACCAAATTTTTATTATCATCAAAACACTGTTGTAAATTTAGTAGATTGTGTTTCAATAAACACAGAATGACGTCAATAAATGCAAAAATAGCAACTGTCATTTTTATCCAGTTTACCCATACTGCTGACACCATGGGTGTAGGTGATGTCATTTCTCCTTGAGTTGGTCTCGAGTAATTTTCATCAAATTATCTTCTATGTTTTTCCAATTTCAAAATATTTATCGCATTGGAATTAACAAATATTTTGTTTTAATAAATTTTATTTTTACAACTTTAAAAATATTATTCAGATTAATATTTTGTTTCATTACATTAATAAATAATTTTATATATAAGGTAAGCAACAATTCCCCCCACATATCCTGGGTAAAGTGTCCATGCTTTATGAAGGAGTTTTAATTTCAGTGATTCATCCCCATATGCATATTAAATTTTATTATTGTCCCCTGCGTATCATCTCGTGAAATAGGTATGTGCTAGTTATTATCGATGGGGCACTCACGATATTAATTCTAAAGAGAATTTCTCGGAGCGTTTTGTGGAACGCTGCTAACGAGGCGAGTGCTCCATTGGCTGGTTGGTGTTGCGATGAAAACTTGAATACACGTAACCTCTAACTTTCATATACGTAATTTATCACGTTGAACTTTGGTGAATCGCAAAGCATCCGCGAGGTTCATATAAACCATAATTCTCTACAGATGATCTCTGATTTTGAAAAGATATACACGTGGCTCTTTTTATACGGTTTCGTTTTGCTATAAAAAGGTTGCAAAATACATTACCAAAATAATCGTCATACACTAAATTAATGCATATAATGTAAAAATTCTCTCAAATTAAATTGAAAACAATATAAATTAATTGTATAATTTATATATCAGCGTCCGTGTCGCAGTTGGTAGCGTCATTGGCTACGGTTACGGATGTCTCGGTTCGACTCCCTGTGTGAACAGTTTTCATAAATCTTTCAATCAAATTATGGATTTCTGTTCGTAGCCTGAGTGTTTTTGATGTCTAAAAACTCCCTCACACCCATCCGATCCTCACGGGGTCGTAGCGAGAGCGATTAGCTAACCACTAGTCCTGTCTTAGCACTATTCTTATACCCCTACTCTCTTCGAAAAAATAGAGGTTGAGCAACTGAGTAACAAGCAGTTCTAATAGAAAAATTCTGTTGAGATACCTCCATTAGGAGACCATATGCTTCACGTTGGGAGTGGACATGGATAAAAAAATACTGTTTTAATTCAGATAATAAATTTGAAATTACTTTCTTTTAATCCTCGATTAAAAAACATTGCAACAGGACCAGTTTTTCCGTGATCATTTAATACTGAATATAATTTATTAATAATGTCAAATGAAAACGTTGTTATGTATACCACATTAAAATAAAATTAGTTTGTCCATAATAGCATTTGGAAGGTGCTTAAAGTAATGCAATCTTTCATTGACTTTTTAATCTATAATATATTTTTTTACGGTAGTTTCTGATACGTGTACTCTATGCAAAATAAAAATCGAGTGAATACTTTCTTCAATTAGATATAACATATTGTCTATCCATCAAATGCCTTTAAGTCATATAAAAAAACATGCGAAGTTTATAATTAAAAATTCTCTTTTCTCATCTTCTTTCGAATCCAATTGTAAAATATCTAATTTCGATATGATTCTTTCAGTTTGTTTTGTACAAATACATCTCTCAAAGTTACATCGTATGTTACACCATAAAAAAAGCTCTTTAATCACTTTTAAGGTGTTAACTGACAATTCTTGGTGGAAAGGCATTATATTTTAAAAATAAAAAAACAATTTGTTTATACTACGCAAAAAACATCACGAGCATTATCAACTGAAGATAATGCTTGTGATGAGCAAAACTGGTCTCGATCATTATAAACATGTGCAATTAGTACAAAAAATTGTATTTTATTTAACCTTTTCCAGTCTGTGCCAAGAAAATCACGTTACCTGCTGTGTCAGACACAGGCTGTGTCACTTAGACTTGGTCATGTAATTGAGCATTTTTAAAGGTAATTGATCGCTTTAAAATGGTTATTTTGTTTTTCAATATCATATTGTAATCGTTTTACACCTTATTTTGGGTGTAGAGCTTGCAATTAACATATTTTCATGTAATATAATCGAGCTTTGAACGACATGAAAAAATCACGTCACACAAGCGTCAGGCATGTCTCGTTTCTGCGTCATACAGAACAGCCGACAACCCTTCATTTCAAATGTAGACTTGTGAGGTTGACTCAGATAACAAACACAAAGGCATAAAAACAAGCGAGTGTTGTGCCGTTTTCTCTTTCTCGCTCAATCTCATGTAAAGTGAAAGGTGCGAGTGAGATACAAAGCCATGCGGGCGCATGCTGTTGTATCTTACTGGCGCAAATTCAAGCGAGGTTGTGCGATAGAGATAGAGACTCCGCACGCCGCTGCATAAAAAATATTTACAAGCTATGATGTATCCGGTCCTCTTTCCCTCTAACTATTACCATTTTTCGCCTCGTCTCAACTTAGCAATAATATATCACGCGTAACTCTTTTATATAATATTTCATATATCGCTATAACTTTCATTAGACGTCCAGTCGTCTCTTTCTCTAACTAATACCATTTTTTACATTGTCTCAACATAGCAAATACATATCGTGCGTCACTCTTGCGTATAAAATTTCATATATCGCTGTCACTTTCATTTAGTTCGGAATAAAAATGTCATCAGAGTTTTGCAATATTATTAATTTTATGATGAAATATTGAATATTTTATTTTTATTTTAATGCATAACTATTTTATCTACACATAGCTAATATCCTAAGTTTATGTAAAACCTAATAAGTGAGATATTATTATTTCGATTTGCAGTTCAATCTAGGTGAACTTATGTCAACGGAAAGGTTAAAAAAAAAAAAAAGCTCTTTTCTTTCAAATCAAATTTGATTTGTATTGACTCTGGTGCTTGTCTAAAGTTTATTGCAATCTATATGAAAAATAGCGAAACAAAATACTTTTGAAAGAGGTGTTTGTAAATTTCCTTTCAAACAAAATATATTTTGACTTTTGGACACGTGGGAAAACTTGAAGTCGCCACGAGAATACAAATTTTTATATTTCGTGTAATCCTTGCCATTATAGTAATTTTGATTATTTTTTGACAATGATAATATATTATAGAATAACATGACTTAATTATAGCAGTTTCAATAAACAAGCATAAAAAAGTTTCTTTACAAAAATTTTAAATGTTAAGATACGTTAATTGTTTGACAAAACTAAAATGAAACTTAGTTATCACTCAATGTTCATCTAATGTATATTCGCTCGGCGTCGAAGCGGTAAAACTGGGAAAGTCGTGAAACTTCGACGGCAGCACGCCGCGTTCACTATCGCCGCTAAGCACAGGAGGCGAAGAAATTTCCAAGGAATTACATCATAATATGAGCACTTTTCATTAACAAGCTTTTCAATAAACCATATTAAACTTTTTAATTTAACTGATACACATGAAGTTTGCAAATGTTTTTATTTTGAAAATGAAGAAAGCATTACAAATTTAGAATTATATTGAAAACGTGTTTTCATCCACCTTTCTACTAGACTTTTTACGGCCAAATAAAAAGCAATCAGGCACTGTAAAAATGTCTGACTACTTTCTCGATTCAAAAACAAATATTGTTGAAAAATATAATAAGTTTTCTTAAAAAGCCTGTAGTCAAAACACTGAAATCTATTTAATATAGTATTTATATCACAGTTTGACAAGATTTATACAGATCTTTCGTAGATATTCATGTAAGAATTTTGAGCCTTACATGAAATTCAATGTTCGCACGTGGAGTATATGGTCTCTATGGAGGTATCTCAACAGACTTTTCTATGAAAACTGTTTGTTTCTCAGTTGCTCAAACTCTCTTTTTACGAAGAGAGTAGGGATAGAAGGATAGGGTTAAGACAGGACTAATGGTTAGCTACGCCCCGTGAGAATCGGATGGGTGGAAGGGAGTTTTTAGACATCAAAAACATCAGACTACGAACAGAAATCCATAAATCGATTGAAAGATCAATTTATGAAAACCTTCCTCACCGGGAATTAAGCCCGAGACATCCGTAACCGTAGCTTACGACGCTACCAACAGCGACATGGACGCCGACAAAATTAAATGTAGTGTGACAAAAAACAAGCTTTATGAAACAAAAATAAAGTTGGAAGAAAACATAATAAAATCAAAGGTGGTGTTTACGTTATATGTCGATTCGAGATATTTGCCACTTGAAAACAGCGTTACGTTTTGGACATAGTAGTATCAAAAATATATCACTGTTAAGCAAACTGATTTGCAGCAGCATTTGCCTAATTTATGTATTGAATGATGAAAAATGCAAACATGGAAAGAATTCAATGCATATTTGAATATTTTTTTAGAAATATTTCAGTGTTGTTGTTAAATCCACATTATAGAAGAGTAATTTCATAACACAAATTATAACACTTACCTTCAATATGCTCTGATTTAATTTCAATTCAAGCGAGAAATTTTTTTGAATAATTTTAATAGTTTGTTAGTAATTTAGATTTATTAATGCGTAGTGAATAGTACAGACACTGCTCTTTTTGTCTCAACACGATTTAAATTTTTACCTAGATACATGTATTTTTATATGTTTTAACAGATAATAGTTTACTTAAGCTTTAATCTAATCAACTTTGAGTTTTTTAAGTATGAAAGTTAATTAAGTGTATACTAAACTTTTAACGTAAAGTAACCATTTTTTATGCGCATTTTCTTGAAATAAAAAATCAAAATCATCTAGATTAAAAGTGTATTCAAACTTCAACGTTACATTGAAATAATACATTTTAATGGATAAATCAAAATTGACAAATTAATATATGAAATATCTAATTGGCATATTAATAAAATAATAATAGTATTTTTAAAGTGCTATTATCGTATTTTTCAGTAAATCCGTAACAGAATAACAACATTTTTTTCGAAATAATTGACCATGCATTTAAATATACATTAGTTTAACTCTTAAAAACCTTAAGTAATTGTTTTCCAATGAAACAAGATCTTATAGAAATTCTTCCATTTCCAAGTAGGCCGTAGCTGAAAGTAATGACTCGATATTTTCTGCAATGAAAAGCGATTAAATTCAATAATAATAGGCCCAGGAAGGATTTCTCGAGGAGAAATAATAATGGATTCTCTGTAAATTTGAAAATATACATCTGTCAGAGAAGCTTAAAATTGAAATATTTCATTGGTATTGTATTACCTGTACTTGATTTGGTACCTTGGGGCGGTAGGATGGTGGAGGCTCGTGAACAGTGGGTGGTAGTTGAGTATTCTCAACTGCTCTTTCCCGTAGCTGTATACTTGCTATAACACAATACACATTTTAATGGTCCCATATTATTAAATTTCCTTATATTAAAAAGTAAATCTAAATTATAAAAAAATAAATCTTGGAAAAACTTTTGACTCATTATATCAGTGGTCGTCAACCTTCTTATACCTACCACCCATTTTTGCATATTTTTTTATAATAATATGTCCTTACCGCCAACAAAATTACAGTAATTAAATCCAGTGCAAGGATGCAATAATTTCGAAAAGATGAAGGATTTGAAAAAAACTTTTTATTTATACTGTAGAAAAGGTATATTAACGTATTGTAAGAAAACTGTGTATTTAAAACAAATAACTTTATTATTATCATTTTGAAAATTCAATCGCACGAGTGACTTTTACTCTCACAAATCTAAAGATGTACTGTATTTACAAAAAAACAAGTCGAAAGTCAATAGCTAGGAAAGAACAGGACAGATATTTTGATTTATTTGAAAAGATATATGCGAGAAAGGATAAAAAATACCCCATCTCTATGCACCCCATACCCTCAGCCTTTGGGTTAACTTAGCGAATTGTCTTCAAAACATCTCCAAGCAAATTTGGCCGCCAGTCGAGTTTGACATATAGTTTCGATAAAAACAGACAAAATAACTAAATTACCTATCGCCCACCATGGAAGGATTTACCGTCCACCAGTCCAGGTTGACGACCACTGTATTATATAATTACAATAAAACCTTCTAACACCAATAAAAACATTAATGAGAAGGAACATTTTTATTTAAATCTCGCAGTATAGCTTACGCCATTTTTTTATGTTGAAATAAATAGAATTTCAAAAATGATTGTGTTTTATGTTGGGCCAGTTTTACCGAATGGGTAAAATCTGAGACTTTTTAAAGAAATGTTCGATCCTAATGTGGAGTAAATAGGCTTCTGAAGAAGTATCTCAACATACGTTGTGTGTTACTCAATATATTTCTTAGAAGATAGAAATCAAAAATAAAAGGAAAATGCTAGAATATAGACACATGACCGATAACACGACGATTCAGTGACATCAAGCTAGATATTTATTTTCGTTAGAGTAAATGTAATATTTCATTTTTATTTTGGCGTGATTAATTTATTAAAAAATAATGTATTGCTGAACGTTATTGGTTCCACTAATAAAGCATACACTCTGTCGAAAATTGTGCAAAAGGAAACCTTAATCAAACGAGATCTTTTAAAACTCTAGATTGCTTTAAATTAGATACATGAATTTTTGTAAAAAACATCATTCACAACATTTCTCATTTATAAAATGTTACAGTCACAGAATGCGAAGATTTTCATTCTCGCTTCAAAAAGAAGCAGAATTCTTTCTGCAAGTTTTTGATACTGAAAAAAACATCTTTTGTGAAAGATATGATTCTATTAAACAGGGTTGAGTTTTTTTGCCGTTTTTTAGTTGCCGCTATTAAAGAAGTAATTTTCTTATTAATTAAAATAATCAGATGAACATTATTAATGAAACTGTTTTTATATTTATAGAGAAAACATACTTTCAGAAGTTGACTGGACGGAAGAGCTACGTCTGCTTGGGGTGTCATCCCTCCTTCTGCCTCTCTGGTAATAGATTCCAGCGAAGATAATCATGTTCAGGACAAGCAAGAAACAGCCGATACCAACTGTCACTCCCAGGGCAGCTGTATAACTAGATAAATTGGAGAATATTAAGACAGCTATGAGTATTTTTGTATAAAACAACATAATTATTATTAAAATTGAATGTAAAAGAAATCTTCTACGAAACAAAATTCAATTACTATTTAAGTCGGCTTTTTTTTAGGTACGCTAGTTACGTTGTTTCTTGCCTTGAAAAGCTAAACTTAGAAATCCATGCGAAAAAAATCATGATATTATTTTCAAGTAAAATTGCCAATTTTATAGTAAAAAAAATGGGTAAAATTGTTTTTATTCAACATAAAAACGAAATTTAAATTATCGGCTATATCTATTACATTATTATAAACATGAATAAAAAATTGGGCCAAGTCGTTTTTTGATTTACTTAAATAAAAATAATAGAATAAATTGACTATTCACTAACGACTTGGGTTTCGCCTTTCGGCATCGTCAGGCAATCGAGCACACGAATGAACTTGAACTGTCAAGCCAAGTCGTTAGTGACGAAATACATGGAAATTTGCAAAATCTCAACAATTAAAATTGTATATTGAAATTCCATCAAGCGCCGTCAGTCGATATCTTACATTATAAAACGATAAAATATCAAAGTATTTAGTTCTACAAAATTACAAGTTCTACAGATTTTTGTAAAGCTATTAAGATGCTTTGGTATTTTATCATATATATAATGGAGTTCTACCAAGTAAATGCCCATTCAATCAATAAATAAAAACAGCTTTTTAGTCAGGGAAAAATACCCATACCGAAAAACGCGTAGATAAAACAATACATTTTAAGTGAAATAAATATCTTTCGATTGTCATAATTTCAAAATTTATTATTTTTTGTACTATATTTGGAGACGACACAATATAAATAAATATTCAGTAAAATTCGATATTTTTTTTGTAAGAACGACGTTGATAATATGTCCACCACAAAAGAGGCAGTCTCATTATATGATTGAGTTTATTTTTATTATACGAGGCCAGTATTTAACTGAATAGAGCAGTCTTTAACAAACCTACGCCCAATTTGAAATGTGTGAAGTCTATTTTTTGTTAAAGGCCATTAGGAAAATATTATGAATTAAACATAATGTGTATAATATAACGATCCGAACATTGACTCAAGGCGTATATATTTCTTTTGTATAATGCTATATTACTTTACAGGCACAGTGTATAATATATATCTATAATATTTTTTGCTAATGGTTTCTTAATGAAGTCTATTCGAATCGATCATATTATATGAACTCAAAGACGCAAGTCGCAACAAACGTGATATCCGTATCCTTTATATACTATTTATATGTGTGGTAATATTTTCTTGTCACAATTTCTGTACTAATATCCATCAAATATAATTATATATCCATCGCCTAGTTCCATAGTGATATATCTAGAAATTGGTAGTTTTGATATATGGCCGATCAAAGTTTTGACTCATCTAAAAACTGACTCGTAAAAAGTGGCTTATTATTTGTATTACCTTTTTATTCAAATATGTGGTCAATAGTTATTTAATTATTTAATTTTGCTGATTTCCATATGCAAATATCTGCCCTTTGAGAGAAAACCTGTACATTTTACAAGCTGTACTTTTTTGGAACTGTAAAAGAGGGGTGTTCGAAACACTGGCTAACTTAACTCAAAACCAAATTTGAATTGTTGAAATTTTGTACATTTTCATGTATTTTGTCACTGACGACCGGGTTTTGCCTTTTGGCATCTTCAGGCAAAATTTGGGTCGTTAGTGACAAAAAACATGGAATTGTACAAAATCTCACCAATTCAAATTTGATGTTGAAATTCCATCAGGCACCCTCCGTCGATATCTTAAATTAACTCAAAACATCAAATTTTTTACATATTGTCCCACGGAACTGAGCCATTGATATGTATATATATATATATATATAAATATATTTGTTAATATTGATTATTGAACTCGCTGTTGATATATTTGTAATATAACCGCATTAGAAAATAAGATAAAACTAAAGGATTTTCATAGTCTTTAACAGGATTAATCCGATATTTGTAAATAGGAGAAATGGGGACTATAAACCAATTGAAAAATATTGGTGCATAATATTTTAGAACGTTACATAAATCTGATGAAATTCCATTGACGTGCGGTGGCTTATTATAGCAGTGATATGATAATTCTGTCTAATACCGTAGTGTGAGGATATATCGATGCAATTTGGCTGTACAGATTTCATTCCTAGTACGTTTCATTCCTGGCAGGACTTTTCTAGTTTCATCTCATCAACGATTGACAATTACAGTTCCAAATAATTATCACAGATTTTCTGCATTTTTTAAATTTAAATGCCATTGGTCAAACTATCAACTGTGTCATAATATCGGCTGCCGTCCGTTTGGTCTTAGAAATATAATTAAATGTACAAATCTAGACGTCAAAACCTGGATCCAGCAGTTAGTCGGAAATATAATTATCATATATGTCCAAAACGTGTACCAACTAAAATATTATGATAACTGAAAGTTATCATTTAATTTTCGTATTGATAATACTCTAGTATTTTCATGTCATTTTAATAAATTTCTACCAATTCAATCCATTTAATTTTTGGACTAGCTGAAGTCGAAATACGTTGCCACTAGCACGCTGTTATATTTTTATCAAAATTTTGCTGGGGTTGATTTAGAAAATAAAAGTGGTCTAACCTTTCGTATTAGTTACATGTAATCTCAACAACTACCAACCGAGAAATTTGAAACTCAATATAAAACGATTTAGTGAACCTACATGTGCGCTCGTAACATTCAATGTATGCAAATTTACGACATAAGCTCTGCAAAAGCACGAAATATTGACATAGTGAGTCGTTTGCTCAAAGTAAGTGCAACCCCGTTATTAAAGTAATCTGAAAAGCTTGAATCAAGTGTGCAATATCTTTGATGCAACAACATCGAAAGCTCAACTCTTAAGCTTATTCGGGAGAATTGATACTTGAATATAACATTATACAAATAAATCACAATCACCACAATAATGAGCCAACATAAAGAATTATAAAGACTTTAATATAATTTATGTTTTCCATAATTACTACAGCGTAATTTTATTGTGCTAGATTTTTTATTTTTTCTTTGTCTCAAAACATACAGACGTGTAATAAATACATGACCATATAATATTCGACTGTGTTTTGGCCAATTGATATAACCCTCAAAATTGGAATTGTTCGCGAGAGAGTAAAAATTGTTTTTATCGAAAACATTCAATGGTGAGTTGCGTTATGAATCTATGAAATGAACGTCTGTCAATTCTCATGTTTACATATACGGGATTAAACGTAAGGATTGTCGAAATAATAGTGGCTTACATCAAGTGGCCGGGTCAGAATTGTCAAAAATAAAACCAGAAGTAGTCAATTTATTTTTCTAATTTACATAATTTAAAATGAGATCCAATCATTAACTAACTTTCGTATTTTTTGAGGGTTACATCAATTGCCCTAAGCGCAGTCATATGTATGTTTATGTTGTTATTTTAAACATATTTATTTATATACCGAAAACGTCTTAATTGCACAGTTTTTCAAAACTAATCGTTTCCTTGTAAAGTTTCTATAATGGCTTTTATAAAAATTGCTACTAATACGGAAATTTTATAATATTATCAAACTGGTAAGGTACGGAGTAATAAGACCGTCGTTACGTAGAGATTCTCCACATTAACAGTCTCTGTGAAGTTTTGTTGTCAGCTCTAATTAAAGCTATTTAAAATGAAGGTCTTTTATATAATACTCCAATAAATGACAGTGATGACCATTATTTAGCTCCTTACGTAATTTTTTAATTGCGTCATAAAAATAGAAATCATATCTGCCAGCATCTTATAAATTTTCGCGTGACAGCTTTCCGAACTACTCGATGATCCTTCCTAATTGGGCATCATATTGCGATCGTTAGTGTCTTGGGGTGAGTGGTCGTAACGTGAGTTCATTGGTTCAAAGATCGAGAAATCTTCATCCCTACTCACGGGGTTGAGATTATCATTATTGCTTTCTCGGCCAACGTATTATATCATTTTGAGCGGAGAAAATTTAATTATCTGCGAGATTGGCAAGCAACAAGGTTTTTATACAACTACATATTTGAAGTACATAAATAGTTTTCGTTAAACGATCCATGTTCTTGATTTGCGCTTCAATGATATAAAAGTAATATACCTATTTATTATGAACAAAATTACCGAAGTAATTTTTATAAATAATATTAATTGAAAATTTGTTACAAATATTTATGTTTAAAAAAAAAACGTGACATGTTAAAACTGTTGCTGTTTAAGGTAAATTTTGAGCAATGATTGACATACATAGCTTTATAACTAAAAAATTATTATAATTTATACAATAAAATAATTTGAATTTTGGATTATTGAGATTTTGTACACTTCCATGTATTTTGTCGAAAGGCAAAACTCGGGTCGTTAGTGAAAAAATACATGGAAGTGTACGAAATCTCAATAATCCAAATTTGATATTGAAATTCCATCAAGCACCCTCAGTCGATGTCTTAAATTATAATAAAATAATTATTATAACATTAAGTCCATTTTTTTGGATTAAGTAACAACATTTTCAATTTAAATTTTCTACAAATTTTTCGATAAAATTGTTGACATAAAATTACTTTTATGTTTAAATTATTCTTCAAGGATCTATCCTGTCGAGTAATAATTGATACAAGCGGTGAAAATCTTCTTCTCTCCACATTCAGCCACAGATAGAATTAAACATCACACTGTCTGGTACATTCAGTAATGAATGTATGAACACCCTTTTGTTATGTTATATTTAGTATGAGAAGGATTCTTAAAAAAACGGAACAAGTCTCGAAATTAGTTTTAAAACAAATGGAAAAACAAGATTATTTATTTTTAGATACATAAATAATTGCTGTATTTTGATTTAAAATTTCTTAAGTAGATTGCCAATGGTAGGCTTTAGGTATATATTGATATTAACCAAAAAAAAACAAGTGTTTTTATAGAAGAATGTTTTATTTAATCAAATTTACATAAGTACAATTCTATTGGAAAGCAATTCAAAATGTTACGAAACCAAATTTGTCTGTAATCAAAGCAAAAAACAAAGAGTTTATTTTGTGTCGTGGGGGTTACGGCTTCCTGGGAAACCAGAGCGTGTAATCGCATAGGAATAACTTTGGCTTAACAAAGTCTTTGGATTTCGGCAGAAAAAGTGGTGTCCTATTTAATGTTTTAAATACGATTCAATAGTATTTTTTGTCCACTGTCAATGTGGAGAACTTCTACGTAACGATAGTCTTAAGATAATGCTCCGTATCTGACTGGTTTGATACTATTGTGAAATTCTCATATTTGTATCAATTTTTACAAAAAAATGCAGTCATTATAGTTTTACGAGAGCTGTCAGTTGCTTAAACTGCCTTTTTGGATAAAATTTCAACAAAGTTAAGAAAGTAATTTACCTAAAGAATTTTCACAATATAAAATTGGTCTAGCACTATCACCGAGATGTTTTTTTTTAATTTTTATACATGTGTATCATAAATAACTAATTCTACTAATAAATAATATTTAGTTTGGTCTACGCCCTTAGACATTTTCCCAAAATATAACGTTTTTTATGCTAATTTATTCTGTTTTTTTGTGATAATATTTTTTTTTAATTTGCCTCATCTATGTATAAACGATATAAACTATTTACCAACTTCATTTGTGCACTTGAATGCCCGAAGATACCAAAAGGTTAAACCTGGGTCGTAAGTGACGATATATATTCAATTCAAATTCCATCAATCACTCTCAGTCAATATTTTAAATTATTTCAATATAAGTTGTTTAACTAGAACTATTTGTAATTCCGTCACTCAATCGTAGTAAAACAAATAACATTATAAAATATGAACACCTAATTTATTTAGGATCGGGTAGGGAAGGCTGGTTTTCTAAAAATTGAAAACATTCACCGAAAAATCAATATGTTATACATGTCACCAATATGTCAATCGATAAAAACTAATATTTTTCTTCAGATTTAATAAATGAGCTATAAATACTTCATTAATTTAAACTGAAATCGATTAAAACGACAACGGTGACCATTGATTGTTTTTATGAAAAAGCGATGATTATTTTAATAATAAATTGAACGAATAAAATATCTTCCAGTATTTTGATAAAATTCGTAATAATACCAAAGTTTCTTTTTAACGAAAGCTCCGCTTAGATATTTTGATCAGTTATAGTAATGCCTATCGTGTAAACCCACTGAAGAAAAAAAAACGACGTCGCAACGTCTATAATATCGGATATAGACGCTCGACAAAAAGACGTGGCGTCGCTTGTTTTTTTGCAGCCAGCGTCGAATTGGAATTTTGATTTACGTTCACTAATTTAAGTTTGAAGTTATTATAAATTCGATTTCAGTTCCAGGGTGACTACGATGTTATTTGCCATTCTTGCATTAGAAATAGAATTCATATTATTGCTATTTGTATTATTTTGAATAAATGTATGTCAAGCGAAGAAATTCTTCCACCGTTAATTATAAAACAAATGATATACCTTTATTTCGATGTACAACTCTGTTTTGTTGGCACATTTTAGTTATAAAGCTAAAAATCATTATATTAAAATGGTTTTGATAAACCGGCATAATTATTATATAAGAGGCGTTGTATAATAAGTGTATAATTGTAAACGATTGACGATTCATTGGAAAATAACAATTATACAATCTTGGGTACAATATTACTCATGTATTTTTTGTAATACCTATGTATAATTTGGTAACCTAGAGGTTGCTTCAATTTAACTGTGAGGTATTGGTTTCATTCTGAAAACTAATTCAAAAGGCTTTCGTTACACAATTAACAATGCTAATAAAAATGTGGCAACAAGAATGACGTGACAAAACCCTTGTTCTATTGAATACTGCGAGCAGTATTAGTCAAAATTTTTCTTAACCAATAATTTGACTGCACTTCAGACGTACCAATAATGAAAGAGCTATTATTCTGACACGACGCAAAAACTGTATTTTTTGATTTAGATTTTTAACTCGACATTTTGTATGCTGCGATATTATCATTTATTTTTTAAAAATACGGCAATTATGTTGAATACCCATATATAGCAATATATTGAAGTAAACTAAACTTATGTTTTTACATTTGTCAAATAAAACGTCACTTTAAAATAACACTTTCAAACGTAAAATATAAGTAAGCACATCAGATTAATGAAAAAAATAAAATTTATCTTTGTTCTTAAAGCCTTATTACTTAAAGCAATCAATTATAAGAAATACGATTCAAACAACATTTCAAACTTGCCGTTTACTATAAACC